>OW026368.1:92752626-97552626 GCA_932273885.2 Leucozona laternaria
AACGATTTCGATTCGAATTATGAATTAATCGTACATATTATATGCAAAATAATATATAAGATGTAAAATGTCAAAGTACAAGTATAGAAAACAACAAAAAGAAGCTCGATCAATTTCAAAATGAAATGAGCTGTCAAACGAAATTAGGAAATTTGAGATAAACACACTTTTTGTAAGTTCCCTTTCAAACGAAGAAACAAAGCAAACAACCAAAATTCCATTAATATTGAAGTAAAATTTTACTTTTGGTAGAAAGAAAGCTTTCCATTCATCATTTACTGGGTAGTACTAAAAAGTACATTGCAAGACCCAATAGAACACATCTACTGACTCATTTCGATGTTTGAGAAAATTCATGACACAAAAGTCATCGTGTAATTGGTAGTAGAAGTTAAGTTAAAAAAAAAACACTGCTGGCAGTGCTACGTGTGCAACAATGGCGAAGCTTAAAGCTAAAAGCTTAATATCAGCTGTCATCTGGCATTTGGAAATGACAGATCGCAGACGTGCCAGGAATGGGTCAATGGGAATAAAATCTAGCCTGCCCCTGCATTAGTGCAAGTGCATTGAATACGATATACGTTACACGAAAATAATCAGAAGGAAGTTGAATTTTAAAATTGTAAACAAATCTATTTTTTAAGGAAAACAACTAGTTTAAATTTAAACACTAAAATGAGTGCGAAATCAATTATTATAGCCGCTGGCGTTGTTATAACAGCAGTAGTCACTATTGCTCATTTTATGTATGAGAGGAGTAGATATCTAACGAACAACCCCAATGTAGGAGCAGACGATTTTCATGTGCATCCGTAAGAGAATAATAAATTTGCTTGAAGAATAAGAAAAACATTTTGATTTTTGTCAATTTTATTTAGCGATCCAACCTGCCCTATCTGCCTTGAGCCAATGGGTACAGATGGGTCATCTACTGCTTTATTGGATTGTGGCCATTTTCTACATCGAAGTTGTTTGCGAGACATGAACAACGCAAGAAGACCATATGAAACAAATAAGTGCCCCGTCTGCCGTACCCCGTTTCGATATCCTTAATTATTTTATTTTTGTTTTTTTAATTCAATCGATTGTTCCCTATATTAGGTACCTAACGAGTTATAGAAACTGATTGAATCTGACTGTGAAATTATTTTAATAATAAAAATCTATTTTTATATCAACTAGAAGTATTTGTCATTTTCAATTAAAGCTAGACGCAAATTTGATGAAAAACTATCACTTTATTATATAGTATGGTTTACCTTTGCATTTGCATTGCATCCCATCCCATAGAACTGTTTTTTTTTTTTTGTATCAACAAATTCTGAATCGGGTATTCCCCAAAAAAAACAAACGCCACGTGCATTTCTAGTAAAGAACAGTACAGTTAATCGCAGAATAATTTATTGATATAACAAAAAACTTCTCTAGGCCCAGTGGTAAAATTGGGGATGCAAACAAAAGGCCACATTGAGGAGTATTCGTATTCATAATTATTTAATTGGTATGGAAAAATTCAATACACCTAGGAAGTATAATTACCACATTTTTCCAGAATTAGATACCAGCGAAGTACTTAATCAATGAAAATTGCAAGTGTATAATTCATGGAAAACTCAAATATTTTGTTTCATTGCTATCATATCTCCATTTCTAGTGAATACATTAATACATAGAGAAATACAAATTCTACGTTCGTTGCGCTATTCATTTCAAATTTAACATTTTAACAGCCTTCTTGTGAGTTTCACCCAAACAACATTCCACCCGGACAATTTGACATTTCACTTTTCACCTATTGTGAGTTTCCGCCGAAATTTCATGATAAAAAAATTCCTCTTATTGTTAACATACATTTCGGGCGGAATGTAATATCATTTCACTTCTTTTTTGCAGGTGAACAAAATTTCGTTCGGGCGAAACTCACAATAGCTTGATTCTAAAATTCAGGGCGAACAAAAAATTTTAAGGTGAAATATTTTTCGGGTGAAACTCACAATAAGGCTGAATGATCCAAAAGCAAAGCGATTTTATATTGTGTTTGTAATAAATTTCTTTTCATCTGCAAATCCAACATATTCACGCTTGGCTTAATAGTTCAGAACATCGCTAGTTTATCGTGAAGAAAAAAGTTTTGTTCCCATAAAACTATATTCAACAAATTTTGCAAAAAAAAATATGGAAAAGTGAAAAATAAAAACATGCTTTACAGATTTCAGTGAGCGAACAAATTGGGTTTGATCGGTCAAATCAATCTGCAGTGACAGATAAAACACATTTTTCGTAAGCTTTTTCCCACACTGGCATATCTAGCGCATGTTTTAAGTAGGTATTTACTTTTCCACTTTTTCCAAAACGTCTTGAATGTAGTGAAGCCTGGATGAAATTCTCTCAACAATTTTTAAGCTGCCACAAACTCACAGTATTCTGTCTTACCTTATGTGAATGACACAAACGACGCTTTTTATTCGCTCACTCTCATAATGTTACTGCTGGCTGAACAAAAACTGTGAATATACATAAATTCCTTGGTCAGAAAATCACAGACAGGGACATTTTTTACTCTCGAGAGAGGAAACAGCTTTTGACTTAAATTCATACAAATGCAAGTAACGGATCTATTTTATTTTGAAATATTATAAAAAATAAGATTATTCGTTTTTTATTTAAGTTTTCATTATTTATCCAAATTAATTTGTAATTTTTGTTTATTGATGAATTTTTCACCGACTGACAGTAGTGTAAACAAATTTTGCGACAATTAGTATTTTACTAAAGGGGAATACCCCATATTTGATAGTTATATGTATGTTTTCATTAGCAAAAATGAGATATTTAGAAATTTAGAGGAACCTTGCTACATTACATGCCGCCTCTACTTGGCATGTTGATGCCCAGTGGAGGCGGCATGATTTATTGAAATTGCAAGTCAAATTTCAAAATTCAAATCGGTTAGAAATAGCAATCCGTAAAACTTATCAGTAAAGAGTTTCTTTTGAATAGTTTTGTATCATTACGATTTGAAGCATAATAAAAAGCGAACGAATGCCAAGCCAGAGAAATTACTTACATTATATAATTTCTCACAAATAAATTTTTTTTTGAGCAAATATAGGTACATACAAATGTACCTATGTATGTTTTCTAAAAGAAGCTTGTACCTACCTAGGTACACAACTTATGTTTTTTTCGGGTTGGTTAATGTTAAAAATATTGGGCTTTATTTATTTTTTAATGAACGAATTAAATCAACTATAAAATTTAATTTATTTCTGCATGAAGCAAAAGTAGGTATCTTATATACATAACTCTTACTATTATTTTTAAAATCGCTGAAACAAAATCCAAGGTGCACAGAGCACAGTCTTAGAGAATATAATAATATGGAGTGCTCGTTTTTTATTCCAAATCAGATGCTTTCCTAGGGGTCGCTACTCAAGTTTCAGTAAGTTCAAAGATACTTCGTTTTCCGAGAATCAAAAGAAGTTTTCTGTGGAGAAGACAGCGAAAAAGAAAATGGAGGAAAAAAAAACGAAAAGGAACATTTCAATATCTTTAAAACAATAAACAAATATCATGAATTACTTCAAATAAGAACGATTTTGAAAGCAAATAACAATAAGCAAATCATGACTGATAATTTACAGCAGCTGTTGAACTTTACTGTCCACTTATCAAGTCTTCAGGCACATTATATGTCCACTAAGGGTCCAATGGCACTCATTATATTAACCGGTTATGACGTAAGTAAGGAAACCCCACAATAGTCTAACGGGGTCAAATCGCATGATCTCATCGTCACCATCGTCATTTTCGAAAAAGTACCGACTCTGACGGACAGTGGCGATGTTTTCGGCTGATCGTTACGTTGATTAAATGTACGGGTAGATAATGGCTGATTGTTCACTGAAAACCAAATATTTCCAACGTTAAATAGTCGATTGAAAAGGACGACCATGCAAACCGTAAAATGAGCACAACGCTTGCTTCGTTCATCGATACCAAAAGGTATTTTAATAATAAAGTTTTATCCATTGCACCGTGGCTCGACTCTGTTACTTGAAATAGTGATACAAAAACATCAAAATGAACAACAACAGAATAACATGGCCGCTATGAACAGTCAAAGTCTACCCGTCGTTATTTAAAAAAACCTTTGATTAATTTAAGAGGATAACATACACATGAATGAAGGATTTTAAAAGTATTCAAGTACAGTTCATAAGTACTGAAGTAATCAAACCAATTTTTAAAAAAATACTTTTGTAGAATTATAAATAAGCACCTAAATACAAGTTCCGGTACTGGTACTTCGAATATGTATAATTGCCATGGAATTGAACATGTTCTTAAGAATGTTCTTGAAGTACAATTTTATTAAAAATTAAACAACATCCTTGAATACCTATGGAAAGTATCTTTATCTTGCCTAACTATGCAAGGTAGACTTCTTGTGGATTCATGAAACAAAAAGAGAAAAACATGCACACATTAATTTTATTGTTATATGTTTAACGCATATGATTTTTTTTTAATAACGTTTAATAAAAGGTTCTTGGTACATAGTTTTTCGATAATATTCAATTCTATATATTTTGATCTTTATATTTAATACAATTAAAACATGTTTTTTTTATTTAATTTATTTACAAAATATTATTTTCACAATTATAAATTTAATTTTCTTTGTTAATACAAATTATTATAATAAAAATACATTTATATAATAGAAAAGAAAATTTTAACACAAATATATAAATACTGATAAAGACCTCCGCGATGCATAAATTAATATTTTTTTTTTTGTATTTTGAATGTAAATGTGAAACACATTTGAAAAATGATTAAAAAAAAATAAAATATTTACAAAAAATTGAAATAATAATAACAAAGCCACGTTTTCTTATTTATATATTTTCTATAGCTATGTATATATTTTAATATAATATAATATATTTATGTATATATCGTTGATGTATTATTATTATTATTTTAAATTTTCACGGAGGTTTACTTTGCTTTCCTATGTATAATTTCGGTTTTTTTGTTAAATATTTTTTATTTTCTTCAGAATAACATTATACAAACTAATTGTTAACCTAGAATAGACTATATTTATTTGATATACAAACAAGAATTTTAACTTTAACAAATATAGAATAAAAAGGCTTTAACAGTAATTTTGGTTTAAAAGATAACATAAAACTACTTTTGAAAAATATAACCATTGATTAATTTGTGAGATATTTTTATTGAAGTCATTTTTCTATCGACCACTCTGTTTTGCTGTGATATACGGGCTTGCAGGACACAATACCAACACAAATCAGCTTCTTATCTTTTAATAGGTGACAACACAAGCTTGACAAATCTAACGCCTTTAGCCTTAATGAAAGTTTCCTTACATTTGATAATTTATTTTATAATATAATAGTATTTTTGTTAGGATTTCATGAAACGTTTATCGGAATCGCTTTGCGTATTGGAACCAGCCAGAAATAGAAACAACAGTTCTTGAAAACACATGATTCTTTTTTTCTTGAAAATCCTTTTTTGTGCAGAAATGCATGTACCTAATATATGGTATCATTTTTTTAAACTGCTGGATTAGAAACATTTATGTAATTATGATTATGATAAGACAAATTTTTCCCATAATTAAGATGGTTAATTGATAAATATTGAAATTTGGTATTTAAAACTCAATTTATATAAAACCGATCCAACTACAATATTGATTTTATCACTTGTATTCTTAAATACATACCGGATTTCAATATTTACAAATAAATATAAACAATCTTTATAAGGTTGTATGTTCATCTAGACCAACAGCATAAACACATATTAAGCTCATTTTAATATCGAATTTTCTATTTCTTTGGCCGAGATACATACATATACATAGTTCTAATGTTTTTCTTTTTTGGAGTTCCCTTCTCATTCCGAAACACCAAGTCAATGGAGACAATATTACCAACAAAATAAAAATACTCTCGTCTTACAGTGAGTTTGTTTCTGAAACATTTGGCTTTTATGTGACTTCATAATATCTTTGAAAAGTTTGGCTTGAAGCATTGTTTTAATAAATCTCTTAAAAGAAGAAGCTTAACACAATTTATGGACGGCCGATAAATCTCACAATAATAACTTTGATCAGCTTATAAAGTTGATCCTATCGCAGAAGTGCAAAACACAAAAGTTCATATTAGTATCCTTTTCAATAAAAAAAAAAAAACCTACCTATCCATAAAATTTAGAAAGTAACAACAATTACTGAAAAATAGATATTTATAATACAGAAAATATTTATCATCTGGAAAATAAAGCTCCACAAAATTGGGCCAATATTATAGTTTTCACTCTTGCGTATTTTACTAATAAAAATAATATATTATCTTTTTCTTCTGTTAGAGGTATAAAGTATGAAATAATTTAACAACGCAAGATTTAGATTAAAAATATAATTCGTTTTGTTTTTATCATATTTTTTTTTTTCTATAAATTTATTTCGATAACAACAACAAACTAAAGTTATAAACAAAAAATTTCAACAAGAATTATATTAAATAAACAAGAAAAAATAATAATTAAAATTAATTAATTAGGAATTAAAAACAAAAAAAAAAAAAAAAAAATAATCAGTCCATTGTTGGTTTGTTGTTTTTTCCTTATGTACTCCAAACACTTATTCCGTTTTTGTATGCATTTAAATATAAAGCATGCGTTACACAACATTACATTAAAAATTAACATTTTGTATACCTATAGCAAAAACAAATTGGAAACAAAAATATACATTTATGCGCGCAAACATTATATTATATTGATTTTCCCACATTTAATAATAAATTTATTAGATTAAACTTTTTTTTTCTGTGTTTGTTTGTATAGTATTTTGTATATTTTATGTTATGTGACAAATATTATTCATATTTATTTTAATTTAGTGAAATATAATGATTTCATTTATTTTTTGTTACAAAATAATTCGTTATTCCCACAAAAAACAAAAAAGTTTAAGAAAAAAATAAACAATAAAATGCTGGGATTGTTTTTTTTTTGCATCTTGCATTCTTTTTTCTTTATAAATATTCAACTCCCCTTGTTTCAGAGGAGTGACATTTTGATTTGCTCTTTTGCTTTGTTCATAAAAAAATATTATGAGCTTTCGTTATTATTTCACTTTATGCACCGACAAAGCCATAAACTTCTAGAACTCGTATTTCAAAATCACCCGATGGACACAATGGTGGATTGTTGAAAGTTTTACAACTGTCTGTTTTGCCAAAGCGAATATTTTCATCCATCCAAATAGCTTGCCCTTCACTGCAATATACAAAAAAAAAAAAGAATTATTAAAAATATATTTTTTAAATAACCGTAGTTATTGTTTTTTTTTTCTTTGTATAGGCGGTAATACATACAAATATTATTATTTATGCGCTTAATTAAATTTCTTCCTTAGAATTGCTCTGCTGTGTCAGAATATATAGTTATTCTAAGGCCGGTATTCATCAAGCGCTCATAAACGGATCTTAACTTTATAAGACTCATAACTTGAAAATTATTTGTGGCATTCACCCCACACCCAACATACTCATAAATATTTTTCGAAGTCCGAAAATGAGAGCCACTCTCTCCCAACCACACATGCCGAAATCAAGTTGTTTTTTCTTGAAAAAATTAAAAATATTTTCACAACGGCTTAAGTAAATTTGCAACTGCAGTTATGCATTTTTTTGCCATAAATTTTGTCATTTATTTCAATGACGGTTTTCACTAAATTTTGAATCTAAAAACAATAAAATTACAAATAAAAATTTAAGCAATATGATAGTGTGCATGTTGACTACGAAAATTTTTGGTGAGAGCGCTCATAACTAAAGAGTGGTCGCAACTACTCATGTGTTATTAGAGATCATAAATATTCACAATTGTTACTTGGGGAGCCTATTTGCGTTCGGTGAATACCGGCCTTAGAGCCATTTCACAAATACCCGGCGGCCGGCACCGGCACCGATTAGCCGGTTTTTTCAACAAATAAGTATACTTTCACACATACTCGGCACTGTGTAGCTGGCAGCTGGCAATGTAGGTAAGCAAAGTGATTTGTTTAGTTCTGCGATCGCCTCTTGCCAGTCTACTTGACACATAACACAAAACAACCCTTATCCAGGGTTCGGACGTCAGAAATCGCATTTCGAAGTAGATCGAAATAAAAATCGCAGTGAAACCAAAGTTTTCGAAGTAGAATTTTAATTTATATTGAAGGCTACTACATTCAACACTTTTTGCAAAAGAGTGGCAAAAAGTGGAAAAAGGAAAATCAAAAACATACTTTAGAGATCCCTGTTTTCGAACAAATTGTGCTTAATCTGTCAAATCAATCTGAAATGACAAATCAAAAAATTTACCCACACAGGCATCTCTAAAGGTTGGTTTCGTTCTTGACATTTCCACTTTCGAGCAAAAAGAATCGAAATCGAAAATAGAAGTAGATTATTAGCAAAGCGCAGTGATGCAGTAGATTTGATAATGTATGAAAAAGCGAAGTAAATCTACTGCTTTCGCAGTAAAGTCCGAACGCTGCCCTTATCTCGTACACTGGCGATACCAACTTTTAACCAGGAAAGCAAAGAAAACATCTACCGGCCCGGCAGCCGGCTATTGCAGTGAGCGAAGCCGGCAGCAAATACCAAATATATACCAAATGCTGTTTGGCCGGTGACGGTAGCCGGCAGCCGGGTATGTGTGAAATGGCTCTTAGTCTCCTTTTCAACCAGGAAACAAGTAACTGGAGATTTGATAGCGTTTTCTTTTAATTTCATCTTAAATCTCTTGTACTTTTTACAAAGGATTAAAAATCGCAAGAGATTTTTTAAAGTTTCACTGAGCAGAGCCTGATTTAGGGAGGAAAAACTGCAATTTGCTGTGGGAAAAACTAACTGACTCCCTTAAAACACAGGGTCCTCTAACAAAAATCTTAAAAATTGGAATAAGGTAGGTTATTGTTAAAATACAAGTATATACATACATACATTTTTAATAGAATATGAAGAAAATTTGAAATGAAAAATTCTTCTCTTTAAGTGGAGTGACTGATTAAAATTCAAGTTAAAAGTTCTAGTGAGCTCAACTCCATAAATGCGTTTCGCTCAGGTACGATCCCGGATCTGGATTTTTTAGACCTGGAGTGACCTAAAATACAAGGTCAAAAGTAAGCTAAGAAGTAATAGACTTCACTTAAAAGGTACTGGTGGAGCTGGAGGGGTCCATACATTCACATTTCCATTCACAATGACATTTTTATGCAAAAGGCACAATGGTACTCGTCTCAAATTACGTGCTGCCAAAAATAATTTGTTTCAAGTTGACCGACGATCGACAATACTCGATTGTATCAAGCTACGAGCTGGCACCCCTGCGCTTGGATAAACGTTGATGTTTACACATATTAACCGTGAGTCCCGGCCTTCACACTATTTTTTTTTATTGTTTAACCAGAATATTCTTATGAATAAAGAAACGCAAAATACTTATTCGGAATATTCCGATAGCATTAAGAGACACACTGGTTATGTCGTTTTTTTTTGGACTTTCGGAGCACTGCTACTGCTCACAAAGCTTTTGATTGGTTGTTCCAAATAATTTTTTTGGAGTCTTTTTCTGTTCCTGATTTCATAAAGCAATAGAAAATAGACTCACTGCCTAACTCTTGACTGTTCAAATATTCTTTTAACTGAACCTTTGTTTCGTACGTAAAATGAATTGAAGGTACATGATATAATTTTTAAATCATAGTTTATAAACGTGTTTTATTACGCAAGACATTAGTTACATTTCTAGGATCCCTCAAATTTTCCTACGTCAAAGTCTAGTACGAAGCTAAGGAGCTGTCTTTCCCTTTTTATATTTCTTATAACTTTTATTATAACTAAAGCAAAGGAATATAAAACTTTTTTGAAAGCAATAAAAGTGGGAAATAATTGAGGTCTGAAAACTGAAGCACAAATTCTAAACACAATAAAGGGTCGTTTATTAGAAGACGTGTGTTTATCAATCAAAAAACAAAACGTTTGAATATCATATACAAATGCCTATTTCCCTGAGTGATGTTTTTGAAAATTATTTTTTTATGAGGGTAATATTTACTTACCCTCCACCAATTGTGATCATTTTTGAATCAGCCGCCATAAACAGTTCCGACGAATGTCCCAATCCCTTATCACCTTCGATGCCAACCCAAGGATATTTTGCCCGGTCTGGATAAAGAGAAAATAGAAAGGTTTCACCTGTGCCAAAGTAGGCCTGCCTTTGGCCTTTGTCGTCTTTCACATTACGCTCAAACCATCTTGATGAACAATAGGCCCCAAAAACCTATAATACAAAAAAAAATTGTTGTAATCGTTCAAAATATTCTGGCAAAGCCAATCATTTTTGTATGTAAGTATGTATAGTTACCTCATTATTGCACGTTTTGATCATCATTAAAGTCGGCTCATGTTGCTCCACCCGAACATAGAATGTTGTCAACGAACAACCATGCTCTTCGGTTGTATACAGCAGTACGGGTTGGTACATTGTTATCCTAACTGGCAGCCATGACCAGAGTGTAAAGAGCTATATGCACAAATAATAATATCGCATATTAGTCACAAGGAATTAATTATTTAAAACAAAAATTGTCCTTAGTAAAAAAAATATACAACATCTAAAAAATTATTTCAAATCGAAAAATCATTGGGACATAAAAAAAAACTTATTAATGAATAAAAATAAAACTGACAAAACGATATCGAAGCAGAACAGGTTCAATTAACTATATAATTTAAAAACAAAAAATAAACATACTAAATATATCATGGCTTACATAATAATTATACATAAACTGTGGATTATTAAGCTTACAATGGATATTTAGGAATACAACAAATTTGAGGACAAATTGGGTGTATAGCAAGTATGTATGTACTATAGGTGGTATAATAAAAAAAAAATCTATTATAAAAAAGTTTTTGTTTTGTTGTTTTGTTTTTACGTGGTTTACTGTATATTTTAAAATAAAATGCCAACGGGGCGCGGCAGCGTAATTGTAGCGAAGATCAGAATTTATTTCCTGGAATTATAATCTTATATTAAATATTTTTTAAATAACTTATTATTTTATGTTTGATTCCTTTTTTATACAATAATGAATGACTAAAAAACTATAGTTCTTTAGAGCGATATCGTCCAAGTAATAAAACTCGATTTAATGCACCAAATTTGGTGATTTAACTCCGAAACTCGAATGACCTCGCATTGAAAAACTGGATCTAAACGAATAATGTTGTTACTCTATTCCCAAAGATCACTGTCGACCTTTATAAACCTTCGTGGGGTTTGTATAAACGCCCCAGCAATGCTTGCGCACGACAAATCTGAATATGAAATTGGAGACGGTGTCAACATTTCCAAAAAAAATGTTCAGATATCTTGAGCTATTCTTGCACCAGCTGTTTTTTTTTTTACAAAGCATTACAACAACACTAAGCTATCCAGATAGCTTTAGATAAAAATCTGCCCATTGTAAAATGTATTTTTTTATTATCTGGCGTCGTTTAACTGTTTTGTCCGATTTAACGAGATTAGTTGAAACTCTATTGGTTTTGAATGGATAGCATTGAAATTTCATTTAACAAGCTTAAGGCAGTCATTTGCAAAGATCGAATCATTCTTAAGAAATCAGTAAATTTTTCATAAGCTTAACCAAACAAGCTCAAGATTAAATAAAGGATAAATAGCCATTAAATGGAAAAGAATGGAAAGAATAACAGTAAAATGATTAATGCCAAGCTCAAAATAAAATGACCACAAATTGACATTCAGTTCAATTAATATCAGAACCATTTTGTATCACTTAATTTAGGTACTTGCTGCCAAAACAAACCTGAATATAATAAGCTCGATGAACCAAATAAAACCTATTTTCCACGAAAATATGACTTTGTAGCTTTTTGAATTCAAAAAGAAAATTCAAAATTGTATGCCCTTATTTAGAATAGAATTATGTCGTTTTCCATTGTAAAGTAAAAAATATGCACGACCTAATCGCACGAACTCTTGTGGTTAAATACTGATTGTAGCAAAAAAAAAATGTATTTTTCGTTTGATTTTTTTTTTTGGTTATAAAATAATGTTTTTAAAAACTTTTAAATGCATTATTGTTTAAATTATTGAGAAGCATCGGATTGCAGAATTATAACAAAATCGATTTAACCTTGGCAAAGATATACGCGAATAACCCAAAAATAAGGCCGTTTTCTCAAAAAAACGTTGAATACTTAATTCCGTAATGTGATTTTTTTGAGAAAAAGCTGAAAAACAATTTTCTTACAATTGAGTTGGTTATTACAGGTACGAAGTTTAATCAAAATCGTTAGCGCCGTTTTCGAGAATATTTGAAGAAACCAAAATATTTGTATGGCAGCTACCCGTTCTAGATGAGCTAAAACAAAAATTCGAATTTCCCCCTAGGGAATCACATAAAAATGCTCTGTACCAAATTTCATGCAAATCGGTCCACCCGTTTAGGCTCTAGCTCAAATTACAGTGGACGCACCGACGCACAGATGCAGAGACGTACAGACGCACAGACCGAAGGACGGCATGACGAAAAACACTTTTTCGGACTTCTCGATTATCGTAGTGTTAGTTTTGATTATAACCTCGAAATTTTTTTTGTTCACGAAACCAATACTTGCCCTATAGAGCAAGTAAAAATCTGCTCCCAATATTAAGAATTGTTCTTTTGAATATAACATTTGGGCTCATTTGTCACTTGTACCAGAGATGATAGAATTCATAAACAAACATAGCTTAAAAGTTTGTTCAGTGCGTAGAAAGTCATTTAAGTACAATTGAATGTAACTCAACCACAAAAACAAAAAAGATAGGTCTGTTTGAGAATTCTTATAAATCTTCACAAATATTACCAAATTCCTGTTTGTTGATTCCAAAAAGTTGCAATGAAATCTCTCAAATTGAATTGGACACAAGAAAATTTGAAGAAAACAGAGTGATAATGATATATTGCTCCAGATGAAATCTCACAGATTAGCAAGAACAAAATAAATACTAACGCGAAGAGATGTACCTATGATTCTAAGTGAAACTGCTTATGAAAATAATTTCTTAATAAGCCCGAAGGAAATTGAGCATAAAAAACGAACTGTGTTACCAACAGGAATTACCTTTTTGGTATCGATAGTTTGTGTGTGGTAATGTCAATTTTTTTTCTGTGATGGTATGTCGCTTATTTTCGATGCCGTTTTATTCATCCAGTTTCCTTCTAGATTGGAAAAAAACACAACTATAATTGTTTTCCAACAATTCTAATTCCAAATAATCGTATTAAATTAGTCAAGAATATTCTCATCTCAAAAAATCTTTCCTTCAAAGGTAAAATCTCATGAATCTCATGAAAATAAAACAATGCGGATCATAGCGACAACATTTGTTTATACCTATCTCTTTTTTGTCCAAACGTTAATTTATTGTTCATATTGTTGTTGTCTTTTTCTTAACACTATACAGTTTGCAACACCTAAGCACTTGCAAAACTGTAATTCCAAAAGGTAATTTTGGAGAGATTTTCATACTAAGTTTTCACCGACCACTAAACAGAGATTTAATTAGATTTACACTTAGGTCCAGTTTTGTAGTGGGGAGTTAAACCAGAGTTAGCTGACTCTAGAAGTAAATTAACCCACAGTGAAGTGATGAAGCAGTTTTTCGGTGGAGAATGCATGCGAAACGATAAATATCAAAAGTATCAGTTCAGTTAATCCTAAGTTAACTCACGAAATTTAATGAGGTTTAACCATTAATCTCGCACTGAAAAAATGGACCTTAATATTCTTTAAATATCGAATATTTACCACACAAATTTATTTTAATCTAGTCGAATTTAAATTAATCTTGTTAAATATGTATAGGGCCAATAGTTTTACAAATCGAACTAACCTAATTTATGTCGCGCTGAATGCATTCAATGGAAATCGAACCTTAATTTGCCATCATACATGAAACTTTCTTTCTCATTTTAACTTTATAAGAAAAAATCAAACGTCATTTAAATTATGAAAGGTAATGTCAAAGTGAATCTAGGTACTTTTTAAACTTTTTGTGGGATACAAACACTGCATAGATTTATTTAACCTTAACTAAGATAAACCTTCGGTGGAAACGTAGCATGACGTTTGAATGCTGTTATTAACGCAGGTAAAACTCGGGCAGAATTAAAACACCAATATCACTCTTGAGTGCAAAGTAAGTTTGTACATTGATATTACCTCTGTTCGTTTGTTTCCCTAAACTACCAATTTTAGTCCAAAGTTCTGTCAAAGTTTATATTGGCAGCTTTTGTCAGTTTTGGGAAGTAAATGAACATTACCTGTTATCATCGTTTTCTGTGGGTGTCGGCTGTATATGGTAAAGTTTAGAGAGATATTGAATTCTATGATCCGAGCGGAATGTTCTCATAGAGAGTGAGGGTGTGTATGAGGTGTCAATTTGTTCGTTTCAACTGCTTTATTGAATTTGAATGGCCACTGAACGATATTAAAACTATTTTGTTATGATACAAGGTTAAAAAGTCGATTTCAGTATTTTATAAATTTTTTCAATATTTTACAAAAGATCGAATAACTATTGTTCTTTTTAGCACATGACTTTGACATTTCTAATTCTTAAAGAAGGTGTGTTTGATTAGTCGTTTGCAGGAATGTCACTGGTCTAGGCCTGTTCAGTTGGAGTTTTTAAAGGTAAAAAGTTTTAATTTTTTTTTAAATAAGAAAGAGTTAGTAAAGAGGTTTAATATTTAAAAACTATAAATTAGTAGTAATATGATACTACACCTTAACATTGTTCAAAAATGTTCGCTGAAGCATTTAGAATTCGTGTATATTTAATAATGCAATTATTTGTTTATTGCTGTATTTCAATAAAAAAAACTAATTTTTTCTTAAACATAACTATGCAACCTTATGATTATTCAGACAACGTCTTTCCTTAAATTTAAATTGGATTTCTATTCTTTACCATGAAATGTGAATCTTTCGGTAATCGTTTCCAGTGTTTCATCTGAGGATCATCTCTAGTCAAAAAATTCTTTTGGTTTTGAAATAAAGTTTGAAAGTTTATTTTATTTTGATAAATAACAAGTATTTAGTTGTTCTTATAAGATATTGAATTAAGTTCAACACACTTCAAAGTTAAAATTTTAAGCTGGGATTATTTCTTAGCAAATTATGTTAATGCTTCAAACAAGGCAGTCAAATTATTTTTGTTTATATATTATGGTATCAAGGTTTCTTGGTGTATTAATTTAGTTAACCTAACAAAGTAAATTAAAAGATTTTTTATTTAGCTTTTTTTTTAAAACATTATTTGAAATTAAAAGTAAATAAAGATGTTTTTTTTTTTTCTTTATTGAAATTTTTTATTCAAGCCACTGGCTGAGTTTAAATTAGTTTTTTACATTACATTTCCGACGTACGAGATTTTTTGTCGAAAATCGATATAAAGTTCAATCGAAATCTTTTAAATGGTTTACGAACTTAAGAAACAAGAAAACAGAAGGAGTATCTAAAACAATAAATCGAATATCTCTAAATATTTTATTAAATGTAAAGAAGATCTTTTTATGCTATGTGTCGA
The DNA here is from genome assembly GCA_932273885.2 of Leucozona laternaria. NCBI lineage: Eukaryota > Metazoa > Arthropoda > Insecta > Diptera > Syrphidae > Leucozona > Leucozona laternaria. The sequence continues at coordinate 92,768,326 of OW026368.1, forward strand.
AGTATAGATATACAAACATAACGACGGACAATATGATCTTAATGTTGACATTTTTTAACTCAAACTTTGCCCATTTGGTACTTTGATCACCTCAAAAATATTTGCAGACGATGCTATATACACTGCTGTACAAGTATTAAAGTAGCAGAATTCACGATTTGCAGGAGCTTCATGTATTAGTAAGTTTTAGAGTTTGAAATTTCCTCAAATTTTTCATACGAAAATTATCCCCATAACTATATTTATGTTGATTTATCCCCGTTGGAAATTGCAAGCTGTCATTATAAAGGCTTTAAATCAAAACTAATACAAAAAAGCCTAAAGAAATATTATATTGAATTCGTCCCTTAGTTGGAAATGAAAACGCTTTATTTAAAAAAAAAAAACACACACACTCCACTTTACAAGTTTTAAATAAAACTGTCGGAATATATTTCCGGTAATCAGAGATTTAAATTATTATTTTTACATTAATATTGTTAACAAAATTAATAGATACAGGTATTATTGTGTGTGTAAGGTTTGTTTGTGTATTGTAAGAGATCAAAAAAAATCTATGACTCAACTACTATGACAAACACATTATAATATTTTTGAGGATAGCAAATGCTTATTTAAAACAAAAATACAACAAAAGAAATACGTTTTCCTTAAGAAATTCAATTTTTAAATAATTCAAAATCAAAAAATCTGGTGCGAGATATAGAGAGATAGAGATAAATCACGTAACTATCAATATACTGAACATTCTTTTAAAACAGTACACTTACATCTTCACCACTGGCTATTCGACTTTTTAACGACTGAACAGGATAAACGCCCATAGCGAGCACCCTATGCCCAGGAGATTGTTCGCCCTTTTTTTTTTTTTAATAATTGTATATGGTATTTGTTTGACAGTTTACATTATTTTGATACACAATTGATGTCACATTGAAATTATAATTGTGATATTTTATGAAAGGAAAAAGGTGTGGGAAGGTTTGGTAAATATACAAAATAAAAAGAAAAACACATCGATAGGAGTATAACAAATGCATTAATAAACACATTTAAAACGTGGTGGGTTGTGTTTAACAAATTAACAATTCCAGTTTTAGTTTTGTTTGCATTGATGTTGAATTTCATATTTAACAACAAAGTGTCAAACAAATAACGTAAATAATTCATTTTGCAATTTTATTTTTAGTTAAGTTAGTGTTCAACGAAGTCAACATATATTCATAATATAATACGAGCAATCAGCGGCAGTAGCAGCAGTAGTAGTAGTAGTAGTGGTAGTAGTAGTAGTAGTGGTAGTAGTAGTAACAGAATGCAGCAAGATGAGAAAAAAGAAAAAAATTAAAAAAAAAAAAAAACAAGACAAAATTTCTTAACTTTCATTTTCCAAATAAAAATATTTTTTTTTTTTTTTTCATTCTCTCAATTATTTGACAGGTGATTCGAAATTAATGTCGATTCGAAATCAACTGTCTGTCTGTTAAAGAGAATAGATTTTTAACAATTAAATATAATATCGGATTTAAAATTTAGTATTTTTTTTTTTTTATTAATTTAACATTCTACCTATTGTATAATAATAAATCAATGAAATTCGCTAAAATTGCCAATAACAAAATAAGAAAAGCCCTTAATTTTGCATAACACATGTTATTGCTCAGCATATAACTTAATTCTTTTTTTTTTTTTATTGCTGTATATGAAAAAATAACGAAACAACATTTTTGCGGCTTGCATGAGACATTCTCATAAAAACAAACATTTCAAAATTTTTAAATTATTATTAAAACAAAAAAAAACAAAAAATTGTAAAAAAAAAAATAACTTAAAAATATAATAAAAACCAAACAGCAAATAGAAAAAGAGCTAGAAAATTTAAAATGTATTAAGCCCCATACCAGATTGCGACAGGTCTCGGAATGCACCCTCTGGAATGTTATTGACACATTTCAAAAAATGAATGAATGTTTTTTTTTTTTGTTTAAATAGGTGAAATTTAACTTAAAACTATTTAATTTTAAGGTAAATTAAACTATGGAAAGATACGTAAAAAAGGTTGTAAGAGCTTGTATTACTTTTAAACCATTTAATAGACATTTTATAAAATTCTTTGATTTAAATTGTATTAATTTTACTGAATTCATGGTAAATGTTTATTATTGAATGAATCGAAACATTGAATTGATGTTTTTTTTTTTTAATTAATTACATTAATTACTTTTAATTATATTTAAAAATATTTATAATATTAATTAAGTATTGAATCTGCATTAAATTTAAATTTCAATAAATATTAAGTTAAAATTAGAAAAATTTTAAATTGACTCTAACAGAATTTAATTATACTTTAAGGACCAGTTTTGGGTGTGATATTAAAGTTAAAATTCGAGTTAAATAAACAATTTTGAAGGATTAGTTCGAGATCAACTCCGTAACTCAGATGATATCACACTGAAAAACTGGGCCTTAATGAATTAAAAATGTACGTCCAGTAAACAAGAAATTTACTTCGAATTAACTAAAAATATAATTTAAGTAAATTAAAAATTTAAATTTAGATTTATGTTTAGTGAAAAAATTAAATGAAATTAAAACAAAAGTGGAATTAATCTTAAATTAAATTGAAGCTGTATTTAAGCAGAAAGCTTGTTTAATTTTTTCAAATTTATTCAACTTTTGAAAAAGGTTTTTTTTTTATATTCAAACACATAAAGCAAAAAATTAATTAATTCTTAGTTATCAGCAGGAGGGATTACAGTCTGAAGATTTAAACTTAACTCATTTTGTTCAAATGGGCCTTATCAACTTTCTCAATGACTATGTTGCTGTGCAGCATAAGGATTGATCAAATTGATACTGTTTGGTGATGATTGGATTTGTTTTGGCTTATGCCTTCTGTGTGACTGTAGACTCACTATAACTCTGTATAAATACTATTCAAATAAGTCAGCTAATTATAATACTATTTGTAACTCTACATATCACTCTTTTAAGTGAAATAGGGTAAAAATTTACACTCCAAAATCATCCTTCAGACATTTTTTTTTTACTAAAGAATTGATTTGATTACAAATTAACAAAAAGCTTTGACAACAAAAAAAAAATTGATTTTTAAAATCAATTAATATGAAATTTGTACGATGTATAATATCTATATTAATAAATTCAAATGGATTTGTTTGAATACAACAAAAAAAAAGTTTTAAATTGCATCTCTATAGATAGAGACATTAAATACAGATTCAAAGCTCCAATAAATACCAAAAAAAAAAAAAAATCATTTGTAAACATGAAGATGAAACTTAAAAGTAATCGTAGCTCTCAACATTTATAGAAAAGATTGAAAACCTACTTATTATACAAAACATTTAAAGCAAAAGAATTTACATATTAAAATATGGTCTCTCTCCTATCGTTATTCCTAAAGATTGATTTACTCTATTACTTTGGTTTGCTTTTTAAAGATATTTTTTTTACTTTACTTATTATGTTTAGATTTATTTTAAAAAAATAAATAATAAATAAATATATTTATAGCTTACCTCTCGTATGGTCAATGTATGTGACATCATTTGAATGTTGACTTGCGATTGACTCGTTGGTAAATTATCACTGGAACGCGATCGAACTAATTGCTTTGAACCGCTTAGAACTGATCTACTTTTTAGTAACATTTCAGTCTTAATAAATATCCTAGATATATATGTGGAACTAGAAGGGAGTAAAAATCGAGTTATAAATGAATTGGCAAAATGGGGAGATAAAAGAATCATATAGCGAATCAAAAGTAAATACATCATTTATTTTTTTTATATGATCCTATGATTTTGGTAAACAGAACGGTCGATCTTACGAACCGGCACATTACCCACAGCATTTACACATAGGTGAATAAAAAAAGAATCCGATTGAAAAAAAAAACATAATTGAGTCCAACAACAACAATAGGTACTCAAATAAAATCTATCTGCATAAATCTACTATATCTTCTGTTAGCTGTTCTAAAACTCAAAACTAACCATCAGATTGAGCTGAAACTTGCACAAATTTCTTATGAACTGAGAAGTTCACATACATCAAAAGCTTTATTTTTTTTATAAAGGGTGTTTTTTTTAAAGGTATAGAACTTTAATATGGCAACACTTTGGTAGTTGGCGGCCATTTTGTCAGCTGTCAAGTGATTTATTTTTAGTTTGTAAGAATTGAAGCCACAGGATCACCTAGCAAGGCGTAGATTCGGGTAATGGGCCCAAAACAAGATTGCCGTTGAACCCAATTTTCATAAGCGAATTTTGTTTAGCGATGGAGCTAAATTTTGGTTGAATGGATACGTGGATATTTGTAGTGATGATAATCTTCAAGTGTATGTTGAGACACCGTTACATCCACAAAAACTGACTGTTTGGTGTGATTTATGGTTTGGTGGAATAATTGGTCCGTACTTCTTTAAAAACGATGCTGGCCAGAACGTTACAGTCAATGGTGACCGCTATATAGCTATGATTACTGACTTTTTGAATAACCATGATGTGCAGGAGCTACGGCTTCAACAAGACGGCGCAATATGTCACACGGCTCGTGCCACAATTGGTTAATTGAAGGAAACGTTTGGTAACCGCATAGTTTCACGTTACGGACCCGTGAATTGGCCTCCAAGATCGTGCGTTTTAACGCCACTTGACTATTTTCTGTGGGGATATGTGAAGTTGCTAGTCTAGGCCTATAAACCCGATACGATTGACGACTTGGAGGACAACATTCGCCGCGTTATTGCCGATATACGGCCACAAATTTTGAAAAAAGTCATCGAAAATTAGAACTCCAGATTAGACTACGTCCGAGCCAGCCGTGGCGGTCATATGCCAGAAATCATATTTAAATTATAATGCCAGAAGATTATATTTCGAATAAAGTAAGTTTCATGTCAATTTAAAAAAAATCATTTTTTTTTTATTCCATTTCAAAGTTCTATAGCTCGTAAAAAAAAACACGCTTTAGATGGCTTTTAACACCCAAAAATATGTTTCGTGTATGGATAGTTGTATAAGCCATGCTCACGCTTGACAAACGAAAATATTGATTCATTTACACATCAGGTGACCGTACAAAGAACGTTGATTAGAATATGTTTTTATTTAATTTAAATTAATTTAAATAGAATGTCTAAAATATAAAAACAATTTAAAAATTAACTATCAGTCACAAAAATCTTTTAGTCACGAATTTAGTTTCTGTGCGGTGTCATGGTGCATACGGGAATAAAATCATACAAATTTGGTGGCGTGACAGTTCGTTAAGAACCAAGGCCTTGTGGCTTACAACTCCAAAATCACAACCATTCCTGTGAGCGTGATATCAGCAGGAATGGAAAGGACCTTTCTTCATGGAAAGAGATAGGTACTTATGATGAATTTGTCAATTCCTAGCTAGGACACGTGAAAAAAAAAACATTTCTGTTCGCAGGTGGCAAGCGGCTTAGGTTCGATCTCCAGACCTTTAGCGTGACAGTCCAACGCACTAATCACGGGCTACTCCTTATTATATTGAAGCAGTATTTGAAAATTAAATAAGTTAAAAAGATTTCGGTATCTGATTACCAAAAAAAATATATGGAACTATGTTTTACTGATTTAAACATTTCTAAGGTTTAAATTTTAAAATACAATGATTAACTGATTTCAAAAAACTTGCGCAACCGAGGGTAAATAGTTAAACCAATACCATATATGCTATGGGACTATGAGGAACTATTAACTTCTAGAAAAGTTGTATTTTGAAATTGTGTTGTTTAAGAAATTGCGTGTTTTAAATTAGCGAAGTAATTAATGTATTGCTAAACCAAATGTTTATAAATGATGTAGATACTTAATATAAATGCACATATAAGTTACTAAAATATATAAATACAAACAAAAAAAAAAAAAACAAACCTTAGCCCCCTAATACTAAACGCTGATTGTAACAGCTTCGCTGGTGAGACTGGTAATTTTTTGCAAAATTTGATAAGCGCATTACCAATGTCATTCTTAATATTATCTGGACTCCATTCATTGTTCGAAGTGCATTCCTTTTGGAATAAATTGAGTATGACCAGAGAGATGCGATAGAACACCTTGATGCCCTCATGAAAGAAACAGTCCATAACACGAACTAAATGCTGAAATGGTAAACCAGCTAATATCCACCAGCACCAGTCCATGAAAACTCTTTCCAATTTCTGAGCAGGACATATTCGTTGCAAATAAGAGACGGAGGTTTTCTTAAAAAAAATAAAAAATAAAAATAGATAAATTACTTTTTCTTTGTATTTATATTTCAAATATATATTTTTAAACTTACTGCATGTTTTTTGGCAATTTGCATCACTGTTTTCCAAGTGACTTCGTGTAGTAATTTTGTCTGATTGATGAACACCTTTTCTTTGCATGCAACTAAACTTGCAAGACAGTGATAGGCTTCTTCCTCTAAAAAAAAAAAAATATAAATAAACAAATTAAATAAACATAAAAATATGTGTATTAAGATTTTACTAAATTTAGTTATTTCGGAAAATTTTGCACCTCTACGCAGGCAGACTGTTGACGGTATTTAAAGAATATTTTCTTTCTTTTGTTAAGATATCGCTGAACTATTCGAAATGCGCAGTATCCTTTTAAATAAAAATACATGATTCATTCAATTCAGGTTGCATTTAAAAATACCTTAGGTCTTACAGGCATATAGTTAAAATTATTATTATTATCAAGTCTTCAAGGCGGGTGTGAAGTTCGTATTGGCTAGCCTGATATGCTGATATTTGAGTAGTCAAGCAATAACTTTTAGGCTTTTTAAATCATATAAAACTGGCGAAACTCGATAGAAAGCCAAAAATATATTTTACTAAATTTCTCCATTTTGGAATCCTATTTAGAAGGAGCTTGGGGCTGAGATTTGAAGAAGAAGCAGTTAAGTTATTCATTTTCAACATTACTTTTGTATTGCAAATGAGTCCAATGGTTAGCTTATCGGACTGCGACTGGTTAGCGGAAGATCCCAGGATCAAATCAAAAATACCTATACCAACTTTAAATATTTTTTTAGTTCTCACGAGGCTACTGGAGGTACATAACTGGCGTCGGCATAGCTTATTTCAATAGACACCCTTGCTAGCCCTTTGTTAATATCTGTGTACAAGTTTCTAGAACCTCAATAAAAAATAGATTGTTTTTCTAGTTGGGAAGTCAAAGCTATGCAACTGCGTCGCTAAACCGGATATAGAAAATTCGATCAAATTAGTGAATTGGCGTCTGATTGGACATTCACAATTAGGAAGTCAGTTAACACCGTTTCAAAACAAAAATCCTCAGGTTAATATCAAAAGCAAGCACAAATGTCAAAAGAATCGATTCAACTTAAACCAGTTTCAGATTATAAAACTTTGTTCAGAGTTACGATATTTTATCGTGGAGATCTGGAACTTCCACCTACACCCCGCAATGTAAAATCAACTTCCGTTATTTTAAGTGTTAAAATGTTCGAAAAGCTAGAAAATTTGATAATAACGGGTGATTTTTTAAGAGGTTTAGAACTTTTTTTAAAAAAAAAAACACAAAAAATTCGAAAAAATGAATGAAATATTTATTTGAATCGATAGTTTGAACCTTGCAATTTAATGTTCAAAGATAATTTCATGCAAATGTTGACCGCGGCTGCGTCTCAGGTAGCCCATCCGCTGAGTCCAATTTTGGCATACTCTTTCACACATATCGGCCGGTATCTCACGAATGAATGCATAGATGTTGGCTTCCAGTGCGTCAATCGAAGCGGGCTTGTCCCTATATACATTAGCCTTGACATACCGCCACAAAAAATAATCTAATGGTGTTAAATCGCACGATCTAGGCGGCCAATTGACCGGCCCGAAACGTGAAATTAACTGTTCACCAAACTCGCCTCGCAATTGCGCCATTGTTTCGCGTGCTGTGTGGCATGTGGCACCGTCTTGTTGAAACCACATATCATGCAAGTCAAGAACTTCCATTTCGGGCAAAAAAAAGTTTATTATCATCGCTCGGTAGCGTTCACCATTGACAGTAACGCTGCGATTCGCATCATCTTTGAAGAAATAGGCCCAATAATGCCGCCGGCCCATAAACCGCACCAAACAGTGGCTTTTTCGGGATGCATTGGTAGCTGTTGCAATGCTTCTGGCTGATCTTCACTCCAAATGCGGCAATTTTGCTTATTTACGTACCCATTCAACCAAAAATGAGCCTCATCGCTGAACACAAGCAGCGCGCGATGAACATTTCGAACCGAGCACGAATTTTGATAGTAAAATTCAATAATTTGCAAGCGTTGTTCATTTGTAAGACGATCCATGGTTAAATTGCAAACCAAACTGAAGCTGTTTGACAGTGACACAAGGTACTAAACACACGTCAGCTGTCAAAACCAGTGTTGCCAAAACCAAACCAGCTTAAAAATCACCCATTACAATGGTATAAAAACAATTGCCTACTATCGGGTTTTTCAATAAGAGCGCTACAAAAGTTTTTTTTAAATAAAACAAAAAAGGTTTTGGATATCAATGAAATTCTTTATTCCTGTGAAAGTACGTTCGATGCCATTATTCATGGAACTCGATTTCTTTTGCATGGCCACCAATTGGACGTATAGCGCTCCTAACGTTGAGGCCACTGACTCCGAATTTCGGTAGTAAATTTTAATAATTTCGACTTGTTGTTGGCTCGTATATATTTCCATCATGAAATGGCAAACCTTACTGAAGAGAAATGTCAAAAGAGCGGCAAGAAATATGGCGTCGTTTGCTGTCCCTGTTGCTCTACTCAGAAATGGTTTTTCAAGAATACCATCACGCTTATGGTGAGTGACCCATATAACCGTAAATTAATGTCGTTTTCGAGTGGACGTTCGGAGCTACTCCTTTTTCACTCCTTTTACTCCAAATTTCTCATTTTCTATAGGAATGGAACAGTTCCGAAATCCAAACGAAAACGGCATAAGTGAACTAACAATACTCTTAAGTAAAGAATCTATTCTATACTTACTACTTAGTTATCTTTTTTTAGTAGATATTACATTTAGGCGTGTTGATTGCATTAGCTTCTGTTAATATTTCATTTTAAATAATAATTTAATATTTCACAAATTACTATAATTGTGCACATCAAATGTCGCATAATTTGTTCACATCATCATCCAACTAAATCGTGATTGTGTGGTTTCGTGGATGATCTAAGTCTCAGCTTAATTTTATTAGATACTACTCTCTTGATTTTCTTGATGTCAAGCATCGGAGGTTTATTTATCGTGTTAGTTATTATTCATTGTGTAATTAAATAGTGAAAATTAAACCGTCTGGATTGATTCTAAATACGTGCTCATTGCTCATAAAACAATTGTGACATTTTATATTTTTAAAGCTTGTGAATTAATTTATTAAGCAAGGGAACCATGCATACAATTTGTTATGAATATGAATATCAATTTATTCAAATTATAAGCTTAAACTAGATGACTAAGCTTTAATGGTGATTGAAAAAGATAATATTAGGCGTTTTTTTGGAAGCACGGAGGGAATTGGATGAACAAAAAACGACATCGGCAATTAGCGACCCAATCACCGACAAAAAATGCACTTTCCATACAAATTATCGATAAACAACAGGTTATTCGCGCAAGACGATAACACAGATTTCCTTTGGAATAAGAAGCCAGCCCAAAAAAATCTCCAGATCCAGTTTATAAAATGTAAGAAGCACTTTGCTACGGGTTAAAACCGTTAATTGAAAGCCGAATATGACCCTTTTAAGGTAACAAATGCCTGAATTCGTAACCTAGCCCCTGGTGGAGAATATCATTACTGCGATCAAGCCTATAAAAGAACAACAAGGCGATAGGGCTTGACGGTATTTCCCCGAACATCGATGTAGCTACTGCACCCACTCATAGAGACTTTATGAGAAGAACTTTTGCGAAACGCTAGGTTTGCAGACCTAGCGTTTCGCAAAAGTTCTCTCTCGGTTTTTTATAACACTTGTTTGTGCAAGATTTTGTTTTGCTAAGTGTTTATTCCCGTTTTGTTATCTAGCCATTACGTTATTTGGTCGTTTTTTTTTTTGTCTCGTCGCTTCGTTATCTCGCCGGTTTAGCCACCTGATCACATACCTTTCACCTTTACTAAAATAAATGAGATAATGCCAATTGAGGCGAGACCGATTATGGGCTATAGTTAGTCTACGTCGCATCGGTCGATGGCAAAAATAGAAAACCTGATTTCTAAATAAATATCTACCATACAGAAAAATAATATGCGAAATATTAAAAATTGGCCAAGTTTTATATTCCAAACCAATGAAATGGGCGACACAAACTATTGCATGTGAAATGATAAATTTGCGAAGCAATTACTTAGCGAAACAAAAACTTAATTTTACCAAACAACTAAATGCGAAATGATTAAATTGCATGGCAAGTTATTGCGAAATAATCACTGCGAAATGAAAAAAAAAAAAAAATAACAAATTCCGCCTTATGGAATTTAAAAATTTTGCAACTATTTATTCAGATTCTTAGTTGTAAATTATCACGCGAAATTCACTAACATATACCTAAAATAGCGAAAGCCAAAATCAATTTATATAAAAGCTAAATAAAATGCCATATAATAAAACGCAAAATAATATTTATTAAGTAAATAGTATAATGCGAAATAATTAATTGTAAATGTTTAAATTCGCAAGACAAGAAATTTCGAAATGAAAAACAATTATGAAGAACAAATTCCGCCAGATGCCCCTATGCCTTGTAGAATATTATCAATTTTGCGTTTTACTATTTCAAATTTTATTATTTTGCTTCTTCAACCGTAAATTGTTGCGCGAAATTCATTAATACCATCAAGCAAACATATTTAAAAGATAAATAATAGGTGCTATGCAAAACAATAGTTGGCGAAGTAAAATAATGCGAGATACATTGATGCGAAATAATAACAATTAATTGCGAAATGATTAAAATTCGAGACTAGAAATTTGCGAAGTGATCATTGTCATCATTGAGTATCACTACAGCTGTAATCAATGAAAAAATACGATGGGTTTAAATGTCACTAATATTAGTATTGGTTGCAAGAAGTTATGTAATGCACCCAGCTTTGACCACTGGACATATAAATGGAGGAATTCAAATAATTCTAAAATCACAACTCAAGCGTCTGCTTACCCTCTCACAGCATAATGGGTCTGTACAAATTGACAATAAGAGTGGATATATATAAAAGATTGAAGTTAAAGATCAATACAGGAGAAACAAAAAGGATCACCTTTAACTCTAGTTTATCTATCCCAGTCAATATTTTTGATAAACCAATGAAGAAAGTAAAGCTGAAATAGATCTTCACCACTGACAATTGGACGTAGCAGGAGCAAAAGCGCCCTGTGCCTCTCAAGGGATACTTGAAGGACATAATAGAAACGAGAGCCTATAATAGTATAGGCAAGTGATTTCTCAATCTTTCAACCTCAATCTTTCCATTCGATATAATAATGTAAAAGGAAGTACATCCGACCCATATGAACACTTCATTTTCTTATCAATATTGTAATAATTCCTTCACTACAAAGTCTAGCCAGCATTCAGCCTTAAAACTGATGGTTCGTAAACAAAAAATACAATGCATCTACTTTTTTATTATTTTTTATTGACAAATTAAAATTATGAACTATGTGTATATTTGTAAACACATTGATAAGCGAGCAGATTCACAATATCATCTTGAGAATAGTCTATTATAAATTTAAATATTTAATTAAACGATAGCCACAATGTCAACCACTTGTTTGCGTTGAAAATAGAGAAGAAAAAAATTTATAGTAATATTATAATGTTTTTTTTTTTTGTAAATAAATTAATAAAACAAGTTTAAATTGATAAGAGGCTCATAGCTCAACGACATTGTGTGTATGTGTGTATGTGTGTGTGTTGACTTTATTGAAAAAATACCGATATGAGAAATCTTATTATTGTCAGTCCGAGAGTTGAGCTCATTATTTCAGATGATTGTAATAATCATTTATGCACTCTGTACAATCACAATAAGTGAGTTAACAATAATGTAGTCTGCTTGATTTATTAGGTTAGTCAATTTAAACAAACAGGAAAAAAAAAAGAAATAAATTTAACGTAGGTAATTGAATCTTATTTACAACTGAAAATAACTCGGGCGATAACTTCATTTGAGTTCAGTCTCGGACTAAGTTTAAGTAGAAAATATCGGCTTAGTGCTAAATAAAACCAGACAAATCCAAATCAATTCAGACAAGATCAGAAAAGATGGGACTCTGGAATAATAATAATAAATAATAATATTAATAAAGTTGTGATAAGAAGTTTTGATTAAAGATATGGTAGGAGAGGTACATTATGTAGCCAAACAAAGGAATGTAGCTGATTACAATAAGGGAACAATAACACTCTTATAAAGTCACTTACTTCAAAAACAATGTATTTTTTTTTTTACTAGGTATTTTTTTGTATAGTCTGAGAGGCGACCGTAAGATTACCTATCTCATCGCAGCTTTTAGAAAGATGGACATTTGCCGATAGCCTTAAGTCAGAAAAATCAATACAATTTTGTTCCATTTCTACTTTTACACTCTCAATCAGTTAGAGTGTGAGAATCTCGTCTACGCGGTTAACTACTGCAGCATAATCAATAGCCGTGTTCCTTTTGAGGTGGCGAAGTATGTACTTATGAGTACTTTGCTGGAAATTTTCAATGGAACGCACGAAATTCGCGTTCCTAGGAGCAATCTACTACAATTTTAAGTGATTTTGAATAATTTATAATCTGTAGAATCTGTACCATAAAAAAATTGAGAGATTGTACACACGCTTTCTCATTTTATATAATTTTTCGACGTACATAATGTATATAAAAACTTTTATAAAATGGGAAAGTGTTTGTAAGATATCTTTTTGAAAGTAAAGACTATCATGTTTCACCTACTTTATAATACATGGTTGATTTTGCTTTTTTGTTTTTTTTGGTTGGTGGATAGATAACAGGTGACTAAATATGTTTTCTAAGAATTTATAAAATAAATAAATAAAATTATACGTAGACTGGCTTAGATTAATGGCGTTTTCCAATGTTCGTTCAGAAATGAGAGCTCTTTTTAAAGAGAGCATGATCATGGATTTCATTTCAGAATCGAAACCAGAAAGCTTCTAGTCAAGAAGTAACGAAGTAATTCATAATCCTGAATCATTCTCACTAACAGCTAAAAATTAGTGCATTTATTAACAACTTCTAAGAAGTCCTCGATGCGGGTTTTTTCGAGTTGACTACATCGTCTTCAGAATCTGTAGACGACACGGAAGATTCAGCTAAATAATTTACATCGCTGTTGTCACTGCTTTCTTCCAAATATTCAAGCTAAAAAACAAAATTGGAGCACATGTACTCATAATTTTTTTGCATTAATTATGGAAAAATTCCTTACCACATTAATCATCTTAATCAATTAAAATGTTTTTTTTTTTCATTTGTAAACGAATTCACAAATTGAAATAAAATCTTATCCACATGAAAAATCTCTTAACTTAACCGGATGCCCTCTGGGGGGTTTTAAGTGCGTAACTACTCTGCTCATCTACTCGCTCATGAGAGCTCGAGTAGATGAGAGTACTAGATTATAGTTTTCATCTACTCATGAGTAGTTCACCACCTCCAAAGGAACACGGCCAATGATAGCTTCATAGTTAAAAATATTATAAAGGGTCCGCCAAATAACTTCTTTTTTTTTTTTCAAAATGGAGCAAAACATCGAGTGTAGCTTCGGCTGTGTATAGAGACAGAACAATAATGGTCCCAAAATTGATCCTTGGGGAACACCTTTAGTCACAGGAAGAAACGACGATGTAGTTTTGCCTGTAACAACTTCTTGACACCTTTCACTATAAGATATGAAAGTATAAGTTTAAAAGCCGAGAAGGAAAAATTGAATTGTCTAACAAGCTTAGAGCACAGAATATGGTGATCGACTGTGTCAAATGCTTTAGAAAAGTGTAAAAGGGTAAGGATTGTAGCTTTATCGTCTTCTAAAGATTTACGAACATCTTCCGATATTTTGATTAAAGCAAAAACCCGACTGACTGCTATTTAAAAGACTATTTAAGTTCAGAAATTCTCGTATCTGAGCGTTCATAATTTTTTCAAGTGCCTTGGACAAGTATGATAATATCGCAATGGGTCTGAAATCATTCGCATCTTTGTTTTTCGGAAGTGGAATAATCTTTGCCTTCATTTCCATTCCATTGGAAAAACCCCTGTCATAAGAATTCTGTTAAAGACATGAGTAAGAGATTTTAAAATATAGGGAAGTATTGCCTTAATAAACGTAGGATGCATTTCATCAAACCCGATTGCATCAGACTTAATCGCCATAAGACTTTTTACGACATCAACTTCATCCACCGCTGGGAAATAAAACCCCATGGTATTATCAATGCTCGAATCCTCGAAAACAAAAAGGTGAGAAATATCTGAGTTAATTAAATAAAAAATTTATTCTTTGGACCTGTGCACATATAGAATCACGATTTTAGGTGCGTATCAAAGTTCAAGTCGCGGTTGCCGCTGAGAAGCTGTTTTCATCCGTTATGTGAATTTTTTGAGAAAAACCTGAAACGTAGTTTTCTTATAATTGACTTAGTTATTGCAGGTACGAAATTTAATCAAAATTGTTAAAGCCGTTTTCGAGAAAATTTGAAAAAAAAACAAAATATTTGTATGGCAGCTGCCCGTTCTAGATGAGCTAAAACAAAAATTCGAAATTTTAATCTGGGGAATAACATAAAAATGCACTGTACCAAATTTGAACCAAATCGGTCCACCCGTTTAGGCTCTAGCTCAAATAACAGTGGACGCAGAGATGCACAGACCGACGCACGGCATGAGGAAACCCACTTTTTGGACTTCTCAATTATCGTAGTGTTAGTTTTGATTACAACCTCAATTTTTTTTTTACACGAAACCAATACTTGCCCTATAGAGCAAGTACAAATATAAATTCATAGATTTTTTTTAAACTTAGACATTCTTCTTCTGACAAACCCCCTTTTATGTTAAAACAAACAAATTATTTATTTATGTACATATTTGAAATATTTGTTTTTTTTTTTATATAAATTTACTAGAATATATTAATTTTAAAAATTTCCTTCTTTATCAAAACAGTCTTGTCATCTTGTTTAATATTATACTTATCATAACTAAACCAAATATTCATACAAAAAAAAAAACATAATAAACTTTATATTAACGCTTTTGAATAACAAATTTTGAAAACAAAGAAACACAAATATTTGAATAACAAAATCAGGTTGATGATTACAGAAGGGGAGTTTAGAGGGAGGGGGGCTAAGTCTGATTCAATATGTATAACATTGACATATTTACAGACCGTGAATTTTGTCATTTTACAAGAACTTATCCACAAATCTTTTAATCAAATTGACAATAAATTCAGAAGCGCTCACTTATCACGACTAATTTATAAATTCACAATTTTTAGCGCTGAATTAAAAACAAAATCCAAACAGAATCGCAAGTTTTTATTTGTTTTGTCAACTGTTTCATTTTAGCTAATGAAATAATCACAATTAATTTTGATAATTTATTTTTAAATCTTCTTCTTCAGGCTGGAGATAAAAAACGAGCTGTCGCATTTTATTTATTTAATTCAATTTGTTTTTTTTTTTTTATTCTTGAGTAGATTTCCAGGCAATCATATGACAGACTAATTAGCTTAAATAAATATTTATGTATACAGAAAAAGAGAAAATATTTTAGAAAAATGTTTTTTTTTTTTTTTTTAGCTTACCAGACATAAAATGCAATAGAATTGATGTAATGGGATACAATACTGGACTGAAGGTGATATCAGGACAATCATATCCTAAAACATTCACGATTCGATCTGCCACTGCACGTCCAGTTCGAGTGAGATGGTATGGCAAACAGTGGGCGGAATCGACAAACGCTGGGAGCATTATTGGCTTCTCTGAGAGTTCTGTTGTACCAAATACCTAAAAAAAAGAACAAATAAATTAAAATTATTTCATTTTTATTTTTTTTTTTTTAAATTAATATTTTTTTGTGAATGTCGACTTTTTAAACAAAAAATTACCATATGTTGTGCGTATGTACATTTATATTTGCTCTTAAAAGGGTCTTTCAATAGAACGCTCGAAATTTCGGTAAAGTTATAATGGTCATGTTGAAATAGTATGAAAAGTACGCATACGCCAAAGTGTACCCAATGTTTCATCATCTTTTTTAGAGCTCAACTGCTTTTTTTCTTGTGGGTTTTACAGAAAATTGTGAAAAAAGTACAATTACATATATTTCGTTTGAAGAACTGTCAACTGAAATTGATTTGAAAAAATTCTAATCCTACTACTCCTAATCCCAATTTTGATCCTTCTAATCCTACTTTAACTCTCAATCTCAATGAAGCCGGAGTGCATTTGCGTTGAGCAAGTTTTTCACTCGGGCAACTATACGTACGTAGAACGTAACCCATTCGCGTTTCACGTCCTAAGAAAACTTTTTATATTGGAAAAATGGCGGTTGAAAAAGAAAAAGGAAATTTTCTAAACTACCATCAAATATTCCTAGTTTCCTTTTTCAATATTCCGGAAACGGTTCGCTAGTTATGTAAAGTTAAATAAGAATCTTCCACAAAAGTAGTTTAACAATTTATTTTATTGACGGTAGCTTACATTTTTTTTTAACACTGGAAGGCTCTGGGGGAAACCGGAGGACAGGGGTAGCCACATATGCCGCTGCCTCTCAAATAAGTGCCACCAAAAAAAGCCAGTAATTTTATTTATACCTACCTTTATTTACATTAATATTAATGTCGAACGTTATTGAAAGATCTTTTAGTTCAAGCTACATCTAGTTTTTCAGTGGGATTATTAAACCCAAGTTAATTCACCAAAGTTGATGAGTTTTTTTTCGGATTTACTGAACAAGTACACAAAGAGACAATAATATTAGAAATAATTTTAGAAACAAACAGCTCTTCTGAATATGTTAGAAATTGCTGACGATTTATTCCAGTACCATGGACATAGTTTGAAGTTATTTCCAGTCACACAGTGGTAATGGTAGTGGTTAACAACGCAACCACACCTGCCTGCAAGTATGTATGATAGTTGAAAATAATTTACTTTCAACAATATAAAATCCGATAATTTTTTTGATAATTTAAATAAACTGACGTCAAATTTTTGTCAGACTTTTCATGATATGAAAAATATATGTACTTCAATTTATATGAATGGGAGAGTTTTATCTAAACAATTAATTTTTTTTAAACAGGCCACAAGCCACAAAATTATCTGATGTTTAATAAAAATTGCTTGGTTGAAAATAATTTTCAATAAGACAATTGATAATCAAAAAAAAAACCCACGGAAGTATATGTACAAAATGTTTACTCTTTCAGGTAGGGGTAGGGGAAAGATAAAAATACCCTAAGTAGATGTATGCATGTCGTAAAGGGCGACTTAAATTCAGACAAAATAATTTATGGTTGACCAATGACCATGCCAATTTGTGAAGTAAAATATTAATACCCCTCAATACATAATATGTAATTAAAAATTTTTTGACGGACCGGTTTTCAGTCGTGAGTTAAACCAGTGTTTAATAACTCATGGACATTAATTAACCTTCAGTTAACTCAAGAAGTTTTTTTTTTTTTTTTAATGGAGAATGTATGCGGAACGACTTAACAAACTCTGAGAATAAAACATTAAAAGCATCTGTTCGGCAAATCTAGAGTTAACTCACCTAATTAGCTCGAGTTTAACTAAAATCTCGAATTGAAAAACTGCTCCTAGAGGTCTAATGAAAATTTGATAAATGTCTTTCAATTTTTCGATTTCGTATTTCCTATTCAAACAAAAGCATAGAGTGAGGGGTAACTAATTTAAAACCAATAAGTAATAAAGGTTGGACTTAAAGGATCATATTTTAACAAACTTAGCCATTCATAACGTGAAGTAAATTAAAACCCAGAAAAGAGTATTTCGATTACAAAAGGTAGCTTAAATATTTATTTATATTTTTTTTGTAATTTATTGCGAATTTTAGTACTGTTTTACCCGTGCGAAGCTGGGAAGACCAGCTATTGTTTTAATTAAATACCAACACTATATACAAATGTACATACATTGTACACCATCTCAGTTATCGGTAAGACCAAAATTATAAAAACCGTTCGAGGGTTTTTTTTTTTTCATAAATACATTTTTATGCAAATAAGTATTTTTAAGAAAAGTAATTGATACACCAATTTAAGTCAGGTGTTAATAATGTGTGGAGTTAAAACATACATTTTGAATACAAAATCAACCATTTTTTGAAATATCGAATTTTTAAACAAAAATATGTTTTAGAAAATTTGTTTGTGATTCAGGTTGTACGTCAAGGTATAGACATACAGACAGACAGAGTAATGTCATATTTAACTAAAATCCCAAGGTCTGTATTTTATTCCGAACCCTAAACTTTCCCTATAGCACCTACCTACATAATATGTATGTCGCAAGATACAGTACAGATGGTTGAGGTTCACTCTTAAATCAAACCTCTTTGGCTTCGACCACGCCCACCTATAGATTAAGTATTTCCAGAAAAAAGTCCTCCGGTAGCACAAGCAAATAAATTGGGGTGTGTTTTTTTTTTTTTGAATAATTGCATGCAAAAAAATAATGCGGCAATTGTTTTGCATGCGAGCCGCACTTACGATAAAAAATTGTATTCACTAAATATATTTAAAAAAAAAACTGTATTTTAAAATAAACAAGTTAATATCTATTACTCTTACGAAAAATTGTCTTGGAATCCTTTTTGTTTAGAATTTTAAAAGCTGCAATTACATTTTTTTCAAATAAAAATGAGATATGTACAAAAGAAGACCCCCTTTTACCCTACTAAATCAATATCAGTATGGTTTAAATTTAAGGTAATTTTAAGGACGGCAAAACAAAACTCTCCTCCAAAATGCAGCTTTGTTGGAAGTTATTCGAAGTCAGATAATAAGCTACTGAATTTTTATTATTTTTTTTTTTTTTTGGAAATATACTGCTCCTACGAAGTCTTATCTTCTAAATATATATATAAAAATGAATCGTGGTGGGTTCGGATGCTTAAAACTTGAGAACGACTGCACCAAATTGGGTACTTTCTTCAACGGGTTTGTTCGTAATTGTACTGCGAAGATTTAGGAAAAAAGAAAAGTCGAAAAAGTCTCGACAGGTGGCGCTGTAGGTGAAAATTTCCTTTTTCAGTTCAATTCAATTACCGTTCAACAAATGGCGCTGTACGCGGTTAGGAAATGGCTTTTGGGATATTCTTCTTCAACTTTTCTTATTTGTAGGGTGAAATGGGGTAAAAATGAAATAATTGTCCGATTGAAAAAAATTCTTTTTGTGTTTGAAAGGTTTTTCTTAGGAAATGGCTTAAGGGATATTTTTTTGAATTTTTTTTATTTATAGGGTGAAATGGGGTAAACATAAAAAGTGTCCGATTGAATAAATTCGTTTTTGTTTGAAGAGTTTTTCTTAGGAAATGGTTTGAGGGATATCTTTTAAAATTTTATTATTTGTAGGATGAAATGGGGTTAAAATAAAAAATTGTCCGATTTAGGAAATAATTTTTTTGTAAAGGGTTTTTCTAAGTAAATAGCTTTAGGGATATTCTTTTTTTTTAATTTTGCTTAGAGAGTAAAAATAAAATAAAATCGGGTTTAATTTGTAATTGAAAGGTTATTTATTAGCGGATGGCCTCAAGGATTTTTCCACAATTTATAGGGTTAAATGGGGTAGAAATGAAAAGTGGCATCTGATTTCAATAATTCTGTTTGTATTGGAAAGATTATTTTTAAAAATTTTATATTTATAGAGTGAAATGGAATAAACACAAAAAAAAAAGGTTTTTGATTTCAAAAATTACTTCTGCGCTGGGAAAGTAATAAAGGTTGGACGTAGATGATTATATTTTAACGAATTTCGCCATTCATAACGTGAAGTGGGTCAAAACTCAGTAAGTAGTATTCAATTACAAAATTTGTAATTTTATGCGAAGCTTAGGTTTGTCTACACGTGCGAAGCCGTTTTGTATAAAATTTCATAAGCTAAGGTTTGTACATTTACACTTTTTCAAGATACAAATTTTGAGTACTTTTAATTAAATGCCTAAGACCTAAAAATAAAGCTCTCCACTAAAATTTATCCTTGCCGGATTTTATTTTATAAGTTTAGTCTAATTTTCCTTGGCTATATTTTGTTATGAAAACCACAATCTATTTATGTGCCAAGGCAATAACATATGTACATACGTGCAAAGGTATACAAAAAAACAAGAACCTTTATGTGTTGATATAATTTTAATTTATCAAAATGATTGGGTCTATTTTGATAATAATACATCAATCAATCACATCATATGATGGGAAGAAAAATTTATATTATTTTTGTGTCACATTATTTTAAACTTTTAGAGTCTACATAATTTAGAAAGCGTGTTAAAAAACGCTTAATTCTATAATTATGCCAACAAATTATCAAACGCACACTTTATCAGGGTATACATAGTAGGTTCCTCCCTAACGTTGAATTCATAGATAGAAAAATATTCATTATTCCCTTAATCAACAATTTTGAAGCACAGAAAGACAGATATGGCATATAATTTGGTAAAAGCTCGAGATCGAGTACGAATGCGTTACTTGTCCTATATTTATGTATACATACGAACAAATCGTAATAAAAATCGTACGTATACATTTATTTTTATCAATATGTTATGTATGTAGTTTGCATTAAAATCCTTACCTGATGCACCATTTCCCAATAAAAACCGTCGAGCATATTCTGCTTCGTTTGGTGCTGTGCACATAACGCCGGCCAAAGCTGAGAGCGTATCGGTGAATTGATGGGCCAGGCATTTTCTCGAAGTATACTTTTTACTTCACGTTTCTTCCCTTGAAGTATGAGTGGTTGAATCTCAGCGAAACATTTCAGCAATGGTTCCTTGCCTAAAAATAAATAAATTAAAAAAAAAAACAATAATTAACATAAACAATTTTTTTTATCAATTTATACGAAAATAGAAAAATTAAAAATCATTTGTAATCTTTTTATCATGATTAAGATTAAAAAAAAAAAACACACAAATTATGTAAACCATAAACCAAAGATTAGAAGTGTATCTACATTTATATACAAATTATATTTTATTTGATTCTGTTTGTTTTTCTTAAAAAAAAAAAATGCGCTATTATGAATAAACTAAGGAGGTACCCTACTTAATTCCCTGAATTGCACGTTTTGTTTATCATTTTTGATGATAATCTCAACTTGACTTACATCTCAATAATAAATTCTTAAACCTTTGTTTTAAGCTGTAAGACTTTTTATTGTAGCAATTAAATGAAAGGGAAAGGAATTAGTAATCCAGCCGGTATAGAACGTTGTAAATGTTTAACAAAATTTACTTTACGTAGCCGTCCCATATACACACACTTGCCCACAAACAGTTGACTCAGTATAATTTAGTTTTGTTGATGAATAAAATTTGATTTTATTATTTGATCAATTACGTTGACATTTCTGATCAATTGTTAAATGATATAAATCTATTTGTGTTTACGATAAGTATTTGCAAATTGATAAGGAATAATTGGAAAAAAAAAAATCGACCGTTACACTACTTCAGTAGGTATAGGTATGTATTTTTGTGTTTGTTTTATTTATATGTTTATTTTCCATTACAATTTAAGTTAGTAGTTTAAAAATTCAACAAGTAAGTATCTAAATAATTGCATAAATAAAATATCTTTGATTCTGGAGAATTAAGTTCAAACATTACGAAAAACAAGATATTATGTACTTAAGAGCTAAGCGATACGAACTTCTTTGCAAATAAAAATTAGATAGTTATTTAGTCTTCCACTTGTCTTTGAATGCCGTATTTTGATAAATCAGAGTTATTGTTATACAAAAAAGAGCTACTCTGTTCTTTGATCTGTTTTTGATATGAGCCACCCTGTATTGTTTATGAGCCTATAACAGACATGTGGAAATCACTGCATTCAAGCAGTAAGACTGAAAATGAATAATTTAATGACTAATGAGTTTTTGCCCGTAGGTCCCAGCAGCGTGTTTATAGATAGAAATAGGAGCCTATAGATGATTGACCCTTTAATAATAATGAATGCTGGAGTGAACCATTTTACTTGTACATGAAATTAAAAATAGAAGTATCTACTCGTACCTATAGATCAAACGAATAAACTCCAACGACCGGAAAATCGCACACGCGTTTGTCAGAAATTAAACTAAGCTGTAGGCAATTTGATAGTTGGTTTAAACGCACATAATATGGTCTCATGCGCGATAATTTAGTTACGCATGTTCAGTTTTCAGACTTCGGGCGGGGGAGGAGGGTCTACTTGCTCTAACCATGGAGACGGACATCTTATTTGAAGCAGTTCAACGGATAGTTTGTTGTAAAAGGTGTTTTTTTTATAGAATATTGTATTTTAAATTGGCAACCCTGTTTGTAGTGACAGTAAATTTGACAGCTGACAGATGATTTGTGCTCAATATATTTTATAATTTCACTATGAAAAGACTTACGTCAGAACAAAACTGGCAAATTGTAAATAACGGTATACGGCCTCAGCTGTAAAAAGAGGTAGACAATAAATGCCAGTGCTATCGACAACAGATTATTATAAAGGGTGATTTTTAAGCTGGTTTGGTTTTGGCAACACTGGTTTTGACAGCTGACGTGTGTTTAGTACCTTGTGTCACTGTCAAACAGCTTCAGTTTGGTTTGCAATTTAACCATGGATCGTCTTACAAATGAACAACGCTTGCAAATTATTGAATTTTACTATCAAAATTCGTGCTCGGTTCGAAATGTTCATCGCGCGCTGCTTGTGTTCAGCGATAAGGCTCATTTTTGGTTGAATGGGTACGTAAATAAGCAAAATTGCCGCATTTGGAGTGAAGATCAGCCAGAAGCATTGCAACAGCTACCAATGCATCCCGAAAAAAACACTGTTTGGTGCGGTTTATGGGCCGGCGGCATTATTGGGCCTATTTCTTCAAAGATGATGCGAATCGCAGCGTTACTGTCAATGGTGAACGCTACCGAGCGATGATAACAAATTTTTTTTGCCCGAAATGGAAGTTCTTGACTTGCATGATATGTGGTTTCAACAAGACGGTGCCACATGCCACACAGCACGCGAAACAATGGCGCAATTGCGAGGCGAGTTTGGTGAACAGTTAATTTCACGTTTCGGGCCGGTCAATTGGCCGCCTAGATCGTGCGATTTGACACCATTAGATTATTTTTTGTGGGGGTATGTCAAGGCTAATGTCTATAGGGACAAGCCCGCTTCGATTGACGCACTGGAAGCCAACATCCATGCATTCATTCGTGAGATACCGGCCGATGTGTGTGAAAGAGTATGCCAAAATTGGACTCAGCGGATGGGCTACCTGAGACGCAGCCGCGGTCAACATTTGCATGAAATTATCTTTAAACATTAAATTGCAAGGTTCAAACTATCGATTCAAATAAATATTTCAGTCATTTTTTCGAATTTTTTGTGTTTTTTTTTTTAAAAAAGTTCTAAACCTCTTAAAAAATCACCCGTTATTTGGTACTTTTCTGAAAAAAGCTACACGAATTAAAAATTTGAAAAAGAATAATACAAATTTAAAATAATGTAAAAGGGAAGATTAATTTCGAGGGTGAAGATTAAAAATTCTCCCAATTACAGAATTGAATTGTTAAAAAAAAAAAAAAAAAAAATAGAAAAAGTGCTGATATTTTCATTCTTCTTTTAAGTACGTGGACTATGCGATTATAGGCGCATAGATCGAGTCACAATTGTGCGAAAACGTTATACAAAATTTAGTAAAAAGGATAACTATTTGGAAGAAAAGCTGAGGCAGATGTTTAACAGAAATCAAATCTTGGTCCACGCCTAATCGTAGACATCCCGAGATAGCTGATTTTTAAAATAAATAATTTTTACTTACTTACATCATCAAAACTAACACTACGATGATCTAGAAGTCCAAAAAAGTGAGTCTGGTAAATCCGCCGGTAAATTGCCATCCGCCGGTAAATTAAGCTAGAGCCTTAACGAATGAATCGATTTGCCTCAAATTTGGTTTAGAGCCTTTGTATCTAATTCCCAAGAGGGAAAAGTCGAATTTTTGATTTAGCTCATTTGGAATGAGTAGCTGCCATACAACAGTTTCAGTTTTTAATTTCAATTTTCTCGAAAACAGCTCTAACGATTTTGATTGAACTTTGTACCTGTGATTGTAAGAAAACTGCGTCTCAGGTTTTTTCGCAAAAAAAAAAAAAAACATGTAACGGAAATAGGCATTCTACGTTTTTGTAGAAAATGGTCTTATTTTTGGGTTATTCATGTACATTGTAAATATATCTTTTTGATGGTTGACCCGATTTTTTAAACCTCCACCCTCTATCTTTTGGAGAGTTTGGCCTGTGGAAAAAAATTTACAGAATTTCAAGTTGAACATTTTTTTTTTTTTAAAGGACCGCGACCTACAGGAATCAAAATAATAAATCAGTTTTTGTACGCGTGCTTTAGAGATTGAAAAACAATAAAATACAATTCTAGTTTGAGTGCACTATTACAGCTTTTAAAAATCAAAAACCACTTAATAAATGTGAGCTGTCGGTATACAATAAAATACTAGGTTTGGCTTAAACAGTTTGTAAAAAATTAGTCGAGCTTTTATTAAGAGAAATAAGGTAATAAAAGAAACGCACAAATGATATTATTACGTATTTTATTTCTGTCAGAAAGTTTTGAGAATGTTGCAGACAAAAATACTTGATAATATAACAACAAAAAAAATAGCTTACTTTTTTAAGACTCAATCAAAATAATATTCTTAAACAGGGTGATTCGCATAAGGTGTGTCAAAAAGCTAGAGCGTTGAGGGTGGGTAGAGATAAGAAAAAAATGGTATGGAAGGGTGGAAATGGGGTTATTCCCCCCGTTTAGCTGGGAGGAGCAATTTTCTAAAAAAAACAAAAAATGAGTTAAAACAAGAAAAAAATTATTAAAAACAACGGTTACACCCAGAAATCTTTTCTTTTATTTTCTTTAAAAATAAAGTTGTTTTAGGGAATAGTTTTTGAAAAATTAATTTTCAAACTCAAAATTTTAATTTTTTTTTTTTTAATTTTGGTCAAAATTTTACGTTATTAAGTAGTAATTTTGTTTTTAATATTCAATGCTCTTATTAGTTTTTAGTCAAACACCAAAAATCAGATGCTAAAATCTATTCTAGTTTTTTTGAAAAATTAAAAACAACAGAAATAAAATTCCCTTCATTTGCCTCCAATCCGCTGCTTAAGTTGCTCTAAAGATACTAAATATTTCTACTTCGTAGTTAGTAAAGCACAATTAGTTATTTTCAATTTTCTCAAAAAGTATGACATTTTAGCATCCGGTTTTCTGTTTTTGACTAAAAACTAATAAAAGCATTGAATTTTTGAAGTCAAAATTAGTACTAAATTACGTAAAATTTTAAACAAAATTAGTTTAATTTTTTTTTTAAATTTTTTTCAAAATTTTGAGCTTGAAAATTAATTTTTCAAAACATATTCCCTAAAACAGCTTTATTCAAAAACAAAATAAAAGAAAAGATTTCTGGCTTTACAAAAAGGTATTTTATGGCATTGTGAGTTTAACCGTTGTTTTTTAATATTTTTTTTTCTGTTTTAAGTCATTTTTTTTAGAAAATTGCCTCTCCCGGCTAAAAGGGGGGAGGGGGGAATAGACCCCCATCCCATAAGATTTTTTCTTGTCTCGACACACTCTAGCTTTTTGTCACACCTTATGCGAATCACCCTGTATACACTGTTGATTTACATCAGGAGTTCAAAACAACTTTCATAAATTAACAGTTTTTTTTTATTATGAAATAAAAGCTTGTAAACGACCTTAATTTATGCTTTTAGCTGTATGATTTTATTAAGTATTAGGTATTCTAAAAGGTACCTTGCATATAAAAGAAATTGCCCATATTTCACGAAATACTTTTATGGTAGGTATACCTACCTATACTCTTAGATGAAAGTCTAATTATGCAAAGTAAAAAGTTATATTTTCTAAGAGCGACAATTAAAACAAATTGGGAAAGCACCTTTAATTATAATATTTTTTTTTTTTAATTTTATATCCACAAACAAATGAGTGTCTACTTAAATGTAAGACGAAACAGTCTAGCAATTAAACATTTAATATCTCAAATTAAAACCTGATGTTACTTCAGTCTCTTACCCGCATTGACATTTGAAAAGTTTTTAATTAAAAATTGTTGCTATTGGTTCTAACAAAATTCAAAAAAAAATTGACTTCAATTCTAGGTCACAAACAATTTATTTCACACACACACACTTAGACAAAAAAAAAAAAAACAGAATAAAAACTTTATCACACTTTGCCATAAATAGATTAGCAAGTGCAAACTGATGTTTTATTTATTGACTCAAATAATATACACCATAATAAAAATAAATACAAATTAAAAATTAATTACCAATCGATAACTTAAGTTATCATGATGATAAATAATATAAATTGTAAATCATGTGACATTCGAAAAAAAGTTCTGATTTATTTTAAGGTATTTTCTTTTTTTTTTTTTTGGTCAATTGGGATGATTTATTCAGTCAAATTTATCATTTGATAAGATTATTTGAACCCCGCAACACGTACACAATATATTTTCTGCTGCACCAAACAATTTAAAATATGAAGGTATAAGCTATAGAAAAAAGGTTAAAATAATCAAGCGGCTATGTGAAAAGATGAAGGTAGATTTAAGATAATGATAAAAGGTGTTTTTTTTTTTAGACGTGTGGTTTTCAAGAAGAATTAAAAATGATTTCGGGCAAGCGGCCGCCACGGCTGGCTCGAATAAATTCCAGCCGAGGCCCAATTTTCGACCACTTTTTTCAGCAATTGGGGCCGTTTGTCAGCAATAACACGCCGAATATTCTCTTCCAAGGCGTCAATCGTCTCGGGCTTATCTGCGTAGACAAGCGACTTCACATAACCCCACAAAAAGTAGTCCAGCGGTGTTAAATAGCACGATCTTGGAGGCCACGCCACAGGCCCACGACGCGAGATAATGCGCTCACCAAAAGTTTCCTTCAATCAATTGATTATTTCGTTGGCTGTATGGCATGTAGCGCCGTCTTTTTGGAATCAAAGTTCGTCCAATGCAGGCACGAGCAAGTCATTAATCATGGCTCTATAGCGTTCCCCATTGAGTGTAACTTTATGGCCGGCTTCATTTTTGAAGAAATATGAACCAATAATTCCCTCTGCCCATAGAGCACACCAAATAGTGACTTTTTGAGGATGTATCGGCATATCAACAACCACTTGTGGATTATGATCACTCCAAATTTGCTTACTGACGTATCCATTCAACCAAAAGTGAGCTTCATCGCTAAGCAAAATTCGCTTATGAAAATTGGGATCTTGTTTTGGACTCATTTGGGCACAATTTGGAAGCGTTGTTCAGGCTTCAGTCTATTCATTGAAATGGCAAATCAAACTGAGCATAAATCAAGTGACAGCTGTCAAAAAGACCAACTCCGAAAAAAGTATTGCCAGATTGAAAACCACACGTCTAAAAAAAAACACCCTTTACTAAATTTTTGTTTTTTGAACCCCGGTTCGGTGCTGCTGATAGTACCTACTGTCGAGCAAGTACAGTTTTTTCATTACGACATAAAACTACTACGTCGTGTTTGGCACTTAGATTATGAATTGGAATCGTGAACATTAAAAGGAAAAGGGTGAGCCAATAGATGGTGCTGATGTTGGTTTGTATTAAATGGCATTTACTGCACTTATAATGGTTGCTCTTGATAACAATAGTTGTCAAGTACAAACTAAGGCCATTTCAGTCGTTGAGACGTTTATCAAGTAAATCAAGACTTTGCTAATTTATAATGTTTTAAAGAAAATAATAATTACATAATTCAGTTTTATCCAGGAATCTCTGTTATTATTATTAAAGTTGTTATTATTTTCTGAAGAAGTGCGACTTTTGCTTTCGTTGAGGTCATGGTCCATTGTAAGCTAGCTGGTTTTTTCTTGTGCATTTGTATCTTAAGAGTATATGCGTCAAACACCATATAATTCTAAATAATATTAAGGCTGTTGGATAGAAATTTTTTGCAAAAAGTCAACAAAATGTTGACCATTTTAAGTCTTAGGCTCTTGTTCATGTTGTATTTAAGGACGTCCTGTTATGAGCATCGGGAATCAAAATTTGTAAAGCTTAGCCTGCAATATTTTTATAATTATGCAATTTATAAAAAAATTACATATTTTTTATATTTTATATTGTTAAATCAAACCTACAAAATTTAAATTCGTTTCATCCCCCATCTTCCCTTCACACCTTTAACTCCTCAAGAACTTTGGCATTTTATGAAAAAAAATAAAAAAATATATGACCTTTCAATGTGATGGGGCTTTGCAATAAATATCATTAATGTCAAAATAACAATTAAAACATCGACTTTGTTGAATATTTTCCTGTTCAAAATAAAAAAAGACAAACAAAATTATCTCACTCCTCCGAGATCAAAATGATTTTTTTCTTTTTTTTTTCTGTTCTTCACTTTATAAGATATACAAATGCATTTAGTCGACAAGGGTCAAATGGATTTAAGACCCTCCTTCCCGCTTCCTAACAAGCAGACAATAAGCTGATCAAATTCTTTATTTGAGAGATGACATAAAGTCTGTCGTATATGGGAAAATAAATTCAGTCCAATTATTTGCAATTTAATTTTATTTATATTTTGCAACGTACTGTTTTGTTTTGTTTTTTTTTTTTTATCCCAACTTGTAGTTATAAGTTTGACAAGGAAAATATTGCTCCTGAGAAATATTTAATAAAGGTATTCCTGTAGATATGTACGTATGTGTGTGTACATTATATCGATTTCAAAGGTGATTCGACTCATTCAACGAAGTCTTACAATAAATTTAAATGTTATGCAATAAGGTTGGTAATCATAAGTTATTTATATTTTACTTATACACATTATTTTTCAACTTTTAAGAAGTTTATACACTAATCGATGAAATTGCTCCAATTTAAAGTAGACATCACTTAGCGCCTGTTTATCCTTATTTTATAATTCTATTATCTTTTGGATCGAGGCTTTGAATTTCTTATAATTAAGACTTAAGCAGACTTCAGAGCATCACATTCGATTTTAAGAAGAAAAAACATTGCCCCGGTTATCTCATCTAGTAGCATTTGATAATTGCTAGTTTCAGTCAGTATTCCAAACCGGAAACATGGCTTGGATGCTGTTTTTTTTTTTTTTTTTTTTTTTTAATTATTTTGATATGAACTAAATGATAAAGTATATTGCAGGCTTTTTGAATAATAAATTATTTCCATCTTGTCAGAAAGTTTATTTCAGCTTTAGAAAGTATACCCTCACAGTTGTTAATACATCAGCGCAGTTGATGATATTAGAAGGCTTATTCATTATTTTAATAAGATTCACTTATACGTACTTATTTTGATACTGTATTACTTTTCATTTCAAGCTTTAGGATAATATACACAATATAAAAAAAATTTGGTTCCATTTGACTTTATTTTGTAATGAAATGTATAAAAAGTTTCATGCTTGTGATTTTATTCATCATGGAGTAAGTTGATTGTAGCTATAAGCCGACGCCAGCCGAAGCACAGTGGGGCAAGATAGGTCGTTTTGTGATAATAATTATTTTCACTAGGAACTTAGAGTTGTTTTGCAAGTTTTTGTGATTTTATAATGAAAGCGAAGTGTTATCTTGAATTTAAGTAAGTTTTGTATAAAAAATATTATTTTGAAACGCAAAAGTTGAGTTTTTTTTTTTAAACAAATAAAGCGCAGATGATATTTTGCAGAATTATTCTTGGATATAGCTTCAGAAAAAAATTGTATGGGAAGGGGGATTCAGCTCCCCTAGTTTAGGCGGGAGGGGAAATTTTGTGAAAAGTTGACTTAAAGTAAAAAAAAAACTTTAAAAATTAACAAAAGGTCGTACAGTAATCCGCTATAGCTTTTTGGAAAGCTAATACTGTAATCTTTAATTTGCTTTTTCATTCAAGTTGTTAAAGTGTAAATTTTAAAGTTAAAA
The DNA here is from genome assembly GCA_932273885.2 of Leucozona laternaria. Classification (NCBI taxonomy): domain Eukaryota; kingdom Metazoa; phylum Arthropoda; class Insecta; order Diptera; family Syrphidae; genus Leucozona; species Leucozona laternaria. The sequence continues at coordinate 92,798,643 of OW026368.1, forward strand.
TTTTAAAGAAAAAAAATCGTAGTTTTATATTTTGAAGTTGATTTTTTTTCAAAATTTTGCCTTAGTGGTATGTTTTTACTAAATATTCAATGTTCTTACCAATTTTTAGCAAGATTTTGAAAACCAAGTGCAAAAATCTTTATTAGTTTTTGAGTTATTCTAGAAAAAAACTTTGTACCAAACAAATCCAAAAAAAAACTCAAGTTTTAATGTTTCTGATAAAATAAAAATAACTTACATATATATGAATTTTATTTGGTTCAAACAAAATTACTTCACTTAATTGAGTTATAAATAAAAGACAGTATTGATGAAAAATTAAAGAAATAATAATATATCAGACTTTTATCTTAACTTATTGATGTGTTAACATCTATGCTGGCGGTAGAGTGAAAAAAAGCGTGAACGTTCGTGTGCAACGTTAAGTCGTGCAACGTTACGGTGTGCAACGTTACGATCTGCCTACTAGGATGGGTGAGTTCAGTGAAAAAAATCTTAAGATCCCATTCAAGCAAAAAGAAGTCCGTTTTGGATCCGCGCACGTTGATGTTTACACATATTAACCGTGGGTCCCGGCACTCACAACATTTTTTTTGTATGTATTTTTAATCATTTTTAACTTAAAAAAATCATAAAAAATATTTTCGGCATTTTGCAAGCATTTTTCTTTTTTGATGTATATTTAGCAAATATCTGTTCATCGGGCAACACCCACAGACCTGGTTGAAAAATGCCGAAACGGAAGATGTTGCTCTAAGTTGCATGTGAGAACTGCACCAGTACACCAGTTCTTAAACTACAATATAACTTCGATAACGTACATAGGTTCAGTTACCCTGAGGCCACACGAGCAAGTACTGGCAAGCAAGTTGGGTTCATACATTGCCTGCCAAATTCGTATCTGTGTACTGGCTGTGACGTAGTTGGCACTCCACTTGCCAAGCAAGTTGCTTGCAAGTAGGTCGTTCTTTTTCTCTACTATAGTAAACAATTTTGGTTGATCTTTCAAACAAAATGGATTGAAAAAATCAAAATACATTTGGAAAGAATATTAAAGAAAAATGCAAAAATGGTTAACAAACTTTAATAATTGAAATTATGGACAACGAAACATAAGAGGGAATAACATATACTTTAACTAAAATTCATGTAACAAATAAAAAAACTACAGATGTCAAAATACATTTTGTTAGCTATCTGTCTGTTAAGCACAAAACTTTCAAATTCCATTGAAGGTTGTATACGATGTCAATGGATAAAAAAACCTCTAAAAATCCGAATTTTTTTCCATTTTATTTTCCGCTCTGGAAAAATGGATTTTTAGGGCAATCGGTTGACATTTGGAACGAAATATTCACGATAGGATCAAATATAATTTGTCCTCTATCTGTCAAGCCATAAACTTTCAAATCCCATTAAAGGATGTCTACGATGTCAATGGATTAAAAAACCTCTAAATATCCGAATAATTTGAAATTTTATTTTTGAAAAGGGCAATTTTAGAGCTTTTTGGTAATTTGTAACGAAATATTCGCAAATGTCATATATTCTGTCAAGCAATGTCAAGTTTCGTACGAAAGTGAATTTTAACATTTTTAAAATGCAATCAAATTCCACACTAAATTTATTTTAACTTATTTTTTGCACAAAATCTAATTAATTCAGAAATTTAAATAAAAGGAACGATGATTGTTGACTATAGTGTAAAAAATGAACGCCCTACTTGCTTCTCTACTGGCTGCTCAACTGGCTTCGAAAAAGGCAAGCCAGTTGACGAGCAAGTTGCTTGGGTTTATATGTGTTAGTGAAAAAATGTGAATGTATTGCAACTTGCTTGCCAGTACTGGCTCGTGTGGCCTCCGGGTTAGGTACGTGTAAGTATTTTCTTGCAGATCTTAATTCTGTCTGGACACATACATATTCTGCTTTATGAAAGCGTATTTTTGACGTTTGTGAACTTGTTAATCCGAATTCTCGATCGGTATACAACGTTTTTTGCATTTATTCATTTCCCCATCGCCATCATGCAGAAATGGCTAGGGTCACGACGATTCACTTCAGATGAAAAGAACTAACACATGACCACATCTTATTATTGTGAGGGTTATAAAAAGATAGAACATAGTTGGAATTCAATGTATCTATTGATTTTCAAGGAAAAAACCTTTGCGAATTACCCGGAAATTTTGAGACTTCTTTATCAGACCCTCTTGGGAGATTAACTATTTTGAAAAGACATTGCTGTAAGTAAGTAGTAAATATTAGGTACAGTAATAATTTTTTTCAGTTTTTAATAACAAGAAAATATAGTTACCTACTACTTTCTGGGTTTTAACCCACTTCACGTTAGGAAAGGCAAAATTTGTAAAAATATGATTCTCTCAGTCAAACCTTTATTGCTTTCCCAACAGAGATAGAATTTTTCTATTCGAAAACCACGTTTTATTTGTATCCCATTTCACTCAATAAATGGCATTTTTTTAAAACAACCTTTCAAACAAGCAGAATTTTTGAAATCAGATATAAATTTTCGTTCTTACCCCCTTTCACCCTATAAATACCATAATTTTGAAAAATATTATTCCTAAAACCATCCACTCAAAAAAACTTTCAAACACAAAAAAGAAATTCTTAAATCGGACAGTTTTTTTAATTTTTACCCTTTTTCACTCTACAAATAACGGTCGGGACTCACGGTAATTATGTGTAAACATCAACGTGCGCGGATCCAAAACGGACTTGTTTTTGCTTGAAGGGGATCTTAAGATTTTTTTCACTGAACGCACCCATCCTAGTATGCAGATCGTAACGTTGCACACCGGAACGTTGCACACCGTAACGTTGCACACGAACGTTCACGTTTTTTTTCACTCTACCGCCAGCATAGATGTTTACACATCAACAAAATTTAAAAAGAATATCCCTAAAGACATTGCCTAAGAAAAAACCTTTTCAAACAAAAAAATAATATTTTAAATTGGACATTTTTTTTTTATTTAACCCCATTTTACCCTTCAAATGATAAAATTTTGAAAAAGAATACCCCTAAAGCAATTTCAGTAGAAATGCCCTTTCAAACATCAAAAGAATTTTTTTAATCCGATTTTTTTTTTTTTTATTTTACCCCCAGTTCACTCTACAAATAACATAATTTGAAAAAGAATATCGCTTAGCTAAGCCGTTTCCTAAAAAAAAAACATTTAGAAAAAATGATTTATTTAAATCGATCAATTTTTTATTCGTACCCCATTTTACCCTACAAATCGCAAAATTAAAAAAAATATCCTAGGGGCCATTCCCAAAGAATGACCTTTTTTCAATCGGATACGTATTTTTCATTTTACCCCATTTCACCCTACAAAGTGAATTTTTCTGAAACCTATTTTGATAGTTATTCTGCTATTCGAGGCAGAGACGAATCCAACAAATCAGAGATGGCCATAAATGAACTTAAAATGATAGTTCACTAGTCACAATTATGTAAAATTCCATGGAATTTTTTTGAAAAAAAAATTTCCATTTGAATGTGCCTTTAAAGTCGCACCATTTAACCAATAAGTGAATTAATAAAAAAAAAAAAACTCAATATAGTTTTATTAATGACAGCATTAGTTTAAAAGCGGGTTTAGTTAAAACGCCAAATTCCTGGTTTTAATGGAGGAAATGGCCCCAAAACAATTGTTTACCAAAAATTTAATATTCATTGTAAAATGTATCTATGTAGGTATAATTTTGTATCATTATATTCATCTGTTTTTATACGTAGTCCAGCCATAATCCAGTGGATTCATATCTGGACTCCCAGACGGTCAATCTTGTGCTGCTATAAAGCCAGGAATATTGACTCTGAGCCACTCTTGCGTGGTTTTGGCTTTGTGAGCTGAAGCAGAATCCGGTTGAAAGATTTATTTGCATCCATTGAAAGGGGTAATGGTCAAACCTTTCACAACACCCTATAGCCCATCTTCTTGGTAAACTTTGCACCAGTTTTTACGCCTTTTTCACAAAAATGGAGTGATGTGACACCTTGGTAAGAACCCCCTACCAAACCAAACATTTTGTTTGTTGAAAAACTCTTCCACGGTAAAATTTTTTTCATCCGTAAACAAAATGTTTTGATGGCCATTTTCCGCGTGCCACTGCAAAAGCCGCTTGCATCTTTCCAGCTTAATTTTTTTAATTGAGGAGTTAGAAGACCACCCGTGGACCGACGATAGGCTTTCATATGGAGATCATCCCGAATCACCCTAGACATGGATCTGGTTGATACATTTTTTTTGGACATGATCTTCTGTTTCCTAAGGGGATTTCGCCGAATCCATTCTCGCACTGCTTTAACTACCGCACTCGTACGGACAACGCGCGGGCGACCACTTCTTGGCCTGTCATCTATTCCAGACAATTTTCCGAACCGACCGATAGCCCGATAAACGAATATTCTTGATATTCCGAGTGGTTTTAGCAACTCGAAAATTTGGCCAGCACTCTTTCCGCACGCTATTACCGCGACTCTATTCTCTTTAACGCCCCACTCCATGTTAATAGTTTGCAAGCTGAAACCAAACTGCCTATTTTTCTTTAATGATAAATGTATGTGTTCTAAAAAAAAAATTAATAGTACTATTTCCACAATATGTTTTGAATGATGAACAATGGAAATTATGTAACAGAACTTATGGCAGGACTACGTATATTTAAAATAAGAATATTTGACTATATATACGTATACCTCCCATATTCTACTTTAATTTTTTTAAACAACGGCATAATTTCTACAAGTATAAATATTTATATTACTCTCTCTTTCATAGTTAAATATACAAACAACATTTTGCCAAAAACGTGCATCTGGAAGTTCATCCTTGTACGAAAAGCTCATAGGTAGGTACATAGTTATATAGTATACACAAACTGATGATAATGACAAAGAATAATAAACATCACATGCTAGATGGGGAAAGATAAATGTTTATGAATATTTTAAAAGAAATGACGCAAGTAATATTTGAATGCTTTTGAATGTTTAAAATAAAAAAGAAGCTATCCATCTCTATGTATACCTAAACAATAAAAACTTTAAAAATAAAACTGCAAAGAAAATGTTTTTTTTTTTTTCATATATAGTGGACAAAAATGGCAACTAGCAGTTACAATTAGTGTTACACTTTATCGATTGTTATTCAAAAATATCAGAGTATTGAGAATTAATGCAAATAAGGCTGTTCGAATCTTATGTATTTAATCTTGATATCAATCAACATCAAAATAGAAACAGGTAGTTGTATTTACTGCTATCATCTACTGCTATCATAATGACTTTCAATATAAATTTCATTTTTAAAGGTAAAGGTAGGTATGTACAAATATCAAATTCTCATTTCCAATTTTAAATGCAACGGGCGGCAAAAAATCGTTTCTTAATTAGAATAATTTATCATTGTGATGGAGATAGGTCATACTAATGATGAGCCCTCCCAGAACACAGTTTGTCAAAAGCCAATTTAATATGAAGGACGAAAACCTTTCCACCAGCTGTTTCTTTATTTAAATGTCATCCATCAAATTCTTTTTCAACTCACTTTCATCAAAAATTAATTTGACTGCTGTATGGGTGTGTATCCAGAATACTAAAACAAAAAATACCCTACCTATAGATACTTGCATTATTACATGGACGCACATAAAAGTTTATACTGATTAGCAACATAGCCACTGGTTAAAATTCTTACAGCAAAATATACAACAAAAGTGTACAAGTAAGTCTCTTGTACTCGCTCTTTCGGTTTCGGTAAATTGTATTTTATTTTAATATTGGCAGGCGGAGCAAGTTTTAAAAATGTATGATTTTTTTTAATTAAAGAAACAAAAATTTCAAAACTACAATATGCAGTTCGACTATAGGCTATTGATTATCTTCCAACTGTTTATAAAAAAATGTTTTATAAAAATGACCCACCATTTTTTTTTTACGTTTCCCCCTGGGAAATATTTAAACCAGAATACCAAAATTCAAGCGCATATGTAAGTGCAGCTTTAAGTCTGAAGATTAAATTTTCGATTTCGATTCTTTTATGAGTGCATAACTTAACCCTTATTATAAATAGGTGTCGTATAGGCAAGAAAGAGGAACACAATTTCAGATTATAAAGAAATGTTTGCATTATAAATTTTATCTTATCTGACTGATCGTAACTGAGTCAAATTGAAAGAAAAAAAAAAAAAACAAATTAAAAACATTGGTATATGTTTACAAAATGTTTCTAAGGTGCAAACATTTTTATGATAAACAGTTGGCACCTACCTAAAAAATAAAAAAAAAAGTATCTCTCGAATGTGTAGTAGCGAATGTACCAATGTCGGCGGGCGACGGCGACGTTTATAATTACGTATACCAAGATGATTTTGTGACGGTCGAAAGAATTATTTATCGTCCAAGCTGGTGCTTTGGTACTTATAGGGTTCTTGCACAAAAAATATATATTACAAACCATGAACAAAAAAAATTTTATTTTGCTTTAAAATTAATATGACATTTTTAACTAAGGCTATATCGATATCGTTTGCAACGATCTAGAGGAACTTTCTTCGCCAGCGTTTAAAGAAGTCCCCCAAAAAAAAAAAAAACAAAAAACACGAGTGAAATAATTTGCTTCCTAAACTGGTCACTACATAATCATAATTCTTTATTTTTTTCATCTGCTTCGAGGTAGATTATTGTATACAGTTCAGGGATTTACCGTCTGCACATCATGGTTATTCAATTGATGAACAAAAAAGTCAGTAATCATGGCTCTATAGCGGTCACCATTGACTGTAACGTTCTGACCAGCATTGTTTTTGAGGCAGTACGGACCAATTATGCCACCAAACCATAAAGCACACCAAACAGTCAGTTTTTGTGGATGTAACGGTGTCTCAAGATACACTTGAGGATTATCATCACTCCAAATATGGCAGTTTTGTTTATTGACGTATCCATTCAACCAAAAGTGAGCTTCATCGCTAAACAAAATTCGCTTATGAAAATTGGAATCAACGGAAATCTTGTTTTGGGCCCATTCACCGAATCTACGCCTTGCTAGGTGATCCTGTGGCTTCAATTCTTGCAATGTCAAACCAAATTAAAAATAATTCACTTGACAGCTGATAAAATGGTTGCCAGTTAAAATAGTGTGGCCAACTTAAAGATCTATAACTCTAAAAAAAACACCCGTTACAAACTAAATTTAAGCACGGACTCCATCGAGAGGAGCACCTGCTTCTCATTTGTCAGTAAGATCAGTTGGTTGCACAATGTTGAAGCAAAAAGCGTTTCATACTTTGGATTTGAAAGTGATTTTCAAGTGAATTAAATGTGAATTTCTTATAGAATCATTTTCTTGAGAGCAAAAAAGGCTTGTTGGACTCCGCGATCCTACCACCTTTTGGAATAATAATGCACTCTTTGGAAAATTCATAAGTATATATGATTTGAAAGGTCACAAAATGGTAAATAAATGTCAACTACTATCATGAATTTTTACAATATCTTCAAAGTAATAAAGTAGGGCTGGCCACCAGACGAATATCGTTCACTGGTTGGTGAAAAATTGTATTCATATGAAACGGGAGCAAGCGCTTTTTTATTGAGCATCTCCTCTGATTATTATTATCATAGAGCACCTGCTTCGAGTACGTCCTCCGTTTCATTCATAAGTCATTATACATAGATCTGAAGCTCGATTGGTTATATGTACTGTTATACATCTAACGAAAATTGATGATTTCGATAACAAGATAAGAAAATCTCGTTAAATCGTACACATCACACTAAAAAAAAAGATTTAGTTTGACGTTAACATAAAAACAGTGTATATAGGGACTCTTGAAAAAATATACCAATGCAAAAAAAATATAAAATCCCAAGGCATTATCAAGCAAATCCTCTTTGTTGATCTTTTTAATGTTAAAATTTCGACAAAAAGGAATTAGATGCAACAAACCGAATACACTAAATAAAAAGAAATATTTTTTATTTTCTACTTTCATCCTCTTCTACTTAACAGAAAAATATTTTCTAAAGTGGATATTTTTTTTTACGATCGTAGATTTCTTAGTAGATTTAGAAAAGGTTTTGTCATAATCTTCAATAGATAACAAGATCTGTGAGATCTTGTTGATGTGGATAAGATTTTTAATTTTTTTCCTCGATTTCTAGATTTCGATTTAAAAGCTCATTAGGTTTCAGATTTCTGGATTTGAGAATAAACATTTGTAATTTTTTTTGAGCCATAAATATTGTAATTTGTGAACACGTAGTTTTTCAATTGAAACACTTATATTTGTGTCGTATATTTTTATTTAGTTAGCGTTCCTTAAAAAGTACCTAAAATTTAGACCAGGGCTTTTGATTTGAGCAAAAAAGTAAATAGGTATACGAGAAATAAAAAAAAAAAAATACGCTTAAATTTTTTCAAAATTTTAATTTTGAAATTTTATATTTCAGAAACTGAAACCAACTTTTAAAAAAAATTATAGCCTTATATTCTAAGTGTTGCCGTTGTTATTTTAATATTTTTATGTGTAAACATCTATGCCGGCGGGCGGTAGAGTAAAATAAAAACGTGAACTTTTCTCTGTGCGACGTTACGAGGTCAAACTTTACGATGTAGCACGTTGCGTTACGCAAATCTGCATAGTAGGATTTTGGGTACGTTCAGTGACAAAAATCTGAAGATCCCTTTCAAGCAAACTAGTCCATTTTTGAGCAGTGCATGTAGTCAACAACGTATGGACGACTTCGCATATGGATCCAAATAAGGATCCTCAAAACTGCGCTTGGACAAACGTTAATGTTTACACATATTAACCGTGAGTCCCTGCACTCACACAATTTTTTTTCAATCACTTCTACCAACTAAACGGAGGAAACCTTATACGGTATATCGTTTTGATGGTAATCATAACCACTCTGTATTTATACAGTTGTTTTAACATTAAAAAAAAATTAGTATAACGAAAATAAGGATTTAGCGTGTAACACTTAAAAAATTTACTTAAATGAAACAGTGACACTATATAATAGACATAAACGAAAATCAAAAAACTATCTATATACGTACAACTACTACTGCTAGTAACAGTTTCTTGTAAGAATGACAATTGTAAAAACAGACAATTTTGTGTAAAAAATGTTAAAACCATTTTCGAGATAAATAAGCTTTAATCTTAAAGGTGTCGTTATTTTTGTCGGTAGAAGTAAAAAACATAAAAACCTCAAATCCTTAAAGAAAATCGTTATCCCAAGTTAAATGGTCAAAAGGCGAAATTTACTTTAAATTTAAACAGGTTTTTGATATTTATATGTGACCTATTGATCTACAACATGAGATCTTTAGAACAGGTTATTCACTTTTTCCGAGCCTCTTTCACTTCAACAAAAAAAAAAAGGCAAAAATATACGGATTCGGTAAAAAAATGGTAGTACTTTCCATTTCTGCCGGCTTACAAACACGCCCACAAGGCCACCAAATTTAGTTCATATTTTTTGACGTTTTCAGTGAAAGAGCTCAATATGCAAGTTATTTAGTAAGAGTATTGTATAAACAAAACGTCGACCCTGACGGAGGTTGTACTCCGTGTTTCATCTATCACCATCTCATTTATATCTATAGATATGATGAAAAACAGAAAGTAGGTACTCCGATAAATTAAGATAAAGCCACACGGCCGAGAAAATATCCGAGCTTAATTAAGCAACGCGGAGTGTAATCTTCTCGATCACCTATACAGAAAAGAACAATTTTTAAATACAATAAAATTAATGCTAAAAAACTCGCAACTGGACACATCTGGGTTAAGAATTTTTCTTTTTTTATAGTATGCTAATCAAAATAAATTAATTGTTATATGTATCCTAGGTAAAGATAAATCATGTCCGCTACATACCTACTACACAAGCCCAGACTTGCTAAGTTGTTTTCATAAATCCAAATAATAACCCTGTAAAAATTTTGAACCGGTTAATTGCTCGTTATTATTTAATTAGTTATATCTAATAGAAAAATTTATTAAGACAGCTTACATCAGGCGAATAGCGGTATGTAATTAAAAATCGTATTAACACAAAATTATATGCATTATATTATATATATTTGCAACGTTGAATTGCATAAAATCTAATTAAAAAAAAATCACACCATTGCTATCGTGAAGAAAACAACCAATTAAATTGTAGGTAAATATTCATAAACTAATCTGCCTATAGTAAGTTCTAAGGAGTTATATATTTAAGACCTTGTTTTCTTAAATACCTGTAAAATAATATTATAATAATAAAACACTCGACAAAAAAAAAAAAAAATAATTTTTATGACCGGATACCCAACCAATAACCTGAAACATTCTTAAAAATACATTTCACAATATTTTTTTTTTTTTTTTCGTTTTTAAATGTATATTTTACTTCAAGCGACAAATTACCACCTGACCGACTCAATTCGCATAAAATTAACATTTAAAAATATTATACGTTTATTTCAATTTTAATTTAATTTACCTGGACTCAACTGCCAACATTGACACTTCGTCGTTAAGTCATTTGTACTAGCGGCAATATACTGTGGCAGCTCGAAAAATTTCTCACATTCTGGATTGACATAGACACTGCTGCGCCGACTAAAACTATCCAAGTCTGTACGCACTGCGAGAATTTTTCCCACCATGTTTGTTCGGTATTTTGGTTAAATCTTTGCACTTAATTTTATTTTAATTTTATCACCAACTATAATTTTTTTTCTTTTCTTAATCTCTCTATTACACTTTGATTATTTTTTTTATAAATAAATTATTTCCACTTCATATATGTCGTGCCAAGTTGCAATTAATACGCAATAACACTCCATCAAGAGAGGCACAAAATCACCAACACCTCATCTCACAACCATTCACTATAAAAAAAAATTATCACAAACTTTATAATTTGGCAAATTATTTAAAATTATTATAATAACTTCATTCGACAATATCTACATTATAATAATTATTATTATTTTATTTATAGGAGAGCACAACAAATAAAAACAAGTTTCGCGACCACAAAATAGATTTGTTAAACAAAAAAAAAATTAACTAACAAAGAATTTAAATTTTTATTTATAAACAGCAGTAAACGTTGCCATTTATTACACTCTGCGCTTTTTTTCTGCTGTGAAAAACATTTTTGCTTTTTTTTTTTTTTGTTGGATAGGAGGTATGTACCTTGATGATCAGTGAGAACAAGACTACAAGATAAACCTATAACGAGGCCTCAAGAAAACATCAGAGGAAAAAGTTTTGATACAAAAAAAAAAAAAAAACAATGTTCTGATTATTTTTTGTGATATGAGAACCAAATCGGAGATGCCACTTTGACAAAAAAAAAATATTACTTTTTCAGTCATATTTTGAGCTTTACTTGATTTTTTTTGTTTTAGTCTTCTTAAAACTCGATCTTTTTAAAATTTTCAAGAGCGTCACCTGGGAGGTTAATAAAGCTTACCATCTTTGGATTTTTTTTTTTGTTTAAGTGTACCCGGGGCTATTTATCTATTTTTAGTGGTCTACTATTTGTTTCTGCACGAATTAAAAGGAACATAAAAGTTTAGCATCGTTGACTCAAAAAAAAAAAAAAACTTTTATAGAAAACATATACTAGGGTTTGAAAGATCGAGCTCATGTCAACAAGGTTAGAGTGCAGCAAGAATGGTTCTAGGGCATAAAGTATGTAGTCTAATGAAATTAAAGAAGCAAACAATTTTATTAAAACTCCGCCTATAAAGCAGCCATCAACCAACAATAATTAAATTGAGTAGAAATTTTAATTCGAATACTTAAAGATTTGCGGTATGTAGCATATGACAGTGCAGCTCTTGCAGAGTTCCCCTTTGTCCACCCAAAGAAATGTTCTTTGACATGGTATTTGATTTGCCTTTAAATAAATTTAACTTTGTTTAAAGTTTGTGGAAACATTAAACAAAAATTGATAACTAATAATTTGAATCAAGGTGGTTATTTATCATCTCTCTATTACTCTTACTGTCAGGGCCCAATTTCATAAAAATTGACAGGTGACAATTCTACAAATTTGTCACATACTTGTCTGACAAATTTGTATTTCATAGAACATTGACCGGTAACGAATTTGTCATTTGATCTCGAAGTTTCTCATGGACTACATAACTTTATGCAGTGCCCACGTCGAAAAACAATGAAAAATGGAACAAAACCTATGCATTTTGTTTCAATTCTCATCGTTTCCCGATCTAAGAAGTTACATAACACTGGCACTCTTTCAAATTTAAAATGTCACAGTTGTCGAAGCTGTGTTTTATTATTAAAAGTGAAGTGTATAAAATAGAGCCACTTAACGTGTCACAATCATTATTTATTCTCTGTTTAAAATTTCGAGGGCGTCGGCGTATTACACGGAGTTCCAACAGAAAATCGTCATCACTTTCACTTGAAAAAATATTATTTAGCATTTTAGCTCAACTTTTATCTTTTCATTGTCAACACATGACTGTAACTGAGTTTCCTGTCACAATTGTCAATTAAATACTGACAAATATGTAAATTGTATATTTTTTTTTTCATTTCATAAAAGAATTGTCAGTACAAATTTGTCAGAAAATTCCTGACAATTGTAGAAAATACTTGACAATTCATGGTCATGACAATTATTTTATGAACCGAAAAGTTTACAATTGACAATTCTATAAAATTGTCAAATTGTTTATGGAACAGATCTTGACAATTGTCGATTTGTAAATTAGCAAATTGTCACTTGTCACCTGTCGCAATTGTCAATGTTTATGAAATAGGGCCCAGGTGGATGCCAATTACAACCTCCTTTTGCTTCATAAACGAAAATCGTAATTTTTTTCGTAGTTATTGTTATTTTTGCTCCCATAACACAAATTTTTATATAAATCATTCTTTTTTAACGTAACAAAGGGAAGAATGCAATTCGAGATAATTGTCAGTGGTAAATAGACAATGTTGACAAGTAATACGAATATAACATAAACAGCAAACATTTTAAAAAGCTGATCTAACAACAATTTTATTAATTACCTATACATAAAAGTGGCATCCCTGAATTCAACCCGCTTAACCACCACTCAATGAAGAAAACAAAAAAAAAAAAAGCTCAACAAGAGCGAGCTTTTTTTTCTTCAGACAGCTGATTGTACAAAAATCAGATAACTATTTGTATAGCACGCAATACACTCAGTTATCTGTTGGATGCAGTTTGGGTCAAAATCAAAACACACCCAACTGCGTATCTAATATAGATACAGCTTATTTTTAATATGTAAATAAATATAACAAATTGTACTAGCAGGTGTTTTTAAGAGTTAGGGGTGTGACATGAAACACGTTTCTATGAATATTGTGAAACGTTTCTTATGCTTTTACATTTTATTTATAAATGTGTAAATGTACATATGTACGTATGTAGGTACTTTTGAATATTATTCTTAGTTCATGTAATGGTTGTATCTAAAAATCACAATGCTCATTTCGAAGAGTTTACGGACATCAACAAAAACAAGAGATGTTGAAGCTTTTGTGGTGGTGTGATGCTGTGATATAAATATTATGTTAGCTTTATTTTTATGTTTGTAATTATGTATACGAACAAAATAACAATTTAAATAAAATTAATTAGCAATATTTTTTTTTTGTCAAACCTTCGGATGTTTTTTATTTATAAACTTGTTGGGGTTAGGAGGTTATCACACCAGAGTTTTACTTGCTTTATAAAAAGTTGGTTCTATAGAGCATTCGTAAAAAAATAGCCCAAGGTTATTAAGACTTTATAAGAACAAAAATAATAAACAAATTTGATGGCGCGACAGCTCGTGGAGAGGCAGGGCCTAGTGGCAACTCGCAACCATTCCTGTGTGCGTGTTATAGTCAGAAATTTGTTTTTAAATGTATGTTTGTATTAAGGGAGCTACAATTTTCAGCCGAATCCGAACGGCTTAGGTGAGAGCTAATCTTGGACCATTTGAAACTTCCTAGCAAGAGACGGTTGCCGATTTTTTTTTTTGGGAGAACGAGTCTGGAAATCGTACCCAGGGGCGTGGCACTGTCCTACGTATAACAATTACGCCACCGGCAACTACTCAATAAATTGGACTTCAACTTCGAAAAAAATTTGATAAAGCTGAAGTTTTGATGGAGAATTTTTTTTGTGTGTTTTGTGTATTTTTTTAGTTTCCTAAATTTTGAATTTGTGGGGTGAAAGGGGTAATTTGTAAATTGATAGAAAACTAGTAGTTTTCTTATTAGTTTTTTTTGGAGCGAAAATTGTAGCTTATGAAATTCTACACAAAAATCATTATAACATTTATTTTTTCGTAAGAGCAACTGGTTTAGAGAAATTCGTGCGCAAAACTGAATTGATGACCCTTTTAGTTTTTGTTTTATGGTTTAGCAACTTGGATTAGGCCTACTGTGTAGAGTTTCAGAAGGTACATAGTAAAAATAAGCTCAAATTTTAACCTTCACATTTTTTGGATTTTTGTTTTTTGAAATTTCTTTCTACAAAGAAAAATACCAGCATATCTTGATATTTGATAAGATTCGTTTTGCACAGTACGTTCGATCCTTGAACCTTAAAACCCACTCCTTAAACTATTTTAATTCATGGAGACTTTTTTGTTTATGCCACCAGACTCTGGAAATCTCTGCCTGTAACCAAAAGGCAAAGAATAAGAACAATAAGGCAATTTTTTTAAACTTTAAGTAATAAGTAATTTGAAAAGTTTTAATTTATTAATTTAATTTTCTAATTAAGGTAATGCCTTAAACATTATCTTTAAACTTTGTAATTAATTTTTAAATATTGTTACTTATTCTTAAGTTATTTCTTTTTTTTTTAATTTTCTTATCCCACCTAATTAGTATGTACCTATTGCATTAGGTACTTTTTTTTATTCAAGTCTTGTAACTAAATTAAATTGAAGTAAGGTCTTAAAATGAAGGTTACATGATAGCCCCAACTGGGTATATACATTAATGGGAGTAAAAAGAAATTACATAGTAGAGGGGGGCTTTGAAACCCTAGTTAGCTTTATTTTCATTTCAAATAAATGTGCTCGACTGGATCTGGTAGTTAACAATTGTAATTTTGAAGGTAATGGTAAATAATATCATGAAATATTTAACGAAGAAATGTTTATAAAGTCGAAAGTAATAAAAATCAATTTTTTGTTTGATTTTTCTCTTGTGTACAAATTTTTAGTGCAATATTCTTTGAACTTTTTATGAGTACTAGACTGCAAAAAAAATAACAATATCGGTTTTGTGATTCAAAAGATATATGAAAAACACAAAAAAACTGTGGAATGGCTTTTTGCGTTGTGTGGGTTTTATTTTTCAAAAATTCGACACGCAGTTTTCTTACATTTACTTTGGTCATTACAGGTACGAGGTTTAATCAAAATCGTAATAGCAGTTTTCGAGCATTCTACCCGTTCTAGATCAGCTTAAACAAAAATTTTAATTTCCCCCCTTGGTAATAACTAATAACATACAAATGCTCAGTAACAAATTTGAAGAAAAGCGGCCCACTCGTTTAGGCTCTAGGTTAAATTACAGTGGACACACAGAGGCACTTTTTTGGACTCTTCGATCAATAAGATTTTGATTTATTATTTTTGTAAAACAAATATATTTAACATATTAGTATGTTTACACTATCGAAACAAAGCCTTAAAATTTATGTATGACATCTCACATTTTATCTCTCTCGAGCTTTTTTAACACTCATTCAATTCATTCATAGATTGCATTAAACTCAAAGCCTCAAAGTCTTTTTGGTAAAAACATATATCATTCTTATTTGCAATTCAAAATTTTCTCCGAATTCTCTTTGATTTGCTTTGTTTTTCGAATGAAATTTAGCAAATCTCTCCAATTTCACATCTACATATATGTATGTTCACAAACAATTTTGCATCTTTTAAACATAGAATACCTAATCACTATGCAAATAGGCATAGTCATGAGCAGAGAATACAATTCTTGGAAACTATACATAATGCACAATATTCCTTAGAATTTATTTATAGGCTATATTTCAACGAAAATCATTTGTCTTCGTAACTTCAACCCAAAAAACAACCCCAATTATAGACATTCATCATTGTTAGTGTTTCCCATTTGCATCAATTGTGAATTGAACATGGTACAACTATGTATGCAGGCATGTACTATACTAACGTATTTCCGTGTCTAAAATTAAGCATTCACAATAAATTCCTTAATCATGACGCGCAATTCTTTGCCAAAAATATTGGTATACCTACCTACATACATATGTTTATACAAAAACAAACGTCATCTCTGCATTCGTTTGCAAATAAAATTTAGACAAATTGTTGTTGGGGTTGTTGTTGTTGTGTATAGTTGTTTAAAGTATGTCGTGTTAAGGTATCATTCAACCTCAAACTATATAAACATTTAATCGTTTCACTCTGGTAATTCGTGTTTTTCTTTTACCAATCGATATTTTAAATATATTCTACTTGTTGTAAATGTAGCGTGTTTTGGTCAGTAAAATGTCCAACTTTAACAGTTTAAGAAAAACAAATCGTTGGCAGTGTCAACTCGTTATCGAATGTGCAATTAGGAAGTGTCAGCGCCATCCAAAGAGGGCCGGATTGTAGAAAATCATGTTTATATACCTATAGGTTCGTACTAGGATTATTCAAAAATACATTTATAACACGAAGTCGGGGTATGGAATGTTACAAGAAACTGTAAATATTTTTCTTAAAAAGGCCGACTGTATTGGCATTTCAAATATGTAAGCAACATTTTTTAAATTAATAAAAATGAAAAGGGTGTTTTTTTTAGACGTGTAGTTTTCAATATGGCAATACTTTTTTTGGTGTTGGTTATTTTGACAGCTGTCACTTGATTTATGCTCAGTTTGGTTTGCCATTTCATAATTAATAGACTTACTCTTCAACAACGTTTGCAAATCGTGCAAATTTATTACCAAAATAATTGGTTGGGTTCGCGAGACGCATCGCACGCTGCATTCAATATTCGGTCGACATAATCGAAAAATCGAATAAATTCGAGCAACCATGGATCGGTTTCGCACCACGTTTACTACAGTGGATAATGCGCATCCTCAGAGACGCCGTACAGTGCGCACCGAAGAAGCTATTGCTGTTGTGGAGCAGAGTATCGAAGAAGACCATAATGAGTGCATCCGCCATCGCGCGCAACAAATGAGCTTCTCGGCTGGAATTTATTCGAGCCAGCCGCTCGACATAAATATAATGGCAAACTCTTATCTTTATAAAAAAAAGCTAAATTCTTGGCCATAACATTAAATTATATGCGTTTTATTTCTTCTTGAAAACCACACGTTTGAAAAAAAAAAAAACACCCTTTATTTTGGAACGCCTTCCAGTGTGGCGGTCTAGTTGAATTATTTCCAATATGGTTCGTTTTTAAGCGCTCATGTCATTTTGCTTATCTGTACGTTGAACCTATATTTAAGCTACACCAAAATTCTTTAGATTTCAACCAGTGGCGGGGCGGGGCGGGGCCTTCAAATACACGGGCCCTTCTTTGCAATTTGTTCTAATCCGCCATTGTATGTTTTTTTCAGCGTTTGGGTCAAAATCAATCTGGGTTTTTGATCAAATTCCGTCATCACGTGAATTGCCAAAGTTGTTCGTTCGGTTCGATGCCGATGGATAGTTGAGAAGAAAGACAAAAAAAAAATTAAATAAACAAAAATTAGCCAACTAACCAATCAACCAACCGTATGGCAGCATGGCGTATACGTATTTTATTTTTGTTTATATTTAGCCGCTCTGTCATTTTCGGTTTTAAAAACACGTTACAGTAGCGAAAAACGTCAATCAAATTGTGCAGTTAAGTCGTACTTTGGCATTCGCCCAAACTCGATCAACATTATTTATGTTCTGAGGCTTTTTTTTCTTCAATTTTATTTCTTCTTCAACAAAAAAAAAAATGAAAAAAATATAAACACATTTTTTCTTGACAGAGACAATTGAGTTCAAACTCAAGAGGTTTTTCGACAAAATAAAAAAAAAAAAAACATTGTTGGTGGTATTTTTATATATGTATGTATTAATTTTGGGCGAATTTGAATAGCAATAACAAACATTCCAATTAGCGGCGAATGCACTTCATTGCATTTTCATGTGTTTTCCCCATATTTTTTTTTTTTTTTTTTTTTTGTTTCGATGCAGAAATACATTCTGTAATGTATAGATTATATATATTATCGTGTGCTTTGCATTGGTA
This sequence comes from Leucozona laternaria, assembly GCA_932273885.2. Taxonomy (NCBI): domain Eukaryota; kingdom Metazoa; phylum Arthropoda; class Insecta; order Diptera; family Syrphidae; genus Leucozona; species Leucozona laternaria. The sequence goes on from OW026368.1 coordinate 92,816,964, forward strand.
ATCACATTATTCGCCTTTTATTTTGTTTGCATCGAGAATTACACAATTGCATGATTTGTTTACAATAATTGTTTTGAAAGTTGTATTTTTTCTATGAATTTCAGTGAGTAATACTAGTATAGAACCGGTAGATATTTAGCTTGTCATGCCATTATTATGTATGAACCATACAAGACGAGTTAATTGACTTTTGTTAAAGTCATGAATTTCTTTAAGAATATTTAAACACAATTTTCTTATTAATCATTAGAATTTTTTTAAATGCAATGGAACGGGTTTTGAAAGTTATTTCCTTTTCCAAATGCGGGTAACTTCACTTTAGTTAGTATAATCTAAGATCCTAAAAGGTCCTTACAATTGTCTTGAGATAGATATTTCGCAAGAGGTTACTCGGCGGAAGTAAAGCTTCTTACGTTTATGTGCAACAACATACTTATACTTTCTCTTCCGAAAATAAAACACTTTTTTGAATATCTTAAAATTTATATAAAACAAAGTCGGTTTAGTTACACAATTTACAACTCAAGAAAGGCTGTAATTAATGAGGCTGTACCGATTTAATAACTATAAAAATATCTGAAAAATTTAATTTGTAGGGTGAAATGGGGTAAAATGGAAAATAAGCATCCGATTGAAAAAAAACTCTACCTGCGTTTAGGAGATTATTTTTAGGAAATGGCTTTAAGGATATTTTTTTTTTTTTTGAATTTTGCTATTTACAGGGTGAAATGGGGTAAACATACAAAAATTCCGATTTAAGAAATTCTTGTTTGTTTAAAAGTTTCATTTTAGGAAATGGCTTTAGGTATATTCTTTTCAAAATTTCTTAAATGTGGGATGAAATGGGGTAAAATAAAAAAATATAAAAGATTATTTTGGTATTTATAGGGTAGAAATGGGTAAAAACGAAAAGTGGTATCCGATTTAAAAAAAAATTCTTTTTGTGTTTGAAAGGTTATTTTAAAAAAAATGCTATTGATATAAAATGCTATTGATATAAAAATAAAACAGTAGTTTTCGAATACCAAAATTTGTTTGGTGTTGGGTAAGATAATTATATTTTTACAAATTTAGCTTTTCATAACGTGAAGTGGGCTAAAACCCAGATAGTAGTATTCGATTACATAAAGTCAAAAAATAATATTTTCTTTTGTAATTTTTTTACGAAGCTTACGTTTGTCTAACTGTGCGAAGCCGGGCGGGCTAACTAGTTGCGTCTAAAACACACATATTGTAAAAATACATGAAAGGAATGATTCGTCAAAAGACAAATGAAAAATGGAATTGGAACCGCCTTTTTTCGTAAGCGACAAAATGTAAATTTTACATAAGACCAATGTTTAATTCATGGCATAAAAGGCAATACTAAACAATATGTTTACTTTTTAAAATTATATTTTATCGCTTATGATAAATTGTCGGTTAGGGGTTGGTCTGCCTGTAAGACCTAAAATCCTTTGAATGTAATTTCTATTGCAATTAATTTAGTTAGAAGGAATAGAAGTTAAGACAAGAATTCTTGTAAGCTCAGTGAACTAAGAAATAAGGTCATTTCATGAAATTCCATATGCATATTACTATTTTAAGAAGGTATTTGTTAAAAGTGATAAATACTTGAACAAGATTTGTTTAATTTCGAAATTATGAGGTGAGATTACATTTGAGAAGACTATTATTTAAAAAAGAGAAGAACGTTTCGAAAAATGCTATTTATTAATTTCTAACAAATGTTTGACCTAAAGACGAAAAGGAGTTAAACTTTCATTGTCAATTTTATTGACACGAACAAAGAGAAACTAAGTTATATTCTCACTTTCAGTTTTATTATAAGAATATTTAGAATTTTAACAGCCTTAATGTTTGAATGCTTTGAATTTTAAAATTATAAGAATAAAGGCCACATAAAGAACTGAAGTGCAATTTTGTTGTTACTCAGTATCTACAGAAATGTATCTTTACCATTTTATTTTCAATTATAGGTACCTAATGAAAAAAATTGTGAAATCTCTATTTTGACAACAAAATTTAATAACAAAACAAAAATAGACTCAAATAAATATATATCTCCTTTGCCAAAATAAAAACCACATAAATTATAATTCAAAATTATAAAAGAAAAAATATTTTTTGTTTCGGGGGCGTATGAGTAATATTTTTTTTTGCAAAAATATAACTCGTGGGAATATTAATGACACAGTTTTTTTTTTTCGTTTGTATATTCTTTTCAATTCTTGGGAAAATAAAAAATATTATACGTAGGTAAAACATTGCAGTATAGGTAATTTAAAAATTAATATTTTTCCAAATTCATATTTGATTGGTGGTTTTTTAATTGATATTGAGATTTTATTTTGAGTATAGAGTTATTTTTAAAATCTAACTTATTTATTTTATTTTACATACTTGTAAGTTGACTTCTCAGTTTTAATATAATTCTGAACGCCGAAAATTAATAAGAGAAAAAAACTCGGAAATGTAGGTGGCAATGCACGCCGAATGCATATATGTACATGTACAAGGTTAAAAAAATATGACATCAATAACCAAAGTTTTTCTTTCATTAAGAAAATTACAGCCGAAGAACTTCGGGTGACATCTTTAGTGCCATTTTTTAGTATTTGACTGCTAACGTAGGGGTGTGGTTTCGAGCCCTACTACGCAGTATTCTTTTCTACCCAATTTCAACGGAATGCAACCCATAGGATTTCAGAGGGATACCTTATTTTTGAACATTTAAAAAAAATATACCTTGAATCCTTAAAAATATTTAATATTTTCAAATTTTTGACGATTCAAATTTAAAAAAAAATATTTTGCTATTATTTTAAAATTTAGTTGTTAAGGTTCAGTTTTTCAGTTGTGAGTTAAGCCCGAGATAGCTAACTCTAGAAGTAAATTAATCCACAGTTATCTGGAGAAGCAGTTTTTTGGTGGAGGATGCATGCGGAACGACTGAAAAAACTCGGTTAATAAAACATCAACAGCATCTGTTCAGTTAATCCTGAGTTAACTCACCAAATTTGATGAGTTAACTAGGGTTTAACTTCAATGTGGTTTCCCGAGTTGTTGTACGGGATTATTTTTAAAATTCTATCTTAATACGTAGTTGAAGATTATTTCTTTTGTTCAATTAAATTAAAAAAAAAATTAAAAAAAAACATTGAACTTTAGTTAATATCATATGAATTTTTTTGAATGATTCAAACAAAAAGAATATATTATTTTTGTATAAAATTTATATAATTTTGCTTTCAGAGATTACAAACATTTTTAAAGTACATATTTTGGTAAAAAAAAAAACACTAAAATAAAGTGAAGTAACAAAATTATATCAAAATAAGTTTTGGTAATTCCTGGACCTCCCAACCTCGTAGGGTGCCTTGGCTGTTGAGACCTGTAACATTAACATTCGTACCAAAACCTTGGTAGAGGTGGTTCTGGAATTTCCTAAAAAAAACAATTTTCTTAAATACACAAATCTCAAGTGCCTCCATTAAAAATAAATCATATTTGAAGAAGTTTCACTATTTTTCCTCAACTATTTCATTTCTCAATTAAGTTTCTTTTTCCAATAGTCAATTGGAGCAAAATATATATTTTTAAAGGGTTTTTCAACAGGGACGCTACAAAAGTAGAGCAACAGGGACAGCAAACGACGCCATATTTCTTGCCGCTCTTTTCACATTAATCTTCAATAAGGTTTGCCATTTCATGATGGAAAGATATACGAGCCAACAACGAGTCGAAATTCTTAAAATTTACTACCGAAATTCGGAGTCAGAGGCCTCAACGTTAAGAGCGCTACGTCCAATTTATGGTCCTCATAATCGTCCTAGCAGATCAACAATTGGGCGTCTAGTGGAAAAATTTGAATCCACAGGCACAGTACAAAATGTTCCCGTGCCAATGAGATAAAGAAGTGCCCGTAGTGTCGAGAATATTGCTGCCGCTGAGGCTTCAGTTGCAGAAAGCCCAAATGTGTCTCTCACACGTCGTTCTCAAGCGTTGGGCATCTCTGTGACGTCGTTGTGGCGAATTTTGCGAAAAGATCTTGGCCTAAATCCTTACAAAATTAAATTGACGCAAGAACTGAAGCCGCTTGACCACCAAAAGCGTCGTATGTTCGTGAATTGGGCTGAACAACAACTTGAAAATGATTCGGATTTTCATCGAAAAATCATCTTCAGCAATGAGGCTCATTTCTGGCTGAATGGCTTCGTCAATAAACAAAATATGCGGTATTGGTCAGGCAGCAATCCACACGTACTCCATGAGTCATCATTGCATCCCGAAAAAATTACGGTTTGGTGTGGTTTATGGGCCCCAATTGGATGATATGGACTTGGAGGACAAGTGGGTTCAACAGGACGGCGCCACAAGCCACACAGCGAATGTCACAATCAATTTATTGGAAACCAAGTTTGGAGAACGTGTTATCTCACGAAATGGTCCAGTCGCTTGGCCGCCTCGGTCGTGCGATTTGACGCCGTTAGACTATTTCCTGTGGGGCTACGTCAAGTCTATGGTCTATGCCAACAAGCCAGCGACGATTGATGAACTTCGTATGAATATCGAACGTGAAATTGCAGCAGTATCGGCCGATTTATGCTTGAAAACCGTCGAAAATTGGGTTCAGCGCCTGGACTTCTGCAAGCTTGCCCATGGTGGCCATGCAAAAGAAATAGAGTTCCATACATAATGGCATCGAAGGTACTTTCACAAGAATAAAGAATTTCATTGATATCCAAAACCGTTTTTGTTTTATTTAAAAATAACTTTTGTAGCGCTCTTTTAGAAAACCCCGATATTTCCACCCACATTTGCCTGATGTATGTAGCTTGTTCTAAAAGTTAACACCTATTATACCTACGAGTATCAGAAGTCTGATTTTTGTTTATAACTGCAAAGGATTTCACTGTTAAATTTATATTTCCCTGTTGACACTTGATTTGTTTAAATATTTGTCTTGTATTTACGTTTTCCGATGTTGAATATTTACCTACAATGCAAACTTAAAAATAAAACCAGAAGCTTTGTTTTTATTTACATTTTGTTTTCAAGAGGAAAAAATTCATGCGTCACAAGAAAAAAAAAAGAAAAAAAAACAGCTTTTTATTCCCAAGAATTTTGTTGAACTTTGATTTTCTTCAAGTGGAATCGAATTGAAAAACAAAAGAATTAATTTTGAAAATGAGTAGATATACATACTTATAATATAGTAGGTATATGTAGATCATCACATAGGTCAACTGTATGTAGGTATATTTAATGAGAAAGATAAAGCCTATAGAGAAGTATATTTTATTTGAAAATTTAGTGTTCAACAGAAACAAAGCGATAGAGTGAAAATCTTATATTTTTTAAAATTCAAAATAATAATGCAAAAAAGTCATCATTTTGAAATGACAAGGTCATTTTTATTCTACTTGAAAACACGATATTGGAAAATACAATGAGTTCATTTTTGTTATTTTTTTTTCTCTTGCCAGTTCAAGGACACGTAGATTTACCAAATTGTTTTTTTTTTTTTATTTTTCATTTCTTTAAATATCATCTGAATGTTTTTTTTTTGTTCAGGGAATTCCTTCATCGATGTTTATTTATTTAATGAATTGTTAATTTTTGTTTTGCCCTTGTCTGTAAATGACGTCTGTCATGTTCGAACAAGTTGCTATTGACAGGAGAATTTTGTAAATATTTGAGTATTATGTATACTTTGATGTAGTTTTTAACATATGGTTTTTAACAATACTAACTTGGCTGAGGGAAAGAATCATTAGTATAAATCAGGTTTTCGAATCTGACCAAGCACACCATAATATACAAATAATATTGTCTTTCTGGGTGTATCAACAAGAAGCGGTGATTAAGAACAAACGAATCACGATGACTAATATTAAACATTAATAAATTTTTTTTAGATGATACTTTATATTTGAACTTTCTATTATCTTTGTCATTTTAAGTTTAAGTTAAATAAGAAGATTGATATTAAGATATAACAGTTTATTTTAAGAAGTGTCTTAATGTCTGGTTATCCGTTTTTTTTTTCTCTGGAAAAACGTTGGTACAAATTTGATTTATAAATAAAATAATAGAATAAAACACCATTTACATTTTGAAATGAGCTGTTAAACAAGTTGTTAATTTCTTTCTTGCGGTGGATACCTATAGTATACCTATACAAGATTAAGCTCCGGAGGAGATGTATGTAGCATTGGAAAGCCGGTGATTTTCGAACGGATAATGTGGTTTAAAATATTGTATGACGACTAAGTATATCTCGTTCTTTTTTTTTAAATATTTACCCGGAATTTTTTTTTCAGTACCAGAAATAGTAATTACTTTAGTTTATTCATCAACAAAGTTACAATACTTAAGCGATTACTTGATATATAAATAAATATTAAACATTGCCATCAGAAAAGTTATTTAAAATTAATAACAAATTGGTTTTAAATAACTATCTACTAAGATTGAAATCAACCATGTCGCAGTATTTGATTCTCTTAAACACCTTGATAATGGTTCATTGGCAGCATATACAGTTCTGTGGTATGGAACATTAAAAAAAACAATTGGTTTCTAAGCATTCTCGCAGGAACATTGATCCCAATCAAAGCTAAAATGTGAGAACAATCAATTTGATCTGCCAATAAATCACGAATGAACATAATTGCGGTGAACTTCCTACGAATGTTTAGAGGCAAAATACCTAGCAATTTACATCTAGTATCATAAGAAGGCATAACTATGTCCCAGTGAAGTTTTTTCACTACAACTTTCGTAAATCGTTTTTGAACTTTTTCGATTCTAATTGAATGAACTATATCCGAAGGATTCCAAATTAGACCTTACAAAGGCAAAAAATAGACACTTCACAGTATGTGGATCGGAGAACTCTTTGGAATTACACAAGATGAAACCTTACATCGAATTGCTTTTAGCAACCAAAAAATCAATATGTCTTAAAAAATCAAGTTTTTTGGCAAAAATCACACCAAGATTTTTTTTAAAAGTAACGATGGACAGTCCTTTTGGTTCATTTTATACCTAAAATGGATTGGTAAACGTTTTTTTGACAAAAGATTAAGCTTTGACATTTAGAAATGTTTAAATGAAGGGAGTTAATTGTACACGAATTTGATAAATTATTTAGATCTTTTCGCAAAATCAAGCAATCCTTTTCAGAATTAATGCAACGAAAGACTTTTAAATCGTCCGCATGCATCAAGCATTTAGAATTTAAAAAAAATGTCAGGAATGTCGTTAATAAAAGGCAAAAATAGAAGGGGTCCAAGATGGCTACCTTGTGGAACACCAGAGGTGGCATATATCGGTGAAGAGTGAATATTATTAATGCGAACGTACTGAATACGATCCTTTAAGTAAGAATTTATCTAATTTAGGAAATAGGAGTGAAAACCCATTGGATTTATTTTCCAATGATTAATAGGGCCATGAAAAACTGTCCAATTTTTAAGTTTGAAATTGTTACGGGTGTGACAATCAATAAGAGGTTAACCAAGTATGATTTTCAATTACAAATTATTGTCATCATAAATGTTATTTTTTTTTCAAATAAACTGGGGAATACCTCCCCCCCCTTGAAAAGTGAAGTTTTTCTTACTTAAAAATATTTTACATAAATCTTTTTAATCCGACGAAAGCTTGTATTCGACAGTATACACGTAAGAAAACTTATGTAGCACTCTAATTTATTTGTATTCTTTTTTTTTAAGCAGGGAATATAACCACTTTTAAATGGATTAAAATCCCATATCGAGGAGATATGTTGAAACAAAAAAAATATAACGTATAAGTATAACAAAAATATAGTTTAAGTTTTAATTTGTCAACTGTCAAAAACAAATAATTCGGACCTTCGTGAAACTTGGTAAAAATCGGTTGAGTTCAAAATCTCGAAAACTTAAAATCCCGAAAATCCAAAATTGCGAAAACCCAAAGTCCGAAAAACCCAAAGTAACGAAAACCCATAATCCTAAAAACACAAAATCCTAACAACACAAAATAAATCCTAAAATCCTAAAATCACAAAATCACAAAATCCTAAAAACTCACAATCCCTAAAACCTAAAACCCGAAACATCAAAATCCCGATAACCCAAAATAAGAAAATCAAAAATCCCGAAAATAAAACATAAAAAAGAAATCCCGACAAATTTAGATTTTGGAAAAAGTATTTTAGTAATTTGATAAATTTCTATTGATCTCTCAATGAATACAGCAGCTGATCTATCAAATTAAATTCACACACAGCTTTATTATGACGCAACAACAACAACAACAATGAGAGACATAGATAAAGTTTCAATTTTCCATGGGGGTATACATTTCCATATCTGCAATGCTTAGGTATAATTAAATCCAGAAAAGCAAACAACGTATGGCATTCAGGCTTAAAATCGAATGTAAAAACCAATTTAAAAAAAAAATAAATAAAACTAGTCACCTCTCGTTTACACTGAGAAACTCTCGCAGAAACACCAATGAAACAGCTAAAACCGTCTTTTATTCAATATAATAATATGTACAATGTACATTTATATGAAGACAGATTTTAATTATTCAATTCAAAAATTAAAAAAAAAAATAATAATAAATTTAAAATAAAATATTCAACTCACACCCCCAGAGCGCGCTCTTTCTCCCTCATCGAATTATACTTCTAGCTTAACCCTATATAATAATTATTGATAAAGCACCTACATACATTTAAGTTGCGTACGACATTGGCGTTATTTTAATTTTCGATTTCGAAAATATGTGGACGATTATTGGTTTCGTAAAAAAAAAAAAAATGAGTATGAGATTTAAGAAAAGAATGTTTCATAAATTGCAAATTTAAACAAAAGTTAAATGGATGTGCGATTTTAGCAATATGAAATTTAATTTTTTGATCTACATATTAGTCGTCAATTTTGGTGAAAACGGTTTCAAAGTTTGAAAAATATCTTGATAAATTATTTTTAATATGCGAAAATTAAAGAAAGCGACAGTAATTAGTTTGTTTTTATTTGGAAAATTTCCCGTTCGGTGTAGAGAACCAACATTAAATAAAGTCTTTAAGCCGATCATTTCAAAAGCTTTCAATACTCCCTAAAAATTAAGGACGATAACAAATTTTAATAAACGAAATGTTAAAACTGTGCCACCAGAAGTGGGCGTGTCAAAAACTTTGTATGGATGAATTTTTAGAAAATACACTTAGCAAAAATAGTAAGGGAACAAATACTTTTGCAGATTTTTTTATTGTTTTATTAGTACCTTTGTTAGTGTTTTTATTTGGTGTTCTTAGATTTTTTTTGTTTTTTTTTCGAAGAGCTATACCTCTTTGAAATGTGAGATGAAACAAAAAAGGATAAATGTTCTGGTTTGCGAAAGTTGCTATAAAAATTAAATGTTGAATAATTTCTGAACTAAGGGTGAAAACAATTTTTTTTGTCCTGGACTAACCGAGACAAACGGTGGACAAAAGATTGCAATTGGTCCAATTGTGCTGAGTTAATTTAGAAATTTCTTTGTTGAGTGCTATAAAATTGAAAAGTTGAATATCTTTTTTTTCTAAGGTGGACAAACGAAATTTTTTGGTGGACAATCAGAAGTGATCGGAGGACAAAATGCACTTGGCCCCATCTTCCTAAGTTATCAATTGTCGATTTTAGACAAGGTGTTTTTTTTTTTAGGGGGGTTTCCTATAAAAAAGAAATTCTTCAACAAGCTTTAGCGAAGGGAATTTTTTCATATTTTATTTTTAAACAAAATTAAAGTGTTAAATATATATTTCAAAAAAAATATAAATGAAACAAAGCACTTTATTTGATCAGTTTTTGAGGTTTTTTTTTTAGTAAAAAAAAAGGCTAGGACCCTAAATTTTTGTTAAACCGTATTCTAAATTAAAGCTGCAGCTTGTTGCACTTTTTGGAGATAAAATATTTGGACTGTTGTGAGAGTAAGTAAATCTTTATCCAATGACATCCCATTGGCGGCACTTGAAGTTGCTACCGCTTTGTTAGAGGTTAGAGATTTTTTATCAACTTTAAGAGCATTTACTATCGACTCATTCCTACACTTAATTTTTTAATATTAAATTCGAGCTGAAAAAAATCATTTTTGCTATAACACGAGACCACACTATTGTGTGAGAGGAGACATGAACGACAGAGGAAAATCATAATAAAAAAATTAATTACACTTGCATTCGTAACAAAATTTCAAATTTGCATTTATCTATCAAATATTTGCATTCGTAATTTGTTTATCAAAAGACTCTGTTGTCGTTTTGGATCGGATAAATATATATATACGGGAAGAAACCGCACAAGGTCGATAGAAAGAAGAGCAACGATGGGGGAGGGGGGGTGGATGGCAAGACGAATCAGCTCGTAAACAGTTTGCTATAGAACATTAGGCAATAATTTCAGAATTCGACATACATTTTATACTGTATAAACTAGCGATGGATGTTATAAAAGCTATTTAGTATAGTACACCCCGCGTCATCCCGTGTCGGTTGATTTGTTTATATCTTTTAACAATCCGATACATATTACAGTATATTTTTTTGTTGGTGAGTGGGTGGGATGATATAAATTATTATTAGAATTTCAAAACACGTACCTATAGCTAAATAAGTGGTTTCGTTTCGTGTGAGAGATGAACTATAAGAAGACTATTATTCAGGGGGTGAATTGAGTTGGGTATAGGTTGAAAAGAAAAACAATTGGGAATTTTCGATTTATTTATTCGATGCATTTCCCCCAGAAAAATGTATTACGTTTTTGAATAAAGAATGAATGTTTACCATCCGCAACACTAATTAAGTAGAATTATGCCCGATTTCATAAAGCACTTTTAAGCATTTAAAAGTCCATTTAGTGTTAAAATGGGGTTTTTGGGTTTCACCAGGTGCTTTTAAATTTAAAACGCTTTTAAACGCCCTTATAAAAGCTAATTTTGGTCTCTATAAATTTTAAAAGTGGCATTTGTGAGGTGTTATCTGTAATCTCAGATGTCAGCCAACGAGTAAGGAAGTTGTAGATGATATTTGATAATATTTTGCAGTCACTTTTTTATTTTATTTCTTGCTAATACAAATTATGAATAGGTCGATACAAAAATATTGCTTGTTTGTAAATAATAATCTTTTGTGATTTTGTTTTTAGAATAATTGATTAATCATATTCATCTGAGGATGAAGAGATACTAAATATAAGAAGTCCAAGAATATTTCGAGTTCATAGGAATCCATTCTCCGAATATTTTTTTTTGTAGCATTTTTTTTCTACATGTAATACTTTTCACATGCATTTGAGAGGGAAACAACTTTTTTTTATATCCAGGGATGTGAGGAAAATCTTATTTTAACTAAAATTTCCCTTAAATTTCCTTTTTTAAGATTGGTGAAATTGGAACGGACGATTCCGGAGACGGTACAATCATGAATTGTACGCAATCTACCTTGAAGCAGATATCGTGACAAAAATTAAGCTCGGTAGACTCCGGTGGGCAGGGCACCTAGCTCGCATGAGCGAAGAGGAACCTGCTCGGAAAGTTCTTTGTGGTACATTCTATGATAGACGACAGCGTGGTAGACCATGCTTGCGCTGGAGAGATGGCGTAGACCAGGACGCCCGGAGCCTTGGGGTGCGCAACTGGATGGCGGCGGCTCGAGACCGGGATGGGTGGAGAGACTTGTTGAAGGAGGCCAGGACCGGACCCCGGTTGTCGAGCCGACGATGATGATGATGAAATTGGAAATATTTAAAGGTTTGATCAAATTTAAGAGGACTTAAGATAAAATGGTTTTAAGTGTTTTTTTTTTTGTATGAAATTGGGCATTAGACATGAAGTTCAATAGTGCAAAAATTGTTTGACTTTTTTTCAAAACTGAAAGTGCGGAGTCATACAAAAATATTACATGAAAGCTTCAGTTTTTTGTAAATTACTCAAAACGTACCACTTATTTTTTTTTTTTTTTTTTTTTTTTGAAAAATATGTAAAAGTGATAATTTTAGCTTATGCTATTTTACACAAAAGAGATTTTGATACATTTTTTCGTTAGAGAAATATTGATATTGCAGGTTTAAGGCGACAAAGCTGCAATGCGGCTACATAGAATGTTAGTTATTTGATATTTAAGACCATATGATAGATGAGGCAATATAGGGTAAGATCCACTAATCGAACTCACAACTAAACGCCCATTTCTACTTAGGGTAATTTCATAAAAACCTGAACTCAACTAAAAAAAAAAAAATACTTTTGATTGAAACAAATAGCGGTTATTAATAAAACAGATTAAATAATTTATCTTCAAAGCGAAAATATCATCAAATTAATTTTCGAATATTTATTTTGTACTTAGTTAAAACCTATTAGCTGTAAATAGCTAAAAAGCTCATTTTGTGTTAGCATAAAACTCTGTATTTGACAAATTCTTTGTTGATTTTAGCATCGATTATTGTTTTTCACTATTTAAATATTGATACTATTTCAAAAACAAGAAAAATACCTTTCATTTGACATAAATATCATTTTTCTATGTGAATTATTTCGCCTATTATGGACAATTATTTGGAACAAAAACTGAAATCATTATTTTTCAATTGGCAACTTCAAGCCCAAATATCTCGACTTTCCCATTAAAGATTTTTAAAATATTTTACTTATGTATCGGGCTTCACGTCACCTTTTATTTGATATCAAACTCGTTTGTGTACACTCTGGCCCAAAGCTCCATAGTAATATGAGTATTCCCTTTGCAAAACTTAATCTTTTCATTTTTCAACTCATTTTGATTCCACAAGTATATAATTCACTTCGAGTGATAAATAATTACATTTTTATGACAACAATTTCCTATTACAGTTTATTTACTTTTTTATTAAGGGTGTCTTTTTTTTAGACGTGTGGTTTTCAATCTGGCAATACTTTTTTTGGAGTTGGTCTTTTTCACAGCTGTCACTTAATTTATGCTCAGTTTGGTTTGCTATTTCATAATGAAAACGTTTCCAAATCGTGCAAATTAAGGTATTACCAAAATAATGGTTCGGTTCGCGCGACGCATCGCGCGCTGCGTCCAATATTCGGTCGACATAATGTCAAAATCGCATAAATTCGAGCAACCATGGATCGGTTTCGAACCACGTTTACTCTATAGTGGATAATGCGCATCCTCAGAGACGCCGTACAGTGCGCACCTAAGACGCTATTGCTGCTGTAGATCAGAGTATCGAAAAAGACTCGAATGAGTCCAGTTGTAGGGTAGGTTGGTACATCGTTAATTTTTTATAAGATCAATTTTATTTTAAATCTTCTAGACTGATTAGAAAAATATCGAAAAAGTCATTTTCGAAATATGTATCTACCTATTGAATTTAAAAAAAATTAACTTTTTTAAAATAAAAATATATTTGCTACCAAATAAGATTTAGTTCGTATATATTTAGTAGCTCTATTTTTTTTTCAGAATTTGAAGCTTATGTGCCAAATCAACTGTCCTCACTCTGCGTGTGTATAAATAAATCTAAGAATAAGGTAACACTTCGGTCGGTCTCCAGTTGCATTTTTTATGGAATTTTCCCAAGTTTTCGCTTTCAATTTAAAAAAAAAAATGTGTCTTCTATCACGTAGATCGCATAGAAGTATGTAGATGATTTAGTTTCTCTATTAACATAAAAACCATTTGTAAGTTTTTTTCTATACCCTTGTATAAATACCGAGTTTATTTCAGAATAAGAATTAAGTTGTCAATATCAACAATATCTATTCGTGTAATCAAATAGCTAAATATTCATGAAATTTCTCAATTTACAACACACGATCATCAATCAAATGCAACAGAAACACCAGCAGCAGTAGTGTAATAAATATAGTAACGTTCGGGGAGAAGTGGCAATAATATAAATAACCATCAATTAAGAAGCATTTATATACTCGTTATTCGAGATAGAATCTATCAAAAAAATGTAAAAAAAAAAAAAGTTTTAATATGACTTCGATTAGAATGAAAAAAAACACTATTACTTTTATACCACACTTAATTATCCATTAAATTGATCATGATTTTTTTTTTCTATAAATTTCTCACACATTAATCGGGCGACATAATACGGTGTTTACTGATGTCAACATACTTTTTTTTCTCTATCGGTTGATCAGAAAGGATGAGATAAATTTAATTGAAATAAAGGTGTCACGCTATAAAACAAAAAGAAGAGATCTACAGATTTGATGGATACAAATTAGCGTATATACTGCGTGCTGAGTTAATGTGTATCGCGAGATCAATTTCACTCAAAGGCGACAAAGCACAGCACACTCTTTTGCGACGACGACGGACGCACGGGTGTGATCTTCAATGACGGCTGTTCGAATCGATACTGATTCTAATTTTCTTCAAACCAATCTCAATTGAGTTTTAGAAAATCAAAAAGAAAAAACATTCATATTTGCACTGAGGCAGCATAAAGTACTATGAAAAATGTATAGAACATGGCCGGTATCCGGATTACAACTGTTTTACACAGGAGACAGGCGCTTTATTTTATATAGGAAACGAAAAATCCTCAGAATCCATCGATCTTTACTTGAACTTTGTTATTTGTTAAGGCTTGAAATTTTCGCTATGCTACTACATCGTTATGAAGAATAATTATACAAAATATCAGGAAATGTGCCAAAATAGAAAACATTCCAAAGGTAATGTCTATGTATATTTTGGGTCTTCAGGCATAAGTACAGTTACACACTCATTGTAACGAATTAAGTAGAGGGCCCAGTAGGTACTAGCTTCAGGCAGCTATATCTGTGAAACCATTTGTCAGATTGCCAAACTGTCAGTGAAATTTGTATTCATTAGAAATCATGGTTAAAAAATTATAGTTTTGCGCGCCAAAATTATATAGCTGGTTTATCGAAAAATTGTGTTCAATAATGGGTGTGATTTTTGACTCAATGTGTAGATTTTTCTATAAGCAAAATTGTCGAATTTAGAGAGAAGAAAAGCCACGCCATTACATCTTAAAAAAAATGCAGTTTGGTGTGGTTTGTTGGCTGGTGGAGTCATCAGTCCAATTTTTTTTTTTTGTACTATTCTTAAAAGTTTAATCAAAATCGTGAGAACCGTTTTTAAGAAAATCCAAAATTTTTGTATGGCAGCTACCCATTCTAGATGAGCTAAAACATAAATTCCATTTTTTTTCCTATAGGTACCTAAAAATGCTCTGTACCAAATTTGAAGCAAATCAGCCTACCCGTTAGCATCCAGCTCAAATTACAGTGGACGCACATACCGACGGGTGGTATGATGAAACCCACTTGTTCTGACTTCTCGATCATATCCTAAGTGTTTTGTTTGGATTAAAATCTCTAAATTTTTCTTTCTTTTAGACGAACCCAATACTTGCTCTATAGAGCAACTAAAAAAATTGTCCGATTTTTTTAATATATCTCTGCATGCCACTAGCCGGCCCTGCTCGTAATTGAAAGCTTTCTGCTCCCAGAACTTTTATTCTCTCGGGTATGAATCTATCTTATCAGTCAAAAGGCTGATGGAAAAAGTATTATTTTAGTTTCAACAAGGTTGCCAGCATAATTAAAATATTTATTTTTACGATTTGTTCAAAGGTTTCGTCAGTTTATTATGAGAATTTTCATCTGTATAGAAGGATTAAAATTCATTTTTATAATTATTTCAGACTTTTCATTAAGGTATTATTTGTCAAAAATATGTATTGTTTATTTTATTACATTTCAACGATTTAATGAAGTGGTAAAACAATTTTTTGCAATATAATTTATTATTATTGTCTTCTTTGGAGGAGAGAAATACAAATTTCGACACAAATTTTATATCTAATTGACGATTTTTTAAATAAACAAAAATGTATCAAACTGAAAAATAAAACAGAATTTATGCAGCCAGCGCCAGCGGTTCAAATTATATTGCCAACAAAAATGTGAAAACCCCATTTTAAATGATTGATGTACCAGCACTATACTTGTGACTAAATTTACTGGCTGTGATAACCACTTCATTTATCTTAAAAAAAAAATATAACCATTGTTCTTACAAATATTAAAAATTGATATATGGCAACACTGCTTTAAGCAAACATCAACTATCAAATAAAACACAAATACACTAAAGCATGAAGATAGATTAATTTATTATTTTGGTGCTATATACCTGACCTGACCGAATTTCGAAATATAGTGGAAAAGCGTTGAGGCCAACGACATCTTTTCTTTAGATAAAATTCTTTTAAAATAAAATGTCAACAAAACTTTAATTGTTTGAAAAATGTTAAACAACAAGAAAGACAGATAGATAGATAGAAAGAGAATTGATGAGAGATAGATAGAAACGAAAGAGAGCTATTATAGTTAGTGAGAATTAATTAAGCAATCTTTACCCTTTCATTAGTATGTGCATTTAAAAAAACTTATTATAAATAGGAACGCCCCAAGAAGGTGAAACAAAAATTCAAGTTTATAAGATTTAATTAATTTTGTGCGAAGAGTATATAAACAAAACTTGTAAAACGTATAGTGATGAGCTTTGGCCAAAGATTTTTTTTTTTTTTTAAATATAAATGATGTTGTAATGAAGGTTGCATATGAATTGAAATAAAATGTATTTTTCCCCTCGAATAAATTTCGACAATGGCACCACAATTATTTCATAAATTTTTTTTTTAAAAAGCATCACTTTTGAAAAGAGAGGGAAAATTATAATTCGCCTTTTAGAAGTGAATAACTTTTCTTTATCTATTTACCTTCATTTAAAACAGAGCAACAAACTTAAATAAAATCCACGACTGATGGGTTGGACGAACTTGAGCTTAAACAAGGTGGCGCAAAAGTCATCACCCTATCGGAAGATTCTATAATTTTTGCAAATGGCGGCAAATGTCAATTCTACTTTGACATTTTTGAAGCAAACAGATACAAAATTCACGTCAACAAGACGAAAGAAAAGCTCAAGCTCTAACGAAGTTCGCCATTTTGAAAATCACGAATCCGAGTATATCGGATAAAACGGAAAAGATGCCTAGACCAATGTTGCAACCAATAAAGTGATAATTTTTGTCTGCGATTATGTCATTCTATTTTGATTTGTTCCTTTTTCCTTCTTTTCTCCTCGTTTCACATTTTTCTCGTTTCCTAGGGCCCAGTTTTCCAGTGCATCAGTTAACTCCGAGTTAGATCAGAGTAAGTTAATCCTGCAAATACTTTAAACCCGAGTTAAGGAGAAAAGTAGTTTTTCAGTGGAGAATTAAATTTGACTCAGTTGTCAAAAATCTATCGAAATCGAAGTGCGACAGTATAGAAATCAATATTTCGCTTTAGAATTCCAGATGGCGCCACTATAAAAATCTAATCCAGAGATAACTCACCAAATTTGTTGAGTTAACTCGGAAGAAGTCGGGATCTAAATTGACTGAAAAACATGTTTCAGGAGTTTACTCGGGTTGAACCCCGAAACTAGGATAATCTCGCACTGAAAAATTGAGCCTTGTTTATCATACAAATCTTAGAGCATGGAATTTTTAACATTGTAATATATCTTTCTAGCTCTGGAAACTTTACCCCATAATGGGGTTAAAACCTTATACAATTCTGCTGCAACACCAATTATGTCGACGAACGCCTTAATAATTCTTGACTAAAATTTGGTGGCCATTTTTTTTTTTAAATGTTCAAAATTTCAATTTCGACGATATGGGTATTTTTGGAAAACTTATGATGCTTTAATAGTTTTTTTAACTGGAATGTTGTCGAAATCAATCGAGTTGTAGGAATTTCTATTTAAATACAATCAAAAATGATAATGACAGCTTTTCCCGACATAACTAAATATATTTTTGTATAAAATAAAGAGCTAACTTTTTCAAGGTTAGTATTGCTAAACAAACTGACATCACTCTTTTTTCTTCTAAAAGCTGAGAAAATTAGGAGGCATTTTAAGCATTTTAGTATATAATGTCGTGCTTAAAACACAAAATTCTACTATATTCACTCATCAGCCATTTCTGAGAGAATGGTCACACTAGTTTCATTTCAATATTTTTTTGTATAACTCGAAAACTAAGTCAAGATTGAGAATTTAACTTAAAACAGTGGTTTAAAAAGTAAGTTTAGAGGTTTAAAAAGTAAGTTTAAAGGTAAGTTTTCAATTCTAGAGGTAATTCGAAGTCGAGACTTTGAAGAAATAGGACATAAGGATGATCAGAGCCCGTAAACAGTAAGTCCCTCAATTAAGTCTGCTTATTTTTATGGATCCCATACCTACAGACTGAAAGGGTCGATTTTCATATAACTTGATATCTAGCGTTTGTCTGGCATTGTTCAAATGGTTTTTGAAAAAAATTCAATGAAATTGACGGAATAAAGAATGGTCAAGTCTAATAAACTGACATTCTAAGAGTATGAATAGTACAATAAATAATAATAATGAAAATAATTTTTCTTTTGTTCAAAAATAACGGTACCTAATTAGGTACTGTCCATTTTTTTATTTCTGACTTTCTTGCTAACGGCTTTACCGATTTTAATGAAATTTTCTACATGAAAGGTTCTTCTTGCATAATAAAATTATCAATAAAATATTTATTATTATTTTATTATATAAAGGGTTTTGCAATAAGAGGTGTTAGTTTGATATTCAAAGAAAAATGGCATTTTTTGAGATAAATGATCGGATATTTATTTCATTATAAAGAGGAAGGTATGCCGTTAATAATGGAACACAACATCAGCCAAATGGCCGCCACGACCACGCTTACAGGAACATATCCTTTTCATGAAATTTTCCATAACCAAATCGCAAAGTGGCTGCCCTATGTCCTCGATAGCCTCACGAATTCCATCTTTGAGGTCTTGAATCGACGCTGGGCTGTTGGCGTAGACCTTATATTTCACGTGGCCCCAAAGGAAGAAGTCGCAAGGTGTTAAATCACAAGATCTCGGTGGCCAATTGTGATCACCTCTTCGAGAGATAACACGGTCCGGAAACTTTTCCCGTAAAAGATCGATGGTTTCATTGCTTGTGTGGCACGTAGCGCCGTCTTGTTGAAAGTAAACGTTGTCCAGATCAATACCATCCAATTCCGGCCATAAAAAATCATTAATCATCTCCCGATAGCGCAATCCATTGACCGTAACTGTTGCTCCAGCCTCATTTTCGAAAAAGTAAGGTCCAATGACCCCGCCGGACCATAAACCGCACCAAACAGTCACGCGTTGAGGATGGAGAGGCTTTTCAACAATAACTCTTGGGTTTTCCGAGCCCCAGATGCGATAGTTTTGCTTGATGACGTAGCCTCCGAGGTGGAAATGGGCCTCATCAGTCAAGATGATTTTTCGATGAAATTCCGGATCATTTTCATGCATTTCAAGGACCCAATCAGCAAAGACACGACGTTGTTGATGATCAGCCGGCTTGAGTTCTTGTGTTAACTGAACTTTATAAGCCTTAAGACCCAAGTCTTTATGCAAAATACGGTGCAATGACGTTTGTGGAATGCCTAATTCCAAAGCACGACGAGGAATGGACAAACCTGGGTTTTCTTCAACACTTTGGGCTACAACAGCAATATTCTCAGTTGTTCTTGAGCGACGTGCACGGGTTTTATTCTTCACATCACTAACTTGTCCCAACAGCTCGAATTTGTCCACCAATTTCTGTATTGCGGTCCGACAAGGTGCTTCACGACGACCCAAAAATGTTTCAGTTTTACGAACCGTCTCTTCCAAATTTTCACCATTTTTATAGTGAATTTTAAAAATTTCAATGCGTTGTAGAAGCGTGTATCGTTCCATTTTTATTAATGGTGTAGTTTCTACTTGTCGAATGTCAAAAAATGGCAGCTTCAAAAGTGACAGCTACCGAAATAGCGGGCTATTCAAAATAACACCTCTTATTGGAAAACCCTTTATTTAAATATTTTTTTAACGGGTTAATGTTTTCTTTTTTATTTTTAGTTTTGATGTAAGAAAAAAATTTTTTTAACATGACATTTTAAATATTTTTATTTTCCTACTTTTATTGTCATTTTCATTAAATTAAAATAGTAACACAATTTAATACACTTTTTTACAAAAACCAAAAAAGAATTCTAAGGCCCAGTTATTCAGTGGTGAGTTAAACCAGAGTTAACTAACTCTAGAAGTAAATTATCCCACAGTGAACTGTGGAAGCAGTTTTTCGGTGGAGAAACTCGGTAGATAAATCATCAAAAGCATCTCTTTAGTTAATCTTGGGTTAAGTCACCAAATTTGATGAGTTAACTCGGGGTTAAGAAAAACTGGACATAAGCCACTTAAATTATTAGATTATTTTATATTTTAGGTAAAACTAAGCTGTTTAATTTAGATTAGCTTTATTATTATTTTGTTATTTGAAAAGTTGATTTTGTATGTAGGTGCAATTGTTTTTATAGAAAATGCATACATATTATTAAAAAATATACAGGCTCTGGGATTGAAGTCAGCATGAGCAGTGCTGATTCATTAAATGCAAATTTATGAATGATGAAATACCGCCAACCGAAAATCTTAATTTTGTCAATTTGTATGAGGAGAAAAGCCATTCAAATTCAATAGAAATAGACTTAAAGTAAACAAAATTAAAAAAAAAAAAAACGGAATTAAAATAATACCATATCCATAATACCTACTACAATCTATCTACGTTTCCATTATTTTAAAAGGTGAATTTCTATAAACGGAAGCTTATAATTAGTATACGATACAGTATTATTATTATTGCTGTTATACATCTATAATATCCATTACATTAAAACATCTTCCAACTACATAATAATAATTCACTTTGATCGATTTGAAAAATTAAGAACAAACAAATAAAAAATGCAAAACACTCTAAGACCCTTATTTTTGATTAGCCTTCGACAGGAGTTAATAACATTTATACGTGAGAGAAACTTAAAACAAAAACACTTCAATAGGAACTAAATCGGTCAAATCAATCCCCTCTCAGAGTTAAATCTTATCATGATGGCTATTCAAGTAACTAAACGTTGATACCACCTGAAGTGGACATTCAAAAGATAATGCTAGCCAAGTGCTTTACATTTATAAAAACAAAATGCAGCTTAAAGTTTCAGAAATCTTCAACAATAAAAATAAAATTTTCATACGTCAACTATCCTAATATTTCATGCCAAAATTTGTCTTCGAAAAGAACAACAAACAAAAATAGCTTTCGAAGTATTTTGTATTACGATTATAAAAAAAATACAGCTTTTTAGGAGGCCAAAATAAACATTTTGTAGCATTTGTCGATCCTCTTAGGCACTACGCGAATTGAGCAATGTACGAGTACATCTTTCTGTATATCTAGAAAGATCTATTTAGTTGTTTGTTTGATTTAGCCGAAGCTTTTTAGGAGGGCAACTTTTAAAAATTAAAATAGCATACTTTTAGGTAAAACAAAGATTATTTCCTAGAAGTATGCATTAACAAAACTGATTATTTTTTCAACAAAAGCTTTACTTTTCATTTTTGAAAAGAATTTTTAAATTTTCGATGAACGGTTTTTCTAAGACCCAATAATAATTATTTCAATATAATATAAATATTTATTTAAAATTAAATGTTGGTTACTTTTTTTGTATTTTCAAAAATCTGGAAAGGAAAAATCTGTAATATTTTTGGGACCAGGAAAACATAGTTCCAAGAAAATATAAAACAATTATAACAACTAAACAAAAAAACAGACATAAGTGAACTTAGTTTTTAGTTTCATTCTTAAAATAACTATTTTTGAAAATTTGCAAATACCAAAGTTTATATTTTTTTTTCAAAATCTTAGGAAACGTTTTAAAGTTTAAATGGCATTAAATTAAAAATTAAAGTTATTGGAACTCTCATAAAAAAGTATAGAAGAAATTCATCAGTAAATTCGAAGTTAGTAGGTAGTTATTAGGTTATTAGGTAGTTAGTAGGTAGTTATTGTTTCATAAAGTATTAAGTGTCACATCCGTAACAGATATACATATGTAATGATTTATTACTTAAAAAGAAAAAAATTTATCCAACTGATAATTTCGTGTTGAGAGAAGAATTTTATGATGATTGCTTTTGAAAATTATACTTATCCCGAGTTTATAGTTTAGTGACGTTGTGTCACACTCGTAACAAATTTGTTTTTGAATTCATTTTTATATTAGTTATTTAAAAAAAAAAAATCCACTAAAAATCTCCTCTCCTCTTTTTACTTAACCCTCGTTTAGGTCATAGTGTCCATTTGGACCCCAGAGAATCTTTGAACATTCATACATTTTTTGTCTATCATTTTTTCGCCTTGGGGTTAGTGCTTAGTGAACAGAATTCAATTTTCTATTAATTTTTATGTTTTTAAGATCACAGAAATTTTCCAGAATTTTCTCGAAAAATAATTTATAAATCAGACATGGGGTCCATTTTTACCTTACTATTGAAGGTCTTACAAACAACATATTTTCTTCTAATTAGGTATTTTCTTTCAATAAGAACATACACATGCTATTTTTTTGGCGAAGGCAACAATATTTACCACGAAAATCCCATGTAGATTTGCTTTTTTTGTCTTTTGCAAAGGTAACAGCTGCCCATTACAGTCTTATTTTGATAACTGAAAGTGGCTTTCTCACAGTTATGTTAAGTCAATAGAAAAACCAATTGTTTGTTCGGCTTTGGAACATGACTCACCAATGCCATTCTTTCAGAAAATCCAAAGATGGATCAGAACACGGGGGCATTATTGTCATCGAGAATCTTCTTACATAGAAAAGGCTTTGACACATATCTTTTTTTTTTCCAGATTGTGCCCAGGGTGGTGATTTTTTGATCGAGGAACATTGGTCTTGGAATGCGAGAGGAACAGTTGGTCAAACAATCAAGGTAGCGGAGCACGAATTTGAACTGGTGCAATCCTTTAAATACCTTGGGTCAATAGTAGCAGCCGATAACAATATAGAAGAAGAAATACGCGGGCGGCTTCTCAAATCCAACAGAGCCTACTATAGTCTGTCAAAGCTCTTCAAATCCAGAAATCTCACCATAACTTCAAAACTGCTGCTGTACAGGACCATGGTCCTGCCAGTACTCACATATGGATCCGAGACTTGGGTGCTTAGCAAAAGGCACTCCGACCTCTTAGCCGCGTTCGAGAGAAAAGTCTTAAGGAGAATTGTTGGCCCCATATGTGAGGAAGGACGATTCCGGAGACGGTACAATCATGAATTGTACGCAATCTACCTTGAAGCAGATATCGTGACAAAAATTAAGCTCGGTAGGCTCCGGTGGGCAGGGCACCTAGCTCGCATGAGCGAAGAGGAACCTGCTCGGAAAGCTCTTTGTGGTACATTCTATGGTAGACGACAGCGTGGTAGACCATGCTTGCGCTGGAGAGATGGCGTAGACCAGGACGCCCGGAGCCTTGGGGTGCGCAACTGGATGGCGGCGGCTCGAGACCGGGATGGGTGGAGAGACTTGTTGAAGGAGGCCAGGACCGGACCCCGGTAGTCGAGCCGACGATGATGAACATTGGTCTTGATGTTTAATTACTACATCATATCGACAACCAAGTCCTTGAGGTCTAAAGACATTATCACCTTGGAAGCGAGACGAAACTAACACATCTCTTTCATCAACTTTCGTCACCTTGGAGCAAGAAATCGAAACACCATTTCCAATTTCTTCGGGTTCCGGGAAATTTACTAGTGAGCCCAGCAGAATCGAAGTCTTCATAACCATATTATTCCAGTTAGTTTTCTTGGATATAATCTGGATATATATCTGGATGTATATATCACAGACCACCTTTTGTGGCATGATTACATATTTAACGTTGCCAAAAACGCTGATAAGTGTTTAGGGTTTTTTCGGCGTTGCAAGAAATTTGTCTCTCCTTCTGATCTGGCTATAATCTACAAAGCCTTTATCCGTCCTAAGCTTGAGTACAACTCCCACATCTGGACAGGTGCTCCCATAACTCACTTGAATCTCTTGGACATAATTCAAAATAGAGCTTGATAGGTGATAGAAATATAACAGAAACAATTACAACTCTGGAACACCGCCGCAGTGTTTCATGTCTTTCTCTATTTTACAGCTATTTTTACAAACAGTGTTCTAGTGAAATAGCCAGTTGCATTCCTCCCCTTAAACAATTTCCACCGTAATACTCGCGCTTCTAAGAATGCCCATCAGTTTACCCTTGAGCTTAATTTCGGACGTACAATCAAGTATAGAGATTCTTTCTTTAGCCGCACAACTCGAATGTGGAATGCTTTGCGTAGCTCTATTTTTCCCTCCCATTGTAATATCCAGAAATTCAAAACCAATGTGCATCGGTTCTCCTATTAAACCCCTCCCTATTTTCCTAACGTTCATAGTCATAACCCCTTGAGTGCGTGCATACAAAGTTAAAAAAACAGCTATTTACCAAGTTTAATAAAATTGTGTTTTCAAAAAAAAAAAATTTTAAATGCTTTTTACCAAGTTTTATAAAAATCTACTGAGTCGTTTTTGAAATATTGAGTTTAAAAAAAAAAAAATTCAAACTTTTTTTAAAAATCCAAAAAATATTTTTTTGAAAATTTTGGTACACAATGTTATTTAGAATGTGTCAATAATTCTTCATAAAAAAAATTGATCAGAATCAGTTCAACCGTTTTTGAGAAAAGCGAAAATCAAAAAAATGGTTCTTTGGGAGGTACCATTAACATCCATTTTTCTGAACTATTTTTTTTATTAAACGGCAGTTTATAACTATTTAAATTTATTGAGTTCTTAAAAAAAAAAATCGTAGCGCTGAATTTGAGAAAAATAAGTTTTTCCTTTTTGGCCAAGAAATTTTGTATGACAGCTACTGTTAGTTTTGGTCCTAAGAAAAAGAGAAAAAAAAAAAACGGGTGGGGGAATGTGCAAAAAACGCTAGGTATATATTTTAGCTTAAACAATTTAAATAGCAAAGTCATATTTTTTCACAATTAAAACTAAATAAAATGTATGCTCTTAATAGGGTAAACTACAATCTATATAAAACAATGTGCAGCATACCATTAATTGTTGCGTGTTTGTGCTGATTTTTACAGTAAATTTGTTGAATCTTTTTCTGTTTTGTAAACAAAATACATCTGGAAGCAGAGATTATGTCTTCTAATAATATTACTCAACAAAAAAAAAAAACAATACAGCCCCGAAAACACATGTTAAAAATTTTTTTTTGTGTTTTTTTTTTTAATTATAAATGTATGTATATTTATTTAGCATTGTTCTGTCTTTCAACCCCCTTTCTGTTGGTACATTTTTATATAAATATTTCAATTTGACATACCAGAGTCTCTGATAACGTGTGCTGTTATTTTTGTTTTTTTTTTTTTAAAGCATAACGTAATGATATTCGAAAAATTCCATTAAAATAAAATTATTTTTCTGATAAAAATGTGTAATAAAATTGAAAGCGTTAAATACAAAAAATGCAACAGAAAATAAATGCAAACAAAAATATAGTACTCACTCGGCAAGATGAGCCTTGATATTATTTGAAGATTACCTAAAAGTAAATAAAAATATAATTTTATTTAAAAGAAAATTACAGATAGATAATGTTCTAACAATTAGGAGGGTATTTAAAATAAAATCATTGAATACAAATAAATCAATCGATTTGATTAATAAAAGTTTCAGTTTTCACAAAAACAAGATTATTTTTAAGTCAAAGACCTAGAATAAAGAAGAGCTGTATGTATATTGTAGACATGACTGGCGGCTCTTGAAACTTGTTCTATATTACCAACAAACTGCGAAAATGCATGAATTGATTTAAATATAATTTGTGTTGTTTTTTATTTTAGGTATACCTACAAATGTACCTACTTTTGAAATTCTTAGCACTTCCAATACATAGGGCCTTACCAATAACCAAACGTTAAACGCGCGTTTTGATAAATGCCAGGTTAAACTTTAAAGACGAGTTAATTTGTGTGTTTACCAATAACCTAACTAAATACACCTTTTACTATTTAGCGTTCTATTACAAAA
Source organism: Leucozona laternaria (assembly GCA_932273885.2). Taxonomy (NCBI): domain Eukaryota; kingdom Metazoa; phylum Arthropoda; class Insecta; order Diptera; family Syrphidae; genus Leucozona; species Leucozona laternaria. Next base: position 92,843,043 of record OW026368.1, read on the forward strand.
TCTAGTACCGTATTTGTCAAATAGACAGCTGTTGAAATGACATTTGTGTTATTTTGCAAAATAAACAAACAATTTTTCTGATTTCAAACAGAGATGTAACCTTTTTTTAATGTATCAAATTAAAAATCCAGATCCGACGACCAGGATATAATTGATGACATTAGTATTTTGGAGGATGTGGCAGAATCTCGCCAAACAAAAATATAGAAAAAAAAAAGAATAGATCCTTTCGAAGAATATGATTATGTGCTTTATACTGATTCGATTAGCAACTCCTTCATAGCTGGAGTACAATTCGTTCTTTTTGATAATTTTTCAGTCATTTCAAATACATAATTTAATCTGAAATTGAAATCTACAATCAATTAAACAAAAGGAATTCATTTAATTGGATATTTTATTGGTTATTGGTAAAGCCCTTAGTGTTTCAGCCTTGGAACATGTTTAAGATATAAACAAAAATACGTACTATATTTTATTACTTTTTAAACAACATTTTGTTGCTATATTATTTGTTTTTTTGTTAACTTAAATTTTAATGAAATTGAACATGCCCGCTTCGCTGGACTCCGAAACCCACTTGTGTTTTTAAAAGCTTTATAATTACAACCCAATCGATTTAATTGCCAAATTGATTAGAATCCGTCCAGGTGTTTCAGCGTGATTGAAGGACAAATATCCAGACACATATTTGCGCAATTGAATTTTAAATACATTTATTTAAGACCTATGTTCCAACTTATTCATTTTATCGCCAAGTGTACTGAAGAGGGAGAGCAATATTCACTATAATATTTTTTACTGGAGTCATTGAACTTAAACTTAAATGACCTCTACTTCAATGCGTTTTACTACGACAGGACAATATGCTCATCAGTTTGTCTGATACTGTCGTAGGCAATCTTGGTTTGATGTTAACCGAACCTCCGCAACTCACAATTAAACAATAAAATTAGCAAACCATATTTTCTAGGCAACTCCAAAAAAAAAATATTTAAAAATTTGAGTATATGCTTGTAAATTTTACTTTTATTGCAGAATAGAAAAATTTAAACCCCCGAAAGGTTTAAAACATAATATTAACGATTGTGTTGGCATTGCCTTCTCAGCTTAAGACTTTTATTAAAGCCATGACATTGAGCATGACGCCAAATAAATAAACTTCATCAAAAGCTTCAACGTTTAAATTCAAAATAATTAAATAACTTTTTTTTTATTCTTTTTTAATGTGAGCTATAAAAAAAATAATATCCACACCACATAGCAGCGCTGTCCGTGACTCAACTTGAAGTAATATACATACCTATGTATTATTCTTGGATTTTCAGAATTGGCACCATCAGTCGATTCGCAAAAGGCAACCAACAAAAATAGTGAAACTCATAAATTGAAATTGAAAGTATCCCATAAAATCCATATACGGCAACGAACAATGAAATAAGACGAAGAAGCAAAGCTTCTGGTATGATCGATGGAATAAACTTCAAATCAATGTCTTGATCTCAGTACTAGAGTCTATAGGTAATAAAGTACATACATACACTGCCGCTCATCTGAATAGGTTCAATTTTTTTTTCACCTTACTGTTAGCCTCTCTTCATATATATTGCAATGACAAGTCTTTGTTATATATGTAATGTAAGAACATCATTATACGCTTAGTTTCCGAGAAGAAAATTTTATCTTAAAGCTTACCGTTATTCTCACACGCTAGCTAGAACAAATGCATTCATAAAAACAAACATATTTTTTGGCTCATCGGAATAGGTTCAACAGCAAAAACTTTAGTTTACGTTGAGTTGCATCGGTCAATTGTACCCAAATTTTGTCTGCTAATAAATCGGATTGTGTTTTACCTGTTTACGACGAAAATGGGTCGCGGAAAATCTTTAAGCGAGGAAGAAAAGGGCAAAATAAAAGCATTTCGAGAATTAGGCCTAAGCCAACGATGCGTCGCGAAAAAAATTAACAGAAGTCAACATTTAGTAAGCAGTTATTTGCGAAATGTTGAAAAGTATGGACAAAATATGAAAGGTGGAATTTGTACAGCCACATCAAGAGCCGATAGACGTGCAATTATCAGAGCAGCTTCAAATTCTCATGATTCCGCGTCAAAAATCAAGTTAAAAACCGGCGTAAAATGTAGTTTGGCGACGGAAAACGGGTTATTCAAAGTGCTAAACATTTGAAAAGAAAAAAAATTCAGAAAAAACCACCACTTAATAAATCTAGAAAAGAAATTCGTCTTCAATTTTGTAAAAAATACATGTCGTTTAAGTCGGAGTGGCAAGAAGTGATTTTCTCAGATGAAAAAAAGTTCAATTTAGAGGGCCCTGACGGCTTTAATTATTATTTTCATGACCTTCGAAAAGAAGAGCATTATTTAAGCCGTCTGCATAGCTGTGAGGGCAGTGTCATGGTGTGGGGAGCTATTTCCTTCTACGGAACATTCGAGCTCCAATTTCTTTCATCAAGAATGAATGCAAATTCTTATAAAGGTGTGCTAGAAAAAGCCTTCCCACAGATTTCCGAACTGTTTGGACCAATATTGTGGACATTCCAACATGATAATGCTCCTATCCACACAGCGAGGACGGTAAAACAGTGGATTGAGACCCAAAATGTGAAGATGCTGGTGTGGCCTCCATACTCCCCTGACCTTAATATCATAGAGAATGTGTGGGGACTTCTTTCACGTAAAGTATACGAGTCAGGGAGACAATTCGAAGACAAAAAGTCATTAATTGAAGCAATTACAAAAGCCTGGACCGAAATTTCGCTTCAATACCTGGACAAATTGTATGGTTCTATTCCAAATCGAATTTACGAAACTATATTAAAAAAAGGGGGCAATACTCATTATTAATTATTGTTGTTATATTCCTACCTATACAGAAGTGCAAAATAAATCATTAAATTAAAATAACTTTTCTTGTTTCATTCTATTTCATTCGTTGAACCTATTCAGATGAGCCAAAAAATATGTTTGTTTTTATGAATGCATTTGGTCTAGCTAGCGTGTGAGAATAACGGTAAGCTTTAAGATAAAATTTTCTTCTCGGAAACTAAGCGTATAATGATGTTCTTACATTACATATATAACAAAGACTTGTCATTGCAATATATATGAAGAGAGGCTAACAGTAAGGTGAAAAAAAAATTGAACCTATTCAGATGAGCGGCAGTGTACATACATATTGCTTCATTTGGCTGAACAAATTCTATCGAGAGATTCATACCCTTTCGGATAAAAGTTTATAGGAAGAGAATATAAAGACCTCAAATTAAATTCAATCATAAACTTAATTCAATTTAACTTTCACGCTTCCACAACAACCACGCGCATCCCTTTCAGGACTTCCTTTCCACTTAATGCCCCAATCCAGTTTATCCAATTTAATCACACACGACATACTCCATCTTTGCAATTACAAGAAATCCCTGTTACGTATCCGAAAAGGCGCGCTAAAGTGCCGGAGTGAAACGGAATAAGTGCGGAAAAATAACACTCCGCCGCACATTCTTTACATCATGGCTCATTTTACTATGCGTTGATGACGATTAACTTAAATTGAAATGCCAAACTTAAACGAGCGACAATTTGTGACTTAATCTCTGAATAATTTGATGAAATACGTAAGTATCTGACATATTTATGTCGAACAAGGCAGACAATCCGATGGATTAAGCTTGTTTATTGCTTTACAAGTGATAATCCATTCAATTAACAGTGTGTCCTTATTTATTTTTTGTACTGCGGACAATAGAGGGGAACTTAAGGGGCCTTATGTGTGTGTGCTCAAAAAAAATTTCTCAACTCGAGATGTTGTTCAAAGACCTCATAATCGCCTTGTATCTGGATTGTGATCAAGGTGCAATAAAAAGGGTATTTCAACAGTAAAAAAAAGGTAGATCATTTAAGATTTTTAAGAGCAACTGGCTTAGTCGTATAGGCATGTACATATCTATGTATGTACATAATAACATATGTATATTGCACGTGAACTAGGGATATGGAGAGTTTTGAATTCTTAGAAAGCAATGGAACTTTTAGTAACCAATTTACAAGGACTGTTTTTCTTGCGATATACAGGGTCATTCGCATACGGTGTGACAAAAAGCTAGAGCGTGCAGGTTGGGTTGAGACAAGAAAAAAATCGTATGGGAGGGGGGGTATATTCCCTCCGTTTATCCATTAGGAGTAATTTTCTAAAAAATTGACTTACAACAGAAAAAAAAATATTAAAAAACAACAGTTACACATACAATGCGATGCGATCATACATCTTTTTGTAAAGCCAGAAATATTTTCTTTTATTATGATTTAAAATAAAGTTATTTTAAAGAATAGTTTTTGAAAATTAATTTTCAAACTCAAAATTTTGAAGAAAAAAAACATTAATATAAATTTCAAACTAATTTTTTTTTTTAAATTTTATGTAAATAAGTACTAATTTTGTTTTCAAAATTCAATGCGTCTATCAGTTTGTAGTAAAAAACAGACCGCATGATTAAATGTCTACTTAACTAGCTACATTAGTGGAAATAGGATCTTTAGAGCAACTTAAGCTAAAATTAATTTCATTTCTGTTATTTTCAATTGTCTAAAAACCTAGAAGAGATTTTAGCATCCGGTTTTTGGTGTTGAGACTTAAGGCCCATGGACATTATATCCACAGGCATTATGTCATTGCACCGCAAAAAAATTGTATCAAATTTCATGATATTTGCTAAGTGATTAGTGATAAGTTTTTGGTGGAATAGGGCCCAGGTCTTTACCTCTCAGAAATTAGTAACTTGTCCATACCGAATCATAACAGTTTTCGATTAACGGCTGTTTTTTTTTTTGGAGTTTGGGAAAACTCCTAATTTGAAATAGTTTTTTTTATGTCCATAAAGGATTTTTGTTTTTTTTTTATTCTTTCACTCAAAAACTGTCCAACAGTAAGACCAATTCTTGTCATTAAAATATTTTTGATTTCCTGCACCATTTTGCTAAAAATTAATAGTGATACCTAATATAATATTTTGATCAAATCTAATTTTTACTTCAATTTTTAAAAGAGCATTTTCTTTTAGAAATTAACTGTCGGTCAGCTCAGTTTTTCGTTGATTCAGGAGTTCCTCAGGGTAGCCACCTGGGGCCCAGTTTTATTTATTTTATTTATAAATGACATAGTTTCGATCATTAGAAATTCTTCTGTTCTTATTTTAATTCCTTAACTTTTCTATAAATGATAATTTTAAATGTATTAAATTCAAAGCTTTGTTTTATAACACATAAGTATTCTTTGTAAATTAAAAAGTGTAAAGTTAGTATTAAACGGTTTGTTAATAAATAAACCAAATTCGATGCAAATCGATCTTCCTGTTTAGGCCCCAGCTCAAATTAAAGTGGATCCACGGGCGCACAGACACACAGATGCACAGACCCACGGACAATATGAAGAAACCCACTCTTTCAAATTTCACGATCATAATAGTAGTTTTAGTTTTGATTACAACTCTACATTTTTTTTTATACGAAACCAATACTTGCCCTATAGAGCAAGTACAAACATTTGTACTTGCTCTATTGTACTCAGTTTCATTCCAAACCAAAACCAATTTGTTTGCCGCGCTTCAAAATATGTATATATTAATGTTATATTAAGTATCTTAAAAATTCTAAGACGGTTGAACGAACAGATAACAGAACGAGTAACCCTGTTGTTTATTTTCGGTTTTAATAAAGGGTGTTATTTTTAGAAATGTGGTTTTCAATCTTTTTAAAAATTTCATAATTAATAGACTTAATCCTGAACAACGTTTGCAAATCGTGCAAATTTATTACCAAAATAATGGTTCGGTTCGCGCGACGCATCGCGCGTTACGTCCAATATTCGGTCGACATAATCGCCCAGCAGAGTCGGTAATTCGAGCAATCATGGATCGATTTCGCACCACGTTTACTCTGCAATTTATTTCTTCTTGAAAACCACACGTCTAAAAAAAAACACCCTTTATTATTTTGGAGGAACTTTTTCAGGTCAATCGGATGCGAGCAAAGGAAAATACACAGTCACACGCTTAATGACACTGATTTGTTGAGAAATATAAATCTTGTTGGCTTTCAATCTTTTATTTATTAACTTATGTTGTTTTGAGTTTAATGGATAAAAAATAAGCTCAAATGTTTTGATTTTAATCGATTGATTGTGTAAGCGATTGTGGCGAAAAAATACGCACATAGAAGTATAGACTTTAATCTTGTGATATCCAATTAATTGTATTTTTACTTCTATTTGGTTAACATTATTTAATGATTCACATTAAATATTATCTAGGATTGTAAAAAAAAGCATAAAAATTTGTTTAAAAGTTTGAGATAATAAATCTTAAATTTCTTTGGAATAATGTAGGCACATGTACACTTTTACAATTCTTTAATGATTTCAGTGACCTTTCTTTGAATATGCAAATACCTACATAAATTTTCTTGCCGTAAAGACTTCAAAACCAAAAATTATAAAGCTTTACTTCTATTTGTGGCTATAATATGTTTACTTTTTCCAAGGCCTGTTTAAACTAATTCTTATATTTTTTTAAAGAAATTAGACAAAGAGTGGCATGAATTAAAAGAAGCACTTGCTCAAAACTTTGGAGCAGATGCTTCATTAGGTAGGAATAAAAGTCTCTACTAGTTGCATTTTCAAATCTACCTTTTCAAACTTTGTGTGTGCAGCATCTGCTCTGAGCATGTGCTCTGTTTTATTCATGTTACCCAAAGTAAACTAAAGTTACTTCGGAAGTCGAAAATTGAAAATCTATACCTATTTGCTATAGTGTCGTTCGTTTATTGATAAAAGACTTTTGTCGAAAGGCAATCTACAGAAATTCAATATATCTTCAAATGTTGTTGCATGAGATAGCGCACCAGCTATCTATGTTTTCACAAGTTCGATTTATGTAAATTTTAGTGCATTTTGTCAAAAACATCTAACACGTATCAAATTACATAAATCTAATCCATGGTCAAAACTGTTTTGACGTTTTTAAATTTTATTTTCAAGGTAAATATAGAGAATTTTAGCACTTCTCTAGCGGGAATTCCCAATTGCTTCAAATTGATGAAACTACTTCACCTTCTATGATAATTTTTTGACTTTCAGATGCTTAACTTAATTTTTAAAAAATTCCACAAAACAACACAACACACGACATTAAAAATCTTTCTGCACTTTTACTCCCTGCACACCTACCACATCTACGTTAAAATTATATTTAGATTTTTTACGGCTTAATATTTTTTTTTTGTTTTCAAAGTTTCCATAGGTACCTAGTACGTTAAAGAAAAAAGTCATAATTTTTTTGTTTAAAAAAGCTTGATGAAATGGTTCGTTCAAAGATCATCGGCAGAAATAATTCTCTTTTGAATGTCCATTTAACGACACGCGCAAGTCTATTTATGATTTTTTTTTTCTTTGATTTTTTTTTGTCGATAAGCTTTTAACAAATATTTTAACAACAAAAACAAAAGAAAAATAAAACAAAACAAAACACATTTTTACAAAAACAAAAATCAGAGTAAAACATGAATTAACGATCAAAGGCCGGCACTTGAAACAGTCCACTTCAATTTGATTTATCTGATAAAGAGATTTTTTTTTGCCAATAAAAAACTTTGTATGGAATGTTATGGTCGCCGAATTGAGCTTTTTTATTTTTTTTAAATTAGTAAAAATCAAGAATTTATAGAGAAAATAGAATATAATGAAATATTACTAAAAATGAAGACTTCTTTAATTCTGCATGGGTGAAATCAAAGGCTTTTGTACAAAAGTATTTACTAGCAAATGTTCAAGTTGGTTTTTACAAACTTGACAAAAATTGTAAAAAGTATTGGTTTTTATGCATACATAAGTATTTAGTAGCCAAATTCATACGAAAACAAGTAAATAGTAGTTTTCTAGCATTAACTTTGATTTTAAGCAATGATAAATGGTAAATACTTTGAAAATTTACCATTAGAGGCATTTACTACAGATTATGCAATTGGCTCAATATTAATTAAAAATGTTGTATGGTTTTTGGAATTTTTTGTAGTTTTTAGTGCTTTATTTTTTTTTTATTTTTGGTACAACGTCATTGACGTTGTATGGGCGATCCTGGACTTTAAACGCCATCTAAAGTGAGTAGTGGCTACAACCATCTCCTTACATAAATCATTAATTAAGTAACAAAAGGATTTGCGAATATTTCGACTTAAACAACTCGATTAAAAAACAAATCGACTAAAAAACAATTGGAATAGAAAAAAACAACTGCAAACAATTTAAAAAATAAAAACAATTCAACAAAAATTAATTAAAACTTATATAAAAGTGATTTATACAGGGTGTTTTTTTTTAGACGTGTGGTTTTCAATCTGGCAATCCTTTTTTCGGAGTTGTTCTTTTTGACAGCTGTCACTTGATTTATGCTCAGTTTGGTTTGCGATTTTATAATAAATAGACTTTCTCCTGAACAACGTTTGCAAATCGTGCCAAATGGGCCCAAAACAAGATTCCCGTTGATCCTAGTTTTCATAAGCGAATTTTGTTTAGCGATGAAGCTCATTTTTGGTTGAATGGCTACGTCAATAAGCAAAATTGTCGTATTTGGAGTGATCATAATCCACAAGCCATTGTTGAGACGCCGCACAGTGGTTCGGTTTGTATGGGAGAGCGGAAAAAAGTCTGTTTTATCTGAACGGTTCAACAGATTTAAATGAAATTTGGCAAGCATGTTTATATTAGTCTTATACATATTTGGTCAAAATTTGGTTGAAAAAAAATAATTAGAAACAAAGTTATTGACATTTTTCTAAAATTTGAGGGATTTGATGTTTGTATGGCAGAGCGGAAAAAAAATCTGTAACATCTGAACTGTTTAACGGATTAAGATGAAATTTGATTCGCATTTTTAAATTAGTCTTATACACATTTTATCAAAATTTGGTTAAGAAAAAATCATTAGTAAAAAAGTTATTGGCTTTTTTTTCTAAAATTTGAGTGTTTTGATGTTTGTATGGGAGAGCGGAAAAAAGTCTGTAAAATCTGAACTATTAAACGAATTTTAATGAAATTTGACAAACATGTTAAAATTAGTCTTATACATGCTTGGTCAAAATTTGATCAAGAAAAAATTGTTAGAAAAAAAGTTATTGACATTTTTATAAAATTTGAGGGTTTTAATGTTATATTTAAATAAAAGTTTTTTTTAGTAAAATCTTAACTTTTTATTTTGAATATATATATATATTATAAAATTAAATTTATAATCGATCGTTGTTCCACACAATAATATCCCTGTTTTCCTCCATAGTCATTTGAATTGGTACCAAAGATGTCATAAACGTCCGAAGTTTCTTCATTGTCAAATGTTTGACTGTATTGTGGTTGTCCAGAGGCACCATCGCATCCCCATTTAGTGTACAGTGTTAAAGACTGTCCTACAATTCTGGTTATCTCCTCTGATGTCTTTCCTTCTAATAACCTTGTTACAGTGTGGTCTAACAATTTTTGTAGTTGCACACTTGCTGAGCTTTCCGTAATGTTTATATCTAAAGGATAGCACTTTTTCTTTGCTTCCAGTAATTTAATATAAGGTGGAAAAACATCATGTCCTTCGTCTTTTAGTGCATGTCTCAATACTTCATATTGGCGTTTCGACAATTCTGCTTGTATAAATAATGCAAGAGCCTTATCCGGATCAAATTGTGAACAGGAAAAGCTCTCTGATGTTGCTGCATAGTTTATCTCTTCTCGAGGAAATATATTTCTAATTTCGTCCCTCTTATACCTTTTAGCTCGATCACAGCATTCGTCAAAACTCTTTCGTGGTCTTCCCATATTAGTTGACGTTTCGGGCAATACACTTTGGGTTAGGTCTACTTGGAAAACTCCTTCGAGCCAATAAGTGTATTTTTTTTTAAAAATGACTTTTTTTTCTATGAACTGCGTTCCATCGACTTAAAAAATGAGAAATAAAACGTTTCTTTAATTCTGATAGCACAGTTTCTATTTGCTCAGAAATTAAGTTGGGGTATTTCCTTACAAAATATGGTCGAAGATTTTGAACATCTTACCCATTAGTAATAAGTTCACTACACAACACCGAATAAGGAATTTCGATTGAATCCATTTTAATGTATTGAATTCACTATATATGTTTGTTATTATATTTAACTTCACTTTCACTTATTGCACCTTGCACAAATGCTCAATAACTCAATACTGACTTTTTTTTCATTAATCCTTTATATAAATAGATTTAAGTAAGAGATTTTATTCTAATAAGCCATTACTAATCCTTACAGGTAATAAAAAATTACGCAATACAGAACAAAAACAAAGCAATAAAACTTTAAAAAGAACACTTTTTTTATTTTTACCTGCCCTACTTTTAGCGAAAAATTAAAAAAAAATAAAAGATTATCCCTAATCCCTTTCTTTATTTTGTATTAAGCTCTATCATATAATTCAAAATATCATAAAACTATATTATTTTTCGTGTGTTGCTTTCAAGAAAATTGAGTTGAAAGTTGAAAAATTTTCCAGGCAGAAATAAATGGTTTCGCAAAAATCGAAATTCTCAGCCCTGGGTCAATGTATTAATTTTGTTTTATTTTTAAAATAACGTTTGAAATTTTTTTTTAAAATAATGGGCCTAACCAGTTCATTCTGACAATTAATACCGAAGTAATCAAACTTTTTGGTAGACACCACCGTCAAGACGGAGTTTTTTGAAATCCGATTAAGTGAAACATTTTTGAGCATAACTTCCACATCTGCACGTATCTGCAGCTGATTTTTTCTGTGCTTTAACATGAATGTATGGAGCATATGGTGGCATACTTACTTTCTTGGTATCTTTTGGAGCTGTTTTTTTAAATCAAAAAGTTTTAAAAAAAAGCATTTTTTCTTAGTACTAAAGCTTCAGGCTACTTATTGAAGGTATCTTTTATAAATAATCAATATTTTTTTTTATTTTTAGATAATCGAAAATAGACCAATTAAATTATTTAAGAAACTAGAGAATTTATCTGCAGGAACTTCGGAAAAAAACATCTCAAAATTTGTTGAAAATACGGTTCGCGATTTGAGTAAAATTATTTTTCAACTTTGATTGCTTGTAAATCAGAACATACAATATATATGTTAAAAAATACTTTTAAATCATACGCTTTGGTTATCTAAGAGTACTTTAACATAAAGTTTAAAACGATAGACATGACTTTTTCAAAAGACTTTTTTCCGCTCTCGCACCACTGTGCGCCGCGCCATTACATCCGCAAAAAGTCACTGTTTGGGGTGCTCTTTGGGCAGAGGGAATCATTGGTCCATAATTCTTCAAAAATGAAGCCGGCCATAATGTTACAGTCAATGGGGAACGCTATAGAGCCATGATTAATGACTTTTTCGTGCCTGCATTGAAGGATGTTGATGTGGACGACCTTTGGTTCCAACAACACTGCGCTACATGCCATACAGCCAACGAAACAATCAATTTGTTGAAAGAAACTTTTGGTGAGCGCATTATCTCGCGTCGTAGGCCTGTGGCGTGGCCCCAAAGATCGTACGATTTAACACCGCTGGACTACTTTTTGTGGGGTTATGTGAAGTCGCTTGTCTACGCAGATAAGCCCGAGACGATTGACGCCTTGGAAGAGAATATTCGGCGTGTTTTTGCTGACATACGGCCCCAATTGCTGCAAAAAGTGGTCGAAAATTGGGCCTCTTGGCTGGAATTTATTCGAGCCAGCCGCGGCGGCCACTTGCCCGAAATCATTTTAAAAACATAATGGCAAACCCTTGTCTTTATAAAAAAGTTAAATTCTTGGCCATAACATAAAATTAAATGCGAAATGCCAATTTTTATGGACTAAAAGCCGTTAAAAGCTATTTTGAATCAATAATTCAACAAGTCCAATTAAATAGTGCTATGTCTTCTACCTGGCTGATGATATTTCAGTATAGTATGCCAATTTAAAACAGTTATAACAGTTTTTCGCCATTAAAAATGGGCGTGCGTTAACGCGCTTCACGCGACTTGAAAAAAAACTCTGGGTGCCTGAAGTATACTCACCGGCGGAGGGCCCTGGCCCTGCATGGCCGCATTAACAGTACTTTTATAAACCAAAACTGTTATAATTGGCATGTCTGGAGTCACTTCCAAAAAAAAACACCCTTTATAAGAGATAAGACCATCTTGTTTTCAGTGTGTTCAATCAAGAATTAATAGACGTAGTGAATACTAAAAGCAAATTTTTAACTGAATATTTTAAATTGTGAAAAATGAGTATTCATTTTTTTTTGTTTTCACCATTTTTGTTGATTTAAAAAATCGAATAAAAGGAGAGACTTTTGGCTTTTGTAAAACAATTTTTAGTAAGTGTTGCCATTTTTTTTTTAAATAATTTTTTTTTTTCCACTTTAAATAAATGTTATATAAAATGCGCCAAAACACGAATTTCCGTAAGCTTTCATATGACATAAGTTTCATCAATGTAGAGCAATTTTGAAAGTGGGCTTACATGCCCATGGTCCTTTATTGGGAAACAAAATGTTCTAAGAAAAAAAACACAGCGTCGATTGAAAAAAAAAATATGTATGTGGATTGAAAAGGCATAAACTGCAAGTAACAAATATGAAATTATTTTCTTTAAAACTTATCCCCAACACTGGCTATGAGAATTTATTTAGTTTTAATAACAAAGTGTTTCTTTAGAAAACAAACTTGCCCAGCGTCGATTCATATTGTGGGTGGCAATGCTACATTAATTAAAGGGCTTGGGTGGTAACTTAGAGTCATTGGCCTAATAGGCATATATGTTTATACATAAAATTATTATAATTATATATACTGGATATATAGTTGCACATTAGTAGGCATCAAATAATATGAAATTAATTTGTCCCAAAATAATCCGCAAACTGTCACCGATTGCAAAAAGCAGCAACATTGCATTTGTCAAATTTCTTGTGATTAAAAAGCTAAAGGTAGTTCGAGATAGGGAGCAACGAAATTATAATATATAACCCACAATGACGCCATTTTGAGAAATAAAATTATACCTAACTCCCTTGGTACAAATGAACGAAGAAAGGCTATCGTAATTTGTGATTGGACGTATTAACATATATAAATTTTTTAAAGGAATTGTCATAGCCAGCCTTGGGGATAACTTTAAAAAAAAAATTATTTCACACATATTTGTTTTCCACAATGTATGCCCTTTCAATCTACATAAGTTATATTTTGATCGACTTTGGGTTTTTATTCCCATGCATCTTTATGCAAATGCCATAGACATAAACAAGGAGTGGCCACGTTAGGGGATTTTGATTTTGTGCGTTTGAGGATTTGTAGATATTGGTTTCGGGGATTTTGTGGTTTTGGTGGTTTTAAATTTGCGGACTTTTCAAAGAGGGGGGGGGGGGGATTTTCATGAGATTCTGTATACCAAATTTTAAATTAAAAAAAGTATACTTGCACAATGAATTTAACAAAGGAAAGTTCCATTACCCCCTTTGTCCAATTAAAAAAAAAAAAAAAAACAGTGGGGTGTAAATGTTTACCTACAGCCAAATTTTTTACAAACTAGGATACCTAAGAATTTAAGAGTTTCGTTTTTCAATAGTTTAAACATTGCATATATTAGCCCATGTACAATTTTTTATAATGTCTCAAAGTTTAGGTAGAGATCATCACATTATGAATTAATTAAAAAAAAAATTATACTGACTACTTTATTAAAGAAAAAAAAAGTTTTAAGTACAAATATTGATCACTGAACATAAAAGGAAAGGAGTCACCATTTTGTTTGAGACAAAAAAAATTCCCATTTAACCCCACATTCAGATCAGTCGAAAATTTTAATATTACGCTACTTATAATTTTTTTTTAACATGACTGTTGAATAATTGAAAATTCTGCTAGCACTTTTAGTTTCCGCGAAAAAAAAGAGACATAAATAAGACAAAATATGATAAGTATGACATATTAAATTACTTTTAACATTTCTTATCAGATGAAGTTGAAAACAAAAAAAGAACCATAGTACTTAAAACACAAGAGCCGCGCTATAGTATCTTCAATATGTACTTGTGTTTGTTTAATCTTTTATTATCAGAGTATAAACAGTGTCCGTATATAAAGGCGAATTGGTAAACAAAAGTTAAGTGCCTTTTAAAGTACATCTATAACAGCTTTTGTAAAAAAAATAAAAGAGAGAGAGTACCAGAATAGAATAATTGATTTGCATTAATTTGTGTTTAAAGAATAATGATACTGTACATTACACTGTGATTCCACTAGAAGCCATTAGTCGAAAAAGTTGTAACAGTTTTTTAAACTTATTATAAAAATATTATAATACATATACACTTACAGAGTTTAAATTTTAGTGCGCTAAGAATAAGAGTGACTGTTTTTTTTTTTAATTTTGTTTGGCTTGTATATTTTTTTTTATAAAAGATATTAGAGATGTAAGATATTAGATAATGGTAATATCAGTAGATAGTGGGAATTCCAGTATATGTACTTTTATGTAGAGTGGTGCAATTGGACCTTAATAAAATTACTATTTACCTACTGGTAGATGAAAAAAAGGCCGCGGCTGGTTTTGTACGGCCGGCGTTGATATTTGTGTCAATTTTATTTTACAACTTCAAAATTTTCTGGATCCAATAATTGGATTAACTGTCGTGAATTTGTTGTCAAGTTAGCATTTCCACGCCTGAAAAAAGGTTAAATGAACTCAAAAAAAAAGACGTACATTTATGTCATTTATTGTCGTGATTTGATCGTAAATTTGTCGTGAAAGAAAAAAATTGTCGTTTTTTTTTTAACCCCAAAAAAACCTTTTCGGTGGAGAATCCATGCAGATAAGGACTAAACAAACTCAGTAGATAAAACATCAAAAGCATCTATTCAGTTAATCCTGAGTTAACTCACCAAATTTGATGAGTTAACTCGGGTTTAACTTTAATCTCGTACTGAAACAACCGGAGCTTACGGTAATTTATAAGATATTAGGCGTGTTTTTTTACCAAGCCCGGAGATAAGTAATTTACATGTTAAATGCAACAACAACTAATCCCCACCGGACTTAGCTAAGCGCACAGAATTCTCGGAACTTAGCTTGAGTGCGGAGAAAAACTGTGTTGCCAGCGTGAATTACACACTCTTATTATGAATAGTTTGTATGGAAACTCCATTTTTTTTCTGTGATGGCGCCGATAGTCTTCAACGTCGGTTTTTTAATCATATATCTTTCCGGGTTTGCTTGAATCACGGCTATTGTATCTTACAGTGTAAGACTAGTCTTTTTTAAATAAAATCGAAATTGAAATTTCATTTTACAATTGCGGCATTATTTGGTTTTAGGTATGCCATATTTCACTCAACACTTTTTATTGGACAATATTTCTTTTTAAAGTCGAATTTGAATTTTGATTCAGAAAATGTTTATATTTCCTCGACGTTTCTGAACTGAGTCCAGAATATAAATTTTTTTATAAGAATACTTTTCCTAGTTATTATCAAACTCAGTGCTTAGCTTTTTAAATATGTGTGTCAGTAGGCGATAATTTTGTGTGATCGTTCACATTTTATGGGCCTTGAGTGCTAGTCAATACCAACAAATATAAACTGTCAAAAAACTCAAACAAAAACTTGGCATATCAAAAAGAAAATTTCGAATTGGAACACAATACATTTTTTCGTTAACTTGGGGAACTAAGCCATCTTTTGTCCAATTTAAAGTTTAATCAAAATAAAAGTTGCGTATAGTCCAGACTTTATTGATACTGACACCAGTTTGTATTATAAAAAAAAAAAACAAATGTTATTTCTTAATTTCAATAATTTGACAAAAATAATTCAATTTGAGATCCTAGGCTAAGTGCACACAAGCCGAAACTAAATATTAACCAAGCACGCACATCAGCAATTGCATAAAAAAACAACGAAATAAACAAACAGACAGACAATATTTAGGTAAATTGGATTAAAACCGCGTCAAATTTTATCCAAAGTTTAATTTTTGACCTTAATGACCATAAAATGTAATCGAAGATTTCCAATACAATTCACACACGGCCTTGTTATTTCTTTCTTTCTCATGCATGCAAAGCGAAATAGTATTGCCTTATTCTTCTATTGCTTTATCTGCTATTACACGACGACTTTTGAGTCATGACTCTTTTCGAACATAATGAGTGCAAAAGAGAAGAAAAATGAGACGGAAACTGCCACATGAGTCGTTCTGCGACTCATTTTTGACATTTTTCTATTTCCTGTTTGTTATTTTAGTAAATTGATTTATTTATCTTCGTTATTTGTAGAGCGCACATGTACTTAAAAATGTATGGTTGCTAAGATATAGATCATTGAGAATTTCTGCTAGATTTGAGTCATGACTCTAAATTAATGGTGTAATAGCGCACGACTCACAGGACGAAATTTTAAAGAAGAATTCGAAGAAGAGTCACGACGCAAAAGTCGTCGTGTAATAGCAGACTTTGCAATATTTCTTTTGGTTGCAAGTCCTATTATATTGGTGAAAAAAATTATATGTGTTGTGTGAGTGCGTCATCTCGTCACATTTAAAGAAGCATTCGAATGATGTGCATAATAACACACACGACATATCACCGGGAAACTATTTAGCTGAATATGGGCGCAGGTAAGCTTAATCATGCAGGATACAATTGTTTCTACCAGTCTGAGCAGCAGTTGAATCTTCCCAATCAACAGAGGAAAACATTAAAATAGAAAATTCTTTTAAAATTTTGTGGTGAAAGGAAAATACTGAAAATCATTTTTTCACTCTGCACTTAAAAAAAAAAATAGTACAGTTGCATAAGATTCTGTGTAACAAACTTAAAACTGATTTGGTGTAAACGTTCAGTTTGTGTCAAAACAAAAAACTTATATATAAATTGGTCGAATCGAGGTTTGAATAGGTTTTGCTTGTCTGCGCACTCTCATTATAGTCTTATGGTAGTCACTTTAGCTACATAACTGTTGCGAAACTGAAATTTGCATGGACACTCCAATAGCCTTGAGCTGGCGGTACACGATCGAGCTCGGAGGCAATTTCGATAGAGGATTTCTGCCTTGCTGAAAATACAAATGGCTCAGCCAAGCCCAATCACACGATGCAATTTTGCCCGATCGTGTATGGCCGGCTTTAGTGAACTGAAAAAGCAACTTTTGATGGTATGAGTTGTCACGAAATTATAATAATAATAATTAGTTTTCTAATATTAACGTTTCCTTGAAATGGAAGCGATTCCTCCAATAAGAAGGAAGGTTAAAAATTAATTTGGAATGGAAGATTAGAACGGGTTTTTTGATTAAAAAAATTTATCATTTCTTGATGTATCATCGTTTCAAAATTATCGAAAATAACTATACCTACAAGTATTTGCCACGTTATCTCTAAAACTCTTCAAAAAAAACTCAGCACCAAAAAATTGTAAATTTGTGTTATCATTAAACTGTTATAATCTTGATCTTTTTCATAATAGTCGGATATATATATAGTAATAAGTAGAATTAAGTTATCTGCTCATTTCAGATAGATAGAGATAGAGTTATTTCTAGGAACGAATATTTCCAATTAATAAAATATCACTTCAAAATATATAGATAGAAGTGATCTATAAATAGTTGGTGACATGGTCGTTTCCTCTGGTAGCCAAATCTACAAGCGTGAGTTTTGACATAAAACGTGTAAGCAACTAGGCACATTTGTTCATACATGTTTTGAATGTGAAAAGAACGGTTGCGGAACTTTGCCCTTGGCTAATTAACTGACAAAGATTGAAAAATCGACTATTTACCTATAAGGCTACGACGATAAGGTATTTGATTAAATTCAACTATGCCATTAGCGAGAAAAATAATGAGAGATACAGATATATCGTTATAACGGGTTTTGGTAAAATTCTTTCTTTTTTTTTCCAAAGATGATAAATTTTAAGTAGGACGAGACCAGAGAAATGACATGCTAATAGAGAAATGACGAGCGTTTACGAGCTTAGCGCGACTTTATAAAAACTTTGGGTGCCCGTATTATGCCCACCGATGGAGGGCATAAATGGGCATGTCTTGTCATTTTTTTTCTAGAATCGTACACAGAAATTATCTTACAATATCAATAGAATCGTTTTCGGGCAAAACAAACTGTTCTTTAAACTAATAAATAATTTTTTGTCTAGGGAATCACCTTAAACTACAAAGTTTAAAGTTTGAAGAAAACCGGTACCGTTACACCTACTTATGCTGGATTCACACGACCGACAAATTGGCAGTATTTCTGTCAGAAAACTGGTAAAAGAATGAATTTGTCTATAGTTTTATGAAAGAAATACTGCCAATTTGTCAGTCGTATAAATCTAGCATAAGGCTCTAAGTCGAGGTATAGACATGTTAAATAAACAGAATTAGTTGCGATAAAAAAAAAAATTGAGCACAATAAACAATATAGCCTATAAGAGCTAACAGCCCCTTTGACTTGCCCACTCCATACAAGCTTAAAAATTTGTGTATCCTTTATTTGGGATTAAGTATGAAAATAAAAGTTTTCCTGGGTTGCCAAGAGTGCAGGACTTCCATCCAGATTTTTTTTAAATGCGGCAAAATGGTAAAAAAAACTTTCTTCTACAGGCTTGACTTATGGATGTGTTTGAATTTATGCATATTTATGAACTTCGCAGATGGATTTGGCAGGTGCCAGACGAGCTTAAAATTTGTATATCTACTAATGAAGTGGCAGCATATACATATGTATGTAATTTGAGTAACGTCTAAGCTACAAGGCTTAAACGAAGTGTATACTTCATTCGTATCCAATGGGGTTAGAAAAATACAGAGTTTCCGCAAATCCAGGGTTGCCACCCTGTTATTTTTTCTTCAAACTTTAAAATAATTGTTAAATTTAACCTTTTTTAATAAAGCTGGATTATTCTTAATGTAAAGCTTTGATGGGTGCTAGGGCTTCCCAGATAACCTGTTAATTGAACTTATTTCGATTATCCTTAATGGGCTTTATTTTGTCCTATACGGAATAAAAGTTTTCTCTTCACCAACTGTTTGAGTTTAACGGTTTTACGACTTCTAAATTGTTGAACCTTCTGTTTGGCCAGCTCCAAAAATATTCAAAATTTTGAACATTCATATTGTCCTTAAAAAAGATTTTAAATGTATATATGTCAGAATATTTCAAGGATTTGAAATTAATCAATAACCTTTTTTTAAAAAAAATACATTTGAGGTAATTTCCGTATTTCAATGGCAGGGCACATGAGCGACGAATCTCAAGATACTGCACCTTAGAAGAAATGCGATGATTTCATAAGGCTATACTCTAAAATATTTATTTTATACATTAAACTGAAACTCATAACTATGACGCATTTATACAGAACGACTCTACCTCCTGAACTATAGGCACACTAAATCACTATTCTTGGCGGCACTTAAAAAAGTCTACACTTATTTTTGTATAAATTTAAGGACAAGATTTTCCTGAAAGACAAAATTGATTCAGATCCAACTATTCAATGAATGAGTCAAACAGCATCCTATATCATTGTACAGCCTTGTAACTTTTCCAAAAAATTAACTTAACAAAAATGAACTTTGAATTTCCAGCTGGACACAAGACACAAAGCAGAAGAAAACAATAACAAATCAATTGAGTCTTTTAAAAAAAAAAGATAAAAACAATATACAAAGTTTGACAAATAAGCAAAACAAAGAAAAAAAAAAAACAAATCGATTTCAATCTCATAAATTTTCAAAATCAGCACTAGCAATACCTAACGGCCCGCGCGGCGGCGGCAACGCTCTAAGAAGAGAAACAAATTCTATAGAGATTGAGTTATTTCGACAGAAATTGGCAACTATAAAGTATAAAAACGATCCCACAGTAGCAGTGGAGAATGTAATTTATTTAGAACTCGTGTTTTCTGCTCATAATTCAAAGCTAATGGAAAAACCACTGACGGACAATTTATTTATTTTATTATTTTTTTTATCCTGAACAAACCAATAACACTCGTTCAGGTGTGAATCGCATATGTATGTTACTGGAAAAGCCTATTCATTTTTTTTTTATTTTTAAAGAATCGGAAGTTTCCGTTTACCGTTTACTTATAATTGAAGTGAAAGAATTGCTGTTATTGGGATGGGATTTGATTTATTGCCAAATATATTTTCGAAAGCATTTTTTTATTTTTTTAATGTTATACAAACAAAATGAAAGAGAAGTAATTATTTTTTTTTTCTTCAATTTTAAGTCTTTGTTTTTTTTAAGGTTTGAGCTGTGGGATGAAACTTTTGTTGAACATTTATTTTCGCATGTCGTTTTGGACTTCTCATGAGTTGTTTTTTTTTTGTTCTTTGATACAAGAAACATTTTTTTTTTTCAAATTCGGATTATAACAAATCAATCTAACATTCAATTTAATTCTTCAAATGGTATCCCTGAAGAACTTTCAATTTGTTTTAAAAACAGCAGCATTAGTCTGGGCACGAGTACGATAAGTAGGGCGCCGCAAAAAAATAACGGATTGTTTACTATAGGAGGGGAGGGTCTATCTCCCTCCGTTTAGGCGGGAGGAGCAATTTTTTTTAAAAAATGACTTAAAGTTAAAGAAAAAAAGATTTGAAAATAACGGCAACACTAACCATACAAAATTACATGTTTTTTGAAAGCCAGAAACTTTTTCTGTTGTTATTTGTTTCAACCTAGTTATTGGTGTTAATAGTTTTTGAAAAAAAATGCTTTCAAACTCAAAATTTATCCAAAAAACATTATACAAAATTTTATAGTTTTTTTTTCAAAGTTGTGAAATTAAGTTCTGAATTGGCTTTAATTATTTTATGTTTCTATAAATTCTTAATCAAAGACTGAAAACTAGATGGTTTTATGTCTTCTAGTTTATGAGAAAATTGAAAATTACCAAAACTACTTTTTTATTCAATTTTAATTTTTTTGGTATTTATGTAAGCTTTCTTACATAAATACAGTGCTAGCACTCAGTATAACGGCGTTTAAACAGTGAGGTATCTATGGGGGACATGCTGCCCCCCCCCTGCAACCCCCCTGCTTCGGCACACTATAGGCAGATTTCACTAAAGTCTGAAATCTTAAAAAGATATAAATTTTTAAAAAATCCTTATAGTTATTTTCTTAAAAATTATAATTTTTACATGTACATATATGAAATATCTCGAACAATTTCTAAGAAAAAAATTTAGTTTACCGATTTTGAAAATATTTAATAATAAACCGAAAATGTAATTTAAAAAAAAAAATCCTTAACCCCTTTTCAAGATATTGATTTAAACAAATTTTTTGTATACAAAACTTTGATGTAGGCTTAGATACAAACGAGAGAACTACAATATCTCGCAAATCATAATCTCGAATAGAGAAATTGGGAATTTTTTTTACAAAGTCTCGAAAATCGAAATCTTGCAAATCAGTTACCCACTTTCTCATAATTTTGCAATTACAAAATCCCACTGTTAACAATCTCGAACCCAAGAATTTCGCAAATATAAACCGAAATTTCGCAAATTAAAACCTTGCAAATAAATATATGGTACAAACGATGTTCAAGAAAACTGTTAACTATATGCGCCTGACGACTGGAACATACCGAAGGCGGATAATTGGAATTGCGTGAGGGAGACTGAATCCTTTGAAGCGGGACGACTGTTTATTTAGAACAAAATTAAATAAAAATAAAAAAAATAAACTAGAAGCAATTGAGCACTTAGAACCCACTACTAGACGCGTTATTGCCAAATTACCGTCATGTACATTACGTCATGTACGAGCCAGACGGCCGGCGGGCACATTCCCGAAATCATATTAAAGCATTAATCCCACAAAACTATCTTTAAATAAAAGCAATTCAACGGAAATTAAAAAAAAAATTCTGTGTTTTATTTCAATTTAGTTTAAAAAGGTGTAGACTCCAAAAAAAAAAAAAAACACCCGTTTCAAATTGTCAAGCCATTAAGTGCATTATAACATGCAACATTTTCGATTTTATAATTAGTGCTTTTTTAATAAGTTTTGGTATTAAAAGTGGCAACATTGTTTCTAGTGACAGTTAATTTGACAGCTGACAGATGATTTGTGCTCAATATATTTTGCCATTTAATCATGAAAAGTCCTACATCAGACCAACACTTGCAGCTAATCGATTGTGTTTGAAAATTGGGTTTCCAGATTGCGCTGCATTCGAGCCATATTATTTTAAAACACTTAAGACATAAATTTATATTTTCCAATAAACCAATGTCATGGCCACCAACATTTAGGTGTCTCTAAAAAAAAAACACCCTGTATACATTGATGGATTATTATTTTAATTTATTTTTAAACTTTTAAACATTTTTCAAATAGACATTCATATGAAATTAAAAATAAATCCACAAAATCACTCACCTGATTGCTTCGAATTAGTTTGATAGTCAAGATTTTTAATTTCCGATGTATCGACGTGGGGCGCAAAACCCTCATACAGATCGCTTTCCTCCTCGATTCCGCTTAATTTATCGGCATTCACCGATGCATCCCGACTATATGGCATTTTTGGATCAATTTTTAAAATATTCTTCTTTCCTCGGGTAAATTAATATAAAATTATAATCTTTGGTAATTGCGTTTCGAGTTTTTTTTTTTTTCTACGTTGGCGTTGTTGGTTGGTTGTTGCTTTCTGCGCAGATATATTTAGATATATAGGATTGATTAAATAAATTTTTATATCAATAATTCGATTTATTTGTATTTTTTTTTTCTTGTTGTGTACTTTTCCCTCCTCTCTGCTTCGAGTTTTATAGTGACTAGATATAAGGATGTTGATTGCAGTTTTTTTTTTAATAAATTGTACAAAATTTTCGAAGACGGTTTTTCTTGTTGTTTTTTTTTTTTTTATTTTTGTGTTATTGTTTATTCTAAAAATGAATTTTAATTTTTGGATTTTTCGTTTTGGCTTTTTACAGTTTATGGAGATAGAAATACTCCGATGCGATGATGTCGTGCTGAATTCATCATTGAATTTCGTAAAAATATTTACTTATGTGAGATCTTCGAATAACATTTTCCAATGTTGTAATACTTCTTTGATCCTGAAATTGAAAAGAAAAACAGGAAAATATTAAGATGATGTTGTTTTTGAGATATTAAGAGCAATTATTGTTATTATGAGATTTTATACGTGCCTGTGAGTTTTTTTTTTAAGAATTATGATAATGATATATTTTTCGAAATTTTGTAGATTTATTTATTTTGTTGCAATCAATATTATATGATATATGTTTCAATTTTCATTTGTTTACAATCTGTACTTTAAAGTTTTTTTTTAATGTGATTTGAAAAACATTTCATATTATTTCAATATGTTTTTTTTTTTTTTTTTGAATAAAAAAGGGGTCTTTGGTAATTGTTTTTAAAATTAAAAAAAAAAAATTAATTTTGGTACCAAAAACTAAATGGAAATGTGGTTGTGTCAAAAAACTTTGTATGTGCCAGTTTATGCTTATAATTCTTCAAAAAAAATTGTACACTTATTTTAATTTCCCTTAAGGATTAGATGACATTTTTTAATAGTGGACGAGTCAATGGGACGAAATTCAATGTAATGATTTTTTTCTCACCAGTGACCCTGACCAAGTTGATCCGACACTAATTGATGGACGGATTTCTGTCAAATTTGGTAATCATAGTACAGGTTTTAAGGATGGATTTTGGATTTTAGAATGTATTGTTCCGCAATGTCTACAGCAGAAAAAAAAAAACTAACGTGTGGTTTTCAATCTGGCAATACTTTTTTCGGAGTTGGTCTTTTTGACAGCTGTCACTTGATTTATGCTCAGTTTGGTTTGCCATTTCATAATCAAAAGACTTACTCCTGAACAACGCATGCAAATTGTGCAAAATTGGTTCGAAACGAGATCGTTGTTGATCGTGATTTTTACAAGAAAAATTTTTTCAGCGATGAAGCTCATTTTTGGATGAATGGCTACGTCAATAAGCAAAACTACTGCATTTGGAGTGTAGATAATCCTCAAGCCATTGTTGAGACGCCGTTACAGCCTCAAAAAGTCACTTTTTGGTGTGCTCTATGGGCAGAAGGAATCATTGGTCCATATTTCTTCAAAAAATGAATCCGGCCTTAATGTTACAGTTAATGGGGAACGCTATAGAGCCATGATTAATGACTTTTTCGTGCCTGAATCGGAGGATGTTGATGTGGACGACCTTTGGTTCCAACAAGACGGCGCTACATGCCATACAGCCAATGAAACAATCAATTTATTGAAGGAAACTTTTGGTGAGCGCATTATATCTCGTCGTGGGACTGGGGCGTGGCATCCAAGATCGTGCGATTTAACACCGCTGGACTATTTTTTGTGGGGTTATGTGAAATCGATTGTCTACGCAGATTAGCCCGAGACGATTGACGCCTTGGAAGAGAATATTTGGCGCGTTATTGCTGACATACGGCCCCAATTGCTGCAAAAAGTGGTCGAAAATTGGGCCTCTCGGCTGGAATTTGTTCGAGTCGAGTCCGCGGCGGCCACTTGCCCGAAATGATTTTTAAAACATAATGGCAAACTCTTATCTTTATAATAAAGTTAAATTCTTGTATATAACATTAAATTATATGCGTTTTATTTCTTCTTGAAAACCACACGTCTAAAAAAAAACAGATATAAGGCAGTAGTTACCCCTTTGCCTTAATTCAGAATAACCGTGAATAAATGATGTATTTGTATAGGGTGTCCAGCGGAAATTTTTCAACTTTAAATTGCGATTATCGAAATATTAGCGTGTTGAACTGGTGCCCCAAAAACCCTAGAGAACGCCATCAAAAACGTTTATATTGTTTAAAAACGACAGTTTGGTGTGCGATTTCAGCGAGCGGAGTAATTGGCCCTTCAAATATTGCTCCACCGCCAACGCGCACTGCGCTCCCGACCAGTGACTCATGGCCTCTGAATGATACCTCTCCTGCTTACCCCAACCCGTTAGTATTTCGATAATCGCAATTTAAAGTTGAAAAATTTCCGCTGAACACCCTATACTTATTCCGTAAGTAAATGTATTTTTACTTTTTCCATTTTTTCTATATCCAAATTGATCAATAAACACTAAATTTGTAAGGTAATTGCCGATTTTTTAGATTTTTTGACAATTCTTCATGAAAGATACAGAACGTTGCCCGAAAATAATACCTATTCTGCCGTGTAAACTAAAAATGACGTATCTACTTTTTTTTAAAGGATTTTAAGGGTTAGTTTGAATTTTTTTAATAGTAATAATACTATTTTTTATTGAAAAAAAGAAGCATTTGTTATTATTAAAAACTATCCCAAATATTTCAAACTTGGCTCTGACTCCAAAAAAACACAAACGTGTTCCAGTTAACACGGCAGTATTGTGATAACACAATTTTATCATTTACACCTGTTGTTGAACGCTTTATTTGTCCATGATGATTTGGCAAAACAAACTGAATAAATGACAGCCAATTTGACAGATGTAGCTTTAATAATATGGCCGCTATCAACTTTATTAATAAACAAATATCTACTTCACATACATTTAATTTTCAACAACTTTATAGATTTGAGCCACGAAATAGAATATATGTAACACCACCAAAAAAATCACCCGTTTACATCGCTTTTAAAAGAAGAAAAATAAAGGCAAATTGGGAAAATGCTACTGTCAAAACAATTGTTACTAAATGATATTTTTTTTCTGTTTCGTGCAGACATAATAAACAAATAAATATGATTAATATTTTGTTATCATTTTTCGAGCAAACAATTCATACAAATAACAACTGTTTTTCATATTTCATAAAAATAACTAAATGTGTACATAATGTCCAATCAGAACCAAAAATCAAATGAAAACTATAAAAATATTAAATCTCGTGACGAGAGAAAACACCTTGGCAAGGTCACAATTACAATTTAATATGACAAAAAAAATTATGTATATTCGTTTGCATTCACCATAATTATGCACATGTACACTTGTACAGTATACACACATGACAATCACAGTTCTCTGATTTTTTTTTTTCAATTAATTGATGGAGCACGACATAAGAGTCAAAGGCAATTAATGTCAAAAAAACATACAAATTAAATTAAAAGAACCTAACTGAGTTCTATAATTATTTCAATATTAATGTAATATACTTTTATATAATAATTTATCAAACATACAGCTTGCACAGAGAGTGAAGCCCTCATTTAATTGACGGCTTTTGAGAATAGGTATACCAACTATACGAACGAGTGTGTATGTGTAGTGTATATAGATGTACACATACCACTGCATTTTTATTTTAACATCAAAAAAAATACAGAAGTGTTGTCGATAAAAGAAAATAAAGAATTTTCCTTTCGGCAGAAAGTTAACGGCTTAATTTTTGAGGCTATAAAATATTCTTATAGCTCTTCCAAAGCTTTTGAATACCATGAAGACGTTTAAGTGGTAATAAAATTCTCTCGTTCGTCTTACTGGCGACGCCGACAACGCACGTCACTAATAGTTTTTATTTATTCAGCACAAACTGTCCTATTCACTGTGAACGGCTCCCTTTCAGACAATGAATTAAGGAAGATATGTCTTTGTGAGATTGTGAACTTTAATATGGGGCTTTCTCGTTTACTCTATTCGCACAACAACCCTGACAAGACAACATTGAATTGAATATTCAAAATTGACATTTCCGCTTTGTTCTGATGTTTTTTTTTATTGTTGTTGATTTGTTTGCCTAAACTGTTGCAGTTATTTACAGAGAATGAATTTTATATTATGGAGTGGACATGTAGGTATGATACGGTTTAACATGTCACAATTAAATTATTGTAACCTTTAATTGCTGACGACAAAAGTTTTATTTTGTAAAAGGAAAAGTTACGGAAGTTTTTTTTTTTTTTTTTTTGAAACAAAGAACAGATAGTAGATAATTTTCTTTGTTATATGAGACGGAAAAAAATATTAACTAAAGGGAAAGACAATCTCAATTGTTTATTTTTTCAACTGACTATGACTTCTATATCTTTATTTTTTCGAGAAATTTGTGAAATCAGTTTAACAAGCCTATGAATCATTGGGGATAAAATGAGGCTGTGAGTGCAGAAGTGGTGTAAACGAATGTTTTCTTTGTGATTTTATTTGAATTTGAAAATCGATCCAAACAATATTCATCATCAAAATGGTAACCCCAATTTTTGTGAAAAGCTTAGATATTCAAGAATTTTAAATGATTAAAGTCCTGTTTTTCAGTGCGAGATTAAAGTTAAGCCCGAGTTAACTCATCAAATTTGGAGAGTTAACTCAGGATTAACTGAGCAGATGCTTTTGATGTCTTATCCACCGAGTTTGTTTAGTCGTTCCGCATACATTCTTCACCAAAAAAAACTGCTTCCTCACTTAACTGTGGGTTGATTTAGTTCTTGAGTTAACTAACTCTAGTTTAACTCAGCACTGAAAAACTGGCCCTAAATGATTTATAGGCTGTTTAAGCGTTTTCTTCCAAAAACTACCAATTTTATATAATGTTTGACAGAACTTTTGACTAAAATTGGTAGAAATTGGTAGTTTTGGTAAGTAAACGAACAGAGGTTTTATTATTTCATGCGCTAAATTTTGATAGATAAGTAAAATGCACTAAGGTCCAGTTTTTCAGTGCGAGATTAAAGTTAAGCCCGAGTTGACTCATCAAATTTGGAGAGTTAACTCATGATTAACTAAACAGAGATGCTTCTGATGTTTTATCCACCACTTTTGTTAAGTCGTTCCGCATGCATTCTCCGCCGGAAAACTGCTTCATCAATTAACTGTGGGTGAATTTACTTCTAGAATTAGCTAACCTTGGTTTAACTCACCACTGAAAAACTGGGCCTAAGAACAAACATTCTATTTCTTAGCTGAAGCTGATTATCACTTGGTTTAAATGCTTGGCTAAATTTTGGAGGGAAGTTAAAAGTTAGCACAGATCGCGCTAGATCGTACTAGATCGTACTAGGCTAAGTCAGGAAAAAAAAATTAATTGACTGTTCAAATGTCAACAGCCACAAACACAAATTCCCTCAAACAAAGAAATGACGGTTCAGCGGAAGATCTGGTTGAATTCAAAAATCAAATAAAATCCTCTGACAACATTTGTTTAGAGTTTACGAATACAAATATCGACTTTATATTTTCAAACCTAATTCAAACCATAAATTCATAAGAAAATCACAGTTGACAGAGAACCATCTGTAGTGTGTTCAGCGGGAATTTTTCAACTTTAAATTGCTATTATCGAAATACTAGCGGGTTCAAAGCGCAGGATTTGCAGAATTGTTAGCCGTCATGAGTCACTAATCGGGAGCGCACCGCGCGTTTGCGTTTGTAATCGAATTTCTCAAAAGCAAGATTTTTATTTACGTGAAAAAGTCATTAAAATATCCCGAAAACTTTCAAAGAAATAAACCTTCAATGAAATAAAAACGATTGTCATATTTTCATGTACATTATGCTGTACTCTACAATTTTATTAATAAATACAAAAAATAGAAATTGTATTTTTTATACAATAGAAACTAAATTTGTTTGAAATGTGAAAAGTGAAAGATGAAAGGCAAATTAATTTAAAACTACAAACATGTTGCACGTATGCATACATTTAATAATTATGTTTGAATAGTGAATAATTTAAGATCAGCTGCTTGAATGTGTAGTGTATGCAAAAAATTTTCAGAGGCCATCAGATGTTCTCTTTTGGACATTTTTTCACTAAATTGTATTTTATTTGAAAGGGGTGGTGCCAATTTTTTTTTTGTTTTAATGATTTCTTTTTTTGATTATTATGTTAAAAAAAAAAAATACGAACTTATACCTATGATTTAAAAAAAAATAATGTTTTTAAACAAATACATGGTTATTTTTTTTTTTAATTGCATAATATTCAAGTACATACAGGGTGATATGCATTAGATGAGACAAAAAGCTAAACCGTATAGGTTGGGTTGAGAAAGAGAAAAAAAATGGACCTAACTCAAAATTTATAACAAAAAACTCAGTTTGACCAATTTTTGTTTATTCTAAATTTTAGAATTATTTTTTCAAAGACTATAGATAAAGAAATAGCTTTAAAAAAAGCTACAGCCTTATATGGTAAGCGTTGCCGTTATTTGCAAATAATTTTTATTTGATTTTAAGTCAGTTTTTTTTTTGAAAATTGGTCTAAATAGATGTTCCTAATTTAATATAAGTAAGCATCGTACTATATTTTTAACACATGTTTGCTTATTTTTTTGCATGTATATTGTCACTGTTTAAGGCATGTTCGGCAAGAGTTAATTAAGAAAATAAGTTTAGTATGATTTTTTGACAATTTAAAAATTGCAAATTAATTTAAGGCTGTTTAAAATTTTGCGCCAATGTTTCTAAAAATGGATGAGTTTTAAAGTACAGGGTGTCCACCGGGAAGGTATACTACTTTGTTTGTTTATAATTTTTGATTAAATGAAAGAGAATGGATCTAATATTGATAAATGTTTAATTTAATGTCGGCAATTATGTATGGAATAGAATATCAGGTAAATGTCCGCCTCTGTTAGTCTCACAAATGCGAGCCCTTTTGAGCACATTTTTCATTACATTCTCACACATTTCACGCGATATTTCATTAATTTCATCACGAATATTTTGTTTGAGTTGCTCAAGCGTTTCTGGTTTGTTTGCATAAACCTTGCTTTTAAGATATCCTCACAAAAAGAAGTCCGGAGCAGTCAAATCAGGCGACCGTGGAGGCCAATCAACATCACCATTTCTTGAAATAACTTGTTGTGGAAAGAGGTCTCGCAGTAATTTCGTTGTAATCCTGACTGTATGCGATGTGGCACCGTCTTGTTGATACCACATGTTAATTAAGCCCAAAGCATGCAGTTGTGGCGTTAAAAAGTTTTCAATCATATCACGATATCGCTCCCCAATCACAGTTACCGCTACGCCGCTTTCATTTTCAAAGAAGTAACACTTCCTTGAGCAGCAGTAATGTTTTCAGTCGATCTTGCAGTACGTTGTGGTCCATGCTTGGGCCTATCACCTATAGACCCTCTTTCTTCGAAATCATTCACTACACGATAAATAGTGCGTTTTGTTGGCACGCTGTTTGTACCAAAAATTTCACGTAACATTCTCATCGTCACAGTAATCGATGATTGATTTTGATAAAATGTTGGTTTATAAACACGTTGGTTTATCGAATATTTTTTCATAATAAATTTGCCACGTGTATCTATACTTCACGATTGCCAAATATGAACTGTCAAGACTAATTTTTACCAAAATGGCGGCAAAACAAAGTAGTATACCTTCCCGGCGGACACTATAAAGATAAAAATATGCCTTCGAAACATTGTTTTTTTTTGTAAATAAAATCAGCTCATTAAAATAAGACTTTCACTTACAAAAAAATGCGACAAAGTTAAAATTAAGTGGAAAGCTTTTGTTTTAGGTTATATATATATGCATATCTTAGCCCTTTTTCCTAAGAATAATAGATCTTGAGAAAACCTACACCAACTCGTACAAATTAAACTCTTCACCAAAATTCAGCTTTCTCGAAAGTTTTTTAAGATTGGCCTATTTTTTGCCTTATTTTCCTTAAAAGTCATAATAACTTTTTCAGTTTTTATTGGGGGCTAAAGCTATAGCGAACAAAATTTCCCTAGAAATGTTTCCCTCTTCGAAAATTTAGAACGTTAATACTGGTCAAAAGATTCAATCGGAATTTAATGGTATCGGGAATTAATTTTCCAGGGGAGTTTTTTTTTTCGATGAGTCAAAATCGAGATTACGAAGTGTAGTGGAAAAGTATTAGCTTTTTAAATTTTCGAAGTAGGGAAACATTCCCAGAGAAATTTTATTCAGCCCCCATTAAATAAGATATACCTACAAGTAGTGCTAAGCTATGAAAGAAAAATATACATTGATACTAACTACATACATATTTAACTAAACGAATAAGTACCTAACTGAAGATGAAAAGTTTTTTACTGAAATATTTTTCGTGTGTGTATAGACATATCGCCCTTAACAGCTTCCTGCATTGTGTATCTACATATATATTCCCTTCTATAACATTTAGCGTGTATTATTTTACTCATATTTAACTTATACTATAGCGCTTGTTACTCATCTACAAAAAAAAATCTTATTGTAGTTGATGAAAACAAATATTTCCATATATCGAACGTTTAGCAGAAGCTTTACAATATTTCTAACATTGACCTGCAAATTACTAATAAACTATTACTTGTACATTCATAATCAATAAAGAAAACTATTTACTAACCATTTACAGAAATTATACCTTAATCATTTCTACCTACACAATTACCATTCAGCTCTGAGACCTGCACAACTCTATACCTGTATAATTATTTTATTAAATAATTCAAGGAAATTGTTCAGCTACTGCAAAATGAAGGCAATAAACACCCCTAAAACATGGAACGTGGAATCGCCTTTATTCTACATAGTATATAAAATTATTATACAACAATCATTCAATAATAATTTATGATTTCAAAAACTTACGTTGTTCCGGTCAATATGCAGTCGCCACAATGGGTCATTGCACTTGTTATAGCCATTGAGAGACAGACGGGCAGGGCGTATAGATTTAAACAAAAAGAAATCCAAAGAAATTGCTCGCAACACGAACGGACAATCGAAAGTGGTCACCAGTATGCAATTATATTCCCAGCAATGCTACGTGCCTTTTTACGAATTAATACTGCATATCGTTACTACTCAGCTGGAGCTGTATAAATGATGTACGTGACCTGCCACGATAATGTAATGTCTCAATGGGGCCTTAACTCCCCAAGAGAATTCTACATTACACACACTTTAGATTAATCATCTGTTATGCGACTCTTAAAAAAATTGTTAGTTAATGCTTGCTTTTTAATCAATAAATCAAACTAGTCTCATATTCCATTAAGTCGTGTAAAACAAAAAATGCTTATGAAAAGAATATATCAGTTGTTATTAAAGTAAAGCCAGAACAGTTGGTCAAGAACAACACATACGTTAGTAATACAGGGTGTCCGCCGGGAAGGTATACTACTTTGTTTTGCCGCCATTTTGGTAAAAATTAGTCTTGACAATTCATATTTGGCAGTCGTTAAGTAGACACGTGGCAAATTTATTATGAAAAAATATTCGCTTAACCAACGTGTTTTAATCGTTAAAACATTTTATCAAAATCAATCAGCGATTACGGTGACGATGAGAAAGTTACGTGAAATTTTTGCGAGAAACAACGTGCCAACAAAACGCACTATTTATCGTGTGGTGAATGATTTCGAAGAAAGAGGGTCTGCAGGTGATAGGCCTAAGCATGGACCACAACGTACTGCAAGATCGGCTGAAAACATTACTGCTGCTCACGGAAGTGTTCAAAACAATCCATCAACCTCAATTCGACGCCGTGCTCAGGAGCTTGGTCTTCAAAGAACAACTTTGGCCACAATTTTGCACAAGGATTTGCATTTGTTTCCATTTAAGATTCAGTTGACACAAGAGCTTCTTCCACAAGACCATTTACGCCGCCGTACATATGCCAATAGGATGTTACAGCTAGCCCATGACAGTCCCGATTTTCATGAAAAAATCATAATGAGGGACGAGGCACATTTTCATTTGAATGGATATGTGAATAAACAGAATAGTCGTTTCTGGGCAATGTAAAACCCTCAAATTATTCATCAGTCACCTTTGCATCCATGAAAAGTTACAGTGTGGTGTGCAATTTGGTCAGGAGGAATCATTGGACCTTACTTCTTTGAAAATGAAAACGGCGTAACGGTAACTGTGATTGGGGAGCGATATCGTGATATGATTGAAAACTTTTTAACGCCACAACTGCATGCTTTGGGCTTAATTAACATATGTGGTATCAACAAGATGGTGCCACATCGCATACAGCCAGGATTACAACGAAATTACTGCGAGACCTCTTTCCACAACAAGTTATTTCAAGAAATGGTGATGTTGATTGGCCTCCACGGTCGCCTGATTTGACTGCTCCGGACTTATTTTTGTGTGGATATCTGAAAAGCAAGGTTTATGCAAACAAACCAGAAACGCTTGAGCAACTCAAACAAAATATTCGCGATGAAATCAATGAAATACCACGTGAAATGTGTGAGAATGTAATGAAAAATGTGCTCAAAAGGGCTCGCATTTGTGAGACTAACAGAGGCGGACATTTACCTGATATTCTATTCCATACATTATTGCCGACATTAAATTAAACATTTATCAATATAAGATCCATTCTCTTTCATTTAATCAAAAATTATAAACAAACAAAGTAGTATACCTTCCCGGCGGACACCCTATACTTGCCAAAAAGATATATTTAAAAAAAAAAAAAAAAATCCGCAGATCCTAGATAAAGATCCTTGAGAAAATCGGACACGAACACGGAATGCGGATACAAATGCGGATGCGGAAGGACATAGATGTAGATACGAAAGATAAGATAAGATAAGAATACGTGGACAGGTGCCAGTAGAAATGAAAGCAGATGCGATACTAGAGACATGCCAATTTATAACAGTTACAACATTTTGTATAAATTAAAAGTATCCGCTTATTAACGGCGTATGCCCACCAGCACACAGTGGTCCTTTGGTTGAATTTCGGCGACAAAAATCATTTCCCACGCTAATTCTTAACGAAAATTTGGTACACATAATGTGCCACAGAATTCCGTGGTACCTACTCACAATAAATTTAGGTCAGAATATCGTATGAAATTAAAAAAATAAAACTGTATGAAATCTTTTAACATATGTGCTTAAATGTATAATTTCACATTAAAGTGATGCCAATGCAGCTATGCAAAGGATTAGAACTAATTTATGTTCTATAGCTTGGATTTTGGATGGACGATTTTTATGCCAAATCTAATCGATTCTAATAGAAATTCAACAATTTTGACAGTTCAAAGTTGATAAAAAAAAAATTAGCCCAACGCAACGACTAAAAAACATGAAATAATTAAATCGGTACAATGGCGCAATATTGTAAACAGCCTGATGTTAAAACTTTACACATCGAACGTACTTCGTTAAAAAAATTACTTAAGGAAACATATTTTTACCTTTTTCACATTTGTAACTGTCAAAGTAACATATGGAGTTAATATTAAACTTAAAAGATAAAATGTGATTTTAAATTTAACTTTTAGTTAATCGTCTAAAATTTTGCCCCAATAGTTTCATAACTGATTTATTATTCACACCTTTCGTATATGTGTTTTTTTAATACTTTTGTATTTCGTAGATGTGTCGCTGATGAGGACATATTGCTTTGCGTACATTTGGACTTCTTGAACGTGTCGTGCGAACATGAAGCTTGAGCACTTTTGTCGGGTTTTCAATTTGTTCATTTGCTAAAAACAATCGGACAAGGTTTTGATCAAACTTGACTTTGCGATAAGAGGGAAGACGAAAACACTACCCAGATCTTCTATTATTATTTCTTAGAGCAGAAAATAACGTTACCTGGCATTAATGCATTCAAAAACCGTTAAGGAAAATTTTATATATTAATCGAAAACGGCTCACTTGATTTTTATAGAAAAAATGCCTTCTATGTATTAAAATTAGTACGATCTACCATTTAGCAGGAAACAATTTTACATTACACCGTTATTAAGAGTTTTTTTTTATTTTGACTTTCCATTTACCGGCTGATTCTTAATAAATTTTGTATGCAAAATCTTTTAATAATTGCAGAACAAAAACTTCGAAACAAATTTTTTCAATAGATATATTTGTTTGATATTTTTTTTTAAATTTCATTTTTACTTATTTGTTACTTATTACTTAAAATAATTAATGTACATATGTACCAACATTTCTGTCTTAAAAATTGCATAAAGAAACATTAAAAAAAAAACAGCTCCATTGATTTTTAAATTTATTGCTGATGGCTCAAAACAATTTGTTAAGACAATTTAATAAATTCTAATTTTGTTTATTTTTTTTTCTAATTTTCAGTTCAATATTTTAGATTCATATGTGTTTATGTGCAACACGGTGATGGTCTTTTATTCATTTTTTTATAGGTACTGTTACGAATTTATGAACTTATCCACGCATGCCTGAACTACCGACGGAAATACCCGCTGACGTTTCTTGTTGAAAACCATTTAAGACAGAGAGAGAGATAATGAGGTGTTAACATTTCAGACATTCTAATAAAGTCAGTCTTAAAGTTCACCTCGCCTTTTACTTTTTCAATCTTTAATTTATTTAGACATCCTTTCATTGAGAGCCTTAAAATCCGCGTAATCGCAACAATACTAACTAAGAAATTAACATTCAGGCATTAAAACCTGCTTTAATCGTACATAAAAACGGTGCGCCCGACCTATTATGCTGTATGCCTATAAGACTTGATGTATTTAAAATCTAGATTGCACGCCCACGGCCCTATAGCAAAGGAATAGAGGAATTAATTTTATCTATTTTTCTTAAGGAGAATTGTTGGCCCCATATGTGAGGAAGGACGATTCCGGAGACGGTACAATCATGAATTGTACGCAATCTACCTTGAAGCAGATATCGTGACAAAAATTAAGCTCGGTAGACTCCGGTGGGCAGGGCACCTAGCTCGCATGAGCGAAGAGGAACCTGCTCGGAAAGTTCTTTGTGGTACATTCTATGGTAGACGACAGCGTGGTAGACCATGCTTGCGCTGGAGAGATGGCGTAGACCAGGACGCCCGGAGCCTTGGGGTGCGCAACTGGATGGCGGCGGCTCGAGACCGGGATGGGTGGAGAGACTTGTTGAAGGAGGCCAGGACCGGACCCCGGTTGTCGAGCCGACGATGATGATGATGATGATTTTCACTTGCAGATTTTCACTAAAAACAAAAAATAAATTCCTTAACAATTTTCAAAAATAAATCCTTTTTCTCTCTCATCTCACTTTTTTTATTTTTAAAAACAAAACGTTTTATTTTATATAATTCCTTTACCAAAATGCTCACTTCAACTTCATAAATTTAGAAAAGTTCAAGGTTTGTTCCATAAAATAGGTACGTCTATACTTTCACAGAATTAATAATATCAAATCAGCTGCATTGACTGTAAATACAAAAAAAAAAACAAGCAATACAATTCCAAAGAATAAAATTGAATGTTATGTCATACAAAAAAAAACGCAACACGTGACACACGTAACCATGCGACAAATGGTATCAACACTTGAGGCGTAAATAGTATATTAACCTGGAGGCTAACAATAAATTTGATCTCGTGGTTCCCACGCCATTTTATATCCACAAACCATACCATCGCACCGCGTCGTCGATCGCCATCGCGCCCTGTCTTTTGATGTTAAAACTAAAACGACATGACGGGAGTGTGGTTTTAAATTCACAACAACTGCAATCCAAAAAAAAAAAAAACAGTGGGGAATATGAAACAAAAAACAAACAAACCCACTTTGTTGGGCTTATTGATCTGATCACGTGCGTATGTACGAAAAGCATTTTCTATAAGAATTTTTTAAGAATTGCGTTGAGAGGTTGAATTTGTATTAACGAGTGGGTTAGTAACATACTGAGAAAAAAAGGTTAATTTAAACAAGTTTACTTGGGCAAACATGTTAAGTGAAGTATCTACAATATTTAACATAATCACATGTCATATTTTGCAATATGTTTGACGCAAAACAAAACAATAAACCCCTGAAAGAGAGTTAGATTGGAGCAAATTTTATTCAGCTTTAGACAAAAAATTCGTACGTATTACAATTGTATTAAGATTATTTTTATTTTTTTGTACCTAAAGCGTAGTTATACATATTCCTATCCTATCTGCGTGGCCTTTTCTTAGAAATCAAGACTTCTTTGGGAACTACGTCAGCTATATCGCCCACTGGCAGACGGCAAATGCCATGTCAAAATGATTTTTTGTTAAATTATTATGTATCTATGTAATATTAAATTGTTCTGAATAAAAATCAATCTAAATCTAAATCTAAAAAAATCTATAGCCCACAAATGCAATACGTACAATATTTTTATTATTATTATTATGGAATTATGGAATTTTATTTTTATACTAGCAGACCCGTGCTCGCGTTGCTTCGCAATATATTACAAATAATTTGTTTAAATAAATATTAACACATCAAAATAGTTTTCAATAAAAAAAGCAAATAGCAATTTCATAAGAATGGAAAGCTTTTTGCAGTATTTTGCATTTAATAAGTTTCAGAGTCGACAGTAGAGATGAGCAAAAAATCACGACCTGTGAGTCAAAAATCACAATCACTACCTGTGAGCGACTCTTTAATAAACCTGTGACTGCCCTAAATGTGATTGAAAAACTGTTGTAAAATCACAACAAAAAGAAACGATTCACAAATCACGACAATC
The DNA here is from genome assembly GCA_932273885.2 of Leucozona laternaria. Lineage (NCBI taxonomy): Eukaryota > Metazoa > Arthropoda > Insecta > Diptera > Syrphidae > Leucozona > Leucozona laternaria. The sequence goes on from OW026368.1 coordinate 92,880,580, forward strand.
GGACAATGAACTTTATGAACTGTGAACAAAATCACGACGAGAGAAAAGTCAACAATGAGTAAAATGAATCAGAACGAGAACTGTAGTCGTGATTTAGTGGTTATTTTAGCAACTGAACAAAATCACAATATAGAAAAACAAAATCTCAGGACTCATGATGAAAATATGAAGAACAGATTAATTCTTTTATTTTTTAGTTTAGGATCTAGAAGGTAGAACTGAATTGTGAACTGAGGTCCTGGCCTGGTTGTGATTTTGTACACAAGGACAAGGAAAAGTGAAACTAAAATTTTGACATTGCAAATTTTCGGGTTTCCACTGGAGCTAGAGAGCTGGGCGAGACACTAAGGTAATTTCCACCTCATTAATCGATTAGCGTACTCCGTTTATGATCCACCGTATGTATGTATTGGAAATTTTGAGAATTCGATATTTTAGACATTCGAGATTTTGCTATTCGATAATTCTGAATTCGGGACTTGAGATTTTTAGCATTTTTGTATTCATGGTTATGTTCTACGAGGTACTTTCAATTACTTATTTGTTGTCCTCATTTAATTACTTTATATTTTACAGAGAATTTTTTTTTTTTGCCTCCAAAGATATTCCAAACTTTCCAATCACAATCACAGGTTAAACTCACAGTGATTCAGAAATCACAGTCACAGTTATACCTGTGATTGGAAAATCACAGTTTAGCTCATCTCTAGTCGACAGACAAACAGAATCTGATGTCGTTTTCGTTTGGATTTCAGAACTGTTCCATTCCTATTGAAAATGGAAAATTTGGAGTAAAAGGAGTGAAAAAGGAGTGGCTCCGAACGTCCACTCGAAAACGACATTAGTGCCCCCTTTCTCATTTTCATCGTAATGCTGTGTTCTTTTTGTATGAATCCATGAATTAATCTTTTAGTTTCTCTTTATGCAAAAGAAGAAAGAAAACAAGTGGAATCACCAAGCTTAAGACAACTTAAGACAGCGAAAAGAAATAAAACAAAGCAAGGACAGCGATGCATCTTACTTTTAATACATTTTTTTTCTCTTTATCTACATCCTTTCACTCATGCCTATTTTGTAATCGAGTGTTTTGCTTGCACTCAAATTATGCAAGAGTTCAGTACACAAATGCAGGGGAAGAAATATTAAACTTTCGAGTAAAAAGCAATACGAAATATTTTTATTTTTTACTTTCATTGACAGACAGAATGTTGTAGGGTCCTATATTTTTATCGCACACAATAGGCGTTTTTTTTTCTTTTTTAGTTCAGAGCAGAGCCTGAACTGTAAAAAAAATAATTGTGTTTCTTTTTTAGCTCTGCTCGTTCAGAGCTAAAAATGTGTGTTTCTTTGTTTGTTCAGAGCACGCTCTGTGAGCTCAGAATAAAATAGCAGAATAAACAGAGTAAAATGCTGAGCGCAGCCAACTTCATACAGATTTCATGCGCTCTTTGACGGTGTTCACATTGGACTGACTCATCCGATTTTTTTTGACGTGAATCCAACTTGGTTTGTTCAGACACAAACTAATGTGAACACATCGGACTTACTTTGACGTTTACCAGTCGTTAAAACAAAGCAGAAATCTGTGCAGTTTGAAAAATTAATTACAATTTTTTCTCTTTTAAAATGTAAATCTTCTTTAATAAATATGTTTCCTATTGAAAAAAATTGAATTCTGTAAGATTTAAGTGCCAAAGATAAATCACAGACAGAGAAAACAGATGTCAAAAAAGAAGACGTCAAAAAAAATCCACGGATTTTTAAATAATTTAAAAAATCCTGCCTTTCCTGGCCATCTCTTTCTCACCATGAAGTGGAAGTGAGCAAAAGCACAGAGACGTCAACAAAAATCGGAGGAGGCAGTCCAATGTGAACACCGTCTTTGAGCTCAGAATAAAATAGCAGAATAAACAGAGTAAAATGCTGAGCGCAGCCAACTTCATACAGATTTCATGCGCTCTTTGAGCTCAGAATAAAATAGCAGAGTAAACGGAGTAAAATGCTGAGCGCAGCCAACTTCATACAGATTTCATGCAATTCGACAGATATGACAATTCAGTGCTGATGTGTGTTTCATAATTAAATCGGAGTGTTCTGAACACATTCTGCTCAGAGTTTACTCCGCTCGCTCAGCGCTCTGCTCTGAACCAACTCTGAACTAAAAAAGAGAAACGCCTAATTTAAAACAGTCAACAATTAAGTGGAACAGAGAACAATTGAGTGGAATAGAAATTGAGTGGAATCGAGATAGAGATAGTGACACGCATATAGGAGGAAAAGAAAATGCAAAAGCTCCAGAATGATAATGAAATGGAACAAAGCAGCGACCCAGTGATTGCGATTAAATCGAATTCCTAGATACATTAATATGAAAAGTTGATAATTTTAAAATTTGCTTATACATTTAGGGTATTCATGCAACGGCGGAAAACCCGGATAATCCTCAGAAAACGCAGATAATTTTATCTCCGCAGAAAAGAACTGTCAAAATTTTAATGGCAGTATTTTTCTGCAGATCTGATAAATTTATCTCATCAATTTGATGCGGAAAGCGTAAAGATAAATCTGATAAATTTAGAAATGGCATTTGTGATGTGTTTGATGTGACTTTTCACAAGTATTTCTAAGGAGTGTTCATGCAAACGTCTGGCGGAAAGTTATATTTTTCAGCAAATCGGCAATTCATCTCGTTGCATGAATACCCTTATTTTATGTAGGTATTATTAAGAAAAGATTTAAGGCTAAAAATTTGCCTTTATAAAACAACAATAATATATTTAATATTTAACAGTTTAAAAAGTATAATTTAATATGTGATGAGACCTCAACAAAAAAGTGGACAGCAATTTGACTTCGATTGGAAGGGAGGGAATAAAGTATACAGTAAGGTAAACGACTAACTTAAGATTTCCCGAAAAGGAAAGAATAGATTCAAAAAGAATTTTAAATGGCAAGATTAGATTAGTTTCTTGGAGAAAAAATGCTCATCGATGCAACATAACCTCAAAAACCCGTTTGAACTTTCAGGTCAGATTCAAATTGAACTCATATAAACCCTTCAGAAAAAAAATAGTCCCGTAGCATAAAACAATAACAATTTTGTAGAACTGTATAATCTAAATATTTTTAATAAACCTAACAATCAATTATTTAAAATAAAACAGTACATACAAGCACAAAGCAAGTAACAATTAAAAAACTTTTTAAATGTGTTCAAACAAAGTAATTATTTTATGTATAATAAAAACTTTGCACAAACATACGAGTAATACAACATTAAAGACACGATTTCATTATGCGGTCAATGTTCTCCGTCACCCCATTCACACACAACCGTGGCTGATTTCATAAACGATAAAAGCAGGCAACACGAAACTTAAACTAAAACTAACTTTATGTTGCTCTGAAATTTCTAAAAGCTCTTGCAAAACAAGGTGTTTCTAATCTTCGATTAAAAGTACTATTAGGTCAAGTTTTGCATTTGCAAAACAAAAATCTTCCAAATGTCATTTAGGTTTTTTAGACAAGCAAATGAAAATTTTACAAAAACTATGATACTTAAATTTGAACGTTTTTTGTCGATGTTCTTTATAGAAATATTGATAATTTAAATGTATGATTTGTGGATGTTAGTTTGTAATAAACTGAATTTGAATTATTCTGTTTTTATTTTAACTACTACCTACATATCTGTCTGTAAGACTTAAATATTCTTTTCCAACACACGACTGGATTCCTTATTTTGTCTCTGACTCAAGTAGCTTCACAACGTCAACATCGTAGGAATTGAAAGAACTTTAAAGAACGCCAACTTACACACCCTGTATTTTACTATGATACTTCACGCTTTTTTAGTAGTCTTTTAGTATTATAAAATCTTTACGGTCCGTCGCTGTCCCCTCCATGTATTCTGTCGCAGAGTATACCTATATGTAGGTATTACGATTTTAATAAAAGTATGACTTAGTACTTCATTCGAGTGCATTCAGCCTTGGAACTTGCAGTGTTGCAGCCCAGCTCGGCTGGTTCCGCTGCTTTAAACATCATGTATTGCATGGAGAACTATACACTACTTATAAAGTTAAATATCTCTCCTCTGATGTAAACCACGTGTAACCGTTCCATAAAGCACAGAAGTTTTTATTATTTTGAACATTTGTACATGTATGCATGCAGTGATATGAATATGATTACGAGCTAATTGATTTCAGACATACACACATTATTACCGCTCCGTTTGGGTTCATAGAAGAAAAATTCAACTTGATTTAACACATCGAAAATTCAGGTATAATTTTTGCAATTATATAGCAAACAAAGATATTTACATATCTTGCATAAGGTCAAGCTGATTTAATTTACCTGAGAGCGTACCTGAAAAAAAGTAAAAATAAAAATTTATTAGCAATAGAAATTTTTAAAATTTATAAATTATATAATTTGTTTAATAGAGCTTAATTAGACAAGGAAACAGTATTTTTCTAAAAGCGATACTGGTGGTTTTGTAATATGTATTTATGTATTTCTAACCCCAAAAGTAGACAAAAAACCAATGGGCAAGAACTTATATAAATGGCACATTTTTTATTGCTATTTAAGAACTTCAAACCTTAGAAGATATTACAAGAAGAATCTGTATACTTATATAAAAATGGATCGTGGTTTGTTCGGATGCTTAAAACTTGAAATCGACAGGACTAAATTGGATACTTAATGCTGCGGGTTTGTTTCGTAATTGCTACGCAAAACGAAAAAAAAGTTTGAGAATTCGCAATAGGTGGCGCAATAGCCGCACATTTAGTTCTTCGGTAAAAAAAATTGTCCGATTTTAGAAATTCTTTTGGTGTTTGAGAGGGCATTTTTAGTGGTGAAATTTGAAATAATTTAAAATAAATAAAATTGAAAAACTTTGTTTTTTTTTTTTTTTTAATTGATGTTGTGATAATATTAAATAAAGGGTTTTCCAATAAGAGGTGTTATTTTGAATAGCCCGATATTTCGGTAGCTGTCACTTTTGAAGCTGTCATTTTTGGACATTTGACAAGTAAAAACTACGCCATTAATAAAAATGGAACGATACACGCTTCAACAACGCATTGAAATTATTAAAATTCACTATAAAAATGGTGAAAATTTGGCAGAGACGGTTCGTAAAACTAAAACATTTTTGGGTCGTCGTGAAGCACCTTGTCGGACCGCAATACAGAAATTGGTGGACAAACTCGAGCTGTTGGGACAAGTTAGTGATGTGAAGAATAAAAACCGTGCACGTCGCTCAAGAACAACTGAGAATATTGCTGTTGTAGCCCAAAGTGTTGAAGAAAACCCAGGTTTGTCCATTCCTCGTCGTTCTTTGGAATTAGGCATTCCACAAACGTCATTACACCGTATTTTGCATAAAGACTTGGGTCTTAAGGCTTATAAAGTTCAGTTAACACAAGAACTCAAGCCGGCTGATCATCAACAACGTCGTGTCTTTGCTGATTGGGTCCTTGAAATGCATGAAAATGATCCGGAATTTCATCGAAAAATCATCTTGACTGATGAGGCCCATTTCCACCTCGGAGGCTACGTCAACAAGCAAAACTGTCGCATCTGGGGCTCGGAAAACCCAAGAGTTATTGTTGAAAAGCCTCTCCATCCTCAACGCGTGACTGTTTGGTGCGGTTTATGGTCCGGCGGGGTCATTGGACCTTAGTTTTTCGAAAATGAGGCTGGAGCAACAGTTACGGTCAATGGATTGCGCTATCGAGAGATGATTAATGATTTTTTATGGCCGGAATTGGATGGTATTGATCTGGACAACGTTTACTTTCAACAAGACGGCGCTACGTGCCACACAAGCAATGAAACCATCGATCTTTTACGGGAAAAGTTTCCGGACCCTGTTATCTCTCGAAGAGGTGATCACAATTGGCCACCAAGATCTTGTGATTTAACACCTTGCGACTTCTTCCTTTGGGGCCACGTGAAAGATAAGGTCTACGCCAACAGCCCAGCGTCGATTCAAGACCTCAAAAATGGAATTCGTGAGGCTATCGAGGACATAGGGCAGCCACTTTGCGATTTGGTTATGGAAAATTTCATGAAAAGGATATGGTCCTGTAAGCGTGGTCGTGGCGGCCATTTGGCTGATGTTGTGTTCCATTATTAACGGCATACCTTCCTCTTTATAATGAAATAAACATCCGATCATCTATCTCAAAAAATGCCATTTTTCTTTGAATATCAAAATAACACCTCTTATTGGAAAACCCTTTATATATCTATTTATTAAAATAAAATAAAACAAAGTTTTTCAATTTTATTTATTTTAAATTATTTCAAATTTCATCATAAATCACACACATTTTTAGTCGAGATATATTTTGTTCAAAAATTTGGTACTTATAGGGTGAAATGGGCTAAAAATGAAAATTTATATTCGATTTCGATTTCGATTTTTGTAGGTATATCAAAGGTTTTTTGAGGCGATGAGTTTATGAATTCTTTTCTTAAAAAATTGATATTTATAGGGTAAAGTGGGGTAAGACAAAAAAGGGATATATCCGATTTAAAGCAATCTGTGATATCTACATATTTATAGAGTGAAATGGGATAAACACAAAAAAGTGGTTTTGATCACAAAAAATCTTTCTGTGTTGGGAAAGTAATAAAGGTTGGACATAGATGATCATATTTTTAAAAATTACGTCATTCATAAAGTGGGCTAAAACCCAAAGAGTAATATTCAATTACAAAAAGGAGCTTAAATATTAATCTATATTTTTTTATTGTAATTTTTATGCGAAACTTAGGTTTGGCGACACGTGCGAAGCCGGGCGGGCCGGCTAGTAAGCTAATAATGACATATTTTCGGACCACCGTGTCTCAAGAGTAATTAACAGGCTTTACAACCATTTCTATATTGAAAAAGACATGTTCAATCGTATTGAAGAAGTAGAAGAAGAAGAGCAGAATTTAAGTTTCATAATTTATTGTTGTTGTTAAATATTTGCCTACAGAAGCCAAATCTCAACGCTCGAGATAAAAGCATTGAATTCTTAAGGTAGGTACCTTATTAGGTACGTTAGTTTTTAAAAATAATCAATACCTATTTTTTTTTTATTTTTGGGCTTCTGGCTTAAAAAAGGAGTTCTTAATCATCTTGCCGTCCTAACCTACCCTAGCTTTAGGTGGAATGTTATGGGAAACATTTTATAGGTGTTCGAATAAATTATTCATGCATGCGGCTCAATCTAAAATAAAATCAAATACTTCAACCATATTATTTTTGGCAAAGACTGTATACTTAAAAAAGGTCAACTTTCCAATCAACGTACAATAATACTCTGCAAAAACAAAAAAAAAAACAATTTCAGGTTAGAATGAAATAGGATCTACGTTCTGGTATGAATACATAAATAGAAAAAGCCCTAAGAGATAAAAATAAAGCCCTCATCAAAAATAATTAAATAAGGGTGTCAATGATTACCGGTTAATCTAACCCAAAACCCAATGACGCACACCTTCTGAATTTAAATCATTTAACAACTGGTTGGCCCAAAAAGGTTGATAAACTCAAATTTTATCAATTAAAAATGTCAACTCTCAAACTCTTTATATGATGACTTTTTTATATGGTACTAAATGGATTAAGAGAAGTCGTGACTTCTGAGTAACAGGTTTTGGTTTGTTCGTATTGCAAGTGTTTTGATCTCATTCAGCTAAATTAATCTGATTTTGTTTGTTTGTTGTCATGAAAAATTACGCTAAGAGTTGTTTGCAGTGATACAAATCGATTGGAGAGGGTATTTTTATGGTTAGAAAAAGAAAAATAAAAAAAAAATAACAAATGGGTGGTATATAATTTGTTTTTATTACATTGTGATGAAATTCGGTAAACATAATCTTAGCTTATGCGCAGTTGATTCATGAATAAGTAAGCGTCACACCCGTAGCAAAAATATGTACATACATACATATGTATGTATGCACATAGATATACAATATTTTTTTACTATAAAAAGAATTTTTTTTATCAAATTGACAATTTGGGGAAGTAAGAAGAATATTGACAACATTTCGTTGTATTTAAAAATTATATCGCATCCCCGAAATTCATATTTAAATAATTAAGCAAAATTGAAGCTTAAACTTTGTACACTCTTCGGAGATAATAGAATTTGTGTTAAAAAGAATACCTGCTTCCAAAGCTGTCATTTTGATATGTGTGTCAAGTTAGCATTACCACTTCAAAATTTTAGAAAGCTAATAATTGGATTAATTGTCGTGAATTTGTCGTAAATTTGTGGTGAAAGAAAAAAATTTGTCGCTCTTCTTTTTTTTAAATAACCCCTGGAAATGCTAACTTGACAGTCAAGTTAGCATTACCACCCCTCCAAAATGGGTAAAATGAACTCAAAACAAAAAAGAAGTATACCATTAATTGTCGTGAAATTGTCGTAAATTATTAGTAAAAGAATGCTGGATTCATTGAAAAATCCTTTTTTGAGGTATTTTCATATTTATATGATTTTTTTTAGAAAAAAAGGCGCGACACATTTTTTGATGGTATAACTTATTAAAAAACATCGAGCGACAATTGTTTAAACAAGTTCCCTATCAAAAAACCACTCAGGAAAAAAAATATAGCAAATCAAAGCTGTGGTAACGCTGCGGATTCTCTGAAAACTGCAATTTTAGGGTTTTTTGGGATTAAAAAAAAAAACTATCGCGTCAAATTTTTTTCTTTCACTACTAATTTACGACAAATTCACGACAATTAATGGCATACTTCTTTTTTTTTTTGAGTTCATTTTACCCATTTTGGAGGGGTGGTAATGCTAACTTGACTGTCAAGTTATCATTACCAGGGGTTATTTTTTTAAAAAAACAAGCGTGACAAACTTTTTTCTTTCGCGGCGAATTTACGAAAATTAATCCAATTATTAGATTTCTAAAATTTTGAAGTGGTAATGCTAACTTGACACACATCATTTTGATCTTAAAAGCAAATTTACTAATTTAAAAAATGTGCTTAGCTTACGCTTTTTAATATTTTAAATAATTGAAATAAATATTTTAGTACTTAAAAATTTATTTTTACAATTCCTTAGTTTGTTCGAATTGCAATCTCTTATTGAACAAAACATAAAACTCAAAAACAATTTGGTTTATTTGAGTTGTTGCTTTTATCTCTTAAGTCTATTTTTTCTTCATACCCTTGATTATTATTTGAAAAATCCACCCACTTCCATGCCCTTTTTTGATTTAATGGTGTTTACACCTTAACTTAAAGACTTGGCAAATTAGAATTTTTTAAATAAACTTTTAGTGATCTAATTGACAAACGCTGAATCAATTAAACCAAAATAGTAAAAGACTTGAAATTTTATAAACGTACTTTCAGTGTTTTTAAATTTTGTAACTTTTTATCGATTTTTTGTTTGTTTAGTTTTAGGTTAAAACTTTGACTTTGAAAAGCGGACACTTATCACTCAAAAAATATTTAAAAATAGAAATATTGCTCCCAAATCAAATGCAATTAAATGCACGACTGATTGCACGAACTTGCTTGTGGTTCATATTGTTTAGATTTAAAAAAAAAAATATATGTTATAGATCATCCATACATGTAATATATTAAAAAAATTAGTAAAGAAGCATGAAACTCGTTATTTAAATAACTAAAACTAGAAAAAAAGAAGGCCGTCTGAATTTTCGAAATATGTTGAAATTTATGTAAAAAAATGTTTTTTTAAATAATTTTTATATACAAAATGAACACTCGTTTCAAGATATTGATTTTTCAAAAAATATTTTTTGGAAAATTTTGTTAACGAGAAATTCAAAAAATTGCCCACTGTTGTACTCAGGGATTTTTAAGAACCCCTTGTTATTATTTTAGTGATTGAAAGAATAATAACAAGCTTAGATGATAGTGACTGTTTTTGAAATTAATCTTTAATCTTTGGTGTTAAGGTTTTAGCATGACACTAGTTAAGAATTTACTAACTTTAAAGCGCTTTATTAAAATGTTCTTAGTTTTAAATAATTTTTAACTATAGTATCATACTAAGCATGTTTTCTGAATAAACTCCAGCTGAAAAAAACCTAAAACAGTGACAGTTCGTGCAAAAAAGTAAGCAAGCATAACTTTTTCACATTTTGTATTGTCAAAATGACATATCTAACTTCATATGCCATTTTGACAATACAAACTTCGATACTAAAAAGAAAAAATTGCGATTTGTTGATTTTAACTTTAGTAAAATGTTTCAAAGACAGTGCGATGCAAACTCATTTAAAATTTGGAAAATCGTCTTATTAACTCAGCATCATACTAAAAATACTTTAACACGATTCCAAATCGTCTAAAATTTTGCGCATATTTTTATTAAAATTAATGAATTTTATAGCATCGAGAATATTTATTTTAAGCATACAAAATGTTTTCATTCAAAAGCTATGATTTTTCAACATAAAAAGTCATTTGGTCGCACAATAGATCGCCGCACCTCCACTGGTCTGCTTTAAAAGAATGCTGATCTTTCTACAGTGAATACGTGTTATGTGATTATTAAAACTATGGATGTATCAATTTTATTATCAGAGATTTAAATATAATGGGGCATATACATAGTCACTTTTAAACTACAGTTTATCTTAGACCTGCGGGTTTATCCTATCTAAATAACATTGAATAAACCCCAGTCTAAGATAAACTGGAGTTTTAAAGTGACTATGAATATGCCCCAATGTATATAACGGGTGATTTTTAAGCTGGTTTGGTTTTGGCAACACTGGTTTTGACAGCTGACGTGTGTTTAGTACCTTGTGTCACTGTCAAACAGCTTCAGTTTGGTTTGCAATTTAACCATGGATCGTCTTAAAAATGAACAACGCTTGCAAATTATTGAATTTTACTATCAAAATTCGTGCTCGGTTCGAAATGTTCATCGCGCGCTGCTTGTGTTCAGCGATGAGGCTCATTTTTGGTTGAATGGGTACGTAAATAAGCAAAATTGCCGCATTTGGAGTGAAGATCAGCCAGAAGCATTGCAACAGCTACCAATGCATCCCGAAAAAGCCACTGTTTGGTGCGGTTTATGGGCCGGCGGCATTATTGGGCCATATTGGGCGAATCGCAGCGTTACTGTCAATGGTGAACGCTACCGAGCGATGATAACAAACTTTTTTTTGCCCGAAATGGAAGTTCTTGACTTGCATGATATGTGGTTTCAACAAGACGGTGCCACATGCCACACAGCACGCGAAACAATGGCGCAATTGCGAGGCGAGTTTGGTGAACAGTTAATTTCACGTTTCGGGCCGGTCAATTGGCCGCCTAGATCGTGCGATTTGACACCATTAGATTATTTTTTGTGGGGGTATGTCAAGGCTAATGTCTATAGGGACAAGCCCGCTTCGATTGACGCACTGGAAGCCAACATCCATGCATTCATTCGTGAGATACCGGCCGATATGTGTGAGAGTATGCCAAAATTGGACTCAGCGGATGGGCTACCTGAGACGCAGCCGCGGTCAACATTTGCATGAAATTATCTTTAAACATTAAATTGCAAGGTTCAAACTATCGATTCAAATAAATATTTCATTCATTTTTTTCGAATTTTTTGTGTTTTTTATTTAAAAAAAGTTCTAAACCTCTTAAAAAACCACCCGTTACATACGTATATAGGAGATCAATGAAAACTTAAGCTATTTGTTTTCCTTTCAAATCAAACCTAATTTAAGCAATTCACTTTCTTTCTCTTTATAATTTATTCATCAATTCCGGGAAAAAGGCACGTGTTTGCTAAAAAGCTTTTTCTCTTTCCCGAACAAAAAAGCAAATTTTTTTTTCTAACTGTTTACAACAATAAAAATCGGTTGACTGTGTCTGATCAAAAGTCAATTCATTCTCTTTCTAATAAAAATATCAACCAGACATCATACAATTCATTATAATATACATAATAATCTATTTACGGCAGTTTAGTAAAATGTCATCCACTGAAATACAAAGTCCAAAGTTCGAATCAGAAAGTGACGACAGAGACAGAGTCAATGAATATAGCCATGTAATGGCATTGAACACACATTGAAATACTTTTCCCTCTCAACTTTCCCATAGAATTTCAATCGATAAACCAAGTCAGACAAAAAAAGGGGGTATGTACTGATGACGATGATGATTCATCAATGCGCTGAGTTGACACTTTTATTAATAACTTTCATATCGATAATAACTACCATGCTAGACAAATAACACAAACACACCACAAACAATGTGTCAGCATCAGCAGAGTGGTGAAATTGGATGTTCTATTTCTTATAAAATGTCGTCGGCGGCCGGCGTCGTCGTGTAGGGGAAACACTTGTCTAAAGGGAATACCGATATATTACAATGTACATACACGGACGTATCTACAATATAGGTACTCATTATTAATTAAATTCTGATGAAAACGATTACTTGCGGATAAAAAGTATGTTTTTTTATGAAATTAGTTATTATTTATTGTAACACGCCACGCAACACCAGATACAAAAAAAAAATGAATTAGAGATTGTTTGATAATCCAGTCAATAGAGATGACTCTAAGTTCGGTGGAAAATTCGAAGCGTTGTTTAGACGTTTGTGAGTTTGTGTTGGAATTTTACAGATTTTAAGTTTTTTTTTTGCTGTTTTTAAAAGGTTTTTTACAGTTTTTGTTTATGTATAAGGTTACGCGCAAACCCAAGCGATGGTGTTGGTGATCACGATAGCGTTTTTCGCGCGATTTAGATACAGAAATCGATGTATGAAAGAAATGGAAGAGGCTATACTCTGTGCTTCTCTTATACGTAAATGAAAAAGTGTCAGCTCAAAAGTAAAATAAATAAGAAACAAACTTTGCAAATTATGTTCATTAATAAACTTATTTCAGAAACAGAAGGAGAATCTGGGCGTAAGAAACCAATTTGAACCGGCGATTTAGCCCCAAATTATATCGGCTTTTTTTTTATTCTTTCTGCGATGAATGATATTATTTACTTGAATAATATGTTCTGTGCCATATTACTATTCATTTCAACTTTTTAAATATTTTCACAAAACAGTCTGACGCAGGTTCAACTGCGATATGGCGACTAAATAGTGCTTGCTGCGTTCAAGACAGGTTATTTAACTGACCGCAGCAGTGGAACGTAAACGCAATCTACAAATTCCGTAGATGTGTGCCTTTTCATGGATTCACATGTCCGGCATCCACATTGTTATCTCGATCGCCACCGCCTTCACGTAGGTTTGCGCATTTCTTAAAAATCTTAGCTCTTGGTTTGGGGAAACTGAAAATGCAACGACACCGGAAAAGCATATTATAGAAACAAAATGAAATCGTTTTGCTATTCTTTTGTTCCCCTGAGGTAAAAACGAATGTCTTTACACATCTACTCGTGATGTGTTGATCTATTCTTCTTTCATTACCTACACTATTTGAGCGAAAAAAATTTGCATCAAGTTTTGAAAGTTTATAATTATTTCAATAATGCTTGCTTTCATAAAAATACAAAAAAAAATATAAAAAAAATAAATATGATTTTGTTGCGTATACACCAGAGTGTCCCATTTTATTTATGGTTTGCTAAAAAAAAAAAAAGAATATGACCACAGCCAATTTAAAAATGTTAATTAGTCAATAAGTAGAGTCACTTTAGACAGAAAATGGTGAACAAAAGATACTTAACATCTTAAGATAGAAACTTATTTTAAGAAATTGAAACACAATACGACCCACAATATGAAAACACAGTTGGTATTTTTTTAGGTTTTGACAACTTTAACACACATGTCACGAAATTAGTTATCAAATTAATGGAGGAATTCATTTTAATCAGCTTAATTAATATTTATTTCATTGAGTTTTAATTGCTTGGCAACTGTTGTCATTTAATTAGTAAATCAATTGTCTGTAAAAAGGAATTATTTTGTTTTCATTTTTAAGATATGCAAATACACATTCTGATTGTTATTTTATTAAAGATGTAGGTAAATATAGACCTAAATGAGAACTGTTGTCAAAATTGATTCTTATTTATACTTTTGATGGGATGAATCAAAGCTAACATTTGTTTTTCTAATGTTTTGACGATGACATTCATTTGCTTTTTTAGAAGATTATTATTATAGCTTTTTAAGAATAAAAATCTCGTCTATTATATGTGTGAATCTTAGGCCAGGCGCGCACATGCAACTAAACAGTTTGGTTTCGATTTAGAGCACTATGGGATTATATGAGAGTCCGCGCACAAAAACCCGTGCGCACTCCCATATTAGCCCATTGTGCTCAAAATGGAAACCAAACTATTTAGTTGCATATGTGCGCCTAGCCTTAGGGTCTGTTTCACAATGTCTGAGTGAGGTTCTGATTGCTTATGTCGTTTTCGTTTGGATGTTCAAAATACTCCTTTTGCACTCCTTTTTCACTCCTACTATTCCAAAAGCCTTCGATTGACTGTTCCGAGTAATATTTTCGGAGTGTTCTTCTGTTCCCAAATTCATAAGAAACTAGACGGGGAACTCACACATACACATAAAGTTTTTCTTTGGATTACTTGTCAAATAATAAATGACGGCTTTAGGTAGTGTGTGTGTGTGTATTCAGGAAGGCAGATGTTTTCATATTCGATTGGAATAAAAAAGGAGTAGAATAGACTGAAAATCCAATAGAAAACGACATTAGTCCGTGTTTACATTGCCCGATTTTTCAAATGCCGATTTTTTCTTTTTTCTTGTAATCGTGTGAGTAAGAATGGAAAAATTGTGTGCAACATGTCGGCTGTACCTCGATCATTCACACGATTACAACAACAAAGAAAAATCAGCATTAAGAAAAATGGGACAATGTACATAAATGCAGACTTACAGTTACATTATTCGCAGAAGCTTTTCACAATTATCGGAATAATAAATGTATGTATCAATTAGCTATTCCACGCGAAATAGTTTTGACTGATGAAAAATTAAAAAAAAAAAAAAATGAATACTTGCAGCCATATTATTCACTCAATTAATCCGGTTTTTAATTAATAAATACCTTGGTTAAAGGTGAGTTAAGTCTCAAAAGTTCAACCCAAGCGCATAATATTCACTCGATAAACCCGTTAATATACCCTATTTATTAAACCTTGTCGCGTTTAATCCGATTCCGATTCAATTTTAACAATAAAGGTTACTGAATAGATTCGACAGGCTTCAGA
Organism: Leucozona laternaria; assembly: GCA_932273885.2. Classification (NCBI taxonomy): domain Eukaryota; kingdom Metazoa; phylum Arthropoda; class Insecta; order Diptera; family Syrphidae; genus Leucozona; species Leucozona laternaria. The sequence goes on from OW026368.1 coordinate 92,895,805, forward strand.
AGATAATAAAGTATCGCTCTTAACTTTGCTTGACTTTTCTAAAGCATTTGATTCAACTATACTTTGTAAAAAACTCTCCGAACTTTTCAACTTCTCATGCAGAGCTACTCAACTTATTTTTTCATATCTGAATCATCGCCCACAAGCTGTCTTCAACGAAGGTAGGCTGCCATCGTTTATTTACTTAGAAAAGGGAGTGCCACAGGGCTCAATTCTTGGACCTCTGCTTTTCTCGCTATTTATAAATGACCTTCTAGGTGCCTTGAGGTACTGCTCATACCACATCTTCGCTGAAGACGTTCAATTATACTTTAGCTTCCCTCTAGGTCTAGTTGAAGATGCGATAGTTAAAATTAACGAACATCTTGTGTCGTGTTTTGCAATGGTCATCACAAAATCAACTTTTATTAAATCCTACTAAAACAAAGTATATACCGATCAGCACACAACAACTTTATCTAGAAGACTTCCTTAACATAATATTGAATGTCCAGGTGGTTGAAATGGTCTCTAAAGTTCGTAACCTTGGAGTAATTTTTAATAATAGTCTGACTTGGAAAGACAACATTAACTATTTGGTAGCAAAAGTGTATGCTTACCTAAAAAGTTTATCGATTTCAAGACACTTTCTTCCCACTTAAGCGAAAATGAGGTTGGTCAAGTCTTTTATTTTACCAGTTTTTACCTTTGGATGTACAATATTTTCAAATTTAGACTTCGAATCTCATCGTAAATTAAACATGGCATTAAACTCCGTTACAAGATATGTGTTTATTCTGCGAAAATATGACCATTTATCAACTTATTCACCTCAAATTCTTGGATGCAATCTTTGCTAATTTTTGTACTACAAAAGTTTGGTACAACTCGTCAATTTAATAAAAAATAAAACGCCTTTGTATCTCTTTGAAAAAACTATGCTTTTCGTCGTCAACACGAACGAAGTTTAACTATACGACCTAAGACATATAGCTGCACTGCATCACGTCGCCAGTTTCGCATTCATGCTGTTGAATTATGGAATCATCTTCCTTTGTCAAATAGGACAAAAATTCAACACAAACAATTTTATCCATAGCCTTTTAATTTTGTTCACAGGAAATTTTTCATTAAAGTTTTTATAACCTAATTTATACTTTATATTTCATTGGCACAACTTGCTTTCATGGGTCAATGGGTATGGTTTAAAATAGTTAAAAAAATTAAAGTATTGGTTTATAAAACTTGGTTTGATTTCCTGTAAAATAAATTAACAATGGCATGTACACAAAGCTACTTGGTCGCTCGCGCAATTGCTGTTAAATTCAACATATGTTGGCATTCATCGAACCTCGTTCCAGTCAAAGACCCTTACGCACAGCGGTACCAAATACCAAAACAAAAGTACGCAAGTTGTGATTTGAAATTGATTTTACAACTTTTTTTATAAATATAATGATCCGAAGTCTGGGAAATTTTTATTAAAAAATATGGAAGATACAGGGTCCTGAATCCAGATTTGTTCTAACTTTTAAAATTCATTTATTAATTGTCATTTATTTTTGGTAAAAAATAAAGTAATTTTAATAGTTTTTTGTTAGAATTAAAATTTTAATTTTGATTTATTCATGTTATACACGTTAAGCCTCTAAAAAGGAAAAACAAAAATCCTTGTCAAAAGAAGGGGTACTAAAAGATTAATATTTTATTGCTTTGAGTTTTAAAAATAAAATAGACTTAGCTATACCTTGCCGTTATATATCGAAGCTACAATATTCATCTTCAAGTTCTGACAAAAATTGTATCCGTAACGATCCGTCACTCTTTAAAAATTGTTAGTTATAAATCGAATTAAATGATTGTGATTCGCAATCATTGTGATTAAAGTTTCAAAATTTCGTACCCTAAAATAGATAGTTTATTATGGTGAGTTGAAACGTGCTTGATCTACGATGTGCAGAAACGTGAAATTTGTTGACTGAATCCAAGCTGCAGAAAAAAAAATTTAATGGCGAATAATCTTCACCAATTGTCTTGAAATTTTAAATTTGCTTCAGATGTTGGTGAGCCACAGCAAAGCATTTATTTAGTGCAGAAGTGACATTGATGGTTTATTGCTTAAGAATTTGGGAATTTTAATTCTTTTATACAAGTAACATTATTAATTTCTTAAGCAGCAACTGCGTTTTTTAATTAATTGTATCTTATTGTATATGAAGGTTTAAAAAACACAAATGCACAATTGTGCATTTTTATCTTAAGAAATAGGTACAGCTTATATTATTTTTTAAAATCAAAAATTGAATATTTTTAAATTAATACAAGTCTTGTATTTCCAAACGATAGCTGGAGGTCTGAGAAAACAAAGACTCAGGTTTAAGTTCACCTTCCAGTCGTCTTTCAATTCAAATAGAAAATGTACTCATCCATAAATCACCAGTGTGATTGGGTTTTGATGACACATTTAAAAAATTCCATAATAAACAAGCTACAAAATAAATACACAGACAATTATATACTATAGTTCATTGTTTTTGATTTGCAGTTTTTAAACCATGGCATTCTTAAAATAACGAAATCACGTTTTATCTACATAGATTTAAATTCACTTTGTTTATTATTTGTTATTATTATTTAATCTTTTTATGTATAATTTAATAATCATTCATCAAATTTGTTTAAACATAAGCAAGTGTAGGTAAGCAAACAGATTGAACACCAAAGATGTTATCAAAGTTCTACCTACTATAGAGATGTGTAAACATCTTACGAGTGCAAGCAATCCAGCAGTCTAGTTTAAATATAAATAATACCTATCTATTAAAATCCCAATACACGTAATTTAACACGTATATAATTCAAAATAAAAGATGCTAAACGTGACCGGCTGCATGAGGCTAGGGGGGTTTATCCAAACAGAAATATGTCTTCAAGATCACAATAAGTCATATTTATTCATGTTTTTCTTCGAATTTTTTTGCAAAAAAAAAATCAATTTAAACAAAAATAAAAAGAAGTTTCTAATTAATTTCACATTAAAAAATTCATTTACGTGACTGAAATGTTATTTTATAATGTATACGAAGGTACAAGCCACATCGTTTGATTGAGGTCGTATCTGTAATAAAATAACACTGACAACACAACCAAACCAAGCCACAAAACCGTAAACTTATCAAAGTCGAGTGAAGCAATTTAAATTGTGTGAATAAAACTCTGCTAAACACAGCAATCAATAAATTTAATTGCTTAATTAAAAACTTTATTCACTATACATTGAGGATCATTGAAAAATCAAATTGTTTTCATTTAAAGAAAAATATTTGTATAGGCTATTTAGCGAAGAATGTTTCCTATTGAACACTAAATATAGAAATTTAACAGTTAAAAATAAGTCATGCTAATCACAAAGCATGAGATAAAAAAGTTAAAAATAAATTTGTTAAGGCATAATGCACAAAAGTGCTGAGTGATAAATTGATCAAAATATGCAACTGTTTAAAAGTAGTAACAAACAAAAAAAATAGTTTAAAAAAATTCGACGAATCGCAAAAAGAGTCATAAAAAAAAGCTAAACGATCAAGTGACACGGAGTGTTTATATCCACAATGAGAATGCAAGAAATCATAGAATAGTTGGTCCAAACCCGACATATAAAAAGCTACACTTTAACTGGCCCAAAGGTATACAAAACAAAAAACAACGAGCTTATCATTCAAATAATCCCTCGGGCAATTTATTCATTAACATCCTCTTAAAATAAAAACTGTTATATAGTAGCATCCTCGCACATGTATGCTAAATTTATCACTTGTTGAATATAAAGTCCAAAAGTTCTTGGTTAACAATAACAAAAAAAAAAGCCATTCAAAAAAATGTGTTTTTAAATACTCGCACACTATCTGCAGAGTCAGATACAGCAGCTGTCAAGATGTGCAACAAAAAACGAACCCCAAGAGAACTTTTGCGCATCATTTAATTATACGTAGAAACGACCTTCATGATGACACGGCATGGCGTTACAATTCTGGAATTATTATATTTATTTTCTTTTCGTTTGTTTTGTATATGTGCTCTAGTTTATTATTATTAAAAAAAAAAAAAAACATGTGAAAAGAATTAAAAAACGTACGTGCTCTAGCATTATTCAAAAGGCAGCTACAAATGGAAGGATGAAGGATTTTAATTTCTTATTTTTGAGTTATGTTTTTTTTTATATTTTTTTTTAATGCAGCCATCTTCTTAAATTTATTTCATTAATTAAGACTAATTAAGAGAAGGCTGTGATATATATACATATGTATATGTAAGTGTCGAAATATTTGAAAACACAATTTAACTAATTAGTTTGGAAAAAAAAAACCGGACGTACCTACTTGCTTTTTTAATTTAAGTGGCTTTTAATCTTAATGATTAAGCATATCGTGGTTGCTCAGTGGAAATTGAGTTTGTTATATTTCGTTTTTTTTTTTAACTTTTCATTAGCAAATTCATATGAAAAGGGAGATGGAAGATTTAAGAAGCTTTAAAAAATCATTGATTTTATTATTTGATTAAACATGACTTATATTCTTAATTGCCGAATGGACTTAACTAAATTATATAATGTGTCAAGTTAGCATTACCACTTCAAAATTTTAAGTATCCAATAATTGGATTAACTGTCGTGATTTGTCGTTAATTTGACGTGAAAGAAAACAAATTGTCGCGATTGTTTTTTTTTTTTTTGCGTTCATTGAAAAATACTATTTTGAGGTATTTTCATATTTATTTGATTTTTTTTTAGAAAAAAGGACGCGACAAATTTGTTGATGGTACAGATTGTTTAAAGACGTTGAGCGACAATTGTTCAGACAAATTCCGTATCAACAAAATACCCAGGACAAAAATAATAGCTAATTGAAGAAGTGGTAATTTTTTGCGACAATTTTTTTCTTTCACGACAAATTTACGACAAAATCACGACAATTATTGACATGCTTCATTTTTTTTTTCTTGAGTTAATTCTTCTCTTTTTGGAGGGGTGGTAATGCTAATTTGACAGTCAAGTAAGCATTACCAGGGGTTATTAAAAAAAAAAAAAAACAAGTGTGACAAATTTTATTCTTTCACGACAAATTCAGGACAGTAAATCCAATAGTTGGATACTTAAAATTTTAAAGTGGTAATACTAACTTGACACACATAATTATTAAAATGAATACAAACTCCTTTATTAGCCGTTATTATAAATACTTATAAAAAATAAGTTTATCAACGCAGAGATTTCCTTCGGATTTAATCTCTCTTGTGGGTTATCTCTTTTTCTTTATGGAATATTAATTAAGAATTGATTTTATTCTACAAAATGTTTTTGTTTTTTTTTTTCATTTTTCAAAACAACTGACAGCTTAAATGTCATTCAGAGACAATACTGCCAAGGTTTTTGAAAAGGTTTGTTCGATGTTGTCGTTACCCAGAGCTACCTGTGCAACGTCAATCAAATGTCAAAAAAACTAAGAGCAACTACGATTTTAATTTTACTTCGAAAACCACAATGTTCGCTGTTGCATCAGCTGATATTTTGATATTTTTATTATAATGAGCATAAAAATGTGTGATATTTTGGGCAGTTACGAAATTCTCTTGTGAGTACTCTATTTCCGCGGATTTACCCTTTTTATCGATTAATGTATGTTATTTTGGCATTTCGTTTAACTCATATTAACCATCTTAATTTTTCATAAACATTCACTGCTAAGGATTTAGTTATAGACTTCTTGCAAAAATGCCAACTGCCAGATTTTAATTTTGACAGCTCTGAATACATATCCTGAGAAAAAACCTGGGTTTCTTGAGAGTGAAGAGAGAGCGAGATTCCCGCGAGCACAGATCGAACACAGTGCAAATAAGCTGAGGCGAAGAAAGGGCTACATAAAACATCTCAGAGCGAGTTTCAGGCGAACGGGCGTGACCCAGTGCGCCACATCAAACAAATCTAATATCTTTTGTTTTTAAATGGCGATGTATTTTTTTTGTGCACTATTACATAATATCTCCAGCTTTAAAAGATAATAATCATCTTTTTCTGAAGTGACTGTGCTCGCAAAAATGCATGCCTATAATTTTCCATTATGTGTAACTAGTGTTTTACAATAGAGGGCACTTTTAAAAGAATGGTGTTCAGACATTAGTCGAACAAATATTTATATGTTATTCGGAATTACAGATTCAAAATAGCTTTTAACGGCATTTAGTCCATAAAAATTGGCGTTTCGTCCCGGCGAACTCACTTGGACTAATCAGTTGACTAGTGAGGGCCTTGTCAATACGGAATTTTTATTAACTTCAGTTCAACTTACATGAACTTTTTGTCAAAAATCCTATGTGAACTATATCCAACAAGATTAAAATTCTTAATCATTAAGCTGGAAATTTTTGATGTGTAAACATCTATGCTGGCGGTAGAGTGAAAAAAAAAAACGTGAACGTTCGTGTGCAACGTTACGTCGTGCAACGTTACGATCTGCATACTAGGATGGGTGCGTTCAGTGAAAAAAATCTTAAGATCCCCTTCAAGCAAAAACAAGTCCGTTTTGGATCCGCGCACGTTGATGTTTGCACATATTAACCGTGAGTCCCGGCACTCACACAATTTTTTTTCAACAAGTCCAATTAAATTAAATAGTGCTAAGTCTTCTACTTGGCTGATGTATTTCAGTAGTATATAGAATTTGTAAAGAGTTTTCCAAAAAGAGGTGTTATTTTGAATAGCCCGCTATTTCGGTAGCTGTCACTTTTGAAGCTGACATTTGACAAGTAGAAACTACGTCATTAATAAAAATGGAACGATACACGCTTCAACAACGCATTGAAATTATTAAAATTCACTATAAAAATGGTGAAAATTTGGCAGAGACGGTTCGTAAAACTTAAACATTTTTGGGTCGTCGTGAAGCACCTTGTCGGACCGCAATACAGAAATTGGTGGACAAATTCGAGCTGTTGGGACAAGTTAGTGATGTGAAGAATAAAACCCGTGCACGTCGCTCAAGAACAACTGAGAATATTGCTGTTGTAGCCCAAAGTGTTGAAGAAAACCCAGGTTTGTCCATTCCTCGTCGTTCTTTGGAATTAGGCATTCCACAAACGTCATTACACCGTATTTTGCATAAAGACTTGGGTCTTAAGGCTTATAAAGTTCAGTTAACACAAGAACTCAAGCCGGCTGATCATCAACAACGTCGTGTCTTTGCTAATTGGGTCCTTGAAATGCATGAAAATGATCCGGAATTTCATCGAAAAATCATCTTGACTGATGAGGCCCGTTTCCACCTCGGAGGCTACGTCAACAAGCAAAACTGTCGCATCTGGGGCTCGGAAAACCCAAGAGTTATTGTTGAAAAGTTGTTGTTTATGGAAAATTTCATAAAAAGGATATGGTCCTGTAAGCGTGGTCGTGGCGGCCATTTGGCTGATGTTGTGTTCCATTATTAACGGCATACTTTCCTCTTTATAATGAAATAAGCATCCGATCATTTATCTCAAAAAATGCCATTTTTCTTTGAATATCAAAATAACACCTCTTATTGGAAAACCCTTTATTATTAACCATTCATATTCGAAATTACATTCATAAATCCATCTTTATCCAACTTTATGTGTATCTATCAACCAAAACAAAATTATTTAAAAATAATTTACACATTGTTTGGCAGTGATAGATGTCGATTTCGAAAATCAAATAAACATTTACAGAATTTTCTTTCTCAGAACAATGAAGTTCAACATAGATTTTTTTCTATACAAAAAGAATTTAATGTCATTACACTTTTCAAAAACAATTATTGAAATATTTTGTGTATGCAATTGTTACGCTCGAGCATGTTTCTGCCACTTAACATCACGCAATTGTTATATAAATGTCAAACTTTTTCCAAATCTTTATCTGCTTCTCATTTGTTACGACAATATTTCTAATTTAGCCAAAGCCACCCTTTTGTTTTCGTTTCTTTTTTTTAATTTATTGGCTAAATGATGTAACCCAACACTTAGGAAAGTGCAAACAGACCTGTTTGACATAACTTGAGTTAATGAATTAATTTCCACCTGTCACGCTATATGGGATGTAGTATAAGTTCTCTTTAACGTAAGAAACTCATTTCTTTAAGGTGTTTAGTAGAAAATTGAAAACAATACGTTTGTATATGGCATCAGGATATTATACAATACAAGTGCAAAAGACAACCACACCACTTAACAGAAGACTTTGTATTAGTTTATAGCATGCTGTGGAAATACATCATAGGTATACTTCAGTGAAAGTCTTCACTTAGTCCGTGATCATGCTATCTCTCTCCAAATCGGATTTTGTCCTAAATTGGCAAAATTTTATTCTATTGTTGTTGCTATCGCCCGACAAATTCAACGGCTTCACGGTAATTAAACCCCATGACGTCAACTGGTGTCGTCCATACCCAACATAGCTATGAAAAGTTTCGTAATTCCATTTTATTCTGAGTAAAAAAAAAATCGTTCACGCCACCCATCATAAGGTTCACTGATAAAAACGTTAGAAACATTTTGTTTTGCCCCAGAGGAGGGCGTTGCCATCGTTATTCCTATGCCAGAAAATTTAGTTTGAAAGATTGTAAGGAAAACACAATTCGTAGAAGGTAAGCACTTGAAAGTTAAGAGGCAGAGATTTTTTTGTGGTTTTAAAATGCTTATTTTTTTTTAAGGAAAAGCACCTTAAAAAGGTTTTTGTAAATAGACATCATCATTCCTAAACAAAATGGCTTTTTTAGGAATGCTTGAGAATTGAGAGTGTATTTGGTTTTATGTTTTTGAATTTAAAAAAAAATCTATTTCCAAACTAAGAAGGTGAGAAATAAATCGTGACACTTTAAAATTATAAAAAAAAAAGATTACCTTAACGGGTTTTTTTAACGACTAGGGACGAATTTTCCTTAAGCCATGGGGTATCACAACGGACCAACTATTGGTCAAGGTGTGTCAGTTTCTTTTGGTGAGAGCCAGTTCTATCTAAACTAACCTATTTCCCACAGAGATAAGAGTTGGTTTCGTTTAAAAAAATGCTTCCTTTTCAATCAAAGTCCAAGTCTAAAAATATAATTTTCAACACATCGGTCGGCGTTGCGTCGGCGCGAAGCCCCAATCCGACGACGGTTTAGGTTTTTTTCAAACTATTTGAAAATGCCTATAAACGGTTTTGATGGAACTTCGCATATGTATATGTATAACACCTTAAGCAATTGCAATAAATCTGCATTTCAGGTTTTTGGCCAAACAAAATTCATTACTGAAACATGAATTTCTCTTTTTCCAGATTATTTGTAGCTTTTATCAAATCTGTTTTACATTTTCGACTAAAGTTTTCCAACCAAATCTACAATAATTATTATAGAAGATTCAAAGATGACCATATACAATTTCAAGACGAGTTGTTTTATCGACGACAATTGTGTACTTTAAGACACCAAAACTGTATAGATACTGTTTGACTATAGCTCCGAAAATAGTTGTTGCTTAATTTCAAAACAAATAATTTGAAACGTCCGTCCGTCGTTGTCGACTTACTGAGAAATTAAAGAACAAAATGTCGCTAACTAAAACAAATTGCATAAATGGTATGCTTGTCATTGACAGACATGAGATAAACAAAGCAAATGTTTGAGTATTCATATCCAAAACACTAGAGAGATGCAAGCACAACGACATATGTATTTACATAGATTTATCATTCAGCACTCCTGTCCCCTAAACGACCACAAAAGCCAATTTATTAATTTTTTTCTACTTGCAATGCAAATTGTCAACAAAAACAACAACAACAAAAAGTGAAAAAAAATATAACTATCGCATGATAGTTGTTTATCTTGTTTCTTCTATGAGCTAAAGAGGAGCGGACTGAGCCTTAATATTACCTACGGCTCTATTAGAATCAATTCCGAGTGAAATTTGTGTGCGTTTCAGAACCAAATGCCGATAACGACTCGTACAACTTAAACTTTGTGCATTACTCGAAAAGTAAATCTTATAAAACGTGCTTTTGGCAACTTTAATATAAAAAACAACTGTACCTCCAGTATAATAGTTGTTTTTCATTTAAAGTTCGGGGCAGAGCCTGACTTGTTAAATAAACTGTGTAGTGTTGCCATCGTACAAAAAGATAAACAAGCAGGTTAATTTTGACAGTACTTTCCAAAATCCAAATGGTATAAACGCCGACATTTCTTACGAAGTAGAAGTGAGATAGCGTATTTCATTTGTGTCAACTGTCAAACAATGAAAAAATTCCATTCTCGAATGCATGTGTTAAGGATAAAAAAAGTGTCATCACTTACATATCTGTGGTGTTTGGTGGATATTTAAAATTATTTCACGTAGTCTTAAGTCAATCTCAATTAACATACAATTGCCATACATACAAATTCCCATTTGTGTATTAAACATAAAAGTTTTATTTGACAGCAAATAAAATTGATTACAGATTAACTTTGACAACTGAATTGACAGATAGACAGGAAAATAGAACGCATGACGGTGTTCACATTGGCACATTGAAAGGCAGGATTTTTTTGATTTTTTTTTTTGAACTAGTGGATTTTGTTTACTAAAGTGAGTTAAATGTGTTCACATTAGGTTGTGTCTGAAGAATACAAGTTGGATTCACGTCAAAAAAAAAAAATGGAGAAATAAGTCCAATGGAAACACCTTCATTTATGGAAACGCCATGATTTGCTAATAAATAACAAAAAAAAAGCGAACAAAAACACTTTGTTGCATAATTATATATGAGCTAAGCAGATTCTTTGATAATCAGATTAGGATATTTGTTATGCACCTAAAAACAACCAGAGGGCATCTGATAAGTTAAAGAGATTTTCCATGCAAATGACATTTTTTCTGAATTCAACTAAATTTTACGACATTAGCTATTTGGTTTTTAATATTATTTGAAACAAATATATTTGAAGTAATGCGTTTTCCATTAATACATGCATAAATTATTATATTCTTTGTAGGTTAAATTTAATGATGAAATTAGCGATGGCAATGATGTTCCTGCTTTTTGGCTGAGTCATCGTCGCGTGGTCGTCTGTATATTGACATGAATTAGTGCATCTCACCTTATGTCGTTTTCGTTTGGATTTCGGAACTGTTCCATTCCTATCAAAAATGGGAAATTTGGAGTAAAAGGAGTGAAAAAGGAGTAGCTCCGAACGTCCACTCGAAAACGACATTAGTCGTTCACATTCGGCACAAAATTGTAGGTCCCATCCATTCTTGCAGACAAACAACACGCATACAGGAATGGTTGAGACTTGTAAGTCACTATAGGCTTTAGCTTTCCACGAACTGTCCCGCTACAAAATTTATTTATTTACATATTTAATTTTGTAATCCAACCCTGTGATACATAGCACATGTGGTGCGCAATTGAAGTGAACGAAGATTTGATAAAATATTTGCACTCTCGACGCGCAGAGCGCATCCGCCCGTCGTCGTACGGCCGTCCGTCGTAAAAGATTACTCAATTAGTTCGCACTTCGGCTCACTCTTCTTTTTGTTCAAATGTACATATACCAGGGATGGATAGCGAAAGTAACTAACCAAAAGGGATGGAGTGTAAGGAATGGAGGCGTTATTCCAGGTCATCATCATTATCATCATCATATCACATCATAAGAATAATACTCAACAAGATAATTTGTTTTGCATTTTCAAGTGAAAAGAAGGCGGACATTTGCCACTTCGCAGAGGATTTTCTTAAATGGAATTAAGTGAACGATACAACTTGGACAACAACGACGACAATGTCCAACAACGAAAGTCGTCGCATGGTTTCAATGGCTGAATGAGAATGTACAATCTGCATTCATGTGCGTCTGTGTTTGGACAACCATTATTAATAATTTTCTATCAGTTGTGGTCAAGGTTATCCATACTGGTGATATACTGAATACTGCTCGCACTGACAGCAGCAATCGGAGGCGGTCATTTATTTAATTCAGAAAGTAGCTTTTAAAAAAAAATATACATACGAGTATCTACGTATATATGTACCTAAATGTAAGTGGATCTAGAGATTTATATACATAGGTACATACAAATATGTGAGGGAATTGATTTTATTAACGTTGATAGGATTCAAGCGGATGTGTAATTCAGGACAGTAAAGAATGATTCCACCTGGAAAAAATGCTGAAAAGAATATAACGTGCACACAACAAAAGAATATTTGTTATAATTCCAGCCAAAGTATATCCGCTTGAGAAGGCTGATTCAAATGCTCCACATTCAGAGCAATTCGACCCGCTTTAATTGCGTTTCAATGAAATGGCATTCAATCAAATAATTCACCTTTATCTAAGAGGAAAAATTCAGCCAAGAAATACATTAATCCATTCATTCGTAAAATTTTAATTAAGTAATTGGTTTAATCCAGCTTCCGTTTATAGGCTTTTCATATTTTTAAGATTTGCTTAAAATTTTATTAAAATAAATTCCATTTAATGTTTTAGCTTGTTGATTTTGAAAGTGAGTGCTCAATCAGATAAGAGCAGTGGTTTAATTATTTAAAAAAAATTAAAGCATGCTTAATATAACAGCAGTCATGAAATGGAAAAATCAATTAAGATTATAAAAAAAAAAATTGATACACCACTGTGTTTGTCCAATTTGGGCCTTTTTATTAAATTGAAATGTAAGTCACACAAAGGGCAACGGCCAATTTTATATGGACCGTGTAACCAAAGCTCCGCAAGATCGATGTGGAAGAGTAATTTGGGGTCAGTGATAAACCTAAATTCATCGGAGAAGTGACTTATTTGCGTACACAATTTTTTGGCCATAACAACGAACCCTTTCCTTTCCTTTGTTTATTTTTTTAAATATTTTAAAAGTTATTTCTATCAATATACCATTTATCGGTCTAGTGTTAAAACACCCAAAACGAAATCGCCCAAATCTTAAAAATGTCAGATTGAGAGATTTGAATGAATTTACCAGATCTAATGGGGGCAAGGGAATTTATTTATTTATTTATTTATTCTATCAAGTGTATAAACTTTCTTAGAATGCTAATATAAAATACATATAACATAAATACAATAATAATAAAATATATAATAATTTTAAATTTTACAATGAATTTAATATTGTGGTTTTACAAAGTTCTCTGCTCATGTTAAAATCTATTAAATGAAAACAATTATTAAAATGAATACAAGCATTGGTTATTGGATTGTTATGAGCATAGTTGGTAGAATGCCCAGGGATGTAAAAGAAATTGTTTACTCTTGGCCTAAGAGAACGCTGAGGTGCATAAATGCCTAAAAGGAAAAGCAGAGCTGGACAGTCAATATGACCAGATATGATATCATGAGCAAATATTGCAAAATAGTAAGATCGTCTTGTAACAAGATGTTTTAAGCCAATGAGCTTACATCTTGATGCATAAGACGGCATATGCGGATACGGGTATAGTTTTCGTAACGCGAATTTTGTAATTCTCTTTTGAATTTTTTCAAGTCGAGTGATGGTAGTGTTATGATAAGGGCTCCAAATAACAGCACAATATATCCAATATTGAACGTTTACAGTATATGGATCATTAAAATCCCTAGAGTTTCTAAAGATAAAACCAAGCATAGCATTAGCTTTTGATGTTATATAATCTATATGGGAATTAAACTTTAGCTCACAGTCAAAAATTACTCCTAAATCCTTTTGTTCATATACTCTTTTAAGAACACTGTTGGAAATATTGTATCCAAATAAAATTGGATTTTTTAAACGATTTATGGTCATAACTGAACATTTGTTAATATTCAGATCTAAAAAATTTTTTGAACACCATTCAGTTAAAGAATCGATGTCACTCTGAAGTTGCCAACAGTCAGACATAGATTTAACAGTTGCTAGTAATTTAAAATCGTCTGCAAATAAAAATTTTTGGGCATATTTTATAACATCAGGTAAGTCAAATTGTTTCTCTCAGTGTATACAATTTTTATCTTTATTATTAATGAATGTTAAAACGTTTGTAAAACATCTCAATCGTTATCTCAAGAAGATACTACTCGTACAAGCACCAGCATTTTAATTTAATTTTTTTTTGTTCACTGTGTTCATTAATTATCGAACATATGTATGTACATGTGTATGTATATACATGTATGTATATTTCAGAATTGAATGTTCTATCAATTGAATTTTTTTTTATAACACTCTCAGGTTACTTAATACCTATAGATGCAAAAAGCATTTTTGTTTTGAAACATACTTTTTTTTTTTTAATCAAGTAAATAAGTAATTTTGTTTTAGAGGGGACGTTCGGAGTTACTCCTTTTTCACTTCTTTGAATCCAAATTTCCCATTTTCGATAGAAATGGAACAGTTCTGAAATTCTTCATTTATGTGTAAATCCAAGTTATTAAAATTCCACTCCATAACCCCTCTGTAAGAAGAAGCAATATTCTGCCATTTCATAATCATAATCAACCGTCCTAGTTCATTTCTTCATACAATAGCATTTTTTCGTAAGACAAGTATCCGGTGTGAAGCAATTTTTAGAATATAGTCTGCATGTATGAATTTTTTTTGAAAATCAAGAGCATAAAGTCGCTTTTTCAGAAAGCTTAGAAAGTTAAGAATTTAAAATGGTGTCTTAGACAGCTTTTGATTCATAAAGCATAAATGTAAGAACTGAAGACAAAAGTATAGATTTTGTCAAAAAAAATCAATTACACCACTTTTGCACTCGCAAATTGTTCAGTACATTATACATTATTATTATTATAAACTTTTATTCGCCATTAAAATAGTTATTACAATTGTTTGTTTTTACTTACAATACATATGTACATACATAAATTGATTATATTAATATAAAGTTAATCAGTTTTTTTGGTTTAAATCAAAAGTGTTAATTATTTATATAAAGGGTCCGCCAAATAACTTTTCTTTTTTTTTTGAAAATGGCGCAAAACATCGAGTGTAGCTTCGGCTGTGTGGCACGTAGCGCCGCCCTGTTGAAACCAAATGTTGCCAATATCCTCCTCTTCAATTTTTGTGAGCAAAAATTCGTTCAACATGGCCCGATAACGATCGCCATTGACTGTAACGGCCACTCCTTCCTCCATTTTCGAAAAATGGCCCAATTATGCCTCTGGACCAAAATCCGCACCAAACAGTGACTCGTTTTGGGTGTATCGGCTTTTCAATGTATGCGTGCGGGTTTTCTGTGCCCCAAATGGGACAATTTTGCTTGTTTACTACCCGCCAAGATCAAAATGAGCTTCATCTGAAAAGATGATTTTTTTGGCAAAATCGGCATCTTCTCTAAGTCCATCGCAGGCTCACTTAGCGAAGCGTATACACAACCATATTCGTTCAGCGGAAGGATAAAACTAATTATCTGTCAAATCAGACATGAGCTAAGTGTTACCATTCACGAAATAAGCACTAGTTGAAAAAAAAAATAGATGGCGGACCTTTTATATGTTCATATAAATTAAAAATTCTGAATAAGTAAATACAAACATAAATGTGTGTCAAAAGATTATGATCTGGCATAAGCCTCCCCCAATAATTCCCATAGCTTCCTGTATTTTGCGTCGTTGTACCAGTTTTGTCTTTGTGTGAGCAAATCATCTGTCCATCTTTTTTTTGGTCGTCCAATTGGTCTTCGGCTCTGTGGTGGTATCCATTTTGTTATAATTTGTGTCCATCGTTGATCCTGTATTCTAGAAATATGTTCCGCCGAATTCCATTTAAGTCTTTTTGTTCGTTCGATTATGTCCGTTAAACCCGTTCTTCGTCTTACTTCCGTATTTCTCACTCTCTGGCTAATTCTTAGGTTAAGTAATTTCTTTTCAATCTTGATTTAGCATATCCTTAATTTTTCGAGTAAATTTGAAGTCAAAGTAATAGTTTGTAACCCATACCTCATAACAGGTAAAATAGCAGAGTCAATTATGAAAGACACCCTATTTCAAAAAATCAAACAGCCTTGATATGATTTAATTATAATTAAATAAACAAACAAAAACAGCTTATCTTTTGAATGATTCTTTGCACTTCAAACACAAATAAATGTACATTAGGGTGTCCGTTATTTCATAAGCTAATTTTTTTTTTTAAATCACCCGCCTGGAAAAATGGAAATTTTTTGCAAAGTTTATCCAAGACTCTAGAAAGTTTTCAGTAGAGAAAATCTAGACGAGGAATACTTATCAAATAATAAGAGTAAGGCCCTTTCTGGTAAAAACTTGTTGCATAAGTTTTGCTATCCCACCAGAATTACGCCGTAGGTAACCGCCTGGAAAAACAATCTAGTTTCGAATGGACTTTAGAAAGTTTTACATAGATACGAAAAGGGAACCTTGTGACTTAAGTTAGGCCTTCGCCAGTTATGAACTCTGTTGTCTCGAGATAAGAAAAGTCCTAGGATCGAATCTCAAATGAACCAATTTTTAAAAATCGAGGCAACATGGCACATAGCTGGCTATCGTAACTTTTTTCTCAGTAAAAACTAAATGGGTTTTCCAGACGTGCAGACACCTTCTTAATCAAAAGTTAACCATAACATATAAAAATAGGTACCTAGATATTGCAAAAACGAAATTTTAACTGAGGTTATTATCGAGGCTATTCCTGAAAATCATTTTAAATTCTATTTTATGTGGATGGTTCGACTAAAATAAAATTTTGATTTGACTACTAAAATCATACTGATTTTTCTTTTCAAACGTATCAGAACTAAAATTTTTAAGGATGACTTTAAATGATAGCTATAACAGGAGCCTTAGATCATTTTTTTCCCATACAAATTTGTATTTGTAGGCATTAAAAGATCACATAACGGCCACCCTAACAAACATGTGTATAGTACTTACTTATACTACAATTAACTAATATTTTTTTAGTGATTTGACTCTTCAGATAACAATGTTTAAAAAAAATTATCATCGTTTTAATACAAATACAATATTATTATTTTATTATTTGTTTGCATTTTTTGTTTTACAGACAAGAAGAAGAGATTTGAATGAAGTGCCAGTCAAATTTAAATTTGTACATGTGTACATACATGTATTTTTTGGATTGAACTGTTTTTTTTTTTAATGATTTATGTACATAAATATTAAAATTGTTCACCCAGCTTTGATATCTTCGATTGATTGGTTGTCTTTTTTAAGAATAACTGAGTTCAGTGACTAAAATAAAGTTGATTTTGGTTCAAAGTTTCATGAAATGGAAATGTCGTTCCATTTAAATATTAAATTGCTATAATAATTATTGTAAGATGAAAATTAACATATTTGGTCGGTGAAACAAAAAAAAATGCCCACAATGTATTCTTTCATTTTCTGATGGTGTAATAGAAGCTAAATAAAAAAAAAACGTCCATCCCATGCTCTTAATTGAAATTATCAGTAGTTGAACTTGAAGCATTTGAAAAACTGACACCATTATTATCTTTATTAATGATCAATTAATTTATAAACCATACAGTGTGTTAATCTATCAAAATTTGAGTATATTGTTGTTGTGATTTATCGAATTATATTTATTTTTTTATTATTCTAATTTGATAATTGATTTGGTATATTTCCGTTTTTGGGATGGAATTTCGTTAGTTTGTTGTGCTCTTGAAGTATTAATTTATTATAAATCACTACATCCTTTGTAGTTATCGATTAAGGACCAATTTTTGAATAATTAGGGGTCTAGTCATTGTATTCAAGCCTATTCCACCTATTCCCTACGGGTAGTAAGTCACTGGATACCGATTCTTTGACGAGCTGTTGCGTAACCAAATGCATAACGTCAGAACGAGATACAAGTGTATTTTAAGTAACTAAAACATATTCTCAATGTAAAAATATCTTTGTCAATAATGTCTTCAAATTGAAATTATGATTCTTTTAAATTTCTCAAATAAATATTTTGGTGAATAACTCTGTTTACCATCTACCTCCGGTGAAATGAAAGGTCCAAAAGTACTTACCACCCATCAGGTAAGACTTTTTTGGAAATATTTCAACAAACATGTTAACACCTACATTTGATATTAATTTTAAATACATTTGTTGTTTTTTTTTTTTCAAGAAAGATGAAATGAATATCCTTAACTTACGATTTAGGCAGCATGTAGAAACAGATTTAACTTTTCAAATTATTCTAAACAGTGGTATGAATTGAATAGTTTATTTTGAACGTGGGGTAGGTTATCTTTTTGGCAAATTGAGTTATTAATTGTTATTTGCTTGTTATGTTGTGTTCTCTGTACACACCTTCTAAGTTAATGATTATCAGATTTATTTGTTGTTTTATAAGGGTTGTGACTTTTTTACATTAAAATAAACGATTCAATTATTGTGAACTTCTTGCAAGTACGATTATTATTTGAACATATTTATCTTAGTCAAAAGCTAAATACAAGTGTCATTGAAATGTGGACCTTATACCTATTTTATGTTTTTTTATTTGAAAATTTGAATCAATTTATTTATCTAAGGCCCAGTTTTTCGGTAGTGAGTTAAAACAGGGTTAGCTAATTCTAGAAGTTAATTAACCCACAGTGAACTGAGGAAGCAGTTTTTCGGTTCAGAATGCATGCGGAACGGCTAAATTAACTCGGTGGATAAATCATAAAAAAAAACATCTATTCAGTTCATCATGAGTTAAATCAGTAAATTTGATGAATTAACTCGGGTTAAACTTTAATCTCGTAGGTATTAAAAAACTGGACCTAATAGTTTTAAAATACCACACTTTCAAAATGTTTACTTTCGAAAGATATATGTACTTCCTGGCAACCCTTAAGTCAAATAAATGGACTATAAAAAAACTAACACTATTGCACACATGAATCTGCATTCTGCAAACTGAAACCAATTAAAGGAAATGAAATTTTGCAATCATCGAGAGAGAGAGAAAGAAGAAAATGCACTATGCTGTTTGCTGTATGCTGGAAATGGAATCTGAATCTGATATTTCCAAATACATACATCTAGCATTAAAGCTAGAAAAATTATTTCTCACATTGGTATTAAAAAAGAAACAAAAATTTAGTGGAAAATGCAACTGATACTTATGCTTATTGGAAAAATGGAAGAAAAAAGTTAAAACGATGATGATTTAAGATGACATCAAGTGAAAAAGAAACCACGGAATGTGTGTTGGAAAAAAATTCAAGAAGAAACCTGTCAGCGAAATAGTTTGGTCGTCTCTTTCATACGTATTGGGATTTTTTTCTTCGTAGCCCCAAAAATTGACAGCTGGGAATACCATGGAATTCAAAAATTAAGGGCAATCAACATTCAACATAAACAGCAAGAATCGACGAAATAAACAAAAAAGCAAAATTTATCAATAAAAATAATCTTTATTTAATGCAACTTACTTTTTGTTAGGCAATTTCAAAAATTACTGCAATGAACTTAATTCCAATCCAGATATAATCGATTGCTGTACAAGTTACACAAATTTGTTTAATTTCGATATTCGCACAATTCTTTTAAACTCTTTTACAATTCCCGGGTAAGCCGCGTAATTTACTGCGAAAACTTTGTGAAAATATGAATTATTATACAGAAATAAGTAATTTATGCACTTTTCACAAATTTTTTCATATTTTTTATTGAACAAATGAAAAATCGATATTTATTGCCCCTGCCCTGCTTCAACTAGGTAAAGGAAAAGCGAGGACGAGATTTTTGGATTCCTTTACTTTGTGATTTCGTAATTTCAAACGGCAGAAAACTTTGATTTATACTAATTTTATAATCTCACTCACTTGATTTTTTGAAAAAAAAAAACTAATATTTTATTTTAATCACCAGATAATTTCTTTTATACAAATTTAATGATTTTCACACTTTTTCCGTTCCGATTGATTGAAGAAAAAATTCACTCACTTGCGGATACTGTGACAGCGCGCATTCCAATAATCATACGTTTTCGGAGCTTAGCTTTTTTAGGTATGTATTTTTTTCGTTCTAGGGTATGCTGGAAAGTTAAACTTGTGCGCATGAATGTGTTGTGTAGGTGAAATAGGAAATTTATGAATTTCCATTCCATCATTCCAGAAGAAGTGTTTGAGGGAAAGGGAAATTTAAAATCTCTGGATTTAATGAATTTTAGGTCAAAATAACGTTAGGAGTCCGTACTGTTTGATTGTCAAAGTTATGTGGCTTTCGTTTCGACCAATTCAGATTTGGGTGTCAGATCTTAAATTTTACTGGCAAAACGAACACAAAACGTGATTTTATTTTGTTTTATGATTGTATGAGTGCCTTTTTTAAAACGACACTGGGTAAAAGTCACTTTTCTTTGATGTGTGTGCAAGTGCGTGTGAAAATCTGTGTAAATCTTGCTTAAAATCGAGATCTGCAAAATCGACTTCAGATCGACAAAAATTCGATTTTTTTGGTCGAAAGGAAAGGAAAAACTTGTCACAAATCAAAAAAATCAAAGAAAAATCGATTTTTTTGGTCGAAACGAAAACCACATTAAACACGTCTTCAGGGGGAACTTATGTAGTTTTCCATCTTAAAACTGGATTTACACGACTGACAAATAGGCAGTTTTCTATCAGTTTACTGCCAAAAGAATGAATTTTTCCTTTGTTTTGCCAGTTTTTTGACAGTTAGCCAGAATACTGCCAATTTGTCAGTCGACAAAAGTGAAAAAATCTAGACAAAAAGTGAACAAATCTACGTCACCAACAAAAAAGCAAAAAAAAAGAGAAATGTGAATTTAATTTCGTCACTCGGTGACAAAACATGTCTGGGAGGGATAGGATAACGACATGCGCAATATAATACCGCCATAAATACATAAAATAATATAATTGCAGTAATTATTTTTAAATTAAACGCAAATTGTTAACAAAATCGGACTTTCGGCATGTGATTGTGATGAGTGAGATTTTGACGTTTTGTACACAAAAGTCATTCAATTTAGAAGATGAAATTAATATTTGGAAGCGGTCTTCCATGAAAAACTGCGTTATTTTCTATAATAGTGTGAAATGTCACAAATACCAATGTATTTAAACCGGGACGGCCTTTGATGATAATGTTAAAGCGTCAAAATAAATCTTTTACAGCAAAATTAATAAACGTGGAATAGCGAAGGGTTAGGCCTTATTCCTTGGACTAAGTGCAAAGTGTTATTAATAAAACAAAATGTCTATTAAGTGACGTTTACTAAGCTAAACCACCGAAGTAGGTGGTTTAGCGAAGGAATAAGAACTAGATGTGTCAAATTTATTCTAAAATTAAAAAAAATATAAGTGAAGATTGCAAATTTAGTTTTAAATAAAAAATAATGATTTCTACCAGATTTATTGAGTTCTTAAACTATTTGCAATTATATTGGACAATCAGCCACCAACGACAAGAAAAAGAAAAATATACAAAACCAGATATGATCCAATGCAAGTGCTTAGTGAGGAGAATTTTGGGAAGAAATATAGGTTTTCCAAGAAAAATATGAGAAAATTCATAGCAATTGATGAAGATAACCTTAATGGGGATACAAGAGGTGGTCATAACACACAACACAAACATTAGAAAAATGATAATAATTTGGACAGAAATATAATATATTAATAAGAAAATTGTTATGTGTGTTTGGTATAACGTGAGTCTTTTTTTTTACAAATTATCATAATTTGCTATCAAAACCCATACAAACAAACAGGCATCTTACTTATTGTAGTAGATTTTCTTAGAGCATTTTTCGTAAACGTCACTTTACTATTCCACGAACATTTTGTTTTTATTAATGTAAAATTTTAACCCGTAGCTTAGCGCTTATTCTATGGTTTAGTAAAATCGTGGAATAAAGGTGGAATAAGAGTTTTTTATTAATAGGGCTGTTAAAGTCCGTATATATTTTCAAGCGCTTATCAATTTCGACCGCCTTATTATCATCCATCCCTGTTTAAAAATGTGTAGTTTGACATTTTAAAGATTTGTATTTGTTTCTTTCTCTTGCTTACATCTCTTTCTTTCATTCACTTGCAATTATGGGCCAGTTGACATTACAGAGATACTATTTTATAGGTTTGGTGCCACACTCACGTACACTGTATTTGAAAAAAAAACACCATTTCCATACATTTCTATGGGTTCAAAGCGTTTATAAACTTTCTTGTAAAGTGCTTTGCACATGAGGCTCAGCGAACTGCGAAATAGGAATGGTCGCGAATTTTAACATTTCATTCACATGAGTGGTTGCTTGCAACTGCCACCGACCCTGTAATAAAATTAGTTTTTTTGTATCAAACACTCATTAATAGGTAATTCGAAATTAAGTTTTCAGTTCCAAATACAAAAAATAATCAAATGACCGGATTTTTAACACTGACAAGAGCATGTAAATATTTTCCAACCAGGGACTTTTTTTGTTGTTGTTTTTAGATGTCAAATAAGAAAGAGAAAAGACAAAGACAAATCTTGGAAGACCTCTATTCCATTTTAATTTTATATATTCTTTGGCAGTTATTGACAACACAAATTTTTGTAAACGAATTTAAAATCAGATATCTTTTTGGTTAAAGAAAAAATGACAAAACCTAAGATAATTAATTTAAAAAAATGTGTTTTGAATTGTCAGAATGAAAACAAATTATTTAGCTTCCCAGAACAAGCAGAAGCCTATAACTTGTGGTTAAATGCGTTGGGACTATCGGGAACGCCGCTCTGTCGATCCGAGATGTATGTTTGCCTAAATCACTTCTCATCTCGTCAATTATCTGATAATGGGAGAACAATTACACCAATATCCATTCCAGATAAAAATATACCTGGTAAAGAGGATCCACCTGAATCTGAAATTGAAGTGGTTCAGCTTCCTGCGAAAAGCCATTATAGGAGTCCAAGAGAGATTTGCGATGTTAAAGAGTATGTAATGATAACATCTCACTTGAGTAAATGTTATCTCAAGTGTAAGACCTACAGATCCCTTCATAGATTCCCATCGGATTTGACTTCGTTCAATATCTGGATACGAAAATTGGACTTACCAGAAACAGTGAAACTTAAACGCACAGCAAATCTTTGTGACAATCACTTTTCGCCAGCTATGAGGACCTCTAAAACAATAACTAAATGCGCTGTCCCAGACATTTATTTGCCATCGCAATGCACATTTATAAATGAATTAGATGCTCCGTCAATAGATTCAATAATGCAGCCAAGCCGTAATCAAAAAATAACTTCTGGTACTGACGAGCCAAGAACAGAGGAGATCCGGAATCCCCCGGTTACGAACGTAAAATGTCTTGTTGATTTGACACTCGAGAATGATAGTACCTCTGTTGCATCCCAACCTAGTCTCCAACCCACATCAGATGTTATTTTACCAGAAAATAATAAAAATAGTCCATTTGAGTGTGTTCTGAAATGTCCAGAAAGCAAGACTTTGTATCGATTTCCAAATGTTGAATCCCGACGTCAGAAATGGCTGAGTCAAATCGGTCTGACCCATTGCTTTTGTAACACCAGGATTTGCAGTCGTCACTTCTCTGAAAAAATGCTATCCAACAAGAGGCTGACAAACTCAGCATTTCCAGATATAAATATTCCTGAGCCCGTACAACCACGAATACGAGTTGCATCTTTACCCCTGCAGAATGAAGTGCGCCCTGTAGTCCAAGAACTACCGCAGTATATTTGCGCTCTAACTGTACTCACAAACAACACTAAAATTAATACGATTATTAATAGCACCAAGTATATTAAGTACACGGTTGACAAGAGGGCTCCAAAGCGAGAGCGAAGTGTTCAAGTTGAAGTGGACGATTTATTTGGAAAAAAACTAAACGTAGGTATTTTAGCAGATGAGGACTTCGATGATGAGGAGTTTGAAATCGCTGAAAATATAAACTGTGAACAACAATCGGATTTGGTCAATAACATAGACAAGTGTCAAGTGTTTCCATCGAAAAGCAAAGACATGTTTGAGTGTCTCAAATGTGGAGAGATATCACTTGACCAAGAATCGAATCAAAGACATTTAAATTTACACAAATTGAGTCGTTTGTGCTTCCATTGCGGACGAATATTCGCAAATGGGGTTAAGCTAAAAATGCACGAAATGCAAGTGCACAGCATGGAGTTGAAAAAACTGATAAAAAGATGTCCTAAGGAGCATTGTAAAAAGGCATTTCATTCCAGAAAAAATCTTCATCAGCATTTGGATGAACACGCTAAGCCCGCCAGACATTTTTGTTATAATTGTGGCAGGTTATTCTATTCTTCACTGAAGTTGAGCTGTCATCTCTTGGCGTGCAGACCGAGAAATATGAGATCCAGGCTTAAACGATAATGCTTGAAGCCAGATATAGATAACAATAAAAATTTAACATTGAAAGCAAATTACTTATTGTGTTTGACTTTACTTTTTATTTAGGTGCGTCCAATGCCTATACACTGAAACGAAGATTAGCAAATCGAATAGGCAGGAATATAAAAGGACACAAATTTTACAAGAAAAAAAATAAATAAAATCGGAATTTTACTTTAGAAGTTCGAGGTTTAACAGTTTAAAATTTTGTCAGCTTTATCCGCTCGACTATTTTAATTTTTATAATTTCTGTGGGCTATCTATGAAGAAATTTAATGTTAAAAGTTACCAACTTAACTTTAAAGTAATGACAACTTTATAGATATAGGCTTTTTTAACGATCGACTTCGTTAATTTGACGAAGCATAACTTTAGTTTATTTGAAATGTGCATAACCATGTTTAAATAAATAAAGTAACCCGATTTTTTAATAATTCAGAGAAGGTTCGTTCGTTAGCCAATTAATCAAAAAGTGGTTTATTTACATTTCGTACGAAGTTCGTTTATCAGTTATGAATCACTTAAGATATTCATGACCGAACAATTTCTTCACTTTGAAACCACGGAAGTAGTTTATTAATATCTGATGGTAAAAAATATCTTGTGATGAAATTTTGAATTTATTACGTTAGTCATATAAGTATACAGCGAAAAAACATTGATTGCAGAGGGTTGTGACGAAAAAATCAATTCCATTCCATTCGTAATGGCAATTTGTATGGGATTTTCCGATACGATGGACTCTTTGATACTTTTTTTCGGGATTCGTAACAAGTTTTCGATTACGATTGAATTCGTGATAGGGGTGATTATACACTGATTCAACTGGAGACCCATCGAGGTTGTTTTAAAGAACTCTTTTCCAAAAATAAATCTCTATTTGGACTCTTTAGAAAAACAAATCATACTAATCGTTTTTGATTTCCGGATTTTCATGTCTGAGGTCTGAGTCCCAGCCCCCTTCTCCAAAAGTAGTTGTAGGTCCCCTCCAATCTTGCAAACAAACAACACGCACACAGGAATAGCTGTAAGTGACTAGGCTCTGGCTCTCCACGATTTAAATTGAAAAGTGAATATCTGAATAGTAACAGAACGCTTACCTATTTATCATGTCTCATGACCGTATAGAATGTTGAAATAGTTTCATTTCTTTATTTCATGAAATCATGGACGCTTGACCATAAGTCCTCTAAGTGTTTGATATCTTTAAGCAGATTGCATATTAGCCTCGTAATAGGATACTGTCCGGTCCAAACGACTTCTGCAGAAGCTGTAAGGATGAAGAGGAAACAATTCCTCACATACTCTGTACATGTCCTGCTGTATCCCAAAGACGTAGAATGCATATAGGTGACTTCTTCGACAACGATCCCAGTGATCTGGAAACTGTTAAAATTGTCTTACACGCTTCATAAGAAGCCAAGATAGATTAACGAGTAGGGAAAAGATTTCCTAGATCCATGTGGTAACGCAACGAGCCAACATTTGACCTCAGTGCGTCGACTCTCCGTCGACAGCCACTTCTACCTAATCTAAACTCTTCTGTTTTACTATTCTAAACACAAAAGCGCCACATCACCCATGATTCACAAAGAAGAAAACTACCACCCCTTGGTAGTTCAATTCCTAAGAACATAAATAATTTCGGCACTTCTTTGGTTTTATGTTTGTTTTTTTTTTTATTGTGAATTTAAAGGCTTAAATCTAACAGCAACAACAATTAACGATATTTAACTTGAAAGCAAAAAATATTTACGGATGCTGCTCCTTCACATTAAATGTTGCACCATCTTTGATGGAATTACAATACAAATATATTTTTAATAAAATAATAAAATTAAATTTTGTGTGAGATGCGCGACCTGATGTTGAATCAATCAATCGTTTCTCGTTTTATTTACTGTGGCTTGCGGAAAGATTTTCCAGCATATTTGGCAGCAGCACCCAACTCCTCCTCAATGCGGAGAATTTGGTTGTACTTGGCCAAACGTTCTGAACGGCATGGAGCTCCAGTCTTGATCTGGCCAGTGCTAAGACCGACAACCAAGTCAGCAATAAATGTGTCCTCGGTTTCACCGGACCTGTGCGACACCATGGTACCCCAGCCATTGCTCTTGGCCAACAAATGGGCCTTGATCGACTCGGTAACAGTACCAATTTGGTTGACCTTCAACAACAAGCAGTTACAGGCCTTCTTCTCAACGGCAGTTGCAATACGCTTGGGATTGGTTACAGTCAAGTCGTCGCCGACAATCTGGATTGGAGTATTGGCAGTCATGTTGCTCCAGGCATCCCAATGGTCCTGGTCGAAGGGATCTTCAATGCTGGTGATGGGAAATTCCTTGACGAACTCCAGGTACAAATTGGTTAGCTTCTCGGGCGACAACCACAGTGACTTGTCGCTGGCTGGGTTCTTGAAGTCCAAATCGTAGAGCCCATCCTTGTGGAATTCGGAAGCAGCAACATCCATGCCGATCTCGACCTTGCCGGTGTATCCGCCTTTGGCGATGGCATCTTGGATCAAAATCAAAGCTTCCTTGTTGTTTTGGATGTTAGGGGCGAAACCACCCTCATCACCGACAGCGGTAGCATCCAAACCGAATTTGTCCTTGATGACCTTCTTCAAGTGATGGTAGACCTCGGAACCAATCTTCATGGCATCGGTGAAGGATGAGGCTCCAGTTGGGAGAATCATGAATTCCTGCATGGCCAATTTGTTGCCAGCGTGGGAACCTCCGTTGATAACGTTGAATGCGGGAACTGGCAGAATGATGTCTTTGTTTCCGGCCAGGTCAGCAATGTGTTTGTACAATGGAACGCCCTTCTTGGCTGCGCCAGCCTTGCAAACGGCCAAGGAGATGCCCAAAATGGCGTTGGCACCGAATTTCGACTTGTTCTCTGTTCCGTCCAACTTGATCATGAAGTTGTCAATCTCCTCTTGCTGTGTGACTTCCAAGCCAGACTTCAAAACTTCTGGAGCCAGGGATTTGTTGATGTTATCGACGGCCTTCTTCACACCTTTACCATGGTAGTTATTCTTCTCTTCGTCGCGGAGTTCGAGGGCCTCATGGACGCCGGTGGATGCACCAGATGGAACTGCAGCCCGGAAAAGTCCCAGTTCAGTGGTAAGGTCAACTTCCACTGTGGGGTTGCCACGAGAGTCAAAGATTTGACGAGCTAAGATCGACTTGATTGGCATTTTGCTGGAATGAAAAAAAAAAAAATACGGTTATTTTCTCCAAGTCACCAGACTCAATAATGACCTCTAACTAGGTACACAAAGGTCATGCAATTCGCCGGTACATTTATCATTAAAAAACGAACATTCAAAATGACATTTATTATCTTTCCTTATTGATAAAGTGCCAAGATATATAACAAAAAAAAAAACGAAAATAAACAAAATTTATTGCACAACAGTATTAAATTCAAGTAATTAAAAAGAATGCAAAATCAAAAGAAAATGGATTCCGCATTCAATTGAAAAAATTGCAATTATTGCTCAATTTCTATTGAAACACATATATGTTATTTTCTTGCACTTACGTTAACAAATTAATTGTAACGAGTTGATTTGTAACAAATTAATTAATTCTGGATCTTTATTAAAGTTTTCCACAAAGATTTTTCTTAAACGAAAATTCTCTTCAGCAAACCAACGGGAACGGCGAACGACTGTCTCGGTTTTTTAGTAATCGTAATCGTAGTTTTGCACAGCAAAAATTATCGAATTCGCCGGCACTTATACATCGAAAATGGGTTGGGATGACCTTCCACAAGGTGACAAATTGACAGCCCTCTGAACTTTTTGTTCCACACAGGTTCCACAAAAGCTCTCTTGAAAAGTTTGAATTCTTAAATGAACATATTCAGTGGTTGGATAATAAAAGCTATTTATCATTAACGCCAGGCGCGCACATGCAACTAAACAGTTTGGTTGCGATTTTGAGCACTATGGGATTATATGAGAGTCCGCGCACATAAACCGGCGGACTCTCATATAATTCCGAGTGCTCAAAATCGAAACCAAAGTGTTTAGTTGCATGTGCGCGCCTGGCCTAAGGGTATTCCTGCAACATCGAAAACTTTGTCCCATTTTACATGAACAAATAAGTTGCTGGAGATTTTTTGGCGTCTTCTTTTGGGACGAGACTAGGGACATGCCAATTTATAGCAGTTATAACAGCCGTTGAAAGTGGGTGTGCGTTAACGCGCTCCGCGCGACTTGAAAAAGTATACCCAAAGGCGCGGCGGAGGACTCTGGCCCTGCGGGGCCGCATAAACAGTACTTTTATAAACCAAAACTGTTATAATTGGCATTTCTAGAGTCACTTTCCTTTCTTTTAATATGTTTGTTCACGTACTGTCCAAACCTACAAATTCGTGACCAAAATCTTTCAAAGTTAAGCCTAGTACGCTGCTGATGCGAAACGAAATTTTTTGGTGGTCTCCAACACGACAGCGAAATGCTTACGAAATCCACAGCGAAAAAATTAACTGCAAGCGTCACCAATTGCAAACAAAAAAACAAACGCAAAAAAATCACACAAAGCCATACTGTAATGAAAGATACAACAAATACAAACACAAAAAAACCTCAAATGTCACTTTTCCGCACATAATTAATGGTCCAGGCAATTAATTGAGTGTGAAAAAAGAGCGGAGACCTCTCCAAATAAGCATCTACAGTTATCAATTTCGCTCATCGAACAGCGTACTCCAAACCAAAAGGAGGACGAAATTTTTCGTTTATGACTTCGTTGTGTCATTTTTGTATGGGATTTTTCGTTTCGCATCAGCAGCGTACTATAGGCTTTAATATTGAACTAAACAAATTCGTAAAAATTAGTAGGTTTGGACAGTACGCGTACAAACATAATTTCTTCTCAAATCCGTTTGCCTTTCACACGAAGAAACAAAATCGTAAGAGATTTTCGGTAGTTTCCATTTATAAAGTCTATTGGTTCAACGCTCACTACAAAGACTCTGCTAAACTTGCACGAAGCATTCGCAGCGAATGGGTGACGACTGAAGAATGTTCAAAGGTTGGCATATCGCGCTAGTGTGGGTACTCTCATTAATCTTCATGTAAATAAATAAATTAAGACAGGCGAAAGTTTCATTGTCGTTCGATAGTATTCTCGCTTTACTTTTTCGAAAAGTAAATAATTAATCCAATAAACAAATTTTCACACTAAACACTGCGTAAAATTATTTTAAACTGAAAATTTTTGTATTTCTACGCGACCAAAAACTTATCTTTTCTGCGAACTGTCAAAAGAAAATTCACAATCTACAACATCAGGACGTATTCCACAAACTGGCGAACAGAAAATTCGCTCGAGTTTAACCTCAAACACTTTCTTTACTTCTTTATATTTTACTTCGATTCGCAGTTGTCCGCGACTACTCATGTGAATGAAATACATATCAAAAGTATTTCGTGGCTCATGTGCGAAGCACTTTAAATAATTAATAATTTAAAAACCGTCTGTTGTGTTCAGCCAGTCCATGAACACATCTCTAATGGAACGTAAGTGGCAAACGTCAAATTCCGTTTATTATTTGACATTTCAAATTTGTTTTTATTTCACATGCGTGTGCTAGTCCAGCATATTTTCGAAAAATAAATCCATTCAAATAATTAAAATTATTCTAACAATATGACCCTCATTGTGATGCCCGGTGAACGGATAATTGAAGCAGAGGAATTGGCGAAAACAAAAAAAGTAGTTCTTGGACCGGGGCTGCGTCGTTTGGATGACAAAGTTGTTGCTTGCAAGGCAGGCACTCTATTAAAAAAAGACACAAATATGTTCTGGGTTGATAGTTACCAAAAACGATATGTTCCAGTACGTGGTGAGGCTGTAATAGGTGTTGTATCTGCCAAAGCTGGTGATATATTCCGGGTCGATATTGGCGCTCACGAAAATGCAGCACTTTCCTATTTGGCATTTGAATCGGCGACCAAAAAAAACCGACCGGATGTTAATCCTGGAGATCTTTTATACGCCCGACTTATTGTTGCGAGTCGAGATTTAGAACCCGAACTTGTGTGTGTAAATTCGGTAGGAAAAAAGGGAAAACTAGGCGTGTTGTCAGAGGGATTCGTCTTCAATTGTAGCCTCAACTTGGCCCGAACAATTTTAAGAGAAGACTGTCCATTGCTCCGAGCGCTCACGAAAGAAATGCCATTTGAAATTGCTGTAGGTCTGAATGGACGCATTTGGATCAAGGCAAAGACTACAAAAGAGACGATAGCATTAGGAAATGCTATTCTGGCTGCAGAGAATTCATCAAACGTAGACATCGCGAAAATTTGTGAAAATATTGGAAATATTCTATTTACATAGTTTTATCTTTAAATAAAAAATAAAATATACGTCTGTGTGTATAATAATTTAATAAAAGCTATCCTACAATATTTTAGTTCCGAGACGCCAGCAAAGCACAATTTATGTATAGAATACAACCATAAGTTATTAAACCGAAATTTTATTTTAATTACGGAATTAAAGTGGTATAGCGAATTATTTAACAATAAAATTCTTCAACAATACCCTTGCATTTGTAAAGCCCGACCGTAAAAACTCTTCTAAACCCTTTAACTGAATTAATGAATGTTGGTTATTTTCACCGAATGTAATTATCTCCCATTGTTTTCAAGGTCGAAGAAACACTGATTGATTTATTTACTTATACATTTTTTTAAAATTCCAAGTCATTTGAACCACAAGGAAAGTTCGTTTCCCGTATTTTCAGTCATCGCCGGGTATCTTTGCGCAGTAGAAATGTATAAAACATCAAATAAAGTAAATCAGCAAACGTTTGAACAAATATTTTATTAGTTTATGTTATACATAAGTATTTATCATGACTTATTTCTTCTTCATTTCGCTTTTTTTCACTTCATTTATAAAATATCACACATCACTTCTTTCGAAAATTTGAATTTACTTCCTTCGTTGACCGCCTCCAGCCAAAATGGTTGCAATTCGAATAAATATGTTAAGTGTGTCCATATAGATTGATAGAGACCTGTAAAAAAGAAAAGGAGATTTGTTGAGGAAGGAAGAACAAAGTTTTAAGGAGGAACAAACTCACTCATTAACTGGATCAAATGGTCTTTGGGTAAATAATGCTGGATAGGTCTCCGCTTTGCGAACAATGCGCTGCGTGTCGTAGAGTAAAAATCCGCTGAATAATACTAATCCTCCATAGAGAGAGACTGAAGCTAAACCAGCGCCAAGCATAGTGGTGGGTGGAAGCCACATCGAAGCCATTGATGAGGCAAAAACGAATCCCAGTCCAATAGCCAATGGACCCCCCATGTATAAGAATTTATCGCTTGGAGCACAAACTGCCACAGTTGATAGTCCACCTACAATGCCAGCCGTGTAAAGAGCAGCCCTAGTCAGAATTGGACCCCCCAAAAAGCAGAGCGGAGCCACTACACCACCAATAATGGCACAATGTGCTGCCCAGGCAAGTTGTTTTGTGCCTAGACCGGGTGAATATGGAATTGCCTGGGTTGCCACACCCGAACCAATCATTACAGCGAATGTGCCAAGCATCGACTTGAATTTAAATAAATTTATAACTACTAAAAACAAATTTAAAGTCAATGCAAGCTTACCATCCATCCGTTGCGGGTTACCAAGTTCAAGAGCCTTGGTGTTCTAAATACTGCAACTGCGCTTGCAGCTGTCAATGCCACAGATGCACCAAAGTATCCGTAGGTTGTGTGAATTCTCTCTTTTACATACTTGGGCCACAACCTTCGTACAGAATAATTCAATTAGAAAATAGTTATTTTAATCGATTATTTATGAATAAATTTACATTGAATTGTGTTGAATGGTTGCTGGATTTCCTAGCCCGACACCGTAATAGCAGAGAGCACCCATTCCCACAGCTGCAGCGCCTGCAGCAGCCCCTTTACCAATAGAATAAGCTATAACCAGAAAATGTTTAATTTTCCAACTAACAATTTTGTAAAGTTTCTTACCATTTTGTCCGGGAGGTCCCATCAATTTCTCTTTCCATGTTGGTGTTTGTAACCGACTTCTACTGACGCCGGGACGTGCATCCCTCGAGTATTCCCGAACAAATTGTTTCTTAACAAAGCCAGCATTGTTCTGGAGTGTGGATTTTATTTGAAGTGGTGATGACCTCAAAGGCACAGTTAATGCCAATCTCAACATATTATATTATTTAGCTTCTATTAAATGACCATAAGAAAAAAGTGAAAAATATTATGTAGTACGTAGGTAATGTGATGAAATAATCACTGCGTAGTCGAAACTTTACAAATTTAATTTCCTAGTTTATTTTGAGAGTTTAACAGTAATAAATTTGTTTGTACAAACCTGTGTGTTTAGAAGGAATATACAATAAGTTGTTAATGATCGTTTGAGTCTGTAAAAATATTAAAATTTCGGAAGCAAGAATTTCTAAAGAGTTTCCCGAATATGCTGGAAAGAACGATAATGGAAGAATATATGTGTGAACTGTCAAACAAAAACACTCTATATAGAGTGTTTTTGCTGTCAAATGAAATCAATTCTACAAGTGCTGCCAATATTACTAGTATGCCCAACGAACGTATCCAAAATAGGTGCGTTCGTGTGCTATCCAAAACTACTTGATTCTGGACCAGTCCAATCTTGTTCGCGTACTTCCATTTCATGTCGGAAAAGAATGCTCGCGAGACAGAAAATGATTTGCCCTTCCTAACAACTTTTACCTGAAAAATTACTTCTGGCAGAAAGTAGTAAGTTTTGGGGTTCTGCCGGACTCTCATATAATCCCATAGTGCTCAAAATCGCAACCAAACTATTTAGTTGCATGTGCGCGCCTGGCCTAAAAGTGACTATGAATATCCCCCAATGAATTTCATTCACTTCTGCTATCTTGTGTATTATAAAATTCAATAAAGAATGCAGAATTACAATTGAAATTCCAATTTTTGTCATACTGTTTACGTTTTTTTCGGTCTTTTGTTTAATTTTTGTTGACGCTGAAAAAGTGGCAAACATTTTTGGTTCGAAGGGTTTGTGTACTTTTGGGCAGTTTAACTTCCCCCTGAGAGAATTTCATCATCGTTCCTAATAATTTGACAGATTGACATTTTTAGTTCGGAAAGTAACCGAACAAACCTATTCTGAACTGTCAGTTGTCACTCTGTACTAAAAAAGAACGGTCAAAACAAAACGTCAAAATACTCAATTTTCCGTCACCAGTCCATCATAAAAATGTTTTCTAAATTCTGACCTTCATTATTCATATTCGCGAATAGTTGTAATTGAATTTTGTATATTGTAAAGGTACTTTATCTTGGGTATGGTGTTGGTGTTCGGTTAGCCAAAGTATATCCATCCACTTAAGAAAACAACAACCACCTTTCCATTTCTAAGTATATTCTAATTGTTTTGTCTGGTCTAATTAAACACCATCTGAAAATGCCCAACAAGAGTAACTTAAAAGAAACCATCGAACAAAGTAAGTGAACATAAAATATTCTTGTAGATCAACATTCGATGATGTTTTTAAACATTGGGAATACAAATAAACTTTATGATCAAAATTAAGACTAAATTTTTTCCTTAGATGGCCACACTCAACGGACAGAATATTCTTGGGAAGAAGTAAGCATTGAAGTGCCATGGGGAACTGTACAAGGTAAGTAAGAGAAAGTTCTTTAAATATGGGCAAAACATTGTCATGAATAGTGTAGGTCAGAAGTCAATACTAATGTATTACAAAAAAGATTATTCTTTACTTAATGATGAGTAATTGTAAAAACACGACACTTTACAATATCATCCAAATCTTATCTTTTTGTCATATCGTGGCAAAGTAGAGATACAATCATTTCTCTTTTATTTTTATTAAAAATACGCAAATCATCCAGGAAGCCAAAAGAAAAACTTAATTCCCAAACACACGTTAAGTAGATATATGGTATAGGGCTATAGACCAAAATCAAATAGAATTTTGATGGAATTCAAATCTATGGGCTAAGTGCCCGCAGTTCGGTGTTAATTAGTTGTTGTTGTCTGAAGTGTCTGTTTTGACGTAGTTTTAGTGCTTTTTAACTACTACTACTGCAATAAGTGATGACTGATGAGCTATTACAACACTAATTTTGTGTTTGCAGATATTTCGTCACAAGACGTCGCTTGCATTAAACGCTTGAGCAAAAAAGTAATTCCTAGGTATACATTTTCTTCACATTTTTTAAAAATAAGCTTAGTTGTTTGTGAACATGCCTCATCATCCTTTATATTTATGTATATTTATGCTATATGCACCTAAATAAAGTATTCACCAAAACGTGTCGTCTCTTATATTCTCAATTCTATTGAATTTTGTTTGTTTTCGTTTGACTTCCCGAAATGACTTCCGACAACTCAAATTGATGTTTGTTAATTTCCAATGATCATTATCATTTCCATACATTCAAATATAAATAAAATAAACAATCAATATTAATAAATTATTGTATATTTCTTTCAGGTAAATGGTGGGGTAGC
The DNA here is from genome assembly GCA_932273885.2 of Leucozona laternaria. Lineage (NCBI taxonomy): Eukaryota > Metazoa > Arthropoda > Insecta > Diptera > Syrphidae > Leucozona > Leucozona laternaria. The sequence goes on from OW026368.1 coordinate 92,930,688, forward strand.
CGAGAAGAACAACCCATTCTGGCGCTTCATGGGTGGCAAGATAATGCTGGAACCTTTGACATGCTCTGTCCTCTGCTTGATCCATCATTTCCAGTTTTTTGCATTGATTTGCCTGGTCATGGAAAGTCAACGCCTTATCCCCAAGGAATGCAGTACTATCTTTTTTGGGATGGAATCACTTTAATTCGAAGAATTGTCAAGAAATTTGGTTGGAGCAAAATGATCCTGATGGGACATTCGTTGGGTGGTGCTCTGACCTTTATGTATGCTTCAGCCTTTCCCGATGATGTTAGCAAACTGATAAACATTGATATTGCTGGGCCAACTGTTCGTGATCTAAAAAAACAGGCTGACATAACTGGCAAGAGCATTGATAAGTTCCTTGAATACGAGACCCTGCCCGAGTCCAAACTTCCCTGTTACAATTACAATGATATGGTGAGACTAGTGCTGGATGCTTATGGTGGCTCAGTAGATGAAGAGGGCGTTAAGATTCTAATGAAGCGAGGAATGCGCCCAGCTCCGCAACATTTGAATTCCAAGGGGTTTCACTTTACTAGGGACGTTCGACTGAAAGTTAGTTCTTTGGCTATGTTCAATGCCGATCAAGTGTTGGCCTTTGCCTCGCGTATCAAGTGCAAGGTTTTGAATCTTCGTGCGGATCCGGGGATGGACTTTGAGAATCCCAAGATGTATGAACGAGTGATAGAAGCTATGCGTGAAAGTGCGCAATTGGTAGTATACCGAAAAGTACCTGGCACTCATCATGTTCACTTAGTAACACCGCAGGCGGTTTCTGGTGAAATAAATGACTTTTTGAAAATATAAACAACTTTTAATATATTCCTACTATGGAAGATAGTATGTGTCTCAGCGATTGGGATTTGAAGGGTTAAGTTAAAAGAGATTGTAAATACTTTTTTGGTGATAAATTGAACAAAATAAAAAAACAGAACAAAACAAAGAGCGTTGGGTTTGTCATGGTTTCTTAGTAGTGTTTGTTCATGGTTTCTTAGCAACACTTCTTGTTTTGATTTTTAGAAATATTTTATTTTGTTTTATAAACGGTGTACCTACCTATGTACCTATAAACAACAATGGATCAAATTGACGAAATTAAAGAAATTCTTATAAAATATTCAACAGCTGAAGAACTTTTGGATAAAAAGTTACAAGAAATGTGAGTGCTGGCATTATATCTTACTAATTATTATAAATTTGAAAGTACGTACATACATACCTATACATATTTTTCGACGTTTGCTGATCAATCAGGCTCAAATGGCTGAAAATATTTTAATAAAATTTTGTGTAGTGGACGATTATATACATATGTAGTAGAATAGGTAAAAGGATACTTTTGTTAACGATTATGAAATGAAAAAAAAAAAACAAAAAATGTGTGTGTAGCTCAATAGAGTTTGAAATTCTCTTGGAAAAAAATAAAATAAGAATAAATAATTATAGACAAAACAATTCATACATACATATGTACAAAATCCAGCAATTGACGATATTTCAACGATTTTACGAAGACATAATATGTGATGTATACATTCTTCCTATCCAGTTATTCAAGCTGGAACATTTCGAGTTGTATCTAAATTGGATATTATTTAAATTGTTATTCTTTAATTAAAAAAACGTTAAAAGTTAGTATTTATTCTTACCCCTTAACCCTTATCAATTTTTATTTTAAGGTAGGTACACTTAGCCCACACAACATGTAAAAGATACATGTATGTGTAGCTACTTAAATTCTTTAAAGCCGAAAACTATTATATTGTTATTTTGCTTTCCTTTAAACAAGGTGTTGGCCAATAGAACACATTTAGTTCAAATTTTTTCAAATAACAAATTATCTCAAAATCGGTAACACATTCCCCTTACATATTATCGGTGCTATCTCTTTTCCTACCTTTTCAGTGTTAAGTTCCTAACATGCATATTTTACCAAGTTTTCGAAAACTTTTTTTCAATAGGTCTGAAGAAAAGAAGAGAAAATGCTTGACATATCGAATTGTCCTTCTGGATTACCAATCGAAAAGCCCATCAAAAGAAACTTTCACACCAAGAAACAAGTTGCTAGAGATTTTTTACCTTTTCTTTTAATTTCTTCTAAAATCACTTGTAGCTTTCACACCTGGGAAAAAAGTCGTAAGATTTTCTGTAGTTTAAAGATTTTGGAATTATAAGCGATTTTTTTCGATTTTGAGACGAAACTATGAATCTGTCCAAAAAAATTTAAGTTTTTAAAGATATGCAAGATTTTGGAAAAAAGTATTTAACATAAATTGTTGGAAATCATGTTGAATATTTTTTATCTTAAACTAATATTTACCGAGATATTGGCATTAACACTTAAAATGCACCAAATTCAAGATGGTGGCCACCCCTTGTGGAAAATGAGGTGGGAAAACTAAGTGAGAGTATTCTGGTGGTACCTACCTCCTACCTACACTTAAAATTTCATTGGACTCCGATTTAACGCAAACCTAAACTACAATTTGACTGGACTATAAGTTGAACGCACAATAACATGAAGTGTGAAAAGGCATGTCAAACAAATCTTCCCAAAAGTTATGGCCTTTTCGATTGGTAATCCGGGAGAACGATTTGATACGTGTGAACCCTTCTGGAACGATTCTGAAAACAAAATCAGAAGCAAATTTCTCTTCTTTTCAGAAGAAGAACTGTCATTCTGACCGCAATCGAAAAGGCCATTAATTCACCCCCATATTTCTCGCCTACAAACTGAAAGTTGATGGAAAGTGGAAAGTCAGTTTTCTCGTGGAATAGGCGACTTATGGGGTTTTACATTGGTAAAATAAATCAATTTATTTTTGATTTAAAATTAATTTTGCAGATCTAAATTTATCGACAGCCTTCTCCCTGTACTAACACATAATTTACAGCTGTCAGTTTGCAATTTCATTTTTTTTATTTGATTAGTTAATTTCGTGTTTGAAAATTTGGTGCAAAACGTGAAATATAATAGCTCATTATAAATAGAAGAGTTTAAGATCAATCGCTTATTTCATCAAGTTCATCTTTCTCTTCTAAAAGTGCATCAACGCATGAAGATTTAATTTTTTTTTTGAAATATTGACACAGAAACGAAATTACACAAATACAATGACAAAAATAAATCAATTTGAAATCGGGTTCCATTCGCCACGAAAAAAATCATTTTTTAAATTGATATCTAAATTTACCAATAGAAAAACCTAATACTAAACAGACTTATTATGCCTGTTTGGTAACTCACATTTTGACCATGTTTCTAAAACTGGTTAACAAATTTTCGCAAACATATTTCACGTTACCAAACAGACCTTCTCGACAAACTTTGCTTATTTCAGGCACAAACCACATATTTTAGTTTGAGAACCACACAGTAACCATATCTGCCTAAAATTTGTTGTCAAAGTTGTTGTCGATAAACTTTCCCACTATATTTTCAAAGTTAAAAATCAAATATAAAAAATCATCATCAAGGGTTGTTTTTGAAATACAGAATTTCCAGAAAAAAAATTATTAAGATTTTTTTTAATCCAAAACATATTTTTTTTGAAAAAAATATAAAACTCGTATTAATAAATTTTTTTTTCTGGATTTTTAAAATTTTTATGGTGAAAACGGTTTTTTTTTGATTATAAGATCAATTTTTATTTTATTCTTCTAGATTGTTTTAAAAATGCAATCAAATTTTATAAAAAATCGACCGAATTGTTTTGGAAATATTGAGTTTTTGAACAAAAAAAATTTAATCTTTTTGAAAATTTTAGCATCTATGTATTCGATATTCACATTTTGCATACAAAATGTTTTAAAAACCCTTATTTTCAGCAAGCAGGAAGAACTCAAATCAAAATTAAACGATGAAGAAAATGATAAATCTTCACATCAAGAACCCTGCAAACTATTTAGTTTAGAAGAAGCCAAACTTAGAAACTCGAATTTGATTAAGGTACATGTACATAATTTGAAATTTATTTACTAAGCAGGCTTATTTGTTTTTTTTTTTTTTTTAACTTTCAATTTCTTTGCAGTCATTGGAAATTTCAAAAGCACGCTTAAGATCCAGATCGACATTCTCACCAGTCGAACAAATTCTCCAACAAGCAATCGAAAATTACCGGAAGAAACCTGCACTTGCACATATTCCAAGCATGTAAAAAGCCTTTTTTTTTATATACCATATTGCCTTAAATAAGTTGAGAAACATTATCAAAATTCGCTAACTTAGTTTTAAATAGGTAAATACCCTTAAAAATACATTTTTCTTTTTTGATCGATTTTGAATTTATCCTCATGATTGAAATATGTTTTATGTTTGTTAAATGACAATAAATTACCACATGCGAAAAGGTTGATCTCTGTCCCAGTTTTTAAGCCAATATATATATTATATATAATGTAGGTAGCCTTATAGATCTACTCCTACTATAACTTTTTTTAATTTCTTGTGTTATAGGGTGCATTGAAATGTACTGAAATTAAAAACACATTGAAAGTTTATTTAATTTGAAAGAAAATTACTTCAATAGCTTAGAATGAAGTGAACAACACTGATATTAATTGTTTTTTTAAGAACTCGGATATAACCATAATTTAATGCTTTATCCTTAAAAAAAATAGAAGAAGAAGAAGTAGCAAATCAGTTTTTTTTTTTAAATAAAAACAACAATTTCTTTTTTTTTCAAGCTAAACCAGAACCAACAAATTAAAGCACAGACCATACAATTTTTCTTAAACCAAAAAGGTGAACATGTTGCACTCTTAACCCTGATTTATCCCAAAATATACCAAAAAAAAAACACTTTTTTCCCTGAATTGTGTAAAGTTTGATAAGTTTCGAGTTTAAAAACTACATAATTGCCTACTGGACGCATGTAACAATGAAATATAGGCGTGTTTTTTTGCAAGCCCGGATGAAATTCGTCGAAAAAATCGACGTCGGGGATAAGCACAGAGCATTCTCGGGGCTTAACTTAAGCAAGTGGAAGTGTTTTGGTCATTCTGTACCATACATGAAAGCGGTACGTAACGAAATGGGCGGACTGCCGAGTTGCTTATACAACAATAGCTTGTCTTCTGGCTGAGTTCATTCCTTTTCCGGATGGAGTGGTACGGAATATTTAAATCACAGATTAGCTACATGAAGATGAGAATCCCCGGCAGCCATTTATCAGTTATCAGATAAAAAATGAGAATGTGTGTATAAAAATCTCACACATAAACAGTAGGGATCTTCACACACCTTGTTAAATTGTTGTTGCAATTCACATCTATTCATCGACGCGGGAAAAAATTACAAATACAACAATGTAAACAAATGGGTTTTGGAGGGTGAAACGTACGAAACATTCTCATCTTCATATGGCTAATCTGTGATTTAAATTGCTTGCATAGAAGTGGATAGCTGATAAAATCGAGTTAACAGTTTCGTTTTTCAATTGCCTAATTAAGCTTCAGAACTAAGTAAATTTCTCGTAATTATTTAAAAAAAAATAACTGTTAACGAAACAGCCCTTATGTATGAAGTAGGTTTGTCCGATGCATTATGTAGTTTATCCAAAACAATTTTCTGTAATTTTTGTTTTTTTATAACTTAACTGCATTGAGCAAAATTGTCAATTAATATGATCAATAATGTGCCATAGCTCTCAAATTAAGATGAATTTACATCTGAATTCATGTAGGTAGATACTATAAGTCTGATAATGTTTACTATTTGCTTTTTTTATCTTTAAACTTACGACATATTGAGATCACACTTGCATAACAATAAACGAGTCGACGCATTTGATAAAGACGCATGTTCATTTTTTTGTCGAAACATATGAGTTTCTATTAGACGGCATTGGACACATTAATGTCATGTGTTCAACATTTTGATAAATAATTTTTTTATTTATACCTGACGGTCCTAAAACATGAAAAATGAAAAGTAACAAAATATTGAAACAAATGTTTTACCAAGATTGACACAACTAAAAGTTAAGTTAAGTAAACGTTGTTTGTTCACGCATTTGAATTTAGGTCGAGACGCCCGCCATAGGTACTTACACTTGCTGGAGTGTTATTAATTTTATTTGAAAGGTGATACATTTTTAAATATAACTTTTTTCCTTGGTAACACAAAATTATGAATTTAAAAGCAAACGCTAAAACTAATAAGATTTTAGAAAAAAAATTAATATTAAATAAAATGGAGAATATGTACCAAGTTGTTATATGGTTTTATAGATTATCAAGCCTTAAAGATGTAAGGTACATATATTTGTTTTGAATATAGATAGATAACTGACATTAAGTGGTTGGGAAAATATAAAGCTAAAAATAAAATAAATAAAGTAAATTGTTTACATTATTGGTTTAAAAATAAAGAAAAAAACATAAAAAAATATGAAAAAAGTGTGAATTGATATAAAACTCAATTTGAAAATTTGTAGTGTCACGTTCTGGATTCACTTCGAAAACCTAAGATACTCGAGCGTCGAGCATCCATGTATGTTTTCGAACGGCCAAAACTGCATAGGTTATACATAGGCTTGTTTTTTTCAAGCCCGAGGTGTTTGGTTGATAAAAACGACATTGGTGATTAGCTATGCCATTACATAAACAAAATAAAGGGTTTTTTTTTCAATAAGGGCGGGTAGATGTTGAAATGGAATAAAACAAGCTCTGTCTGATGTGTTAACAAAAGTCTTTTTTATTAGAAAGGCCCGCATGTATGCCATTATGTATGGAGTATGACATCGATCAAATGCCCGCCTGAGCTTCTTTCGGTGGCACTGATCCGAGTGGTCTAATTTTCAATGTCTCGTCCGCATAGATCTGGCTGAATTTGAGTTATATGTTAACTTTGAGTGCATCGGTGGATTAGGGCTTATTGACCCATAAGACCTGCAACTTCAGAATATACAAGAAAAAGTCTAAAGTGTTAGAATGCCCGGGTTCGAGAAACTATCTTAAGTTATCCGGATAGGTTTGTGTTGTTTGTTTCCGTTTTCGAAAATAATAGCTGATGTAGGTAACAAAAGCGAAACGTGTCTGAAATTTTTTGAATAGGTGAATAGACTGATTTTAGATCAGTTTAGTGCAAGGTTTGTACTCATGGAACATACGATACAATCATAATAATAATTTTAACTATATGCCTGTAAGACCTAAGGTCTTTTAAATGCAACCTGAATTGTACGGCACTAGTTAGAAGGAATAGAAGGATAGAAAAGAATTTTCGCTGACACAGTAGACTGAGAAATAACGTATTGATTATCTCCAATTTAAATCATTTTTGGTACCGCAAGGCCAGGCCCCTCCGCTCCGTAGCGTCGCGCGCCGCCGTCGCGTCGGTGAGCACACTTCGGGCACCCATAGTATTCTCTTCAAGTCGCGCGAAGCTCGCTGATGCACATCTTACTTTTATTTATAACTGATAATAGTAACAAAATCAGTCATTAACAAGATATATGGGAATAATGCAAAAATAAGGCAATTTCCTCAAAAACCGTTAAAACCCTATTTCGCATACCTACCCTGGACGTAGGTAGATAACACCTATTGGTGAAACCCACTTTTTTTTTAAATTTCTCATCGTAAAAAGTGTCATTAACATAATTATGTAAGGATATTCAATTTATGCGTATTCGATTTATCGCACATAATATCCAAATTAATTTTGGAAGATTTGGTTAAAATTTCGAAAAATTAATTTGTATGAGAAAATTTAATAACAACTTGGAGTTTGAGTTTCGACATTTTGAACATTAATTATCAAATCTAAAAGTAGTTAATCGCTTTTTTTGATGTTCTTTTATAATTTTCGGATTTGATTTTAGCTGCTCGGTCGAAAATGCTGCTTTTTGATTTACTAAGTCATTGAAACACATTTGACATTTCAAACTCACAACGTATAGGAACGCTGTACGCTTATTATATATACAGTTATTTCTATTTCAATATGAGTACAAAAATTGATTATTTAAGACCAAATGGAATTTTTAAACTAGGTATACATATTTATGTGTTTGCAAAATTAATATATTGTTACTCATTCAAATAAGTAAGCCATATATTGATTAAAGTGTTACGTTACGTACCTTCGGAACACCGAAAAGTCTTCACACTAATTATTTTAAAAAACTCAAAATAAACTGCTTCTCTTGAACCTGTATGGAATGAGTTTTTTTTGAAACACACTAATATAGGTATAGATATATGTACCTATTAAACGTATATATGTAGGTTTTTGTTTAATGTTTGCACAAGTGCTAAAGTCGAGAATGGGATTCGCAGTGATCAGCCTTCACTTTATATTTTTAGAATTGTATCATTCGTTAGGTAGGTACTTGTGTTTTCATATTTTTTGATTTTTTTTCCATACATCAGAAGTGATAAGTTTTTTGTTATAAATAAATTAATTTCTTATTATTATTTATTGTACTATTCAAACTAGAATGTCAGTTTATTAGACTTGACCATTCTTTATTCCGTCAATTTCATTGCTGTATCTCTAGCCAAAATAAACGAATTATAAATTAATTCGTAAACAATTGGTGGTAGCACCTTTAAGTTGTTGTTGTTGTTCATAAATTTATTTCTGTCAATCTGAGACTTTAAATGTGGGCCCTTATCAGGACCAAAAGGTCTCTTTTATTCTCTATCGAAATGTAGACTCATAGTGGAACGTTAACATTAATAAGACCAATATCAAGAAATTAAATTAGAATCAAAAGATAATAGGTTCTAGATCCAATGCCCCAAACCGTTTTAAAGTTGTCCTGCCTACTTAAGCGTCCTTTATAACGGTGCAAAATCGACAGGGACGACACTTGAGAAATGCCAATTTATAACAGTTATCTGATAACAGTGGTCGTGCGTTAACGCGACTTGAGAAAAAAAAAAACTCTGGATGCCTGAAGCATGCCCACCGGCGGCAGCGGAGGGCCCTGGCCCTGCTGGACCGCATAAACAGTATTTTATAAACCAGAACTGTTATATTTGGCATGTCTAGAGTCACTTCCATTCGAAAAATCTTGCGAATTATAACAATTATAACAAAAGAGGTATGGAGGTACCATAGCGCACCTGTATAGTGCCCATAGCACACCTTCTGTAAATAAAATGTATAAATGTATGTACCTTATGATTCTATCCCGCCCAAATCAAGCAACTAAATTTGAAATTATAATGTTAGAACAGGGACTATCTCGACATCTATTCTTATTCTATTGTTTTCACTAAGAATAGGTGACGAAGTCATAAGATAATAAAACAAAGATAGTGAAATAAATCAAGTGCTCGAGTTTCTGCTGATGGTCCCGACAATCTTTTTGATTGAAAAACCTTGTCGTGCATCACTAGAGGTGAGGTGCTGTCAATGATAAATGTGTTTATCTTCCTGATGTGTGACCCAGATGTTTGTTAATATACATACATCCATACATAATGTACATGTACAATATTTTTTTTTATCCAAACGACTCTATAGAACACTTTAAAAATTCTTATCTAAATATAATAAAGAAAAGCAATATTCCATATACAGGGTGTCCACCGGGAAGGTATACTCCTTTGTTTGTTTATAATTTTTGATTAAATGAAAGAAAATGGATCTTATATTGATAAATGTTTTAATGTCGGCAATTATGTATGGAATAGAATATCAGGTAAATGTCCGCCTCTGTTAGTTTCACAAATGCGAGCCCTTTTTGAGCACATTTTTCATAACATTCTCCAACATTTCACGCGGTATTTTATTAATTTCATCACGAATATTTTGTTTGAGTTGCTCAAGCGTTTCTGGTTTGTTTGCATAAACCTTGCTTTTAAGATATCCTCACAAAAAGAAGTCCGGAGCAGTCAAATCAGGCGACCGTGGAGGCCAATCAACATCACCATTTCTTGAAATAACTTGTTGTGGAAAGAAGTTTAGCGGTAATTCCATTGTAATCCTGACTGTATGCGATGTGGCACCGTCTTGTTGATACCACATGTTAATCAAGCCCAAAGCATGCAGTTATGGCGTTAAAAAGTTTTAAATCGTATCACGATATCATTCACTACACGATAAATAGTGCGTTTTGTTGGCACGTTGTTTCTCCCAAAAATTTCACGTAACTTTCTCATCGTCACAGTAATCTATGATTGATTTTGATAAAATGTTTTAACGATTAAAACACGTTGGTTTATCGAATAATTTCCATAATAAATTTGCCACGTGTCTACCTCACGACTGCCAAATATGAACTGTCAAGACTAATGTTTACCAAAATGGCGGCAAAACAAAGTAATTAGTAATCCTTCCCGGCGGACACCCTGTACATAAATTAATATAACATTACCAAGTTTACAAACAAAAATAATATCTCAAAACATTTTAATCTGATAAACGAATAAAATCTGATTGTGCTGATTTTTATGCTCATTATAAATTGTCAGTTATCTTATAATCAAGTTGAGCAGTTAGTGCAAATTAAATAAAAATAAAAAGAAGTCATATTTATTTTAAACAGGAAAAACCAATTTCTCATATCCTCCAATCAGAAACCTTTTCATATGAAAAAGGAAGCAAAAAGACAAACATCAAAAATATCTATAAACCCACATGTTTGTTATCAATGATGGCGGAACAATCAAACCAGGTGAGAAAATATTGATATATGGAACTTAAAAAAAAAAAATAGGAACAAAAAAACAAATGAAAGCATGTCACTGTCGTCGACGTGTGCACTTGCTGTTTAAAGACACAAACGACACACATAATACGTCATCTAAAAACTATAGTTCCGTCGTGTCGTCTCGATATGTGGTTTATCTTTACCTTCTCCACCTTCACTCTACTTCTGAGCTATTTATCATTAAAATATGTACCTACCTGTCTCTTGATAGAGAGGCTCCGATAACAAACATTTAAATGTCTCCGAATTTTTTTTTTCTGTGGTTTTAAGTGAATTTTGTTTTCATAACTTTTTAATTTAACCAAATTTTCAATTCAGTTCTATTTCAATACGCGTCAGGTGAATGCGGAGGCTGTCTCCATTAAGTTTTTGACATTTTAAGCCTATATACGAGGCACATTAAAGAAAAAAAAAAAAAAAAATTAACATGTTCCAAAGAAATGAGCATTATTTTTATCATTAAGTAGCAAATTACTTAAGCCAAGTGAATATAAACTATCCGGTGGGAGTTGCATTGATAAGAGTTTGTTCGTTTGGCTTAAGTTATTTTCGTACTTAACTGTCAACGATGGATGTCAAGGAAAATTTGCCATTTGAGTGATTGAGTGATTAAAAAAATAAAAACTGTCAAAATACAATATGTGTTAAATAATTAAAACTTTTTCCAGAATCACATCTGGCGGGTTATCTGCAAATTAATAATATGTGAAAACTGTATAAGAAGGTATTTTTGGTTTCAAATTATTTAAATGTTTTATTCTGAGCACATTCATAATTAGTATACTGTTAAAATGTTAGCACTGCATTATCAAAAAAGGATTAAATTAAAATCAACTACCTACATACATATATTCATATCGAATTGACAGAGATTTGCGATTTCTACTAATTACTGCTTTTGCATGACTTATGTGCTAAAAAGAAATAAAGGCATAATTATTAATTATGACGTGTTCACGACAAACAAAGTACATATTTGTTTGAAAAAGCAAGTAATTAAAGTGATAATAAAATACGTTTAGATAATGCCGTATGACTTATGTTTTGAAAAGGTGTATGTATGTACATAACTATACGAATTCAACGAAAATTTGAGATTGTCAACGTCAATAACTATGATGTGGCAACTGGCAAACAATTTAGAGTTTTGTCAGCTTTGGTCTTAATGGCTGATTATATGTAAATACTGGAATTAAAAGCATATTTAATTTTTAATGCTAAAAGTAAATAGTAGGTAATGATAAGAGTTGTGAATGATTGTAAATCTAACAATAATAACAAATTTAACTTGCTTGCGATGATAAAATATCAGGGCAAAACAAGACCCCGCAGATACATATCTTTTTGTACCACGTTTTTAATTCGGCAAGTGCGAAGAGTGGCATTTTAATTATTTAGTTTTGATAAAATTATTTATACTTGTACAATGAAAATTTAATATGTCTATGAATGTAAATGTATCTTATTTGAAAAGTTTTTAGACGTCCTGCAATTTGTTAAATATTTTTTTTTGTTTAGTTTACATTCAAAAAATCTTAAAATTAAAAAGAATTCAGAAAAATTCTTTCATGCCTACAAATAATCTTGATCACATTTATTTTGTTCAATAGATGAAATATTCTAGTGATGTGTAAATGTTTGAAGTTTTGTTCTTAAATTTTTTATGGACGAGAATAGAGAAATGCCAATTTATAACAGTTATAACAATTTATTGACATAAAAAGTGGGCGTAAGTTAACATCGTGCGAGTTGGAAAAAAAAAAACTCTATAGGTGCTCGAAGTATGCCCACTACGTAGGGCTAGAGCTATATGCGGTTGGATAAACAGTACTTTTATAAACCAAATCTGTTAGTCACTTCCTTTGATTTATTATATCAATTAGTCGTTATATCTGGTGTTAAATTTTTCGAATTTTGCTTCGTAATACTTCTAGACTGGAAGCTGGACCTGATATGAAATTCCAATTATATCGAAACACGAGCCTGGTGCTAGTAAACTTGTACATTATGTACCTACAAGTCACCTTAATTTTTTTTTAAATTTCCGATGTATAAGCGAAAAAAAACTTTCGATTCACGTGTTTAACTTAATTTGCTTCGACCTCTTTGTTTGGAATCTTCAATCTTTCGAGTGCTTTTCCGCTAATTATCTTTGAAATTCTCAAGAGCATCCTATCTGTTTGCTTGAATTATATATATGTATATATATGTCAATTTATATTATTAGTAATTATTGATTTTTCAACAATCGATTGCCTTCAGAAGATAGCCTAGCCGAATACAAACGTTCAACTCGAGAAATAGCAGATTGCAGCGTTGCCGATGTAGCACAATTGTGCTTTTTTGACAGGGCAATTTCCTTTTTGCACGGTGCCACACATAAATGCACAATATATGGCACGTTTTTCTTATTTGCCTTATTTTACTTAAAATAAACCTAATTTTCACGAAATTTGATGAAAGTTGCTCTAAACGGTGTACAAATTCACAGAAACTTGTAGGTCTCCTCCATATTCATACTGGTAATGCAGGAATAATTCAGAGTTCTAAAACACAAGGTCCTTGGTTCTACACGAGCTTATAGAGAACTATAGAGAAATGCCAATTTATAACAGTTGTAACAGTTTTTCTCCATTTAAAGTACGAAATATTGAACGCACTTTGCGCGACTTAAATGAAAACCTCTATAGGTGGCCGAAGGTCTTGGCTCTAGTGGCGGAGGGTCGTGGCCCTTCAGAAGCCGCATAAACAGTAGGTACGCTCATAAACACAAAACTATTATAATTAATATGTCTACAGTCACTTCCTTTAAATAATATACCTCTGTATTATAAACAAAACTATACCTTAGTTCATTATTGAATTAACTACATAGAACAGAACTTTCACTATCGAAAGAATGTATCTCTCATCTTTTTTTCAGATACTTTAAAGATTAATTCAATCAAGTGAACATACTCGCAGAGGAAGAGTATAAAGGAGCCATTTCAGCTTCACTCAAAGGTTCATGTCTGTACTCCCATTAGCCACTAATCCGTTCCATATTACATTATGTACATATATCTATATAACTACGACACAATTAATATTATTTTCGAACAAACCTTTTTACCAAGAATATGTCCTTTATTCACAAAATTGAATACAGTCTAGGCGGCAGCATCGCATCGGCAGAGAGTTAATTTAACTTTGGCAAAAGGGTTACATACATAATTGTATGAAATCGAAAAATAATAATCCTTTCTCATTCTCAGTCTGTATTTTGGATAAACCTAAGGCCGTATCAGCATGACCAGTTACTTAACAGTCCAGACTCCAAAAGCTCAGGGTTTCAGTTTGATGAGTATGGTAGAGCACAAGCGGTCAGTGTCCAATGAAGATAAACACAGCGCACTATACCGATGGCGACAATGGCACAGGAAGGTGGACAATCCGTCTAGCTTTTGATGGTGATATGCAGTGGAATAGAGATGTCCGGTGTAATGCATTTTGGAATTTAATTCTGTCATACAAGTAGGTATATGTAAATAAGGTGAATTTTACAAATAAATAAATGTTAAGTTAAAGGCTTTATACTTTTAAAAATTTTGCGTTTTTGTAGGATTTAAAAGTTTTGAAAGTCTGCATACTCAGTAATTTTATATATTCAACTATAAATGCAAGTGACAGCCTCAGAAATTCTGCCAACTGATAGAAAAAAATAAAAGCATTTAACGAGTTTTTTTTAGTCTTCTCTTGCAAGAACGCATGGTGCAGATTTTTTTCAATTTCTAAAAATTAAATTTATGGGCAGCAACATCATTTGCATTTATATATATTATGTTATTTAGTACATTGCAATTTATGCATTTTAAAATCATTCATACTGCAAAAATTCACCAAACAATATTTTGGGCGTAGGTAATGTATTTATCATATGGCTTTTTCTCCTCCCACATCATTGACAAAGGATTATTTACTATAAATTCAATTTTAAAGTTGAATTATTGGCATATACTACACGCAGGTAAGACCTTTTATCAACAGTTTTAATCCAAGCTTTGGTATGTTGGCTTACCTACCAAATATCTAAAGGGTCCGCCATCTAACGTTTTTTTTTTCAACTAGTGCTTATTTCGTGAATGGTAACACTTAGCTCATGTCTGATTTGACAGATAATTAGTTTTATCCTTCCGCTGAACGCATATGTTTGTGTATACGCTTGAGTAAGTGGGCCTGCGACCGACTCAGAGAAGATGCCGATTTTGCCAAAAAAATCATCTTTTCAGATGAAGCTGATTTTGATCTTGGCGGGTAGTAAGGGAGCAAAATTGTAGCATTTGGGGCACAGAAAACCCGCACGCATACATTGAAAAGCCGATACATGCAAAACGAGTCACTGTTTGGTGCGGATTTTGGTCCAAAGGCATAATTGGGTCATTTTTTGAAAATGAGCAAGGAGTGGCCGTTACAGTCAATGGCGATCGTTATCGGGCCATGTTGAACGAATTTTTGTTCACAAAAATTGAAGAGGAGGATATTGGCAACATTTAGTTTCAACAGGACGGCGCTACGTGCCACACAGCCGAAGCTTCATCCATGTTTTGCGCCATTTTCAAAAAAAAAAGAAAGTTATTTGGCGGACCCTTTAGAAAAATCTTCCATTCGTGTGTCATGCCTTTAAACATTCAATTAAATTAATTAAAACGCACGACTTGCTTTAAAATTTCAAGGCTTTAAACTGGTTAAGATAGTTTAAATCAAATGACTACTGCACTAATGTTGAGATAATGACACGAGTTTCAAAAACGTATAGTAATTTTAAAAATTAACATTTTTCTTTTCCGTATTTACATGTTCAATGCCTCTGCCCCACACAGCAGATAAGCAGAACCGGGATATTTGTATAAGGTCTTAAACTTTTGGTTTATAATTATAAAATATGAGAAATAACCAAGAGGTTATCGTCGGTTTCCGGGACACGCACCATGTAGAGCTGAAAATATGCCTACAATTAGGAAATAACTAACTTTTTTGTTAAACTAATTGGTTTCTGTAACCTTTTTATATCGTCAAGGCCATCAATGTTTATTACCTAACAAACGTAAATATATAAAAAGCGTAATCTTATGCGTATATTCGCATAAGAATATAAATTTCAATGTACCTGCTCCTACTAAAACAGTTCCTAAATTTATTCATTTCGCATTAGGCTCTCGAAACGGGTATTCAATTTTGTATTGGAAATGTAATTCAATAAAACTTACTATACTTTAGGCATCATATACAAAAATAAGTATTTAATCCAGAGAAGGAATTCCTTCTAACTTTACTGATTTCCATATATATATGTATTTTTATACGCCTATAGGAAACTTTCATAACCCTTTTCGCTGTCGTCAGTTGAACTCTGGCACCGTCAGATCCGGACTTTTGAATCGAAAACATGCAACATCAAAATGAAAAACCTCCAGACATCAAATCAATTTTTTGTTTTGTGTCCTTAAAAGACACGCAAAGCTAAAGTGATGTCGTTCGTAGGAGTTAAATATGCAACAACAAACAAATTCTTCCTATTTTTATACAAAATGCAAGTAGAGGTATTACCAACAATACAAAAGAAGTTTCCCAGCTCCATGCCAATCATGATTGGAAGGTGGAACCACGGCATGCTCTAGTTTCGATAGGAGTCAAATGGCTTGTGAAATCAATGCTCAGTTTCAGTTGCATTAAGAAAATCACAAAATGAACATCTGGAAGGGAAAAGTTCTCTCGGAAGTACCATTCGGACATGTTTTGGTCATTGCCGGTAAAATCAAACCAAATCCTAATAAGTATGCGAGTGTGCTTGGTGTTTTATTTTGTTAAAAAAATGTGGAGAAAGTTTTTCAAATCAATTCTTTGTTTATTTCTGTTCGCTTTCGTCCAACTGAAAGGATTTGTCTGGACCTAACGGATAATATTAAAGATTCCAATGAAAGTGAAACGATTTTCTTAAAAATTGAAGCAAACTTCAAGGAGAATCAAATAATTCGTAGTATGTTCCAGCCAGGCGAAGGATGGCAACAAGAGGAGATTTCTAAGAATTGGAAAAGCGATATTCCAAAGAACCCATTGGTTCCAGGCAAGTATAGAAAAATAATATTCAAATAATTACAGGAAAAAGGAACTGTTTGAATGAGTTTATGTTTCATGAGGTAATTTCTGTTTACCCATTATTCTCACCCATTTCTATTGCTGTGAAAAATTTGGGTTCTGATGATGTTTACCCAAATGTTTTTTTTTTGATTGATTAGATTTAGTTCATTCAGTCTAGACTAGCCTAGAACGCTGCTGATGCGAAACAAATTTTTTTTTTGTGGTCTCCAACACACAGTGATATTCTACAAACACAGTGAAAAAATGCCCATTTAAAGTGTTACCAATTGCAAAAACATACAAACTGTTATGAAAGAAACAACAAATACAAACACGAATAAAACTCAAACGTCACTTTTCCGCAGACAATTAATGGTCCGGGCAATTAATTCTGTACGAAAAAAAAACAGCGGAGACTTCTCCAACAAATCTGCTACATAAATAATTATAATCAATTTTGCTGGTCAAATAGCGGACTGCAAAACGGAAAAGCAGAACAAAAATTTTCGTTTATGATTTCGTTGTGTCATTTTTGTACGGGGGTTTTCGTTTCGTGTTTTTTAGCTGCGTACTAGAATTTAATAAAATATTACATACTTACATACATAGATATTTGGCAAGTCCAGGGGGGTCATTCCGTAATTCGATTATCGCCACACGATATCGTTTTGACGACAGCCTTGCATCACGCAAAAGCAATAATCACTATTGACTGAAAGATATCGTGTTGACGATCGAAAATTTGCTCTCCGTAACTCAAAAATCGTCAAAACGTGATCGTTAAATCGTTAGCATTTGAACGATACCTATAAAGCTATCGTCTTGTGTCGTCTTGTTTGTTTTTGTAAGCAATTTATGTATTTTATCATAAGAAGCAACGAAATATAGGGTTTTTCAATAAGGGTGATGGGTAGATGTTTTCGGTTGATCCTGGGTTTAGTTGACGCAAAGTCGTTGGCTGATTGTCCACTGAATTGGTCAACTCAAATTTGGGCACCAAACTTTGGATAATCGACCTGGAAGGACAAGCATGCAAGCCGTAAAATGGGCTCAACATTTTTATATTAAAGTTTTATCATTTGGACGTGTTGTTCAATGGTTTTAACTTGCCATGCTGATTTGGCATCAGTATCTGAATAATAAACAACACATTTGACGGGTATGACCGTCAAAATCTTCCCGCTGCAATTGGAAAACACTATTATTAATTGGATGTAGCTGGATAGATGGATAATCAATTTGGTTAAGCGACATCAAGTTTTGGCTGCACTTTTTCTTAATAAAAATTGACATTTTTTGCGCGTTGTTGACCTATGTATAGGTAAAACAAATGTTAAATGCTTTTTTAATATTTCACAAATATATATATGTACACAAGATAACTAACTTACATTTTTGTTTTTTTCATTGACACCAAACATTAAAAAACACACAAATAAATCACTGAATCGTCATTTATGACAATGATTGAAGAGTGAAACCTTCTCAAACTGTGATTTATAATAAACGATTGACGAGGCGATAGTTATTGTGTTACGTGAAGCAAATTGATTTCGATAACGTGCACGATTTTCGTTTTAAAAATAACGGAATGGCCCCCCTGTATTACTTAATTTTTTTTTGATTTTTAAAAAAGTTTAAAATTTTGTGAGTAGGTATATGTATACGTAACTACAAATTTGAAACAGCGGGTTTTCAATACTAACTATTTAGAAGATTTAAAAAAAAATTAAAAAAAAGCTTCATGATAAATACTTAAAATTGAAAAGGAAAAATCGTAAAACTTTTTTTTGTATTCATACCGAAGAGTTATAGTGTTCTTTGAAGTGCAAATCGATGATGGGAAGTGAAATTGACTATATGTCTTTTTAGAAATACAATCCTTCTTCGGTAATCTACACATTGGATGTCCTTATAGACCCAGTCATCAAATTAATCCAGAACTAATCTTTATACATCTTGAATCTCAGACAACTTATCGGCCCAGACTTAAAGAAGCACAGCCTAGTCCACCGCAACCGCCCAGGTTTTCCTATCCTTATTCCCATGATTTTCTTCCTCATTGCACTATTCTTCAGTTTTTTAAATTTATATTTGGTAAATATAATTTTAAAGAATGATTCTTTCTAATTTTCTTCATATTCGTTATTTATTTCTTTACGAATTGTATGCACAAATACAAGTTTTTTTTGAGTTTGATGGATAGACTTTTTAATATTTTTTTAAATAATCGAATAATAATGTTTTTCTATTTTAAAATTTAAAAAAATATTAATTTTATCAAATGAAAGCAAATATAAAAAAAAAACAGACTATCGTTTATTTTTGCATTTTCAATAATTTTATTTTAATCTATTTTATTAGTAACTAGCTGGCCCACCCGGCTTCGCACGGGTTGACAAACCTAAGCTTCGCATACAAATTAAAAAAGAAAATACAAATAAATATTCAAGCTAATTTTTGTAAACAAATACTATATACTTTATGGGTTTTAACCTACTTCCCGTTATGAATGGCTAAACATCTTAAAATATGATCCTCTAAGTCCAACTTTAATTACATATGTATACACTTTCCCAACACAAAAAGAATTTTTGAAATCATATGTCACTTTTCGTTTTTACCCCATTTCACCCTTTAAAAGTCAATTTCCTGCAAAAAATCCCTAGGACCATCTACTAAAAAACAATCTTCCAATTACCTAAAGAATGTCCTTAAACGGACCATTTACCCCATTTCACCCATTTCAAAATTTGAAAAAAAAACTCCCAAAAGCCATTTCCTAACGATTTACAGCGCCATCTGTTGAACGGTAATTTAATTGAACGGGAAAATGAAGTGTGAACCTATACAGCGCCACATGTTGTGAATTTTCCGACTTTTCTTTTTTCCTAAACCTTCGCGTAACAAGGAAGTATCCAATTTGGTCCAGTCATTTTCAAGTTTTAAGCATCCGAACAGTAATTTATTATGACGACAGTTCCCTTTGAAATTAAATGAAGAATAATATAAAATTACTATAAAGCCTCAGAAAAATATAATTATTGGTTAAATTCGTCAAACTTAAAAACTACAATATTTTAGCACAAAGCTGAGTTTTGATGAACTACAGCTCGTTTTGATTAATATCGGGTTTTTCAATAAGAGCGCTACAAAAACTTTTTTAAATAAAACAAAAACGGTTTTGGATATCAATGAAATTATTTATTCCTGTGAAAGTACGTTTGATGCCATTATGTATGGAACTCAATTTCTTTTGCATGGCCACCACGGGCACGCTTGCAGAAGTCCAGACGCTGAACCCAATTTTCGACGGTTTTCAAGCATAAATCGGCCGATACTGCTGCAATTTCACGTTCGATATTCGTACGAAGTTCATCAATCGTCGCTGGCTTGTTGGCATAGACCATAGACTTGACGTAGCCCCACAGGAAATAGTCTAACGGCGTCAAATCGCACTACCGAGGCGTCCAAGCGACTGAACCATTTCGTGACATAACACGTTCTCCAAACTTGGTTTCCAATAAATTGATTGTGACATTCGCTGTGTGGCTTGTGGCGCCGTCCTGTTGGAACCACATGTCCTCCAAGTCCATATCATCCAATTGGGGCCAAAAATATTCGGTTATCATTGAACGGTAGCGACTCCATTCACAGTAACGTGCCGGTCTTGATCATCACGCAAGAAGTACGGCCCAATGACGCCGCCGGCCCATAAACCACACCAAACCGTAATTTTTTCGAGATGCAATGATGACTCATGGAGTACGTGTAGATTGCTGCCTGACCAATACCGCATATTTTGTTTATTGACGAAGCCATTCAGCCAGAAATGAGCCTAATCGCTGAAGATGATTTTTCGATGAAAATCCGAATCATTTTCAAGTTGTTGCTCAGCCCAATTCACGAACATACGACGCTTCTGGTGGTCAAGCGGCTTCAGTTCTTGCGTCAATTTAATCTTGTAAGGATGTAGGCCAAGATATTTTCGCAAAATTCGCCATAACGACGTCACAGATATGCCCAATGCTTGAGAACGACGTGTGAGAGACACATTTGGGCTTTCTGCTACTGAAGCCTCAGCGGCAGCAACATTATCGACACTACGGGCACTTCTTTGTCTCACTGGCACGGGAACATTTTGTACTGTGCCTGTGGATTCAAATTTTTCCACTAGACGCTCAATTGTTGATCTGCTAGGACGATTATGACGACCATAAATTGGACGTAGCGCTCTTAACGTTGAGGCCACTCACTCCGAATTTCGGTAGTAAATTTTAATAATTTCGACTCGTTGTTGGCTCGTTTATCTTTCCATCATGAAATGGCAAACCTTACTGAAGAGAAATGTCAAAAGGGCGGCAAGAAATATGGCGTCGTTTGCTGTCCCTGTTGCTCTACTTCTGTAGCGTCCCTGTTGAAAAACCCTTTATAAACATAACTTCAAAACGAAATCCCAAACGATATTAATATATTTACATACATAGATTGTTGCCTAAAACGGTCCTGAAACTTTGAAAAACGTGAAAAATATGTAGCTCTGAATTTCAAATTGCATCTAAGAAATCCTCACAATATTTTTGCATTTCATCCCAAAAGTTAATGTACATTAGCCGTGTTTTATTGTACGCGTAATTCAACTACAATTTTCTATAACTTTACTTCAAAAGTGGTATTCTCTTATAAGCGGAAGAAATTTTTTGATGTGTAAACATCTATGCTGGCGGTAGAGTGAAAAAAAAACGTGAACGTTCGTGTGCAACGTTACGGTGTGCAACGTTACGATCTGCATACTAGGATGGGTGCGTTCAGTGAAAAAAATCTTAAGATCCCCTTCAAGCAAAAACAAGTCCGTTTTGGATCCGTGCACGTTGATGTTTACACATATTAACCGTGAGTCCGGCCCTCACACAATTTTTTTTTTTTAATCAACAGGAATTTGCATAACTGAAAAATAGTTTTTATATAAATACATTTTATTTTATAAATTAAATAATGTACTTGATATTATTTATTTAATTTTTGTCAGTAAAACGTAGTTTAAATAAGCGGAGTTGATTCATGTCTCATGATAACAAATTAAATATTATTATGGTCTATGGATGTTGTTAGTTTACATACCATATTGTATTTTTTTTTTATTTTAACACAGGACAAACGTTCAACTTCCGTGTGGCAGTTTTGCAAAAATGTTTCGAAATCTATGTGAACGACAACCTCTATGGCACCTTCGAATATCTGCAATGTCCAAAGAAGATAAACTATGTGATGGTGTATGGCGACTTTGAAAAAATTACACAATTCCATCATCGTATGCTTTTCCCTCTGGTATTTCCACGGAATTTGTTATCCTGCGAGAAACTTGCCTTCCAGAGTGATGTTCCAAAGAAATATGAAACAGGTATCGACTGCTCGTGTATCTCCATCAAGGATAAAAAATGTATTCTGTGTGCGGAAATTTGTTATGTTCTTTTCTAGGTACTGTAGTTGCTATGGAGTGCATAGCTCGCGGCCCACGCTCCACCGAATTTTCCATTTGTTTCCAATGCAACGAAACCAGTCGAGTAGTTTTTAAATTTCATGTAAATTTCGAAACAAGGACGGTGGTTAGGTCCTTTCAAAGAGAGGATAATAGGTAAGTGAAATCGATAACAACGTGATGTACCTATTGAAAATATTCTAAAAAAAAAATTATGCTTTAAGTTTCAATACGGCAGATGAGGAAACTGACGGTGATTTTCCATTCGTCCGTGGAAATTCATTTAAAATCGCCTTTGGCCAGGGCGATAAGGCTTTTATCGTGGCTGTGAATGGAAAATACTTTACATATTTTAATTTTCCATTTAGAAATTTTAGCATCTCGACTGTGAAGTGTTTGTGCAGTTATCCCGGAGATTTTGCAGTAAATAAACTTGAATATCACGAAGATTCACCACTGTTGAAGAGAGTGGAAAAGTTATCGGCTATTGAATAATCTTGATAATGATAACTGTTGATTGTTAAACAAAAAATAAAGAGTTAGCCAAAGTTGGTTTTGTTGTTAATTTTGTTAAATTACAGAAATTATCTTTCGTAATAAAATTTGTAAAAACCTGTTTTGATATTTTTGTTTGTTATCGGTAAAGTTTCGTTGCAGAAGGCGCATTCACGCTAGTTTGCGGCTTGTGAAGCGTATGCAGCGTTGTAGACCACTTTGGGCCTCACAATGCGCCGAGGAAACGGAAGGTGAGCTTGACGAGAACCACTGTCATCTTTTTCTAGTTACAAAATCGTCACCCAATTCACGATGCAGCGAGCGTTTTAACGACAAAAATTCATTTTTGTAAAAAAAAATCAATAAAATATAAACAAAATAACTTACAAAACAATAGATTTATCAAAAACTTTATTTGTTAGACACAATTAATTACATCTTTTGTGAAAAATCTGAAAATTACTTAGCAAAAACGAAAACCGTCGTGACGTCGCGTCGCGTATTTTTTTCAATTTTTCGAATTCTTGGCTTGACGTGACGACGAGGAACCTGTGTATATCCAGGTATATGCTTTCATTGTTTGAAATTAATTTCACAACTGCACGTTTCATCGCCGCATTGTGATTCAGGCTTCACCTTTGTTTTATTTAAGTTAATACATGAAAAAATCCTTTAAATCGTCGCCGAGGAATGCAGCAATGTATTTTAGAATGTTTTAGAAACTAAATAAATTAGAAGAAGAATAATAAGAAGAAAAACAAAAGTAAATAAAAAAAATTTAGTTTATATAAAATGAAAAAAAAGAAGCCTCTTTGGGAAAAAAGCCTCAAAGCCTCAAGCACTCAAATAATGCCTAAAAGGCATGAAAAAGCCTCAGTTGCCATCGCTGAGCGTGTGTTTAGTTCATGTAAATTTCAATAGACAACCGTACATGAGTCTTAAACTGCCAAATTCAAATCTGCAAGTCAATGGATGTTTTTGGGGTATTCTTGTTTTAGAAAGCAGTGATTATATTATTTGTCCTAATTCATACGCATATGCCTCGGCTGAGACCAATTAGAGATTCTTAGCAAGTCGGAGATATACGGTCCAAATATGTAGCTCGATTGTATATGGCCAGCTTTAGACTTTTTTCTAATTTACAAGCTTCATTTAAAAAAAAAACGTCATGGCAGTAGAAAAATGTCCATATGCTTCAAAGAAACTTAAGTATTCAGCAGAGCGTTGTTTTTAAACTTGTCAGCTCCACAGAATTAAAGAAAAGGGTGAAATACAAATGATTTTATTTGCGTTTTAATATTTTAAAAACATTAATTCATAAAATAAAAATCGCATAAGGTTTTAAACTATAATCTTTCCATTTAAATAAAAAAATTGCAAACTTCACCATCTATCAAAAGAAGCAAATGGGTGTATTCAGTAATTTTTGGAATAAAACATGTTTATATGCATGTGTGATGCATCCACTCAGAAACACTAAAACAGCATTTACATGAGGAAATATTGAATTCTTGTTTTTAGTACTCTTCTTGAAAAAGTCACCAACACCGGATAATAATGGCCAAATTACCAAATTCACTAAGTTAAAAAAAATATGTAGCACTGGATCGCACGAACTTGCTCTTGTGGTTCAAGTTGCTTGAAATAAAGTTTAATTAATAACAACAACTATTATATATTTATTATTTAAATGCTAAAATGCAAAAGTAGCACACAAATCTTTCTTTAAATTGCTTAAACAAATCCTAAAAAAATTTTAAACTCATAACAAAGAACACCGTTTTAGAAAAAAACGAAAATAGAAAAAATTAATTTTTTGTATATGTATAAAATTTATTGTGGAATATAGTTAAGACTTATAAGTTCCCCTCGTATCCTAAATATGGAAGATATCAATTCCTGGCTGTTGTTGTTTTTGAAGTAATTCCACTCACACAAATTATAATTTAAAATGCTATATATTGATCGATGAGTAGATGATGTAGCCATATTAGTGCAATCTGTTCTTTATTGTTCATCAACTTTTGAAATTATTTTATAGATCATATCCTTGTGCGACCTTCCATTTTCTTCTATAGGGTCCGCGAAATAACTTTTTTTTTTTTTTGAAAATGGCGCAAAACATCGAGTGTAGCTTCGGCTGTATGGCACGTAGCGCCGTCCTGTTGAAACCAAATGTCGCCATTGACTGTAACGGCCACTCCTTGCTCATTTTCGCAAAATGGCCCAATTATGCCTCTGGACCAAAATCCGCACCAAACAGTGACTCGTTTTGGGTGTATCGGCTTTTCAATGTATGCGTGCGGGTTTTTTGTGCCCCAAATGCGACAATTTAGCTTGTTTACTACCCGCCAAGATCAAAATGAGCTTCATCTGAAAAGATGATTTTTTTGGCAAAATCGGCATCTTCTCTAAGTCGATCGCAGGCCCACTTAGCGAAGCGTATACACAACCATATTCGTTCAGCGGAAGGATAAGACTAATTATCTGTCAAATCAGACATGAGCTAAGTGTTACCATTCACGAAATAAGCACTAGTTGAAAAAAAAACGTTAGATGGCGGACCCTTTATAAAATTTAAATGCATGCCACAGTAGTCCGCTAGCTCCTGAAGTTTTTAGGACTTGAACTTGGTAAATAGAAACATCTTTTAATGTAGTATCTTAAAAGTTTTTCTACCGTTCGTGCTCCCTATGTCCCCAAGTTTGTGCTGCATACATTAAAATGGACTCTGGTACTCCAATAAATACTTTATACTTAACACTATGATCTACAAGTTTGTTAGAAAAACATCTTTTCCAAGTAGCGCACATTGCATTTTTTGCTTTTGAAAGCTTATCTTTTAGATGAAGTTCCATAGAAAGATTACTGGTGATAATGGTGATAAGAACTTAATAATATACATCTAAAATCGAAATTAAAAATAAATAATATACCTGTTTTCCTAAACTTGCCCTATAGTAATTAAAAAAAACACAGTTGCTACTTAAAACAATTAATAGATAAGTGTAACTATTATTTTTTTCTTAAAAACTAGTTATATTTAAAACCGCCCCTTCGATTTTTTGAAATTATATTTCCATAATTAATGATTTATTAAAGAAATAAAATGGCGTATATCGATCGGGTTAGGTTCAAACCAGTTTCAGAAGTATTTTAGTAAATTTATTTCTAAATTTGTGGATTTTAAACAATTTTCCAGTCTAAAGATTAAAAATTAAACGCATGCCTTTTTTTTGTTAACTCACATAATACATACTTTACCTTAAACTAAACTATATATTTTTGGCATGTGGATAAAATATTGGCTCCCATAACTAGTTTATTTCAGACTTTAGAACCACAGAGTGTGATCGCGCATAAGAGCAAGTTCGTGAAACCCAGTCGTGCATTTTATATTAAGCAAAACTTCCATTTTTTTTTTGACGTGAAACCAATACTTGCCCTGATCAAGTCAACAGAAGAAACACTGGACATACAAATTACAAAATATTTAAAAATTTATTGAAAAGTTATTAGATGATAATAGGATAACTTTCTTAATCCAAGTTTGTAGTTTGGGGACGATTCTGCTCTTCTTGTGATTCCCTCTTCGGCGTCTTCGAAGAAAATTGCGAAAAATTAAAATTAATTTTTCCCGTAGCACGTATTTCCACCACTGGTTGCTTTATTTTTGGTCTTGCATTAACAATGTTTGCACTTAACACTCTTTGTCTCTCAATTTTTTTCTCGTCGTGTGGCTTAGCAAATGTTTCCTTTTTCACACCAAACATCATTGCCTGTCGGCATTCTTGACTTTCAAAAGATTTAACACGTTCTCTTATTTCAGAATCCCTTCGTATCTCTCTGTCGATTTCAGCTCGTTTTTTCTGCTCATATCTCTCAATAGCTTGTTTGTCCTTTTCTTTGTTCCTCTCGATAATAATGTCGGAGATTTCAATACGTTTGTGGGTGAGTTCTTCTTTGGTAAGTTTCTGGAAAACTTCTGGCCAAATTCCTTTTGTTTT
This sequence comes from Leucozona laternaria, assembly GCA_932273885.2. NCBI lineage: Eukaryota > Metazoa > Arthropoda > Insecta > Diptera > Syrphidae > Leucozona > Leucozona laternaria. Next base: position 92,957,474 of record OW026368.1, read on the forward strand.
TTTAATTAACACAATGCGAGCTTCGCTTTTGAATATTTTGCAGAAACTTTCAGCTTCATCAATTTCGTCCGTTAGATGGCGTTCAAAGAATATTGGAGGATTGTTGAATTTCAAATATTTCGGCAGCAGGACAATGTCCGGCCGCCTACTAAGCAAACGGTTCAATTCGATTACGATTTTGATTTCGTCCTCCGTCTGGGTTACTCGGACCATTGTTCTGATACAACTGTTCTAACTTAAATTGACAGCCAACGACAACGAGTATTTAGAATTTGTGTACTTCCTTGTTTTTTTTTTTTTTTTTTTTATTGATCAAACTTTTCCGCCGGTGTTTGTTTTCGACGTCAATCAGGCGATTGCGTTTTGTGATAAGCGAGGAATTGAAATTAGTTTTTTCTAAAATGCCATTTCGATTATGTCTCAATCCTTTTACGTGACAAGAAATTTATTTATTTTATTTGAAGGCAGATATAACTTGGTGAAATTTCAACTTTGCTTCCAGTGTTTGGTAGAGCTGCCTTTTAATTATAAAGTTTATTAAGTATTAAATCAAAAATCAAAGTAAAGAGCACTGTTACAGTTTTTCATGAGCAGTCTTTATAGAAAGGTTGTTTATATATTAAACGGTGGAAAACTTGTGCTATTAATACCAATTATTTTTAAACTTTATCTTGGTTTAGAATACATTGAAGGTATTCTGTATCCATAACTGCAAGTCAATGGAAGAGGAAACAAACAACTTAAATGAAAAGTTCAAAGCTAAGTGGGGTGTAAAACATATTAACATATGTGATTTTTCGGCAGCTGACACATGCTTAGAGACCGTTTGCGATAAATTTATTTTTTCAGGTCTGAAGTCAGACAAAATTAATTATCCTTTTCAGCTTTTGAGCAGTTTTGTTAGCTTAACGCTCAGTTGTATAAAATTTTATGAAGCTTTAAAGCTTGTCGCCTTAGAGGTATGGGAATATAAAAACAACAAATAGTCGGGGGTCCAATGCTTGGTAAAGTGATTTTGTCTGAACTGAGTAACATTGGTGAGCCACTTCTACAGTTTGTTAACGGTTTACCAATTCATAGTAATCACTGACGTTCTATGCATTTTTAGTATGTATAAGTTAATGCTTTTCAACCAAACGGTGCAGACACAACTGGCTCTTTTTGTATATGAATTCCAGTGTTCCAAATGGTTCAAAAGTATATTCATCGAAACTCACATGTAACTGAATTAAAAAGGTAAAGATTGAGAGTACCTAATTACTTATTGTTACTCTACGTATTAAATTTTAACCAAGTGTGTTGTTAAGTCTCACGAAAATACGGTTAAATATGCATTTTCCTGCTGAATGAGCCAGAAATCGGCGTTGCATTATTGCATTCTTAGTGAAAATATAAAATATCAATTCGTTCAAAAATATTAACTATTTCCAAATGAATGGTAGAACAAGGAAATCTTTGGGTGGGTACGAAATCCCGCATCACAAAATCCCGTATCACAAAATCCTGCAGCACGGAATCGCGCAGCGCAAAATCCCAAAGGATCTACTACAATGCGGCAGCACATATAATTTTTCTTTCCCATAGGAATTGGCGCCTCGATTGTATGAGGATCACGAAGATCACGAAGTTTCCTACGATCTCTAGGTCAGACTATTATTTCTTATGAAGTTAGATTAGCTTTAATTTTGGGCGACAACTATGGTCTGGCGTCTGGATTTGTGCGGTCGACGGCATTGGGTCTGACGGGGGAGGTTCTGGAGGTGGGTGTGGAACTGGGACATAGGTTCTGGCCCTACACCTGGGAAATAGGTTCTGGCCTTGGGTCTGGAACTGAGACGGATGTTCTGGATCAGGGACAAAGCTTCTGGAGGTGGATCTTGAACCAGGACAAAAGTTCTCGAGGCGGGTCGGGAACTTAGACAAAGGACAATTTTTTTTGTTTTTGGAAACAACTTTTTTACAATTTTAAAAAATCAGTAGGTGGGTCTGGAACTTGTTCAAAGGACAATTTTTTTTTTGAAACAAAACATTTTTCATAAACTTTGTTTTACAAATTAAAAAAATGTTTTTTTAACTCTCTTTTTCTCTAAACCGCTCACGTATAACTCCGTTCAGTCGCCAGGCAGGCGCCAATGTCAACAGTTTTCTTGGGCAACAGTATCTTGGTTCTAAGGATTTTAACTCCGTTTTTCACGTGGTCATCCCGCTCACGCAACTCCGTTGCTCCGCTTAGCGTATATTCAGTAGCCTGGCAGGCGCCAACAAAAAGATAAAAATATCATTTTTTTGACAAAAAATAGTTTAGGAAAAAAGATATTTTTTTATTATTTTATTCGAAATCACCATATCAAAATTCTTCCAATCGTACTTTTTTTAAAAAAGTATTGAAAAATCCGCAGCTTACTTTTTTGCGGGATTTTATTGTATTTGTATGTGCTGCTGGATTTCGTAACGATCCCGGAAATCTTACATATTTTTAGGCAAAAACCAAATGTCACCTTGAAGCAAATTTTTTAAATTTACTATCTCATTCTCATGATGCTATTTAAATTAAAAATAACTGGTTGAAGTGTTTTTTACTTCTTCTATAAAGCAAGTATTGGTTTCGTGTAAAAAAAAGATGTCGAGGTTGTAATCAAAACTAACACTTCAATGATCGAGAAATTCGATTCGATCGGTCGGTGCGTCTGTGCGTCTGTACGTCCACTCCACTGTAATTTGAGCTAGAGCCCAAACTAGTTGGCAGATTTGCTTCAAATTTGGGACAAATCATTTTTTAATGATTCCTTAGGGGGAAATTCTAATTTTTGTTTTAACTTATCAAGAACGGCTGCCATAAAACGATTTTCGTGTTTCAAATTTTCTCGAAAACCACTTTGGCGATTTTGATTTAACTTTTTACCCGTAATGAACAAAGTGATTGTAAGAAAACTACGTTTCAGGTTTTTTGGCAACAAAATCACACAACGGAAAAAGGCATTTCACGTTTTTTGATATAATTGTCTTATTTATGGGTTATTCGCATATATCTTTTCAATAGCTAGACCAATTTTGATATAATTTTGCAATCTGGTACAAACTTAAAAAAAGTTTAAACAATATTGCATTAAAAAATCAAACAAAGGATATAGTTCCACTATTGAACCATTAAAAAGTATCATCAATTACATTTGTTAACCGCTAGAGCAAGTTCGTGCGATCGAGTCGTGCATATTTTTCTTTATATTGTACTTGCAAAGATAAACAACCTGTGAATAAAAACATACAAAAATAGATATTCTAAGTTTTGTTTTCACTTTGGAAAAACTTCTTTCGATCCCGGTGCTCTTGGTCTTCGCTGTTTCCCCGTTTTTTTTTTTTTTTTATTTTTCATTTGAAAAAAGTCAAGTAATTCAGTGCGATAACAGGAAAACTTTAGAAGAAAAAGTATCACTATGCTATGACGCCCAATGGAATGCAAATATTGCCCTACATTCTTAATAAATCCTTTTGTTCCCTCAACCAGGAATAAAGTACAAAACTTTTCTGCAAAAGCATTCTTGCTCACTTTGTGTGCAGTCTTTGTTCTGCGGAGTGTTTCGATATCAGGGAAATATGCAAATAGCAATAGAAGGATAACTTGTTTGTTTTTTTTTTGTGAATAAAAAAAAATAAACAGAATAAAATTTGCAAAAAAGTTCATCTCAATTTAAGGCAGATTATCTTGGACTTGGTCTTTTCACGCGAGTAAAAATGTAGGATTATAAAGTCGTCTCCAGAGTGCGACGGAAAAGTTTTACGTCACGTTATCCAAATGTTTGACAAACAAAAAATTCTTCAACGAGTTGCTTAGATAATAAACCTAAAACATGATGCTAATGAAAAAAAAAATAAGCAAGCCATCAGTCTTCAAGGTACTTCTATAGATGAGATTTTTTGTACCCGCAGATAAATATATTTTTTAGATAAAAGCATACAAGAAATCGCAATCGCGCGCCGCAGCCGCTACGGAAAATGATAATTCTAACAGAGATCCCTGCCTTGGATAACACCAAATTGATTTGTTCCTTAAACCTCTTTAATGTATATGTATGTAATTTCACTGTTATCAGGTACCTTTTCTATTAGAATATTCATGTTGAGGTGTAAAAACACCCATTAAATACAGTGTGGCGTGTGATTAAAAGATTTTATAGAATCCATGCGCAAAAATAATTCCTAGTATTCTGAATAATTATACAAATTCTTTTCATCTAAATTCTTTTTCACATTTGTTAACATTTTAAAACAGAATTATTTAGGGGATTCTATAATCCCCACCTACTCCATTCCTATAGCTATATCACTGAAAAAGTTTTTTTTTTTTAAATACAATTTTTTAATGTAGAACAAGGCATAAGTAGCGTCAATCCATCTTAAGTACACTACATTAAGGGACAGTCAAAAAGAACTCTAACATTAAGTTACTTTGCACATTGTGGCAATCAGTTGCGGGCCTTGGGCCAGACAAATGAGAAGAACTTTTTCAACTTAATCTCGCACAGCGGTTGGTGTTAAAAGGTTATAAATACTTTCAATTAAATGAAAGTAATTTAGTCTCCTGTTTAACTTTTGTTTGGTGAAACAATAAAATGCAAGACTAGGTCCCACGTATTTACGCTAAATAGGAATAGGTCAGGTTACGTTGAATTTCTATGATTAGTATGTTTAAATATTTTCAGCTTAACAATTCTATAAATAGAGATAGAACATGTCCAATTTCAAAAATTGTTTTTGTGTGTGAAAAGGAATACAAATCTGATCTCCAAGGTGCACTTCGAATATTAGTTACCTAGGGTTACATTTTTCAACATTTATCTATTTATAAGGTGAAAATGAGGTAAATTCAAAAATAATCCGTAATAAGAGGTGGACTTTCAATTTGTTGATATTTATAGGGTGTAATAGGGTAAATACGGAAATACCATTTTTAAAATTTATTTTTAACTAAATTTAAAAATTGAGCTAGTAGAGGGGCTTACATTCAACGACACGTGGCCCCACACGTCGCCTTCATACTCAACCATTGTCTTACAGACATCATTTGGAAAAAAATCTTCAAATAGCGAACATTTTCTGTATTTGATTATTTGCATCGAATGTGGCGCATCAACTTTATTTTTTCCACTCTATTTTTAAGTGTTTGCTTCGATTGCAATTGTTAATCATTCTCTTTAAATCTGACACAAAAAATAGAAAAAAGATGTAAAATTGAAATAATCGGCCGTTCGACTGGAGTTCACATTTACTGTACAGCGGTCGTCCTTCAAAACAAATGACCGAAAAATTGAACTACACAGCTAGCCGATCAACGGTCAATCGACCAAGGGTCGGTCGCGGTAAAATTGGTGCAAATTATGAAGCTTGTACCATGTTCTCTCTTTGAAAATTCGATTGAAAATGATGTCGGTAAGACAGTCGTTGAATATAAACACTAGAAAAATAACTCGGCTCGGGGTAAGCGTTTTTGAATGTGAATCATCTTTAGATGTTTTTCGAAAAATGGGGTAGACATATAAAAAATGGTAGGTATCTGATTTGTAATTTCTATCCTTTTTGTGTTTGAAAGGGTATATTTAAAGAATTGACTTCAAGGACTCGTTGTTTTTCAAAATATAGAAATAGGGCTTACAAACTTTTCAAAATTAACTAAGCTTGGCTTTCATAATGGCAATTCAAGGTAAAAAAAAAAGCACAACATAAACATATGTATGAAGTTGATACAAAATGAGTTGGTATACGCGTTCATTGAAATTGACATACAATTTAGTTTCATTTGGTTTTTCATCACAATTGTATCGACTTTTGCATTAGTTACTTTTTCTTATTTTTACCTACTATTTTCTTATAAAACAACTAAACGTTTCCATAAAACAGTGGCACTTTCTTATAAATGGCACTGAATATAAGAATGGAAACATCGACTAGAATCTGTAAAATCTATAGAGAAATTAGAAAGCGTGAACTGATACTTCACACATTGCTCATTCATTATAAAAGTACTTGTTGTAGTTTCCAATTTTCTCAAAAGATAAAAAAAACACTATAATTTCAATTTTAGAACTTTTCTTAAAATTTATAAGAGCAATGAATGCAAAATATCAAATTATAACCTAATTACGTAGAAAAAGAAATTCAATTTTTGTTTAAATACAATCACATTGGGCCATCACACACTGGTTCATTTTTAAACGTGACCTACACGGCTGTTCTAATTTCCATTCGAATTCTATATCCTCACGTTTTCGAATTTTCGCTGTTCCGAATTCCGTATTCGAAAACGTTTTGCAGTTTCGGCAAAACGATCGGATCTATAATCCGCCAAATTGACGTTTCAAATTCGGTTATGCTTTTGTTGGCGGATTACAATTTCGTTTTTGACAGGTCTTGCATATACATAACAGCGGATTTCGAAAATGTTTTGTTGATTAAGTTGGTAAAACTTAAAAGTAAATCCGACTTTAAATCAATTTTCGTTTTCGTTATCAAATTCGACCGAATATCAGAACAGCCCCTTAGTCCTTCCTAAATTTAGCTTCAATCGTACGCGGAATGAAGAAAGATGGGAGAAAATTTTGTGTACATGAAACGGATTTAATTGTATGAGTATTTTTTCTTTCGAATACGAACAGCAAAAAAATTATTTGCTCATATAAAAATACAAATTTGAATGGTCATGTCGCCTTGAAACAAACAACTTGTATGTATTAGTAGTTTAACTTTGTTATTCCACTCGAATCAAGGAAGAACATTTTGTTGGTTTCATTCCAAACTCTTCACCTCTTTTATCTACAAACTACAATTTCCTCAGGTTGAATTGAGCCAGTGTGTCATGGCCTATTGAGTTTGAAAGTATTTTTTTCAAAAGCTATTGATTGAAACAACTTGATTTAAAAATAATTAATTGCATACCTGCACAAAATTAAAATAAAACATGTTTTAAAATTAATATAAAAGTTTAAAATAATTTCTCCGAGCTCCACACATTTGAAACGAACAACTTGGGGCGCATGCAATAGATAATTGTAATTAATATAGAGAATTGCTTGCATGCGACCCACATTTTTCGTTTTAAATGTAAGGTGCTATGGTAAATTATTCTATAATTTTAAGTTCATTTTCAAAAGTTATTTTTAAAATTTTTTGTTATTCAATCAATTATTTTCTACTTTTAGTTTTTTCTAAAACCGATTTTAAAAATCTCGATGAGATTATGACAGAAACATGTGGCAAATATTGTTTTTAATTCAAAAAATCAAGTTTTTAAAAAAATGTAAATTAGAAAAATATAGTAAAAATATTATTATATGATCTTGAACTTAGATTGATTTTAACATGAGTGTTTTAAGCTTGATTTTAATTGACTTTTCTTAAGACAACGATTCTAACGAATGTCTTTAAATTAGTTTAATTTTTTTCTTTATAGTGTTTAAGTTTGAACTTGACTTTATATGAATTGGAATACTTCGGAAATATGATTCATGTGTAATTCTTAAAATATTTTTTATTTATTATTATCTATGTATGTATATAAATTATGGATGTATCATAAAAGCGTTGAATTTATAAGCTAACGAATTTTATTTCGATTTCTCGGGGTCTCCACTCAAAAGCAGTGAAAGATTTTCTGTGATTTGTCCAACATCTGTTTTAACTGCCGACTCTTTCAACACAAATTCACTCAATTGATTTTCTTTTTCACTCTCAAGAACGCATTCTGCTTGTTCTTTTATTTCCTTCCATGCAAATTCTACATCTTTCTCCTCGGTCTTATAGCCGCAAATTACAAAACGCAGGAAATGAGTATCTTTGTATTTAGCTTGAATTAAATAAACTTTCTTGCGATCCATCAAACGATCTAGTAGACTCGTTGTTAAATTATTCTCTCCACGCAATCGAAAACAAACCAGCCCCAAAGAACGTTTTGCAACGATTTCAAAGCGTGTGTCATTTAAAACAAACTCTTCGAATTGCTTGGCTAATTCAATATGCTTGCGAACATGCGCTCTCAATCCTTCGGCTCCAATTGATCGGAAAGTTATCCAAACTTTGAGTGCCCGGAAGCGTCTTCCTAGGGAAATCTGCCAATGTCTGTAATCTGGAATTTGAGATTTTCCTTCATATTTGTGCTTCAAGTAAATACGATCCACGTTAAAGCTGTCACTAACATTGTTTGCGTCACGAAGCCACATTGCACAACAATCAAAATTAACCAAAAGGAACTTGTGCAAATTGAAGTTCAAGGAATCGACGAATTCGAGGCCTCGAAGTAGCTCATCATACTCAGGAAGCGCGAATGCAGCTCCTGCATATGCAGCGTCCACGTGAAGCCAGATATTTTCGCTCTTGCAAACTTTACCTAAGCCCTCAACATCATCGTAGGCACATGTGCCTGTAGTTCCCAATGTTGCAATACAAATTATGGGAAACAGGCCCTTAGCTTTGTCCTCTTCGACAGCTTGGCGGAGAGCGTCTTCATGAAGTACCAAATCTTCACCAGCTGGCAAAAGACGGTAGGGGACAGCTGCTAGAACGCAAGCCTTCTCAATGCAGCTATTGCTTTGATCACCGGAATAAGCCATCAAGCGACCACGTATATCGCTTTCCGATAACTCTGGGTTTTTAGCTTGGATTCGCTTAACAGCTTGTTCCCGAGCAGCTAACACTGCAACCAAAACAGATTCACTGGCGGAGCCTTGAATAACTCCACCTCCAGGTCCCTCAGACGAGTGCAAGAATTCGCTAGGTAGATTAAGGAATTTTGCAAGCCAATCCATCACCACCACCTCTAATTCTGTACATGCTGGACTACAAATCTGGAACGAAAGGGTTACTTTTTTTTTTTTTTGCCGGAAGCTTAAATTACTAAAATAAAGACAAGTGCTAAAAAGATGTTAAAATATTGAGAGAAACGGATGAAATGATTTTAACGATTTTATAAAAGTTGTTGATTTTTTCTTATCAAATTTCGCCGAAACAAAAATCCCTTATTCTACTTAAACTGACAACGTTGTTTCACTTTACAAAAAAAAAAAATTAAACCGGCTTTGTACTGTTTTATCTTGAATTTATAAATATGAATAAATGTATTCACACATAGAATCATAGGAAATATTTCCAAAGCCCACTGTGTAAACAAAGCATTGGGCTACGAATTAAATTATATAAACATATCGTTAACCAGTTTAAGAGAAAGTTAAACAAATGAAAAAAAAAACTTTGATTTGACCAAAAATAAACCAAAAATATGACACAGTTTAACTGTAGGGTACATATCATTCTGTATGTTTATGTCAGACATACCCAACTGAATCCAATTACTCCAAATCCACTGGAAAGCATTTCTCCCACAATCGATGGAAACGATGTTGCTGTTGGATAATAGGCGTGCATATGTGGTGATTGCCAATGCGTTAGTCCGGGAATTATAGTTCGACTGATGTCGGATAATATGTCTTCCCACTTTTCAGGTGTCTCTGGAATTTGTTTTGGTAGCAGGTCAAACAAATACCCGGGCGCAACTGATGGCAAAACATCGCTTTAACAAAAAAAAAAAAACCATTCCAGATTTAAACAAAATAAAAATGTATTTTATTTGATTTGCAATATACCGGTCACGAATGTTGTCTATGTAGTCAGCAATGAAATCAATGGCTGCCTTCCCAAATTCACGAAACTCCTTTGAATCCATATTTGTATTTGTTTTTTGATCTGAAACAAAATTGATATTAGTTTAATCATTTGGTTTATTATATACATGTTTTGGGCTTAGCCATTTTTTTGAATTTTTGTACCAGTAAATCGATTAATTTTATTTAAAATATGTGACATATAGCACCCTTTTAATATCTCAGACTTTCACTTCGAAAAAAAATCCGAAAAGGCATCATTTTGAGTGATGGCTTCATTTGTTTGTTTCAAGGATTTCCTAAAAAGTACCCTTAATTTGGAAAAGGGCATTTTATTTTGTGTTGTGAAAGGGTCAAAATTTAAGTTTGTGTAAATTTTTCGAAACCTTAGTTTTTCAATTTATTTTTTTTTAAAAAAGTATGAAACTTAGAATGTTTTACATAAAAAAAACATTATAACACTCATTTTCGTTAAAGCAACAAAATTTGAGAAAAACGTAGGTACTCCAAAACCAACGCATAATAATGTGAAAAAAGTAACGTTTACGTTTACTACGAAAAAATTGATAAAAACTTTTTTGTGTAAATTGGAAAAACTTATATTTTCTCATGTTTTTTTTTTTCCAAAAAAAAGATAGATTTCGCAAAAAAAAAAAAAAACAAAACAAAAAAAAATGCATTTAACTACTTTTACCTCGCTGAAAATTTTAAGCCCTGTTCAAAATTTAAGGCACTTTTTATAAAGTAGGTACTATGGTCCCAGTTTTTCAGTGCAAGATTAAAGTTAAACCCGAGTTAACTTATCAAATTCGGTGAGTTAACTCATGATTAACTGAACAAATGGCACCGAGTTTATTTAGTATTTCCGCTCAGTGGCGTAACTAGGATTTTGCTCTGGGGGGGGGGGGCAAACAATGTTTTTTAGATGGACAAAAATATAAAACAAAACATACAGGGTGATCGCATAAGATGTGACAAAAAGCTAGAGCGTGTATGAAGGTTGGGTCGATACAAGAAAAAAATCGTATGGGATGGGTGTCAATTCCCCCTCAAAATTTTGAAGAATTTTTTTTTAAATTTTGTCCACAATCTTACGTTATTTTAATATTCAATGCTCTTACTAATTTCTTATTTCCACCAAAGTAGATTTAGTTGTTTTCAATTTTCTCAAAAAGTAGGGAGGTACCTACAAGACATTTAAGCATCCGGTTTTCTGTTTTTGACTAAAAATTTCTAAAAGCATTGAAATTGTAAAACAAAAATAGTAGTTAATTACGTAAAATTTTTAAAAAAATTAGATACATGCAAGTTCTTATCAAAATTTTGAGTTTGAAAATTATTTTTTTAAAAACTGATCACTAAAAATAACATTATTTTAAAATAAAATTAAAGAGAGAGTTTTCAGTGCGTGACTTTGAATTGATCAGACAATTGAATAGTAAAAACGGAAGTTGTACCAACTTAACAAAGTGAAGTTTTGAAAACAAAATCATATTAAAAATAAAATTATTCTGACAAAAAGTATTCCCTCAAAAAAGAATGTTGATAAATGGAATTTTAGCTTTTAGAAAAATTATAACTGAATATAGTATGGGTCGCTGTTGTTTTTGAATAATAATTTTTTTTATTTTAAGATTCTTTTTCATAAAATTGCCCCCCTCCACCATACGATTTCCCCCCTTTTCTCAACCCGTAGTAACGCCACTGGTTCCGTTTCCATTCTTTACCGAAAACCTGCTTCCTTAGTTCGCTGTGGGTTAACTTATTTCTATAGTTTGCTAACTCTAGTTTAACTCACTACTAAAAAACTGGGCCTAAGGTTAACAAAATAAGTCTCTACGCCAAACCTCAGCTTTGTCGGAATGTTTTTAAAAATTTGGACTTTTTGTCTGATTTCACTGGGTTATTAAGACTTCTTAAAAAAAAACTATCACCCTCTCAGAGTTTAAAATATCAGATTTTTCCCCTTATACAACATCCTTAGAAAGAAAAAAATTGCTTCTAAAGAACCCTTAAACTCATAATAATACCCACTACTACGCCTAATTTTCGTACATCAAATTGTACCGTAGAGCCATTACACTCTTTTTTATTCCTCTTACTTCAATAGCAATTAAGTCATAAACTTCAAATTTCCAATATTGTGCTAAGCTTATCAAGCCTCATCGAATTTCAACATCTTAGCATTAATCATGAGATGTAGCACTTAAGAATCGCTTTAACCATAACTGACCTCTAACACACTGACGCTCAAAAGTGCAAGAAGTAGAAGTTTAAAAAAATCTGATCGATATTTTTTTAACAAAACTTAAATCATGATTATGGATAAGTCGAGAAAAGTACTTCCCGTCCGTCGTTGGTATCGCTTTCTTAAAACGGATGGGTCAAATTTCTACAAATTCTTCAAAACCAATAACATGTATGTAATACATCTCTCTAATAGAAAATTATTTCGGGCATTCATGACTACAAACAAACGGACTTTAAAACGGATACCTAAATATTGATATTTAACTTACACCTTTTGTTGTGTATAGAATCTTTTTATATCGCAATAAAAACTGAACCACAATAATAATTAATTTTTTTTTGATCCACTAATAACACTAAAATTAATTATAACTGCAGCTACTCTTATCACTCAATTTTATAATGTAAAATCTCGATTATAGTAATTTTATCATCAATATTAATCACAATCAAGTTCAAAACTTCACTTTCATTTTCACTCGTGATGCTGTCACTGACACTGCCTCTAACCAAATGGTCTGAAGCATTCCATGTTGAGGTTTTATAAACTTGAAAGTAGATAGCCACAACAACGACTGTTGTTTGCTGACAACGACGAACGCCACCGACGCGACGCGACGCGACGCACGGGGACGGATGAATCTCAAGTCGAAAGTTATGCATTCTGTATCTTTTCTTTTTTTCTCATTTGGTTGTTCTGGAGGGGCATCATCATCAGAAAAAAAAAAAAAAAAATTGCACGAATACTTAATTAAAGGTTTTCGAATTTGATGAAGGTGAAGTGCATCACAACAAATGGGGTCGCAGCAAATAAATGTTGGACAAAAAAGTATCTATAGTTATTTGAAATACTAAGAACTCTCCGAGGTGATAATGATGATTTGATTCTTTATCTGCAAATACCAGAGGCGAAGCTGATGCAAATTTGTTAAGTTAGAAAAAAAAGACACGATACGTAGTAGTAGATACTCATTATCAAAGATCTTCCATAGAATAGCATTACAATTAAATCAAACAAAGGTTTTGCGACTTGTGAGTTTAAATAATGGCAAAGTATTAATTTTCTTTGCTATCAAAAGTTAATAGTAAAAGTAGGTACTTATATTTTACCAATTACTTTAAATACATCGAAGTTCATTTAAATTGTGAGAACTTCACAACCTTGCAAATTTTTACTTAAAATTTGAATTTATTCTCGATTTTACTAAGCTTGTTTGTGAGCATAGTACTAAATTTACTGTAAATTTTGAATATTTAATAAAACTTTCATTTTCTAAATATTATGAGTCCAGTCAGAATGTGTATCGAAATAACAAAATTTCGAAATGAGTGTAAATTATTCTTTTCGGGATTCTAGCCCATGGGACTTGGGTGCCGTTTTTAATTTTAAGCAAATTTCAATACAAAATAAAATTTACAACAAATTTTGTTGAATGTAATTATTTGTGGTCTTAACTTAAAATTGAGTAAGTTATTTAATAAAAGCCAATTTGTCCAAAAATTTAAAATGGCGCCCAACACTAATGGGCATACTAGATTCGGCTTTTTTTTCAAATTAACACCAAGAAATTGAATAAAGTTTAAACGTCAAATACGAAGGAGGTGGCTTGTGTTATAATTATAATGACCAAATTTATCCCGAACTGAACTTATTTTATTTTAATTTAATTTTATTTATTGTTATATTCTGTATAAATAGAATTTTGTCTTTTGTTTTTCTTTTTTAGTTAATTTTAAACTTAATAAAAATGAAAATTTAAGATTTTGTAAATCAGATTGGGCTCATTTTTGGGCCACTGAATGTTAAACGATCTTGGGCTGCCTTGCTAGAATCCTGAATATTATAAATTATGACCCTCCTCCCTAACAAAAACCCAATCGAAAAAAAAACATGTATTGAGCGATAATTATCTTGAGTCACTAAACGTAAAAATTCCGTTGCTAACTAACGTTTTCAAACATTGTAATCACTCCGAAGTTAAATATAGTACTTAGCAGGGTTGTCACTTTGCTGCAATTGGAGTATACGTCAATTTTTTTCGAAAAATAAATCTACTGCCTTTGAGTCAAATCTACTGCACTTTTTGATGTAAGAAAAAAAAAACTACAGTAAATAATTCATAAAATAATTTTACAATTCTATCATTGAATACAGTCATTCTCATTCTCGGCTTTGTTTTGATGACAATTGACAGCTGTCACAGTAAATCTAGCAACGCAACGTTTATTTTTTGTTGTGATTGTGATAAAAGGGGAAAAATGATGGTTAAGTGGTTAAAAATTTACATAAATAATGGGTGATTTTTTAAGAGGCTTAGAACTTTTTTAAAAAAAAAAACACAAAAAATTCGAAAAAATGAATGAAATATTTATTTGAATCGATAGTTTGAACCTTGCAATTTAATGTTTAAAGATAATTTCATGCAAATGTTGACCGCGGCAGCGTCTCAGGTAGCCCATCCGCTGAGTCCAATTTTGGCATACTCTTTCACACATATCGGCCGGTATCTCACGAATGAATGCATGGATGTTGGCTTCCAGTGCGTCAATCGAAGCGGGCTTGTCCCTATAGACATTAGCCTTGACATACCCCCACAAAAAATAATCTAATGGTGTCAAATCGCACGATCTAGGCGGCCAATTGACCGGCCCGAAACGTGAAATTAACTGTTCACCAAACTCGCCTCGCAATTGCGCCATTGTTTCGCGTGCTGTGTGGCATGTGGCACCGTCTTGTTGAAACCACATATCATGCAAGTCAAGAACTTCCATTTCGGGCAAAAAAAAGTTTGTTATCATCGCTCGGTAGCGTTCACCATTGACAGTAACGCTGCGATTCGCATCATCTTTGAAGAAATATGGCCCAATAATGCCGCCGGCCCATAAACCGCACCAAACAGTGGCTTTTTCGGGATGCATTGGTAGCTGTTGCAATGCTTCTGGCTGATCTTCACTCCAAATGCGGCAATTTTGCTTATTTACGTACCCATTCAACCAAAAATGAGCCTCATCGCTGAACACAAGCAGCGCGCGATGAACATTTCGAACCGAGCACGAATTTTGATAGTAAAATTCAATAATTTGCAAGCGTTGTTCATTTGTAAGACGATCCATGGTTAAATTGCAAACCAAACTGAAGCTGTTTGACAGTGACACAAGTTAGTAACACACGTCAGCTTTCAAAACCAGTGCTGCCAAAACCAAACCAGCTAAAAAATCACCCGTTATAAGTTAATTTGTACTTATTTAGAAGTGGACTGCAGAAGAGAAAAATCAATGTGTTGATCAAGTTGCTGGTCCCATTAGACGTTTGTAAATTTATATTTCTATAAATAAATACTTTTAACATTACAATAGGCAGGCAGATTTTCTTGGTTAGATTTTGAAAATTAAGCGTTTTTTTTAATAACAGAGTCGACGACTTTGAGGATCAAGGAATTTGAAGACCTAACCCATCAAAATTTGATACTTAAAAATATAAATTTACTGCAAAAATATTGAATCTACTGCATTTTTTTCTTCAAATCCAATTCGGAATTTGTTTCAAAAAGTGCCACCCTGGTACTTATACAAAGAATTCAATACAAAATAGAACAGATTTAGAAGCAGAGCCATGTGATTCTGTAGCTCAAAAAATGTCGCTTCTGGCTCAATGACTACATGGCCGCATTCATTCAATCTCATACTATGTTTTATTTTTGTTTCTGTAGCGGAGTATTTTGTTTAGCTTTGTTGCTTGTCGTTCAAGGAACTACTGCCTGAGGACTAGTTTTGCAGTTTTTTTTCTTAGTTATGCAATAGATAAAGACCTAATAGACCGAACCGGAGTGTAACATATTTCTAGAGTTTTCGTATTTGATCTTTCTGTGACCAAAGTTTGACCCATGTACCGATGAAGTCAATAAATCCATTGCGTGCTCTCAGTCTATTACGCGTTAGTGGACAAAAATCTAAACAAGAGGCAAGAGTCAAGGCTATGTTCATATTTCTTCTCTAGTGAGGTTTTGAACTTTTTAATACAATTTTCTACTATATCCATCATTTTGCTAATTTAACTTTTGAACAAACTGTATATTTTTTATCTCATAAATTCACGTCACTTTAGCAATAAGAAGCACATTATTCGATTTATTCGGGCTTTATTCTTAAACTGCATACAAAAATTGACTGGCGAAAAAATTTATGAATTTTCCAAACATTCAACTTGTGAATTATTGACACTTTAATATTTTCAAACAAACTTAATATCCTATCTAACTAAAGCCACCTAATTCAACATATTATCCTCAATTATTTTAACTTCTTACTTGCTTGCACTTGGTCACTTGAATTTACTTAAAACTATCGATTTTCGTAGTCACTTAAAGGTACCTAGATTCAGACTGCCCACCTTTTCAAATTTACATTCACGGTTTGTGGAAATAAAAACATCTTTTGATATCAGAAAGTTAAAAAAATGCAAAGCATAACAATAAAAAATATGTCATGCAAACACGTTGTAATAGGTCAGTTCGAAATTTGATGACAACATTTTGTATTTAATTCCAACATATGTGTATGTACCTACCTCGATTATGAAACGACATAATTAAAACATCAACAAAGTAGGTACGTCAGAGAAGAAGACGAGTGCCTTAGGAAAACTTTTATTTCCAACTGCTTTATTCTTAAGTTTTTGATTTGTCAGAGGTTTTGTAAACAGATAACTAGAGCCTAATGAAAAACAAAAATATACATGAATTGTTCTATGTACTTCCTTAAACATTGAAAATATCTAATGAGTTGATTTTCTGTGTTTTTTTTTTAAGATCTAATGCATCGTCCTAAAAAATACTATCTATTCTGTGATTGATGATGACTACTATAAATACCTGCATTAGGGGAAACTAATTAGAAAAGTCTAAGAAGTTCTTTCGCATGTTTTAACCATTTGTGCTGTCACAAAACATTTTCTTGTTCAACAATTCTTTACATTCAGTTAGTGCTTTTGTTTTTTTTTTGTGTCATGTCTGTTGGATTTTTAACTTTTTCTCAACATAATCTAACCAGACAGTGTCATCTATAGAACAAAATATATATGTATTTGGTTTAGGAAATAGCTACCAAACATCATCAATCAATAAAAATCTCACACTTTTTTGTGTCTCCGACATTTTCCTTAAGTTTTCTCAATTAGTTTCGGATGATTTAACATGTTTTTGAAGACGAGAACAAAATTAAAAACTTTCGAGGTTAGCAATGTTATTGGGGTACTAAAGAAGATAAATGGATTTACTTTGAAAATGTAAAGAGTTGTGTAATTGTGTAAGAAACGTTACAAATTTAGGTATGTATTTAATTTTGTATGTTATAAAGTGGCAGCTTTTTTTAAAGCCATTTACTAACTTATTTTATTAATGTCAATAAAAACAATGTTAATATTAGAATAAAATTTAAAGGGTACTACACACTGACGTTTATAAATGTTAAAAAGGTGTGTTTGCTTAAGGTAAGTTAGTTGAATACATATCAGAAAATAATTAAAACAATAAGAAAATAGAACACTTTGGGTTGATTATCGTATAACATCGAATTTTGATAGTAAGTACATATATTATAATCGTTTAACAATCAAGATTTTTGATCAGGAGCCAGTTTTTTTTTTTATAGTCCAGTTTAACAGCTGGATGAGTGTCTTTGAAGTGACCCAATAGGGGAGACTTGAGTGCCTCTAATTCCAACTTAGTAAACTTGGTCTGAATCACATTAGATACAAAATTATTATAAATGTGTTTTAAATGAAAAAAAAAATATGCACGACTGGGTCGCCCGAACTTGCTCTTATGCGCGATCACATTGTGGTTCTATAGTCTGAAATAAATTAGCTATAGGAGTATATATTTTATCCATTTGCCAAATCTTAGTTTAGTTTCAGGTGGTATTATGTGAGTATACAAAAATTAACAATATAGCCTAGTGTTGCACATATGCAATATGCATAAAAGGAAATTATACTATTTAAACTGGTAAATTGTTTTAAATCAACAAAATTAGAAAGAAATTGATTAAAATACTTTGAATCCGTTTTAACCCAACGCGATGTACACCATCTGATTTCTTACATAAATCTTTATTTATGAGAAAAAAAAATTGAAAATCGTAGGAGTTGTTTTAAAAATAATTAATTTTTTATATATAAAATTTCGTTAACATTTTTGAGAAAAATAATTGGTACGCCAATTTAAAGCATTTATTAATGTTGCGTTAAAAATTAAACTTTACAAGAAAATCTGCTACCAGTTTTCGAAATATCGAATTTTCAAAGAATAATTTTGATTTTTTTTTAAAAAATCCAAAAATCATTTTTTAGAAAATTTTGATATGCACTTTTATTTATATTTGTTACAAGCTTCTGTATAAAAAATATAATTTTATTCGGTTGATCAGATTTTGAGATAGTCGAAAATCAAAGAAACCGTTCTATGACAGGTACTGTTAACAAACGTAAAATATAAACTATAAAACTTTTATGAAAATTGTAGGAGTCGTTTTTGAGAAACAAAATATTTTTCTTAACGGTTTTTTAACATTTGTATGGGAGGCACCGTTATTTTTGGGTATTAGAATAGTTTTTGCCAAAAATCTTCTAGATAAAGTTAAAAAACTGCTATTTACCAAGTTTAATAAAAATCGACCAAATCGTTTTTGAAATATTGAGTTTTCAAACAAAAAAAATATTAAAACTTTTTTTAAAAATCTAAAAAATATTTTTTTTGAAAATTTTGGTACACAATATTATTTAGAATGTGTCAATACTTCTTCATAAAAAAGTTGATCAGAATCAGTTTAACCGTTTTCGAGAAAAGAGAAAATCGAAAAAACGGTCCTTTGGGAGGTATCATTAATAACCATTTTTCGGAACCATTTTTTTTATTAAACGGCAACTTATAACTATTTAAATTTATTGAGTTCTCAAAAAAAAAATCCTTAGCGCTGAATTTGAGAAAAATAAGTTTTTCCTTTTTGGCCAAGAAATTTTGTATGACAGCTACTGTTAATTTTGGTCCTAAAAAAAAGAGAAAAAAACGTACCAAGTTTAAAGAAAATCGACCCATCCGTTTAGGCTGTAGTCGAACCAACAGACAGACAGACAGACAGACAGACGGACGTTTTTGCGAGACCCACTTTTTTTGACTTCTCTATCATCGTAATGTAAAGTTTGATCAAAATCTCGAGTTCGATTTTTTGTACGAATCCATAACTTCCCATATAGTACCTATATCGCAAGTAAAAATATATAACAAACTATTCGACTCATTATACATAGTAAGAAGTAAGTAAATTTATTTGTATAATGTATAGACTGTGGAAGTCTGACAAACTTATTTCCTTTTATGCTTCTGAGAAGTCAAATTAAAATGTTTTCACACATTTTTTCAACAGTAATTAGAGCGATTCCTCTTAATTTATATTTTTTTTGTAATTAAACCTTACGTTTAGATTATTAATATAACTAAAGTAATTTAAATAATTAACAATATTTATTTGAAGTAAGCGTAGGAGAGAGAGGAGCAAAGATGCCCACGGGGTAAAAATGGCCAATATAAATTAAAAAAAAAAAACATATTAGGAAAAAAACTTACGCAGCAAAAAGAACCAGAACATCATGAAGTCTGCGAACACGATAATTTGCTCTAGTCAGGGGTAGAGGGTGCACCCTCTGATAACATAAAAGATGCATTTTATGAAGTTTTTTTTTTAATTTAAAAGTCTTACTTTTTATAAATTTGGATTTTAGCAACGTTATGATGGAGATTGAGATTTATCAAAAATGCATTTGTATAACATTTGAGTTTTTGGAAATAAAGTGCCAAACTGTCGAAGGTACCCTTATATAGAAAAGCTGGTGACAGTAATTTAAATCAGTGAAAATTTATATGTTATTTACCAATTGTTTAAGGTAACCCCCAAAAAAGTCCTTTTTGAAATTATATTTGCTAGAATAAAATAAAACTGAAAGTTTTAGCACGAAGAAAAGAATTTTATTTCCAGTTCAATAAAACAAACAAAAATCTATACAACAAATATAACACATTTTAGATCAAAAACTAATAACTTTGCGTTAGTTTGTATGGAATAATATTTAATAAGTAATTGAAAATAATTTCCCTCTCACATGTTGGTGTCCCCGCAGTGGTCAATGTTAGCCTTTGTACCTATGTAAATAAAACCTAGGAGGTGATTTTTATTTCTGTGCATATAAAGGGTCCGCCATCTAACGTTTTTTTTTCAACTAGTGCTTATTTCGTGAATGGTAACACTAAGCTCATGTCTGATTTGACAGATAATTAGTTTTATCCTTCCGCTGAACGAATATGGTTGTGTATACGCTTCGCTAAGTGGGCCTGCGATCGACTTAGAGAAGATGCCGATTTTGCCAAAAAAATTATCATTTCAGATGAAGCTCATTTTGATTTTGGCGGGTAGTAAACAGGCAACATTGTCGCATTTGGGGCACAGAAAACACGCACGCATACATTGAAAACCCGATACACCCAAGACGAGTCACTGTTTGGTGCGGATTTTGGTCCAGAGGCATAATTGGGCCATTTTTCGAAAATGAGCAAGGAGTGGCCGTCACAGTCAATGGCGATCGTTATCGGGCCATGTTGAACGAATTTTTGTTCACAAAAATTGAAGAGAAGGATATTGGCAACATGTGGTTTCAACAAGACGGCGCTACGTGCCACACAGCCGAAGCTACACTCGATGTTTTGCGCCATTTTCAAAAAAAAAAGTTATTTGGCGGACCCTTTATATATATTTATTTTAAGTTATTTGTGTAAGGTTACTCAAAATTTTCTAAATTTTTTAATTGAGCTCTAGATTCTAATGAATAATATGCATAACTTTTTCCGCCCTTTGCCACGCCCAATTATGCATACGAAAAGGAAATGATTTCACTGAATCTATAGTCTTGGAAACCACTTGACCGATTTATATGAAATTTTCAGACTCAGTTATTATATTTGAGTTTTCTCTTAACTTAACATTCTTTTCTTACAAAGTACTACACTACCATGCTCACTTTTCTTATATTTGAATATTTTCGATTCTTTAACGTCCTCAAGAATCTTTAAAAAAATTTATTTCAGTTATTACTTTAACTTAAAGCACATATGACTCGATTTTTTTGAAAATCCATCATAGATATTTTCCACAAACTGTTTTTATTTCGGAAATAGTTTCTAGGGTTTAAATTATGACACAGTTGACTATATATATCGATCTATGCACAGAACTGGTAGCTTCTTCTATATATTTCTCACGATATTTGACATCAATAGCCTTTAATTTGTAAAGAAAACTGAGGTTTTCTAAATCCAAGTTTAGTTTAATCCCACACCGGTACGCTAGCTCCAACCACCATACCAGCATACCAATTGCTTCTTCGGTAGATAACTTGAAAAAGCAGCTTTTCTTGGAAGTCTTTCATTGGGCATATGCAGAACCTTAATATTATATAATCTACATGAAGCTTAAGGGTATGTATGAAAAGCGGGGAGAGTCCTGTTTCCCACATCACGATGTAGTTAAGGGTGTTAGAAGGAAGTCGAAATATTTATTCTTTTAATATAAAACCTCAAAAGTTTTTCCACAGTTTCATACTGTTTGTAGCCCCATACCTGGGATGCATTAGGCATGATTGACTCCGAGGCCGCTTCAAAAACACGAAACTTTCTACTGTAAGCAATGCTTTTGTTGGTGAAAATTTTTTTTCAAAGTGGCAACGATGGCATTTTTGGCCTTTACAAGTTTCTCATTGAGATGCTTCACTATGCTTAGATTCTTTGTGAAAACAACCTTAACAACCTCAATGCTCTCTTCGTTGAAAGACCATATTTCATTATTAGAACAGTTCCTTCCACCATCATTTTTAAAAATCATTACTTTTGTTCTGCGCAGATTTACTTAAAGACACCAAGCTTTGCAGTATCTATAAAGTTGATTAATCATCAGCTGTAGTGTTTTCGAAATTGGGACTATCGATTACATATCGAAATAACGTTTTTAGTACATGGCACCAAAACAAAAGATTTTACAGGAATTTCTTAATTTTCTTAAAGAAGATCAAAATTGTAATCATAGACTATGCGTTTTCGACATATTCAAACATTAATTTTAAGCTTCGCGTTTAACTATAATCACACAAGAGACACGACGTGAAACTTTTCAGTGCCAATTCCTTGTTAGGAATTGTCTCTTTTCTTGCTCTCTCTACTGGATTAAGAAGACAAGACGGAGACACAACATTTTAATCAATTTATAAATTAATCATAAACATCGCAACGAACATCCTGGATTTAGTTTTCAAAATAAAAAACGATACCTCAGTTGCGAGATTCCTAACATACAATTCCATAAAATCTACCCGGAAGAGAGAAAATCTAATTACAAAGATTAAGTACTGATTAAATTAAGCAAAGTAAATCGAATTCAAATACAGCCAATTATCGTAAATCGTTTCAGTTTATTTTTTTTTTTTATATGAACGTCTATTCGAAATACATATCCGTTCTTTGCTGATCCCAGACAACGGCGGCTGTGGCGGGTGGCTATGGATGGTGGGCGTCCGCTAGTCGTTTCCATTTTAATACTTCCAATATTTTTTATCCGAACTTTATATGGACGTCTATACTCTGCTCTACAACACTTCACAAATCAACGATTAAGTCTCCTGCAAATTCAATTATCTTACCAATACGCCTGGCCATCAGGGCGGCCAGTATAAGGGTGGACTTTTTAATCGACGAACTCGCCATAAACTTCGAACCGAAAGCGTTTAAGAAAGGCATTCCAATTTATGTTATGTATTTTTAGGTTTTATTTCAATTCAAACGAAAGTGATTATTTTGTGTTAAAATTTTTAATACAAACATTTGTGATTTATTGCATTTGGAGGATAGAAAATTGTATTATTTATATGTTATCTCAGGAAGAATATACGCAGTGTTTAGAATTAAGTATGTGTATTTGATTGTAAGCCAAATTGTAAAATAAAAGATTTATTGTTTTCTGGGTGGATTGAAATTATATAGCCGATGAGTCATTGTTTTTGTTTTGTTATCGCAGAACTACATCCTTGTTTGTTAGGAAGATAGTGAAAGTTTTGCTGTATTCATTTGATGTTCAAATAAAAATCACTATTTTTTTTTAATTCTCACACATTTCATATATACTTTCATTCCTTTCTGTTCTACTTATGCCACAAGAATTGAGTTAATGAAAAAATCTAAACAGGACATTTGCATTTGAATCCATGACCAAGCAATATGCTCATGTCATCCATATTGTGAAAAAGTAATGCACTGAAGTAAAACCTCATAAAATATAGGCTAACGTAGGCGTAGGCAGAGGCTCTGGCTATACTCATAAAAGGATATGGAAAATAAATCATTTTTCTGAAGCTCCATATTTCATTTTTCATATTTCATATTTAGCTCGGCTTTAATTGCTGTTTTGTCAGATCCATATACAGTGTTCCCAATCTGTTCATTTTGATGTCGTTGTCCTTTTAAAAAGTGATACATTGTATGCCCAACTGGGAGAGTATATGAAAAATGGAGTGTTTTATTCTTGATATGCACTATGCACTTGTGACATGTACCAGATGATAACTTTAGAAATATTTATCATTTTTTATGAGTTGCGACATATTCTAATGAATGTGAAAAAAACACAAATGTTGTTGGTAATACTATGTTGCACTTACTTTCAATTATGGCTGAAGAATTCGATTTTTTTTTTGAAAATAATAAGCACATATACCTATAAATAATCAACGGTGACGTTTACAGTTCCAGTAAGGCTGAACTTAATAGTGAACACCTTATAACGGGTAGGCCATCTGTTGCATTGGGTATACAATATATTCAGAAAACATAAGGGACTTGCAGTTGCAGGTAAGGCAAGTTGCTCGTCTTTAAATGGACAGTTGTAAAAAATTCCATCTCAATTTCGGCAAAATTTATTGGAAAGTGACTGGAAAAATATAGTCAGAAAATATCTCACTTCATTTAAAAGAAAAGCGTATTTGTCATTTAATGGTAGGCAATATTTTGACAGCTGGCCAATCAGAGACGAAAAACTTTCCTTACCTTCAAGTCCCTTAACTCTTCTGGACGGTGTTAACATTGGTCTGTCTCCTTTGATTTTTTTTACGTCATTCCAATTTGTTTTGTTCAAACACAAACTAATTCAAACATATCCGATCACTATTTTAAAAAAAATTAAAAAATCGTGCCTTTCTTGGCTATCTCTTTTTCAACATGGAGTGGAAGTGAGTAAAAGCACAGAGAGTCAGAGACGTCAAAAAAATCGGAGGAAATAGTCCAATAGGAACAGAACATCGTCTTGAACGTACCCATTCTCTTTAAATCATACATATGTCAGTTTAAAATTGAAAGCTCTTATGTTCTCAAAAAATTGACAGAAACTCAGTTATATTTCCACAGTACATGTTGGGAAACATAACAAAATTACTTTCAAAGTGGAAGCTGTGTTGCCGAAAAAGTGTAAATTTGGAATAGAAATTTCGGTCGAAAAAATGAACCAACTCCAGCAGGTGCTGTAGTCAAGATTGTGAAGAAAGTTCGTGAGGATGGTTTGCTGTTGAAAACAGAACGGAGAATATTGTAGTGTGTTTTGTGCTTTTTTATGAGTGGTGGCATTATTGACCCATGAAATGAAAAATTAAATCAAAACGATGACTTCTTGGACAGAATGCTACAATAGTAAGCTATTGCCTTACAGTAGTTAGGGAATTTTTCTACCAAAAGGTAGCCCTAAACGACGAACATGCTCACCTAACTTGTTCGTAGCGTTATCCCCTACACGGCGAACACATTTGGCGAACAATTATTTCGTTCTGATTCTTCAAAGAATAAATATCGATGAAATCGCGGCTGACTGTGGCCATTGTGTTTAATCCGTGATATGTACCTACTCAACGACGTGACGTTCACATCAAAAATGAGGTTTGATCGCGAAAATGGCCCTACACGGCGAACATCGAAGCCAACATTTTTCACCAGCGCTGCCACCCTATAGGCGATTGAGTGCAGTATATATCAGAAAAAAACCCAGTAGATTGCAATATACTGTAGTAGATCTTACAATTTACAATTTACAAAAACAAAAATTCAATTCATTTAAAATACATTTTAATTACGAATTAAAACAGGAGAATCTGGAAACTTAACAATTACTTTCAAAATTTTCTAAATAAATAGAGCCAAGAAAGAAGAAACACAACAAAGAAACAATAGAATCAAACGATAACAATTCAATCCAAACAAAAACAAATTACAAATTATGTATCAGTTTGATGTTTTTGAGCCGATAGCCGATAGCCGCAAGTCAATTGGCGTTTTTCTTTTTTTACTCAGAGCAGATCTCGGAACTGTCAAATGTTTATTTTTAGATCAGACATATCAGAGCATAAAAAGTGTTTCTTTTTTCCATCGGAGTAAGCTCAGAGCTTGCTAAATTACCTCAGAATAAAATGACCGAGCAAATCGAGCGAAACGCTGAGCGAAGCCAACTTTACACATAATTAAAAATACAAAATGGATTCCCTATGAAATGACAGTTCAGTGCTCAAGTGTGTTTCATAATTAAATCTGAGCACTCTGATCATATGCCAAATGTAATGTAATTTGAAATAGTCGGTATGGATGCATTCAGAGTGAACATGTTTGCGCATTTAAAATTTTGGATGGACGCATATAGAGCTAACTTTGGATAGCGATCAAAATTCTTAAAGGAGGAGTAGATTCGTCTTGCTGCGCAGTAGGTTTTCGTTTAGGACTAAGCGTAGTAGATCTACTGCTAAAGGAGTAGGGTGGCAGCACTGGCCCATACACGACGAAAATATAGCGAGCACGAACAAGTTCGGCGAGCATGTTCGTCGTTTAGGGCTACCTTAAGCTCCAAATACCAGATCGGAGATCAGACGACGAATAACTCTTGCTAATAGCTACTTTTCAACCTAAAGAGGCAATTGAGAAAAAGGCCTTCTATCAAATAAGTAAAGTATACATACTTTTATCATCTCGGTCCTGCTATATGATAGAGTGGCATGGGCTTTCTCAAAGTTGGATGAGATATATTATAAGGACGCTTTACTGGTTCAACACAATAAATTAGTTGTAACAGATAGAGTGTTCAACCAGTTGAACTGTTTTGAGCGGAAAATTCTCTGAGAGATTTTTGGGCCAATCTGCATAAACTGTGGAGGGGAAGAGAAGATACAACAGCAAACTTTAGGGACAGACTATTAATAGACCCCAATCTAGCCAAAAAGTATAAATGCAACGACTGAGGTGGCTGGGTCATTTAAAACTATTGGACACTAATGCTCTAGCCCGTAAAATCTTGAAGGAAGACGCAGTAGAGAAAGATCGCATCGCAGGTAGCGCAGAAAAGTAGAATAGGACCTCAATCAACCTGACATGCTAAATTGTAAATAGCCATAGCCAGAGACCGAACTTGGTGGAAGATACTTGTGGATTGAGGTCCAACTCCACACCGGAATCGGACTGTAGCCCTACCTTAAATAAAGAAGTAAGTATGAGTTTCGGAAACATTTTTGAAAAATGAAGATTTTGTCTTTTGAGGAAGGGGGGTGTCATTTTGTTTTAATCACTTTTTCTTTGGAAGCCAATATTATTTTGAGAACTATTTATTGTACAAAGCTAGAAGTAAAGGGTCCTTCATCTAACGTTTTTTTTCAACTAGAGCTTATTTCGCGAATGGTAACACTTAGCTCATGTCTGATTTGACAGATAATTATCGACTTAGAGAAGATGCCGATTTTTCCAAAAAATCATCTTTTCAGATGAAGCTCATTTTGATCTTGGCGGGTAGTAAACAAGCAAAATTGTCGCATTTGGGGCACAGAAAACCCGCACGCATACATTGAAAAGCCGATACACCCAAAACGAGTCACTGTTTGGTGCGGATTTTGGTCCAGAGGCATAATTTGGGCATTTTTCGAAAATGAGCAAGGAGTTGCCGTTACAGTCAATGGCGATCGTTATCGGGCCATGTTGTACGAATTTTTGTTCACAAAAATTGAAGAGGAGGATATTGGCAACATTTGGTTTCAACAGGACGGCGCTACGTCCCACACAGCCGAAGATACACTCGATGTTTTGCGCCATTTTCAAAAAAAAAAAGTTATTTGGCGGACCCTTTAGTTTTTGATATTGTGAACACACCCGATAGAGTTACTTGGTTACTGTTTTTAAAGTGAAACCAACACCATGCTGGATGAACGATGAAGTGCGAAGTGGATTTCTCGGAATCCAAACTGCATATCAGAATTTATGGGACTATCGTTGCAGAATGATTTCAGCCTTATAAAAATATAAGTTTTTCAAGGATCTTGTTCATCTTAAATATAAATGAGAAGGGTCTGTTATCGGAGACGTCAGACGTCGTAATTATTGTGCTTCTTTGGTATAGCCAAAATTTTGGTAATTTTACATTTATTTGGGAAGAAACAGTTGTTGAAGATAGTTATTGTTAGAAAACTTGCAGTCTTCTCACAAAAAATTTAGACTTGAATTGCTCCAAAAAGGATAAGCAGTTCACGAATCATTTTCCACACAGGAGTGTGTTATGTTGACAACATTTTGGTGCACACAATAGGCGTCAAAATATAAATCCTCATAGCTGATGACTCACGAGCGTGTGTGTCGGATAAACTCTCGGTTGGTATAGTTCAAATATTAATGACCAGCCCTAAGTCTCGTGTTTCCCTATCCTCAAATATTTTGAATAAAAAAATAAATTAAGAACCTTATACTAACCAGGGGATACTGCATTTAATTTGATAATTGAATTCTTTACTTTTCGATATAAAAATGTTTTTGAATGTGCAATAGATACTCATATACAAGTAAAAAAGCGGCTTCCGCAACCGAACAAAACAAACTGTTTAATAAATAATTCAATCTCATTTATTAAAATTATCCTATTACTTATTTATATCGAATATAGATTTATAAAAATGATAAAATGTACTTATGATTAAATTACAAATGCTCTTTATCAAATTTCATTGAATTTTTAGATTTATTTTAAAATACCACATTCATTTAATATGAGAGTTACCATTGTTTAATTGATACTCCGGAGGTAATGATTGCCGGATACTATTTTTTTTTGTAGGTACTCGCAACATTTCCAAACAATGAGATAATTTTGTAATGAAATTATGGCCGGAAATTAAATAATCTTGTGCATAAACAAATTTTCGGGCTGTGCAAATACAGTGAGGGAAGCCGAAATGCGGTGAAAATAAATGTGATTACACACACAGTCCATCGTGCTGTTTGTGTCTCGAATGGGTTTCGTATTCACTTTTTTGGTCTTTTTTGAATCAACCAGGAACAGAAAGGCGATGTAGGAGTACGCATTCAGTCAGAGTTAAAGTGTCAGTTATTTTATCCCTGTTAAAAGTACTTTTTTTTTCATCCTACGGGAGGGATATGTTTGATCGATCGACAACAACGGTGTGTTATTACGATGGCAACCTATGGTAATGGAACCTAATTGAAATCGAATTTCGTGTTGGTGGCGGGCGGTCGCTTTGAGTTGAAAATAGATGTTAAATCGGCTTACATTTTAATTTTCCTGTAGTTTTTTGGAATATACCTACAAAATATATGATTCAAAGTCGATAATGATGATGGATAAGGATATAAATAATATATGTATTTATATGAGTGGCACATAAAATTAAGACTTCAATATGGTGCGCTAAGTTGCTGCATTTATTTTAATATTTTAGAATATTTTACATTTTTTTTTGAATCAATATCAATACGAGGAACTTGTATCAATATCAATATGAGGAATTTCTAGTACGGAATAATATTCTTTACGTTTCGTTTATTCCCCATA
The DNA here is from genome assembly GCA_932273885.2 of Leucozona laternaria. Classification (NCBI taxonomy): domain Eukaryota; kingdom Metazoa; phylum Arthropoda; class Insecta; order Diptera; family Syrphidae; genus Leucozona; species Leucozona laternaria. The sequence goes on from OW026368.1 coordinate 92,986,321, forward strand.
AATAAAATGCATATTTGCACAATTTTTTGGAGTCGGTATACTGTATGCGTGGCATTTTGTTTTCGAAATCCGAGAGTTCGAGGTAAGTCCAGAAACAAGCCAAGCCATTGAAAATATCTCCAATTAAATCAGTCGTATTTAGGCAAATTCACAGTTTAAAAGCACAAATCACAGAAATTACCGAGGTTTGCGCAGGTTTGTCAAGAGAATATGGCTGTTTGTTAATTTAAATTTTCACCAAGTTTTCAAAAACTAGGTTTTTTTTTTCATGGATTCTGACAAATTGTACGTTACCAAACAAACTTTATGTTGGCTTTGATCAAGCGAAATATCTTACACCTTCATATTTGCAAATGTTACTTTTATAAAACCAATAATTGGGTTCAGCTTCATTTTAATTTGGAAAAATCGAAAGAAGCTACTTTAAAAGATTAATAGCCAATTTTATTGGTTATTACTGTGGAAACAAATTTGGGTTGTACCATTTTGAAAAGAACATTATATAAACAATTTCTTATATTAATTGCCCCAGCTATGCTCTCATACATTTTATTATTTAAAGAGAAGGTCAAACTTTTATGAAAATAAATATTTTATCATTTAATTATTCAAAAATGATTAAAAAAGAAAACTATATTACAAAAATGTAGCAATTAATGTTAAATTTGACTGCTTATATATATAGAACCGTTATTTTAGAATATTATAAAAATACAAAAATTAGAATCGTTGACTTGTGGACTTGTGGTCGTAGCGTTCAGATATTTGAGTAAAGTCGTAATTCTTAGCAATTTATAAAAAACCATCATAACATAGAGCCACATGGGCAATATTTTTTTCTGAAAGGTCTTTAGGCCTTATTTATCCGGTTGCAAGGTTAACCATTATTTACAGTACATCCTGTATATACCTACAATTTTCAAATATTTTAAAGGAAAATATATATACGTATGCCAACTTGAAAATTAATTTCAAAAAATATCAACAATCCGTTTTTGAAATATCAAATTTTCAAAAAAAAAAAAAACAGTTTTGAAGGTTAAAACCAATAAATATTTTTGTGGAAATTTTGATATGAAATATTTTTATACTTTTTAGAAGCTTTTGCATACAAAATTTCATTATGGTCTAATAAATATAATGAAAATGGCGAAGATAAAAAGACGCTGTTAATAATGGAATAATTGTTAATTGTTTCCTAATTTATGGTAGACCGCACTAATTTTAGCAAACTGCAAACCCAAAAGCAAATTAGTTTAATGCACATACCTACACATATACAGGGTGGTTTTCTTAGACGTGTGGTTTTCAATCTGGCAATACTTTTTTCGGAGTTGTTTTTTTTTTGACAGCTGTCACTTGATTTATACTCAATTTAGTTTGCCATATTATTGAGTTTTTTCAAAACTAGTTTCACGACAAAACTAGTTCTATAGATGTTTGTAGGTGCTCAAATCGGTCCTATTCAAAAGTATTTTGACACCTAAAACTCGAAAACATATATCTAGCTTTGGATAAATCTCTTATTTCATAAAACCGCGTCAGTCTTGGCACTCCAAACTTCTATAAAACTAGTTTTGCTATTGAACGAGTTTTGAAACATGTCAATAATATGGCTGTTAGTCTTGAACAACGCTTCCACATTGTGCCCAAATGGGCTCAAAACAAGATTGCCGTTGATCCCAATTTTCCTAAGCGAATTTTGTTTAGCGATGAAGCTCACTTTTGGTTGAATGGATACGTCAATAAACAAAATTGCCATATTTGGAGTGGTGATAATCCTCAAGTGTATTTTCAGACACCGTTACATCCTCAAAAAGTCAATGTTTGGTGTGCTCTATGGGCATCAGAGGGAATCATTGCTCCATATACCTTCAAAAATGAAGCCGGCCATAATGTTACAGTCAGTGGGGAACGCTATGGAGCCATGATTAATGACTTTTTCGTGTCTGAATTGGAGGATATTGATATGGACGACCTTTGGTTCCAACAAGACGGCGCTACATGCCATAGGTACAGCCAACGAAACAATCAATTTATTGAAGGAAACTTTTGGTGAGCTCATCGTGGGCCTGTGGCGTGGCCTCCAAGATCGCGCGATTTAACACCGCTGGACTATTTTTTGTGGGGTTATATTGACGTCTTGAAAGAGAATGTTCGGCGCGTTATTGCTGACATACGGCCCCAATTGCTGCAAAAAGGTGGTCGAAAATTGGGCCTGCCTCTCCGCTGGAATTTATTCGATCCAGCCGCGGCGGTCACTTGCCCGAAATCATTTTTAAAACATAATGACAAACCCTTATCTTTAAAATAAAGCTAAATTCTTGGCCATAACATTAAATTATATGTGTTTTATTTCTTCTTCATTTCTAAAAAAAAAACCCTTTATATATTAATATTTTAATTTTATTTCAATTATTGTTATTCTATTTTTATTCTTGAAATATGATTCTTGCTGACTACATTAGACAGAATGCTGAATTATTTTCATATTCATTATTCCATTAGCTTTTGCAATGCTTTTGATGCTAGAACATTTTTGTTTCACAGTGATATATTAATCATTCCTGTGATTGATTTACGCTACAACACATTAATCTCCTTTTCCATGTACATTGTTCTTACAAATTGTGTGTCTATGCCAAAAGCGCTTGAAAGTTTTGTTTGTTCGAAAAGCCTTCTATTCTTTTTTCACCCCCATCTGTTTCTCATATAATAAACACAGTTAAGCCCTTTAGAAAAATTCGTTTGCATGTTTTTTTTTTTATTATTTTTTGTTCAATTCTAACTATAAACCTGGTTATCCTGACAAAGGTCTATTTTAATTCCAACGAGAACGATATACATATACGTATTGTCGGATACTGAATTAAATTCTATTTTCAAATGGCGGACCCCTTCAGAGAAAAATAATAATGAAAAAAAAAAATGTAGATACGGAAACATTGAGCTATCAAGAGCTGCAAATATCTATGTTTCTATTGGTTACTTTGTTCTATTTTGCAAATATTTGAAGCCGCTTCGAAACTCACAGCCATCAAAATGCTCCTGACTAAGCGCTTTTAATCCAAATTTATATTGTTGCTGGTAGACGGAATTTCAGCGTTACTTCCTCGAATCGCAAAAAAGACAAACCCAGAGGATGTTCATGTAAAATAGACATATGGATTGGATAGTTCTGCAACACGAATGGAATGTATGTAGGTATAGGCTTAAATTATTCACAAACTCATAGTCAAAAATGCAATTACGTACTGTTGAACATTGAACCCGTTTTTTCCTAAAAGCCAATAAGACAATACTAAATTTTAAAAGCGAGTAAATAAGGTTTTTTTTTTTACCAAAAATAAAATACATATTCGTTTTTCTTTTTAATCTTTTCCAGATTAATTATTCTGTCTTACATATAAAGGGTGTTTTTTTTTAGACGTGTGGTTTTCAATCTGGCAATACTTTTTGCCGAGTTGGTCTTTTTGACAGCTGTCACTTTATTTATTCTCAGTTTGGTTTGCCATTTCATAATTAAGAGATTGGCCGAGTTCTGAATTTTTGAAGCTCTTGATTGGCCAGCTGTCAGAAGTCATCTGAATTTTCAGAACTTTTTCTGACAGCTGGCCAATCAAGAGCTTCAAAAATTCAGAATTCTGAATATTCAGATGTGCGTTGAACTCGGCCATTTACTCCTGAACAACGTTTGCAAATCGTGCGAATTTATTACCAAAATAATGGTTTTGGTCCAATATTCGGTAGTTATAATCGCAAAATCGCATAAATTCGAGCAACCATGGATCGGTTTTGCACCACGTTTGCTCTAGTGGATAATGCGCATCCTCAGAGACGCTGCACAGTGCGCACCGAAGACGCTATTGCTGCTGTGGAGCAGAGTATCGTAGAAGATCCGAATGAGTTCATCCGCCATCGCGCGCAACAATTGGAGCTGTCGAAAATTGGGCCTCTCGGTTGGATTTTATTTGAGCCAGCAGCGGCGGCCACTTACCCGATATCATTTTTAAAACATAATGGCAAACCCTTATCTTTATAATAAAGCTAAATTCTTAGCTTATTTTATTTCTTCTTAAAAACCACACGTCTAAAAAAAACACCCTTTATGTTATAATGTAGACAAGCAACGTCACCGTCTTAGTACTAAGTACGGAAACAATTCTTTTTCGGGGCCATTTTACATGCATGTGTGTTCTTACAGGGTGGGCCAAAAGTCACTTTTCTATGCAAACAACGAATAACTTTTCCATTTAAGTATATTGTACTGTTCTACCATGGTATGGAATTAAATGGTTCTAATCTCCACTATATCCACTAGAATATTCGAGTATCCTTTTACAGTAGTTTCCAACCCAGTTGCTTACAGATGGCGTATTGGAATTGTCGTTTATCTGAATCACAAGATGGCGCTGTAAACAGTTAGAGGATTTTCTTTTGTTTCAAAAGTGTTTGAGTAATTATTTAATCGTTACAGTATACTCTTCAGGACGAATTTAGAATTTTTAATGATTTTTTAAACTAATGGATAAATGCTTTTCAGTTGATTCAATATAATATTTTTTTTTTTATTATTTAAAGTTTTACTGTGATGATTTCTCAAAAGAACATCACGAAGCTTATCAAGAGAGATTACACAAAATAAATAATTGTATATTTTTAAAAATAAATTCTTGAATTAAGGAATGAGATTGAAACTTTAAAATTAATACAAAACTATTTGCAATGGCAGAATTAAATATAATTGAATTATTATTCTAACTGTGAAGCGTAAACTAGCCTACAAATTATGAGGATATCCATAAACAAGAGAATTAAGATAAATATACTCAAAAGAGCTACAAAATTGTTAATTACTTAAATTCATAAGTGTATGTATACCGATAATCTCATAAAGGATTAAAATAATGTATATATGGGTATCGGTACCAATTGTGAGGGTCATTTGAGGGTTTGAGTGTTAATTATATTTTAATTGTTTCCCAATTAAAGTATTTATTACCTTAAGCATTTAGCTGTTTTCAATTATTTGGGATTTTTCGATTTTGCAATTAGGTTATGAGGCAGCGTTAAAAGTGCAAAGTTTAAAGCAAGTTCAATAAGATTTCAAAATAAAGCAGAAGAATTTACTTAAGATACATAATCTACACGTTTTATTGGTGAACGCATATATTAATGAACATTTCTCAAGCAAAAGCTTTTCCAATGACTGACTCTATAGCATATTTCTATATTGTTAAATTAAGTGGACTAGCATCAGCGATGCCTTACTCTTAAGAAATGTTTTCTTCCTTCATAGACTGATCTCGACAGAAAAAAAATATGCACACTTCGTATTGTTCATCAATCTACGCTAACAATTATTATTTTCGCATTTCCGCATTTCGCAGAATAACATAAACTTAATGATTCTAACATATTGTTAAAACAAGCCCCCACACCTATGCTATAGCCGACCCACTTACGCAGTAAACTTTAACAACTTCCTGCCGTACGAGTACCATCTTTCAGCAAATCTAACGTTTATTTAAGTAGGAACATGAGAATAAAATGAACACATTCTAGGTAAGTATAGGTATATGGTATATGAAAGCTGAAGGAATAGAAGAAAAGTCCTGGAATGGGCATCAGAAACGCCAGTCGCACATTTAACTCTCATTTCACACTTGTTTCTTTCTGTTTTTTTTTTTTTTTCTTAAGCTTTTCTTATATTTTATTTCAGTTTGTGTCCTTAGTCCTGTTTTTTTTTTTTTGAGACTCGAGAATCATCTGCTTGTGATGCCTGGATGGGGTAACAACGTTCTTACTCTTGCTGTTACTTCTTAAGCTGGCAAGGGAAAAAAATTGTATACCTAGTAGAAAAGCAAAGTAAAAACCTCTGACATTGTAGTCAACGACGAATCTGCCAGAAGAAAAATCGACAACAACTGGTGCCAATAACGTGCTGCCAGGATAATCGCATGCTTGGGGCAGGGATGGTAGAGAATCCCTTTATAAATGATTTATACTTATAGTGCACGTAAAACTTAACAGACTGCTTTTTTCTACTAGAACCTCAAGTTTTTTTTTTTATTATTTTTTTTCCTGTAAATGTGGATGGAGTTGGAATAAGGAATGAATGGTTAGTGAGTTATGCCAACTCGTTTAGGCAAATAACTTTGTTACCATTCCGGTTCCTGTCAAAATAAAAAAAGTTATAGAAAATAGCTCACTTTTCTTGAAATATTTTTAGAAAAAATACAAAAAACTGCCCAACACACTATGTATAGGGTACGTAGGTATATGTACCTATATTGTTGAACGAAAGTGTTGGAGAAAAAAAAAACATACATCGGACTGATAAAAATTAATCAGAGGGATGCTGGAAATCCTTAAATCAAAAATCACTGACGCAAAGTTTTAGACAATTTATTTATTTTTTTTAAATTTTACTAAAGTTAAAATCACCAAATGCCTAACTTTATCTTTTAAGCATCATACTAATTCCATATGTCACTTTGACAGAAACAAATGTCAAAAAGGTATGTTTGTTTACTTTTTTTCACGAACTGTACCTAACTGTTTTAGGCGTGTTCAGCCAAAGTTTTTATTAAATAAAAAAAGTAAAAACATTTTAGTAAAGAGTTTGAAAGTAAGTAAATTGTTGAGTAGTGTTGTAGTACACAAAAAATATTCCATACACATTCCACTCATATTCGTTTGACACAGATACATATGTACATCGATAACGTTGTGTTTTTGTAACGTTCAATATATTGATAGAAACATAGGAACTATAGAAGTTAAGGCCACTTTAAACGATAACAGAAGCCATATGACGTGTCATTATATTTTATGTTTGATTTCTCAAGTGAGCTGTCATTCGATTTGTGAAATCGTATCATTTTACACTTCTACGACTTTCAATTTGATTTTCTTCAAAATAACTCCATATTCTCACTTTGTTGGTACTTTTCATTTTTATTCATTGATTTCAACACTGAATTTAACACATCCAACTATTAGTAAAATAATAGCATATGACTTCTCAAATGGAATTAGCTGCAATCCTAATGTCAAAATAGTCATATGTTTTTTCTTTTGAGAAGTCGTATGAGTTTAATGAGTGGCTTTAGACGATTTGATAGGATTTTTTGACAGGTCATATGAGAAGTTATATGACTTCTGTTATCGTGTAAAGTGGCCTTTAACAAATATGCTGGTTTAAGCGCATTGGGAAGCTTGGTTTGGTATGAAATCACGTTTGAAGGGGTGAAAAAGTCAGTTTTATTTTTTCTCATCGTGCGAGGTAGTTGTTTCTTCAAATATCTCGATTAAAAGGTAATATATAACTCCTGAATCAAGAAAAAAATATTTTCAGGTTGCTAGAGCTCTTAGTGCAGTGGCAAGTAAAGAGGTTTCACGTTTGCTCTTAACGTACAACTTTTTCACGGACCTTAAAAATTGCATTTTTGAGGGTTGTTTTTTTTATACTGTGGTACTGGTGGTTTTTTTCTAGACAACCAGATTTACATTTTTATAGGTCGCTAAAACGCCTGTTTCATCGGCAAATAGCTTTTAAAGAGTTTTTAAAGAGGTAAAAAGGTCGATTTCGTAGTTCCTTTTTAGTAAAGGGTTTTCCAATAAGAGGTGTTATTTTGAATAGCCCGCTATTTCGGTAGCTGTCACTTTTGAAGCTGTCATTTTTTGACATTTGACAAGTAGGAACTACGCCATTAATAAAAATGGAACGATACACGCTTCAACAACGCATTGAAATTATTAAAATTCACTATAAAAATGGTGAAAATTTGGCAGAGACGGTTCGTAAAACTAAAACATTTTTGGGTCGTCGTGAAGCACCTTGTCGGACCGCAATACAGAAATTGGTGGACAAATTCGAGCTGTTGGTACAATTTAGTAATGTGAAGAATAAAACCCGTGCACGTCGCTCAAGAACAACTGAGAATATTGCTGTTGTAGCCCAAAGTGTTGAAGAAAACCCAGGTTTGTCCATTCCTCGTCGTTCTTTGGAATTAGGCATTCCACAAACGTCATTACACCGTATTTTGCATAAAGACTTGGGTCTTAAGGCTTATAAAGTTCAGTTAACACAAGAACTCAAGCCGGCTGATCATCAACAACGTCGTGTCTTTGCTGATTGGGTCCTTGAAATGCATGAAAATGATCCGGAATTTCATCGAAAAATCATCTTGACTGATGAGGCCCATTTCCACCTCGGAGGCTACGTCAACAAGCAAAACTGTCGCATCTGGGGCTCGGAAAACCCAAGAGTTATTGTTGAAAAGCCTCTCCCTCCTCAACGCGTGACTGTTTGGTGCGGTTTATGGTCCGGCGGGGTCTTTCGAAAATGAGGCTGGAGCAACAGTTACGGTCAATGGATTGCGCTATCGAGAGATGATTAATGATTTTGTATGGCCGGAATTGGATGGTATTGATCTGGACAACGTTTACTTTCAACAAGACGGCGCTACGTGCCACACAAGCAATGAAACCATCGATCTTTTACGGGAAAAGTTTCCGGACCGTGTTATCTCTCGAAGAGGTGATCACAATTGGCCACCGAGATCTTGTGATTAACACCTTGCGACTTCTTCCTTTGGGGCCACGTGAAAGATAAGGTCTACGCCAACAGCCCAGCGTCGATTCAAGACCTCAGAGATGGAATTCGTGAGGCTATCGAGGACATAGGGCAGCCACTTTGCGATTTGGTTATGGAAAATTTCATGAAAAGGATATGGTCCTGTAAGCGTGGTCGTGGCGGCCATTTGGCTGATGTTGTGTTTCATTATTAACGGCATACCTTCCTCTTTATAATGAAATAAACATCTGATAATTTATCTCAAAAAATGCCATTTTTCATTGAATATCAAAATAACACCTCTTGTTGGAAAACCCTTTATATTGACTATCAACTAGTTCAAATAGTTTTCGAACGAACACATGATAGACACACAAAACAAGAAGCAGAACCTAAATTTTATGAACACGTTCAATGTATTTTTAAACGAAATCAAACAATTGTGAGTTTTTCCTAAAATTTTATATAAAATTTGTGCGATTGTATTGTATGCCGATTGTGTTCTATTCATGCTGAACAATATGGGAAATTGATTTGTTCAATGAATTGATTTCTTTTGAGTAAAGGGTTCGAAAAAGATTTTTTAATTTAAATTAATTAAATAAAATCTTTTTCGATTGAAAGAATTCAATTTAATTTAAATGTTAAACGATTTATGAAAAAAAAAGAAAACAACATTTGGAATGATGATGTGGTTGATAAGTTTTTTTTTTCAGAAATATAAGTAGAAATGAACATAATTATATATGACAATAGACAATAGTCTGCACCAGTGCTGGTGGGGACACTTTTAGGAGAAATCCCTTCAGTCAGTCGAAATTTCCCTTTTATTTTTTGCTAAAAATCTTTCCCTTGTTCCCTTAGTATTTCACACGGAATAAATGTAAGATACTGTTAACACACATTGCATATAGTTAATGGTTAATAATGTTATCAAATCTTTAATGACAAAAATGTTAAAAGAGTCAAATGCAATTAAAAAATTTATTTTCTTTAAAACATTGTTTTTGTTGCCCCAGATCCCAAATCTTGTTTTCTAATGTCGTTTTCGAGTGGACGTTTGGTTCTACTCCTTTTTCACTCCTTTTACTCCAAATTTTCCATTTTATATAGGAATGAAACAGTTCCGAAATCCAAACGAAAAGGACATTAGGTCAAAACAAAAGAAATTGTTTCCTTTGATTAGCCAACAATTTTAATTATTTTAATAGAAGCAGCACAAAGAAGTTTCATGCACTTTTTAATTTTAAATGAAATGTCGATGAATTGAAAAAGAAATATTTCGCTTGTTTCCTTATGTTAGGTATGTAAGTGTAACTAAATTCAGAAAGAAAATCAATTTATCTCTATGTTTTCCCTTGATAAATTCTAAATCAAATCAAATAAACTGGAAATCCATAACTTCATAACACATAACACCTACTCTAGTTCTTTCCAAACAGCAAATCCAATAAACTTCTATTTACTTTATTAACATTTTTTGTCCGTTCCTTTTAAGGTAAATCCAAATCAAGAAAATGTCTTCAAAGTTTCTTTGTCTGACTTTCGAATGAATGTCTGAATTCAGAAAAAAAAACAAAATTTTCTTTTCATTTCCTTCACAGAGGGTGGTAGTTCATATTAGCAAAAGCATACATCATACCTACACAATAAATGTAAGAAGAATGTCTTTCTGAAATTGTACGTATGAAAATGTACATCCTTAATACACAAAAAAGAATACAAAAAAAAAATACCCGAAATAAATTAATTAGATTTGAGTAGAGGTTGATTCAAGTTTGTGTATACTCATACGATGATGAAAATCACATTTTTGTTATCATCATTCATTTAATATTTGACATTTCCTTTTTACCAACGCCTTAAGGGAATGCGCAGCGCCGCGCGCGCCGCCTTCCCCGACAACATCATTTATATATGTTTTTAATACATTGGATATTTATATATTTTTTGTGTCATAATAACGCCTAGTCTGTCTTTTGTCTAAATGGATAAAGAAACACAAGAAACAAAAACCTAAGGTTAAGCTTAATAATTTACCTGTATCTATAATCCTGATGGAAATGGCTGGAGGTCCTTAGAAGATAAATAAAATGATTAGACTAGCATAGGATTGATGGGTGACCTCTGTGCGATATATTAGGCATGTTATTTAAGTGATGGATATGTTGGATATAAATGTTTTCAACTTCTATGCATTAATTATTTTGTGTAGATAGGCGTTAAGACTTTACATGTTTTATTTGTGATGGAACGCATAACGCATACCCCCGATTAGATCTTCATTTGTCTTCGTTTATGTTTATAAATCAAGTCATGTGAAAATCATAATGAAGAAATGTTAAGAGAAATTCTTGCTTAGGGCAGGAAAATAAATTGTGGGTTTATAGTGAAATTTGAGTTAGAAATGTTTGTTTCCAATAAAATAGAGTTAAAGTTGAAATAGTCTTTAAAGGACAATTTTACAAACGTGGTTCAGCCTCTGGTCAAGATTTTAACTCACCTATTTTGGTGGATTGACTAAGGCTCAACCACGGTTCAATGATGAATAGGCTATTATCACATATTTTATTTGAACCCTTAAACAATGTTGAACCTCACTTAATCCGTCAAAATTATTTTAAATTGCTGAACAATGGTTTAAATATTTGTACAACAGGCCCTTAGTCATTTGAAACTCATTATTTGTACTGCTATATGGTCATCTTGATTTTAGTCAATATCGGTCGTATTTAATAGATTTTCTTAAACGGTTGACTATTTAGACAATGTCTAAAATAGTTTGAAATGCATTATTTAATCAAATAAAATGTAATTTTAGTCAAAACATCGACAACCGATTCCGTAGTCTACGTTAGATAACTCTTAGACAACAATTAAAAATGCTTATTTATAACTTGCGAGGCTGCCTAAAGTTAGACAACGTTTATAAATATGACTGTAAGTATTTTAAGTGCAGTTCTAATACTGTAGATAAGTCGTTAAACCTATTTTAGTCTTTTAATGACTTAAATAGCGCTATCCAGACAGATTAGTGTGAAAAAGATAAAATAATGAATGAATTTTCAGTTTGAAGCGAAATGCGTTGCTGATGCGATATGAGATTTGTCTGTGGTCTACAACACGACAGCGAAATGAATGCTTATGGAAACCATAGCGAAAAAAAAAATCGGAGAAAAATAGATCGGAAACTTCTCCAAATAATCTTCTACAATTATCAAATTTGCTAGTCTTTGCTTCTAACTAAGATAGGATGTTGAAAACATAACGAGATGTTTTATTGTTTTGTTTCGAAGATTGGGATATGTATATGCCTTCGCTTTTTTGTGCACCAAAATTCTTTGAGGTTCATTCTTTGCAGCCGCGATCATTTTGAAGTTCGAAATGCTCCTTTTGAATTTCATCGGCAATTTCAATCAAAAATAAAATGCAAGACTGCTTACTTTTATTTTCGATCACAGTGTAGTTTTAAAGCAGCGTCCGGACTTTACTTTGTAAAGAGTAGATTTGCACCGCTTTTTCATAAAATTTAAAATCTATACTGTTCCATCATTGATTTTGAATAAATGGCAGCACTGAACACTGATCATAGTAATAAATGCCAACAAAAATGTCAGTTATTGGAAATGATTGTCATCTCTTTTAGGAATTTCTCATCAGGGATATTGTTTTCATTGCTATTTGATAGGGTTTTTACCGATAGGACATAGGCATAATGTCCTTCACTCGTTCATAAAATTTGCTTTGCATCTGTCAGTTTCAACAAAGTAATGAATGTCACTTATCGAGATTACAAAATAGCGAGATAACGAGCGAATGAACAATAATGCTACAAGTAATAACCAATAATCCAAGCTGCAAGAATCGAGGTGACAGCAATAGTACCGTCCCTTTGGTTTTAAAACAAGAAATGGAAGAAGCATGAGTGAGATTGTAGAGGACGCGAAGGTGCCGTGTCTCAGGGAGAGACTCTTTACAAATGAATTGAACGTAAATATGAGTTTCTATACATAATAAAAAAAATTGTGCAAGTGGCAGCGGCAGGTTTCACGGTTAATATGTGTAAACATCAACGTTTCTCCAAACGCCGTTTTGAGGATCCATATTTGGATCCATATGCGATATCGTCCATACGTTATTGACTACGTGCACGGATCCAAAACGGACTAGTCTGCTTGAAGGGGCGTCAGATTTTTGTCACTGAACGTACCCAATATCCTAGTATGCAGCTTTTTGTTACGTAACGTGCTACATCGTAAAGTGTGACTTCGTAACATAGCACAGATGAAAGCCTACGTTTTTTTTCACTCTACTACCTGCAAAGATGTTAACACATCAAAAATACAATATATAAAACATCAACTATCACCCTTACCATCCGCATTCCACTAGCAATTAATGTCTCAATCAAAATATAAACGGCGAACTAATCTGCAATCAAAACAATTTTTCAATAACCAACACCCATATTGAACATATTGAACAACAACACCGCTACTGACTATACGGATATAAAAGAAAATATCTAAAATTGCTTCCAATTAACACGTCTGTCACGGACTTTCAGTAAAAGTAATGAATCGGATAGAAAGTTCACCTGGTCCCCAATTAAAAAAGCAATTTGTCAATTTAATATCATTACTTTGTCCTGTCATAATACATACCTACATATACATTCATACATTTTATGTTTGGAGTAACATGAGGAAAAAAAAGTGGAAGAATTCAATCCCAATAAACGTTCTCTTACACATGAGTCCCAAAAAATATGATTTTTCCTGAATTATGCGTATAGAAATTTTTTTGCGACATTTTTTTGACCTAGTAGGAGAGGAGGAGGTATATAGAAACGTAGCGTATATGTACGTAGTATTGGCGTGGAAACATATTGCTTCCTTCGTTTATAAGCAATTTCCGCTTCTCGGCACGACACCCATAAAGATTCAGCGAGGGTTGGGAGCAAAGTTTTACATCACATATGAATGAGTGGAATTGAAGAAAAAGACTGGGATGTGGCAGGACCCCTTCTGTTAAAAAATGTCCTTCGCCAGCTACAACGACTTTTCAATATATCGCTCCTCTCGTGGACCAATAAATCGATGGTCGCGATGATGGGGGGAAATTTAGTTCGAAGGTGTAATTTGGGTGAGTACGGGATTATTTATTTTTAGTTTTTAATTTCCGCTCCCTGAAAAGTTATGATGAGGAAAATTTTTACAGTGCAATATACAGTGATTGCAAGACGCGTAGACTCTTATGTAAAAGTAATAATTGTTTTTGTTTTCTTTAAAACTACTCTAAGGATTTTTGTTGAAGGTTGTATTTTGCGATACACTGATGACTGATGGAAAGGTTGAACCCTTAAGATCATGGCTGTGTCATTTCTAGGTCGCTAGGTTCAGCAGTAAGTGAGTGAGCTTGTAAGTGAGTGAAAAAGTCGATTTTCAAAATATTTATTTTGGGTCGTACGATACCTCGATGGAAAGGTAAGGTAATTTTTAGGTTGCTAAAGCTCTTAGTTAAGCCCCAAATGGAGTTAAAACATTTCACGCTTGCCACAAACTTAAAAATTGTATTTTGCGATACATTGATGGAAAGGCGGAACTCTAAGGATTATGGTCGGTAGAAGGTTCCCTTTCATGCGAAAAAACTATCATGCGAGAAAACTACCATGTGAGAAAAATATGTAGGTACCTTTCATGTGAGAAAACTATCATGCGAGAAATATATCTTGCGAGAAATATATTTTGCGAGAAATATATCATGTTAGAAAAGTACCATGCGAGAAAGGCGAGAAAACTATCATGCAATAAATATATGTATATCACGCGAGAAAACTGTCAAGCGAGAATTATATCATACAAGAAATTATATCATGCGAGAAAAGTATCATACCACCAATGTCTTGATTTTTAAATCAATAGCTATGCTGACAAAAATGATTCACATTCTATTTTCTGCGTTCAATTGTTTTTGGATTAAAACTAACCAGCATGCTACATATAATTATTAAAGAATAAATTGCATGGTGGCTTGTATTTGCAAATCAACAGAAAACAATTAATTTTGATTAAAGTTTTATCTGTGGTCTTTTGGTGGTGTAACCGTTTAACCAATATTAATTAGCCCAGTAACCATATTGACACCACTACTTAGCCGCGCCAAATAATTTATAACCATACTCGTAAGTTGAGACCTGTCTTCAGATAGCTTATGTCCTCTGTCCTATACCTATTGCAACACTGGTAGTGAGTCTCCGCAAACAGCCAACTATAACCGATTCAACTTGCCATCATTGTTACCACCGTTAAAACTAATAGGGTGATAAATTCGTTGCAAAATTTATGACCGGTGAAATTGCACTTTAATTCCGCCAGTCGACGATTCCAGCCCAATGTCGTTGTCCCCTGCATATACCTATGCATAGTCCTTGCGAGAAAATCCACGTGTGGTGATGGGTGAAAAATATGGGATGGGCCTATATGGAAGTTCCCATTTCGTCTAGACATGAATACCGTTAGAGTGTTGTTTTAGCCAATTTGTTTGGTGGCATATTTTTTTTTGTTTAAATAGGCTTTATTAGATGGCACACAAAATGACGAAACACAAATGGTTAGCTTCAGTGTCGACTCTGTCGATGGCGTATTTCGAATAGCCTCATAATTTGACAATTTGTTCCGGGCAAAAGGGCTGATGGGACATAGCTATACATACATAGTTTCCGTGTGGATATTAAAAAGGAAATACAGTTCCGTAAGAAAAGACATTATGCAAGTTCTTAAGGCATTAACTTGTCAGCAAAGTCTTTCAGTATACAGAGAACTAATGAGAAATCTACATTTTGTGTTTGACAAAGTTATGAAATTGTTGAAAAGGCTGCAATAGGTGTGGACTGGGACACGTTTACGACAGACTTTTGTTTCGTTTACTGCTCAGCTCATGAATGCTAATGTGAGTTATAAATTCATCAAATTGTGGGAGAAGGGAGGGAAGATTGCAGATATTCAGCCGTTAGACGTCGTATTGGATAAATGTACCTACAATAATCCAGCAGGTAGATGTAGGTTGGTACATTAATATCGCAGTGTAGTTAGGTAGGTAAGGTACCTAACATTAAATCTAAGACAGCTATTTATATTGTTGTTTTTTATTCTTCTGTTTTCTGTATAAGCTAGTTTAATACTTTTTAGATATTCTACTCCTATTTTTCATATTGGTATAATAGCCTCTAATGGTCACATCGGCGGTCTTCTGTTTGCATACTGAAGAAACTAAGGAGATTGGTGAAGCAGGGGAATTGTTTTGAATTGAGTAAGGTTTTCTATTCTGCCAAAATTTTAACGCAAAGTCTTCGAGTATATATAGTTTACAAAAACAATTGACTGCGTGATATTAACTCATGTATAAAATAATGTCACTTTATAAATAGTTTTTTATTTTGTTTTCGAAAACAATTTCAGGCATACCAAAATAGTGCCACATCCGAATAGTTAATGGTAGGTTTGAAAACCTCGCTCACCATCAGCCGAACCCAGATTCTTCTACTTGTGACAGTCGGATTAACCCTACGCCACGGGATCCTACTTCTTTAAAATAATTCTTTTGAATAATTTTGTTTCCAATTTAAGTGGATTTTTTTGTTTTGAAAATTTCACCTCCCGCGTCCGCCAAAACCAGGTAAAATGGATACCCCCATTCCATATATCATTCGATTTTTATCTTTTCTTGGCCTGAGCGAAGGACAAAACCATGACAAACCCTACACTTAGTGAAGAATATAATACACACATTACACACACGATGCGATGTGCAAAGCAGCATTTAGTGATATTCAGAGGAGCGAATATTCAAATTCATTCGATGCAGAGCGTTCTTTCGATCTACATTCATGAAAGCGTTCAGCGTTAGTGCAGTCCACTTTGGCATTTAATCATTTGTAGATATTTAAAATTTAAATAAGGACTTTTATATTAAAGTTAGATACCACTCTGTTAAATGTACACAAAAATTGACACTTATACATATTTGTATTTGCTTCATTCGAAAGTTTCCCAGGCTGAGGGTGGCCGGTCGGGTCTTAATTTTTTATTTTTGAATAATCTTTCTTGGCAGCTTTCTTGTACGTATGTATATGTATGTATTAATTTTATTAATTATAATATCTATACATTGTTTTAATAAATAATGAATTTAATAGCTTTGGCTATGCCGTCAGCTAGATTGGCAAAATTATACTAAGTGATTTAAATTTACTATAAAACAATTTAAATAAATTCAGTCATTAACAAGTTTCTATATTTATAAATTGAATTTAAGAAAAACAGTACAGTGATTTCCAACTACATAGATCCATTTAATAATTGTATCGTTTCTTGCATTGTTAAACTTTTTTTCCCTAAATATATCGTTCTTTGGTAGTTAAAAATTTGGGGAAACACTTATGAAGTGGAAGCAGTCTTCTTTAGCTTGTATATTGCAGAGCGAGCGGCAGTGTTGTCGTTTCGCAAATTCTAAGAGTAGCACTTGTCAAAAAATTTGGGGAGTATTTTTAGAAGTTGAGGAGCCCTTCAAAAATTCAAAATATTCATACAATAATATAACTGCAAATGAAAAAAAGAGAAACCTAAAATTTTTTTTTCTATCGAAACATAACAATTTTATTTCATCTTTAACAAAAAATATAATATAAAACATTCATTGTTAATATTAAAAATATTTTGGAAAACAATTTAAACGTTTAAACATAAATAGATGTGCATACATAAATACTTACATATGTACATATAAATTATATTATTATTTTGAGAAAAACCTAAAAGACTTGTCATAAAAAGTGAGATGTCTTTTCGTAACTTTTAATTACGTTTGGTTGCGTTCCATTTGAATTTTCATATAAAAATTCTCATCTGAAAATTCCGAATAAAGTGATTGTGGTGGGGGCTGGAGGAAATGTTAAGTATTATACATAGAATTTGAACTTTATGATTTTTGCACTGGACGGATTTGTGTTAATTAAATTTCATCACGAACAACCTAAAACTTATTTATTTAAAAGAATTTATTGTTTATTATTAAGTGAGTTTTTGAATCAAAAGATTGACTATTCTAAGAAAAATGTTGCAAGAATTCTCCATCGCAATATTGTGGAACCTTTTTTTTTCATTGAACTGTAGCTACATAGTTCAGCTGTATTTTGGAGGCCATGCAACTCAACAAATAGATTTTAAAACAGAAACAAAATTTACTGCTTAGTAGAAAACACTTTAAATAAATTTTAGAAAACCTGTTGCTGATTTATTTATTAATGATACCATCCCCAAAACTACTCACGCTGAATTTTTAAATTGCTAATATAATTGAAGTACTATGTTATTTCGTTTTAACGTAAATCGACTGAAACTTTTTTTTCATAAATTCATGTCTGAATGTTCAGATTTTGTGATTGAACGTACCCATTATATCACTATCCTATTCTGAAATTTAACAGAGATGTGCAATCTTTTGTTAAAACAGGGATGTGAAAAAATATAAATTTGTGTTTTTCATATCATTTTCATTTTTGTGCACATTAATTTGTTTTAATGTTTTTAATGTGGTGACTTGGGGAGCTATTTGGAGGTATGAGTAGCACAGTAGCCCTTTCCCCAAAAAAGTAGCCAAATACTACTATAGTAGCCATTACAAAAACACTGGCGAGCGGAATCGATCAAATTTGCCGTTGTATGGGGTACCCTTCAAAGGCAGGAGTTCACATCTTGATTTGAATATAAGTGATACTTCTTTATAGCTCAAGGCGTCTTGAAAGTAGTTATTATTTAATAAATTCTAATTAAGCTGTGAGTAAATTATTCTACTATTTGACTGATGAGCTTCGGTTGCTATTGTTTCCCTCACAAAATCTTCGTATTTTTAAATAATCATGTAGATATTTTCTTTAAGTTGAACTCGGTTGTAATAATTGAACTCCAAAACTTCTCCACAACTACATCCTATAGTCTGCCACTTCATGATCCACCAGTCTTTGTTTCTTATTTCATACAAAAGAATTTGTTTGGTAAAATGTGTATCTGGGTGCGAAAGAACTTTAAGGATATAGTCTGCTTGGAGCTTTAGGGTGTTGGTAAAGAGTTTTGGTAAGCCTGTTTCTAAATACAGTGCATAGTTCGGTGTTCTCCTTGGAAAGTGGAAAAGTTTTTTTTTTAAATGAAGTTTCTTTGGAGTTTTTCCACTTCTTCAAATTCATCTATACCCCAAACCTGAGCAGCATATATAAGAGAGATGTTTTGACAACACATTCAAATATTTTGAATTTTGTAGACATTAACACATTCTGATTTGAAAAAATTATTCCTCCATGTCATGTTGATCAAACTTTTGGATGAATTCGCCTTTTCTCTTAAATGATATTTGAAATCCAATGTTGGGTTTAGTAATACTCCTATAAATTCTTATATTCTTTGGTTGTTTCAATGTGAATCCCATTAAAAGACCAACTTTCTCTAATTTGACTATGTTAAGACCGTGTGAAAACCAGTGTTTTGGATTTTTCGACATTTATTGTAAGACCCCATGTCTGGTAATAATTTGACAACCGGTTTATCAAAAGTTGTAAGTTTTCTGGTGACTCCAAAAGTATAACAAGATCGTCTGCGTAGAGGAGAACATTGACATTCGTATTAGCGATCCTAACACCACCGGGTAGATATTGTCCAATATCGTTGATAAATAATGAAAACAGTAAAGCACTAAGAGGGCATCCTTGTTTCACACCTTCTAGTATAGAACATACAAAATTGTATCAGCACCTGGACTAGCGGTAAAGATGTGTTAACATTCGATTTTACCTCAGGGGAAGAAAAGAAAGGAAAAAAGATTTCGTTTCGTTTCTGTAATATGCGTTGCCGTTTTACTAGCAAAACAAGTAATACCACACCCAAAATAATGTCTTTGACAAGTAGATATTTCCCTGTACCTATACTACCTAGGTATCTGAAGGTGAAGCAGTACACATAGCATATATGAAATCGATTCACAATCTTTGAGCAAATCTTGAATTATTAGTCTTTAATTTTTGCCTTATAGAAAAATCCAATCCTTTGTCAAAAATGCAATGAATTTGAGCCCAAAAAAAAAAAATATCAAAATTGACCTCATTTATTATTCTAAGGTGATAAAATCGTTCCATCATTTTCAAATTACTATAAGAACACCTTTTCAAGATCCAAATCCATTTTCTCAAAACATCCGAGAAAAAAAAAGGATTTACGCAAAAGGTAAAGCATCATAGCACAGCACGACGAAGACGTCGCGACGCGAAGCGACGAACGTTTATCATTATTATTTCTTACCAATAAAAATCCTTTAAGCTCACCATGTCCTATCCCCATCCGAAAATCCCCATCAATCGACACCAAGGAACGAACCCCAGCAAAGCAGCAGTGAGCACCAGCATTTTTCTCACATTATGCAAATAAAATTATCGTCTGTTCAAGCTCCAAAAATCCACGAATGAAAGCAAAGTATTCTTCAACGTTCAACAAAAAAAAAAATTACAAAAAAGGTGGATTTCGGGTGAGGGTTTAAATATCCATTTTCGAGTTCTAACATATTATTTGACACTCCTTATCTCCTCATAAATCTACCCCAACGGCAGATTTCTCCATGCCGTTATTTTCCTCCTTCTCTATACTATTTCCATAGGTATTAAAAAGAAATGGGTTCCAGATGGTTCGGGAATATTTCACAGGTTCTTTTTTTTTTTCAAACATTTAGACCATTTGGTGAATATGTTGCTTTTATCATCATTTTACCGTTTTTTTTTTTGTTTAAACCTTTTTCTCGAAGAGTTTATCCCTTCTGCATGAACAATTACATTAAATTCTTCTTACCTTTGTTTAATACTTTCATAAATTGTCTATGGGCAAAGTTATGAGCGTTTATATGCGGGAATTTCCAAAAATACTCTCATATTATCCTCATTTAATACTGGTTAGTGAAAAGGTTTATGCGTGTGTTTAACATCCTGATCGTATACGCACATGTAAGGGTCAGATCTTGATTCAAGGAAGAAAGCTTGATTTGCGTATAGGTTTCTTATTTATTTTTTTTGTTTAGATACTTAAAGAGGGTGAATATATTTGGATGTTTTCACATATCGTCTTTCATCTCACAAGGTTGGTAATTTCCTGAAAGTTTTGTCTTTCCAGCAATGTATAGTAAGATAAGTTAAATAAAGTGTTTTCCAATAAGAGGTGTTATTTTGATATTCAAAGAAAAATGGCATTTGTTGAGATAAATGATCGGATGTTTATTTCATTATAAAGAAGAAGGTATGCCGTTAATAATGCACAACATCAGCCAAATGGCCGCCACGACCACGCTTACAGGACCATATCCTTTTCATGAAATTTTCCATAACCAAATCGCAAAGTGGCTGCCCTATGTCCTCGATAGCCTCACGAATTCCATCTTTGAGGTCTTGAATCGACGCTGGGCTGTTGGCGTAGACCTTATCTTTCACGTGGCCCCAAAGGAAGAAGTCGCAAGGTGTTAAATCACAAGATCTCGGTGGCCAATTGTGATCACCTCTTCGAGAGATAACACGGTCCGGAAACTTTTCCCGTAAAAGATCAATGGTTTCATTGCTTGTGTGGCACGTAGCGCCGTCTTGTTGAAAGTAAACGTTGTCCAGATCAATACCATCCAATTCCGGCCATAAAAAATCATTAATCATCTCTCGATAGCGCAATCCATTGACCGTAACTGTTGCTCCAGCCTCATTTTCGAAAAAGTAAGGTCCAATGACCCCGCCGGACCATAAACCGCACCAAACAGTCACGCGGTGAGGATGGAGAGGCTTTTCAACAATAACTCTTGGGTTTTCCGAGCCCCAGATGCGACAGTTTTGCTTGTTGACGTAGCCTCCGAGGTGGAAATGGGCCTCATCAGTCAAGATGATTTTTCGATGAAATTCTGGATCATTTTCATGCATTTCAAGGACCCAATCAGCAAAGACACGACGTTGTTGATGATCAGCCGGCTTGAGTTCTTGTGTTAACTGAACTTTATAAGCCTTAAGACCCAAGTCTTTATGCAAAATACGGTGTAATGACGTTTGTGGAATGCCTAATTCCAAAGAACGACGAGGAATGGACTAACCTGGGTTTTCTTCAACACTTTGGGCTACAACAGCAATATTCTCAGTTGTTCTTGAGCGACGTGCACGGGTTTTATTCTTCACATCACTAACTTGTCCCAACAGCTCGAATTTGTCCACCAATTTCTGTATTGCGGTCCGACAAGGTGCTTCACGACGACCCAAAAATGTTTTAGTTTTACGAACCGTCTCTGCCAAATTTTCACCATTTTTATAGTGAATTTTAATAATTTCAATGCGTTGTTGAAGCGTGTATCGTTCCATTTTTATTAATGGCGTAGTTTCTACTTGTCAAATGTCAAAAAATGACAGCTTCAAAAGTGACAACTACCGAAATAGTGGGCTATTCAAAATAACACCTCTTATTGGTAAACCCTTTATTTACAACCTTAAAAATCTAGGTGTGTTAGGTTTGTGGCAAGCGCGAAATCTGTTAACTCAGTTTGCGGCCGAACTTAAAACTGTAGCCGCCTAAAAATTGCATATTCTTGAAGTAGGAATTCCAGCTTCCTATCAAGGTATCGCACTACAGGGAAATAATTTATTTTAAAATCGACTTACTTACATCTTCAAAAGCGATAGTAAATAATGTATGGAATAGTTTTGGGACAACTTATGTATGATTGTAAAATTATAATCATATTTATTACCTTGTAAAATACTCGTAACCTTAGGCCCCAGAAGTTTATTTTGCTGTTCATAACGAAAGAATTTCATTAACTCCATTCCAACAATATTCCCCAATTTACCAAGAAGAAGAACATCAAAATATGTTTGCTTTACATTTACATTTTAAATAAACCATCATCATCTCCGAAATCCCTCCGAACTAAGATAATCCTTTTTGGATTAAATATAATTCAAAGGCTATTATCTTCTCATCGAAGAATATTCCGCCATGATATGTTAGAATATTCATACCACACACACACTTGCTCTCTAGGATATAAAATTAGTTTCAACAGAGTTAAAATATTTCAAAACATAACTTTTCCCTCAATCTCTACCCCTGGTGTCTTGTAAGTTTTGAAAACTCATATATAGCTTTAAACGAGGTATAATATAAGAGTAAATAATAATATGAAGGGAAGTGTAAGTCTGATTTCGGTATAGGGGAGGGGAGACGGGAGGAACCGGGACAAGGCAGCCTAAAACTGGGAGCTATAAACTAAACATATTCATGCATAATGTATGAGGATGGAAAGCAATCCTTGGAATATTGTATTTTCTCTCCCACGACATCGTTTGCCCGCGAGGAATATAAAACTTGATTGATTACAACCTCAGTTCTAAACGGAATTGTTTATGTGTCGTTTAACTGGCTTTGCGAGTCCAACTGTAATTATTGAGTTGATTAGAATACCAAAACACCGAGATTTATGTTTATCTAAATTGATAAGTAAACTCATATTAGATTGGAGTGTGATTGCCAGAAAACCCTTTGGCTATTTTTGTAAAAACATAAAGAGAAGTGTGAAGCCAAATACAAATTTTTGGTTGTGCTGAAAAAGTTGTCAGATAGCTTTTAAACCGAAAGATAGCCAAAACCAAAACCACAGATTAGCCACATGAAGATGAGAATGTTTCGTACGTTTCACCCTCCAAAACCCATTTGTTTACATTGTTGTATTTGTAATTTCTTCCGGCGTCGATGAATAGATGTGAATTGCAACAACAATTTAACCAGGTGTGTGAAGATCCCTACTGTCTATGTGTGAGGTTTTTATGAACACATTCTCATTTTTTATCTGATAACTGCCAGTTCAAGCTTGTAGGCAAATTAAAATGGCTGCCGGGGATTCTCATCCTTATGTGACTAATCTGTGACCAAAACGCCCAAATTGATTATTTATGGCAAGTTTTAAAAGTATTGTTCAATTTGGGTTCAAAATTCTAACTCACTGATTTTGGTGGATTATCTGAGTTTCAACACTGCGACGCACGGTTCTGGTGGATTACAAATCATGAAGGGATGAAGGAAAGTGTTAATACGGCGCATAAAATCATCAACTCTGTAAGTGTTGATGGAAGAAAGCATGTCAAATGATTAGGCTATCAGATTCATATGCGCATTATACAGAAAATGCGATGATATGTCAAGCAATTTTTTCGAATCATATCCTTCCGCAACACTATGGTCAGTAGGTAAGCACCAATGTGGCTTCGACAACTGCAGATCGACCATATACCAAATTTTCTCAACGAAGAAAATCCTGGAAAAGCTCAAGTTGAGACCCAATATATTTTCGTCGGCTTCATACCCGCATTCATATAGTCAGGACAAAAATGGCAATGGCTAAACTCGACATCCCTGGAATAATCACACATTTGGATAGCGTGGTATTTAAATCTATATCTTCAATCCACAGAGTGTAGGGCAGGCGTTGGCGTTAAGGTTGAACGTTGAAGACACTATTCAGCCGAGTGCTGGTTGCTGGAGAATAAGCATGAAGATTAAGCCAATACTGTGAAAATATATTATTTAAACTGGAAAATTGTTTTCAATAAAACAAAATTAGAAATAAATATATTAAAATACCTTTGATATTTTTTTGAACCCAATGCGATGTACATCTTCCGATTTCTTTAATAAATCTTAATATATGAGAAAAAAATCGTAAAAATCGTAGCAGTGGTTTAAAAAATAATTCATTTTTATATAAAAAAATAAGTAAATATTTCAAAAAAAATAAAAAAATAGTAAGCCAATTTTAAGTACAAAAATCTTTCACCTGTTTTCGAAATATTGATTTTTCAAAAAAATATTTCGAAATGTACTGTTAATAATGGTGAAATTCAGGGCCGAACCAACCATATGTGCAAGATGTGCAAATGCACAGGGCGCGAAATTCTGGGGGCGCATTACTAGAAGCAATAAAACAAATATGCACTGCCATTTGCATTTTAACCACAAAACTTGTTCAAATTATCCCTGTGCTAAGTCATTTCTTCCACACTAACTAACATCACTTTTATTGTTGCATTCAAGGAGAATTTAGCTTAAAATATCGTAAAATTAAAGATCAAACTAGAACTACGCATTGAAAGTCTACCTCCTGGGCAATGTGGAAAAGTCTTATGCATGTGTATCAGTTTATGTATGTATGAATGGATGCAAATATAAAAAGGGGTGCTTTCTACAAATCTTGCATAGGGAGCAAGTTTAGCTGGGACCGGCCCTGGTAAAATGTAAATTTTAATAATTTTAAATGGTAGATCGTATACTAATTTCGATAGACAAAACATTTTTATTAAAATCGTAGAAATTCCTTAACAATTTTTAAATATTTGTATGGGAGGTACCCTTATTTATGGTTGTTAGAATAATTTATTTGTTTAAAATTTTTGTCTACAATTTTTGTTTTTACACATATTGGTACACAATATTATTTTAAATCTATCAATCATTCTTCATAAAAAATTGATCAAAGAAAATCCAAAATAAAATGGTTCTTTCGGAGGTGCTATTAATAACCATTTTCCGGAACCATTTCTTTACTGACCGACAGCTTCTAACTAAAACATATTAAAATTTATTGATTCTTTTTTTATTCGGTGGGTTTGATTTTGAGAAAAATAAGATTTTCCTTTCTGATCAAAAAATTTTCATCGCACGAGCCATAGAGTACCTATATTACCTAGAGAACCGACCGGTACCCCTCTTGCCTTAAACACCCGCAAATTTTATTTGAGGTGAGTAAGTGAAAACTCTCTTAGTTTACTCTTTTTTCCTTATCCGTGAATCCGTGTGAATGGTGGATATAAAAACAAATTGGCGCATTAGTTCAAAAAGGTACGTGTCTACGGTTTAATTGTGAACAAAGTGGTGGCATTAGCTCAAAAAGGTACGTGTCTACGATTTGCACACCTAAATCGTAGACACGTACCTTTTTGAGCTAAGAAACTAGAGTGCGCTTCCAATTTTCGGTAGGTGTTTTTGTTTTTGTTTTAAACATAAATATTCAAAAATATTATTTAATTTATTACCCGGCAGCAACAATGACCGATATTCTTCATAGTTTAGGTTGACAAAAGGTTAAAAAAAGAAATTTGACTACGAAATTAATAAATTTCTCAATTTTTGAATTTAACGGATTTTTTTTTGAATCCCTGGGCGGTCTTATCCACCTTATTGAGCACTTTGAGCAATTTGAGCGAAGTCCTTTCAATTGAAGCCATGTTGGTTCGGTCCCATTTAAAATGCATTGGACAACAACCCCATACAAAACTTAATGGGCATTTTCCTCTCAGTACAGCTTGTAGGGTGGAAGAGAACGACCGCCTAAGTCGGTTCTCTAGGTAATATAGGTACGCTATGGCACGAGCCACGAGGAACCAATCGACCCATCCGTTTAAACTGTGGCTGAATAGACAGATAGACGGATGTTTTTGTGAGACCAACTTTTTTCGTCTTCCCTGTCATAGTAATGTCAAGTTTGATCAAAATCTCGAGTTCGATTTTTTTAGAGTCCATATCTAGCCACCATAAAGGTGAAAAGCAGCATATAATAGATATCCATATGAATCCAATTTAAGTAGACGTCAAATTATATCTGCATTGATTGCCACATTAGGTCTGTTTGGTAACGTGAAATTTTTTGAGAATTTGCACAAATTTTCACAAAATTGCACAATTTTTCACAAATTCCTGTTTGTTAACTCGAAAAAGTTGCAACGAGAGAGCACATCGAGAGAGAAAAAAATTTCCCCTCCATTGGATAACTTGCGAATTTGTGCTACATGAATTTCTGTGTGCAAGAAGAGTAAAGACTGTCAAAATACCCAGCTGTTAGCATCTTTTGCTTTTAATTTGAAATTGTGGTTTCTGATATGTGAAATTTATCTTTATAAATAAAAAACAACTTGGGAAATTTATAAATTATATAATTTTTTTTTTAAATTAAACGCAAATTGTTAACAAAACCAGACTTTTGACATGTGATCGTTGATGTGAGGAGAAAAATTCTGACGTTTTGTACACAAAAGTGGTTCAATGCGTTTGTTAACTTTCTTGTAAGTTTCCCCATTTTTGAGAAATTCTTTCTCACTTTGGTGTTTTGACAGGTTTAACACATTTTGCTGAAATAAGATACCAAACACACCTATTATGTAGAGATGATAAGAAAATTTCATGAAATTTGTGGTCCGCTTGTTGTGGCCTAGGGTTATGAAACGAAAAAAATGGAACACTCTTTTTAACTTCGGACAGATAAATTCATTTAAGAACCAATAGAAAAACAAAACACTCAAAATATTATGAACAAAGTTGATTTGCTAGAACCTCATCAAATTTTTTGATCTATTCTAATGTTTAGCAACCGTTTGATTGGCTAAAACAGAGAAGATAAAACTTTTCAGCTCTCAATAGCCGTGTTTTATTATCTTCTATCGGGATCCGGATCTGGATCTGGATTAACTTTTAACACGTGTTACAAAAACAATTTTGAAAATTTCCCAGTATTTTGTTTGTGTATTACGTGTTAAAAGTAAATCCAGATCCAGATCCGGATCCCGATACAAGATAATAAAACACGGCTAATATGTCACTACTCCTTAAAGTATATAATGATCATTTATAACAAAAATGAAAATTCGAATACTGAACTGATCTGTTAAGAACACTTCTACATCTTGGCGATCTTCAGAAATACAATGTAGAGCCTTAAAGCATGCAACACAAAAACCACTAACATCTCAATTTTAACAACAACCATCTACTGTCCGGTTGCAGAACTTTATTATTATTGTAAAGTTTCTGATTCATTAACAGCTCTGTTAATATAAATTTCCTTTTTTGGGTTTATTTTCTTTGCGAATAAAAAGCAATTCTGGTAGTTAGCGATGGTTTATTGGTGAAAATGATGAATTATTGATGCAGATGATAAAAGTGAATATGGATTATAATTATTAAAACAAACTGGTGGCAAATATTGAATACAATTTTTTCTTTAATGACACAAAGTTCAAAAATATGTACGACTTGATCATATAAGAACTTGCTCTTGTGGTTAACTGTATGTGTAGATTATAGATCAGATTAGTTCAATGTTTTATTTAATAAGTTTAACAATATATCTCTACTTAGGAATTAGGCCATGGCAAGCTTCCATCTGCTCGATGTTACTTTACAAACAAAAAAAGATATAAAGAAAAGTTAAGTATTAAATGTACGTAATTAATTATTACTAGTATCGCCTGTGGTCGAAATTCGACCATCTGTATTTATATATTAATATATATATTATATTTTTTTGCAGCTTTTGGTGTTGCATGTGTGCGTAGAGTATCTCTACCAGCGTTAGAACCTTACTCCAATCGGAGTAAATTTACTCCAATCTTGAGAAAATAAATCTACTCCACCACTTAGTTTTTTTTGAGATCTACTCCTTTTTGCCCACACTAAAATTATCAAACATTTTTTAGCCAAACTATATGAAAGGGCTGTGTTGTTCAGTTTTCTAACCAACTCTGAACGTTTAATTTTGAAATTCTATTCAGTTCTGAAAGTAAATTTGTGTATGCGATTTATTTTCTTTTTGTTAAAAATACAATTTTTGATGGTTTTTTCTTTTTTCAAATCTACTCCAGAAATTTCCTATTTACTCCACATTTTTTTTGTACAAATCTGCTCCGAAATTTCACTACTGATCCCTAGTCATTGTAAGTAGATGTAGAGTACATCATTCGGAACGAAACAACAAATATTGAGTCTAAGCAACATGAAACACGTTGGAAGTGAACTTTTGGTATGGTACACTACGCTCGGGTGTTGACAAACAGCCGTGTGTATCGTGAATTTGTTTTTTTCAGACTTTGTATGGGAAACCATTAGTTAAAATTTTTACATGTAAGTAATCGATGGATTCACATAATCTCTTCTGATGGCACTTCTAATTAATAATAGCTTTCAAATGGTATATTTTTTATTTTAATAAATATGATTTAAAATATTTTTTATTGTCGGGCGTTCGGTTTAAGTATATTAAAAAGGGAGTACAAGAAAATTGTTAACGTATTAATATAATGATTAACAAACTTATGATAGCTGTGTTTAATGAAGAAAAACTAGATCCGTGCCTACGTTCTGTAACTCTCGAATCGATAAAATCAGTCGAGAAACGATGAAAATTGAAACATATCGTATGAGTTTTGTTCCATTTTTCATCGTTTCTCGACCAATTTTAACCATGCGGGAGTTACAGAACATAAGCACAGATCACAAGTTCGTAAAAATTGTTAGAACAAGATAGAACAGAAAACTACAGTTTCTAGTTGTATGGTGGTTGACCGTTGGTTATTAGCTGTGAAATTTGAAATTCAAAAATGTACTTTGTAAATGTACTTATTTAATAAATTTAAGCTTTTTATTTTGCCAAACTAACAAATCAGCTGACGTTTTGACATTTCGAGTTCAGCAAGTGAAAGAGCAAAACTTTTCTGTTCTCGAAAACTGTTCTCGAAAACTTAATGGAACACAAAGTGACTGAATATAGAAAGAACAAGCACGTCCGTTACTTTGGAGGTCACTTTTTGGCGGAATCGAAAAATGTTGATGTCTGAATTTGTAGCTAATTAAATGTTAAATGATAATTTGTTTTTTTTTGCGCAAACCAAAAATTTGTAGCTGGCATAGTTTCTTAGTTATTGAAGTTTTTGCTGAAACAAGTCTGAAGTTAGCAGACAAAATTTAAAACATGTGATTTTCAAAATTTTTTTGCAAGTCAAATTTTGAAAATCTCATTTTTTTTAGATTTTGTCCGCTAACTTTAGACTTGTTTCAGCGAACTGAAAGTGCATTTCTTAAACATTAAACTTAAATAAAAAGTGATCCATAAAAGATTTAAAATCAATTCTTGCGCCGAACATAAGAATTTAAAAAGCTAAAATTTCTGGGAAAAAATTTTTTTGTTTAAATTTTGAACGTTACATATGGGTTAGCGTCTTATTTTAGCGCAATCTTTTATGCCATTTTTTTTCAGGGTAACTTGAAATTCGTGAAAAAAAAAATAATTTTTTTTTTGATTTTGGAAGATCACTTCTGGGGTAACTTTAAACTTGAATATCTAAAAAATCGTTAGAGCTACAAATTTCGGGTGGGTGCAAGACATTACCGTTTTAAAAAGCTACAATTTGTTGCAAAAAAAATTGAAAAATCTCATTTTTTAAAGATTTTGTACATCAATTTCCGTTTTATGTGAACTGACCGGAAATGCACTTTATAAACTTTAAATGCAAATAGAAAATGATCAAATTAGAATTTAAAAAGTTACAATTTTGGGCACCAAGAATATTAATACATTATCTTATCTTCGTCCGATAACCTCAGACTTATTTTAGCAGAAATTTGCATATATTTAATAAACTATTTAAACTAAGAAGTCGTGGTTTGTGCAACTCAAGAGCATTCAAAAAGCTACAAATTTGGTTGACAATCATTCTTTAAAATTCGTTTTATTTTAGATTTCGTCTGCTAACTTCAGACTTATTTAAGCAGAAACTGCAATAACTAAGAAACTATGCGAGCTACAAATTTTTGGTTTGCGCAAAAAATTAGCATTTAATTAGCTACAAATTCAGACATCAAAATTATTCGATTCCGCCAAAGTATGGAACGTAGAACAAGCTTTTTACTCATTGAACACATACAATCATGGTACTTTTCTAAGCTTTTAGCAGCTAATTTAAAAATAATTGAAAATTCAAATGCCAAAAACGGGTTTTCGTAAAGTTTTTACCAAAAAACCCGTTTTGAGTTTGATGTAAAAAGGCTATTATACATCTACAGTACCTGTATTCACTTTACATCAGCCTTGAACTACAATAGCAATTTCGTGCGATCCAGTTGTGCATTACATAAATATCCCTTGGGAATGAATGTTTTGCATTTAAGCAATGTAAAGTTAATTGAAGTAGATACCTAGTTCAAATTTTTATTTTAATTTATATTTCAACTCAAAAAGTTTGGAAAATTTTGTATAAATCTTAATCTACTGTCCTTCATATAGACATATCTCCCTCAATACTGTTTATTCGTTTTCTCTTCCTATTATTTCTTATAAGGGGTCTTTAAATGCCCTCTCCACCTCTCCCCAACCTTTTTTTTAATATTATTATTACTCCGTAAATATAAATATCCGAAACGAAAATAATAACAAAGAATTCCACAAAAAAAAAAAAGAAAATATCTTTCTGTCCACTTCGTTTACGTTTATGGAGATCTCAAATGATTCCCTGATGTGGCTGATGATGTGTATTGCTAGGTCCGACCATCCGAAAACAACAATATTGTTCCAACCGGCCACCAGAGGGGTATTACACTCATTGAATTTGATGCATATTTGAGGAATATAAACATCAGCCACTCGAAAAAAACTTTTCCTTTCCATCCCCCCATCTATTCCATCAACATGCATATTTAGACCGCCCAACCATTTTCATCCCCATTTATCCAGCGATAAAACCGCCATAAAGAGCTTCCTGATGTTTTCAAAACTCTATAAATTCCATATGCTACGTTGGGATTTTTATTTAAAAATTATGCGAAACCCATAATGGTTTTGATTATACCAGAGCTTGACATTTGGTCGATTCTTATTCTGGCAAAACATTAGATTAGAACGTTCAAGGATCAAACTTATTGTGGATATTGGAATTGTGTATATATTTTAAATTCACAAGGAGTATATTGTTGGGCGACGACCAAGGACGACGATGAAGCATAATGGTCCTTTTGAGAGTTCCTGTTTCATATACAGTTTAAAGAAACTATGCATGTGAAATCATTGATATTTAAATTTGGCCAATTCTGGAGCACTAAGCTCGAATGCTCGCAAGTCAAGGTAAATCAAAACTTCTCTTCAAAGGAAGATCGACCGCCAATGAAAACGTCACGCCTAAAATCACTTATTTATTGTAAAGAGTCGTTCCAAGCACCCTAAACCCCCACCCACCACCTTTGACAACCAAGGTAACGACAATAGAAACAAGAAACAATCTCCTATTATCCCCAAAGTCACGATGTCCTTACAATCGTAAATCTGCCCATTTGCTTCAACCTCACCTTTTGTCGTCACCAGGCTTAAGACGCTCATCCCCTGGGAGGACAAAGACTCTATACGGAGGTCTACTGAAAACTGTCAGAGAAAAATTTGGCTTTATATGCAAGACTTGAATTGGAGTGGTTGGGGGGTATGGTTGAGAGGGGTGGTGTAGGGTAAGGCGATAGGGCAAACCAAAAAAAAATCCATTAGCATGAAAAATAGATTTCGTTCTTGAAATCGATTTTGAGAAATACCAAAAATAAAGCAAGTTGCTCAGAGTTTGGCAAAGAAAAAAAATTTTCTTGTAAGAAGAACTTCGCCAGTAAAATAAAATGTTTCTTCCTAAAATTAATTAAAATCAAGAGAATTATAAACTATGTAGGGCCGAATTGCTAAAAAGAACAAAAATTATCTAGCAGAAGGTTTACTAAGGTCCAGTTTTTCAGTGCGAGATTAAAATTAAACCCATCAAATTTGGTGAGTTAACTCAGGATTAACTAATCAGTTGCTTTGAGGTGGAAATGGGCCTCATCAGTCAAGATGATTTTTCGATGAAATTCCGGATCATTTTCATGCATTTCAAGGACCCAATCAGCAAAGACACGACGTTGTTGATGATCAGCCGGCTTGAGTTCTTGTGTTAACTGAACTTTATAAGCCTTAAGACCCAAGTCTTTATGCAAAATACGGTGTAATGACGTAAGTGACGATATTCTCAGTTGTTCTTGAGCGACGTGCACGGGTTTTATTCTTCACATCACTAACTTGTCCCAACAGCTCGAATTTGTCCACCAATTTCTGTATTGCGGTCCGACAAGGTGCTTCACGACGACCCAAAAATGTTTTAGTTTTACGAACCGTCTCTGCCAAATTTTCACCATTTTTATAGTGAATTTTAATAATTTCAATGCGTTGTTGAAGCGTGTATCGTTCCATTTTTATTAATGGTGTAGTTTCTACTTGTCAAATGTCAAAAAATGACAGCTTCAAAAGTGACAGCTACCGAAATAGCGGGTTATTCAAAATAACACCTCTCATTGGAAAACCCTTTACAATATTTAAACTTTTGTATGTATTTATAATATTTTCGTGGTTTTCGTCAACTTTTTTCTTCACCACCACCACTTTGCAATTATTTTTCTTTGACTTCCGATCAGTTGTTTAAACTTCGATCATACTCGGATCATTCTCGGATCAAGATTTGAACCCACCGATTACTGGGGATTAACAGGAGTTCAACTAGGGTTGAAGCTTTAAGTTTTCGAAAAATTTACACCGATCTGAATTTTGTACCTTTCATCATTCCTTAAATGTCTAGATTTTGTTCGAATTAAGGGGACGTTTAAGGAAATGCCAAAGACGTGAAAATAGAGCTCAATACCTTTTAAGTTTGGCAATTTTTTGGTCGAATTTTGTTCGGCTTTTAGACAACTGGCCATTTAATTGATGCTCAAAAACTCGTCTTAACACCGAGAGCCTTAAATTTATTATCATTTATTATCCTGTTTCGAATGAATATCGAAGAAAAACCAGAAAGACTCATAAGCTTTCGTGGCAAAATTCCACATTGTTTTGCAAAGTGAAAAAAATTTATTCACGACCGCTTTACTGTTGTGACCGATGTCAGAAAGTTTCGATTTCTTAACAGTTTCGCTTGGCGCTGTCCCAT
This sequence comes from Leucozona laternaria, assembly GCA_932273885.2. Taxonomy (NCBI): domain Eukaryota; kingdom Metazoa; phylum Arthropoda; class Insecta; order Diptera; family Syrphidae; genus Leucozona; species Leucozona laternaria. The sequence goes on from OW026368.1 coordinate 93,019,767, forward strand.
TCCTGTTTCCATGTTGGGTGTACTGTTGCGGTTGCTATTTAGAAGTTTTTGTGTTCAGCGTTCAATTTCCATTTCGGAACGATTTTTAAAAAAATACAAAAAAAAAAAAAAACGGATCTATTCACGGTGGCGAACGACGATATGCTATTTAATTCGGGTGTTGCCTGAATATCTTTTTGTTTGAATTTCGTTGCTCATTTGATAAATTGTCAGGATGAAGTGTTTTTTTTTTTTTTCTCTTTCCGAACTTTGTTTTGTTTGCGGAAGTGAGAATTGAGAAGCCTAGGTGTGGAGGGTGACAAAAATATCCCCACGGGAAGACTTTTGATTGGATAAAGTTGTTAAGTTTTACCTTTTCAATCGAATCAAAATTTCACAGCGGGAGGGAGGGTTCGATGCAATAAAAAAAAAATAAAAAAAAAGATTGAGAATAATTGCAATCCTGTGGGTCTTTTGAATAAATGTCAGAAAAAAGTTTTCAGACATTTTTGAAAAGGAGGGACTAGAAAAATGATTGGAATGGGAATTGATTTTCATATAACGCAAACACAAAACTGTCCAAGTTACAATTTTGCACTTAAAATTTCTTTTATTCCCAAACTCCAAAAGTATACCTAAGTATATACAGACTATAGGCAAAAGCATGCAAAGTCGATCAATTATAGTCAGGATTTTTCTATTAATCCAAAGTGTGACACATCGCTTAATTGAGTTTGGCAAATTTTTATTTCGTGAATGAATGTAAATAAATTGTAGAATGGTTTTTGAAAAGGGTTTTGGATTTTACTTTTGTTAAAATTTAGAATTCTGTGACATATTTAATGGAGCAAGGATAAGGCCAAAAAATAAGTGTATAACTTGTCGGGTTGTTGAAGGTGTTAATGTTTTGCTCGCCAAAGGTTTCGATTTTAATTGATGGTATAAGTATATACTTTTCTTGAGTGCTTTATTTAAATAAATCATTTCAATTCATTTAAAAGTACACGTGACTGAGTTTAAGTCTGAGTTTTTGGGTTTTTGCAGAGGATAAAGGAATCATTCTAAACCAATACCTAAGCGTAAATTATAAATTATACATTTTCTTTATTTCAGTGAACAGAAAAATTTACTGGGATAGCTTCATAGAAGATTCCTCTTGAAAACTGCCTTCAACACTCGATTGCATTAGATATTTCAAAAACATTTGATACAGTTTGGCATCAAAGCTTTTTTATCGAAAGTATGTGCATTTGGTTTCGATGAATTTCTTCTTCGTTGGATTAGAAATTGTCTTTTTGATCGATAAATACAAGTTGTATTGGACGGTTTTCAGTCCAATTAAGTGGTATGCCCCGAGGCTAGTTTTTGTCTCCGACTCTCTTCCTAATATTCAAAAATGATCTCTTGTCTGAAACTTCTAATCTGAAACTGTTTTGCTGACGATTGTACCCATAGCTTTTATATTCGTTTCTAATACACATCCTTGTACTTTGGATATGGAACTTCAACGGCGGCGTATGATAAGCTCATTAAATTCTGATCTCAATAGCATTGTTCAATGCGGTGAACAAAAAATCGCGTAGAATTTAATCCTTCAAAAACACAATGCTTCCTTCTGACGTTAAAGAGGAACCCACCCCAATGCTGCTATCTATGAGTGGCCCTTGCATCGTAGAGGTTGAAACGGTTTTCAGTTCTTTGTATGTGCATCACGGATCACCTTTTGTGGAATGACCACATATTCAATGTCGCCAAAAACGCTGCTAAATGTTTCGTCGATGCAAGAAATTTGTCTACCCCTCTGCTCTGGCTGAAATCTGCAAAGCCTTTATTCGTCCAAAAATGGAGTACAATTCTCATATTTGGGCAGGTGCTCCAATAACCCACTTGAGTCTATTAGATAGAATTCAAAAGAGAGCGTTAAAAATGATAGCCGATAGAACTATAACGGAAGCAACTGCTACTGCAACTGTCGAACACCGCTGCTATGTTTCATGTCTTTCATTATTTTATTGCAATTTTTATAAACAGTAGTGAAATAGCCAGTTGCATTACTTCGGTAAAATATTTCAACCGTAATACTCGTACTTCAAGGAATGCGCATCAGTTTACATTTGGGCCCAACTTCGGACTCAATGTTATGAACAGAGATTCTTTCTTTAATCGTACTACACGAATGTGGAATGCTTTACCCGGCTCAATTTGTCTTCTCCATTGCGATGTTCAGACATTTAAAACCAATGTACATCGGTATCTCCGTTCAAATCCTCTCTAACTCTCTCCCGAACGCTAGCAATGTGTATTTAATTATAAGTGTAGTCACAACCCCTTGAGTAACGGGTAAAATATATAACAAAAATAAGACAATTTCCTTAGAAAAAGTGGAATGCCTATTTCCGTTATGTGTTTTTTTTGCCAAAAATGTTAAAAGCAGTTTTCTTAAAAATATTTTAGTCATTTCAGTTATGAAGTTTAATCAAAATTGTTTGAGTCGTTTTCGAGAAAATTTGAATAAGAACCGAAATTGTTGTATGGCAGATACCCGTTCTAGGTGACCCAAAACAAAAATTCGAATTTCCCCTCCAGGGAATCACATAGAAATGCTCTCTACCAAAATTTGAAGCAAATCGGCCACTATAGCTCTAGCTATAATTAGAGTGGACGCACAGGCGCACAGTCTTATTTAACTGGGTTTAAAAAATAACAAATGTTGACATTGTCAAGAATCAGGAACAAAAAAGTTTCGGATGTACTTAAAATTCATTAAAAAATTCTTTACAAAAAACCGTTAAAAAAACTTTTTATGAGGTCACTAAGGCCTTTCAAATGGTATACTTTTTTTGCGAATATCCCACAAATGAGGAGCTAAATACTGCTGATGACCTTGAACAATTTATTGATTACAAATTTTCCATGGCTGACCAATTTTTGAAACTAGTTGACCTTTTTGACCAATTTCATCTTTTAGATGGCATTTTTTTGGTTGCAAATATCCCACATATGGAGGGCTAAGATCCCGGAGCCTTTAAATCTCTTGCATTTTAAAGTTTTACTTTGAAATTGTTGAACAAAAAACTTTAATAAAAATAAATAAAAGAAATTAATTTCAAATCTAATTGGTTATTTTTTTAGGTTTAGGTTTGGCAACACTGTTTCTAGTGACACTAAATCTGACAGCTGACTGTTAAATTCTGCTCTATATTTAGCCATTTCACCATAAGCCAGAACAAAACTTACAAATTCAACTTGTATCTATTGTATATCTCTATATACAGACAGAATTGCGGGATCTGAATTCTATCCTTTCCATCATTTTTATACCTGGTTTGATCAAAATCTTGAGGTCGATTTGGTTATATGAAAGAAAAACTTTCCACATGCAAACTAGTAGTGCCTACGTAATTATTATGTATCTCAAGTAAAACCCTAACTGGCAATGAATATTAACTTTATTAATAATTTTTCATTTTAATTATTTATTACCCAACCGAATAAATGTTGTTAAAGGCAAGGAAGTAAAAGTCATAAACTAAATATGATAATAATGCACATTTAAATAAAAACTATAAATTTGATTCATACGTGTCAGTGAAAAGTGAAGATTGAAGTTCGGTGTTGGAATACATTCTTTGAATATTAATTTTTTTTGTGTTAAAATTATCTTTAGGTAATAGGTATTCTAAAAACTTGTTGGAGATACCTTTAAGTCATAATTTCACTTTTCATAAATTTCATTCAAAAAGTCTCAGGCGGGGGTTACTTAAAAGGGAATTGAAAGAAAAGATTTCACTGAGGTAGGTAGTTCTTTTGTTTTTTTTTTTTAATGCATTGGAAATTTGGATGTTAAATTGTGGACACGACTTTTAGACAAGGAACAAAAAAAATTATTACTTTCCAGGGACATAAATTACCAAAACAAAATATTTAGGTTTCTTTCTTCCGCATATAGTTTATCAAAATATTTATAGTTTACGAGCTGCTTGTCCAGCATATTTTTGTTGCTTCGTTTTGTTGGAAAAATGAAAAATCTATTTGAGAAAGAGTCGACACCCCTCAGTTATGCATCGCTCACTAGTCACTGTATGTATGTTTTAATTCATTGAAGAGAGCCATAACCCCCGACTCAAAATTTTTTGGGTAGGTGCAGTGGCGTAACTAGGATTTTACTCTGGGAGGGGGGGCAAACATTTTTTTTTAGATTGACAAAAATATAAAACAAAACATTATACAGGGTGATTCGCATAACATGTGACAAAAAGCTAGAGTGTGCATGTAGGTTGGGTCGATACAGGAACAAAAATCGTATAAGAGGGGTGTCAATTCCCGCCTTAAATGTTACAAAACAACTATAACCTTTTTGTAAAGCTAGAAATCTCTTCTTTTATTTTATTTTTAAATACATAATGTTGTTTCAGTGAAAAGTTTCTAAAAAAATAATTTGCAAACTCAAACTTTTGAAGAAATTTTTTTTTTAAATTTTGTCCACAATCTTACGCTATTAATATTTAATGATTCAATGCTCTTACTTATTTCATATTTCCACTACGTAGGTAGTAAAGTAGATTTAGTTGTTTTCAATTTTTTTCAAAAAGTACAAAGGTACAAGACATTTAAGCATCCGGTTTTCTGTTTTTGATTAAAAATTTATACAAGCATTGAAATTGTAAAACAAAAATAGTAGTTAACTACGTAAAATTTTGAAAAAAATAGATAGAAATTGTTTTTTTTCAAAATTTTGAGTTTGAAAATTAAACTGTTCACTAAAAAAAAAAATTTATTTAAAAATAGAATTAAAGAAAGAGTTTTCAGTGTTTGACTTTGAATTGATCAGACAATTGAATAGTAAAAACGGAGGTAGTAGGTACCTACATAACAAAAAGAAGTTTTGAAAAAAAAATCAGATTAAAAATAAAATTAATTTGACAAAAAGTATTCCCTCAAAAAAGTTGATTTAAAAAGAATGTTGATAAATGGAATTTTAGCTTTTAAAAAAATTATAACTGAATATAGTAAGGGTTGCTGTTGTTTTTAAATAATAATTTTTCTATTTAAAGACTCTTTTTCATAAAATTGCCCCTCCCCCCCCCCACCATACGATTTCTTTTTTTTTTGTTTTGAACCGGCCCACATACTTAAGGTTTGTGATGCACATTATTGATGCATCTTATGCAAATCACCCTGTATATCTGCCTATAAAAAAAATTCTTGAAGGATCAAAGAGATGCAGGATGGTTATTGAGTACAGGCTAGATATTAGCGTTACCTAATGGAGGAGTTCTTTTTTCACAGTTTATGATAAAGTGGTCTCACATTTGCAGCTGTATTATTTTCAAATATTTATTTGGAACAATTTTTCAAAATGAGCTTAATATCAAACATTTGAACATTTGCAATTGCCCCCTTTGCCCCCTTTGCCCCCCCCCCTCGTTGTTACGCCCCTGGGTAGGTGTATTATGTGTATCATAACGGGCCACAGGCCCGCAGATCAATGGGAACCCAAATAAGTAGAATGGGCATCAGCACAAAGTATGTCAAGATTAATATACTGGAAGGAGATCTCATTCTTTCAGCCTAGCCCCACAAAAAGAAAAGCAGCCCTTGGAGCATATACTTTGTTTGACCAACTGGACGATGCCTCGAATTCGCCACTAAGGACAATCCTGAAATGTAGGAATTCACATTTCAAAATGGTTAAGGGAGGCACCATATACCTAAACTTTTATACTCACATACTTTGGCTTAACCCTCCTACCTTGCCTTCGCATCTTTGGGCGAACAATGAGATCTGTATGGGGTGATCCTTACCGTTGCCGTTTCATCACCCCTTCTCACCTAACCTAAGCCCAGAAAAAGCTCCACGAACTGAATGTCTTTTTCTAGAAATTGAAAGTTTGTCCATGTGGCAACAACTTTAGGGACATTATAAATAAATTAAATCGAGTCTCTATTCCCAACATACTTAAAAATATTGAAACTCAACAAGAGTATAGGTGTACCTACCTACCTACCTATACAGCTATATATCACGATTTACCTCCCACGAATTGTTCACTTTATTCAAGTGTTCAATCTTTGTTCTCGAAATCACGTCAATGCCATTACATGTCGAACGTTATCCTGTGACATCATACATATACTCGTGCACAAAATAAAAAGAATTCAAATCACAAAAACGAAATTAAGTCGTGAAACACTCCCATTTTTCCATGGACAAGACGTTTTGGAAATGCTTCAGCAGAGGAACATATCCCTAAGGGGCACTCTCTCTCTAATGGCATATCGCCTTGGAAAACAATTAGCCATGAAATTGAAAATATATAACTTTACGATAGGCAACCATACTGTTCTATTTCACGGTGGAGTTTCGACAAAAAAAAAAAACAGAACTTTTCGATCCAATACAACAGTTTGTGTACTCGTTGGCAGTTTCCAGTTTCCGTTTCATTAATATTCAAAAGTAGCTAAATTAAAGCGTCTTTAAAGCATGTTTACCACAAATTTATTCTCAATTTATGCATCCTGCTTAGGTATAGCCTCCTGTAAGACTGTATAGGACTGTAAGACACGGTGGAAAAGTGCCCATTGAATGCTGATTAGCATTTGATGATGGCAGTTATGGTGGTGCGGGTGGAGTTGGATATTATAACACTGCTCCCGCTATGCCGCTCGCTGTTAGAAACTCATGTAACAAGAAATGACCCACAGATGTATATGACTGTGGGAGTCGGAAAGGTGTTATGATCCCACTGAATAAAGTTTGAATTGCGTTTTAATTTGCACAGTATGTTTGTCAGGCACTGAATAGTTTTAATTAAATTGTATAAGGTTGATGTAGTGGTGGTATGGTTATATTTTAATTTTTGTTTCGAATCAACTTATGCTGGATTTACACGACTGACAAATTGGCAGTATTCTGGCAGTTAACTGTCAAAAAACTGACAGATGAATGGATAAATTCATTCTTTTGGCAGAAAACTGCAGATTTGTCAGTCGTGTAAATCTAGCATTAGTCCCTTGATTGTAGGTAACTAACTAGGACATGGTTCTCCATAAGCTATCGCGCCACCAATTTATTTTTCTATTAAGTAAAGCGTAGCGGTGGAAACAATACTATAACAATACCAAATAAAATTAGAATTTGACGTGAAGAAAATTCAGATTCAGATAAATGTGTCTTACAAAATACCATCACCTTGAACCACTGCTTTTGAGGGAGGAGGGAGAGTTTTTTGTGGGGAAACATTCAGTTATGCCTCGAAAACTGCAAACAAAATCTAGAGGACAAAATTTCATGGCGCAGCAATGATGGGTTACAAAATTTAGTTGTTTCAATAGGTCCCACAGACATGCATCCACAGTAGGTACGTCAAATAAAATACAGGGTGTCTGGCGGCAGATTTATATTTTCAAAGTTATGTAAAAAATACCATTTCAATATTTTATTTAAAATATTGAACGACAGAATAATAATGCGGATTTCATTTTTTGAAGATTATTTCATCCAAATGTCTTCCATCGAGTTGCACACACTGTTCAAAACGGAGCCTCGTGTTCTGCGCCACACGCTGCAGTAAACTTGGTTCAATTGTGCTGATTTCTCGACGAATATTTTCTTTTAGGTTCACAAGAGTTCGGGGATTGTTAATGTAAACCCTATCTTTAAGGTAGCCCCATACAAAACATCCATTGGGGTTAAGTCCGGGAACCTCGGTGGCCATGGGATGTCCCCAAAGCGACTAATCAGTTTTTGAGGGAAAGCTTCCCGAAGCAAATTCATCGAAGCTTTGGTCGTGTGTGCACCCTCACTATTGACATTTGTCGCCTGGCCCCGAGCATTTTCTAAAAAAAATGGTCCAATTATTCCATTCGTGGATAAGGTGCACCAAACAGTAACCCTGGGGCAATGCAATGGTTTTTGGTGTTTCAGTCGAGGGTTATGGGTTCTTGGAGACCAGTAACGACAGTTTTGCTTGTTGACGTGCCCGTTTAAATGGAAATGAGCATCGTCGCTCCAAAAAAAATGATTCACAGTTCGAAAACGCTCCAACATTTCACAAAATGTTTTGCGTAAAACAAAGTCACTTTCCTTAAGTTCTTCAACGATATGAATTTTAAATGGATGGAACTTTAGATCCTTTTTTAAAATTTCATTAATAATCGCTCTTGAAAGTTGCAGTGAGGCTGCTGTTTTCCGTATCGAAAGTCGCGGATTAAATTCACACTCGGCCCGTCACTTATCCGTCGAATATCGAAGTTTGAACAAAATTGTCGACGAGCAATAACGTACGAATCGTTAATCTTCAAAAATGCCTCGATGGCGAAAGCGCGATGCTCACTTGACCACTGCGACATCGTGACTTAAGAATCCGCACGATCACTGATTCCAACGACACCACCCACTCCCCGCACCGTTTAATACTTTTTGAAATATTCGTATTTCAAAACATAAATCTGCCACCAGACACCCTGTATATGTATAACAATAAGGCCCAGTTTTTCAGTGCAAAATTATCCTAGTTTCGTGGTTAAACCCGAGTTAACTCTTGAAACATGTTTTTCAGTCAATTTAGATCCCGAGTTAACTCAATAAATTTGGTGAGTTAACTCTGGATTAGCTGAATAGGTTTTTTTGAAAGATGCGTGTCAAAAATTTATTCAAATCGAGGTCTACAACACTATGAAAAGGGTGATTTTCACACTGGCGTCATTTCTAGTTCGATAGCTAAACATTGATTTGTATACTGTCGCACTACGATTTCGATAGATTTTTGACAACTAGGAGTTAAATTTAACTCTCAACTGGAAAACTACTTTTGAGTTAACTCGGGATTAAAGTATTGACAGGATTAACTAACTCTGACTTAACTCGGAGTTAACACATGCATTGAAAAACTCGACCTAAATCTTTGATTTAAAGCCACTTGAGCCACAAGAGCGCTCCGTTCGATCCAGTAGTGCATTTTATCTATTATATAGAATGGGGTATGAGTGTATGACGTATGATATTCTTAAATAATTTTGTTTAAATCACTTAGAAAAACCAAAAATCCAATTAAATTCTCAAATAAGTGTATTTTTTCTTTCACAACACCAGTGTATCATTGCTCCACGATTTTTCTCTTATCTATTCCCAAAACGCTGAGAAAATTTGGTGACAAAATTCGGCTTAGCCAGGAACGTGCCCAGACTATGAAACGACCATCATAGCCGCCCAATGTTGATGGTGAAACATCTGCAATCATCATAGGTCTCGATTGCACTTGATCACATGAAATTATACATTTTGGTGGCTGTTGATGGTTATGACGCGTTTAGCCTTATAATATCTACCGCCGCTCCGTCATCACCGTAGAGTCATTTCATTTGCCTCTTACGGAAATGTATAAAATTTGACTTGTTTTCTTCTTCTTCTCTATACTCGTACGCCTTTTTCCTTTTGCCTGCCATTGCCATTGCCATCAAAGTTACATTGCGGGGAAAATAAACCCAACTAAATAAAAACAGGAAATGGTATTGTATTCAGGCTATGTTATGACTTCGTTCAAACGGAAGGAAGTCCTTTTGAATGGATACAATATGCCGACAAGAGTTTAGTACACAAGTTCGAGTATTGCTTTAACATTTATTTGTAATGTTTCGTACGGCTACAGATGGATATATGTATGCACGAGTATGTTTCGAAGGAAACAACCCTTCTATTGTTTTGCATTTAATTTTATTATAAATGCCACTTTATATGCAAAAATTGTGATCTCAATTCAAGCGATATGAAAGAATCTTAATCAAAATGTTATTACGAATGAGTTTTATTACTTTTAGAATTTGTGTAAAGAATAAAAGCCAACAGTTTACCTACAACCCTAATTGTTTGAGTTTAAATAATTCCACGCCGTCATTTGTGGGTAGTGTAAGTAAGAGTCATTTATTTATGGTTTAGGTGAATTTCGCGAGTTTGTTGATAAATGATCGTAATTAGAATTACAAAAAAAAAATGTATGTTAAAAGTTTTGGCACGTTCTTGCAAAAGTTGAATCAAGATTTTATTCAAAATTGCAGATAATAATTATCAAATTTAATTTTTATAATACATATTCAAATAAAAATTAAAAAATAAACTTCTTAGTAGTACATGCAATTACATTAACTATAGCTGAAATTTGTTATGCTAACTTCACAGAAACGAAGTAAACATACTAAAGGGTGCTTTTTTTTTGACGCGTGGTTTTCAAGAAGAAATAAAACGCATATAATTTAATGTTATGGCCAAGAATTTAGCTTTATTATAAAGATAAGGGTTTGCCATTATGTTTTAAAAATGATATCGGGTAAGTGGCCGCCGCAGCAATAGCGTCTTCGGTACGCAATGTACGGTGGCGTCTCTGAGGGTGCGCATTATCCATTAGAGTAAACATGGTGCCAAACCGATTCATGGTTGCTCGAATTTATGCGATTTTGCGATTATGTCGACCGAATATTGAACGCAGTATGCGATGCGTCGCGTGAACCGAACGATTATTTTGTTAATAAATTCGCACGATTTGCAAACGTTGTTCAGGAGTAAATCTATTAATTATAAAATGGCAAACCAAACTAAGCGTAAATCAAGTGACAGCTGTCAAAAAGACCAACTCCGAAAAAAGTATTGCCAGATTCAAAACCACACGTCTAAAAAAACACCCTTTATAAGGTTGGAAAATAAACCGATAATCTTTGTGAATACAGGGTGGGCCAAAAGTCCTTTTTCTAGATTTTTTTTGGACATAATCAAGATTGGAAGATTTATTAATGGAAAAGTACACAACCGCAGACCGAACAAAAAATATCCAATTATTATTTTTGGAAAATTTATGGAGTTCAAAATGTCCCATCAGGTCCCACAATACGTGTTGTGGTGGCCAAATTATGGGACCGTTTGAGATGTGTGGCGTACGAAAGTTTTAAAAAAATCAAAATTAAATAAACTTGCTTACAAATTTGAAATCTGTTTAAAGTCGATACTTTCTTATATTTAGGCCAAAACGGACACAGAAAGAAAAATCCTTAAGATACTTATTATAATACTTATAGATGTTTCCTTTTATACAAATATGAACCCAAGTTAAGAGCTGCAATGCTTCCTTTTTACTTGCTCTATAGGGCAAGTATTGGTGTCGTGTAAAAAAAGAAAATTCGAGGTTATAATCGAAAAAGTGGGTTTCGTCATGCCGTCCGTCGGTCTGTGCGTCTGTCCGTCTGTGCGTGTCGGTGCGTCCACTGTACTTTGAGCTAGAGCCTAAACGGGTGTACCGATTTGCATGAAATTTGGTATAGATAATTTTTATGGTCAAATCTAATAAACTGACATTCTAGTATGAATAGTAAATACAATAAATAATAATAATAAAAGATAATTTTTATGTGATTTTCTAGAGGGAAAATTCGAATTTTTGTTTAAGCTCATCTAGAACGGGTAGCTGCCACACAAATATTTTGGTTTCTTCACATTTTCTCGAAAACGGCTCTAACGATTTTAATTGAACTTTGTACCTGTAATAACCAAGTCAATTGTAAGAAAACTGCATTTCAGGTTTTTTCTCAAATATTCACATTACGGAATTAGGTAATCAACGTTTTTTTGAGAAAATGGTCTTATTTTTTAGTTATTCGTGTATATCTGATGCTTCTCAATAATTTAAACAATAATGCGTTTAAAAATTTTTGAAAAAATTATTTAAAAAAAAAAAAATTAAATTAAACGAAAAATCAATTTTTCAGTGCTTTTGACTCTTTTAATATTTATTTGTTAAATATTTACATCATGCATCTTCAATGTTGGGTTACATACAGTATTTAACCACAAGAGCAAGTTCGTGCGATCAAGTCGTGCATACTTTTACTTTTGGCGTAGCTATTTCGCATTCTGAATCACCGTTAATTTTTTTCCATTAGGTATCTAAATTCAGAGCACATTTTCGTGCATTTTCGCTATTGGAGTTTATTTCAGTTCATTAAAGGAGCATGTGTCACAACAGTAACAAAAATACGTTGTTTAATGGCAACGAAACCGTAATTTTCATCAAAACAAAAGTTTGGAGAGATAGGAAGAAATTTAATTGAAAACCATTCTGAGCATGCATTTAAAGTTTAAAAGTTGTGTCATATACGTAACAATTTGGCATTCCAAAATTTAAACGCTAAATTTTTTTTAAACTTATTTTGAGTTTTATTGTTTCTATGCATGGATGTTGGGTGTTTTGCTGTTGACGTCATGTTCCTCTGAAGTTAAAAAAACGCTTCACTTTCCAAGAGAAGGTATTTCTTACTTCGAATGGGATATTATTACACCTTCAATGAAATTTTTAATTTAATTTGATTAATTATAACCTATTTGGGCGTAGAAATCTTACTTGGTAAAACCTGTAGCGTTAACTTTTCATATACCGTGAAGTTAATTGTATTTCTTGTGTTTTTGATTTAAATTTTCATATAAGTCGTTCTATCCTTAAATGTAATCTACAACGTCATTTTTTAACTAATTTTTAACATCAACATATACTATATACATAGATACCACTCTTTTGGTTAAAATTTTATTTCTATTAGTCTATAAGATATGTTTGTCTGATTGATGAATTAATAAATAAATAAATAAAATCGTTTTGAGCTTCAACCTTTAAAATTACAAATTACAATAGTGTCACATATGTAAATTCCGTCAGATTTTCAAAATGATGTCTCTTAACTGCGGTTTTTATTGAAGGCCAACGTTCAGGTCAATATTTTTACTAGTTGTCATGCAATATTTTTCACTACATTATATAGATGTATTCGCAAATCATGGGTTTTCTATAATAATACATCGAACATTTACAGTATGCTGCTATTAAATTAACAATTAAATCTACCGTTATTCTGAAAGCGTGGTATAATTTCTATAGTTTAATCACTCATAACAACGCTTATGATTAAGCCTTTCATTGCGAATGCATTCTTTTTCTTTTTGGAAGTCTAAGACCAAAAGGAGAAAGCATCTAACAATGTCTTTGAAATCTCTTCTATTTTCATCTTCACAGCTATATGTCATACCTTTTAGCTGAAACAAATTATTTTTTAAATTCATTTAAATAGTTTATTCAATGGACATCTTGCATAGATTATTCGCGTTTGATAAAATGTGTGTGAATAAAATGTGTAAAATCATGAGTAGTGTCACAACCGTAACAATTTATTGGTAACAAAAGAAACAGCCTTAACTAAACGAAACGATATTTATTGTTTTTGACTCAAGATTAAGGTACATATTATTGTTTCATTTCTATATGATTTCACTTCACATTGATGCATGTATTATATGGTATACGCAGACTTAAGTTGTAATTCTTAAAAACTATAGTTCATATAACAATAACAAAAATGGCTCATGATGAAATTCACATTTATTTAGTTTCAACCTCTAGGAAAGGTATATAGGTAGTTGAACTAATTCTAATAATAAGAGTCATGCGTCCTGCTTGACACAAACAATGTCCTTATATTCCCCCCACAAGGCATCTAAGGGTTCCAATCTCAATATCAATTATATAAATTATAAACAGAAAAATACCTCAAAAACTGTCCGAAAATATTCCAGCTAATTAGATTTTTCATCAAGAGTACCACTTAAACGTTTGAAGTATTTGCTTTCGCCGCTGCACTTGACTTCTATTATACTTGTGAATTTTTACAGCCATTTCTACCACAAATAAAATACATAGTAGGTAGGTATTATATAGCTCGGGGAGTTTTTGCCCCTGCAAAATGCAAATCAATTAAAGCAATTTTCCAATTAATTTCTCTCCGATTGCACCTTCAATGAGTGGAACTGATGGACAGACGGTGATGCTCTTCAAAAATTGATGACCATATACCAAGTGCAGTACGTAGGTAGGTACCTATACCTACATAGTTGTCGAAATAAAACCACACTAAAATGAACGATTTAAAGTGTTGGTGTTGCGGTATAGGATGTGTATAAAAAGATGGCGGTGTATGAGCTCTACGATCCTGAGAAGAGAGTATACAAAATGACCATTACCTTGAGTTGAGTTGATAAAGTGTGCTGCTAACACTAATTGGAAAAAATCAATGGCAAAACTTTGTTTGGCTTATTGTGGTGGTTCTGAAGTACAAGTGTGAGCCTTGATATCCTTGGAGGGCTTATAGTGGAATGAGAAATGTAAAATTGGTGGTCTGGTTGAGATAATAACGGTTCAGAAAGTTTTCAAAGAAATTGATATTTTATTTAAAATATACTCGTTACATATATGTAAACACCTTTATACATTACATAAAAATACATAAGTGTTTATAATGCGTAATGGTTATTGCTTACGTATAGGACTGTCATTTCGGAGGTCTGGGTTCGATTCCCAGCCTCGTCCACCTCGTCCAATTTACGTAACCTTTGCTAGAGCAAACCGTTCCTTAAAACCGCTAGCCCAAAATGTCTTTTGCAGCATTTTCTATTTATATGTGTTAAGTGTGCCATTTTGTTGGAACCACATGTCGTTCACTTCTATATCATGCAACTTGCCCAAAAAAAAGTTGGTTATCATCGATCAGTAGTGCTATCCATTGATGGTGATGGCAATGATATTTTCGAAGAATTACGGACTCTCACGGTGATGTTTTCGATAGATTTTGCGTACTGCCTGAACGCACAATGGAGACGAGGCTGGAACTTGAGCTGCAGCCGGACTAGTTGTCAAAATATTGAATACACATAATATCAATGTTGCGAACATAACGCAACGTAGCTGCAAACGGAGCTGCAGCCGCAGCAGCAACTTTTGCGTGCAGCATTTTCTACAAAAATTTGGCCACCCAGTGTTGAACAAACGTTTGGGAAGGACAACCATGCAAACTGTAAAATGGGCGCAAAGTGCGTGCATAGTTGCCAAAATAGATTTTGATATTAAAGTTTAAACATTTTGACGGGAGGCTCAAGCATGTAACTTGCCATGAATGATTAAATTAACTTCAGGTTTGAATTCCAACATGAACTGGTCGATGATGATGTTGACAGTCTGTGGTGGCCATGTTGTTTTGGCGACGTCTGTCAAATCTGTTGTGCATCATCAGTGATTCAATAATAAACAAGAAATTTGACAGACGCTCCCAAAACAACATGGCTTCTACAGACTGTCAACATCCACCCGTTCCTATAGAAAAATCCTTTACATTCCGTCCCTGAAGCTAATTAGATCGACAACTTCATTGAAAATATAAAGTGACTTAAATAAAAAAACTCAGTTCATCAGGTTAAATTACCATAAACAAGCACAACTAGAATCCAACACACAAACCCAGATGATGATCCTGAAAACATTTCATTAGTTTAAGGTTAGTTCTATCCTGGTCTCTTGCCCGCATCTCTCCAACATGTTAGTTAATGAACGTACAACACCTGAACCACCTGAACGGCGGTGGCGCAATTTTGTGCACTAAAAGTTCTTATTGAAGTACCTACTGTTCTTCAACGAGTTTTGCGCAAGGAGTTACCCGTCAAGGATTATCAATCTAAATTAAAACATCTGAATTGTGAACATTTAAAACATAACAGCAAAAAAATACTTTATCACCGTAGGTAACTAACCTAGCTTCTCGTTGCACTAAAATTTTCTGCAAATAACGATGACTCTACAACTAGAAAAAAAAAAACAAAAACTTTGAACGCCTTCAGCGCGGCTACGATATCCTCCAGCATGAGTAATGAGCACCCTCAACATAAAAAAAATAGTTCCTTTCTTTTTTAGAAAATCAGAAATGAAACAATTGCTCCTAGGTATGCAAGAACTCGTTTTCGCCATTTTGTGGGTACCACCCCCTGGTGAATACAACACCACCAACGCCACCCACACCCACCATATCCACCCACTAATGCATTATTCAGTTAACTTGCACAATTTGAACACGAACCTTGTACCGAAAGAGTTTCGAAGTCGAAACATTGTATAAGCTACATTTAGCCTGGGGGAGGACAAATTGTTATCCCGGAACGTATAGTTCCTTGTATGCAAGATATGATTTCTTAGGATGAAAAATGAGAAGGGCATTCTGCATGACACGTGCCCTTGCACTGAATAATCGCTGTGGACAAAATTACGTTGCCGGATTAACACTACGGTCGTTTATCCAACTTTGGGTGGGGTTGAAGTCCCGTTATAGAGTAAGCATATAGAGCATCATCATTCCGAGTGTGCATGTTCTTATCAGAATTAGCAGCTCGGAGAATCATTAAATTTCACCGTTATACGAGCAATAATTCGGGATTTTCAGTTTCTCCCCCGGTTTCTTTTGATGCTTATGCATTTATATATGCTATCATTCGCACACTCCTTCTGCATGTTCTTATCCTGGACGCACTCGACTCTCTCTATACGCTCAGCATTTTCAGCAAGGAAGTGAAGAATTACATCGCAAGAGTTTCGAGGATGTGATAAAATTTTTACCATTTAATTTTAAATCCATTCGCCCTCTGGCTGTGGAATATATCTGAAGTTCACCAGAGGGATTCATGATAAAGGGGGCTATGATTGCCAACTAAGATATATTTTGAGACACCAAGAAAAATTCATTGTCTAGGTACTTTTTTTGCTTGCTCTATAGGGCAAGTATTGGTTTCATGTAATAAAAAAATTTCGAGGATATAATCGAAACTAACACTACGATAATCGAGAACTCCGAAAAAGTGGGTTTCGTCATGCCGTCCGTGCGTCGCGTCGGTCTGTGCCTCGGTGCGTGCACTGTAATTTGAGCCAGAGCCTAAACGGGTGAACCAATTTGCATGAAATTTGGTACAGAAATTTTTTATGTGATTCCCTAGTGGTGAAATTCGAATTTTTGTTTTAGCTCATCTAGAACGGGTAGCTGCCATACAAATATTTTGATTTCTTCAAATTTTCTCGAAAACGTCTCTTACGATTTTGAATAAGCTTCTTACCTGTAATAACCAAGTCAATTGTAAAAAAACTGCGTTTCAGGTTTTTCTTATTACATTACAGAATTAGGAATTCCAGGTTTTTTGAGAAAATGGTCTTATTTTTGGGTTATTCGCGTATATCTTTGCCATGGTTAGACCGATTTTGTTATAATTTTGCAATCTGGTGCTTCTCAATAGTTTAAACAATAATGCATTTAAGAATTGTTTAAAACATTTTTTTAGAATCAAAAAATCAATTTTTTTGAGCTTTTGACTTTTTCAATATTTTCTCATTAAATATATAGGTACATCATGCATCTTCAATGTGGGATTACACATAATATTTAACCACAAGAGAAAGTTCGTGCGATCAAGTCGTGCATATTATTTAAAATTGTAATTTTTTTCAAAAAATAAAAATTCATTCATGTTTTTTTTTAACAATTTCTCTTAACTATAAGCTATTATTCAAGCAATAGGCACCTTATGTCGTTTTCGGTTGGATTTCGGAACTGTTCCATTCCTATCGAAAATGGAAAATTTGGACCAAAAGGAATGAAACCACTCGAAAACTATATTTTATCTTCAATGCTACACTTTTTTTTTGAAGCTTTGAAATTTATGCCTAAGTCTACAAAGTGCGACCCAGTAAGTCATCTGACTTATTGTATTTATGTACCTGAAACAATATTCATTTCCTGATAAGTGATAATTTTATTCGTTTTCTATTTATTTTTTTTTTGCTACTGGTTATCTCAACAACAGATCTGGCAACCATCTCTTCCGGATGGAAAGTATCCCATTCGCTGGAGCAATCACGTTGGCAAACAAAATGACGGACTCACAAAGTGTCGACTTCTGAATTCCGGCTAAAGTAAGTCCTGAATGAATTTATAATTCCGTGTTATTTGAGATAGCATTAGAAATGCAGAGTGCATCTGTGTTGGATTGATGCCCCAAGGGAATTAACGATTTTATACTAGATTTGGAGCGCATGCATTAAGTTTTAACCGGAACTACATAGCAATAATAATGTTAAAATGGTTGAATATTGTAATTCTGAAAAAAAGAAGATTGAGGGTGCGTGTGTCAAGTTTATATGTTGTGCTTTTCCAGGGAATTTAAGTTTATCTGAACCATAAAATCATTGACTCTATTAAAGTTTTTATATACTTACATACCTTACACCTATCTTTATTTCGGATGACCCTTTTTTGGGCGTTTGTTGATGTGATGGGCTTGTCTTAATATTCCCACGACTTAGAGTATTTCTTATCAGTTTTCCTCACGCCTTTTACGCTTTAGACAGATAGGCATATAGGTAGTTTCAGGTACAGAGAATGTCAACGCCTGTTAAATTTTTAATTTGTATCTTAATGGAGCTTGAGATTGATAAACCGTAGAACTCTATGTGATGCCAGCTGAGTGATTTCAATAAAATATTTAATTTCTGAAATTGACTGAAGGTTGATTTTAGATAACCTCATTGCCTTACCCGATATACAGTTATATTATTAAACCAAAAGTTTGGTTGGTACCTTGACTCCGATTTATTGGATATGGGCGTGTGCCTGCAATTTGGTACGGTTTAGATGAGCTAAGATTTTGTTTTAACATTTTCACTTGCTCTAGTTTTGTGTAGATACGCTTGCCCGTCCACCTTATTCTAAAAAAAAGCTACACATGAAAGCTTAGCTTAGTTCACTTCAGTTATAGTTTTTATTGCTTATTATATTAGTTGAGAATTAAAACCTCAAGGCCCAGTTTTTCAGTAGTGAATTAAACTAGAGTTAGATAACTCTAGAAGTAAGTTAAACCACAGAGAACTGAGGAAGCAGTTTTTCGGTGGAGAAGGCGTGTGGAACGAGTTAACAAAGTCGGTGGTTAAAACATCAATAGCATCTGTTCAGTTAATCCTGAGTTAACTCACCAAAATTTGATGAGTTAACTCAGGTTTAACTATAATCTCGGATTGAAAAACTGGACCTTAGTGAACTATGTTCCCGAGGTTTTATTCACTATCCATCGTTTAATAAAATAAATTATTTTTACTTGCGAATATAGGTACTATATGGCAAGTTATGTATTCGTACAAAAAATCGAACTCGAGATTTTGATCAAACTTGACATTACGATGATAGCGAAGATGAAAAAAGTGGGTCTCGCAAAAACGTCCGTCTGTCTGTCTGTCTGTCGGTTCGACTACAGCCTAAACGGATGGGTCGATTTTCTTTAAAGTTGGTACCTAGCGTTTTTTGGACATTCCCCCCACCCGTTTTTTTCTCTTTTTTTTAGGACCAAAACTGACAGTAACTGTCATACAAAATTTCTTGTCCAAAAAGGAAAAACTTATTTTTCTCAAATCCAGCGCTACCGAATTTGTTTTTAAGAACTCAATAAATTTAAATAGTTATAAGTTGCCGTTTAATAAAAAAATGATTCCGAAAAATGGTTATTAATGGTACCTCACAAAGAACCATTTTTTTGATTTTCGAGAAATCTATCAGCCCAATTCTAAACATTCCCCAGGAAAATAACTCCCCGGGAGATGTGTTCTCTGGGAAGTAGTAGTACCTACTCTTAATCCGAATTCTCCGAGAGAAATTCCCGGGAATTTTTTGTTTAGAATACGGGAGTAGGGAAAAGGGAAAAAATTCCCGGGGTATTGTCATTTAGAATTGGGCTGTTTCTGTTTTTCTCAAAATCATTAAAATTATTTTTTTTTTTTTTTTAAAGAAGTGTCCCCACACGAAATCTTTTTTCATTATCAATCCTTTTTTTAATTTTTTTTTATTTTTATTTTTTCCAAATATCCACTTAAGAGTTCTTCTGCACTTAAACAAAGTCGCCTTAACCAAGATCCGAAATAACGAAAACCATATGCGACTTTTGAAAGTTATCCAATAATTCTCGTTCCTATCCCAGTATATACGTATACGTATACGTTTCTTCTTCGAAAAAGACTTTTAAGCCAAATAAGACGGTCAGCATATGCGGAACACAACTTATTGCTTATAACCCACATGAAAAACTTTACTCCTAACATCTACTATAATATGGAGGGACTGTGAAGATTAAAATCGGCAAAAAAGTATAACAATAACAGCAAAAGCGACCTTTTGCAAAAAGTATAAACTCTCATAAAGCCACCCCAAATCTTAGCCAAGCGAAAAGAAGAAGAAATAAAGTTTTATTTTTTTTTTTTTGTTATTTTTTTTGGTTTTCTAATAAAACGAAAAGTTTACCGTTTCTTTTCAAAGAATTAATGCCACAACTCGCCGTAGTAACAATGAACAGTATCCTTATCCACTAATGTTCTGCTACTTACACACAAGCTACAAAAACAAAGCTTCAACATGACCATATCGGGGTACCTACCTATATAGGGTAGGGATGTGGGATGTCCTAATCCACGGGATGAAGTCTCACTTAGGCCAAATGGAGAGTTTGCTTTCGCCACCACCACCACCACCGACAGACCCAGGTATTCAGTGGTTTTAACCACCACACGTGATGCTTATACCAATTTGGAAGCACGTATACGTATATGTAGGTTCCATGCATAAGTAGGTCCTGAATATTATACCTGTGTTGTCAGAAGTTTTTCCCTTTTGTTGTCCCATTGGTTTTTCATGTTTGAGTTTAAGTTTGGTCGGGCATCTGTATCTGTACATAAAACAAAAACACATGTCCTTGAATAAAAGTTTTCAAAAAAAAAAAAAAAAAAAACATAGGTTAAGGAAATATTTATTGTGGGCTTGTTGCCTATGACAAAACAAAGTTTAATCAATCTGTCATGTGACACGTTTGCTTTTTACGTGGTACACACTGTTCTCAATGCCGGATTATCCATGTATAGAGGAAATATGGGCCAGTGTGTAAAATAGCATAGATGAAAAACCGACACGGACAGAGTGAAATTAGGGGGAGAATATTTTTGTACGGTTTTTTAAAATAAATTTAAAAAAATGTTATCAGTGGCCCGTATAATTTCAATTTTTGATCATGGTCTAATTTTATGCCAAAATAAAATGAGTTATAGCCGCAGGGAAAATTTCGTGGAAGGGAATGAAAATAAAAGTAGAACTATAAGCTTATACACACTTAATAGTCTTTACACTCCGCACTAGTCACTTCGCACGGCACACTCAGCACCTTGCAATTCCTAATACGGACTTTGCATTTCGCACTCCTGACTTCGTATTTATCAATTGCAATTCGCGATCCGCATTATGCACTACACACTTCGCACTCCTACTCCGCATTTATCACTCCGTATACTCTACACTTTGCGCATCGTAAGTGCGGAATTTGATATGGGAGCAGTGCAAAGCGTGGAATGCAAAATGCGGAGCGCAATTTGATAAGTGTAAAGTATGAAATGCGAAATGCAAAGAACAGAGTAAGAAGTGCGAAGTGTGGAATGCGAAGCGCCGAGTGCGGAACGCGAAGAGCAGGTTAAGAAGTGCGAAGTACAAAGTGTGGAGTGCGAAATGCGAATTAACTTAAGCTAAGGGCGTATATTCTAATTGTTTTCCAATCTCACTTCTTTTTTAAGGGTAAGACAACAGGTCTTCAGAGATGCCTATCAACTATTAGAAAAGTTTTTCGAAATTCCTAAAAATTCTTTCAAAATGTGTTGAAGGTGTACACAATTATTTTATCTTTTATACAACAAAATGAGAACCATTTCCAATTTTGAATTTATTTTTTTTTGACCAAAACCCCAACGTTTACATAAAAACATACAAATTTTAATTTCAAATAAAAAAAAAAAAAAAAAAACATCTGAATGCTCCCAAAGCAATCATGGAACTGCGAGTTTCCGTCGAATATCTGAATTTATATTTACATCCAAATAAACATAAAGTCTCATAGAAAGGGAAAACAGTAAAACTGCGCTTCCTGGCCACAATCAAAAGGACCGACCGACCCAAAACGTGCTCATCGACACAGATTTAAAAAAAAAAAAAAAAAAAAAAACAAATACGAATAAGAACTAAATCCGTCTGATGGTATATCTGATGGTTAGACCGCCAGCATTTTGTATCCAAAACATTTCAAGTAGATCAATCATTTCTGGTGTGATTATATGACTTTATGAGTCCGTGTTTTTGTTTACGCACTCTCCCCCGTTCATTTTGGGATCTCGCGGGAACAACCTTGTGGGTTATTCAAATTTTGGAATTGCTATGCTCTTACTTTGAAAACGATGATGATGATGTTGAGGATTTGACTAGCTAAGGTATATATGAAGACGACTATCATAGAAGACGGAACAAATTAAACGAACAAGTGTAAATAAATTGGCTTGCCAATGAGACTCATTATTTTACATCATCTCATTTTGTAGAGTGACGTTTTGTTTACCTAAGTAGAAAAAAAAATAACAAAGTCTTAGACCTTCAATAAGATTCTTATTCCCCCTTTTTCGTTTGTTGAAATCTCAATATTTGTGTGCAATTAATGGTTTAATATGTTTTCGATAAATAGATGAAGACACACGCTATGTTAGTACATGCACACACATACATTCATTATGAAATGAACACAAAAACGATTCACTTTGATGTTTCCATCCACAGAATCCGGATCGATCTGACATTGATTGAAATGCACGACACTTTTAGGAGACCTTTGTCACGAGGAACTACAGTTTTGATTCGCCCCGAAATTCGAATATTTGGGTCTTTTATTATGCTTGGATAGTCAAACTCTCGAATTGAGGCGACAATTTTGTCAACCAACCAAACTTCTTTATGAGACATTTTTTGTCGTGGTAGTCTTGTTTAAGGTATCTAAAATAGCCCAGGAAAATAAGACAAAAAAGGCTAAACTTGAAAATGAAATTTCGAAAAACCTGAATTTTATTTTTTTTTGTCAATATTTCGGGAATTATTAGCTGTGTTCAGCACCTAGTTTCACACAGTTTCAGACCCCCAGATTTAGTAGTTTTTAGTCCGAAGCCGTTCCACACATCAAAAATTGTGCTATTTCTTGCTAAAGAGAGCGCTTAAATGAGAGCAAAACATTTCCCCTCCTTGCCAGTTTTAGTCCGAGAAATTTCTTCTGGCTATTTCTTACTGATTGTCAAATGACGTAAGTAAGATGACAGCATTTGTCTGCTGAATTCAAATAACTAAAGGGTCCGCCATCTTACGTTTTTTTTGTTGTTAACTAGTGCTAATTTCGTGAATGGTAACACTTAGCTCATGTCTGATTTGACAGATAACTAGTTTTATCCTTCCGCTGAACGAATATGGTTGTGTATACGCTTCGCTAAGTGGGCCTGCGATCGACTTAGAGAAGATGCCGATTTTGCCAAAAAATCATCTTTTCAGATGAAGCTCATTTTGAGCTTGGCGGGTAGTAAACAAGCAAAATTGTCGCATTTGGGGCACAGAAAACCCGCACGCATACATTGAAAAGCCGATACACCCAAAACGAGTCACTGCTTGGTGCGGATTTTGGTCCAGAGGCATAATTGGGCCATTTTTCGAAAAGAGCAAGGAGTGGCCGTTACAGTCAATGGCGCGATCGTTATCGGGCCATGTTGAACGAATTTTTGTTCACAAAAATTGAAGAGGAGGATATTGGCAACATTTGGTTTCAAAAGTACGGCGCTACGTGCCACACAGCTGAAGCTACACTCGATATTTTGCGCCATTTTCAAAAAAAAAAGTTATTTGGCGGACCCTTTAGAATAAGAGGGCATTTCAATGTTCCAACCAAGTTTCCAAACAACAAATCTAGTGATTTTTTTTTGGATATTTTCTTATCTCTTGGAATAAGTGTTATAGTATGGATTCCAAACCACACAGCAATATTCTAAGGCAGGCCTAAACTGTGCTGAAAACAGAGTCTTAAGAGTGTATGAGTCCGTGAAGTCAATTGAATTACGTTTAATATAACCTAACATGGTATTTGCTTTGGCTGCAATATATTCAATATGTTTAATAAAATTGAATTTAGGGTCAAAAACGACACCCAGATCTTTTTTTTCAAAAAACATTTCAAGAACATTATTTCCAATTATATATTGAAAGGAGAAAGGTGAGAACGAACGACAAAAGGAAAAACACTGACATTTGGTAATGTTTAAAAGTAATTGGTTTATATTACACCAATCTGAAAGTCTGTTGCAAAAGAAGGCAATCAGTTTCAAGTTTAATGCTTCTAAAAATCTTTAGATCATCTGCAAATAGAGAGCGAATGGAATTTAAGAAAACATCTGGCATTACATTAATGAAAACCAGAAAAAGGAGCAGTCCAAGGTGACTACCTTGAGTCACACCTGATGTCACATAAACGGGACTGGAAAGAAAATCACCAATAGACACAAACTGAATGCGTTAAATTAGGTAAGATGCCAACCATTTCAAAATACTGGAATGAAAACCTATTCTTTCAAGTCTATTCAATAAAACTGAGTGGCTGACTCTATCAAAGGCTTTAGCGAAGTCTGTATAGAACACATCGAACTGATACCCTTCTTGAAGCTATTTTAAAACAAAGTTTGAAAATACAGAAAGGTTAGTAGCCGTTGAGGTTTTCTTTGTCTCTGCTCTGAGAGCATTTCATCCCCACTCCTTAAAATTTGACATTTAGTCAAATTAAGTGCGAAAAATCTCGGGAACAAACCTATTAGTTTGCTTGGAGAAATATAAAAGCAAAAATTGCAACCTATACATTATAAATACAATCCAAAGATTCTGACACTTTTTTCGTAACAGCTATAGACTTGTAGAACCGTTTAAATATTAATAACTATTTATTTTTATAAATATAGGTCCTTTTTCCACATCATCGCGGTGTAAGTGATGTGAGTTTGTGCGCACGTTTTACTCAAAATATATCGCCACCGAAGTAGAGTTTTTCCTTGGACAAATCTTCTAAAAAATCCAATAGTTTTTGAAAAGTTTACAAAAATAAAAATGTTTAACCCTTTTATCCCAGAAAATCAATGCTTAAAACATTCAAATCAAACTCTGCACCAAAAATTCAGTTTTGTCAGAATTTTTTCGAAGTGAAATCTTAATTTTCATGCGCCAAAAACGAATTGAAACTATTTTTATAAAAAAAAAACCTTCAGTTAACTTTTTGCACTGTTAGGTTTGGGTTCGAATATCTCCATATCCCTCACCCAATGAAACAAATTCTGAGCTTCGATTCAAAATCAGAACATCAAAAGCCTTCGGAAAAGTTAGGTTTTTGTGACAATATAGTGTTGAAAATACAAAAAAATTGATATATGGATATTTGCCAGCTAGAATTATTTATTTGATTTTTTTAACCAACTGAAACATCAAGCCAATAAAAAATTAACCGAAAACCTAAAAAAATAGATACCTACCCCAACCCATATTCAAAATTGTTAAGTGATGGGAAATTCACTATTCCTTTCGATACCATCTGTACATGATGCAAAATGATAACAATCATCGCAGCAGTTTCTTTTTTTGAAAAATAAAAACAAAATTCTATGGGTTCTTCGAAAACAGGAAGAACTATAATTACGATACTTGAGATGTGTAGCCAAATGTCACCGTGTGCACGCAGTGTGTCACCCCATCAGAGTCGAAAAAGAGTGCAAAAGAATTATGACAAAAATCAGAACAAGGGGTGCAGAATTTTCGAGGATCGATACCCAAATTCGACCCATTACTGAATTACCAGCTTCAGTCATATGAGGGAGTGCTCAAAAAAAAAAAAAACTATGATTAGTGTTGCATTCGGGTGACACGTGCCCTAGCAATGTAGCCGTGTCATTGCGATTATGCACCCGGCTCTGGCTCTGGAGTAGGTAGGTATGTACATACATACATATTTGTGCGGGAGAGCGTGGACATGGGACACAGTTTAAAATCACAAATTAATCCTCGATTTTATCCCGTGCGTAAATATTTACAAACGATAAGGGATAAGGTATTCTGTTCTCTCCCATTCGGATGACGACCGAGCGACCGACCGACCGAGCGACCGACATTGCTTCCCCCAAATCTGTTCTCAATAGCCGGCTCGAATTTCTATCGAATTGCCAAACCTATAATGATTCCATTCGATAGCGCCGATGATGCACAGAGCGCTAATAGTGAATATATAGTTTCGTCACTTTTGAGAGAAATTTTTGTTGCTAAAATAATGGTGGTGGCATTTTGTGCATTTTGTACGTCAGCACACAGAGAATTACGACAATTTTACGTGTGTAAGCTGATTCGAGTTTTTGCATCATGCTCGAGAAAATTATTTGTGCAAGGGGATATTATATTGCCTGGATGAATGTTATACAAATATACAACAGCCGCAATTGCTCGGATATCCGAAAGCGTGCTATACAGAAAACAGAAGAGGTCGAGTGCAAAAATCTAAAGTGGAATATATGTACATTTATTTCATGCCCCATTCACACACAATTCAAATAGCGATTCGGAGAATTTTGCGATAATCGGGATGTAGATAAGGATCATGAGATTTTCAAGTAGATACTACCTAACCTATGTATACGTATATACGATACCAAAAGAGAGCCTTATGTGAAAATAAAAAATTCGCTTTGTGCGTTTGGTGAAAACAAATATT
Organism: Leucozona laternaria; assembly: GCA_932273885.2. Lineage (NCBI taxonomy): Eukaryota > Metazoa > Arthropoda > Insecta > Diptera > Syrphidae > Leucozona > Leucozona laternaria. Next base: position 93,046,264 of record OW026368.1, read on the forward strand.
TGAAAGTTGTCGTAATAAAATACCATCAAAACTAATTAATTCGATATTTATTTGTTTAAATATCAGTGGTAGGTATGACAATGCACAATTTCCAAACAAATATCTTCATTTATTTCAATTTATTTTCCATACCTAAATGTCTGTATGAATGAAATCCTGCTAGTTGGTAAGCGCTTTTTCTACTTGAGAACGGCTGGACTGATGTGGCTTATTTCTTTTTTAATATAAGTAAATTAAGCTGAATAAGGTTTCTATATACGGAAAGAAAAATTGGAAAAGTTGCCTGGAAATTGGAAGACTCTGGAAAGACTGAAAGTACTTTCTTCCAAATGATAACTTACGTTCTCATAAGCGATCAGTATTTAGTCCGATTTAAAAAATGTGTGTTTTGAAAGGCTGGGTTGGGTATACGCAATAGTTTTCAAAGATAAGCGCACTTATACATATTTATATAAGAGCCCTTGCGATGAAGTTTTAAACTTTATAAACCACCAATATGATCTGCTTATAAAAATTGTCAAAACCGAAGGGCAAATAAAATGTAGAGTAAGTGTCCCAAATATGGCCCACCCTTAACTTTTTTGTAAACAAAACATACAGTTTTTCGGTAATTCACTTGTTTTTTTTTAATACTTAAAGAAATTATTTTATAATCAGCTTTCATAGCAGAAAACATAAAAAACAACTTAACTAAAAATATATAAATAAATAAATAAACTAAAAAAAACTCATTTTAACAAATTTAAAAAAAGTGCTGCTTAAGCTAAAGCTTGTGTTAAATATAGACCAGGTTGGTCTATATGCATGGTGCATGTGGTGGGCCATATTACTTATATTTTTTCGTTGTTCTTTTAATTTTAACCCACTTTAAAAAAAATATATTTAAAATTTTGGTTTCACATAATGAAATATAAATCTAAACACAACAAGGTCTCAAAAAAATATTAAAATGTTGGCGCAAAATTTAGTGTACAAACACCTTCAAAAATTTAACTAAAAATAAATTATATGGCCAATGTAAAAAAATTAAAACCTCCTATTCTGCGCACATTTCCTGCTCCTGTGTCTCCACTTTTTAATATATCAAAACCACTATCTTAGAAATAAATGCACAGCGGGTGACGTGCGCCCTTCCAGTAGGGAAATATTAGGGTGGGCAATATTACCAACATCGGCCATATTTGCAGCACTTACTCAACACTATTGAAATTTACTAGCCAAAATTAGGTACATACATAATATATGTACCTATTAGATCTGTTTTATTTTGAATAGCTATTTTTTGAATATTATATTCAAAGTTGTCTCTATTAACGCAAATCTATAATTTAATCTTTCGCAAAAAAATCTAATTCTTGTTTGTTAATATACGTCACTTATTTATCTGTCAACATTTAGTGGACGAAACAATTACTGGGCACATTAGTTCTCGAGCGTAAATGTTGACAAATTTTTGAAAATAAAAACTGAAAATGATTTATCTCAACAGCCCAAGAAAACAAAACATTTTATTTGCTTTAAATCATTTCAAATAATGAAAAAAAATTCTTTGAAATGATTGAATTATAATTTCTTCTCAGAGAGCAGTTGTTTTATGTGATGTATCCTTACGGTGACCATGTATCTGGGAGCAAAACCTATTTGAAAATGTGAAAAATATTAGCCGATTCATTAATCTTTATTTATAGATTCTTAAAAACAGAGACACAAGACAATAGATTATAATGTAACATAACAAAATTAAAACTAAAAAAAAAACAACTTAAAACTTTACATTTTGAATTTCATTATTAAAAAAATTCAGTCTTCTTTAAGAAAGCAAATAAGTCTTTAAATAATATAAGCTACAAAAAAAAAAACATTTCGAAATGCACATCAAGCCAAGTTAACAACTTACAATTTTTTTTTCTTTTCCTTTAATACTTCTTGGGAGAAAGAATTTGTTTTACAATTTTGTCGTTTTCTTTTGAATAATTTTTAAATTCATGTCAGCTTAAAGTGTAATTATATTTAACAATTAACATGGCTTTTGGAGTTTTTACATTTAGCTATGATTTTTTGCTCGTCCAGATATTGTTCATTATTGAAAAAAAAACTTTCTTTGCGAGCATTAGAATCAGGCAAACACAAGCTGAACTCTACAATTTGTAAAAATATCTACCCATTTTTAACTACTGTTTTTTTGTTTTCAGTCCATTATTTGATAATTTCTATGCTTAAGAAATATTTAACTAATAAAAGATTTTGTTTTCATAAGTGACTTTCGGTAAACCAAATCGTTGACAGACAGGTGAAGTTTGACAAGCTGAATGAGTGCGTTCAGTTGGCATGAAAATAAAATTGTAATAGATGTGTTTTACTAATGCAGTAGATCCCTCTGTGTGAGTTGATAAGTGATACTAAAGGTAGGTATATACCTAAAACATTTTGTTTTATAAAATATAGAAATTATAAAATCAAACATAGGAAAATATAAAAATATGCGACAAATTATTAAATACAGGACACTTTTACGTCCCGGGTTTCTTTAAACAAAAACCCAGGACAGGCTATATAAATACGGGACAGTCCCGGGGAACCCGGGACGGATGGTCACCATATGTATCCTCCATTACCAAATTAAGCTAGGATTTTTGCTGATTCGTGCATGCAAAAGGAAAAGCAGTGCCTTGCTGTTATATTTTGGGAAATAACCTGCCACCCACTGACTTTATTTCCGAATTTTTTATTTTGTCTTATTATTGGGATAACATATACATATATTATATGTATCTCATTATAGCCCAGGCAAAATGTAGGTACCTAATTTTTCTGGGGAAACAATTCAAATAAACATTTTTAAACGCAATTATTATCTGAACGGCCGGCACAGCGCGCATGGTGCGTTTAGATAATCTCACGAGGATTATCTTCGCTTCAAATGCTACAATGCCAATGTTTTACATAGAAATATTGAACCAAAAATGAGCCTCGTCACTGAAGACTATTTTTCGATAAAACAGCAAATATAAGCCAGTTGAGTTTGGCGCATACTAATAGATCCATCATTTTGGAAACAAAACTTCTAAAACTTAGTAATGTTGCTGAAGCGTGTGCAAAACTACAAAGAATATACTGAATTGAAATGACACTGATGGCATTATGCTGTTTGTCTGTGTTAAAAACAACACTCATTATGCATCAATATAATATGCATTAAAAAGGGGAACACATTTTTGAAAACTTATTTTTTTTTTCTGTCGCATGGTGACTATTAACTCGTCTTTAATAGCAAATAGTACAAATCCGGTATCGATGACTTTTATAACATTTTTCTATAAATTATAATATTCTTTTAAATTAAAAGTGTCATCATGTTCTTGTAAATATTTTAGTTTTTTGACCAAATTCTTAAAATAAAAACGTGGTTTTTCAATAATGCACGACTAGATCTTTCAAATAATCTCTCCTAAGAAAAATTTTATGCAAGACTTGAAATAATGAAAACAAATGATTGCCGGAACTTGCTCTTATAGCTAACAGCTATGTGTTGCGACACATTGAAAATGCATTTTGTGATGATATCTTTAACGAGAAAATATAAAACGAGTCAAAAGTAGGTACCTATTTAAAAATTGATTTTTTTGTGCAATATTGTTTTAAAAAAATCGGTTAAACCACCAAATACCAAAAACTAAAACCATAATATAAAGGTTCTTATAATACAAATTCTATATATTTACTACTGAAATACATTAGCCAAGTAGAAGACTTAGCACTATTTAATTGGACTTGTTGAATTATTGATTCAAAATAGCTTTTAACGGCCTTTAGTCCATAAAAATTGGCGTTTCGTACCGGCGATCTCACAAGGCCCTCACTAGTCAACTGATGAGTCCAAGTGAGATCGCCGGGACGAAACGCCAATTTTTATGGACTAAAGGCCGTTAAAAGCTATTTTGAATCTAAAACCATAATATTTTCTCAAAAAAACGTGGAATGCCTATTTCCATTATGTGATTTTTTTGCCAAAAACCTGGAACGCAGTTTTCTCGGAACCACTTTGGACATAACAGCAGGTATAAAGTTTAATCAAAATCGTTCGAACCGTTTTCGAGTATAGCTCCACAGCACTACACCACCGCCAGCTCCACAGCTCTAGAGCAATACAATACCGACAGCTCCACACTCCATAGCTCCAATTGTGCTGGAATCGGTTGCAACTTGAAACACCACTACTTTGTCTTTAAAGATTCATTTTACTGGAGATTTTGTACACATGTACGTATAATAAAATAAGAAAGTGTTTGCAGCATTTTTCGATTTACAGGCTAACAACAATAATTGTTGCTACTATAGCGGGGCTACCACTACCATAGCTAGGGGCTCCATTAAACATTTCTAGCAAAGTACTCATCCTCCAATTTTAGGGTACGTTTAAGAAAATACCTAAGAAATAATTAAAATTAAAGTTCTCCATCAAAACTCAGGTTTGTCGAAATTTTTTCAAAGTGAAAGTCTAATTTGCCTGGGCAACTTACATAAGGAACCAAAAAAAAAAAAATATAACTGACTCCTAAGCCTTGGTTAGCGCAGCAGTGAAAATGTTAAATTTATTTCTAATTCCACTCTGCTCTGATGTACCCTCCAAACCAACAATTTTTAAGACAAAATTAATTGTAGCATGTAGGCAAACCAATATATTTTTTTTATTGTTTTATGACTTTGACATGTGCTACTGACTATAGCTATATACCCACGCGGAATAACATATATATAAACGTTTAAAAGCTATAAAAAAAAGGATCTTCAAAATGACCATGATGTGTTTCGTATGTTCAAAATGTTTTTATAGTTTCACAGAATCGCTGATTGTTTAGATTTTAAAATGACAAAAGAGCATAAAATGCAAACAGTTTATTCTGAAACAGAGATAGTCGTAAACTGAGTTGCATTATACTTGTGTTAAGTTTTTGGAGATGATTTTTTTTTTTCGATCTGAATTCAAGAATATAATAAAGGAGAGTTGTAGGAAAGAAGGTCTTTAGGTTAGAGAAACATGTTGCGTTTTTTTGTGTTTTGTTTGTATTTTTTTTTAAAACTATGTTGTGTTCTAATGTACTAATCTGTAAAGATGTTATTTATTCCAGACAGTTTCAAAAGCGATAGCTCCAGCAATTTATAATGTATTTTTTTGGCATACGAATATCAGGTGCACTTTATTCCTTCACATTAATTCTCGAGGCTTAAAACAAACCAAAATAAACTTGTCTTTTATTTGTAGCTATGATAGCTCTTCAAACAATATCACAAGGTATTCCACAATTGACTTTCTGTTCTGTCAAATGCAGTCATTTGAAAAGTCAACTTTTGTCCTCAACCCTTCCTCAGCGCAAGCAAAAAAAAGAAACCAAATGGTACCTCTGATGGATGCTTCTCGTTTGATGGGGTGAACTTTGCAAATGAAGGGAAAAATAATGTTGATGCACGGCGGCAAAATTTATAAAGGGTAAGTCTCTTCTATGTAAATTGTCATCGTCTCATCATCTCGATTGTGTGCTTTTTCGTTGCGTTTAAAAATTCAAATATTAGCATAAACGTTCGTCTCGTCTTTTCTATACATCAAATAAATTTCTCATATACTTGAACAGCCCTCCACAATGTAAACATTGGTCTTATACAAAATTGAAATTAATTTGAAATAAAAAGTTGCCAATTCATATGCAAAGTTGTGTGGACCATGACATCAGGGTTTTCCATTACCCTGATATTTCTATTCAACCACAAATAAGGGTTGATCGTTGCTGCTCAACCAACGCAATATTTTTAATAAACGGCCTTTTAGCTAGCGCGAATATACACATAAGCTTGAATAGTCATACAAATTGTATGGCTGAACAGTGGGCAATTTCCGATATTACTTCAGAATTACCGCGATACGTCATTGAAAAGAAATATTTTAATAGAAATTGCACGACTCTTGACGAGGGTAAGTGCGTATTGCATGGTGTATGTGCGCACTCGAAAGGATACGCCATATGGGCCAAGCAAATGTCGTTAATCACACTTTCAAATCGAAAACAATATCTGTACATACCTACAACGAAAAGAAATGATATACAAAAATCTCATCTAAATCGAGTTTTAAAGTGTATCTTTGTGTAAGATGGGGGTTAAGAATATCTCAAAGGGGCAATTCATATCCACTTAAGTAACTTACAACCCCCTTGATGCTACTATAGACAGGAGGAACATATTTTTAAACACGGCCGCACTTTGTTTTAAATCCTTGCCTCAAGGTCTTTGGTAATTAGAGTTAAAGACCCAGTTTTTCAGTATTGAGCTAAATCTGAGTTAAACCAGAGTTAGCTAACACTGATGCATTGCTATTTCAGCAACAATTCTTTTTCAGTTTATTCAAAGTAAATTCATCATATTTGGTAGGTCAACTGAGTGTTAAGTCGAGATTCAAATTGGTTTAAAAATATGTTTAATGAGTTAACTCGAGTTTAACCACTGAACTATGATGATCTTATATTGAAAAACTGGGCCAAAGTGTTCACATAATTTTAATCAATGATTAATCTTACTGGTTTCCACATCGAATGTATTTCCTCTTTCAAAATGTTTAACAAATTGAGACATGTTTGGTTAGTTAACCCAAGAAATTAATGAGCATTATGTCGGTTTACCCTATTTTATGAGATATTAAACGCTATCCAAAACACTCTCGTCATTTTCGTCAATTTGTCTTTAAAATTAAACGTAATATTTTGCATCGCTAAATTATGTTTTCACCATAAATGACAACTTCCAATAATTTTCCAATGGAATAACTACTTGAAAGCATTCGAATAATCCGTTAATAAATTATGACATTTGGATTTGTTGAACGCAAATCTTGCAAAGGAAACTAGTTATTTTTTGAAATGTCATTAATGCCACAATTGGACTTTTACTTCCAACCTTTACCTTTGATAGTTCATATAGTATTTATAATAAGAAGAACACCTCACACAAACCAATAATTGTAAATTATAATAGCCGTGTTTTGGTGAAAATTATAGGCATCACAGTAGTGAATTATGTATAGAACGCTAATAGTCACTTTATATTCACTTTTCTTTTGTAATTTTAAAGTTGGTAACCGTGCCAAATTGAATGACATTCGATGTCAAAATAAATTTCTTATCGTTCACAAATAAATAATCAGTGACAATCATAAAATTAACAAACTTTAATAATTGATATGATGGATAACGAAACAAAAGAGGTAACAACATAATGGCCGAGTTCAACGCACATCTGAATATTCAGAATTCTGAATTTTTGAAGCTCTTGATTGGCCAGCTGTCAGAAAAAGTTATGAAAGTTCAGATGACTTCTGACAGCTGGCCAATCAAGAGCTTCAAAAATTCAGAATTCTGAATATTCAGATGTGCGTTGAACTCGGCCAATACTTTATACACCTAACAATAAACTTTTAAATTATAGGACTTATTACCACTTCTTCACGCATCAATTGATGAAAATTTATATTCACATGAAACCAACATTCGTTTTGTGTTTTGAAATGTGTTCGGGTGCGTTCGAAGATACCTTTTTGCATTTGGCTTACACGGGGCATAGTTAATGTCCAGTGAACAATCAATTCCATACCTATGTGTCAACGCTTTTGGTTCAAATAAAATTCAGACGGATTGATTCTTCTTTTCAAAACAAGGCCAGTAATTCCGAAACCAATCGTGCGATTTATGTAGACTATCAAGTAATAAACTGTCAAATTTCATTGAAGGATGGCTAAGATGACGATTAATTAAAAATTCACTGAAAAATTCGAAAATTTTTGCAGTATAAAAAAAAAAAAAAAAAAAAAATATAAATAAAAATATTTTCTGCTGCGGAAAAATGCATTTTCAGGGCAATTGGTTGACATTTGGAATAAAACATTCTCTATACGATCTAACATAATTTGTCTCCTATCTGTCAAATCATCAACTGTCAAATTCCATTAAAGGATGGCTACGATGTCAATGGATTAAAAAACCTCTAAAAATCCGAATTTTTTTTATTTTTTTTATTTTTTTTTGTATTTAGCGAAAATGCAATTTTAGAACTTTCTGGGTTTTTTTTTGTAACGAAAAATATTCTACACACGTCAAATTACATTGAAAGATGTCTTCGATGTCGATAAATTAAAAAACCTCAAAAAATCCTAAAATTTGAGATTTAATTTTTTGAAGAGGGCAATTTTAGAGCTTTCTCGTGACTTTCGTAACGAAATACTTGTCAAAATAAAGTTTGGCCCCTATCTGTCAAGCAATGCCAAGTTTCGTATAAAATTGAATTTATATTTCGAAATAAAATGCTTAAACATAATATGCATGTCTACAAAAAAGAATATACAGCCGACTTCTTATCACGCGGGATGCATTTAAGAACACATACCATTGTATGTATTGTAAGTCAAAAAATCTATGGCTACCAACCATTCGGAAACGAATACTTTTCTGCAACCGAATTAAGCGCCATCTAAACATCTCAATATTTCAACAATTTATATCCACTCTATGTTCACTCTGATTACTGAACGAAATTATATTCACTCTTAATTTGGTTGTTGTTTGTTTGTAAAAATCTGCTGAGCTACCTATTCACCCTTTCAAAAAACACGACTAATTATTCAATACTTCTTACTGTGATGATGCATTTTTTAATTAGATCTTTTCTGTAATTTTTATAAAAAAAAACCTCCTCCCAAAACATTAAAACAAACGTTGAAAAATCAAGTCACTGAACAATGAAGTTTAGCTTTCTGCTTGTTGACAAAATAAAATCAGCTGATATTTTGACACAAAAACACTAGATTTGAAATGAAGATAAGATATTTCTTGACTAGCATTCCAGTCATTTTCCAGTCACTTTCCAGTCACTTTCCAAGCACTTTCCAGTCACTTTCCAGTAAAAGTTGCCTTAATTGGAAAGCAATTTTTCAACAGCTAGCAACTTGCCTTGCCTTTAAGTCCCTACGTCTTCCGAACGTACCCAGTACCTATACTTTTTTCATGCACTCATCTAAATGTCAATCCGTCCCTGACTTATAATCATAAGTATACTCCACTCGAATATTTTCGCTTGCTGGCAATAATATTCCTCAAAACATTGTCGTACTCGTAATTTGAATCGTTGTCGTCTCATTTTATAAGCTGTCCGCCTCTTTTCGGCTGCCGAAGCCGATGGAACTCTGAAGTGTGTTTACAGAATGAAATTATATGTGATGCAGTCCGACGACAATATGACGCTGCTGCCATTGCCGCTTTTGCTGAGACCGAGTACTGAGACACTATAATGGGTAATATCTAATATGGGAGTCATATTAAAATGTAAACAAAAAAATGTATTTAAAAACCAGGACCCACTCTGAGAATGCTCATAAATATCTAGATCTAGACCAGTCGAGAGCTGACTAAACCAAAAGCAAGTCGATGGCTTCTCCATGGATATCCATACCTATATCCATTTGCATATAGCTATATACGTACATATGTAGTCGCTTGACGCTTTCGTATTTCCACAATATCTACTAGATACATATTTAATAATTTTTCCCTTGTTTTTTTTTTTGCTTCCGCATTTCTGTGTGTTTTGTTTGCATGCAACCGAAACCCTTTGAATACGAAGTTCACAGACGATCAGGAATCTGAAGGACGTCATGATTGCCATTTATGAATAGAATGTTATTGCGACGACTATACGACGACTTGGACAAATATGTTTCTGATCCGACATCCTCGCAATTCACAGTATATACAAGCTATACTTTAGTGCACCAGAAAAGAGTGGGCATTTGCATTGGCAAAAGGATTTCGCCTTCTGAGGAAGTGGGGGCTTTGAATCAGAGACAACAAGGGCAACATATGATAATATTGCTTAATGAATTATGCTCCTGCTGGTTTTTGGAATATCCTATTTGTCGGCATGGGATTGGGTAGGCGTGGTATAATTATTTGCTTATGGGGGTTTGAGTATAACATTTGAATAAAATACCAGAACTACTACGCTATAGAGAGATAATATCAAGAAGCTTATAGATATACGGAAAGGCGTATAAATTTCTTGAAACTTCAAATGCCATAATGAAAAAGTCAACTATAGCTTGTGGCCAACATAAGCAAAGCCAACTCTGTGGGTTACGAGACATTAATTTAGCCTCAAGCAACATCATCTTTATATGAAGTGCATCTTTTGGTTATGTGTTCTTTGCTCTTGACAGTATAGATTATTTATTTTTGAATCTAATAAAGTCAAATGTAGTTGATTTTTGTAGGATGCGAATGCGACTATATAAGATTGATTTTTTTTTGCTTAAAAATGACGATTTAGTACTTATCCCGATAGCTTATGTATTTTTTTTTTTTGTTCAGAGATTCAATTAAGCTTAGTATTTAGTTTTAGTTTTCTTATTTCAGTTCATTAGGGAAGACAATTTTTTTTTAACATCTTTATACTATGTTTCCACCGAAGGTTTATCTCAATTTAGATTAAATAAAACTATGTAGTGTTTCCACCACACAAAAAGATTAAAAAAATAGATTAACTTTGACAGTAGGTACCTCTCAAAATGCAATAGTTGTTTCATTTTTTGTTATGAAGTTGAAGTGTGACAGAAAGTTTCCTGTTTCGCAAAAGAAGCAAAAAGGGTTGGATTTTCCAATGAATGCGTTCAGCGCGACATAAATTGGTTTGTTCGACTTGTAAAACTATTTGCTCTATGAAAATTTAACAAGATTTATTTGAAATCTTCTAGATTTAGAATTTTTAGATCTTCTTTAGGATTATGGGAAATCTTATCAAATCTCGGATTAGTGGTCGGTGGAAACATAGTATAAGGAAGATTAAGTTTTAGTATTCGACCACGGACCTATTGGCGCAAATTTTTAAACAATCCTCGTTTAAGGAAAAACATGGTCGTTTAGTTGCCAGCCCATACCCAACTTTTCGTTAATTTTAAACACTTTAATCAACTCGTCTAACTAATGAAGTTTTTTTTAGATAAACGCGCCTAACTTTGACAGATATAGATAATAATCAAACAGAACTAAAACTAAACATAAGCCAAACACATCAAATTCAAATTCTTGTTTGTGCTTACTCTAAAGAAACTCCGGTTGCCAAAAATATTCTCCATAAAAACAATTAAGACTTGCTCGGTATATAAGTTGTCCAACTTTCGGGAAAAATTTTGATTTTGATTATTTCGATTCGAAACGCAGTTGGCAAAACTTTGACAAGCGCTTTGCTACTTTAAAGGTTAGACGTATGTTTTTGCGTCAAACTACTTTATGTCTATTAAAATTAGGAAAGATTCGATACTTGCTCTAAGACTATATTTTAGAGCCGACCCCCTTTTTAAAAGTGATTTAGAGCTGGCTCTAAATGATTAAAATTGTGTGCCATGGTATTTGCCCTACCATTTTAAATTTCAGAAACGGATTGTAGTTGTTGTCCTAATTATCTCGGTAAATATAAATTTAACGTAAACAATTATTAAAACAGAATTACTTAATACAATAGCGAAAAGTTTTAGCCTATTTAGTACGATGTAAAAACTATTTCACTGGTATACTAAGCCGTCCAATATAGACCCTAACCGACATACCAAACAATGGTAGCAGAATGAATGTTGATGTTTTAAAAAATAAAAATCTAAAAAAAGACTTACATAGATGACCTAATGACAGGTGGAAATAGTTTGGAAAAGTGCATGGAAATGTAAGCAGAGCACTTATAACACATAGTTTCCATTTGAGAAATATAGTTAGCAAACAATGCAAATATATCCAAACCTATTTTGATTAAATTATGGGACTCACCCAACACAATATCAATTTAAATTTTATTTAAATTCACCTGCTAAAGGTAAAATTTCGAAAAGGATCGCATTTTCAAACGTTGCTCGAATATTCGATCCATAAGGTTGGCTTTCAACTGTCACGGTATTTGCAAAAGCTGTTTATGCAGAAATTATGGATTCAAAAAAATTCATGGGATAGTGAACTTGAAGGCAACTTAAAGTTAAAGTTCACTTCTGACCTTAGTAGGGGGAAAATCTTACATATTTGAATGATTTAGCTGAAATCCACTCCATATAGCAATAATTATAAAATTTTTCTGATCTCCAACTTAGATTTTCGAGTGGTCTTATTTTTCAGCCTAGTGTGAATCAGCGAGATTTCATCCCCTATTTGTTTTTGGGACTCATATATAACTTATATCTTTTGTCTATTCTGATTTCAGGGTTTCACTATGTTCACTTTACCTCACAATCGTTTTTTAAATCCCGGATTACACTTACTCCATTGTCAGCCGTAAATTTCACTAATCAAAATTATATTATATTTGTTCTCTCACAATTCTGTGTCGCCTCAATGACGATTGAGAAAACAAAAATAATTATCCGGCTCGAAGGACCAAATGTTTCTGAATTCTTTACCTCTGTTCGAGGGAATTCATAAACTGCGAGTTTTAATAAAGACGTTATTAAGAGCTTACGACTTAATTTTTTTTATTTTAACTCTCTTTATGAATTTCCCTAAAACATAGGTAAGGAATTTGTAAACGCAAGTTATTTTATCAGTTTATGTTTCTGAGAGCTCTGAAAAAAATCCATAGTATTGCTGTCAAATACTGAGGAAACGCTTTCTCAATTCAGAGCTCTGGAAAATAAACTGTAAAAATGTATCATTAGAATATCAAGTCCACGAAAAATATTCATCAAGTTAAATTAAAATAGGAAACACAGAGAAAATTTTATTAATTTGTTGGTCTTCCGTTGTGTCCAAATAAATATGGAAACATCCAAGATGTGAATAAAACAACAATAATTTAAGTTTGCCCTACCATAATGGCTATTTCAAGGGTGGGAAGCCGATCATCAGAGTCTAGTCTAGTAGTGCGATTACTGATTAGCACTCGCTTCATGGGTCTCACAAATTTAAGGTTCAAAATGTGAAATAAATAATCTTGATTTTCTTTGTGTGCCTATACTCTGTTTAAAGTCTCAATTTCAAAGAAGCCTAAAATCACAAAATATTAAACACCATAGCCTATCCAAATTGGAATATTAATCGGCTTTTTCTGTTGGAAATAACAGTTCTGTTGAAAATAATAGTTATTTTTTACAAAAAAATACATGTAAATAAATATTTAAACTACTTTTTGTAATTGAATAGTACTTTCTGTGTTTAAACCCACTTCACCCTATAAACACAAATTTTCTGAAAAAATGTCCCTAAAGCCGGCCACTAAAAATAACATTTTAAACACACAAATAATTTTTGAAATCGGACACCTCTTTTTCGTTTTGTACCCCACTTTACCCCACTTTACCCTATAATTACTTTTTAATTAATTGAATTAAAATTATTTTTTTAATCGGATAAGTCTTTTTCATTTTGCCCCATTTCACCCTACAAAGTGAACTTTTCCTATATTTTAATAGTTATTCTGCTATTCGGGACGGAGACGACTCCAACAAATCAGAGATCTTTAAAACCGACGTAACTAAGAGAGTAAACCAGCTTTCTTTATTTCTGGAAAAAATATATATGTCTCATTAAAGATTCGAATTTTAAAGTGCAATAGGTATAAAATGGTACTCATTTGTCACTGTGACAATCCCAACAACCAGTTTTAATAGCAAAATCTATAAATTACACATTTTATTGGCAGTAACATTACTGTAACAGCAATTAACACTTTATGTTCTTAAGTCATTTGTTCCCATCATGACACACAATGTCATCCAGCTATAGCTACTCTAAACTTTCGATCTTTGGCGCCATTAAAAGCACTTCAACTAATAAAATTTATTTTGGCAAAAAGTCAGGTTATTCGGATATATGTATGTATGTTGTGTTATTAAAAAGACATAAATACTTGGAAATTATTGCCAACTCGACAACAGACGTCGAGCAATTTAAGAACTTGTCGCCGCCGCCGACACCGAATTAAGTGTGTGATTTTTATTGATTGATGGAACTAGCTAGCTGTTGTCACTTCTTCTTCTTCTTCTTCTTCTTTTGCCGTCTCGCTTCCTTGGACAAAAAACACCAAGATGTGAGATGAAATCTTTTCAAAGGAACTGAAAACAAAAATGAAATCCAAGAAATATTTCTTTATCCATCGGCAAGAGACAACTTAAAGACGATGAGTCGACTCGACAACAACATTCAACGAAGGAAAGACATCAACGCCCGCCCGCCAACACAAATAGTTCTTAAAACCCATATAGCGCTCGGGTGACTTTCTTAATTAGTATCTGCATAAATTTCCATCCTGACAGCACTCAGGCGGTCATCAATCAAATTAAATTTTACACTGCACAACTGTTAACGTGCGGATTTTAAAAGTTTTATATTTAAATTTTTTTTTTGTGGTATGACTATGACGATCAGCAAAACGTTGATTGGCCATATTGTAGCATTCAGTGTCCTTCACAATGACGCTGACCTCGTTCCTGTGGTTTGGTTTAAGTCTGATGATCATGTGTCTAGATGAAATGACAACATTGACACTTTATGGCAGGTCTAAACTTATTGGCAGTGTGGCCAGGTGCTAAAAAACTATGCAAAAATAAGAGTATTTCGTCTTTCCGAAACGATACGTGACGTACTATAAGAAAGAAACCTAAGCAAAGATGGTCTTTTCATTTCATACTGTCGAGTCTGCTGGAATCTTCTTGACTTTTCTTGCGGTAAATGGACGCTATCTTTCATTCCTTTCGGGTGAGCTACATAGCCTTGATCGATTAACCCAGCTTTGCAATAAAAATCTGATAAGAGGCGTAGGTACTTTCTGCTTAATTATTTGTATGGTATTTTCTCTATGTGAAAAAGCTAAAAGTTAAACAAAATTTATATCTACCAACACTTTAAAAAATATTAAATATTTTCTTCAAAATCCAAGAAAAAAAATTAAAGACTGGTAACACTGTTTATATTACATCGCAAATATCCATTCATATGGCACTTAATTTACTCAAATCATATTAAAAATCGGGTTTACTTCTTCGTGTGCGAGCTGTGCCGATGATGATTCTGACACATGTTGATGTCACTCTTGCTTCTTGCATCAGTATGAGGTCTACTCTTTGCTTGATGTGATTTACCTACCTACTCTTCTTTATATATACAATTATACACATCTACTCCCTTCTCTCTAATTCAGTTATTAATATAAAATTCCAATGATCACCATCAGTAAATCATGCATCCATTAGCAAGATGAAAATTGTACACCACCATCAGAGAGCTCTCCAATTTACCCAGAAGTGTATGGTATGTCGTCGGAGAGGTGCCTATAAAAATATAAACGCTTAATGTCATCACTTTATTAGTCAACCAAATAAATGCCGTTTAACAGCACATCATGATGGAATAGGCCATATTTTAGCTTCCATCTTCAAAGATGCGCTTCAAGCGAAGATTTACGAGCCTTTCGTGTGTAGTCTTTTTCCATGTAGGCAAACATCATATATGCTGACTGGCACTGGATGATAGCATTTTCCACGCATCACTCGGTTCGGTGACAGAGTGAATGAGTGGGATCCATCTATAGAATCCAGATGTATAAGGAACCACATGACATAGGTTATAATGCCTACCTCAACTGATGAGTGTCTGTATAAGTCGATTGGGTTTTGACATTCTTGCGGAACCTGCACTTTGAAATTACATTTAAAACCTTTTAACTTTGCGCGTCGTCTTATCCATTGCACTCCGTTATCCCTTGATGTAGGTAATTAATTTCGATTTTTTTTTCCTGAAGACCTCAGGGGGTTAAAATTTTGAAGGTGATTTAAAAAAATACTCACCATTTTTTAAAATTATACTCTGCCTTCTACATATATCTGTAGTCAGTTTTTAGTTCGTAAAATTGGTGTTGGGTGATGGAATGGTTGAAAAAGGTCTTTATATTTACAGGGTGTTTCATTATTAACTAATAATACTTTGGGAAATGATTCTTGGACATGTTCTATGAGGAAAAAATCATTTTACTGTTAGTGTATTTCTTTTAGAGGTATATAACTTTAAGTTGGCAGCACTATTTTAACTGGCAGCCATTTTGTCAGCTGTCAAGTGATTTATTTTAAGTTTTGTTTGTGTTTCAACAAAGACATAGACTAACGGCTGAACAACGCTTCCAAATTGTGCCCAAAACAAGATTGTCGTTGATCAAAATTTTCATAAGCGAATTTTGTTTATCGATGAAGCTCACTTTTGGTTGAATGGATACGTCCATAAATAAAACTGCCTTATTTGGAGTGTTGATAATCCTCAAGAATATGTTGAGACACCGTTACGTCCACAAAAACTGACTGTTTGGTGGAATTATTGGTCCGTACTTCTTTAAAAATGATGCTGGCCAGAACGTTACAGTCAATGGTGAATTGAACTACTATGATGTGTGGTTTCAAAAAGACGGCGCAACATGTCACACAGCTCGTGCCACAATTGATTTATTGAAGGAAACGTTTGGTAACCGCATATAGTTTTACGTTACGGACCCATGAATTGGCCTCCAAGATCGTTCGATTTAACGCCGCTTGACTATTTTCTGTGGGGATATGTGAAGTCGCTAGTCTACTTCGATAACTTCGATAAGCCCGAAACGATTGACCACTTACTTACTTACGGCCACAAATGTTGGAAAAAGTCATCGTAAATTGGACCTCCAGATAAGACTACCTCCGAGCCAGCTGTGGCGGTCATATGCCAGAAATCATATTTAAATTATAATGGCGGAAGATCATTTTTCGAATAAAGTTCTATACCTACGGGACGCTACAAAAGTAGAGCAACAGGGACAGCAAACGACGCCATATTTCTTGCCGCTCTTTTGACATTTCTCTTCAGTAACGTTTGCCACTTCATGATGGAAAGATATACAAGCCAACAACGAGTCGAAATTATTAAAATTTACTACCGAGTCGGAGTCAGTGCCCTCAACGTTAAGAGCGCTAAAAATGGAAAAATCATCTTCAGGGATGAGGCTCATTTCTGGCGGAATGGCTTCGTCAATTAACAAAATATGGGGTATTGGTCAGGCAGCAATCCACACGTACTCCATGAGTCATCATTGCATCCCGAAAAAATTACGGTTTGGTGTGGTTTATGGGCAGGTGGCGTCATTGGGCCGTACTTCTTCCGTGATGATTAAGACCGGCACGTTACTGTGAATGGGGATCGCTACCGTTCAATGATAACCGAATATTTTTGGCCCCAATTGGATGATATGGACTTGGAGGACATGTGGTTCCAACAGGACGGCGCCACAAGCCACAAGTTTGGAGAACGTGTTATCTCACGAAATGGTCCAGTCGCTTGGCCGTTTCGGTCGTGCGATTTGACGCCGTTAGACTATTTCCTGTGGGGCTATGTCAAGTCTATGGTCTATGCCAACAATCCAACAACGATTGATGAACTTCGTACGAATATCGAAAGTGAAATTGCAGCAGTATTGGCCGATTTATGCTAAAAAACCGTCGAAAATTGGGTTCAGCGTTTGGACTTCTGCAAGCGTGCCCGTGGTGGCCATGCAAAAGAAATTGAGTTCCATACATAATGGCATCGAACGTTCTTTCACAGGAATAAGGAATTTCATTGATATCCAAAACCGTTTTTGTTTTATTTAAAAAAACTTTTGTAGCGCTCTTATTGAAAAACCCGATATAAAAAACACCCTTTATTACTTTGGATTTAGGAGAAGGCTTACTTTTGTTACCTAATAAAAATGCTAGAAATTTTGTTAAGTGTTATATTTTTTGAAGAAATACCAAATTTTGTAGCTGCTGTTTGATAAAATTGATATCTGGTTTGAGTCTTCAGATATCCAATTTCTTTGCCTTTTTTTTTTTGCTCATGCTAATTTTTGGCTTTGAGGTCAATTTGCTCCTACGTTTCTACAACAGTCCAAGAATTAATAATTTTTAAATCAAAAATGTTTAAGATTGCATAGCTATTGAAAAAGTTTTAAAGCGTACTCGTTTATTTGACTATCGGTCAAAACCCTCATTTCCTTTCCCTGTATGAAGGTCAATTTGGAAAATTTATCAAACAAAAATGGTATAAAAGATTAGAAAATGAATTAATTCATGCGTACGTCAAGGTTGCAATTGCTTAGAAATACCAACAATACGCAGACTGATTTACCAGAGCCATGGGGGGACATTCCAGACTGATTCAACTATCTTCATATCATGTTTCCAACTGGATGGTAATTCAGCCCGCTTTGGTCGATAGGTTGAGAATTGGCTAGATGAAGAGTACGGTGATCGTTGAATAGGAAGAAATGGACCAGTTCACTGGCCTGCAAGATCTCCTGACCCTACAGTATTGGATTTTTTTTGTATGGGGTAGAATGAAAGAACTAGCAACTTAAAGTGAGTTAGGAGAGCGACTTCTCCAGATACAATAAATATTCGTAGTGAAATCGGGCTCATATAGCATGCATATACCGAAACAAGGAGGACATCTTAGCACTTTTTATAACTCTTTTAGTACACAAAAAAAAATAAAAATAATTTAGAACCACACCAAATCATTTGTTATTAATAGCATTTAGAGCATAAAGCAGGTTTTGTTGAGTAAAGTAACATGAAAGTTAAAAATTAGCATGGGCAAGAAAAATGGAAATGGATATCTGAAGACTTAAACAAGATATCAACTTCATTTAAACGCCGGCGCCGCCGCCACAGTTACAAATCCTAATTTTTTTTTATAAAAATAAGATCCTAACCAGAGTTTCTTCCATTAGTATCTATTAACAGAGTAATTTCCGTTAACATGGGTCAGAGTACACTAAAATAAGAGTTTAGTAAGACGCAACTAAATAAGTTGGATGAAAATAAATACTTTCTATACATGTGGATACCTAGAATTATTTTCAGATCATGGAATTACAAACGCACGTGTCCAGTCCATATGAACTAAGTAGGTATCAAATGAAACAATATTTAATTTATTTTCCTTATGTTTTCGAAGAAGAGAATCCTGAAAAATCGTTGTCCAGCATGACCAACGGACATCCAACATCCTGTCGAAGATTAACTTTTCACAGAATTTCTCATTTCTTCATCATTAAAACGGAGACGTATAAACTTACTTAAGACATTTATATAGGAAATACAGTTAATCAGCTTTCGAGAAAAAAAAAAGTTAAACGTCTCTTTACTTCCAAAAAAGATTACCTACATATATATACTACATACATATGACAGTGTAGATATATAGTCTCCAGAGAGCGAAAGGGCTTTACAGAAGCTGAAGCACACTGCTGGCACAGATTGGAAAACATCAATTATTTTGGCATCAAAAGGGATAATCGAGGAAATCAAGAGATTTTGATATGTGGATCCTGTGCACGAAAGCGAAGCGGATTTCGATTTAGAACTGACCCTCATATATGGTAGCAGCAGATGTAAAACATCAATAACCCTCAATAGTGACACATTTCGAGCGAATATACAGTCTCCGAAGTGAACCGATAACCGATAACTCGAAAAAAGATTTATTATACCTACTTCCATGTGATATCCGTCCCAATATTATACCATTCTACTTCTACCTCGTGAACATCATCATCGTAATCATTGTTCCACATTCTCATTCCCATTCCCATTCCCATCAAGGACAAGCAAAAGGATAACAATAATAATAATCTGTCTCCGAATGGTCATTGTGTTTGTGTGTATCTGAGTCTCAGTCCTTTTTGAAGAGGATTCCAATTAAGATACCCACAGTCACAGTCATACTCGGTAAATGAAACGCACTCTCTCTACGCACAAAATAGGAATCAAGTGAGCCTCAAATATGTAGTGGTGATGGTGATTGGCGATTCCTCTGCATTAATTTAATTTTTTTTTTTTTTTTTTGAAATAACTGTGAGAATATGATTTTAAATTGCCCAAGCTGGAGTACCGAGTGCACATCGATTGAGAAATAGGTTTACACTGTGTGGCCACACTATTATGATTGCATCCAGTGGTTGAAGCTGAGGGATGAGACCGCAATCTCAGACACCCTCATGGGAAAAATCTAAACAGAGATTCTGTTAAGCCGCACAAAATTGTTCGCATTCTGCAATTTTATTTGATTTTAGGAAAACTGATTTTCTATATGTGCAAGAGGAGACAAGGACAGCCAGTTACTATGGGCAATTTATGCAATCATGTAGGTATTGAAATCAATTTATATCACTCAAACTGTGTTTAATTGGTTTTTATTGAAGTTATAGTAATAATTGGTATACAACGCATAGAGTACGGGCATATCATTAATCATAACAAAAAAAAAAAAAAAACTTAAAAGCAGTGTTTATTTGTGTTATCACATTTTATTTATCCTACAATTTCAATTTTCATAATTGTATGCATTATTATTGTTAGCATTCATCGCATGTAATTCAAATAAAGTTCAGGAGCATAATAATTTATATTCTCTATAATAATTAGAATTTTATTGAAACGTTATAATTATGGATTTAAGTGGAATTTTTCAAATCAATACCAAATTCTTTTTGTTCGTTATCATGAAAACTCTATCAATTAAAAAATAATTATTAATTTTTTACCTTGATTTGCTTTAAAAAATGATGTTTTATTTAGCACAATGAACGTAGGTTAGGTGTACAAAACAAATTTAAGGCGTAAAAGGTGGATTTTGAAAAAAGGAGATTTTGTATATTTAATTTAATCAAACACACTACTTAGTTTTCTGTCCGTTTATTGATCATTGTAGTTTGATATTTTCTACTTGATTTTCATCGAATAAATATTAAATAATACATATGTATAATATTCTTTTCTAAAAACGAATCGTCTGCGTATGTATTATTTTCTGGAGCAAAAGAAAGGACTTGTGAGGATATAAAATCTTCTAATTTTAACAGTGGCAATGGTACAGTGAGTCAAGTATTGCTTGGGCTTGATTCCTTACATAGAAGTGTGGTTTCGTGCTTTGGTAGCATTTTTAGACTTAATGAAACGACGACGAAGGACATTCTAATTTAATACAGTTTTGTTTATACAAGTAAAACTGTTTATACAGACCCGCATTGGGCCCTAAGCACGCTGGACAATGGTGCTCTTTGTACCTATGAGAGAGCTGAACTGAACAACTTAACTGATTTTAATAAAATAAATCTTATATTATAATGTTCTTAGAAAAACATATTTTCTTTAAAAAAAAGCAGCAAACAAAGTGCAGCCATTATTTTTAATGATTCAGTCAGACGGCAATCCAACTATATTACAAACAAAGTTGTGTAGTACCAAATGAATCTATTTTTCTGTCTGTCTTTGTCTATGATATCACAAAAAACAAAGAAGTTATTTACATTTTTGGAGGTTGTAAATAAAACTAAGACTTTAAATGCCTAAAATTAAATTAAATTTGGTAGAGATCATTTTTATGTGATATTCTAGAGGGAAAATTCGAATTTTTGTTTTAGATCATCTAAAGGGTCCGCCAAATAACTTCTTTTTTTTTGAAAATGGCGCAAAACATACAGTGTAGCTTCGGCTGTGTGGCACGTAGCGCCGTCCTGTTGAAACCAAATGTTGCCAATATCCTCCTCTTCAATTTTTGTGAACAACATGGCCCGATAACGATCGCCATTGACTGTAACGGCCACTCCTTGCTCATTTTCGAAGAAAAATGGCCCAATTATGCCTCTGGACCAAAATCCGCACCAAACAGTGACTCGTTTTGGGTGTATCGGCTTTTTAATGTATGCGTGCGGGTTTTCTCTGTTCCCCAAATGCGACAATTTTGCTTGTTTACTACCCGCCAAGATCAAAATGAGCTTCATCTGAAAAGATGATTTTTTTTTGGCAAAATCGGCATCTTCTCTAAGTCGATCGCAGGCCCACTTAGCGAAGCGTATGCACAACCATATTCGTTCAGCGGAAGGATAAAACTAATTGTCTGAATTATCTGTCAAATCAGACATGAGCTAAGTGTTACCATTCACGAAATAAGCACTAGTTGAAAAAAAAAACGTTAGATGGCGGACCCTTTATATGAATTTTCAGAATTCTGAATTTTTGAAGCTTCTGCTAAGTTCAGATGAAATCAAACTTTTTATGACAGCTGGGCCAATCAGAAGCTCCAACAATTCAGAATTTTGAAAATTCAGATATCTATGCGTTGAATGCGCATATAGTTTTATTAATAAATCCGTTATTTAAAAAACTCTCAATGGATCATGGAATTTAATATACTGTCATAAATCTTTTTTGGGAACGTTTTTTTTTTAAACTAATATAGGTAGTAAAAATTTAAAATTATTTGCTTGCTTGGTATATCCTTGGAACTGTTGATATTGAATCAATTCTAAGAATGTCTTCAATTATCAAAAGCTAAAGTATTCGAAATTCAGTGCTTTAACACTTATCTCTCCTTTTTGGATTCAGTAAATTTCAGTTTGTATTGATCGGGGAGAAAAAGTGTGAAATCAAAATTCAAGACTGTATCTTTAAGAGCTTTAGATTATAACTAGATTAAAGAGATAATTTATGTAACGTTAGCATTTAACGGTCTCCAAAAAATTAAATATATTCAAAGTTTCAAATAAAGAACATCTTGTCATAGGTATGTCAAGCACTTGTATTTAGCAACTGTCGAAAAATGTAGAGCACTGTAAAGTTAAAAAAAATCCGTTCATTCTCGTTTTGACTTCCAATCTGGGTAGTTAACTTCAAATGTAAAATTTGAAGATGTCAAGCTAATTTTATTGAATACCTACTATCTGGAACTCTTCTTCCATTTTTAAAAAGTAAACACAGAATTCTTTACCTACCACTCTCTTAACAAACGATTTTGTATTCACAACTAACTGATAATCCCAAGTGTGGTCAGTGGTCTTTTATTTATACTTTATAAGGAAATAATTCCATGCAGTACCTACCTCAAAGCTTATTCTTAATAAAACTTACTCACTTACTCCTCCCCATAACATTTTTTTGACCAAAATATCGCACATACAATATTCTACTTCAAAAAAAAAAATGTTAAATAATGTTGGACTTAATCATCGAACACAAATACCCTTAAGGAAACGTCATGCTTATTCTGGTCCTTATTAATCTAATGTCATTGCCGCATTAATCAAAAATGCAAAATGTTTTCTTTTACCAATTGTTGTTTTTTTTTTTACAACACTCTTCGTGTGATGATACAATAAGCCTATTAAAAAAAAACAATTCAGAACTTCATCAAACTACACACATACATCAAGCATATCACTACAAATCCTAGATTAGATACACATAGCCTCGTGCATTGCATCCTTTTCCTCTAAGTATACATTCAACACACCCGTGTCGCATCCCATCACCATCATCATCGCATCAGAGAAACGAAGAAAGGGGTCAACAATTGCGCCACTTAAAATTCCTACTTAATGGAGTGTCAAGAACTTCATATATATGACCTCGAGCACTGCTGTGTTTTCAAAACACACATTTTTGAAACTAAAAAAAGGTCCTTATTTCCATTGAATTCTTCAATGTGTATCGTTAGAAACTGTATCTAATTATAAAATATGGAACGCGCAATGCAACACGAAAGGGGACGACACCGACAACGACAACGACGGATGGATGCATGATGTATATAAACATAAGAACTATGAGGGAAATAAGGCTCATCGAGGTTGAGTATAACGAAGACCATTACAATACTTTACACAACCCCCAGAGCGGTTTGCTTCTGCGCCTAATTTACACGCAAAACGAATAATAGAACATCCTGTGCAAACATATTATCCTTGGTGTAAAGCGGCTGCCGAACAATGCCAAATGAATCACACACGCTATAAGGATATTTTTCAAAATATAAAAACACGGCGTATATCCTTCCTCTATCTCTGCCGCTGTATTATGTATATAGGGGCTGATTGTAATTACAATCAAGAGAATTCAAGAAAAACCTCCACCATCATCCCAATCCCATTCCCGAGCAGATTCAGAACCAGAGTAATGAAATTTTTTTTGACATTTGTGCACCGACACCCAGGGATTAGTTCAACAACTGCCACTATTGTGCGTGCACCCTATAAGTTTCCAAAAAAAAAATACGAGTGCACTACCGAAACCGTTTGTGCAATCAATAGTATCAGCATCACAATCACAATTCAAGGAACCCCTTGCCCTCGCCAACAAAACCAACACAGTCCTTGATTAGTTTTTTAGAGTGTAATTTGCAAATGTAGAATGATTTTCATTCCATCGTGAAAACTAAAAAAAGGGACCTTCAGAACTTTCCGTTGTTTGGGCGTTGGGCCTCCTTCGATTACTTTTTGTCATCCTTGGCTCATGGTATAGATGTACCATCCATCCCATAGCGAGGTACAATTTTGTTTTTCCTTTGGGATCAAAGGGCTGGCGTTATTTATGTTGTCACAGGAGATTAGCATGTTGTTGCTTTTGTTTGACAAAGAAATGAAAAGAAAACTCAGCAGAAAACCGAAGGCCTTCATTTCTTTACGCTAGATACAAAATAGTAGTTGGTTCCATATAGTAGATACTTTAAGTCCGCTTGAACAAACGATTTAAAGGCTTCAAACGATGAAGATTTCATGTTTGCTTTTGGTCGCACTCCATCCCATCTCGATCTCAGACTTTGAAGATTTTTTATTCTTCCATGGGGACTCTATGTAAAGTGCAGGAACACAATTAAGAAAATATGATAAGAAAGATTTAGGTGCGGGACATTTTTGATAGAATTTATGAGATGGATACCTGATGGTCGTCTTCAAAGACACTTATAAAAAAGGCGCATTTTTGGACACACTACCTATTCGCTTTAAAAAATAAAAAAAAAAGAGAAGAAAAATCCACTTAACAAGTTGGCAGTTTTATCGGTGTTCTAAATCTTCGTCTAAATGATCTTTGACACCAGGTTTGGACTTTTATGGTAGTTGTAGGTTCTTTTTTTTCCCAACTTATCTCGCTGATCATCTGGTCGAGTTAGAAAGGCAATTATTTTTTTGGCCATTAATTGTGTATCATGTATGGGACAAAAAGAGTGAGAATTTGATAAGGGATCTACAAAACCGATGTATAGAGTGCAGAATCATGTTGGATTTTACGTTGATAGATGTTTTATTGCCGTTGAAGGTGGCATTAATTAAGATTTCTTATATGGTATAGGTATAGAATGAAAATAAAAGCGAATAAAATAAGGAATCGTTAGCTAATAAATTAGTAAATCAAATAAATTTATTGTTCTAAATGAGTATGCCGATTATCGAATACCGAAAGATACTTATGAATAATATTAGAGCGTGAAATAAACTACAGCTGTAATGTTTCAGGAGTTTAACATTAACAAAACAACAAGACAAATAGATTTATTTAAAAAAATATCGAAATTTTGTTTAAAACAAATTACTCAAATCGACGAACAGCGCTGCAGAAACAGGCACTTTAGTGCCAAACTGGCACTTTCAATTGAGTTTGGCACTATGGCACCCATTGGCACTGAAAAAATTAAAATTTGGCACTCTTCTTTTCTTTTAAATATGTAAATATGAATCATAATTTATTTGACACATTGACTACAATCATTGAAAAAAAAACCTCTTACTCTTTTTGTAAACCCACAGAAAAATCTACTACAATAGGTGTGTTCCTTTGGGCTCCAGTATCTACTGCCAAGTACTTCTGGCTGCAGTCAACTACTTCTACTCTGTGGTCGAAGTAGTTCAAAGTAGTTCATTAATCTAGTAACAGAATGTTTCCAAACAAGAAAAAGACATCACCAATCAACAGAAATTACGTAATAGATTATTGTTGTTAACATTTTTCATATTTTAAAGTAAAATAAGAAAACAAAACCGAAATTAAATTGATATTGAGGTTAGATTTTACTTTAGGCAAAATGAAAGCATTCCATTCATCATCTACTGGGAAGTACTAAAAAGTACTTTGCAAGGCCCAATGGAACACGGCTAATGAATGTGTCAAATTGTGTTTAATGCTTAAAATAGAGAAAGAAATGGGCCACGTTCAGGATTGTATCCAAAGCGATCTGGATAACTTTGTGTTAATGTAATCCCTTGTGAAAAATCTGCTGATGCAACAACAACTAAAGGTATCTGAACATTTTTGGATAGCGTCTCGGTTAGATTCTTGAACGCAGAAATGGCTACGTTTAAATAAAACGAGACAGCTGACTATCACAGTATCACTTATTCCGTTATTCGTTGCATAGATATTCAACAATCAACATTTCATATTTAAGCTTTAATTTCATTGCAAATGAGTAAAAAAACAATTTTGGAGTAAATATTCAAATAGAAATACATAATATACAAGCGAATATTATTATTTTACTTGTTGAAAAATGGTTTGGGGGAAATAATGTATCCAAACCTACAAATATGTATCGGTGCCCTCCTAAGCCTTCCGCGCAGCAGTGCAGCGGCAAAAAGAATATTTTCAGATTTGGCCAATATAAAAACAAAAAATCGTAATTGTTTAAAATAATAACAAAGTAAATGATTAAAAACGATAGTTTGTCCGGTTGGACTCCATCAAAATCACTTTTGAAGAGTTATAAATTGGCCTACTGAAGTTATAAAAAATATTATTATATAGGTATACGAGTATATGCACACACAAATCGTATCTATCTTATCTTGTCTTAAATTAAAAAAAAAAAATGAATATAAATGAGTTTGTTTTCTTCTAATTTATTTTGTTATATACTTTTTTGTTAATGAGCAATAACAAATATTCATAGTTTTTATTCGAACATCCGATTTTTTTCTTTTACTAACTTGGCACTCTGTGGCACGCAACAAAATTATAGTTTTCACTAAGATTGTTTTTTTCAGCTGCAGCGCTGCCGACGAATATTAATTACGAAATAACTGCAAAAATACTGATTATCTTTCTTAAAGCTCTATACGTGCTATGTTCATATTCATAATTTATTTTTTATATCATGTTTATGTTTGGATAAATAGCTGATACTACCTATAACTCTTATCCCCTATGATCTTGGTTCATCTCGCTCTGAGAATTTGGGAAGATAAAACGAGTAAAAATTATCATTTTTATATTGAACTAGCTGGCCCGCCTGGCTTCGCACGGGTAGGCAAACCTAAGCTTCGCATATAAATTACAAAAGAAAAAATAAATAAATAATTAAGTTAATTTTTGTAATCGAATACTACGTTATGGGTTTTGATCTACTTCACGCTATGAATGGCTAAATATGTAAAAACATGATCCACTAAGCCCAACTTATATTACTTTCGCAACACAGAAAGGATTTTTGTAAACAAAAACCACGTTTTTATTCCATTTCACTCTATAAATAGGAATTTTTTTTAAAAATAATCTTGCAAACACAAAAACAATTTTTGAACGTTCCCATTTCACCCTATTAATGCCAATTTTCTGGAAAAAATCTGTAACGCAACAACCTTTTTATTTTTACGCCATTTCACCCTGCAAATAACAAAATTTGAAAAATTATATCCTTAAAGCTTTTTCCTAAAAAAAACCTTTTAAACAATCGGTAAATCGGACATTGTTTTTGATGTGTAAACATCTATACTGGCGGTAGAGTGAAAAAAAAACGTGAACCTTCGTGTGCAACGTTACGTCGTGCAAAGTTACGGTGTGCAACGTTACGATCTGCGTACTAGGATGGATGCGTTCAGTGAAAACCATCTTAAGATCCCCTTTAAGCAAAAACAAGTCCGTTTTGGAATCCGCGCACGTTGATGTTTACACATATTAACCGTGAGTCCCGGTACTCACACAATTTTTTTTACCCCATTTTACTCTTCAAATAATACAATTTTGAAAAAGAATATCCCTAAGGCCATTTCCTACGAAAACCCTTTCAAACAAAAATGTAATTTCATAAAAATTTTTTGTTTACCCCATTTCACCCTACAAATATTAAGATTTTGAAAAGAGTATCCTTAAAGCCATTTCCTAGGAAAAACCTTTAGAAAAAAAAGAGTTTCTTAAATCGGAAAATTATTTTATTTTGACCCCATTTCACCCTATTAATAAAAAAAAGTTGAAGAAAAAATATCCCAAAAGCCATTCTCTAACCACTTACAGTGCCACCTATTGAACGGTAATTGAATTGAATTGAAAAACGAAATGTGCGCCTACAGCGCTACCTGTTGATAATTTTCCGACTTTTCTTTTTTTCTTAAGCCTTCTCGTAGCAATTACGAACAAACCCGCAAAAGGAAGTATCCAATTTGGTATAGTTGTTTTCAAGTTTTAATCATCCGAACATATATTTATTTGGCTATGTGCCTAACTCATCTATAGAACGGTTAGGTAGGTATCTCCCATACAACATTCAGCTTTTTTTTTCAATATTGTCTCGAACGCAACTCTAACGATATTAATTGAACCTCATATCTGTAAAATTTGTCTGTCGAATGACATTCATCAGATATAGCCGTAGTGGGAATATTCCCAAAGTTGGGTTTAGAAACTATAGTTGCCAAATGCGTATTCTCTCGATTGAACTCAAATAAATTGCTTGCAAATCACCTAGTGTATACGTAGGAAAAAGTGCCTAATAATTTTAAAGTATCTAGCACTAAAGCATTCATAATGGTGAATTAAGGATATTTTTATAAACAACCCATCGCGACTGATTATGTATTTGGAAAATATTATTTTCACCAAATAATGTATGAACTTAAGAACGTATCAAATTAAAGGCTTATGCATTAATCAAGGTGTCAAAAGTCTTAACATTTTCTGACAGCGATAATGACAAAATCAAGTATTTAAAAAAAAAGGAAAAAACGATGAAATGTGAAGATTTTCAATGAACGTCCATTCTACAGACAAATTTTAAAAGAAAAAAAAAACCCGAAGACCGCATATAACACAAAGCACATACATACATATGTACCTACCTACTTGTATTTGCAAGTCTGAAGTTCTTGACAACACACAATGACTTCCATTAAGATAAATCTCGTTCATCTCATATTTCATAAAGAGACATTTTGTCCCCCATTTGCATCAGTCGTGATGCCATCAGATAGAACAGACCAGTTGGCGTGCACATCCTTAGGTATATACTCTGTTCGGTACATTTATATAGATTTCGAAAAAAAAAGGATGTTAAACTTCGTCAATCTCAAAACACAACGACAACCAACACAGAATAGCAAATTCATACAAATTCATGAAAAGTTAATCTTTTAAACCATTCAACATCAACAACCCTCTGCTGACAACCTCATTCCACACTGAATTAATATTAATTAACCAAAAGTAAACAAAAACATCTTCTTCTGCTCCGGAAACACCAAAAACATTTACACAAAATCCCATTTCTTTATTATATATGTATGTAGGTATCTGCATTTCCAAAAATAATAATAAAAAAAAAAATAATATTAAATTTTCTCCGAAAATCCCATATGATGTGTGTTCCGGCACGGCCGGGTCGGCGTGGCGGCTCGGTGCAGCGGCGGCGGCGCGGCGGTGGCGTCCCGTGTGGGTAGGGTGGGAAGAAGCTCATTAACATCTCCATTTCCATTGAACAAACACAACAAGTTAAAGCAGCACCTTTGATGTTCCAGATCCAGCCACACATCGACATCATCGCATCGGTCGTGCGGATGTCACTCGGGTACAAATTAAATTCGACAGAACTCTGACGCATCTTTAGTGAAAACGTATACATTATATGATTTGTGGTTCCAATCCAAGTGGCCAGGTTACTTTCACAGATCTGATGCTACAAAAATACTTCATTAGACCTATACAAACTTTATATATACATACATACCTACATATATTGCAGAGGGAGAAAGTTACATAAAGTAATGCTAGCATAAAGATAACCCCAGTGTAAGAGATAGGCGAGTTAGGACATTCGAAATCGGCATGTCACACCATCGAATAGGCGAAGACCGAACCAGCATCAGAAGCAGAAGCAGCTGTCCGCCCAGACTAATAGTCGAGATGTCGAGAAATTAGCACTTAATGCCATAATTAATTATTTCAAGTGTTCCGAAAGTTATTTCGCATTAATCTTGCCAAGCGGTGTGTGCTTAGACTCTCTGTTTTATTCTGGTTTCTGTTTCTGGGAGCATCCACATTTTTCGTTGTTGGAAAAATGGAAACACCATATCATCATCATCCGTACAGATGATTTGGGGGATTTCATTTTTGTTTTGTGTGTACCTTCTTTGCTTTGGGCTCACTGAATGGATTTGTCGGTTGATCGCCAAAGTCTTTACGAACCCAGGCAGAAGCTACACCATGTGGGGACTGGGGACGACGAATGCCAAGCTAAAACCACAAAAGTTATTTTTGGACGCTTATACTTATAGATACCGATGCCGAGGCCGAGGTAGAGCACAGCATCAGGCTAAGGCTAATGTAAAAAAAATACTATTTAATTGGATACTTTGTCTGGTAATATATTTTTCCTGTAAGCGCATCTTCTCTTTTAAGCTATTCATCGACTTTCATATAAATGTCTACGAGTGCTTGTACAGTGACAACCGAATTCATTCGTTATCGAGTTGTTTTTGGGATTCGAATAATGTCAATTTATCGACAAAACTGAATTTTGACGCAAAGCTTTATTTTTATGTCTTAAGCATTTCCTAAATTTTAAATTTACGTTTGCATTGGTTTAACCTTTATCCTTATTATCACATTTATCAAAAATTACTTTTTTTAAAAGTGGTGGGTATGAAATTTATTGAAATCGCTCTGAACCGTGCTGAATGGCGAATAATTTATTTTTCAATTTTCAACTTTCAAACGATTACATTTCTCGCTGTGGATTTTTTTTAGAATTTCATAACTTTGAAAAATCAGTAGGTATTCAATTTTTTTTTGTTTTTCACCATTTTTGAGTTTGAAAGTAATTTTTAGTAAGTGTTGCCATTTTCTTAAATTAATATTTTTTTCTAATTTAAATATTTTTTTTATAAAATGAGCCGAAACATCATTTTCACGCTCGATTTCAATTAAGCTGCCATATTATAAAATAAATCTTTCATAAGCATGACATCGCTGGTGAGTACCATTGAAATTTGGGGCCCAAAGTCCATACAAATTTGCCCATGGTTCTTTGGAGGGATATCGCTGGTAACAATCTTAATATATAAAACAAAGTCGTTCTAGTTACAACACCTATGACTCAAGAACCGCTGGACCGATTTAAATGATCTCTAATTTGTTGGATTCGTTTCCGTCGCGGAAACTAATGGTAAAATTCACTTTGAAGGGTTTAATGGGGCAAAATGAAAAACACGTATCCGATTGAGAAAATTCTACCTGAGTTCCAAGGTTATTCTTAAGAAATGGCTTTACAGATATTTTATTTTTTTTATTTTGCTAGTTGTAGGGTGAAATGGGGTTAAAATGAAAAAATTGTCCAATTTTATAAATTATTCTTCTTTTGTTTGAAAGGTTTTTCTCAGGAAATAGCTTATGGAATATTTTTCTTCAAAAATTTGGTATAACGAAAAATCGTTGCAACATAAAAAATGCAGAAAATATGTTGCAACCTTGCAACTTAGCGGAGTTTTCATATAAACGAACTTCGGATATATGCAACTTAATTTCCTCCTTAAACGACACGTGATGTTAAATATTTCCAAATATAGAAAAATAAATCATAAATAACCTCGAACACCACACAAACCTACTTTTAATAATTGTGGCAGTTGAAAGGATTGGAACGGCGAGAATGCAATGAAAATTAAAGTGTAATTTTTAGGTGAGTTCAAACTTCAAAAATGTGTGAATGCGTTCAGTGTCTCACTTAAGCGGAGTTGTTTCAGAACAAAATAATTATTTGGTGGAAAGAAAAATGTTTCAATTAAATAGAGCTATCCGTACTAATTTGTGTGAAAAGACCTGCAAAAAAACCATGATAAATTTCTTGTTGCATATAACTGAAAGTTTTGTTTAAGGGGAGTGCATATAGGCGGAGTCGACTGTATCCGATTTCAAAAATTCTGTTTGTGTTTGAAAGGATATTTAAAAAAATGAAAAATGAAATGGGATAAAAATAAAACATTGGTTTTCGAACACAAAAATTCTTTCTGTCTTGGGAAAGCTATAAAGGTTGGATCATATTCTTACAAATTAAGCCTGAAGTGGGTTAAAACCAAGAAAGAAGTAGATATGTATTCAATTGCTAAAAATATTGGAAAAAACTTAAACCAGTGGTTATGTTCTTTAAAAGAATAATTGAAAAACACGACCTTTTCGATATGGAAAATATTTAATAATAATAATTGTTTTGAAACAGAAATCATAGATATATTATTTTTATATCACTTTGATAATGATAAAATAAAAACTTAGAGTGGTTGAACGTTAAATATTTCAACAAAAAAGTCAAAGATAATATTTTCTTTTGTACTCTGTATGCGAAGCTTAGGTTTGTCTACCCGTGCGAAGCCGGGCGGGCCAACTAGTAAACAATGAATAGGACTTTATTTATTTGTGTATGTACATATGAATGTCTATGGGTTTGTGTTGGGCAGTATTCATTTGCCCGTGCATATAGGGATGGATGAAATAAGAAAAAAATAAAACTTTTTCACATTAATTCGGTAGATACTCATATGTGGTATAATTACCATCTTATGAGTGTCACAAGCTTGTAAATAACCATTGTATATTTATTGGTAAGCGTATATTTTCGGTATACCTTTAATAACTAGTCTATACAAGCTAAAACTATAAAATAAATTAGCTGATATCCGCAAGAAACTAGATTCTAATAGTAATACAAAAATTGACCCACTGTACATTCATTTTTGGTCCAATACTTCAATTCGCAAGTAAACCCTTCTGCACGCATCTTCCATGATTTTGTTGCTCAAAGAAATTTGAGAATATTCTGTATACCAGTTCAGTTGATGGCTTCTTCATATTTAGTTTGTCACATCGCATCGTTTACGTTGCGCACATAATTAGTGGGGTGAACGCCTATCCTTTGACAAGCCTACATGTGTTTATTGTCTGCAAATGAAGAATGAACGTATTGTAGCGTATGGCAATTTTGTCCCTGCCACTGCTTTCATCACCAGCACCATCATCACTGGTCTCGTTTTATTTTTAATTTTTAAATATCAGATTTATTCCTACACAGGTTAATTCGACTTTATAATTTTGAAATTAGTCACTCCGTCCATAGTCCATAGTGTGTGCGGAATTTAAGACCATTACCCAGCTTCTTATCGAATGGAAAATGAACCTCATTAGTCTTATGTATCAGTTCCGAAGAAATTCTATCTTCGAATACATGCATAAACGAAGGTTCGGTGGCAGATAAATTTGCAGGTTTTTTTTTTTTTGATATTTAAAACCACTGTCACTGGTCCATTAGACATTGAATCTCAATTTGTTGAGGATGATTGTCGATACGGTGCTGTATTTGGAAGATTTGTGGCACATGAGTCAGTGTTAAGCTGTGTATGCAGATGATGATGCGAAGATTGGAGTAGCGATGGTTTTTTAATTCGAAGTCAGGATGAGTGTTTGATTTCGGAAATGGAAACAGTTAATCATTGTGTCAAATGGTAAACAAATCAACAATGAAAAAGCCGATAAGCCTTTTCGGGGAAATTTAGTTTGACT
Organism: Leucozona laternaria; assembly: GCA_932273885.2. Taxonomy (NCBI): domain Eukaryota; kingdom Metazoa; phylum Arthropoda; class Insecta; order Diptera; family Syrphidae; genus Leucozona; species Leucozona laternaria. The sequence continues at coordinate 93,079,919 of OW026368.1, forward strand.
GCATTAGGATGACTATACCTCTACTTGTGGAATCAATTCCTCGAAATTTTGAAAAGATGATATCAAATTGACTTCTCATTTTCTTAGGAAATACCTGAATGGTTAAATCAGGAGGTGTGAATGCTCGTGAATTTATTGGTAGTGATGATGAAAGAAGTATCGAATGAAATGTTAATGAAGGAGAAATATCAATTAAAAGGTAATAATACGTTATGCGGAACAAGATATATTATGTGTTTCTTGTATTTATTTATAAAAGTCATATTAAAAATTATAAAGAACATATCTAGGTAAACTGTACACAAAAAGAAGATTTTCCTAATAAATTGGAAAACAAATTATTATAAGGACAAAACTCGAATTGCTGTGCATATAAAATTGAAAGCTCTTAGCAAAAGTCAGCCATTTTTGGCCATAGATACACCATATAAAGATAATAATCTCGGCTGTCATCCGAGTTTGCCTACAAGCTAATTCAGGGGAAATTCAGGAGAAACACGCACACATATGCAGAATTCGTCCATTCACCACCGTTTATTTGCACACATAGACAGAATTCCTCCATTCACCACCAAAATGTCGGTTATTTTAAAAATATCATGAGTATGTTCAAAAAGTATAATAAATTCAGCAACGAGTTATCAAGTGCTAACGCGACCTTATATATGGATAAGTTTGTGGAAACAAATTTTGAAAGTGAAAATTTATAATCGATTTAAGTATATTCGATTGTCTTTTGTTCTTAATCTCAATTTATTGAAACAAACAGTGAATATGATGACAAAAAAAAAAAAAAATATAAGAATGAGAAATCAGAAAATCAACGCAGCTGTCGTAAGACAATTTTAGGCGTGTTTTTTTGCAAGCCCGGAGGAAATTAGTCGAAAAAAAATAAATTGGTACGAAACCGAGTGAATACAAAGAATTCATATGTTTTGCCCATAATTGCGATGTGGTACTGTTCGTCTAGTTTTCGTGTACTTTTGCCGTGGGACGTGAAGAGCCCTCATCGACCGCGCATTCGTAAGTGGTTGGATGCAAAAAACAATTTGACGCATGGTGCTTATTTTTTTACTGTTTTTTCTGATTGATGAATGAGGGAAGTGAAATGTTAAGTTTTCTTTTAATCAATTTATATCACTCTGTGCTGTGAAAATTGACATTATCCGTGTTTTTTTGCAAGCCCGGGGAGATTTTGTTGGAAAAAACGACATCGGGGATTAGCGACGCCATTACAGAAACAAAATGGAGTTTCCATACAAACTATCGATAACAAGTATGCAATTCACGCCGGTAACACAGTTTTTCTCCGTGCTTAAGCTAAGCGCCGAGAATTCTCCGCACTTAGCTAAGCCCGAAGGGGATTAGTTGTTGTTGTATTTAACAAGTAAATTGCAGGACAAGACGTGGTTTTTTTCGATCTATTTCCTCGGCGCTTGCAAAAAAAACACGGCTATTGAACAAACTATTTGTTTTCTCACTTTCAACCACTTAAGTGCATCATGGATGACTTGTGAAATTGACGTTTCGGACAGAAAAACACAGTTCAGCAAAATGTCATTATGAGAGTAAAAGAATGAAGGCCAAACATGGTGTCATTCACGAAAATAGGAAATGATTCTTTTTAAATAAAGAGTGGGTCATGTTTGGCCACTGATTTTTGACATTTCTTATTGTATTCCTTGTTTATTAAACAAATCGCTTCATTTATTTCTGTTGTTTGTAGAGCGCACATGTATACCTGTATGGTTGTTAATATAAATACATATATGTATAAAAGCTATTTTAAATAAAAATGGAAATATTGAGCAGAGATTCATAGAATATAAAGAGGATATAATAAATAAGACACACATTTTGTCAACACACAAGATGGAACACCATCAGGACGAGGGCTAAAATAGTCGTCATGTTCTCAGACACTACGAACAATTGAATCTTCATCATCATCGTCGGCTCGACAACCGGGGTCCGGTCCTGGCCTCCTTCAACAAGTCTCTCCACCCATCCCGGTCTCGAGCCGCCGCCATCCAGTTGCGCACCCCAAGGCTCCGGGCGTCCTGGTCTACGCCATCTCTCCAGCCCAAGCATGGTCTACCACGCTGTCGTCTACCATAGAATGTACCACAAAGAACTTTCCGAGCAGGTTCCTCTTCGCTCATGCGAGCTAGGTGACCTGCCCACCGGAGTCTACCGAGCTTAATTTTTGTCACGATATCTGCTTCAAGGTAGATTGCGTACAATTCATGATTGTACCGTCATTCATGATTGTATCTTCACACATGGTAAAATTAAGTGTGTAAAATTAATATTGTTATTATTATATTGTTTTTTAATTTTACTTAATTTCATTTTAAGGTATTCTGAGATTTTCGATAATTATTTTCATACATAATAGATTTTTTCGTTGAGCCCAGAAGTCGTCCCGAACTCACGCCGAAGTAGACCTAGATTTTTTGCTGTGACGACTGCCAAACTGACATGAGTTGTTAATAATTTGTTTTGTTGTGGATTAACGTGCTACAGGTTATTATTTATTTTAAAAAAAGAAATTAAAAGAATACACAAATTAAATTTTATGCTAATAAATAGAAAATGAAAACTACAGAAGTTGTTTTTATTAATTTTTAACTCATATTTTAAACAAATTTTAAATTTTAATTATCCAAGTTCAGAGCTTTTTTCCTTGCTTTAAATGTCAACAGCCCTCGAGCGTTATTTGACAACCAAAAAACCCCAGGTTATGCTGACAATTCTTGGGGTTTTCAAGAAAACCTGATGGGTAAACCCTGGGTAAAGTTCAACTAATGAAGCTAATGTTTAGGATGTTTTATTATATCTGTGGCTGTGGGGCCGATAATATAAGCAACAATGAACAATTATTCATTTTTTTTTTCAAAATTTTGAATATCAAAATTAATTTTTCATTGTCAGTTTTACCGTTGTTTTTAAATAATTTTTTTTTCTGTTTTTAGTCAATTTTATAGAAAATTGCCCCCGCAGTGCCCAAACGGGGGAAATACACCCCCTCTCATACGATTTTTTTTCTTGCCTTAACCCAACCTGCTCACTCTAGCTTTTTGGTGCACCTAACACCGATCACCCTGTACTGTGTCATGTTTTCATTAAAAACTATTTTTTATAAGATGACTTATTTTTATTATTTTAATTTTTTTAGCGTGTTAATCAGGTAGACGACAACTTATGTCTAATATTATTATTTCTGTATTTTACTTTATGTTATAATGTTATTTAAATCAAATTTCAAATAGAAATAATTTATTTGAAATATAATCCAATTTAAATCTAATGGTGCAAAATTTTAAACAATTAAAACCTACTCTAAATCATTTTGAAATTGGACGCCGACTCTAAAAATGAGTTTTAGAATGAGAGCCAACTCTTTGATAATTTTAAACGATATAAAGTATACTTTAACGCTAAGGCACTCGTCTAACCTTAAAAGCAGCAAAATGCTTCTCTATCTTTTTTAAAGTATACTTTATCCATTCAACGTTTGTAGTTTCATAAGAAAAATTTAAAGAAAAATGTTTGATGAAGATTTTAAGCACCCAGTAACCATTACCACGACAAAACAACACCATCTCCACCCCTCGATTGAATAGACTACGACACCAAACAATATACAATACAAACTTGTATTCGGTCGACCGCCCCAACAAAAACAAATAAAAATGTGGTACATAGTGTTGGACTACCAAATCGCGGCAAATCATTTTCTGCTCACAAAATCGCCCGTCATCTTAGCTGGAAAGGTGAAATAGCTAAAGGGGAGTTAAAAAAAGAAAAAAAAAAATTACAAGCAAATTTAATTTGCCCCGGATTTTAACCGGGACCTCTCGATCTGCAGTCGAATGCTCTACCGCAAATCATAAAAAAAACCTTACAAATGCGCTAAAAACCCTACAAATGCGCTACAAACCCTACAAATGCGATTAAAACACTTGATTAGTTAGAAGAGTTGTTAAAAGTGTTTAAAATTAAGGAAAGGTTAGACAAGGGCTCGCAACTAAACGACTGCGTTTACTAGAGTCGGTTTTATTCCTTAAACGAGGACTGTTTAAAAATTTGCGCCAATATATCTAATAGTGGGCGTGGCAGTGGGTAGGTTTAACGAAAACCACTTTAAAGACCATGCAAATGAACACAAGAAATTACGCATATCCATCGTTCCAATTGTCAGTTATGGTCACGCGTTCGTACAAAAACCCAAACGCGATAGAAAACAATTCAGTTTTCCTCAGTTTTCCAATTTTCCGGGCAAATTTTCTAATTTGTGTTGCATAGCAATCTTATGTTCGGTTTCACAAACATTTAACAGGCTTTTAAATTTTTAAATGACGTATTTTGTATGGAATAAACGTCATTTAAATATTTAAAAGCCTGTTAAACAGTTAAAAGGGCTTTATGAAACAGCAACAAATTGGCCGAAATTGGAAATTTTTTCCGTAAGTGGTTTTCTCTATTTTTTTTTTATAAAATGTAATTGGAGAGGAATATCTTTAAACAAAAATATACCTATAGAAAAATGTGAGAAATATTATGCAAGTTCAAAATGAAAAATAAATTGAAATAATCGATGAAAAGACATTTTAAGAAAAATTATTATTTTATGACCTGGAAAAGCCTTCTGTTTGTTATAGAATACTCTGTTTTTGTTGTCCTACATGTAACATATAATAAGTTTCTCTATTTAGATTTAAGAACAATAGAATAATTAAAAAATACGTCTTAGGGGTACCTTTACACACATATTTTGTAATGTACAAAGTTATTAAAGATCTTTATCATAACGTGCATACATATGTACATTTATATAAATAAATAAAAAAAATCGTGGCAGCAATGGCAAAATTTTCACACCAAAGGAAAAAAAACCTTACTGTCAGACAATTTATCAGATTCTCATACACAAACATATCGTTTTTATATAGGTATGTACCATAAATGATAACCATGTAAAATTATCAAATAAATCTTTCGTTTAAAATAAAACGTTTCTCGTATAAGAGAGAACCGATATAGCCTAGCCGTCTGGGTTTGCGGTCCTCATTCGTGCTCATTGCTACCAAATGTGAAATTTATCTGCGACGTCAGTTTTATGTGTCGCGCATAGTTAAACGCCAAAAGATGGGACATCTCCCCTAAGATTAAGATGTGCCTCTTCATCTCCATCTCCACTGTATAATATCTATCTGTCTGTCTACTAGAAACTCATATATGTAAGATTTCGAACATATTTTCGCAACAGCATCTTTTGTGGTCGCGCGAAAATAATATATTGTTTGATATATGAGCTGGGCCGCACCGCAATTTATCCTACGGATTAGCGCATTTGGAAAATTCGCGCGTTAACTTCTTCGCATTACAAAAGGAACAAAAATATTATACGACCGACCGGGCATATCTATATGGATTAGAAGGGGACGAAAGTCTATACGAACTACGAACAATGGATGATACGTATATTTTTTTTTTTGTTTTTTGAAGAATTCAAAGGGAAGATGACTTTGTTGGGATAGTCGGGTGCAAAACATAAAAATGAAAATGAAATGAATGCGTCTTATCGTAAACCAAATCTGGGCACAAACACAAAGACTTTCTCTGTAGGATGTCACGTACAAGAACTATTTTAGGTAGTCCTGTCATGTGTGGAAATAATAATCGAATCCGGGTCAATGAGGTAAAAGTACGCTCTCCTTTGTGTATTTACTGCGGCAGCAGTGTTATTGAAATTGAAATGCACAAGGGGATGCTGCGTTACTTGTAGTACGTTTATTCGTATGTATAAATGTCCTTTATACGAATCCGAAAATGAACAAACAAAATTCGAGAATTGTTTTTTTTTTAGAATTTTTTTACGATTCATATCAGTGCAACCCTTGTTAAGGAAAATCATTGTTTTTTTTTTTAAGGTTGGTTTGGAAAATAAAATATAGCTCTGTATCAAATATACCGTTATTATTGTATCAGAGGATTTTTAATGATTAGATTGGTTCAATCAGTTTCTTCGTTTTTTGAAATACGTTTGTACCCACCTTATCTTGCAAAAAAATCATAGCTTTCAAAATAGGTAGGTATTAAAGGGTTTTTTTAAAATTGCCAACAATAAGAATAAAATACGTTCATTGCTGATTTTTGTTGTGTTATTTAGTTGCTTCAAGGGGCAAGTTATTATGGTTATATTGGGTAAGCCATATAACGTTTTTTTTTAAACTAGTGCTTATTTCGTGAATGGTAACACTTATCTCATGTCTGATTTGACAGATAATAATTAGTTTTAACCTTCCGCTGAACGAATATGGTTGTGTATACGCTTCGCTAAGTGGGCCTGCGATCGACTTAGAGAAGACGCCGATTTTGCCAAAAAAAATCATCTTTTCAGATGAAGCTCATTTTGATCTTGGCGGGTAGTAAACAAGCAAAATTGTCGCATTTGTTGCACAGAAAACCCGCACGCATACATTGAAAAGCCTATACATCCAAAACGAGTCACTGTTTGATGCGGATTTTGGTCCAGAGGCATAATTGGGCCATTTTTCGAAAATGAGCAAGGAGTGGCCGTTACAGGCAATGTCGATCGTTATCGGGCCATGTTGAACGAATTTTTGTTCACAAAAATTGAAGAGGAGGATATTGGCAACATTTGGTTTCAATAGGGCGGCACTACTTGCCACACAGCCGAAGCTACACTCGATGTTTTGCGCCATTTTCAAAAAAAAAAAAGAAGTTATTTGGCGGACCCTTTACAACATTTCGAAAATTGAATCAAACTTAACACATGCAATGATGGACAAGTTCGAAAAACCTGTTTTCGTCGAAATATTGAAATTCAAGATGGAAATTGCGAAATGTAGATTTTGCGAAACGATTACCTAGAAAAATAAAACTTGCTTATCAAAAATTGCGAATGTTAAGGTAATAAAACTCTAAATTTTATATATTTAAGTAATTCAATTAATTCTTTATTAGATAAATTATAATCCTAGGAAAAATCCACTCAAAGTTGACGTTAAAGTCAAAATAAAATTTTTCATCGTCAAATTGGATGTAGGTAATGATGAATGATTAAATTGCATTAAAATAAACTGCAAAATGAAAAATAGTTTTTAAAAATCCGCCCAATGACCCTTATCCATTTGTCGTTATAACCGCACGTTGAACCACAACAGTAAGTCCGTGTGTATTTAATTTTATATTACATGAAGTCTCGACAGATTTTCTAAGCTGAGTGGAGCCCTATTTTGGAGCACTTATATAAAATACACAAAAAATGAGAAAATAAAAAATACGTTGTAGTTGCATTTAGTTCATTTAATTAATTTTTTTTTATGAAAAATTCAAAAACCAGACGAGCACTACAAATTGAATAAGAAACACTCAATTTTGTTTATATTTTAACTTTAAAGCTCTTTACAAAAATGTTCTTAGTTTTAAACAAGTTTAAACTAATTATCCAAACTAAACATATTTTCTTAATAAACTTTAATTGAAGACGCCTTAAATTTAAATTAAGAGAAAATGGGACTGGAAAAAAACACAAATGCTTTAGTTTTAAAAGAGTTTAGTTAAAAAATGTTTGCTTGAAGGACGTTCAATACGCAGGCAATTCAAATATAAGAAATGTGGGTGTATTAGTGTGCCCGAAGGTATGTATACAAACAATTAGTTTATATTTTTAAGGGCTCAAATAAATCAGCTAAATTTCCTCGATTTTTGTTTTCAAATACTGAGGAACTAAAAAATCAAACAAACAAAGCAAATTTTCAACTTATTTTGCAGAAATGCTCAATTGGTTCGGAGGTTTCAGAGGCTTTTATTTTATTTTTTTACAAAATATGTTAAAAAAGCAAGGAATTAGTTCTTTGATTTCAAAACTTCTTAAATACATACTTGTAAGCAAAAAAAAAAAAAACTAATTTAAATAATGTAGCCGCGTTTTTGATGTTCCTTAATTAGGCGGACACAGCTTAAATTTCTGGCACAAAAACATTTATAAATTCAATTTTTTTTTTGAATATTCTGATATTTGAATTAACCTCTTATTTTAGCCGAAACTCTAACAAACAAACTATGAGAGCAACAAAATCGGGGTTAAAGCTCCAAATTTCGGCTGGGCGCGAAAAATTGGCATTTAAAAAGCTCAATTTATTGCAAAACATTTTTTTTAAATCACATTTTCTTAGATTTATCCGCCAACTTCCATTTTATTTGAAATGACCGCAAACTTAAAATGCAAATAAAAAATGACCCACAACAGCTACAAAATTAATTTTCGAGCAACAAATTAGCATTTATAAAGCTTCAATTTTGGACACCAAGAGAATTATTATATTTTCGACCGCTAACTTGAAACTTTAATAAGTATGAAACTATGCAGGCTACAAATGTTTGGATTGCGCAAAAAATAAGCATTTTATTAGCTAGAAATTCAAATATCTATATGTTAATATTTTTCGATTCAACCAAAAAGTTTCCGCCAAAGTAAGCGACGCGCTTTTTTTTTAATTTAAAAAATATTTTGTTTGAACATTTTGTGAATAAATATTACAGGGTCATCTATTTTGAGGTTCCTTAAGTAAATTTAAATAAAACACTTTTATGATTTTGATTTGGATAAAATTTATTTTTTGGATCTTCCCATTATAAAAGGAATATAGCCTAATCCAAATTTCCTTCACCGAAGTTCTTGCAGGACTGGATAATGACAAGGTAAAGGCCACTTTGAACGATAATATAATAAAGGGTCCGCCAAAAAAGTTTTTTTTTTTTTTGAAAATGGCGCAAAACATCGAATATAGCTTCGGCTGTGTGGCACGTAGCGCCGCGCCGTCCTGTTGAAACCAAATGTTGCCAATACCCTCCTCTTCAATTTTTGTGAACAAAAATTCGTTCAACATGGCCCGATAACGATCGCGCCATTGACTGTAACGGCCACTCCTTGCTCATTTTCGAAAAATGGCCCAATTATGCCTCTGGACCAAAATCCGCACCAAACAGTCACTCGTTTTGAGTGTATCGGCTTTTCAATGTATGCGTGCGGGTTTTCTGTGCCCCAAATGCGACAATTTTGCTTGTTTACTACCCGCCAAGATCAAAATGAGCTTCATCTGAAAAGATGATTTTTTGGCAAAATCGGCGTCTTCTCTAAGTCGATCGCAGGCGTTCAGCGGAAGGTTAAAACTAATTATTATCTGTCAAATCAGACATGAGCTAAGTGTTACCATTCACGAAATAAGCACTAGTTGAAAAAAAAAAAAAAAACGTTATAGATGGCGGACCCTTTACTAAGATGACATTTATTGACCTGTTAGATGGCATTTTTTTCACAAATATCCCACATATGGAGTGCTCAGTTCACAGAGCCATAATAGGTACTTAAAGGTGTATAAAATTCAAAGCACTTGGAATATTTTAACGTTAAGAACGCTCATCCTAATACATATTATTGTATTTCTACAAATGGACTTTAACTACTCATATGTTTTTAATGTAGCCGTTATGCATAATATTTAAGTGTGTCGTTACAGTTTACCCATTTAGGTTATGTCATTGCTTATTTAAATCGAATCGAACATAAATTGGTACTTAATATGACGACCAACGACTAACAATAACTGACCGCAGCGGCAGCGATGGCGCAAGCATCTCTATATATAGCTTCCTTCTCCAGTATCGAATTTGATTCATTATACCTTATTCTTGTGGTGTAACATACCTATCTACGAGTATTATGATCACGTGGTGGAGTTGGACGCTGGAGCACAAACCATATAGCCAGGCCAACCCATGTAATCTTTCAACTTCACTTTTCAACTTATATTTATACAAATATAACAACAAAAACATCAACAGCAACAACATTTCATATTCATTTAATACTTGAGGGTCAAACACAATAGGTACTCGTATAGTGGAAAATCTTAGATTTATTCATGAAGGACCATTACGATTTGAGTATTTTCTTCTGTTCCTTCCTATGAGCGCACACAGTTTGTGTACTGAATTGGATGCTATTGAAGGATACTCCACAGTTTACCTGCTGTTATACTCTCTGTAGGTTTGATAAATATAAAAACATATATATATATAGGTATACTTTTGCTGTTGAACTGCAAATAAATTATATATGAGCACAGAGGAGTAGGTATACCTGCAAACGGTTTGTACTCTCTTGAAATACAGTGGAGCCTAAAACATTTATTTCTTCAATGAATGAATATCAAAGCATCTTGAAGTGGATATAATTAAAATACCTAATAAAAAAAGCATTGGATTCGCGTATTAACATACAGGGAAAAAGATTACAATAAAATTTAAAATATACAGAATAAAAATACAAATTTTATTTTTGTATCAAACTGACTATTAATTTAATTTTCGAAAAGTAGTCTCAAAATATTTTTTTTATTCGAAGTTTTTATTGAAAATAAATTGTTTCCAGAAAATTTGTACATAACGGAAATATGGTACCTATAAGTTTTTTTTTTAAGAAAATTATCTTATTTTTGGGCTATTCCCGTATATTTCCTTAACGGCTCCACTAATTTGGGGTATTTCTAAAGGACGAGACTAGATACATGCCAAATTTATAACAGTTATAGCAGTTTTTCACAATTAAAAGTGGGCATTCGCGCGATTTGAAAAAAAAACTCGGGTTGCCTGCAGTATGCCCACCAGCGGAGGGCCCTGGCCCTGTGGGGCTGCTTAAACAGTACTTTCATAAACCAAAACTGTTATAATTGGCATGTCTAGAGTCACTTCCGTTTCTAAAAGGTATATAAGAACAAAATTCCATTACAACGTTTTATAAACAGAAATTTTTCTGAAGTAATTTTTACTTTATTTTATACATACATATTGACGAATAATTTATTATTGTTTAGTCAGGTAGTGTAACAATGGCGTACGCAGGATTTTTATCAGGAGGGGGAGTCAAACTGATTCAAGAAACAATTTAATTGACTCTTTTAATATAACTGAGTTTGTTAATAAAGCTTAAAAAAAAAAAATATCAGTTTCAGCTAATAAATAAAAATGAATAAATAATCTGAGGAAGTTCCGTATCTGAGTTTTAGATTTTTTAATAGGTAATTTTTTTTACTTGGTATTATAAAAATTTACCTAATATTAGGTATAATATTAGCACATAAATTTCATAGTTTAAATTTTAAGTTTCAGTTTAGTTAAATTTAATACAGTTTTATTGAAAATATATTGTATTATTTAAAAAAGTAACTTTCAGTTTCGTTAAAACGTAATTATTACGTTTAAAAATTTTATTAATAAGATCGCTTTTATAATAAGACGTCTATGTCTTACATAAATGTTCCATCTAAATTAACGCCAAAACGGCCGGGGTGCCCGGGGTGCGGGGATCTTCAGCGAATCTTTCCAATACTTCTTTTATTATTTCATTCTCATATACATAATCCTGTAAATTCAATTACTTACATATTTTCCACCTATAGTATAGCAATTACCATTAAAACGATTTTCGATCATGGTTGAACGAAGCCAAGTTTTGATTATTCTTAAGGTACTATACAGGTCCTTTCAATGAAACTGGTGGTAAAAGGTAACGCTAGGGCAATATGAAATGCAAGTTTTGTTGGTGGGAAAAAACTGCGGATTCTTGTAGGATCCCATATAAATCTAGTTTTTGAAGATCTCCACGGGACATTTTCTTGTTTTTCCAAAGATTGTACCACAATTCAGCTTCTCCAATAAAACTCATTAAAAAATGTCTGTGATTTTATTTTGGATTCGTTTATTTTCATTTTTAACATATTCGCTGGATGCAAAAGAAATAGAGAATATTCTGGTAGGTTTTGATCTAAGAATCTAAGTTCAAGCAGTACAATCAAGGAATCTAAATTTGGAATCAAGAGCGATCTCTTAAAAAATTCAACTGAAGTATTGATCAAGGGTGATTTGAGGAATTTTTTAGACGGTTCACTGTTCTTGATTTTTGAAGTTCTCCATCATTTTCTTCTGCAATCAATTTCGAATTAGCCATAAATTCTTCAGCTCCTGAGTTTGATGATCTTTGGCGAGATTTATGATTTTGTGAATATCATATTCACGAAACATTTATGGAAGCAGAGGTTTTACTTTTTTTTATTTCAGAATATTCACAACTGGTTGAAGGTAAGCTGAATATTTTGCTATTATAAGACAAATCATTTAATAATTAATTGTTTTTATTTATTTATTTATTTATTTATTCAAATAATTTACACATAAATTTACAAATTATTTTAGTAAATCATCAGAGGGCAACAAAACCATAAGCGATGCCCTCTTCTAGAACATATAAAATTAATACAAAGGATCATTTAGTTCAATTTCAATGATTAACTAATTTAAATTTAAATGACTTTAATATAAAATTTAATATATTTAACTGTAGAGAAAAAAAAAACTTAGATTTCATTAAATTTATTGTGGGCATCTAAAGCAATTTTTATTCGCCTGGGCTAAGGATGGTGGATAGTTCTTTGGGTATACGTGTGCTTTCAATTGACGGATCGATCTGGCGGGATAGAGGACATTCTACAAATATGTGATAAATTGAAAGAGTTTCTTGACATGCTTCACACACTTCTGGGAGTTCATTATTGTATAGATGTCTGTGGCCTATTTCACCAAATTAAAATTACAATCACAAATTTGTACTTGTAATCTGCAATTAAAAATTTTGTAAACTTAATTTCTGTTTCGAAAACAACAAACATAATTCCAACAAATCTGTAAAAAAGGGTAACAAAAGCAGAGGAAATTGTAGTTGTGATTTAAAAATAAAAAAAAATCGATTTCACCACTTTTTTGCCAGACTTGTAAAAAACAATTCTTTCTCAAAAATTTGTGAGGGTCTGCTGAGTAGGTATCAAGCGTTAAGTGCACTATATACCCTTCAATATTTATCAACAAAATCTTTCAAAAATCAACAACGACTGCATAAACACAATGGACACATCTAAAGACCGTAGATTTAGATATACCTTGCATGTCTGAGAGCTCATCATTAAATGTCAACATTTCCATTTTATGTTAATAAAACATTTTTCAGGCTCATTACCAATAGTGTTTCAATTATTCTTATTATTTAATCTACCCTTATACGGATTATGTAAAATTTTTCCTTGAAAGCAAATGAATCTGCAAATACGCGACCGATTGATTCTTGAGCTTTTTATCGCAAAATATTCACTTGTATTACTATCGGTACTACTATTCCTTCGCCGTTAATACATTTTTAGGTTCGGAATCATATTTCTACAGAAATATTACAAATTGTAAATAAAATTACAAATTGTAAATAAAATTACATATGAACTTTCTTCTGTAAGAATTTTTCTACAACTTAACAAATTTGTAACATTCTTTTATGTGGTGAAACAGAAACTTATAAAAACAAATGAATTTTCACAAATTTGTACTTGTAAACTAAAGCGTTTTGCAACAGGGACGCTACAAAAGTAGAGCAACAAGGACAGCAAACGACGCCATATTTCTTGCCGCTCTTTTGACATTTCTCTTCAGTAAGGTTTGCCATTTCATGAAGGAAAGAAATACGAGCCAACAACAAGTCGAAATTATTAAAATTTACTACCGAAATTCGGAGTCAGTGGCCTCAACGTTAAGAGCGCTACGTCCAATTTATGGTCGTCATAATCGTCCTAGCAGATCAACAATTGAGCGTCTAGTGGAAAAATTTGAATCCACGCAGGCACAGTACAAAATGTTCCAGTGCCAGTGAGACAAAGAAGTGCCCGTAGTGTCGAGAATGTTGCTGCCGCTGAGTCTTCACTTGCAGAAAGCCCAAATGTGTCTCTCACACGTCGTTCTCAAGCGTTGGGCATCTCTGTGACGTCGTTGTGGCGAATTTTACGACCAGATCTTGGCCTACATCCTTACGAGATTAAATTGACGCAAGAACTGAAGCCGTTTGACCACCAGAAGCGTCGTATGTTCGTGAATTGGGCAGAGCAACATCTTGAAAATGATTCATTTCTGGCTCATGGCTCATTTCTGGCTGAATGGCTTCGTCAATAAACAAAATATGCGATACTGGTCAGGCAGCAATCCACACGTACTCCATGAGTCATCATTGCATCCCGAAAAAATCACGGTTTGGTGTGGTTTATGGGCCGGCGGTGTCGTTGGGCCGTACTTCTTCCGTGATGATCAAGACCGGCACGTTACTGTGAATGGGGATCGCTACCGTTCAATGATAACCGAATATTTTTGGCCCCAATTGGATGATATGGACTTGGAGGACATGTGGTTCTTACAGGACGGCCGGCGCCACATGCCACACAGCGAATGTCACAATCAATTTATTGGAAACCAAGTTTGGAGAACGTGTTATCTCACGAAATGGTCCAGTCGCTTGGCCACCTCGGTCGTGCGATTTGACGCAGTTAGAATATTTCCTGTGGGGCTACGTCAAGTCTATGGTCTATGCCAACAAGCCAGCGACAATTGATGAACTTCGTACGAATATCGAATGTGAAATTGCAGCAGTATCGGCCGATTTATGCTTGAAAACCGTCGAAAATTGGGTTCAGCGTCTGGACTTCTGCAAGCGTGCCCGTGGTGGCCATGCAAAAGAAATCGAGTTTCATACATAATCGGATCAAACGTACTTTCACAGAAATAAAGAATTTTATTGATATCCAAAACCCTTTTTGTTTTATTTAAAAAAAAACTTTTGTAGCGCTCTTATTGAAAAACCCGATACAAACTAAAATTACTCTTGGTGAAACGAAAATAAAGATATTCCCACAAATTTTTCTTTGTAAATTACAACTACAATTTTGTAATACAAAAATTTTGTGAAACAGAATAAATCGATTTCTTAGCAAAATTTGTAAGAAATCGCTTGTAAGACACATCCTCGCAAACATTATATTCGGAGTGGCTAATGTACGCAGCCAGTTGACTGCAGTATTTCTTCGCTAGGCGATGATTAGGTCTCAAAAGAGAAATGGGTTAAGAGGACACAGAAATGAAGACTTGAATTCAGAATCTACATGTATGTATATTCTTAATAAAATAATGATTGATATTGAAGAAATAAAATGAAAATCTTAAAACCTCTTGTGGGCGTTCTTTAATTGGCAATAAGATTGCATCGTTTCGTATTTAAGGTTTCTATACAGATATTTCTTTCATCTGAGAAATTTCAAGTACCTACTAGGCTAAATGTCCAGTACCATGTCTTAGGACTGCAATATCGCAACATCTTCACAAAAAAAAAAATCAGCATGTAGGAACAAATATTAATTTCTTTTCTAAGATGAAACCTAAATGAAATTATTGAAAAAAAAATCAAAAATCGTGGGAGATGTTCCCTTAAAAAATAATTTTGTATATAAAATTTCTTGAACATTAAAAAAAAATTGGGTTTCCTTTTTTAAGTACTTATTTAATAATATACACCTAAATAGGTAATATTCGAAAAATAGCGAGATTTTTTTTCACCCCACCTACTTCGTGCACTTCTATCCAACAACCTGAAAGTTGCCGGAAATTCAGTTTCCTTGTGTGAAAGGGGATATATTTTGTCGAGTTATTCGGTAAGTTGAGGACTAATAAAAACTAATTTTTTAAAAGATTGTCATGGATGATTGCTTGACACGGCCAACTGAGTAGAAACTGGCTAAGTAGCAAGCAACACATCAGTCTCAGTACTGAACACGATGCCATTATAAACATATCCAGAACCATTTTAAATGAGTTCCAAAGACAATTCAAGATTAATCATTGAACTATTATGAGATATATAAATTGGTTATACAGCGTAGCATGATTTTGAATACAGATATGCACCTGTACCCTAACAAAATTCTCGTTGGTTCACTTCAAAAGCCTGGTGATTAGGTACTTTCAGAGCTGTTTACATTTACATAAGAAGGTCCACCCTGTATATCATTACCATGCTAGGCCCCACTGTGCAATCATGTCCATAAACATTACTCATATATAAAATGCAACAACAAATGAATAGAATTCCGTATAAATAAATACCTCCATTTTCGGTGGCGTAAGCTCTATCGGTAGGTACCTATATAGATATAGAGGAACGTTAAAATTTAAAAATCATTTTGCTTTAAAAATTTCCATTATTGCCGTCATAACTTACAAGATTTCCTCTTTTCTCTGTATGTTTAGTCCTCAAAACACTCGCTTCTTTGAACATTGAATAGTAAAGTAGTTTATTCGAAACGAACATCGGCAGATACCCCGCCACCACCACTACAAGATATGCGCTTGCATTCACATTTATATAGCTCCTTAAGTGATTTGCTCTGATGTTTGTAGAAAAAGAGTTTTGTTTATATAAATATACACACACACACATCATACCTACATAAGTAAATACATACCTACATAAATCTTGTGATTTAAAATGTCTGTTTTAATCGTTTACAACTAAACTGAAAAGGAAAGTAGTTTTTTTGCACCCACAAAGGTCCTTAAAAAGGTCCTGATTCTTCTCAACTATGGCATCTCGTAGGTATACATTATGATATAAATACTTTTGTGAATCGATATCCTGCTGGCTGTATGCGATTTGCATTGAACCATAACTTCTTATTGATATAGTTTCTAAAGCCTGGAAGAGTCTAATCTATACCTGGAAGAGTCCTTTCAATTTTTTGACACTCTTCTATTGTCACCCGAGGCCGAGAGTAAATCAATACACCTCCTTATATTTGGATTTAGGCAATGAATTCTCAACTAATCTGCTGTGAAAGAAAAGTTAAATGTGAAGAAGGAATAACCTTTGATATCACATCAGGGCACTTTTCTATGTAAGTGATGGAACGAAGACAGAGAAAAATGTCATTATTCATTCCTTCGATTTGTGTGGAGACAAAAAATTAAAAAAAATTGGGAACAATCTCATATATTATCTTTGAAACCTTTTGTTTGACCGTATATGTCGGGCTCGGGGTTGACTGGACCGGATCGACCCATCCTTACGGCATGAATGAGGGACTCTCTTCCAAAAGGAATTAAAAGATGCGTTTATCGGGTGATGGCCTTTCACAGAAAGAAAAATGAAATTATTCGGGTATCGGTATCCTCTTGGAAAAGGCGTCGGCGGCGTCGCGTCGGTCAGCGATAAGACCATATAGTGATGGTAATAAATTTCCAGCTTTACGGCTGTTGTCGCAGTTATCTATCTTCTTTTATTAATGAGATGGTAGTTTCTAGCCAAGCGACAGGTCGCATCAATTATAACGTGATATTGGTTCATTTTGTAATGATATTGTTTTTCTTTTTTATTAATTTTGGTTAAGGATTATTTTTTTTTCAAAGAGTGAGAAACACAGCGTCATACAGTTCTGTCATTATTTCAATGCAAAATGAAAAATGACCCCCTGTAATCACAAGTAACCGCATTACTCAATGAATTTGTTGTCATAGTAGGTACACTGGAAATGTTCTAGTACGAGTATAAGTTTTCGAATTCCCTGCCTCTATGTAAGATGTTTGGTATATTCCCTCGAGTATCACTCCGCTTGAGATTTTTTGTACTGTCTTTATTTTCTTGAGCTGATAATAGAATCTGAATAGGGGGTATAGTGTCACGATGTATTCAATGGTTAAGACATCTTAATCTGAACTCTTTGATTTCAGGGATATATAGAAACCCCTACTCAAGACTCAACCAGACTATACATTTTCATCGGCTGATGACAGACTAAATCTCTTCTGTTATTTATTTATATATTGTAGTATTTCTTCTTTGAAACTCATATTTAAAATTAAGTAGCTAGATTCTTGATATTTACTTGCGACAAATGTAGGTACATACATACAGGGTGTCCCCTAATGTGTGGTTCAAACTGAAACTTTAGTGTTAGGTCAGTTTATGGCCTCTCAAAATTTAGTAGTCCATACGTAACGGCGTTTTTTTTGAAATTTGGAAAAACACCTACGTCGAACCAGTTTTTTGATCACCCGCCGTAATTGATTTTTGTTTCCCATATACGCTTTAGCTTTTTGTCACACCTTATACGAATCACCCTGTAGGTTGGGTCGAGACAGGAAAAAAAATCATAAGGGAGGGGGTCTGTTCCCACGTTTATCTGGGAGGTGCAATAACCTATCTAACTTAATGATGAATGACTCTTCGCGCATCTTGAAACCAAAAACTTTGATTGTCTGTAGTATTCCCACCTGCGAAGGGCCTTGGCCCTGCGGGACCGCATAAACTATACTTTTATAAACACCTGTTATAAATTGACATATCTAGAGCGGCTTCCATAAAATGCAACATGAATCAACTTTTAATATTCACCAAAAATATAAGAAAGTTGAAAAATGTCAAAACTCAAGTAATTTGTGCTTTGTGACCTGCTCTGAAGGGAAAAAAACATGCTGTTATAGTGTGTTCATTTTAAATAACACTTGTCCAGAAAAAAATAGGTTTTGAATGAAACACCAATTACTTGACCCCGAGGTCACACGAGCCAGTACTGGCTGGCCAGTTGGGTTCATACATTGCCTGTCAAATTCGTAAGTTTTGCAAGTGGGTCGTCCTTTTTCTCTTGTACAGTTAACTTTGGTTGATCTTTCAGACAAAATGGATTGAAAAAAAAAAATTTTAATATTTGAAACAGTGGCTAACGAAACAAAAGAGGACAACATTCTACAGACGTCAAAGTACAGTTGATAACCTATCCGCCGAGCAATAAACTGTCAAATTTAATTGAAGGATGTCTAGGTCTACGATGTCAATGGATTAAAAAACCTCCAAAGATCCGAATTTTTGAAATTTTTGTTTTTGCTCCGGAAAAAAGCGATTTTAATTTTAGAACTTTTTATTGTCAAGCAATATGGGGTTTCGCATGAAAATGAATTTTAACATTTTAAAAATGCATGCAAATTGCAAATCGAATCAGTTCAGAAATTTTAACAAAAGGAACATGGATGTTGACTATAGTTAAAAATGAACGCACTGCACTAGTGGCTGCTCAACTATATATGGGCTTCGAAAAACCAAGCCAGTTGACGAGCAAGTTGCTAATTTTTGTGTGTATTAGTAAAAAGATTTTAGTGTATTGCGACTGGCTAGCCATCAGTACTGGCTAGTGTGACCTCCGGGGTCCGGATGAATGAGCTACCGCCAAGTTTTATAGACTGGAGTGCTATTTTACGACTGTCGCAGGCCATATAATCATCAGACTCCTTTGGTGCGAAAGTTTTGCAGCCTTTACTGGGAGTGTGGGACAGCACAAAAAATCTTTTTAAAAGTCCTTATACTTTTTTCCCCACAAGTGGTTATCTTAAATCAAAACTCTGACAAAAGTACAGAGACTTGCGTGCATTGGGATTACAGGGACCATAAAATCCACTCAGGTTGGCAGGGTTGGAGGCGATACTCAACCTGAAACCCCTTGACCTTTTCGTACAAGAATCCGCAGCATATAGCGCCTAACGGCTAAGCCAGACTAATTCCTGGAAAAACAGCACAAAAGGACATGCTCAGATTCTTCACAAATATTCGAGTAATACTATCATTACACACTATAAAACACCCGAATTTGACTTTCATAAACCATTTAAAACTGCCTTTCCAGGCAGAAAAGAATGGTTGAACAACCGACACTACACCAGTGAATCCGCAATAGCGATCTATACCTACTGATGGCTCCAAAATGGACACGGTGGTTGGTGCAGGCTTTTTCTAAGAACCTCTTGAGCTAAACAACTCACTTAGGCTCCCAGATTATAGTAGTGTCTTCCAAGCGGAGGTCCTGGCAGTGACAACAGGTGCTAGACAGATATCAATGATGGTGATACCATGGGCTGATATCACCTTTTAAATTGATAGCCAAGCGGCAATAAAAGCGATTCCTGCCAATGTGATTAAATCGAAACTTGTTTCTTGCTGCTGCGAAGAGCTTAAGGTTCTTGGCGCGCATCACAATATTACACTCTGCTGATGGATCCCGGGACACAGCGGGATACCGGGTAACGAAAATGCCGATGAGTTGGCAAGACAGGGATCAGCAGAGCTGGTCAACATCCTGCCCTGTAACATTAAACAGAAAATTTCAGACTTAATTCTAGAGAAATCCAATGAATGGTGGAATCTACTTGACACCTGTGATACTACTAGGAAAATATGGCCTTGCTTTAATAAGCAGAGAACAGAAAAAATTATGCAACTTAGTAAGAAGTCCCTTCTCTCTCTTACGAGCATAATCACCGGACATAATTTACTAAAATATCATAAATTTAAAATGAAACTTAGTACAGATGACATATGTAGGGGATGTGGTGAGGAAGAGGTGCATGAAGACACATCGCACTTTCTCTGTCATTGCCCTGCACTCTGCCACCAAAGAAGGAAATTTCTTGGTAGTTACTTCTTTGATAATCTAGAAGATCTATCAAATATTTCGGAAATTAAAATATTGAACTTCGTCAATGCCTCAAAATGGCTTGATTGATTAAAGAACACATAGGTTTTTATCACAATAGAGTCATTACACTCATGGGTAGCACAATGGATCTACATTGATCTAAGTGTGACAATAACAACACCAATTGTCAACCCAACAACCTAACCTAACCTAAATCAAAACTATATGTACTCAATTATTTTCTACGAAATATTTGCGAGACCGAATTTAATTTAGGGAAATAAATTCTTTCAAAACAAAAATTTCACTACGCCTGATACTAGACTAAACGGAAATTTAATTCATTAAAATCCAAAGAAATATTTGCAATATGAAAACCGATAAGTTCAAATCATAAAAGTCACTGGGAAAACCTTTTAGTCTGGAAAAACACTCCAGTTCTCTTAGTGACAAACTAAACCCAAACAAGTTTCTGATTATCTTATGTGTGAGAATATTTTTAACTTGAAACATACTCGTATATAACCAATCCCATATAAAATGATCTTATTAGACTATGGATACTTTGCATACATTTATTTTCCACTACAAACTGAATGAAAAGTGTGTTATATCTGCAACATAATTCTATTTATGACTTACACCCATTTAAAACTAAATTCAAATATGTATTCAATTTGTGTTTATCATCAGTTATTTAATTGGTTATTTAAGATAACTTTCTTTAAGACTGTTAACATATACCTACTTTAAAAGCGATCAGAGAGTCATCTTAACCCATTTCTCTCCCATGATGTGACTTATTTCAAATACTTAAAAAAAATTTACATATGGTCCCGCCAATAATTGAATATACCTACTTCTCCCCGGAATCAATGTTAAATAACAATAATACGAAGAGAATGTGTATCACGAACGAAATAGAAACAGCTCGTAAATCTTGAAATCTTTTAAGTGTATTTTTTTTTTAATTTGCTTTCGAAAAGACATCATCATGCCAACAAATATGTTAAAAGCAAAATTAATCCATAAATCACCACAGCTAGCGAGCAGGGTGTCTTAAGAGGGCCGCGCGGACCAACCAAATCGAGATCGAGACCGACTCAACATTCAACAATCCCAAAAGCCGGTTGCGAAATATTTCTCTCCATATCCACTTAATTTCAGATGCGTGAACTCTGCTCCTCTTTGCCATAAAGAATTACAAAAATAAAAAAAATTAAACAAGTCGTTTACACATCTCGGCACACAAGTAAATATTTTGACAAATAAAAAAAAGAAAGAAGAAAACCTAATGGGTATCTTGAAATTCCAAGCCACTTGACACATAATGTGTCGCCCCTTCACGAAAAAAAAATCCCATCTTCTCAGTGGAGCTGGAGGAGCTTTAATGAGTGCGCTTCATCGGTAGGAAAATCTGCTGCTACTTCTCGAAATTAAATGGAAGCCAAATGGTCTTCAAAAATGCTGCAACACTAATTAAGATCTAAGTTTTATGACTCAGTCAACATAATGATATTGTTTTGTCAAGTTAATAGAATTGGGAATAATGTTCGTGCCTAAAGGGGGCACTTAAGGGCAGCAATTTGGGGTGAGTTAGTGTATCAGTAGAATTTTTATTGGGGAGAAAGCCTCTCCAATTCACATTTTATTGTCAACATGCACCTTTGTATCTAAAAATTTGTCTCCGATGTTGAAGATGTATTTGGGATGTGTGAGCGGATGAGCGGTCCTTTGTGGGAGACAACTATGGCGACTTGATAAACAGAAACATTCCTAATATAATAGCTTCGCTCATTCCCCATTCCATGGAATATACACACTCCAGAGCAAGAAGAGTCAATAAAATCCGTCAGGTCGAATAAGACGAGGGTGTTTGCTCAGTTCATTATACAATATAGGTACTACCTCTGGGTCGCCGATGCCGCCGGCCGGCCAGCCGAATGTACCGCCACGCCACGCCACCGTGCCGGCCGCAAACGGTCTACGAACAAACAATATACGTACAGAAAGCTTGCTTGGAAAAATAGGGTAATAAGGAGTAAAACAGTCAATGTACCTAGCAAAACATAATTTGGTTCTATCTTTTTGTATCTGATAAATCTTCCATTTTAAGATGGTTTGTATAAAGCTATATCAATAGCGAGGAATTAGAATAGGTACATATTAAATGCAAAAAAAGCTGTATCCTGGTTAAGGGATCCGAGGACCGAGATGCTTAAATTTTTAAATAGAATTTGGGTCAAAAAGTCAAAAGGGTCCATAAAAATAGATGCTTGTATTCGATTTGATTAATTGTAATTGTAATTGTAATTGTAATTGTAATTGTAATTGTAATTGTAATTGTAATTGTAATTGTAATTGTAATTGTAATTGTAATTGTAATTGTAATTGTAATTGTAATTGTAATTGTAATTGTAATTGTAATTGTAATTGTAATTGTAATTGTAATTGTAATTGTAATTGTAATTGTAATTGTAATTGTAATTGTAATTGTAATTGTAATTGTAATTGTAATTGTAATTGTAATTGTAATTGTAATTGTAATTGTAATTGTAATTGTAATTGTAATTGTAATTGTAATTGTAATTGTAATTGTAATTGTAATTGTAATTGTAATTGTAATTGTAATTGTAATTGTAATTGTAATTGTAATTGTAATTGTAATTGTAATTGTAATTGTAATTGTAATTGTAATTGTAATTGTAATTGTAATTGTAATTGTAATTGTAATTGTAATTGTAATTGTAATTGTAATTGTAATTGTAATTGTAATTGTAATTGTAATTGTAATTGTAATTGTAATTGTAATTGTAATTGTAATTGTAATTGTAATTGTAATTGTAATTGTAATTGTGATAAGCAGTTGATAGCCAGGATGGATAAGTTGGCTTACCTAGAACTTACCTACAAAAGTAATCATCCTCAAATATGAAATTATTTAGGAAGAATGACATTTTAATTCCAGCACTTAATTAATTCTAATGCTGTTTGCCGCTACTAGTTCTCCGAACACCACTTTACTCGATTTTCCCCTATACAACCACCACAGCCACAGTGGTTCCATTTAAAGATCTAAAGACAGAGGCCCACATTCCAAAGCATTGTTGGTCGGAGATTGGATATTGGTACCTTGTTACCAACCTAAGTAGTGCGTTACGCACGAAGTACTTCTCGAAGCCTGGACAGACAGGCGTCCAATTTTAAGATGAACGATATACCAATGGCAATGGCATGTAACATAAGTACAGTAAAGAACGAAAGTATGTGATGTTAGGCAAGAAATTAAAGTAAATCTTAAAGCACGTACACGTTTATTTGACATCGACAAAAGAAGACAAATAATTTTATGGTGCTGTTCCAGGGGTTTTATCGGTCACACCAAAAATAGAATCACTTAAGATTCCTGATTCAATCCCAGCGATGTTGTCGTCTGTCAAGTCGAGTCGAGTCGAGTCTCTGTCGCTGCTGCTGCTCTCTGCCTTTTGTGTTTCAAACAATTCCAATCCAATCCAGCGTAGCTATATCAACTTATTAAAGAGGATATCAAAGAGCCATTGAATGAGTTAAGATTAATTACTGTGGTGTGGTGGCCTTTTGTTACATTATCGCATTGCATCTCGGCAACGAACATAATTCTTTGAATTTATACAAACAAAAATGTTTTTTTTTTTATTTGACTTTCAAAGAAGCAGAAATACTTTTTTGCCTCGGATTGATGGTAGGTATATGTATGAAGGTATTTTGGAGCAAGATATTTATTTCACGATTATTAACCTGCTTGTATAGCGATTCGATAAGGCCAATATTGGCCGTTTATAGAGTGTAATTGATGCTTGAATTCAATTATTGTCCATCACGTCAGTCTCGGTGGTCCAATGGCGGGAACAAAAGTCAATGATCTAGCAATTTTTTTTTTTTTCAAAAGGTATAAGTACTTTTGTGTGAATATCTAACAAAGTACCTTTCTATGTTATAATATTGATTAATGATCTTTTGAATTATGTAAATAAATGAAGTGGACGACGGCGAATAACTATCGCTCTTAAATGGTGTAACGATGGAATTAGAATTTATAAAAATATATTTCCGGACAAATTTTGAAGATTGGTAGGCAGGTAGATATAGGGCATAATTTCCCAAGACATAGGCGAGATCCATAAATTGAAATTATAAGTTCTTAAATGATAAAAAAAAGCAAGGCAATCCAAAATGCAATATTGCTTAAACTATTGAGAAGCACCATATTGCAAAGTTATAACCAAATCGGTTTCATCATTGAAAATATACATATACGCGAATAATCAAAAAAAAAAACACCATATTTTGTCAAAAAACGTGTTATGTCTATTTCTGTTATGTGAATATTTTGCCAAAAACCTGAAACGCAGTTTTCTTGCAATTACTTTGGGCATTTCATTTCATTCGAGCTGTTTTTGAGAAAATTTAAAAAAAAAATTGTTGTAAAGGGTTTTCCAATAAGAGGTGTTATTTTGATATTCAAAGAAAAATGGCATTTTTTGAGATAAATGATCGGATGTTTATTTCATTATAAAGAGGAAGGTGTGCCGTTAATAATGGAACAAACCATCAGCCAAATGGCCGCCACGACCACGCTTACAGGACCATATCCTTTTCATGAAATTTTCCATAACCAAATCGCAAAGTGGCTGCCCTATGTCCTCGATAGCCTCACGAATTCCATCTTTGAGGTCTTGAATCGACGCTGGGCTGTTGGCGTAGACCTTATCTTTCACGTGGCCCCAAAGGAAGAAGTCGCAAGGTGTTAAATCACAAGATCTCGGTGGCCAATTGTGATCACCTTTTCGAGAGATAACACGGTCCGGAAACTTTTCCCGTAAAAGATCGATGGTTTCGTTGCTTGTGTGGCACGTAGCGCCATCTTGTTGAAAGTAAACGTTGTCCAGATCAATACCATCCAATTCCGGCCATAAAAAATCATTAATCGTCTCTCGATAGCGCAATCCATTGACCGTAACTGTTGCTCCAGCCTCATTTTCGAAAAAGTAAGGTCCAATGACCCCGCCGGACCATAAACCGCACCAAACAGTCACGCGTTGAGGATGGAGAGGCTTTTCAACAATAACTCTTGGGTTTTCCGAGCCCCAGATGCGACAGTTTTGCTTGTTGACGTAGCCTCCGAGGTGGAAATGGGCCTCATCAGTCAAGATGATTTTTCGATGAAATTCCGGATCATTTTCATGCATTTCAAGGACCCAATCAGCAAAGACACGACGTTGTTGATGATCAGCCGGCTTGAGTTCTTGTGTTAACTGAACTTTATAAGCCTTAAGACCCAAGTCTTTATGCAAAATACGGTGTAATGACGTTTGTGGAATGCCTAATTCCAAAGAACGACGAGGAATGGACAAACCTGGGTTTTCTTCAACACTTTGGGCTACAACAGCAATATTCTCAGTTGTTCTTGAGCGACGTGCACGGGTTTTATTCTTCACATCACTAAACTGTCCCAACAGCTCGAATTTGTCCACCAATTTCTGTATTGCGGTCCGACAAGGTGCTTCACGACGATCCAAAAATGATTTAGTTTTACGAACCGTCTCTGCCAAATTTTCACCATTTTTATAGTGAATTCTAATAATTTCAATGCGTTGTTGAAGAGTGTATCGTTCCATTTTTATTAATGGCGTAGTTTCTACTTGTCAAATGTCAAAAAATGACAGCTTCAAAAGTGACAGCTACCGAAATAGCGGGCTATTCAAAATAACACCTCTTATTGGAAAACCCTTTATTCTAGCTAAAACTAAAATTCCAATGTCACCTCTAGGGAATCCCATAAAAATACTCTGTACCAAATTTCATGCAAATCGAACCACCTGTGTAGGGCGGAAGGTTAAGTCAAAACCGACCGAAAAGTAGCTTTCCGAAACGTCAATTTCACAAATTACCCATAATGCACTTGAGTGGTTAAAAGTGAGAAAACAGATTAAACAATTGTTTGTTAAATGTCAATATTTGCAGCATAGAGTGATAGGCTTTTAATTATTTACTTTGCGAAACGTTTTGATTCCAAACTCGAAATTTTATTTTGTACACGAAACCAATACTTGCCCTATAGAGCAAGTAGAAATCTTAACCATCAGTTACTGAAACAGAATAGGAGAAAGCCATCAGACATCATGTCTTCCTGTCATTCTCATCACAGGTAATGCAATATTATACCAGTAAAGCCTAGTAAGCAGATCGCCCTAAATTCTCTCCAAAATTTAACCAAGCTAACATTTTCCAAGCATTTTAGCCGGGTGGTACGCAGCTCCAGCTAAAAAAAATTAAAACATTTTGTTTCTTACTGTAAATCACTATCTGTCAAAAATTAGCGCACGAAATAAAGGGTCCGCCATCTAACGTTTTTTTTTTCAACTAGTGCTTATTTCGTGAATGGTAACACTTAGCTCATGTCTGATTTGACAGATAATTAGTTTTATCCTTCCGCTGAACGAATATGGTTGTGTATACGCTTCGCTAAGTGGGCCTGCGATCGTCTTAGAGAAGATGCCGATTTTGCCAAAAAAATCATCTTTTCAGATGAAGCTCATTTTGATCTTGGCGGGTAGTAAACAAGCAAAATTGTCGCATTTGGGGCACAGAAAAAAGAAAGTTATTTGGCGGACCCTTTAATTGTTCGGCACATTAATTATCGAGCTAAATTTTGAAGGTTTCTATAACTCTTAAATTTTTTGTGAATTTTGCTCTGTGAAAATAAAAAGTGATGTGGATAATATTTGGAAACAAACTATTTATCTCAGTCAAAGAGAAGAATCCATTTTATTTGCTTAAAATTACTTGAAATAATGAAAAAATAGAAATTCTTTGAAATTGTTAAATATAACTTTTATCAGATAACAGCTCTTCTCTGTGACATATTCTGCACAACGCTCTCATTTCGAAATTTAGCTAGGGTCTAAGCTGATGTTTGGAGAGAAAAGTGGGAGCTAAAATGTATCGCGATCTGGGTACTATAGCTTTAAACTATGAATTTGAACAGAAACTGATGACAGGCCAAGTTATGACCTCTCAGAATAGCGCTACTTGTCCATATCGAATCATAACGGTTTTCAATTAAGGGAAGTTCTTTTTAAATTTGCTTACTTTGAACTAGTTTTTTTGCTCACGCCGCGCGTCGGCCGCGGCACCGCCTATAACTTGAGCTTCGCCTCAATTTTTTCGATAAGTCAAAATCTATTCATACTGGGCTATTAATTCCAAAGATAGTAAAACTGTGAGTGCAGCTCCGCTGGCCCAGAGGAACTTCTCCACCGCAGACAAAAAGAATTTCACACCCAAATTTTTGTTTCACAACTGTCATCTGTCAGAATTTTTAAACTATGGCCTCAGTTTTAATTACAGCACCCCGAAAAAATATCAACATTTTATTTTAGACTATATTTTAAGTTTTCGAGTTGTTGACCTAAAGTTTGGTTGACAATTTTAGACAATTGAAATTGTGAAATTTCTTTTAGAATATATCAGATTTGGTCACAGCAACATTTGGGACTTGTTAATCTAAATTTGATGCATTAAAAATAATTTCACATTTAAATAGACCCTATTGGAAGATGTTACAATTTTTGCAATGGGCATCGTACGATATTTGTGAACTAGACCGCTGCAGAATACAAACAGACAAGTATAATGGAGCGCTAAACTCCGCTGTCAAGCCATACTCAATCTCAACAACAAAGAGGACGATTTTGTGTCGAAAATCATCATGAGCGTCGAGGCGTATTTCCACTTAAGCGGTTACGCCGTCAATTAGCAAAATCTTCATTTCTGGGGCACTCAAAATCCGGGTGTGATGCACGACGAGCCATTACATCCACTCAAAGCCATTTTTAAGGACACAATCGGCAATATGGTCACTGTTACTGACGAACGCTATAGGGCCATGATAAACGACTTCTTACTGCCGGAATTGGATGAGCGGGGCTTGGGGAACATGTGGTTTCAACAAGATGGTGCAAATTTTTTTTTGCAAATCGAGCCACAATGGATATTGTGAAGGAAGCGTTTCCTGTTCGCGTATTCTCCCATTTTGGCGATTTGGCATGTACAGCAAGATCGCCCGATTTAACCATCTCAGACTTCTTTCTTTGTGGCTACTTGATGTCGCGGGCTTATGCCAACAAGCCTCAGACAATCGCACCCCTTGAGGAGAATATTCAACAGGAATGCGAACAGTTATCACCGGAAATCTTGCGAAAAAGTCATGGAAAATGCCATAAAACGGGCACAAAATGTGTATGAACACTGGCGGCAGCCACTTGACGGATATCATCTTTTCCACTTAACAGAAAAAATATTTTAAGGTCCAAATAAAGATTTTCATCACTCTAAATCATTTTTTTGTATTTTAATAATTAATTTTACGCCACCTTGTAGAAGAAGGAAGCATCACAACATTTTTGATTCATCATCGGTTTAATTTAAATAAGTACATTGAAGAATACAACAAGCACATATGCATTGATTATTTTGAGCAAAACTGCATGACATAGAACTGATAACTCAGTATAAATTGTGTGGATCAAAAACAAAACCGATTATATTCACTTTTGAAAAAAAAAAATTACTTAAGTATGAGGTTTTTTTCGTATCGTTCAAACACATACGTTGGGCCCAAGTTTGAATCCCAAATCGCATTTTGTACCATAGAAATGAGACCTCAAAGTCTGCAGTTAATTTCAAAACCCATACTTTGTCCACTCAAATCCCATTATATCCACATATTTTTGTTAGTACCAAAACCCATTATATCAATTCCAAAAACATTTTTTATTTTAAACTTTTAATTCAAAAACCTTTATATCCTAAAAGATGTTTGGCTTAGAAGATACAAATTTTTCTCTATTTAGGTACTCGAAACTTATAAAAGTGGATATAATGGGTTTTGTTTCTAAACCACCCGCAATTATAAATTAAACAAGAAGTAGGTACCTACCTATGCGAGAAGTTTAAAACCTTTTGTTGAGTTTACCAAAAAAATTGTGTTGGACTTGTTCCTATCGTCAATCTACTGGCTCATTTATTTTTTGCTTGATACAAAATCGAACTACCCAACTTCCCAACTCAGTCCCAAATCTTGAAAAATTTCAACCATACTATCTCACAAAGTTCAAATAAGTGTCAACAATAAAGTGCGATGAAATTTCATACGACTGCTAAAATTGTGTTTTAACTCTGTGAGGTATAAGTAGTAGGGAAGGAATTTACAAGTGAAATTTCACTCTTGGAAGTCTATTTTTTGTTTCTTCAAAAAAGTTGTATTCTTCTTTGAATAATTTGAGAGCAACTCACCGTCACCGTCACCGTCATCGCAAAGCAAAAAACAAACGCCAGCACACGCACCGATAGGGACATAATTATAATAAAGTTCCCTTCCCAAATCGCTTTCATCGGCTCTAAAATCACCTTTTACCTTTAAAGCTATAAATAACATACGACTTCTTCGACATGTTTAATACAATAAAAATGCCACCTTATCCCGAAAATAGAGGTGACTAAAAGATTTGAGCACAGAATTGCGGAAAACAAATAAAAAATACAAAAAAAAAAAAGTGAATCATCATGATCTCCATCCGATATCTTATGCTCAGACGTTGAACATTTTCATTTATTTGGTTTAGACTACTGTGGTGCACTACACTAATTAATCAGCCTAAACACTTAAGTGATGCTCTAATTTAAGACTAAAATGCCCATGCCTAATGCAAAACGTGTAAAAAGACTAATAAACATAGCCGACTCAGTACTCAGTGCAACATTAAGTTCTCTGCGGCTATTTTTGGACACAAAAACAAGGCACAGCGGCAACAATGGAAAAAAAGAAAAATCACAAAATTGTTCTCCAATCCTCAGTAGAGGAATGATATGTAGAATCTCGACGGTCGGCGTTAATTGGTCTTACAGATCATGCAGTTGGACCATGTTTTCTAGATCAGAAAACTTCTTTTAATATGCGCCATCCCCATCAGGGATTGAAGTTGTGCCTTTTTTGCTGCAATTGCAAGCGAGTGATGTTGCTTGCATTTTTATGCACATTGGACCGCACGTCGGCCCGGCCGGCCCATGAGAAATATGGAGATTTTAGTTTGCTGAAAATGTATATTGGCTTAAGGAGTTATAGAAGTTCCTTCGGGATCGTAAATACCATTGGAATTCTTGTATGTTTACACTTCTGGTTCTAGAGTTGTTGCTAATGAGTGTATTCATTATTGTTGACTGAACTTATTTGTATTCCAACACCCAACGTCAACTGGATATATGATGGCGGCTTTTAACAAAATTATCACTCGCACTAAATAAACACTTTGGTTTCCGTCTAGCAATATAATGTGTCTATGTGAACAATTTTCAAGATGAATCAGGAATACAAAAAAAACATTAGGAATTGATGGTTTTCATTTTTCATTGGAAAATGTAAGCAGAATGATCAAAGGGCTACAAGCGGGATTTATACAAATGAGCAGATATGCAAGTACCTATATACCTAACGAAATTATGCATCGACTACGCCAATCTTTTTGTATTTGTTATGAATAGAAAAAGATATGAGCAAATATTCAAGGAAGAGGTACACTTGACCCGGGGGTCAATTCCCGATCTATGACGTCATTTCAGTTTTCATGCAGTTTTTTTCTTTTTTATCACTTCATGAACATGCCTTAAGCGATTCTCGAACACTTTAAATGGCTGTCAAAGTGTGTACTAAAATGTACTAAATGATAAATTCTGTCAGTTGTCTGTCATATTTGTTTTATTTTCTGAGAAGTTGAACTTATTTCATTTGCACATAATGTCCGGAGGAATTATAATTAGATTAATTATTAACAATAGACGCCGCACAAAAGCCTTGAACAAAGGTATTAAGTATTATTAAATCGTCACTTTGTTTCGAGCAATAATTATAAAATCAATTTTCCGTAGGAATAATCTGAGGATATTGAGGCGTTCCCTTCGAGATGGGCAGAATCCATTCGAAGTTACAACGGAAGAGCATTTTATTGAACTATATAACGGGTGATTTTTTAAGAGGTTTAGAACTTTTTAAAAAAAAAAAACACAAAAAATTCGAAAAAATGAATGAAATATTTATTTGAATCGATAGTTTGAACCTTGCAATTTAATGTTTAAAGATAATTTCATGCAAATGTTGACCGCGGCTGCGTCTCAGGTAGCCCATCCGCTGAGTCCAATTTTGGCATACTCTTTCACACATATCGGCCGGTATCTCACGAATGAATGCATGGATGTTGGCTTCCAGTGCGTAAATCGAAGCGGGCTTGTCCCTATAGACATTAGCGTTGACATACCCCCACAAAAAATAATCTAATGGTGTCAAATCGCACGATCTAGGCGGCCAATTGACCGGCCCGAAACGTGAAATTAACTGTTCACTAAACTCGCCTCGCAATTGCGCCATTGTTTCGCGTGCTGTGTGGCATGTGGCACCGTCTTGTTGAAACCACATATCATGCAAGTCAAGAACTTCCATTTCGGGCAAAAAAAAGTTTGTTATCGTCGCTCGGTAGCGTTCACCATTGACAGTAACGCTGCGATTCGCATCATCTTTGAAGAAATATGGCCCAATAATGCCGCCGGCCCATAAACCGCACCAAACAGTGGCTTTTTCGGGATGCATTGGTAGCTGTTGCAATGCTTCTGGCTGATCTTCACTCCAAATGCGGCAATTTTGCTTATTTACGTACCCATTCAACCAAAAATGAGCCTCATCGCTGAACACAATTTTTCGATAAAAAAGCGGATCCTCGGCCAGCTTTCCAAGAGCCCATTCACCAAAAATTCGGCGTTGTGGTAGGTCGGCTGGCTTTAGTTCTTGCACCAGCTGTATCTTAAAAGGCTTTACGCCCAAATCCTTCCGCAAAATTTTCCACGTAGTGCTGTAACAAAGGCCTAACTGCTGGGAACGGCGCCGAATCGACATTTCGCGGTCTTCTGTCACACTAGCTGATACGGCCGCAATATTTTCTTCACTACGCACAGTACGTAAACGTGTTGGTGGTTTAATGTCCAACAAAGTAAATTTGGTGCGAAATTTGGTCACAATCTTCCGAATAGACTGCTCAGAAGGTCGAGAATGGCGATCATAAAATGGAAGCAGCGCGCGATGAACATTTCGAACCGAGCCGAATTTTGATAGTAAAATTCAATAATTTGCAAGCGTTGTTCATTTGTAAGACGATCCATGGTTAAATTGCAAACCAAACTGAAGCTGTTTGACAGTGACACAAGGTACTAAACACACGACAGCTGTCAAAACCAGTGTTGCCAAAACCAAACCAGCTAAAAAATCACCCTTTATGAACAAATTTTGACATTTGACTTCACTTTTTCGCACATCGAGAATCGAATTATGTGTGAAGTTGTGATAAAATTTATCACTTTACAGCTTCACAGATCGGGAATTGACCCCCTGCACTTCTAAATCGCTCATTTTTTAAGTTAATCAACCTTTAAAATTCGTATTTTGAAAATTTTATGCAATTAATCTCACGTTTTCAAAATTAGTAGGTATCAACAAAAATTCTACATAAGTTATTCGATCAAAAACGTTCGATCAAAAAAATTAAATTATTGAATACAAAAGCTGGTGCTCACGTTTTTATAAGCGGCACATGCAAACAAAAATACATAAATAACATGGAGTCTATTGGAAGACATGTGGTTAGGGAAAGCGATTTTTCTCATCTTCCCACTCGGATTGTTTTGCTTTACAGACTTTAAGAAACCCTTCCAGAACGATAAGCTAGGGTTTGCAGCAGAGCAAGCAGATAATGTTTTTCTTAATTTTCAGTTTAAGGGCGATAATTGTCGAACGCTAATAAAATTAAAAGAGACTCCATAAGCCTATTCGCGTTTATAAGACATTCGAGTGGTGATTTACTGTAACCAGCGATGCCACTTTCCTGCAATTGCAGTAGATCTACTGCATTTTCTGCAAGAAATAAATCTACTACCACAAACATCTAATCTACTGCACAAGATACCTACTCTCAAACCGGTATAGTAAAATTTTTCACCAAGTTATCCGTTGTACTTTGTCTTGAAATGTTCTTTGTTAGCAAATGAATAATATCAGCAATCATGGTTGTCGGCCACCATAAGATTCACTCGGGCTCTTTAAAAACTTTAAATTTCCGACTAGCGAGTTCATAAAACATATTAAAATTATTAATTTAGGATTTTTTTGCTTTAGGGCCTGTTTCACAATGTCTGAGTAAAGTTTGTGGTTTGTGATCGACACATCAATAATGGTACCAGGGTCATAAGTCTATAGGAGGAAAACTCACTGTAGTCTTTTGACCCACTTGAATAGTTTCTAAATCCAAAAAAATAATTGGTTTGTGTTGTGGACTTATGACCGTGTGTCAATATTTATGTGTCGAGTAACTAATCAGAACTTTACTCAGACATTAGGTGATATGAATAAAACAGTGCTCTTGCTCAAAGCAGATACTCAATACAAAAAGCTGAGTAGGTGGTTAGAAAATGCTAGTATTCAAGAATTTAATTCATACCAAATGAAGAACCTGCTCCGAAAAGTAGAGTTTTGAGCAGATGCTCTGTTTTATTCATATTACCCATTATGAAACAAACCCTTAGTTTGTAAACGCTGCCGTTAACCAGTCTAAGGTAATGGGGCTCCCCCTAAAAATTTGTTTGAATTTTAAGAGCGCTCGATATTAACCGCCCTTAACTTGGAAAACCTACAAAGAAATGAACTGGTTGCTCTGGCTCTGCCGCATACCCTTGCTTATCCTTCTGGAAGGGTGTCAATGTCAATCAATATTATGAAGATGCATAAGATAAAAAAAATCTAAAATCGTTTTCGTCACGAGACATATAAGAATTCAAGACTACTATTACTATGATGACATTGTTACTTGGCCAACTAGTGAAAAAGATACTTATCCATTCGATACTGAATATTCTCTCTATATGTAGTTAATATATTTTATATACATTTTAAAGCTTAATACAAAATAAATCAACTTAAAGTCCCTTGCGACCTTAAGGTCCAGTTTTTCAGTGCGAGAATAAAGTTAAACCCGAGTTAACTCATTTCAAATTTGGTGAGTTATCTCAGGATTAACTGAACTGATGATACTTTTGATGTTTTACCCACCGAGAGTCCGAAAAAGTGGGTTTCGCCATGCCGGCCGGCGGCCATCCGTCACGTCGGTCGATGCATCCACTGTAATTTGAGCTTGAGTCTAACGGGTAAAGTCTGTTTTGCATGGAATTTGGTACAGAGCATTTTCATGTGATTCCCTAGAGTAGAAATTCGAAATTTTGTTTTAGCTCACCTGGAACGGGTAGCTGCCATACAAAAATTTTGTTTTTTGCAAATTTTCTCAAAAACGGCTCCAACGATTTTAATTAAACTTCACACCTAATATGACCGAAGTAATTGTAAGACAACCGCGTTTCAAGTTTATGGCGAAAAATTTACATTACACGTTTTTTGACAAAATGGTCCTATTTTTGGGTTATTCGCGTTTATCTTTTCCATGGTTGGACCGATTTCGATATAATTTGTCAATCTGGTGCTTTTCAATAATTCAAAGAATATTGCATTTCAAAATGAAAAAAAAAAAATCAAACTGACTTTTGACTTTTTAACATTTTCTCGTTAAATGGTGGTGAAGTATTCATGAGAACTTTGCTAGCCATTTTGAATTTTGAACGCGCAAAATTGGGTTTCCTACAAATCTCATCTACTCGCCATGATACCACGAATACTTAGTAGTACTAGATTATTGTATGCATCTTCTCATGAGTAGTTCGCAACCTCCAAAGGAACACGGCTAATATTTATCTATTATCCTGTTTTTGAATGCTCTTAGTTCATATTAGCGGAGAGGTTTATCGCCATTAACTAAGCAGAATTGTTGTTGTATTTTATATGGAAATTATATTTTAAGCGGGTATACAATACATGCACTCAAAAAACATACTTATTATTGAACCATTATAACATTTATCTTTAGGGTGTGTCTGCATTACAGTTGTTAACCACAAGAGCAAGTTCATGCGATCCAGTCTTGTATATATTTTGTACTTGCTCTATAGGGCAAGTATTGCTTTCGTTTAAAATTTTCGATGTTTCAATCAAAAGTAATTCTATATACAGTCAACTCCGCCTAAATGCACTCCGCTTTAATGAAACTTTCGGTTATATGCAACAAGAAATTTATAACGGTTTTTTTTCAGGGACCTCCCTTTAATTGAAACCTTTTTCTTTCCCCCAAATAATTATTTTGTTCTGAAACAACTCCGCTTAAGTGAGACACTGAACGCATCCCTAAATTTTTGAAGTTTGAACACATTTAAAAAATTATATTTTCATTTTCATTTCCATTCTCATCGTTCCAATACTTTCAACTGTCAGAATTATTAAAAGTTGTTTTGTTTGTTGTTCGAGGTTATTTACATTTTATTTTTCTATCTTTGGAAATATTTCACATCATATCGTTTAAAAGGAAAATAAAGTTGCAGTTATACGAAGTTTGGTTAAGTAAAACAAGGTTGCATACTTCCGAAGTTCGTTTATATGAGAACTCCGCTTAATTGCAACAAATTTTGTGCATTTTTTGTGTTGCAAATAAGCGGAGTCGTCTGTACGATGACCGAAGATCGAAAAGTCCGAAAAAGTGGGTTTAGTAATACCATCTGTCGGCTTATGCGTACTTGCCTCCGGTCCTCAAAAATTAAAAATCGAGAAGAAATTGCGTGGACTGATTGTTGGTGAATATGTTTTCTGAACTTATGTTTGGTCAAGATCAGATACTTACAGAAGAGTTGAAAACTAATACTTAATGGTGGGTTCCATCAGAAAAGTATACTTAGTCCACTTTCGAAAAGAAAAAAATGTTGAATCATATGCTATGATAACACTCTCTTAACTGCTTTATAACAATACCCCCCCGCGTGCGCATATTAATCATATCCTTAGTCTTGAAGAGGAATAATCTCAAAAATAATAGCAGAAATCATTTAAGATAACCTGTATAACTTAAAAACTAGGTCGTTTTTTGTAAGAAAATCATTTTTAATTAATAAGCTTGAACCCTTTGATTGATTTCAATCCCCCATCTCATCTCAGCACCTACTTGAAACTATCTCCAGTATCTGTAAACACACTTTAAAATAATTGCACTCACATCAGAAGCGCCACTCAAATCGATTTTCCAATTCACTGTTTCATTGCTTTTCGAAAAGGCACACAGCATCGCCCTTCGCTGCGCTCCCTCCCGCCCAATAATGGAATGGAGTACTCCAACTTTTTCAACCTTATACTTTTAACAATTCAGTGCAATGTGCATGTGCGCCATCAGCAGAGCAATTGTGCACGGATATCCTATATTCGCTCAGGTTCCTTGGAATCCCAGTTCATGCGAGATGCGATCTATATCTTTACTTTATGTGATTCGTATCTACTATCCGGTGATATAAACGTGAAACACATGCAGGCAATGCAGTGTGAAAAGTGAGACACCGTTCACTTGTATGCTTAAATTTTATAGAAATAGAAACTCATAGTCATAGAATTGAACATGAATTCATCCAATCTTCTCAGAACATCTTCACAAATTGATGCAATCGTTTTGAATCTGCACTCTCCCTCTCCCCCGTTTTCTTGTGTTTATTTTTTGATGTATCTAGATAAATCTATGCGATAACCTCAAAAATACTTGTGCTGTGCAGAGTAAATCGAAAATTTAAGAAAAAATAGGAATCTTAAGAAATCGGCCGGCGTGAAGAATTGGTTTTGAGGATTGCGCTCAGGACAAATCTTTTAAAAATTCGTCAATTTAGCTGACAGTGAGCTTCGTTTGCCAAATCAAATAAAAAAAAAACTATTTTATTGGAAATACATTTGTAGTTGAATGCTGTGGGAGTGATTTTTGTCCTGTTGTTCTGTTTATTTCTATAGTTCTGGGTAAATGGTTGCTATAGCAGTATTTTTAAGTTCTTCAGGACACTTTAAACCCCATTTTTCCGAAAGGAGTCATAGGTATATGGGTGTTCAAATTCACATAAAGTTAAGTTTCACTGAATGGATTTCGTTTTTTCGGTATTCTCACTTTGGTTTGACAATAATATTTTCGCACATCATTGTACAATGTAAATACCTATAAATATTAATTAAATTCCAGATTACATCATAATAAATATACTCGACGGGGAGTTTTCAGAGAAAAATGTCAGTCAAATAAATGCATCCTGTGGAGACTTATACGATGAAATTCTAGGAAGGTTCTCTATTATTATCATGTAACCATAGGTACCTGCTCGTATATACAACTTGCACAAACTTATTTTTATTCTGTGATGCAGGTGAGAGACAAAATAAAACAAAGGACATCATTGACGTTGTAAAACAATACATCAGGACAGAAGGCTAACTTTTACAAACAAACAGGGGTCATTTAACTGTCTTATATAGCATAGGATAGGATAAATAAACCGTGTCTAATCGCTTATCTTTTGGTACAGGATGTGAGGTTGCAAAACATAATTAGATATTCGATAGCTATTTATTCATTATAACCTATTGAATTAGGGTTTAAAGTCTGAACTTTTCTTTAAACCGAGTTAAATTCGGAGACATCCAGTCCAGGGAAAGAAACTAGTTTGACAGTGCCTTTGTTTATGTTTCTTTTAAGAGGGAATTAAGTTTACAAAATTCTACAGAGCTTATTTTTGAGTAAGGCGAATATAAAGGGTCCGCCAAATAACTTTTTTTTTTTGAAAATGGCGCAAAATATCGAGTGTAGCTTCGGCCGTGTGGCACGTAGCGCCCGCCGTCCTGTTGAAACCAAATGTTGCCAATATCCTCCTCTTCAATTTTTGTGAACAAAAATTCGTTCAACATGGCCCTATAACGATCGCCATTGACTGTAACGGCCAGTCCTTGCTCATTTTCGAAAAATGGCCCAATTATGCCTCTGGACCAAACTCCGCACCAATCAGTGACTCGTTTTGGGTGTATCGGCTTTTCAATGTATGCGTGCGGGTTTTCTGTGCCCCAAATGCGACAATTTTGCTTGTTTACTACCCGCCAAGATCAAAATGAGCTTCATCTGAAAAGATGATTTTTTGGCAAAATCGGCATCTTCTCTAAATCGATCGCAGGCCCACTTAGCGAAGCGTATACACAACCATATTCGTTCAGCGGAAGGATAAAACTAATTATCTGTCAAATCAGACATGAGCTAAGTGTTACCATTCACGAAATAAACACTAGTTGAAAAAAAACTTTAGATGGCGGACCCTTTAAAAGGGAAAAATTTTCATATATCGTATTTTTCAATCAAAATCTTAATTTTTGAAGTTGTGGTTCTTTAAGAAAGTGCGTTAAGTTAAACATTTTCAAAGAGACATTGTAATATTTGATGCTGAGATCAGGCTTGCCGTATTCCTATGAGGTTAAATTGGAATTTAAAAATAAAATACTGCAAATAGGCTGTAAAAACTGTAGCAAAAAAAAATAAAAGATAACACCGCAAAACTCATTAAAAGATTGGACGTTTTGATGTTTATTAAGGGTCTTCTAATATGGACTTCCGAACTTTGACAGTTGATAGCGGCCATATTGTTGAAGCTACACCTGTCAAATTGGCTGTCGTTTATTTAGTGTGTTTTGCCAAATCACCATATTTCCATATTTCTTTGAGAACGACGTTAGCCAGGCCATCACCGTTAACTGCGAGCGCTATAGGTCGATGATTACAAACTTCTTTTGGCCTGAATTGGATGATATGGACACCAACGACTGCGCCACACCACTCACGCCACATTGGAAATTCTGCACGAGCGATTCGAGGGGAAGGTCATCTCAAGTGGTGGAGGCCACCGAGATCGTGCGATTTGAGGCCGTTAGACTTTTTTTTGTGGGGTTATCTGAAGTCGTAGGTCTATGCGAATAAGCCATAAACCACAGCGGCCCCCAAAGCCAACATAACCCATGCCATCGGTCGAATTTAGCCTGATTTAAGCGCCACAGTCATGGAAAATTTGACATTTCGGATGCTCGCCACCCAGAGAACCCAGAGAAGCCGCCGCGGACATTTGAACGATGTTATATTCCATCAGTGTTGCCAGATGAAAAAATAATCTCCCCCCAGAAAAATTGAGAAACTCCCCAGATTACCACATTTAATCAACAAAAACCCCTAAATTTTTGTCAACTTTTTATTTTTATTCACAGCTCCTAAATTTGTTTTTAATTTTGAATTTAATTAATTCACAATAGTTGTGTAGCCACAATAGCAAAAAAAAAAAATTTAAAAAAGGTACTTAGTAATAAAAGAAAATTTGTTTGGGGTTTTCTTCACAATGTCTTAGTAAAGTTCGGACTATTTACTCGACATTTAAATTATCCGCAAATTCAATCCTCCCAATAAAAAACTTTGCGTTTCACGATTTTTAGAAATAATAAATATAGGTGTCAATTAGATGTTCCAGTTTTCCAGACGAAATAGTTTTGACTGATGAAAACTTGTAAAAAAGTAATCAATAATATTTAGATTGCCAAGTAAATTTGCTAATCGACACTTCATCGGGCCATTAAAATACTTTGAACTTTAATTATAAGTTATACTATTCAGATTTTGTGAAACATAAGGGAGATTGATAATTGACTAATAAGTTCCAAGTTGCTTATTTAGAAATTTAATTAGACATTGTGAAATAAGCCCTTAGGTCCAGTTTTTCAGTGCCGATTAAAGTTAAACCCGAGTTAAATCATCATATTTGGTGGGTTTACTCAGGATTAACTGAACAGATACTTTTGATGTTTGATGTTTGTTTAGTCATTCCGCATACATTCTCCATCCAAAAATGGCTTCCTCAGTTCACTGTAAGTTAATTTACTTCTAGAGTTAGCTTACTCTGGTTTAACTCACGAGATATAAATAAATATGAAAATTAAAATAAAGGGTCCGCCAAATAACTTTCTTTTTTTTGAAAATGGCGCAAAACATCGAGTGAAGCTTCGGCTGTGTGGCACGTAGCGCCGTCCTATTGAAACTAAATGTTGCCAATATCCTCCTCTTCAATTTTTGTGAATAAAAATTCGTTCAACATGGCCCGATAACGATCGCCATAGACTGTAACGGCCACTCCTTGCTCATTTTCGAAAAATGGCCCAATTATGCCTCTGGACCAAAATCCGCAC
This sequence comes from Leucozona laternaria, assembly GCA_932273885.2. NCBI lineage: Eukaryota > Metazoa > Arthropoda > Insecta > Diptera > Syrphidae > Leucozona > Leucozona laternaria. The sequence continues at coordinate 93,120,572 of OW026368.1, forward strand.
CAAACAGTGACTCGTTTTGGGTGTATCGGCTTTTCAATGTATGCGTGCGGGCTTTCTGTGCCCCAAATGCGACAATTTTGCTTGTTTACATACCCACCAAGGTCAAAATCAGCTTAATCTGAAAAGATGATTTTTTTGGCAAAATCGGCATCTTCTCTAAATCCATCGCAGGCTCACTTAGCGAAGCGTGTACACAACCATATTCGTTCAGCGGAAGGATCAAACTAATTATCCTAAATTATTTAAATTCCTTAAAAAAGTTCTAATACATTCTCGTTATCTTCGTTTTGGCTGTCGCGTAAGTTTGACACATCTTCTCACATTTCTTCTGTTGGTGTAAAATTCTGCCATCCAGAATGTAAGGAATATCTAACTCGTAGAACACTGTCAGCTGTTTCAATACCCATACGATTCCTCAACCTTTTAGCTCTAGATGAATCGCCCCAGATTTCCCCCCGAACATTTCGTCCCCCCAGATTACCCACAACGACAAAAAAAAAAGCCCTAGATCTAGGGGCGAACGTCTTAGCTGGCAACCCTGTATTCCATACATAATGAGATCGATAGGCCTTTAAAACGAATACAAAATTTCGATGATACCTTACACATGAACCACCCTGTACTGTACACACATACACATGTACCTGTCTAAATCCTAAATTTTGTTTTATTAAATGCGAGATTTGAAATTTCGAGATTTTAGTTTGCGGAATTTTGTATTTGCAATATTGTAAAAAGCTATTCTAACGGAAAATATCACTTACCTTATCGCATATATAATCGATAAATAGAGTTATTGGTCTTTGAGAAAAATTAGACACCTAAGTAATAAAAACAGCTGGAATCCATAACATTCTTAAAAATAGACAATCAAAAATTGATAGTATACTTTCTTATGTTATTTTGAAAGCATTGAAAATAATAGCAAATTGAAATTGCTGTACCTATTCTCACACCAGATGTTACCAAATTCTTTTGATCTCGTTTTTTCGTCTGTGTATGCATATTGTATATTATTTGTGTGTGTGTGTGTATTTCTTTTTGTTCACTTTTGACACATTTTTCATTAAATTTAGGTAGAAGTATATTATTACAGAAAATTGATCCTTTTTAAGATAATAAAATACATGTTTGGGTAATTTCGACACGCTAAGATGACTCGAATGTCGAAAATTTCTATAGATTGGTATAAACAACACAAAAAAGGTAGATATCTTAAAATCTCTGATCGAAGGTCAAAGGAAGGATGTTTGTAACTACTTATTCCTATACCTATTTGCTGTGTGATGTGATCAAAGAAGAATTATGAACGGTATGAATACGTATAGGGGCACCTCAGATTATCCACGGGAACTTGAGTGGCTTCTGCAGAATCCTATTGCATGGATTTTTAACTACATTTATGCGGTTCTGACGGGATTTGGTTGTTGATGTATAGTAGACACAATAATTCATATCCTTCGCCCATAAATACAAAATTTTATGCACACATATTCGCATCCTATTGTTCGGTTCCCAGAAGTCGGATTGCACTGCCTCGGTTTCGACTTCATTCTTCATGGTTTATGTCTGTTTTGATTCTTGTCCTCGGTTTTTTTTTTTGGTAAGACGTTCTTCCTGCGGTCTGCACACACAAAATCAAACATTAATTATTAATTAGGCTCTGGTATATGGAGGGAAACCTATACTGCTGCTATACAGAAGGTATTTATGTTGTACGTTGTACCGTTTGTTGGCGGTGCGGTGGTGGCGACGGATTAGTATCCTTTTTCAAATGCATATGTGATATTCAAAGGCGGATATGCAGTATAGAACCCTAATTCTATGCTTAGCATTAATACTGACTAACAGTGAGTCCAAAGGCAATACTCTGGATTTGTACACAAAAACTCCTAGAAGTTTAAAACTAAATACCATCAGCCGTATCTATTAGATTTTCTTAAAATAGCTCTTAGACCCTGTTTTTCAGTGGTGATTTAAACCAGAATTAGCTTAATCTAGAAGTAAATTAATCCACAGTGAACTGAGGAAACAGTTTTTCGGTGGAGAAAGCATGCGGAGCTACTTAACAATATTATAGGCGCAGTGTCAAAAGTCCACAAGTCAAAAGTCCACAATAGACTTTTGACCCACTTGGATGAGTTACAAGTCCACTTATAAATTGTGAACTTTTAACTCACCCAAGCGGGTCATTAATGACCCGCAGATTGTGGTCTCATGGCTCATTTAGGTGGGCCATAAGTCCATAATTATTTGAAATTGTCATTTTAGTGTAGAAACTAGCAAATTTCACTATGACAATATAAATTTTTAAAAATGAAAGAAATTCTATGGACTTCTGGCCCAATTGGATGGGTTAAAAGTTCACAATTGATTTGTGGACTTGGAACTCATCCAAGTGGGTCAAAAGTCTATTGTGGACTTTTTACTTGTGGACTTTTGACACTGCGCCAACAATATACGATGAAAACCACTGTTCAGTTAATCCTGGGTTAACACACGCAATTTGATGAGTTAACTCGGGTTTATCTTTAATCTCGCACTGAAAAACTGAACCTTAAAGGTTGTTTAGTTAAATTTGCCTTTAAACAACGTTACTTAAATTCTTATCCATAATCGATTTTCTATTGGCATGTAACGAAACGATCGTAATGTAAGAAACCGGATGTATAGTCCACTGCAAAAGAAATTAAACCACACTCCATTTTGATTTATGATGTTTTTTTGTTTGTGTTCGTAAATATCTTTGGTTATCAGACAAGCCGTGAAGCTTAAACATAAGCTTCACGCCCTGTCTTTTTATAAAAAAATGTTCAGAAACTATTTTCAGATGTCAAAATATATTTAAGATGGCTTTAAGTACCTAACCTTTAAGCACAGTGGATGCGGTTCGAGTTAAGAGGCCTTTAAGTAACGTTGCTTAAATGCAAAAATTGGTTATAACGGGTGATTTTTTAGCTGGTTTGGTTTTGGCAACACTGGTTTTGACAGCTGACGTGTGTTTAGTACCTTGTGTCACTGTCAAACAGCTTCAGTTTGGTTTGCAATTTAACCATGGATCGTCTTACAAATGAACAACGCTTGCAAATTATTGAATTTTACTATCAAAATTCGTGCTCGGTTCGAAATGTTCATCGCGCGCTGCTTCCATTTTATGATCGGCATTCTCGACCTTCTGAGCAGTCTATTCGGAAGATTGTGACCAAATTTCGCACCAAATTTACTTTTTTGGACATTAAACCACCAACACGTTTACGTACTGTGCGTAGTGAAGAAAATATTGCGGCCGTATCAGCTAGTGTGACAGAAGACCGCGAAATGTCGATTCGGCGCCGTTCCCAGCAGTTAGGCCTTTGTTACAGCACTACGTGGAAAATTTTGCGGAAGGATTTGGGCGTAAAGCCTTTTAAGATACAGCTGGTGCAAGAACTAAAGCCAGCCGACCTACCACAACGCCGAATTTTTGGTGAATGGGCTCTTGGAAAGCTGGCCGAGGATCAGCTTTTTTATCGAAAAATTGTGTTCAGCGATGAGGCTCATTTTTGGTTGAATGGGTACGTAAATAAGCAAAATTGCCGCATTTGGAGTGAAGATCAGCCAGAAGCATTGCAACAGCTACCAATGCATCCCGAAAAAGCTACTGTTTGGTGCGGTTTATGGGCCGGCGGCATTATTGGGCCATATTTCTTCAAAGATGATGCGAATCGCAGCGTTACTGTCAATGGTGAACGCTACCGAGCGATGATAACAAACTTTTTTTTGCCCGAAATGGAAGTTCTTGACTTGCATGATATGTGGTTTCAACAAGACGGTGCCACATGCCACACAGCACGCGAAACAATGGCGCAATTGCGAGGCGAGTTTAGTGAACAGTTAATTTCACGTTTCGGGCCGGTCAATTGGCCGCCTAGATCGTGCGATTTGACACCATTAGATTATTTTTTGTGGGGGTATGTCAAGGCTAATGTCTATAGGGACAAGCCCGCTTCGATTGACGCACTGGAAGCCAACATCCATGCATTCATTCGTGAGATACCGGCTGATATGTGTGAAAGAGTATGCCAAAATTGGACTCAGCGGATGGGCTACCTGAGACGCAGCCGCGGTAAACATTTGCATGAAATTATCTGTAAACATTAAATTGCAAGGTTCAAACTATCGATTCAAATAAATATTTCATTCATTTTTTTGAATTTTTTGTGTTTTTTTTTAAAAAAAAGTTCTAAACCTCTTAAAAAACCACCCATTATATACCGATTCCGCACTAACGAGCTATTTAGATGTATTTTAAAGTTAAGAAGGCTTTCCTAGGTACTGTTTCCTTAAAAAGCAGATTTACTCACACAATACCTTTTTAAAATGCAAATGGTGTTTCATTTTTTGACATGAAGTTGGAGTGAGAAAGAAAGATTCGATTTTCCAATGAATGCATCCAGCGCGACACAACATAGGTTACTTCGATTATTTAAACTATTGGCCCTAAGATAGTTTTACTATAGGTTAATTTGATTAACGAATTAAATTTGTATCGTAAATCTTCGAGAATTAAAAAAGATTAATATACGGGTGGCAATGGCGCAGTGGATGTAGTGCTTGACTGCTAACTTAGAGGTGTAGGTTCGAACCCCACTCTAGGCAGAATTCTTTTCTATATTCCCCCAGTTATACAACTGGACGCCAGCGCCACCCGTGGGATTCCATGAGACAATTAATACCTTATTTCTCAGTCCACTGTGCCAAACAAAATTTCCTTCCTATCCTTCTATTCCTTCTAACTAGTGCCGTGCAATTCAGGTTGCATTTAAAAGACCTTAGGTCTTACAGGCATATAGTTAAAATTATTATTATTATTAAGGATAAATCTAATTTAATCTCGGTTAAGTAGTCGGTGGAAACTTAGTATAACTCAATAATGCTGGCTAATTGAACACACGTAAAATAAAGTTTGACCGCAAAAATTCATTTGGCCATGACATACAATATATTTAGACAGTGTCCCTTCTGGTTCGTACCTATGAACTTCGTTCATACGTTCATTCGACAGTAGTAGAAATTGTTCAATGATCTATGCTTGATCCGATTATAAGCGAGAAAAAGATGCTCCTCGTGTATGGACTTTCGTCTTTCGGCAACCATATCTCGCAGACGAAGTTTCGTTTTTTTTGTATTGTTTTTTTTTTTTTTATTTTTAATAATTTATAAACGAAAGCAAAACAGTTTCATGTGAAATAAGTTTTTTTTTCGTATAGGTAGGACGGTTACGGTTAGTCTTTGTTGCTTGTTGGTATAGTTAAAAGAGCTTAAACCATCCTTATGTCGTGTTCGGTTTTTGGAAATGATATATAAATATTTTGTGACATCTGGGTAATTGGCTAGAAACATGTCCTTTTCTGCTGATCCGTTCAATATGTGTGGGGGTATACCTATATACAAAAGATTCTTTAAACGAAAGTGAAGGTTAAAGTTATTTTAGGTTCCCAGAGGTACGAGCAATATACACAAGAAACTTCAATAATGGAAAAATAAATCCATATGAACTTTTATTATTTTTTTTAATAGATAGATATAAATATTTATTATCTAGGTAGGTAGTTATTTTTTATTATTTGTTGATAGGTATAATAGATTTTATTAAAGTAGTTTAACAAAATAATTATGGGATTACAAAATGAATATAAGCAAATCCTTTTGAAAAAAAAAATAATTTGAATAATAAAACGTTCTTATTTCTTTCCATTAATAATTTCATAACCAAGCAAAATAAGAAAAAATGGTCGATTGGATATAATTAAGTAGGTAAATCTGTGTGTAATCACTATGAAGTTTTTAGTCATCTCAACATAATTTTCTATAAGTTATAGGTACCATTCAACTCAACGAACAGGAAAGTCGGTCATCAAAAATCAGAACTTCTACAACAAGCATACGCAGTTTGCACTATTTCAATTTGTGTTTAATACTTTAATATTGTAATTATAAACGCTGAAAAAGTAGCAGTACCAATATTGAACTTTGTGGAACGCCACGTAAGAGGCAAACAATTTCAGATACTCTCATTTCGTAAATCCACTAGACTAGTATGTTTTAGACGATTACAGCACAAGTGGAGCTATGTATTATATGGATTGTGGTTTGTGGAGCTGTAGGTATTGTAGTGCTGTTGAGCTGTCGGTGCTGTAGTGATGGCTGTGATGGAGTTATATTGAACATATAAAATTATGACGTCGTTGTACGTTTTTAACTTCATTGCCAACGACGCGATTTTGGGTAAATTTTCTTCAAAACTAGGATGATGTCCCACTGACGCACTGGTTCTTAAACACCCTCGAGATGCTTCGAGTCTATCTTTACTTTATTGATACATTTTTTTACGAATTATATGAGCATTTCAAGAAATTCTTTATAAATCCTATCGGAAGAAAATTGGAAAAACAAAGTATGAAATCTTAAAGGTCTGGTAATTGATCATAAAAGTTCAGTTAGTTTAAGTATTTGGCCGGCCATAAGTGATTTTTTATGAATTTTGTAAGTTTAAAAATGTTAATATCTATATGCCATTTGAAAAAAGGCATTATAGTCAGTTATAGCTATCATTTATGACCATTTTTGAAAATTAAAATTTTAAGTCTTGAGACACTTGAAAAAGCAAAAGCCAATATCACGAGTTTCGATGATAGCTATAACTGATGTCGTCTAATAGTTGGTGATAAAAATTTCAGTTGGTTTTATTAATTAGTCAGCTATAATTTTTTTTATGAATTTTTAAACTATTTTTCCAAGGCCATTAAAGAGTTTTTAAGGGAGCAAGAATTTTTATTAGCTCCTCATTAAAAAAAGATTGGCTGGATTTAATAACTTTGGCTGACCAAATCTTAAAACGAATTGACCTTTCAGCACCATTTAATGACCTTTTAAATAGTAGGTACATTTTGAACTACAGCCTAAACGACTGAAGCGATTTTCTTGAAATTAAGCTCTAAAAATTAAGGTACCTATGTACCTTTGCCATACAAACGTTTTGACAAATTTATTTACCTTGGAAAAGGCTCCAGAGGTTTTGATAAGATTTTTTCTACACTGTAGTACATATGAATAAATGATTAATATAGTCTTTAAAATTCGAAGTAACTTTAACCACAAGAGCATTTCGTGCGATCAAATCGTGTTTTTTTCGAACATTATAGAAAATGGTCTTTTAAATGTTCTTTTCAGAGCAATTTCTATGAAGAGCGCTTATTTTATCTGCTTTTCTACATCCCAAATAATTTATTTGACGTATGGTCTCTGGTGGAAAGTCTCAATTCTCCATTGTAATATCCAGCTGATCCATTTGCATCCCTTTACATAATTTCGCTGTCATATTCTCATCGCAGTTTTCTGGTGATGTGTTAATTAGGTACAGAGATTCCTTCAATAGCCGCACTGCACGAATGTAGAATTCTTGATGCGGCTTAATTTAACCCTCCCATTGCGATATTTAGACATTTAAAAATTAAATCGAATGGGCATCGGTATTTCCTTTGACATTGTATCGAATTTCTAAAGTTTATATAGTTAAAAAATAGATGTACAGGGTACTTTGCATAAGATGAAACAAGAGGCTAGGGCATGTGGAATTTTATGATAGGGGTCTATTTTAGATAATTGAAATTTTAGGTGGGACATTTACCTACCAAATCTACAACGCCAACACATACAATGTTTAAATCTAACTGCTTTTAAACCGTTTGCTGATACGAAACATAAATATATATGTTCTCCTTTAACACATAATATGTTCTACGTTTTATTCAGCATAAGCTCTTAAGTTAACTAAAAATTCTTTCGTTTTTTTTCTTACGGCAAATTGGCCTTAGGGAATAGTTATTGAAAATTAATTTTCAAACACAAAACTTAAAAATAAATGAAAAAAATTAGGTTCACACTATTTTTTTCAAAATTTTACGTTTTTAATTAGTATTTTTGCTTTTAATATTCAATGTTCTTTGTCGAACACTAAAAACCAGATGCATTGGTTCAGGTTTTTGACTAAAAAAAAACGTCTGAAAAGGGCCACCATTTTGAAAACGGCGTTTATACTCCCATTTACCCTATAACGAATTTTTTATATAGATTTGTACGAAAAAATATTCTCTATACATTTTTGACAACTCTTTTAAATTAAATAATATTGTCAAAAAACTTTCAAATTTTTGTACTTGGAAACGATTTTTAGCGTTTATCCCGTCTTTCCAGAGCTGACTGAAAAAAACGATTATGATAATTCGTGTAGATCACTAAATTTCCTACATTTCTATTTATAAAACTTTTCTGAGCGTTTAACACAACTTAAGATAGCTCATTCGATTCAGTATAAAAAAAAGAAAATTAAAATTGAAGACTAACTAAAACTTTCAAAATTCAAAATGTAGCTTAAAATGGTATTTAAAGTTAGGTATAGATTTTTCCCTTTTAACTATACCAATTTACGAACAAAAACGAAAAAACATCATAGAACAAAATGGAGTGAGCTTTTATTTTATTTGCTTTGAACTATACATACGGTGACCATATTTTCAAATTCCAAATAATGAACAAAAAGAAAAAAAATTAAGCCCAGGATATAACTCAATTAAATAATACAACAAGGATTCAATCTTTGCTTTAGTTAATTAAAATTAATATATTACACAAGGAACTATTAATATGTATATTAAGCAAAATAAATAAATTAAATCTGATTTTTGTCAGGTCATTTCATAGTTAAATTTAGTAATTAAAATTTATTTCATAGTTTCGACTTAACATTCAGTAAATTAGGGCACGTTTGCATTATCATTTTATTGAAAGAATTTTGATTTGGTTAATTTTTCGTTTTTGTTTTAACAAAATTAAATAAAATACTGAAAAAAATAATGAACAAGCTTTTAAAATAATAAAAATGTTTATGTTTTTGAATACAAAATAATTCATAATGATAATGAACATCTACCTACTTCAAATAATGAACATTTAATTATAATAATGAACGGATGGTCACCGTAACTATACATCCAGTTGCTTCTCTCTCTATCTTATTAGTTTAATGACCAGGTTTGTGCGTTCTGGCGTTACGTAACATTACAAATAGAAGAATAAGTATAAATAGAAGAATAGAATTTAAGTAACGTTGTTTAAAGGCAAATTTAATATTTAAGCACACTCCACACTGAACTAATTAACCTTTGAAAGGAGTTTTAAGAAAATCTAATAGACGCTGCTGTAGGTAAGTAGTGTTTAAGTTGTTGTTTTAACTTATCTGTCATACAACAATTTTGTTTTTATCGCGCTTTCTCAAAAATTCTTCCTAAGCTTTGATTAAACTTAAGCACATGATTAAATAAAACTCTGTTAAAGGTTTTTGGCCCAACTTTTCGCATAAATTATTTCAAGTGATCAGTTAAAATATATAAATAATCATTGTTTCAGAAAATGTAATACAGTCGACTCTCCCTTAGTCGAATTTTCACGGGATACCAGGATTTATTCGAGTTAGAGAGAGAGTTTTGGAAAAAATCGAGTTATAGAGAGAAAGATTTTTTTTTTATTTATTTTTTATTTAATAAAAAAATGTTAATATACATACTTACAAAAAGTTAACAAAAAAATATAGCTTCTTGCTTATTTAAAAAAGTAATAACAAGATAAGGACTCATGACTTCATCGAAACAAAAAAAAAAAAATATAATAAACGATGCTATAAATACATATTAAGGGTATTGAACTGTCTAGGTAGTTGATGGTAATGGAAGGGGTAATGGTTTTTTTTATTTTGTTTTGCGCTAAACAAGTTAGAGAGAGGTTCGACTTAGAGGGAGTTCGACTTAGGGAATGGTTTTTGTATGGAAAATTGAAGGGAATGTTAAAATATGGCGAAAAAGTATGAGTTAGAGAGAAATTCGACTAAGGGAGAGTACGAATAAGGGAGAGTCGACTGTAATTATAAATTTTATTTTATTACCAACATAAGTTACCTACTGATTTAGCTTTTAAATCGTCTCAAATTAAAAGGCCTAGCCTTGATATAGCCTTGAACCCCAGGAGCAAGTTTGTACAATCCACAGCCGTGCATTTTATCACAGATTTATATTACTTGAAGTAAAAATCGATTTATTTATCGAAACTAACGCAACTTTCCATTGCATAAAAAAACCACTTTGTATTGACGTTCCCAGGCTAAAATTTACTTTCGTTTTGCATATAGAAAAGGTACACGTTTCAAATTCTCCCACAAAACTAATTACAGCCAAACCGCTTTTCCAAAAAAAAATCCCATGACGTAGGATATGCTTCATTCATTTCTAACTCATTTTATTACACCAATTAAACGCATTTTGCTGATTTCGTATTCATAAATAAAAATTCCAAATCAGAGACAAACAAGAACGAAAAAAAAAATAACAAAAATAAATCATAAATCCTTCTAAGCTATAAGCACCAGGGTAAACAATTTGCTGCCGCATTTGTTTGCTCAGATTCAGAGTCAGAGTCGTCCTGCAATGTTTTCTAAATGTGAATTGGATATGAGGATGCAATGAGCCTTTTCACAGTACAAAGGCGCTAGGCTACGGGCGAAGCGAAAAAACCACGTTCACTATATCTAGCTATTGTGCTGAGCCATTTCAGTTCATTTGTTCTCAATATTTGGATTAGGTACTCGTTCTCTGATGGCAATATATTTTTGTTCTACATAAACATTGGAAAAGAGTGAAAACAAAAAAAGGCGCTCTTTCGACAATATCTATCAAATATTTACATCTGTTTTGGATGTTTTTTTTTTTATTTTTTTAATTTTTATTATTTCCCAACGCGAGTAGTATATGAATGAGTGACTGAATATGAATGAAGAAATCAAGGATTAACTTAAATTAAACAAACAAAAAAACAACACACATTCAGTCATGAATTGGTGGGATCGGGATGGAATAGACGACAATAAAAATAACCAACCATAATGCTTGTCGTTCTATCCATCCGATCAATGATGGTGGGAAAGCGGCATTATTAAGAGGAACCGCCCGCGCCGTCAGCCATTGGAATCTGAAATCTCTATCCCACCCACATACTCGTATGCATGTAAAAAGACTTCGAATACGGAGACTGAATTTAAACACGAAATGTAAATAAAATAAAAAGTAAGCATCTTTAAGATAAGCATATTCATACGAACTTATGATCCGCCGCAGATAAATAAGGTGGATTTGGAAATTAATTTTTTTCTTGTTTTTGTTTTTACTCGCTGTTGCTCATTGGGCATAGGATTTTGTCACGAACTGACATTAAAAAATGTGCATGTTCTCATTTTTATAAATTTAAAGTTAATGCGTGCTAGATTTTAACAACAGCAACAACAAAAAAATATAAAAAAAATCAATAAAGCAAAAAATTTTAAAGTGAACCAATAAATAAATTTAAAGCTAATATTTATGATTAATTTTGCTTTCCAACAAAATACAGTCACTTTAGTTCTATAGAAAATAAATATAATAAAATTCAGGTAGTGTTGTAGGTTAATTTGAATTTTATGAGAGAAATATACTTCCGATGAAATACCAACAGCAGGTAATTATGTGTACATTGCACTTTAAAAAATATAATAATATCAAACATTTATATAAACTTTGCCATATGGAATACTAAGTTTTATTAAACACTCCATCAACGCAACGGTTGCTAGATTAGTTAGTAAACGAAATTAAACAAATATTTGTTTTGACTTTAATAGAAATTGCATAAATCAAAAACCATGTATACCTAATGAAAATACCCATTTTTTTGTTTGGGGCAATTTGCAATTTTTGTACTAAATATAAACAGAATTTGAAAATGTTTGAATTAGGGGAGTTTTTAATTTGGAAATAGAGCAACATCGAACATAAATTTGAGTCAATAAAGGTTTTTAATCCGAACTTATAAATTGAACTTAAAATTGGTTGTGCGATTTCTGATACATTCGGTCTATAAAACTGTTAGAACAAGAACTAATTATTGGATAAGTGAAATAGGGCTACGGGCATTGGGATCTTAGCACACCTCATTTGTCGGATATTCGCAAAAAAGTATATCATTTGTAAGTATTTAGTGACGATTCCAATTTTCATGCTGATCAGCCAAAAGATGTCAAAAGATTTTGATATAAAAATTCAGAAGCTATTATTATTAAAATTACGTTAAAAATGTATGTTTGAAAAATATTTTTTCGCAACAATTTTGGAACTTTTGATAATTCATAAGTGTTATGTGCTCAACTTGTGCCGTAAATATTTTTGCAAAATCCGCAAAAGGCAGCATAAGTTGAGCTTATTACAGCACACATTTTTTTTTTTTAATCCAAAATGGCGGTGCTAACTTCACGCTATGGCGATTTGCAAAAAATAGTATCGGGGAAATATGCGAATTTTTCTTGCTTATATTTTTGGTTCTTTAGGACGAAAAAGTGAGCACAAAACAGTACATCTTTGATTTTTAAGAAAATCGTAATTTAAAAAAAAAAAAAACAATCCATACAATTTGCAAAGTTGCGAACTTTTTCAAAAATATTTACGGAACAAACAGCACAAGTTTAGCACATAACTGTACATTTTTTTTTTGAAACTCCAAAATGGCGATGCTTACTTCACGTTATAGGGCTTCGCAAAATTTAGCATCGACCATAAAAGTTGCAAATATGCGAACTTTTTTTTATCTTTTCGACTCTTAGAACAAAAAATTGTGCACAATATGAAACATGTGCACACTTTGAAATTTCAAAAAAAACTTGATTTTGCAAAAAATTAAATGCGTTAAAAAATCGATAATGGCGATGCTAATTTCACGCAAAAAGTATTATGTGAGCTTATAAAAATCAACACTATAGCCCCGTGTTGCACATTTATGGAAATTTGAACCAACTTGATGTACAGTATTACAGTCTTAATTAATGAAAAAAGGCGTGGTTTTAAAAATTATTAATTTTTTTTATGTAAGTAGGTACCTGCCTTTAAAATTTTGTAAACATTTCTGAAAAAATAGGTAGTTACGTCAATTTAAAGTATTTTATTAAGTAGAGTTAATAATTGAATTTGAAAAAAAAAATGCAATCATCCGGTATTAAAATATCGAATTTTCAAAAATGTATTCAAAAAATTTTGATTAACCATTTTTTTTTTTAAACTTATTACAAGATTCAGTATTAAAAATGTAGTTTTAATCGGATAATCAGATAATAAGACAAATACTATATTTTTGGCAAATGGATAAAATATAGGTTCTTATTACTAATTTATTTCAGAACCACAGTGGTGCATTTTTTTTTTTTAAATAAGAATAAAGTACTTCTTATTTCGCGTACGTATTAAAAGCAACTTCATAACTTTCCACAATCCATTATTTGGACTTGTTAGTTATATTTTACACAAATTAAGAATTTAGCATGAGCAAAAAAAGCTTTTAAATCAATTTTTGAAAATTTTACCACTCGGCAATTTAAAATTTTAAATTAAAATTCACGGGATTATAATTTTGAAGCTAACCGAAATGCCGCATCACATTAAAATCCTATTAAAGTCTTAAAGACATTTTTACCATCAATTCAAAGACATTTACAGTCTTTTAGCGAAATGAATTCAAGTCATAAAGAGTCGATAATATTAATTTTAATATACCAATCTCAATATTTCTAGAGCTTCGCCGAAACGACATAAAAATACCATTATCAAAGGTAAAGCAAAGTAACCGACGAGACATTTGCCAACTCCGGTAATAAAACCTTGACGAAGACGAAAGGCAAGACTCACTCGGTTCAAATTTCCAATAAAAAATTTACGCAGTCGCACACACCACAAACACATGCATAAGCGTCGTGGATCGTCGCATCGGTCGTATTGAATTTCAATTTCATATGCGCAGACTGCGCCAACTGATTCCAAATCCGTTGAACAGTAGAAGGCGTTAAAATTCCAATTAACGCCCCTGGATTCGAGTTTTTCTTTTTCCTTCTTTGTTTCTGAATTTAAATGTCGTATCCTTCGTGATATGGAAGATGGTATCTTCGGAACGAAATTCTTCCTTGAAGGCTGCTGCACGAAATCAGAAATCAAATAAGCAGATGCAGTATATTTAATTGATTTAATGTCAGAGTGTGGAAGATTTGGTGAAATAGGCGGACAAAAGGGATAATTTCCATTCTGACCAACTGCTTTACAACACTTTCGATTTCTTCTCTTTATTTTCTTCCTCAAACAAAACCTGTGGAAATATCTATTTCGTTTATTCATTTTTTATTCGATTCAGGTGAGAAAATGGTTCGATTTAGCTGCTGAATCAATACGCCTACAATTTCCAGGATAAGCCGCTTTACTCGTCCGTCGCCGACCGTCGCCGACCGTTGCTTAATTTATGGGAATTTTCTTGAAGGAATCCTGAGAAATATTCGTATCCATTGTGGGGCCGTCTTAAGTTCGAATTAAATTTATTACTTATTATCATTTTATTGGACATCGTTTACGGACGAACCTTCGCTGGATAAGTTTTATTTTATGGCATTTTCGAATGCCCACTCATTTGTCAGGTTATACCTAGTCAGGGGCAGTAGCGGCGCGGTGGTGGTGGCGGAAACTCGTTTCAACCGTTTTATGACTTAAATTTCCTGGACACCTGATTGTGCAATGTTGTTCTGGTTTATTGTCGCCAGAGTTTTAAGGGATTATTATTGAATGGTTGTTGGTTTATATATATATATAAATGACGTCGAAAATCAATTTGCAGTTAATGTCACTTTGAGATGAATTATGCGATTATTTTTGTTTTTTGTTTTATCTTTGGTGGATAGTATATATTTTTGTGGTAGGAATGAGAGATTTCGTATTTGATGTGGTAGATTTTTTAATTGTTATAAGAATACAAAGATTTTTTTTAGCTCTTTCTCTGCAACGGTAAAGTTTCAAACAAATAAATTTTTATTTATACTTTTTTGATGCATACAAAAATTTATCAAAACCTGTTGACCCGTTGGGCTGTGGCTCGTGTGGCCCAAGCAGTGCTGGGGATCAGGGGAAAAATCCCTCCCTTTAGGTATTTCGACTTTTAAGTGGAAATGTTTTTAAAAATTTTGCCGGAAAAAGACAGAAATTATAGTCGATTCTTTTAAAATCATTCGACAAAAGCAAAATCATAATTTTTATTGTGATGGCAATAGTAGTCGGCCCTTTAACATTTTTTTTTTATGTTCAACTGGTCCTTAAAAATCAAATATTCAATTGCGGAATAGAGTATTTAGATTATCTTATTATTGGGATTGTGTAGATTATAAAATTTTAAACGTTTTAAGTAAATTTTCTACCAAAAATAAATTATTTAATTTTTTTGTGATTTTCGATAGTCAGCGGGGGAGGCTGATCTTATAGGGGAATTAAAGAAATGTTGTCTCCTAATGGCAGCCCCCCTTGTAAATATCTATTTAACAATATTTTACAATATTTTTAATTTAAAAAGTTTAAATTAAACTATAAATAACCTATAAATAATCATATAAAGCAGATAACTTCAATATTTTGGTAATTAAAGTTCTTTTTCCCAAAACACTTCTACTAATTTAAATTTAACAACCAAATCACACAGTCGATATTGAGAAGAACTTGAAGCAAACTTGCATTTTTAACAAAAAAAAGGAGCAGCTGGCATTGGCACAAGATTTTGAATCCAGGCAGAAGATAAGTTAGGCTTTTAGAAAACAAAAATTTCATGGTAAATAAACTAAAACCGTTACTATTTTGCTGCATTTTATAACGAAGTGGCTGACTACTGGAGGGGGCTGACCTTACATGCCATATCACATACCTCATAAAACAAAGTCGGTTTAGTTACACCATTTATAACTCAAGAACGGTTGGACCGATTTTAATGATCTCTGATTTGTTGGCAGAATAAGAATATATCGGGATAATTCAATTTGTAGGGTGAATTGGGGTAAAATGAAAAAAAAACCTATCCGATTGAAAAAAAACTCTGCCTGCATTTAAAAGGTAAGGTATTCTTATGATTGATTTCAAGGAATTTTTTTTTAAGTTTTGCTATTTGTAGGGTGAAATGGGGTAAAAATAAAAAATGTCTAATTTAAGAGATTTTTGTTCTTTTTGTGTTTGGAAGGATATTTTGAGTGGATGGCTTGAGCAATATTCTTATCAAAAATTTGATATTTATAGGGTGAAAGGGGGTATCCGATTTCAAAAATTCTCTTTGTGTTTGAAAGGTTATTTAAAAAAAAAATGCTATTAATAGAGTGAAATGGGATAAAAATAAAACAGTGGTCTTCGAATACAAAAATTCTTTCTGTGTTGGGAAAGTATTAAAAGTTTGACTTAGAGGATCATATTTTTAAAAATTTAGCCTTTCATAACGATAAGTGGGTTAGCACCCAGAAAGTAGTATTCGATTACAAAAAGCCAACAAATTATATTTTCTATTGTAATTTGTATGTTAAGCTAAGGTTTGTCTACCCGTGCGAAGCCGGGCGGGTGAGCTAGTAATAGAAAAACTAAACTTAAAAATAATATTTAGTTAGAAACTTTTTAACGTTTCTTTTTTAAGTGACGATCACTTATTTCATTTTTAATGATACTAAAACGCAAAAGATCATCACATTTATCATATCAAATTTATTTTTCACCAAGGAATTTGACTAACTTCAAAAATAGGTATCCAATTAGGGAAAAAAGAAAAGATTTATGGGACAAAAAGGAAATTTTCCTAATGGCTGAAGGGGTTTCTTTAAAAAAAAATACCCTCCCCCCAGCGGCATGACATACTTTTACCTTCACATTTTGTT
The DNA here is from genome assembly GCA_932273885.2 of Leucozona laternaria. Classification (NCBI taxonomy): domain Eukaryota; kingdom Metazoa; phylum Arthropoda; class Insecta; order Diptera; family Syrphidae; genus Leucozona; species Leucozona laternaria. The sequence goes on from OW026368.1 coordinate 93,137,394, forward strand.
TTAAAATAAACTGATGGTTTTCGAGATATTTAAGAAAAAACTGATCTTCACCCCCTTTCACCCTCCTAAAAACTTTAGCGCAGGTCATAATTTAGGATACTTTTTGGAAAAAGCATATAAGACATCAAAATAAATCACTCCGCAAAAAAATTCAGCTTTGAAGGAATTTTTTCGAAGTGAAAGTATAATTTTTCTTGGCTATACCTACTGTAATTTCCCGATTTGAAAGAGACTTACAAATATTTTATGTTTTAAAAATTCTGTAGAACTCAGAGTTGCATCTGAGAAGTTCTAAAACACATTTATACTCTAACTCATATATATGGTGTTCCATAATGAGTGGTCCAAATTGAAACAAGTGTTAGGCCAGATCATGATCTCTCAGAATTAAGTAACTTTTTTACACCGCATCATAAGGGTTTTCGATTAACAGCTGTATTTTGAAATTTTGGGAAAACACCTACTTTGAACCAGTTTTTAAATCTCACGCCCTTCGCATAATTGATTTTTTTTTTTATTTTTTCCCTCGAACACGTAAAACCATTTTTTTTTTCACTTAAATATTTTTGATTTCCTGCATCATTTTGGTAAAAATTAATAGAAAAAATAATATTTTGATAAAATCTAACTTTTGGTTAAATTTTTAATATGTAGAGCATCCTGTACAAATTTGTATGACTGAATAAGTGAATACTCATTTCAACTTTAAAAAATTGCTGGTAAAGCTAGCTTTAGATCGAATGTTTTAACAATTTGAACTCAATCAGGCAGGGTTGTAATAACAGCTATGATTTTTATTTTCATTTTTATTTTGACTATTGGCGCTTTGACCTAATATTTTCTGACTTGATTTACAAAAATTGTTCAAAATGACCCCCTTCTGCACTTATAGGAGCCCAACAACGTTTTGAAACTGTCGTCTTATGGAGTTCACTATTGCTTCTTATTGACTTAGGCTTAATACTATTTTTAGTTTGCACCATTGAGTATGGGACACCCGGTATAAAGTTTAAATAAAATCAACCTATCTATTTCAATCTCCTTACACTTTTTTCGTCTTCCGTAACATCTTTATGTCAAATTTGATTAAAATCACGAATTCGATTTTATGAACGAATGTATAAGTTGTGTTTAATGTATTTACATCGCCTTTAAAAATGTGTTATTTACCAATATCGGCAAGATTATTCCAAAAAAAAAAAGTTGTCGAAATATTTTCCACTATATTACAAGTTCAAACTATGGATGGTCAAGGCACTAAGGATACATAGGGCTGGCCACGAGCCGAGAAAAGTTTCTATACCAAGGAGAATCATATGAACTTGCCATTAATACAATTGATCACATTTTAGAATTATGTGACCCTAATGATGAAATCCTTCTTTTCGGTGACTTCAACCTTCCTAACCTCAAATGGATTTCATCAGACGATAAATCTTTCTTTGTTGCTTCCAATCCCACCTCTTCTAAGGAATGTCTTTTCCTAGACCGCTTAGCAGATTCCAGTCTCTGTCAAGTTAATGGCATCCCAAATCACATGGGTAGGCATCTAGACCTTATTTTCACAACAGATTCTTTTAATTCGTCAGTCTCATCTTGTCAACTTTCTTTATCTACCATTGACAACTACCATCCCCCCCTTCTTCTCTCATTTTTCCACAACTCTCCTCTAATATGCACTCCCCCTACAGAATTATGGTCGTACGATTTCCATAAAGCAAACTTCCGCCATATTAATCAATACCTCAACAAAGTTCCATTTAACTTTGATAACCTATCAGTAAAAGATGCTTTAGACATTTTTTACAAGGAAATATATTATTCTATTTCTCTATTTGTTCCATTCTCTCGTCACAAAACTTTAACTACCTCCCCCCCTTGGTATAATCGAAGGCTCCGTTCTCTGAGAAACAAAAGAAACAAGTTATGGTCAACCTTTCTTCGTACTCAATCTCCCAGTGATTATTCTAACTATTATGGTATATACCTCCAATTTAATGAGCTTTATAGCTCTTTATACCAGCGTTATATAATTGAGACAGAAACTAACCTTATTAACGACCCTAAGTCCTTTTTTCAATTTGTCAATTACAAAAAAAAATCCGATGGCTATCCGACCTCTCTCTCTTTCAACAATGAAACATCAAATGATCCACAAACTATCGCCAACTTTTTTGCATCGTTTTTCAAACAATCTTTCACAGATGACACTTTTGTACCTGACTCTGCTTATTTTAACTACTTACCAAATTACTCACTTGGGCCAATTCTCCCTCGCACCGTCAACCCATTTCTAGTGGAGAACAAATTAAACCAACTCATTGATGAATTCTCCCCAGGTCCAGACGGCCTCCCGGCTATTCTCTTAAAGAAATGTTCCTCATCGATTTCTCTTCCTCTCTCAAAAATCTTCAATTTATCCCTTACTCAAGGAGAATTTCCTGAGGTTTGGAAAACTTCTTTTATAATACCAATACACAAAAAGGGTCCGAAAGGTGATGTTAACAATTATCGTCCTATTGCTAAACTTTCATGTATACCCAAACTCTTCGAAAGCATTTTGTACGAAACTTTGAGTTTTCGCTGTAAGTCTCTCATTTCCCCTAGACAACATGGCTTTCTCAAATGCCGATCAACAACCACTAATCTTGTTGAATTTGTGTCTTTTATCCTGTCAGCTTTAGAGCATGGAAAGGAAGTCGATGTCATATCCACCGATTTTAGTAAGGCCTTCGATAAAATCTCCCATCGACTTATACTTTTCAAACTATCCACCTTCGGTTTTGAACCCATTTTATTGAGATGGATCTCGTCCTATCTGGAAAACCGTTACTATAGTGTTCGTTTTAGATCTTCTTCCTCTTGCCCTTTCTTAGCCACGTCCGGAGTCCCCCAAGGCAGTCACTTGGGTCCTCTTCTTTTTATTCTTACAATTAACGATATCGAATTGGTTATTAAATATTCTCAAATTTCTCTCTACGCCGACGATACCAAATTCTTCAAGACCATCTCTTCTTCACAGGACTCTGCTCTTATCCAACTCGATCTCGATAATTTTTCAGTTTGGTGTCTCAAAAACTGCTTATATTTAAATATTGCCAAATGCCATTCAATAACTTTTTCTCGAAAACGTTTTAAGTCTTCTCCCCGTTCTTATCTCCTTCACGATCAGCCCCTATCTGTAGTCGAATCTATACGTGACCTTGGTATATTATGCGATCAGGAGCTTAATTTCATCTCCCATTATGACGACATAATTCTTAAGGCCAATTCAGCACTTGGGTTCGTTAAACGTTGGTCCAAGGAATTCTCCAACCCATACGTGACCCGGTCCCTCTATATAACATTTGTCCGTCCTTTGCTCGAATATGCCTGTCAAGTATGGTCCCCTTACCAACAAATTCACATTGCCAGAATCGAGAGCATTCAACGTCGTTTCCTTCGTTTTGCTCTTCGTGGTCTGTCCTGGAATAATCCCTTGATCCTTCCTCCCTATCAGAACCGCCTTAAACTTATCCACCTTAACTCACTAGAAGAACGAAGAAAAATTCATGAAATTCTCTTCATTCATCGACTTCTTACAGGTTCAGTTGACTGCATTACTCTTTACAACTCTATCTTTTTTAATACCAACCCTCGTAACATACGAAATCCCCTTCTTTTCTATATACCTCCCCACCGTACGTCTTATGGCTCTAATGAACCAATCTCCCGTATGCTGCGGAGTGTTAACTTATACGCAAGCAACTTCGATTTTAATCTCAGCACTCCTTGTCTAAAACTCCGTCTCCTGAATCATCCTCCTCACTAACCACAAAACGTAGCTATAAGTTTCATAGTTCTTAAGCTAGATTAAGCATTAGCTTGTAATTAAGCCGAATAAATGGGGGTACTGCCCCCACCAAATTAAAAAAAATTAGATAACTAACTTCAAAGCATCCGAGACGAGACTTAGTTCTACGAGAGCTTGCAAAAGTTTGATGAAGGACTCAGAACCCACATACATAATGTATGTATCTTTCCCAAATCCCAACACAATACAAATTACAAACCGCCACAGTGACCGAAATGAGAAACCGACACGCTCAGGGCGAGCAGAATGCTGGCATCAATGTCCGCAAGGGCGCCATCCGCCATCACTGACATCTTCGCCGAGAATGTGGTCCAATTATAGTTAGTTAGTATTTCCGCGATTTCTCTAGCCACAGAGATGGTTCGATCAATTCTTAAGATTGATGATATTGTCAACACAATGAGTTAAATGATTTCCTCCATCAACTTCACGTCATGCGCTGCGCTCGCTCTAGTGAGCACTTAATAGCTTCAACTGGACGCATTCACAACGGAATTAATTTTTCGTTTTCCATAATATTTTTGAATATCAGTTTCAATGTTATATGGCTACAAAATCGAACATACATATAAATCCAAATACATTTCGGATTATTCTTGTTTGCAAAAATATTTACTTGAAACACAATAGCTTTGTACATTTTTAAACAAATAGTTTTATATAGTAAATATCCCGCTGGAATTCAAGAACACAAACAAACAAAGTCTACGAAATTGATGAATCTCTTATTTAGTGTAAATATACAACCAAGGTGCAATATTCCATTGTTTGGTTTCCAAGAATTTGCATCAGGGTTGTTGCTGAAGCAAAGCCGTCCATCACAGCTTCCAAAGTCAGATACCTATGTGTTAACTTTTAAATACAAGCCTCCAACTGTTGAAACCGCATATAAAAATTCTATATCTCTCATTTATATGCCTTACCTGCTTTCTATACCACTGACTATGCCATGATTAGGTTTGGTTAGGTGCATTCTTAATAGTCCCTGCTAACAAACGTCCATATTTGCAGGTAGGTGTAGGTATATATTTACCTACCTGTAAAAATAAAGAATTGGTCCTTTCACAAAGGACATATCTTTATATTGAATGTAAATTTTTGGTCATATTGTTCCAGCAAAAGGCGTCAATTTCGACTAAAGCTGACAATCTAACTATGTGTGTGTTGGTTCTCAATTTTGTATAGGTATAGTGCCAAGACTGTACAGTCATGTTTCAGGTTGGGTCTTTATTTTGTTGGTTTACCTGCGACAGCGACGGACGGAGACCGATGATTTCTTATCGAAATCTTTTCTCACCCAACACCTGTCGATAAATATTTGCTTGGTAGGTACCTACCTATAACATTTTTTTTTTTTTTGTTCCTTATAGGTACTTCTTCTTTATTTCGAGAGCTGATATCTTTCACAGGACAAAAGAGGAAAAGAATTCTATCAACACATTGTTAAGGAAACGAATCGACTTCCTTTCGGCGAAGGACGTTTTAAGTGTTTTTGTTAATTTATAGCCAACCTGGGTTTTTTTTTTTTCTAAAGTCGGGAGAACATGGTTTTTTCTTAAATTATTTTATGACCTCTCAACCTATATAGGTATGTATAGTTTTTTTAATACATACATTGAATAACCGGTTGCATCTTAACATTTGATCTAATTGGCTCAGTCAATGAAAAATATAGGTAATATAAAAATTTACGCTTCAATTACTGTCCGGCACTTTTATTTCAATAATACTCATGTTAGGGATATAATATGTAACTCGTAGGTACCTACATTGGTGATACGTTGTAGGAGTAGGTATCTCTTTAAAGAACGTGTATTTAAAAATTATCGTTAGAAATAATATTTTGTTTCTGTTGTTGTTTTAGGTATAGATAGGTATACACCGTATACATAGAAGCTACAAGTTAGTCGGAAGAGTTTTAGGTCTCAGAAAAAAAATATATGTCTTTCAAAAGCTTCAAGCTAAATTACCCGGTAGAAACTTATTTCCTATATACATCTGTACTACCATTCAAATAACTGTTTATTTAATAGGCCAGTCAGCAGAGACAAAAAATACAGTTGACTCTCCCTAAGTCGAATTTTCACGGGATACCAAAATTTGTTCGAGTTAGAGAGAGTTTTGGAAAAATTCGAGTTATAGAAAGAATGATTTTTTTTTTATTTTTTTTTTCATTTAATAAAAAAAGGTTAATATATGTACGTACTTACAAAAAGTTAACAAAAAAATATAGCTTCTTGCTTATTTAAAAAAAATTATAATAAAATAAGGCATGAATTCATCGAAACAAAACAAAAATAAAAAATAAAAAAAACATCTTTTTGCTATTACTATATTACTTGAAAAAATTGGTTATTTTTGATTTTGTCATCACAGGTAGAGTTTCTGTTTTTTTTTTTAAATGAGTCAAGTTAAAAAAAGACATTTCTGAACTTCATCCGGTACATTATCTGATAATTCGATTGCAGAGTGCAAGATTTCAATAGTGTTCTCAATTTTTATTTTACTTGCCATTTCTAGATTTACTACTTCGGATTTTTCTTCTTCTTCTTCTTCTTCATTTTCACTTTCATTTTTGTTATTTTCAGAATTTATTTCTTCTAAAAGAAGTTCATTTGCAGGTAATTCGGTAGTCACGATACCATCATCGACTTCCATAAAGTCTTTCCAATTAACATTTCCAAAACTAAACAAAATTCGACTTAATGGGTGAAAAAATGCCAGTAATCAAGAGAATGTGTTCGAGTTAGAGAGAGGTTCGACTTAGGGGGAGTTCGATTTAGGGAATGGTTTTTGTATGGAAAATTAAAGGTAATGTTAAAATTTGGCGAAAAAGTACGAGTTAGAGAGAAATTCGACTTAGGGAGAGTCGACTGTATTTCTCACAATCCTAAAATATACAGCTTAAATTTTACAATTTGAATTGGTAGAAAAGTCGTCTCTTCATGCGATCCAGTCGTGCATCTTTATAATGTTAATTTTATACCAATTATATTGTCAAGTGATATCTAAACAAATCACACAGATTTAAAAAAAATCCATTGAGAACAAACAAATCAACTACTTATCGTTTTTTTTCGACCCTTATTCAAACTTACCCTCCTTTACCCTACTTAATAAAACAAATTCAAAAAATTCCGCCTTCCCCTATAACGAAATACATTTTTGCCTTCGATGTATGTAATTAGAACATTAGCAGGTACTATAATATGGCAAATTATGGATTCTTAAAAAAATCACATACCTAGGAGATTTTGATAAAACTTGACATAAAGATGACAAGGAAAACCAAAAAAGTGGTCGGGCAATTTTGTCCGTCTGATGAGTCTATTTTATTTAAACTTGGTATATACTTAACGTTTTAGGATTCGTTTTTGGACCAGAAAACAACGGTACCTAACTGCAATACTAAATTTCTTAGAATTGTAAGAAAACCGACTCCAAAGATTTTTATAAACAAAAATTTAGATACCTAATTTAAATACGAATAGGAATTTTTTATAATCTCGCTTTTTTCAAAACTTATTCAATCGATTTTGATCAATTTTTCATGCAGAAATTATGACTAGAATTGTACTAAAATTAAAAAAAAAAAATAAAAATGTTTGCATTAAAAATAATCCATTTTGTATTAATTCATGATATATCATGTATTTCGAAAACGGCTCTGTCGATTTTTATAACACTTAGCAGTAATTTTTTCGACATTTTCTAGAAGATTTTTGATAACAATAAATTACTTATTCTTATGACCAAAAATGAGGATACCTACAGTACAACTGTTTAAAAACCGTTGAGAAAAATGATATTTGAGCATTGAGCCATCATTAACAAAACCTAGCATATTAATTATGATTTTAACTACCTCATTATCCACTTAATTGGTTTAAATAGTTTTCTATTTACAGAAGCTAATCTCTTTACCTATTTATAAAGTGGATCTCTTGCTTTGTTTGTTTGTCCGATTTCAAAAATTCTTTTTGTGTTTGAAAGGTTGTTTTTAGGGGATGGTTGAAGGCATATTTTTTTTTGAAAATTTAGCCATTTGTAGGGTGAAATGGGGTAAAACGAAGAAGACGTATCCGATTGAAAAAAAAACTCCTGGGTCGGAATGACTTTATTCTTCTTATTCTTCTTTGTTTTCTTCTTCTTTTTCCTTTACAATTAAATATGGCCGGGTGGGCGGGAAATTCCAAATTTATACCAATTTTCATTAATTCACAATGGTAATTTTAACTTAGTTATTTTTATGTTTCCAAATATTTGCATCGTCCAAACAGATATTTTTTTCAAAATTTTGCTATTTGTTGGATGAAATGGGGTAAAAATAAAAATGCATCCAATTTAAAAAATTCTTTTGGTGTTTGAAAAGTCATTTTTGTAGTGTATTGCTTTAGTGATTTTTTTTTTGTCAAAAATTTAGTATGTCGGTATCTATAAGGTGAGGTGGGGCAAAAACAAAAAAAAATAGGATAAGTGGTTTCAAAAATTCTGGATTTTTGAAAGATTAATTAAAATTGGTATTGGTATAGAGTGAAATGGGATCAAAAGAAAAAAATGGTTTTCGATTACAAAAGTTTTTTTTCTTTTCAAAAGTACCTATATGTACAATGTAAATAGATACCTAATTATATTTTTGCAAATTTAGCATTCATAACGTATAGTTGGTTAAAACCCAGGTATTAGTAGATATTAGAAGTAGCTTAAATATTCATAGTCACTTTTAAACTCCAGTTTATCTTAGACTGGGGTTTATTCAACGTTATTTAGATAGGATAAACCCAGGTCTATGATAAACTGGAGTTTAAAAGTGACTATGAATATGCCCCATTATCTTTTGTAATTTTTATGCGAAGCTTAGATTTGTCTACCCGAGCGGAGCCGGGTGAGCCAGCTACTAACTACTATTATAAAGTTATAATTTATAAATGATACAGCATACAAAATTTTCCAACGAATATATTTCGACTAAGAGGAATCGAAATCAATCGATTTGAAAAATAAAAGTGCAAAAATGTTGGGAAGCTTTGCGGGGGGGGGGGAATAAGCCAATTTTGTTTATGCTTTAAACTTTGAGGAACGATAAATGCAAAGCCCAGCTGTGAGGCCAAACCTTTTTTTGACTGTTCTATACCTATCTCATTTCAGAAGTGTTGTACAAAGTGGAGCAAAAATAATGCCATAATGTCATAAATTGGTGTTTTTAAATCTCCATCCCTTATTCTCCGTCGGTCGTGCTGGAACCAACAGTGCTCTTGACCCAATTCAGCAACTTGTTGCAAAAAAAGCTTCTTTAACATCTGCCTGTAAACATTTGACGCCATTTGCTAAAATTAGGGCATATTTAAAAAATGACATTTTGAAGAAGTTAATATGAACACTTTGTCGGTTGGTTACTGACTCCCTGCTCAAATTGGGGAAAAAGCCAATAAGGTGTCAAGCCCGAATCAAGAACCAAACCCATCGTGGGAACATCAACTTAAAATAATTTACGTTGAGTTTGCAAATTGATGTTCTCACGACTAAGTTAATGATTGGAAACTTTCCACCACAACATTATTGTTGCTATAATTTGACAAAAACTTAAAAATCAATTGTTTTGGAATTGGTTTGTATCAGGATAAAATTCAATTCAAAATTCGAATGCTCTGTGACAAATTTGAAGCAAAATCATTCTCCTACCGTTTGGCCTCCAGCTCTCGGACGCACAGACGAATATACATACTACACACAACCCTAAATGGTTGGGTTTGATGGATTTAAAATTTTATTTGAATTAATATTCAAGATCTGGAAACCCGAAAAAACTTGATTTAATGTCATTTGATCATAATCGTTGATGAAGTATATATTAAACTGTTTGAAAGTGCGAACATGTGCGGCCTTGATTATTCTCTTATCTAACTGATGTTCTCCAATCTCCATATCCATATACCATATACTTATACAATACGTTTGGCACAGTGATTATTTATTACAACTTTGCATATTATGTACCTACCTAATTAAATGGTGCTGTACAGTGTTACCACTGGGACACTATAGTGTGGACTCGGGGACACATTTTTTTTAAAAAGGACACATTTTTTCACGATCATTTAATCTCAAGAAAATTTCAATTTATTTAAAAACAAAGAACGAAGATGAAATAAGTTATAAATGAAATGTAAGACTGACTATTATCTATATTGAGTAATATTATGCTATAAAATGTTTTAACTTTATTCTAAAGTTTGTGTGAAGTTTTTCTGTTATAAATCAATAAAAAAAATGTTGGATAGGTATTAGGTACCTACTTAAATTCGTATTTTTTTAAATGTTATGAATTTATTTTCAAAAGGACTCATTTATTTTCAAAAGGACACATTTTTTCATTCAGAGGGACACATAAATAATTTTGCCTGCGGTAACACTGATGCTGTAGCCGTTATGTACCTAAGTTCCTCAAAATCTCAAATTACAAGATTCCTCTCGAAGTGCATTAGGTATTCATTCTTAAACTAATTACAGGGTGTTTTCAAGGAAAAACAAAAATCGATTACGTATTCAAAAGTTACCCTCTTCCGCATATCGGCGCAAGCCAAACCTTTATTATTTTCCCAAAGAATAAGCAAAAAAAAAAAAATAATAATAACTAACCCATTAACATAATATAGAACATCGCATTCAGTCTAAAGGATATCAACAAAAGGGCGCCCTAGATTAATTTTTTTTTCTTCCCATCAAACTGACATTGGTATAAGGGCTCTGTGAATAAAGAAAAAACCATATTTTTCTTATTCAAATATAAAATATCTGAACCTATTATATCCGCATTAACAAAGCCTAGATGAGAATTCCACGTCTTTTGTTCCGAGTTTCCGATTCAAATATAAAAAGAAAAAGAGGAACTTAACGAAAATCCATCGTATTGCTCCAACTGTATCTACATAAATAACATCCTTCCATTTCATTTTGAGGTTATGTCTTTCTATAGCCTAGGTCAGGTCAAAGATAAAGATAAAGATAGAGATAAAAGATGCAACCCGAAAAAGAAAAAACTTTTAATTAACCAATGCAAACATTCGGTTAAGGACTGAGTTTCGGTTTTCCGGAATGCATTTCTCCCTTACACCACAGCACAGCACAGCACAGAACAGACCTGACGTCAATGTGCTTGAGAGATGAATGTCCTTAAACAGAAGACCTTGAGATGTTTTATTTTAATTTAAAGGTGTATGTACATATCTACAACACACAGCCCCCACAATCGAATCAACACAAGGCCATCTATAAAACTAAAATTATTTCATAATCATTCCATGAATGGGGTTGTGTTCCATTTCCAGAGTTTTTCACTTAGCCGTGCATGGAAATCAATTTTCAACAAAATACGTCAAAAAACCAGTTCCACATATTCCAGTTCTTTCGGTTCTGATTCCAAATAGGTTCTTTTTGTTTTCATTCATCCCCATTCGCAGCCTATGTTCCGATTCTATACATTATATATCTTCCCATTTCCATCCCCTTTTCAACATTCCCGAAGGAACCAAATAGAAACGAAATACAAAACAATCCCAAATCTCTGGCAATGAATTTCAAATCCGATTCTTGTCGTATCTTTGTATCTTTTCTTCTACACACTACACAATCCGACGACGTGTAGCGGAATAGCGGATGGAGATACTCGGTGCATTTTGCTGGTATTCAGTTGGAAATTGTTTGCCGGTTCGTTCGGTTCGGTTTAATACTTAACGGTAGTCAGAGTTGTCGTCGTCTGCGGGAATTACGAATTTTTTGGATTCTGTTTTTTTTTCCTTTCCTGCGGCATATCCAAGGGATAGCGGAGGGCTCGTGTGCGTGCATCCCACATTTTACGCAATGGAAGTTTGGGAATAGTTTTTATTTTTTATCATTATTTCTTGAGGAAAATATATTTCCATTTGATATATTTTTTTGGAATTAAAATATATTTAATAAATTAAATGGAAAAAAAATTAAAAATGTAAGTGCAAGTGAAATTTCAAAAGGAAATAATCCCAGTGACTAGTGAGTGAGACTGAGAAAGATTTACCGACAATCTAACAAACGGATACATCTCATAAATAATTTTTGGATTAATCTAACATACATAAATATACATATATCTATCAAAGAACAACACAATAATTGTAATTGTGTGTAAATTGTGCACCCAGCACGAACCATCTTCGCTGTTGCATCTCTTCGTCCTTGCTCGTCAAACATCATGCTGACAACAGCATCCAGAGGAGGATGTCTTACATTTGTGGTGATATTAATCTGCAGCCTTCTCAGCCAGCAGCGGACTTTAGCTGCACACGGTAAGTTATTAGATAAAATGTTGTAGCTTCCTTGTAAACTCTAGGCACCTACATTATATGCGTTATTGTTGGAACATCAAATTTGGAGAGACCTTGTTATCTGATGACATGTGCGTGCAGGGGCTGTGTTGTAGATACATATATATAGTACATCATCCTTCGCATAAATTTTGAAGATACGCTCTTCCGAACATGCACCGAACATCAACGAAATGGGTTTAAAATTAGGTGCGCCTGCTGCAAGGCAATTTAGGAGATTAGACGTCTTCGCCTGCGTTTTGGATTGAATGGTCGCGTGTATTAAGAGCACACTCCCTCGGATTCTGATTCTGATTCTAATTTTGCCCAAGCCCCATATCTCGGGGGAAACATTAATAGCTGCACTCTGCACGATGACATCTCACTTTCACTGCGTAACGTGATTTTGTGCGTTTGTCGCGTCGCGAGGAGAGTGATGATGCTGGCAGATGCAGCAACCATATAGCTGAGGTTTTGAAAATGATTTATAAAAATAACTGCGAGATACTAATTGTCATTTGTATCTATTGGATTTGTAATCCCCCTTAACCACCGAAACGTGTCAATTTCAAGATAAAACAAATCAAAAAAAAAACAATGGAACTCATATGACTAATGAGTCGAAATTTATATTAGGGTGCGTTTTAAGCTGCACATCCTGCTGGTATGGGTATGGGTATGGGTATATTAAAATGGCCATCACTTCATCATATTTGTGTCCTTTCTTTGGAAAACCTCGACGCTCGTCATTTTTATCTTTGATAAAAAATATACAAGGAAACATGAATTGCTATAGTAGGTGTATGGTGGTGGTTAAGATTTGAAATCTGTTTTTATAGTGCGTTCGGTTTCAGTCAGCAGCAGGGGCACATTTGCTATATTAAAACAGGGTTGAATGTGTTAGATTTTGGAGTTTATTTTACTCATGGGACAACTTTAGCTAAGTCACTAAGGCGTTGACTTAACATAAATATTCGTGTAGCTATATTTTTATGTATTTATATAGACTGAGTGCCGCACACACGTTTTGCCCTCCAGGCAAGGGCAAGCAGAAAAAGTGTGCCCAGACAACACACAGAGCATAATATAGGACTTAATTGTTTCTATTGGTGTTTTATTTGTCGTAACCTCGTAACATTAAGTTTATGTTCATAATCTAACCTCTCTTTTGATTGAATTGGATGATTTTGATTAAAGTCGAATAATAAAGCCCATATGGGATTTTCGTATTTTATCTTCTTTTGAATTTGTCTTTAGCATGCAAATTTTAGGGGAAAGTTTTCGCAAAGTTTATTTGTTGGATAGTTGGATAGGGAAATATAAGTTAGTTTTGAATTTGAGAAAATTCCCTATGGAGAAGTTAAAGGGTTGGTAACGAACTTTGAAAGTTAAGAAGATAATTTATCGTAGTTTAAGTTTAAAACACTCATTTAAACAATAAAAAATACTTTTATTTCAATATCAATTGAAGCCTATTTAATGGAAGATATATAGGTATGTGTACATATATTTAAAGAAATTTCTTAAATTACATCCTGGTGCCAAAAAAAAGTTGAAAATAGCAATGTGTTATGATTTTCAAATGTGGCGCCCAATGTGAGACTTCTAAAATTTTTGAAATTTTCTGTGAAATTGTAGGTTTTTAATTTTTAATAATTATGGGTGAACTAAAGGGGTTTTAACTACCCTTAAAATGTATAAACACAGAGCAAGCGTGTCTAGTGACATTCGTCTTGGAAATGATGCATTACTATTCTAATATTTCTAGGAAATTCGGAGAAATATTTAAATAGCAGCAATCTTAGAAAAAAGGGAGACAAATAATGCCCGAAACTTTGATCAATAAACTTTCTACAAAATTACCAGTTTTTAGAGTTGTTATTTGTTGCTCGTAATGTAAAAAGTGTCAAATCGTTTTTGTACATATTTTTATAATCTACACACTAATGGCCTTTTCGATTGGTATTCCGGAAGAACAAAATCAGAAGCAAATTTCTCTTCTTTTCAGAAGAAGAACTGTCATTCTGACTCCAATCGAAAAGGCCATAAACAAAATATTTGGTGACAGATTTGACTTTTAATAGTTAAAATTACTTTTGCATCAAAAGGTTATTTTTAAGAGCTGATAATATGTGAAAAACCATTATAGTATTGGACTTCGGTAATTCCAATATTCGGTATTTCGAACGCTCCACAAATTCGAAGTAGATCATCTCACTTGTCAAAAGTGGTCCTCTGGAATTCGATTTTTTTTCGTTGTTTCTTTGATAAGTGCTTTTACGGTTGTAGAGTTTGAAACGATTTTCCTAGAAATATTAGGGGAACAAAATGACACATTAAGGTTTGTGTGAAATATTCATTTTTGTGTCAACTGGCTTTGTGAAGTTAGACGAAAAATGTGAGGTAGATAATTTAATTTGTAACATGCTGGACTTTGCATTTTATTATTCCTCAAAGTCTTAAGCATAACACTTATTAACCAACCCCAAACACATATTCTATAACTTTTATTTATACATATTTCAATTCCTGTTATAGGCGCAGAGAATAAGTGTAATGCCAACAAATATTCACTCTTAAGTTGGTGACTATATCAGTGCTGGGGGATCATGGAAAAAATCCCTTCCTCTGGGAATTTTGACATTTAAAGGGACAAAAGTAAAACAGACTCATTTAGTGGGAATTTCTTGTTTATACCATTTTATACGGAAAAAAAATTATCAAAAAATACAAATGATTCCATTAGAAATGTTGGAAAAATGCAAAAAGAGGTAAAAGCTACCAGAATATTTTTTTTAGACAATTCATAAGACCTGACAAATAAATCATATTTATTTTTAGCAAAATAAATGAAAATAGTTCAATTTTTTGTAGGTATGTGTATGAAATAAAAAGGGAACCCAGAAAAGATTTGTGAGACAAAAAAGGAAATTTTCCAACTGGCTGAAGAGATTTCACTTAAAAATCCGCCTCCCAACACTGGACTATCCTAGAAAAGATAAGAGAGTGGCAAAGTTTCCAAAAATCACTCCTTTCAAAACATGCAAAAATTGATTTTTGAAATTTTTGTAGCTCTATACCTCAGAGATTTGGACCAACAGCACAGTTTTCTGGTAACTTCTTATTATGGTTCTATAAATTTGATGTTCTTATTGATATTTCTTGGATTGTAGCTTATTCAAAATTTGTCTGTAGATATTAACTGTTATATACACCAATATATAATATAAATTCTTGTCTTATTGAATTTGTTCTCTAACAAAGAGAAGCCTTGCCATGCAGTACCTGCATAAGTTTATAGTTTTTATTACACCTCATATCCAGAAGCTTAACCCACGCATCAGTCGAAACCGTTTATTTCATTGTCCCGTTGATTTATTAACATCCTTTCAAATTTACTACTGTATAACTTATAATCCTTATTTATATTCCTGCCTTTATAATTTTTTCACACAAGTTATATGTTACTCATAACACACGATAACTCCCGCCGCACCGTGCCTCATCGGTCAACGAACCGACAATTGACGTTACTTACGATGATGGCACAAGGCACACCTCCTATATATCTTAACAAGTTTCCTACAAATGAGAATTTCCATACAACACCAATTATTGTTATTTTTTCCATAACAACATATGGCATCACTTTATAAAAAATTAATTTTCCATCACACCAAGCCCATCAACCGTGATCGCTCGTTCTATTCCACGCCATAGCCATCGCCATGCCAGCCAAACCGATCACATTGATCATCTTTTTTATTTTCTGTCAATAAAAACAGCAGGACATATCGCGCTTCCAAACACCAAAGACCAGAGAGTGAGTTCTGAGTTCCAAAATTGTAGTATTTTTTTTTTTCATTTTTAAACAATAACCGATCTCCAGCAGATTACTTTTCTTAAAAGATTGATATATGAGTTCTTGAAGCCATATGTGGTGCTGGTTTACATAAAGAAAACAAGAATTTTTGATCTTTAGAAAGATCGTGCCTCGGCACGAAGCACGATCAACGATCATGCTGCCTGGGGGATTAATTGATTATTTTTTTTTTGTCGGGATTTGGATTTGCATCGGGGAATGCGGGTCACCCGAAAAAAAAAATAAAATTATGCTTAAATATTTTATTAGGGCTCTGGAAATTGATGTTTGAAGAAGATATAGCAACCGGAACGAATGCGCATTTCCCTTGGCTTAGAATTTTAGTTTAGTGATCTTAAATTAGTCTGTTTTATTATAATTTTTTTTTTTTTTTTTTTGATTTGACTCGATCCAATTTTTCAGTGGGAAGAAAGAAAATTACGTATCTTAATCTCAACAAGGAAGACAAGTCTGCGAAGTCTTCGACGGACGGTTGTGCGTTGTGTCTGTGTCGTCGGTGTGTGACGCACGACCAGTTTTAGCTATAAAAATTTAGTTTATTTTTATTTTCTCGCCGGACGATGCAGACGCACGACAGAGGCTGACGGTCTTTTAAATATACAAAAATATACAAAGATGCAGAGGCACAGGTTCTAGTATTTCAGAAACATGAGTACTTGCAAACGTACACACAATATCTTGTATAGAAATGGGACGATAATGTTGACGACCATGATGCCAATGATGATAGGAGGCATGATGAACGGAGAAAATAAACGCAAAGCGGCGCGCTGCGCGGCGTCATCAGAATCACACGCTCGTGTACAGCATCATACACAGTGTTTGCCTCTGCGTCTATACATTTACAGAATATACAGAGGGTCGGTTTCGGTTTTGTTTTGCAAGGCTAATAAATCCAAATGAATGTCAACCTACGCGATTGCAACAAGTATCGGAGAAGATAAGAAATCTCAAGCGTTTGGGGTTAAAGGAATGCGTTTCTGTCGCCCATTTACGCGCAGGCAGTCGATGTTGTGTAATTCGATATGGCAAGGCAGTCTTAATACACCGGGGCTGGGTCTAAGGCGAATTTCACAAGAAAAAATATTTGCTGCAAATCGCGCAAAAAGTACACTTTTTCAGCTTCTTTTTTATATGATAAAAAATTCCCAAAAGAAGTTGGTGTTTGGTGTACCCCAGGGAAGCGTCTTCAGTCCTTTGCTCTTTATTACAGTGCTTGACTATCCACTTACGGGTTAAGTGGATCTATGATCAATGGCGAAGCAATTTGTGATGACGAATTCAGTCATCGCGTAATTGCGGGAAAACTCCGCTATTTTCTGTGATTGAAAAATGCCCTCTAAGCTTAAACAGAGAAACTACACTCCAGACATTCATTAAATTTTGCTAAAAGTATCAGAGTTATTAATCTTTAGCGAATCACACGCAAGAATAAAGGCTTCACGTCAAAAATACCATATGGGAAAAATTTAGTATAACCGGCTTAGCTTAGTTCAAATTGGAAACCCTGAAAACCCTGATATAATCACGATGAAGTAGTAAAAAAGAGATTACTTACAGCGGAAATGGAGGAACAAAATATTCTTCAGTAAACAAATTTCACTTATATCGGTTAAATCGTTCTCGAAACAGTTTGAAACCATTTTCATTTTTTTTTTGCTAACATTGATTTGAACTCAAACGAAGACAATGTATGCTTCACGCTGATCAATCAAGTCGTGTTTTTGATCCATAAGGCAAGAAAAGTGTAAAAAGTGTGTTTTGTTTCGCCTGTTTTGTTGTCCTATAAGTCAGAATGAAACATTGTGACTAATCGGGAGTGTTTTAAGGCTCAGATAACTCATTTTAGTTCGGTGATTACAGCCTGAAACCACCCAATCAAACAGTCTTCTTTCCTGTCTAAGTGGTTTTAATTTGAAACCACCAGGCGAATTGTTATTTTTTGATGAAATAATAACCGAGTTTTTATCAATCAAATCAATTTTTAAGAAAAGTAAGATTTTCCCAATTGATTATTATGGTTTTAATCGTTATTTTAAAAACAAAAAAAAAACTAGAAATTTTAAATAAAAACAAGCCAAACTCAAATATATATTGCTTTCCTGATGAAATTCTTATTCCGAGGCAATCTAGGCAAAACATAGTAACGCAGAACGACCAAAACCAGGCCATAAACTGTCTCAAGAGATGGCAGCAAATTAGTTAAGTGTAGGCAACAACCAGCATACACTCGCTAGTTGCTACACTCGTTACAACATGCAACAAGAAACTTAGGTACTCCTGGAGTTTGTGCTGTGTCTGTGTCAGTCCATGTCGGTCTCGTGGTGTGGTGCGGTGGTGTGTAGTTGTATATGCCAATGCCTGTTAAGAAGAAGCGTGTGTGGGGTTCAAGAGTGACACTTAAGACGAAAAAGAAAAACAGTACCCACCTAATACGAGACATTTCTTATCGAGGAAGTTATTTGAATTCGATGGAAAACGGCAGGAAATCATTCAGAACCAACAAGTATTGAATTTCTGGCCACAGAATGTGCCGCATGAGTCGAGTCGATGCCAGAGACCTATAACCAAAGTATAAGGGTTGGTATATGTATATCTACAAAACTGGGGCTTATCTTTTGCTTGTTTCCTTCTTGCCAGACGTTAGAGAGTTCAAAAAGGTGGTTATTTGAGATGACATAGCCATCAGACGCACAGGTATATATGTACATATCTGAAAAGACCCATATCTATGTATGTATATATGTTCGGTATTGTCGTTGTCGTAAAGAGGAAGACCCTTTTTTGAGGTGATTTATCTGCTAGCTGTATTATTTGGAAAACCTATACCTACCTACCATCCCTACCTATATTTTCTTTTCTTCTAATTTTCTATGCAAGAATCAACCAAAAAGGTGCGACCTATGCAGCCCAAAGAGCGTAGGCCCGCTTGGAATACCAAATTAATCTCTCGTCAGATGCCTATGTGTTGGTAGAGTCTGTCTATGTGTTTGTACTAATTGCTCTGACATTAATGATTTGTGACTGATGGCATAGGTGATGGAGGTGTTTTCTGAATTTTAGATACATTTAATAAAAATGTAGCACGTTGCATGGCTTTTGCTTTGGCTTTGGCTTGCATGGCATTAGAGACATCAGATTGAGATTCTGAAGATGATGATTCTTGGAAAAAATAAAACTCTTAAAAGTGTGATATACGTGGGTTGGGTTTTTTTTTTGAAATTTATTTCAATGCATTTCGGAAAATTAAAGAAAAAGACTAAAAATAAAAATGCATTTTTAACAATCTAAGCGAATGGGTTGATGGCATTTAAGAAAACAAAAAAAAAAATCAAAAAAAGAAAAGAAAAGAAGGGAATCTTTAATGATGACTTAATTATTTGTTGTCATTTCAGTGAACATTTGAGCATGTCAATCAGTGGTTAAGTGGAAAGGTCGTTTGTAAGATTTTATTTTTTTTTTTCTTGTTGTTTCGTTTAATATCTCGCCATACACGATTAAGTATTGTGAAAGGAGCCATTTTATTGGGGAAGTGAATTTATGGACTTAAGAACTGCCTACTGAATTTAAAATTGATTTACAAATAAATTTAGTTCTTGAAAAAAAAAAAATAAAAATATTATTAGTCGTATTAAGTTTATTCGTTCGGAACCAAGCTTTTCGAATCACAATTTCGGTAATAGCTGACATTTTTTTGTAGGCAATAAGCAGAAGCATGACTTTTAGAAACCATCACAATATAAATCAAGATTCATCAGAAGCTGAACCTGAACCTGGAATTTCACCTTAACAGATTAGATTGTAGTAGAATATAATTTTTAAAAGAATTTTTATTGTGAAC
The DNA here is from genome assembly GCA_932273885.2 of Leucozona laternaria. Lineage (NCBI taxonomy): Eukaryota > Metazoa > Arthropoda > Insecta > Diptera > Syrphidae > Leucozona > Leucozona laternaria. The sequence goes on from OW026368.1 coordinate 93,157,310, forward strand.
CTTTTATTTTGTTTTAATTTTGATTCAAATAGATTTTGGACGTGACGTCCCTACTGAGTTTTCCATTTTTCGGCGTTCGGTGTTAACTGGGGTGCTCTTCGGCCTCAAGTAATAAGCTTTTCTAGCCCACAAGACATGGAGGTCTCCTTTTTAATTGAAGATCATCAGATTTGCCTTGGTTTCTCAACCCCACTGATATGGCCTTGAAGACCATCTACACGCTTGCTACTTTTCTCTCGAAAACAGCTTCTGATGGACAATAAAGCCAGTGTTGGTACATGTAGGGAAAAATTTACAATTTGAGAATGACATCGTACGGACGGATTTTTGATATTTCTCTTTAACTATTAATTTCACCATTCCACCCTACATACATACATTATAATTTATAAATCAAACAAATTTGTTTTTAAAAATGTTACCTCAAGAGCTGTTCGAGCTATTGTGTATTTAAAACCGTATTATTTTTTTTATCAACTTTAGTATACCTAAATCAATTCTTTTTTAAGAGTGTTATTTTGTGCATCTTTTCGTTGAAAGGGAAACAAAAGGGATGTTTTTGATTATGCCATGGGTATTTTTTTGTTATTTCTTGTACCATCACTGAATACAGCACTTGATTTTTCTTGAAAAGGCGTTATTTCTCAATTGCTTCCTTACGATTAACGATTAACTTGAGTTTATGAACCTTTAAATTTTACGTTGAACTTGTCTGTCGGGCTTACAGTAGTTACCAGATAGACTAATTTCTTGACCACCTCGAAGTTACCATACTTACCATACCTATGTCAATAGTGACGTTCTGCCCAAGTCTTTGCTGGGAGCCAACTCTTATTGATGAAAGCATAGGTACCTCTCTTGCCTATAATCTTCGCTAATAAGCATTCCATTCTCTAAACTGCTGAAAGCATTGATGCAGTAAAAAACGCCAGCGTTGCCCTTCTATCAAGTCGATAGCAGGCGAATACACCCAACATAATGTGTGGATTTTTGAAAGATAGTGCCTGGGGACAATACTGAAGCAGTGTGATAACTTGTCTAAACTCTTTGGTGATTTCGATGGGCTGAGAAGAATCTCTTTCAATTTTTACGGAGCACCAACCATTGGTAAATATCAAGATCATCCTAATTAATAAATGTTGAGCTTAGCAGGGATGTTAAAGCCACATATAGCACAATATTGAAATCAATGAACATCAGGTGGTTGGTTTTGATATTTGAATTCTCCGGTTTTTTCCAAGGTCGGTGGTAGACTTTATAAAGGCCAAAAGAAGGGCTTGTGAGGGTCGCGAGACGTGACGAGACGAGATGAAACGAGAAAAGACTAGTCTCTATTTCGTTAAAATTAAATTTTTTTAGTATCCTTTCGGAATCGATCTCGAGCTCGTACAACTAAGTCTCGTTTAGGTCTCATTTCGGTATACCCTCATTGTCGACTTGGTATCGCAGCGGATTTATTTGATTTTGTTGTGGAAGAAATATTGAACGATAGAGTTTAAATTTTAATATTAACATTAAGAATAATTTTTCATTATTTGTCTATATATTGTGTTTTTTAATCTTTAAAATTTCTATTGCGAGCCCACCAAGTCCCAAATGTACGGTCTCGTCTAAGATGCTTTGGATAATTGATATTTTTCTTGACTCGGGCTAACCCATATGTAAAAAGCCGCATTGGCAATGACTTATAGGCGCTAGATCATCAGCAAAAAGTTCTGCTTGTATAGCCCATCATAATATGACTTAACTTTATCTCACTTTGGTCATGACTCATGAGCTTGAAACTTTTCTTTGTCATCCAGATTTACCATTTAGCAACTGGTTTAAGTATAGTATTTCCAGATGTCAAGCAACGAATGGTGTGTCAAACTGTCAACTACGCTGTTTCCATCCTTTCCTGGCTTCAGGGTGCGGCTCGTGAACCCACATACTCTTCTTTACAAAAATGTGTACCTCTTTTCTAGCTAAAGCATCCTTGGATATCCTCGACTTCCGCTATATATGTAATTTTCCTTCTTTTTTCTCAACAAGTTAGAGTTTCTAAGCTAAACTCTTGTTTTCTTCTGGAGCCACAATCTTTTGGCTTTGTTTGCTGAGCGCATTTGGAGTCAAATCATTGTTTTCTGCCATGATGATTACAACTTATGAGGAACTTAATATTTCTGAAGCAGAGTTTCTAATAGCTTGTTGACATAATCTGCCACTTGTCTTCCGGGTTCATGTCAACATAGTCGTGATGAGATTTCTCGCAAGTGCGAGGGATATGCGGTTGGTCAAATGGTCATACCGGTTCACTTTCGATTAAATCATCCAACGTTGAATTTCCTCCACGTTGCTAGTGATTTCCTAAGAATTTCGTTGGAAATTCGTTAACGCAGTTTGGAAAAAATAAGGTAATAAGTATAGTTATACGAAGATGGTGTTTCGTAAGGTACGGACATCCAGGATGTAAAAGGAATGACTTCCGTCAATTGAAACCGGATCTATGTATATTTGAACGTCAACATTTGTTTCATCAAAATATATATTTTTGTTTACCTGACCGCGGCATGTAAGAGGTCTTTCCTTGACAAAGATCATTTTGGGACTGTTTCTTCGTTTGTTCCTAATTTTCGAATAGGTAAGTTGGGTATCGGGTGTTCGCATGCCAAATGGATCTGAAGAATGCAACACCTCATGCGCTTCACGATGTGATTTTTATTGAACTTTAAATGCATGTTTTGAAATGGCCTAACTACTTCAACCTTCAAAGAGAATTAGATAATAATAAAATAAAGTCTGAAGTCCTTTTGAACCATCGACGCCAAAGCGAATTTCAAATTTCAGAAATAATTTAAATCCCCTACAAGTCTTATATTGATTTCTACCCAATAGAAAGTCATTATAAAGAATTTATTGCAAACTATAAAGGGCTGATTACACTACAGGAAAAAAAAAAAATCACGGTGAGGGAATTACTCCTAACGCGAATACTATATCCTTCTCTCCAACAGAAATTCCATTCAACAAATGTTGAAAATAGCACCGCAAATATTGCAATTAATCTTTTTTTTTTGTATTTAAAAAAAAATTATATAAATTAATAGGTACACTTTACTGAATCAAATGAAGTGCATCCATATAATAAATCTCAAAAAGATTAAAATAATATTCAAGCTCGCGCTGGCTGGTCCATGGCAAATTGATTAAGTTGTTTAATATTTCCCTTTTGCCAGAGCCAGAGCCAACTCCTCCTCCTCCTTTTGTGGAACCATCAGACATCAGAGTCTTTCATCATAAAATAAATAAAAAAAAAGGAAAGACAGCGAGAGTTGGGAGGAAGGATGTATAGAATGACTGGTGTTTGGCTTTTATTACTTTTGTGCGATATATTCCTCTTGGATGAGCTCTGGAGTTCACTTTTTGAGTTCCCTATATAGGTATACCGACTCATATAATGTGATGGTATTTCTATTCTTTGGTGTAATTCAATTTAAAATATTTCCATTCCATTGTAAATAATTACTTAGTACCGAGGACAAGGACGAGGACGAGGAGATAGGAGATACTCTTATACTGACACCACACATCGTTTTTATCTCATTCTGTATATGTATAATGTATCTTTAGTTCTTTATTATTTTTTTTTTTTTCTTTTTTATTTAACATAATATGTCTATATAAAAATGTATCTGCTCATCTTCTTGTATATGAGATACATTGCCCTGGTGCTCCTTTTTTTTTGTTCATCTCTTTTGTTACCACCTCTCCATTTGAAGAATGCTGGAACTCTTGAATGTGCGGTGTGCGCGGCTTGGCTGTATCTCGATGATAAATTATATTTTGGCTCGCATCCTTCTAACATCCTTCTTGTGATGTTTTTTTTTGTATTTGTATCTTTTTACTTAATGTTATTATTGTAGACGGCCATGAGGAGAGAAATTGTTTTTATTTTATTTTCTTTTGTTTATAAGAAGAAGGAAGCAAATATATATTTTACTTGTATCTCTTTGGTCTGTGCACACTGATGTTGAACTTCTTAGTGGAAACGAAAGTAGGAATTTTATATTTAAAAGATGGAAAAAAGTGTTTATCCAAACAACCTCTGGGTGGTCGTCGAAGATATGCCAAGACGTTTAAGAAAACAAAAAGATGTCGTCGTAAGAAAAGAAAAGTAAGAAAATCTTCTTCTTTTTTTTTTTAAATACATAACTGTAATGAGAGTAATGATAATAACAACAAAATAATATACACACAGACACACACAGTTACATGATACCTACTTCTACTTAGTGTATTTCCTTTGTCCTGTTCCTGTCCTGTTCTATATGTAGTTGTTATTCTTGTCCTTTTTTCATTTTACTTTTTAAAATATCCTTGTGCAAAGTATAACAACTATTTTTTTGAATTTGTTTTCACTATGAGATAAGTTTTATACCTAACATCTCAACTGTTTGTGTTACCCGCAGCAGCTGGAGCTGTAATTTCATTTTTGCACATCACAAAAAGAAAGGAAAAAGGCAATTTCCAGAACTCGCACAAAGAATGAAAACAAAAAAAAAATCCCGAAAAGGTAGTCAAGCGGCAACCAATCTAGGGATAATCGCGTAATGAAACATTGTATCTGTAACTATTTCATCCGCCTACCTTCTTTCTATGTACCTACCTACAATACAATATACATGAACTTATCTTCGTAAAAATTGTAGGCAAGATAGGTGTAAGGTATGTACCTATATCAAGTGGATGCAAAGGTTTTCGAGGGTACCTATACCTTGTTTCTACATTTGTTTATGTGGAAAATCCTGTTGCAAAAATTTTGCTATAGGTATACCTACCTATAAGGACTGCAAAGAGATAGGTATTATACGAATGAAATAAAGAAAAAAAACTACACATAGATATACCTACATATACCTACAAAGAATTATAAAGGATGAAGTTTTTTTTTTAAATAGGGTGCAATTTTTGTAAGTTTCCTGTGAACATAAATCGTCCTTTTGCCCATTGTTATATTTGATTCAGAGACTTGGTAGGTATACCTAGGCATCTACGTACTTACGAAGGTATAATACAGACATATACACAGGCAACTTTCATATCATTTTTATTTTTTAATATACCTACCTAGGTATTATTACCTACCTTTGTATAAATAATTTTTTTCATTTGAGGATTTTCTTATGATTTGATACCTATTTTATTTTTGTCACTATAGGTTCCACCACTAACTGAAGGCGATGACTATTTGAATACCTAGAACCTAAGAATTAAAGTCAAAAAAAAAAGTTGACGTTGACAGCATTGTTGACAGAAGATATCACATCCTTTTCAAGGGAAATAAATGATATACATACCTATAAATAAAGCAACTGGTGTAGGTTTAGTGTTTTTTTTAATTTGTGTTTCCATCAAAAGCATTATAAAATGTTTCAAATTCAAATACATAGATAGATTATGATGTGATGGTATCTTTTTTTTTGTAGTGTCTAATTGACCTGTTGACTGCAATTTCAACACAAATCTCTTAAATCCAACTTAAAGCAGATCCGTACGGGCAATTTGAAATTCTGATTCAGTCTGTAGGTATGCCAAAGAATTATTTTACATAAATTGTTTATAAAGGGTTTTCCAATAGGGACGGGTTGATTTTGACAGGTCGTGGCTGCCATATTGTTTCATTTACTTTCTGTCAAAATATTGTCTTTTAATCAGTTACTAGAGACAAATCATCATGGCATGTTACAGCGTCGAGCAAATGATAAAACTTTTTGGCTTTGGAGAAGTTCGAAGTTGATCCCAATTTTGGTCGAAAAATCATCTTTAGCGATTAGACCCATTTTTCGATGAATGGATTCGTGAATAAGCAAAATTGCCGGATTTGGGACGACACCAATCCACGCGAGATTCTCGAGGTGCCAATGCATTCAAATAAAGTTACTGTTTGGTGTGGATTTTGGGCTGGAGGCGCCATCGGTCCGTACTTCTTCGAAAAGATGTTGGCCAGGTAATCACCGTCAACGGCGATCGCTTTTGGTAGATGATCACCAACTTTTTGTGGCCTGAATTGAATGATATGGACACCGGAGACATATGGTTTCAAGACAGGATGGTGCTACATTCCACACAGCTCAAGGCACAATCGATATAATGTCATTGATTAGGGCTGTCAAATAAAGATAAAACCTTATTGATATCTCATATACAACTTGTTTTATTCAATTTTAAAATCAACCCGCCCTTAATGGAAAACCCTTTATAAGACTCTAACCGGCATTTTATCATAATCGACTAAATGTAAATTTTACAGAATAGCTATAGTCCAGTTAATTTACAGAAGTTCTTTATTGATGACCCATAGCTGATTGTGCGACCCCCAAAGGACCATGGGCAAATTTGTATGGACTTTGAGCCCAATTTCAATATTTTGCTCCACAGTGATGAAACTTATGTCATATGTTAGCTTATGGTGTTTTCGCGCATTTTATAAAAAAAATTTAAAATGGAAAATAATTATTTAAAAAACTGGCAACGCTAACCTAATAAAAAAGTTTTTCACTTTTTTTGAAAGCCAGAAGACTTTTCTTTTATTTTATTTTAAAATCAATCTAATTCCATTAAGTATTCGAAAAAAATTACTTTCAAACTCAAAAATGTTGAAAAAAAAATTGAATACTAATTTTTGCACAATTTTAAGAACTATAAGTTCTAAATTAGCTTTGAGTCTTCACTACGTCTATTAATTCTTGATTGAATACGAAATAAACGAGAATTACGCCCAATTTCTTCACAAAAGTACTAAGCCAGCCTAGTACCCAGTCCAGCTAGACCAGGTACTAGCTCTGGTACTCGGTCCTAACGAAAAGTAAGTACCTGAGCATTTCTTCACATCACTAGTACCGGATCTAAGTTCACCAAGCGGTACTAGGACTTAATACGTCTAAAACTGGTCTAATTCTGATTTTGATAATATTTTGGCATTTCAAATATTATTTTGATATTTATTTTGACTGAACGATTTTTATTTTATTCAATTTTCGAATGAATTATTTCAATTTTACATAAAAGGGGACATAATATCCATTCCACGCTACCTGTCTCATCAAAGATCAGCTATGAAATTTGTCACTGTGACGCACAATTTTCCGGTCTTCAATTTACGCAGTTAGTAGCAAAATGGTCGTCGTTGCTAGATAGATAGAGAGTACTAACAACTGGTATAATAACCACTTACTACCTGATTTTGAGGAGCCAGCTAGTACCGAGTCCTAACTGATACTCGATATCAGATTGTCAGGACCAGGGGGTAGAACATATGTGAAAAAATGAGTTGATACCGATTTGAGTACTTATATCTAAGGACTAGTACTGGTAGTAGCATTAGAACTCTGTGAAGAAATTGGCCGTTAAAGTTTTGAAAAAATCAGTAGGTATTCAATTTTTTGTTTTTCACCAATTTTTGAGTTTTAAAGTAATTTTTGTTCGAAAATTATTAATAGAAATATGTAAATTGATATAAAAATAAAATAAAAGCACAGGTAATAAAAGAACTTCAGGTTTTTAGTAAGTGCTGCCATTTATTCAAATATTTTTTTTTTTTCATTTTAAATATTTTTTTTTATAAAAATCGGGAAAACAACATTTTCATTCTTTTTGTAGACAATTTTCGTATCTGATCAATTTATTCTCTGCCGCGACTGATTTTCTGCTGATTCGCAGCAATGAAAGCACGCATAAATAGGTGTAACAGATTTGAAACAGACTTCTAATGTCAGGAAATTATGAGGCAGAAACTCAAAGAAAAAAACCTATTCTTCGGGGCTTTAACTCTGAAATATAAGTCGTATACAAAATTTTGTATACCTATGTTCAAAAGAAAGATAATTTCATTTCCTATCAAAAAGTTTATAAACATTTTTTCTACGGTGAGGCGACGTTCTCGAGAAATTGGCTAAAACACGTCTTTCAAAATGGCGGCTTAAGCACAACTATTACGCCATTTTTTGTTTGATTACTCAGAGACGACAACTAATCTATACCAATTCCACCTATATAAAGTTTTTAGCGGTATATTTTTGCAATATGAAAAATCTTTTTGTCAGTGGTGTTTAACGCCCAACGTTAAGGTTCATTGATATTCCCAATATACCAGCCAGCTGCAAACATTCACTGCAACAGCCACTCTTGATCTTATAATAATTGTAATGAGTGTAGCTTGCTTTGGCAGTAGGGGCATGTTCATAATTTTCAAGCTCAAAGTTTTATACCACTTGGAGCTTGAGTGGCTTTGAAAATGCGGTGTCAGTCCTGTTTTATGGCTTGGCAGATGGAAAATCCGGCTCATATTCTCTTTAGCACCTTAAACTTATTTGCTGCGTACAGTAAAATAGACTCCATTACAGCTTCAAACTCGAAACTTGCTAGTGTTTGCCATACGTGTTTCCCAAATTTCATATATTATGGTGTGTCCAAGTTCCTTCAATATGTAGAGCAGCGGACATTTCTTTTCATTTAAGATTCAGAAAAAGGTTCTCGACGTGCTAAAATTAATTTAACCGAAGTTCCTAGTCTTCCTACAAGGCTTTCGGTATTATCTGAATCGATAGTGCGAATGCAATATTCAAGAACAAGCTTTGCCCCCCTTCTAACATATACTTAACTTTTAATGTTATTCCGAAACTTAAATGAAACAAATCGTTAATCTTATTGAATTCTTATGTAACCTATTTGGCAATATTTACAATCACGTCTTACACAACTGACCATACTCATTGTTGCAGGAAGTCTATGCGGATCATAAAACCCCACTTAAGACTATTCCTTTTTTAAGGTCATCAGCCTACAAATTCATCATGTACCTTTATTTATTAACAAAACGAGAACTCAAAAGGGTTTGAAATAATGTATACACTATACACAATCATCTCATTGTTAGTCAATTTACAATAAAGCCCAAAAAATATTGTATAAAATCCATTTATAAGAATAATACTTCACTTGAAAAAAATGTTTAACAATTAATTTCACATCACAGACCAAGCCCCTAAAAGTCCCAGAGCAAAAAAAAAAAAATAATACAAAAACCATCCATTTATGATATTTACAGAAGAAAAATGTTAGACTTAATCAAATATTGACATCTCAATAGTCTCCGATTCATTAAAAATAAAAAAAAAAAAATAATAAAAAAAAAAATTGTTAAAGAAGAATAAATTGAAAGAAATATGACCATCAAACCGCCGCATTATTTATTTATTCATAAGACCTTCTCTCATCGGTTTGTGTGCTATAGGTATAGGTGGCTGGGATCTCTAGACGCTTTCATACTTACCTACCTATACTTCCTACACACCTCTCTCCACCTACTCTCTAGTCAATCATCGAATTTATATATAAAAGTTTTTTTTTGGTTGGTTGGTTAGTTGGTTTATTTAAGAACAAACGAGAACAATCATCGGCGCAGAGGTGGTCTCTTTGGTGGAGCCAGCGTCATCGTCGACAACGTCGTCGTCGCCACCACCACCAGCATCAGCACCACCGTCTATACCTTCCTTCTATATATCTATAATATACGTGCAGGGCACTTAAGAAAGATGAATCTTTTTTTCAAATGTTTCCATCATCGGTTCCGGAACCACCGCGCAGCGCACTCTATACCTTAATAGTAAACAAAAAATCTAATATTCAAACTAATCTTGTGTTGTTGTCTGTCAGTTGGAATTCTGTCGATCGGGACCATTAAAAATTCCATTCTCTAGATTTATATATACGTAAAGCACGAAAATACCAACGAAAAAAAGTGCATTTCCATTTAGATAACTGCACCAGCAACAGCACCGACCAAGTAAAGAGAAGTTCATGAAATTTAAAAGTTGCCAACGAAAAGTTATCTCAATAATTGTATTCAAGTCTGAAAGGCTAAGATAGAGATAAGCCTTAAACAGAAATTTGAATCGACTATGACAATAAATTAAGGCGTTGTGAAAATGGAGTTATCGGAAAGTTTTATGTATGGAATGGCAAAGTTTGAGTCAAAATAGGTCCCCTAGGCCAAGATCGCATAAGACTAAAATGAAAGATCGATTAAACTTTTCGAATTATGATGTGCACTTGCCTTTCTTTGGTTTCCCCGACACAAAAACCGATGTTTACTCATCTTCTCCAAGAGCTCCGGTACTCACACATTTTTTCCAAAGAAAATTAAAGCCTCATGGGAGGGCTAACATTGCTTATCCAGTTTTGTCAGTGCGATTAAACTTAAACCTGAGTTAACTCATCAAATTTGGTGAGTTAAATCAGAATTAACTGAACAGATGCTTTTGATGTTTTATCCACATAGTTTGTTTAGTCGTCGAAAAACTGCTTACTTAGTTAACTGTGGGGCAATTTACTTCTAGCATTAGCTAAGTCTGGCTTAACTCACACTGACAAACTGGGCCTAAGTCAATTTTTCCCTAAAATGATTCAAGCTCTTAGATGTTAAACAATACAAATTAATAATATGTAATAAAAAAGAGCTTATATAGTCTCTGCAGCTAGGATCTATTCTTTTAATTTTGGACAAGACTAGAGACATGCTAACTTATAACAGTCATAACAGTTTTTTGCTATTTAAAGTGGGCGGCTTTAATTTTGTTGAAATGATCTGACAATCTTTGACAAAATCCGTAAAGATGTGTTAGGTTTGTGACAAGTGACTTTTTACTTTAACAGCGATTTCCTGCTATACCAATCATCCTACCGACATGAAAATAGCAGCTCCTTAATTCTGAAAGTGCTACCTTTCCATCAACGTATCGCATGATACAAAACAAAATAAAAAGTCCAATTTTTTGGTCGATGAAGAAGTTGTAATACTTAAAAAAAAAAATTGAATTTTTCTCCCATTTTCAACATCTTTAACAGCGATTTTCTAGTTGCTACTGGAACCAAGCGCACTTTCGACCTTAAAATGGCACAGCCTTATAATTCTGAAAATTCTACATTTAAGTTTTATAGGTCCTTGATTTTTTACCAATTAAATTTGTTTTTTTAAATAATTTTGTATACAACTGTATTGGCAACACTGACCTCAAAAGACGCGGTTTATATTCAAAATAAAGACCTTGCAACTTTGCAACCGGCAGCATCGATCTGCCGCACTAAGATCATAATCATGTTCAAATAAATCACCTACATGCATTTATATCGAAAAACTAAGTGCGGTGCTTGTGCTTGGAAGTTTCATGTATATATCCCGCATGCGACGTGTGTGGATGCATCAGGCTAGATGCCGTGCATTTATATAGAATCGGTATTCAATTAAGGTAATATGATTTCGGCCGATTGGTATGGTTAAGGCTTTGGTCAAGAAGACAAACCTTTATCCAATCCCGGGATTAAGAAAGGAAGTAGTATAGGTACCTAGTACGACCAAACAAGTTGTTGTACTTTGTGCTTGAGCGAAGATGAACAACAGAATCAGGAGGAGGACGCCTAGATAAAAAGTGATGGGAGATGCGCTGTGCTTTCAATAAATAACCGCATCATTTGTTGCCTTTTGTAAAAGAATCTTTGGGTCCTGTGGTTTGTCAGTTTTTTTGTTGTATTTGTTCAAGAAGCAATAATCTTGTTCGGAGCAAATTTTAATCAACTTGTTTATGAGCAAGAGGTAAGCGTATGGCTGTAAAGCGTTGTGCTTATTGCTGCGCTTATCCAGTAATTAATATGTAAAGTCGAGATGATGTATGGCAGTAGGATGGGGGTTTGTCGCAGTAATTAATATTGTTTCCTTTTTTTGTTTTGTGCATTGAGCAGATTAAAGCGCAGTCAATTTTCATCATTATCGCAAGCATAAGGGAAACTTCAGCTACGCATGCAGGTATAGGTAACGTGAAATCTTATTCACTATTTTGCCGAAGGACACAAACTTCTTGTGAGTTCTTTCTTGGCAAATACCAATAACCTTTAGTAATTAAAACATTTCGACGAAGGACACCGAGTATGTTAATGGATTTTAATGTCGAAGATACCTAGAAGGTATTTCAAGTCTTTTTTCTCAAGCTGTTCCTTCTACCATCGTGTCAAAAAAAAAATGAACTCGATGCCATTCTTGGTGAATTTATGATTTTTAGCTAAGACTTTTGTTGCTACTGTTTTTTTTTTTTTACTATAAAAAGCACATATGTAAAGTGTGTACTTATATAAACAGGCCCTTAGCTGAAATTCACAAATTTGAAAAAAAAAACTTGCATTGGATTATTAAAAAAACTTCGATTTTTATTTTTTAAGCGGAAATGCCATTAATTTATTTTTTTTTATTACATATAAGGTCTGTTTGTTTACATCACAAAAATGCTAATTTAATTTAACAATTTGTTTTTTTTTTTTTTAGACAAAATTTGGTATTTTTTTTGTTATTTATTTTGGAAAGCTGATGGCTTACTGTGGTCCAAAATTCCTTTGTTTGTTGCTAAAATTATAAATTCTAAAAGAATAAAGATATAATGTAAGAATGTTCGGGTCTGTTTCAAGAACTTCAGAGCTCAAACATTGCCTAATGGACATGTACAAATGTTTTGGTGAAATTTGACTTATTTTTTAAGCAAACCTGCGAACAATTTACTTAAATGACAAATATCCAAGTGTGGTGTGTTTCGTGGGTAGTGACAAGTGGGTGGATTTTAAACATTTTAAAATTAAATGTTCAAAACGTTCATTTAAAACACTCTTACAAAATTTTACTTCTCAAACTCATTTGATTAAAATAAAGGCGTGAAAGTAGGTGTATTTGAAAAATTAAAAAAAAAAATTAAATATTCATCGAGATGACTTAAAGCCTTCAAACAAGATTTTAATTCTCCATATATTTTGATTTAGGTGTAAAATTCATTTAATTTAAATGGGGCGTGGAAGTGGGCAGATTGCCTCAACACAAAATATTAGAATCTACTTTTTTTTCTAAATTTTGTTCACTCCATTGCAAAATTGTTAAGCTTTGAAGGGATCTATTCAAGCTCTGTTCATATTTCCATGAGAAATTAAAACCTAAATGTTTAACAAACTCATTGGATTTTCAATTTTTTCTAATTTTGGTATTTTGGACCACTGTGCTGCCGTTAGCTTTTTTCTTTTACGTTCATAAACTCAAAGAACGTTTTGGTGTAATTTTGCTATTCAGTACATATTATAAGAGTATGTTAATACCAACTGATTTTATGCGCAGATAATTAAAAAAGTTACGAGTGTCACTCCCGTAACAAAAATGTGTGAATAGATATGTACATATTATGTGTTTCATTAATATAAAAGCTAGAAAAATATTGTAATCTGCCGTCAGACAATATTTTATTGAATTTAAAACTGTTTACAGGAACCGCATTTACATAAAGTTCAGAAGTTGTGTCACAAATGTAACACATTGGCATTAAATAAAGTAATAATCCTCTGTTTTTCAATACATTTCTATAGTATTACATATAGAAATGAAATTTCCTCGGAAATATGGGGAATTTCATCAACTTTTAGTGAAAGAACATTAAATAAAAAAAAATTTCAATTTGAAGCTCGAAAAACCTCACTTTAAAAGGGGAATTATTTTTCCCTTCGTGCTAGAAATGATTAAATTTGTACAAAAATGTTTTCGCGTTAGAATTTAGCTTTATATTATAATCACACGTAGTTGGTCACAAATGTAACATTAACTTGTCACACTCGTAACAATTTTAAACAGCTGTTCATAACAAAGGGTATTTTTTTAGACGTGTGGTATTAAATCTGAAGTATCGCGCGCTGAGTCCAATATTTGTTCGACATAATCGCAAATTCGCATGAATTGGAGCAACCATGGATCGGTTTCGCACCACGTTTACTCTAGTGGATAATGCAAATCCTCAGAGACGCCGCGCAGTACAGTGCGCACCGTAGACGCTATTGCTGCTATGGAGCAGAGTATCGAAGCCGCCATCCGCGCAAAAATTGGAGCTGCAGAAAATTGGGCCTCTCGGCTGGAATTTATTCGAGCCAGCCGCGGCGACCACTTGCCCGAAATCATTTTTAAAACATAATGGCAAACCTTTATCTTTATAAAAAATCTAAATTCTTGGCCACAACATTAAATTATATGCGTTTTATTTCTTCTTGAAAACCACACGTTAAAAAAAAACACCCTTTAGTTTTGTGTCAAATTTCTCAACTTGTTTGAAAGATCAACTTTCAGACGCATAGTCTTCATTCTAGCCAACATGAATATAAAATGCTCCATTCGCAAACCACCTGTGTCAAAGTACGACACAAATTTGTTGGAATGAATACCGAAAACATGTATTTATGCACTTTCGGACTTAAATAAAATAAATATTAAAACTGTCACTATGGGGCAAATTTGAGCAAAAATTCCGAATTTAGGGAATCAAATGGTTAAATTATTTTGTGGAACCATGGTTTCCTGGGTAGAAATAGTGTTGGGCTACATATTTATAATTCAATAAAAAAAAATTCTTCTTTAATATATATTCTGGTTCCAAAATTTTCGGGAAGCATACCTACATTCCTACGAATTGCATGCATTTATACATTTATAGAAACTTGTTTCTTTTTTATAAAAATAAAAACTGTGTTAACAACCAGCTGAACATTTAAAGGTAATTCCCTACGTTTCCTTTTTTTTAAAAAATAACTTCAAATTCCCTCTTCAAAAAAAAAAAAAACCTCCTCATTTTAATGAATCGTCCCCTCAGGAACCCGCATTTATATACCTAAGTAGGACTGTATATTTATAATCAATATGCACAGCATGAATCAAACTCAAAAATCCCCTCTGCAATAATAATACGTATATGCGTGTGATGCAACTGTATGTAGAATTGTATACCTTAGGGATTATATCGTGAACTTATACCATATTACCCACATTTAATAGTTTTTTAATCTTCCCAACCAACAGCTTAGTCAAATAAACATTAATTTTTGTTTTACATTTTAAATGGTTCCTCATTAAGTATACACGACAAAAATATCTCCCTTCTCAAAAAATAATGAAGATACTTATTTATATTTTTTAATCCGTCAACAATATCATCAATAAAAGAGATAAAAAAAAAGATTTTGTTCCCTTCAAAGTCAAAGTTTATCAACGAAAACAATTTATTTCCGAACCAAAATAAAATAAAAAAAAAAAAAATTGAGACCGAAATTATTAAACTATCGGAAAAAATGAAAGAGAAGTGCACACTGCACAGTCACTTTTATAACGGAAGAAATACTTAAAATATCAAAAAAAAAAATTCCATAATCAAAATCTCATAAAATGGAAATTATGAATTTTACCCGGAAAATTTTGTCCACCATATCGCATCATATGTCGTACAAAAGATACAGAACAAAAAATTCATGGATACTTTTTCCAATAAAAAAAAAAGTATGCTAGAAATACCAACACTGTACCATACAACATCATCCATAAAAAAAAGGATAGTAAAGTTGAAAAAGTTCATGTTGAGTGCTGATGTAGCCTGTTACATTGTTGTATAGATATACAACATCACTTTGTAACAACATACCGACAGCGACACCGAATGCCATGCCAAAGGTCAGATAATGTTAAAGTGCAGTACGAAATAGACCCAAGAGCCAAGACAAGGCGAAGGAGCAGCAGATGAAAAATTTTAACAAAATGTTTATCTCTATTCTAGACTGTCAAGATCAAATTTCAACATAATGTTGTTATTGTTGTTGTTTTTGTAAGTGTTGTGTTGCTAGCTATGATCCTTGAAATGGAAAATCGACTTTAGTACCAGTTATACCTATAGCTGCACACTCGTGAAGAAAAAGTTCATTTTTGTTGCACCATCATCGTAAGATTGTTCTTCTTACAAGAAGTCCTTTTTAAGTTGCACTCACTCATGAATTTTTACAAAAAAAAAAAAAAAATCAACAACAACAAAATATTCAAGTATCCTTTTTCTGTAGATACTACATGGTGTGTTGAATTTATATGGGAAATCAACCATCCGCTAGAAAATTTACCGCTGACAACTAAATGTGCAGCAAAAGGTTTATATGTATAGGTACCTACTGGGATACTGGGGAGTAAATTTATATCTTCAGGATATATGGCATCACGCAAGTGGAAATAGAATTAATGAAAATTTCATCCTTGTCAGTGAATTCGGATGAATCTCTATACTCTTAAGTCGTAATGCTCCTTCGCACATCAGGGCGCACCGCATTTTAGGTGAAATTCTATTATTCAACCACCACCACTAACGAAGCAGTGCAACGATATGAGATCTGGTGGGGTGATTTTATATAAAATATACTACACATATAGCCGCGGGGAGCCGAGCGGTTAGATTTTCTAAGTTAAACTAACTGAGAAGAAAATAACAGAAAAAAAAATGCAGAAACAACACAAAATCAACTTTTATACCGAAGGCACATAGGGTGAGGGTTTCTTGGGGGTGGTAGATTCTTCTATGGTTCTGTTTTTTTTTGAACATGATGCGATTTTTGATCCAACGAAGCGTACATACATGTGTAATGCCATTATCGTTTAGATTGTCCAAATTCCCCATAGGTGCACACAGATATATTCACAAATAAAATGGAGGAAGAAAATCCCAGTTGCGAAAATGTTGATTACTCGGAGCGCTGAGGGAGGTTTGAATTGAAATGATTGAACGCTGTTCCACTGTAAGGACATATATCTAAGTAGATTACTATACATACTTAATTATTGTAGATAGTTTTAAGGTAAGGTTACACCTAAGCGTGTTTACCATTCGGTGGTTAAATTCTTTGAATATTACAAATAATAGCTTAAAATTTTAAACAGCCTGAAAGGTTTAAGCACGATACTATAGTTAACAATTTACTAACTTTAAAGCTCTTTACTAAAATGTTATCAGTTTTAAGCAATTTTTAACCAATCATACTAAGCATGTTTTCATGGAAACTCCAGCTGAACACACCTAAAACAGTGAAAGTTCGTGCAAAAAAGTAAGCAAACATACCTTTTTCACATTTTTAATTGTCAAAGTGACATATGGATGTTAGTATGATATACTAAAAAGATAAAAAAGGTATTTGGTGATTTTAAATTTTATAAAATGTTAAAAAGATATTACGATGCTAACTCGTTTAAAATTTGGAAAATAGTCTTTTTAACCTAGCATCATATAAAGGGTGTTTTTTTAGACGTGTGGTTTTCAATCTGGCAATACTTTTTTCGGAGTTGGTCTTTTTGACAGCTGTCACTTGATTTATGCTCAATTTGGTTTGCCACATCATAATGAATAGACTGACTTCTGAAAAACGTTTTTGGAGTGATCATAATCTACAAGCCATTGTTGAGACGCCGCCGTTACATCCTCAAGAAGTCACTGTTTTTTGTGAGGGAATCATTGGTCCATATTTCTTCAAAAATGAAGCTGGCCATAATGTTACAGTCAATGGGGAACGCTATAGAGCAATGATTAATGACTTTTTCGTGCCTGAATTAGAGGATGTTGATGTGGACACATTTTGGTTCCAACAAGATGGCGCTACATGCCATACAGCCAACCAAACAATCAATTTATTGAAGAAATCTTTTGGTGAGCGTATTATCTCGCGTCGTGGGCCTGTGGCATGGCGTGGCCTCCAAGATCGTGCGATTTAACACCACTCGACTATTTTTTGTGGGGTTATGTGAAATCGCTTGTCTACGCAGATAAGCTCGAGACGATTGACGCCTTCGAAGAGAATATTCGGCGCGTTATTGCTGACATACGGCCCCAATTGCTGCAAAAGTAGGTCGAAAATTGGGCCTCTCGGCTCGAATTTATTCGAGCCAGCCGCGGCGACCACTTGCCCGAGATCATTTTTAAAACCTAATGGCAAAACCTTGTCTTTATAATAAAGCTAAATTCTTGGCCACAATATTAAATTATTTGCGTTTTATTTTTTTCTTGAAAACCACACGTCTAAAAGAAACACCCTTTACTAAACATTCTTTAACATCGTAGTTTTGTGTCAATGATGTCATCCTTTTGAATTTTAGATCAATTTTAAGAAACGAAATTCTGAAACAATTTAGAAGAGCCCTATGAAACAACCTGGAACAATTTTTTTTAATTTTGGATTTCTAAAAAGGATTTCTAATGTGTTTTCGGCTTAAAATCTTCTATTTTCAATATTTTCGCATTTTCGGATGAATCTTTGGAACAACTGGATTTGAGCAATTCTGAACTTGGAACAACTTTTTGATTTTTGAAAGGAGAGCTTAAGGATTTGTCTTTTTTTTAAATTGGATTTACTGTGATGATATAAATGTAGGGACACAATATTTGCTTAACACATTTGTTTATCAAAAAAAAATATTAATGAAAAGTTTTTTTTTTTAAGAAAATAAAATACAGTTTCGGAAGGCTTATCTTTAAAAATAGACCTTTTACAACTTAAATTTTTTGGAACAATGAGCAATGAGGAAAAAATCAGGAGAAACCTGAAACAATTTTCAAAAATAACTGATTCAAAAAAGGGGGGGGGGGGCTATAACTTCACAAACTCGACAAGTATTCTCCTTTGAAAATAGGAAAAACGAGGGGCTTCAGTGGAGTAAGTCCCGTTATTTTTGAAAATTTATTGAAATTTAGTCAAAAAGTTGGTTTCCTTTTGGTGCCTATATCTTCTGTCCTAATGGTTAATATTCTACTATTTCTGTGAATGTAAGATGCAGAAATAAAGTATCGTATCTTTTTTTGTTCTGATGAATATTATTTTCTGAATGTGCGCTCTCGGGGGCTGCTTATACCTACCAGCTCCATATCGATCGTTGTTTTGTTAGGATTAATCGTTGCATTCGAGAAAATTATGATTGCTATTGTATAGCCCAGAGGGTTTTTCAACGAATTGCAACTTGCTTTCCTGTTTATTTACGTGCTAAGCCGAAGGATATATAAATTCTTAGAAATTCACCCCTTGAGCTTGAGGGATAGTATTTCTTTGCATTTTTTTTGTTTTTCTTAGTGAAAATGATTGATTTCACGCTTAAATGGATTCAATTATTATTATTATTTTTGTTTTGTATTTTTTCGTCCTTTCTATATAAGGATAGTGTTGATGCTCATATTCGTGATAGTAACTACTCGTGTATACTGATATTTACCCTCTGTCATCAGATTTGTAATTTCCTGAACAAATTCACTTATCACTAACTTGACGATATGAGGGGGAGGGTGAATGAACTTCAATGATGTATATATATGTACCTATATATGTAAGTCTTGTGTCTTTTGATGCCTTATTCTGGTATAAGATTTTCTTCTCCCTTTGCATTGGGTTGCTTTATGCTTCTTTTTTTAATAGTTGCGCAATACTAAGAATAAATCATTTGCAGATATAAAATATTAGATGACACTTGAAAGTGTCTATAGCAAGCATTTTTAATATAAATGTCACCCTATATTTTTGAATATATTTTCGGAGTAATTTATGAGATTTTTGGGGATGCCATATCTTCATCCAGGACAGGACCAATGTTTATCTATATACGATTGCTATTTCATTGAATTCGTTCTGTGAGCCGTTATAGTCTTGTATTTTATGACAATTTTCTTACTGAATAGAGTGTTTTTGAAATGCATATACCCATCAAAGCTTAGAAATATGGGTGTGCCCGCACTAAAGTGTTTGCGGTGATGTAAATGGTATAGTTAAATTTAAGACTTTCTTAGGTTACTGTTTATTGTGTTAAGGATAAACGAAAGAATTTATCTTCATAGATTCGACTACGGAATATTTAATTTCAATATATGCATCAATGATCAAGGTTATAGTTTGACATGGGCTGACCAACTATCGGTCATATATAAACAAACTGGAAAGATGACAAAGTGAGACTGAAAATTTTGTTTGATTTAGGGCCAGTTTCACAGTCGACACTTATAAGTGAATAAGTGGGACTTAAGTTTCCCATTTATGAGGACTTTAATCTAAGTTTCATAGCCAACGTAAGTGGAACTTAAGTCACCAACAACGGAGACTTAAGTGCCACTTATTCAGGTAACAGTGCACTGTGATATTGGGAATCAATCTTTCACATTCGCCACTTAAGCGTCACTTTTCTGATTGTGAAATTGGCCCTAAGACTTTAGGCTAAGTTTCATAGCCGGCATAAGTGGAACTAAATAAGTCACCGAAATCGGAGACTTAAATGCCATTTATTCAGGTATAAGTGTGCACTTTGATATTTCACCTTAATCTTTCACATTACCCATTTAGGTGCCACTTTTCTGACTGTGAAATTGGCCCTTAAGGTACTTGCTTTCATAACATATCTTGACACGACCTCTATACTATTTTAGAGTAATTATATACATATCTGTTATTTTATTTATTAACGTAAAGCCCAAAAACAAAGCCACAAATATATACGAAAGGGTGTTTTTTTTAGACGTGTGATTTTCAAGAAGTAATAAAACGGATATAATTTAATGCTATGCCCAAGAATTTAGCTATGTTTTAAGGATAATCATTTGCCATTATGTTTTAAAAATAACTTCGGCCAGGTAGCCGCCGTGGCTGGCTCGAATAAATTCCAGCCGAGAGGCCCAATTTTCGACCACTTTTTGCAGCTATTGGGGCCGTATGTCAGCAATAACGCGCCGAATATTCTCTTCCAAGGCGTCAATCGTCTCGGGCTTATCTGCGTAGACAAGCGACTTCACATAACCCCACAAAAAATAGCCGAACGGTGTTAAATCGCACGATCTTGAAGGCCACGCCATGCCACAGGCCCACGACGCGAGATAATGCGCTCACCAAAACTAACCTTCAATGAATTGATTGTTTCGTTGGCTGTATGGCATGTAGCGCCGTCTTTTGAGAACCATTAAAGGTCGTCCATATCAACATCCTCCAATTCAGGTACGAAAAAGTCATTAATCATGGCTCTGTAGCGTTCCCCATTGACTGTAACATTATGACCGGCTTCATTTTTTGAAGAAATATGGACCAATGATTCCCTCTGCCCATAGAGCACACCAAACAGTGAGTATGTAACGGAGTGGCGTCTCAACAATGGCTTGTGGATTATGATCACTCCAAATATGACAATTTAGCTTAAACGTTCACATTCAACCAAAAATGAACTTCATCGCTGAACAAAATTTTGTTGTGAAAATCGGGATGGGTGGCCATTTCGTTTTGGGCCCATTTCGGCACGATTTGGAAGCATTATTCAGGTTTCAGTCTAATCATTATAAAATGGCAAACTGAGCATAAATCAATTGACAGCTGTCAAAAAGACCAACTCCAAAAAAAGTATTGCCAGATTGAAAACTACACGTCTAAAAAAAAACACCCTGTACTACAATCATACAAAGTCAACTTCATTATTCGCAGCATGTTGTCGACAAAAGGTTGCTGCAAATATTGCATAAATCGATATACGGTTGCTATGATTTGTATGAAGCTCTGTGGGCACTTCAACATTTTTGTCATAAAATCTGATATTTCCTTATAACTGATTTTTATATTTTCTATATGAACATACATTTTAAAAAACCTTTCATTTATTTTATTTTGACCTCCAAACAAAACAACTTAAATCACTTTTCTATCTACGAGTAATTTCTAAAAATAATAATTTACCACAAAATCCTAAAAAAATAAATGTATGCTTACACAATCCTCGCACTTTAGATTATGTATTTCTTTCGGATATAAAAATAGTTTTCAATAAATTGCAGTAAAATAATGTGATTTTTTCCCATACTAAAATATTATGCTATAAAGTACCTACTTAAGATAAAACATTAAACAAAATCCCATCAAGAGTATAAAAATATCTGTTAATAATACCAACAAAAAAAAAAATCACTGCCCATTACGTCGGATAAAAGATAAAACACTTTCAACTTAGTGCGCGGTTTCAAGTATTTTTCTCTTAAAAAATCGATAAATAATGTTTTTGTTTATGTTATGTAAAACCGCACAATAACACATTTCAAATTGATTAATATACTGAGAAAATTATTCTTTCTAAACAAACAGTGAAAATAAAAAGGGGCCAAAATCCTAGACAGACATCTTAATGGCAATCTTAGCCAAAATAATAGATCCAAAACAACTTTTATAACCACAATAAGAATAAGAGAGAGTATCCTCAAGGAGCCATAATTACCGCACAATATTGGCCATTTTTTTTTTTTTTTTGGTTCCAGAGGGTTTATTTTATTTTGTGTGGCTGTCTATAGCACAAATAAGGAAACAAAACAAACTCAGAGTAAGCATCCTGAAGGATATAACCTAACCTTATGTATTCATCTCCTCCTCGTCTACTGAAGAAGCAACAACAAACAAAAAAAAAAAAAACACTAATTTCCTTTAAATCACTCTCCATGAAAAAGGAAATCATTTCGGTTATCAATGAATTGGAGGGTAATTCACAATAAGGCAACTCACGGAGGAGGAAAACAAAATTAAACGACAATCCTAAAGAAATCTGTCAACCGAATAAGGTTTCTGCTCACTTGGGATGCTCTTCTTCTCTTCAAGGCAAAAATTCAATTGATTTGGCAGATTGGGGTTGATTGTGACGAGATACCCAATAGAGAGGCCGAGGGCCACTTAGCCTCTCACGCTGTATATGTATATTCAAAGTCCCTATAACGGTTGTATTTTGTTAGATGGGGAATTGTAAGGCCTTGTATCGCTAAATAATGTACACAATGCTTGGTTAAATTTACCAAAAGTTCCAAATGACAGGTAAGGGGTTTTGAACCTTTTAAAAGCGTGAATCATGATGATGAAAATTATTTGGGTAGGTTATTATTGTGAAAAAGGCCTCGTCGCGACTTAGAGTACTTGACTCAACACCTCATCAACTGTATCATGACAGGACGCTGTTCAAGTAAAAGTGATTAAGTGCCTATAAGGTAGATGAAATGATGATACCCAAAGTCTCTCACGATGGTCAATGAGATTCTAAGTCAAAGAGTGAATGGAAATTGATACATAATGGTTAGATTCAAATGCTTAAACTTATTCTCTACGGTGGTTCCTCAATAATTCACCTTTCTGCTAAAAATTAAGCTATAGTTGTCTGTTTAGTGCCAAAATGAAAATCTTTAACTTTTCCGAAAAAAAGAAACCTAAGATTGAATAAATTTCCTAAAAAATTGGAGCTCTTCAAGGCACGATATTCAATATCTTAAGAGAATTCAAGGCAAGAGACCAGGATGAAACCGCATTTTTTGGATTCAAATTTAACGAGAATCTCGGAGGTTTCAGTTGAAATTGTTGAAAATAAAAACAACACATTTTGTCAATTATAAAGCTTAATTTTCCAATATTTATTGATATTTAGCAGCTAAAATAAACGATTTTTTTTTGTTAGAGATAAAGATCTTTAAAATGAAATAAAATTGTATTTATTGCCATAAAATTGACTTTATTGGAATGGATTATTCCTTGCCATTTTTATTTGATTATGATTTCTGGTATATGGCAATCACGGCTAGTTCGGATGTAGTCCAGTTGTTTTGAGGTCCAATTTTCGATCCCTTTTTTTTGCAGCATTTGGGGTCGTATAACGGCAATAACGTGGTGAATGTTCTTTTCCATGTCGTCAATCGTCTCTAGATTATCGGTTTAGATAAGCGACTTCATTTACCACCACAAAAAATAGTCTAGCGTGTTTAATCGCACGATCTTGGAGGCCAACTCACAGGTCCAAAACGGGAAAATATGCGCTCACCAAACGTTTTCCTTCCACCAGCCCATAAAGCACACCAAACTGTCAGTTTTTCTGATTGTAACGGCGCGGCGTCTCAACAATGGCTTGAAGATTATTTATACTCCAAATGCGACAGTTTTGCTAATTGACGTAGCAATTCTACCAAAGGTTGATAACTGAAAATATTCTGTTGAAAATCGGGATCAACAGCAATCTCGTTTCAAGCCCATTCGCCGAAATCTGCACTATTTGCATGCGTTGTTCAGACGTCAGTCAATTCATGATGAAATGGCAAACCAAACTAAAGATAAATCACAAATGACAGATGACAAAATAGCTGTCAATGAAAACAGTGCTGCCAACTTCAAGTTCTATGCCTCTGAAAAAAAAACACCCTTTACAAACTTTAGTTCGACATTTCTGGTATGAAAACACAAAAAACACCAACGAGACTTAATTATTCGATACTGGGACAAATATAGGGAGACAAAACCGAGTTTATTCGGTGTTTCTTTGAGACTTAAGGGTTGTTCAGAATTTTTGCAAAAAGTGGAAAAGTGAAAATCAAAAATATGCGCTAGAGACGCCAGTGTGCTTAAAATGTTCAAAAATTGTGTTTGATCTGTCATTGCAGATTGATTTGACAGACCCAACACAGTTTTTTTCGCACAGAGGTATCTCGAGAGCATATGTTTTTATTTTTCACTTTTCCACTTTACCACTTTTCCACTTTACAAAAGTTTCGTCTCGTCTCGTCTCGTCTCGTTGCCAGCTCTACAAACAATATCCTTCTTATGTATATTATGTTAGAGGCCCTCCAACTAATTTATATACCCACAAAATCCTTCCCTGGCTTTGTCCCTTATCGCTATCAGTCTCAGTCTCAGTCGGTGTGGCGAAATGCTGGCAAACGACAAAATTATTATAAAGGCTCACACACATTTCAAGAGAAACCATTAGCCTCTATATTGCCGAAAGCAATAGTTGTCTGGTTGGCTGGGTGGCTGGCTGGTTAGGTTTTTGTTGTCGTTGTCGTATTCGGACGCATTGAAAAGCCACCAGCAGCAACTCAGTTGAATAGCCTAAATTTGTGTTTGTCATTTTCTGGTTGATTGGATAGTCGTAGGATTAGATAATTTGCAAAGATACCCAATTTCGTCTCCAATTTATCCCACAAGTTGGTCGCTGAGAGTTTCCTGCTTTGTATATATGTACATACATATACAGCGTGCAATTGCCGGGCTGATGCTGATGGCTGTGCCGTATAGAAAAGCCCAAACGAGTATAGCGTCTCTCTGTTCGAATTTCTGTGCCTTATTTTGAGAAAAAATTCTTGGCATACAAAATAGTCTGCCGGATAGAAACCGGATTGAGTAATATGTTTTTGTGACTATGATGACAAGTCGCCTCTCTATACATACATACATATATGTATTTCAAATATCTTCTACTTCACTATTGTTCTCCTCGTTCGTCGTCGTTGTCGTATAGTTGCCATCGCTTTCGTTGGAACAACAAACGACACAGTGATCTGTCATAAATTTATGAGACTGCAATTTTTTCTTATTTTTTCCTCTTACGATGTCTTGAAAGCGGGCGATACATACTCAAGGCTTATATTAGATAGATATTGTGTGTATGGAGAAGGTACTCTACTCAACTCATATCTTTTGTAAGCTATACAACGAAACGAAAAATCAAGCTAGTCTTGTGTTGTTGGTTGTGTTCAAATGTGGATGTTTCCGCCCATAGCACCCATTAATCGTCCTTGACAGGACTTGGCTAAATCTCTGTCGGATTAGCTCATAGTCGCAGAAAAAACATATACACACACGCAACCATCTCAACAACCAGAGCAGAACCCAAACATAAAAAGGGCAAAGCTGTCTTTCTTGGCAGAAATTGGCATGCAAGCGCCAACAATTGTCATAATTTGATAATGCAATAATGGAATTGCTGCACATTCTTCTCAAGTTCTCGGTGCTGGCTCCATGAAAAGGACGTAGATTAAGTGGGTAAATGTAGTTTTTTTTTTTGATGCGAAGCCTGAATGGGATGTATTGGATCGTTTAAGATTGTTAAAGTAAATTGTTTGCAGACAATTGAAGTTGATAAGGTTACGGAATTGAAATAATAAATAATAATGAAGAAGATTTTTTTTTGTCTATTTTTCTTAAATCCTTTTATTGTTTGTTGGTGGAAGATTGGGTTGTACGTAGGTAGGGGATTTGAATTTTTAAAATTCGTTTATTCGGTCTGTGCACCTATACAGTGACAAAGCATTGACGTTTAAAAAAGCAAACTATTTGTTTGATAAGGTAAATGTGTTTTACCTAATACACATACAAATGTATTTATTTTGTTTTAGACAACATTGTTTCTAAGCCCTGCATGTGAAATAAGTCTTGCTTAGAAGAACCTATATACCTGTTTCTAAAGTTTGAACAAAACCTGTTGAAAAATCATCGAAATGTTGTAGTTGCAGCACTTAGCGCTGCGAAAGCTATACGAAAATAGTTAAGGTTTTTTTTTTCAATAAAAGCGGGTAAATTTTTAAATGGAATAAAACAAGATGTCTGAAAGGTATAAACAAAATTCATATTTATTTGAAAGGCCCGTGTATGTCATTAGGTATGGAATATAACATCGTTCAAATTCAGGCCTCGGCTTCTTACGATGGCACTAACCCGAGTGGTCCAATTTTAAATGAGTTTTCCAGTTTTCCGCATAGATCTGGCTGAATTGAAGCGATGGCCTGTGTAATTTCCACCTTAAGGGCAACGATCGATTGGTTTATTCGCATGAATCTGCGATTTCAGGAAACTCTACAAAAAAAGTTTAATGGGGTCAAATCGCACGATATTGGTGGCCAATCCACATCATTTTTTGCGAAAGTTAGCCTTACCCTCAAATCGTTTTGCAGAATGTCCATTGTGGCCTTTGCTGTGTGGCACGTAGCACCGTTCTGTTGGAACCACATGTTGCTAACAAGCATCTCATCCAATATGGCCTACAACAGATTGTTTATCATCGATTGGTAGCGTTCTCTGTTGATGGTATTGGCAATACCATCGTCATTTTGGAAGAAGTCCGGACTCTCACAGGAACATCGGCTATGTTTTCGGTAGATCTTGCATTTTGTTCACGTACAAGTGTCGGCTGATCATTCACTGAATCGGTCGATCCAATTTTGGCAACCAAATGTTGAATAGTCGACTGAGAAGGTTAATCATAAAAACCGTAAAATGGGCGCAACTCTCGCATATGTGCCACAAGAGATTTTATCATTTGAAGATGGCATCAATAAATGAATAATAAATAATCAATAGATTTGACAGATGTCACCAAAACAACATGGCCTCCACAGGCCGCCAAAATCTTCCCGCGCCAATTGAAAAACCCTTTATAAACGCTTTAATGTAAAGCTGCAGACGGAGTAAGAAATTTTTAGAGTAGAAGCAGTTGAGTTTTTTTCTGTAATAGCGTTTCTAATCCTCGATGTCGTTTGTTTTTTGACCATTTTCCTTCGGGCTTGCAGAAAACAGGCCTATTAATTTAGTTCAAGAGATTATTGTTGGGGCTGGCCACGAGACATGAATTTTGTCATTCTCGACAAATGGAATCTAGAAGCTCTGCTAAATATTTGCATTGACAAATTTAACTTTATAATTTATAAAATCCACTTAAACGTAGAGAATGGTTTTAATTTAAAAAAAAAATCATTCTTAAAATTGTCATTTTCAAAAAAATATTTGTTCCGAGGAAACAATCGACATATTTTATGAATGAAATGTAAGAATTGTCGAATTTAAAAAAATCCATAATGTCAAGCAAGAAAAAAATTATTCTAAGAGTTCAGTTTAACAACACTACAACTACAAAAAATAAATCAACAAAAAATTTAAAATCCAAATGGCTACCAATTTGCATTGTCATTCGCGTTGAAAAGTCTATGAAAAAGTACATGTAGGTACATCAATTCAAAATCATACTTCCATTAGCACAACCTCTGACAGACTCAACAAAAATAACTAAACCTAAGCCCTATATACCTACAACTGTCTGTACCATCAATTCAGTGCACCTGTTTGCATATATTCCATCAACGAAGGACTCAAACAAATACAACAGTAAAGAAACTCACTATACAAAAATTCCAAGAACGATAAAGGATATTTCAGAACCCACTTAGGACTTACAGATAGTTATATGTATCCACCAAGGATATTTTTTCTACCTATCCATATAAAGCAAATGAAAAAAAGAAACCGAATATACAGTAGGTACGACTGATGTTTGGTCTTCTGGCGATGCTGATGCAGTGTTTAACAATCCCACGCCAAATCAAAAAAAAAAAGAACAAAAAAAAAAAAAAACTCAAACCAGTACTCAAAACAACACTCCATCAAAAATTTAAAATTCGAAAAAGGTCCTTCTATCTAAAAACAAAAAAAAAAAAATCATCATCGGAGCTTCCTGTGAAAAACAAATAAAAACGAATCCAAAAATTTTTACTCCCGATGAAAAGTGATTCAACATCAACATCCATCCCCGCGTAGCAGATTTTTTTTGTCTTCATTTCGGTTATCGATGTGATGAATGTGCGTGTAAAAGAAGTCCTTTTTTGTCGTTCAGGTGGTTTGTTTATTGTTTTCAACAAAATTCCCAAGATTAAAATCAATCAGTCCTGTGCTGGAAGAAAGAGTTGTGGTTGGTTTCTTTTACAACAATAAACAACAAAAAAACAAACGATAACAAGATGCACCTTTTGTAAATGAGCAAAGTACAACATTTATAACAAAAATAAATTAAATATATATTCCTGAGATATCTTTAAGTTTAATAATAAAACAATCCTGAAAAATATGAAATTTTGTTAAGTATTCTTAAAGCAAATTATTTTCTTTTAAGCAAAGCTAACAGTGCGTCGTTAAAACACCATTTAGGGTACTTTAATAAAGTGACTTTTTAAAAAATCCAAAAAACAAAATTTACTAATTTTTTCTCAACTTTTTTGAAGTTATGTCCTTCATTCATTTTTAAAGAGTCATTTTTAAAAAGTAGACAGCATGAGACTAGCTTTGAGATGATTTTTTTGGTTGGAATTTTTATTTTTTTCGTCGTATGTAAAGGGTGTTTTTTTAGACGTAAGGTTTTCAAGAAAAAATAAAACGCATATAATATAATGTTATGGCCAAGAATTTAGCTTTATTATAGAGATAAGGTTTTGCCATTATATTTTAAAAATGTTTTCGGGCAAGTTGCCGCCACGGCTAGCTCAAATAAATTCCAGCCGAGAGGCCCAATTTTCGACCCCTTTTTGCAGCAATTGACGCCGTATGTCAGCAATAACGCGCCGAATATTCTCTTCGAAAGCGTCAATCCTCTCGGGTTTATCTGCGTAGACAAGTGATTTCACATAACCCCACAAAACGCAGTTCAGCGGTGTTAAATCGCACGATCTTGGAGGCCACGCCACATGTCCACGACGCGAGATAATGCGCTCACCAAAAGTTACCTTCAATAAATTGATTGTTTCGTTGGCTGTATGGCATGTATCGCCGTCTTGTTAGAATCAAAGGTCGTCCACATAAGCATCCTCCAAGTATATCACGAAAAAGTCATTAATCATGGCTCTATACCGTTCCCCATTGACTGTAACATTATGACCAGCTTCATTTTTGAAGAAATATGGACCAATGATACCCTCTGATGCCCTTAGAGCACACCAAACAGTGACTTTTTGAGAATATAACGGCGTCTTAACAATGGCTTGTGAATTATGATCACTCCAAATACGACAATTTTGCTTTTTAACTTACCCTTCAATTCTTCATATTCTTAATATGGCAAACCAAACTAAGCATAAATAAAGTGACAGCTTTCAAAAAGACCAACTTCGAAAAAAGTATTGCCAGATTGAAAACCACACGTCTAAAAAAAACACCCTGTATTTGTTTATTTTTGTGTGTTCATCGAGATTATGTTATTAATGGAAATTCAAATAGTATTTTGTATAGAAAGAATTAAAGAAAAACATATGAAAATATGTTGGATATATGTGCTGTGCATATTTCTGTTTCACTGATAGTAAACTTTACAAGCGTTTGTAAAATTTACTAACACCATTAGGAAACAAAATCTTGTTGTAACCTGTTAGTGAGAATATATGGCTTTCATCTCACTTACACATACAGATCTTATCATTCATGTACATATTTAATTTGAGGCACATTTATAAAATCTGAATTTTTTTGTTATTTTTTTTCACCTACCTACAATAATGATGGAATTTCGTTCCAATTTCAGGGAGATTTAAAATTATAACCTAGAGACACTACTTTCAATCTATTTTATTGCTACATAGCCAAACAGAAGTTATATTTTTGTATCAATATGGAGATTATGAAAACAAGAATTTATTTACGTCCGCATATAAAATCCAAAATTCTGTTTCATTTCCCTAAAAAATCATCTACTTAAAATTAAATCCTATTCATTCAAAATCACATTCAAGCCTATTATATATGAATATAAAGTAGATATAGAGTATGTTCAAGCTGTTTGTTTATTCCATTATCCCTACCAAAGTCCTTATATCTATCTATACCGCACAATACCGCAATGGCGAACACAAACGAAACCAAAATGATGATGTGTTGAGTTAAAATGTTAAATATTTCATTATATTCTTGTGAGATGTTTTTCGCTCCTCATATTAAATCTGTTCCGGTTTGTTTTTGTGGCCCACTTTTTTGAGAGGCTCTTCATAAAAAAAAAAAACAGAACATAGGCAAAACAAAAAAAAAATATGCCGCAACAAGGACGAAGAAATATCTATAGCTTTGATAACAAGATAGCTTTTTATGGGATTTTATCATAAAAGATACGATCAAATGGTTTGAGTGGTGTGGAGCTAGATTTAGAGTTTATGGATGTTCCATACACATTTGTATGTATGTATGTATGTGTACATGTACTATATTGCGGCAATCTAAATGCCGCTGTTTTTCTAAGTTAATTCGGCTTTTCAAACAGGCCCAGTCATTCGCTGCTCTATGGTTCTATCCCATCACTCCTCTATGATGGTATTCCAAACCGAACAGCAAAAAGGATGCAATACGTGCTAGGATTAAATTGAAAATCCGTTTTTTTTTCTCATTTTTGTTGAGTTTTCTGAATTGGGATTCGCCCCCAACTGTGTGAAGCTTGCATGTTTTATTCGGTGGAATGATGCTAACGATGATGATGATGATGAAGAAGATTTACCCAATTTGGTAAATGTAGGCCATCTGCGGATGGAGAGAGAGAAAATGGGCTGTGATGGAAAATATTCCATTTGTTCATTCCGCATTCTCCATTATTTAACCAACAAGGGAGTTCAACTCAAAAGAACGAATATATTTGAATAACTGCGTGACTGGATGCAACAAAAAACTTAGATTTTATTCAATTCAAACACACAAAACAACAACAGCAATAATACTCTATAAACCAATACTAGCCGTAGCCCAGCAACCATAGCAACCAACCCCACCACTTGGCAGAGCAACAGCAACATACAAAAAACTGGAAAATAATCTTTTGCTAAATCCTAGCTTTTGCATCGTTTTAAGGATTTTAAATAAAAAAAATTAGAGTTTTACTGTGAAAAATTGACTTTTATTCTTTTCAAACAAATTTTCTAAGTACGGTTTTATTTATTTTTATTTTTTTTTTTTTTGTGATAAAAAAGTTTTTGATGAATAGAATAACGTTAAGAGGTAAATGAAGTAAAACAAAAAAAAAAACTTAGTAGCAAAACATGACGTGCACAAACACAGACAGCACAGCTCTTAGTAAGTATACATACTTTTACCTTGTTAATTAGGATTTTGTTGAAATTGCGAAAGAACAGCGCGTCAAGATAGATTAAGGAAAGTGCATCAAATGCTGCACTTTGATGAAGAAACTTCCAAAGAATAAGGTTTTCCTTTTAGAAAATGTATTTGAATATGGAGATGGAAAGTTTAGTGGAAAAATAAACTTTTAAAAAAGGATGAATATCATGTGAGCTTAGCATGATGGAGGTAGGGGAATAGTATAGGTGTATAGGTACCTAATAGGCACTTAGACCTACCTATACCTACTATTCCTTTACCTAGTATACCTACTTATATAGAGTGTGAAAGAGACGCTGCATTTTTGGAGCTTATATGATTGGTCAGCTGTCATAAAAAGTTAGATGTCTTCTGAATTTTCAGAACTTTTTTATGACAGCTGGCCAATCAGAAGCTCCAAAAATTCAGAATTCTGATAATTCAGATAAGCGTTGAACGCGCCCAGTTATAAGTTCCCTCCATTCCAGCAGACACGGACAGAAGCACACTGGAATAATTAAGAGTAAGCCAATAGGCTCTAGTTTTACACGAGTTGTCATACCGCTATTTTATTCAAACCACAAAATTTGTTCAGTTGGGTTTGTTTTAAAGTATTAAAGTAGATAAGGTTCCGATTAATTATTCGATACATATATTTTAGCGCAGAGTCATAAGTTCACAGATCAAAATTTCACAAATGGTCTTCCAAAAATGCAGTAAGTAGGAAAAGGAGTTCCTCCAGAAAAATAGCTGAAGCTGCTATAACGAGAAATTTGAAAATAAAAAAAAAATTTCACTGCCGTGACTAACGGTTAAGGTGTGTATAAAGGTAAACGTTTGGTCCCAATGATAGAATTTTGTTAAGCTTAGTACGCAGATCGACACAAAATTTATCTCTCATATAAAATTTGTCCCAGTGCAAATTTTATCTCGGATTTTTTTCCAAGCGCAAAATTTGACAGTTTTAACAGCTGTATGCGAAAACTGTATCTGTACTGTAGGTAAACAAAAGTCTCCACTTTATTTTGCGTGGAAAAACAATGCGCGAAGCATTATTTAGCTGGACAAATTGACAGCTGATGCCCTAATCTATAAAATAAACAAACAAAGAAGGACCTATTAAATAAACAAAAATAAGATAAAAGCTGAAATTGACTTCTTGGAATTTTTTTCGTTTCTCCAAGTTCAAAAATTTGGCCGGCTTTTGGCAAGTGTTTGCAGAGATTAAAATTGTTCAGATAAAATTTAGTTTTTCGTGATCTGCGTACTAGGCTTCACTGAACATACCCAATATACAGGGTGTTCTGCATAAGATGTGACAAAAAGGCTACGGTGTGCAGGTTGCGTTAAATCAAGAAAAGAATCATATAGAAGGAAGATTTATCTCCCCCTGTTGAGACAAGATTTTCTAGAAAATCGACTTTAATTTAAAAAAAAAAAATTACTTAAAAACAACGGCTGCACCTTAAAAGTCATGCTTTAGGTACCTTTTCCAAAGCCAATATTCTATATTCTTCAATTAATTTTTTAAATCAAATTGCTTAAGTGAATAGTTTCTAGAAACAAATGTTCAAACTCCAAATTTTTGAAGAAAAGAATTGAAAAATTTTATTAAAACTTTTTTTATTTTAAGCCATTACAAATATTTTGAGCAACATTTTTTTCCTAAAAAAATTGAGTTTGAAAATAATATTTTTGCCTTTTAAGCGAAACTTCTGAACCGAATTTTGTTTACGAAGACTGAATATCTATACACTGCGAACAAAAATTGAAATACAACAAAACTTTGCATGGGTAACTTAGTCCATTTCAACATTTACCACATTTACTTCTTGACTAATAATGGTCAAGATGTCATAAAGTTTTGACATGTCGTTTCTAACTGAAAATAGTAGGAATGCACTAATCATTAAAATCCAGATTTATCCTAGGACTTTGGACTAACAGATAACTTGTTTATAATAATAACTATAACTACCTATATGTCGGTAAGACCTAAGGTCTTTTTAAATGCAACCTGAATTGCACGGCACCAGTTCGAAGGAATAGAAGGATATTAAAGAGTTTTTGATGGCAAATTGGACTTAGAAATAAGATTTTGATTATCTCTTGGAATCCAACGGGAGGCGTCCAGTTGTAACTGGGCGAATATAGAAAAGAATGCTGCCTTGAGTGCGACTCGAACCCACACACTAAGTTAGCAGTCAAGCACTTCATCCACTGCGCAATAACAAAGTTTTCGCACATTTGATGCAGAATCCAATTTTGTATGTAACTAATGTTGTAAATTTTAACCGGAAAAGTCTAATCGAAGTTAATGGAGATAAGTGATGATTGTATCAAACCGAATTAAACCGAGTTGAAATTTAAGCAAACCAAGTTGCAAAGCGAGTTGATGGTTAACTCGGTTTAAAGCAAAATCGGTGAATGCTTTTCATCCTTTATTTTTGAATAATTTGGTTCGGTTTGCTTGGAGTTGGTTCGTTAGACTGGGCTATCAAATACCTATAATCTGTTCAATTTGAATGTGCAGTACAGGCCTTATGGGAGAGCTTTTTCAAACACACTGGTGCCTGCTGCTGCTTGCACGGCACCTTAACTTAAGAAATTGCCACTGAAACAAGAAACAAAATCACTGACTTACATTTAAATTGTTTGTGTAATCTTCTTTGAGCTCACGTACATCCCAACATGACCTATCTGCTCCCCGGGTGAAAGCGAAAGGAGACTGATCACCAATTTGCGACCAACCTTTATCGACATTGTGTTGAATCAGAGTTACCATTGCCTAGTTGATGGAAATTCATATGGCATTTTCTTTGGTTTTTGCTATGTAACTTTCAGGATTTAAGCTTTTTTAGAGCTTTTGATAGCAATATTTTTGTTGATTTGCGGCAATTTGAAATGCTCACTACGGCAACCATGTGAGAGCTTTAAAATGGAGATAGCTTATCCATAATAGTATGGGTGAAAGGCAAATATTCTATCTTCCCTGTACTGCACATTCAAATTGAACAGAGTATAGTAGAATATCAATAGAATTTGCTAGTTTATGGCTTCACACTTGGTCGAGAAACTATTTTTCCCGGCAGTGTATATTTCGTTCAAAATGTCACCCGCAATTGCCCTTAAATCACCTTTTTCCGGAGCATTACAATAATGAAAATTTCAGATGTTTCATCGGTTTTTTAGTCCATCGACATCGTTTTGCAAATCGATTTAAATTTTATTATTCGGTTTGGTGGTTTGTTTACGGTTCGACTGTTACAACTAAATAAAAAGTACGTTCAAGCCACCGAACTGAAGGAATTTTTCTTACTTTGCTCGAATACAAACGGAAACGAATTGTCTTTCGGTTTATAGGTAAACGCTAACTCGGTTTGAACAAAAATGTAAACCGGTTCAACTCGGTTTATGCTTAACTCGGTTTAACAAATCGATTTTACACATCACTAATCAAGATCCGTGGAAACCGGCGGACTCAATTTATGTATATACTTTATCCTTCAAGTGCATTGTTGTTATTTGAGATCACACCCACTTTTGATCTAAGTTCATATACCTACCTTTAGCTCATATATAAATAAATGAAACCTTCCAAAAGTTAAGTAAACATATCAAAAATTTAACAGGTGGGTGCCAGCACACGAGCTTGGTGGACAAAATCCGATCTACCTATATGTTTTATTTTCAAAACTTAAACTTAATACTTAAAGCTAAACGAGCATATTTACATAATGCATCAATTCATAGACATCACAGTCATCGAATGTATTAACTTCATTAAAGTCAATCTTAATTATTTTTTTTTGTATTCCCTTTCAAAATAATCGGAGCCCTCTGACATGACAGTCTTCTTCTTATAATAAAGAAAAAAAAAATTATTTGTTGCTACTGTATTGCCATCATTTGTTAACCTCAACGTTGGTGGAACATTAAAAATTATTTATGGCTTTGGGAAAAATATTATCACTTTCCAAATAGCTTTAGGGAGGTACTGTATAATCTTAAAAGTCAAGGAAAAAAAAAACACTAGTAGCTTCCTGATATGAATTCTACGCTATGTTCTCTCAATGGATTTAGGCTTAATGCTTTATAAAGGTAAAAGATGAAACAATAAACGACATTTTTATTTTTTACTTTAAATAAAAGCCTATACCTTTATTAAAGAATATACTATTAAAAAATACAAAAGAACATCTTTAAGTATAAACTTTATGTACAATATCAAGATGGTTTGTAGAAAATCCGATTAGGACCTAATCACCCACCAAAAGAGAATATTATACCTACTTCTTCAGAGAAAGAGAGAGAGAAAGTAAAAATCATAAAATTAACTTCTGTCAACAACTTTGTCAGCTTATTTAATATTTTAAACACAAAAACCAAACGCACAACACCTTTTACATCTTTTCAAAGCATATTTTCTATAGCAAGCTACATCTTATCTCTATAAAGGCCATCATCCCCATCACTATTATTAAGGAAGTATTAAAAGCCACTTAACCTCCACCTTCGCATCCGCACACTTTCCATCGTTGCTCCATCGTCATCATCATCATCATCATCGCCATCTTCATTATTCTCAGTTAAATGATTATTTTCAAATTGACAGCCCAACGCTACTTAAGGGCTTTTCCTCAGCAACAACATCATTTCAGTTTCACAGGGAAAAGCAAAGGCATCAGGCGCAAGTAAAACTTTTCAAAACTCACCATGTCATATTTGTTAATGCCCTCTGCGCTTCACTCCTTCATCGCGTGTGCATATAAATACTAAATGTATCTATCGTTGCGTCTAAAAAATTTTCATCTTTTAGCTTTTACGATGCGAATGCATCTTCTTGAAACTTAAATACTTTTTTATGCAAAAACAAAAAACAAAAAAATTATATAATGCAAGTGAAAAGTTTTTACCCATCATACCCATAATATACTCTTTATAGTGCTTTTTAGACAGAATTCTGATCGGTGGTGGTATAAGGATGAAGAGAGCCAAGGACGAGGGCGGAGGAGGGCTTTATATTCCCTCTCTATGATGGTAACTCAACTCTTCTACATCTTTTGCACCAAATCTCGAATAAAATTAACTCAGCTGAATAAACAGCTTTAAAGGGCTACTTTTCCGGGACACTTCTTCCAGGACGAACGTCTCCTTGTACATATTGCACACATACGTATGTATGTCTGTACTGTACATATTCGTTTTAACTTTGTTGTGTCAAGTGGCAAGAAGCGTACGATTTCATATGCACCACGACTAAAATAACATGTGTTATCGTCGCACTTGCAGCGCAGGGCACATCTCTAACTTTTTAGTGTCCTTACATTTGCATTATAAAACCTAGAGATAGGAGATAATATTCCTGTTGGTTAGTTACTTCTACTTCGGGGCTTTGCGCTTTGGACATGGTTACCAAGGTATTTTTTTGCGAACAAAATTAAAATTGTAATAATATACGTTTTTCTTCAGTGTTTAGAACACCTTCTATTAACCTTTTACTAAGGTTGGAATTATAACACATGACGTAATAAAACTAAAGCTATAAAACCGCTTTATCCACAAGTTACTGTTTAATGTCGACTTTAGATATGGAATTTGACACAGATGTTACTCAGTTTTCAATAAATTTCAAAGCTTTCGAATTTAATGAAGTTTGGCAACCATAAACTAAAGGCTTCCGTCAAAACTTATCTAGCATGCTCGCCCACACATTGTGTGAGTGTTCATAGATGTATAAGTACATATGATGGGAAAAAACAACACAGACGACATATACACTTAATAAAAACGAATTCAAAAAGGACCTCTTTGATTTTTGCGCTTATGAATAATTGTAGCCTCAGGGAAAGGTAAAAGGACTAAACTAAATTATGCTAATATGTGTGCTTAATGTAGGGAAAATAATATAAGAATAAGAATAGAGGTACACATCATAAGAGAGAGAGAGGACTCGTTGCGAGAATTGTTGTGCGAAAGTGCGGTTTTGAAGTTTTGTCGTATCCTTATTTACATATTTAGCTACCTCACTTGTCTTTGCTTAAATATCGTAGGTACCTACATATATATATGTATGTGTCACCATATCACAAGAAAACGCAGTACAAATATTTGAATGGCCCTCAGGACAAATCAAATGAAATTTCCCCAAAAACGAAATTCGTACAAACGAACCTCTTATTATGTTTGTGTTCTGTTTTCCAACAAAAGGAGAAAGGCGAAGGCGCTCGCTCGCTCCCACTGTTTTTGCCGCCCGAAGGCAGTTTTTCTTTGTCTTCCTGTGTGAATGTTGATTTTGATGATGAGTATGACGCTGCGGGAGGGTTGAAAATATCTTGTAATTAAGTCAAAGTCATATACCTATGAGATAAAGCCTAATGAAGTTTCATTTTGTTTGAATGTGGAAGGGGGGAGGTCTGACGCGTGTATGTCCTTCTAAACATAATATTTGCTGCTGTTTTTGGTGCGTTGCTAAGGATATTTTTTATATATTGTACCTGTATAAGTACCTAGTAGGTGGGTAGGTATATTTTTTGGAAGATTATTTACACCTTATTTTATTGGAATCATCACCTGCAGGCAAAAGTTAATGAATATATGCGAGAAAAGCAAGTGGTGATAAAACGTGACGTTCATACCGAAAATTGTTTGGATTGGATCCTTCACAAAAAAAAATTCTCAAAAAAACAACCAGTCAATGTCATTAAGTATTCTCATTATCTGCGGGAAGACCACCAGCTGTGCGCTGTTTCTTTTCTGGTTATAACTTTAGGAACACATATGCATAGGTATGTACATATAGGTACAGCTAAACCTACTGTTTTGTATGGCAATGTGGCCAGGACATTAAATACGTAGGTATATTGACAACGATATATAGGTACCTAACAGGTAAAGGTAGGTAGAATAATAAAAACCTATTTGCTATAGCCATTGCCTTTTGGTTTCCTTTCTCATTCATCACGAGTCTCTTTATTCAACCTTAATCAACCAAACATCCTGGGTAATGAGAAAACGTAAAACAAAAATAAAACAAATAACTTAAATAAAAGGACGAAATTCCACTTGACTTCTATCTATTTCTCCGTGCATGGTGGTCGAAAGGTAAATAGCGAACATAGTGATGCACAAGCACACGGATGGGATAAACTCTTGGTTTTGGGGTCGTAAAGTAAAGTTGTGTTTTCTTTTTCTTTTTCTTTTTATGTTTTTTTTTTTTTTTTGTTTGTTGCACCTGAGCTAACTACGTAAACTCTCTCTCTAACAAGCTAGATAAATACAAGTCCTTCGTGTGTTTTTTTTTGTGTTTTTTTTTTTGTGTTGGTGTTCTTCTTTATCTTTAAGGATATTTGCCAAAGGACCACCCTGATGACTTAGAATTCCAGTTCCGGTAGAGAAAACGTCAACTAATTCTATAGATCATCGTTAGGTGGAGCAAGAAGGACCTCCTTATTCCAGGTTATCACCATCATCAGCAGCTCTTCATCGTCATAGTTGCGCCGCTCTCATACAACAGTGCATGACAGTGCTTCATCTTTAGTGCATTAGACGATATATGTATGTATAAGGAAGCTGATGCTCTCAGGGTATACACCTATTTCATATCCATGAAGGAAAATGTGCAAATAATCCTGCTGTATACCTTTATTCGCCTTCAATCTCACCTCGGAAAAGTAGCGAGCTATACCTACATACCTGTAAAGAGGAACGATGAGATGCTTTTGTCTCTGACATAAACTGAGAGAGAGTTGCAAGACCCCCAAGCAAACGTTGTCATCTTCATCTGGCCGTGTCAGGATCCTGATATTCATTTTTTTTTTCTCTATTTGCATGGATTCGTTTTTTTTTTTTTTTTCTTTCTTCTTCTTCAGAGATATGTTGGTTCTTCGCTTATTTATTTATGCAAAAGAGTGCTAGAATAGGACACCTTCTTCAGACACGTAGTAGTAGGCATATACACAACATCAGCGAGTTGTTGGGTATGAAGTTTGGAGTGTGATATATAAATCACAACACACGATACACGACAATTGTTGTGTTTTGTATTCACACATTCCGATTGTTTGAGTGCTTTCCATTGTTGACTCATGGACGTGCATTTTGTTAGCATAGGTACCATACCTATTGCAATCCATGGATATGATGCTGATGCTGATGCTGGATAGTATAGGTTTATTTGCGCGCTCTCTGTATCTGTATAGCTAAGCTCTCTGTGAATATGAATGAATATAAAGGGTGCAAGGACTTCGTTTTATAGGAAGGTAGGTACATATATCCATCCACTCAAATCAAGTGCCTTCCTTTTGTTTGGCTTTTGGCAAAAGAATGGAAATTGTTTTGCAACATTGCAACTAATAACTGGTTACGTTAGGATTGAAAGGCATCAGCTTAGATTATATGGAATCATATTTTGAGACAAATATTAGTTCTTTGGAGATTGTTTGTCGTACCTATACATTTGATAATTTTGAGTTGAGAGGAATTCTGGGAGATCTTTGATACCTTACTAAAAAACAAAGAAGAAAATGGATGTAAACAAAGCAAACCATGCATGAACGAGTCATTTGGCTAGGGATAGGGGCCAACTTGGCACGTGGACTTCCAACTTGCTGAAAATCAACACATGATGCAATTTACTCAAAACTTGAAACATTCTCTGCAAAATCTTACACATAAATCGATATAAGCTCTTTTTAGCTGATAGCTATACACACCGCATAATGATCTTGTAAAATTGAAACGAGCCTGAATATTGGCAGAACTCACCAAATTATATACATTGGCGCAAAATTTTAAACATTTAAAACCTACTCTAAATCATTTTTAAATTAGACGCCGACTCTAAAAATGAGTTTTAGAATGAGAGTCGACTCTTTGATAATTTAAACGATATAAAGTATACTTTAACGCTAAAGCACTCGTCTAACTTTAAAAGCAGCAAAATGCTTCTCTATCTTTTTTAAAGTATACTTTATACAATCAACGTTTGTAATTTCATAAGAAAAATTTAAAGAAAAATGTTTGATGAAGATTTTAAGCATGTAAATCAACAATCACGAAAACTGTCTTAGCTTTAATTTGTGGTGCATGCACCCAGTAACCATTACCACGACAAAACAACACCATCTCCACCCCCCGATTGAATAGACTACTACACCAAACCATATACAATACAAACTTGTATTCGGTCGACCGCCCCAACAAAAATAAAAAAAAATGTGATACGTAGTGTTGGACTACCATATCGCGGCAAATCATTTTCTGCTCACAAAATCGCCCGTCGTCTTAGCTGGAAAAGTGAAATAGCTATAGGGGAGTTAAAAAAAGAAAAAAAAGAAAAATACAAACAAATTTAATTTTCAAAGGGGACACCCGGATTTGAACGGGGACCTCTCGATCTGCAGTCGATCATAAAAAAAACCTTACAAATGCGCTAAAAACCCTACAAATGCGCTTAAAACCCTACAAATGCGCTTAAAACACTTCATTGGTTAGAAGAGTTGTTTAAAGTGTTTAAAATTAAGAAAAGGTTAGACAAGGGCTCGCAACTAAACGACTGCGTTTACTAGAGTCGGTTTTATTCCTTAAACGAGGACTGTTTAAAAATTTGCGCCAATGATTTTTGACCCATATATACTTAATCCTCTCACGATGAATAAATTTCCATTCGAAAAGTATCTATGTGTTGCATCCAAACTGACTTAACTATGTTCATGATACCTGGTTAGGGATC
Organism: Leucozona laternaria; assembly: GCA_932273885.2. NCBI lineage: Eukaryota > Metazoa > Arthropoda > Insecta > Diptera > Syrphidae > Leucozona > Leucozona laternaria. The sequence continues at coordinate 93,198,579 of OW026368.1, forward strand.
AACTAACTATTATGGCAACCACCTAGGTACTTTTTTAATAATAGCCGTGTTTTTTGCAAGCCCCGTAGGAATTGATCGAAAAAAATGACATCGGGGCTAAGCAATTTGCATGTTAAATACAACAACAACTAATCCACTTCGGGCTTAGCTATGCACGAAGAATTCTCTTGGCTTTACTTAAGCAGTGAGAAAAACTATGTTACCAGCGTGAATTGCATACTTGTTATCGATAGTTTGTATGGAAACTCCATTTTGTTTCTGTTATGGCGTCGATAATCTCCGATATCGTTTTTTTTTTCAACTAAATACTTACGGGCTTGCAAAAAAACACGGCTAATGATCTAGATCAGACAACTTGTCATACTATAAAGTTCGATGTTCGTGGTAAGTATGCAAAGACACTATCATGAAACCAGCTTTAGAAGCCTATTATATAACTGACTTAAGTTTTAATGGTCTGAGCTTTAAGATTTAGGTTTAAGAATTGATTAAAAACATCAAGACACATATAAATACAAATTATTGAGAAGTGTCAGAAAAAAATTATAGAAGAGGTTTAAAAATTCAAAAGTTAATTAAAGATTTTTGAATAATGAAAAACATATTTTACATAAAATTGTGACCACAACTTATTAACATAAAAATGTCGATCGTAATGCAGAAGGCTATACAACAGGATAGATGGAAAGGGACAAAAAAAAAAAAAGTGATTTCAAGTAAAAACTTCTAAAACCAGCAAAATAAAAGTCGATATGGTTTCAGTAAGATGATTAGATTATGAGTTCTTAAAGTCTAGTCTTCGAAGTTAAAGTCTTTAAACTCGATATCAAATATCTAGATATTTAAATTTAAGTACATAAATTTTTAATGAATTTCATAAATATTAAATGAAGTTTAAGTAAAAAATCTAAATGATCTACGATTTACAGTTATAATTATAATTTTCTCAAACAGCTCACAGTGGTGTTACCTATGTATATCGTTCATTTTTGTTTTAAAAAAGTACAAAAAATTTGTCAAGTTCTAAAAACCAAATAAGTTATGAATATTATTTAATCTTAAATTGTCTTATTGAAATTATCAGTTATCGCTTACTGTGCAGTCAATTGACTAAAAGGACTTATTTTATAATATTTTGACTTTTCTATACCAAATAAGCTTCCAATCAAAACTACAGTCAAAAGTAATTTTCAAAAATCTGACTTTAAAGTTAACCTACTAAAGCAGTTAGAAATAAAGTCAGTGACTGCAGTCAATTAAAATACTTATTTCATAGTTTTTTCTAAATTACCACATGAGTGAGCTTACATTCAAAATTACAGTCATTTTCAATATTTTGACTTCGAAGTTTATCTACTAAAGCAGTCTTTTAATTGACTGCAATACGTCTTCAGTGTTTCCCATCTTTCAATAATTTCATAGTCATCTTTAATTCCTATTCATTTAAGTAGTCAATTAAATACAGGAAACAGTCCAAAAGTACTGCAGTCAATTAAATGTCAACCAATTGACTTAGCCAGTTAACTACAAAGTCAGAATAATTAATTTGAGTGCAGACTTCAATTTTTAAAATAAATTACATATACCTACGTACTAGGTGAAATATAGACAATTTTTGACTGCGAATTTACTAATTTCAGTCTTCAAATGACTGCAGTTCTTACAACTTCTTGGAACCGCTGTTTGATATAAAGAATAAGATACGGGTACCTCTTAGGTACATGAAACTTTTTACATATGTACATACATACATAGGTATATGTAACCTTTAAATTTAAATCAAAAAAGTTAAGCTCATCAAGAATATCAAAACGTTCGTCCTCGTGTATTAAAAAAAAAGTTCTAAAAATCACTATATCCATTAGCATCATGGTCATATTAATATCATTTATGCTTTCATATTATTCACACACTTCACGAATCTCCACAAAAAAAAATTACCTCAATTATGTTCTAATGTTACCGAACTGTTACCCTCATTTAATACATGCATAAGCATCCCTTAAAAATATGTCGCTTATCCTTTCCTAAAGGTAGGTATAGATATAAGAGAGGTGACAAAAAAAAATCCTTCGACAAATTCTAACCTTAAATTTACTGACCAAAACTTGTTTGCTTTGGGAGCAATAAAGGTGACATTGAATACCTTTGTATATATCTACATAGGTACCTATATTATATACAAAATGTTTTGTATTCTTTTTCTTTTTTATAAATAACCACGATTATTTGAATTTTATGCAAACTTGTTCGCACCCATTAAGGACCGATTTTCATCTACCTGAATACCGACCGACCTATGTCCTTTTCTCTATTAGCTTTACTATTCAGAAAATGTAAAGCCCAGCGTTTAAGGAGAATGCGATTTTATAAATTCTACATCTCCCCCGCATAGCAAAAAGCCTGCAAAACTTCGATAGATACTGTCTACATAGTCTATATATAGGTATATAGATATACACATAGACATATTCACGTTCACCTATATAGGTAGTTATATAAATTTAAAGAGGAATGTATTTATTTTATAATTGCAATTTGCAGAGATTTGCAGCATTCCTTTGCCATAGCCCAGTTACACAGTTACTATAGAAATTCCTTTTTGCTTCGAGGATTTGAGGTTCACTATTACAACAGCGAAGAACAAAAAAAAAAAAAAAAACCCCGATTGTCTCTATATCAGCTTCCTGTGCAATTCCGAAATAAATGAACCATAGGAAAAAGCTCAAAAACTACATATATATTCTTATCCTTAAAATAACTATGGCATAGAGAAATAGAGTAAGAAAATTTGCATACCAAGCCAAGCAGGACGATAGGAAGGACGATAGAGGTATAGATATAAATGTATATAGGTATAGCAAAGATATAAAGTAAAACTTAAATAAGGCATGCAAAAAAAAAAAAACAAGCAACCAAGCATAAGGATATTCGAAGTTCCAGGTGAAATTAAAGAGAGAAATACCTTTTGGAATTTTGAATATTTTAAATACCATCAGTACCTGTATGCTCTATACTTATACCTAGGGAGTCGTCCTGAGTTGGTAGGTACACATAGCAACTCGCCAAAACGACATCTAATTGAACACGAAACTAAGGTCAGATTGAATTTATCGAACAAAATTGCAAATTGACAACAGCAATTATCATGAATTCTCTTGGGCGGATTTATATTTTACCTCCGCAACCATCAGGAATCTCCCTTGACCCCATCCCTCCCTTCCCCTACCCTACCAACTTTTCTTCATAACCAGGAACTACGTCGATTTTTTGTCCTGGTTGCTTTTGTTCGCTTTTGTATATTCTAACAAAACAAAATAAAAAAAAAAAAAAACTGTATATAAATATGCCAGGACTTAATTTGACTTTACTCCCACTCCATTATTCCATAAATCTGCCATTAAATTCGCTTCGGATTCAATTATGTGGCAAAAATACGTTTCTCGTCCTTTTTTTTTTTTTTTTTTTTTTTTTTTTTTTTGATTACTGTTTTTTGTTGTTGATTTTGAGGATGTCCTTGAGACGTTTGCTGCCGCGCACCGGGTCGACGCCGGAAGGTATAAACAAGGCATTATTTAAGAACTGAATAATACCTTGAGTGAATATTTATGAGTAGATATACAATGTATATATGTACCTATACCTATAAATATATTTTTTGCTCAGGATAGGTTTATACTAGATCGGTATAAAAGGGATTACGATTATTGGAAACGAAAAGCATTATGGTTTTTTTTTTTGTTATTAAGGATTAATAGAGGCACGATTTTAAGTAAATTTATATGAAATGAATGATAGAGGTTCTTTTGAAAATATAGCTAGACCTCTATACCTACCACCTTCCCTTTCAATTAAATATCTAAGATTTATGTCAGTTTCTATAGGTTGTTAACAGTCATTCACTGTTATGTTCGATTTATTTCAATTCTAAGAGTTTCTTGGTTTATTATTATTTAAATTTTTCTCTACTTCCGTTTTTTTTGAAATTAAATTAATTTTTAAGTGTTGATGTCCTTAGCGAGGACATAAATAACTGTCTTGCTGTTATAATTCTTGGGTATATCTTGGTAGGTAGCAGGTACCTTTATTTTCTTAGGGCATAACATTTTAACTTATGCATAAAAAGGAAGCTTTACATTTCGTAAGAAAATCGTGGCTTCAATAATTTTATGTTGTAAGGTTGGTAAGGAAACCGATTTAAAATTATTTTTTTTTTTTGAGTAGGTAAGGCGTATCATTAACATTATTATCGTATTATTTTGATTTTAGAAAATTTATTAAAAAAGTTAGATAAAGTTATAAATTTTCACATACCTATATGAATGTTCATTAATTTAGTTTGATTGCTTTAAGATAAATGCTGAAATTGTACACATTTAATAAGGAAGTGACTCTCGACCTGCCAATTATAACTGTTTAGGTTTATAAAAGTATTGTTTATGCGGCCCCATAGGGCCAGGGCCCTCCGCCGATGGGCATACTTCAGGCACCCAGAGTTTGTTTTCGCCCACTTTTAATGGCGAACAACTGTTATAACTGTTATAAATTGGCATGTCGATCAACGGCGTGATAGTACTTACACATCTGTCATTTTGTAATTCATGTACCTACACACAAGGCCGACCCCAGGCAAACTTGCGCCCTGTGCAAGATTTGTAGAAAGTGCCTCTTTTTTGTATTGGCATACATACATATGAACATACACTGATACACATGCATAACACTTTTCCACATTACCCTAGGAGGTAGATTTTCAATGCGTAGGTCTAGTGGGATCTTTAATTTTACAATATTTTGAGTAAAATTCTCCAACAATTAAAGTGAAGTTAGTTAGTGTGCAAGAAATAACTTAGCACAGCTGTGATGGATGTTGTTTTGGGATTATTTGAAAAAGTTTTGTGGTTACATATTTGTACATATTTGTTTGTGAGAGATCAGATTACATTTTCTTGCTTCTGGGGATGCGCCCTCCAGAATTTTGCGCCCTGTGCATTTGCGCATCTCGCACATATGGTTGATCCGGTCCTGCCTACACCCATGTGGAATGGACTGTGAATTTCGCGTTTAAGGGACGGATAACTACTTAATACACACATATGCATACATGTCATAGAATACATTTACTTTTACAATCATAGTTTTCATAAATCAGTGCACACGTATTTAAATGTTCCTTAATTTTGATGAAGTGTTGCCGTGCTTCCAGTTAAAAAGACTGGAAAGATGTCATAAAGCAAACATAAATGTTAACCAACAATAAAAGTTATTTAAGAAGTGTATTATCTTACAACTAAATAAGCATTCATGGCACTAAGATAAAAGGTCAGCAGGTGCCCAACAACAAGAACATACAACACATGTTAGACACTTTAAATATTTCTCGTCCATTCAACCAACTAATTGATGAGTTAATGGATTTTTATCGATGAGGATTTAGTTCAGGAATATGCATCTGCTCCTTTAGATACAAATCTATATACCTTCCTAGGTAGGTATATATTTTTTTTTTTATTTTTTTATTGAAATTCATTTTTTACCTATTCTCTTATTACATTTTTTTTTTTTTTTATTTTTCAGGAGAAAATCCTCGCATCGTAGAACATCCTATGGACGTGACTGTGCCAAAAAATGATCCCCTTACGTTAAATTGCAAAGCAGAGGGTGATCCGATGCCATCGATACAATGGTATAAGGATGGACAGGAATTAAAAGTCGATACGGGATCACATCGGCTTTTATTACCAGCTGGTGGATTGTTTTTTCTAAAGGTAGGTAATACATATTTCTATTATCATTAAATCATGCATTGTTATTTGATGAATGTATACGTGTACCATTGTTGTAGGTATGCGAGATAAGAGGTACCTTTAGATGTTATGTAGATGATGGTTTTATTGTAATTAAAATTCAGTGATTTGTGTGATAATGTTTTTGATTACTTATTTGAAGTTAATTGATTTATTGAAAAACAAAATTGGTGAATTTGTAGAAGAGTGCGTTAGGCATTAGGGGATGTTTAAGCATTTGCTTTAATTTTTATTTTCACTAAAGTAAATTCTTATATGACAAAGTTGTCTTTCCTCTTGATTAAAGCTCAATCATTTAAATATAACAAATTAAATTAGAAGTTGGAACATTCTCAATGAATCTCCTTACAAAAAATTATGTTTAGTCTTAGACTTTATTCTTTTACAGTCAAATCCGCTTATCTGAACTAGGTCTAACTGATTTGGTTATCATTCGGTTAGTTTAAACTACATTATATTAATGGAAAGGTATATGATTGTGAAAAAGATATTTGGTACGGACAAAATCAAAAGCAAGATATCGTAAACATTAAGCCTTGGCGAACTGAATCGTGAGTTGTTATTGTTTCTTATTTTCATAAATGATCTCTTGTCTAACACTACTAATCCACTTAACTGTTTCGCTGATGTCAGCACTCTTAGTTTTTCATATTAATTCCCAGATTCACCTCCCTGTTCTTCAAACGTGAAGCAACAGCGGCAGAATATGTTGAGCTCATTAAACTCAGATTTAAACAGCATTGTCAACTGGAGTATTAATAATCGTGTGGAATTCCATGCATCAAAAACTCAAAGTTGTCGTCAGTCGTTAAAGCGGAATATACCCCCTTTACCATTATACCTACATGATTGGAACTTGAATCGAGGAAACTGAAAAGCTTTCGATTCTTGGTATGTGCGTTACTGATCAACTCTTGCGGAACGACCACATACAAATTATTGCTAAAAATGCTGCGAAATGCCTGGGTTACCTTAGACGATGTAAGAACTTTTTTCCCCTTCTGTTCAAACTACTATATATAAAGCATACATACGCCCATAAATCTAGAGTATAACTCTCATATCTGGTGATGGTAAAGCGCTCCCAAAATATCACTGCACCTACTGGATAGAATCCAAAATAGCGCTTTAAAACTGATAGGTGACATATCAATTTCGGAAACATTTCTTTCGTTGGAACACCGTCGAAATGTTTCTTGGTTATCACTGTTTTATCGTTACTTTTTTAAACGTTGGTTCTGTTGAAATAGCTAGCTGCATTTCTCCCCTTAAACAATTATTAATACCCGCTCTGCTATATGAATGCTCATCAGTATACTTTGAGCCTAAGTTCGGGTGGCGTACCGTCAAGTAAAGAGATTTTTTCTTTAGCCGTACCACACGAATGTGGAATTTCTTACCCAACTCTGTTTTTCCATTCCATTTCAATATCCAAACATTTAAAACAAATGTACATCGTTTTTCAATACTCCATTTTTCCTCTAGTTCCTAAACTGTGTGAAAACATTTTAAGGGTATTCATAACCCCTTGAGTGCGCGCCAGTTATATAAAAAAAAAATTGCCTCCAATCCCCTCGGAGTTCTTTGCCACTCCGATTCCAAAAAATACTGGTAAAAATCGAACAAAAAATTCACTAGGGTGACGGGTGAGAAACAACATGGTCATTGGAAACCGCACAAGATTCTCTTGATTCTTAAAGCCTTGAATTTTTTTTACACACTAAGCCTATAATTCCAGTAAAAAAAACTAATTAAACTATCAGCATCTTGCGACTCAACTTGTCCAATGGCTAGCTTAATTCAGTAATTCAATCAACTTCTGCACGGTCTTAAAAAGCGACATTCGAAAAAGTAAAGCCCACAAAATTATTTTAAGAGCGCTGAATAAAAAAATAAACCACTCGGTCACTTGGATTGTATGATTAGGATAAGATTTGAACAAACATTTGATCGTCTCAATTGTCAAATTTAATCAAAAATTCTTCAGCAAGGAATCTCATCAAAAATTTAACCACTAAGTCTCAGAAGTGTGATGACTGAAGAGGCCTTGCTAAACCCTTTATATTTTTTTTTTTCTCACGGTTTATTTAATAATAAAACTCTTCTCAAGCTAGTTCTCTAGAACTACAACCTGTCGTTCGTAAATAAATTAATTTCATAATCATAACCAACCTCACCAAGTACCTATACTTTTGTCAACATACTTCAATTATTGCTCACGCATTCCTCTCACAGCAGGAATGCGTCTTATTTTGAAGATTATACCTAATTTATATGTGCGGCTGGAGCCGCAATTGTCTTCGCGCGCAATGTCATCCTCCAGAGATGAGAGCACGATGCACGAGGAGTATCTTGTTTCATCTTTTCTCGTTCCAATGAATATTTATGCACTTCGCGACTGTGACCCACTTCAAAGAGCAAACACAGCATCATAAAGTGGTGAGCTGAGCACGAAGAAGCTGCTGAAGGGAAGCAAAATTTAATAATAATAATAAAAAAAAAGTAGATAGGTACTCTCCTAACTACTGTGAATTGTAATTTCAAACGTGAGCTGCTATGAACAGCAGTTATGGCAGCAGCTGGTTAAGATACTTTGAAGTGCGTTTGTCTGGTTGCACTTGAAACGAAAGTCGCCAGTATGTCATCTAATTGGAGTCAAGGGACTTTTTCCGTCATCATAGTCATCTGTGTCGTCGTTGTCAGCGTTGTCGTCGCCGTCACCGTCACCGTCTGCACAAAAATGATGACGCCGAGGACGAGGACGTTGTTCACTGATGCTCATTCACTCACTTAGCCTTCCAACCAACCCAACCGACATCGACAGTATGAAAGGAAGGCTATGCGCTCCGAGCAGTTTTCTGTGTCATGTTCTGAATATTTTTTCCATTGCCTCCATCTTCATAATTTTATAGAGGATTCTCTCCCTCGTTATACTAACTATTTTTTTTTTTTTTTATTTTCGTCTGCACAACCAGGACTTATGGCTTTAATATAATTTGTATCCTTTTTCGTATCCTTCTAGGTAATCCATTCCCGAAGGGAGAGTGATGCTGGCGTCTATTGGTGTCAAGGGAAGAATGAGTTTGGTGTTGCTAAAAGTCGAAATGCAACCCTTCAAGTTGCTTGTAAGTATAAGTAGTGCATGATCGATTATTATATTTTAAGTGTTAACGTCGCGTCGTCGGTCCTCGGTATAAAGTGTTCCATAATGCCTTTTTGGCTAAAATATTCTATGATTAATTTAATTTTATTAAAAGGGGATTGCCACTATACTCGTGTATGAGCAGTTGTTTTTTTGTGAATATTGTCTTTGATTTTTTGTTTTATTAAATTCCATACAAAGACCCACAGATGTTACAATGTATAGGGTTACTTGGGATGCAATTTTCCTAGAGACTGGGGATTTTCTGTAATTAATAAAGAATCTAGAATCTATGTAACACAAGTTGAGGGTGCGCCAAAAGTTTAAGACCCTCATACCACCACAACCTTCGGCTTTATTATAAGTAACAGATTTTTGGGGAATTTTACTTGTACCGTATATGTATAGCTACAAGAGGGTATCGAATTGAGTTATTATTAATTTAACAATAATTGTTCTTTGTAATTTTAATGAGTTTTTAAAAGTCAAAAGGGTTAATAGGAGGATAAGTTATATCTATGTAGCTATATCTAAAGGGTTATATTTTGGTGTTTTGTATTATATTGTTAATGAGAAAATAAAAGGCGACGACACAGTACAAGCGGGTTTGTTTAGAGGTATAGGTAACAGTTGTAATGGATACTTTTTTAGAAACCCCACATTCTATGTAACTGGATAGAAGTTAGGCATCAAACAAAAATTTTAGAACTAGTGGTTTATCTAATTTCTGGGTAATTGATTGTTAATTAATCCTATTTTTTTTTTTTTTTTAATTTAAGTTGAAGGATAAATATAAAATGATACACATAAGTATGAGCGTGCTAAAAAACTGTTTTTTTTTTTTTTTTAATATTATGTCCTAAAAGTTTACAATAATAATAAAGGATGTTTTTTTTTAGACGTGTGGTTTTCAAGAAGAAAAAAAAAAACAATTTAATGTTATGGCCAAGAATTTAGCTTTATTATATAGATAAGGGTTTGTCATTATGTTTTAAAAATGATTTCGGCAAATGGCCTCTCCAGCCGAGAGGCCTAATTTTCGACCACTTTTTGCAGCAATTGGGGACGTATGTCAGCAATGAAGCGCCGAATATTCTCTTCCAAGTTGTCAATCGTCTCGGGCTTATCTGCGTAGACAAGCGACTTCACATAACCCCACAAAAGTAGTCCAGCGGTGTTAAATCGCGCGATCTTGGAGGCCACGCCCCAGGCCCACGACGCGAGATAATACGCTCACCAAAAGTTTCCTTCAATAAATTGATTGTTTCGTTGGCTGTATGGCATGTAGCGCCGTCGCCGTTTTGTTGGAACCAAAGGTCGTCCACATCATCATCCTCCAAATCAGGCACGAAAAAGTCATTCCTGTAACATTATGGCCAGCTTCATTTTTGAAGAAATATAGAACAATGATTCCCTCTGTCCATAGAGCACACCAAACAGTGACTATTTGAGGATGTAACGGCGGCGCGGCTGCGTCGTCTCAACAATGGCTTGTGGGCTATGATCACTCTAAATACAACGATTTTGCTTATTAACGTACCCATTCAACCAAAAAGGAGCTTCATCGCTAAACAAAATTTTCTTGTGAAAATCGCGAGAACCGAACCATTATTTTGGTAATAAATTTGCACGATTTGCAAACATTGTTAAGGAGTAAGTCGATTCATTATGAAATGTTAAACCAAACTGAGAATAAATCAAGTTACAGCTGTCAAAAAGACCAACTTCGAAAAAAGTATTGCCAGATTGAAAAAACACCCTTTATATTCACAAGTTTTAGTTAATTGACTGCGAATTTACTGACTGCAATCTTTAGATTTTAAAACTCTGCTGATAACATTTAGACGAACCCATCCATATACTTATTTTAATAAGACCATAGCAACATCTGACAAAATTAAAACAGTAACAGCTGTGTTTGTAGGCTCTAATCAACCTGCTGCCCTTTTAGAAACTATAACAAAAATAGCCAGTCACAGTATTAAAAATTCATTTTTAAAATGAAAATAAAATCGACGAATCACTCAATCCCTATTTTATTTTGAAATTTGTTGCCCCATCCTAATAATTTGTATACGCAAATGTAGTCTGCCATTTAAGATTTTATACAAGGCCTTAGCCTTGAAGATCAGATAATTAAACCCCAAGTTATAAGCTTCAAATCCTTCGATTTCTAGGCCACTTCTTGTGTATAAGGAATTTTTCTTTACTGAAAGGAGTGGGTTGGTGGGTGATGAACCATTGCAGCAAATTTTAAAACAGAAACATCACGCAGAGCTGGGCTGCTTGCAGTCCTTGATTGTGTTTTCTCACATAAGAACTTGTATTATTTAATTTCGTTACATTATAAAAGCTGCACATTTGTTTTAGCCATGAGTATATTGAACAGAAGTGGTTCTAGAAGGCTACCTTGCGGTACTCCAGAATGAATTTGTGTTGTATTAGTAGTTATATTTCCATGTTGTACTCTTTGTGCTTTGAGTCAGAAGCCTACTATTAACTCCAATAGTTTGAATTGAAGTTAAGCATTTACAAATGAGATGGCATTCGGACTGCCAAGTGGAAGCCATATAGAAAATGTTAAGACTCGATATATAAAAAGACAGAGGCCGAAAGAAAACACAACAAAAACAAGTATTGTATTCTTTAAACTCTTATGGCCGATTTATAAGGCTTTTAAACTAATTAAAAGGCTTTTAAATCTCAAAAAAAGGTTATTTTAAAATTTAAAAGCCTGTTAAACATTGGTGAAACTGAATCTGTTTAAAACTGTTTAAAATGATTGTTTTATTCAAAATTTCAAAATTGACTAAGAATTTAATGTTAGAACTAAAAAAGTAAAAATACTTATAAAAAGTTAAAGTTAGTTAATTCACTGGGATTTCAATGGGAATGAAATATCAAAGTATTGCATTCTTTTACAACTCGGCCTGTCATAACCATTTGCACAATATTAAATGTTTGCTTAATCATTCAAAATATCAGGTCCGTCAAGCTGGGTACACCACAAGTTTGAAGGTCAAGGGATCTTAGTTCCAAATCGGGATTGGGGTACTAAATTAGCACTTAATTGGAACTTAATTCCTCCATCATTAGAATTTTGATTTTCCGTTGTGGTGTACCCAGCTTGACGGACCTCAAAATATCAAAAATTAATAATATTATTTTAGTTTTAAAGAAATTACTTTTTATTCCTTTGAATAAGTATCCCAAAAAAAAAATCATTTACAGAGCTAGAATAAAATTAAATTATTCTATTTATAACAATGAGTCACTGAAAACAGTATTCCGTTTAACCATTAGTAAATATTTTCTGTCTGTTGAACATCTGATATCGAGATATTTTCTTTCATCGATGATAAATATCAATTTCATCATCATCATCCCTGTTAGCTAATTACCCATCCTTTCTAAAGTGCACAAGCCTTCTTAAGAAAAGACTTTCCATTTCTATCATCAGAATAGGAATATAAAAAGAAAACGTCTCCAGAAAATCCATACCCATCACCAAATACATACACATACATACCTACATACATTAAAAAAAAAACTAAAAAGAAAATTACTCACACTCCTTTATAATTACTACTATAAAGGACATCTCATATCCTTCGTCTGCAGATGAAAAGCAACAGACCTTATCCACCTACTACATCATCATCTGTAAGTTTTTGCTGCCTGTCTTCTTCGTAACATTTTTTGTTTGTCGTCTTCTTATTTCAAACGATTGTGCCTGTTTTTTTTTTTATTCTTTTACAAAATAAAAATATAAAAGTCGATGCCAACAAGTAATTGAATTTAATTTATCTGACTCCTTGTATAAAAAAAGCAAAAAAAAAAAAAAAAATAAACGAGTTGGAAAAAGGAAAGATAATAGGAAGCGATCTCAATTGAATATTGTGCATCGCATCCCGCCGCACACCGTGAAGATGTATACCTACCTGTGGAGGGCGCGGAATCTGGTAATTCTATAGTTCCTTGGGCAATCTTTGGGTTTTTATTCGAAGGATTTTTTAAGGAAGCAGAAAAAAATTATAAAATCAATAATTTGATCTTTAATAATTTGTTAATAAAGGACTTAAACGGCGAATATTTGTGAGGAATATTCTTGTGGCACATTCGGAATAATGTATGAGTTTGTTTGAAAATCACGTTTCCTTTTGTGAATATAGAAATACTTTTACATCACCAGAAAAAAGCACCTTACACTTGCCAATTACTAAGGATTTACTTCAATAAGTATACTTCAAGAAGATAGCCATCTATCTGAAAGGGGAGAACTCAACTCATCTGTCTTGTAGGATTATTCGCCAATAATATTGAAGATATCAATTGCAATATACACGGTAATTGCTACTAAATAGAAGCTTTCTCGTCCCCCATTCAACATTATACAATATACAATGTCTCCCCCACACTTTAGAAATCGATTAGAAATTATATCAAAGTCCTTATTATGTTGCATTTTATCTGCCTCTCTATATAGAAAGCCCATCCAAGCAAGAGCTTTATCTCTATAATACCATAACAAATCTAAAAAAGGCTATAAATGTAGCGATTTGATATCCAACTTACCCAGCACGCCATCGTTAATTATTATTATGGTGACCATGTACCATATGGTATGTGGAAAACAATAGAACAAAATATAAATTTAAGACTTAATATGTCGGTAGACTTAACTATTTTAAAGCGGTTAACTAAAATTTATTTAAGTTAAGTTCTCAATTGTTAAAAAAAATATTATGAAGCGATATCAACTTATAACTTTCAACCAAATCCAGTGTGCGTTTTGTTAGACAACAGAAATGGAAGTGTCCTACAATTTTCTATCGAACCCAAATGGCTTAGATGATTGGCACTATTTCTTACTTAGGGAGGATTTTTTTTCAATAAAGGACGGTTTTATTAGATTTACTACCCAAATACAACACTCTTGATTGAAAGTTGTCCAGTTAGTCCTTGTCTAAATAGTTGGACGTCTTTTTATTTATGAACACATTTCAACAGTTTGTCTATCATATATGCACCGACATATCTCTGTAATATGTAAATTTTTGTTGAATTAGGTCTAGTTTTTCAGTGGTGAGTTAGATCAGAGTTAGCTAACTCTAGAAGTAAATAAACCAACAGTTAAGTGAGGAAGCAGCTTTTCGGTGGAGAATGCATGCGGAACGACGTAACAAACTCGGTGGATAAAACATCAAAAACATCTGTTCGTGTTCAGTTAATCTTGAGTAAACTCACCTAATTGGATAAGTTAACTCGGGTTTAACTTTAATCTCGCACTGAAAAACTGGACCTAAATGAATTTGAGTGAACTTTTGGAGATGTTCAATGAACCTCTCTTTCATTTCAAGGTAGCTTTTCAATTAGTTACTAAAACTCGCTCTACTTTGTTGATTGAACGTGTATCACCTTCAGAATAATTTTGGCCAACCAATTGCAGTTTCTAAGTTAGACAATCAATTGAAAACTTTTATATAAATAAGGTTTTGTGGGTGGATAGCTGTCTTAAGTTAGACATATGTACTTTGGAATGGAAAATTTTTAAAACTCGGAAACATGCTTAAGGTATGTATTTAAAGAAAATACCATTTTGCAAAGGTCTAAACTACTAAATCTAGTGTCTTACACCCAGTTGAGTTGTTCAGTGCGAGATTATCCTATTGTTTCGGATTTAAACTCGAGATAACTCCTGAAACATTTCTGTCAGTAAATTTAAATTCCGAGTTAACTCAACAAATTTGGTGAGTCAACTCTATGGAAAGGGTGATTTTAATAGTGGCACCATCTTGAATTCGATAGCGGAACATTGATTTTTAAACTGTCGCAATTCGATTTGGATAGATTTTTGACAACTATAGAAGTTAAATTTAATTCTTCACTGAAAAACTACTTTTGAGTTAACTCGGGATTAAAGCATTTGCAGAATTAACTAACTATAATTTAACTCGGAGTTAACTCATGCACTGAAAAAGTCGATCTAAGTTAGACAACTTTCAAACAAAATTGAAAAATGTTTATTTAGAACTATCTGAAGACGATTGCGTCTGCCTAAAGTTAAACAAGGTTTATATACAAGACTGAAAGTATTTTTTACACTTTGGGAGGTATTTAAAGCCGTTTTCTAAACTTGTATTTAATCTACAGTTTTAAACTAAATGGATAAATGAATACGGTTTATTGTTAATTAAAATATAAATTTATTGAATTATTCTGCCTTACAAATATGTAGCTTCAAAACTTGACATTAAAAAATATAAAAATGAATTGAATTTTAACTAAGCAACAGTTTAAAAATTACTATTAATACGCTCCTATTTATGTAGATGCAGTTTAAGAAAAAAAAAATAATACATAGGTCTGGTCACTCCAACCGCAATAAATATCCCTTAAAAATAATTTTATGAGCAACCACGCTCACATAAAATACATACATATAGATATATACCTAAATAAATCCTTGATTTTAATTTACCATGTATTTTCGTATTAAATTTTCCTAGTCCTTCGTGAGGAATTCCGTTTGGAACCACAAAATACCCGTGTTGCACAGGGTGATGTAGCACTGATGGAATGCGGTGCACCGCGTGGCTCACCCGAGCCCACAATCACATGGCGTAAAAATGGACAAACACTAAATTTGAGTGCATCAAAGAGGATACGCATTGTGGACGGTGGTAATCTGGCAATTCAGGATGCGCGACAATCGGACGACGGGCGATATCAGTGTGTGGTGAAAAATATTGTTGGGACGCGAGAATCTGCGGTTGCGTTTCTAAAAGTTCATGGTGAGTTGTTATGTTGGAATTGTGTTATATGTATCTATACCTATGCAATGTAGTTGTTCTGATGCATTTTGCTATTTAAGTATCCCTTTTTGATATCCATACGCATTTTGCATATATTTTGTCCTGTTTAATACTTTTTTTTTTTTAATTTCAGTTAAACCATTCCTCATCCGAGGACCACAAAATCAAACCGCAGTGGTGGGCAACTCTGTGATATTTCAATGTCGTATTGGTGGTGATCCTTTGCCTGATGTCCTGTGGCGGCGTACTGCATCTGGTGGCAATATGCCATTACGTAAGTATATATACAATGTATAACAACAAGAATGTAAAATCCAATGGAAGGACAAAAATGTTTGAATTTTAAAGAGCAAAAGTGGGCGAAGCAAGGAAAAGGACCAGATGATGGGTAAAAGCGACAAACCCTCATCAGATTGTCAATTAGTAAAAGTTGGATGGTGTGCGATTTTATTTTTGCTGTCGCTCGTCTTGTGTGTTAGCTGTCTTTCTATATATTGTTTTTTTTTTTTTTAGTTTTAAGTCTTCTTGTAGGTATGATGGGTCTTTGTGTGTGTGCCTTTGTTTTGTTTCGAAGGGACGTTGCATTTTGTATTTAATCCCGCTAATTGACAGCCGACTATCACTCTGCATAGAATTTTTATTTATATTTTTTTTTTTTTGAGAATTAAAAACATTTGCGTTTTTTTGGTTGGTGAGTAGAATAAATTTATTAGACATTTATTTACTCAGTTTATATAACACCCGTCAAAAATTAAGTACCTACACCGGGCCTACCTATAACTTTTTGTCAAAATCCCCCACGGAGAAAAAAAGTTTAAAACAGTTGATAACAACTGCCTTATAAGAAAATTTGGCAAAATACAAAAAACGTCTAAAGTCATGAAAAATTATTTAAATTTTGAATTTATATATTTTTAAAAAGAAAAAATTCAGTAGAAACTAGGTCACTCTACCGATTTTGATGAAGTTTTGACACAAATAATTTTCACCCACAGACATGGCATGCCTAGGTAGTTCGAAATGGCGGCTAACGAGCAGATTAGCTCGCTTGTTTAATACCATTAATTGTTTGAACCTATGAACGCCCTGAATCAGACAGCTAAAAGCTGCAATTCGTCTCAGAACCCTTTCGTCACGTTTAGAAAAGAGTTCAAGTCTTTGATCTACAATTCGGAAAGTTTGTCAAGGTCGCCAAAGTACGGCAGAGCATTTACAGAGGAAGTGAACTAATGTTTCCTTTTATTTCTGATTCGCACATCAGCTTTAACATGCCTACTGTATAAGAAAAATATAATAATTGTTAAAATTCATAACACTCAACTTTAATTTTTATGAAATGTGTAAACAAAATGTCAAAAAAATTCTGATATAAAGCTGAATTTTGGTACAAAGCTCTAGTTTTATGTCGTAGGCATTTTCTAAAAAGAACCCTAACTTTGCTCTTTGCACAAGGCCTATTATGGGAGTGGAAGGGGGGGAAATATCATTTTTTTTTTAATATGAAAACACAAATTCTATATCCTGCGCAATAAATTCTTAACAATAATTAATGTACCACTTTTTTCGTTAGAGCAAAAGATTTAAGGAAAACTTGGCGCAAACGTTCTAACATCGGGGTTTTGTAAATGTCAAGCGCCAGGGCAAACATTTTCACTTTTAAAATTTTACGCTTATAATAGAAGGTACTATTATCAATTGGTTTATTTTAATATACAGGGTCATTCGTTTCGTGGTTTCAAGTTGGTAGCGCTGCGATTTGACACCTGCCAATTGCATGTTTGTCATTTACGATAATGCTTCGCTCAACAATCGAACAACGCGTTTAAATTATTAAAACAGACAATAAAAGTGATGATTCAAATGTAGCCACTTTACGCGCATTACGCGATGATTATGTTCGTCATAATCTACCGACTACGCAAGCAATCGGTAAAATTGTGAAGAAATTTGAAGAGAGTGGAAGTGTTATGTAATGCACACTCAGTTGAAAATATTGCTGCTGCAAGTGCAAGTGTTGCTCATGATCCGAATTTATGGATTTCCCGACGTTCGCAGCAATTGAACGTGTCGTAAGCGATTTTTTTTGGCCGGCGATTAAAGATCATGACTTGGACAATATGTGGTTCCAACAAGACGGGGCAACAAGCCACACAACACGACCAATTTTGGCTTTATAGCGTGAGGAGTTTCCTGGTCGTGTAATTTTACGTCTTGGCGACGTCAATTGGCTATCAAGATCATGCGATTTGACACCGTAAAATTTTTTTTCTGTGATGAAGCTACGCAAAAGACCGTGTTTACGAGAATAATCCCCGAACTCTAGACACACTAAAAATCAAAATTACTCAAGTTATGGCTGAGATACCGACCAAAATACTTTTTTAGGATTTCAAACTCTGTAACTGTCATCAGATTTTAAATAAAGGAAGTGACTCTAGACATGCCAATTATAACAGTTTTGGTTTATAAAAGTACTGTTTATGCGGCCCGCAGGGCCAATGCCCTCCGCTGGTGGGCGCATACACCCAGAGTTTTTTTTTTTCAAGTTGCGCGAAGCGCGTTAACGCACACCCACTTTTAATTGCGAACAAAACTGTTATAACTGTTATAAATTGGCTTGTCTCTAGTCTCGTTCTTAAATAAAATAAATTTTCTTTTAAGAAAATAATTTAGCCCAAATGTACACTTTTGTCAAAGCATTTCATTGTTTATAAACAATCTTCAACTCCAATGAAGCATTATCCAATTAAAAATCTCAATCATATCACTTCAATATCCTTAGTCTCTGTCATATCACCACAATTCCAATCCTTTTTTGGTTTTATTTAAACTATGGAGCGCTCTGCTGTGTCATTATCAGCTTTCTCTAGCTTCTTCCTAATTAAAACTTCAACTAACACTCAGTGTCAAAGTGTGCAATTACACACAAAACTTTTCTCATCGTACCTAACCTACGTACCTAGAACGAATCCTTTTTATTTTTATTTTATACCTGTTTCGTTGTTTAGTATTCCCGAACGCGCATTTATATTATCCTTTCCAAAACACAATCATCGCCGCCCACAGCTACAAACAATTTTGTTTTCCTTCGTCTGAGTCTCTTTCTATATAGTTCACTATATATAATGGCTTCATATCTATATATTCGCTCTTTAACTAAAAGTTTTATTTATTTAGGACGTGTACACATTCTTGAAGATCGTAGCCTTAAATTAGACGATGTTACACTCGAAGATATGGGCGAGTATAGTTGCGAAGCAGACAATGCTGTCGGTTCAATTACCGCCACTGGAACCCTTACAGTACATGGTAAGTTCTTCTTTATCTTCCTATTCGTCCACCATCAAAGCTTAATATATAATATATATAAAATATTTAACTAACTGACATCCGTTTTCCATTAAGCTCCTCCAAAGTTCATTACTCGTCCGAAAAATCAACTTGTAGAAATTGGAGATGAAGTACTATTTGAGTGCCAAGCAACCGGATATCCAAAGCCAACACTTTATTGGTCCGTCGAAGGAAATAGCTCACTGATGTTCCCCGGCTATCGGGATGGCCGCATGGAAGCCACCCTCACACCTGAAGGACGAAGTGTTTTGTCAATTATTCGATTCGCTCGAGAGGATTCTGGCAAAGTGGTTGTTTGTAATGCACTTAACGCTGTCGGCAGTGTGAGCAGTCGAACGGTTGTGACAGTAGATACCCAGTTTGAACTCCCACCACCGATAATTGCTCAGGGCCCAGCGAATCAAACGTTGCCAGTCAAGTCGATTGTAACTTTACCCTGTAGAACGGTTGGAACGCCAGCTCCCATGGTGTCTTGGTATCGGGATGGGATTCCAATTGATGAGAGTCCCGATGATGATCGAAGGAATATCTCGGAGTCAGGAGCTCTTACAATTAGCGACTTGCAAAAGACAGAAGACGAAGGGTTGTACACTTGTGTTGCGAGCAATCGAAATGGAAAGTCCTCGTGGAGTGGATATCTTAAGTTAGAAGCCCCAACCAATCCGAATATCAAGTTCTTTAGAGCTCCAGAATTGTCGACATATCCTGGACCACCTGGAAAACCCCAGGTGGTCGAGAAGACAGAAGACACAGTCACGATTTCATGGACTCGAAGCAATAAAATTGGAGCATCTGCTCTGAAGGGATACGTGGTGGAGATGTTTGGGAAAAACGAAACCGAGGGCTGGATAGCGGTGGGGGCTCGTATTCAGAATACCTCCTTTACACAGGTAGGCCTCAATGCGGGAGTCAATTATTTTTTCGTGATACGTGCGGAAAACTCGCATGGTCTATCACTGCCAAGTGCCTTGTCGGAACCTATTGCTGTGGGAATGGTAAATAACAAAGAGTTTGCAATACAAACGAGCCAACTCTGATGGTTAACCTTTCTCCTTTTTTCCTCTTCCAGAAGAGCTTTAACAGCGGTTTGGATTTGAGTGAGGCTCGGGCAAGCCTTCTTTCGGGTGACGTTGTGGAACTGATCAATGCGACATCTCCAGAATCGACAAGCATGAAATTAACGTGGCAGGTTAGTACCTATAGTATAAAGAGGCTCTCTATGTTTTAACCAAGCACAACAAAACAAAAAAAAAAAAAAAAAAACGAAGCGAAAATGTACAAAACTCTATGAATGTGCATGTATGTATCTATATATATTTTTTTTTTGCTTTGCAGATAATCAATGGCAAATACGTCGAAGGATTCTACATCTATGCACGACAATTACCCGATTCAACGGTCGTCGTCAATACACGCTCGAATGCATTGGTGGCATCACCATCAGACTCAACAGACCCACCAACTCTTGAACACTCCGGCTCCGGCTCCACCAAAAATAATGGCGGCAGCGGTGTTGGGAATATCAGGAACAGCATCGCTGGTACGGTTTACAAAATGCTAACGATACTGAACGGTGGTGGAGCATCAACATGCACAGTTACCGGTCTGATGAAGTACACACGGTATGAATTTTTCATCGTGCCCTTCTATAAGTCTGTCGAAGGGAAACCATCCAATTCAAGGATCGCACGTACTCTAGAGGATGGTAAGTTATCCTTTTTGTTGTATTGTATTGTGTTGTGTTGTGATGTGATGTGCTTTCAAAGCTTAACTGTATGTGCTTGTGCTATATAATATGTAATATGTGTATTTGTCGTTTTCTTGTGTGATTGTTGTTGTTTTTATGTTTTTGTTTTAAACTATTCTTCTCTGTTGAATCATTTCATTCGTTTTCATTCACTGCATTCTTCTATTTAAATTGAAGTCGATTCTTCAGTCTAGGTCGGTTAAAAGGAAAAAAAACCCTAATCTGAAGGAAGAAGACTGTTTTTGGTGTTTTTATCCTTAAATGGAGTTCATTTAGCATACAATCGTACATATTAAAAAGGGGCTGCATTAAAAGGATCTTGAGGCCCTTTGAACTTAGTGGAGTGCGGTTTGAATAAATTCTTATAATTGAGCACTGATAAGGTCCATAGGTCCCGGACAGGAATATGGAAAACTAAAATCACAATTAAAAATGTCGGACTTAACGTGATAAGAAACAAAATCGAAATAAATAGTACAAAATCGAAGATTATAAAGCAAATTTATCTTTTTCTTCGACTTTTATAAGATGTTTCCTCTTGGCATTCTGAGCTTGATTTTGATTAAAATGGATTTTTAACAAACGAAAAATGGAGACATTTTGGTATCGAAGTAACGGTCTTCTTGTAAATTAATTTTCTTGAAATCTACCGCGCTTACCCTTCCGTTGTACTATTTTACGTCGTAGCTGAGACATAGGTTTAAATTCAGCCTATACCTATACCTACCACTTAAAATATTTTTTACTGCGTCTTGCGAGAAATTTATAAAGCCTTAAAGGGTATCATTTGTAACTTTAAAATGCGTATAATCTTCTCCGTTGGAATTTTCCAGAAAATTGTAAGTCTCCCCTATTCTTCTAATGGTTAAGGGTAACTAGGATCCGGTTCTCCACGAGCTATCGATGTCGTGCTGTATATCCTAATGGTCAATTTTTTGCTCGATTATTTGGTTAATTGACCCTGGGAAACTAGACAATAAAATCTTCAGAGTTTCTCAAAACGTACATTAAATTTGGAACGAAGTTAAAGTTTTTAGGGAAGTGAAAGGGGGTGAAATTCAATTTTCTGTAAATATCTCGAAAATTATCAGTGTTTTTGAAAAAAAAAAATGTTTAAAAAAATTTGACTTACATATTTGGCCATTCTACACAATAAAGTGTCTTAGGGCCAGTTTCACAGTCGACACTTACCGGAATAAGTGATACTTGGGAATTTAAGCTAAATTTCATAGCAAGCGTAGGTGGAACTTCCATAAGTCACCAACATCGGTGACTTAAGTGCCACTGATTCAGGTAATTCAGTGGTATTGGGAATTAATCTTTGACAGTCCCCCACTTAAGTGTCACTTTTCTGACTGTGAAACCGGCCCTTATATTTCTTAAATTTTTTTTATTGAAATAAAAGTCTAAGGCCCAGTTTTTCAGTAGTGAGTTAAGCCAGAGTAAGTTAACTCTAGAAGTAGATTAACCCACAGTTAACTGAGGAAACAGTTTTTTGGTAGAGAATGCATGCGAAACGACTAAACAAAATCGGTGCATAAAACATCAAAAGCATCTGTTCAGTTAATCCTGAGTTAACTCACCAAATTTGATGAGTTAACCCGTGCTTAAATTTAATCTCGCACTGATAAACTGGACCTAAGTTTCCTGAGCTTATTATGATACTCTGCAATCCTTACAGGAATTTTCTTTTTGATTTGAGCTTCAACTCTTCGACCTTTTAACTTAGTTTTTTTTTCATTTGATGAAATAGTAAAAGTAATGCAGTATTTAAATGAGTGACTCATAGTAGCTATATTGAGTCTTTCTCAAGTTCGTCCCTGTTTAAAGAATCTTCATTGCTTCGAATTCTTTTTATTATTCTGATTTTTCCTCATTTCTTTCATTCTATTCGGAGAGGGCTTTGTTTTGACTTTATTTCAGGACGGAAGGAAATCCCCAAGGATTTGCACATCCTCTTGCTACATCACCTATCTAGACGAAGAATCCCCGAAAACCCTTTCCTTCCTTTTCATATAGGTACATGTGTATATAGAAAATCTTCTGGTATATGAATCTATCTGTCTGTCTCTTTGTTCAGCGGTTTATTTGTCGATTTAGTGTTTATTTTTGGTTTCCTCTGCATATATATCAGTACATATCATATATATATACATATCTAGGTCTCTATACAGAGTTTGTATAGAATTGAAAAGATACAGAAGTCCTTGTTTTTTCAGAAAAAGCTTGCAGCATCGGCGGGACTTCCTATTTAAATACCTGGGATGCTTTGGTTAACAATGTCTGATGCTTTTCCTTCGAAAAAAACACTCATATATAGTATAGAACCAAAGCACACGTCTGCTGAATCCTGAATCCTTTTTGTTTTTGTTTCAGAAAGAAACAAGCGGTGTTTTGATAAAACAAAAAAAGGATTCACTTCCCATACCATACACAAAAGTATAGACAATTGAGTTGTTTTCTTTAAATAACAGATAGTCTCCCCAATGGTGTTTTATATTTGTTTAATTTCTTCTTCACTTGAGCAATTTTTATGAAGGTATATTCTGCAGGTGTGTGTATATGTATAGATGTGTGTTTTTTGTTTTTTTTTTTTTTTTGTGTGTTGATGGTGTTCATTTGTGTTGAGTTGTTTATGTTGACAATCAGGAAAGGCGAAGTTTATTTTGTGGGAGAAATGAATTGCGTTCTATTTTTGACTTCCTGCACTTTTCTTCCTCTTTTTTGTGTTGTTTGGTGAATGCATGCATTATTGGGATTAATTATTCTCAAACATTGGTTTTTGCGTCTGGAAAAATGCCTTAGAGGCGCAATTTTGGTATCATCCAAAGACTATAAGAGTGTGTGCTGTTTAAGTTTTTATTTGGGGAGCAGTTTTGTATAGGTATAAAAATATGAAAATAAAAATCGAAATATTCTCTAAGTTAAGAAATCCTATAAAAATTATGTTAGTTGTTGTAATCTACACATACTTTAACTTATGACAAAATAAGCGAAAAGTAGATTTTAGCAGGTAAAGAGTCCGCCAAATAACTTCTTTTTTTTGAAAATGGCGCAAAACATCGAGTGTAGCTTCGGCTGTGTGGCACGTAGCGCCGTCCTGTTGAAACCAAATGTTGCCAATATCCTCCTCTTCAAGTTTTGTAAACAAAAATTCGTTCAACATGGCCCGATAACGATCGCCATAGACTGTAACGGCCACTCCTTGCTCATTTTCGAAAAATGGCCGAATTATGCCTCTGGACCAAAATCCGCACCAAACAGTGACTCGTTTTGGGTGTATCGGCTTTTCAATGTATGCGTGCGGGTTTTCTGTGCCCCAAATCCGACAATTTTGCCTGTTTACTACCCGCCAAGATCAAAATGAGCTTCATCTGAAAAGATGATTTTTTTGGCAAAATCGGCATCTTCTCTAAGTCGATCGCAGGCTCACTTAGCGAAGCGTATACACAACCATATTCGTTCAGCGGAAGGATAAAACTAATTATCTGTCAAATCAGACATGAGCTAAGTGTTACCATTCACGAAATAAGCACTAGTTAAAAAAAAACGTTATATGGCGGACCCTTTATTTGATATACGTGAAGTTAGCACCGCCATTTTGGAGTTTCGTAAAAAAAATGTTGTTTTGCAATGTGCTAAGCTTGTGCTGCCTCGGGCCGTAAATATTAAAAAAATCGGAAATTTTACGGATTAATTTTATTTTTTTCAAAATAACGATTTTCTTAAAATTAAAATTGTGCTGTTTTGTACTGCCATGCACCGAAATTATAAAAAAAAATCGCATATATGCAATTTTTACGGAAATTAATCTTGCGAACAAGACAAGAGTCATTGCGGGATCAAATTTTTAAGACGTTAAAAACTTTATACTATTTGTCAAAGTCGTAACATTAAAAAAAAAATATGGCCAATGTTAATTCAGTATTAGAAATACCTGAGAGAGTCACTATGTAAATTACCCAATCTATAATGCCGTACTTCAAAATCGGTAGTTTTTTGACACGACCATCAGTGCATCTTCCGTCAGAAACATCTTTTTCAGATAATGCAGGTTTATAACTTACCGAAACTCCTCAGTTAAATCCGAGATCTACATAAATTGAATGTATAGGATATATATTTCAGAATTCACCTCGGGTCTACCCTCGAATCTTAAGTGATCTCGCACAGACAAAACTGGACATCTTACTGCGCAGCGGTCAAGATTGACGCAAATTTTTAAATGCAGAAGACAAAGATTTATCAACCGTAATCCCAAGAAATAATAGAAAGTTACAAAAGTATTCCATAAGCAATTTAGTAACAAAAAATCTAACAAACAATTTTTGTTTCTATTCCAGGAATATAAGAAAAATAAGGCCAAACTTCGAAAAAACTCGGACGAGGCTGAATTTTGGTGCAGGGCTTTCTTTGTATGTCCTTAAAAAAAATTAAAAAAAAAGTGCCTTAATTCTGACGATGGCTTTTGATTTTTTTAGGGTGATAGGGGTAACATTTTTTTATTGTTTTTTTTGTATATTTCTCGAAAACAATAATTTTTTTTTGAAAAAATGGCAACTCAAAAATTGTAGCTAAACAATTCTTCATAGAAAAAGTTACAGTATGTTTTGAGAAAAATGTGTGTGCACGTTACAATATCAGTTGTTAATTTTAATGTACTTTTTTCTACATTTATGCGCGGTGTAAGGTAACGTTCTATTGCTCTTGCGAAGAAGGGTTATAATCGTTTTTGTGAAGAATTTTATAAGCTACAAATGTTGTCTCAAAATTTCTTCCAGGTTCACTTCTTTCACCCCACAAATCAAAAAGCCCTTGTCTAAACTAAGCGTACGTTTAAGGAAATTATTAACATGTAAAAATAAACCTCTCTAAATTTATTCGAGCGAGCCGCGTAGGTGACTTGCCCGAAATTCTTGGCCATAACATTAAATTATATGCGTTTTATTTCTTCTTAAAAACCACACGTCTATAAAAAAACACCCCATAGATACATATATACCGGGCCTCAAAATTAAACTTTTCTTTTGGGTGTCCATATATGTTTGCGAAAGTGCAAATACGGTGACAGCCGGAAGAAATACGTAAACTATATAAATACAAATTATTTCTTACTCTTATCCAGTTTTCTGCGCACTCTTAAACTGTCTACTGGATAACCGTTCACGAAGTGACTTTTTGACATCATTAAGAAACAGGTCCCTGTTTTTGTTCATGCAATTGATGGGGTATCTGTAGTTTTCAGTTTCTATACCTAACCTTTTTCTGATTTGAACTTTAATTGAAAAATGCACACTCTTTATCCTTAACCATGAACATGATAGATGGTATAGCTACATATAAAACAATAATTTTGATTCTAAATTATGAACTAAATTGTATCTCCCTTATTTTGTCTCAAAACATTATTCTAAGCCACTGATAAAAACCTGACCAACAGAAAGTATGGTAAATCCATCTCCAAAACCCTCCGAGCAAGGCCCATGGTAAACAGAATAAAATTAGCACAGAAGCCTGTCTAAAGCCAATTTTATTTTCATTTTTAATTACTAGGCTCGTATTTGCTTTCTTTCATAAACTGTTTTCAATTGCACTTCAATCTTATAGCAAACGTTAATTCATTTGAAGGTTAATCAAAGTTCTATAATGTAAACAGATGGGCTGTATAATAAAAATAATCCCCCTCTGAAGCCTTATTATGCAATATGCATATCTCTCCTGTCATTAGATATTCATCAAGAATTTCCTTTTCAATAAAAATTAACCAAATAACAAAAGGACTCCTTCCCGGTCAGCATCTCGATTCTGTAATAATGAAATATAAAAATATAAAATCTCAAAAATATAACATTACCCGCATTCAAAATATTGCCCATTACCTAGCTCTAAACAACAACAACAAAAAAAAGCCTTAAACGAAATTTTGCACATATGCATTGCATATACAACATACCATAGAGCAACATTTAAAAACCCTCCCTATTTTCGACTCTCTCCCATCATATAGTGCTGACATCCGATACTACATGCATTGCACTTCTCTAACAAAAGCCAAAAAAAATTAATCAATTTTCCAATTTTTGCTTCCTGCCCGTCGTCGACATGATCTCTGATGATCAAATAAATGTGTATGAACAAAGTATACAGAGTTTAAAAAAAAAAATAAAATAAAATAAAATCCATACATTACCCGATAGTATCCCTTTGATTGACATCCTTTTTGGGTTGCCGCTCTGAACAAATAACAAAAACAACATCAGCAAAAAAATCCTTATCCTGATTCTCGTGTTGGGTTGATTTGAGTGCGGCGGGTGATAGCAATCAGGAGCGTTTTTGTGAGGTAGATTTTTTTTTTTTTTTTTTTTTTTTGTGAAGGACTTGATGGATGAATATATTTAGAGAGCTGTGTTTTAAATGCGCGTAAATGTCTAGCAAATTGATAGAGCAAAAAATAGAAAATAAATAAATGTTCCATGTATTTTTTTTTTTTTTTCATTTCAGCTCCTGTTGAACCACCATATGGAATGGAAGCTGTTCTATTAAATTCATCGGCTGTGTTCTTGAAATGGAAAGCCCCAGTCCTCAAACCATACCACGGTGAGTACTGAATGTTCATTCAATAATCCACTTGGGGTTAGTAGAAGTGTATTGTTTTATATCCTTCGCCCCAATATACCTAGAAAGTTTTTTTTTCTTTTGAAAAAAAGGTGAATTTCACCCAGGAATAAGTTTTAATGAAAAATAAAATAAAATGTACGAATTTCAACTTTTTGGATCTAGAATGTAAATCGGTTAAGCATTGATGATATAAGGGAATGGATTATTAACACTGAACAGTGACACAATACCACAGTATGTTTCACTTCATATAATGATATTATAAATGTAAAAATTATCGAAACAACATTCGCCCATAGAAAAATAGTAAGGTGAATAATTTGTAGAGTTAATTAGTTGTGACAGTTTTAAATTTGTCATTCAATGTCTTCTATGTTTTGTTTGGGTTGTTTTTCTGACTTCATATGAATTTAGAAAAAAAAGAACAAGAAACATAGAAAACATTGTATGAAAAAATCTTAATTATCACAACTAATTAGCGACTTGCTAATGAGAAATTATTAAGCAATACAAATTCCAATGTAATAAATTTTAACTTTAAATTATTTTTTTTGGGGGGGGGGGGGGGGGTATGCTTTGCTAACTTCATATGCATTAATGGAAAAAAACATAGAAAACATTGCACGTCAAAACCTATATATATTTAAATATAATAAATTTTTGAGAGGGTGCCTCGCTAACTAGATGATATCGAGTTACCAAAGCAGCTAACAAAAACATAGAAACCATGCACGACAAAAAAACTGATATTGGCACACCTGATATTTAGCGTTTTTCTTTTTTTGGGGCTCTGAGCAGAGGCTGAGCGATCAGAGCAGAGCTCTGAGCAGATTATGATCAGAATTCTCGGATTTAATTATAAAACACACTTGAGCGCTGAACTGTCATTTCATAGGGAATCCATTTTTAATTTTTAATTATGTGTGAAGTTGAAGTCGCTCAGCGTTTCGCTCTATTTGCTAGGTTATTTTATTCTGAGCTGATTGAGCAAGCTCTGAGCTAACTCCGATCGAAAAAAGAAACTAACTTTTTATGCTCTGGATATGTCTGAGCTAAGAAAAAAAAAAAAAAAATTTTTTTTTTGACAGTTCCGTGATCTGCTCTGAGTTAAAAAAGAAAACGGCCAATTTATTGTCACAACGGTATAAGGCGCATCATCTCACTCTGATCTCAATGAAATCATTATGGTCCTTACCTAAACGGTGAGGTGAAAATGAGGATGGATGAGGAAATGAGTTAGTCGAGCTTAGGTATGGGTATGAGTTGCCTCCCTGAACTATCCTGAATTATGAAAAAAATGTGTTATGTTCCTTAGTGGCAAAAACGAGATTTTGCTCAGTTCGTCAAAAATATAATCTCCGAGGGCTATTACGCGCTTTTACGAATGCTCATCAGTTTACCCTTGAGCCCAACTTCGGACGTACCGTCAAGTATAGAGATTCATTCTTTAGCCGCACTACAAGAATGTGGAATGCTTTGCCTGGCTCTAATAATATTCAGAAATTCAAAACCAATGTGCATCGGTATCTCCTATTAAATTCTTCCCTATTTTCCTAACGCTCGCACTGTGTTAAAACATTTTAAGGGTAGTCAAAATCCCTTTAGTGCGCGCTGATTAAAAAAAAAAAAAAAAATGAGCTAGGACATTAACAAGGGAAGTGATAAGAGCCCTCCTCCACCTCATCATCTTGACACCCTCTGCATAAGTCAGATGAGCTCATGCTTATTCTGCTTAAGTGGGTTCCCATTGAGTTATGACCCATAAGAATTCCAACCAAAGAGGATAGTTGAGGTCTGCTTAGTTCGAGAAGAAAGTCGATTTTTTTCTTAGAAAAGTATCTGCCCATTGAATTTTCGAAAGCCGACAACAAGTATCAATTGCTGACCATCTACCGTTTGCTTGTGGATTCATGAAAGCATTGGCGAACTCTACTTTGTTTCTCTCTAGTATGGCATAAAAACCGAGGCTTCAGTTTGGCTTAGGACAAGAGAAGATCCTATTTTGGCCAATTCATCCGCCATTTTGTTTCCATATAAGTCACGGTGTTCTGTGACCTATTCGATGGGTAACTATACCTAGTGTGTTGTCACAGCTAGCTAAAGGATTTATTTTTGATTTGTTTTAATTTTTGAAAAATAGTAATATCTGCAATATTATTAAATCTAATAAATAGTACGTGTTTATAAAATTGTATTAAAATCAGTTGAGCCAGTAGTAAGAAATACAGGAACAAAGAAAACTAATATTGGAATTTTTAACAAAATAACCCAAACACCATATTTTGATTTTCTAAAGTTTTACCCCACTACTTGATGTATTTAAGAATAAAGGGTTTTCCAATAAGAGGTGTTATTTTGAATAGCTTGCTATTTCGGTAGCTGTCACTTTTGAAGCTGTCATTGACATTTGACAAGTAGAAACTACGCCATTAATAAAAATGGAACGATACACGCTTCAACAACGCATTGAAATTATTAAAATTCACTATAAAAATGGTGAAAATTTGGCAGAGACGGTTCGTAAAACTAAAACATTTTTGGGTCGTCGTGAAGCACCTTGTCGGCCGCAATACAGAAATTGGTGGACAAATTCGAGCTGTTGGGACAAGTTAGTGATGTGAAGAATGAATGTGAGAACTGAGAATATTGCTGTTGTAGCCCAAAGTGTTGAAGAAAACCCAGGTTTGCCCATTCCTCGTCGTTCTTTGGAATTAGGCATTCCACAAACGTCATTACACCGTATTTTGCATAAAGACTTGGGTCTTAAGGCTTATAAAGTTCAGTTAACACAAGAACTCAAGCCGGCTGATCATCAACAACGTCGTGTCTTTGCTGATTGGGTCCTTGAAATGCATGAAAATGATCCGGAATTTCATCGAAAAATCATCTTGACTGATTAGGCCCATTTCCACCTCGGAGGCTACGTCAACAAGCAAAACTGTCGCATCTGGGGCTCGGAAAACCCAAGAGTTATTGTTGAAAAGCCTCTCCATCCTCAACGCGTGACTGTTTGGTGCGGTTTATGGTCCGGCGGGGTCATTGGACCTTACTTTTTCGA
This sequence comes from Leucozona laternaria, assembly GCA_932273885.2. Taxonomy (NCBI): domain Eukaryota; kingdom Metazoa; phylum Arthropoda; class Insecta; order Diptera; family Syrphidae; genus Leucozona; species Leucozona laternaria. The sequence goes on from OW026368.1 coordinate 93,229,117, forward strand.
AAATGAGGCTGGAGCAACAGTTACGGTCAATGGATTGCGCTATCGAGAGATGATTAATGATTTTTTTTTGCCGGAATTGGATGGTATTGATCTGGACAACGTTTACTTTCAACAAGACGGCGCTACGTGCCACACAATCAATGAAACCATCTATCTTTTACGGGAAAAGTTTCCGGACCGTGTTATCTCTCGAAGAGGTGATCACAATTGGCCACCGAGATCTTGCGATTTAACACTTTGCGACTTCTTCCTTTGGGACCACGTGAAAGATAAGGTCTACGCCAACAGCCCAGCGTCGATTAAAGACCTCAAAGATGGAATTCGTGAGGCTATCGAGGACATAGGACAGCTACTTTGCGATTTGGTTATGGAAAATTTCATGAAAAGGATATGGTCCTGTAAGCATGGTCGTAGCGGCCATTTGGCTGATGTTGTGTTCCATTATTAACGGCATACCTTCCTCTTTATAATGAAATAAACATCCGATCATTTATCTCAAAAAATGCCATTTTTCTTTGAATATCAAAATAACACCTCTTATTGGAAAACCCTTTACTTTCTTCACTTTTAACATTACAAGCATATACAAAATATAATCAAAATCCATAAAGTGGTTTTTGAGAAATTTTTCGAAAAAGTAGGTATTAGAGTCATCATTTTGTTTATCCTTAACTGATGAAATTCGCCTTTAGGTACCTTAAGGATAACAACATTTTAAGTTGCTATATGTACTTATTTTTCATCTGTTTGGTTTTTTTTTTTTTTTTTGGTTGTGTTTGCAGGAGTACTCCTTCACTATCATGTCGTAGTTCGTGGAGTCGACATGAAAATGAATTTATCTCGTATCCTCACGAACGTTACAATCGATGCTGGATCACCAACCCTTGTGCTGGCAAATTTAACCGAAGGGGTTATGTATACGGTTAGTGTGGCTGGAGGTAATAGAGCTGGCATTGGGCCATATTGCTCACCGGCAACACTGCGCCTGGATCCAATAACAAAGAGATTAGATCCGTTTATTAATCAAAGGTAAGTTTTAGTGAAATACAAAAATAAAAAAATATTCTTCGATCAATATTCCCTCTGTTTCTGTATATGTGTGTGTATGAGTGTGTTTTTTTTTCAAAAGTGCATAGTATTATTTAATTTATTTTTTAATTTTGTTTTATAGGTATCCCATCAATCAGGAACATGTAGATGATGTCCTTACTCAACCATGGTTCATCATTTTATTGGGAACTATTTTGGCTGTGATGATGTTGTCCTTTGGTGCAATGGTATTTGTGAAGAGGAAACATATGCTGATGAAGCAGTCGGCGTTAAATTCAATTCGAGGTAAGTTATATGATATAAATGTATAAAAAATGTTTATCAGAATCATTTTTTGTTTAATTGCTGAACTGTAACAAAATATTCTATAAACATGGTAGAATTTGCTTTCCTTTTTCAATTTTTTTTGTATACATATGTATGTATGTGTATGAGAGCGGTTGAAGTGCAGTCAAATGAACATTGAATATATTATTTTTTGGTTGGTGGTGTTAAATTGACTGCGAAATGTGAATATGGTAAATTTGTTATTTTTTTTTTCCGTTTCGTTTGTTTTAACTTTGATTTTTACGCACTGTAATTTTTTGTATGGAATGCTACATTTAATGGACATTTATCAATTTTAATCAGATGAAAATTAAATCATTGCGGCTAGTTGACCTTACATATATGCATGTATGTGTTATAGGGGGTAGGAAAGAGCAGGAATAAGAGAATGTAAATGAGTATGAAATGGAGATATTAATGGAATTGAATTTAAATGTTTTTTTTTATTTTAAATGAGATTTTTTAGTTTGTATTGCATTTCATACAGAAATAATTAGTTTTTTTTTGTCAGTCTTATGGTACTTTATTAGTTAATTTTTGAAATAGAAGAACGGTGAAATAATTTTACTGTTTTATATTAAATTCATAATTTAACTAGAACAGGCAATACCTATACTCTTAAATATGACCAGGACCACAATGGTGGTTTTTAATTTAATAGTGACGATAATTTTGTAAATAGAGATTAATTTCAGCTGCATAATATTAATTACTGATGAATAATGCTGATGACCATATTTAAAATATTTTTAAGAACACTTAACAAATAGAAGTTGTATGTAAATTACTATGAAGTGTCTTAACGATTTCTATGATTTGTTATTACAATTCAAGAGTAATGGTGCAATTTATAGCTAAAAATTATGACTTATGTACATATTATATACATTTGTGAGTATGGCAAGCTTAAGCTCCTAGTTGTCAGTAATTTTTAAAAATATCTTATTTAGAAAAACGCAATAGATTTAAAAATTCTTTTCCAATTCATATATCTAACTTTAATATATAAATATTTAAGCTAGAGTATGAAGAAAATTTTGAAAAGAAAAATTCTTCTGTTTAAGTGGAGTGACTTTTAACTTAAATATTCAAGCTAGTTTTTGTAATTGAATACTACTTTCTTGGTTTTAACCGACTTCACGTTATGAGCGGCGAAATAAAAAAATAATATTATCATTTAAAATCCAACCTTTATTATTTTCCCAACACAGACAACATTTTTTAATCAAAAACTACTTTTTTGTGTTGATCCCATTTCACTCCATAAATATCAATTTTTTGAAAAAGAAATTCCTACAGCCATCGGCTAAAAAAGCCTTTGATATAGTTTTTAGTTAAATCGAATAAAAATCTACATTTGTACCCAATTTAACCCTAAAAGAAGGTACTAAATTTTTGAAAACAAAAAAAATATCCTAAAGCCATCCACTTAAAATGAGTTTTCAAACAACAAAAGAATTTCTGAAATCGTACAATTTTTTATTTTTACCCCATTTCACAAATAAAAAAAAAAAAAATATCCTTATAACTATTTTCTAAGAATAATATTTTAAACTCAGGTAGATTTTTTTTCAATTTCACCTTATACAGAGTGAATTCTTCCGATATTTTTAAATATATTCTGTGGAGACAAATCCAAAAAAATCAGAGATCATTAAAATTTGTTCAGTCGTTCTTGAGTTATAAATGGTGTAACTAAACCGACTTCGTTTTGTAAATTAAGATTAAAGTCTAAAGCGGGCTTTAAAAAAAACAATAGAAGGGAATCTATTTGCTAGGGGCAATTTTTGAAAAAAAAAATTACTAAAATTAGCAAAGAAATACCATGGTAACATTTAAAATATCATTCTTAAGGTTTATATGTACATTTTTTTAAAAATTAATTTAAAAAGTTATTAAGTTTTATTTTTTTTCCAATTTTTCAATAATGTTATGAATTTTAAGTCGAATGCTAAACGCTATCTTTGGGCTTTAATTTTTGAGAAAATGAAAAATCACTTACCCAGACTAGTTTTTTTTTAATAAAAATATATGTTAGGTAGTAACATAATTTTAAATTTGTTTGTTCCTTAAAGTCTTAAGCATAAAATTGCCAATTCCCATTTCCACACAAGAGCTCCCACCGCCATTTTTATAAAAAAAATGTTATTGATAACTTGTTGAAATTTTGATTCAAATAATAGCTTCTCATGGCATTCAGTCCTCAAAATTTGACGATTCATCTCATCAGTTTTGACTAATGAAGACAAATTTATAAAAATGTTGTTTTCGTATACTTTTGTGCGCTACAAGATTCAAATTTACAATCAATAAAACTGAAAATTAGCCAAGGCCAGGGTAAACAATTTTGCATAAGAAGCTTTTTTTAAAGTAAAAACTCTGTATAAAAGTGTTCTCATCAGGGATTTCACCATGACGTAAAGCATGAATAAAATAATAAGTTTTAAGCACACTTGAAATCTTAACATAATTTGAGAACTTTGTCTATTTTAATGATTAATGTGGTGTTTTACAATCTTGAACGGAACAAATGCCCCAGACTTCCATCCACTTGCCTTCATTTAAGATGACGAGCATAATGGCAATAGTCAGCACAGAAAGCAAAAACCATTTGATGATTAGCTTTTTTCCTATCGGAATGGGGACGTCATTTTTGGGATACCCTTACCTGCTATTGAAACAAATCATCAGCAAAGTAGAAGACTTGGCATTATTATTTAATTGAACTCGTTGAATAATTGAATTAAAAGAGTTGTCAAAATGTTTAAATAACTAAAAATTTCAAGCGAAAAATGTTTCCTAGTATTGGGTAACTATGGCGTATGAGCAACAAAAAAATATTATAAAATTTAAATTATAGTTTATTTTCAATTTTATCAAAAACTAGAAGATATTTACATCTAACTTTGAGTGTTTGACTAAAAATTAGTTAGAGCAATGAATATTAAAAACGAAAATACTTCTTCAAGACGTAGATACAATTTAAAAAAAAAAAAAGTTTGAATATAATTTTTTTCGATTCAAAATAGCTTTTAACGGCCTTTAGTCCATAAAAATTAGCGTTTCGTCCCGGCGATCTCACTTAGACTCATCAGTTGACTAGTGAGGGCCTTGTCAATACGCAATTTTTATTAAGTTCAGTTCAACTTACATGAACTCTTTGACAACAATCCAATGTGAACTATATCGAACAAGATTAAAATTCTTAATCATTAAGCTGGAAATTTTTCCCAGGGCCAGGCTATATACTACTGAAATACATCAGCCAAGAAGAAGACTTAGCACTATTTAATTGGACTTGTTGAATTATTGATTCAAAGTAGCTTTTAACGGCCTTTAGTCCATAAAAATTGGCGTTTTTTTTTCATCAAAATTTTGAGTTTGAAAATTAAATTGTCAAAAAACTATTTACTGAAACAATTCGACAAAATTTAATGAGGACTTCTGGCTTCAAAAAAAAATACAGAATGACATTGTTAGTAGGTAGGTACCTTATTGAGGTTGTTTTTTAAAGATTTTGTTTTTCTATTTCAAGTCAAATTTTTAGTAAACAGAGGGTAATAGAACCTTTTCGCATACGATTTTTTTCTTGACTCAATCGAACCTACATCTCCTAGCCTTTTATCGCATCTTCTGCAAAACACCCTGTTTGTATGTAAATTTTCATATACATTTAATCATATCACCGGACTTATACTAAACTTTTTAGTCAAAATGACTTTTGAATGTCAGTACTTTATAGAAAGTTCGCCAGTGCAGCCGTTTAGTAAGCCCAAAATATCTCTTTAATAATTAACGTCATATTTCTTCACATAACTTCTAAGCCAGCAACAGCCTAGCCAGAAAATCATACATATAAGCTTTGGTAATAGCGGTCTTAACTAGGTCCTTTTTGTAAGATTTGAAATTTTTCTATGAGTGAAGAGGTATTTTTATGAGGTCCATGAACAAAACTCAAAAAGTAATTTTGCTTTAGCAAAAATACCAGCAAAAACCCTAATTGTTCTGTAATATATCTCAGCTTATAAGAACATTTAACATAAAATGTAACTAATTTTAAAATAATTTTCATGAGAAACCATTGAGAAAAAGTATCGCACGCGCAGATAATTTTTATGTAAAAAAGTCTTGAATGGAAAAGAATAGGCTCCGGGATCTTAGCACCCATGTGTGGGACATATGCAAAAAAGGTATGCCATCAGAAAGGTGAGCAATTGGTCAAAAAAAGTCAACTATTTTCAAGGTCATAAAGATTTTAAGCATCTCATTTGTGGAATACAGTGGTGGGCCAGTATAACGAATGATATAATGTCCAGAGTGCATTCGTTACTTCGGAAATTGGTTATATCGAATACTTTTTTCTTACAAATCTTAAGGTAAATAGAAAGTAAAACTGTGTTTTGCAAATCCATTACAGTGTTATGCATAGCATCTATTTGCATAAACGAAGACGAATTAGTTGGACATAACAAAACACAAAAATTAATCATTTCAGCTATGGGAAATTCTGTATGTATTTTCCAATATTATTATAAAGATACATAGATATTAACACATTTACAATCACGAGTTGCCTTACAAATTTATTTTCTATATTCGTTTTATGTACATATTTGTTTGTAGAGTTTCGCTTTTTATTTTTATACTTGAAAAAAGTGTTCGTAATATCGATCATTCGTTATATCGGCATTCGTTATACTGGACCACCACTGTATTAGCAAAAAAAGAAAAATAAATCATCTGAAAAGTAACTAAACGCTCATAAAAGGTGAACTAGTTTCAGTAGTTATTGGTCATCCATAGATTTTGTTTATGAATTTTTTTTCAAGGTCGTAGAAATTTTTAGCACCTCATTTGTTGAATATTCGCATAAGAAGTAAACCATTTGAAAAGCCAACTAGTCGTAGACATTGTTTGGTCATAGTTTTTTTTTTTTTGCAAATTTTTAAAGTTTTTTCAAGGTTGTATAGATTGTAATTAAAAAAAATATTGCTGATCAATGACTATGTCTTTTTAGATGGCAAACATTTGTTTCCGAATATCCCACATAAATGGGGTAGGTAGCTAGTTACTATAAGATCCCGGAGCCACAAGAATATCAAGAACAAAAAAAAATATTTACTGCTTATTCAGCTTTCTTGTTAAAATTATAATTACATTTTTGTGAATTTAAAACCTCAATTAATTCAATCAAGTCTTGTAAATTATTTCTGGAAAGTAATCTACTTTGTTATTTTAGCCATTTTTCTTTTCCAACTCGAAAGAGCGCCATCACCACTCCAAAAAACTTCATTTAATATCGTTAGGTGCACGGAATTCAATTGGTATTATAGAAATACAAAAACCATTACTAAAGGTACACCTTAATCTTTTATGAAGTTAGGTATACATATTTTGAGTAATAAAATACCAAAACTTACTTAATTCTGCTAAGCTATTTGAATTAGCTTTCATAGCCAACTATAGATATGTTTTTTTCATACATTTATCCATATAAATATTCAACTATATATGACGAACAAACCAACTTTTCAACTACTCATCCCATCATATTATATGAGCTCAATTTTGATCCTTGTAACATTTGTACTAACTGTTTCCGTTTTGTGCAGTTTTTCAACTTTAATTCCTGCTTTATGCATTCATTCATTCATACATTCGTTGCTGTTGCTGTGTGTCTCATATTTTTTTTTTCTTTAACTTTTTGATTATTTTACTGCGTTCATTTGCCAACCAGCATTCAGGTGTAATGTGAAAAGTTGCAAAGGATAAAACCCGCTGCTAGGACATGGCAGTTTAAAAAAATGTTAGCACACATTTTGTGTATGAATGAGAATTGCATAAACTGGAAAAATATAAATTAAAAAAAAAAACGTCTAGGACAAGCGTAAAATTCCCATGCTCCCATCATACATGCTACATGTGTATAGAGATCAAGTTGGAATAGCAATTCGCATATACACCTACGCGTTGCTTTAATAACTGCAAATACGAATACGCCAAGGATAACGTTAGCACGGTGTTGTGTTAAATTAAATAAAGCTCGTTCGCTGAATGCTCTCCTGTGTTTTTTTTTTCATTTCATTTTTTTTTCATTTGACAGAGAGAAGATACCTACAGTTTTTGATTTTATTTTTTGCGTTTCAACTTTCATTCAGTCATGCTGAGCTGGGAAAAGAGAAAGGTTTGAGGAGGCGTTGTTTAATTGCACTTTTCTCTGTTTGATTGCACCTCTCCCATGTCTAGTAGTAGTATACCTACTAATAGAGGGGTCTGGGTTCCAGTACGCTGTTCCTCGTCATTGTTCTGCTGACGCGCGAGACACCTTTGAGAATGACATCATGGTTGTTCTCTATGATTGTTTGGCCTTCGTCCGATTAGGAAAAAATCATTTTAGATCTTGTAGAAACAAATTCTAAAAAACCTAAACTCATTTCTTAAGGCCCAGCAAATGATAAAAGCTCATCTGCTGGGAATTTCAAAAAGTACTATTGAATTTTTCAGATTTACACTTATACAACAAAGTTATACAGGGTGTTTTTTTAAACGTGTGATTTTCAAGAAGAAATAAAATGCATATAATTTAATGTTATGGCCAAGAATTTATCTATATTTTAAAGATAACGGTTTAACATTATGTTTTAAGAATGATTTCGGGGAAGTGGCCGCCGCGGCTGGCTCGAATAAATTCCAGTCGAGAGGCCCAATTTTCGACTTCTTTTTTAAGCAATTGGGGCCGTATGTCAGCAATGACATATGATTCCAAGGCATCAATCGTCTCGGGCTCATCTGCGTAGACAAGCGACTTCACATAACTCCACAAAAAATAGTCCATCGATGTTAAATTGCACGATCTTGGAGGCCACGCCACAGGCCCACGACGCGAGATAATGCGCTCACCAAAAGTTTCCTTCAATAAATTGATTGTTTCGTTGCTTTTATGGCATCTAGCGTCACCGTCTTGTTGAAACCAAAGGTCGTCCACATCAACATTCTCCAATTCAGGCACGAAAAAGTCATTAATCATGGCTCTATAGCGTTCCCCATTGACTGTAACATTATGGCCGGCTTCATTTTTGAAGAAATATGGACCAATGATTCCCTCTGCCCATAGAGCACACCAGACCGTGATTTTTTGAGGATGTAACGGCCGGTGTCTCAACAATGGTTTGTGGATTGTGATCACTCCAAATACGACCAAAATTGAGCTTCATCGCTGAACAAAATTATCTTGTGAAAATCGGGATCGGTGGCCATCTCGTTTTGGGGCCATTTGGGGACAATTTGGAAGCGTTGTTCAGAAGTCAGTCTATTAATTATGAAATGGCAAACCAAACTGAGCATAAATCAAGTAACATCTGTCAAAAAGACTAACTCCGAAAACAGTATTGCCAGATTGAAAACCACACGTCTAAAAAAAACACCCTGTATTATAAATCGTTTAATTTTAAAAATCGAAGGAATGTTTGATTGCAATTCAATTACGCTTGAACAGGTAAACGGATTTTATTGAAATTTAGCAATGGAGTAGACAATTACGTGAAATAAGATAAATAATACTTTTTATATAACCATTGAGTCACAGGGGCCACATCAAAGTGGGCGCGGGTAGCTCTGAATATGGCAAAATTGACAAATCCCTCCCTGATTTTATGTGTGTGCCCTAAGAGTGCCAAATGAATGATGATTATTCATTTCCATACCGCCCGCTATGAAGATTCCCATCACCCCACCATTTATCCACCCACTCGGCAGCTGACAGTGTATAGTCATGTATTTTGTATCTCCTGCAGTGTAGTTATATATCTGGTATCCAAACAGACAGGACATTTTATGTTGTTTATCCATTTTCACCCAGTTGACAATCGGACAAATTTTTAATTAAAAAAAATATAGGCAACCAAAATATAAAACAAAAAGTTGATAAAGCAAAACATAAAATAAAACCTAGCATGCCATAAATTTCGAAAGAAACCTGTCAGAATACCACAATCACATATATCATATATGTATAAGTACACAAATACACATTGTTGTGCAGTATTCATCCTTTTCTTGGCAGAAGAATTCATTCAGGACATCATTTATGTCAACCTATATACCGACATCGTTTTTATTTTTTTAATAATAATTTTAGGACATTTTTGTTTGTTTATATTTTTCTCCTATTTCACTGTCCTGTTTCCTTGTGTACTACATAAATACATACATATGTATGTATGTATATATTAATTATGACAGTTTTATTCAAACCATGCATATATTCATTTTTTCGTCCTGCAGGCACACATCATCCAAACGATGTCCTCAAAATGCCGAGTCTATCGCGCAATGGAAATGGTTTTTGGTTGGATGCCTCGACCGGTGGTATGGTTTGGCGTCCTTCAGCTAGTGATGCAATGGACATGCAAAAGGATCAAATTGCCGACTATGCACCCGTTTGTCTAACAACAACAACTTTGCCATCTGAACAGCATCGAAATCAAAGGTATGTAATGGACAGTTGTATCGAGGGAATTTCATGTAACAGAAAACTCCATCAGTAGTTATTCATCTCGGCAATGTGTGCACTGTGCACACTATATACGTACATGTGCAGTTTTGTAGAAGGTCTTTCGAGAGAGATTATTGACAAAATTATATTGTAACTGATGCATTTTCGAATTGAACTCGAAGGCATATTGTTTTGCTCTGGGTTACTAGGTTTTGGAAAGAGTATGTACCTCTATGTTTGTGAGTTTTGCAATATAATTACGGTTGCATCTGTTGTAAAGTTTTGGCTTTTGTTTTTCTACCTATATAGATATATAACAAGTCTCTCCGCCCGCACACTCTTTTTTTCTCTATATCTCTTTGTCCATATATTCACTAAAATGATAAACCAATATGTTGACTTAAGGTTTTCAGGGCGTATACAACAACATGCAACGGTAATTATTTGCTAGAAACATAAATAATTTATTTGAAAAGGCTTGTTAGGCTCAGTTGAGCATTCTTTAGTAAAATAACATGAATATTTTCGTAGTATGTTTGTATATGCTGTGAAAATAGCTGGAAACTTTTTGGACAAAATTTCACAAGAGGAAATATATCTGTTAGTTTTGGAATTTAATTAATGTTATGGGTCACCATGGTTGGTCCCAGAATTTATTTTTAAAACATATTTTATAATAAAAACTTCAATTCGAAGACATATTCCCTACTTAAGTAAGATTTATTTTACATTTGATAAAGCTGACCATCAATCAATCAATTTATTTAAAATATTTCAATACCTTATAAGCAAGATTGGAAGTCTTGGAAGCTTAACCACAGACCCAAGCATTAATTCTTGGATTGAATTTTTATTTTAAAAGCTAGTGATTTTTTTATAAGCTGACACAATTTTTGCTAAAAAGATTTTAACTTAAATAAACATCACTACACCAATCTGATGATTGGGTTGGTTTTAACTATACAGCATAATAACTTGAAGCTACCTCCACCTACCTACCTACCTGCCCTTTCCATTCAAAATTGTAAATATTATTTGATGTTTCGAATGTTTTGCTGCACTGCACGTATGGATATTTAAATAAAAATCCTTTCCTTACAAATGCATTCCAGTTTCAATAATCATTTCAGGAAGGAATTTCTTGGTAGTTTAAATTCATGCGATTCCATTCAAAATTATCAATATTTCCTATTTGATGATATGAATTTTTTTGCTGCACTGCACGAATGGTTATCATACAAAATCCCTTTCAATAAAAACAGAATTGAGATTCAATTGTCATTTCAGATAGAATATTGTCGGTAGTTCAAAAACATGCAGTTACATTCAAAATAATCATTATTATTTGGTGGTGCAAACGTTTTTCTGCACTGCACGTATGGATATTTAAACAAAAATCCTTTCCTTACAAAAGCATTCCAGTTTCAATAATCATTTCAGGAAGGAATTTCTTGGTAGTTTAAATTCATGCAATTCCATTCAAAATTATCAATATTTCCTATTTGATGATATGAATTTTGTTACTGCACTGCACGAATGGTTATCATAAAAAATCCCTTTTAAATAAAAACAGAATTGAGATTCAATTGTCATTTCAGATCATTCAGGTTGTCGGTAATTTAAAATCATGCAGTTCCATTCAAAATGATCAATATTATTTGATGGTGCAAACGTTTTGCTGCACTGCACGTATGGTTATCTTAAAAAAAGAATCCATTTCAATAAAAATAAAATCTAGTTTCATGCAGTATAAAGGGTTAAATATTCTGAATGTAAAAGTAAGACTTTCCTTATTTATGTTGCAATGGCATTTTTGCAGGTCCCAAAATTATAAGATATTTTTCAATTTTACCTCTTGTCGGAGCATCAAAAATTCTTCTACCTGCTGTCAAGCAACCCATTTCACCTAAAGCTCATCGATTTAAGTTAAAAACGATTTTTTTAACAGTAAATAGTAGTTGATTAATACATAATTGGAGGGTTTCAAGCCGGAGAAATAAGATAATCAGCTCCTATTGAGGTCTTAGGTCTATAGTATTTAGGACGTTTCCATCACTGTTTTAAGATGTGAAACTAGACACCAATAAGTTTGCAGGAAACCGTTTGTCCAATATTAAAATGAACAAATAAGGCTAAGGAACACTTAAGGAGACTTATGATCAGGGCCTTAAATTACGTAAGGTTATAAATAACGTTTTTGATATCGAGAACGATGCACTATCTATCTTCCAAGTGACATCTTCATTCTTCAAGTAACAAAAAAGCTGTCAAATACTCGTCCCTATTATCGCACCCGTTTAGAAAAACCTACTAGGTACGATCTGGAAATTTATTTTTGTTCATGGTTCCCATTTTTTAAAGATGTATTGACCGCAGTTTTTTTGCATTTTATATGGGTTTTTTGATTTCTCAACAATATTTTTCTTCTGTAACAGATAAAATAATGCAAAAGTTGCTTCGACAAAAAGCAGAATAAGGCTGGTAATTAACTTCGATTCAGGAGCTCTTCTGATTCGTCTGCTACCCAAGATTTCATTTTAAACTTTTATTCATTTTTTTCATATTTATTGTAGTGAATCAACTAATTATAATATTTCGCATTGGAAAATATGATAATGAATACACTTTGAGATCATAAGTTGATTTTACATACTTAAAATGGCTGCCGGTGTTCCTCTCCATCTCCATAAAATAATAAAATTAAATTCGATTTAATTTTAAAGCACACAAAACTATATAGTCTACTCCTTCTGGCTGGACGCTCCTTAATTTACGTATTTATTTATGGCATTCATTAAAACCCACGAGCATATTAATGAAATTCATTTTAAGCGGCTTACCTGTCGTATTATTTCTACCTTTATACCTGCTGGATGATAAAAAGCTTACCCTAAAAGAGAGAAAGAAACATTGGTCTACTGGCGGCGGCGCGCGATGGGGTTCTGGGAAAAAAAAATCCTTCCTGTCCTCCCAAAGGATTTTACAATTAAATATTCATTCGTAAAACTGGTCGTTGGCCAACACACGTCGCGTCGGCTTCGCGTCGTCGGATCGCATAAAATTCAATGCTATCTCACCCGGACACAAAACATGTCCATATAGTCCAATGTCCACCCTTTCTGTGCGGCTACTGATATACACAAAATACCACCACACTCCGTAAATCGTTTTTAATCCATAGAAAATTATTTTCGCACTCCGATAATCTGGCAATTTATTAATCAAGGGTCGTTTACAATTTTTTTTTTTTCTTTTTTTTTTGCAGATACGTGGGCGAGTATTCCAATATTCCGACGGATTATGCTGAGGTGTCGAGCTTTGGTAAGGCCCCAAGTGAATACGGTGGCAGTACAACTGGAAAACATTCCCCGGCCCCCTATGCCACTTCCTCAATAGTTGGTGCGGGCCGTTATCCAAATGACTACAGCAGTGGCTCGGCTGGATATCACAGCCAATCAACTCATCCCCAACTTTACAACCACCAACAACAACAGCAACAGAGTTATCCAAATTCTATGCAACATCAGCGATTCAATGGCAGCGGAGCTGGCTACCACCACGCTGGTAATCACCATCATCAGCATTCGAATTCGTCAAACGTCTACCAAACCGCCAACGATATGTATCCAGGTGGAGGTAATTCTAACAGGTCCACCTATTCCGAACAATACTACTACCCAAAGGAAAAGATTCACATAACCGAGAATAAGCTGAACAATATGACAAATTGCCTTACGTTTAACCCACGAACCCATATTGGAATGCAGCCAACACTGGCTTCGGCTTCGGGAGTCGTGCAGCAGGGCAGTCCCATGGGAACAATAAGACGGAACAACAATCGCTTCAAAGTATCACACCCCCAGAATCAGAATCTGAATCAGAGTTACCTCAACCACCATCTGGGTGACAATGGGAAACGTGTTGAGGCGATACCACCACCAACCCTGCCGCCACAATCACAGATGAAGTACAATGGCGGTTCTTCGGGGAATAGCGTTGCAATTGCAAACAACGCAACCATCGTGTCGACGGCTTCTTCTGCCAGCAAAAGTCTCCTTGACTTCGACTCGACGGTAATGGTCGATTCGGGATTCGGCGGCGGCGGCGGTGGTGGCAGTGGTAGCGGGGGAATCGGAGCAGGTTGCGATAGTGGTTGCGGATCACCTTCGCTGCTGCACACCCAGGACGAGCAACTTTATATAAAAGTTGGCGAAACCAATCCACCGGATAATACTTACCTCAATTGGCGAGGCCAGCCAACGCGGGGCTCGTACAGTCGCAGCATCGGAGCCAGCAGCAGCATCGGAGGCAGTAGCACTCTAAGCTTGGAACAGAATGACAATGGAGGTGATAATCTAATATCGTCGTCGGTGGTGGCGGTGGCCGTAGCGTTGGCTGACAATAGACGACGACAGGTGTCGGCGGCAGCGGTGGCAGCGACGGCGACGGTTTCCACGGCAAACGATAACGATGTGATTTATGCGCCATCTAGTGATCGGAGTCTTATTAGTTATAATGCTCAGGTGGATAACGTGTGACCTGTCATCAGTCCTTTGTAAAAGCAAACTCTTTGATTGGATGAATATGCTGTAAAAAGAAAATAAATGTAGAAGGGTGGGGCGAGCTGGGGGAGATGATGATTTATTAAAGAGGGTTGTTGCTGTGCGATAAAGGACTTTTCCTGTTTGCAGGGGAATCCATAATGCAATTCTATTACTGTTGTAATTTTATGTTTTTTTTTTTTACTAAGACTGATGATGAGAGATGCCAATTCATATAGACACACATTGAACAAGGGGGTGCGATGTACTCGCTGCTTGATTTCTACCTATAAAGAAGAGTTCTGCCTATAAAAAAATAATAACAAAAATAAACAATTAGTCTCGGGCAGGGCTGCCATATAATGATCCTAAAAATCCCCAATGTGAGTCTCTCTATATTTTACAAATAAATTAAGATTCTAGTTAGGCTGATATTTAACAATTAAAAAAAGCAAATAAATTTAATTAAACATAGTTATCCGCATTGAAAAGAAAATATAATTGTAAATAAAAACAGATAAATAAAACCTACCTACTAAATAATAGTTTTAAGTATATATTATTTGTGAATAAAGTGTTTATTTAACGTGTGGGGGGGGGTTCGTTAAATTATTGTAGATTATGAATATGTGGGCCATTGGTGAAAAATAAAACAAAAGAAAATGTAATACGAGTACATATTGTATAAAATAATAATTTAAGGTCTAAACAAACTATATAATATAAACATCTGATCGACTGTGTAACTTTACTTACTACAATTAAAAAAAAAAAAGAAATCTAGAATACTTACAAGTTGCTTAGAAGAAAAACCAAAGCTGATGGTTAAAATATTGTATTGTATAAAATTGTTTACAATGTTAAATATTTCGGAATAGACTTAAAAAAATTAATAAAAATATAAATATAAAATTCGAGATGTGGTGTTTTATTTAAATGAAAAAAATGTATAAGCTATGAGTATAAACTGGGGGTCTATAGAAGACAATCTCGCTAACTTTCTAGTAAGCTATACCACCGAGTTTTTATAGGCTATTTCACGGCTGTCCAAGCCGACTTTTATTCTATGAATAATAAAACGGGAAAGGGGAAAAGAATAACAACTTAAGATTTATGCATTTCTTACTTATCTATACTCTGTTCAATTTGAATATGCAGTACAGGCTTTATGGCAGAGCTTTTTCAAACACACTGGTGCCTGCTGCTATTTGCACGGTACCTTAACTTAAGAAATTGCCACTGAAATAAGAAACAGAATCACTGACTTACATTTAAATTGTTTGTCTAATCTTCTTTGAGCTCACGTTCATCCCATCATGACCTATCTGCTCCCCGGGTGAAAGCGAAAGGAGACGCCAATTTGCAACCAGCCCTTATTGACATTTTGTTGATTCAGAGTTACCATTGCCTTGTTGATGGAAATTTATTTGGCATTTTTTTGGTTTTTGTAATGTAACTTTCAGGATTTATGTTTTTTTAGAGCTTTTGATAGTAATATTTTTTGTGAGATTTGAGGCAATTTTAAATGCTCACGACGGCAACCCTGCTTTATTTTATGCTTTTTTAGAGCTTTTGATAGTAATATTTTTTGTGAGATTTGCGGCAATTTTAAATGCTCACGATAGCAACCCTGTGAGAGCTTTGAAATGGAGATAGCTTATTAAAATCCATAATAGTATGGGTGAAAGGCAAATATCCTATGTTCCCTGTACTCCATATTCAAATTGAACAGAGTATAATATTTATAGAGTTTAATTCTTATACTCCTCGTTATAAATTTGAGCAACCCTGGAAAGAAAACAAAAATTACCAGAGACTGAAGAAACTAAAGACCTGACAACTTCTGAGCTGCAACGCTTAGTTCTTTTGGAGTACCTAACTTGAAACTTTCAGGGTTGCAAAATGATATTTTGAAAAACAAAATGAAAATCATGGCTGTTAATCAGTAAAAAAATTTTTCTTTTTCAAAATGAATTATAATACAAAAAAAGGAAATACAGAATGATTTAATTTACTTCTTATACGCGATTTCCGTGAGTTATAGAGGCAATAATATCTCTTCGCAAATTTTTCCTCCAATCCGGAGAATTCTTCTCAGGAGTATCTGGATTTTGATATGGAGTTAAAATCCAGGGAGTAAGTCCGTATCCTGAATTACCAAGTAAAAGCTTCATTCCGTTGCATTATTTTAAGTACGCGAGAATTTTTCCAAATTCGTGAATCATGCACCGATCCTGGCCATGAAAGGTCAACACTCCTAGACTTATCTCTAGAATTGCATGTTGCCTGAACATTAATGCAGTGCAATTCTTTTCTGTTGACGTAATCGTCCCCAAATGAACAACTGGTTTGATGATAGGAACATGAGTGCATATCAATTGCAACTATCGCTGAATGAAATTGGTATTTTTCTTCCCATTCGCGTTTTGCATTCTGCAGTATTCCTACTTAGTTGTAGGGAATTTCTTCAAATGGTTTGACTTCTGGATTATTGCCACACTTACAAGGGAAAATATTTTAGAGACCGTGGACTAGTGTACTCCAATGTCTTCTCCAATTCCTATGTAGCGAAGGACAATTCACATTTTTTCAATTCTTGTTATGGCACCACCCCTTGTTTCTGAACTATTCACAAGAAAATGATTCGCCGCGATATCCACATTTTCTTTGTTTTCTTCTCCTCTTTTTCTTTTATAAAATTTGACCTTGCAATTTAAAATTGGCATGAACTCCGCCATTTATGGAAAAAAATATTAAACAGCTATTTACTTTAACATTAAACAATCAAATGAGCTAACTCACAAACAGGAGCAGGCGGTGCTCCTCTCTATGGAGTATGTGCTTTGCTTTATTCATAGCTTATAATGGAGCAGGTGCTTATTTTGACGAGGTGCTCATCAAACACGTCGATTCTCAATATTTGAGGACCTTAGGTGATACGAATAAAACAGAGCCCATGCTCAAAGCAGATACTCAATATAAAAAGCTCAATAGATATTAATTGTATTGAATAACCTGCTCGGAAAAGTAGAGTTTTGAGCAGATGCTCCGTTTTGTTCATACCACACCTCATCAAGTGTTTCATTCATACCAAATGGAGCACCTGCTCTGAAAAGTTGAGTTTTGAGCAGGTGCTCATTTTTTATTCATACCACCCATTCTGTATGGATAAATTTTTACCTACGCTGAATTTGGAATGCTCATTGCGTCGGATTTGTTTCGAATCAGTCTTCTTGAAATTACGGTTTCCTCCTTTTCTGGTGATAAGTCCATCAGTATCCAAAAAATATTCACAAGGGTATAATATTTTTACGAAATAAAATGTATGTATTTGGTTGATTTGTTTTTTTTTTTTTGACATTCTTAAATAGGAGAGAAGTTGGTTGAACTTAAAAAAAAAAAACAAATTGTTTCTTTTTTTGCTTTAGTTTGGTAACAAATTTTGTACACCTTTATCGTTTTACATAATCGCTATTTTTCTTGACTATCATAAAACTTCAACGACTTTGAAATTTTTGTCTCTGTGCTAAGTTACTTATGTACATGACATGTTGATATCATTTTTTACTTGCGAATATACATGGCAAGTTATGAATTCGTACAAAAAATCGAACTCGAGATTTTGATCAAACTTGACATTACGATGAATGATAGAGAAGTCGAAAAAAGTGGGTCTTGCAAAAACGTCCGTCTGTCTGTCTGTATGTTCGACTACAAACTATACGGATAGGTCGATTTTCTTTCAACTTAGTACCTATCGTGTTTTGGACATTACCCCCACCCGTTTTTTTCTTTTTTTTTAGGACCAAAACTAACAGTAAATGTCAGACAAAATGTTTTGGGCAAAAAGGAAAAACTTATTTTTTCTCAAAATCGGCTCCACAGAATTTTTTTTTTTTTGAAACTCAATAAATTTAAATAGTTAAATTGCCGTTAAATAAAATAAATGGTTCAGAAATATGGTTATTAATGGCACCTCTTTAAGAACCATTTTGATTTTAGCTCTGCTCGAAAACGGTTCAACAGATTTCGATGAATTTTTTTATGAAGAAGAACTATAATACATTTTAAAAAAATTTGTGTACCAAAATTTCAAACAATTTTTATTTGAATTTTCAAAAAAAAGTATGAATTTTTTTTTTTGAAATCTCAATATTTCCAAAAAGACTGTCGATTTTTATTAAACTTCGCAAAAACATTTCTTTAACACTATCTAAAATAATTTAGTCAAAATTATACAAATGTTTAAAAAACCGTTAAGAAAAACTTTTTGTTTTTCTCAAAAACGAATCCTACGATTTTGATAAAAAAATTTTGTGTAGCGTAATTAGTAAGGTCTAGCATTTTAAATAAGTTTAAATAATATTGCGAATCAAAATTTTCAAAAAAGTAATTTTCGGATATTTAAAAAAAATTTCAAAATTATTTTTTGAAAATACGATATTTCAAAAACGGCTGGAAGATTTTTTTTGAAAATTAAGTTTTCAACTCTATATTAATAAATTCATGTAATTGACGTACCAATTTTACTTCATAAAAATGTTAACGAAATTTTATATATAATAAAATTAATTATTTTTAAAACCGCTTCTACGATTTTTATTTTTTTTTTTTAATTTACTTACATAATTATGTACCTATATAACAAACAGTCACTTCTTATGACCACCGTATTTGGGCGTTGATGATCAAACCGTTGACATTTATAAGGACTTAAAACGACAAATTTTGAACAAAGATATGTCGCTGTCATCTATCGCTAAAAACGAGGTGATGGAGAAAAACATACAAAATAAAAGGTACCACCTACCTATAAACAAGTCGAATGCAATAATTGCGAATGGCAACTTGAGTGTATCCGAATAAACCCATTCCTTTCTTATTCGCATTGTGAATCAACAAACCTTAAATCCAGATTTATCGGAGAAATCACTTAAATTTGACTTCTTGATTCATCATGTCCATTGTCCAATTAAATCGTGCTAGGTCTTCTAATTGGCTGATCCATTTCAATACCTCGTATACGAGTATGTACATAATATATATTTTGTATTATAAATTGTCCTTTAGGACGTTGATGTGCCTTGAATAAAAATTCCGAAATGGCTCCCAATCAATCGTAAATTAAAATAACCCAACTTCCCTTTTTGAAAACACTCGTTTCTAAATTAATTAGCTAACCTCACCAATTTTACAAGAGTTTTAGAAATTTTCCAAAACCTACATAGTTTCGTATTTCAATCGCAATTAATATGTAAACTGGAATTTCAAAATTACGTGCGATGATCCGACAATTTCCTTCAATATTTATTCCCAAACAAAACTGCCCTCCGTGTTGTCTTCTTTGTCGTCCTCGTCATTGGCTGATGACCATATAAACTCCAAAACATCCTTCACCCAACTACTACTATAAGAGACTAAGGCTCTGTCTAATTTCCATACCCCAAAATCGATTATTATCTGACCCTCTCGGGTTAACTTTAATTAAATAAGTTATGTGCGGTTAAGGGACGAAATGCTGTAGTTGTACCAACACTGTGATGATGTAACGAACGGAAGTTGTTGTTTTGATCCTTCATCTGTCACGTTTGAATACTAATGGATTGATTAGGGAAAGGTCAAAGTTAAGCTTTTCTTTGATGGCTTGCGATGCCAAGGATTTGCTTACAAACTATCCCCTCTCAAAACAAATAACAGACCATCAGCTTAAGACATATATACTGTACTGTGGTTGCTTTTTCATATATACATTCATAAATTCTTATCGTTTGTCAAGTTTTACAAGAAAAATAAATCTGTCCATTCGACCTTTTTCTCCTTTGTTATGATACAAGCTTTCACGCAAACAAAACACCAGAAGTTTTTGATTTATAAGGATTCTGATATTTTGTTCCCTTCCGTTTGAAGGCATTTATTCCTTCGAATATAGTTAAAAATGTTATTCCTTTTTTTTGCGTTGGGTAGGGGATGACTAAAAATGCATCCGAACAACCTATGCCTTATCTCACTAACAATTGCTTGCCCCATTCTGACGAAAATGGGAAAAAGATATTTCTTTTCTTATTTTTTTTTTTTTGAATGGATTTTGCATGAAAAAGGGCTTAAAATTGGTACGCTCTCGGTGTCGGTAGTCGGTAGTCGGTATAGCGAGTCGGTGTCGTATTCCCTGGGATTATATACGCAAGGATCATCTGACCTGGCTCTAAGGCAAAAATCGTGTTAACTATCCATTAGGCAATATTTCCAGATGATTTAACACCTTCCACATGGATGAATTTTTTCGGGGAATCCTCCTCTCTTCTTTTTTGTCATCTATATCACGTTTTTTTTTTTTTTGTCAGGATGTCCACATAAAGGTTGTTTGTTAGTCTACACATATGCTAAGCCGGGTATAGCATAGGTATATATAATGGTGATGGAAAAAGGGTCCTACAATTATTATTTGTTGTACCTAGCTATTTCTGTACAGACAATTTGTATATCGGGAAAGAAGATGCGAAGTCGGGTTATCTATAAATTATGGCATCGACATCCATCGACGACGTAATGACGCCCGAATTCGTTGATAGCTCCTAAAGGGGGTTGCGTATACTTCAACCTTCTAAAATGTCTAGCCTCGTTTTGCCAATGATTTAAATGCACAAACAATGTGAGTGTGCTGTGAATCTATGTGATGGCATTATGTCAAACTCAACGAAAGTATTTATAATTGAGGTGCTCAAGTGAAATGAAAGTGTCCAAGGGGAATGGCATTCTTTTTATAGGTATGTCGTAAGTCGGTGTCAAAAACACTCTTGTTGGCGACTTTATTTATGGATTTGTTAAAAGAGACATTTTGGAAAGTAATTATCCAACTAATGAGGTGGAATGATGTTGAAGTGGATTGTTGAAGGACGAAAATCGCTTGTGAATTTATAAATCGAGAATGTATGTATTGAACTTATATTGAATAGATTTCGAACCAAGCTTAATATTTCAAGGACAAAGCAAATCCGATTACGGACTAACATAACGATGATTGAGAAGTCCAAAAACAATGGGTTTGTCGTTATACCGTCGCGTCGTGTCGGTATGATTCTGTATAATTTGAGCTAGGAACTAAACGGGTGGACCGATTTCCTTAAAATTTGATACAGAGCATTTTGATGGTCGTATTCCTGCAATGCTTGGGTCTATATTATGTTATTATATTGCAAATAGTTTAAACAATATTGCATTTTAAAAGTTAAAATAGAAACAATTTAAAAAAAATATTTATTTATTCAGTAACTTCTTACTTTTTTTTTAAATCTCTTCGTTAAACACACAATTTTATTATTGAAGCGTTAACATGCATCTCCAATATGTGGGGCTGGATTACAGTTGCAAAAAGATCGACTTAAAATTGTTATTATTGAATTATGAAACTTTGTAGTGCGCTTTAGGTCGATTAAAAGAAGATGTTATTTATTCCAACGATTCTGCAAACCGAGCTGATGGAGATACTACATATAGTTATATTATCAACATCAAAAGCACTGTCCACCGAAGGCCCGATTGTGATAAGCTTAGCAGTGCGTACTGCCTATATAGCCAATTGATAAAAAGACCAACACAACAACAAACACTTGGTCAAAGTATAGGTGAATTTGTTGTGGAATGGACGTTGTTTTCCCGGCCGTTGCGAGTAAATTTAAATTAACCTATTCATAGCTTTTGCAAAATTACTTTATTTGTTTAAAGTTTTTTAAATATAGGTAGCAATAAGGGAATTGCCCATTTCTGGCCCAGAAGAACACAACCGAATTTGGTATCAAATGAAAGGTGACATAAATTCTGATATGTAACTAAAATATTTTCAAAATCGTGCATGGGATAGTCGAGATATTTGAG
Organism: Leucozona laternaria; assembly: GCA_932273885.2. Classification (NCBI taxonomy): domain Eukaryota; kingdom Metazoa; phylum Arthropoda; class Insecta; order Diptera; family Syrphidae; genus Leucozona; species Leucozona laternaria. The sequence continues at coordinate 93,251,401 of OW026368.1, forward strand.
TTTAAAGTTGCCGATAGCAAAATAATGATTTCATAGTTTTTGTTCCAAATAATTGTCCAAAACGGGCGAAATAATTGACATAGAAAAATGATATTAATATCAAATTAAAGGGATTTTTCTTTTCTTTATTAAAGTAGCGCCAACATTATATTGATATGCTTAGCACATTTTGAGATATAGAGTTTTACATTCTTCAATGTAATAACATATTCTAATACTAAAAGGTTTTCCAATTGATGGCCTATGGGGGCCATGTTGTTTTGGTAACATCTGTCAAATCTGTTGTTTATTATTCAATTACTGATGAAAAATCACCACGGTAAGTTACACGAATAGTTACATGAATAGCACGTCCAAATGATATAACTTTATTATCAAAATCTTTTTTGGCAACTATGCTTGTGCGTTGCGCCCATTTTACGGTTTAAATGGTTGACTTTCCAAGTCGAACAATCAAAGTTAAGTAGCCAAATTTGAGTCGACCGATTCAGTGAACAATCAACCAACACTCGTACGTCACCGAAACGCAAAATCTATACCGAAAACATCGCCGATGTTCGTGAGAGTCGGGACTTCTTCCAAAACGACACGATGGCGTTGTCATCACCATCAACGTAGAATGCTATACCGATCTATGATAAACAATCTTTTTTAGTTAAAATTGGATGAAATACATGTAAACGACATGTGGTTTCAACAGAACTACGTCCTACACAGTAAACATTGGACATTTTGCACGAACAATTTGACGGTAAGGGTAACTCTTGCAGAAATGGCGTGGATTGGCCACCAAGATCGTGCGATTTGACCCCGTTAGACTTTTTCTTGTGGGGTTTCCTGAAATTGCAGGTATATGCGATTAAACCACTATCGACCAATGCCCTTAAGGTGAACATAACACAGGCCATCGCTCAAATTCAGCCGGATCTATGCGGAAGAATCATTGAAAATTGGACCACTCGGATCCATGCCTCCGTAAGAAGCCCAGGCGAGTATTTGAACGATGTCATACAATAGCGTATATGGGCCTTTCAAATAAGAAAATAATGTTGTTAATACTTTACACACAGCGTCTTTTACTCCATTCCAACATCTACCCGCCCTTATTGAGAAACACCTTATATGAAAATCTAAGAACTTTGAATTTTCACAATTCCTTCGTTAACCTTCCATATGGTTAATTGTCATACACTGTCGAAGACTTAAAGCGTCCCTAATATATTGAGAAACACTTAATAGTCGATCTTCTTACTTATGCCACAGGAACAGAGAGATTTGTTATATCCATGCGCCGCCACTGCTAAAAACTTATCAAATCTGATTTGAAATAAAGCCGCTCAAACAACTTTTAATTGAAAGTCATTCAAATCTTGAGTACTTATACCTACAATTTATATTTTTGACATCACCTATTCATAATATATAAATATCTACATGAATACCCACATATATGTATTTATATAGTGAGAAGTGTCAGGCAAACGGAGGTTTCTCCCACTCAACCTGAACAAACTTCAGCAGGTATAGTGATGTCGTTATTCTTCAGCTTCACTTATATATTTAAAGCTCTTAACCTAAAATTCTCGCTCGAAAATAAATCACCATACATTTGCCTTAATCTGAGCCGAAACAACAGCAATATCAATGATTTATATTTTTCATATTTCCGCACATACGCGTTTGTTTTTTTTTTTTTTTTTTTTTTTTTGCCTCGCGCCGTGCCGCTTCCGCCAATGAAACATTCATTTCCTTTTTGAAATACAATTCCCTGTCAAAGGAGTTCCATAAATTATTGTCACCAAGCTCATCCCAAAACCCATTGCTGTTATAAACTAGGCCATGTGATATTTCAAAAAAAAAAAAATAAAAAAAAAAGTAAAATAACTTTCCACTTCACACCATCTTAACAGCACCATGTGGTCTTGAAATATTTTTCTCATTCTCAGAACGAAGAGAAAAAAAATGCCATGTCAAAACATTCAAAGCCAAAAAAGAATACCTTAGCCATACGTCATATAGGAAGCAAAAGAAATTGAAGTCCTTAAAGATACTTTGTAACAAATTTACATCCATCAGATCCAGACCAAAAGAAATGGTCTCCATTATTAATATTATTACTCGCATTATGAACTTGAACGCAGAATTGCCGAACAACATAAATCTTGTCAAAACTTACAATATTCAGGATTCAGGATTCACATTCAGCTCGCAATACCAAAACGTAATCATAACTTGAACGAAAATAATAAAATTGAGAAACATATAAAATATTTTGCCAGTGTTTGAATGTGAAAGGGACGCGGACGACTTTTCCCAGAACTCCACCTAACCTGCCCATTAAGTGTGTTGAGAAAAGAATGGAGGTGTTCTCAAGGACTTCTTCGAGTAAATTTCCTTCTCCTGCTCCTTGCCATATCGGTCGGTATATGTAAGTACGCACCTCCAACTGTGTTTGTTGCAACATCATTCTTTCCACAGAGCCCATTACCTTTAACAAAGACCAAAACCAGTCCTTCCAAACAACCTACATATATGCGTGTAGTATATTATGAACATTCTATATATACAAGAAGCCACCCTACACATTTTGAGTCATGCTGTGTCGGAGTTTCACCAAAGAGAGGAAATCCTTCAAGGAGATGAGGAGAACTTTTTGAAGATGATTTTCATTATGGCAATAAAGTATCATAACCGAAAGTGGATTTGAATTTATCTTGGAGATTGCTCACTGAACCAGTTATGGAGTGGCAAAGTAGTTGTGAAGAGAAATCCTTTTTGGAATTTTATATCAGTACAGCTTACCTACATCAAGACGACAAGACGACAAGACGAAGGACGACCGAGGGCCCCAAATAAAGTTACCCTCTGTAGGTATCCTTAAGTTTTTGTTATTCCTTTTGGCAACGACGTTTTACAATCTTAACGTGTTTAATTTTTGGAAAATGGACGCAGGTCGACTGATAGAGGGGTAACATTGTTGTAAATAATGTTTGTTGCTGGAAAATCTAAATTTTCTTAATAATTTTCTGTTAGGGGTGCTGTCCTAGCTTATGGCATATACTAAGACAGTAAAAACAAAAGTAAGTAAGTAATAAGTTGTGATATACATATGTTACGATTTCAATCAGGCTTTGATACCCCACGGTGACTGCTACCGAGGACAAAAGTAGAATTCATTTGGATGTGAGTTTGTCATCGGAGGTAGACCATGGCTACAATTTTTGTGTTTCAATATTGTGAACGATCGGCTCGGGACAGGTCGCCCCAAGCCATAAGCTTGACATGCTAACATGGCTCCTCAGAGTAGAAATATGATGACACCCAAAACATGTTACACGAGCTTATCCCCTTGCTTTGAAATTAAAATTTACGTGGGCTTTTTTATTGCAAAGCTATAGGAAGAAAAGACATCTTTGGTGATACGGCACAGATTGCACGACATAGCCTCCGTTAACGGATTCAGGCTGATCAACTTTCCTCCAGGACTAAAAAATGTTGTACCCATGCAAGTATAGCTTAGCTTACCTTCCAAGAAGTATACAAGGTCACGCGAACGCGACCAGAGCTGCTTGGAAACTTTACTTTAAGTTCAAGAAGAAAAATGAACACCACTTTTAAAGAAGGAAAATAGAGGGCGAGCGCGAGAGGCACTAAGTCTGGGAATTAGAGAGGTGTCGATAACAGAACTGAAGTTCAGAAATTAAACCAAAAGGTTACGAGGTGCGAACCGAAGCCTACAAGCCGATCAAACAAATACCATTGTAAATTCGCAGTCAATTCTGAGTATATAGGAAAATCATTACTCCAAACTGTATACGTCTATGACGAGCCAAAATCCGCTGACAGGAAGATCGTTCAATTTGACTTAGATGACATGGTGACGTAAGCCAACAATGCCTCCCAACCAACTGAATCTCCGGTAAAGAAGATAAACTTTGATAATATTTAATTTGAGCTGACGGCCTTACAGTCAAGTTGGTACAAAGCATCAGGAGATGACTTCATTAGGAGTATACACCAACTCATATACAAAATATGTGCAGAAAAAACCATACCCGATGAATGTAACCTCAGCGTTCTTGGTTAAATTCCCAAGAAAGGAGATCTTTTTAAACTGGGCCAACTTCAGAGGCATCAATCTATTTTAGACTACCACCGTTTACTTGAACGCATTGCGCAGGCCATCAACAACCAGATAAGTCTATAACATCAATGTGATCTTAGTCCACCACATCGACCAAATATTCACACTGCGGCAGATCAAAAAAAAAAAAATATAATCGACACCCACCACTTTTTCCTCAATTCCAAAGCCAAGTATGAAAGTATTTATAGAGACGAGCTATAGGTATAAAGTAAAAATGTCTGTCTTTTGCTTCCCTGTCAAACTGGTTTGTTTTTGCCGAATGACAATGGAGATAGAACGTTTCTCCACCCAGAATTGCAAATACCATACCAATAAGTTTGATATTAAAAAAGTTTTAGGCCAGTCGACGCATGGGCTGCCATGCATCTTCTTTTACATCGTTCTTGGAAGAATAGTTGAGCACGATTCCAAAAACTTGCGTACGCCGATAATATTGACATAATTGGAAGATTAGAGCGAGGTGTCTGAAGCACTTATAGGAGTACTGATAAGGAAGCAGCAGAAATGGGTAAAATGGCCACTGATACCAAGAAAGGTACCCAACTTACTCAGCGCTAGAATGAAGAATAACTCTCGCAGATCGCATTCTTTGCCTTGTAAAAAACTGGTTGAGAAAACGCTTACGAAAAATTCTCCAGAAGATTTTTGGTCCCGTCTGCATAAATGGTAAGTAGAGTTCAGCGATACGGGCCTAGCCAAAAGAGTTAAAGCCCTACGACTGAGATGGCTGGGTTATGAAGAGCAGATGGACATGAGTACATACTGCGGTCTGGAAAGTCTTTGAATCCAACCCGCAGGGAACGGCAGAGTAGTGATAGCCCAAAATTCAAGCGGTATACACTAGTGGATGAGTTACTCAACGAACTTAAAGTGCAAAACTGAAGATAACTTGCTTGGGACCTAGTTGGCTACAGAAGCTTGTTCGTTAAGGTCAACGGTCTGTATAGTATACCATCTTGGGTAAGTAAGTCTAGATTCGTTATATCAGCTATCCTTTTGTATGTCAGTTTACCACTTTAATTCAGATCGCCGAGTAGCAAAGAAAAACAATCATCTATGAACATAGTTATTCTTGTTGAACGAAGTTGAGACTTCATGCCGTTGGCAGTTGACAGTTGACAATGAACAAAATTAAATGTTTGCATGTATTATGGGTTTATTAGTAAGAGCAAACATTCCCATTATTTATGCAAGACAACGTCGTTCAAGTGGCTGCCTCCGCTGGCTTCACCGTAGCACATTCTGTCACTCCAATTTTTCAAGATCATTTTGATAGTTTCGGGCTGTAACTCACGGATAACTTGGATGATATTGGCCTTGAATTGTTTCCGGATTGTTGGGATAACATCGATCCTTCACGGTTCCCAACAAAAAAAAAGTCCAAAGGGGTCAAATCGCAGCTCCGAGGCGGCCAATTGGCATCGCCAAGACGGCTGATAACACGATTTGGGAATTTGGTGGGCAAAAGATAGATTGTGGCATGGGCTGTGTGGCATGGTGGGCCATCCTGCATCAACCAGATGTCATCCAAATCCATGTCTTAAATTTCAGTAATAAAAGTCGGTTAACATGGCTCTGTAACACCCACCGTTGACCGAAACATTGTTCTCAGCCTCATTTTCGAAGAAAAATGGTCCAATGGTGCCACCACTCCACAATCCGCACCAAATTGTCACTCTCTGTGGATGCATTGGCTTCTCGACAATAACGTGCGGGTTTTCTGAGCCCCAGATGAGGCAACTTCGTTTGTTAACGTATCCGCCGAGATGAAAATACGCCTTGCAAGAAAAGATGATTTTTCGGCTTTTCAAAAAACGCACTGTTTGGAAATAAGTTTTCAATGTTTCTCAACATTGTTTAAGCGTAAAGCGACTCATTTCGTCCCGCGGAGGTATGATACTGACTTTCAATCAAGATTTCGAAACTGAAACAGCTGTCAGTGTCAAAATAACCTATGACCACTAGATGGCCCACCCGTTACATATATAAAAATATTTATCTGATGAACGAATGACATGAAACCTAGGTATAAGGTAATCACTTGATTTTTCTTCCAAATATGTAAGTATCAAATTTTCGCGAAATTTGTTGTTGATAGAAGCAACTTTTGATATCTTTTTACATCCGTATATATTTAAATACAAATTATAATCATCCATCCAAGTCTAGAAATAATGTTGTCACCATTTAAAATGTTAAATATACTGATACTTGTGCAAACTATAAATAAATATAACACAGTACCTAAACATTGAACACAGCATCCGGCAACAAACTGAAGATCATTCGAACGCAATGCCTCTATTGTCAAATCTGGGGAATTCAGCTTCAATCATTTATCAACCAAGACAGCGTCATTTGCGGAAACTATATACAGAACTCGATATTCGTTATGCTGATGTTAGTTCTGGTTCTGGTGTTAAAAGGCAGGACGACCAATCTTATTCCAAGCAGGCGCCTTTTGTTCCGTCTCGACTCGACTCGACAGTCGACACTGGCATTCTATATCTCGTCGTCTGCACCCAGTGAGACAACAAAAGTTATCCTTATCCTTACACCGCTTGAGCACTTCTCTGCAGAGTTTAGTAATACCTATATACCATCCTAAAAATTGATTAATAATTGCGTCTGGTCTGGGGTGCTATTCTGAATTATTTTGTAAAGATAAATCACAAGCGAAGATTGCGGAAATTAAAATCGACCAAATGGCAGGCAAGACTATCGTTCGATTGTCAAGAGAGCAAGAGAAAGAGCAGCATATCATCATCGATCCAAGCTCTATAGCCCCCAAATGATTTACACTCCATTTAAAGGAGAACAAAAATATACACAGAAAATTAATCGCTAATAATTAAAATGATAACTAAGCCACGGTCTGTCACCGTCATGATTATAGGTGGGGTGCAAGGATGATGTCCTTGTGAAACAGAATGTGAGCTTGAGGTTGGAGTAGGAAAGGAGAGGGGTGCTGAAACATGATTGTTACAGCAAAAAGTTGAACAGATCATTAAAAATCCAATTACCGCTAATAACCGGGGTAATCATCCAGCGCAAGGACAAAAAGGACACGTATAACGTATAACGACTACACCAAAAAGGCGATTAACTTCTTGGTGTCTTCATCTTCATCACAGCCATCGAATGTATCATCGTTATTATTTGCCATCATTCGAAGGACCAGTGGTATACGAAACGACAAAGCATCAAGAGCAAGCTTAAAGAGCAAGAAGACGAAGAAGAAGAAGACTTACTTTTCTTACCTTATCCTATATAATAGGCGAATCCAAACGGACATATTTTCCCCCTTTTTCTGGAGTTTTTTTTTTGCTGGTTCTTGTTTGTGTAATCCGCTTTTAGTTAATCATGTCATGTTATTAGTCAGCACAGGCACATCAGAGAGTCACCCCTCAAATTTGATTCTTTGATTCTTTTAATTACATTGAATCCATCATAGAAAGCATTTTTGTATGGCTGGAACAAGGACACAAAGGCATCAGGAACCCTCTTCTTACTGTGCAGCTCATTGTAGGTACACTTGTTGTAACTTGTTCGTGTTCATGCTCTGAATTAATTTTGGGCAGCAGTTTTGGTGTTTCCAGGCAATAAAGGATAAAAGGAGGACTTACAATCGCAAGCAAGCTATGTGGTCCTTGTGAGTAGATTTTTTACGAAATTGTAGGACATTCCTATGGTTCATTCCTTTATCTGCATTATCTGAAACTCAATTTACTTGTGATGTGAGGAAACATTTTTCATTATAACCATAATAATATGTTTAAAGGTGATACGATATTTGTGTAAGATTTTTTTTATTTCGTGAAACTCTTCGCATATTTGAGAATTACAATTTAAGGTTATTTTAAGTTAGATTCGCCTACTACCACGCCCACTTTTCTCATCTCTAAGTTTTTAGGAAAATACTGAAACGATTTTAATGAAATTTTCCATATTTTTTTTATGATTCCTTGATTTCTTTAAAACTGCTCTAACGCTTTGGATTACATTTTCAAAGTTTGTTTTTAGGAGCGAGAAAAAATTTAAAAATTAGTTTTATTAAAATCCGTCCATATTTTGATAATATTGTACCTTAAAAGTTTATCTAACAAAGTTTTTCATAAATAACCACAAAAATTAACTGATATTAAACTTTGTTTCTAGTCGTCTGATCGTCAATTGTGTGGCATGTGGGTGTAGTTGGAACGCTACCGAGCAAACATTTTTTCTGAATGTTCAGGTTTTGATCACCAAAAATGAAGATTAATATTCGTGAAACCTTCGGTTATGAATTATGAATGAACACAAAGATCCGCCACAAATTCTCACGGGGAAATGCAGAGATATTTGTGTTCTCTATGTGTCAAACAAAAGACAAAAAACACTCAACTTTTATTAATTTTTGTTCATAAATGTGAATGTGCACATAAGGAAATCTAAAAAAATATGTACATAGAAGCCTTATAAAGGGTTTTCCAATAAGAGGTGTTATTTTGAATAGCCCGCTATTTCGGTAGCTGTCACTTTTGAAGCTGTCATTTTTTGACATTTGACAAGTAGAAACTACGCCATTAATAAAAATGGAACGATACACGATACACTTCAACAACGCATTGAAATTATTAAAATTCACTATAAAAATGGTGAAAATTTGGCAGAGACGGTTCGTAAAACTAAATCATTTTTGGGTCGTCGTGAAGCACCTTTTCGGACCGCAATACAGAAATTGGTGGACAAATTCGAGCTGTTGGGACAAGTTAGTGATGTGAAGAATAAAACCCGTGCACGTCGCTCAAGAACAACTGAGAATATTGCTCTTGTAGCCCAAAGTGTTGAAGAAAACCCAGGTTTGTCCATTCCTCGTCGTTCTTTGGAATTAGGCATTCCACAAACGTCATTACACCGTATTTTGCATAAAGACTTGGGTCTTAAGGCTTATAAAGTTCAGTTAACACAAGAACTCAAGCCGGCTGATCGTCAACAACGTCGTGTCTTTGCTGATTGGGTCCTTGAAATGCATGAAAATGATCCGGAATTTCATCGAAAAATCATCTTGACTGATGAGGCCCATTTCCACCTCGGAGGCTACGTCAACAAGCAAAACTGTCGCATCTGGGGCTCGGAAAACCCAAGAGTTATTGTTGAAAAGCCTCTCCATCCTCAACGTGTGACTGTTTGGTGCGGTTTATGGCCCGGCGGGGTCATTGGACCTTACTTTTTCGAAAATGAGGCTGGAGCAACAGTTACGGTCAATGGATTGCGCTACCGAGAGATGATTAATGATTTCTTATGGCCGGAATTGGATGGTATTGATCTGGACAACGTTTACTTTCAACAAGACGGCGCTACGTGCCACACAAGCAATGAAACCATCGATCTTTTACGGGAAAAGTTTCCGGACCGTGTTATCTCTCGAAGAGGTGATCACAATTGGATACCGAGATCTTGTGATTTAACACCTTGCGACTTCTTCCTTTGGGGCCACGTGAAAGATAAGGTCTACGCCAACAGCCCAGCGTCGATTCAAGACCTCAAAGATGGAATTCGTGAGGCTATCGAGGACATAGGGCAGCCACTTTGCGATTTGGTTATGGAAAATTTCATGAAAAGGATATGGTCCTGTAAGCGTGGTCGTGGCGGCCATTTGGCTGATGTTGTGTTCCATTATTAACGGCTTTTCTTCCTCTTTATAATGAAATAAACATCCCATCATTTATCTCAAAAAATGCCATTTTTCTTTGAATATCAAAATAACACCTCTTATTGGAAAATCCTTTATCTATATATATATGTATATATAAAAATGAATCGTGGTGTGTTCGGATGCTTAAAACTTGAAACCGATACCGGAACAAATAAAAGTCGAAAAATTCTCATCAGGTGGCACTGTAGGTGCACATTACGTTTTTCAGTTCAATTTTATTATGTTGAACAGGTGGCGCTATAGGCGGTTAGGAAATGGCTTTTGATATATTCTTTTTCAACGTTTGATCTTTATAGGGTAAAATGGGGTCAAAATAAAATAATTGACCGATCTGAGAAATTCAACAACGATCTCGTTTCGAGCCCATTTTGCACAATTTGCATGAGTTTTTCAGGCGTCAGTCTATTCATGTTGAAATGCCAAACAAAACTTAAAATAAATCACTTGACAGCTGACAAAATGGCCGCCAGTTAAAATAGTGTTGCCAACTTAAAGTTATATACCTTTAAAAACAAAATCAAGCAGATTTATTTATTCTGAGTGATAGTTGACAAGAACTTACACCAGTCAACGGTCACCACATGAATGGATTTTATTTCAACAGCAAATTAAATCAAATCCTCAAAAGATATTTTGAACCCAAAAAAGTATCAAATAATAAATTAGTTTGAATGGAACTCTTAAAGCCGAAGCTTTTGTCATGTGAAAAACACATCTGGGGTTTGTCTCCTATAACTTTCGTACACTAAAACCGAACAATATTAAAATAACGTGCCCTTTTTGATACATGTATTCTTTTTGTGCTCTACTTTTTGATCTCATTTTAACAAAAAAAGAAAAGATGGAGTTATTTGGATGAACCTTTGACTATGTAAATGTAGATATAACGAAAACAAAATCCTTTCGTTAAAAATTAAAATCAAACAATTAATCAGAGAGCTTATATGGGTCTCCGGTTGTTTCGCAAATGAATTAAATTAATTTATCTATCCCCACTTCTAAACTCCATCAGCTTATAACTTTTGAAAAGGCAAACAGAAAGAGATGATATAAAGCATTATAACTTTCTAAAAGGATAAATATAGGTACGTCGTCGGTACGAGTTTAAAATAACAAAAATTAAGAGTAGTGACCCGTTGCTTTTCCTGCTTTAATCACAAAGCACAAAAATCGTACATGGTAATAAGATGTTTTTCCAAAGGGATGAATAAAGTTTGAAAAATTACATTACATCCAACAACAACACACGTCCTCATCCTCACCATACCCTGTTATCCGAGATCTGGGAGCAAGGTGCCCTCTCGCACAGGCAGCCAATGGCTGAGGAATACAACATTCAACATTCAATTGGAAATCTTTTCATAGTTCAAAGGATATGTAATATAATGCTGATGGGTTGCTCCGCTCAACTTCGGCCAACTTAAAATTTATATATTTCCGAAATAACATACAATAGAATCAAAGGTCAGCATCAACATGTGTTGGTATATAAAGCATCACTATAGAGGCGAGAACTTCAAAAATGGAGATCCTTTTGAAATGCTTTTTTAAAACTTCCTCATATCCTCATACATAATCGCACTCGAGAATGAAACAACACACGCTCCCCGGCCGGCACACAAAGGACTCAAAATAAAATGAAAACTTTGCGAAGGGAAAGTTGGGTTGGTATATATATGTATGTACCTAAATGCAAAAAAGGATTCAATTGTCCTCGACTCATTTGCTTCTCTCAATCACATTCAATGGACCTGGATGAGCCAGATGGTGCAAAGATAACAACTTTTATGGTTCTGTTTCTGTTCGCTGTGGATATAGTTTTTCATAGTCCACATCGACAGTCAACACATGCTCGAACTCAAGGACGACGATGACATTCCTTTCCTAGCTTTCAGTCACGCAAAAATAAAAGTTTATATGTATATAACTTCATGGAGCTCTTTATAAATGTTTACATTTGACTGAGGCGAGGGGCGGCTGGACCTTTTGTAAACGTCCAAGTCTCCCCGAGAATGAATGAAAGGACGTTTTGCATTAAGGGATTACAGCGAATTTAATAAAGAACTGCAAAGGCAAATTATCTTCATTATTTTTTTTTTTTTTTTTTGCAGTCGTATTTTTATTCTTTGGAATGGGAATCAGGATAAGGAAAAGTGTATGAAGCTTGTTTAACTGACAAAGTTTCATAATAAAAATGCTTTCTCTCAGATATTAATTCATCACACAACTCATTATGAAAACTTAGAAAACAATTCAAAGCTTTATTAATAAACTAAAACTTTAATATTTTTATAGATGACGCATTTGAATGGAAATGGAAATGGAAATTTTAGTCCTTTGTAAATTGGTTCTATAAATTGACATGCATGCATGAATATTCGTTGTTTTGAAATCGAAATCTCTACACCTAAACACGCTACACATTTGATCAGGACTTTTAGAGGGTCAATTTGGATGGGTTAATATTTTAGGGAGAGGGACGGGCGCAGTTTTTTTTTTTTAAATATTTGTATACTGTCAACGTTGAGAGAAGCCTCCTCTGAAGCCTTAGATACCTATCATGGAGGCATTGAATTTTTATTTTAGCTCAAAAAGAACTGATAGTTGCCATGCAAACATTAATTTTTTTTTATTTTCTCGAAAACTGCTCCATCGATTTTGATGAAACCTCGTGCTTGTAATGATCAAAATGATTGTAAAAGAATTATGTTTAAAATTTTTGCCAATATAATCACATAACGGAAATAGTTAGTATTCCAGGTTTTTTTGAGAAAATAGTCTTATTTTTTGGTTATTCTTGTATATCTTTTCGGTGATTAAATCGATTTTTTTTTATAATTTTGCAATCTGATATTTCTAAGTAATTCAAAACAATATGGCATTTAAAACATTTTGAAAGCAAAATTGCTTACAACCATATTATTGACTTTTTAAAAACTAGTTTTATGACAGAACTAGTTTTAAAGATGTTTGGAAGTGGACAAATCGGTTTTATTCAAAAATATTTTGACACCTAAAACTCGAAAACTTAAAACTAGCTTTGAATAAAATTCTAAATTCATAAGACCGTGCTAAATTTGAGACTAAAAACTTCTATAAAACTAGTTTTGCTATTGAACTAGTTTTGAAACAAGTCAATAATATGGCTGTTAAAGAAGAAAAAACCAAACAACAAGTCTTGGGTTTTTAACATTTTTTCGTTAAAGCTGTCATTAAATTATTTAACAATTAACATGCATCTTCAATGCATCGCTACATTACAATTATTGTATACGACAAGAGCAAGTTTGTAAGCCTCAACTACAACTTTAATTTGCCCCAAATGAGGCAGAGATTATTCTAAATTATTACTTATGCAATTATTGATATTTGGCTTCTTTTAAGGCTATAAAATAACCACTGTTCAAAGTTTCCAACGATCGTTGCATTATTAAAAAGCTTAAACCTTCAATAAATTAAAAAAATATTAGGACAATACGGAGAAGCAAACTATCTCCTCAAAATCGATTTCCAGCTGAACAAAGTGTCCGAGTGATCTAAAAATGAAAGTGCGGTGAAACAACCTTCAAAAAATCAGACAACGATCACACTGCAGATTTTAAAAATGTAACAATACTGGATAGAGAAAACCGCTCCAATACCCGCTACAACTTGGAAAGTCTTCGTATTCAACAAGAAATGACAAGAACTATGAACCATTAGGAAGACTTATAGACAACATAAGCTCTGTATACAGGGTTGCCATTAATTGATCTTTGATAGAATGTGATGATAGGTTTTAATTTTGTTGTTCAAGTAGTGTTTTAATTTATTTTCTTGTTTTAAATGTTAATTTATGTCTTAAAGTAAAATTACAAATAGATTTGTGTATTGTAACAACATTATTATTGTAAATTGTTTTTTGAAGCTGAATAAATAAATATAAACCCCTGAAGAAGCTGGAAAAAAAAAACACGCGAAACGTAGGTTAACAAATATGAATTAGTTTTTTTAATTAATTGCATTCAACTAATCGATCATAAAAGCCCAATACTATTAACTATAACTATACGTTCTAATATGTATATGATCAACTAACATAACAGACTTTTTATGTTGGTAAAGGAGTTGTACGTTTGGAGCAAACCTGAAACATGACTGTTTATTGGATTTGCGGCTCAACTAACAGGACAGCCCTAGCAATCTAAAAATAGGACAATCGTGACCTAGGGGTTGCTAAATTTCCATCAAGGTTTCACACAGTAAAAAAATTTAAAATGTTTTTTTTTCGTAAAAAAAATCGACTTTTTCACCATTTGCCACCACACTATAAGCTTCTCAGCGACGCAAAGAAACATATTTGGTTGTGGACATCAAATTGTTATCTTTTTGTCAATGTATCGATTAGTAATTTGTTGACTTTTTAACAATAATATGGATTAATAAAAAAAAAGCAACTCCTTCGATTTATCGGAGATATACTTAATTATATTTGTTCGCGTACTGTCAAAGATCCTTCAAAGTAACTACAAATTGTAGAAATTAGCACTTTTGCCAGATCGTGAAAATTTCATTCAAATGACTGCCTTTTGGGCTGTCTTGACAGTAGGCCATCGTATCAAAGACCTTTTTCAATAAATGTTCGATGGTTTCGGCCCCTCTTTCACGAATAGCTTGACCAATAAGTGCCTGAATCGCCTGTGGATCGTTATCGCATAGCATCAATCTTTAATGACACCGCTCAGAAATAGTTCAACGGCATCAAATAGTCAGGAAATATCACCAAAATAACTGATTAAATCATGCTTATTGAATTTAGTGTTCCCTAAACCGATATGGTGGCTTGTGTGACACGTAGCCCTATAAAGCTGGAATTATAGTTCGGCCAAGCTGAAGTCTATCCTTCGAGTATTGTATTATAAAGATGGATTTTACAAAGATTATTTCAACCATGTGTCGGACGTGTTGGTTGTTGGTCCTCTCGTAGAGTAAGGTTTGGGATGATATCCTCGTATTCGGGTCGTCTGTGATATCTCGAACGTTCAGGTACCGATGACTGGGCTCTAGTTGTTGGTGTTGCTAGAGTAGTTACTGGACTTCCAAGTTATCGTGGTTTTCCAAGTTGCTGATAATTTTCGTGGATGAATTGATTTATTGGAATCAATTTTGGGTCTTTATAAAGCTTCTTGTTTGAAGAATATTTCCTCGTTACTCGGTTCCTGTGGAGTCCTATACAGCTTTGAAACATCTTGCCTTCAAAAAGTTGAATCTTCATGTATGAAGGTGAAGTGGTTAACTCAATGGGGCAGGAGCACGTCAGAACGGGTTGGATCAGTTGTTTATACACCAGAGGCTTTGTCCTCCTACTCAGTCCGTTTCTCTTTCTAAGAAGCGGATGCTCTTTTTAGAACAAGTGCAGCGTACTTGTTGAATTGAAAGTTGTCGGTGAAATTCAATCCAAAGTACTTCGTTGTTGTCTTTGTCGCTATCTCGGTGTTGTCTGGAAGCTTGATCCTAATGCTATCGCAGCTTGATGATGCAAAACGTGATTTGTGATTTTTTTTGGTTTTCTGCAGCAAATTAGCTCTCTCTTCTTTCTCTTCAATCCCCATTAGAGGACCATCGATGAGTTTCCCAAGTCTTTGATGCCAACTGGCATCGCTCAAAAGTATCTATACTAGGGTTGTCCCTCATTAAACTTAATAAAGCTATATAGGAACCAATATCCAAGTGATTTTTGCAATGCTACCGAGTCTTAACATTTATGAAGTCAACCAAGTTTAATATTTCTTCCACGCCACCTTTCCACTCACATGAATTGTGAGTCATACAGAATTGAAGAAAACAAAATTAATTAAAATGCGGAAAATTAGTTCAAAAGATCCAATACTGTCGAAGTGATGATAAATGAACTTTCTTCAGCGTTCTTCTATACATAGGTTAGGTACTCTTCTTTTCTTAAATGCGTACAAAACTTATTACTTAAAAAATAAACTTTGAAATGAGGGTAAGAACTTAAAAAGCAACAAAAAATTCAAATACAAAGAAATAGACCAAAAAAAAAACAACTCCACAACAGAAGGAGAATAAAAAATGAAAAAGTCATTCACTAGAAATGGAATCAGGAATCACTGCAATGAATGTGCTCCTCCTTGGTCGAACATCACTCACTGATGGCTCTTCAGTTCTTCACAAAGCTCTTTCAATGCTTATTTAGCGAATCAGTAAAGCCAGAGGATGATGGCATGGACGCATAGCAAACGGTGGCAGCGAGGACCATGGGCGTCCACGTCCATTCTTTCGTCCAACGTAGTCGTCGTCGTCGTCGTCATCGTCGAAGTTTTTCGTTGATGATGGTTGGGTAAAACCTGACTCTTTCATTGATTTTGGGGGATTTTCAAGTGATTTTTCACTGACGACGATAATGATGATGATTTTCCTCTTTTGTTAAACCCAAACGAGTTTAAGGGAGATAGTAGGTATATCCTCTGGACTCTGACTTTATTTTCGAAAGATGTTCTAGTCTGATTGTGCGGGACGACGACGACTGCGGACAAGGACGAGTTCCCCCAAAAAAAAAAAATAAAGTGGGACGGTAATCTATACAATTTTCAGTTTGAACTGATTTCAATCAAATATAGAAAAAACTCACCGGCGGCAAACTTCTATAGAACTAACTGTGAATGCCCGAAATCCTGAGCGATGGGCGGAGAGAGGTATTGACTTTTCTATGCGGTAACACTTCTTCAAAAAAAAAAAAAAAAAAAATAAAGAAAATGAAAATGAAAATGAAAAACGCTCTTTTCCAAATTGGAATGTGTTTTCTATTTTTATTTTATTCGATTTTCGCACATTGCTGCGAGGGGAAAATGAATTACTTTACAATAATACAATACATTCTCAATGAATTGGATGGCACACAACCACAAAACAACGAACAGAAGAATCGCACAGCAAGCTACAAGAGCCAAATAATTTTCACTTCCATATCTCAAAGGGGAGTTACTGTATACTGTCGTTGCGACACAGAAAAATAGTGTATCGGTTTAGTGAATTTCACCAGCAGCTTTTTTAGGAGATGTTAGTAATTTTTTTCATATATTTGGAAATCTAATTTTAATCTGTTGAGCTATTTCATCTATGTATATAACAGTATTGTGCTGATTATTCATATTATTTTTGGAACGGGGAAAAACGAAGGATATGTATTTTTTTGTTGAAAACAAGGCTCTAAAGCCCAAGTTTTGTTGCTATACCTACAGTTGTGCAAAAGTGACAAAAACTAATAGGGCCAGTTTCAAAGTCAGAAAAGTGGCACTTAAGTGGGTAATGTGAAAGATTAAGGCGCAATATCAGTGTGCACACTTACCAGAATAAGTAGCACTTAAGTCTCCGATGTTGGTGACTTAAGTTCCACTTACGCTAGCTATGAAACTTTAGCCTAAAGTACCTACTAATATTGAGAACTTAAGTGCTTCTTATTCCGGTAACTTACGAGTGTGAAACTGGCCCTTAAAGTTGCAAGTTTCTGTCCATGTTTTACAGAAACTTGGGACATTTTTGACAAAAAATTATGGAATATCTAGGATATTGTGAGTCGCCTTTTCTTCTCATTTTGAAATTCAACCGTTTTTACTTGCGATATGTGTAGAAGGGAAGTTTTAAATTTTTGCAGAACATATAGCTACTGCGAGCTCCTATTGTTTTTGATTATTTTACAATTTTTTTTAAATTGGGAAATTTTGTTCTATTTTTATGATTCGTTTTGCGATAAAAGATTAAGCCTGAAAGAAATTAAAATCGCTTGAATGATTCAATTTTGTATGGAATTTTTCCGCCTTGTCATACAACATAGAAGGTGTGAAGTGAACCATAAATTTTGTATTTCATTTCTCCATCAGTTTTTGTGAACTGTGGTTATTGTGAAATTCATACAACTATTCATATAAGGTATCTTTCAAATACTGGAACACAGCCATCGCAATAGCAATATGGAGCGGAAGATATTCTTCAATGACTTTTTGTTAGATCATGGACCTTTTGTGTAAACCTACTTTTTATGTAACTGGAAAATAAATTAATCATAAAGGGTTTTCCAATAAGAGGTGTTATTTTGATATTCAAAGAAAAATGGCATTTTTTGAGATAAATGATTGGATGTTTATTTCATTATAAAGAGGAAGGTATAACATTAATAATGGAACACAACATCAGCCAAATGGCCGCCACGACCACGCTTACAGGACCATATCCTTTTCATGAAATTTTCCATAACCAAATCGCAAAGTGGCTGCCCTATGTCCTCGATAGCCTCACGAATTCCATCTTTGAGGTCTTGAATCGACGCTGGGCTGTTGGCGTAGACCTTATCTTTCACGTGGCCTCAAAGGAAGAAGTCGTAAGGTGTTAAATCACAAGATCTCGGTGACCAATTGTGATCACCTCTTCGAGAGATAACACGGTCCGGAAAATTTTCCCGTAAAAGATCGATGGTTTCATTGCTAGTGTGGCACGTAACGCCGTCTTGTTGAAAGTAAACGTTGTCCAGATCAATACCATCCAATTCCGGCCATAAAAAATCATTAATCATCTCTCGATAGCGCAATCCATTGACCGTAACTGTTGCTCCAGCCTCATTTTCGAAAAAGTAAGGTCCAATGACCCCGCCGGACCATAAACCGCACCAAACAGTCACGCGTTGAGGATGGAGAGGCTTTTCAACAATAACTCTTGAGTTTTCCGAGCCCCAGATGCGACAGTTTTGCTTGTTGACGTAGCCTCCGAGGTGGAAATGGGCCTCATCAGTCAAGATGATTTTTCGATGAAATTCCGGATCATTTTCATGCATTTCAAGGACCCAATCAGCAAAGACACGACGTTGTTGATGATCAGCCGGCTTGAGTTCTTGTGTTAACTGAGCTTTATAAGCCTTAAGACCCAAGTCTTTATACAAAATACGGTGTAATGACGTTTGTGGAATGCCTAATTCCAAAGAACGACGAGGAATGGACAAACCTGGGTTTTCTTCAACACTTTGGGCTACAACAGCAATATTCTCAGTTTTTCTTGAGCGACGTGCACGGGTTTTATTCTTCACATCACTAACTTGTCCCAACAGCTCGAATTTGTCCACCAATTTCTGTATTGCGGTCCGACAAGGTGCTTCACGACGACCCAAAAATGTTTTAGTTTTACGAACCGTCTCTGCCAAATTTTCACCATTTTTATAGTGAATTTTAATAATTTCAATGCGTTGTTGAAGCGTGTATTGTTCCATTTTTATTAATGGCGTAGTTTCTACTTGTCAAATGTCAAAAAATGACAGCTTCAAAAGTGACAGCTACCGAAATAGCGGGCTATTCAAAACAACACCTCTTATTGGAAAACCCTTTTCTTGAGACTTTGTTCCGCCTTTGTGCGATAGTGAAAATGACAATTTCATTACCATTATTTGTTTGGAATTCATCATTGATGCATTCTTTTTGCTATACCATTGACCATTTTTCAATAAGTACTTCTTTTTGAGGTATAATATAGTTGTTAGCGTCAGCTTTTGTCATGAGAATGAAGAATTAAAAAACAAAGTTGAAGACTAAAGGATTATTGTCCATCGTATCTGAGATATTGATAGACAATTTATGGCCAACCAACTGCATACTCCCGAAAAGTATTTTTTCTTAGGTACAGGAAGCATCGCATCTTCATAATGATAAGACTTGCTCAAAAAGGGACTTTCTTGACTTGAAACAAGAAATGTTCAAAATTTTGAGCTGAACATTTTATTGTCCCATTACTTTATCTTAATAAAAATTTTGATTGCCATAAATGTGGTATGTATATCCTTATTATTTTCTTTATAGGTCTTAAGCACAGGGTCGTCGAGAGGAATCCCTGGCCTGGGACGGAAAAATTAATGGCCCCCATATTTATAGTCTTTTTTTTTAAACTGCATGTGGATGGTAAAAAAGGTGTTCATTATTGTTTAGATTAAAAAGTAACACTACTACACTACACTAATAATTTAGTTTACTCAGGATTTTGTTTTAGTATCAAATAATTTTAATATTATTCCTTTCTAAGCTTTTGTTCAATAAACATTATTTTTTGTTATTTAACTGAGAGGCTAATTTTATTTCAAACCCAGAATTATCTAATCAATCCCACTTGTATCATCCAGTTGAAACTGGGAATCTATACAAAATAATTCTGCATCTGAGTAGATCGGAGTTTGAACCCAAAGGTGCTTCGATGCATAGTGTATAGCAAGTCCTGCAACACAATCTTGTGATGATCACGAGCGATTAAATTTTTTTTACTCTTGCAACGACGCTAAAGGAACGTTTGGCATCTATAGAGCTACGGTGACAGATATGGTGAAAAATACACTCAGAGGAAGACAAATATTTGGAAAAATCGTCTCCAAGTTCTGGAAAAAAAATTCCATTCGGAAAACTCAATGGAGAAAGTTGAAGACTGCCAAAAAAGTGAAAAGGTGGCATTGAAATTTTCCTTGACATCGAACTGACGAAAAATTCCAGATAACCGAATCAACTTTGACGTGTAAAAGGTGTTTCTTTTGAAATTTGTTTCTTCTTCTGTTTCAGTTTGTTGTTTGCATTTTGTTACAAAAAAGAAAAAAATAGGTAGAAAATGCGATTTGGTGAATTTCCGGTCCCCCTAATATGAGCAAAGCGTGCAATGCACCAAATCGAAACAGAATAAAAATATCCTGTGCATGCATAAACTATACATGTCGGGCAAACAGAAATCCAATATAGATATGAAGAAAAACCCGATTCTTTTAAAAAAGAAAAAAAATTGTGTTCCTCGAATTCCCGGGCCCCTTGTTCTTGCATATAACCCTGATACAAAATTTCAAAATTTACTTCAAAGTAGAAATTGGTTTTTGGTCACAAACCGATTTTCTATAAGTTTATTTAAATCGCCGGAGTTGGGCGATTTTTCTTCAAAATATATTTTTCCACAAAAATTATGTCAGCATTAGTCAGGGGTCCAAGCGTTGGTTTTTCTTGACAGATAACGTACACATATAGGGGCCTGATTTCGAAATCGTGAAAGATTTTTCAAAATTCCGGGCCCCTAGAAAATCCCAGGCTGGGTGGGGGGGAGGTGGTGTACCCCCTTAACCTTCTTCCCTCTCTCGATGGCGCTGTTATACATTTAATCAACGTGTTTAAATTTTTATCTTCAGGCAGTGGAGGTTTTGATATACAAATAATTTAAACAAATCTTTAAATTTTAATTCTTTGACTTTCAATTTAATGAAGGTCTATTTTAAGACGGGTTCATGGAATTGCACCATTACAAAATATTGTTTTAGAAATACATATTTGAATAATATAATCCTTTGCCCGAAGTAGTACCTACGTAAACACGTTCGAAACTTCCCAGTTGAATATAATACCTATAAAGAAGATAATAAAGTAATCAATATTTACGAAAGTGAGATTTTTTTTTTCTTATAGGAATATTTCTGATGCGGAAAAATTTAGAGGGAGCGCTGGGAAGGTTATTTTTACTATTTTTGTATTTCTATTTCAAGTAGATTTTAAAAGCCATTACATAAATTCAAGTTGTGTTTCTATCTTTTCGATAATTGAAAAAGAAGGTTTTGTGCATTTGTGGATTTAAGGTAGAATCCAAAGTCACATGTTGACGTACATAAATATTAAAAATATTTTTTTATTGTTATCAAAATAAAGCCCTTATCAATGACATACTGTGTAGGTTGGATGACCTCATATTTCAAAACAATAGAAATTGAACAAAATTATTGTATCGTTCGTTGCACAATTTGTTATGAGTATTAAATTACTATAAATATACCCACTGCGGCATAGGACCATAGTTGTAAAAATGCAATTACATAAATATTTTAAAAAAATATTAAAAATATACTCACGTAACGAAATAGGTACTCACGTAACTCTGCAAATTCAAGAAATTTCTGTGTTATGAAAGAATTATGCATATCTCTATTTACAGGTATGCAGACAACGGATGCAAATTTCACAGAGTATTCAA
Source organism: Leucozona laternaria (assembly GCA_932273885.2). NCBI lineage: Eukaryota > Metazoa > Arthropoda > Insecta > Diptera > Syrphidae > Leucozona > Leucozona laternaria. Next base: position 93,273,270 of record OW026368.1, read on the forward strand.
ATTTCGACAAAAATCGTTTCGCAAACGCAATTATAAAAAAAAAAATTTAATTTACTGATGAATAATTTGCTATACCTACTGAAAATTCTGAATTTTTGTTTTGTCATAGGCGCTCACAGGTTAAACTTTCTAGCTGGTGCCCAAAAAGAAAGACGGTAGCAAAGTTTCCAAAAACCATTCTTTGTAATTTTTTGGACAAAAAAAAAAAATGTAAACTGTGACTGTGAACCATGCTTCACTAGAACTAACAGCAGAGAGTTTTATTTGAAATTAAATATCCAACTCAATTTTAATCTACGACTAATAACTCCAAATATGTAAGTGGGCGAAGCCGCAAATAATTTGTATTTTTTAGACTTTGTAGAACAATAAAAGTCTTAAGCATAGGTGCAATCCCTTTATATACACGGCCTTGATATAACGTACTTATGTACATTATTTATATTCAATGCAAATCATAATTGCGTGTTTAAGGTTTGCAATTAGAATACTCACTTTATAAGTATTTGTATAGTATGTACTCTTATATCTGCATAGGTACCTATACTGAACTCTGTGTAACAAAAATATTTAATGCAAATATTGACAGCAAATAAATATTTTCGAACCTCGTATTCACCAACAATGTATTTAGTAATATTGTTACAAAATAGATTAGAGGTATTTTGGGATCCTTTATGTATTTTGTGTAAAGGAAAACATATTAATAAATAGGATTTTAATTAATATTGAAATTTAATAAATTTACAAACAAACATTCATAGCTATTCATAATTCTAGATACTTATTGTTTGAATTGTGTACACTTTAATATTGGCATTTACATTAGGTAAACGATTTATTTTCCCACACTCAACACTTTTGCTATGGAACGACTTGCACTCCTATATAGCACTTATTCCAAACAAAAATAAAAGCAGCCTATTTTCTATAAAAATTGGAGTTTTGTCTCGGCGCTCTCACTTGGACTCATTAGTTGCCTAGTTTTTTTGTTAGGTTTAGTTCAACTGCCTTCAAGTTTTTACCAAAAATCCAATGTGAACTACAGAGTGGACCAATAGTCTCTTTTCAATATATTTTAACTTTTTCGTTCAAAATTTATTACAGATTTACAAAAAAAAACAGCCCACCCTGTACATATATAAGAAAAGACTTTTGGCCCACCTTGCATTTTAAAAATCACTCAAATCCAATTTTTCCAAAATTCATCTAAAAATATTGAAAATTGAAGATTTTAACCCGAAAAAAAAACACTTTTAATGAAAATATCCTATTATCCTTGTTCTGACCCCCCTTTTTTGAAATCCAAAATTCAAAAAATTGTTTCAGGTTGTTCTAGGGCTCTTCTAAATTAATAATTTCTTTAAATTGATGTTTAGCATGAAAATTTTCAAAAAATCATTTTTGAGTATGGAGAAGGTAGGTGGGGTGATTTTTTGAAATTTTTTAAACTAAAAATCAATTTTAAAAAACGAACCCTTTTATAACTTCATTTGTTGGGGACAATGTTCAGAACACTTTTTGAAACATAAAAAAATTAAAAAGTTCGATTTTCGAAAAAAGATGGGCTAGAATTTTTTTTTTTAATTTCAGCCATAACTTTTGAAATTTTTTACATAGACGTCCAAAAACTTGGAACAACTAGAAGAAAAATCTAGAACAACTTTCAAAAATTAGATTTTCGAAAAAAAGGAGACTAGTTAAACAACAGTTTTTGGGTCTAAAACACCCATTTTTGAATATTTTTCCAATCAAATTTGGAACAATGTGGAATAAGCCGGGAACAAACTGGAACAATTTTTAGAAATAAAAAAATCAAAAAAAGGGTGACTAACACGCACTCAATGTCCTCATATATTTATCGACATATACAGGTTGTGTGGTGCAAACTTTAACTAGTGTTAGGCCAGGTCATGCCCTCTCAGAATTTCGTAACTTTTTCATACCATTATGATTCGGTACGGACAAGTTACTTATTTTGAGAGGTCATAACCTATCCTAACACTAATTTCAGTTTACAACGTTAATTATGGGACACCTTGTATACCAGTATTCGTGATATCTGTAAATCTCGAATTAATAGCTCTGTTTGGTAATTTGAAAACTCTTACACAAAAAAAAAGCAAATAGGAAAAAAAAAGTTTGTGATTTTTTTTAAGAATTTTCAAGTTATAAAACAAACCTAATAGGTCCGATCACTTTCTGTACACAAATTCACCAACTGTCAAACTTTGAAGAGAGGGGATCAAATTTCCTGACGAATTGTGTAAACTAAAACAACAAAGCAAAATCACAATATTCCGTATTGCTTAGGGCCGAAAATGAGATATCCGAGACCTCAGCAATCCCAGTTAAATGAACACGACTCGCAAGCTTAATTTCTCACTGAAAATATTTTGAGCATGTCTGGTTTTAGATTAAAAAAAAAATTCCAGTTTTGAGTCTCATAAACTTAATACCTGTTTATGAGTCCTCGGTGAATACAGCCCTTAATGTGAATCACTCTCATACTGAAGTGTACATTTCTGTCGACACAATTTGTTGTACAGAAAATCTATAGATAGGAGAAAAATTTTATTCTTTCGCAGGAATCTCTTCTGTAGAAAAAAAAACTAGAACTAATTTTGAGTACGGGAACGGCTTTGGACTGAAATAAACATGACCCATGTTAAGCTTATTCAGTCCGCTTACCTGCTGCCAAATATAAATCGATATAGCTAAATTAAATTTCATTGTCAATGCTTTTATTATATTGGTAACATTGATGTCAAGTTACAGAAAGCTACATAGATCGCCAGGTGTAATGGAATGACTACAAAAAAAAAAACCGACTAACTGTCACTCAACTTCGTTTTTTTAAACAAAAGAAATAAACTCTTAACGTCTCTAAGTTAATCGATAAACTCTTACCACAATCGAAAAATAAAACAGATTCATCCGATTGCGGATATCCACATGACCTCATTCTTCCGCCTCCATCAGTCTCTCTTAAAAATACTGCATTTTAGTACCGCAGTCTAATCCACTTCTATAGGTCGCAGACAGTTTCAAATCCCTTTTGCTTTTAACCGATTTTCACTCCTTTTCCTTGACTTGCTATATCTATGTATGTATAAACACACCTCGATCCAATGAGACTTCCAAACCCAATCCAATTCAATCCAATCAAACGAATGTAAATCCTTTAATTAAGATTCAAAAAAGTTTTTCTCGAAATTGGAGGGAAAATCGATTTAAAACCTTTTGTCGTTTAGAAATAGATAAATCTTGCTGGTGTGTGGTTTTTGTGTTTCGTTTTATTCATTTATGTGTGTTGCTTTAATCCATTACTCTTGACATCTTTTATCAGGACAACGAGAACGACCGACCGACGATGGGGATGCGGGATGATATATAAATGATATAAATGGGAATTCAATAGACAATTATGGTTCAACCCCATCAACGTTTTATACATGAAAAAGGATTCTGTAGAAAAGAAACAAAAAATATACCTACCTAAAGCAAAAGTTAAAAGCCGCAAGGATAAAACACACGGCTGATGGCATCGGCAGTCAGAATATAATTCACAAAGTCACATACCCACATGCATAGTCATATAATACAAAACTCAGTAAAAGCAACAAAAGGCAATGGACAAGGACGAAGTCTGATGGCTAACCATTTTTCGTTGTTTACACGTCCATTAATCGAACAAAAGGATTAACTTTGCATACCTGAGCGCAGGAAAGCTTTTTCGAGGCTTCCATCATTCATTCAATTATGGTATGGAATGATGGTTCTTTTTCAGAAGGCAGGCGGCCGGCCGGCGGCGACAACCGTCCAAACGAAGGTCGCACTGCAGGGTCCTGTCATCCTCCTGTGTCCTCGTATAAAACCTCATGGTCCTACTTAGTCCTGAGTATTTTTCGATAATTTTAGTTGTTTTTATTATTTTTTTTCGTAGAACTGACGGTTTTCCAATTTATTATTGCAGTTGGTCTATCTTGCTTGTCGTCTGTCAGCCATGTGGATGAGGCAGAGGCTTTGTTAAGGTTATTCGGTGGCCAATTCGATTGGAAATTAAAATTTATAGAATTAATTGCCGCCCACTAGAGAGTGACAAACAACAAAGAGGAATAATTCCAATCGGAAGCCATCGCTTTTATGTACCTGTGTTGTAATTAAGACTCATATTTATGCTAAATGCAACCTTCGTGAGGGTGTTGGGTGCTAAGGGGTCGAGCTTCAGTTAAGCCCTTCGTATCTGTTGTAGACAAAGTCTGGATAGACGGTGAGTGGAGGACAACGAACTGTAAGGGTTATACAGGTACACCACCAGACCTTACCGAAATATTAAAAGTCTTACTATACTGAAGTGGCTGGATTATGTAGAGCGGTGGGCACTGGGCACCAGTGCCCACCGGTGGTGCAAACAAGTAGAAGAGGACCTCAATATCTTGGCGTGCGAAACAGCGTTGCAAGAATTTTGAGTGTCTTATCGTTTTTCTCATTAATAACTCTACTGACGTGATGGATAAACGCTTGAAGTTCTATGTAGCCGAAATTATAATATGGCAAACAAAATAAAGTGTTTTCCAATAAGAGGTGTTATTTTGATATTCAAAGAAAAATGGCATTTTTTGAGATAAATGATCGGATGTTTATTTCATTATAAAGAGGAAGGTATAACGTTAATAATGGAACACAACATCAGCCAAATGGCAGCCACGACCACGCTTACAGGACCATATCCTTTTCATGAAATTTTCCATAACCAAATCGCAAAGTGGCTGCCCTATGTCCTCGATAGCCTCACGAATTCCATCTTTGAGGTCTTGAATCTACGCTGGGCTGTTGGCGTAGACCTTATCTTTCACGTGGCCCCAAAGGAAGAAGTCGCAAGGTGTTAAATCACAAGATCTCGGTGGCCAATTGTGATCACCTCTTCGAGAGATAACACGGTCCGGAAACTTTTCCCGTAAAAGATCGATGGTTTCATTGCTTGTGTGGCACGTAGCGCCGTCTTGTTGAAAGTAAACGTTGTCCAGATCAATACCATCCAATTTCGGCCATAAAAAATCATAAATCATCTCTTGATAGCGCAATCCATTGACCGTAACTGTTGCTCCAGCCTCATTTTCGAAAAAGTAAGGTCCAATGACCCCGCCGGAGCATAAACCGTACCAAACAGTCACGCGTTGAGGATGGAGAGGCTTTTCAACAATAACTCTTGGGTTTTCCGAGCCCCAGATGCGACAGTTTTGCTTGTTGACGTAGCCTCCGAGGTGGAAATGGGCCTTATCAGTCAAGATGATTTTTCGATGAAATTCCGGATCATTTTCATGCATTTCAAGGACCCAATCAGCAAAGACACGACGTTGTTGATGATCAGCCGGCTTGAGTTCTTGTGTTAACTGAACTTTATAAGCCTTAAGACCCAAGTCTTTATGCAAAATACGGTGTAATGACGTTTGTGGAATGCCTAATTCCAAAGAACGACGAGGAATGGACAAACCTGGGTTTTCTACAACACTTTGGGCTACAACAGCAATATTCTCAGTTGTTCTTGAGCGACGTGCACGGGTTTTATTCTTCACATCACTAACTTGTCCCAACAGCTCGAATTTGTCCACCAATTTCTGTATTGCGGTCCGACAAGGTGCTTCACGACGACCCAAAAATGTTTTAGTTGTGATTTTTTTAGGAGTTTTAGAGAGAGTTTCTGAGAGAGGATATAGTGATGTGAAAGTCAAGGGTACTGTGAAGTATTTGCAAAACGCAACATTCTTGAAATCGGTTCAAAGAAGCTTCAGTTTGTACGGTGGTGAGGTGGGCGGAAGAGTGGAACGGATCTGAGGTTTCGTATCGATTAAACCCATTAAGATTTGGTGCACGAAGATTATACCGGCGACTTCTCGACATTTTTTAAGAGTTTGCTAGTTTATCAATTTTAATCGATCTTCATAGGGGGCCAAGATGATATTATCGGACCACGGAAGGCCGCGGAGGGCAAACCGAAGAAATCTACGTTGCACAGCTTCAATTCTTTGGGAGTGAGAGATCTGATATGGCGACCAAACTTGGCTAGCGTAATTAAGGAGGGGCCTAACGAAAGTAATGTAAAGGGACTTCGTGACGTAAGGGTTCGAGAATTTTTTAGACCAACGTTTTATGAAGCCGAGAGATGAATTGTCCTTGTTAATTATTTGATCGAAATGAGATCGAAAGTTAAGCAACAAACCATGGTAATGGCTTCATTACAAAATTAGTAAGATCTGAGGGGTGAGGGTAACAGTTTACAGGAGAAGGTTATAGATTGACATTTGGCAATGTTGAGTTCTAAAAAAATTTTATCGCACCAAGTTTGGAATAAGTTTAGGTCGTTTTGGAGTAAGCGAATGTCAGCGGGGGTAGAAATGACCTTAATGATTTTCATATCATCTGCGTTAACAGACAGATATGAGTCACTAATTATACTTTCAACATCGTTTATTGTTAGGACAAAGATAAAATAGTATGCGTGTCTCAATTTGTACCTCAGCGGTGGGGCGGGATTTGCGGCGGGACAAAATACATAGAACTATAAAAATGTAACAAACGCCACCAAAAAATTGATTTTTACAACAATTTGCCAGCAATATTAATAAATAAATTGTAAAAATTATCAAAACATTATAAAATTCTCTCCCATGTCCCACCAGAATTGTAATAATTCCAGCACAGTGTTGTAAGTCCGACTCCTATGCGGGTGTTTATATTATTATTGGGAAAAACAATGTTTGCCATCGTTAGAGAACATATTATAGGAAGTGTAAAACCTTGTTTTCGACCGTTCTTTGCGAATAACAAACTTTCCTACTTGTTTTGATCCATGACAAGAAAATTGCATCGCAAAAAATCAACAGCACATACCTCCAAAAAAAATTTGATAAGGTTTGCTTTAAAAACTTATATCTTGAGTTCTATTAATCGGATCGTCAAGATAAAAGTCTTTACACTTAGGAAAAATGACAGAGCTTCATTTCTCGTTTAAAAAAAAATTAATTTTAGTGATAATGCTTCTGAAAAAAAATTTGTAAGAAACGATATTTTCATCTCCTCACCCCCACCACCGGTGCCAAAAAAAAAAACAGCCAGACTTTCGTTTTCGATATCACGACGCATACACTTAAGAACCCTCCTAGTCAATTTTTGATTATTTTTCCACACCCAAAATTTGCTGCCAGCTCTTAGCCTTTATTTTCTAGTCATATATTTTTTTTTCATTTAAAATTTTAACTGCCTACTCCTCGTTAAATGTGCAGAATATGAACAAAAGAACAAAAATCCTGGATGCATTTGTAGAACTCAACATTCTTGTCAAAAACGGTTAAGGTATATTTTTCGATAAAATCATAAACACCGACAGTAAAAAAACACTAAACAATAAACTAAACTAAGGAAAGTGTCAACCCTGCAAGAGGATAGTGGAACATTTGGATCTAAAATTCACATTTTTTTTGAGTTTATCCATTGAAATAGAAATAAAATATTAGTAAATGATTCATGGGAACGTCCAAAGTTTAATATCAGTTGATTTTTGCAGTTTTTCATCAAAAACTTTTTTGGAGAAATTTTTTATTTTTATCAAAATATGGACGAATTTTACCCAAACCAATTTATAAATTAAGTCTCGCTCCTGAGAACAAATCCTGAAAATTTCTTTCACATCGTTAGTCGTTTACCAAAAACCAAAAAAAAATTAAAGTTCGCTTGATAAGGGGAGGATTCAGGAATCATTTGATTCGTATCAACGAAATAGATCCGTTTACGAGAAACCAAGAAATAAGACAGTTGGTTGGTTTTTACAAAATCAAGTTTTCAAACATTTTTTCGTTAATTAGTAGAAGTGTGAGCGAACTTTTCTAAATCTAACATTTTAATTTTTTATTTGAGTCGGTTGAGTCGTTTCCGAGAAATTTAAAAATAAGAACAGTGGGCGTGATAGTGAGCGGATCTAATTTAAAACATTTATACAATTCTGTTCTCGCTCATCAAAACATACTCTGAAATGTCCATTCAAATCGTATGAGCCGTTTCCGAGAAACCATATGATAAAAGTGGGCGTGGAAATCGACGGATTTGACTAAATCTATTTTTTTTATTTTTTTCTCGTTCATAAGAGCAAACTGTGAAAATTTCATCAAAATTGTTTCAGCCATTTTCGTTACGTTAACGTTTAACGTTAACATTTAAAACTAGACGGAGACGGTATCGTAATGTTAACTTCAATGGGTCCTTATAGATTGAAATCTCATGCTTGTTTTAAAAATGTTTTCATTCCATGTTTTGATTTATATCGGCAGTATGACATATTATTTAAGGAAACACCAGAAGTATGGATAAGTGTATACTGACAGCTTCCTTCTCCAAAACTATTTGATAGAAAAAGAAACAAAACAAACGTATTGCTGGAGGAATAAAGAAAGATGTTGTCAAAAAAACAATTTTATCTCATAACATGATTTCTACTTGTTATGTACTTTATGTAGATATATATTAAGTATTAAGGCAGATTATGGGATTCATAAAAACATACGTATAAAAATCACTCTTTTAATGTTGATCTAATTGGATTTTTCAAAAAAGCACGTAGTAACGAAAAATTTTGAAAAAAAATCCGGTTTAAAGAAAGAATAATTTTGTTTCTTCAATTTTTTTTAACAACTTGGTTTGGGAAGAAAATTTAAGAATTATTTTTTGTCTATAAAAAAGCTATATGACATGACATTCTAATTCATCACTCTTATACTTGCTCTATACCCTATAAGGTATTGGTTTCGTGTAAAATAAAATTGAGGTTGTAATCCAAACTAACACTACGATAATCAAGAATTACAAAAAAGTAGGTTTCGTCATGCCGTCCGTCGGTCTGTGCGTCTGTGCTTCGTTGGTGCGTCCACTGTAAATTGAGCTAGAGTCAAAAAGGTAGACCGATTTGTTCAAATTTGGTATAGAGCATTTTTATGTGATTCCCTAGAGAGTGAATTCGAATTTTTGTTTTAGCTCATTTAGAACATGTACATAGCTGCCAATCAAATATTTTGTTTTTTTTTCAAATTTTCTCAAAAACCGCTCTAAAGATTTTGACTAAATTTCGTACCTGCAATAACCAAGTCAATTATAAGAAAACTGCGTTTCAGATTTTTCTCAAAAAAAATCACATAACGGAATTACGTATTCCACGTTTTTTTGGTCTTATTTTTGGTTTATTCGCGTATATCTTTCCCATGATTTGACCGATTTTGTTATAATTTTCCAATCTGATGCTTCTCAATAGTTTAAATAATAAAGCATTTAAAAATTTTTAAAAACATTTTTTTTATAAACAAAAAAAAATGAAACAAAAAATCTATTTTTTAATGCTTTTGACTCTTAATATTTTCTCGTTATACAGAGCGAGTCGCTTACGGTGTGACAAAAAGCTAGAGCGTGTAGGTGGGATTGAGACAAGAAAAAAATCGTGATGGAGGAGGGTTCTATTCTTCGCCGTTTAGCCAGTAGGGGAAATTTTAAAAAAAAAATTGACTTAAGAGAGAAAAAAAAAAATATTAAAAAACAACGATTACACTTGCAATGCCATGATATATGTACCTTTTTGTAAAGCCAGAAATCTTTTATTTTATTATGTTTTTAAATAAAGTTGTTTAACAGCCATATTATTGACTTGTTTCAAAACTAGTTCAATAGCAAAACTAGTTTTATAGAAGTTTTAAGTGTCAAATTTGGCACGGATTTATGAATTATGAGTTTTATTAAAAGCTAGTTTTAAGTTTTCGAGTTTTAGGTGTCAAAATATTTTTGAATAAAACCGATTAGCCCGCTTCCAAACATCTTTAAGACTAGTTCTGTCATAAAACTAGTTTTGAAAAAGTCAATAATATGGCTGTAAGAGAATAGTTTTTGAAAAATTTATTTTCAAACTCAAAATTTCGAAAGAAAAAATTGAAAAAATTTTGTTCAGAATTTTACGATATTAAGTGGTATTTTTGTTTTTAATATTATATTAAAACAGTTTGAAATTTTTTTTAAATTTGTTTTGAATTGCACTTATATTTCTTTAAAATTTAAATAAAATGTTTTGTACAGAAAAATTGTTTTTTTTTTTTAATTTTGTTCTCATAAATATTTATTTAGATGGTTAACATCGCTTTGGTGTCAATTAATTTCAGAAGTTCTTTATCCGTTCTTTAAGTAACATGGGTGTCCATTTGTTTTCCATTTTCTTTGTCTTGGGGTCAATGCTCAGCAAACAAAATTCAATTTTCTATTTACATTTAATGCTTTTATGATCACTGAAATTTTACAGATTTGTCTGCGAATTTGATCTAAGAATAGTCCATAAATCTGAAATGAGGTCCATTTGGACCCCACGACTGCAGGGCTAACAAAAAAATTCCAATTTTGTATGGACTAGAGGCTGTTAAAATCTCTTTTGAAGCAATAATTCAACAAGTCCAATTAAATAGTGCTAAGGGCCAGTTTTACAGTCAGAAAAGTGACACTTAAGTGGGGAATTTGAAAGATTAATTCCAAATATCACCGTTCACTGTTACCTGAATAAGTGGCACTTAAGTCTCCGATGTTAGTGACTTAAGTTCCACTTACGCTAGCTATGAAATTTAGATTAAATTCCATATATGGGAAACTTAAGTGCCACTTATTTCGGTAAGTGTCGACTGTGAAACTGGCCCTAAGTCTTCTACTTGGCTGATGTATTTCAGTAGTATATAGAATTTGTATTATAAAAACCTTCTAGTATGGCTCTTTTTTTACAAAACAAAAATCGAAAACTTCACTAAGGACAATCATCACAGTGTAAAAAGCAAGGACATGCGACCTAATCGTACATTCTCTAGTGTGATAAAATTGCATCGCATGTCACATGGGTTGGTGTTGGAATTCGAGTGCAAAATGCCCCTGCTGTGTTTTTCGACGAAGACAAATTGGTGTGTCCTTATTGAGCACATGATTCACTTCAACTATTTTTCCAACCCCATATTGAGTTTAACACGATATTGGTTGTAGTTCTGATATTTGTATTTATTTTCTTCATTTTGCTTGTTTTAAATCAAAACAACCAAATAAACCAAAACCAATACAATATCACATATTTCTATTTTCACTGATTTCGAAAACCGCAAAATTCTTTTCGGACAAAGTTATGTCCTTTTTACGTGTTATACACAAGTCGGAAGGAGAAAATAGGAGCGTCGTATAGGTTACTTTCTCAACATTTGAAAAGGTATTGATATTATAACAGCATTAGTGTCCCAGGTGCGAAAGGTTATCAGTAAAGTGCGAACGTGCAAAAATTTCAATATTTTGAAAATTGGATTTTGTTCTTTTTCACCACAGGATTTTACAAATACCTCATAGGTACCTCTACTTGAGGGTGTTTTGCAAGAAAAGTTTCAAATTGTGGTTTTCTCACATTAGCACCAAGAACATAGACTTTTACATACCTATACATACCTCTACCTATACCTACCTCATCTGGTTGTAGATTGAAAAATAATGGTTTGCATTTACATTTTTGTGGGGTGTTAAGAATCTGTAGATAATTTTCTTCCTTCTGCTGTCTGAGCTTAGAATTCCTTTTGAATGGTAAATTAGTTGTAGGTATAGGCATTTGGGCTAATGGATTTTTTCGGTTTAACACTTTTTTTTTCCAATTCAATTAAGGAATGACTGAAATTATTTTAGATAAAATATTTTAACGTTTTGTTAAAATATTGTGTGAAATCAGCACAAGTCATTTTGAAGATGTGGCCCATCAATAATTGCAATCAAGGATATCTATATAATATAGAACAAATTAACAGCTTTTTTATGTATCTACACAAACAACACATAGAACAATCTTGTCAGCTTAGATAGAAAAATAAAAGGACGCCGCCCGTCTTCTCTAAGTTTATTGTGTGCTTCTTTTGGATAAATCATTTATTAAGAGATTATATTCCACCACCCAAAAAAGGTTTGCTTTCCATCCTTTTTACAAATTGCACGACATTGGCACCAGTTGTTTCCTTTTGATTTCTGACATATCACATCTCTTGGATTGTGATAACCCATACCCGCATCATCCGAAGCTTTTTCGATTACAAGAACATTGCTTTGTGTTTAGGTTTTTTTTTTTTTTTTCTTTCACTCCTTTCTAGAGTTTGTAGACAAACTGGTAAAGTACCCACTATACTTTCTTCTAAGGGGCCATCAAAAACACATGATGCTATGTAAGAATAAGAGAAGACAAAGTTAGGACAAAAAAAAAAACATGCAAAGAAAAAGAACAAACAAGTTGGTGGGTATGTGACTTGAGCTGAGGAAATAAATTTCCCGAAATTTAACGATTGGCAACCCTTCCAAAATTGTTCTATTATTTATTACAGTTTGCAACATGCAACTTAAAAGTGTTTGGATTTTTGTAAAATAAAATTAAACTTGTTAAATATTGTTAAAAATATTTTCTTATAGTAGGTATTCTCTTCTCTCAGGTACGCATATACATGAAATAGTTTTCTAATGGCGCATACACTTTTAGTTGTTGGACTAGAGTACACTGACTTATGATTACAGGCACTGCATTTTATGATATGAATAATGAAGATAGCAAATGCGACGCATTATAGCCTTCTAACCAAATTGTTGAGATATGTAAGTATATGCTCTCAATTAATGTAATTTTCTGCTGCCTTGGTCTACCTAATAACAACAATAAGTATGTACATACAAAGATTTTAAGATTCAGTATGTGGTTATAAAAACTTCTTAAATGTTTTAGATATTACCGAGATTTTTCTTCTTGTTTTTTTTAGAGGTATAGAACTTTGAAATGAAATTAAACAAAGATGATTTTTTTAAATTGACATGAAATTAAATTTATTCGAAAGATAATTTTCTGTCATTATATTTTGAATATGATTTCTGGCATATGACCGCCACGGCTGGCTCGGAAGTAGTCTAATCTGGAGGTCCTATTTGCGATGACTTTTTCCAACATTTATGTGGTCAATCATTTCGGACTTATCGGTGTAGACTAGCGACTTCCCCACAGAAAATAGTAATCATCATCATCGTCGGCTCGACAACCGGGGTCCGGTCCTGGCCTCCTTCAACAAGTCTCTCCACCCATCCCGGTCTCCAGCCGCCGCCATCCAGTTGCGCACCCCAAGGCTCCGGGCGTCCTGGTCTACGCCATCTCTCCAGCGCAACCATGGTCTACCACGCTGTCGTCTACCATAGAATGTACCACAAAGAACTTTCCGAGCAGATTCCTAACCGAGCTTAATTTTTGTCACGATATCTGCTTCAAGGTAGAGTGCGTACAATTCATGATTGTACCGTCTCCGGAATCGTCCTTCCTCACATATGGGGCCAACAATTCTCCTCAAGACTTTTCTCTCGAACGCGGCTAAAAGGTCGGAGTGCCTTTTGCTAAGCACCCAAGTCTCGGATCCATATGTGAGTACTGGCAGGACCATGGTCCTGTACAGCAGCAGTTTTGAAGTTATGGTGAGATTTCTGGATTTGAAGAGCTTTGACAGACTATAATAGGCTCTATTTTTACTTGGCTTGTTACATTGGTCATGGTCAACCTACATAGTCGTGTCGATTTATTTGGGATGCCGAATTCTCTCATGGCTTTGTAAAGTTCTACCCTGGCTATGCTATCGTAGGCGGCCTTAAAGTCTATAAACAGAAAATAGTCAAGCGGCTTTAAATCGCACGATCTTGGAGGCCAATTCACGGGTCCGTAACGTAAAACTATATGCGCTTACCAAACGTTTCCTTCAATAAATCAATTGTGGCACGAGCTGTGTGACATGTTGCGCCGTCTTATTGAAACCACAGCTCCTGCACATCATGCTTGTTCAATTGATGAACGAAAAAGTCAGTAATCATGGCTCTTTAGCGGCCACCATTGACTGTAACGTTCTGGCCAACATCGTTTTTAAAGAAGTACAGACCAATTATTCCACCAAACCGTAAAGCACACCAGTCAGCTTTTGTGGATGTTACTTTTTCTCAACATACACTTGAGGATTATCATCACGCCAAGTACGGAAGTTTTGTTTATTGACGTATCCATTTAACCAAAAGTGAGCTTAATCGCTAAACAAAATTCGCTTATGAAAATTGTGATCAACGGCAGTCTTTTTTTGGACCCATTTGGGCACAATTTGGAAGCGTTACTCAGGGTTTTTCAATTGGCGCGGGTAGATTTTGGCGGCCTCTGGCAGCTATGTTGTTTTGATGAGAACTGTAAAATCTGTTGTCAATTCAGTTACTGATGCCAAACCACCATGGCAAGTTACACGATGGAACAGCAAGTCCAAGTGATACAACTTTAATATCAAAATATTTTGGGGCAACGATACGTGCGTTGGGCCCATTTTACGGTTTACATGGTTTTCCTTCCAAGTCAATTATCCATAGTTTGGTGGCCAAATTTGAGTCGACCGATTTAGTGAACAATCACTCAACACCCATACGTCAACGAAACGTAAGATCTACCAAAAACAAAAACATCGCCATTATCCGTGAGAGTCCGTACTTCTTTGAAGACGACGATGTCATTGCCATCACCATTATCGGATAGTGCTACCGATCGATTGCTTTTGGCCCAAATTAGATGATATGGATGTGAACAACATGTGGTTCCAACAAAACGGCGCAACGTACAACACAGATATAGCAACAATGGAAATTCTGCATGAAAGGTTTGAGGGAAGGGTTTCTCTCGCGGATGTGACATAAATTGGCCAATGGCCACCAAGATCGTGAGATTTTACCCGGTTAGACTTTTTCTTGTGTTTTCTGAAGTTGCAGGTATCATGGGTAAATAAGCCCCAATCGACCGATGCCCTCAAAATTAACATAATCCAGGCCATCACTCAAATTCAGCCGGATCTATGCGGAAGAGTTATTGAAAATTGGACCACTCTGATCCGTGTCACCGTTAGAAGCCGAGGCGGGCATTTGAACGACGTTATATCCCATATATATAAAGGCACATATGATGGGCCTTTCAAATAAAAACGAATTTTGTGAACACCTCACACACAGCCTGTCTTATTCCATTTCAACATCTACTCATCCTTATTGAAGAATCCTTTTCAACCACAGAATTATTGAGCTTCCTTATAGTTTTATGATCATCTACTATACTTTACATCGTTAAGAACTTTTTATTGAGTTACATCGATCCAAGCCAGATCAACTCTGTTTATTCATTTGCAAAAGTAATTATTTTTCACATCATCCAAACGTAATCCCAACGAGGCCACCATTAAAGTTCATTACAGTTCCCATAGCGGCATAGCCCACAACACAACACAAAACGACTGACATTAATCCTTGCAAAATGTAATTTAAGAAACAATAATGTTTTATATATGTACCTATACTCTCTTCGATACAATGAGATACATTCTTTTTGTTTTTTGCTCTTGTACTACACTAATATGTTCGTTACCGTTCCTATATAATATGTGCCTGCCCTGTCCTTATATCCATTCAGGACTTCCTCATGCTCCTCATGCGCATATATGAAAAGGATGCTGAGCGAACAAAAAAAAAACTATCTCTCAGCTAAATGATATTTTACCTTTTTCATCATCAGATTTTTGCTACCCCAGGTTAACCTCTTTATGATGGCACTTCACGAAACTATCAGGATGGAACGTATACACATAATTATAAAAGTGGTTTTAGGGATGTTGCGCTTAAGTCCCAGCGGAGACATTAAACTTTTCTCGTTACAAGAGTTAATTACAAGCGACTAAAATACTAACCGCACATTGACCGGGTAAATTATAGTATGTTTTCTTATCACTCGGAGCAATTACTTGGCCTCACCACCGATTATAGATTAAAAGGGTGTAAATTGTCAAAGGCTTGGTATAACGGCATGGTTATTTGTATTTAGGTATCAAATGGAAAAAATAATAAATTAAGTGGCTGCTATAACGCTGGGATTCAAGGCCTTTACAAGTGTTGGGGCAACTGGGGCAAGGCCTTGGGCACAAAATAAATTAAAAAATATGCACGACTTGATCGCACGAACTTGCTCTTGTGGGTAAATACTGTATGTAACCCAACATTGAAGATGAATGATGTATATATTTAACGAGTAAATATAAGAAGAGTCAAAAACACAAAAAAATTGATTTTTTTTTGTTTATAAAATAATGTTATCAAAAATTTTTAAATGCATTATTGTTTAAATTTTTGAGAAGCATTAGATTGCAAAATTATAACAAAATCGATTTAACCATGGGTGATTTTTTAAGAGGTTTAGAACTTTAAAAAAAAAAAAAACACAAAAATTCGAAAAAATGAATGAAATATTTATTTGAATCGATAGTTTGAACCTTGCAATTTAATGTTTAAAGATAATTTCATGCAAATGTTGACCGCGGCTGCGTCTCAGGTAGCCCATCCGCTGAGTCCAATTTTGGCATACTCTTTCACACATATCGGCCGGTATCTCACGAATGAATGCATGGATGTTGGCTTCCAGTGCGTCAATCGAAGCGGGCTTGTCCCTATAGACATTAGCCTTGACATACCCCCACAAAAAATAATCTAATGGTGTCAAATCGCACGATCTAGGCGGCCAATTGACCGGCCCGAAACGTGAAATTAACTGTTCACCAAACTCGCCTAGCAATTGCGCCATTGTTTCGCGTGCTGTGTGGCATGTGGCACCGTCTTGTTGAAACCACATATCATGCAAGTCAAGAACTTCCATTTCGGGCAAAAAAAAGTTTGTTATCATCGCTCGGTAGCGTTCACCATTGACAGTAACGCTGCGATTCGCATCATCTTTGAAGAAATAGGCCCAATAATGCCGCCGGCCCATAAACCGCACCAAACAGTGGCTTTTTCGGGATGCATTGGTAGCTGTTGCAATGCTACTGGCTGATCTTCACTCCAAATGCGGCAATTTTGCTTATTTACGTACCCATTCAACCGAAAATGAGCCTCATCGCTGAACACAAGCAGCGCGCGATGAACATTTCGAACCGAGCACGAATTTTGATAGTAAAATTCAATAATTTGCAAGCGTTGTTCATTTGTAAGACGATCCATGGTTAAATTGCAAACCAAACTGAAGCTGTTTGACACAAGGTACTAAACACACGTCAGCTGTCAAAACCAGTGTTGCCAAAACCAAACCAGCTTAAAAATCACCCGTTATATACGCGAATAACCCAAAAATAAGACCAATTTCTCAAAAAAACGTTGAATACCTAATTCCGTAATGTGAATTTTTTGAGAAAAAACTGAAATATAGTTATCTTACAATTGATTTAGTTATTACAGGTACGAAGTTTAATCAAAATCGTTAGAGCCGTTTTTGAGAAAATTTGAATAAACCAAAATATTTATATGGGAGCTACCTGTTCTAGATGACCTAAAACAAAAATTCGAATTTTCCCTCTAGGGAATTACATAAAAATGTTCTATACCAAATTTCATGCAAATCGGTCTATCTGTTTATGCTCTAGCTCAAATCACAGTGAACGCACCGATGCCGACGCACCGACGCACAGACGTACAGACGCACAGACGTACAGACGCACAGACCGATGGACGGCATGACGAAACCCACTATTTCGAATTTCTCGATTTTCGTAGTGTTAGTTTTGATTATAACCTCGAAATTTTTTTTTTACACGAAACCAATACTTGCCCTATAGAGCAAGTAAAAATTGGGTTCGGTTTTGATTTACAAACATTGGTGCAAAATTTGAATCAACCTGATGATAGGGTATTAGTATTATACTATAAGTATTTAACAATTTTGTGACTTTGATGATGCTTTACTAAAATGCTCTTAAATAATAAATTTGTAAGAAATTACGTGTGGAACGTGTCTGTATGAGGTCTAATAATTAGAGAATAAGAAGTTTATTTTTTCTACTGCTAACTAATAAAAATGTGATCAGTTTTTAACAATTTTTAACTAGCTCCGTGAAATAAGTCTGCAAAATGACCCAAAGACTGTAACAAATTTTATATCGAAAAAAATGGCCCATTTAAAAAAGTTAATTTTCGAATTTCGACGAAAGTCCCAAAAATTGAGGATGGTAATTTTTCATTACGGAAATTGCATATATTTAAAAATTTCCCCAAAATAATGAAAAAATGCCCAAAGTCCAAATGCGAAACTACAACCAATTTTTGTCAACTTTTTTTTTTTTCTGTGTTATACTTTCTATTGAATTAAATTTGAAGAAATTGCTGCGAATTCGTGGAACAATAAAATGAGTTTAAAGTTATTTATATGTGGGTTTGTGTGTTCAATATTGCATTTTGGGGCTCTTTTCATCTTTTTTTGAGTTTTCATTTGTTTCTCTTAGGCGCAGTTTTTCAATGGTGAGTTAAACCAGAATTAGCTAACTCAAGAAGTAAATTAACGCACAGTCAAATGATAAGCTGTGGTGGAGAATGGAAGCAGAACGATTCAAGAAACTCGTCGGATAAAACATCAAAATCAAAATCTGTTCAATTAATCCTGAGTTAACTCACTAAATTTGATGAGTTACTTAGGGTTTAACTTTAATCTCCAACTGAAAAACTAGACTTTTGAACACAATGTCTGAGTAAACTTCTGATTGATTACTTGACATATAAATACTGGCTCAGGTTCAGAATTCCACATCCCAAACAAATTATTTTTGGATTTAGAACCAATTCAAGTGCGTCAAAAGACAACAGTGATTTTTCCTACTGTGAACATATGACCCTGTTTCAATATTTATGTATCCGGTAACTATATTGATAACTTTACTAAGACATTGTAAAACTGGCTCTTATCATTTTTTAGGGTTATTTTTAATTGTGAAGTCTGTCCTAAAAAAAAAATATGAAAATTGTCCCCGAAAAGTGCAAAATGTAAAAGGTCAACCATTTGTTGTTTTTGTTTTTCATACAATTTAATAATAATTTAATTTTTCTTTTTATGTTTCAAGTAATATTTCACTGCGGGGACTAATTTCACGGAGGCTTTTTAACTGGTATCTTACCAACCCTATATTCTTCAGCTGAACACGCCTAAAACAATGACCGCTCGTGCAAAAAAGTTAGCAAACATACCTTTTTCGCATTTGTTATTGTCAAAATGACATAAAATGCTGTTAGTATGATAATTAAAAGATAGAATAGGCATTTGGTGATATAAACTTTAATGAAATGTTAAAGACTTAGTACGAAGCAAATTCGTTTGAAATTTGCAAAACCCTCTTTTTAAACTAAAATATATATCTACTTAATGTGCTTTAACATTAGCCGTGTTTTATCATAGCTAATGATCCATATAGATCATCCCATGTAAATAAAAAGATACAGATCTTAGTGACAACTTATGTGTTTTCGGTCGTTGGTTTATTTTTAATTTATTTGTTGTATTTTTTGCAAAAAACCGTCAACATACTATTTTCGTTAAGTGAATTAATATAAAACAAATAAATAAATTTGGTGGCGCGATAGCTTGTGAAAAGCCAGGCCTATATAGTGACTAACAACTCTCAACGTCTCAACTACTTATTCCTGTGCGCATGTCTGCAGAAAGGAGATGACATCGAATTTTCTATCGAGATACTCTTGGAGGATTTGTAACAGTCTCGCAAGAGGCAGTCGCCAAATTATTTATTAGTTTTTTTTAGGTGAACGAGTCTGGGAACCGAACCCACATCTACGGCTTTACACTCCTACGTACTAACCATTGCCCCAACGGTTAATTGGATGAATTCCACCCTAAAGGAGATGGGCCTTTTTTGGGCCACTAATGAATGTGGTATTAAATGAAAGGCGAGGTTGAGGAAATTATGTGGGCGAACATATTTCCAAAATCGTTGGCTTATTCAAAAAAAACAATTTCACTTATTTTTCCGAAAAAAACTGCGTATATCTTGCGATATAATACGTAAGAAAATGATTTTGGTTTCAAACTCGTGGGTGAAACAGGCAAATTTTAGTTTAGTCTGTCTAATTAAGAAGTCTGAAGGTAAACATTTCAGCTTATAAAGTTCTGCACAAAAAGATTGTTACAATTTTTTGATAAGATCAATTTGATTATGAGAAAAACGTACGCATACTTACACAATAAAACAAACATTCATCTTAAAATCTTTTACTTTTACGAAAACAGATGTATGATATATGTAGGTATTCCCATTTGTGTAGAATTTTATAAGCTACAATTTTGGATACACATATTCCCCAAAAAAAAAAACATTATTTTTGAGATGGAAGATTTTTGCCTTTTTTAGGCCAGAAAATTAAGAGCTGAGGGAACTTTTAAGAAAATTCTTAGGACGTATAAATAAAGCTCTCCAGCTACAATGTGAGGAATTTTTTTCAAAGTTTTGCCATTTATTGGACATGAAAACCGCGGTAAAAAAAAAGTAAAACGGGAAAGATTTGCTTGTTAATACAATTAAAACTCACCATTCAAGGGAATCCTGCAATTGAAAGCAATGCAGATATTTAATAAAAATGGAAGAACAGAATACTCCTCCAGACATATTATAAAGTGGAACACTTCGAAGAGAAAAAAATAATCCAGGGAGGAAACAAACACAACAAATCAGTTATCCAACCAACTTTCAATACAGAGGCTATGTTTTCGGTCAAAACCATGGTTCGGACCTTACTACAATCGGAGTAGTAATAATTCTTTAAGTTTTTGAAAATATGGAATAAAATAAATTCTATACTTTAATTGAATTTGACTGAGCACCAGCATTAGCCCTAGATCATATTTTTTTTCTTGAAGTTTTAGGTAAGAATTTTATCAATTTAAAATTAAGGAGATTATTATTAGATATTAATAATTATTTGTGTGGGCCACAGAAGTTCTTTAACTCAACATATACTTCATGCCAACTGAATAAAATTAACAATAATTCACAAAATGTATCCAAAAAAATATCCCATCAAATCTAGTCATCCAAATTCCATCCACAGAACAGAAAAATTTTTACCAAGTGCTTGTACTAATGTATCTATTCTATTGCCTCGATAATTTCGGTTGATTTTAGCTTTATTTGCTTAAATACTACGAAATATGCGAAAGATGCGAACCCTAGTTATACAAAATGTAGATTGAGTCGAGTAAATACACAAAAGAAGAATTTTAACATGAATTGTTTGCATCTCTTATTTGGATTTACTACTTGGCATAGTTGGCACAAAAAAAGGATTTCGATAAAAAAATATTAATAACAATATTTATGCCTTAAGTAATTAAATTTATTTCCGTTCTGACTGCTGCAACTCTCATGTTGAAGTTGGTAAAAGCTTCTAACAATACTATAGCCCCAATATATACATATGCACCTACATATGTATATGTATATAGAACCAGGACAAGAGTGTACTTATTATTAAATTATAAAATATTTTAAGGTTTGCTGTTGCCGTTGTTATCCTTCTGTTTGTTGGGCGCCATTCAAAGTCTGATATGTGACCACTGTCGGTGGTGGCGGTTGTAATATGCAGTAATTCCTGCACTATGACAGGAAGGACTTGAACACAAAAATGAATACACCTGATGCATATACAAAAACAAAATTGCAGGACAGAGAAAGAGAGAGATAATGAGAGTTTAACCATGCAAGAAGAGTGCTGGGTGCAAGGTGGCACTTAAGCTCTGATAACTCAGATCCTGAGCTACAGAACAGCACCTGAAATAAATTAATGCAATTAGTTTGTGATTTAACGCATTTTTAGTGAAATAAAGTTGTTGTCTGTAAATGGGTAGATACATGCATATGTAAACAAATTGTGGTAACATTTAATTGAAGAGAAATTCAATTCATTTTATGATGTACAAAATGTATTTTAATTGCGTCGGTTAATCTAATAAAAACATTTAACCCTTCTTACTTTCAACGTTGTACGTCTATGTTTTTAATACATTAAAAGAGGCCTTTGATTTATATGGCCTTGTGTTTTTATATAATTTTTGTTTTTTTATCTTTTAGTCCAAGAATAAAGATGATTTTATAATTATTTAACAAAAAACAAAATTTTCAGAAATGATGAAGTAGTATGTTTAAAAAAAATTGTGTCTTTTATTAAAAATGTTTATTCTTTAAGGTGGCCATTATAGTTTCTGACACATCATTGCAAGTTTACGTATGTAATGAGTCGATTTCTAATAATAATCTAAAATTTGTCAACCAATAAGAATTATTCTGCTTTTACTTGCGATACATATAAGTACTATGTACATAATATGTACATATATATACATGTGTGACAAGTTTGGATTCGTAAAAAAGATCGAACTCGAGATGTCGATCAAACTTGACATTACGATGATAGGGAAGACAAAAAAAGTGGATGTCGCAAAACCGTCCGTCTGTCTGTCTGTCTGTTCGGCTACAGCCAGTGACGTAGCGTGGGTTAAGGCCACCCGGGCAGACCCAATTTTTGCCACCCCTAGTATTTTTTTTATCACACACCCAAAAATAAACAAAACTACGAGATTACTTTGTTATATTGCGGTTCAGATGGCAACATTTCTCTTCAAAATTTTGTCAACTGTTGTTTCTACTACTTTCTAGCTCAATATTTCAAAAACGACTCTTTCGATTTTTATTAAACTTGGAAAACACAAATTATTCTTTTAACCTAAAATAGCGGTAGCTCCCGTTAAAAATGTTTTAAAACCATAAAGAAAAATCTTAGTTTCCTAAAAAGCCACTTCTACGATTTCGATAAAAATTTATCTGTGTGTCACAATTAGTATTTTTTTTTTAAATTAGGTATAAGTCTTAAAAATGTTTACAAAATTTTATATAAATATAAAAAAATAATTATTTTTAAACAGCTCCTACGGTTTTTGTTTAGTTTGTCCTACCCAGTCGTGCATTTTATTTTTTAACAATTTGTATATTTACAATGTCACAGGGAAAGTAATTTTATAAGCTACATACCAAAACTAATTTTGCACATATCCTTCACGAATCTGAAGGATTTAGCCCAATTTTTACCAGAGCTCAGTATTTTTTTTTTTTTTTTTTAATTTACGTTTCTCTATATTTCTTTAGAAAATGTATTTATATTTTTTGTATAAAATTTTATAGGCTACAATTTTGGCTTCAATATTTCTTCCAAATAACTGATAGTTTTTAAGGAATTTCTTAAAATGTTGCCCCTTTCACCTCAAAAATCTAAATCTCTGTTCCAAATTTGGGATTTTTTTTTAGAGATATGCCTAACCGGAATTAAACTTTGTAGTCATTTTTTTAAAGTTAAAAGTCTCATTTTCTTGGACTGCCGGTTATAACAGACTTGACATATGTGAGGTGTCGGATGAAATCTTGATATCTCACACAAATTTTATGATCAAAAATTTCAAGGTTGGCGATGGAGAACACACGCTGTTCTATCAAGGTCGGAAAAATGTAAACTAGAAATGCTATTTAATGTACATCTTTGGAGTATTGGACGAAAATTCAAAGTTGGAGATATGGTAAAGTATACGTGATTAATATAAGAAGTAATGATTTTAACACAAGAGTATACGTGATTGATATAAGAAGTAAGGAGTATTATTTTAAATTTTTAAGTCTTCGTTCTGCATTACAATATGATACTCCAGAGTTTCAATGATATTTTGAATAAACGACCAACCCACAGAGCAGTTATATGCAAGCTTTAAGAATAACTTCTATACCTAAAAGCTTAATTTTGTATAAATCAATAAAGTATTTTCTTAAAGAAAAGTGTTCTCCTACAAAAGGAATTTCTATTTGAAACTTGGGTTTACTTTTTATGTAGATAGATTTCAATATCATAACCATGTAAATAAATGTAGAAATATTGTATTAAAAATTGTAAAATATCACATATATGTAAATTCAAAGTGTAAACTTACTAAATCCAAGCCATACAATTAGGATGTCTGGAACTCGTTAGTCCATACGTGTAAAGTGTGGTGACACAACCATATGAGGTACGACAAGAGGGATAACACAACTTCATTCCAACCCTTACATAAATATATTTAAGTCTCATTCCGCAACAAAATTTTGTCTGTCAGCAATGGAACATTTGTACATCGTTCAATCCAAAAGCCACAGCTTACAGACAATTACACCATTCCTCGTTCTATTACTTAGTCAGTCCATTTTGCACGTGTGTCAAGTTAGCACTACACTTTTAGAAATTAAATAAACTAAGTACACAGTTAATTGTAGCTTTTTAGTAGTAAATTAGTTGTGGAAAAAAAAAATTTGTAGCTCTACTATTTAATAAAAAAATGGTATGTAGTGCTAACTTGATATCAAGTTAGCATTACACTTTCAGAAAATAAAAAAACTAATAACACAGTTAATTGTAGTTTTTTTGTTGTAAATTTGTTGTGGAAAGAAAAAAATTCTAAAAATTTTTTTGCCATAAGAATCCTTGTATTAAAAAAAAACAAGGTATGTAGTGCTAACTTGATATCAAGTTAGCACTACACTTTAGGAAATTTAAAAAACAAAGTACACAATTAATTGTAGCTTTTTTGTAGTAAATTAGTTGTGGAGAGAAAAAAATTCTAAAAATTTTTTTTGACGAAGTTTTCAAACAAAAACTAAGTAGGTAGTGCTAAGTTGACACTCTGAGACCAGGCATTAGAAAAGCAAATTAGAAAATCTAAAGATGGCATTAATTGTAGCTTTTTTGTTGTAAATTAGTTGTGGAGAGAAAAAAATTCTAAAAATTTTTTTGACGAAGTTTTCAAACAAAAACTAGGTAGGTAGTGCTAACTTGACACTCTCAGTCCAGGCATTAGAAAAGCAAATTGGAAAATCTAAAGATGGCATTAATTGTAGCTTTTTTGTTGTAAATTAGTTGTGGAGAGAAAAAAATTCTAAAAATTTTTTTGACGAAGTTTTCAAACAAAAACTAGGTAGGTAGTGCTAACTTGACACTCTCAGTCCAGGCATTAGAAAAGCAAATTGGAAAATCTAAAGATGGCATTAATTGTAGCTTTTTTGTTGTAAATTAGTTGTGGAGAGAAAAAAATTCTAAAAAATTTTTTGACGAAGTTTTCAAACAAAAACTAGGTAGGTAGTGCTAACTTGACACTCTCAGTCCAGGCATTAGAAAAGCAAATTGGAAAATCTAAAGATGGCATTAATTGTAGCTTTTTTGTTGTAAATTAGTTGTGGAGAGAAAAAAATTCTAAAAATTTTGTTGACGAAGTTTTCAAACAGAAACTAAGTAGGTAGTGCTAAGTTGACACTCTGAGACCAGGCATTAGAAAAGCAAATTAGAAAATATAAAGATGGCATTAATTGTAGCTTTTTTGTTGTAAATTAGTTGTGGAGAGAAAAAAATTCTAAAAATTTTTTTGACGAAGTTTTCAAACAAAAACTAAGTAGGTAGTGCTAACTTGACACTCTCAGTCCAGGCATTAGAAAAGCTAATTGGAAAATCTAAAGATGGCATTAATTGTAGCTTTTTTGTTGTAAATTAGATGTGGAGAGAAAAAAATTCTAAAAATTTTTTTGACGAAGTTTTCAAACAAAAACTAGGTAGGTAGTGCTAACTTGACACTCTGAGTCCAGGCATTAGAAAAGCAAATTGGAAAATCTAAAGATGGCATTAATTGTAGCTTTTTTGTTGTAAATTAGTTGTGGAGAGAAAAAAATTCTAAAAAATTTTTTGACGAAGTTTTCAAACAAAAACTAGGTAGGTAGTGCTAACTTGACACTCTCAGTCCAGGCATTAGAAAAGCAAATTGGAAAATCTAAAGATGTCATTAATTGTAGCTTTTTTGTTGTAAATTAGTTGTGGAGAGAAAAAAATTCTAAAAATTTTTTTGACGAAGTTTTCAAACAAAAACTAAGTAGGTAGTGCTAAGTTGACACTCTGAAACCAGGCATTAGAAAAGCAAATTAGAAAATCTAAAGATGGCATTAATTGTAGCTTTTTTGTTGTAAATTAGTTGTGGAGAGAAAAAAATTCTAAAAATTTTTTTGACGAAGTTTTCAAACAAAAACTAGGTAGGTAGTGCTAACTTGACACTCTGAGTCCAGGCATTAGAAAAGCAAATTAGAAAAACTTAAGATGGCATTAATTGAAGCTTTTTTGTTGTAAATTAGTTGTGGAGAGAAAAAAATTCTAAAAATTTTTTTGACGAAGTTTTCAAACAAAAACTAGGTAGGTAGTGCTAACTTGACGCTCTGAGTCCAGGCATTAGAAAAGCAAATTGGAAAATCTAAAGATGGCATTAATTGTAGCTTTTTTGTTGTAAATTAGTTGTGGAGAGAAAAAAATTCTAAAAATTTTTTTGACGAAGTTTTCAAACAAAAACTAGGTAGGTAGTGCTAACTTGACACTCTGAGTCCAGGCATTAGAAAAGCAAACTGGAAAATCTAAAGATGTCATTAATTGTAGCTTTTTTGTTGTAAATTAGTTGTGGAGAGAAAAAAATTCTAAAAAAAATTTTTGACGAAGTTTTCAAACAAAAACTAAGTAGGTAGTGCTAAGTTGACACTCTGAGACCAGGCATTAGAAAAGCAAATTGGAAAATCTAAAGATGGCATTAATTGTAGCTTTTTTGTTGTAAATTAGTTGTAGAGAGAAAAAAATTCTTAAAATTTTTTTGACGAAGTTTTCAAACAAAAACTAGGTAGGTAGTGCTAACTTGACACTCTGAGTCCAGGCATTAGAAAAGCAAATTGGAAAATCTAAAGATGGCATTAATTGTAGCTTTTTTGTTGTAAGTTAGTTGTGGAGAGAAAAAAATTCTAAAAATTTTTTTGACGAAGTTTTCAAACAAAAACTAGGTAGGTAGTGCTAACTTGACACTCTCAGTCCAGGCATTAGAAAAGCAAATTGGAAAATCTAAAGATGGCATTAATTGTAGCTTTTTTGTTGTAAATTAGTTGTGGAGAGAAAAAGATTCTAAAAATTTTTTTGACGAAGTTTTCAAACAGAAACTAAGTAGGTAGTGCTAAGTTGACACTCTGAGACCAGGCATTAGAAAAGCAAATTGGAAAATCTAAAGATGGCATTAATTGTAGCTTTTTTGTTGTAAATTAGTTGTGGAGAGAAAAAAATTCTAAAAATTTTTTTGACGAAGTTTTCAAACAAAAACTAGGTAGGTAGTGCTAACTTGACACTCTCAGTCCAGGCATTAGAAAAGCTAATTGGAAAATCTAAAGATGGCATTAATTGTAGCTTTTTTGTTGTAAATTAGATGTGGAGAGAAAAAAATTCTAAAAATTTTTTTGACGAAGTTTTCAAACAAAAACTAGGTAGGTAGTGCTAACTTGACACTCTGAGTCCAGGCATTAGAAAAGCAAATTGGAAAATCTAAAGATGTCATTAATTGTAGCTTTTTTGTTGTAAATTAGTTGTGGAGAGAAAAAAATTCTAAAAAAATTTTTGACGAAGTTTTCAAACAAAAACTAAGTAGGTAGTGCTAAGTTGACACTCTGAGACCAGGCATTAGAAAAGCAAATTGGAAAATCTAAAGATGGCATTAATTGTAGCTTTTTTGTTGTAAATTAGTTGTGGAGAGAAAAAAATTCTAAAAATTTTGTTGACGAAGTTTTCAAACAAAAACTAGGTAGGTAGTGCTAACTTGACACTCTGAGTCCAGGCATTAGAAAAGCAAATTGGAAAATCTAAAGATGGCATTAATTGTAGCTTTTTTGTTGTAAATTAGTTGTGGAGAGAAAAAAATTCTAAAAATTTTTTTGACGAAGTTTTCAAACAAAAACTAGGTAGGTAGTGCTAACTTGACACTCTGAGTCCAGGCATTAGAAAAGCAAATTGGAAAATCTAAAGATGGCATTAATTGTAGCTTTTTTGTTGTAAATTAGTTGTGGAGAGAAAAAAATTCTAAAAAAATTTTTGACGAAGTTTTCAAACAAAAACTAAGTAGGTAGTGCTAAGTTGACACTCTGAGACCAGGCATTAGAAAAGCAAATTGGAAAATCTAAAGATGGCATTAATTGTAGCTTTTTTGTTGTAAATTAGTTGTGGAGAGAAAAAAATTCTAAAAATTTTTTTTACGAAGTTTTCAAACAAAAACTAGGTAGGTAGTGCTAACTTGACACTCTGAGTCCAGGCATTAGAAAAGCAAATTGGAAAATCTAAAGATGGCATTAATTGTAGCTTTTTTGTTTTAAATTAGTTGTGGAGAGAAAAAAATTCTAAAAATTTTTTTGACGAAGTTTTCAAACAAAAACTAGGTAGGTAGTGCTAACTTGACACTCTCAGTCCAGGCATTAGAAAAGCAAATTGGAAAATCTAAAGATGGCATTAATTGTAGCTTTTTTGTTTTAAATTAGTTGTGGAGAGAAAAAAATTCTAAAAATTTTTTTGACGAAGTTTTCAAACAAAAACTAGGTAGGTAGTGCTAACTTGACGCTCTGAGTCCAGGCATTAGAAAAGCAAATTGGAAAATCTAAAGATGGCATTAATTGTAGCTTTTTTGTTGTAAATTAGTTGTGGAGAGAAAAAAATTCTAAAAATTTTTTTGACGAAGTTTTCAAACAAAAACTAGGTAGGTAGTGCTAACTTGACACTCTGAGTCCAGGCATTAGAAAAGCAAACTGGAAAATCTAAAGATGTCATTAATTGTAGCTTTTTTGTTGTAAATTAGTTGTGGAGAGAAAAAAATTCTAAAAATTTTTTTGACGAAGTTTTCAAACAAAAACTAGGTAGGTAGTGCTAACTTGACACTCTCAGTCCAGGCATTAGAAAAGCAAATTGGAAAATCTAAAGATGGCATTAATTGTAGCTTTTTTGTTGTAAATTAGTTGTGGAGAGAAAAAAATTCTAAAAATTTTTTTGACGAAGTTTTCAAACAAAAACTAGGTAGGTTGTGCTAACTTGACACTCTCAGTCCAGGCATTAGAAAAGCAAATTGGAAAATCTAAAGATGGCATTAATTGTAGCTTTTTTGTTGTAAATTAGTTGTGGAGAGAAAAAAATTCTAAAAAAATTTTTGACGAAGTTTTCAAACAAAAACTAAGTAGGTAGTGCTAAGTTGACACTCTGAGACCAGGCATTAGAAAAGCAAATTGGAAAATCTAAAGATGGCATTAATTGTAGCTTTTTTGTTGTAAATTAGTTGTGGAGAGAAAAAAATTCTAAAAATTTTTTTGACGAAGTTTTCAAACAAAAACTAGGTAGGTAGTGCTAAGTTGACACTCTGAAACCAGGCATTAGAAAAGCAAATTAGAAAATCTAAAGATGGCATTAATTGTAGCTTTTTTGTTGTAAATTAGTTGTGGAGAGAAAAAAATTCTAAAAATTTTTTTGACGAAGTTTTCAAACAAAAACTAGGTAGGTAGTGCTAACTTGACACTCTGAGTCCAGGCATTAGAAAAGCAAATTAGAAAAACTTAAGATGGCATTAATTGAAGCTTTTTTGTTGTAAATTAGTTGTGGAGAGAAAAAAATTCTAAAAATTTTTTTGACGAAGTTTTCAAACAAAAACTAGGTAGGTAGTGCTAACTTGACACTCTCAGTCCAGGCATTAGAAAAGCAAATTGGAAAATCTAAAGATGGCATTAATTGTAGCTTTTTTGTTGTAAGTTAGTTGTGGAGAGAAAAAAATTCTAAAAAATTCTAAAAATTTTTTTGACGAAGTTTTCAAACAAAAACTAGTTAAATTAGAAAATGTTAAGACGAGTTGTCAAAAAGTGTCGTACGTTCTTTTTTTACGTGTCCACAATGGCCGCATTCGGGCAACTATCCGATAGGCTATCCACCTATCCCAAAAATTTTCAGATTGCTTGAGTTTTTGTTGCATCAGCTGACATCAGATATTTTTCAACAAGGGATTACAACAACACAAACCTATCCGCATAACTTAAGATAGTTATCCGAACGTGCCCAATGAAGCTGTACAGCTTTCTGACCAGACCACAGATTAGCCACATGAAGATGAGAATCCCCGGCAGCCATTTTAATTTGCCTACAAGCTTGAACTGTCAGATTGCAGATAAAAAATGAGAATGTGTGTATAAAAACCTTACACATAGACAGAAGGGATCTCACACACCTGGTTAAATTGTTGTTGCAATTCACATCTATTCATCGACGCGGGAAGAAATTACATATACAACAATGTAAACAAATGGGTTTTAGAGGGTGAAACGTACGAAACATTCTCATCTGCATGTGGCTAATCTGTGTTTCTGACATTCTGACTGCAGAAGCACTGATATTTATAACTTTAGAAATTGAAAAGAGCTTGAAGCGCCTTTCAACCCCATATAAACACTCATCGTGTTGAAATGGGCTTCAATGGGCATCAACTTTGAATTGTCATAAATGCTGCACGCAAAAGTTAAAAGCTGGTGAACTCTTGCAGCTGCGGCTACGTCACGTTGTGTTCGCAACATTGGGAGGTATTCATATTCGATGATTACAACAACAAAGAAAAATCGGAATTGGAAAAATCGGGCAATGTAAATGCGGGCTAACGAAACAGGAACACAGTGAAAATAGTGCTAGCCGTGTTTTTTTCAAACCCCGGGGAATTGGGAACTTCCACCAGACGTCAGTGGCTAAAAAGCAAAAAAAAAAAACACAATAGTTTGACTATAGATCTCTGCCACCAAATGTCAGAAGCGTCAGTGTAAAATTTGTAAAAAAAAAAAAAAACAACAATCTGACGGCACTCCCTGGTTGGAAAACAAAACCAAATATCAAAGGTACGAAGGCGAGCCAAAAAAGTTGTGTGTTTAAAATAGTGATGAATATGTATTAAAATTAGTTTTTTTTGTTGTCAAACACTTGAAAAAATGTTCACTAAAGTGTTTAGACACTACTGAATAGGTAATTCGACCGCAAATCTAAGTTTTCACTTCCAAATACAAAAAATAATCAAATGACCGCCTTTTTAACACTGGCAAGAGCATGTAAATATTTTCCAACCAGTTTTTGTTTTTAAATGTCAAATTAGAAAGAGAAAAGACAAATCTTGGAAGAGCTCTATTGTCAGGGAAAACAAAAAACATGTAATTGTGCATTTATGACCTTTGTTTGTTTCCCCTGCATCTTTTTATGTCAAAGTTTTTTTTTTCTTACTTGAGAACTGTCAAAGTTAGAAAGAGAAGAGATAATGATAGTTTCTGGAAAAGCCTAATTTGGAACTTCCACCAGACTTCAGTACCAAACAAGCAAAAAAAAAATCAATAGTATGACAGAAAAATATGTAGGGAAAATAAAAAGCATGTGATTGTGATTGGTCGTTTGTTTGTTTTCCCTACATATTTGTATGTCAAAATCAGAAAGAGAAAAGACAAAGATAGTTTCTGGAAAAGCCTTATTTGGTTGAAAGAAACGACATTGGGGACTAGCGACGCCATTACAGAAAAAAAAATGGAGTTTCCATACAAACTTTCGATAACAAGTATACAATTCATGTCGGTAACTCAGTTTTCCTCCGTGCTGAAGTGAAGCCCCGAGAATTCTCCGCGCTTAGCTAAGCCCGAAGGGGAAAATGTAAATTGCAGGACAGGACCTCGTTTCTTTCGACCAATTTCCTCGGGGCTTGCAAAAAAACACAGCTACTGATGCGCTATTCAGTAAAACGACACATGTAATCAGGCACTATAATTGCTAAAGCTGGCCATACACGATCAAGCCATTTGGCTCGGAGCCAATTTGGCTCGTGGATTTCCGACCGGCTTAAAATCAAAATCGCTCAGTTGAGCCCAATCACACGATGCAATTTGGCTCGGCCAGCCATTTGGCTCGATCGTGTATGGCCTGCTTAAGGCCTGGTGCCCAGTAGGCAACTTAGTTGCCAGCAACTTTTAGTTGCCAGCAACTTTTAGTTGCTGGGTATTGCCGGCAATTCTGAGCAACTAAACTTGCCTGCCCTCGCCCACTAGGTAACTTCTGAGCAAGTTTTGAGAATTAATATTTGTGGTTTTTGTATTTAATTTTCTATAAAAACATGTAACACCTGAACATATCTCAATTTGACCTGTCTAAAATGCAAAATCGATGTAACATTTCAATGGATAACAAATAAAAACGTTTAATTTTCGAAAGTTGCTCGGAAATTGCTTAGTGAGAGGGGTCAGCAACTAAAAGTTGCCCGGAGTTGCCGGCAACTTAGTTCCGTCAACAACTCCGAGCAACTTAAAGTTGCCGGCAACTAAGTTGCCCAGTGGGTGCTCTCCCATATAAGCCAATGTAATTGAATCGGGAGCAACTAAAAGTTGCTGGAGTGAGAAACTAAAAGCTGCCTAGTGGGCAGCAGGCCTAAAGCCGGAACCACACTACTCTCGCCATTACAATGCATTTCATAGATTTCGAGACAACACACCACACGATACAAATATGGTTATTCGCATATGAAATACATTAGAGCGATATCGACACATCACTCCAAAACACACCCCACGAGACATACTTTTTTTGGCTTAAGTCCCCTTTCACACAAAGAAACAAGTTGCTGGAGATTTTATGACGTTTGCTTTTAATTGCTTCTAAAATCTCTTGTACTTTTCACACGAAGCTTTTCTGTACTTTCCATATAAAGTCTCTTGCTTGAACGTACATCACCTAATAAAAGAGAACTGCCGAATTTAGGTCATGACTCAAAATTCATGGTGTAATAGCGGACGGCGCGGCGCACAGGACGAAATTTTAAAGAAGAATTCGAAGAGAGTTACGACGAAAAAGTCGTTGTGTAATACCAGACTATGAAATGCTAAACTCATAATTTCCGAGTTTTCCACTAAAAACGATTTTACATCGTACTAAATCGACTAAAATTTTGGCCTAACAAAAGGAAAACTATTACTACGTTTTCATAAGGCCAAATGAGGTAATTTCGTTGAAAATTTCCAAATTAGTTCCGAAATTGTCTTATTTCCCATGGAAATTCACATTTCGAAATGGAGATAAATTCAACCAAATTTGCACGAAATCAGGTTGGAAATAAGACACAAACATGAACACACCTAAATTGATTTAGAATCGAACAACTGCTGATTCAAGTCAAGTGTCAAAATTGAAGTAAAAGACGTCAAATACATTTGGGCAGTCAAACCTTGTCAGAGCAGGTTATAAACAAACTCTTTGATTGTGTAGTGCAATCGAATAATAACATAGTGATTTGTTAATTTTAAATTGGCTCAAAATATTATTATAAAGTATACGTTTTCTGTTTAAACTTTTGCTTATAACAATAAAAAGATCAAAGTTCTATTACGAACGTTAAAAAAATGTTAAAACTTTAAAATTTTAGTTATTTTATTAAATTTGTTCTTGTGAATCTGACTAAACTTCGGAAAACTTTTCGTACAATGAATTTTCCTTGAAAATGCTTGTTTTTTTCTCACAGAGGCGTTTCAAACTATTCAATAAATGTTATTACACTAAAATTTACGAATCAATTGATATTACAAAATTATATTTTCTATTAAAAAAAAGTGAATAATAAAAATCACTGAAAAGATCATTCGCTGTTTAACCTCTGACTAGGATTCTATAACTGTAAGAACAAGACGGAAAAAAGACAAAGATAGTTTCCCGAAAAGCCCACTACAAAAAAAAAAAAAAACAAATCAAAATATTTTTCACGGAAAACTGAAAAAACAATTCGATAAATACAATTAGAAAATACTAATATTAATTTGTGAGTCATACAAATCGGTACATCCGATTAAATTGCAGAATCGCCTCGATCTGATTTGCAGGGAAATATGCTGTGGAAAGACATGCCATATCTTCTAAAAGGTTTGAAGTTTTACATTTAGGGTCAATTTACGTGTTCCTACGTCCCTAGGATTTACGCATAGGTACCTTGGCTTTTTTTTAGAGTCTGTCTAAAGGCACGTAGTTTCGCGTACGCGAAATTAGTTCTCATACCTAAACAGTGAGGTATGTATGGGGGGCATGCTGCCCCCTGCAACCCCCCTGCTTGGCTTCACTATAGGATTTGGGGTAGGTGCAAGGTTGGTTATACGCAAAGTCTTTTTTGGATTTAAAGGAACCTCACTGTTTAGGTATGAGAACTAATTTCGCGTACGCGAAACTACGTGCCTTTAGACAGACTCTAAAAAAAAGCCAAGGTACCTATGCGTAAATCCTAGGGACGTAGGAACACGTAAATTGACCCTAAATGTAAAACTTCAAACCTTTTAGAAGATATGGCATGTCTTTCCACAGCATATTTCCCTGCAAATCAGATCGAGGCGATTCTGCAATTTAATCGGATGTACCGATTTGTATGACTCACAAATTAATATTAGTATTTTCTAATTGTATTTATCGAATTGTTTTTTCAGTTTTCCGTGAAAAATATTTTGATTTGTTTTTTTTTTTTTTTGTAGTGGGCTTTTCGGGAAACTATCTTTGTCTTTTTTCCGTCTTGTTCTTACAGTTATAGAATCCTAGTCAGAGGTTAAACAGCGAATGATCTTTTCAGTGATTTTTATTATTCACTTTTTTTTAATAGAAAATATAATTTTGTAATATCAATTGATTCGTAAATTTTAGTGTAATAACATTTATTGAATAGTTTGAAACGCCTCTGTGAGAAAAAAACAAGCATTTTCAAGGAAAATTCATTGTACGAAAAGTTTTCCGAAGTTTAGTCAGATTCACAAGAACAAATTTAATAAAATAACTAAAATTTTAAAGTTTTAACATTTTTTTAACGTTCGTAATAGAACTTTGATCTTTTTATTGTTATAAGCAAAAGTTTAAACAGAAAACGTATACTTTATAATAATATTTTGAGCCAATTTAAAATTAACAAATCACTATGTTATTATTCGATTGCACTACACAATCAAAGAGTTTGTTTATAACCTGCTCTGACAAGGTTTGACTGCCCAAATGTATTTGACGTCTTTTACTTCAATTTTGACACTTGACTTGAATCAGCAGTTGTTCGATTCTAAATCAATTTAGGTGTGTTCATGTTTGTGTCTTATTTCCAACCTGATTTCGTGCAAATTTGGTTGAATTTATCTCCATTTCGAAATGTGAATTTCCATGGGAAATAAGACAATTTCGGAACTAATTTGGAAATTTTCAACGAAATTACCTCATTTGGCCTTATGAAAACGTAGTAATAGTTTTCCTTTTGTTAGGCCAAAATTTTAGTCGATTTAGTACGATGTAAAATCGTTTTTAGTGGAAAACTCGGAAATTATGAGTTTAGCATTTCATAGTCTGGTATTACACAACGACTTTTTCGTCGTAACTCTCTTCGAATTCTTCTTTAAAATTTCGTCCTGTGCGCCGCGCCGTCCGCTATTACACCATGAATTTTGAGTCATGACCTAAATTCGGCAGTTCTCTTTTATTAGGTGATGTACGTTCAAGCAAGAGACTTTATATGGAAAGTACAGAAAAGCTTCGTGTGAAAAGTACAAGAGATTTTAGAAGCAATTAAAAGCAAACGTCATAAAATCTCCAGCAACTTGTTTCTTTGTGTGAAAGGGGACTTAAGCCAAAAAAAGTATGTCTCGTGGGGTGTGTTTTGGAGTGATGTGTCGATATCGCTCTAATGTATTTCATATGCGAATAACCATATTTGTATCGTGTGGTGTGTTGTCTCGAAATCTATGAAATGCATTGTAATGGCGAGAGTAGTGTGGTTCCGGCTTTAGGCCTGCTGCCCACTAGGCAGCTTTTAGTTTCTCACTCCAGCAACTTTTAGTTGCTCCCGATTCAATTACATTGGCTTATATGGGAGAGCACCCACTGGGCAACTTAGTTGCCGGCAACTTTAAGTTGCTCGGAGTTGTTGACGGAACTAAGTTGCCGGCAACTCCGGGCAACTTTTAGTTGCTGACCCCTCTCACTAAGCAATTTCCGAGCAACTTTCGAAAATTAAACGTTTTTATTTGTTATCCATTGAAATGTTACATCGATTTTGCATTTTAGACAGGTCAAATTGAGATATGTTCAGGTGTTACATGTTTTTATAGAAAATTAAATACAAAAACCACAAATATTAATTCTCAAAACTTGCTCAGAAGTTACCTAGTGGGCGAGGGCAGGCAAGTTTAGTTGCTCAGAATTGCCGGCAATACCCAGCAACTAAAAGTTGCTGGCAACTAAAAGTTGCTGGCAACTAAGTTGCCTACTGGGCACCAGGCCTTAAGCAGGCCATACACGATCGAGCCAAATGGCTGGCCGAGCCAAATTGCATCGTGTGATTGGGCTCAACTGAGCGATTTTGATTTTAAGCCGGTCGGAAATCCACGAGCCAAATTGGCTCCGAGCCAAATGGCTTGATCGTGTATGGCCAGCTTTAGCAATTATAGTGCCTGATTACATGTGTCGTTTTACTGAATAGCGCATCAGTAGCTGTGTTTTTTTGCAAGCCCCGAGGAAATTGGTCGAAAGAAACGAGGTCCTGTCCTGCAATTTACATTTTCCCCTTCGGGCTTAGCTAAGCGCGGAGAATTCTCGGGGCTTCACTTCAGCACGGAGGAAAACTGAGTTACCGACATGAATTGTATACTTGTTATCGAAAGTTTGTATGGAAACTCCATTTTTTTTTCTGTAATGGCGTCGCTAGTCCCCAATGTCGTTTCTTTCAACCAAATAAGGCTTTTCCAGAAACTATCTTTGTCTTTTCTCTTTCTGATTTTGACATACAAATATGTAGGGAAAACAAACAAACGACCAATCACAATCACATGCTTTTTATTTTCCCTACATATTTTTCTGTCATACTATTGATTTTTTTTTTGCTTGTTTGGTACTGAAGTCTGGTGGAAGTTCCAAATTAGGCTTTTCCAGAAACTATCATTATCTCTTCTCTTTCTAACTTTGACAGTTCTCAAGTAAGAAAAAAAAAACTTTGACATAAAAAGATGCAGGGGAAACAAACAAAGGTCATAAATGCACAATTACATGTTTTTTGTTTTCCCTGACAATAGAGCTCTTCCAAGATTTGTCTTTTCTCTTTCTAATTTGACATTTAAAAACAAAAACTGGTTGGAAAATATTTACATGCTCTTGCCAGTGTTAAAAAGGCGGTCATTTGATTATTTTTTGTATTTGGAAGTGAAAACTTAGATTTGCGGTCGAATTACCTATTCAGTAGTGTCTAAACACTTTAGTGAACATTTTTTCAAGTGTTTGACAACAAAAAAAACTAATTTTAATACATATTCATCACTATTTTAAACACACAACTTTTTTGGCTCGCCTTCGTACCTTTGATATTTGGTTTTGTTTTCCAACCAGGGAGTGCCGTCAGATTGTTGTTTTTTTTTTTTTTTACAAATTTTACACTGACGCTTCTGACATTTGGTGGCAGAGATCTATAGTCAAACTATTGTGTTTTTTTTTTTTGCTTTTTAGCCACTGACGTCTGGTGGAAGTTCCCAATTCCCCGGGGTTTGAAAAAAACACGGCTAGCACTATTTTCACTGTGTTCCTGTTTCGTTAGCCCGCATTTACATTGCCCGATTTTTCCAATTCCGATTTTTCTTTGTTGTTGTAATCATCGAATATGAATACCTCCCAATGTTGCGAACACAACGTGACGTAGCCGCAGCTGCAAGAGTTCACCAGCTTTTAACTTTTGCGTGCAGCATTTATGACAATTCAAAGTTGATGCCCATTGAAGCCCATTTCAACACGATGAGTGTTTATATGGGGTTGAAAGGCGCTTCAAGCTCTTTTCAATTTCTAAAGTTATAAATATCAGTGCTTCTGCAGTCAGAATGTCAGAAACACAGATTAGCCACATGCAGATGAGAATGTTTCGTACGTTTCACCCTCTAAAACCCATTTGTTTACATTGTTGTATATGTAATTTCTTCCCGCGTCGATGAATAGATGTGAATTGCAACAACAATTTAACCAGGTGTGTGAGATCCCTTCTGTCTATGTGTAAGGTTTTTATACACACATTCTCATTTTTTATCTGCAATCTGACAGTTCAAGCTTGTAGGCAAATTAAAATGGCTGCCGGGGATTCTCATCTTCATGTGGCTAATCTGTGGTCTGGTCAGAAAGCTGTACAGCTTCATTGGGCACGTTCGGATAACTATCTTAAGTTATGCGGATAGGTTTGTGTTGTTGTAATCCCTTGTTGAAAAATATCTGATGTCAGCTGATGCAACAAAAACTCAAGCAATCTGAAAATTTTTGGGATAGGTGGATAGCCTATCGGATAGTTGCCCGAATGCGGCCATTGTGGACACGTAAAAAAAGAACGTACGACACTTTTTGACAACTCGTCTTAACATTTTCTAATTTAACTAGTTTTTGTTTGAAAACTTCGTCAAAAAAATTTTTAGAATTTTTTAGAATTTTTTTCTCTCCACAACTAACTTACAACAAAAAAGCTACAATTAATGCCATCTTTAGATTTTCCAATTTGCTTTTCTAATGCCTGGACTGAGAGTGTCAAGTTAGCACTACCTACCTAGTTTTTGTTTGAAAACTTCGTCAAAAAAATTTTTAGAATTTTTTTCTCTCCACAACTAATTTACAACAAAAAAGCTTCAATTAATGCCATCTTAAGTTTTTCTAATTTGCTTTTCTAATGCCTGGACTCAGAGTGTCAAGTTAGCACTACCTACCTAGTTTTTGTTTGAAAACTTCGTCAAAAAAATTTTTAGAATTTTTTTCTCTCCACAACTAATTTACAACAAAAAAGCTACAATTAATGCCATCTTTAGATTTTCTAATTTGCTTTTCTAATGCCTGGTTTCAGAGTGTCAACTTAGCACTACCTACCTAGTTTTTGTTTGAAAACTTCGTCAAAAAAATTTTTAGAATTTTTTTCTCTCCACAACTAATTTACAACAAAAAAGCTACAATTAATGCCATCTTTAGATTTTCCAATTTGCTTTTCTAATGCCTGGTCTCAGAGTGTCAACTTAGCACTACCTACTTAGTTTTTGTTTGAAAACTTCGTCAAAAATTTTTTTAGAATTTTTTTCTCTCCACAACTAATTTACAACGAAAAAGCTACAATTAATGCCATCTTTAGATTTTCCAATTTGCTTTTCTAATGCCTGGACTGAGAGTGTCAAGTTAGCACTACCTACCTAGTTTTTGTTTGAAAACTTCGTCAAAAAAATTTTTAGAATTTTTTTCTCTCCACAACTAATTTAAAACAAAAAAGCTACAATTAATGCCATCTTTAGATTTTCCAATTTGCTTTTCTAATGCCTGGACTCAGAGTGTCAAGTTAGCACTACCTACCTAGTTTTTGTTTGAAAACTTCGTAAAAAAAATTTTTAGAATTTTTTTCTCTCCACAACTAATTTACAACAAAAAAGCTACAATTAATGCCATCTTTAGATTTTCCAATTTGCTTTTCTAATGCCTGGTCTCAGAGTGTCAACTTAGCACTACCTACTTAGTTTTTGTTTGAAAACTTCGTCAAAAATTTTTTTAGAATTTTTTTCTCTCCACAACTAATTTACAACAAAAAAGCTACAATTAATGCCATCTTTAGATTTTCCAATTTGCTTTTCTAATGCCTGGACTCAGAGTGTCAAGTTAGCACTACCTACCTAGTTTTTGTTTGAAAACTTCGTCAAAAAAATTTTTAGAATTTTTTTCTCTCCACAACTAATTTACAACAAAAAAGCTACAATTAATGCCATCTTTAGATTTTCCAATTTGCTTTTCTAATGCCTGGACTCAGAGTGTCAAGTTAGCACTACCTACCTAGTTTTTGTTTGAAAACTTCGTCAACAAAATTTTTAGAATTTTTTTCTCTCCACAACTAATTTACAACAAAAAAGCTACAATTAATGCCATCTTTAGATTTTCCAATTTGCTTTTCTAATGCCTGGTCTCAGAGTGTCAACTTAGCACTACCTACTTAGTTTTTGTTTGAAAACTTCGTCAAAAATTTTTTTAGAATTTTTTTCTCTCCACAACTAATTTACAACAAAAAAGCTACAATTAATGACATCTTTAGATTTTCCAATTTGCTTTTCTAATGCCTGGACTCAGAGTGTCAAGTTAGCACTACCTACCTAGTTTTTGTTTGAAAACTTCGTCAAAAAAATTTTTAGAATTTTTTTCTCTCCACATCTAATTTACAACAAAAAAGCTACAATTAATGCCATCTTTAGATTTTCCAATTAGCTTTTCTAATGCCTGGACTGAGAGTGTCAAGTTAGCACTACCTACCTAGTTTTTGTTTGAAAACTTCGTCAAAAAAATTTTTAGAATTTTTTTCTCTCCACAACTAATTTACAACAAAAAAGCTACAATTAATGCCATCTTTAGATTTTCTAATTTGCTTTTCTAATGCCTGGTTTCAGAGTGTCAACTTAGCACTACCTACTTAGTTTTTGTTTGAAAACTTCGTCAAAAAAATTTTTAGAATTTTTTTCTCTCCACAACTAATTTACAACAAAAAAGCTACAATTAATGACATCTTTAGATTTTCCAATTTGCTTTTCTAATGCCTGGACTGAGAGTGTCAAGTTAGCACTACCTACCTAGTTTTTGTTTGAAAACTTCGTCAAAAAATTTTTTAGAATTTTTTTCTCTCCACAACTAATTTACAACAAAAAAGCTACAATTAATGCCATCTTTAGATTTTCCAATTTGCTTTTCTAATGCCTGGACTCAGAGTGTCAAGTTAGCACTACCTACCTAGTTTTTGTTTGAAAACTTCGTCAAAAAAATTTTTAGAATTTTTTTCTCTCCACATCTAATTTACAACAAAAAAGCTACAATTAATGCCATCTTTAGATTTTCCAATTAGCTTTTCTAATGCCTGGACTGAGAGTGTCAAGTTAGCACTACCTACTTAGTTTTTGTTTGAAAACTTCGTCAAAAAAATTTTTAGAATTTTTTTCTCTCCACAACTAATTTACAACAAAAAAGCTACAATTAATGCCATCTTTATATTTTCTAATTTGCTTTTCTAATGCCTGGTCTCAGAGTGTCAACTTAGCACTACCTACTTAGTTTCTGTTTGAAAACTTCGTCAACAAAATTTTTAGAATTTTTTTCTCTCCACAACTAATTTACAACAAAAAAGCTACAATTAATGCCATCTTTAGATTTTCCAATTTGCTTTTCTAATGCCTGGACTGAGAGTGTCAAGTTAGCACTACCTACCTAGTTTTTGTTTGAAAACTTCGTCAAAAAAATTTTTAGAATTTTTTTCTCTCCACAACTAATTTACAACAAAAAAGCTACAATTAATGCCATCTTAAGTTTTTCTAATTTGCTTTTCTAATGCCTGGACTCAGAGTGTCAAGTTAGCACTACCTACCTAGTTTTTGTTTGAAAACTTCGTCAAAAAAAGTTTTAGAATTTTTTCCTCTCCACAACTAATTTACAACGAAAAAGCTACAATTAATGCCATCTTTAGATTTTCCAATTTGCTTTTCTAATGCCTGGACTGAGAGTGTCAAGTTAGCACTACCTACCTAGTTTTTGT
This sequence comes from Leucozona laternaria, assembly GCA_932273885.2. Lineage (NCBI taxonomy): Eukaryota > Metazoa > Arthropoda > Insecta > Diptera > Syrphidae > Leucozona > Leucozona laternaria. The sequence continues at coordinate 93,314,680 of OW026368.1, forward strand.
TTGAAAACTTCGTCAAAAAAATTTTTAGAATTTTTTCCTCTCCACAACTAATTTACAACGAAAAAGCTACAGTTAATGCCATCTTTAGATTTTCCAATTTGCTTTTCTAATGCCTGGACTGAGAGTGTCAAGTTAGCACTACCTACCTAGTTTTTGTTTGAAAACTTCGTCAAAAATTTTTTTAGAATTTTTTTCTCTCCACAACTAATTTACAACAAAAAAGCTACAATTAATGACATCTTTAGATTTTCCAATTTGCTTTTCTAATGCCTGGACTCAGAGTGTCAAGTTAGCACTACCTACCTAGTTTTTGTTTGAAAACTTCGTCAAAAAAATTTTTAGAATTTTTTTCTCTCCACAACTAATTTACAACAAAAAAGCTACAATTAATGCCATCTTTAGATTTTCCAATTTGCTTTTCTAATGCCTGGACTCAGAGTGTCAAGTTAGCACTACCTACCTAGTTTTTGTTTGAAAACTTCGTCAACAAAATTTTTAGAATTTTTTTCTCTCCACAACTAATTTACAACAAAAAAGCTACAATTAATGCCATCTTTAGATTTTCCAATTTGCTTTTCTAATGCCTGGTCTCAGAGTGTCAACTTAGCACTACCTACTTAGTTTTTGTTTGAAAACTTCGTCAAAAATTTTTTTAGAATTTTTTTCTCTCCACAACTAATTTACAACAAAAAAGCTACAATTAATGACATCTTTAGATTTTCCAATTTGCTTTTCTAATGCCTGGACTCAGAGTGTCAAGTTAGCACTACCTACCTAGTTTTTGTTTGAAAACTTCGTCAAAAAAATTTTTAGAATTTTTTTCTCTCCACATCTAATTTACAACAAAAAAGCTACAATTAATGCCATCTTTAGATTTTCCAATTAGCTTTTCTAATGCCTGGACTGAGAGTGTCAAGTTAGCACTACCTACCTAGTTTTTGTTTGAAAACTTCGTCAAAAAAATTTTTAGAATTTTTTTCTCTCCACAACTAATTTACAACAAAAAAGCTACAATTAATGCCATCTTTAGATTTTCCAATTTGCTTTTCTAATGCCTGGTCTCAGAGTGTCAACTTAGCACTACCTACTTAGTTTCTGTTTGAAAACTTCGTCAAAAAAATTTTTAGAATCTTTTTCTCTCCACAACTAATTTACAACAAAAAAGCTACAATTAATGCCATCTTTAGATTTTCCAATTTGCTTTTCTAATGCCTGGACTCAGAGTGTCAAGTTAGCACTACCTACCTAGTTTTTGTTTGAAAACTTCGTCAAAAAAATTTTTAGAATTTTTTTCTCTCCACAACTAATTTACAACAAAAAAGCTACAATTAATGCCATCTTTAGATTTTCCAATTTGCTTTTCTAATGCCTGGTCTCAGAGTGTCAACTTAGCACTACCTACTTAGTTTTTGTTTGAAAACTTCGTCAAAAATTTTGTTAGAATTTTTTTCTCTCCACAACTAATTTACAACAAAAAAGCTACAATTAATGCCATCTTTAGATTTTCCAATTTGCTTTTCTAATGCCTGGACTGAGAGTGTCAAGTTAGCACTACCTACCTAGTTTTTGTTTGAAAACTTCGTCAAAAAAATTTTTAGAATTTTTCTCTCCACAACTAATTTACAACAAAAAAGCTACAATTAATGCCATCTTAAGTTTTTCTAATTTGCTTTTCTAATGCCTGGACTCAGAGTGTCAAGTTAGCACCACCTACCTAGTTTTTGTTTGAAAACTTCGTCAAAAAAAGTTTTAGAATTTTTTCCTCTCCACAACTAATTTACAACGAAAAAGCTACAATTAATGCCATCTTTAGATTTTCCAATTTGCTTTTCTAATGCCTGGACTGAGAGTGTCAAGTTAGCACTACCTACCTAGTTTTTGTTTGAAAACTTCGTCAAAAAAATTTTTAGAATTTTTTCCTCTCCACAACTAATTTACAACGAAAAAGCTACAATTAATGCCATCTTTAGATTTTCCAATTTGCTTTTCTAGTGCCTGGACTGAGAGTGTCAAGTTAGCACTACCTACCTAGTTTTTGTTTGAAAACTTCGTCAAAAATTTTTTTAGAATTTTTTTCTCTCCACAACTAATTTACAACAAAAAAGCTACAATTAATGACATCTTTAGATTTTCCAATTTGCTTTTCTAATGCCTGGACTCAGAGTGTCAAGTTAGCACTACCTACCTATTTTTTTTTGAAAACTTCGTCAAAAAAATTTTTAGAATTTTTTTCTCTCCACAACTAATTTACAACAAAAAAGCTACAATTAATGCCATCTTTAGATTTTCCAATTTGCTTTTCTAATGCCTGGACTCAGAGTGTCAAGTTAGCACTACCTACCTTGTTTTTGTTTAAAAAATTCGTCAAAAAAATTTTTAGAATTTTTTTCTCTCCACAACTAATTTACTACAAAAAAGCTACAATTAATTGTGTACTTTGTTTTTTAAATTTCCTAAAGTGTAGTGCTAACTTGATATCAAGTTAGCACTACATACCATGTTTTTTTTTAATACAAGGATTCTTATGGCAAAAAAATTTTTAGAATTTTTTTCTTTCCACAACAAATTTACAACAAAAAAACTACAATTAACTGTGTTATTAGTTTTTTTATTTTCTGAAAGTGTAATGCTAACTTGATATCAAGTTAGCACTACATACCATTTTTTTATTAAATAGTAGAGCTACAAATTTTTTTTTTCCACAACTAATTTACTACTAAAAAGCTACAATTAACTGTGTACTTAGTTTATTTAATTTCTAAAAGTGTAGTGCTAACTTGACACACGTCCATTTTGCCAACATACGCAAATGTTGGCTGTCAATTTGACGTTGTAAGTTGTTCTTCCTATTGAATATACACAAACATTTTTAGCTATATATTTATTTCGGGTAACGTTTGAAATGGCACGAACATGAATATTTATCTTCAAAATAGAAATGGCCCAGCATTTATTCGTAGAAGGGGAGGTGCGTGTTGGAGATAGTATAGATACATGGAGCGGCACAAGTAAAAATATTCGCAGTAGACTACCGGCGAAACATTGACAAACCTACACATACATATATTTACTTTGTTTTGTGTATATTGTGAACTTAAACATGTTAATCTGCCTACAATACATTAATGAGCATAAATGATGATCAGATCAGTTTACATTCATCCTGGGATGATGAGTTCTGTTGATTTGATGATTAAATATGACCGAACAAGGAATAATAACTTTATAGATTCAAAGGTACTATAAGGGAAGGGGTAACAAAACGAATTTCATTTAGTGAATTGTGATGCTAATGTGTAAAACTGTAAATCATATATTTGATGATTGATTGTAAGACCAGTATTCTTTTATTCAAGCCGTTTTAGGGATGAAGCCGAAGAGTTTTTGGTTAAATAAAAACCTTCGCAGGGGGATTGAAAGTTAACTAAAGCTTAAAGTGTATAATCATGAAAGTGTCAATTCGCTTCTTAAATTCAAAAATAAAATGTTCTTTGACCTAGGAGGATTATTTGTTGGTTAAAATGGTGGGTTATTGCATGTCTCTGTTTAGGATTTTTTGAATTATTTTTTCATCTGCTGTTTTTCCACAAGGGATTAGGGAAAGTTATCCAGGCAGCAGGTGTTTAAATATATATGTACATACATCGAACAGAAATGACAATATTTAAATTTACATGTTGTCGATTCGTTTTAATACTAAATTTTCAACTTACAAAAAATATTCGGAAAATTAAATTGTTAGTATTTACATTGGGCGACGAGCTTGGTCGTCTACTTCCGAAATTGAAGTGGGAATGCGTGTGTTAACTCCTCCAACAGAAAAAAATCTTACATTCATTTCCATTAAAAGAATTATAAATTTATAACACATACATATGCATATAAAAATTTCAAACAATTTTCAAAATATCTCTGCTAATGAACAAAATTGTCTGTCTACAAAAGTCCTTAATCATTAAAAAAAATTATATTTTTTTTAATCCCAAAAAATATATTTTTTTTAAATGTTTGTATACAATATTATTTTAATTTTAGATTAATTCTTCAAAAAAATTTTGGTCAGAATAGGTAGAGCCGTTTAGGAGAAAGTAGAAAATAAAAAAAAAGTTTTATCATCCCAGGTGCCGGTAATAGCAATTTCTTTTATATTTTTTTTTAACCAAAATGCATAAGATATATAATTTTCATAATTTATATACAACAGTTGTATGGCAGTGGCGTTATTTGTTGACTTAAAACAAAAAGGAACTCCTCACTATAAAACCTTACCGAATTTCAAGAAAATCGCTTTAATGGCTTATTTTTTTTTCTTAAGCCCGAGGTTGATTTTTTTAAGAATCCTAAACTTCCCTTTTAGTACCTACATATTGTGTACATTATATCGCCAGTAAATTATCACTTTTAAAAATGTAGGTACGTAGTAGACTTCTGATCAAAATAATAACTAAAAAAAACTATCAAGAAGGTAACAATAATTATTAAACAATGGTACACTGTGACGTATACTTACGTTTTTATTTTTATTTGATTAGTTTTGTCATAGGTATATTTTCTTTATTTTTCTGAGCGTACGTTTACCGTCAAGGCTTTATTTTTGAACGGATGTATTTTGACCGCAATCGCAAAAGAGAGTGCCGAAACCCCTTCAACGTAACCAAGTTTGGCCCTTTCCAAAATAGGAAATCAATTGTTATGGTCATTACGTTCACACAAACTGCGAGTGTAACAAGACGAAGAAATTGTAATCCTTCAACCCATCAGATCGCCTGAGAATGTTGGGGCAGTTGGTCCCTCTTTTTATTAAAATAAATCAAGGTCACAGAGTAACAGTGAATTCAGACAGGCATTTGATTATGTTGGAGGTATTTTTTTTTTCCAAGACTTGATGAATTGGATCCTACAAGACCTAAAGGCCAATATCCATACAGGGTGAGAACAAACGCTAGAAAACACCTTATTTAGTTTTTGGGCAATGGAGGCTTTACCTAGCTGATATAATTTACAAATCTATTTTAAATAAATCTTTAGATATTAAGCTACATTAAAATAAATTAACAAAATTGTGATTCATAAAATGCGATTTATTTCGATTTAAAACTGGAAGGAAGGAAAGGTATCAAGAAAAACTGCTCGTTTAAGGTAGTGAAAGCTATGTTTTTTTCTAATCCCCTAGGGAACTGGACGAAAAAACCAGTCAGTGTTTTTATTGTAAATGCAACAACATCAACTAATACCCTACGGACTTAGTTGAGCCTAGATAATTTTGGGGGATAACCGCACGGAGAAAACGGTGTTACGGGTGTGAATTACATATACTTTGGTATCGATAATTTGTATGAAACCAGTTAGCACCGGGATTGAAAAAAACACGCCTTAAATAAAATATGTAGGTCTCCCAGTTTTTTGAAAAAAGATATAAAAATATTGGGTCTATACAGAGATAGGTTAGGTTAGCTTAGGTTAAGGTAGCTGGCAAACAGAAAAAGCTTGACACACTTAGACCATAGTTCGTCCATTGTGTTACCACAAGAATCTATGAACTTTCCTCCCTATTCGTTGAATTACTTGGAGCTCTTTACGAAGCGTTCGATATTTTGTATGCCAGATCACTAGGATCGTTGGAGTAGTAATCTCCGATATGGAAATTCCGTCGTTGGGATAGAGCAGGAGAAGTACAAAGGAGATGACGAGGAATCGATTCTTCCTCTTCTTCATCCATACAGCTCCTATACAGAAATCATTTGAAAATACTCCGAGCCTCGATGCGTGCTTGTCTATCAAGCAGTGTTCGGTAATTACACCTATTACGGAGCCGATGTGCGGTCTGCTTAGAGATACTAAGCTCTACAGCCTGATTGTTCTGACCTCAAATTGAAGCTAAGGTAGTATCTTTGAAATCGAAATCTAGTCCTTCAGGGTTATTTTTTACAATATTGCGTTCTAAACTCGAGGTCAAAAACTAGGATTATTCATAAGGCCATAACATCATACACAACTCAGCCCAGACTCAGAACTACAGAATATGACGCAAGATCTTCCTTCTTTGAGATGAAAATATTACTTTGTATAATTTGTCTAAAAATATTTGTATTCTGCTGGAAATTACCTTTTTTGACGTAAATATTAGAGTTTCTTTTTTTTTTGCTCTTATAGGTTAGGAAACTTTGAACAACCTGACATCGTGGATTCAAATTCAAGGCATTCAAAATTTTCGAAAAAATATTGTCTGATCCTGTGACGAAAATTGTAATGATCATTGTAATTTGTCTTTGTCTATAAGTTTCCCGATACAAGACAATATTTAAATGAGTAAAAGCAAATGACCTCAAACAAACCACATACTTCATAAAACATACATATTTAAGCCCAACATAAAATACTTAAGTGTCTGTCTCATAAAGTTGATAATCAATATTTATGATTAGTTTGGACAAAAAAATGATTCCAAAAGTATTAAAATGTATATTATATCGAAATAATGTTATGAAAATAAATTAAAATTCATTAACAACACTTGATAATATTTATAATACATACAGGCTCAAAATAAAATAAACCCATATTTTATTTTTGAAAGTATTCAAAGAGTGTTTATAGTTTGCCTAACACCAACACGTGATATAATTCCCATTTGAAATACTTGCCTATATCAATTCAAAACCGATAAACGATGACTATACTGCCCACTAACACTGATTGATACCATAATAAATATACCCAATTCGGTTGCTTTTCTTCATTATTTTGAACCTAATCGGATCAGGAAGAATATATATTACCATTGGTCCAATGGGCTTTATTACCTATACCCATACATACGATAGTATATTGTATCCCGGAAAAGCTCCCATATTCACGGCCATCAAAAGCCTATTATTGTTATCCTGGAAACAATATTGAATTAAACGTTAGTTCTTGACCCCTTAGGTAACGCTATTTATTTCTTCATTGATAAATTATTATCTACATCCAATATACAACATCCTTATAATAGTCCTACACGTTTTAAGTATAATATAGGTACTCAAAAAGGAGGGAAACAATAGGATGTATGTTCCTGCATATCCAAAAGCAAGGAGTAGGTATACATTTTATCCCAAAGGAATATAGGCGCTCTACGCATAATATAAGGTCATAGAACATTGTTATAGCTTAATTTGTCTGCTAAATGTGTTTATGTGTGTCACAAAATTAGGAAAACAAAAACATAATAAAGATTCATCACCGAAACGGGGTCATCTGATATGGTTTAAGTTAGTGCGAAGGAGTATTTATAGTAGTTCAAGCGAAGTCGTCAGTTTTTTTTTTTTGGAAAGAAAGGTACTTGGTACTTTAGGTAGTGAGATTCAGAGGGATAAATTGTGCCATGGCATAATCAAGTGTGTAAATCAAAGTTTAGAAAAAAGGTTCACTGTGTTAGATAAGCTATGTATGTATATCGTTATATTGACGTTTTTCTTTAAATATCGAAAAAAGATTTGGCCTGTTTCATTGATCTCAAGTCAATTTTTTAGTGAGTTTTTACCTTACGTAACGTTATGTAATGTAACATTATGTAACGTAATGTAACGTAACGTACTGTTTTAACAACATACAAATTATTTTATTCAATTTTGTACTAAATTTACTGTTCCGATGATTGCTTTTTGCCTCATACTTAAAAGCTTACGGCCGTATCTATTAGATTTTTTTAATACGCTTCTTAAAAGTTAATTGTTTAAGATTGATTAGATACTAAATTTGCCTTTAAGCAATTTTAGTTGAATTCTTATCTGTATAATCGATTTTCTATTGGTGCTTAACTAAACGATCGTAATGTAACGTAACCCAAGAAAATTCCCAATTCTGCTCAGAAGCTAATAAGAGAGAAGCAACTACGGACGTTTAGTGTATAGTCCAAGGCAAAAAAGAAATAAAACCACACTCCATTTTGCTCTATGATGTCTTTTCAGATGTCAACAAAATTATATATATTGAAAATGGCTTTGAATAACCTTTAAATGCGGTGGATGGCGTTTAAGTTAAGAGGCCTTTAAGTAACGTTGTTTAAATGTGAAAATTGATTATAGATACCGATTTTACATTCCAGAGCGATATAGAGGTATTTTAAAGTTAAGAAGGCTTTGAAATTTCTTGACATAGATACGGCTGTTAGTAAGTAAGTAATTTTGTTTATATCAGAAATTTATAACAATTTAAAAACATAAATCTTGAGTTTTACTTAAATTAGTGAAACGGTATTTGTATACAAAATAATCGATATAACTATCTAAAAATCGTTAAACAAATAATCGAGTGCATCAAGGACTTATTTAAACCGTCTGTTGAGATTAAACTTCCATTATAATAATATGATCCTAGATCCAGTGTTTAAGAAGTGGTTGTTTTTTCAGTTATGGTTGTTGTTTTTTGTAGTTTTTCATAGTAAAATTATGTAACGTTGTAAGAATTATGTTCAGTATAAAACTTTATCAATGAACTCAACCCTGCTTCTTCATTCAAAATTTTGACCCTATTTCCATGTGCTATAGAAAATCTTCCATTGAAAAATATTAGCCCTCATCTTGCTTTAAAAACCAGATTATTTTAGATCGATGTCGATACTTTTTTTTGTCCCAAAGGCATGCCAAGTTAAATTCAAGGTAATTTTTGCCTCCTGAGCCCTATTTTTAAAATGTCCTGTCATGCATAACCCGGGTGTAACCCACACTCTAAAATATTTGTATTTATTAACTAAAAACTAAGGGCCAGTTTCACAGTCGACACTTACCAAAATAAGTGGCACTTAAGTTTCCCATATTAGGAAATTAAGCTAAATTTCATAGCTAGCGTAAGTGTGGAACTTAAGTCACCAACATCGGAGACTTAAGTGCCACTTATTCAGGTAACAGTGAACGGTGATATTGGAAAATAATCTTTCAAATTCCCCACTTAAGTGTCACTTTTCTGACTGTGAAACTGGCCCTAAGTCCTCCTATAGCGTAAATGCGGTGATCGAGGGAAATGTTTGAGATTTCCTTTGAAAAGCTAGAGACACTTTCATGTCTTTTTAGTCCATATATGTAACGGGCAGTATTATTATAGATGACATTTAGCTTCCTCATACTGACAGCATCGCAGTCGCAAAAAATTTGGCACCCAAATGTTAGAATTGGTAGAACCAGCGTTTTAGCCAGCATTAAACGTATTTTTAAGGGAGTGAAATACTGCGAAATCCATAACATACGAAGAACTCCATAAACCTTTTCTACCGCTGCGTCAATGTGCATATCCCAACTTAACGAACTATTGAATAACGTTCCCGAATTTCTAGCTCTTTCGATATATTTCGAGGATAATGGGTGGAAAATAGGATAGGTTCAAAGGGTTTCTGCTCACCACAATGCATTTGGACTTCGTTGATGGTGTTAGCGCAATCTTCGATTAGCCCGAGTGGACAGCACTTAAATAGTTGGACATCGTCCGCATACATTTGTATGAATGAAGATGAAATAAGTGAGGGGAGCTCATTTATGTAGAGGGAGAAAAGCAGAGGTCCAAGTATTGATCCTTGAGGAACCCCTCTCACAGTGGGTATAGGTAATTCGAAATATTAGAACCTATGACTACCGCTTGCTTCCCATCACTAAGATAGGAAAACAAAAGGTTGACAGCCGAAGTAGAAAAATTATAAAGCGTCGACAGTTTAGTACAAAGGATATTATGATCGATGGTATCAAAGGCTTTAGAGAAATCTAAAAGAACCAGGAACGTCACATGGTATTTATCCAATGTTGATTATGGTTGGGGTCAGAATGACAGTTCTTCTTCTGAAAAGAAGAGAAATTTGCTTCTGATTTTGTTTTCAAAATCGTTCCAGAAGGGTTCACACATATCAAATCGTTCTCCCGGATTACCAATCGAAAAGGCCATTAGTGTTTTTGACGGAAACCGGATATCATTGCATTACTCAAGCTTACAAGAACATAAGTTATCAATGAATCAAATAAGAAGGTTTTACTCACGAGTTGACCCCGCAAGACTTCAACCGATAAAAAACTTTCCTTCTATAATTATACTCCCCCATCAGACATCACCAATATTGCTTTCATCCATCCGTGGAGTCGTAATTTACAAAAGTAGTATTAAATCAGTTTTAAAACTAGAACTTGAAGATAGGTTTATTTGTAGATTTAAGTTACTCCCCCGAATGCCATATCTTACATCTGCTTTGGCCTACATAAATGACACACTCCACGTTGCACATCCGTTCCACGAGAACAAAATCTTTTCCAATCAAAAACTCATCGGGCCATTGTTCGTTTTTCATATGAATAAACCAAGATACGTACATATATAGAACTCAGCATCATGTACTCCCAGTTGTTGACCCAAAAGTTGTAAGGACGATGTTAGCTGATGATGGAACTGGAATAAATGGACATCGCTTCTGCTATATACATAGGTACATAGTATCTTGTAGTTTGGTACAATACTTCCTGTATATTTTCGTGTCCTTTAAAATACACACAAGAGGTAGATCATTTAATTGGCATTCGTCCGTGCTTGAAACCCTAGTAGGTACCTTTAAAAACGAATGCAATGAAAAGCTAGGTAGGTATATGAAGTAAAATGAATGCTATTTTATTACCATGGATCTGTGTGTCGGATAGTTGTGGGAAAAGTTAAAATGTTGGGTATTTTGTTAAGTAAACTGAAAGCTTTCGTGCATAAAGCTATATAAACAAAACACAAACAAAGAAGGTGGCAATTAGGAAACTTAATAACTTTATTTCAATGGAAACCGCACAAATGAAAGGTTTCAAAAGCGAATAAAAGAAAAAAAATACCCAACAACACTGTGGAAAAAGGATCAATCGATGTATTTGGGAATTTTATGTTGATATTTGTTTTTTTTTTTTGTTAGGTATAACAGTTATCCTTGAAAATCAGCTACCTACTTATTCAAAGTTTTTGGATCAAATCTCTAAAATTGAAACTACGTGTTTCTTTATGGGTGGGATTTTGTGCGACGAACATGCATAATATGTAAAATTTTGTATCCAGTAGTTTTTGTAGAATGTCGCGTCCATGTCGGTTGATTTTGCAATATAAAAAACAGTTCTACTTCCAGTTCATATCAAAGGCCTTGTTGCATTTCACAAAACATATCCCTAGCAGCAGGGCCGTCGAGAGAAATTTTGGGCCAGGGTAGGAATAATCCAGTAACCTCTATACATATAAAGTCTTCTTTTTATTAAACTACATGTCAACGGCTAAATAAAATGCCTATTGCTGATAGCATGGCATTACTAGTTTTGAATATAGAAAGAATAGAATAATTTCTGTTAGCACATAAACGATATACATATTATGAAGGCAAACAGAAATCCATAAATATGAAGAAAAATCCGAATTTTTTCAAAGAAATCACCGAAGTTGGTCGATCTTTCGTTGGATTTTTCAAAAATTAAAATATGTCAAAATTAATCAGATTCTCATCAAATCCGCAAGCGTGAGTTCAAGAGGAAGAATCCTCCGATCGAAGAAAATTTCCGACTTAACCGAATCGTAAACTAAATATAGAATTTTATCAAAATAAAATATTTTGGAATAAGTCGTGACTCGTGAACTTCCGCACAATGTCTGCCTTTGAGGTCATAAATTCAACCAGCTGGTCGTATTGCACCTGGTTTGTTTTTTTACACCTACTTTGTGAATCTTTTTGTTGCTGAGCGTCCATTTCAGTCTTTAATTTTGTTGCGGGAAATTTTCCACTTCTAATTTTTTGTCGGGGAAATCGGAAAGCAAATATCTTCATACATCGCATGAATTCGTGATTCGTTGCTGCCATTTTGACATATCATCGACATATGCAACGCACGAATTTGATATTTCAAGGCACATTAAATTTCCTTTCGAAGATCTGTCCGATTGGCCTATCAGAACGGCTACAATTATACAAAATTTGTACATTTCTTAGAAATCGGAGAAAATTTTCTTCCGATCGGATACGATGATAAGGCTGACAGTTTTGTAAAAATATGTGTTTAACAAAAACAAATTTATATAGGCACTTTAAAATACTAATTGGGTAGGAACTTTTAATAAATATTATTGAAAGAAGGAAATCTCTTCTAAACCCTGCAGGAACCGAAATCTGAATGTCGTTCAGTGATCTTCCTAAACCAGTCCGTGTGGATGGCCGTCTCTTTCTAGCAATAAATTGTTGTCAGAATGCAGTACTGCCAAGTTATTCGTTGTTACATGTGATACTTTTGTAGTGATACTATTTAATATTGATGTTATGTTCCTACCTAATAAATAATAACTTTAATTGGAACTGTACGATTATCTTTTTTATAAATAATAACTTGTCGTAAATTTATCTGCTTAGGTACCTATTCAACGGAACTGCATGATATATATAATTATACATAATATGTATATGCATTAACCTACATGCCCAAATGTTCAAAACAAAATTGTGTAGTATATGGTTAAATTTCGGCTAATGGGCTATTCTAGTTTTGATTACTAATTTGATTTTTTTTCCGAAAAATTATATAAAAAAAAATTGTCTGGCTACGGCCTTGCATGAGTTGCAGAACTAGGCCCCAGGATGCATCCAAAACTTATCTCAAATAAAAAATTACAAACAACAATTACACTTAAGCTTATTGTTTCAAATTTTAAGACCCCTATAAAATCCCTGGCCCGGGGGGGATCTCCAATTTATCTCCCCTATAGACGGCGCTGATATTATTTAGAAGTACAACCTTGTGTGACGGCAAACTAACTTCTCGATGAAATATCACTCCCAAATGAAAAATTAAATAACCACCCAAAATTTGTATGGAGTTGGGGAGTTTTATTCACATGAATATAAATATATGCATTGTACATATATGCTGGTACTTCCCAAAATCGGTTATTAATTTCATGTATTTTTGGGGTTTTATTTCAATCTCAATATTGGAGATTTTGTTCATGATCAAATGTAAGTCCCCAAGTTTTAGAATGAAAAAGATCTCCAAATTTGGATACTTATTTTACTGTTCTACTTTTATGTGGTTTTGAATATGGTTATGCTTCACCAAAAACATTTCTTTTAACTTTGGGAATTTTGACGTTTTTAATTTAATAAGACTGACGAGACATTATCAAGAACTGCAAATCGAATTTATAAACTATTCAAATTTTCTATACTCCTAATATATTTCGAAAATTGAACATGGACTTAAACTTAACACGCAAAATTTTTGGAAATATGTTAATAGTAAACGAAAATTTGATGGATATCCAGCTAGTATGAACTATCATGTTTCTTCAAGTCACCATCCAGAAACTATATCCAATATGTTTGCTGATTATTTTAAAAGAGCATTTGAAGACTTTTCTTCAGTGAGTATTTATTCTTTTATCTCTTCTAACACTCAACAATACACACATCTTAATTTAATAAACTTTTCGATTTCTGAATCATCAATACCTACATGACAATATTTTAAAACTGGATGAATGTTTAAGCTCTGGCCCGGATGGTGTACCATCATTTATGTTAAAAAAAAGTTCCTAAGAATCTAATAACAAATTATCGTCCTATTGCTAGACTATCTGCTATTCCTAACTGTTCGAGTCTCTTGTCTGTGACATAATTTCATTTAATTGTTCTTCTGTTATATGTGAAAATCAACATGGATTTGTAAAGAAAATATCAACCATCACTAATTTATAACAGTTCTCCACATTTTGTTTATATACTTTTGAAAACAACTCACAAGTAGATTGCATCTTTACAGACTTAAGTAAGGCTTTTAACAAAAAATTAAGTCACGAAATACTTTTAAATGAAGTAACGAAAATTGAACTTAATGATCGGTTTGTTTTATCTATATCCTCAGGCCTTAAGGATAGATTTTATAGTGCTTTATTCAGAAAAAACCGTCCATGTCAAGTTAAAGTTAATTCTGGTGTACCTTAGGGAAGCCATCTTGGTCCTTTGCTGTTTATTTTATTTATAAATGACCCTTCTATATTTAAAACTTCAAACTTCTTAGATTTCAAATGCATCATATGTTATAGTTAATAGAACAACATGCACGTTTCTTAAAAATCCTCCTTACAAAACGAAATACCGCCTGACAGTAGCTTTAGTATTTGGTAATGGATTGAAATGTTTGGTGGTAAAAAGGTCATAACGAATTGCAGAGATAAAGAATTTCTTTGCTAATTGAGTTGGACTTATACATATTTGCTCGAGCTTAATAAAACTTAAGTATTAACTAAGAGTATTATCTTTCCCTACATATATTTATAAAGAATAAGTTTCCTTTCACTTTTTTGGCAATTGTGAAGGCTTGCAATTTAATTTGCTGCCCTAGGCTGTGAAGAAGATCCTAATATCAAGTTTCATCTGCACCCATCAGAATACACAAGAAAAAAAAAAAAAAAAACAAAACAATTGAATCTTTAGGAAAAATTCTTGTTCCAGTTACATGTGCCATGTTGATGATGTTGAGGAATGGGTCATAAATTATGCTTCTCATGGGTGAAGTGTCTATTAGCACCCTTATAATGCCAAGAATTTCGGTATTAGACAATGGTTAGATGAAATTCTCATATATCAAGTGTAACGAACCGCACTAAATACTCCGTCATTTGTCGTCTACTATACGTTGTCGTTCTTATCGTCTTCGTTGTTGTTACCATCAAACTCATCTTTATAGTCGTGTCGTTGTTATCCTTTCAAGTCCTTCTTCATCATGACTGGTGCGTATATATGCCTTAAGGGGATGTTAATGACAGTATAGTAGTTGGGGTTTATGGTGTGATGGGATGGTGGTAACATTGTTTCGTTTCACTATAAATATGTGCTCACAGCTCACATGTGGAATCCCTGAGTCAGTGCGGAATATAGGCAATACAAATATACGAATGTGAACTGATGGAAAAATATTTGCAAGCATTTGGCATTTTGGGTAAAGGATAATGCGAGTAGAAATTACTTCATTTTTGCACACATTAGATGGAGTAGACTATAGATGAGGCATATAATACACATTATACAAATATAATCAACAAGATCTTGAAATAGTTTTGGAGCCGCAGCACGAATTCCTGGGACAGAAAGAGCGCAAACCGCATCGCACACACCCTGTGCTTGGTTGGTAATAGATTACATTTCACTTCATCCAAACTTCATCTTACTCTATATATTAAGGTCTTTTCGGTCTCGGGTGCTTTATTAGGACCAAACTAAACGACAAGGATCTTCGCTTATGCAATCTTCTTTTTTATAAATATAAATGAGAGCTCTAAAGCTATGAATGGCACACTGCATCGAGGCAGAATGGGGATTTATTTACCAAATTGAAACATTTCGTTTATATAGTATAAAAGGTCTTTTTTTGTGTGGCCATGTGGATGGGTATTGAAATATAGTTTAAATACATTTCGGTAAAAATGTTATCCATATCATGGCTAGGAGTTAAAAGATGTACTCTTTAAAAATCAAATTCCTGAACTCTCAAAAAAAAATTCCCAATTCTAATTTCTTAGGTCTTAGAAATGTTTCTTCGGATTTCGGAAAAAAAAATTGACCAAAATGAATGCAGCGAATGCGGAGACTTTGTCAGGTCTCAGAAATATTAACTTGAATTCTCCCAAAACAATTTGTGACAACATTTTCCAGAATTTTAGGCCTCATCTTGTTATGTATTTTGTCATCAAATGTTTCATTAATTATAAAAATTTATTCATTATCTAGGTACAAAACAAGAAAAAGAATAAATTTGGATAGTTTAAGGCCCAGTTTTTCAGTGGTGAGTTAAACAAGAGATAGCTAACTCTAGAAGTAAAATATCCCACAGTTAACTGAGGAAGCAGTTTTTTGGTGGAGAATGCATGCGGAACGAGTCAACTCACCAAATTTGATGAGTTAACTCGGGTTTAACTTTAATCTCGCACTGAAATAACTGGACCTTAGACTGCTAAACATTTCATCGTGACAAGTTACGACATATTTAAAAGAAAGTTAAGCAAATTAATTTACGTACTTTTTGGCAAATTATTGGAAATCGCATCTTCAAAAAAAAAAAAACCCTTTTTCTACGTACCTCTATGTACATATGTATGTTTAGGTATTTATGTATGTATGTATTATTTTCTAGAAGAAAAAGAAAGAGCGTCCAAAGAAAAATGTCCCGCTCACTGCACACCACCTTTTCTCTGGGTGAATATCTAAGAATCCCTTTATATTCAACCCAGAACAAAATATGGAGACATTTTTCCTTCTCGAAACAGGATTAGATGTTTTTGAAGTTGAAAAAAGATCATCCTTATATTATTTAGAAGTCTCCTTGTCCTTCTCCTACAGTGAAATAGACAAAGAAGGGCAAATCATTTTCATTTTAAATGCATAATGCTACATACTGTAGTTAGCAAAAGATATATGGGATTTCATTTTACAAACTCTGACAGGAGAGAGTTAAAAGATGTTAGATCTTCATGACATGCTATAATACCAATATGGCTGCAGGAAATAAGAGTAGGTACCTACATTTAATATTTTTTTTTGTTTTCTTATACGAACTTTGACTTAATAATGATGACATTTCTGCATTAAACAGAACAAAGTGCATCAATTTAAAGCTCCGTTACATTTATTTGGAGACATACCTATACTTTCATATAGACATCTAATAAGTATCATTATATACCATAATTTGAATGTTCGCTAAGTATGTACACGAAGAGTAGAAATGTAAAAGAATGCAATCTTTTTAGAACTGCATAATTAATTGAGTAAAAAGACATATTTTTAAGTATTTTTGATGTGTAAACATCTATGCTGGCGGTAGAGTGAAAAAAAAAACGTGTGCAACGTAACGTCGCCGTCGTGCAACGTTACGGTGTGCAACGTTACGATCTGCATACTAGGATGGGTGCGTTCACTGAAAAAAATCTTAAGATCCCCTTCAAGCAAAAACAAGTCCGTTTTGGATACGCGCACGTTGATGTTTACACATATTAACCGTGAGTCCCGGCACTCACAAAATTTTTTACTTCATCTCAGTACTTCAACTTCAAAATGTAACTCCCATTCAATTTTCAAGTCTTTAATAATGCAATCAGTTAAAAGACTAAAAGTTATAAAAATTTAATACTAAATAATACTGCTTGAATTCTTTAAAGTCTTTTACATTCTTTGAATTCCTTTGAATGAATTGAAAGTATTGCACTCTTTTTACTACCATGAAATCTTTTTCTGTCCGTCTGTATGTTCGACTATAGCCTAAACGAATGAACCAATTTTCTTTAATCTTAGATCATAGCGTAGTTTGGACACTCCCCGATCCTCGAAAAGTTTTTATTTTTTTTAGAACCGAAAATAACGGTAAGTACCTACATACATGTCAGGCAAATTTTTCCTGGCCAAAAATGAAAATCTGTTTTTTCTCAAAACCAACTCCACAGATTATTAAAAAAAAAGTAAAATTTTTAATTTAAAAATTTTTAATTTCACATCCCAAAGTACCATTTTTTTGATTTTCACTTTTCTCGAAAACGATTCAGCTGAATTTAATGATTTTTTTAATGAAGAATGTTTGATTTATTTTGAAAAATATAAAAGAAATTATTTTTTGGATTTAAATTTTTGTATTAATCTTAGCAGAAAGTACTTTTTTTACATTATCTTTAAGATTTTTAACAAAAATTGTTTTTATTACTATTCATAACGGTACCTTTCCATACAAATATTAAAAAACAAACAAAATCAAAACTTTCTACCATTTAAATAAAGTATTAAATTTTACATTTTACTATAATAAACGGTTTAAATTAAATTTTTCATACCAAATCTCGTGATAAGTTTAAATAATACATAGGTATTGCATATCAAAATTTTCAAAAATAAAATTATTTTTCAAAAATTCAATATTTCAAAAACAAATTAATATATACTTAAAATTATCTTACCAAATGTTTTTGTGTTTTATGTTTATTTCTAAATAAAAACGGTTAAGCTTTGTTTTAAAAATTAACAATTTATTATAAACTTTATAATGCAAACATTTAATATTATTAAAATAAAGTCAGCGACGCGTTTCAGAACTTTTGTTCCATCATCGGGCTACTGTTGACTCTGTTGAGTCTGTTGAGTCAACAGTAGCCCGATGATGGAACAAAAGTTCTGAAACGCGTCGCTGACTTTATTTTAATAATATTAAATGTTTGCATTATAAAGTTTATAATAAATTGTTAATTTTTAAAACAAAGCTTAACCGTTTTTATTTAGAAATAAACATAAAACACATAAAGTAGCAAACATGGAGATAAAGAACACACCATCTACAAATGTTTTTGTTTACAAAATTTATATAAGTTTACAAAATTAGTTATTTTTAAAACCATGTCTATGATTTTAAAGATTTTTTCTCATGAATTAAGATTAATTAAAGAAATCTTGGAAATCAGTCACATCGCATTGGGTTCAAAACAGTTTCAGAAGTATTTCCTCAATACAATATGTACAACACGATGCTATACTGTTCATTTTTGTATACTCACATGAGGTGGATAAAATATAGGCTTCCATAACATGTTCGGGCGACCCCAGTCTTGCATTTATGTATTGTTGTATTTTTAAAGGCATGGCCGTACAAATTTTTTTTTTAACTATATTTTTTTTAAACTTTGATGACAAAGCATGATGTGTTGAGAAATTCAACCTGATAACGACCATTACAAAAAAATTAAAAAGTTTTTGAATTTTGTAAAAACTCTTGTCCGCCTTCTTTCAAGATACCAAAAAACTTTTTTCGTTTCCCAAAGAACTTGATACTGATTTTTTTCAGCAATTCATTATCGTAACTGCTTGAAAATCTTGCTTCTCAAAAAACTTAAAACAAATCTATCAAAAATTTAAAAAAAAAAATTGTTTTCTTATTCAACTCGAAAATGGTTCTATACTTTATTTGGATTTTCGTCACAGTGGACCTCAAATTTATTTATTACTAAATAAATATATCTCCTCAATTATTCTGCTTGTTTGGTAATTAAAACTTTAACCAAGTTTGCTAAAACTGTTTTTTTTTCCTATGGGTTTTTGACAGCAAATTGTGAAAATTTCTGAAAAATTGCAAAAATTTGGGAACAACTTCATGTTATCACTTAAATTCAATCGAAGAATAGGTATGCAGAACTAAGTATGAATCTAGTATGAACCCTTACTATAGAATTATTTGTTTTTTAAACACGAGGAAAGTATCAAGAATAATCCTCTGGCGAAAATAATAAAAGCTTAAAGCTTCTTTTTCTTCTTGGCAGCGACCGTTTCGGAGTTAGCATGGTTATGATGGGAAGGTCTACTTATTGGCTACTTGTAATGTATTTTGATGCATTTTCTCTATTACGAGAATTTGTACTGATTCTTGCTAGCTTACAATACGCTTCCCGTTCTAACAAATTAATCTGGTGAGACGGTTTAGACATATTTTAAGGGCAACCATGCCTGAAAAGCCTTCTCGTTATTCCTCAACTCCTTATTAACATATTAAAATTGACTGACGAAGCACTACTCCTTTCCCTGTACCGCTAATCATAATATTACTCGTATATCCGCACCTGAACTAAATCCCAGTGTGTTTAAAAAAAATCGTTTGCTCTCAAAAAAGCTTAAGTACACATTTTAAGATTTTGAGTAAAAACCTCGTGTAAACCTAATTAACTTTGTACATTTATACCTAATTAGTTTTTTCCATCAATATTCATCTACAAATATATAAACTTATCAAGTAAATTTTGACGGTTTGAGGGAGGGAGGGGGGGCGGTTTCGGAATTATGTTAACATCATAAATTGCTTAACAACCCGGTAATCTATATTTTTGTAAAATCTAATTTTTTGCTGTAAAAACCCCCAAGCCTTATAACTCTTTAAATCTTTCTCATTTTTACCAAATCAAATCGTGTCTGTATACCTTCAAATTACTCAGAATCAATTAATTTTATCGAAATATTTATTTTCGGTAATGCTCTCTCAATAGTCTGTATCTACTTACTTTATGCCACAAGCCACGAATCCTCCATTAAATCATTAATAACATCATGTCTTTGTTCTTTTGCTCCGTCTCCATCAGTGTTATTTTTCAATTAAACTCCTGCAATGATGGTTAGAATTGGTATGGAAGGTAGGTATATGTACTTTGGTACTTGGTACCTGTGGCTACCGAATACTTTTTCCCCCAGAATACCTACTCAACTCGTTTCCGCACTGATTCATTGTGATTCATTGTGTATATAGCTAATTGCTTGAACAGATAACCAACCACATTGGAGCTCCAATTCGATAAACATAGAACATTCCGATGGAGAGACGCACGAACGGGCGTTCGATATGTACATAATATGTATGTTACCTCAGGTCCTTATGTTCCCAATCCCAATTAATGATTTTCCTGGTTATATTGGCTTAAAAGCAATCATTTAGAATTTCGATGAACAAACTGTACTTAGCAAGCAACATTTCATATAACAGATAACAGGATTTACAATTTAGACCTAAACTTACTTCACCATTCACCAAATTAATGCCTCAAGTTTGCACTCACACTTCGTAAACACACAAATCTGCCGTTAAAACCTAACGGGAACCGATATTACAGTAATACTCTTAATGTCATTCATTTTCGGTCAACTTGAATGGCAATTGCTTTTCATTATCCTCTTTGGTTTTAGATCGAAAGTCCTGTAATTGAAAATTTCTATGACGAAATAAATGAGCGATGTTTGCGACTGGCATTGTGGACAGGGACACTGGACATCAATTGAAAATTAAACTCAACTGAGGGGGTGGATTATGGTATACGACCTACGAAGGCTTAGCAGCACTCTCTTTGTCAGGGTTAGAACTAATTGCCTGATGAATTAGTGGTTCTGCGCAAAATAATATATCATTAAACAAAACCCTTGGGCTGATTAAAATGAATTTATGCAAAAGTTGAACATATTGGAAGGTCCTCCTGTCCTGATGGTGTATGTTTAGCACCTTTGTATTCGGAAATTCAAAGTTTATTTGGTAGGTTGACAGAGGGTGTTGCAGCTCTGTCGTTACCTGATGGTCACATAATTAAAATAGAACGAGCGGTTTGCAATTTGAAATAAATAGCATTAGGGATAGGTACACGATTTTTTAATTAAAATTAACTAACTGTATGCAGTTTGATGGTAGTTTTTAACGTATGTACTTTGTACTAATTAATACTAGGTATATGTACATGCTTTGTCGAGATTCTTCGTGATGTGTGAAAGATCTTAGTTAACAGCATTTTTGTACCTCCATATCCAATTTGTACCTAAATCCGTTAATTATATCTGTCGTTTTTAATTGTTCAAAAAACGGCAGGAAAAATACAAGTTCTGTGCGGGTGCGAATAGGATTCGTTAGAAGAATTGATTTCAATGACGGACTGTGACTCATTGGATGTTTCAAATGAATAATTCTCTACTTTGGCATTCTAGTCATCTTACGCATTAACAAGTCCTTGTACCTTTTCTACAAGGTGTTCAGCTCAGTTTATTTGAATTGTTGTTGCTCGAGCGGTTCATCAAACAAGCAGGGGACCTAGCAAGTAACTTGTTACAATCGATTTCAGTCGATACAATCGAAAATAGACAGTTCCTTATTCGTCATAGCCGATTGATTTTGATTCGATTAAACTGCCTATGCTCGATTGTATCGAGTTATATCGTTTGGGTATCAAGTTACGAGCTGCCACCCCGCAATCCGACTCTCTATAGAACCAGAATACTGTTTGCGACCCGGACCCTAACCTGTGCCAGTCAACAGTAACTAAATGAAAATAAAGAAAAATCAATCCGATAAAAATTGAACGCCACAGTGCCAAAGTGGTACTCCCAAAGTACTCTCCAGCTGCATCATTTTAAAGGACCGGCTTTTGAGATTTCAAAAAGATGAGTACCTAGTTGGATTATAAGAACACAAGACTCTGAACCTGTAACAACTTTATTTTTTAATTCAACATTTATTTCACTTTTAATTCCTCTGTTAAGAACAAAAATAACACGTTCACACTTTCATCCACATGGCTAGGATACTCCCACAGGCTGGATACACGAATTAAATCACTTCTCTCCTGACAATGGGCTATTTCCTCTGAAAAAATCAATAAGTAAATGTTTTATGTTTGAAAATACACTGAATTCCTACCTGTCACAAATTTCTTTACTTCACATTCAGCTTGATATCGTTCCAAGATGGTTTTGGTAAAATCAATAAAATCCTCTATGAACCACGTTCTATAGAATACCTCGACATTGGTTCCTTGTAGTTTAGCTAAAGCTGTGATTTGCCTAAATGCTTCATTTGTATTCTTGAAAATATCTTCGCACACACTAAAAATAATTGCCAATCTATCGCAGAGAGGTTGTAGTTCTTCGGGAAATAACGAATTGCCTGCGGTCTTGTTTTCCAGGCATTTTGTTTTAATTGCTTCAATCGCATTGCACAAGGATTGTCCACGTTTTTGGGCCGTTTGCCATTTAGTAAAATTATCTAGCAAGTTCTTCGTGATTGTATCGAGACGGTTCTTGCAGGTCAAAAGTTGGTCACTTTGCAACTTTTGTTTGGGACTATCGAGAACTTGAAAGAAATTTGATTTCCATTTTTCGTTTAATAATAAAAATAGATTTTCTTACATCTTACAGGTGTTAAGGTTGAATAACTTGAGTCGGATTTTGTGGGAGTCAAGTTCATGTTCAATAAAACTATTTTTGTTTACAAAAATTATTCACAACAAATTAAAAAAAAAAAATAAAATTCAACACGCATGATAGTAGATTTAAAGTCGTTTTCGAGTGGACGTTTGGAGCTACTCCTTTTTCACTCCTTTTACTCCAAATTTCCCATTTAAGATAGGAATGGAACAGTTCTGAAATCCAAACGAAAACGACATAAAACAGCTGACGAGCTGACTTTGACATTTCTAATCTGCCATACCGTTCCATACTTCTATGCTCTGTGTTGCCGACAGAACTTTGTGCTTGTTCACAGATGGCGCTAAAACCAGTCGGTTTAATTTGAATTAAATTCGTTAAGAATTATGGTGTTTTGGTTTGTTGTCGAAGCTTACACATTTTAAAACCTAGTTTACAACTTGAAAAGGTATCACAATAAAAATCCATAAGTATGTCCATTTTACTTCTTTAAAGGGTGTTTTTCAAATACCTAATTTGTAGGAAATCATAATAAACTGAATTTCCGCGTGATTTTTGGTACAAAGCTAGGTGTTTATGTACATAGGTATTGAGTTTGAAATGTTTTTTTGGAGCCACTTGAAAGATGAAACAGCAAACACTCTTTTTTTGTTTTTCTAAATTATATCAGTGAATATCCGAGATTCTCAATTCTGTTTATGGAGTATGGATGGACCATATGGTAACCTACAAGTTGTAGGAAATAGAACGAACCTATTCGGTTCCCTAGTTAACCTCTTTGATGATTAATGAAAAAGAAACATTAAACAAAATGTTCGTTTATTTTATTGTTTTGTTTTCCCTTCTTAAGTAAAACCCAAATGATTATACCTAACATTAAATTGTTATTTCTGTATATTAACTTTCAGGGCAATTGTCTTGATAAGTTTTTAAAAGGAATCGTTTCGATAGTTTGTTGTCATCAATAATTTGTCTTGCTTGTGATACAACCGAATCGCTCGGTTTTCGTTCCCGGGTTAAGACCCAAATAACTTCTGAAATTAGATAAAGAGATTTTCTTCTATTATTAAAATCAAAGGCCTGATGTTGCATCTAATTATTTTATTAAAATTCAAAACAAACCTTCAACTGATAATATTAGTTTCGGATAATGCCGCACGATTGAGTAATTGCCTAACAATTTGGATTAAATTCTATCATTATAATATAATGGTTCACACTATATAATATTGTCAAGTGTTTCATGAAAGAAAAAAAATGTGTGTGGTGTAACGAAAATTTTGTATTGCCCGTGTGTGTTTACACATTTTGGAATTAAAGAGAAAGAGATAGTAATGAACAGGTAAACGACAAAAGACTAGACTCTTTTGCACTAAACATCAAATGAAAGTGGCATTCTTCATCGTTGGTATATAAACCACAGATTAGCCACATGAAGATGAGAATCCCAGGCAGCCATTTTAATTTGCCTACAAGCTTGAACTGGCAGTTATCAGATAAAAAATGAGAATGTGTGAATAAAAATCTCACACATAGACAGTAGGGATCTTCACACACCTGGTTAAATTGTTGTTGCAATTCACATCTGTTCATCGACGCCGGAAAAAATTACAAATACAACAATGTAAACAAATGGGTTTTGGAGGGTGAAACGTACGAAACATTCTCATCTTCATGTGGCTAATCTGTGATATAAACTATAAAGAATACGACGTCATGCTATGATATTCTACGTTGTATTTTTCGTTCATTCTGTGCATCTGCGTCACTTGGTGACAATATATCGCATGTGTGTACATACAAAACAAAGAAGAAAAAGAAACAAATTGATGTTTTCAGTAGGAGGTATAGAATTTGTATTATAAAAACCTTCATGGATTTTTTCTATTTCAAAAATTATTTTTTTGAAAATTTTGTAAATGCAATATGGTTTGAACTATTTCAAGGTACCAGATTGCAAAATCGGTCAAACCATTGAAAAGTTATAACGAATAACCCAAAAATTTAATCATTTCTTGAAAAAAATCGTGGAATGCATTATGCATATCCGTTATGTGAATTTTTTTCCAAAAACCAGAAACGCAGTTTTCTCACAATTACTTTAGTTTTTCCAGGTACAAAATTTAATCAAAATAAGCAGAGCCATTTTCGCAAAAATTAAAAAATAATGTGCACGACTGGATCGCATGAACTTGCTCTTGTGGTTAAATACTGTTGAATATACATGATGATAAATACATATAACGAGAATTTATTTTTTAAACTATTGAGAAGCATCAGACTGCAAAATTATAACAAAATCGGTCTAACCATGGCAAAGATATACGCGAATAACCCAAAAATAAGACAATTTTCTTAAAAAACGTGGAATATCTAATTCCGTTATATGAATTTTTTGACAAAAACCCAGTTTTCTTGTAATTGATTTAGTTATTACGGGTACGAAATTTAATCAAAATCGTTAGAGCCATTTTCGAGAAAATTTGATAAAACCAAAATGTTTCGAATTTCGAAAAATTCGAATTTCCCTCTAGAGAACCACATAAAAAAAATCGGCCCACCCGTATAGGCTTTAGCTCAAATTACAGTGGACGCACCGACGCACAGACCGACGGACGGTATGACGAAACCCACTTTTTCGGACTTCTCGATTATCGCGTAGTGTTAGTTTTGATAATAACCTCGAATTTTTTTTTACACAAAACCATTACTTACCCTATAGAGCAAGTAAAAAACAAAATTGTTGTATGGTGAGCTAAAACGAAAATTCAAATTTTCCCTCTAGGGAATCAGATGAGAATGCATTGCACCAAATTTCAAGCACCAAACTATAACTATAGTGGACGCACAGACGCAAAGATGCACAGACGCACAGACCGACACGGATGGCATAACATAACGAAACCCACATGTTTGGAATTTTCAATCATCGTACAACCTCAAACAAGTTTTTGTTTAAATTATGTTTTTTTTTTTTAAATAAATAGTTTCCGAATAACACTATAGGTACTCCACTCACTTAAAGTTAGACTAGAAAAGAACAAAATGCAGATTCGTGAAAAAAACGTCGGAACAAAGTTAGAACAAAAAATGGCTTACTTAGCGCTGTCAGTAACAACAACAAATTTTCCGAACATGAATGTTTTGAAATCGACAAACACACATCTTAAAAATAACGAAACTTAATTAAAATCGAATTGTTTCGTAAATGTTAAAACTTGATTTGTTTCACACAAACGAATACCCTCTGAACTAGGGGAGGGAACATTTTCTACAAATTAATTTAAAGATAATGGGTGCGTTCAACACATTACGTTTTACATCTGAATTTTTAGATTTCTGAATTTTTGGAACTTCTGATTGGCCAGCTGCCATAAATAGTTAGATCACTTTTAGTGACTTTTAGTTACGTTTGCTTACATTTCATCTCAATTTTCAGCCAAAAATTATTATATGAAAATTCAGAATAAAGTTATGCGATAAACAGATTGGCACAGCAACTTTGACAAGCCCATCACTCATTTTAGAGCTAGTGGTTTTAAATGGCTTTGAATACATTAAAACAGCAACATCGACATCAACGTTAGACCTAAACCCTAAATTCGATGTCGCTGTGCAAATACTGCCAACTTTAAAGCGAAGTTTTTCAGGTTTATCAACACTAAAAAATGAAAATGTGACAACTTTTATGTATGTTTTTATGCTGTCAAAAGCGCTGTTCACGTTGGTAATGGATCTTTGCCGCCAAATGTCAGAAGTGTCAGTGTGAAATAAAAAAAAATAAAAACAATCTGACAGCACTCCCTGGTTGGAAAACAAAACCAAATGCCGAAGGCGAGCCAAAAAAGTCGGGTGTTTAATAATAGTGATTATTATGTAATAAAATTAATTTTTTTGAATCAAACACTTGCAAAATGTTCACTAAAGTATTTAAACACTAACTAATAGGTAATTCGATCGCAAATTTAAGTTTTCAGTTCCAAATACAAAAAATAATCAAATGACCGGATTTTTAACACTGCCAAGAGCATGCAAATATTTTCCAACCAGGGATTTTTTTTTGTTGTTGTTTGTAGATGTCAAATTAGAAAGAGAAAAGACAAAGACAAATCTTGGAAGACCTCTATCTATTTCACATGACTTTTGATGTCAAAGTTTTCGTTGCTGTCATCGTTTCTGTTGAAGTTGCTGTGCTAATCTGTTTCTCGCTTTATAGTGCTAGGGGAAATGTTCAAGTACTATGAATAGAAGTTGAACTTTATGAGTTTCGCTCTGTTAATGGTTCATGGTTGATTTGTGGTGATTAATTTTCATCACAAACAAATTAATACTTTTCTACATATAAGAACTAATTGTTAATTGATAAGTGAGTTTTTGAATCAAAAGATTGGCCGAGTTCAACGCACATCTGAATATTCAGAATTCTGAATTTTTGAAGCTCTTGATTGGCCAGCTGTCAAAAGTCATCTGAATTTTCAGAACTTTTTCTGACAGCTGGCCAATCAAGAGCTTCAAAAATTCAGAATTCTGAATATTCAGATGTGCGTTGAACTCGGCCAAACTATTCTTAAAAAATTGTTCCCAGAATTCTCCATCGTAATATTGTGGAATTATTTTTTCATTTTCTTGCTGTATTTTGTTACTGATTTAGTTATACATATATCATCACCAGAACTACTGACTCTTAATTTTTAGTTTAAAAATATAATTAAATTTCTATTTTATTTCGTTTTAATGTAAATCATTTAGGTAAATGCTAGCATTTGACACAACAACTATCTAATGAAAATTCAGATCTGAATTTTCAGATTTTGTGATTGAACGTGCCCAATAAAACAACGACAGCACCAAAAACACTCTATATGAAGATACCAATCTTTCGTACGTATCACCCTCCAAAACCCATTTGTTTACATTGTTGTTTTTGTAATTTCGTTTTGTGTCCATGAATAGATGTGAATTGCAACAACAATTAAATGGGGTGGGATTGTTCCGTTTTGCCAGAACAACCATTTTGTATGTGCAAATAACGCAGCCATCTTTAAAAAAATTTCAACTCACCAGCTTTTCACCATGAAAATGGCGGATGTTAGGTGGGATATCGGGATGTGTTGAAAAAAACACAAATTTAATGGTGCTTAAGCTAGGACCGCACTCGGCGGAACTGCACTTCAGCGGAACTGAACTTCACGACTTATTTGTGGGAAATTGTATGAGCTATATCGCACTAAGCGACAACTGCACTTCACGACGCGACACTATACGACAAAGTTGGTAATCTGACCAACTGTGTCGCGACGTGAAGTTTCGTTCAGTTTCGTGCGAAAGTGCGCACGGTGTCGCTGAAGTGCAATTCCGCCTAGAGCGGTTCTACCTTTAGTCTGCTATCAAACTACGAATTTCGCGTGATGAAGCTTCTTTAAATTTTTCTTCGAAAATTCATCCTCTGAGTAGTGCGCTGTTACGCAATGATTTTTAAATCTTTGGCATTTCACAGAAAAGTCTGTAATAAAATAAATAACGTGATAAGCTAGGATTTATACATTGAAATTTCGGCCTTTCGATAGTTTTCTATTAGTTTCGCATATATACATAGCTTAATGTTCATAAAAGACGTGTTTTTTATTGCAAGCCAGGAGGGATTTGGTTAAAAAAATAATATTGGGGATTATCGACGCCACCACACAAAAAAAATGGAGTTTCCATAAAAACTATTAATTAGAAGTATGTATGTAATTCACGCCGTTAAAACAGTTAAGACCCGAAAATTATGTGCCCTTAGCTATGCCTGGAGGGGATTAGTTGTTGTTGCGTTTAACATGTAAATTCCTTAGCCCCGACGCGACATAGTTTTTTTTCGATCAATTTCCTCTAGGTTTGCAAAAAGGACGAGACTAGAGACATGCCAATTTATAACAGTTATAACAATTTTTGGCCATTAAAAGCGGGCGTACGTTTACGCGCTTCGCACTACTTAAAAAAAACTTTAGGTGCTTGAATTATGCCCACCGGCGGAGGACCCTGGCTCTGCGGGGCCGCATAAACAGTAATTTTATAAACAAAATCTGTTATAATTGGCATGTCTAGTCACTTCCTGCAAAAAAACACGCCTAAAGTCTTACAACAGTTGCGTTGATTCGCTGATTTCGCATTTTTTTTTTTTTGTCAAGTTCACAGTCTGTTTCAATAATTCGAGAGCGAAATACAATACCAAACAATCGTAGAAAGAAAACAAATAATGACAAAAGACAATCGAATATACTTAAATTGATTATAAATTTTCACGTGCAATTTGTTTCCACAAACTTATCCTTATAAGGTTGGGTTAGCACTTGATAACTCGTTGCTCCTTTTATTATACTTTTTGAACATACCCATTGAAACTCGTAAATAACCGACATTTTGGTGGTGAATGTACGCTTACTGCATGTGTGTGCAAATAAAGCGTGGTGGATGTACGCTTACTGCATATGTGTGCGTGTTTCTCCTGAATTTCCCCTATATGAGCTTGTAGGCAAACTCGGATAACAGCCGAGATTGGTATCTTCATATAGAGTGTTTTTGGACAGCACTTGCAATATCGTGTTATTAGATTAAAGCCAGCATTTCTCTCTTTGATTTTGATACCTTTGCTTTCGGTGCTTTTATGGGAAGAACCTTTTCATTAATGAATTCTTTCTGATGATCTGATGTTGCACTCAAAAATGTGTTGCTTATTTTATAGTTACCTCACTGTAATATTTTCACAAACTGATTCGTCGTATTAGCTCAATTTTAACACCAACTTACCGAAGAAAAGGTATAGGTACCTACATTTATACTTAAGGATATACCAATAGTCTTCGTAGAATTTAAATAAGTATTCGCAGAAGTTTCTGTTTTGAATCTTTTGTTGAGAATTCAATAGAGTTCTTCC
Source organism: Leucozona laternaria (assembly GCA_932273885.2). Taxonomy (NCBI): domain Eukaryota; kingdom Metazoa; phylum Arthropoda; class Insecta; order Diptera; family Syrphidae; genus Leucozona; species Leucozona laternaria. The sequence goes on from OW026368.1 coordinate 93,344,313, forward strand.
AAGATTTGTCTTTGTCTTTTCTCTTTCTAATTTGACATCTAAAAACAACAACGAAAAAAGTCCCTGGTTGGAAAATATTTACATGCTCTTGGCAGTGTTAACAATCCGGTCATTTGATTATTTTTTGTATTTGGAACTGAAAACTTAAATTTGCGATCGAGTTACCTATTAATTAGTGATTAAACATTTTAGTGAACATTTTTTCAAGTGTTTGATACAAAAAAAAAATAATTTTATTACATATTAATCACTATTATTAAACACCCGACTTTTTTGGCTCGCCTTCGTGCCTTCGGCATTTGGTTTTGTTTTCCAACCAGGGAGTGCTGTCAGATTGGTTTTTTTTTTTTATTTCACACTGACGCTTCTGACATTTGGTGGCAGAGATCCATCGCAAAGAATCACTATGACTATACATTGTACATTATAGATACATAGCTATATATAGTTATCTAATTATTCTAAAGCTTAGAATTCTATAAAACTATGAGAGATAATGAATTGTAAGATTGTATAATAGTAGGTAGATAAGACCCTCAGATCAGACACTTGAAATGATGTCATTAACAAAAATAATATTCTAATCCGTGTTCGAGAATAACCTGATTCATGCTAAACTTTTTACCTTCCCAACTAACACTTTTTAGAAATCAACCCTTTGACTGCTTCGACGATTCAAATGAGAAAACAAAATTAAAACAAAAACATATAAAAATAATTACTTAATTAGAATACAATGCACAATAAGATTGCTACGATTAAATTGCTAAACAAGATTTATATAATAATAATATATATATTATACATTATACACAACTCACTTGTATTGAAGATGCTGTAGAAGTCTGTGCAGGAATAGACAACTGCGTAGCTGGTGTAGTCAGTTCCGAGAACCCAGTAATTGGATCCACTCACAAAATCTAAAATTTAATGAATTTCCCCCCACAAATTCGCCCTCTCAATCCGGTCTGCACATTCAATTCGAGTAATTAATGACAAAATTACTCACCTGGCATTCCGGAGAACCGAACAAGTAGCTTTGCCGGGGCCACCAGCTTAGCCGTCCCTGAGATGTCTGATTTTCTGTTGGTTCTTCAGTGAAAGGAAAAAAGATGAAATTCATGAAACTGAGATTGTGTGTATGTATGTTTGCATGAAATTAGATAATGCCAATATGATCCTGATGTGGCATATAAACTCACATTGTCACGGTAAAATTTACCGCAACAAAAGTCACTCCTTCAATCGTCCAAATCCTTGTTCCTTCCTTCTCCATTTCTTCTTTTCCCTACAGGTGTTGACTTCAATATACTGAGAGAAAGAGAAGGGCAGCCATGGTCCATCAGCCATCGGTTCATTCTCTCAGTATTTTGAAATAACAAAACTGAAGTTGTCAAATTTTGACATTTGAAGTGGATGGGTGATCCACTCTGCTGCTCCGATCTCGTGTGGGTGACAGATGGTCCCCAGTACAAACAAATTTATTGACAGACGGATGGTCTGGTCTATCCAAATCCAGAAAATAGCCCGAGCGACACTTGGTTCTCGGTTGCGGAAGTTACTCTGTGTGAGAATGGCTTGCTGCCCAACCTATCGTTCAAACATACATATATATTAAAGCTATTTGTAAAAGATGGAACGTTAACGGCTAGGCCCAAGTATTCCCAAAATCTGCGCAAAAGTCCAACGGTTTAGATTAAATTCGCGTTGTAGGATATTTTATACTGCCAATCTCTCCTTCTCAAAAATTGTGTTTTGAATCAAGCTTTTCACCAATTTTCAGTATAAGTGTTTTTTTAATTGTCGGGGAAAAATGAACGCGAAGAAAAAATTGAGTTTCTTTTCAGTTTTCCGAAACTTTCTTTTAAAAAAAGGTTTAGTGGGTGAGAATAGGTGGCTGAATGCACCCATTGAATTGCCGCCCACTGGAAGTCATACAAGTGGTCGGCGAATTCAATGGTGACGGTGCACGAAGCTGGGGTGTAAAGTGCGAGTAGGAAGGGCTGCTGGGTTTCAACTACGTTGGCTCACTCACGCCAATATGCTGAGTGTTGCTGAGTAATGACGTGACCGAAACCCACGTCACTGATTGGCCGAAAGCACTAGGGCATTGGAAAAAAGAAGAGGTCGTCCAGGCATGGTGAAAGCCTGGGAGATCACTTTTTACCCAGATTGAAAGCGAACGACAAGTTCATCAAAAAAATCGAGGAAGGAAAATTTTGGAAAAAAAAAAAAAAAAGAAACTCAAGTGTGCGTTTTTTTTTTAATATAATTTTGTGAAAGAGGAAGAAAAGGATTTGCGAGAACTTCTTTTGGTCAAAAAAAGAAGGATAGTGAAAGTTGGTGAAGAGTGAACAGGAATAGCAGGAGGTTAATCTCAGAGAGGCAGGAGGAATTGGCAGTCCCGATTTTTCTGAATAGATAAGTATAGTGGTAGTCCCTTTGGACGCAAAATAGTTTTTTTGTTAATTTGATTTCCGTTTTATTTTGTGAACGACTTAACAAAGAGGTCTTTATATCGGTTCGACTTTTGCTATCGCAAATTTCCGAAATTGCGGAACTCGTGACCCGTTTAATTTATCCGTTTATTCCTTTCGGGACGAAGTGTTAACGGTCCATCTTTGTTTTAAGACATTCTTTGTTCTCTTTTGTTCAAAAGATCTTGGGTTTTAGCCCTCCAATTGCAAGGTTTCCCAAGCAAAGTAAATTCGATTAAAATCTTTAGTTTCAAACTCAAAATTGGTTCTTATTACTTAATAATTGCTTTCACCGTCGGTTTCGCTCCAAAGGTTTGCAATTTCCTTATTTTTCAAAAAAAATTGCTGGCGCCCTTTTTCTTTTATTTTCAGGTACTTCGCCCCTTTGGCAGACAAAAAAACATCATCTTTTAATCAATTAGTCGAATCAATTTGATTCGACACGATAAAAATTCAATTCGCGAAAACCCACCCCTAATTGTGACCTAGCCGTGGTGGTAGCATTGGAAGTGCTACCTGTTGCACTTCTTGGAAACCGAACTTGTTTTCGTTTCCCATTTCTCCTTTGGTTGACATTCGTCTAACCAAAAGTCGTGGTATACTCGTCGCCGCCGGTCGTGTTATTTTTTTTTGGCTCGTTCGCATTAAATTAATTAGTTTTAATAATATTTATTTGTTTTGGTCGGTTTCGGTTTCGGTCGGAAAAAGTGCAACAATTGGCACCCAAACGTGGGGCTTCTTTTTGTTCAAAAAAAAAGTACTCCGGGAAGTACAAATCTAATACCAACCGCGGTGCAAAGCAAAAAAAATAATAATACCTACCCATATTTGTCTAGTGATTGTGTTGGTTTTTTTGTTAGGGAAGTTGTATTTGATTATTTTGTGGTGTTCTTTTACTTTTTTTCGTTCTCTTTTCTTTTTCAGTTTAATCAATAATACTGATCAGGTGTTATTAAAATTTTGATCAATTTATACAGTGATTGGTTTTGAGTGCCTAGTACCTACAAAAGAAGTCTGCCAGTGTTCCCGTTATTGATCTTCAAGGCAGTTGTGAATTTCCCATTGATACCATAGGTACATTCGGCGAATACCTACATGAGGATTTCGATGTAAGTTTTTTTTAATTTCTGATGGTGAAAATTTCTATTTGCCATAGCTATAAACATAATATAAATTTTATATAAAATCGAATCTTTAATAATCCCTACGGTACATTTACTTACGGTGTTTATATATTGTTTTTTTCCTTATCTACATATTGGTTATATAAGTTATTTTCTTTGGTGGTATATTTGTCTCTTTCAGACAATAATTTCGTTTGGCCATTCGATTCTTTTGATATTTTCTCGGCCTGTTTTGTTTTGGCTACCTTTGAATTTGTCGATAATAATTTTTTTTATTTGCTGTGATTGAATATAAATACAATTTTAATTCGATTTTCAATCTGAGGATTAGGGTGACTGTATTTGTTTCTCGGTTTTTTAGTGAAGTTATAATTTATAATTTATACTCTTTAATTGATTTTTCTCATTGAGTGATAAAAAAAAAAAAAATTTTTTTGTAATTCGATTTTCAATTTGAGGATTAAGGCGACCGTATTTGTTTCTCTGTTTTTTTTTTTGGTGAAGCTATAATTTATAATCTTTAATTTTTTTTTTCCTCCTTGAGTGATAAAAAAATTTAATTCGTTGAATTGTGGAAAAGTGCATCACAATTTTGGTGAAATTTCATTTGGTGATTTGTTTTTGTTGTTGTTTGGTTTTGTTGTGGACCTTTTAGGAAACGATCAACTGCTCGTGATTTCGATAGTTATTCTTCTATAAAGTGAATACTAAAGGAAAAAGTTTACGTTTTGGAAATATTGAAATTACAAATCAACTGGGTGTTGATTTCGATAATTTCGGCGGTATAATATTGAATTAAAACAATCAACCGGGCGTTGATTTTAATACTTTTCTAATTCGTGGTAAATAAATAATTAATTTTTTCTTTTTTTTGGATTTGGATTTATTTCATTTTTAATTAAAGTTTTTGTTTGGTTTTGCGTTTTTTTCAATAGGTAGGCTTTAATAATCAACTGGGTGTTGATTGTGGTTATATTTTTTTGATCGTGGTTATATTTCTTTTTCAGTTTTTAAATACTTACCTTGTTTTTTTTGTTATTTTTTTTTATTTCGAATTAACTATGGATGTCAATCGTTTAAGTAAAGAGGAACTAGTTTACGAGTTAGTTGCCCGTGGTCTGAAAGAAGGAACCGTCGATAATATGAGGATGACGCTTAGAGCATCGCGTACTCTAGAGCGTTCGGGTTCGATTTCTTCGGAAAGCCCGCACTACCCGTTTGCTTTTGAGGATGATGTCAAGGCTGTTCGAGCCAAAATTTTTGAAATTAGGGATCTATTGAAAATGCCGCCGAAGAATCCGAAGTCTTCGGAATACTTAAAGATTTTGACCAAAATTGAATGGTCGTTAGGTAGAATAAATAGGGCGAAGGCAGAGTCGACAGATGAGGTCAATGAGGTCGCCGACATTAGGGGGGAGTTATTGCTGCTGATGGCAATTTTAACCGAAGGAGGTGAGGAGACACCTCAAGATAAGGATTTAAGAAAAAAACAAGGAGAAACGTCGACAGCAGGCCTGGATGCGTTGCCAACTGCACATGTCGGCCAACGTGCGAGTTCAGGACTCCAGTTACAGGTTGAACCCTGTGACCGGTTTCCTGAGCGTATAGAAAAATGGAACTTGAAGTTTACTGGTGAGCGGAGTGACTCAGTAAACTCATTCTTAGAAAGGGTAGAAGAGCTACGAGAATCGCGAGGGGTTTCGAGCTCAAGGATTTTTAGGTCGGCAGTTGATTTATTCACTGGGAAGGCACTCCTTTGGTTTAGGGCGATGAGGGAAACCATTTCAACTTGGGAAGAGTTAGTTAGGGAATTGAAATTGGAGTTTTTGCCCTCCAACTATGACGACCTCTTAATGGATGAGGTCAGGCGGCGTACCCAGGGTAAAGATGAGTCGATGGGAATGTACATCGCACTCATGCAGACCCTTTTCAAGAGATTTTCGGAGCCTCTGAGTGAGAATAGGAAGTTGTCCATTCTCATGAAGAATATTGCTCCGTTCTACCAAACGCAATTGGGGTTGGCTGATATTAAATCAGTCAACGAACTCGTTGCGTTGGGTAGAAAATTAGAGACGATTAGGACCAACGTCGAATCTTTCATCCCTCCTCCTAGCAACCGATCCAGGCAGTCATTGGAGCCTGATGTTGCCTATGTTGCTTCCGTTCAGGAAGCAAGGGCAACAGCTGCAGTTGATAGACACCCACCACCTCGTAGGCCCACTCGATGCTTCAACTGCAATGGGGAAGGCCATTTTTCAAACACCTGTTCCGCTCCTAGGAGATGTTTTGGTTGTGGGGCTACAGGGACAAACCGACGCGATTGTAGACGCTGTTCGGGAAACGGGCAACGGACTCTTGGGCCAGCAGGACAAGAGCGCCGTCGCGTTTAAACAGGTCGCCTGCTGACGACCAGCTGGCGACAAATATTAAACTCGGTTTCACGTTAGAGACAAGTGGAGAGGATAGGCGGCCATATTTAGGAATCAACATTTATGGGATTAGGTTTTTAGGACTTTTGGATTCGGGGGCTTCCCGAACAATAATATGTAGGGACGTCTGGAGGGTTCTTAAGGATTTAGGGTTAGGATTAGAAGATAGCAATATTAGGCAGGTTCAGTTAGCAGATGGTGCAGGTGTAGGAGTTTTAGGAAAAGTTAACTTACCAATAGTTGTGGAAGATAAATCGGTTTTGATAGAATGTTTAGTGATACCTTCACTCCCACATGCGATGATCCTTGGTGCGGATTTTTGGGCACTATCGGGAATCGTCCCGGATCTTCGATCACGCATGTGGAGCTTTTCAAGCCAAGAAATGGTGGCTTCGATTAATAGCACGTCTATCACGGAAGAGTCTGAGTTAGACGATGAGCAGAGGGCAAGACTTAATATTTTAGTTGAAGATTTGTTTAGGGACATGCCAGAAGGGCTTGGAGTTACAAATAGGGTTGAACATATCATTAGGACGACGTCAGAACCAATTAAACAAAGGTACTATCCGGTTTCACCGGCGATGCAAGTTCACATCGACAAATCCCTTAAGGAAATGTTAGATGAGAACGTGATTGAAAAATCAAACAGCCCTTGGGCTTCTCCTATAGTGTTAATTAAGAAAAAGGATGATACCTTTAGGTTCTGCGTCGATTATAGAAAATTAAATCAGGTTACAGAAAGGGATGCTTATCCACTTCCAATAATCTCGGCGATTTTGGATAAGCTTAGGAATGCTAGGTTTCTTACATCGCTTGACATTAAGTCAGCTTATTGGCAAATTCCTATGTCGGAAGAATCTCGAAAGTTTACAGCTTTCACGGTTCCGGGTAGGGGTTTGTTTCAATTTAAACGCATGCCTTTTGGACTGCATAATGCTCCTGCAACATGGCAGAGGTTCATTGATAGCGTTTTAGGGCCAGAGTTGGAGCCATTCGTTTTTGTGTATCTGGACGATATTATTATCGTAACAGATACTTTTGAAAAACACTTAGAAATTCTTAACGAAGTTTTAAAGAGACTTCGTGACGCAGGGTTAAAAGTAGGGCGGGATAAATGCAATTTTTGCAGGCCATCCCTTAAATTTTTAGGTTACGTAGTAGATAGGAACGGATTACACGTTGATCCGGAAAAAGTTGAGAGTATGGTTAGGATACCTGCACCTAAAAATGTTAAGGAAGTTAGAAGTTTTGTAGGGACTGTTTCTTGGTACAGGCGTTTCGTACCGAATTTTGCAACAGTAGTTAGGCCTTTAACTGATTTGCTGAAAAAGAGCAAAAAATTCGTCTGGACTGAGGAATGTGAAGACTCTTTTAGGAAAGCCAAGGAATACTTGATTACGGCTCCCATTTTGACCTGTCCCGATTTCAGTCTTCCATTTGTGGTCCAAACCGACGCGTCTGATTACGGTATCGGGGCCGTACTTACCCAAACTTTCGAGGAGGGGGAAAAGGTAATTTGTTACCTGAGTAGGTCACTTAATAGAAGTGAGAGAAACTATTCCACCACGGAGAAGGAATGTTTAGGAGTTTTGTGGGCGGTTGAGAAGTTGCGGCCGTACATCGAAGGAGTTCGATTCACGGTCATAACAGATCATTATTCACTTGTTTGGTTGAGTAACCTCAAGGACCCACAAGGTAGATTAGCGCGATGGGCGGTTCGCCTTCAGCAGTTCGATTTCAAGATCATTCATCGCAAGGGAAAAGACCATGTCGTGCCGGACATGTTATCTCGGGGAGTTCCAGTAGTGGCTGGGATTTCGGATGAGGATTTAGACCCTTGGGTGGCGAAAATGATTTTGGCAGTTGAGTCGAATCCGTTAGATTATCCTACTTGGAGAGTAGAAAGTGGCCGACTATATAAGTTTGTCAAATCGACACATATAGTCGTGCATGAAAATAATGAAGAGTGGAAGTTAGTGGTAGGTAAAAGTGATAGGTTAGGGATTTTGAAAGACTGCCATGATAGTCCGTTAGCTGGACATATGGGGGTGCGAAAAACGTTCGCTAGAGTAGGAGCTAAGTACTATTGGCCGAAAATGAGAAGAGATGTTGCAAGTTATGTTAGGAAATGTAGCATTTGTCAGCAAGTGAAACCAGTGAATGATAAACCAGCCGGTCTAATGACTGAGAGGATAGGAGTTTCCTCTCCGTGGGAGATGATAAGTGTGGATTTAGTAGGGCCGTTACCCAAGTCGAGTAGAGGATCTATGCACATCCTTACAGTTGTAGATTACCTAACTAAGTTTCCGTTGCTATTTGCACTGAGGTCTGCTACTGCAAAGGCAGTATGCAAAGAGTTGGAGGATAATGTTTTCCTGTTATTTGGAGTTCCAAAAGTTGTCATCTGCGACAATGGTCCTCAATTTAGGAGTAGAGAATTAAAACAGCTTTGTGAGGGATATTCAACTAAGATTAGGTTTACACCACACTATCATCCTCAGGCTAACCCCGCGGAGAGAATTAACCAAATTATTAAAACAACGTTGAGAGCTTATGTTTCAGAGAATCACCGAATTTGGGATTCTCAATTAGCTAAGGTAGCTTGTGCTATACGCACCTCTCAACATGAGGTATTAGGAGTTTCGCCATATTATGCCAATTTCGGTAAAGAAATGTGTACGAGTGGTAGAGAAGAAGTAGTAATCAGTGATCAGGGTATAGACACAAATCAAATAAAAGAATCAGTAGGAGATATAGGAGAAAGATTTAGGAGACTTAGGGCGGACATAGCTGTCAAACTTCGAACAGCGTCCAAGAAATCTGCAGAAGCATACAACCTCAGGAGGAGAGATATTCAATATCTTCCGAATGATGTTGTATGGCGTAGAAATTTTGATTTGTCAAATGCGGCAAACTACTATGCTGCAAAATTGGCACCGAAGTATGTCGGGCCTTTTAAAGTTCGGAAAAGGTTATCTCCTTGGACATATGTCCTTGAAGATGACAATGGAAAAGATCGTGGCACTTGGCACACGAAAGATCTTAAACCGTATAATGGTCCTTTTGAAAATGATTGAGTCTTAAAAGTCCCATGTAAAGTAAAGTTTTTTTTGGTTGTTTTTGAATTTTTACTTTTGGTTTTAATTTTTTTTGTTTTAGACTGCCATATTTGGCCTGATGGGTTTCTTTGTTGTATCGTTTACCAGGCCCATCCGTAGGAAATGGTTTACTTTTTCAAAAAAAAAGGTAAACACATTTCCAAGGAGGAAAGGGTGGAGTTTGTCACGGTAAAATTTACCGCAACAAAAGTCACTCCTTCAATCGTCCAAATCCTTGTTCCTTCCTTCTCCATTTCTTCTTTTCCCTACAGGTGTTGACTTCAATATACTGAGAGAAAGAGAAGGGCAGCCATGGTCCATCAGCCATCGGTTCATTCTCTCAGTATTTTGAAATAACAAAACTGAAGTTGTCAAATTTTGACATTTGAAGTGGATGGGTGATCCACTCTGCTGCTCCGATCTCGTGTGGGTGACAGATGGTCCCCAGTACAAACAAATTTATTGACAGACGGATGGTCTGGTCTATCCAAATCCAGAAAATAGCCCGAGCGACACTTGGTTCTCGGTTGCGGAAGTTACTCTGTGTGAGAATGGCTTGCTGCCCAACCTATCGTTCAAACATACATATATATTAAAGCTATTTGTAAAAGATGGAACGTTAACGGCTAGGCCCAAGTATTCCCAAAATCTGCGCAAAAGTCCAACGGTTTAGATTAAATTCGCGTTGTAGGATATTTTATACTGCCAATCTCTCCTTCTCAAAAATTGTGTTTTGAATCAAGCTTTTCACCAATTTTCAGTATAAGTGTTTTTTTAATTGTCGGGGAAAAATGAACGCGAAGAAAAAATTGAGTTTCTTTTCAGTTTTCCGAAACTTTCTTTTAAAAAAAGGTTTAGTGGGTGAGAATAGGTGGCTGAATGCACCCATTGAATTGCCGCCCACTGGAAGTCATACAAGTGGTCGGCGAATTCAATGGTGACGGTGCACGAAGCTGGGGTGTAAAGTGCGAGTAGGAAGGGCTGCTGGGTTTCAACTACGTTGGCTCACTCACGCCAATATGCTGAGTGTTGCTGAGTAATGACGTGACCGAAACCCACGTCACTGATTGGCCGAAAGCACTAGGGCATTGGAAAAAAGAAGAGGTCGTCCAGGCATGGTGAAAGCCTGGGAGATCACTTTTTACCCAGATTGAAAGCGAACGACAAGTTCATCAAAAAAATCGAGGAAGGAAAATTTTGGAAAAAAAAAAAAAAAAGAAACTCAAGTGTGCGTTTTTTTTTTAATATAATTTTGTGAAAGAGGAAGAAAAGGATTTGCGAGAACTTCTTTTGGTCAAAAAAAGAAGGATAGTGAAAGTTGGTGAAGAGTGAACAGGAATAGCAGGAGGTTAATCTCAGAGAGGCAGGAGGAATTGGCAGTCCCGATTTTTCTGAATAGATAAGTATAGTGGTAGTCCCTTTGGACGCAAAATAGTTTTTTTGTTAATTTGATTTCCGTTTTATTTTGTGAACGACTTAACAAAGAGGTCTTTATATCGGTTCGACTTTTGCTATCGCAAATTTCCGAAATTGCGGAACTCGTGACCCGTTTAATTTATCCGTTTATTCCTTTCGGGACGAAGTGTTAACGGTCCATCTTTGTTTTAAGACATTCTTTGTTCTCTTTTGTTCAAAAGATCTTGGGTTTTAGCCCTCCAATTGCAAGGTTTCCCAAGCAAAGTAAATTCGATTAAAATCTTTAGTTTCAAACTCAAAATTGGTTCTTATTACTTAATAATTGCTTTCACCGTCGGTTTCGCTCCAAAGGTTTGCAATTTCCTTATTTTTCAAAAAAAATTGCTGGCGCCCTTTTTCTTTTATTTTCAGGTACTTCGCCCCTTTGGCAGACAAAAAAACATCATCTTTTAATCAATTAGTCGAATCAATTTGATTCGACACGATAAAAATTCAATTCGCGAAAACCCACCCCTAATTGTGACCTAGCCGTGGTGGTAGCATTGGAAGTGCTACCTGTTGCACTTCTTGGAAACCGAACTTGTTTTCGTTTCCCATTTCTCCTTTGGTTGACATTCGTCTAACCAAAAGTCGTGGTATACTCGTCGCCGCCGGTCGTGTTATTTTTTTTTGGCTCGTTCGCATTAAATTAATTAGTTTTAATAATATTTATTTGTTTTGGTCGGTTTCGGTTTCGGTCGGAAAAAGTGCAACAACATGGAATTAATGTTGAAATTATACACAGACACAGTTCCATTTGGCAAGGATGCATATCTTGCGTAAGTGCACTTTCCTCCCGCCTCGAAGACGAACGGATAACGTTCGTACTCATACCATTGTCCGAGGAACTGAACAAGGGTGTAAGGTTTATAGTATTGATTTGAAGATGCATAACTCGATCAATTACAAGGCTAACTTACATCGGGGAGTTGGAAGTTGTTCTGTACTTGGACGTTGGATGGACATCGGCCAAGGCCTGGAATTTGGGCGAGTATAAGTGATGGAACAGCTGCCAGAAGAAGAAGCACGCTTATCCTACTAAAACACGGTTCACTTAAAGCTTAATTTTTTGTCTAAAGAACACTAATTCTAACTTACACTACTCTGGTCATTGTAACTGATAAATTAACTGAATGAGGCTTCGAGTTGAACTGTGTTTGCAGAAGAAGTTGACAGTAGTTTTTTTCAGTCTACAAACAAGGTGTTATCTTTAAGCGATGCACCACTTTGTTACAACAAAAATAAAGAGTAGGTATAGTAACAAAAGTAATAGGTAGATGCAATTAATTATTAATTTTATGATCAAGAACTATAGGTAACAGCTCAGCTTGAAGAATATATGTCTAATGTCGAATTCTTTTCAAGAATTTGAAATCGTTTTTTTCTTTTTAAACAGAATTGATTAATTTGGATAAATGAAAGGCATTGTTTAAAGGCTGTCCCAAACCAACGCGAAACATTCGCGCGAATGTGGGACGACTGAATAATGTTCGAAGATTCGCATCGCGCGAGTGTAGGTGCTCCCATTAATCTCGATGTAAATAAATTAAGACATTCGTTGGTTTGGGAGAGCCTTTATTCTGGACTATCAAGCATTATTATTATCTACAGGGTGTTTTTTTTTAAACGTGTGGTTTTCAATCTGGCAGTCCTTTTTTCGAAGTTGGTCTTTTTGACAGCTGTCACTTGATTTATGCTCAATTTTGTTTGCCATTTCATGATGAATGGACTTACTCCTGAATAACGTTTGCAAATTGTCCAAAATGGGCTCGAAACGAGATCGTTGTTGATCCCGATTTTCACAAGAAAATTTTGTTCAGCGATGAAGCTCATTTTTGTTTGAATGGGTATGTTATTAAGCAAAATTGTCATACTTGGAGTGATAATCCACAATCCATTGTCAAGAACGCCGGCGCCATTACATCCTCAAAAAGTCAATGTTTGGTGTGCTCTATGGGAAGAGGGAATCATATCGGTCCATATTTCTTCAAAAATGAAGCCGGCCATAATGTTACAGTCAATGGGGAACGCTATAGAGCCATGATTAATGACTGTTTCGAGCCTGAATTGGAGGATGTTGATGTGGACGACCTTTGGTTCCAACAAGACGGCGCGGCGCTGCATGCCATACAGCCAACGAAACAATCAATTTATTGAAGGAAACTTTTGGTGAGCGCATTATCTCGCGTCGTAAGCCTGTGGCGTGGTCGCCAAGATCGTGCGATTTAACACCGCTGGACTATTTTTTGTGGAATTATATATGTGAAGTCGCTTGTCTACGTAATTAAGTCAGAGACAATTGACGAATTGGAAGACAATATTCGGCGTCTTATTGCTGACATACGGCCCCAATTGCTACTAAAATTGCTAAAGAGTGGTCGAAAATTGGGCTTCTCGGCTGGAATTTATTCGAGCCAGCCACGGCGGCTACCCGAAATCATTTTTAAAACATAATGGCAAACCCTTATCTTTAAAATATTGCTAAATTCTTGCACATTACATTAAATTATATGCATCTTTTATGTTAATACCTACATTGATGGAACTTGGATAGGTCACAAATACATAGATTTGTGACAGACTGGATTTTGGATTTAATTGTTACCTCGATGTCAAAAGCATACAAACAAACAATTTTTTTATTTTCTTTGCTGTCAGTCGAAGATGCAAGTACTGTAAATAAAAAGTGTTCATAACCGCTTTTTTAATTTTATTAATGGTAGTTAATTTTAATGGTGTTTCTGTTTTGTTCCCTGCTGTTAACTTAGATGTCAACACTCATCCGTGATGTTACAACAAAGTATAAGAGCTGGACCAATGTTCTGTAACTCTCGAATCGATAAAATCAGTCGAGGAACGATGAATAATGGAACAAAACTCATATGATTTGTTTCAATTTCCATCGTTTTTCGACTGATTTTATCGATTCGAGAGTTAAAGCTTTCAGAACATGGGTCGTGGAAGCAAATTTTAGCTAAATCGTAGGAGATTTCGGGGAGTGATTTCCAAAATCATAGCTAAGTAGAATGCAAAAAAACATTTGCTTTAAATAGACCTTTTGTTTTTTGCAAGCCCGGAGAAAATTGGTCGACAAAAAACGACGTCGGGGCTAAACAATTTAAATGTTAAATGCAACAAGAACCAATCTTCGTTGGGCTCTGTTAAGTGCAGATAATTCTAACCGGTTAACTTAAGCGTGGAGAAAAACTATGTTACCGGCGTGAATTTTCCCCAAATTTTACACTTGATAGTTTGAATGATGCGATGAGGTTCAGAATATGCGCGTTCAACGCATATGTATCTGAATTTACAGAATGCTGATTTTTTGGAGCATCTGATTGGCGAGCTGTCATACAAAATTAGATGTCATCTGAATTTTCAGAACTTTTTATGACAGCTGGTTAATCAGAAGCTCCAAACATTCAGAATTCTGAAAATTCAATATGGGCGTTCAGTCATTTTGCGAAATAGAATGTTGGTGTTGGGCATATTCGTACATAGAATTTTTGTTTGTAAAGTTACTCGTTTAGCCTAACCATAAGCTTATGGCCTTTTCGATTAGAGTCAGAATGACAGTTCTTCTTCTGAAAAGAAAAAAAATTTGCTTCTGATTTTGTTTTCAGAATCGTTCCATAAGGGTTCACACGAATCAAATCGTTCTCCCGGATTACCAATCGAAAAGGCCATTATTTTCATAACTTCGATTCGACAAAATCATCAGCACAAGCATTTTTTTTTATATAATGAACCTTATTTTATAATATAGAACTATCAAGTGACTATTTCAACACTTAGCTCGAAGATTTAATTTGGTATAATGTATGTATACATCTAATGACAGCTATAAAAAGCTGTATTACGTATTGTTTGTTGGAACAAATTGCTTGTATTACTTCATATCTACGTAGAATATTATGTAGGTACTTCCACATACGTATATAAAAATACCCCTTAATACGTGCATACGTTTTTTGTGCGAGCTTTAAAAAAAAATTTAATTTTATTGAAAACCATCAGTTAATCTCAACCACACTTACCTATTCTATTTAAGTTGATTGCGTACCTATACCTTCATTTTATGTATCACTGACAGAAAAAAATGCATTCTAAAATTAAATACGATTCTTTTTGTTTTAAAGTTGTGCGAAATTCAGTGAAGCAATCTCAATATAAATAGAAAGCGTAGTTTTTAAAAAGTCGACCAAGTTTCAAAGCGAAACGTATTTATTTTTACATTGAGATCCACGCATTCGACTTCAAATGAAGAGAAAAACGTATTCAGATGAAATTCAATTTAAAGTAGGAAGACACTTTGAAATGAAGTCATATACCACTTTGATTCAAAAATGTTCAACATTTGTGCCAAATCGTTCCGAAACGTTGTTTTTTTCCTCAGTGTACGAGTTATATACATATATGTATGTCTGATGATTGATTTTAATGATGCAATTCAAGAGCAAAGACATTAACTTCTTTTTTACGTATACAATTATTGTGTCAATTATTTTTGTTGAATAGACACTATAGCTAAAGTCAAGGTACGAGAGATCAAACTAATTACTATTAAGATACAAATAGTAGTATATTTATGGCGAATTCCTTTCAACAAAGAAAACGAATTTTTTCTAAACAGAATCGAATTTTTTCTAAACAAAATCGATTCTTTTCTGTCAAAACAAATCTTGCGTTTTTAGCAAGATTTCACACTGATTTGCACACACACTATGAAGACTTGACATTTCTAATACGTCAAATTGAAAGTTGCGGAATTTTTGGAAGACGAGTTGTTTATTTTTTGGTTGCAACGAATTCTACATAATTTAACAAAATATTCAGTCAATATACAGCTATAAAAATAATTTATTGTGCGTTGTTCATTATCAAACACAAATTTGACAAAAAAAAAAATAGCTTTCGCGAGTGAAACACGTGTTAAAAACTTTCAGTGCAAGTGAAAACTTTTCAATGACAATTTTCTTTAAAAATATATGTATGTGCGAATGGAAGTTCAAACAAATAAAATGCACCAACAAATTGGCACCGTATAAGCTGAATAATATCTTTTATTTATTAATTTAATTCTGTTGGTAAAACATTTTTCTCACAACAAAAACAAACAACCTTAAGGCCTGGCACCCACTAGGCAACTTTTAGTTGCTGGGTGTTGCCGGCAACTCCGAGCACCTACAGTTGCTTGCCCTCGCCCACTAGGCAACTTCTGAGCAATTTTTGAGAATTAATGTTTGTGTTTTTTTGTATTTAATTTTCTATAAAAACGTGCTACACCTAAACCTATCTCAATTTGACATGTCTAAAATGCAAAATCAATGTAACATTTCAATGGACTACAAATAAATACGTTAATATTAAAAAGTTGCTCGCAAATTGCTTAGTGGGTGGGGGTCAGCAACTAAAAGTAGCTCGGAGTTGCCGGCAACTAAATTCCGCGACCAACTTAAAGTTGCCGGCAACTAAGTTGCCCAGTGGGCGCTCTCCCATATAAGCCAATGTAATTGAATCCGGAGCAACTAAAAGTTGCTGGGATGAGCAACTAAAATTTGCCTAGTGGGCGGCAGGCCTAATAGTTTTTTGAATAATTTCTTGACGTTTTGCGTCAATTGCAGCTATAAAGTAACACAAACACAATCACAGCAAAAAAAAATCGATTCTTTTACGAAATACGAATTCCTTTCAATTGACAGAAAAAAATCGATTCTGTTTAGAAAAAATTCGATTTGTTTTTTGAAAGGAATTCGCCGTTAGTTTTTTCACTGTGCGCGTTCAACGCATATCCGAATTTTCAGAATTCTGAATTATTGGAGCTTCTGATTGGCCAGCTGTCATAAAAAGTTAGATGTCATCTGAATTTTCAGAACTTTTTATGACAGCTGGCCAATCAGAAGCTCCAATAATTCAGAATTCTGAAAATTCAGATATACGTTGAACGCGACCATTCTGATAGATAAATAATTAGTTTTGGAGACAAAATGACATGCACTACCTTACCTATACATTAATGTGGTTTTCCAGTCAACCATTTCAGATTTGGGGGTCAGATTCCAGATCAATCGTGGTAACTAGAACGAATCGCGATTGATCCTTTTTTTGTAAAGGTGTAGGTGATTTGTCTGTGTTTACTGATGTAAGTAGTGATAGTATATGTAGGGAAAAATTCCTACAAGTATTTTTTTCCTAGGGAACAGTTTTTTCTTTAATACAAAAATATTATATATTTGGCTTTATTTTCTTGATGAAACTGGTGAAAAAATTCTTACAAAACGTTTTTTTTTTTCAAATTATAAAAGAACATTTTTGTGTTTAAATTGTAATTAATTTCAACTACGCGAATACTTTCACCTGTCTTAATTTATTGAAATGGAGATTAATGAGAGAACCCACACTGGCGCTATGCAAATCTTTGAACATTCTTCAGTCGTCGCATATTCGCGCGAAGGTTTAGCGCCGGTCTGGGAGCCTTTATTGATTTGTTTCATAAGAAAAAACTCAAAAGTGGGACTGACTTTTAATCTTGAAATTATTAATATCCTGAGGCCATTTTGAAATTATGACAAAATATAAGAAAGAAAAGATTTACGCATTCTTTTCTTGACTTCATTTAAATGAATGTGATATTGTACATTATTTTGTTCAATCAAATTGAAATCAAAAAATATAATACAAATTAGGGAATTTTTTGTTCCCTAGCAGGAATTTTATTTTGTTGGTATACTATCACTGCTTTATAACGTGATTCGGCCATCGATCGGATCCATATATCCACAGGAATCCCGTCCATCCAAAATCCAAATCAAAGGAGAAGCTATCGGTCGATGGTGAGGAAGAAGACAATGAACATGAAACAAGGTCACTACATAAGGATTACTATGGAATTTTAATAAAAATAATTCTATTTTCACAAAAAACAATGGACTAACCCACATGTTTCCACAATGCCTTTCATTCCATATGAAAATATTTATTTTATTAAACAAATGCCTTATCAAAAGTAAACAATGCTAGCGAAAGGCCAAAAACGAATTTAAACTGACGAGGAGAGGACGACGTTTAGAAATGTCAATTTGGTTCGTGTGCAAGTGTGTGTGAAAGTATGTGTAAATCTGCCAATAAATCGAGATTTGAAAGATCAATCGAGAAAAAAAACAGACCACGAAAAAAATCAATTTTTTTGGTTGTTAGGAACGTAAAATCTGAAAAAGATCAAGTTGACCCCCATAAAAATCAATTTTTTTGGTTGTTTGGAAAACCACATAAAATTCAAAAAACCAGATGCAAATTTCAATTTGGAAGGGATAAATCGATTACATTCTTGAATTTGAGTCTAACCATAGAGACACTCAAAGAGAGAACTCAAATTATAAAGGGTGTTTTTTTTAGACGTGTGGTTATGGCCAAGAATTTAGCTTTATTATGAAGATAAGGGTTTGCCATTATGTTTTAAAAGTGATTTCTGGCAAATGGCCATCGCAACTGGCTCGAATAAATTCACGCCGAAAGGCCCAATTTTCGACATTTCCAATGGATCTCTGCCACCAAATGTCAGAAGTGTCAGTGTGAAATTAAAAAAAAAAAAAAAAAACAATCTGACAGCACTCCCTGGTTGGAAAACAAAACCGAAGGCACGAAGGCGAGCCAAAAACGTCGGGTGTTTAATAATAGTGATTAATATGTAATAAAATTAGTTTTTTGTATCAAACACTTGAAAAAAATGTTCACTAAAATGTTTAAACACTAATTAATAGGTAATTCGATCGCAAATTTAAGTTTTCAGTTCCAAATACAAAAAATAATCAAATGAGCGGATTTTTAACACTGCCAAGAGCATGTAAATATTTTCCAACCATGGACTTTTTTTGTTGTTGTTTTTAGATGTCAAATTAGAAAGAGAAAATACAAAGACAAATCTTGGAAGACCTCTATTGTTGCGCGCGATGGCGGATGGACTCATTCTTCTTCGATACTCTGCTCCACAGCAGCAATAGCGTCTTCGGTGCGCACTGTACGGCGCGATGTCTCTGAGGATGCGCATTATCCACTAGAGTAAACGTGCGAAATCGCTCCATGGTTGATCGAATTTATTGGATGCGTCGCGCTAACCGAACCATTATTTTGGTAATAAATTTGCACGATTTGCAAAGGTTGTTCAGGAGTAAGTCTATATTAATTAGGAAATGGCAAACCAAAACTGAGTGTAAATCAAGTAACAGCTGCTGTCAAAAACACCAACTCCGAATAAAGTACTGCCAGATTGAAAACTATACACGTCTACAAAAAACACCCTTTATAAATGGGCAATACTTAGCTGCTTTTTGGTTATGGTTGGTATTGAAAAGATGAAATGGATGGCTGAGTTTGGGATAAGGTTTCTATTGCCTCCTTCTCTTTCAAAGCCTTCTTAGTCGAAAATGGTGAATTTTTCAGGGGAAAAATGTCGTTTAAAAAGAATCGATAACTTATTTTCTTAATATAGGTAGGTGGGTTTTTTTTTTAAAGCAAAGTCGGTTTAGTCACACCATTTATAACTCACGAATTGCTGGACCGATTTTAATGATCTCTGATTTGTTGGAATAGCAGAAATAACTTTTTAAATATCGGAAAAATTCACTTTATAGGGCGAAATGGGGGTAAAATGAAAAAGACGTATCCGATAAAAAAAAACTCTCTTATTCTTAGGAAATGGCTTCAAGAATATTTTTTTTTTAAATTTTACTATTTGTAGGGTGAAGTGGGGTAAAATACAAAAAATTATCCGATGTAAGAAATTCTTTTTTTTTTATTTGAAAGGTTTGAATGGCTGTAGGGATATTTTTTTTCAAATTTTGATATTTGAAGGGTGAAAGAGGGTAAAACAAAAAGAGGTATCCTATTTCAAAAATTCTGTATGTGTTTGAAAGGTTATTTAAAAAAAATGTTATTTATAGAGTGAAATGAGATGAAAATAAAACAGTGGTTTTCGAATACAAAAATTCTTTCTGTATTGGGAAAGCAAAAAAAGTTGGACTTAGAGGATCATATTTTGTATAAATTTAGACTTTTAAAACGTGCAGTGGGTAAAAGCCCAGAAAGTAGTAGGCAGAGATTCGAATACAAAAAGTCAAAAAATAATATTTTCTTTTGTGTAATTTGCATGCGAAGCTTGAGGTTGTCTATACCCTTGCGAGACGGGTGCGGGTGTTCAAAAAAAATTTGGTGGCGTGACAACTTGTAGAGAATCAGTCCCACGCCCGGGGCTTATGATAACTTCCAACTCTCAACCATTTCTGTGTGCATGTCTGCAGGAATAGAAGGAACTTGCAATTTGCTGCCGAATCTGAACGGCTGAGGTGAGAGTTGCTTTTACATAACAAAAGAAATCTACTTCTGAAGGATTTGTCAATTCCTCGCAAGATAGGCAGTACCCGTAAAAAAGTGACAGAGGCTGTAATTGGATCACAAGACCTCCGGCTAATCTATACAAATTGGTGTAAGTAGATGGAATTAAATTTTATATTTGAGTACCTTTCTGTGATCGCATTGTGGAATGTAGAATATTCTATAACGAGCGTTGAGCTGTTACAAAAATTTGGAAACCTTATCCCAATATGTAGGTATAACCAATATTTATGCATAACATACAGCGTAGCTTTTTCCTCGCCATTCAAAATACAATGTCTCGTCTTAGATATTCCTTGTTTGTTTTGCGCTTCATAAATTACTTTCTTTACGAACAAAATAGTATGTAGGTACCTATCCCTATACTTACTTGAGCTATTATTTACTCCTCTCAACACAAGAATACACACAATAATTTACATCAGTACTCTAGTAAAATTTTGTGTCTTTGCCAAACACATTCCGCGCTCTTATACATATTTATATGTGGGTAGGGTATAATATGTATTTTATAACATACAAAAATAAACCCCAAGGTAATGCATTTCCTTCTTAAAGATCTCTCAAAAAATCTCAACAAGGAACCACCAGAACATATACGCGAACAACATTACACAATGTTGTCATTTCGAAGAGGAACTACACCACACTAACTTTCCATCTTTAGATATATACCTAGATGGATACTTCAGTTGCCAAGAGTACCTATATACATACTTATACTTCTTATTTCAAAGACCCGCAGCCAAAAAATCATACGAGTTCTTCTTGCCAATTTTGTTGTTGCTCTTCCTTTCACGTCAATGTTAACTAATATTTTCATTATTTTCTGCAGAATGTTATTATTATTACCTTCCTGCCAAAATATCAGCTGGGTATATGCTTCTATTTAAGCTCCCCGCATCCAAACTGTAACTATAGATACGTTACGTATGTACATACATATATGAACATACTCGTATATACATTATATGAAAATCCTGAAGAAATGATATAAGCCATTGTGAACAACATATTTTTACCATTAATTTTGCTAAAGACACAAAAGGCAGCAACGCAACGTTACGTTTTCGCATTTTTGTCGATTTAAATTTTCCACCACTCCCACCGTCATGCAGCAGCACAGGAGCCCCTGGTCCATCCTATCAAAATTTCTTTAACAAATGCTCACCCATTCCAATCCTGCTGTGGATGTCAGCAGATGAATTTCTGGAAATCTCCGAGATGCAGGAAAGACACAACACGGCAGCCAGCAACATCAGCATCTACCTATACCTGGTGAGTTCTTCGCGACGCGACGGGGGAGTCAGAGTGGTTTGCAATGTCGGGAGTCGAGACCGTAACGAAGTGCATACTGGGCCAAAGAGGGTGAGTCTCAATAGAGCACTTTTTAAGGACAATAATAATTCTCCATCCCCATCAAGGACGACACGGTTGCACAGCATCACCACCGTCGTCTGTGGGGGGGATAGAAGAGGATCCGTAGCATAAAACAAAACAGCAGAGGGAAACAAACAACAGTGTCGTAGATGGCAAGGAAGAACGCGAACGAAGGAAGTCGTCTTCCTGTTGTATCCATCCTTCCATTATGTATGAGTAACGGCAAAGGTACTTTAATAAGCTTATCATTGAGAACATAACACAGAAAAAAACGGTACAATCTATATACAGATGTAAGTACCCACTTTGTGTAGGTAAGTGCAGGGATCAGGTCCTGGGCCTTCGTCATAAGCTTCATCAGCATCACCCACCCGAGTTGTAGAAGAGTTTTCATGAATTTTTCAAGCTTTCCTTGTGCTCGTTCATTCTCGAAATCTAATTTGCTATTTATGCGCCAAGTAAATGGCTTGAGAAATGAGAACATACCTAGTCGGTGTTCGTTGACGTCAGTCGATCGATATTTAAATTAGGTGTCCACATTTAAATCAGGTTATTAGGCTGAGCTACAATCCAAGGTAGACATAGAGAAGTGAATTTATACCTATAGGAGAGAGAAAAGTTCAAGTTGCGAAATGCGGAGTCGTTGGATCGCAATTATCGCTTCAGAGAGGTGATACAGACATTACTTATTTAATATTACCATTAGCCTTAAAAAAATTGTTGTTTTTTTTTTTAAATTAATTTATGTTAAAACTTGAAGAGTGTCTGTCTATTAACAAGAGTTTTCTTAGATATCCGCCCCCATCTGTAACTGTTATATTTAGTGAATCCTTATGCCTTACATCAACAAGGCGATTTGGAAACTTTTACTGCCTTTTACAATACCCAGGTATTTCCCAAAAGCTATCGTTTTGACGATTATCGACTTATGTGTAGCAAAAATTTGACCTTTCAAACGTCATCGTGCAGACGATAGTCATTTTAAATGTTTAGTGACGCAAGACTATCGTGGAAAGGATATCGTCAGGAAATAATGGTTTTAGGGAATGAGTCCCCTGGGATTTAAAGACCTTAACAGAACGTTGTTTTTTTTGTTAAATTGACTGCACTACAA
The DNA here is from genome assembly GCA_932273885.2 of Leucozona laternaria. NCBI lineage: Eukaryota > Metazoa > Arthropoda > Insecta > Diptera > Syrphidae > Leucozona > Leucozona laternaria. The sequence continues at coordinate 93,366,780 of OW026368.1, forward strand.
GACTCTTAAAATGTAAGAAGATGATGTTTTTCTTTACAAAAGTGTAAAATTTTGTATCATTTTGAAAAGTAAAAATCAAAATGATTTTCCCTCCACACCCTCCTAGTATGATTTTTTTTAAAAATGTCAATAATTTTTTCCGAAATATAGTCCCATATTTTTGTTGTTTCCGTTGCTTATAAAAATATCGTCGGTCTGTGCGTCCGTTATTTGAGCTAGAACCTAAGCGTGTGCGCCGATTTTCTACAAATTTGGTACAGAGCATTTTCTTATTTTTGCTCATCTAGTAGCTGTTACACAACAATTTTGTGTTTTTTTTTTTTAATTTTATCGAAAATGGGTCTAACGATTTTGATTATAATTCGTTATGACGAAAGTGATTGAAAAAAAAAGTGCGTATCAGGTTTTTGGCAATATTTCTAAGAACGTTCACAAGATGGTCTCATTTTTACGGGTATATCTTTTTAATGATTGGATGGGTCTTGTTATAATTTTGCATTCTGGTAATCATAAATAGTTAAAATAAAACTGCAGTTAAAATTAAAAAAAAAAAAAAACAATTGTAATTCTTTTGATTTTTAACATTTTCTCGTTAAAGATTACATATTTTTCATATTTTCCCAAACGTACATATTTTTTTTTCATTAGTCAGATAGAGCGATGAATTCAATGAAATTTGTGAAATCGTTGAAAATCGTATTTTCCCGCTGCACTGTAGGATTTACCGCAAAACAAGGGATTTATTTTTTAAAGCACATAAGATGTACAATATTGTAGTACATAACTTTTGAAAATTCTGAATTTTTTTATTAAATTTGCCGTTTATTGTCATTTAAAAAACCCCTTAAAAAAAATATTTGTATATCAATTGTTGTAAATATTTTTACATTAAAACATGCGCTAGTGTCTTACCTCTCTTTTGATACCTTTATGATAAAATTGCTTAGTCTGTATCAAAAGTTATAAGTAATCTAGTGAGACTTTAACGAATTTTTTTTTGTGATTTTGCAACACCAACCACATTCACAAATACATTTTATTCTCTTGGACTTCAGCAGTGCGCTTCATCAAGCTGAATACCCGGACTCGGGAATATACATTTCATAGGGAGAATGAATTTTGTGATTCTATATTTCAACTATACCTTTGTATGCATGTGAACACGCTTCCTCTCGGTGCGATGAATTTATGTGAATCACCTGAGTGATTTTTGTTTAACCTTAGATGATCCTCAACGGACTCCCGAATGAAGGCCCGAGCCAGAGGTGCGCTTGATGAAGTCGAACACCAAGGCATACAAATTTATAAGGAAGAACGAATTTCTTGGTCTTTTTTTTAGTTTCTTTGCATGTGGCTTTGCCTTCACTTCGGTGCGGTAAAGCAAGAATAACAGCCTGCTCGGAAAAAGTAAAGGGTCCGCCATCTAACGTTTTTTTGTTAACTAGTGCTTATTTCGTGAATGGTAACACTTAGCTCATGTCTGATTTGACAGATAATAAGTTTTATCCTTCCGCTGAACGAATATGGTTGTGTATACGCTTCGCTAAGTGGGCCTGCGACCGACTTAGAGAAGATGCCGATTTTGCCAAAAAAAATCATCTTTTCAGATGAAACTCATTTTGATCTTGGCGGGTAGTAAACAAGCAAAATTTTAGCATTTGGGGCACAGAAAACCCGCACGCATACATTGAAAAGCCGATACACCCAAAACGAGTCACTGTTTGGTGCGGATTTTGGTCCAGAGGCATAATTGGGCCATTTTTCTCACAAATATTGAAGAGAAGGATATTGGCAACATTTGGTTTCAACAGGACGGCGCTACGTCACAGCCGAAGCTACACTCGATGTTTTGCGCCATTTTCAAAAAAAAAAAGAAGAAATCTTTTTTTTTTTAGAGAAGAACTAAAAGATCTTTGGCAACGTATGGAAATTAAGATTTTGCTAGGGTGTGCGTAGAACTCCTATTGCGAACCTTCGAACAATCGTCGCTGATAATTGGGTATATTTCAGGGCGCAATTCATACGTCTGTTGAGAAAGAAAAGAACCACATTCTCAAAAAATATATGAGGCATTCAATTTGAACAAAACGATTATTTTTCAAATGTAATCTTCGATGTGTCAAAAGAGTTTTGTAATTGCTTTGGTAGGCTCTGCCCCCTTAAGCCCACCTTTCGATACGCCACTGCCTACATAAGTAAATTATGTTGTTTCGTTGGATTTTATAGTTAGGTGATATCGGTTTTTCAAGTTTTCACTAGATTGAGCTCTAGAAACTTATCCGCTTTCTATCTTTTTAGGCACTTGAAGAATCTTTAAAGAATCGGATCTATATGACATCAAATGTTTGGAATTGCAAGCTGAATATTTTTGGCTCCATACCTACAGTTTTGCTCTCTGACTTAAAAGAATTGTACTTTTCAAAAATGAAGGGTGAAATATATGGTGATGTATTGGTTGGGAAGAAATAAGCGAAATAATATGTGCATACGCTTTAGGTTTTTAAGGATCAATAAAATTCATAGTCCAGCCTTTTACAAATTATTATGATATATCCCCGATTTGTTTGTCTAGATTAAGTTCTTGCTAAGATAAATAAAAATAACTCTTTAATAAATTGAAAACCCTTCACGCATTTAAAAAACCATTCAAAACTCAAGCATTTACGGAAAATAATGTAAAATTAAATTGCTTACACATCTTGACAATCGCATCATTAACCGAAGTTGAAAAAACAACTTCAAGTTGTCCCTCTGTTTCCATCTCACTGTTCCCATGTAATGCTCCCAAGGATCCACTTGTTATTATTCACACATAAAACAGCCATTTGAACGCCAGATATAACACTTAGGTACCAGCTAAAAGATTCCCTCCACAGACTAAGGTAATGTAATCGGAGCAGGCAAATAACACACACACATCCTCTGCAATAGAAGAGGACTCCAATATATGTAGCTTTCGTCCTTCATGCCTGCGTTATACGTATATATTCGTATACGATATGTATCTGTATATAGGTTCTCAATGAAATGCCTTAATATTATTAGATTTAAATTTAGTAATTTACTACACATCATATCGTGCATGATGAATACCTCAAACCTTGTAACAACGAGATATCCATCACTGAGTAAAGGAATATCTGTTTCGTTCTTGATACCATTACCCAATATCAACATCTTTCACATCAGCTGAGGAAACAAAAATATTTCCAGAATCTCTGGGAGAACAGAAAGCTGGATATTTAATCCCTCAGGATGAACCTACCTACATAAATATGCTTCAAACTAAAAATATCACAGACGACTGATGCTGAAGCTGAAGCATCATTGTGCGTTGCGCCTCAGACCAAAAATTCATTCGAAGTCTCAAGCTTCACCGCTGCCACCAACCCACCACACCAACGCTATACAGAAAACAGAAAAGAGAATCTCCAGAAGAGCGTGAGCGTGCACACCATATCCCAAAAATAAGACGGATAACAAAAAATATAAGATACAAAGACCGCAGGGAAAACAAAATCAAAGAAACTTGATCCAAGCTTTCCCGTGTTATTTGATTTTTCATCTCCTTGTCCGTGTTCGTTTTCCTCTTCTCGAAAGACTCCTTTCATCCTATAGGTATAGATACCTATGTATGTATGGTGAGATTTTTTGGGGTACTTTTTTGGTCGTATGTTTTTCCTTAACCGATTCTTTGGGTTTTCCTTTGGCAAGAGTTCTCTACGTTTAAAAATATCACATAGTGTCGGTGTCGGTTGCTTTTTTGCCAAAAAAAAAAACAATATGCGAATAAGGACAACGAGCTCCATTATGACGTTGAGCATAGCGCCAGCAGGCCCAGCCATCTCCATTCCCGCCATACCATGCCGCACAAAGTCTACAATAAATTGTTAAAACTCTCACGTAGATTACGATAGTGTTTGTAGGATGAATTTTAAAAATCCCTTACTGCCCATCCTGGTCCACCAGATTTATAAAGCACAAAATCATCATATACCAACCTAACACACATATAGCTTGTAGTCTTCTTGCTATAAGGGTTAGGTATAGCTGGTAGAATTACATTTTTTCGGGAATAGTTTCTGGTGTCTTCCATACATGCAATAAGTGACTAACTCGAGTTAGCTTTTTTATTGGTTTGTTTTAAAAAGGGTTAACTGTAGTTAACTGTGATAGTGCATAAGGAAGTTAGTATATTTTTCTACGACAGTAGGTCCGGCAATTCTGAGTCAGTAGTTGTAAATAAATGGCCCTGCCAATTTGATCTTTGGACGCCGCCTCCGTTTCTGTATAGCAAAATAATTTTAATACTTATACTAAGAAATAGGGATATTGGGACAATATTGTGAAAAAATAGATAAACTGTTAACCCATAAGCTCTATAATCGATACACATGGTAAATTGTGCAGTGAAATAAATTCCGAAGAAATAAAGCCCGAGTTTCTTACAACCCATACGGGATTTTTTTCTTTTTTGACCAAAACCTACTTATTTCCATTCGGAATTGGCATTTCGACCAGCAGCGGTGCAGTGCAATAACACCTGTGGAAACTAAGTCCGTGTGGGTCTTATTTTTTGTCTTGATGCTTTTTTGTGGTGGATCTTATATTTCCGTTCCATAAAGAGAAACAAAGCCCGAGGAAGCTATTTCCCACTCGCTTCATTTCCGTGGGTGTTATTGCACTGCTCCTAGACCAGCATTTAAAATGGGCGCAGGGACATAACTCCTTTTTTGACTTATGTCCTATTTCGGTGGGTCTTATACGTTTTTGAAAATTCTGATTGCAAAGCTCAGCATCGCTTTGACAGCGGAATTTCCAACAAAAATTACATACTTATATCGGAAAACAGAATCTTTTGTAGTTTTTTTTTTTTAACAGATTTCAAAAAATAGTATTTGAACTTGAAAAAGTAAAGGGTGTTTTTTTAGACGTGTGGCTTTCAAGAAGAAATAAATCGCATATAATTTAATGGTATACCCAAGAATTTAGCTTTTTTATAAAGATAAGGGTTTGGCATTATGTTTTAAAAATAATTTCGGGCAAGTGGCTGCCGCGACTGGTTCGAATAAATTCCATCCGAGAGGCCCAATTTTCGACATCTCCAATTGTTGCGCGCGATGGCGGATGGACTCATTCAAAACTCTGCTCCGCAGCAGCAAATGCGTCTTTGGTGCGCACTGTACGGCGTCTCTGAGGATGCGGATTATCCACTAAAGTAAACGTGGTGCGAAACCAATCCATGGTTGCTCGAATTTATGTGATTTTGCGATTATGTCGACTGAATATTGGACTCAGAGCGCGATGCGTCGCTCGAACCGAACCATTAGTTTGGTAATAAATTTGCACGATTGCACGTTGTTCAGGAGTTAGTCTATTAATAATTATGAAATGGCAAACCAAACTGAGCATAAATCAAGTGACAGCTGATGTCAAAAAGACCAACTCCCAAACAAGTATTGCCAGATTGAAAACCACACGTTTTAAAAAAAAACACCCTTTACAAATTTCTCACGACACCTGTGACGGAAACTGTCATAGTAGTATGGGATTCTTTTTAAAACAAATCATTCCAGTAGGGACATAATATCCAAACAAAATGTGTGTGGGATTTTATGTCTTACTTAGTTGTGACATAAAACCATTCCATAATCAGATTGTGTATTTAGGTACATTATGTCCTACAGACATTGGAAATTAATTCAGTGTGGACTTATGTCTTATCAAGTTATGTCTCTGCGCCTTTAAAATATTGCCTAAGTATGATGGGTTCCTCTTTAAAGAGGCAACAAAAAGTTGTGGCTTTAAACGAATTTTCTTTTTGGATGTTATTTCGTTTTATGAATTTAGAAAAACAAGTTTTTCGTGGAAAACTTATTGCGCTGTATTCATTAGTTGAGAGTTTTAATTTGTTTGTTTTGCGATTTTAATTTTTCAGGATTTTTAGATGTTGTCTAACCCATATTATAGGATCTTATTATTTTTGTATTTAAATCGCAAAAATTAATTATTTGAAAAATGTAACCCTTTTAGTTTTTGAAAACTAAACTAAAATAATTTGCACGTTTAAGGGAAATGTAAGACGCCCTGGTTTTCATAATTTGTGAAGTTTTCGTCTATCTCAAACATTCAAAGGTCTTACAAACTTTGTGTAAGTTTAATTAAAAAAAAAAATATTCAAAATAAAAAGCGGTTCTCTCTGCATCACGTACAAATATCTACAATTATGTCCTTTTTATGTCCTGCATTTCAATCACGCATCCCTGAAGTTACATCAAAACCAAAACTTTCTATACTTCTTCTTTTGATCTGTTTTTCTAGAACTTGTCCCACGTGCTCATTTAATGTGATTTCATTTGCTGAATTGGTCATTCGCACGATCCACCCACACCATCAGCTTTTGTGATAGTATATACCTAACAGTAATTATAATTAGTTGTCCCTTTTTGCAATGATTTGTACCCATTGTTGCCATAAACAAAAGCTAATTTCACCGAGTGTCCTGAATACAAATTTTCTCAAGTTTTTTTCTTCGGTGTTTACAAAACAAAAAAATCTCCAGTATCCCAAGTCCCCCATTGACACCACATTCCTGATGAAGATAGAGAGAGAGAGGATATAGGTATAGTGAGCGGTCACCACAAAGGAGTCAAACAAAAGAAGGGACACATAAATCGTTGTCTAATTTCATGTTGCCCCTCCAATTAATTTAAGTAATTATCCTTTTCAATGGCAACAGTTTCAATAGCAATTTCCTCGCAACTATGCTTTGGAAAATGCTACACCAACTTTCTATTCACATTCATCCTCTTTTCTGTGTTTGACCCCCGCTCACTGGTTCTGGTGCTGGTGCTGGTACTGCAAACTGGACCCAGCCCACCACTCATCTCTCAAGAGGGTGTAGAGGGGTTTTTTTTTTTTTTTGTTTTTCGTTGGTTTGACAACACAAAAAGAAGAGACTTCATTTATAGAAAAACACGAACAAGTAGCCTCATTGGAACTCGGAGCGGAGGGCTAATGCGTGTAATTTAATGCAAATGATTGGAAATTAACTGGCTATGATGCGAATTGGGATTTCTTTCTTTTCGTACTGATGGACTTCCTTGCTCCTGCCCAAAAGCACAAGGAGAGGAAATGGAAAAATACAAATTAAGTGTTGTGTGACTCCTCCTGGGTGTTTCGAAATTAATGTATGAAAAGAAACCACGATTCGGGAGGGTGTGTTACTTTTACTTGGAGGATTCGGACATAAGTCGTGATAAAGAGGCGAAGAAAAACATCCTATTCAACAGCTGCTTTACTATTCCGAGAGTGTAAAAGAAAATTCAAATAAACTACAGATTCCATGGACCGTTAAATTTCCCCCGTGGCATCGTAACGTCTGTGTTTTTTTTTTTTAAAGGAATGTGTCGTCAATTTTTAAACTTTTAAGTATATTATAGTGACTGCTGCAAGAATGGATATGATTTGAATTTTATAGATTTAAAACTTAGTTTCAATGAAGTTTATTGGTCACTTTCTAATAAGAATAAACTGAATGTTATAGTGATTTTTTAACAACTTAGTTACGCAGATTGAAGCAACATCGTTCATATATGGGACCACTTCTTGGTATACATAGTTGGTGAAGCACGAATGTGGATATCCAAAAAATGCGCAAACACTAAACAGATACTGTGAGATTTTAGTATTTCTGCCATTGCTCTTCCTGGCTGGTTACATCATACAAACATGAGACAAATAAAGTCTAAAATTAATATCAACCGCCCGGTTACTCGTTTAAAATCCTTCATCATGGATAGTTCATATTTATTGATGACAACGACGATGAGAACAACATCATACATACATTTTTAAGCCTTGGACGTTCCTGCACATACAATTGTTAACCCGTACATAATTCTAAAGCGTCTTGATAATGTACGGAATGTCCTTAAAATAGTACAACAATGCGTTCTCTTATTCCACCAATCGATTAAACGAGATGATGCTTCTCGAGAGTGTATAAATATTAATGTTTTGTTTTCATCACAGAACAAATAGTGATGGTGCAAGTTGACCATTATCCACCAAATAGGTCTACATCTGCTACCACTACATTATCATTTTCGAATGCAGCGGCGCGCGTTCCAGCACCATCACCACATCCACCCATCGCAGACATCCACATTAACAATATTGCCAGATGATTAATGTTGCACATTAATCAGCTAACGTCTGAGGTGAGTGGTCTGAGGTGTTAAAGAGTTTCAGTTGAGGGCATGATTGCCAACTTAGGCCTAGTTTTGGCATTTATTTCGAGATAAATCTGATGGAAATATGTTTTTCAGAGAATTTAAATCTGGAATTGAATAAATTGCAGTTTACCCATAATTTTTTTTACAAAATCTATAAATAAATATAAAGGTTTGTTCAACAAGGCTGTTCGTAACAGTTTCGAACAGAAAAGAACAAATTTTTGTTGTTCAATGCAGAAATTTCTGTTCTAAACCGTTCTGGTTTGCTGTTTTTTTAGGAGAACAACAACAAGTAGAACAGCTTTGTGAGAAGTGTCAAAATCAGCTGTTGTAATTTTTTCAGTGAAAATAGTTTGTTTTTTTGGATTGATTTTTTCTGAACTCTTCTAAAGTGCTTTGCACATGAGACGCGAACTGCGAATTGTAATTGGTCGCAAATTTTGATATTTCACTCACATGAGTAGTCGCTGACAACTGTGAACTGTCATAAAACATAAAGAAGTAAAATAAGTGTTTGAGGTTAAACTTGAGCGAATTTTATATTCGCCAGTTTATGGATTGCGTCCAGAATGTTGTGGGTTGCGAATTTTCGTTTGACAGTTCGCAGAAGATAAGTTTTTGGTCACGTAGAAATTATTAAAATACAAAATTTTCCAGTTTAAACTAATTTTCGCAGTGATTAGTATTTAAAATTGTTCATCGGATTAATTACTTATAGTTGTCGAAAAATAAAACAAAAAAAACTAATTGTATTTGCTCTAGAAATTGACTCAAAAGATTTATTCGTATTCGCAGGTCGCTGTTCATGTGCAAGTCACTTAAGAGTGAATTTTCATCAATTCTGATTCTTTTTTAATAAAGTTATATTATTTTAAAGACCTGTATATTATTTTTAAGACATTTGAAACCCGCATACATGCTCGGAAAATTTGTTGTTGTTATTTACTTACAGCTAAAGTAGCCATTTCCTGTTCTAATTTGTTCTGACGTTTTTCACAAATCTGTGCTGTTCTTCTCTGTTCTAATCTAAATTTTTTGTCACTAAACAAAACTAATATGAAATATCGAAAATTTTCAAAACCAGCCATTTTTGTTGGATTTAAAAATATTCAAAATTATATCTTTTGAAATTTGATATTTCAAAAACGAGTTAATCCTTTTTTTGTAAGTGCGCACATTCGCTCAAAGTTGCTCTTCTGGTTTAAGTTTTTATTTTGAAAAAGATTGTTAAGTACACATTTATGGTATTCAATTAATAATAATTATTTTTATAATTATGTATTTGTATATATAAAAATGGATCATGGTGTGTTCGGATGCTTAAAACTTGGACCAAATAGGATACTTTCTTGTGCTGGTTTATCGAAGGTTAAAGAAAAAATAAAAGTCGGAAAATTCTCAACAGGGGGCGCTGTAGGAGAACATTTCGTTTTTCAGTAAAATAATGTCCGATTTAAGAATTTTTCTTTGAAAGGATTTTCCTTGGAAATGGCTTCGGGGATATTCGTTTTCAAAATTTTAATATTTGTACAGTGAAATGGGGTTAAAATATGAATAATTGTCCGATTAACGAAATTCTTTTTTTAAGAAGTTTTTCCCAGGAAATGGTTTTAGGGTTATTTTTATTTTAGGGTAAAAATGAAAAAGAGTATTCGATTTTAAAAATTCTTATTGTATATAAAAAAAATTCTTTTTGTATATAAATGGTTCAACTTACTCAGAATGGTTTAAAACTGACAATGGAGTAAGACTAGGTTGCCTTCTGAGCGCTCTTTTGTTTGCACTTTTTATAAACGATTTGGTAGACTACCTTTCTGGAGGAGTTCGAATCGCTGATTTGAACATCAATGTTCTTATGTAGGCTGATGATCTGGTGATACTATCAGAATCTCCAGAAAACCTTCAACTTATGAAAAATCGCCTGGAGAAATACTGTGATAAATGGGGCCTTGTAATTAACCTACAAAAATCAAAAGTAATGATCTTTAGCAGATCAGTAAGAAACAAAATAACATATAATTGGGTCTTCAATGGTGGTAGCTTGGAGATTGTAAATGAGTACAAGTATTTGGGTGTGAAACTGAACCACTCTCTTGATTTCAGCTTACACCTTACATGGAAATCAAATACATCACAAAGCCTCCTAAATGTGACATGGAAAAACATCTTCTTAAATAATCGAATCAACCTTTCAGCGAAGTATAAAATATTCGATGCTGAGGTAAGATCTACACTGTGTTACGCTGGTCAAGTTTGGGCAAGTGTTGAATACGAGTCAATTGAAAAATTTCAAAATAATTTTTTAAAAAAGCTTTTCAACTTAAGGTTGAAAACGCCAAATTATGCACTCCATCTTCAAAAAGGACTACCTAAAATGTATACATATACACTGAAACTGCAGGCTGATTTCATCGTAAAAGTGCTTTTTCATCAAGATGCCCGTCTGACCAAAAAAAAGGTGTTACATGAGCTGAGAAATTAGGATTGGTGGTTTTCAAAATGAAAACGTTTAGGAATCGCTTATGAAGAAATTGTCTCGATAGATACAAACAATCCAAATTTGGTTAAAGTTCAACCATATCGTATTATGCAGAAGTATGAAAATCTTGTGCGACATGAGTTTATAGTGTGAGCTCGGGAATCGGAGACTAAAATTATATACTCACAACTTAATACTTATTTGCTGGAGAAAAATTATTTTCATGACATGTATAATTCCAGAGAAATATCTCTAATTTTCAAGACAAAGGTGCGAACTCCTCGGTCTAAATGGAAGCCCTTACAATGGAAGTTTCAACCAGTTCTCTACACTATGTAACCTTAGGGCAAAAGAAGTTTGTTTTCACTGTCTATGTAAATATATGCCCCATTTTCACTGCCCAGCGTCTTGTATACTTCAGAAAGAGAACTTTGTCGATGGATGAACTAATAATGATTTTGAACGAGTACAACTGGGTAAAACCTTTACAACTTCTTGAAAGAACTTTTTACATATATAGAATGCTATTGATAACAGAATTTGTATAATGAATATTTTCTAAATTTTTCAACTTTTCAATTCCAATTAGAGAGTATTAAATAATTTTCGCTAACCGATCTGACGGCAAAGCCATAGCTTTAAATTCATAATTTTGTAACACATGAATCAAGAAAATTGGAAATAAATGAATTCATTACTCATTACTCATTACTTACTTATACTTACTTAAAAGTTTTTCTAAGGCGATGGCTTCAGAAATGTTTGTTCTCAAAAAATTGATATTTATAGGGTACAGTGGGTTTAAAAAAAAAATTGATATCTGATTTTAAAAATTCTGTTTGTGTTAGAAAGGTTGTTTTTAAAAATTTAATATTTATAGAATGATATGGGATAGAGACAAAAAAGTGGTTTTTGATTACTAAAATTCTTTCTGTGTTGGGAAAGTAATAAAAGTTGGACTTAGATTATTATATTTTTACGAATTTCACCATTCATAACGTGAAGTGGGTTTGTTTTGTAATATTTTGGCGAAGCTTAGGTTTGTCTACCCGTGCGAAGCCGGGCGGGCCAGCTAGTTACTATACATTTATCAATATGAAAAACTAAAAAGGAATCAATAAACTCATTTTTAAAATTTTTAAAATAGCTCTTAAAAATGTAATTTATCAAAACAAAATTCAAAAATGGTTGGAAGGATTTCTTAAAAAGTATTTTTTTATTTTAATTATAATTTCTTTAAAATTAAAAAAAATTTGGATGCCATTTTAAAATATTAAATTATACAACTAAAAACCCAATTTTGGAAGAGATATTATTCCAATATTAAGTTAAATTTCGCTAAGCACTTAACGAAAAATATGAATATATTCAAAAATAATAAAATTCTATGACAAGCACCTTAATAAGATTTTTTTTTTTTTAAATTAGTTTTCACCAAAGTGCAAACGATTTATCTAAAAAAAAATGTTAACAACATCGTTAGAGCCATTTTAAGATAATTTAATTTTTTTTCATAACGGTTGTAGGCAGGTATCTACCGGTATTTGTATAGCTACAAAAAAACCCCAATTTAACCTCTAGGGAATCACTAAAAAACCTTAAGTTCAAAATTTCAAGAAAATCGCTTGCGTCGTTAAGGTATGTAGGTTGAGGTACAGACAGTATCTTAGCCACATTGAATCTTGTAGAGAATTGCCTTAAAAACTAACTTATTAAGTAGTTTTTGCACTTAAAGTTATTTTGGTTTGAAAAATTGAGACAATCTTGAATCTTATAAAAACATTATTCGAAACCATTTGGTAAGACTTTGGACAGAGAATAACCGGGTTTTTCAGAGCAAAGAGTGTTTAGAATCTCCCTCGAGCCCAAATCCTATGGGGACTTGGGCTTCTAATTTGTTTTTAGTAAATGAGATTTCTTGCATATAGCTTAGTTGGTAATAGTGTTTATGTTTTGGCGTTCATCAGTTAAGATCGAAAGATGTGTTGCATGTAGCTTCCAATTTCCAATGTCGGCTGGCCGCAGACGACACATGAATATGTTCTGTTCACTCAATGCAACCATGCGAGACATAGATGGCTGATGCCATAGAAACGAGCTCCGACCTCCGAGGTCCAACCAGCCGACCGACCGGACATCACCACACATAGTGAGCTGATTGATGGGTTATTGATAGATTTAATTATTGGACACAAATATCACAAATGAAGTTATTCAGGTGGCTGATGTATGAATTAAATCTGTTTCAACATATAATCCTCCAACAACCCCTCTTTATACATTCATATATCCGTATATATGAGAATAATGGAATATAGAATACACGCAGGTGGTACTGATAGGAGAACAAATTAATTATGAACGCACATACTGGGGGATCTGTGATCCGGGAACCCAATACTCACCTCTTTTTTCAGTTACCCTAACCTTACCCCAACAGTGGGTAGACCAGGTATATAAGCGTTTGAAGAGGGGGGGGGGGATATGTTGGATTTCTGAAGCCCATATTTGGGGTTAAGACTACATGAATGGGAATTAGGAGAGTCTGTGAATAATTCATTGGCAGATAATGTGGAGCATATAGGTTTAGGGACTTGGTAAGTTGTCACTTTGCTGTATTTGTGGTGTATCTATGACACGGCATTAGTTGGGTCTTTATTTTTGGTTGTAGGTTGATGGTATAGTCATGTTAAGAGATATGTTTATTTGTTGCTTGAATTAAGGAGAGATTTACCATTTTGTGATTAATTATTTCCTCATATGGGAATTGGTTATTTGTGTATACAAACTTTTGTAATTGATGTTTTGTTGGTAATGTTCCACGCTAGAGCTTGTAGGTTGAGTCAAGACAAGAAAAAAAATTATAAAAGAGGTGGGTCTATACCCCCCCCCCCCCCAGGAAAAAAAAAATATTAAAAAACAACGTTAACACTAACAAAACCATACTATAACTTTTTGTAAAGCCTGAAATGTCTTACTTTATTTTCTTTTTTAATAGAGTTGTTTTAGTAAACAGTTTAAAAAAAAAAAATAATTTTCAAAATTTTGAAAAAATAAATTTTAAAGTAATTATTTTCAAAATTTTACATAATTAAGTTCTATTTTTGCTTTCAAAATTCAATGCTCTTATAAATTTTTAGTCAAAAATAGAATAGTTGAATGCTTAAATGTCTTGTAGTTTTTGAGAAAATTGAAAATAACTAAATCTACTTTACTCTCTACGTAGCGGAAATAGGTTCTTTACTACAGCATCTTAAGCAACGGATTAGAGTAAAATTAAGGGAATTTTATATCTGTTATTTTTAATTTTCTTAAGATCTAGAAAAGATTTAAGCATCTAGCTTTTGGTGTTTGACTAAAAATTAATTTAATATTAAAAACAAAACTACTACTAAATAAAGTAGAATTTTGAAAATAGTCCTGTTATAACCATGTGTCCATATCATCCAATTGGGGCCAAAAATATTCGGTTATCATTGAACGGTAGCGATCCCCATTCACAGTAACGTGCCGGTCTTGATCATCACGGAAGAATTACGGCCCAATGACGCCGCCGGCCCATAAACCACACCAAACCGTAATTTTTTCGGGATGCAATGATGACTCATGGAGTACGTGTAGATTGCTGCCTGACCAATACCGCATATTTTGTTTATTGACGAAGCCATTCAGCCAGAAATGAGCCTCATCGCTGAAGATGATTTTTGGATGAAAATCCGAATCATTTTCAAATTGTTGCTCAGCCCAATTCACGAACATACGACGCTTCTGGTGGTCAAGCGGCTTCAGTTCTTGCGTCAATTTAATCTTGTAAGGATGAATGCCAAGATCTTTTCGCAAAATTCGCCACAATGACGTCACCAGAGATGCCCAACGCTTGAGAACGACGTGTGAGAGACACATTTGGGCTTTCTGCAACTGAAGCCTCAGCGGCAGCAATATTCTCGACACTACGGGCACTTCTTTGTCTCACTGGCACGGAAACATTTTGTACTGAAATTTTTCCACTAGACGGTCAATTTTTGATCTGCTAGGACGATTATGACGACCATAAATTGGACGTAGCGCTCTTAACGTTGAGGCCACTGCCTCCGAATTTCGGTAGTAAATTTTAATAATTTCGACTCGTTGTTGGCTCGTATATCTTTCCATCATAAAATGATGAAATGGCAAACCTTACTGAAGAGAAATGTCAAAAGAGCGGCAAGAAATATGAAAATATCGTTTGCTGTCCCTGTTTCTCTACTTTGTTGTCCCTGTTTCTCTACTTTTGTAGCGTCCCTGTTGAAAAACCCTTTACATATGTGCAATACGGTACGGTAATATATTTCTCATTTTTGATGTGTAAACATCTATGTATGCTCGCGGTAGAGTGGAAAAAAAACGTGAACTTTTCTGTGCAACGTTCCGTCGTGCAAATTACATTGTAGCACGTTACGTTACGAAATCTGATTTGCCCCGACCAAAACAAATTGATTTTAACGCGACCGACAATTAGATTATACTTTATCGCGACCACTCATTTATATTGTTTTTGCCAACGACGAAAGCAAATTGTTTTTAGCGCGACCGACGATTTTATCATTTTAACACTTATATTTTTATATTTTTTTCTTTAATTTTTAATTATTCCCCGAACAAAATGGACGCGACACTAGTATTAAAAAAGAAAACAAAATCAAAACAAAAATAATAATAGTCAGCTGTAGGGATTGACAATTGACTGTAGGTATGGTAGATCAATGGCTGTAGGTATGGTAGGATATCGGGGCGTTCAGTGATACAAATCTGAACTTAAATTCTACCTTTACATTATACTGCTTTTAAACGATGCAATTTCTTCCTGCAATTTTTAGGCACGTAGGCGAGGGACGTAGGAGGCTGGGATATACAAAATAGCTGAGGTTGAACAAATTGCAGAGTTATGGGCTACTTTTGTACTTGCACAAAGTTAACATTCATTAAAAATCACAGCGTCCAATTCCATTGGCAATTGATGGTGTCAATCGATTGAAACTGCGATTTTAGTGATTTCCACTGACAACAACTGCAACTAAATATTCTAAAAACTCAAGATATATAATTCGCCGGCTATCTCATAGTGACATTCATTTGAGGTTCGTTCAGTATAAAACTAAGATTGAACTTTTTGTAAGTTTTACTCGATGGAAAGATGGAGTTGCATAAGGGTTGCAAGTTCGTTGACAGTTCTAACTGGATATTTTAATTCGGCCCCTGTCAGTCAAACCATTAAGTTCCTTTGGAATTTGGGTACGGTGTCACTTAATTCGAACCACGATATTAGTGCTCTCCGCTGACAGTTGTTGTTTGTCGATGCTCAGAGAGTGATTACCATAAACAATAACCATCTGTAATGTGAAGTCATCTTAAAGTTGAGAGTGAACTACGAAGCAGGACCTTTCAGTACCGAACCTTCACGGTTCGTTGGACACTTCACCACCAGCCTTTTAGTGCTTGGAAATTTCGTTACAGTGGTTCCCCCACTGGGTATTTCGCTGCCGTTCTTTCAACACTAAGCTTTTTAAGCACTGCCTACAGATAGGTAATGTAGTGTTAATTATTCAATATGTTTCTTTTGATGACGTTCAGTAATAAAAATTATGCACTTGGACAAAAACTGGATGTTTACACATATTTAACCGTGAGACCCGGCACTCACATATTTTTTTTGTACACATTTAATACCAGCTTTAACTAAAGTATATTTGGCATCAGGTGACATTAAGTCTAATGTATTTCTTTTAAGATCGATTAGGTTTAAAACCACAGACTTTAAAACAACAGTGTGATCGTACACGTGCGACCCAGTCGTGCATTTAATTTTTCTCTATTCTACTAATTAAGAACGTTTTTTTTCTGTTAAACATTTTTTAAAGAGAAGTTTTCAACTACGCCATTTTGAACTTGCAAAACATCATGTAATCTAAATTCTAAAAAAGACGTAACCATAAGAAAAAACTAAAAAGGATTTCTATGTAATCGTCTCGTATTACAATTAATGATATCAATATTACCAAACACAAAATAAAAATGGTTTGCATATTTCCTTGATTCTCTAGATTTATCACATTATTTAAGCTGAGTTTTGTAACAAACAATTTCAAAGTGAAAAGGCATCATCAGTCGTTTTAAATAATATCTTAAGTTGAATGCTTTTATCCAAAATACACTTTCGCAAGTCATTCATCTTAAGAGAAAAATATCCTTAAAGCTATACAACACGCAGAGAAAAAGAAAACAGTAGAATGGATCACAACAAAACAAAATAAAATAAAATAAAAAAAAAAAAATAAGAGAAAAGGGAAAATTGGTTCTCAACCGCAACACGCGCCAAACACCCTAATTTCCTTGATGGAAAAGTTTTTCATAATTAAATTACAGCCGTCAGTGCCCCGGGAGAAAGGAACGAGCACCTCTTACCAAGTACAAAACCCACACCTTGAGATACCTACCTCCCGAACCTGACATTAGTATAGCAGAGAATACCGTATATTACCCTCTCTCTCCTTACTAACAAGAACTTGCAAAGGACCGATTTCGAAGCTACGCAGAAGTTCCGACCCCGTTGATTATGTTGAAAGTGCAAGCAGTCAAGGAACCATTGGAGTTTCGACTTGTGAAGCGGGCGGCGAAGCTTTTTTGGATATAGGAACGAGTTAGGGTGTATAGGGATGGAATATTGCTGCTCTAATGTTGCAGCATGTGAAACTTTTCACATTTAATTACTTCTTTGTCGTTAGCTCCTAGTATAGGGATGGATTTACTTCAGCTGACTTTGGTTGGCAAATTGTTAAAGGAACAAGGATGGAGGATCTTATATTTTCAACCCACCCACATATGTAGACATACGAATATGTGCGGGTTCACTTGGATGCAGTCTAATTGATTAAGCACTGCTGGAAGTCAGGACTTACTCTCTGAAATATGTCTTCATATACGGGGTTAACTGTAAGCTGTGTTGTGTGAGCATTTATATCACATGTCATCGATGTGCTTTTATACTTCTTGCCAGAGAACGAGAAAGTACCTACGTGAGATTGTTAGATTGTTTAATCCGACAAAATGTAATTGATTTCTTGTGAAACGAATAATGAAACGAAAACTTAACACATTTCAAGCTTAGTTCTGGCTGTTTATGAAACGTTATTTTAGATGAATGAAATTGTGTGTCATAAAGTTCTAAATTTCGTTCATCCGTTTGTATGTAATTGTTAGTTTTTGTTTGCTTTTTGGATTAGAACTTCTAATTTAGAAGTTGTAGAAAATGGAAGGGATTATAATGGCAAGAATATGGGACTGTAACTGTACTACTGACATTCTTTCCTATATCCAAAGATGTTCACCCCGAACCCCAGTTACAGGATAATTTTATGATCGCATCACTAACCCAATGAATCCACGGACCATTAGAATACACGCTGCATACAAATATTTTACTTTTATATCCACAGTCCGCAACAAATGTGTTGTGAATAGATTAGTTTGAGTGCATTATAGTTAGTGCGCATGCGCAAGTGTCTTAAAAGATATGTGAAAAGTCCCCACCTCCTCGGGAGTAAAATTTTGGAGACTCCATTATCGGATTATCTTAAAAACAAGTCGTTCTAGTGTCAGTGCATTTATAACACAAGATTTGGTTTTAGATTTGTCTCCGTCCCAAATAGCAGAATAACTATAAAAATATCGGAAAATTCACTTTGTAGGGTGAAATGGAGTAAAATGAAAAAAAAAACGTATCCGATTGAAAAAAACTCTACCTGCGTTTGAAAGGTTATTCTTAAGAAATGGCTTCAAGAATATTTTTTAATTTATCTATTTGTAGGGTGAAATGGGGTAAAATAAAAAATTGTTCGATTTTAAAAATTCTTTTTTTAGATTGAAGTGTTTTTTTTTTTATCAGCTCAGACTCAGATCTTGAAAATCATTTAATTTTCGAGTAAAGTACTTTTTTTCCGATTTACTGTACCATCCTCAGCACTTCAGCGTTCAGCATTTTTAATTTTTTATGGAGATATAGATAGACAGAACGTATCACGTTATTTCTCTGCACTATGGGTTTGGCGTTTCGTGGGTGGTCGTTGATTTACTATGGAATCGGTTAGTGGGGGGAGTTCAAAGTATGTATGTATAACGCTTTGTTAAAATATTGTTAAATTCCGCCACCATCCTCCTTCCTTTAAGCCAGTTTTTTATACATTTTAACACATTTAAATATGATACGAAAATAAACCCTATTACACTGAAAATAAAATTCTTCGTTAAGTTATGAGATTCGTTAAATGAACTCAATTTTATTTGGCTAAACGAACAATTTGTTCGCCAATTAAAAACTTCATTTAAAATATCTTGTCTCATTCACTTTGTCCCTTTACTCTGAAGCCACTCATTTATTTTAACGAAAGCTTTCATTAATTTATGAAAATAAATTCTTAAAAAATATGTTTTTACGTTACGTTGACTCAAGGAAGAATTTCTTTGTTTAACATAAAATATATAAACCAACGAAAAAGTCATACATTAATAAAAATCGAAGTTAAATCTTGTTGGTTTTAGTTCACACTTGGTTCTTGTCAAAGACAGATTATTGACGCCATTACAAAAAAAAAATATGCACGACTTGATTGCACGAACTTGGTCTTGTGGTTAACAACTGTGTGTAACCACATATTGAAGATGCATGATGTATATATTTAACGAGAAAAAATTAAAAGATTCAAAAGTACTAAAGAATTGATTTTTTTTTGTTTATAAAATTTTTTTTCAAAATTCTTAAATGCATTATTGTTTAAACTATTGACAAGCATTAGATTCCAAAATTATAATGAAATCGATGGGAACATCAAAAAGATATAAGCGAATAACCCAAAACTAAGACCATTTTCTCAAAAAACGTGGAGTACCTAATTCCGTTATGTGAAGTTTTTGTGAAAAACCTGAAACCCAGTTTTCTTACAATTTATTTATGGTTATTACAGGTACGAAATGTAATCAAATTCGTTAGAGCTGTTTTCGAGAAAATTTGAAAAAAAACACAAAATATTTGAATGGCAGCTACCCGTTCTAGATGTACTAAAACAAAATTTCGAATTTGACCTCTAGAGAATCACATAAAAATGCTCTGTATCAAATTTGAAGCAAATCTGTATAGGTACACACCTTAAGGCTCTAGCTCAAATTACAGTGGACGCAGAGACGCACCGACGCTCACACCGACGGACCGCATGACGAAACCCACTTTTTTGGACTTCTCGATTATCGTTGTTTTAGTTTTGATTACAACCTCAACATTTTTTTTTCTAAAATTTTCAAAATTTTTTTTCCAAAACTCAATAATTCAAAAACAAAATATTGTTCTTGGAACCGTTGGTGAACATTTTATTTTAATCGAGAATTGCTGCAAAGTTTTTGATAAAACTATTCCTGTGTACCTACTATGAGTACTACTTGAAGAGAAGCAATTTTACCATCAGAAGCCGTTAACTAGAACTGTATTTTTTTGTTTTTGACTTTCTCACTTTCCGCTTAATCGATTTAATTTAATTTTGCCAAAAATAAGTTTCTTAAGAGTTTAAATAATATTGCATATCACAATTTTCAAACAAAAATATCTTTTTTTTATTTTTTGGTCGATAAGTCTGGCATAGAATCTGTCGAATGCGTTCCGGCAACATATCCGTTGGCGTGGGTGGATGGGACGGTTCAAAGTGAACCAATGAATACGTTGTCACGACCGATTAATGGAATTATTGTTTTTATAAATTAAAATTTTCAAATGAATGTCAATACCCATATAAAAGACAAACCTTAGCTTCGCATAAAAATTGCAAAATAAAATTTTATTTTTTGACTTTTTTTAATCTACTACTTTTTGACTTTTTGTAATACTACTACTTTCGGGGTGTTAACCCACTTTACGTTATCGTTATTGCTTTCCCAACACAGAAAGACTTTTTGTATTCGGAAACCATACTGTTTTATTTTTGTCCCGCATTTCACTCCGCAAATAACATTAAAAAAAAAAACTTTTCAATCAAAAACAGAATTTGTTACATGGGACAATATTTTTTATTTTTTTACACAATTTAATCCTACAAATAGCAAAATTAAAAAAAAAATATCCTTGAAGCCATACTTCCTAAGAATATCCTTTTAAACGCATGTAGAGTTTTTTCAGTGGGATACGTTTTTGCACTGTACCCCATTTCACCCTAAAAAGTGAGTTTTTCCGATTTTTTAATAGTTATTCTGCTATTCGGCGGAGACGAATCCAACAAATGAGAGATAATTAAAATCGGTCCAGTCGTTCTTGAGTTATAAATGGTGTAACTAAACCGATAATGTTTTTAGTGAATTTTGTTGACCAAGTTGATTGTTAGATGTGTATCTGAGAATAGATAAAGATGATTCTCATCGGCTTTGTTGGTCGTTTTGATGACGAAAATGAAAGCCGGTCGTTTTTTCGATGGATCTTGACATCCAAAAATGGTATTGATCTACTTATCAATGTGTTTAATTACTAATTTGCACTTAAATTTTTCAAGTTTAAATTATTAAATATTTCCAAATATTATTTTGTTTTTTTTTTTTTTTATATACATAATTGTTTAAAACTTTAATGTAAGTGTATACCACGTCCGCCCTACATACATTGACACTTTTATGTAATTACTTCTCTTTTTTTTTTTACAAATAAAGATCCCCTGAAGAAGACGGCAACCACCGTCGAAACGTTGGGAAAAAGTAAATGAATTAATTTTTTCATTTTCGTCATCAAAACGACCAACAAAGCCGATGAGAATCATCTTTATCTATTCTCAGATACACATCTAAACCGATAATGTACATATGTTTATGTTCGCTTTTCTGAGCCTTTTAGTTAGAAAAACAAAGACCGCTTTCAAATTATTTTCTTAAATAACCTTGTTCCAATCAGTAATACATATATAGGCATTGGTGCCTACATATATTTTTTTTTCAAGTTTAATGCCTACTCTAAGGCCTATTTGTCATAATTACCTTATGTGAATGAATACTCTACATATTAAAAAAAATAATTGGAAACAAAGGCTTCTAATTTAAACAAACCATCAACCGACAAGCACCCTTAAACGTTCACATATTCACATACATATTTATATTCCAGCTGAAAAACGAGGTGTCTACAGTCTATTTAGCTAACAAAATGATTGATTGCTTCCATCATGTGCCAGGTCAAAAGCTGGATAATGTTCTCAAAAGAGCAACACACAACATATACAATATACATAACTTAATTATCACCACCATCGATGTCCAGTCACGAGCGATTTGCCCAGACTTCGTCATCGTTCTGACGTCCTATGGTCAAATAGCAAAATATTACCTACTCACCCAGCTTGATGTGCCACCATCGACACGGAAGACCGTCCGCTTCCGTCCTGTCGTACCACGTCTATATCCAGAACAGACATCTGGATATCGTGCCGGAACATAAAGCAGCCATATGAGGCACTTTAGTAGCCCCCCAATCAATTTCATTTTCTCCCCCCTTGTCATGTGGGTGGTGATGGTGATGGTGGGGGTGGCTGTTGTGTGTGTGTGTGTAATTTTGTTTGTGATAAAATGTGAAATAAAAAAGAGAAAGTGAGAGATGAATCGAAGAACGACCACCCTAGCACCATCAGCCAAGAGCCACATGCACTATTCATCAGCAAGCAAAAACCTAAAGTGTCTAAATTGTCAATTTAGAAACAGTCAACAAGAGGCGAACGTTTTTTTGAGCAAACAACAGAAAAAACCAAAACAAGTCAAAACTTTTATGTGATGTTTTTATGCACCGGAAACGGAATCACCATTTTAAATATTAATCACAATCACAGAACAGCAATTGCAATGGGAATTCGAGGAGTTTCTTCGGTGGCGCACAGAATGATCCTCAGGGGCATTCGGAAATAGTATTTTCATTTCGAGACTTCACACATCCTTCCTGCAGGATTCGAGCAATCGAATGAAGAAATGTCTTGTCTGGAAAAAGGTATAAGAGGGTAGAGAGAGAGCATGCTTTACGCAAAACCAATTCCTTTGGATTTTGGAATACTTACCTCCCCCGTGGTGGGTGGCTGAAAGAACCTTATATATATATTGGCATTAAAAATAAATGGGAATGCATATACGGTGGCATGGGCATGGGCATGGGCATGGGCATGGGCATGGGCATGGGCATCGGGAGTGGGAGTGGGAAGTCTACAGGACTTTTATTATATTTGAAATTCCTACAAACATAAATGTAGTATAAATGGAGGGCTAAAGAAGCCAAATGAGCCAAGAGAAAATGCCAAATAGCAGAGGGGTGGCTGCTGAACTAAGCTAATTAACTGCATGCTATCAAGGATTTCTCATGGCCAACGTGTTGTTAGTGGAATGATGGTGGTGGTGGCGGTAGTGGTGGTCGGCGCGTTGGTGTCCTTGTGTGTTTGCAGAAGGAAAGCCGGGATTTTTACTAATAAAACGATTACAGTTCGATACGTTTGATTCGGCTTTTGTGGTCATCTGCCATGAACATTACTTTTGTTTTCTGGTCATTGTTGGATGATGTTCATCTGGAGTAGGTATATATGTATAAAGGAAGCAGGAGGGGGTTGGATTTGAGGTTATGTAGGTATATGGAAGTATAGGTATACTTCAATGGGTGGACTGGTCGGGTGGTGATGCTTTTTGCAGTTACACTGATGGTCAATTACAATCGAAGTGGTTTTTTGAATTTTCATTTAGACGAAATAAAGCCAATATGCATCCAAGAACTATGTACACCACATATACTGTAGATTTTATTGGTAAATATTTTATACTGGCACTGCATGATTTTATGGGATTTGGCTAGACCATGCTATCCTAGTCATGTTTAAATGTACAATTGTATTTGTGCATACATGTATTGGCAATAGGTGGCTGATGATATTTATTTCGGTTTTGGGTATATTGCGGTGTTCAGGTGTCGGACTATAATGATCCAAGTTATTTACAATGTTGCAATGGTCAAATTCATTGCATGGAGTTTCTGGTTATCCTGGGGAACAATTATAAAAAAAAATAAAAAACCTAAGTTTGGATACTTCATCTATCCTTCTGTTTCATGTTGGCCAGTGACCAAGTCGATTTTCAGGCAAGAAATTAAACCGAAACAGAATCGATCCCAAGTTATCCTTTCGCCACGAAAACATTTAATTTTAGGTGGAAATTTTGCGTTTTACTATCCTGATGTCCGATTTTTAATGAAAGTTATGCCCTTACCCAAGAAAAGGAAAAGGTCAGGCCATCACAGTGTTATTTTTTTTTTAAATCTATCTATCTTCCCTTATTTTATTTTTATTATCTATATTTTCATGTATATAAAAATGGATCGTGGTGTGTTCGAATGTTTAAAACTTGAACACGACTGGAGGATATTGGATACTTCCCTTTGCGGGTTTGCTCCTAACAGCTACGCGAAGGTTTATAAAAAAACTCGGAAAATTCTCAACGCAGGTTGAATTGGGTAGAAATAAGAAAAAATTGTCTGATTTAAGAAATTCCTTTTTTGTTAACGAAGTTTTTCTCAGGAAATAGCCTTAAGTTTTGTTATTTGTAGGGTGAAGTGAGGTAAAAATAAAAAAGTGTCCTATTTAAGAAATCCTTTCTGTTGCTTGATACCAAATTCTTCAAGACCATCTCTTCTCTTTTCCAACTCGATCTCGATAATTTTTCAATTTGGTGTCTCAAAATCTACTTAGATTTCAATATTACCAAATGCCATTCAACAACTTTTTCACGAAAACGTTTCAAGTCTTCTCCCCGTTCTTACCTCCTTCATGATCAGCACCTATCTATCGTCGAATCGATACGTGACCTTAGTATATTATGCGATCAGGAGCTTAATTTCATCTCCCATTATGACGACAAAATTCTTAAGGCCAATTCAGCACTTGGGTTCGTTAAACGTTGGTCCAAGGAATTCTCCAACCCATATGCTTGACCCGGTCCCTCTATATAACATTTGTCCGTCCTCTGCTCGAATATGCCTGTCAAGTATTAACCAACAAATTCACATCGCCAGAATCGAAAGCATTCAACGTCGTTTCCTTCCTGGAATAATCCCTTGATCATTCCTCCCTATCAAAACCGCCTTAAACTTATCAACCTTAATTCACTAGAAGAACGAAGAAAAATTCATGAAATTCTCTTCATTCATCGACTACTAACAAGTTCAGTTGACTGCATTACTCTTTACAACTCTATCTTTTTTAAGACCAACCCTCGTAACATACGAAATCCCCTTCTCTTCTATATACCATCCCCCCCGTACGTCTTATGGTTCTAATGAACCAATCTCCCGTATGCTACGGAGTGTATACTCAAGCAACTTCGATTTTAATCTCAGCACCCCTTGTCTAAAACTCCGTCACCTGAATCATCCTCCGCACTTACCAGACCACAAAACGTAGCTATAAGTTTCTTAGTTCTTAAGTTAGATTAAGCATTAGCTTATAATTAAGCCGAATAAATGGGGGTATTGCCTCCACCAAAATTAAAATTAAATTATAAATTGGCTTTAGGAATATTCTTTTTCAAAGGGAATTGCCAATTTCTGGCCCAGAGTGTACAAAGGTAATAAAATAAGCTTTTCCCTAGAGCTAAAAAAAAGTATATGTCATCACTGAATTTTTTGAAATATCAGTTTAGCAAAGACCGCGCAAAAAAGTGGGTGTCTAAAACTCAATATCTCAAAATGTGTTTAACATATCAAAATAACATTGGTACCTTTCATTTGATATCAATATCATTTTTCTACGTCAATTATTTCGCCCGTTATGGATAACTATTTGGAACAAAATTTGAAATCCTTATTTTGCAATCGTCAACTTCAAGCCCAAATATTTCGACTTTCCCATGAACGATTTTGAAAACATATTTTACTCATGTATCGGACTCCACGTCCACCTTTCATTTGATACCAAACTCATTGGTGTACACTCTGAGTCAAAGCCCCATAGTAAAATGGGCATTCCCTTTGTTATTTTTAGGGTGAAATGGGGTAAAAATAAAAAATATTCTATTTTAGCAACTCTTTTGGTGTTTTAAAACTAATTTTTAGTGGATGGCATTAGGGGTATTTCTTTTAAAAAATTGGCTATATTCGATTTCATAAATTCTGTTTCTATATCAAAGGTTTTTATACAGGCGATGGCTTGATTGATATTTTTAGGGTGAAGTGGGGTAAAAACAAAAAGGGGTATCCGATTTTAAAAATTCTCTTTGTGTTGGAAATTTGATTTATAGAGTGAAATGGGATATACACAAAAAAGTGGTTTTTGATTACAAAAATTCTTTCTGTATTCGGAAATTAATAAAGGTTGGACAAGGAAATAGATGACCATGTTTATACGAATTTTGTCATTCGTAAGTTAAAGTGGGTTAAAACCCAGAAAGTAGTATTCAATTAAAAAAAAGTAGATAACTTAAATATTTATGTATATTTTCTTTTGTAATGTTATGCGAAGCTTAGGTTTGTCTATACCCGTGCGAGGACCGGGTGGGCCAGTTTGTATTAAATAAGAATTCCTTTTTAAGCTATAAAAGCCTGCTGACATTTTGAAATTTCATTGTGCTTCCCTAATGTCAGGTTTCTGGTGCCGTCTTGTGTGGTGTGCTAATAGTTTAATAACAAGCTTCACCAGAAACAATTCACACCACCATTGTAAATGTGACAAATAAAACTTTTTGACAGATGAACCAGGCTCACGCCAGCCGGGTATAACATCATTTCTGTAATGACCTCGTTTGATTTATTTTTTTTTTTTTCATTCTTCAATTCTAAAGCAAAGACCTTCACCGCAAAGTTGCAGAAAATTTTACAGAAAATACACGTTTTCAAGGAAAGTGTTGCCTGCTAAATTATTCACAATGACAATGTCATTCTCATCATCGCTCCTCCTGCACTGAGCTTAGTATAGTACCTAGGGTATAGTGTGCTTGGTATATAGATAGTTTATGTTGCATCAATTATTCGTCCTTATTTGTTCCAACGAAGCGCTTTCTGTTGAAGTTGTTTTTTCAAGAGTTCACATCACAACAAAGACAATAAGAAACTTTTATTGTCATGATTTTGTTTTATGTTCTATGAAAACTTTATTTATATAATCTAGAGATGTGATTGTGTTTGTGTGTGCATAATATAGAAGTAATTTTTTTTTTTTTTTGATGAATTCACAAAATCCTTGAAGGTATAACATTTCCTTAAATAACAGATCCTTTAATGGATTATGTGTGCTTTGAAAACATACATAAATAAGAAACATGAACAAGAGTTTCTTAACATTGATTTTTAGAAAACATGTCAAAAAGTTTTGTTTATCAAAGGATAACATACAAAGTTTGTAACCTAGAAACGCATTGCAAATTATAGATTTTTTTTTTTTGTTGGCTTATATAACCATAATTTCATGTTTTAAGAAAAGTTATTGTTTGTTTTTTTGGTTTTAGGTCAACTGT
Organism: Leucozona laternaria; assembly: GCA_932273885.2. Taxonomy (NCBI): domain Eukaryota; kingdom Metazoa; phylum Arthropoda; class Insecta; order Diptera; family Syrphidae; genus Leucozona; species Leucozona laternaria. Next base: position 93,394,023 of record OW026368.1, read on the forward strand.
CACAGAAGTTGGTCGATTTTTATTGGTGCAGACTTGGCTTCGAAATCTTAGCAATAAGCATTTTTGGAATAAAGAATAAGTATAAATGTAAAAATAATAATGTTGATTAATTTAGTTCAATTAAAAGATTTTACATAGTTTTTTTTCAAATGATTGACAAATGTTGGTAGGTAGGCAAGTAGGTAGAAATGGCGGCCAACGACGGCCAATTAGCGCAAAAAGCGCTGTTTTCATACCAAAATTCGTTTGAACCTATGGTTGAGGAATGGGTTCGTGGAACAACAATCTAGACAGCAAAAAGCCGAATATCGTCTCAGAGCCATTTCGTCACGTTAAAGAAAGAGATCAAGTCTTTGATCTTCAGTTCGAAAAGTTCGTCAAGGTCGTCAAAGAAAGCCTTTCAAAGTGATTGTATCCTTAAACGGGCTATATGGCAGGGCATTTACAGAGGAAGTGAACTAATGTTTCCTTTTCCTTCTGCTTCGCACTGCTACAACAGTGGGTGTTGCAAGAAATACCCAGAGTTTCGCTCGATGCTCTCCTATTGCCCAGTGCCTGCCCGGTGCATGGTGCAACAACCCTGGCAATGTCTTGTCTTGGTCTATATACATAAGATCTTTTATTCGGGCTTTATTGTAGGCGGGCCACATCTTTCTAGATATAACGCAGTTGCTTAGACTGCTCAACCCCCGATTGGATTTGGTATGAAAAATTGAAAGTAAATTGCCCTTCATAACTCCGAGAAGAATATAAACTCTTTCCGCAAGTAAGCTGTGACTGACAAATGTTATTTTAGAAATGATTTTTTTTTAATTTAACGAAAGAATTACCTTAACATTATTGAATTATTTTGAAATTGTGAATCGAAATTCTAAATTTTAATTTTTAAGTTGCAGACAAATTTAAATGCTAAAAATTTTCATCGACTATCATCCGTCTGTAGGCTGCTGCAGTTTTGAAAACAGAGAAGTGAGGTCTCCAACCAGCTTTTCCGTTCATAAAATATCCTTTGTTTCTAGAAAATTTATATCATTTTGTCCAAGGCACCTTCTTCTAATATCCTTTAAAATGGGGCAGATTGCGACGAAGTGGAAAGTATATCCTCTCTGGTGTTCATGTTGTACATGTTAAAAAAAAATGGGAAGATCATCACGATGTGGCACGTAGGTTAGTCTAACAAGTTCTCCTCTCGTTCTAAATATGGTTTCAATAAATTGTACTTTCAATTCTGAGTTGAAGTTGAAGTTGCATCATGCATTTGATTTAGTATGTTAAGAATATAGTCAAAGTGTAGTTTAACTGTTAAGATGTGCAACAGGGACAATTATGTTCCAATTCCAAAAATAAAATGTAATTCGGGGTGTTTTGTGGCAGATGAAAGCATCGTTTGATGAAGAACCGACCGCAAAAGCTTTTCAATTTCATCATACCTCGTGACTCCAAAAACTTGCGCAGTGTAAAACTTTGTTGCGGTTGCAGTGCTTTGGAAAATTTTGTATTTTGCGGATTAGTTACTCATACATGCCCTCCATGTTGAATTCAGTGAGGATTTCACAACGTTGAGTTTATTTACCAGATGGTTTTCCGTGTTCAAATTTGATCTAATAAGAATGCCTCAGATATTTTTACTCTTTGACGATCTCAATCTCTTCTCCTTTAAATGTCCATTTTTCAAACTGCGCTTATCTTCCAAAGCTTCTTCTTAAGACCATGACCTTTGATTTGTGAAGGTGGACAGTTAAGCTCCAAACCTTGCTACATTCTTCAAATCTTTGTATCATTTTTTTGCAGAATGACTGATGGAGAATCCCCAAGCAAGTCTACATCATCAGCATTATAGCAGTGTAATTATTTTCGTCGAAAGTCCTATAAAGCTCAACGAATAAGTGAAAGGTCAATAATTGTTTTAAACGTTAAACCTCAAATTTCAGTGAGTGGTTAACCAAACATTTATTTTTTTTAATAAAGGGTGTTTTTTTTAGAGATATAGAACATTTAAGTTGGCAACACTATTTTAAATGGCTGCCATTTTGTCAGCTGTCAAGTGATTTATCTTTAGTTTGGTTTGGCATTTCAACATGAATAGACTGACGCCTGAACAACGCTTCCAAATTGTGCCCAAATGGGCCCAAAACAAGGTTGCCGTTGATCCCAATTTTCATAAGCGAATTTTGTTTAGCGATGAAGCTCACTTTTGTTTGAATGGATACGTCAATAAACAAAATTTCCGTATTTGGAGTGATGATAATCCTCAAGTGTATGTTAAGACACCGTTACATCCACAAAAACTGAATGTTTGGTGTGCTTTATGGTTTGGTGGAATAATTGGTTCTTTAAAAACGATGCTTGCAAGAACGTTACAGTCAATAGTGACCGATATAGAGCCATGATTACTAAATTTTTCGTTCATCAATTGAACATACATGATGTGCAGGAGCTGTGGTTTCATTACAAGATGGCGCAACATGTCACACAGCTCGTGCCACAATTGATTTATTGAAAGAAACGTTTGGTGTAAGAGAATAGTTTCACGTTACTGACCCGTGAATTGGCCTCCAAGATCGTGCGATTTAAAACCGCTTGACTATTTTCTGTGGGGATATGTGAAGTCGCTAGTCTACGCCTATAAGCCCGAAACAATTGACATTCGCCGCTTTATTTCCGATATACGGCTACAAATGTTAGAAAAAGTCATCGAAAATTGGACCTCCAGATTAGACTACGTCCGAGCCAGCCGTGGCGGTCATATGCTAGAAATCATATTTAAATTATAATGCCAGAAAATTACCTTTCGAATAAAGTAAATTTCATGTCAATTTAAAAAAATCATCTTTATTTTATTCCATTTCAAAGTTCTATACTTCTGAAAAAACACCCATCATTTAAAGGTTTTCAAGGTCATTCGAGATTATAAACACCTCATTTTTAGAATTTAAAAAAGGCATCGCCCATACACAAATAGTTGAGAGTTGTAAGTCACTAGACCTTGGCTCTCCAGCTTCTCTAGAGCCACCAAATTTATGTATTTTTATTTATAATTAGATACATCAAAATTCTCATAGAAGCTCAACTTATTTCATTAATATTGGTCAGCAATAGAAAAAAGTTATCAGCGACCTGCAAATGCAACCCTTTTAGAATGTTGGGACTTGAGAAATGGAAGCCTATATTTAACAGTTTTTTAACATTCAATAGGCACTTACAGAAATCTAAAGACATACCCTTGGAACTTCCAGGTTTCTTTAGAATCAGATTCACATCCATAGTAAATGACAATGGCTATAAGTATTTCAAGTTTCTTTTTTGAAATCGTTATCCCAGATACGCATTTCAAGATCTCTACTAAAATTCAGAAAATTCCATAACAAAATAATATACAGGTATGTATGCCTCAAAGAGCTCTAATATGTACATAGGCATTTCATTTAATTCATAATTTAATATTTGTATTTACCTTAGACACACGGGCATTGAGATTAGTTATCCCTTGGGTTTTTTTTTTTTTACTGAAAGAGAATCTCAACGTCAACACAAAAGATTTTATTTGAGAGGAGTAATGGATGCTTTGAATTCAACCTGCCATTAACCGCTATTATCCATCATTGAGATGCTTGAATTGTTGAGTACGGTTCCGTTTACATAATAATATCACAAATAGAAGCCCGTGTAAATAGTATAGCTGTAGGTGTATATAGATTGTAGGTAGGTATAGGTCCGAAAAAAAAGGAAATTTTCAGAATTTCACTTAAAGTTAAAGGCCAAAAGCAACAGAGAATATCTTTATAACTTCCCCGCAACCCCGCATATTGTTGTAAAAATAATAATAATCATTCCTATATACTAAATAGTCTATAGTCTAAGAGTTAGTGTTTCATTTTTAATGAAGGTAACGAATTAATTTTAACAAAAGGAAAACAATTTAAGAAGATGCTGAATATTTGCATAACGGTAATTTCATAAAAAAATAAAACCTCAAAATATGATTAAAAAAAAAAATAAAATTAGTGACGTGACAGAACATGGAGAACCAGGCCTTGTGACTTACATTTTTTAACCAATATTGGGTGTGCATGTTTTTGGCAGGAGTAAAGTGGACCTACAATTTTCTGCCGAATCGGAAAAGCAAATGCTAGAGGCACTTTTAAATGACAAGATATACTCACTTGGATATATTTTGGGAACTTGAAGCTTTAAATGTTTTTGGACACTGTAGGTACAGAGAATATCAGACCTCTGACAAGAAATCTTCAAAATTTCAAGCTGAATCCAAAAGTTTCGACAAACCTTAGTTTTCAAACTGAACATCCTTAAACGTACACTTAATTTAGATCACTCCTTTAAATTTTGTGGGGTTTTTCCCTTTTCATCCCACCATCAGAGAATGAAAAGCCCTTACCCTAATTAAGGGTACTTTTTGGTAAATCCTTAACACATTTCAAAAATTCAACTTCTTTGTCGGAATCTTTTTCGAAGTGAAAGTCTAATTTTCCTTCACCAAATTGTGTTGTGTCATGTTAATTTTGTAAAAAAAAAAAAACTGAACAGATGGTGCTATAAATTCCATGGGGTCAAGTCTATTTTTTCGACGTTTATAATAATATTGAATCAAATTGTAGTCACTGTCGTCATACCTCATGATTCTGCCAGGACCTTATGGATTCGGATTGTGAACTTAAGATTAATCCTATTGCCTTTTTAAACGCCCTATCCTTGACTATTAAATGAAATCTATTTTGCTGCATCCCATGCTTCTGAAATAATAAAACCCTTCCAAGCAAAAAAAACCTATCCGAGTACAAAAAAATAAAAAAGTCGAGAATGCATGAAATTTGGGTTATGTGGTCTGACACGTGTCAAAATATAGAAAAGATAATTTATCAAAATTGTAGTATGAAAGGCCGAAGCGCCTTCCAACACCAGGAGGAGCCTGCTAACATGCTACACAAACATCACATCACAACACAACACAACTCTCCATACAACAAATGCTTGTAATGAACAGCATCCCTATGATGTGGCTTAAATGGTAACTGGTGGTTTCGCCCACACAAATAAATCTTTGCTGATATATTTTCCCAACGAATTGTACAGAAAAATTACGGAAGTGGCAGTATATACGTATAGATGGGTGAAAATAGGGACTGCAATGAGAGTTTGCTACTCTCTTAATATGGAGTTTGGTTGTCTGTTTACACTCTTGGAGCTTGGACCGATCAAAATTCTAAGGGATATGCATAAAGTTCCTTTAGAAATGATGGTAGGGAGGATACATATTGGCGGCAAACGGCGGAGGCATGCTGTGCAAGTGCGGGGGCTGTGTTATAGTGCGATATGAGCAAATGAAAAACAAAATGGAAGTAGGTCACTGGTTGAAAGTATTGAAAAAGTTTATTTTCCCATTGCGAAAATGTTTTTCTTTTTCTCGTATCTAGATACATGTTTGAAGGAAGCTATATATGGCGGAAATGTTAAAATGTACGCAAAAAGACGATTTATCGTTGTTCTTCTTTAAGTTGCAATAAAGTATAGGCAGGTGTGGGTGTAATGGTAAAAGGCATTTGTTCATTTACTCACATCCTTATTGGTTTTACAGAAAATCTGAGGCAGAAGTTCCCTTGGGGGTTTAATTGCTGCTCATTGCTCACAAGTCAAATTTGCAAAACAAAATTGATTGGGCTTTTCTAGTTCTCATACCAGGCGGGAAATTTAAAATTCCCAATTCCACTTAGCTGCGGCAAGTTAAAAACATTAATTGAAATTTTAACTTTAATAAAGTAGGTATGACTACCTAAAATTTGAACACAATTCTTTTTTATATTTTAAAAATGACCAAAATCGCTATTGTACCTTTTTTGACGGCATTGTACCTTTTTTACACTTACCATAAGTAAATGTTATTGAAGATTAAAGAAAAGAGAGCATGAGAAGCGCACGATCGCGAAAATAGGAGGATGTCGTAGCAGGAATGAAGTTTTCAGAAGTTTTACGAAAAGGTAAAAAGAACCTCACAAGGTTATAATCCCCGAACCGAAGCCTGCAAGAATGATCATGGGAACATCGTAGTAGAAATGCAGTCAATGCTGAGTATGTGGAAAAATCATTTCTGCGGCGTTGACGAACTAACGGCAATGAAGAATCAAATTAAGCTGTCAGGCAGATTGCACCAATCAACCTATAGATGACATATAGTTCAGCAATTCCGTCCATCTGATTTTGAAAAAGTGAATATAGCCATATCTAAACTGAAGTTGAATAAAGCAGCTGGAGCTGATGGCCTCGCTGCCGAGCTGTTCAAAACAACAAGCGATGACCTGGTTGGGAGTATGCACCAGCTCATCTGCAAAATATGTTCCGAAGAAAGCATTTTGCTCGATGAATGGAACCTCAGCATTGTTTGCCCGGTTCTCAAGGAAGGAGACCCTCTGCGCCAAATACAGAGGTATCATTCTCCTTTAAATCGCATATCTTTTCTGCCGTATTGTGTGAACCTCTATAGCTGTTTGTCAACAAAGTGATTTCAGTGTGGCTTTAGACCAGGAAAGTCCACCAACGACCAAATATTCACATTACAGCAGATCTTGAAAAAAACACCAGGAACTACAAATCGATACCCATCACCTCTTTATCGATTGCAAAAGCCACGTATGACGTTTTGGCATCCCTGCAAAATTCGTTCGTTTGTGCAGGATAACGATTGAGAACGCACGCTGCTCCATCAAGGTCGGCAAAGACCTCACCAACAACTTTGATATCAAAAATGGATGTAGACAAGGCGACATCGTTCTTGAAAGAGTAGTTCAAAACTCTGCCGTCAACACTGGCGGCACAATCTTTCAAAAGTCTGCGAATTACTAGCATACACCAGGGATATTGACGTTATTGGAAGAACACAGCGTGATGTCAGAAGCGCTTTTGTAAGTATTGAAGCGGAAGCGAAGAAAATAGGTTTAGCGGTCAATTAGGGCAAAACCAAATTTATTCCGTCATCAAGAAAAGACCGCCTTCACCATAACGTCTTGGACAGAACATTACGATGGACAGCTATAACTTTGAGGTAGCTCTAGCTAGGGACGGCTCTCCTCTATCAAAACAGAAAACGATACCAATCGCTTCTTCTTTGGACTTAGAGGGCAATTAAGTATAGCAAAGGCCTCTCTTGAAAAACTAAAGTGCCCCTGTACAAGACGCTGATCATCTCGGTCCTACTATATGGAGCAAAGGCATAACCTTATCAAAAACAGATGAGAACATATTAAAGGATGTTTTGAGAGGAAGATTCTTCGGGTTATTTTTGGTCCCGTCTACATAAACGTGGAAAGTGGAGCGGAGAAGAAGGTACAATAACCAACTGTACGGGCTGTTCAGCGACACTGACCTAGCCGAAGGAGTAAAAAGACAACGACTAAGATGGCTGGGTCATTTCAAGCGAATGGACAACCAATGCTCCAGCCCGAAAAGTCTTTGAATCCAACCCTGAGGGACGGCCGGCGCAGTAGAGGAAGTCCGCGACTCAAATGGAAGAGGACCTCAACGAACTTGGCGTGCGAAACTGGAGACAGCTAGCTAGTGATAGGGATCTAGCTGGCTGGATGAAGCTTGTTGGTTGAGGCCCTGGTCCACTCCGGACCGTAGCGCCAGCCTTAAGTATAAGTAAATTAAAAAAGGAAAAAATCACGACTGCGTCGCAAGAACTTGCTCTTGTGGGATTTTAGGGATTTTTGTTTACTATAAAACATGCATACACATTAAAAAAGCATTAAACTCTTTCTTTAATCTGCTTAACCAAGTCTTTTAAATGTCTTAATCTCAAAATGAAGAGTGCCATCGTTTGAGCGGTTTTCGTAAAAAATAATTTTGTATACATATATGTTTATAAAATGTTGTTAACATTTTTTTTAGTCCAAAAAATAATATTTTAATAATTTGTATAGGGAATATTATGAAGACTTTAAAGCAACTTTTGTGTTCGAATTTTGATTGGAATCGTTAACGAGAAGTCGTTAACGAGAAAATCGAAAATAAAAAAACGGTTCTGTGACAGTTATCGTTAAAAACAGTTGTTGGTAAAATTTTGCTTATCATAAACCATACCTAAAATAGTGGATAGGCATATGTAAATTTGTTTGTCAAAATCGTAAAAGCTGTTTCCAAAATAAATAATTATTTCTTTCATAACGGTTGGATGGCAGGCCAATGTGTAGTATTTGCATACGCAAATAAAAATAATATTTGTTAAGGCAGCAATAGATCTCATAACCTCCCACATCAGTTAAAATCTTATTAAGTTTATAAAAACTTTAAAACAAATAATTTTTATTGTATAAATACAAATTTCAACTTTGTTTTTGATGCAAATACAATGGGTATTATGTGTGTTGTCCACAAAAAAAAAAAAAAAAAACCGTAAAGGCCTAAATTCTCAAATTAAATTATTTGTATTGTATCTTTTACGTATCGGTGAAATCCCATAAAATTAATCTAAAATCTTTTGTAAAATCCTTGGCAACAAAGCAACTTCGTTTCCATCACTGTCAAAAACAACGAAAAGATGAGTCACTCTTTTATTTCACTTACCTTGAAATCCAACCTATAACCAAACCCATCAGCCACAGCCAACCCAATAATGTGCGTATATAGTTGGACGTAACCCCACTTAGACTCACCTTTCATTGAATTTACATGCCGTAAACAGGGTTTTTATACGCTTCCATCCCCTAAAGTAAAGGGTCTTGGAAACATTTTCTATCCTTTAACTACCCCCACAATAAAGAACATATTTTCCACGCAGTCAAATAGTAGTATATCAGACCCCATGCCAGAGGCACCACGTACCCCCAGGGCTAATGTGATGAATAACCAAATCTGTGAAATAGATGACTGACTAGCGTCAGTCATTTCTTAAGAGGCTCTAAAGATTTCACTCATGAATAAAATATTATTTAAAATGACTCGGAAAAATGCCGCATGCATAAACCAAAGACCTGCCAAAGTCCTCCAGCATATTTTGTTGGGACGAAACACGAAAATGAAAACGAAAACGAAACCGACACACCAGGGATCGACACACTTTAAGTCAAGTAATGACACGTGTACTGTATACTTTCTAATGAAATTGACGTTCTGTCAGTTGGAATCTCACGCGTTTTGTGTTGCGTCTTTATAGTCTTTAGGTTGGAGTTAGATTTCTTTTAAGTCATAGAAGAAGCATACTGAGCGTTTCGAAGAAAACGTGCGTAAGGGTTTCTATGATGTCCTTCTTCACTTCGCTTTCATTCGTCCTTGTGTGTCACGATTATTTGTTGGAATTTAAAAATTCATAAAATAATAATCCGATATGGCGAAAAGTTTGTGGGGAGGCGGAGAAGATTACAATTTTCATTTATAATTTCGAACGAATTCCACCCCTTTTTCTGACTCAATCTGCCTCCCTCTCTTTAGAATTTAAGCTGCTTCGATTTTTATTGAAGTGTTAAATTTTATGGACGGAAAATAATTAAGAGTTTTAAATTTTAGGAGTTTGTATATATACCAAATAGTAGGTATAACACAAGACAGGAAGTAACGGCTTGATGAGAAAATTTCATTACATCATACTCGAGCTTGGCGAATCGAAATGAAATGGCATTTGAAAGTTTGGCGTGTAAATGACGTCTTCCAAAAGGAATACAGCTGTGCGTTATCCTTAGAGAAAAATCCAAACATAAATGCTTTGCCTGGAAGCCATCAAGAGGAATGGTTTGTTATTGAGTGGCAAATGATGTTGGTAGGGCCTAGAGCAATAAATGTTCAACATGATTCTTGCGGAAACAATTTTATAGCCTGATGTTTTTATGTTTAATTGTTTGGTAAGAATTAAGTTTTGAACAAGTGACAATAATTTTACTTTATTTTTTTTTGCTCTGAGGGATAAAGTTTTTTTGTTAATTTAATTGGAATCAATTTAAGTTGAATTTAGTCGAGTTATGTCTTAAGCTATAAGAACAAAATTTTACTGGATGATATGCATGTGTGAATGTTTGTTTTTTTTTTTTATAAGATGGTATTCATTAACAAACTTGAAACTTTCCGAATGCATTTATTTATTTATTTTTTTTATTACATGTTAAATGCAACAACGACTAATCCCCTTTGCGCTTAGTTAAGCAAAGAGAATTCTTGGGGATTAACTTCAGCACGGAAAAAACTGTGTTACACACTTGTTATTGATAGTTTGTATGGAAACTCCATCTGTTTTCTTTGATGGCATCGCTAATCCCGTTTTCGTTGCATTGAAAATGATTTCTTCCGATGGTTTAGTGGAGCAGATAAGTGGAATCGATTTTGCAGCTGCTGGTTATAAGAAGAAGTAGGTTCCCAATGGTGGATCCTCATATAGCAACCTGGTGCAATACAGAAGGTTGTATCACCAAACTAATCGAGCATCTTAGACGTTTTCGCAAATTTCATGAAGAAAAAAATCGACTCTGATTATTTAGACGCAGATTTACTAAAGGGTTTTCCAATAAGAGGTGTTATTATGAATAGCCCGCTATTTCGGTAGCTGTCACTTTTGAAGCTGTCATTTTTTGACATTTGAGAAGTAGAAACTACGCCATTAATAAAAATGGAACGATACACGCTTCAACAACGCATTGAAATTATTAAAATTCACTATAAAAATGGTGAAAATTTGGCAGAGACGGTTCGTAAAACTAAAACATTTTTGGGTCGTCGTGAAGCACCTTGTCGGACCGCAATACAGAAATTGGTGGACAAATTCGAGCTGTTGGGACAAGTTACTGATGTGAAGAATAAAACCAGTGCACGTCGCTCAAGAACAACTGAGAATATTGCTGTTGTAGCCCAAAGTGTTGAAGAAAACCCAGGTTTGTCCATTCCTCGTCGTTCTTTGGAATTAGGCATTCCACAAACGTCATTACACCGTATTTTGCATAAAGACTTGGTCTTAAGGCTTATAAAGTTCAGTTAACACAAGAACTCAAGCCGGCTGATCATCAACAAGGTCGTGTCTTTGCTGATTGGGTCCTTGAAATGCATGAAAATGATCCGGAATTTCATCGAAAAATCATCTTGACTGATGAGGCCCATTTCCACCTCGGAGGCTACGTCAACAAGCAAAACTGTCGCATCTGGGGCTCGGAAAACCCAAGAGTTATTGTTGAAAAGCCTCTCCATCCTCAATGCGTGACTGTTTGGTGCGGTTTATGGTCCGGCGGGGTCATTGGACCTTATCGAGAGATGATTAATGATTTTTTATGGCCGGAATTGGATGGTATTGATCTGGACAACGTTTACTTTCAACAAGACGGCTCTACGTGCCACACAAGCAATGAAACCATCGATCTTTTACGGGAAAAGTTTCCGGACCGTGTTATCTCTCGAAGAGGTGATCACAATTGGCCACCGAGATCTTGTGATTTAACACCTTGCGACTTCTTCCTTTGGGGCCACGTGAAAGATAAGGTCTTCGCCAACAGCCCAGCGTCGATTCAAGACCCCAAAGGTGGAATTCGTGAGGCTATCGAGGACATAGGGCAGCCACTTTGCGATTTGGTTATGGAAAATTTCATGAAAAGGATATGGTCCTGTAAGCCTATGGTCGTGGAGGCCATTTGGCTGATGTTGTATTTCATTATTAACGGCATACCTTCTTCTTTATAATGAAATAAACATCCGATCATTTATCTCAAAAAATGCAATTTTTCTTTGAATATCAAAACAACACCTCTTATTGGAAAACCCTTTATATTTTATTGAAATTAATACTTTTTTAATTTAATCGGCACGCAACTAACACTTTTCAAATTTCAGTACCTACTTACTATTTTAAATTTGTTTGTTAATTTTAAATAAAACAAATTAAAAACAAAATCTATTTTTGAGCATATTATGCCCTGCCCAGCCCATTTACCCAATACCAAAGCAATCCTTACCTTGGCTAAATGTCCGCTTTTGCTTTCAACTGGATTCAAGTGCAGTAATTATTATTATTCCGTGCTCCATAAGGTTGGAGCCGTTTTTTAAGAAACGCTAAAATTTCCTTAACGTTTTTTGACAATTTTGTAGGAACTAATAAAAATAAAAATTTGTTATATGTGACACTTCGAATCAAAATCGAAATGGACCTAGAAAGTTAGAATTCAAAGGCGAACAAAAATGGCGAAAGCCTATAACTTCTAAGTTATGGAGAAATTGTTTAAAAGATAAAACAATAAATGAAATATAAGGACATCGTCAGGACTTTCTAAAAACAAAAGGATTTTTTTTTTGACCTCTTTGATTTATGAAAAATACAATTAGGCCACTTTGAATCCAAAACCCAAAATATGATACCGTTTGGAATTGAAAAATAAGTATTAAAAGATTTTTTTTTTACTAAAGAAACATAATAAAACATTATTCACACATAAATTAATTAATTTTGTTTATTGTTTATTGAAAAAAAAGAAATTTTAATAACAGAGTTTTAAAGGAAGTATAGCTTAACGTGTAGCTAACAACAACTTTTTTCCAGGACGAAGGACTGATCTTAGCAACACCAACGACCAATTTATAGCTGACTTCTTCCCCTATTTTTAGAACACCCATTTTCTGAGTCAGCACGAAACTGTAGGTATATTTTCAATCAAACTAAATATGTACCTTACTTTGGCGGAAACTTTTTGGAAGAATCGAAAAATGTCGATATCTGAATTTGCAGCTAATTTAATGCTGATTTGTTGCGCAAACCAAGATTTTGTAGACTACATAGCTTCATAATTAATTAAATTTCCGCTAAAATAAGTCTAAAGTTAGCGGACGAAATCTAAAATAACTAGTAATTTTAAAGTATGATTGGCATCTAAATTTGTAGCTTTTTAAATGCTCTTGAGTTGCGCAAACCTTGATTTTGTAGCTTAAATATATTAATAAATATTCAAGTTTCCGCTAAAGTAAATTTAAGTTAGCGGACGAAAGTATAAAATTCTCTTGGTGTCTAAAATATTAGATTTTCAAAATACTAATTTGTTGCGCCAAAAATTAATCTTGAAGTTTAAAAAGCCCATTTCCGGTCAGTTCAAATAAAACGAAAGTTGGCATACAAAATCTAATAAAATAAGTTTTATTTAAAAATGTTTTTTGCAAGAGTTTGTAGAGCTCACCCGACATTTGTAGCTTTAACGGTTCTTTTATATTCAAGTTTTAAGTAAGCTCAAAAGTGAGCTACCAAAATCTAAAACTTGAGAAAATGAAAAATTTTGTTTGCACGAATTTGAAGTTACCTACCCTAAAAAAAAATTATGGCAAAACCCCCGGTTTTGTAGGTCGCATAGTTTTTTCGTTATAAAAGTTTCCGCTAAAATAAGACGGTGCACTCGCCATGTGTAGTGGTCAAAATGTTACTTGCAATATATCGGTAGATACTATATGGCAAGTTACATTCGTTAAAAAATCGAACTTCACAAATTCTTCTTCTGTCAAATTTTGGCGGGGGGGGGGGAAAAAAAAAAAAACTTTTGAAAAGTAAAAATATATACCTCTTTGATGTCATTTGCAGAATATATATGTAGGTACGTTTTGAAAACAAATTCATTTATAGTGAAAAATAGGTCTGTTTTGATTGTTAAAAAAATATTAGATAGGGTCATTTCGATTCAAAAGTCAAAATTCAAGTGCTTATAACTTTTAAAATAGATTGATTTAAAACAAAAAATGCCATCTTGTAGCTCTCTTAGAAACGTAAATTTTGGTATACCGCACTCCATGTTTTTAAAAAAGGGTCGAGACAGGTCCGTTTTGATTCGAAGTGTCACATATACATACATACATCTATTAAAAATAAATATATATAAAAATACTATTTAATAAAACAATTTAAGGGCCAGTTTTACAGTCAGAAAAGTGACACTTAAGTGGGGAATATGAAAGATTAATTCCCAATATCACAGTGCACTGTTACCTGAATAAGTGGCACTCAAGTCTTTGATGTTGGTGACTTAAGTTCCACTTACGCTGGCTATGAAATTTAGCTTAAATTCCTTATTTGGGAAACTTAAGTGCCACTTATTCCGGTAAGTGTCGACTGTGAAACTGGCCCTTATTAAAAAAAAATCAAAATAATGAGTTTCCAACTTTGAAAAGAGCTTTAGCATGTTTTTCCTATTCAGGTTAATTTGTTAGAAAAAATAGAATCCCCCTTCCATAAAATTTTATTCTTGTTTTTTTCCCAACTTATACATGCTTAGTGTTTTGATGCGGTATCACACTGCATAATACTAATAACTTTCTACAGAAGAGACTGCATGCAAAATTTAATTGAAATTAGTTCAACCGTTTTCGAGAAATTCGAAGATCGAAAAATCGATTCTTTGTACGATACCGTAAGTAGTTGACCATTTTATGAAAACTGGGTATCAAAAAGTAATATGGACCTATAACCTATATAAAATGGCGCAAAACATCGAGTGTAGCTTCGGCTGTGTGGCACGTAGCTCCGGCCGTCCTGTTGAAACCAAATGTTGCCAATATCCTCCTCTTCAATTTTTGTGAACAAAAATTCGTTCAACATGGCCCGATAACGATTGTAATTGACTGTAACGGCCACTCCTTGCTCATTTTCGAAGAAAAATGGCCCAATTATGCCTCTGGACCAAAATTCGCACCAAACAGTGACTCGTTTTGGGTGTATCGGCTTTTCAATGTATGCGTGCGGGTTTTCTTTGCCCCAAATGCGACTATTTTGCTTGTTTACTAGCCGCCAAGATCAAAATGAGCTTCATCTGAAGAGATAATTTTTTTGGCAAAATCGGCATCTTCTCTAAGTCGATCGCAGGCCCACTTAGCGAAGCGTATACACAACCATATTCGTTCAGCGGGAGGATAAAACTAATTATCTGTCAAATCGGACATGAGCTAAGTGTTACCATTCACGAAATAAGCACTAGTTGAAAAAAAAACTTAGATGGCGGACCCTGTAATATAGCCCAAAGGCCACTTATCCTGTCACCTCAAATTCAAAGGGGGTTAGTGGTTATGGTTACGTAATATCTGGTAGTTCTGATTGTGTTTATGAAAATCCAAGCTGTAGAACTCAAACACAGAATGCAACATTTTCAAAATCCCAACAAAAAAGAATCAACCTTTTATCAGTTGTTGGCAACTCTAATCCCATCAGAACCGTCGCTATAAACCATACATATAAATATTTTTAAAATGCAACTTGCAAGTTTAATAAAATCATTTTCTATAACTTTTATGTTTAATAATTTATTTATGGAATTCAACTAAAGTATATTTTGACCTCTTTAAAGGACTGGGTGGTATGCATATCCGGTAACTCTACTGAAAAATGCAATTTTCTTACATAAAAGATGTTTCAGTTTTTAAATCAAACACACAACCTTAAAATGAAAAATCGTCTCTTATACAGATTTCTGAGCATTTGAATCATCCCTGATGATCTTGACATATGAATGTTATTCTTAACTTACATCCATCGATGTCGATACAACGTTTCAAAATCAATTTGACATTATGGTAAACATACATACTTAGGTACCTATACCTATATAGTTAAATATCATTATAAAATTATAACCAATGCCATCCAACCGTATAAGGTGAAATCATTCGAAAAATTCCATTACTTGACAATACACCACCATCCTGCATGTCTGCATAACGTCATTTGGAAAAGAAAAACATCCCCTAAACAACTCAAAACCACATCAACTGCATTGCACACTTATACTTTCCTGCCATCTGCACCAAAATCCATTCCATATTACTTCCACCGTTCCACCACACCGCCAACGCGCCGCACTGACATCCGTTTTGCCATTAGAAATCATCACCCCCCCCCATATAGTCGAGTCAGCTCCCTTATAATATCAGGACTTCGTACGCAGCAAGCCACCCTGCATAATTTAACGGATGTCCTTAATGAAATTGGGGTAAGACTCAACCAGAGAGATCTCACCCCACCAATTATCATCAGGTCAGCATGAGTATAGAGTATAGAAACAAACAGAGCGAGCTATAATATAGAACCGGCAGAGAGATAACTTCCCCCGACCGCAACGCCCCCTATTACTTGCTCCAGGTCCCAACGAAATGAATACAATTTATCATCGGCCAACTGTGGCGTATATACGTTTTCCATATAATTTCTTGCCAACGAACAACGCAAAAAAGAAAACACTCATACATTATCCCATGACACGTCTTTAAGAATCCAAAAAGACTCCAAAAAGACCCGACTTTCGCCACCCGTTAGTTAACAGGTACGGGTGTAGCGGGTGTGTATGTGTTCAAACATATACACATGTGTTTCTCTGCTCTGCTCTGCTTAGGGTGCACAAATGCACGGTCTGATGGTTGGCTTTTAGCTCGTATTTTCACTTTTCAAAATGTGAAAAAGTGAAATGCTTGTCAGCAGGGAAAAGAACTATAACGGAACACACAAGACACCGAGACCTTCGTTCAGTCAGTCAGTCGGTGTGAAGAAATTGGAGCTTACTTACTTCTTTCTCCGGGCCAAAGTGGGGTTGGCAAAGTGCGCGGCGTGGCGTGGCGTGGCGTGGCATGGCGTTAGTCCTATTCCTTCTAGCTTGCACTTTAGGTCTTAGGTGTGCATTGGAGAGATTCCGGAGCACAAAATACCTACTCAAGGCAAACAAAGTATCTATAAAAAAACGACGAAGTACATTCATAAGGATATGGTATATCAAGTGAGAAGTTCCGGCCTGATGGAAGCATACGATTCCAAAAGTGTGTGTACAGAGAGACACAGGCAACAAAAGTGTGCATAATAAACCTTGCGGCGGAATTTGCTCCAGCTACCTACAGAATGCTACATTTATGTTGAACCGGGAAAAGTGGCGAATTCTCTCGTGATGGGATTGTTTTGACGAAAATGCACTGCACTGCTGAAACTCTGGGATGACTTGATTTATTGTGATTTTTGTTTTTTATTCACCACAAAACAGAGAGATTTTAGGATATTCACAGCGCAAACTCAACATAGAAAGTCGATTTACATTTTCCGACTGTCGCGTCGCGTCGGACGTTGTAACTTCGGGGTGATTTCAATGAATTATCAAAGAAGTGTTGCCATTTTATTTTAACCATGCAGAGAATGAGTTAAGAAATTAGGAAGGTTACAATAAATGATTTTCTTTGTGGTGTAGTCTCCATATGTTGTGTATATGAAAAATAAATAAAATTTAAAAGGTTAATTTTTAAAAACTAATTAAAATTTATTTTTTTAATTGAATTATACTACATTAATTTTAATATTTGATTGAAGCGACGCGTTTCGGTTTAAAAAAAAACACCATCGGTCTTTATTTTAATGGCTTGAGGTGTCGCTTGCCCAAAAAGAAAAAAGAAAGTGAATGACACAGCATCATTTATAGTGAGAACAAATGCTCCCAGATAACTTCCCTTAGTTAGACCCGAGTAAGCAGTGAATGAGTTTGAAATACAGTTTCGAATTTTACTAATAGGATCTTGAATAAGTTGTTTGCTTGGTTGTTTGCCAAACTTGAGATTTGGAGGAAAGAATATATTTAATTTTTTTTTTAAAAGGGTCATCCATAAGCTATACGTTACTCGAATTTCAAGATTTCTGGACACCCTCTATATCACATTCTATCACATTTTCATTGATAGTTCAAATAAACGGAATGAATTGTGCATTTCTCATAATTTGCATATTCGGCATAAGGTTAGCTGCTTTCGCCTAAAATCTGTTTTTATCTGTTTAGGACTTAGGATTATGTTTTTCATTTAAAAGATTTTAAAGTCCTTGCCGGAGCGTGATGCGATGCCTCAACACAATTTGTTCTTGATATTTTGAATGATTCTTCCGTTTTCTGTTTCATCACTCACATTTACAAAACTTTTACAATACAGTTTTAAAAATCGTAAAAACAGGGTCTTTCATTAAACGCTTCTTATTTTTAAATTTTAATAAAACAAAGTGTGTATATGAGATATCATTGAATTTTTCTATTCTTTTGAAAAGCCTATCGATGCCATTATCAATGGAATATATAACATCGTTTAAATATCCACCACGGCATCTCTAGGTGGCACGCATCAGAAATATCCACAATTTTCCATGACTCTGGCGCATAAATCAGGCTGAATTTGACTGATGCCATGGGTTATGTTGGCTTTGAGGGCCGCTGTGGTTTATTCGCATAGACCTGCGACTTCAGAAAACCCCACAAGAAAACGTCTAACCGGGTCAAATAGCACCATCTCGGTGGCCAGTTCACATCACCTATACGTGAGATTATACCATGCCCTCGAATTGCTCGTGCAGAATTTCCAATGTGGCGTGAACTGTGTGGGACGTAGTGCCCCGCCGTCGTCCAGTTGAAACCACATGTCGTTGCGGTGTCCATATCATCAAATTCACGCCAAAATAATAAGTTGGTAATCATCGACCTACATCGCTCGCCGTTGACGGTTATGGCCTGGCCAATGTCGTTATCAAAGGAATATGGACCGATGACGCCGCCAGCACTAGCCCAAAATTAAAACCAAAGAGTGTCTTTTTCGGGATTCATTGGACGCTCTTAGATCAAATGTGGAGTGGTATCGTTCCAAAACTCGACAATTTTGTTTGTTGACGTATCCATTCATCCATAAAATACTCCTCATTGCTGAAGATGACCGTAAATGGGCGAAGCGCGCGGAAAGTTTCCCGAACATAGCAGAACAGAACACCCATTTTATAAAACAATTTTATCATTTGCACTTGTTGTTGAACGCGCTATATCCGTCCATGGTGATTTGGCAAAACAGACTGAATAAAATATGGCCACTATCAACTGTCAAAGTTTGGAAATCCCTATTGGAAAACCCTTAAACCCCTGCATTACAAAATTTAAATTTTAAAATGCAAATATGGAAGAAATTGTGAAAAAAATTCTGTTGTATAAATTAGTAAAGCCAAACTTGAAAACCTTTTGAAATTACAAAAATTTGTAACAGTCTGGGGACATTACATTTTATGAAAGAATATAAATAAAATGACTTATTCCCCCCCATTTTGGGTTTTTTTAAAATTAATAAATAGTCGGAGAAAAAATTGTGTGAGCACGGATCCGACTTTCTGGAGTTAGTGCATTAAAATATAGAAGGCGATAAATACTCCAAAAACCTTTCAAGTCAAAAAATATGAAAAAATAGTGATTTTATTAATTTTTCCGCTTTCCATTTTTAAGGTTTTAATGAAAAAGTTACAAAGATTCAACACAAAAATTTTCAAAACTGTAAGGTGAATATTTTTTTCCTAAACTCGTTTTCAATCGGAATTAAATTAAAATAACGCAAAGGAGGTTAAAATTCAACTCGTTGAAAGTCTGGGCTTAAAGTTCGGAATTCTAAAGAATAACATAGAAAAACTACAAAACTCCTTTCTACCTACATAAGTACCTACTAATATAAGTCGTAAAACAGCTGAGCTTATACATGTACCGACCGAATTGTAATTGTTTGTATAGTAACAGGTCTATTTCTCACACAAAGAGCATCGTTTTCGTTGGTTGGTAGTCCCGGTACAATACCGGGATATCCCTATACAACATTTCCTGATGGTGAAATATCTCACCACTATACACCACTCTCCAACACCCCCACTAGTTGATGTTCATTGCCACCCCCACAGGGAAAAAGTGGGATAACACTGAGGGAAAAACTCTCTTTTCCACAATATACCCAAGCAATTCGCCTGGGTTTTTCCCAACCATTCGTTTAGTAGAGCTTTGTATTTCGTCTGATAAAGGAGTGCAGATTTGACGCGCGGAAAAATTCTTCTTGCGATTTATTGTTCAATACTAATCTTCTCCCAAAAACGGGGGTGGTTTTTATTTTTTTTTTTTTGTTTGTGAATATTCATCCCGAATGTGTTGTATTGTAACCTTACTGTATATGTTCTCTGAAAAGGATTACACTCTTGTTAGAACCGTTATCAAGTGAAATTCCAACGGGGACATGCCTTTAGCATGTTATGCCATACTTAAAGGCAACTCCAACAACAAAGTTGAGTAAGTGAGTTAATGAATGTAAGAAGCTAAGCGAAGCAATTAATTCAAATGAAATTTAATTTAGTACTGGGTTTTGTGATAAAAACGGAAATAAATTAATAGCCGGTTTTCGTGTTAAAAAAAAAATAAAAAAAACCAAAGAAAATGTACGCTGCAAAATATTTGAAAACGATTGTAACAGTCGTTTGAATATAAGTTAAAGTCAACTTCTATATATATCTAGAGGAAAAAACGGTGATTTGTTCGAAGTGAAATATTTGAAATTCTCCTTGGTCCTTTATCATCATACCTACTCGGAATGCGGTTTGAATTCTTAACTCCTTTAACTCGCAATCGTTTTTATGGTTGATTATGGAATACAAATAGGTAGACAAACACACGCATATACCTAATACAAGAGTAAGTACTCGCTTGAGCGATACAGAAAACACGACCCAGACTTTACGGAATGTGCAGCAACATCAGCAATATAATGATGATGATGATGCAAACATCATTATCCTGCTTGCAAGGATCAATTGCCATGAATGCAAAATGTCTGTGCATTTTTTTGATATTACTACTTAGATGGTCAAGTGTAGAAGGTAAGCTCGTTATTTAGAGTGAATATATAAGGATGTCCTTTTTATTTATTTTTCTTTGACATTTTCCCATCTCGATGATATAATCATTTGATAAATGAGAAAATACCAATTCCGATGAAGGATAACACACAGGACATTCAGGAAAAAATAAATAAATATAAAATAATTTCCAGACAGGACATAAAAATGAATGACATGTTTATACTGTGGTGAGCGCAGGCTGCCGCTCCTCCGTCCTTCGTCCTTCGTCCTTCAGCCATTACTATTTTGTTGTGTTTTTTTTTTGTCTTCATCCTTCGTCCTTCGGTGTAGGTACAGCTTGTTGATTTTGCCATTTGTATACGGCTATGAGTTGAAACTGAGTGTGTTCACATTTATACACATTTTTACATCCACCCCCTCATTTGCTGTTATTTATGCATCAAATGTCCTGGCAGTTTCAATTCAATTGTACAGATAACAAAACTTACCCGCTGGCTGTATGACAATTGAATTTCGATACCCATTACTTGGTAAGGGGGTGGCGAGGCGATGCCAATGGGGGTACATATATATGTATTTATATGTAGATCGAAGGGTTGGTATCAAAATGCGATGATGTGTGCATATATGCTATGCAATGTTTAATTGTGTAGATGTGTGTTTTTCATAGTTATAGTATACATAGTTATAGAACCGGATGTGTGATGATGATTTTTTGATATTTTAATTCGAAAATTTTACGTCCCATAATAATGCAATAATAATAATTAAATTTTAATGAACATTGTACTCTGACAGTGTTGATATGTCTTTTTTAATGAGCCCTGGCGATGGGCTATCGCTTTTTGATTTGTATGGGGTAATTAGCGGCTCAATGTTGAATGAATTATAGATTTTGGTGCGCGGTTAGGTTGGTAATGGATTTTGTTAGCAATTTTGTATGAATCTGTTCATATAGAAAAAAAACATGTAATAAATATGGGTTGCAGGGACGGCTCCAAATTACTTCAAACTGTATTAACATTGATTTTTTTTTTAAATAAGTTCATAATCATATAGGTAAGGTATAGTTAGAACGAAAAAAAAAACTGTGTATGTTAGTAGGTAATTTAAAATTTGTTTTTTTTTTTGAAAAGGTTTCTTTTTTAAAAGAATCGGTTAACCTGTGATGGCTTAACCTTTATTTGTAAAGATTGCAGTTAAAAATAAAAGTATTAAATAAAATAAAATTTTGGTAGTCCCTTTTGTATTTAGTTAATAAAATTTCAGTAAAAATATTAAATTATAAAAATTAATTTTTTTTTTAAATTTATTTATCAAACGTTTGGATGTCAAAAAAATTTTAAATTATTAGGGGTTTGGGGAGAAAAAGAATCCTTTAATAATATTTTTTTTTGTTATTAGCATTTGTTTTATGAATATTGAGGGAACACCCTCATTCATACTTTGAATTTAACCTATTAAACATATATATTATACTTTTAACTACTTGCTTGAAATTGGTTAAATTCTTATATTTTTCAATTAATATTTTTAGGAACAAATCTTTTTGCACCTTTAGATTTTATTTTTTAATTAACATCATCATGTTTTGAATAAAATATGACAAAAGGTTAAGGCGTGTAGTTTGCGTCGAGACAAGAAAACGATTGAATAAAGGGGGTGGGGGGGGGGTTGTCAATTTTCCAAAAATTCATATTGAAATAGATACAGAAAATATTAAAAAAACCACAGTAGGTAGCACTACCCTATAACACTTTCACCTTTCTCAAAAACTAGAAGACTTTTAAGCATCTAGTTTTCAGTGTTTGACTTAAAATTAATATTAAAAACAAAAATACAACTTATTCATTTAAAATTTAAAAAAAAAAAATTGTTTGAGTAAAACGTTTTTTTCATTTTTTCAATATTTTAAGTTTGAAAATTAATTTTTCAAAAATTTTTCACTAAAACTATTTGATTTAAAGAAGAATTATGACTATATAGAGCAAGTATGTATTCTTGTGCTTCGAGGTGTTAATCTAAATTTACTCTACAATAATCGAGAAGTTCGTGTGTCCACTGTAATTTGAGCTAGAACCTAAAGTGCTTAACCGATTTGCTTCAAATTTTGCACAGAGCATTTCGCCCGAACGAAAATTCGTTCGCCTACAAAAAAGAAGTGAAAATGACATTACATTCCGCCCGAAATGAATGTTCACAATAAGTGGAATTTTTCGATCATAAAATTTCGGGTGAAACTCACAATAGGCGTGAAATGAAATGTCAAATTTTCCGGGTGGAAAGTTGTTGAATCAGCATCATTGTGAGTTTCACCTGAAATTTAATGATCGAAAAATTCCCTTATTGTGAACATTTATTTCGGGCGGAATTTAATATCATTTTCACTTCTTTTTGATGTGTAAACATCTATGCTGGCGATAGAGTGAAAAAAAAACGTGAACGTTCGTGTGCAACGTTACGTCGTGCAACGTTACGGTGTGCAACGTTACGATCTGCATACTACGATGGGTGCGTTCAGTGAAAAAAATCTTAAGATCCCCTTCAAGCAAAAACAAGTCCGTTTTGGATCCGCGCACATTGATGTTTACACATATTAACCGTGAGTCCCGGCACTCACACAATTTTTTGTAGGCGAACGAAATTTCGTTCGGGCGAAACCTCACAATAGCTTTTTAAATTCCGGGCGAACAAAAAATTTTAAGGTGGAATATTTTTCGGGTGAAACCCACAATAAGGCTGAATATGATTCCTCAGGGGTGAAGTTCAAATTTTGGTTTAAGCTCATCTAAAACGGGTAGCTGGGATTCAAAATTCTAGGTTCTGTCAAATTTTCTCGAAAACGCTTCTAATAATTTTGATTAAACTTTGCACCTGTAATAACTTAATAATTACCTATAATAAAACTCTGTTTTATGTTTTTGCCCAAAATTCACATAAGGGAATTGAGCATTTTATATTTTTTTGAGAAAATGTTCTTATTTTTGTGTTATTCACGACAAAAATCTGTCTGACCACTGGATTCTTATATTCTTAAAAATGGTAGTCTTAGTTTTCACTTGATAGTTGTTGATACCCCATTAATAAAAAAGCTTTTAACGGATAGTTATACTTAGTCCAAAATGCAACCGGAAAAGTGTTTTTTTTTCTAAGCGAAGTAACCATGAAAAGCCTGTTTTGCTCTCTGTAGGTATCTAAAGATAGAAAATAACAATCCAAAAATAGTGATCACCTTTTACCACTTGACTGCATTCTCTTTCCCCATAAGATGCAACTTTTTATTGAATTAAATTTTTTTACTTGCTCTAAAGGGCAAGTATTGGATTCGTAAGCAAAAACTACATTCGAGTATAGGTTGTTATCAAAATTAACACTGCAATGATTGAGAAGTCTGAAAAAGTGGGTTTCTTCATACCGTGTCCGTCGCATCGCTGTCGGTTTGTGCGTTTGTATCCTTGCGTCCGTTTGTTCGTGCGACTAAGAACTAGAACATCAACGGGTAGATCGATTTGCCTCAAAATTGGTACAGAGAATTTTCAAAGTGAATCGAATTTTGGTTTAGCTCATCTAGAACGGGTATAGCTACCACACATCGGTTTTGATTTTTTATTAATTTGCTCGAAAACGACTTAAACGATTTTGGTTCAACCTCGTACCTGTGATGCACAAAGTGATTTAAAAAAAATCATTCAAAGTTTTCTAAATTTGATTGAAAACATGACGACATTGAGGATTAGCGACAGAAAACAAAAATGGAGTTTCCATACAAACAATCGATAACAAGTATGTAATTCACGCCAATAAAACAGTTTTTCTTCGTGCTTAATTGAGAATTCTCTGGGCTTAGCTAAGCCCGAAGGGGATTAGTTGTTGCCGATTTAACATGAAAATCGCTTAGCTCCAACGTCGTTTTTTTTCGAGTAATTGTTTTCGGGGTTGCAAAAAAAACACGCCTTATATGGCCTTCTGTTAGTTGAAACAAATTTTGTTCTGTTTTATTTATGACAACAACCGATAAAATTAACACTGTTTCATTTCTAAGGACAAATTAGTTTTTGAAAAGGAAGTTGGAAATGCCTCGAACAATTTTTCGCATGGAA
Organism: Leucozona laternaria; assembly: GCA_932273885.2. Lineage (NCBI taxonomy): Eukaryota > Metazoa > Arthropoda > Insecta > Diptera > Syrphidae > Leucozona > Leucozona laternaria. The sequence continues at coordinate 93,418,728 of OW026368.1, forward strand.
ACCAATTTTTCCCTACAAGTTCTTCCATTAAGCGCTTCCTGTCTTTAAATTTAAATAAATCAAAGTGTGTGTGAGATTCATCCAGTAATGGTCAGAAATTACCTTAAATGGTCAAATCGCGCCGAACGTTGAACACTATTTATCCGTCCATGGTAATTTGGAAAAATAGACTGAATAAAGTACAGCCAATTTGACAATTGCAGCTTCAACAATATGGCCACTATCAACTGTCAAAGTTCGAAAGTCCCTATTGAAAGACCCTTTAGTTGAGTGGACTAACATTACAAACAAAAATTTCTAGAAGACTATTACATATGAAATATGTATAGATTTATATCGTTTTCAAACACTAAGAGCCGTTTGCTGATACGAAACATAAATATTTATGTTGTACATCATCTAAGTACACGTTAAAGTGGGCGTCAACTATGGAATAACTTAAGCAACATAGGTATTGGTAAGTCTAGAGGTGAATGTTTTGAGAACATTGATGGTAATATTCTTAACAAAAAATTTATTTCCTCATCATTGCGACCATCGTTGAGCATACAATCTTTATCTTCGTCTGCGGATCAGTCGAATCGTCTAGATGGTTTTGGTTTTCGTGCGGTGGATAGCGCCGATATTGTTGAAAGTGTTCTTTCCATTAAATAAAATGCTGTTGGGCTTGATAAAATTCACCCCTCTTTCTTAAAGACGATTCTACCAATTATTCAACCTCACATCACATTCATGTTTAACACAATTCTGATATCAGGCGAGTTAACCGATCGATGGAAATTGGCTAAAATTGAACCCATTCCTAAAAATGCAAGAGGTGATGAGTTTAGACCAATCTCAATTTTGGCCTTTTTATCCAAAGTTTTTGAAAGAATTCTTCAAAATCAAATCAGTGCTTATCTTGCGTCAAATAATATGCTCACTTCAAAGCAATCCAGATTTCGTGAAAAACATAGTTGTATTACAGCATTGTTGAGCGTAATTGACGACATAAGGCAGGCGGTGGATAGGGATGAAGTAACTTTTCTGGTGTTGCTTGATTTTTCAAAGGCTTTCGACACAGTCAATCATGTCAAATTATGTGAGAAGCTATGCAGCAATTCAACTTTTCGTCAGGCGCTGCAAAGTTACTTTTTTCTTACCTCACTAATAGAAAACAGGCGGTTCAATTTGGGGATAAGTTATCTGACTTTCTACCAAATGCTTCCGGTGTCCCTCAAGGTTCAATTCTTGGTACTTTATTGTTTATTGATGTACGTTAATGAGCTACCAACTATAATAAGGAATTGTTCAATGCATATGTATGCTGATGACGTACAATTGTACTTCAGCTGCCCTCTTGGGCTCATGGAGCATGGTGCTGTAAGTGTTAGATCTAAATGGCTTTATTTTAAACCCATTGAAGTCTAAATGTCTGGTAATGTCAAGAAATTATTTAGATCTATCTTATTTTCCTTCGATCGTGTTAAGCAACGCTCCTATAGAATATGTTGATACAGCAAAAAATCTTGGTGTGACCTTCAAACGCTATCTAACCTGGGATAACCATATAAATGCACTCGTCGGAAAGGTATATGGTGTGCTACGTACTTTGAGGGTATCTCAATCATTTACACCAGTCAAAACACGTCTAATGCTAGCAAAGACCTTATTTATACCTATATTGACTTACGGGTGTGAAATTTTTTGTAACTGCAACTATGTAAGCAAAAGAAATTTAAATGTCGCCTTTAACAGCACTGTACGCTATGTGTTTGGACTGCGTAGATATGACAGATTAACTGGCTATTCTCTTCGTTTGCTCGATATGCCTTTAGATGATTATCTCCAGCTTCGCAGTTTAATCCTACTCTCTGACATATTGCTAACTCGCCAACCACAATATTGTTTCGAAAGAATTAGAAAAGCATCCTCGCACAGCGCAACTAACAATTTTTCCTCTATAAGGTCCAATTTTTCAATTTCTTGAAGTTATTATTTCTATAGGGCTTGTATTCAGTTTTTGTATCGAAGTTGTGCTTTTTCGAAGCTATGGTTTCGTACACAGCTTCTTTTAAACCTATTAAAAGTGGAATTTAAAATTTAATGCAAGCATAATGTGAACAGTTTCGTTAATTTTTCGATAAGGCCTCCTGAAATTCGTATATAGAAGCACAGAAAATAAAAGATAAGTAAAAGCTTCGATTAAAAAGCTCTGTCCAAGATTTATCTGAAGCCTGCTTACAAAATCTTTAAAGAAGCTATTAATTGTTTGCAATTAAATCCAAAAACAGACAGATTCGAAAAGTTTTGTGTAGCAAAACCTGATAGAAGCATAATTTCAAGCACATGCACGAGAAGCATTTACTTCAATAAGTTTATCTCAGCAAAGTTAAAACAGCAAATTTGTTTGTATAAGTTTAATGAGCACAAGCCCGACACAAGCATAATTTTTGAACTGTCATTCACAAATGCGCGAAATCCAATTCTTTCGATAAGTTTGTCTCAGGGAAGTTATGTTAACTAATGTTGTTTTTATTGTGTGCGTATCGCAAATTGTAGCTTCGTGTGGTCAGTTTTAGTGAAATATGGTCCAATTATGATTTCCATGGAAAGCTATAGATTAACTGCCTATAGGCTTTTGTTTTTCATGGCAAGCTCATTATTGCTGTAAAAAGCGTTTGCTTTTCAATACAAACTAAGGTTTTGCATGAAAAGTAAATACTTCGCATATGTTAGAGCTTAAAAGCCACTGAAATTTAGAATTCATGAATGCGGTGACCACATTATGTTTTCTGGTTTATCGGTAGAAATCATTGCCACGTAAATAAATCGTAAATTGATTTGTTGAGAACGGGAGAAAAATTTCGTGTCTCATCAGCAGCGTACAATAGGATTAATGAAATCATAAACGGAAATTATCGTTGTGTTTTCCGGTTTGCAGTTTAGGCGAGCAAAATCGATAGAAAATTGCACCAGATTACCAGGTAAAGTTTCTACTCTTTTCGTACAGACTCAATTGTGTGTGAATTATCAAGTTCGGTTTACAGTCAGGTAGTCTGAGAAACTTTAGTATGCGATATGTTTGTGAACGACCAAACCGGATTGCTACATTTTTTGTCAAAAGTCAAAACAGTTGACAAAAGAAAAAAGTAAATTTGAATTTTATAGCAACTATTCGGTTCGGAATGTATTTTCTCCAAATCACACTGATTTGCACTTAAATAACATTTTATTCTTACATACAAACAAAAAAAAGCCAACATCAGATAATACGCGTTACCATAAATACAAAAGTCATCTGATGTATGAATTCGATAATATTAAATATGAGCAAAGTTAGTCTGATTCCCGGACCCGCAGTCTGATCGCTGCAACTTATTAATCGAATTAAACTTACACTTACAAAAATACAATCACTTGCAAATAAAAGGCCGATGGTCACCGTATTTTTGAACTATGTAGTTAATCTTATCTAGGAAGCCTCAACGAAGTTCTTGGGAAGCTATTTTCGGTTTCAACTGGTTCCAATTTGGTACTCAGTTGGCATATAGCAGATTGGCGTGAGGTATAAGACACCTGACTCTCAACCAGCATATCCTTGGTTCAAACCCAAAAAAATCATCAGTAAGTAAAATGTTTTTCTATTATTAATAAAAATTATACATTCAATTTCAGAAGTTAATCTCAGCTTGGTTGAAAAAAATAGAAGAAAACGAATAAATAAAAATTAATATAAATGAATTTAATTTATTTTTCATTTTATTTATATTGTGCTTCTAATAGGCTTGTATGAGGTCTTATAAGTATTCTGAAAGGTCTCGATCTGTAACAAATAGAAACTCATAGCGGAAAGCCGTTTTAAACTTTCCCAGTGCTTCCTGACACAAACCGTAGCCTGCAGAAAAGACTTGTTAATTGTTTGCCTAGAAAAGTTATAACCTGCCAAATTTGTAATACTGATTATTGTTTGTTTCTATAAGGCTTTTAGGACAGACATTAAGTATCTCTGATCAACCTGTACATGATTGTTTAAAAGCCTTTCGAGCTTCTCAGGTGGGCCAAATGCATTTCTCTAAGGCCTTATACAAGCAATTTTGCTAAACTGAAACCCTTACACAAGTTAAACTGTTAGTTGGGAGGTCTCGTCAATTAATTTATCCTCGATGTTCGTTTTTAACATCCGAGCGCCAATTTTTTGTCAATGCTGTTCGCTTGTGGAATTCCTTGCCGCGAAATATAACAGAAATACAGAATACATATTGCATAAAAAAAGTATTGAAACTCCACTTTTCAGTAAATATAACCATGTAAGTTTTCATTTTTCTTAGTATTCTTTCTTTTTTTATTATTGAAGATCTATAATTTATATCTGCTTACATATTATATTTATTTCTCTTTGCTGGATGTATTCAACTATGTTAATTTTTATCTTGCTCTATTTTGTAAAATTAGCTTAAGACTAAATTATAAGATATTGTATCTTACAGATTTTAAGCAATCACGAATAAATAAATAATAAATAAAATCAAAATTATAAGTACTCGATAAAATAAGACGTATATTATATTCTATATTCTATGTTTCCATGAATATATATTGTGTGTCTGTACCTAAACAATTATAATTCTACAAACATAATTTTTAAAAATGTAGATACCTTGTTTAAAGTCTTTAACCTCATAAAAAATATCATTTGTTTGCATTTCCCCCATAACAATGTTCTTTCACCCATAGCCACCAACCTGCAACCATAAATCTTAATACTTATCTGGATGAGAGTGTCCTCTAAAACATTGTCCAACCCAAATTGAGTTAATTTTTAAGTGTCATGTCTGCAGAACTATAAAACCCCCAAACTGACTTTATTTTTATTTTATAAAGCTCATAATAATAAATGAATACTGTCAAATTGTTCTCCCAGCTTCTATGGATATGGGTGAAAAGGAAACAACAAAAAAAAATGACCATCTTTTATTTATAACATTTTCCAAGCACTTTCATTGACCTCGTTACCACACACCCATTAAATGAACTGCATCACGTACAAAGTGCACACAAAATGAACTCACCCGCAACTATGGCCTCTTTTTTGCTAACGTTTGCAATGGATATACCCTATACGCTATACCCACTGGAACTGGAACTGGACTCTCCCCTTGTATTCTATTCTATTCTCCTGGGTACTGAGTTAACAGAAAAAAAAAATAAAAAATAAAGGATGACCCACAAAAAGAAGGTCCTCTCTTCTTACTAAATAGCATCATTACATAAAATGGACGATTCCAGAGGACACATAACCAAAGAGGAAAAATCAAAGAAACTTATTGCTTGGCAACATTTTCTATTCATCAGGATCAAAAAATGCTAAAAAAAAAGAAAAAAAAAAACAGGATAAAACGACAACGTCGCTATATAAAACAAAAATGTCAATTTTATTTGTCATCCAAGGATTTGTTAAGGGAATCAACGACAGACTACAGACATCAGACTGCAGTCTGACTTAATACAGATAGATGATATGGCACAGGATACAAAAAAGTTCGTCAAGACGAAAAATTTATATCTATATATCTATAATATTTCTTCTCGTTATCATAAAATTGAAGGAACAAACATAGATAATATAGCAAAATATTATGGGAAAAAAAACTATGGGATTAAGGAAAAAAAAGAAAGATGAATAAATTCCAAGTTGGTTGGCATTTTTCATGCGTCGCCAACCTTATTCTTTGTATTTGCATTTCATAAATATTAAATTCCACTAGGATACATTCAAATCCTGGTTTTGCTATACTCCAGCTCCTGATGGTTGCTGCACACAGGATGATTGTGAGGCGAAATGAGCCCTGCGCTGGCATAGGCCCAGACCCAGATCCAGACATATCCAATTCGCATTGGCAGCCAACCAAAGACAATCCACAAAACTGCAGGAGTTTCTCTATACCTCTGTACTTTTTGTTTTTCTATTTTCCTATCCAAAGTATTTAAAAAGGATGAAGTTTAAAAAATATATATGTTTTTTTTTCACTGATGTTAAAGGACATTTCCCCTGCTGCTGCTCCTTGTGCGTTGTCAAGTGGGAAAACACTTTCGAAAATAAATTGAAAAACAAAAGGATCTTTAAGACTGACAAAACGTTGACAAAAAAAAAAGTGATTCAACGAAGATACATACATAAAAGCTCCGTTCGTGTAGATAACCTGTACAAGGTTATATGGGCTGAATAATTGTCATCACGTCAACATCCTTGCTAGCTCTGTGCCGTGCCTCTGTCAGAGAATGGAAAAGGATTTCTCTTGTTTTGCACTTGAAAGATAGTTGATGATGCAGGTGGAGTGTTTAACACCGCTAACGTAGCTATACTATACGAGGACGAGCATGAGAGACGACATGGGATTGTCGTTAGCATGCAACTCCTGTATCTACCAGCACCACCCTCGGCGTCGCGTCGTGACTGTCGCTGTCTCATCGTCATCCTTGTTTCAGCGGTGTTATCCTTAAAGTGTCAAACGAACGCTCCGCTCCGCACCGCACCACCGTGTTTAGAAGTGAAGGATCTCCATCATTTTCTTCTGTTTTCTATTTTTTTTTTAACTCTTTTTTTCTTCAACTTCCAAAAGTGGATGTTGCAGTTTCCAGAGAATAAACGAGTAGATATAAATACAAAAATATCTCGTCAATGTTTGCCTAATTTGCCTTCTTTTCAGACTCTTACCAATTAATTGCTGTGATGAAAAGTTCAAAAAGTTTCTATGTACTTAGCTATTCCTACTATGCCTCTACATTCTGTCGTGATCGTGTGTACTTTGGAAGGATTTTCCGTCGTTCGCCAATGTTGAGGGTTGCCTCCTAAAATTGATTACAACAACTCGACTATAAAATAGAATTTCAATATGCAAGCAAAACACCATATATCAGAGCAATATTGCTACCCCTGGTTGGTAGAGGAGATGGCGGAGGAATAGATACTGATTCATTCTCAGAAAATTTCATGGTTAAAGGGTGCCACATGAATATTTGTTTTCGTTAATTAAAAGAATGTTACAAAAACTTTCACGAGTTTCGATTTCATATCAATAAATTAAAAATTTATGATTTTATTCCTATTTTTTAAATTAAGTGCTCAGGTACATACTGATGGTAGTGTATATACAACAAAGCTTTGAATTCAAGAAATGCAATATACAGGGTATCCTGAAAATAATAGATATCCTTGCAACTATAGGGAAAGTTGGCTTAAGACCTTTCAGAAACAAATATACAAACAAATATTGCCCTTGTGGCCTCTCTTTTATGATGTTACAAGGTTATCCATTATTTACAGGACACCCTGTATTCCGTGATGCCTTCTTCGCCAACTAGTAAGTCGCTAAAATTTAGTTCGTACTTTTCGCTCCCAATATCGTCTAACATCCTAGCTAAATTTTCACATGAAAGTGTTCTGGAAAATATTTCATTGAAAACGGCTTTTTCTGACAAGAAATTTATATCTACATACAGAGCCTCGCAAGTGTCTCGGAAAAGAAAAATATGCACGACTGGATTGCACGAACTTGCTCTTGTGGTTAAATACTGTGTGTAACAATAAATTGAAGATGCATGATGTACCTATATATTTAACGAGTCAAAAGTACTAAAAAATTGATTTTTTGTTTGATTTTTTTTTGTTTATAAAAAATGTTTTTTTTAAACATTTTTAAATGCATTACTGTTTAAACTATTGGGAAGCATCAGATCGCAAAATTATAACAAAATCGGTTTAACCATGGCAAATATATACGCGAATAATCCAAAAATAAGACCATTTTCTCAAAAAACGTGGAATACCTAATTCCGTTATGTGAATTTTTTAACAAAAACACAGTTTTCTTATAATTGATTTAGTTATTACGGGTATGAAATTTAATCAAAATCGTTAGAGTGATTTTCGACAAAATTCGATAAAACCAAAATGTTTGTATGGCAGCTACCCGTTCTAGATGAGCTAAAACAAAAATTCGAATTCGACCTTTAGGGAATCACATACAAATGATCTGTATCAAATTTCATGCAAATCAGTCCACCCGTTTAGGCTCTAGCTTAAATTACAGTGGACGCACCGACGCACAGACCCACAGACGTACAGACGCACAGACGCACAGACCGACGGACGGCATGACGAAACGCACTTTTTCGGACTTCTCGATTATCGTAGTGTTAGTTTTTATTATAACCTCGATTTTTTTTTACACGAAACCAATACATACTTGCCCTATAGAGCAAGTAAAAAACGCAGCCGTAAGTTTTGCAAAAAAGTAAAGAAACTGTGGCTGCTGGTTTTATGATCGGAACGTAAGCTCTATGAAATAGTAGAGATATCCTATAGTCACCAAAGCAGAGGGAAAAGTGCCGCTAAAGGGTATAATGTATCATGAAGTAGTCATAGGGCAAGATAAGAGCCCCCAGCTCCGATCATAATGAAGACCCAGTTTCATTACTACTCAGTATAGAATAGGTAAACTCAACTATAAAATAGCTTAAGAACATCAAGGCCACCGGTTCTGATGGATTATAAGCGGAAATCTTCATAGGCACAGGGGATGTTTTGATATTGCGCATGCAGCAAATCATTAAAATATGGTTAGAAGGAAGCATGTCTATTCACTGGACTATGAAATCCTTCTGCAACATTTGCAAAAAGGGTGATCCTATGTCTTGCAAGAACTATCGTGAGGCATATATACATTCTATTGAACGTACTGTGCGCTCGTCTAAGGCCATTATGCAACAATTTAATTGGAAAATACAAGTGTGGTAAATCCTAGAAAAAAAAGAAGAATTTAAATTCGAGGCCCATCATCACTTGAACCACTTCAAAGCCTCACATTATATTATTTATCCTCAGGAGGTATGTATATTTGACGATAGCTGAACTCGGCATCCCGAGATTATTGATCCAGTTGTGCCATGACAATGCAACAACTGGGGAATAGGTCTTCCGAACTAGTATAATATAAAGATTGAAAATATGTAAAGGGTCTCGGTAAGGAAATGAGCTATCATTTTTCATTTTTTTACTATGAATTTTGACAAGTACTTGTCTTCTCTCCATGATTTGCCCCCCCTGGCTCTAGGCCATGCCAAATGTATTTGAAAATGTTCTTATTTTCCATATTGTTGGAAAATGTGGATATTTTCTGCACTTCTTCTTTATGGAGTTCATGGTTTGCCCAGCCCCCCCTCCCCCTTCCTCTTCCCCTTCCCTGGAAAAAATCCTGCGGGCGCCTATGACTAGACCAAGTATTTTTAAACAAGCATCTCTCCACCGACTATAAGACTATTTGTCAATGTTGCAGCAACTTCGAGTTGCTTTTATGCATAGGAGTTTATCCTTCGTTAATATCTGACAAAGAATTGCCATAGCAAACTGCTGCTACTTAAAATTGGTGAAACTAATTGGTTCAAAACTTCTCACTCGTAAAAGGAAATGCAAGTTTTTCAAAAACGCTTATACTCTGATCTCCTTCGAATACAGATTCTTCGTTGGTCTCGAGGCCTGAAAGTAGCGTGCCTGGGATCGAGAACTATGCAGCAGTTTATCAGACGAAGGCCCTTCACAGGTCAGGAGTCCTTATTAAGTAAGAAAATAAGTAGTAATTATAACTCTTGTCTCTTAGCGGCCTGTGAATTCTTTGGAATATTCTCTCTTATGATTTTTGCCATTATTCATAAATGGGATATTTATTTTGCAGAGGACATCTAGTAATAAAAGAACATTTTAAAAATAAAAAAAATATGCACGACTGGATCGCACAAACTTGCTCTTGTGGTTAACTTGTACTATAAGAAATCTTGAAAGAAAAAATGTTAAAAATGGCAAATATTATAATGCAAAGATTGATTTTGATTTTTGGTTTAATTTTTATTTGTTTAAAACTTTTTTTTTTCGATGTTTAAATAAAACTTTTAAATTTTTTTTTATGAAACCTACCAGTTCTAGAGGAAATAAAAAATTTGAAGAAAATCAGCTGAAATGTTTAAGCTGTAGCTCAAATAACAGTGGACGCACGGATGCACTGATGCACAGACGCATAGACACATAGACGCAGAGACACATAGACGCAGAGACGCAGAGACGCAGAGACCAACTGACCGGACGGTATGACGAAGCCCACTTTTTTTTATTTCTTGATTATCGTAAACGTAATGTTAGTTTTGATTACAACTTCGTAATTTTTTTTCTACACGAAACCAATACCTCCCCTCTAGAGCTAGTGAAAACATCCCGAGCGTGCGATAATACCGATTTGTATCAACTTCAATAGTAATCATAAATCATACTAACATCGTAGAATCTTGAAGAAGTCACCATGCATGCAAACGAATTTTGATGACGTCAAATCTAGGACTTGTTCTGTAACGAAGTTTGAAGAACCCTATAGTTTGATAATATACCTACACCCCCTTCTTTGATAGAAGCAGCGTTGCCCCCCTACTACAATTGTAGCGTTTTTGCTACACTTTTTCTCTAAAAAAAAGACACTGCGTACAATCGTTAAATATTCGTAAAACACTACAATTCAAAATTTCAGATATTAAAAATGTAGTAATAAAATTGACATCGACTTTTTGTAAATCGGATATGAATTCAATTGATGAAATAGAATCGAAAAATTTCGCTCAACACAAAATATTAAAACAATATCTCACAATAAGTCTATGTAAAATTGTGTGAACAACTTCATGAAAGATTTGACCTTAAAACTGACAACAAGATTAGATACTTAATTGTGCTAGACCCTTTTGAATCGCCTAAGATGTAATTCCGACTTTAATACCTTTACTTAAAAATTTCCCATTTTAATGCGAACAAAAAAAGTTTGCCTTAAATGATGAATTTTGGTTGCTAGTTGGTTCTTAAAAACTCTTAGACGAATTTTATAATGAAGAAGTTGTGCAATTCTGGATTAATTTAAAGAAAGCAAACAATTTTGAAGGAAAGCCAGCTTTTGAAAATCTCATGCAGTTACATGCTAACCCTATGCAGTCTGCCTTAGCAGTGCAACTGAAGAAAGGAGTTTTTCGAGCTTAAATTTAATAAAGGATAATCTGAGAAGTCATTAAATATTTCAACTGTGGATGCAATAATGCAATCGAAGGAATTATTAAGCGATTTTGAAGGTGTTTTTGACCCACCTTACATACATTACAAACGCTCAATTTTGTTTGTACCATAATACAACACATTTAAGAAATACTAATATGTAAAAATAAAGAATCATAATGAACTTGCAATAATTTTCAAGATATTGATGTGTAAACATCTATGCTGGCGGTAGAGTGAAAAAAAAAACGTGAACGTTCGTGTGCAACGTTACGTCGTGCACTTTACGTTGTAGCACGTTACGTTACGAAATCTGATTTGCCCCGACCAGAACAAATTGATTTTAACGCGACCGACAATTAGATTATACTTTATCGCGACCACTCATTTATATTGTTTTTGCCAACGACGAAAGCAAATTGTTTTTAGCGCGACCGAGGATTTTATCATTTTAACACTTATATTTTTATATTTTTTCTTTAATTTTTAATTATTCCCCGAACAAAATGGACGCGACACTAGTAATTAAAAAAGAAAACAACATCAAAACAAAAATAATATTAGTCAGCTGTAGCGATTGACAATTGAGGTATGGTAGGATATCGGGTGCGTTCAGTGATACAAATCTGAACTTAAATTCTACGCTTACATTATACTGCTTTTAAACGATGCAATTTCTTCTTGCAATTTTTAGGCACGTAGGCGAGGGACGTAGGTGGCTGGGATATACAAAATAGCTGAGGTTGAACAACTTGCAGAGTTATCGGCTACTTGTGTACTTGCACAAAGTAAACATTCATTAAAAATCACAGCGTCCAATTCCATAGGCGATTGATGGTGTCAATCGATTGAAACTGCGATTCTAGTGATTTCCGCTGACAACAACTGCAAATAAATTTTCTAAAAACTCAAGATATATAATTCGCCGGCTATCTCATAGTGACATTCATTTGAGGTTCGTTCAGTATAAAATTAAGACTGAACTGTTTGTAAGTTTAACTCGATGGAAAGATGGAGCTTCATAAGGGTTGCAAGTTCGTTGACAGTTCTAGCTGGATATTTTAATTCGGCCCCTGTCAGTCAAACCATTAAGTTCCTTTGGAATTTGGGCACGGTGTCATTTAATTGAAACCACGATTTTAGTGCTCTCCGCTGACAGTTGTTGTTTGTCGATGCTCAGAGATTGATTACTATAAACAATAACCATGTGTAATGTGAAGTCATCTTAAAGTTGAGAGTGAACTACGATGCAGGACCTTTCAGTACCGAACCTTCACCGTTCGTTGGACACTTCACCATCAGCCTTTTAGTGCTTGGAAATTCCGTTACAGCGGTTCCCCCACTGGGTATTTCGCTGCCTTTCTTTCAACACTAAGCTTTTTAAGCACTGCCTACAGATAGTTAATGTAGTGATAATTATTCAAAATGTTTATTTTGATGACGTTCAGTAACAAAAATTAGGCACTTGGACAAACGTTGATGTTTACACATATTTTACCATGAGTCCCGGCACTCACATATTTTTTTTTTTTTTATTTTCCTATTACTAGGTATTAATTTTCGTTAAAACTCTTGACTAAATAGTATTATTATTTTATGTTATTTTTATTATTTTTTTGTATTTAATTCTTTATTTTTGTTGTTGAAACTCTTGAAATAAAATTTTAAGTTATCGTTAGCTTGATTTATGTTCTTTTTATTTGAACAATTGGAAATGTCGTTTTCAAGAAAACAAGGCTATACTACGTTTTAAATATGCCACGCTACATTCTCCACCATAGTAAGGGGGGCAACACTGGATAGAAGTAGTAGTGCGATGCCATATTAAAAATTTCATGCGTTGCATCCAGGAAATCAAAATTAGCAAATACTTATTGGCCTACTGTCACGGGAACCGGCAAAAAACTCACTTCAAGCAATAATATTTAGGAAGAAAACGGAAAATCAGTCTAACATTTAAATTTTGTTACTCAGTGTTAGACTGTGCAGAAGATCAAGACTCTGTAAAAATTGTCTTTTTGCATCTTCCCTCAATATAATAAATATATATTTATGTAAACTTTAAATAACAAGAAATGTAATGTTAATAATTTGTATGAAGATAATAATATCTAATAATTGAATATAATTATGATAAGATTTTCCCATTTTAACTTTCCACAGTCTGGAATCAAAAAAAAACCCAGAAAATGTAATACTCTTATACTGTAAGCAAAAATCACCTTTCTTTGGTCGATGGTTCATAAGGTCCTCTTCTACGTGCATATCGAAAAACACGATACCATTACTGCTGAAAATGGGTTAATGGTTCACGGGTATATGGTATATTCAAACCGAACAGAACATGATTGAAAATAAGTCACAATAATGCATGTATACAGCACAGGAGGCTTTTACAAACACGAAAATGGTTTTTGCTTTGTGTACTACATACATAAGTCAACCTTCCAAAATGTTATAATGAAAGTAAAATAATCAAAACCGAAAATGTATATCTGCTTACATTTGTGTATAATATAAATTTGTGGGGTGTGGTTTTGTGGTTTCGAACATTGTAATCCACTTTGAACTTCTTACTCATCTAACCTTAGATATTGAATTGAATTTCAAACCTACGAGCATGGGAATTTAATGATTTACAGAAGAAGAAATACAAAATACGTATACAGGGTAGTGCAAATAATTTAAGGGGCGAAAGTTGAACGCCAAAAATTTATATAAGACTGTAAGGCTTAAAGCAGTAGCTGAAAAGAACTTAATTAACGTAATTCATGATTTTTCAGATGTATTGACATTTATACCCCCCGCGTCTCCCTTACTATTGCTCCTAGTGAAAATATGACCAGGGTTTTTTTTTGTAGAAAATTTAATATACTTTCATTTTGTATAGTGTATACTTTTCCGATAATACCCTTGGTTTTCAAAATACTCGGTAAATACTAGAAAAGGGGACCTTTACCCCCCCCCCTCCTGGCTAAAGCTCGCGGGCCTGGGCTGGGGACTTTTGGTATGTTGTGCCTGGGGGTCACCCCTACCCTTTAAAACAATAACCCAGACTACATGATTTTTTGCATTTATTTAATGATTTAGGATCTTCGTTGACTGGAGTAATATAGAGGTACATGGCAAATTATGGATTCGTGCAAAAAATCGAATTCGAGATTTTGATCAAACTTTACATTACGATGATAGGGAAGACGAAAAAAGTGAGTCTCGCGAAAACGTCTATCTGTCTGTTAGGCTACAGCCTAAAAGGATTGGTCGATTTCCTTAAAACTTGGTACCTGGTGTCATTTAGACATTCCCCCGGAACTTGTTTTTTCAAATATGCAAATATAACGGTACATGTCATACAAAATTTTTTGGCCAAAAAGGAAAATCTTATTTTTCTCAAAATCGGCTTTACAGAAATTAAAAAATCAAAAAAATTAAATAGCTATAAGCTGCCGTTTAGTAAAACATGGTTCAGAAAAATGGTTATTAATGGCACCTCCCAAAGAACCATTTTTTTGATCTTCACTTTTCTCGAAACTTGATTTTGATCAATTTTTTTTGTAAAGAATGATAAATACATTTTTAATTATATTGTGGACCAAAATTTTCGAAAGGATATTTTGTGGATTTTTTTAAAAAAGTTTGAAATTTTTTTTTGTAAACTCAATATTTAAAAAAACGACTTGGTGGATTTTAATTAAACTTAGTGAAAAGTATTTTTTTGACATTATCTAGAATATTTTAGATACAAATAATTCTTATAACCAAAAATATCGGTACAAATGTTTAAAAACCATTAAGGAAAATCTTATTTTGCTCAAAAACGACTACTACGATTTTGGTTAAATTTTTTGTTTATTGATATGTATTAGTAGGTTAGGTTAGGTGGGGTGATGCTACGGCAAGCCGCATCATCTCACTCGGATCTCCATGGATCCATTGCGTTCCCCGGGGTAAAAATATGTTGTGAAGGTGGGTAGGGAGGGGAGTGAGTGGGACTTTTAGGTATGGGTATAGGGAGCCTCCCTAAACCATTCTGAATTTTGGATAAATTTCAGGATGCTATCCAGTGGCAAGGTTGAGATGTCGCACAGTTCATCGAAAAAGTTTTCTCCGAGGTTAATTTTTCTGTTTCTGGCTAGGCTGGGGCATTCAGAGAGAAAGTGATATGAGACCTCTTCCGAATCTTCATCATTACACCCGCTGCATAAGTCAGATGTGCTAATGCCCATTCTGCTCATAAGGGGTTCCCATTGCGTTGTGACCCGTAAGGATTGCAACAAGAAGGGATAGTCGAGGTCTGCTTAACTTGAGTAGATTATTTGTTTTTTTTTCTTGGAAATATTCGGCCAAACATTTCTTGAAACCCGGCAAGTGTCCAGTGATGACCACCTGTCGTTTGCGGCTTTGAGAAAGTTTTGGTGAATTCTATTCTTTTCTTGCTACAGTGGCATGAGTACCGATAATACGATTTGGCCTAGATCAAGAGATGATCCGTTTTTGGCCAGTTCATCTGCCATTTCGTTCCCATCATGTATATCACTGTGTCCTGGGACCCATTTTAGGGTAACTGTGTTTGTGGAGCCGTAAAATTTTAGAAAACTGTCAATAACTTTGCATTTTTTCGTAAAAAAAAATTTAAAAAATGTGTATAAGGTCTTAAAATGTGAGCCATATTTCATAAGAATCCGTTTAATAGTTCAGATTAAATAGACATTTTTGAAATAACAGTATACAACATCAAAACCCTTAAATCTCAGAAAAACGCCAATAACTTGTTTTTAGTCATATTTTCCTAACTAAATTTTGACGAAATCTGTATAAGACTAGTTTTAACATGTGTGCCGAATTTAATAAAAATCCGTTCAATAGTACAGATTTAACAGACATTTTTAAAATTACAGTACAACATCAAAACCCTCAAAATTTAGCAAAAATGTCAATAAATTTTTTACTAATGATTTTTCATTTTTTCTTAACCAAATTTTGACCAAATATGTACAAAACTAATTTTAACATGTATGCAAAATTTCAATTAAAGTCCTTTTACAGTTTAGATTTTACAAATTTTTTTCCACTCTCCCTTGCAAACATCAAAACCCACCAATATTAGAAAAATGTCAATAACTTTTTTTCTAATTATTTTTTTATGTATAAGATTGATTTAAATATGTGTGGCAAATTTTATTAAAATCCTTTGAACAGCTCAGATTTAAGAGACTTTTTTCCGCTCTCCCAAACAAACCAAACCACTGTGCATCGGTACGTCTGTGCATCGGTGCGTCTGTGCGTCTGTGCGTCTGTGAGTCCACTGTTATTTGAGCTAGAGCCTAAACGGGTGGACCGATTTGCTTCAAATTTTGTACAGAGCAATTTTATGTGATTCCCTAGATGGAAAATTCGAGTTTTTGTTTTAGCTCATCTAGAAGCTGCCATACAAAAATGTTGGTTTCTTTCAATTTTTTGCGAAAATGTCAAGTCAAGAAAAGTGCGTTTTAGGCTTTTCTCAAAAAATTCACATAACTAAATTAAGTATTTCACGTTTTGTTGATATTTTATCGAGGAATATATACATCATTTATCTTCAATGTGTGGTTACACACAGTTGTTTACCACAACAGAAAGTTCAAGCGATTAAGTCGTGCATATTTTTTTAATGTTTTTTCGCTCTGATTAGAGAAATATTAACATTTACACGTTGAAGTTAGTTATTTATTAAAATGTAAGTTCCAGACGCTTTTAATTGCCAAATAATTGCTAGACGTGTTAGATTAAATGAATAAATTGACTTTTTTGGTCTATTTTTTGACCTATACAATTATGTATATATTTATTAAATTAAAACTAAACAAATTTGGATTTAATAAGCTAAATCAAGGTTCCAGAATCCAATTAGTCGTTTCGATTGTACTAAGGTATATCTTAAGTGCCCCTGGGAACAGGAACTTGCGTATGTGTGTAATAATTATATTTTTGTTATTATACTCGGGTTTACCACCACTTCTAAC
This sequence comes from Leucozona laternaria, assembly GCA_932273885.2. Lineage (NCBI taxonomy): Eukaryota > Metazoa > Arthropoda > Insecta > Diptera > Syrphidae > Leucozona > Leucozona laternaria. The sequence goes on from OW026368.1 coordinate 93,435,795, forward strand.
AGCCAAACTAACATTTCAAGTGTTTGTGTTAATTGAATTAATTCTTAATTATTAAATATCATATATTTACTATATAGACCCTAAAATAAATTGTGACTTCTTGAGTTTTAATAATTTAAAAGGTGAAAGGGCTTAATTTAATATTTAGTTAAATTACCTAAATTAAAATATGATAAACAACAATCTAATCATAATTTCCTCCTTCCATCAATAAGTAGAAGTTCGGAGCAATAATGATTTTTTTTTTATTTCTAACATCTCTGTGATAAAAAAAAACTCAAACAATGCTCTTCACTGCTGCTGCAATGTAGTTTCAGTTATCAAATGAACAATGAATGTCACCGAAAATGGCTGGTTTAATTAATTGCTCTCAAATTAATCAAAAACTTTATTTCGCTGCCATCAAACAAGATAATCAAATATATATTCATCAAATAAATCGCTTGGTTTAAATGTCACAAAATATATATCTGCCGATGTTGTATCCTGCATCTATTGTATATACGAGTATATCTACCCATCAAGAGCGCATTCATCAATATTATCTAATCCCTTGTTTAAAAAGGTAAATAAAATCCCCATATATAAGGACAAATGAGTATAGGAGTTAGGAGTAGGTACATCATTCTTGTATAATAGAATAGGATATGTTGTAAAGTGGAATTACATGTGAATGCAAAACGTCAAGCCTTAAAGCACATACCTTCCCATCAAACAACATACACACATTTGTACCTAGAGGTATAACGTATAACAACCGACATACCAATACATACATACTCTCTGAAGGACTTTTCAACTTCCATGGATATATTGGACATAAAAGGTGTACACGTGAGATGAACTAAATCAAAATGTCCTAGCACTCTCTAAAAGTCCTCAAACCAAACGCAAATAAAAAAAATTATCAACACGAAAAAAATCAAACTTCTAACCAACCTGAAGAGGGAAATGACTCAAAAGTGGGTTTGGGTTTAGGGTGCTTTCTATCAGACCCATTATACTCCCGCATCTATCTATTCAACCAATTTGCACACATTCAATTCAGGACTCAGGACTCACCGCTGCCATAACCACTGGCCGCTCTGTCACCAACAAAGAGAGACGCAGATACCAAATGACGAAATTTCAATTTAGCTGTACCGGAGTTGTCACGAACAGAAGATTTGTATACGAACTACAAACTGGGACTCGAGCAAAAACAAGCACCAGTAAACATCCATTCGTACATTTTGTATACGTTTGCCCGAAGTGGGTTTACTATATTGCTGGTGCAATTCCTGCCGCCCGGTCCGAATTTGCTGCTTCTCAAAAACACTGCTGCTGCTGTAGGTATAAATATATATATGGCCACTATGATAGCTTATCGTTCATCAAAATGTCAGTAAGTACCTATCGGGTCATTGTTGGAACTTTGGGACACATCCCGTATTTCTACGTAAGGTATGGCATAGTCAAAAGCAGAGGACACATCAGGACACACACAGTCGTATACGCAAGGAGAGTATTGTTCGAACACGATACTTTCCATATACTGATGGTCGTTTCAATTCAGTTTAGGCCTCGAACTCCCAGCTTTGCGTGCTGTCCTGTCCATTCAATTCAATATATAAAGATAACCGGGTGCTGGGTCCTGGTGCTAGCTTGGCTGGGTTGTTGTTGATTGTACGACGTAATCCTGATTCCATTTAATACGATCTCCATCTCTGCTCTCTGGTGTGGTGTAATGCGCCGTTGGGCAAGAAAGGGGATGCTTCATGATGATGATGACGATGATGATTTTGGTGTCTGCATACAGTTTGAGTGTTTCCAATAACATTTACACTGGACACTGCCTAAGTGAAAATTTGCCACCACCCTTCTAATTAGGATTTTTATCAATCGTAAAAAATTACTTATACAATAATATCATCGACAAATAGCACACATATACACACACCCGTGCTTTGCAAATGTGTTTGGGCAATCTTGAGGGTTATTATTGACAATAGCTACATCTTATTTAGCTGTCTGACCGAATGCTTGAGCGAAGATATGGAATTATACACACCTACCTTCTATAACAAGAGAAGGGAGATGGTCGTAACTGTCAAAGAAGACAGTTTATTGGTATTAATTAAATAACAACAAGGTCCTTCAGGACATGTTCCGCAATAGAAGGCTCATTAAAATATCGATGGAAATTGCAACCATTCCTAGAAATGAGATATTTTAAGGTACTTAACTATGGTTCATAGTCTTATCTTAATGCAGATGAAGGTGTTGGAGTTCCAAACACATCAATCGGTGTAACGGGTGATTTTTAAGCTGGTTTGGTTTTGGCAACACTGGTTTTGACAGCTGACGTGTGTTTAGTACCTTGTGTCACTGTCAAACAGCTTCAGTTTGGTTTGCAATTTAACCATGGATCGTCTTACAAATGAACAACGCTTGCAAATTATTGAATTTTACTATCAAAATTCGTGCTCGGTTCGAAATGTTCATCGCGCGCTGCTTGTGTTCAGCGATGAAGCTCATTTTTGGTTGAATGGGTACGTAAATAAGCAAAATTGCCGCATTTGGAGTGAAGATCAGCCAGAAGCATTGCAACAGCTACCAATGCATCCCGAAAAAGCCACTGTTTGGTGCGGTTTATGGGCCGGCGGCATTATTGGGCCTATTTCTTCAAAGATGATGCGAATCGCAGCGTTACTGTCAATGGTGAACGCTACCGAGCGATGATAACAAACTTTTTTTTGCCCGAAATGGAAGTTCTTGACTTGCATGATATGTGGTTTCAACAAGACGGTGCCACATGCCACACAGCACGCGAAACAATGGCGCAATTGCGAGGCGAGTTTGGTGAACAGTTAATTTCACGTTTCGGGCCGGTCAATTGGCCGCCTAGATCGTGCGATTTGACACCATTAGATTATTTTTTGTGGGGGTATGTCAAGGCTATTGTCTATAGGGACAAGCCCGCTTCGATTGACGCACTGGAAGCCAACATCCATGCATTCATTCGTGAGATACCGGCCGATATGTGTGAAAGAGTATGCCAAAATTGGACTCAGCGGATGGGCTACCTGAGACGCAGCCGCGGTCAACATTTGCATGAAATTATCTTTAAACATTAAATTGCAAGGTTCAAACTATCGATTCAAATAAATATTTCATTCATTTTTTCGAATTTTTTGTGTTTTTTTTTTAAAAAAAGTTCTAAGCCTCTTAAAAAACCACCCTTTAGTTTGAAGAAGAAAACAAGCGCCAAAATCCAAATACAAAGTTGCAAATATTGGATAGTAGGCAGTGCTGGATTTAGGCTTAGACCCGGGCCTAGGGCGGCAAAATCTTTGGGGGCGCAGACAAATAATGGATTCTCAAAGTGAGCGAAGATGCCTTTGGGCGCTAGTGGGCCACAGGGGGCGGCAACTGACCTGAGAATATTTTGTGTTGAACAAGTAGTTTAGGATGACTATGATAATTTGGCAAAATAAAATTTTATATTTTATTGCTTTTTTTGGGGGCGCTGAAAAATAATTGATTTGAAATTTTAGTTTTTTTAGAAAAATTCAAGAACACCAAGATCACAGAAAAAAGGCTCTGCAAGAACGATTAAGAATAAAGGCAATTAAAAGAATTTAGTTAAAAAAAATAAGAGGGGCGGCGCCGGCGTGGCGTACTCAACCGGGCTTAGGGCGGCAGAAAACCTAAATCCGACACGTTATGTGTATTGATGGTTTTGATTAAAACTCCAGGGAGAATATCGGGTTTGTCATCTGTTGGCCTCTTTTTGAATTGAACGTTATTTTAACACTTACAGCTCAAAACATTGACAGAAAGTCAGTACTTTAATTCCCCTGTACCGAACACGTTATGGGAAATACTAGGTCTGTTAGTTTACCTCACAAAGGCCAAAAAGTGCCAATTTCTACCAATTTTAGTCCAATATTATTTTTTTATATGAATTTTAACGGAACATTGAACTAAAATTGGCAGTTTTAGGAAGAAAATTAACAGATGTTACTGTCCAAAGTGGATGATGTTTTTCCGAAACAGTGCAAATTTTGAATAGAAATGTCGGTCTAAATAATGGAGAATGCTACCGGGGCATTTATGGCCAAAAATTGAAGATTTAGACTTGAAGGAGTTATATATATGGTTTTAGCAAGGTGAGACTACGTGCCAAAAACATTTGGGGTGTTATTAAAGTTGATGATGATTCAGACACTTAAAACAATATTGGTAACATAGGGGCCGAAATCATCAGAAATATGTTGAAAATTTGGATCGTCAAGTCAGCCGAGAATCTTTTTATAGCTGATTCTTTAGTCATCCGTTAAACATTCAGAGTTAACTATTAGAGGAATAAATATGAACAAAGTTATATTAGTTTAACTGACAATTCAAAAAAATTGCTCTTTAATATAGTTAAAATCGTTGGCAAATATTGAAAAATGTTTTCTTATACAGGGTGATTCGCATTAGGTATGAAAAAGCTAGATCATGTAAGTTGGGTCAAGAAACGAAAGAAATCGTATTGTAGGGTAGTCTATTCCCCTCCGCTTAGCCGGGAGATGCAATTTTCTGAAGAACTGATTTAAACAGAAAATAAAATATTAAAATCAACGGTAAGACTTACAATATCGTATTATACTTTTTTGTAAAGCCAGAAAACTCTTCTTTTATTTATTATTTTTATTTTTAAAATAAAGTTTTAGTAAACAATTTTTGAAAAATTAATTTTCAAACTCAAAATTTTAAACTAATTTTTTTTCAAAATTTTACGTTATTAAGTACCTACAATTTTTGTTTTCAAAACTCAATGCTCTTAGAAATTTGTAATCCAAAATAGAAAAACGGATACTTCAATGTCTTGTAATTTTTAAGAAAATTGGCAATAACTAATTTTTTTTACTACCTTCGTAGTGGAAATAGGATCTTTAGAGCAACTTAAGCAAGCGATTGGAGTAAAAAAAATTAAGGTATTTTTATTTCTGTTATTTTCAATATTTTAAAATTTGGTTTTTGGTATTTGACTACAAATTAATAAGAACATGGAATATTAAAAACAAAAATTCATTTTAAAAACGTAAAATTTTTAATAAAATCAGTTTGAACAAAATTAAAAAAAAATTTTTTTTCAAAATTTTGAGTTTGAAAATTAATTAAAAGCTTTCTGGCTTAACGAAAAGGTATAGCATGGCATTTTAAGAGTTACAGTTGTTTTTTTTTAATATTTTTATTTTTGTTTAGTAATTATTTTAGAAACTTTCCCCTCCTGCCTAAACGGGGGGGGGGGAATAGAGACCTCCCCCTCTAATACGATTTTTTTCTTGTCTCGACCCAACCTACACGCTTTAACTTTTTGTCACACCTGTCATCACCATGTATAGCAAATAACACTAACAACGTACAAAATTTGTTCTTTTTTTTAAATTGAAAACATTTGTTTTTTGAGAAATGGAGACCATACGTACAACAGTACCTACCTAGTTGGCTTGGATAATTTTTAAAATCCTTTGAAAATTCTGGCTCATTTCAAAGCCATATGTCGTGGCAAGAAACAAAACATTATTTACGAAGAAAATAATATTTTTTTGGTTTTTGGACAGATTTTCGGATTTTCGTGAGTTTAGGCAGTTTTCATTTAGTTTAATTAACTTTTTTTATCATCATCATCATCGTCGGCTCGACAACCGGGGTCCGGTCCTGGCCTCCTTCAACAAGTCTCTCCACCCATCCCGGTCTCCAGCCGCCGCCATCCAGTTGCACACCACAAGGCTCCGGGCGTCCTGGTCTACGCCATCTCTCCAGCGCAAGCATGGTCTTCCACGCTGTTGTCTACCATAGAATGTACCACAAAGAACTTTCCGAGCAGGTTCCTCTTCGCTCATGCGAGCTAGGTGCCCTGCCCACCGGAGTCTACCGAGCTTAATTTTTGTCACGATATCCGCTTCAAGGTAGATTGCGTACAATTCATGATTGTACCGTCTCCGGAATCGTCCTTCCTCACATATGGGGACAACAATTCTCCTTAAGACTTTTCTCTCGAACGCGGCTAAAAGGTCGGAGTGCCTTTTGCTAAGCACCCAAGTCTCGGATCCATATGTGAGTACTGGCAGGACCATGGTCCTGTACAGCAGCAGTTTTGAAGTTATGGTGAGATTTCTGGATTTGAAGAGCTTTGACAGACTATAGTAGGCTCTGTTGGATTTGAGAAGCCGCCCGCGTATTTCTTCTTCTATATTGTTATCGGCTGCTACTATTGACCCAAGGTATTTGAAGGATTGCACCACACAAGGTATTTGAAGGATTGCACCACTTCAAATTCGTGCTCCGCTACCTTGATTGTTTGACCAACTGTTCCTCTCGCATTCGACGCCACCATGTACTTTGTTTTACCTTCACTAATGTGCAGCCCCAGATTTTGTGCTGCCTGCTCGATCTGGATGAAGGAATCATGTACCAGCTTGCTCGATTCTTCCGATGATGTCGATGTCGTCTGCGTAAGCCAGTATCTGGCTGGACCTGTTGACGATGGTCCCTCTTGTTGCCGTGCCAGAGTCACGGATTACTTTCTCCAACGCCAGGTTGAAGAGGAGGCAGGCCAAACCATCCCCTTGTCGGACTCCATTAAAGATGTTGATTGGTTTGGATAGCAATCCGGATATTTTTACTTGGCTTGTTACGTTGGTCATGGTCAACCTACATAGTCGTGTCAATTTATTTGGGATGCCGAATTCTCTCATGGCTTTGTAAAGTTCTACCCTGGCTATGCTATCGTAGGCGGCCTTAAAGTCTATAAACAGGTGGTATTTTGGGATGTTAAATTCTAGACATTTTTCCATGCCTGCCTAAGGGTAAAGATCTGATCAGTTGTTGATTTGCCTGGAATGAAACCACACTGATATTGTCCGATGATGGTTTTAGCGTATGGGGTTATCCGGTCTTGTAGGATAGAGACTTTTTTTATAGTTCATGTCAAAGTTAAGTGATAAACTAATAACTGACCATAACATCAGAGTTTTCTGGAATTTACTAACAAAATTTTGTCAAGACTATAGTATGGATGAAAAGACATACAATAACCACGTACAAAACGACATACCAACGTATGCAAATAATTTGGCAACAAACATGCTCCAAAATGAATTTATATTACTGGTCAAGTCAAAATGAAGCGAAAAAGTCGACCCTATTAGCTTGTATTAACATATCAACACATTATATAAACGAAAAAATGCAATCATTGGGTTCATGCATCTTGTGCTGAGTTTCCAACGAACACCAACCAATTCATTTGCGAATTATGCATTTACTATTAACCTGAAAGTATAGTTTTTTTCACAAAGTTTTCTAGAAACAAATTCTTACCTATAATTATTAATACATTATAGACAAAATGAATTAAAGAACCACTATGGAACCACCAGATTTGGTGTATGTCATTTTGTCCATATGAAATATGTCATTTTGTCCATACTAACGGGTGATTTTTTAGCTGGTTTGGTTTTGGCAACACTGGTTTTGACAGCTGACGTATGTTTAGTACCTTGTGTCACTGTCAAACAGCTTCAGTTTGGTTTGCAATTTAACCATGGATCGTCTTACAAATGAACAACGCTTGCAAATTATTGAATTTTACTATCAAAATTCGTGCTCGGTTCGAAATGTTCATCGCGCGCTGCTTGTGTTCAGCGATGAGGCTCATTTTTGGTTGAATGGGTACGTAAATAAGCAAAATTGCCGCATTTGGAGTGAAGATCAGCCAGAAGCATTGCAACAGCTACCAATGCATCCCGAAAAAGCCACTGTTTGGTGCGGTTTATGGGCCGGCGGCATTATTGGGCCTATTTCTTCAAAGATGATGCGAATCGCAGCGTTACTGTCAATGGTGAACGCTACCGAGCGATGATAACAAACTTTTTTTTGCCCGAAATGGAAGTTCTTGACTTGCATGATATGTGGTTTCAACAAGACGGTGCCACATGCCACACAGCACGCGAAACAATGGCGCAATTGCGAGGCGAGTTTGGTGAACAGTTAATTTCACGTTTCGGGCCGGTCAATTGGCCGCCTAGATCGTGCGATTTGACATCATTAGATTATTTTTTGTGGGGGTATGTCAAGGCTAATGTCTATAGGGACAAGTCCGCTTCGATTGACGCACTGGAAGCCAACATCCATGCATTCATTCGTGAGATACCGGCCGATATGTGTGAAAGAGTATGCCAAAATTGGACTCAGCGGATGGGCTACCTAAGACGCAGCCGCGGTCAACATTTGCATGAAATTATCTTTAAACATTAAATTGCAAGGTTCAAACTATCGATTCAAATAAATATTTCATTCATTTTTTCGAATTTTTTCTGCTTTTTTTTTAAAAAAAGTTCTAAACCTCTTAAAAAATCACCCATTATATGGACAAAATGAATTTGCTAACAGTTTCTTATAACCATTTTTTTTTTAATTAATAGATTTATAGTTTAAACTCAAAAAGTACTCTTAAATATGTGCAATGAATTAAAAAAAAGACATACAAAAGAAGACACTAGGAAAAATACTCTATTTAATGTTTCTTAATAAAAAAAAAAGCTAAAAGTATGTCATTTTGGAAGTACTTCCCCTACTAATATCCTTCTTCAATGGCAGGTACACCATTATTTTTGTGGACGAGACTAGATATAGATATGCCAATTTATAACAGTTACATCAGTTTTTCGCCATTAAAAGTGGGCATGCGTTAACGCGCTTCGCTTGATTTGAAAAAAAACAACTCTGTGTGCCTGAAGTATGCCCACCGGCCGCGGCGGAGGGTCCTTTTATAAACCAAAACACAATGCAATCACTAAATCATAAAACAAGTAAAAAATTTCAAGAAATGTTCAGGGGTTAGGCTGTAGGTCGAGGCACACACATCAGACTTGCCACTTTTTCGGATTCCCTATCATCGTAATGTCTCGTTTACTTAAAATCCCGAGGTCGTTTTGTTTGTACGAATCCTAAACTTACCCTATAGAAACTACCTACAAATATCGGCTGTACAAATATAAATCATAAAGACCTGGGTAGTTTAGCAATTTTGTTTAGTGTTAACAAGTTAACAAGTTTTTTTAAGTGTTGTTGAATTAATAAACCTTTACCATAATTCTTCAATGCTTTGCCTCGTTATAGCATTGAGCAAATTCGTGCAATCCAGTTGTGCATTTTATTTTGTTGGTCACTTAGGTTGGTATACGAGTATTATTGGTACTTTTATATCCAGTTCCATTGCTCCACCAACAAAATCCACCGTAATACTGGAGCTTTTTGATGCTCATCAGTTTTCTCTGGACGTAATGTTGAATACAAAGATAACTATTTAAATCAAACTTCACGAATGTAGGATGCTCTACCTAGCTCTATTTTTCTTTCCTTCCTTCCTTCACATCAGAAATTAAAAACAGCTGTGTATCATAGTATTTCCTTCTTAAGGCCTTCCCTATTTTCCTTACTCTCAAATCACCTAATATCAATTTGTTTTTTTTTTTTTCATTTAAAACCTTCCCCCATACGTCATACCTCAAGCCTTAGCTTATAAAAATCCTCTTTACGAATCAATCAGAATGTTTTAACTTTTCCCTTTTGAAAGAAAATCTCTAAAACGACGAATACAGATTTCCCAAAAACTTTCAAATAATGGGAATTGTCTTTTTTTTTTGTTTAAATTCACGTTACCTTGATGTACAAGTATAAATATGTTCAAATAGGTATAAATAGTCAACAAAATCAAACTCCACTTGAAGTCGAAGACTCAACAATTTTGACCAAAGTGAAAAGCTATAGGAGATCCAAATTCACTCTTAACATTTCGAAACAAAAATAAAGAATAACACTTGTACATATTGCGCTTTAAATATAGGTATAACAAAGGCAATGCTCCCCATGAACAAGCAATTTTATCCTAAACGAAAACAAAACTCTTGCAAAGGAGATTTTGCTGTAGAAGTTTTATCCTTTTCCTTTCTGCCTTTTTCAAATGGAAAATTTTCAATTGTTGCAAGTGCAAAGTTTTTTTCCGCTTGGAAAAACATTTAACCCCACAACACCACACCACACCACACCAGATCACCTACCTATACCTTCTATCTTTCAGAAATTGTAGGAAAATATTTTAAAAGGATTTAGGCTTTGTGGGGAGGGCAGGGGTGAAGTTGGTGAAAGGAGGAGACGTACATATATTAGAAATATGTATGTACAATTTAATGCAAACCCAAGTTGGGTAAACAAATTACATGTTTTGCGCGTTGTTCCGCCCTCAGGGGAGACGTTTATTTTAAATCGCAGCACCAAAGCACAAAGTATAATTTTATCAACGTTGTGCAAGTCTAATGAATCCGTAATGAATCGCCGGCCGCCGCGCTGCTTTCCCCATTTTTCCATCATTCCCAGACCTCTGCCTTAATTATTACAGGTTTTGGGCTTTGGGGTAGGTTTACTTAAAGTAGATTTCGTGTTGTAAACAAATATGTATTATTATTATGCTTGTATGTCCGTTTATATAATAAATATATTTTGTAAAAGTGCTTATCTACATGTTGTGTGTGTGTGTACGTCAAAAATAATTAAATCATTCCATGTTTGTTTGGGAATTGCTTTAAAAGGATACAACATGCATATAAACATTTATACATAATTAACTACCCGGATTCAAAGGAATGTGTGTTCCAGTTTATCGTATGGCTAATTAAACAATTAATTATTTCGTCTTATCAAAAATTTCATACTGTACACAAGGGAATTTGTAATATTTTTTTTTTTTTTCTCTAACATTCACATGGAAACCATTTAATTTATTTATGAAAAATTGAGGAAGGATATGAGGTTGGGATTTTCGAGGGAAAATATTAAGTTTTTTGGAGTTAAGATAATAATGGAAACCTAGAATAAATAAAGGAATTTTTGTTAACTGAATTTCATAACCTCTCATAATTAGCTATGCTTCAATGTTAATACAAAATGGTGCGGAAAGACTTGCAGGCTACACTTTGAGTCGATATTAACAAATACAAAATCTCCATGTTGATATCATACACAAGAGAGAGCCTATCGAATTTCGATAGTCACCCTTGCAAGCCTCTTTGTCAGAATCTTTATGTTAAGCTTTGTAGGGCCTTATTAAAAACTAGATTGTTTTTCCAGACAAGTAGGTATAGTGAAATAATTAGTCGCATAAAAATGTTCGTGGTAATCATGGCGTTTGTAAGATTTTTACCAAGTTTCACCAATGTTATATCGGGTTTTTCAATATGAGCGCTACAAAAGTTTTTTTTTTTAATAAAACAAAAACGGTTTTGAATATCAATGAAATTCTTTGTTCTTGTGAAAGTTCGTAAAATACGCCATTATGTATGGAACTCGATTTCTTTTGCATGGTCACCACGGCTTGCAGAAGTCCAGACGCTGAACCCAATTTTTGACGGTTTTTTAAGCATAAATCGGCCGATATACGTACGAAGTTCATCAATCGTCGCTGGCTTGTTGGCATAGACCATAGACTTGACGTAGCCTCACAGGAAATAGTCTAACGGCGTCAAATCGCACGACCAAGGCGGCCAAGCGACTGGACCATTTCGTGAGATAACACGTTCTCCAAACTTGGTTTCCAATAAATTGAGTGTGACATTCGCTGTGTGGCTTGTGGCGCCGTCCTGTTGCAACCACATGTCCTCCAAGGCCATATCATCCAATTGGGGCCAAAAATATTCGGTTATCATTGAACGGTAGCGATCCCCATTCACAGTAACGTGCCGGTCTTGATCATCACGGAAGAAGTACGGCCCAATGACGCCGCCGGCCCATAAACCACACCAAACCGTAATTTTTTCGGGATGCAATGATGACTCATGGAGTACGTGTGCATTGCTGCCTGACCAATACCGCATATTTTGTTTATTGAGGAAGCCATTCAGCCAGAAATGAGCCTCATCGCTGAAGATGATTTTTCGATTAAAATCCGAATCATTTTCAAGTTGTTGCTCAGCCCAATTCACGAACATACGACGCTTCTGGTGTTCAAGCGGCTTCAGTTCTTGCGTCAATTTAATCTTGTAAGGATGTAGGCCAAGATCTTTTCTCAAAATTCGCCACAACGACGTCACAGAGATGCCCAACGCTTGAGAACGACGTGTGAGAGACACATGTGGGCTTTCTGCAGATGAAGCCTCAGCGTCAGCAATATTCTCGACACTACGGGCACTTCTTTGTCTCACTTTCACGGGAATATTTTTTACTGTGCCTGTGGATTCAAATTTTTCCACTAGACGCTCAATTGTTGATCTGCTAGGACGATTATGACGACCATAAATTGGACGTAGCGCTCTTAACGTTGAGGCCACTGACCGGATTTCGGTAGTAAATTTTAATAATTTCGACTCTTTGTTGGCTCGTATATCTTTCCATCATGGAATGGCAATCCTTACGGAAGAGAAATGTCAAAAGAGCGGCAAGAAATATGGCGTCGTTTGCTGTCCCTGTTGCTCTACTTTTGTAGCGTCCCGGTTGAAAAACCCTTTACTTTTTTTTCAATTGTTGTAGAAGTTTTTTTTCAAAGTTGCATACATTTATATTATTCACATAGCTAAAGACTAGTTTTATGTATAAGTGCATAAATCGATGCTACAAATTAAATAATTTGAATACAAATTTGATATGAACTTAGTTGAAAAATTTACTGATTGGTAAAATAAGTAATTACATCTATTATAAAGAAAATTAAATAATTTAAACATTATAAAGGGTGTTTTTTTTAGACGTGTGGTTTTCAAAAAGAAATAAAACGCATATTATTTAATGTTATGGCCAAGAATTTAGCTTTATTATAAAGATACGGGTTTGCCATTATGTTTCGACAGCTCCAATTGTTGCGCGCGATAGTAAATGGACTCATTCAAATCTTCTTCGATACTCTGCTCCACAGCAGCAAAAGCGTCTTCGGTGCGCATTGTACGGCGTCTCTGAGGTTTCGCATTATCCACTAGAGTAAACGTGGTGCGAAACCGATCCATGGTTGATCGAATTTATGCGATTTTGCGATTATGTCGACCGAACATTGGATGCAGCGCGCGATGTGTCGCGCGAACCGAACCATTATTTTGGTAATAAATTTGCAAGATTTTCAAACGTTGTTCAGGAGTAAATCTATTAATTATGAAATGGCAAACCAAATTGAGCATAAATCAAGTGACAGCTGTCAAAAACACCAACTCCGAAAAAAAATATTGCCAGATTGAAAACTACAAGTCTACAAAAAAACACCCTTTATTTAAAGGAGAATATCGTTCATAATCCAGTACGACATTATGAAATTTATATGCAGTTGAGAATGTTTGTCAAGGTTCGTTGAGGAATATTAAAAAATATTCGGGACAAAAGGTTAAAAGAGTCAATATTTCCATTAATTATTTTAACAATAACAACAAAAAAAAGAGCGTCTGTTCTCAAGGCCAGGCAAGTCAATAAGTTTTAGTCTATTGATGTATGTGGGAAGCTTGTAGGGATTTTTCCAGGCTTAGCTTCTTAAGATTCTTTTTTGGAGACGTTCTATAGTCTTTCTAAACGGCACTCATAAAAAGGGTTACCAAATCTGGCTATCATATTCCAAAATATGTCGAACAAGTGTTATAAAAAGCTGTTTTGTAACATAGGGGTCTGAAAATTGCCGTGACTCTCTCTTAATCTATCCAAGAATTGAATATGATGCTCTATTTGATATTGACTTGATGAGCCAAGGACAGATATACTTCCCACACATGGCAAGGAAACTACATTTAAAAAATGAAAATAATTAGAGGAGTGGCAGAAAGTTTTCTAGTAAAGCTCATTAAACTACATTTACTGATATTAAGAGAAAACACTTACCTACACACCAGTCCAAAAATGAATTAAGCTCACATAGTCTTAAAAATTGTAACATCGTCCGCATAAATGAGATAATTAGAATGCTTTAAGACAGATGATAGGTCATTAATAAATAAAATAAATAAGACAGGACCTAAATGGCTGCCCTGTGGTATTCCAGAAGAAACAGTTAAATAATCACGGACAACCGTTAAACAAAACTGAGTAAGAGGTCTGTTTAATAAATAAGATTGAAGCTAAAAATAAAATTTTCATTTAAACCCAGATTTCTTAGCTTTTTTAGCAACATCTTATGAGAGAGTTTATCAAATGCCTTACTAAAATCTCTAAAGACGCAGTCTACTTCATTCTTTTTCTTAAATGTATCAATGAAAACTTCGGTTAACTCTAAAAGAAAGGTCACAGTAGAACGACCTTTCCTAAAACCATATTGATTCGGGACAATGTCTGACTTAACATAGAATCAAATAATAGCCTTGAAAAGCTTATTGAATAACCGATAATCTAGCCTATACGCCTGTAGTTTTGAAATTCATCTTTTCTACCCTTTTTATATAGAAGGATTATAGAAGACTTTTTCCAATTGACAAGAAAACAAAGAACCTATTAAAGAGAGTGGACAGTGGTAGAACGTAGAAGCAAATTATTTGCACAGTTTTTTAAAATGATAGAAGGTATACCACCTGGCCCTGGTATACAAATCTCGTAAATCCTATGACTGTTTAAATAAGAGTATGTTAAAACTTCAATTTTGAAGACCCGTTCAGAGAGCTCCGGATTTCGATCAAACCTGACATTACGATGATAGATAACATGAACAAAATGGGTCCCAAGTAAATTCTTTTAATTAGGAGTTTTATATTATTAAGTTACTACTTAAAAATATAGCATCATAATTTGAAGAGAGTTTATAAATGAAAAATTATATATATTTTTAAGAAAACCGTTTTGTTTTGCATACACTCATTTTTTTCCTTCATTCTGATAAAAAAATATTTTTAGGCTGCTGCCACGTAAGATCAAGTGACAAATTCTCTAAGATCCAGTTTTTCAATGGTGTGTTAAACCAGAATTAGCTAACTCTTGAGGTTAACTAGTCCACAGTTAGCTGAGAATGCAGTTTTTCGGTGGAGAAGGCATGCGGAACGACTTAACTCGTTGGATAAAATATCACAAGCGTCTGTTCAGTTAATCCTGTTTTAACTCCCCAAATTTGATGACATAAGTCGGCTTTAACTTTAATCTCGCACTGAAAAACTGGACTCAAGAGTTTCTTCTTACCTGAAAAAGTGACTCTCGCCTTATCTTTTCGGATTTGGCAAAAAAATTCAGGTCCCCTCCATTCCTGCAAACATACAACACTCATACAAGAGTGGTTGAGAGTTGTAACTAGTGACTAGGCCCTGGCTCTACACGAGATTCTAGGCCAAAACAAAATATTTTTGTAACTATTGCACTTTTGAGAGCACGTACGGAAGATACCTATATCGAGTTATAAGGTTTTACTTCACCTAGCTAAGATAGAAAGCCCTTCGGATAAAACCAGCAAAGTTTTCGTTATTTTTCATAGGCCGTTCTTAGACTTTGTTATTGAATAAAATGTAACTATAGGTACCTGTCTTCCATATCTATGTTATTTTTGTACCAGTATACCAAGATACCTATATGATTCTATACATTGGTTCATTCTTTTATCTATTCTATTTCAAATAACCCCACCAATGTTTTCAATTCTGGCTGATTTCAGTTACCACGGTAGTATAGAAGGTATAGGTATAGGTATGATTGTATATTTGTATTTATAGAAACAACTGCACCCATTAAAAAGTGTATGGTTATCGACCACTGAACAAACATGCCCAAGGCACAACAAAAAACACCATCGACCAATATTTTCTAAGGCAGAGAGTGCTAGGACGGGGAATAGGGAGAAAAGCAGCCAGCAAAAATGAAAATGTCACCAAACAAAATGACAAACCAAGCGAACCATCAAATTCCCAATTGTAAACAATACCGAAATTGAAGCTTTCCCCCTGGAAACTGAATTTCCTAGAGAAAGCACACACACACACACACACAGGTATATATACCAATATAGAAAACACGTTTGTGGTGTGTTAGAGCGAAAAGAAATTCACTGTTACACCAAAGACCAAACGACATCATGTTCGTTCCCAATGATGACGGTTGCATAAATATATACCAGAGGACAAAAAAGGGCTAAACAGCAGCTCACACACAGTTACAGTTTCAGTTACACAAAAATAAAAAAAATATAAAAAAAAATCAACGAGGTTCGCTTCGCAGAGAATCCGAGGACATGAAACTAGGTGTGTCCTCTGATGGAAAAGAGCCAAAGGACATTATTTTTTTTCTGTTATTTAAATTAAACCGAAAACAAAAGAAAAACAAACTCAATTGCACCTTTGAAATGCCCTCTGCAACTTTTTTGTTCACCCCTTGTTTGTTGTTTCAATGCCCCCCCACTCCAAAAACAAAAAAACGTTGCCCCCTTTCCAAACATGACAACCGGCCACAATATGACAGCTACGAATAGGTACACGAAAGTGAACGTCGTTTTCTGCCAATAATATTGCTTCCGGTTGTAATCATTTGTCGTACACACACACACACACACAGAAGATTCAAACATGAAGGCCTTTATGTATTTTTTCGGTAGTTACTGATGAAATTTATATTGGAATGCAAATTTTGATGTCCCGCAAAATAGCTGGGAACAATTTTACCACAACCACTATTTCACACATCAGTGATGGACTTTGTATAAAGTTTTTATTGAACCCTGAATGCTAAAAAGTTGTTTTCTAATTAACCACATGGTCTGTGCCCGGCTGATCTAAATAGACGTAATAACAATATGTATTTTTTACACGATTTAACTTAGTTGTCAACTTAGGGCAAGTTTCACAGTCAGAAAAGTGACAATTAAGTGGGCAATGTGAAAGATTATGGCGCAATATCACAATATCTTAAGTCTTCGGTGTTGGGGCCTTAAGATTCACTTACGCTGGCTATGAAACTATGAAGGTTCTAATATGGGAAACTTATAAGTTCCACTTATTCCGTTAAGTGTCGACTGTGAAACTGGCCCTTAGACGGTTGATAAATGAGTAAATGAGAAGAAAATCAAAAGATTTGGATTTAGTTCGAGTTGATTTAAAAGTTTTAAACTCAATGGAACTGTGTGTTGGCAACTCATTTGAATAACTGTCAAACCAAACTCATTTAAACTGTATCCCAGATTTACAAGGCGGTCGAACTGTAATTCAACCTTACTTCAAACTTGATTAACTTGATTTGTTTGTATTCTTTGGCTACTCTTTCATCCATTTAATAAACTCGAGTTGTGTAACTTCTTTAGATAAATTGGAATGTTGCTGACAGTTGAAGCAGTAGTCTTTCAACTGAGTTTATGTAGTGTGCGGCAAAGAATCAATTAAGTTGACGACTGAGTTGACAACCTATAATTGAATTATGTGTATGAGATTCCTAATCAGGAAAATGATTAAGGTAATAAACGGTTAAAAAACGGTTCTTCCTAGCTAATTTTTACTTGGGAAAATTTCTATAATAGAGAAGACGAACAAATTGAGTCTAGAAATTCTAAAGGGTCCGCCATCTAACGTTTTTTTTTCAACTAGTGCTTATTTCGTGAATGGTAACACTTAGCTCATGTCTGATCTGACAGATAATTAGTTTTATCCTTTCGCTAAACGAATATGGTTGTGTATACGCTTCGCTAAGTGGGCCTGCGATCGACTTAGAGAAGATGCCGATTTTGCCAAAAAAAATCATGTTTTCAGATGAAGCTCATTTTGATCTTGGCGGGTAGTAAACAAGCAAAATTGTCGCATTTGGAAATCTTATTGTTTTTTCATTTTGTACGGATATGTATTTTTTTTCTCTGTGTTAGTAATTATGAGGATACTCATGCTTTTCCATTTTGATATTTATTGTGTATTTAAGTGTTAGTTTTCATACTAATTGCGAATAGAACTAAAAATATCAAAGTTAAAAGTTGTCCATTTTGTCCATTAATTTGCAGTTAAACTAGACCACTGTGTGTTGTCTGACGGTTGAATATTTTTACTCTCAACTCACGTAAAGAAGTGCGTAGATATATGTAACTTCAATAGCTAATTTCAAACGTGCGTGATGACGTAGGTTGAATCATTCGATTCGCACGCAAGCTGCAAAATGTTGTTAAAAGTATCTTCACAATATTTTGCCCAACTCAACTGAATCGACCATTGTAAAAGAAAATCTGTTGAGAAGAAAATGAGGCAAGCTTTCTTATATTTACATCTGTATTGTCCTTTAGTAAAATGGTGAGTCAGAGACCAGAGTTAATAAAAAGACATATAATATATAAAATACTTTATAGATCCGATCAAAATGCGAATACACAATGGCCTTGATGTGAAATGTGAATATATTATGAAAATCATCAACTCTCAAAACTGCGAAATCTACCTTCTAGCTGCTGCTGCGACCTTTGTTTTTTTTTTTTTATTCGCTCCATAAAGTCCTCTCCTTTGTCCGTCGCCAAACGATAGAGTGTAAATTATGCCCTAACATCCGATAGGTTTTCTTGTCCCGATTTTCACTTCTATTGTGCATTATAATAGCGCACTCCCTCTTTTTAAAAAATAAATTGGACCGGTAGTGGAGCAATTTGCATTACAAAAGGAAAAACTTTGCGTGCCTAAACATCGTAGAGAGTGAAACCTTTTCACAACTTAGCACAAGACAAGGGTAACATAACACAAAAAAGATATTGCAGGTGAAAGGCTCTCTTTTGCACCCTCCCACCTCTGCTTATATAAATACACATATACATCTATACTTTTCTCCCTAGTCTCGGTAAGCCAAGACAATAGCTTTCAAATACGGTGTGCCGCCCGCCGCCATTTGGTCTAATGCGGTAGCGCCTTCTGGCGTTCTGGCATTAGTGCCAGGTCCCGAGTCGCAAGTCACAAATCGCAAGTCCCCATTATGGCCTGATTGTTCTTTTTTTTGTTGTTGTTCTGTCGAAAGGCGTTCTATGTATCTTCCGTTTTTCTATATTCATTGTGTAGCATACTTTATGGGGCCTTAGAGTTGATTGAAGGAACTGCATGGGTTTTATTAATAGTTTCGTTGGAATGAGAAACTCTTCCTGTCAATTGTGGAATAATTTAGCGAAAAAGAGTAAATTATACATTTTCACGTTGCTTGCGGGAGCAATTCAGGTATTTTCAGGTTTTCAGGGAAAGAAAAAAAAAATGTGTTTTTTAAGTTAGTCTCTTTTTTTTTGAAAATTAGACTGAGATGATGATGGTGGTTGTGGGTTGTGTTAATTTTGCAAATTGTTTCGCTCAGGTTTTCTTGATTGTGAAACAAGAGAACCAAAACTAATTATAAAGGAACTTTTTGTTATACAGTTGACAAAAAATAATATTTTTTTTTTTTTTTGAAAAGAAATGCAAATTATACCCTTTTTAGGGGAGGGGTAATCCGTATTTAATTATATGGTTATACCTACTTTTTAAATGGAGTTTAAACGATGTTCTAATGAGTTTCAATTTGAATTGCATTGAAAAATAAAAAAAATTAGGTAGGTACATACATACATATGCAGGTATACTTATAAGAAACCAAGTTTTGACATAATGTTTTGTATTTTGTAAGAGTCATAAATTAACTAATTAATATGTAAATTTACTTAGCAGAAATGCGATGAGAGCTCTTTAACGCCATTTTAAAAACTTTGGTGGATTATATCGTCATTTAAGAGAAAGGTTTAAAGTGCGAGGTCATTGGAATTTTTAGGTTTAACCTCGAATGAAACATGATTTTCAGGTAATTTAAATGTCGAGTTAACTTGGAATAAACATATTTGAGAAAAAATTTTGAGATACCTATGCTGAAATGACTTGAAGCAGATTCACTGTTTTCGACTACAATTTTGTTCAGCGATAAGGCCGCCATTTCTGGCTAAATGACAAAAACAACGGTTTGGTCCACAGTACACAAATCTATAAGGTTTTATATTGCGCAGGTTGACAGACAAAAATTAAAAATGGCGGCTCAAGTGAACCCAAAGACTGCACATTACTATAAACAACAGCAAACATAAGCATTTTGACAAGTGAAGAGACACTGGATCCGCCATTTTCACAGATCCGCAGAACTGAACAAAAATGAAAACGCTAATGATATTATGAGCTGATGGTGGAATCATCGGTCCATATTTCTTCAAAAATGAGCCTGGCCAGAACGTTTCTGCGATTGGCAGCTTGTTAACGTGTCACGGACCATTTGAGGTCTTGATTTAAAGTTCGTGATCTCCAACAAGATAGAGCTACTTGTCGTACAGCTTGTAAGAATGTGGCCTTATGGCCAGAAACATTCGGGTAAAAATTTATTTCGCCTATAATTATTGATCATGTGATATCGCCAGGGAAGGCCCCAGCCAAACATGCGCCCTGTGCAAGATTTGTAGAAAGCGTCCCTTTTTGTTGTATTTGCATACATACATCCATACATTGATACACATGCATAAGACTTTTCCACATTACCCAGGAGGTAGACTTTCAATGCGTAGGTCTAGTGGGATCTTTAATTTTACGATATTTTGAGTGAAGTAAGTTAGTGTACAAGAAATAACTTAGCACAGTTGTGTTGGATGTTATTTTGTAATTATTTGAACAAGTTTTGTGGTTAAAATGTAAATGGCAGTACATATTTCACAAGATCAGATTACACTTTATTGCTCCTTGTAATGCGCCTCCAGAATTTTGCGCCCTGTGCATTTGCACATCTGGCACATAGGTATGGTTGGTCCGACCCTGGATATCGCACCTCTTTTAAGACAACGTAAAGTCTAAATATATAAACCAGCTTCGATTAAGGAATTGAAATCGAACTTTAATTTGAGAAATAAAATCTTTCGAAATGCTTGAACAAAGAAATAATATTTAAAAAAATAATGTAAGAAATTATTTGTGTGTACAGGGTGTCCGCCGGGAAGGTATATTACTTTGTTTGTTTATAATTTTTAAATGAATAAATTTTTAATAATTTATAAATGTTTTATTTAATGTCGGCAATTGTGTATGGAATACAATATCACAAATGCGAGCCCTTTTGAGCACATTTTTCATCACATTCTCACACATTTCACGCAGTATTTCATTGATTTCATCACGAATATTTTGTTTGAGTTGCTCAAGCGTGTCTGGTTTGTCTGCATAAACTTTGCTTTTCAGATATCCCCACAAAAATAAAGTCCGGAGCAGTCAAATCAGGCTACCGTGGAGGTCAATCAACATCACCATTTCTTGAAATAACTTGTTGTGGAAAGAGGTCTCGCAATAATTCCATTGTAATTCTGGCTGTATGCGATGTAGCACCGTCTTGTTGATACCACATGTTAATCAAGCCCAAAGCATGCAGTTGTGGTGTTAAAGAGTTTTCAATCATATCACGATATCGCTCCCCATTCACAGTTACCGTTGCGCCGTTTTCATTTTCAAAAAATTAAGGTCCAATGATTCCTCCTGACCAAATTGCACACCAGACTGTGACTAATTAATAAAGGGTTTTCCATTGCCCAGAACCGACTATTCTGTTTATTCACATATCAATTCAAATGAAAATGTGCTTCGTCACTCATTATGATTTTTTCATGAAAATCAGGGTTGTCATGGGCTAGCTGTAACATCCTATTGGAATATGTACGGTGGCGTAAATGGTCTTGTGGAAGAAGCTCTTGTGTCAACTGAATCTTAAATGGAAACAAATGCAAATCCTTGCGCAAAATTGAGGCCAAAGTTGTTCTTTGAAGACCAAGCTCCTGAGCACGGACCCATAAAATTAAATGTAACATATTCTTTTCATTTTTTTGGAAAAAGTATACATAAAAACGAAACACCCTATACTAATAAAAATTCCAATTTTGCTAAAAATCCATTCTTTACAAGTTTAAGAGTCTGTTTCACAATGTACCTATAAGTAATGTTCTTATTAGTTACTTCGACACATACATATTCACACAGGGTCATAAGTCCACAAAATCACAGTTGTCTTTGACCCACCAGAATACGTTATAGGTCCAAAAAAATATTTTTTTGAATTGTGAATTTATGACGCTGTACCTATATTTATGTGTCGAGTAACTACTCAGAACTTTACTCAGACATTGTGATTGTGCAACAGGCCTTAAAGTTTATAAAACTATTTTTGCTTTTATAACTCAAAATTTATCAATTAACCTAAATAGCTACGTCTATTTCAGCTACCTGCTGCCAGTGAGTTAGGAAAAGGAACACAACAATACTTGGGTTGTGTGCAAAACATTAAAGCGTGAAAATTAAACTCAGAGAAGAAAAAAAATTATTTTAAATAGAATGGATCATTTTTGGTATTTAAATATTTTTATAGTTATTGCAATTTTGGGTTTAATTTCACAAACCAAATCATTATTTAAAAATCTCAATAAATATCAATAAAAAATGTATTAAAGTTAAATCGTTTTAATTATAACGAATCTGATGTAAAAAAATACTCTTGGGATTTTAAACAAAAATGAGTGAATAATACTCTCATATATCAATTTATTATTAAAAAAAAAAAAAAAAAACAACAAAGGAATGTAAAAAAAAAATAATTCAACCGGAAATTCCCCTAACGCGCGACCGAGGCGACGCGGCGCTCTGCATTAACCCGTTAAAGTATTCTTTATGTCAATGTATATGCATTTTATTTATGAACCACAAATATCAAAGGACTTCATTATCATAAATTGTTACATTTTTAACCAAACAGAAACACGCATTGACAACAAATACAACCCACTCCGTGTGTATATAACCATGATTCGTCATTATTTCATAAATTATGTCACACGACAGAATCACCATTTTTTTATTTTATTTCAAAAAAAGGTCCTTGTCCTTTGCATCATGCTGTGTTGCATTGCTTTTTAAACGAATACTAATAATTTTGATTGAAAACAAACGCAAAAAAATTAACCATTTTAATTTTTTCCAATGAAAAGTATACATTTATGTGTCTACAATCTACATTATGTATGTAAGCAAAAGTCAGGTTAGTTACACCATTTATAACTTGTTTTGATTCGTCTCCGACCCAAATAGCAGATCAACTATTAAAATATCGGCAAAATTCACAAAAAAAAAAATTTTACAGAAAATGTATCTAGAAAGATATTGAAATCTATATATATGTAAATAAAAATGGTACATGGTTTGTTCGGATAGGTACTTTTAACTTGAAAACGACTGGACCAAATTGGATACTTCCTTCTGCGGGTTTGTTTGCAACTGCTTCACGAAGGTTTATAAGAAAAGAAAAGCCGGAAAATTCTCAACAGTTGGTGCTGCAGGCGTACATTACGCTTCTCAGTAAAAAAAATCTTGTCCGATTTAAGAAATTCTTTATTTTTTTGAAAGTTTTTTTTTTTGGAAATCGCTTTAGGGATATTGATTTTCAAAATTTTAGGATTTGTAGGGTGAAATGGGGGAAAATTAAAAAAATTGTCCGATTTTAGAAATTTGTTTGGTGTTTTAGAAAGGTCATTTTGAGTGGATGGCCTTGAGGTTATTTTTTTTTCAAAAATTGGGTAATCATAGGGTGAAATGGGATAAAAATGAAAAGTTGTATTCAATTTAAAAAATTCTTTTTGAATATCAAAGGTTTTTCTTAGGCGATGGCTTTAGGAATTTTTTTCAAAAAGTTGATATTTATAGGGTGAAATGTGGTAAGACCAAAAAAGAAATATCCGGTTTTAAAAATTCTTATTGTTTTATGAAAAGTTTATTTTTAAAAAATTGATATTTATATAGTGAAATGAGATAAATACGAAAAAAGTGATTATTGATAACAAAAATTCCTTCTGTGTTGGAAAGTAATATAGGTTGGACTTAGAGGATCATAGTTTTACAAATTTAGACTTTCATAACATGAAGTGGGCTAAAAACTTGAAAGTAATATTCAATTACAAAAAGTAGCTTAAATACTTATTTATATTTTCTTTTGTAATTTTTATGCGAAGCTAAGGTTTGTCTACCCGTGCGAAGCGGGGTGGGCCAGCTAGTTATTAATAAGTTACTAGTATTTTCGAAATAACGATATTACGATATATGAGATGTTCAAATTGGAATCGTGTTAATTAGCACATGCAAACCCCTATTACGATTGTAAATCATCGATTGATAGTTGATGAATATTGAAAATCCAAATTTAACAATCCGAGTAGTGCAGACGGTTGTAAATTACAAGAAAATTTAAAACTATCAGCGAATAGTTCTTCGTATTTTTTTTTTTTTCAATAAATTGAGTAGGTACTCAATTTCAATATTCATCAACTATTGATTGATAACTGGCAATCGTAATAGTAGTGTAGACCTCTCAGATCCCCACAACACATATTTTTTTACAGCCGTTTACGAAAATTTTATTTTCCTCGAAAACGTCTCCAAAGATTTCAACTAAGAAAATCAATTAAGTTTTATTCGAGATTTTGGTAAGAAATTCTAAAAACCATATTTCATATTAACGGGTGATTTTTTAGCTGGTTTGGTTTTGGCAACACTGGTTTTGACAGCTGACGTGTGCTTAGTACCTTGTGTCACTGTCAAACAGCTTCAGTTTGGTTTGCAATTTAACCATGGATCGTCTTACAAATGAACAACGCTTGCAAATTATTGAATTTTACTATCAAAATTCGTGCTCGGTTCGAAATGTTCATCGCGCGCTGCTTCCATTTTATTATCGGCATTCTCGACCTTCTGAGCAGTCTATTCGGAAGATTGTGACCAAATTTCGCACCAAATTTACTTTGTTGGACATTAAACCACCAACACGTTTACGTACTGTGCGTAGTGAAGAAAATATTGCGGCCGTATCAGCTAGTGTGACAGAAGACCGCGAAATGTCGATTCGGCGCCGTTCCCAGCAGTTAGGCCTTTTTTACAGCACTACGTGGAAAATTTTGCGGAAGGATTTGGGCGTAAAGCCTTTTAAGATACAGCTGGTGCAAGAACTAAAGCCAGCCGACCTACCACAACGCCGAATTTTTGGTGAATGGGCTCTTGGAAAGCTGGCCGAGGATCCGCTCTTTTATCGAAAAATTGTGTTCAGCGATGAGGCTCATTTTTGGTTGAATGGGTACGTATATAAGCAAAATTGCCGCATTTGGAGTGAAGATCAGCCAGAAGCATTACAACAGCTACCAATGCATCCCGAAAAAGCCACTGTTTGGTGCGGTTTATGGGCCGGCGGCATTATTGGGCCATATTTCTTCAAAGATGATGCGAATCGCAGCGTTACTGTCAATGGTGAACGCTACCGAGCGATGATAACAAACTTTTTTTTGCCCGAAATGGAAGTTCTTGACTTGCATGATATGTGGTTTCAACAAGACGGTGCCACATGCCACACAGCACGCGAAACAATGGCGCAATTGCGAGGCGAGTTTGGTGAACAGTTAATTTCACGTTTCGGGCCGGTCAATTGGCCGCCTAGATCGTGCGATTTGACACCATTAGATTATTTTTTGTGGGGGTATGTCAAGGCTAATGTCTATAGGGACAAGCCCGCTTCGATTGACGCACTGGAAGCCAACATCCATGCATTCATTCGTGAGATACCGGCCGATATGTGTGAAAGAGTATGCCAAAATTGGACTCAGCGGATGGGCTACCTGAGACGCAGCCGCGGTCAACATTTGCATGAAATTATCTTTAAACATTAAATTGCAAAGTTCAAACTATCGATTCAAATAAATATTTTATTCATTTTTTCGAATTTTTGTGTTTTTTTTTTTTTTTAATTCTAAACCTCTTAAAAAATCACCCATTATAATGATGCCTTTTATAAAATGTTTTTTTTTTCGACTTTCTCGTTAAAACTTAAAATTATAAAGACTAATTTTATTTGAAAGCGTCAGAGAAGTTGTCAAAATTTTCACAAAACCATTTTGGATACAAACAAAAAGATTAAATATTTTTTTGAAAATTCAGTATTTCAGCTGTATTTCAGCTGTCTTCTTAAGTCTGCTATTACACGATGACTTTTGAGTCATGAGCATGACTCAAATTTGGCTATCCTCTATAATTTTGTTTTCGGTGATGAAATTCTCGTTGCAACCAATCAAACAACAAACATAAATGAAACTCTCTATGCTATTCACTTTACCCGGAGGCCACACGAGCCAGTACTGGCAAGCAAGTTGCAATACATACACATTTTTTCACTAACACATATAAACCCAAGCAACTTGCTTGTGCTTGCCTTTTTCGAAGCCAGTTGAGCAGCCAGTAGAGAAGCAAGTAGGGCGTTAATTTTTTTAACTATATTCAACAATCATCGTTCCTTTTATTAAAATTTCTGAATTTATTAGATTTTGTGCAAAAAATAAGTTAAAATAATTTTAGTTTGGAATTTGATTGCATTTTAAAAATGTTAAAATTCACTTTCACACGAAACTTGATATTGCTTGACAGAATATTTGACGTTTGCGAATATTTCGTTACAAATCACCAAAAAGCTCTAAAATTGCCCTTTAAAAAAAAAATTAAATTTCAATTTTTTTCGGATTTTTAGATTTTTTTTTAATCCATTGACATCGTAGACACCCTTCAATGTAATTTGAAGTTTGTGGCTTGACAGACGGATAGCTTACAAGCTGTATTTTGACGTCTGTAGTTTTTTTTTGTTGGTACATGAATTTTAGTTTAAGTTTATGTTATTCCCTCTTTTGTTTCGTTGTCCATAATTTCAATTATTAAAGTTTGTTAACCATTTTTGCATTTTTCTTTAATATTCGTTCCAAATGTATTTTGATTTTTTTCAATCCATTTGTTTGAAAGATCAACCAAAGTTGTTTAATATAGTAGAGAAAAGGGACGACCTACTTGCAAGCAACTTGCTTGGCAAGTGGAGTGCCACCTACGTCACAGCCAGTACACAGATAAGAATTTGGCAGGCAATGTATGAACCCAACTTGCTTGCCAGTACTTGCTCGTGTGGCCTCAGGGTTAGCCAGGTACATGTGCGCTCCACAAATAACGAAAATAAATAAAGCAATTTGCCAAAATAACAAACAAGAAATAAAATAATGTCAAAAATTAGTCGCCGAAATTTGGCCCACGACTCATAGGGCAGTTTATTTTCCGTCTCATTTTTCTTATCTTTTGCACTCATTATTTTTGAAAAGAGTCACGACGCAAAAGTCGTCGTGTAATAGCAGACTAAGCTCTCAGTTAGTGCCAATCATTGAAACTCCTTATTGACAATTTTAATTTCTGATTTAAAGATGTCAAATGGCCAAATCAGTTATAATTTTTCTGATAAACTGGTAACTCTGGTAATTCTAGGCAAAACAAAATTTCCTTCTGGAAAAATTGTCACATAAAGTGACATTTAATTTTTCAACGATCATTTACTAATAAAACAAAATATAGTTTATATAATTTTATACAAAAATTCAGCAAGTACATGTGACCCATTGGAGAATTATAGTATATCCTTCATAGATTGTGTTGTTTAAAATCTTTTTCTCTTAATTTTTAACCAAACAGATTGAGTTTCACTTTATTGAAAAAGTTACCAGTTTGAAGTTAAATTTTTTGGCAAAAAGTTCTCTTCATGGTATATGGGTGATAAATTCTTAAAATAAAAACACCATTTTATCCTCGAATCCAATTCAATTCTCACATTTAAAACAGCAGCCTCATCCCCCATACAAGTTCTATGCAAATAAAAAACTTTTTAATTAGAAACATTTCCGTGAGGCGTATACTTTGAAGGTGGCTGCAACAACGACTATGGCGACGACGATGGCAACGACGACGACAACGGAAACGGCATCGTGCTGAGCTGTGGCTGCCGCGTTAAGGGGCGGCTGCTGTTCCACCGCAAAACAAGGCATATGGCAAAAAATGGGAGGAATTTCTACGTCGTCGAAACAAACTCCATCTGGCATCTGGGGAAATCATAATGATATGATACACGCAGAGAGTCCTTGAAAAATGAGAATCCAGAGTGGCACAGCAGTCTCAATGCCATCATAAACTATCCGAAGCCCGCAGACTCTCATTCGCAGGTTTAATTTACAGAAATAAGGTCTGGGAAAAACACTCAACTTCGTGTGTTTGCATTTTCAAATAATGGGGCGGCGAGGCGGAACGTCGAATTAATTTAATTAAATAGATTGAAGGGATGTTGATGCTGGTACGAGTATTGCTTTGCTTCTGATGTGCTGCATCAACAAGGACCGAGGAGAGCGAGGACTGGGGAAAAGTTGCCTCTGCTGTGTTCCTATGTTATGCTTTGACTGACTACCTATTGATCCTGAAATGAAATGAGAAAGTTTATGATTTTATCGCTTTGTAGCCGGCTGCCAACGTTTAAAAGGAGATGAATAATATACTAAAAGTATAGGAAGCCCATCGTTCGACAAACACCCAACACAGGATACCCTTAGTAAGGACCTGTTTCCCTTATGGTACAAAAGAAAGAGCATATTCAAGAGCAAAGTAGAGGCGAGACTTTCCTCTTCTGGGACTATTTTCCGACCTTAATTAAAGTCAAAAGCTTTGATGGGAAAATTTTATTAGGGTATCCGGAATCTGACGCGACAGATAAATGAGATAAGTTCTAACTGACAGATTGTTGTTGACTATATGCCATCCAGAGTTTACTTTTACTTACACACTGATATTTATACGAAATTCTTATCTCTCAATATAAAGGAAAACTTTGGGAGTTATCACCTTGTATAGCTATAGTATAAGCTATACATATGTTGGTAGGTATGTACATATGTATACAGTACATATGGATTTGATGTTTGTTTAAGTTTGTGTTTTGTGATGAGGTTGTATTTTCTATTTATTTGGGGCCTCTGTATTCAGAGGGTTCCTCTAAACCTACTATAGATAGATACACTCGTACATTTCTATATATAGATATAAATGTATCTATGAAGTTTTTGGGAGATAAATTTCAATTAAATTTAATGAAATACGTTTTACGTTTTGTCTATATGCCTTCTTTATCCTGTTTATAGTATTTTCACTTACTTAATTGCAAACTGACAGATGTCAATAGATAATAATAGGTTTTTAAGATGAGTAAACATTTCTTTGCTTGATGGATGAGTGTTTTTTTGGTTGTTTGACGGAGGAACAGAAAAAAGGTTGGCTTACAGTACATTTATTGCTTTAGTGAAAGTTTTTAATTTCTCTTATATTTTCAAAAGAAAGTTTTTTACTGAAACAACTATATATCTACGGATAAGATAAGGTTGTTTATCATTTTTTTTTTTGACTTGTAGTAAGATACATAAATGTATGAAATCTCAATTAATACGTGCTGCTTCCAATGCTGATGCATGATGATAGTTTGATAGGGAAAAAGCTTCCAAAAGTGAAAAGCCCTTTGGAACAACTATTGTTTTGGTTATAATTTGAGTCTTTTTCCCATAATCACGAATCTAAGAACTAACTTAATAAAGTTTCCTTTTATACCTCTATTCGGAAAAAAGCAGTTGTTTTTGAAATTTTCAGACGTTCCATATTCATCAAAGCTTCTTTTTATAAAATCCATACAACATGGCTCTGTCATCCAAGAATTTCTGTGATTATGAAACCAGACAACTCGCTAGTGTAAACATGTTTGCTATACAAACGAGGTGATCTCAACTATAGTCTTAACTCTCTCTTATTGTACAAAAATGTTTTAAATAATTGCCTCAGCTCCCTGGAAGCTCTAAACAATAACATCTACACTGAAATCGCCCAAATACTGTTTACAATTCTCAAAAGAATGCAAAAAATACTTCGAAAAAGGCTTCGAAAGTGTAAGGAATCTGGAGAGCGTGATTTGATCGACACGTTGATATCCTTTTTTCTTCGTGGCTGAGGTAAGCTCACTGGTTTCCATCAGGATTCTTCCCAAAGAAGCAACTTTTCAACTTGGGCTTGGAGGGTTTTAAACTCTGAATGAAAAAGTTTTATTTCCTTTAATTTTCATTAATTTTATTTATTTCGAATTTCAAACACGGAATTTCATAAAAACTTGATTAACAAAGTTCCTTCTCTTAAGATAAATAACTTGGTATTTCATTTAATACAATATTTCGTCATCTTATGTATCTAACACGATACTTTAAAATAATTTGTCTCCAGTACGCAACTTGGGGAACAAAACGATCGGAAACACTCGGAGTAGAACCTTGTCCAGCGCGATCCTTGAGGAGAAACACGTAGGAAAGTAATTAAATTAATTTATGTCCTTAGAAAAAAACCTAAGGAACTAAGCGGGTGGAACTCTCGAAGGAAAACCTTGTCCAGTGAACTTCTTGAAGAGTAGTTCAAAGGAACCAAACGGTCGGGTATTCTTATAGAAAACCCTTGTCCCTACACACAAACTAAGGAACAAATTGGGCAGAACTCTTGGATGAGCACCTTCTCCAGTAAACTACTTGAAGGATAGCTCAGAGGAAAGAAAGGGGGCCAGGTATCCTTATTGGAAGCTCTATGTCCCTAGTGACCCTAGTAAGAAACCTAGAGAACAAAGCGCTCGTAACTGAAGGAGGAAAATCTTGGGCCAGTGAGCTGCTTGTAGTGTATGAAATTTTATAATATCTAATTTTATTCCATCTAAATGACTGTATGCGGGTGGGTGCACAGTGAATTGTGACATATGCTTTACATGAGATCGTATACATAAGGGTGATTTTTTAAGAGGTTTAGAACTTTTTTTAAAAAAAAAACACAAAAAATTCGAAAAAATGAATGAAATATTTATTTGAATCGATAGTTTGAACTTTGCAATTTAATGTTTAAAGATAATTTCATGCAAATATTGACCGCGGCTGCGTCTCAGGTAGCCCATCCGCTGAGTCCAATTTTGGCATACTCTTTCACACATATCGGCCGGTATCTCACGAATGAATGCATGGATGTTGGCTTCCAGTGCGTCAATCGAAGCGGGCTTGTCCCTATAGACATTAGCCTTGACATACCCCCACAAAAAATAATCTAATGGTGTCAAATCGCACGATCTAGGCGGCCAATTGACCGGCCCGAAACGTGAAATTAACTGTTCACCAAACTCGCCGCGCAATTGCGCCATTGTTTCGCGTGCTGTGTGGCATGTGGCATCGTCTTGTTGAAACCACATATCATGCAAGTCAAGAACTTCCATTTCGGGCAAAAAAAAGTTTGTTATCATCGCTCGGTAGCGATTCGCATCATCTTTGAAGAAATATGGCCCAATAATGCCGCCGGCCCATAAACCGCACCAAACAGTGGCTTTTTCGGGATGCATTGGTAGCTGTTGCAATGCTTCTGGCTGATCTTCACTCCAAATGCGGCAATTTTGCTTATTTACGTACCCATTCAACCGAAAATGAGCCTCATCGCTGAACACAAGCAGCGCGCGATGAACATTTCGAACCGAGCACGAATTTTGATAGTAAAATTCAATAATTTGCAAGCGTTGTTCATTTGTAAGACGATCCATGGTTTAATTGCAAACCAAACTGAAGCTGATTGACAGTGACACAAGGTACTAAACACACGTCAGCTGTCAAAACCAGTGTTGCCAAAACCAAACCAGCTTAAAAATCACCCGTTATATGTAGGAATTGTAACGTTTTGTTAGAACGTTATGAAAAACAATTTAAACTGAAATTCCCAAAGTTGTAAAATACAATAAAAAAAATCTCATGCAATATTAACTAAAGGGTCCGATAACGATCGCCATTGACTGTAACGGCCACTCCTTGCTCATTTTCGAAAAATGGCCCAATTATGCCTCTGGACCAAAATCCGCACCAAACAGTAACTCGTTTTGGGTGTATCGGCTTTTCAATGTATGCGTGCGGGTTTTCTGTGCCCCAAATGCGACAATTTTGTTTGTTTACTACCCGCCAAGATCAAAATGAGCTTCATCTGAAAAGATGATTTTTTTGGCAAAATCGGCAACTTCTCTAAATCGATCGCAGGCCCACTTAGCGAAGCGTATACACAACCATATTCGTTCAGCGGAAGGATAAAAATAATTATCTGTCAAATTAGACATGAGCTAAGTGTTACCATTCACGAAATAAGCACTAGTTGAAAAAAAAAAACGTTACAAAGTTTCATTCTAATTTTAAATCTATGATTCTGCAGCGCTCCATTGTGTATAATCTAACAAACACACGTATTCTAACGCACCCAAACACTAGGTCACACTAATTAGCTTTTGTGGTTCAAGAAAAAAATCGTATGGGTTGGGGTCTATTTCCCCCGTTTAGGTTCTAGCAGCATTTTCTTCAAAATTCAAAAATATAGAACACGAAAATATTAAAAAATACAAAAGAAACACTAACAATATAATAATACAGGTTTTTTAAAAGTCCAAAATGCATTCTTTAATTTTGGATAAAATTTTAATTTGAATTTTTGAATAATTTTGTTGCTTATCAAACTACAATAATATTTGAGGATAAGAGTAAAAATTTAATAAAAAAATCTATCTTTATTCTTTCGACCTGACCCAAACATTATTTTAATTACAAGATTTCAGTACACCATTGTTTAACTTTATAAATCCAATCACTTAGTTTTTTTTTTTTATCAAAATAATATTATTTATTCTTTCTATAAAAAAGTAAAGCTGATTTATTAAAATTTTATATGAAAAATTAAGTAAATATTACACAACACCACGTTCTGTTTATGTGTATTTTGGGATCCGCATTCAAAACGAATGCTTTTAATTCAATTGCTCCACCAATGAAATCAATTAAATAAATTGAAAGCCAATACAAAAAAAACAAACCATATCCTCAAAGCAAATAATTTTACTTCACTATTTGCATCTGCACATTCGTATTTATTCAAACACCAACAAAATTCACATAACATAACATCGTATTTCAGTTGTAAAAAAAATTAAGGGTATTGCTGTGTTGTATGTTTTTCCTCAAGAGAATGTAGAAGAGGCTTGAATTTTTCAAACAATTATTTTTAAATTTGTTTTTGATTTGAAATTTAACTGCGGCTTTTTTTTATATACCCTTACTATCAAATCTTTGCCAAACAAAGCTTAGTCCAAGCGACATTTGTATTCTTTCAAGTCGGGACCTATAAAATTCAGCGCTACTAGTTCTCACTTACTTTTGTGGACGTCATACAAAGGAGCTCATGCCTGTGGTGAGCGTTCAAGGTGGGGGCCTTATTAATTGGGCAGTTGTTAAGAGTATAATCATCCTGACATTTTCAGAAGCTAACCTCTAAAACCGACTGACAGACAAACAGTCGAAAATGCGAAAACCAAACTTATGTGTCAAAATTCTATTCCAAAATCTCATCTGTACTGTATCCCAATACATGTGTTGCACCGCAGTAAACTTAAAAGAATGAAAGACTTGAGAATATTTCTAAACCCATCATCACTACATCGCCAGCGTCCGTCCGACTTGAAATGCATTTAAATTAATTGAAGTAAATAAATTAAGTTAAAACGCTTTCAAAATAATCTCGTCATTTTCCCCTCCAGTCACTAGCATAACAAAACGCATTTGCTTGCGTCCGTCAGCGTCGTTGTCGGCGGTGGCAGCAGCAGCGGCGTCGTCCTCCTCATCATCGTCGGCCTTGGTTTTGGTTTTCCACTTAGACGCTCTCCTGATTGTGTATCCTGTCTGCTCTCTGAGCATTTTCAATTAAAACACTTTTATTTCATTTTCATGCTGTACCTCTACCTATACCTTCCTTTGTATACCAACATATATTTTTATATCTATAAAATATATTTAATGGGATCTTCCTTGTTTTTTTTTTTTTTTTCATTTTTCCTTGCAGCTTCACATCCACCTAGGATTACAGAACATCCCACAGATACAACAGTACCACGGCATGAACCAGCAACACTCAACTGCAAGGCCGAAGGATCACCTACGCCAACAATACAATGGTATAAGGATGGAGTCCCATTGAAAATACTGCCAGGTTCACATAGGATAACTTTGCCAGCGGGAGGACTATTTTTTCTCAAGGTACGTAAATGGAGGGATTTTTAATTCTACAGGATAATACATTTCATTTTATTTCATAACAAAAATTAAACTTACAAAAAAAAAAATTCAAATTCATATTATAGTAAAGGTACTCGTGCATTCGGGATGATTTTCAGAGATATTATTTAACGAGGAGAATTTTATAAGCTCAGAAAATTGAGTTTTTGAAAAATTGTATTGATTCTTATAAGCGTATAAAAACCTTCACTTATTCAGAAATTCAAAACCTTAGATACTTATAGTTTTTAAAATATCCCAGAGATATTTGTGACAGACGACACACAATTATTTAGTTTCAGACATTGCATCAGAGTATTAGTCTAAGAGCCGACAGCAAATTTTTGGTTTGGAAGTGTAACCAAAATTCACAAAAACCTGAAATTACCCGACAAATATGTTTTTTCCAGTGATTGAAATAGTTTACTATTTATTGGTATCTTTTAAATCATATTAATTATAACACTAATTTTATAGCTTTTAAAGATTTAATCAAATTTAAATTTTTGTATATGTATGTAAAGGGTGATTTTTTAGCTGGTTTGGTTTTGGCAACACTGGTTTTGACAGCTGACGTGTGTTTAGTACCTTGTGTCACTGTCAAACAGCTTCAGTTTGGTTTGCAATTAAACCATGGATCGTCTTACAAATGAACAACGCTTGCAAATTATTGAATTTTACTATCAAAATTCGTGCTCGGTTCGAAATGTTCATCGCGCGCTGCTTGTGTTCAGCGATGAGGCTCATTTTTGGTTGAATGGGTACGTAAATAAGCAAAATTGCCGCATTTGGAGTGAAGATCAGCCAGAAGCATTGCAACTGCTACCAATGCATCCCGAAAAAGCCACTGTTTGGTGCGGTTTATGGGCCGGCGGCATTATTGGGCCATATTTCTTCAAAGATGATGCGAATCGCAGCGTTACTGTCAATGGTGAACGCTACCGAGCGATGATAACAAACTTTTTTTTGCCCGAAATGGAAGTTCTTGACTTGCATGATATGTGGTTTCAACAAGACGGTGCCACATGCCACACAGCACGCGAAACAATGGCGCAATTGCGAGGCGAGTTTGGTGAACAGTTAATTTCACGTTTCGGGCCGGTCAATTGGCCGCCTAGATCGTGCGATTTGACACCATTAGATTATTTTTTGTGGGGGTATGTCAAGGCTAATGTCTATAGGGATAAGCCCGCTTCGATTGACGCACTGGAAACAGATAAAAAATATTTTAAATGATTTTTTTTCTGCTTAGCTTGATTATGTTTGAACCTTTTTTTTCTACTCAGTGTAAAGTTAAAAAAGCGTGCAAAAATGGGAGTTTCAAAAAACATTAAATTTAGCAGTTTAAAAAAATTTATCTTTTTTTTTAATTTCTGATTATAGCAATTAACACATTTATCAAGTAAAAATAACAAAAAAAAGTTTTATTTACACCTTTTTCCTAGTTTTTACACTCAAAATTAAAAAACAAATTTAAAAACAATCTTCTAACCATAAAAATTTGTCAACTTTGACTCGCTCTACAAAGTCAAACCATTCATACAAATGAAATAATTTTTTTCGATTACTAGAGCTCCAAACATTTGTCAATTCAAAAAAAGGAAAAGTTTTGCACTATAAACCCACCCGAAAAATGAATTTCGCAAGCACTTTTACCTAAACGGGCCACTGTGCGCCGGCATCAGCACTCCCTTTCCCTTAAATTCAACATTGAGTGATATGGTGTTTTTATTTTTATGGTGATCTATCGAAATGCCATATCGACCACCATTTTGGGCAGTCCCATTTTTGAGATTTGGTATTTTTACAGGATAACTATAAATTATGAGACTATGAGAAATTCCTATTTCTAAGAGTTATGTGCATCAACGAGCTTCGCGCGGCTTCAAAAAAATAAACTCTTGGTGCCTGAAGTATGTCCACCGGTGGGTTGATGCACCGGCAGCCGGTAGAAGGCTGTGGCTCTACCAACCCGAATCAAAAGTGCTTTTATTAACAAAACTGTTGTAAATTAGCAGGTCTGGAGTCACTTCAATTATGTAATTATACTAAATCACAATCATATATTTGAAATATTTTATATAAGGAATTGTTAAACATCTATATAACAAAATCAGAATAGCGCATTCTATATTTTTTGAGCATTTTGGCATTATTTCAAATCACCCGTATATATTTGAGTTCATAATTTGTATTTTTATTCAGATTATATGTTTTCTACGATTTCCTATTAGTCGGTTTGCCATGTTATGCGGATAAGAGTTGCTTTGAGAATAAGTAAAAATTTTCTACATTTCAATAAAATCATTTGAATATGCCTGTGTATAATTAATATGCAATTTGAAATTTGTAACTTATTTTTTCTAGAAAACTTTTAACGTAAATGTTTTGTTTTGTTTCATTTTTGTTTGTGTATCCTATAAAAACACTAAAAATGGCGATATTCACCCCAAAATACTCAACGATACGAACAGAGTTTTGTCTAATGAATTTGCATATTTTAAAGATACTCGAGGCGCGGCATTTGGATGTAAAAGAAAAGGGAACTAATTACCCTAGAACAACCATGTGAAGCGCATTACGACTTCATTAAAGCAAAACAAACGCAACTTAAATATTCTCTATGCTTTGCTCTGCAGAATAAGCAAAGAATGCGAGCAAAAAGGGATCACAGAGCGTTTATGTATAGAAGTAGTAGAAGGGGGAAGTGGAGGAGTCGCGCGAAAACAAACACAGTATACAAACGTACCTCCATACATATATATACGCTTCATTCATTTATTCATCTTCCTCTCGCCTCAAGCATCATCCTGAAAAAGCAAAGAGCATCCCTTTTCCGGTTTCCGTTTGTTTTTTGGTATTGAAATATCAACATTTTCGTACTCGTACCATTCCGTATACCTATATGCTATACCTACCGTCCTACACTTGTACCACGTTAATGTGCAGTTTGACTGGCAGGCAGACAGTAATGGAGGCAGTCAGTTGGTTTAGCATTTAAATAGCGTAGACGACACGGACCGTTAGTTATGTAGGTAGGTAGGTATCTACATTTATACAGATACACGCATATGTTCGCTTACAGGTTGTGTTTTCGACATTTCCAGTTTCGAATTGTATCTCGCTCTCTATATCTACGGCAAATGATAAAACTAAATTTCTGTGTCCTTAACCAGGACCAGAATCAGAACCAGAACCGGGAACGTTTTATCGATTTTCATCTGAGTGCTTCTCCAATTGCCTGGAGCAAATTTTGTATTCTCCGTTATAGCCGCAGTTATAGATGTAAAGATACCTTACCTATCCATATATAGATACATCCCATTAAGGATATTTGTAAACATATATATCCTTACGACAGACCCAAGGTGAAAATTGCTGTCTTGATCGTAGGGTCAAAGTTTTGCTGGTAAACCTTTAAGTCGCATTCATCTTTTCGTTAAGTTTTTTTTTGTATTATTCTTCTTGAGCTCGCAAATTCAACCGGCTATAGACTTCTACACATATTTTATGGACAAAATTGTACATGCACGTCTACAGAATTATATAAAGATATCTATACATATGTTCGCACAACACAGCTATCCGAACGTCGTTTTCTAAAGTATCCTTCATGTGATTTAGGAGTATTAACAGGACGTGCCTCAGCAAATGATACGTTCCCCAGTTAAGGACACAGCCTCGCTCGTTTCGCCATTATACAGAACGAAGAGTATAGGTAGGTAGGTATCCCTTTTTTGAAAATAAGTTAGGGTTGAGGTGCTGTTGTAGATTTATATAAGGAAATGGAATGAATGTCTAAATTTATGATTATTTTAAATTAAAAGGAAACAAGAGTCCTAGTTTTGTAGTCATTAAGGAAAGTCAGAGTGGTGTAATAAATAAAATGTTCGTTAGGTCTAAGGGACGTGCTGCTAAAGATTCGGTTGAGGTAAGGTTTTCAGGGAGATTGGGAAGTGAAAACTTTGAGAAAGGTATTCAGGACACAGTCTAGACAAAAAGTTTGTACAAGCGATTTTTTTGTAAGTCCTTAAAAGTCATAGAAAAAAGAAGGTAGGCAATTCAGTATTTAACATTCTAAGGCCCAGTTTTTTAGTGGTGAGTTAAACCAGAGCTAGCAAACTCTAGAATTAAATTAACCCACAGTGAACTGAGGAAGAAGTTTTTCGGTTGAGAATGCGTGCATAAAATTAGCATTTAATTAGATATCGAGATTATTTTATTCCGCCAAAAAATGTCCGCCAAAATAAGGGACCATATTAGGAACTTCATTATTTTAAATATCGAAAATATTAAAAAAATCAACGTAGTTGCCATAGTCTTTTACTATAAAGACTGTTTTTTTTTTTTAGACGTGTGGTTTTCAAGAAGAAATAAAACGCATAAAATCGAATAATTGGGGCCGTATGTCAGCAATATCGCGCCGAATATTCTCTTCCAAGGCGTCAATATAGTCTCGGGCTTATCTGCGTAGACAATTTACTTCACATAATCCTACAAAAATTAGTCCAGCGGTGTTAAATCGTACGATCTTGGAGGCCACGCCACAGGCCAACGACGCGAGATAATGCGCACACCAAAAGTTTCCCTCAATAAATTGATTGTGTCGTGATCGTCCACATCAACATCCTCCAATTCAGGCACGAAAAAGTCAAATCATGGCTCTATAGCTTTTGCCATTGACTGTAACATTATGGCCGGCTTCATTTTAGAAGAAATATGAACCAATTATATTCTTTGCCCATAAAGCACACCAAACCGTGACTTTTTGAGGATGTGACGGCGTCTCAACAATGACTTGTGGATTATGATCACCCCAAATACGACAATATTGCTTATTGACGTACCAATTCAACCAAAAGTGAGCTTCATCGCCAAACGAAATTCGCTTATGAAAATTGGGATTAACGGTAATCTTGTTTTGAGCCAATTTGGGCACAATTTGGAAGCGTTGTTCAGGCGTTAGTCTATTGATTACAAAATGGCAAACCAAACTAAGCATAAATCAAGTGACAGCTGTCAAAAAGACGAATTCCAAAAGAAGTATTGCCCGATTGAAAACCACACGTCTAAAAAAACACAATGGCGCAAATTTTTAAACAGTCCTCGTTTAAGGAATGAAACCAACTCTAGTTAACGCAGTCGTTTAGTTGCGAGCCCTTGTCTAACCTTTTCTTAATTTTAAACACTTTAAACAACTCTTCTAACTAATGAAGTGTTTTTAGCGCATTTGTAGGGTTTTAAGCGCATTTTTAGGGTTTTGTTATGATTTTTGGTAGAGCATTCGACTGCAGATCGAGAGGTCCCCGGTTCAAATCCGGGTGTCCCCTTTGAAAATTAAATTTGTTTGTAATTTTTTTTTTCTTTTTTAACTCCCCTATAACTATTTCACCTTTCCAGCTAAGATGACGGGCGATTTTGTGAGCAGAAAATGATTTGCCACGATATGGTAGTCCAACTATGTACCACATGTTTTTTTGTTTTTGTTGGGGCGGTCGACCGAATACATGTTTGTATTGTATATTGTTTGGCGTCGTAGTCTATTGAATTGGGGGGTGGAGATGGTGTTGTTTTGTCGTGGTAATGGTGACTGGGTGCATGCACCACAAATTAAAGCTAAGACAAATTTCGTGATTGTTGATTTACAAGCTTAAAATCTTCATCAAATATTTTTCTTTAAATTTTTGTTATGAAATTACAAACGTTGAATGGATAAAGTATACTTTAAAAAAGATAGAGAAGCATTTTGCTGCTTTTAAAGTTAGACGAGTGCTTTAGTGTTAAAGTATACTTTATATCGTTTAAAATTATCAAAGCGTCGACTCTCATTCTAAAACTCATTTTTAGAGTCGGCGTCGAATTTAAAAATGATTTAGAGTAGGTTTTAAATGTTTAAAATTTTTGCCAATGTATTTCGAACGTCATTGTTAACAAATAAAAGATTTGCATTTTCTCTTTCAGCGACCCAAATTTAGTCCATAACTCACTTTTTAAGGTTCATTTTTCGTGTAAATTTAAGTAGATAGGTATTTAGAACAAATTGCTTAATTGATAACAGAAACACTTTAAATGGAAATTGAAAAAAAAGTTACAAAAACAAAATTCCATCAGGATCCCGAAACCAATAATCTTACTTTTTTGAATAATTTTAACTTGCTCTATAGGGCAAGTATTGGTTTCGTGTAAAGAAAAAATTTCGAGGTTATAATCAAAACTAACACTACGATAATCGAGAAATCCGAAAAAGTGGGTTTCGTCATGCCGTCCGTCGGTCTGTGCGTCGGTGCATCGGTGCATCCACTGTAATTTGAGCTAAAGCCTTAACGGGTGGACCAATTTGCATGGAATTTGGTACAGAGCATTTTTATTTGATTCCCTAGAGGCGGAATTCGTAATTTTGTTTTAGCTCATCTAGAACGGGTAGCTGCCATACAAATATTTTGGTTTCTTCAAATTTTTCCGAAAACGGATCTAACGATTTTGATTAAACTTCGTACCTGTAATAACCAAGTCAATTGTAAGAAAACTGCACTTCAGGTTTTTCTCAAAAAAATCATATTACGGAATTAGGTATTCAACATTTTTTGAGAAAATGGTCTTATTATATTATTTTTGCGTTATTCGCGTATAATAATATATAATTTTGCAATCTGATGCTTCGCAATAATTTTAACAATAATGCATTTAAACATTTTTAAAAACATTATTTTATAAACAAAAAAAATCAAACGAAAAATGAATTTTTTTGTGTCTTTTTTAATATTAACTCGTTAAATATTTACATCATGCATCTTGAATGTTGGGTTACATACAGTATTTAACCACAAGAGCAAGTTCGTGCGATCAAGTCGTGCATATTTTTTATCTAACATTTCAAAGTCTTGAAAAAAGACTTAGGATTAGTAAAGGGTCCGCCATCTAACGTTTTTTTTCAACTAGTGCTTATTTCGTGAATGGTAAAACTTAGAACATGTCTGATTTGACAGATAATTAGTTTCATCCTTCCGCTGAACGAATATGGTTCTGTATACGCTTCGCTAAGTGGGCCTGCGATCGACTTAGAGAAGATGCCGATTTTGCCAAAAAAATAATCTTTTCAGATGAAGCTGATTTTGATCTTGGCGGGTAGTAAACAAGCAAAATTGTCGCATTTGGGGCACAGAAAACCCGCACGCATACATTGAAAAGCCGATAAACCCAAAACGAGTCGCTGTTTGGTGCGGATTTTGGTCCAGATGCATAATTGGGCCATTTTTCGAAAATGAGCAAGGAGTGTCCGTTACAGTCAATGGCGATCGTTATTGGGCCATGTTGAACGAATTTTTGTTCCCAAAAATTGAAGAGAAGGATATTGGCAACATTTGGTTTCAACAGGACGGCGGCGCTACATGCCACACAGCCGAACGTTAAAGTAACCATTTTTTTCCTCATTATTACTATAGTTTTAGCTAATGTTTAATACATATATAGATAACTCACATTTATGGTTTTGGTTTTTCAAGTTTTATAAAACAAACACCTCTAATTATTTTGGTAAATTTGTGTGTCTGTGATTTTTGATTAATTGAGTGCGATTTCGCTCAGAAATTCACATACAAATTGGAAATTGAGTTCTTCTTGTTAGAAAATTTATTTGTTATCCATTTCCTCAAATCTATCAAGTCGGAGGTGGTGAAAGCGATATCTCATTTAAATTTAATTTGTATGCTTTAAACTTTGAGGAACAATAAAATGCAAAGTCCAGCCTGTTACAATTTTGTTTGTTAAATGTAAATGTAATATTACTTAGCACAAAATATTTTTCACAAATGATATTAACTTTTTTCATTCATAATTCATTTATCCGATTGTATATTTTTTGAGCATACATATTTATGCTAATGTTTCCCTATTGAGAAATACATTAACAATTTGTCAGCACAACACATTTATATACATATGTATAAGCAAAACTTAGGACCTAAAAAAAAAAACTATAGAAAATACATTTAAATTAGAACTACATCAACATCACTCTATAGATTACGTGTCGTTATTATTTAGGGATTGTTAAATCGTTTAATCCTCAATGTTGTGATTTCACACCTCAATAAATAACTTTTCAAATTATGGTGAAAGCAATAACAACAACAAAACAACATATATATAAACGAGTATACAAAAATCACACACAATAAAACCACTTTCTGTGTTTGTGTGGTCAACTGGAAAATCGTGCAATTTTATCTACATGAGAGAATGTTAACAGTCCATTTAAATTCACTAAAGAAAATTTTAAATATTTGAATGTATTTGAAAATTTCACGCTATTTGGTCTCAAAATGTGTCACAAACTCCATATACATATGTAGGTAAGTCTGAAGTACAAACATTTACCTACTGTACTGCGATGCCAATACACTTTGGATATTTTATATATTTTCATTAGTATGCAAATTGTTAAATTGGCTATTGCATATAACTCCTTTATAAAGTGATAAATGCAGAGTAGAGAGTAGGTACGTATAGGTTTTATTTTCAATATAAAAATTATTCACATTGTAGTTTATCCAGGGATTGAATTTATGTTCAATGACATTTAAATCATAATAACAATTTTGCAACAAAAAAATATTGAATGTAGGAAATGTAGATTTGAATTTTGACACAAACAAAATAAATGATTTATACTTTACATATATGTATTCGAATGCTTGACTTATTTTAGTGTTTTAAACTTTAAACTTTCTCAAAAAATATTTCAACGATTTTGATTTTCACATAAGTTTGTACT
Source organism: Leucozona laternaria (assembly GCA_932273885.2). Lineage (NCBI taxonomy): Eukaryota > Metazoa > Arthropoda > Insecta > Diptera > Syrphidae > Leucozona > Leucozona laternaria. Next base: position 93,478,544 of record OW026368.1, read on the forward strand.
ATAGACAAACGAAGCGAGTACACTGTGGCGTATACTTTATTAAAAAAAAATTATTTTTATTATTACATTCTTATTAAATATGTTTTAGATTTAAGATAGCTTAAAAAGGCCTTTAAAATAATTAAATTCGTTGAAGTGACAGAACGTGGAAATCCAGGGCCAATTGACTTACTTTGAACTATTCATGTGTGCGTGATATTTATCTGCATGGAGGCGACCTACATTTATGACAAAGTATACTCTCGGAGGATTTGTCACTTCCTTGAAAGAGGCAGTTGCCGATTTAATTTTAGGTCGATGGTGCTGAGAATCAAACCCAGGCCTCCAGCATGACAGTCCTTTGGGCCAACTATCACACCACGGGCTATAAGTAACGGCCTTTAGTCTTTTAAATGTAACGTCCCTTTGATCTTGCATGGACTCATCAGTTAACAAGAGACGGCCTTGTTTCAGTAGTACGTATATACCTATGTATATTAATATTAGGGTTGTTCTTAACATAAAGTAATGGAGACGCCCCCTGAATTTGCTCCTAATATATAAAGTCATGGTGTATTAATTTTACAATAATATAGAAAATTCAAAAGTTAAAAAAAATTAATCAGTTTTTTGATTTTTTTTTTATAACTGCTGCCGGTTTTCCCCAGTATCATAAAATCAATGGGTTATTCCATGATCTTGTTCTTGTTCTTGTTCTTGATTTTTATTATTATTGTTACACTCAAAAGAAAAAAAATAGTAAAAGGCTATGTTTATTAAGCATTTTCTCGAGAAAATCGACCTCAAAATCAAAAAATTAGCATGGGCAGGAAAAATGGAACAGGCTTGAAATTGGGTATCATAAGACTGAGACAAGATACCAACTTTATTTAAACGCTATTTTAAAGGTTTTTATTTATTTTTAAAACAAGGTTAGGCTAGGTTAAGGTAGCTGCCAAGCAGGAAGCTTGACACACTTAGACCATAGTTGGTCCATTGTGATACCACAAGAATCTAGGAACTTTCTTCCTCATCCATACAGCTTCTGCAGAAATCATTTGAGAATACTCCAAGCCTCGTTGCGTGCTTGTCTATCAAGCAGTGCTGGGTAATGACACCTATAACGGAGCCGATAGGCAGTCTGCCTAGAGATATTAAACTATTCGAGCGCTATTTTGTCGCTACACAGGTGGTGATGTTGTTCCACTTGAGGTTTGTCTTTTCTATTGCATCTTAGTTTGAAAACACAAGTTTACACGCAGCAATTGGTATACCTATATTTGATGTATTTTTAAAAACAAAGTCCTTGACAAAGTTTCTACCACTAGAATTAGTAAAGCAAGTTTTGTTAACATTCATCAGGGTACACCAAAGTAATCGTCTTCTTAAAACCACCATAAATGATGTCAAAATTGGAGATAGACCTTTACAGTGAAACGATTTTAATCTAAGAAACTACACCCTTAAATACTTCCAACCAGGTCCGGGACACCCTATATAGAAATAAAAACATTTTAAAAAAATTTAGTACGCATTATTATTTTAAAATTGCTGAAATACGTGTTTAAAAAATTTGCAAACAATTTGGCCAAGTCGTTTTCGAGAAATTTTGAGTGTTAGAAACGTCATAGAAACTAAAAAAAAAATTAATTCACTTTTCGGTTTTTTTTTTGTGATTCAAGACCAATTTTTTTGTAATATTTTGGAATTCAGTATTGCTAAAAATAATTGGATGTACAAATGTGCAAAATGAGAAAAAAAAACAGTCCATATATTTAGAGGATATATGGCAATAATTCAAAAATCAGGCCCTATAGTCTAAGTACAAGAATTTCTGGTTGAAACAGTGCGAGTAAGTGATAGAAATAAAATTCTGAAAAAATTGGAGCCACTTCATTTTCGTCGCACTTAATTTTCTAAAAAAAAGCAAATAAGAACCACACCCTTATGTATAATTTGTGCTTTAAAAAACATATATGGTTTCATATGAAAAAAAAAATTGCTCACGAAATCTATTTATTGTTAAAATTTTAGTGTGCAACCAAATTCGATGATAATGATTCGATGAGCTGAAATTATCAAATTTTAAGTAGTTGTATATCAAATTGAAATACAAGTATGGGCTGTCCAGCGGGAATTTTTACTGGTGCCCCAACAAGCCTAGAGAACGCCATCAAAAACGTTTAAATTGTATAAAAACGACAGTTTGGTGTGCCATTTCAGCGAGCGGGGTATTTGGCCCTTCAAATATTGCTCCACCGCAAATGCTCCCGACCAGTGACTCATGGCGAAATACAATTGAGCAAATCCTGCGCTTTGAATGATACCCCTCCTGCTTAACCTCAACTCGATAGTATTTCGATAATCGCAATTTAAAGTTGAAAAATTCCCGCTGGACACCCCCTATACATATTAAAATAATATTTATGCATTCTTCTATCAGACTAAGCCTTTTATTCAAATTACCATGTCTTGTTAGATTAAACCCAACAATTTACCCACGTTAAACACTTAAAATTGTAAATTGTAACACACCCGCTATAACATCCCGCGTGTACAAAAAAACGCCGCGTACACGTTCATTTTTCGCTATACCTAATCGTAAATGTATGAAGGTATGTGAACTACCTATGTATACCTACTCGTATATATTTTTTAATTTAAAATTTTAAGCACTGCCACTTTATTTCTGGCTGCATCCTGGGAGTATCATAAAATCAACATAACAATGTGTCATGTGATTATAACCTCATGTGTGACACAAAAATTACGACATTAAATTTTAAATCAACCATTTGCAACCCGGCAGAACATTACCTCACGCTTCTCTCCTGCCACCAACCGTCCCAATTTTCATTTATACACTTAAACATACATATATACTGTGGCGGACAAGGACGAGCGTCGTCGTTGGATATTATCTACCCATCTCTTATTATTTGGAGTGCGTGTTTCTTCTCTTGTACCATCTCGACTCGAGGCACGTGAACACGAACATTAAGGACTCTTGGATATCTAATATTCTTCTATACCAATAGCAGCAGCAGCAAAAGTTAGCGTTAGCAGCAGCGAGCTACATCAGCTTGTGTTTATAATAATAAGATACTTTAATATGCCTACTTAATGCTGTTCTCCTAAAGTACCTCCTCTGTGCCTTGGTCTATTTTATTTTTTGTTTGTTTTGTTATTTCTTTTTGAAGGAAAGCGCGCAAAAGGTCTATCTTGTGTGTTTTCTATTCGTGCGCACAAAAGCACATACCTACATCGGTTATTCCATTTCCTGTTTTAGCAAAAAGGCTGTTGTGTAGGCACACAATCAAAAAGATAGAAATAGAATTTATTATGGAAATTCAACTGTTTTTCTTCGTATATGAGGTTAAAGAAGCAAGGTTGTTCGCTGAATATGTTACAAGGAACGCCGAAGGACGAACCAGTTAGGAGAAAAGATTTCTTTGGCCCTCTCCTTAGGAGATATCTGGAAATGAAATTAAATAAAGCTCGTGGCATGGTCGCATATGCAGGCTTATAATAATAATAATGAAAAAAACATTGATTAACCGAATTATTTGCGGGGTAGGTAAGGTATAATCGGCTTTAATGAAATCATATTTGCCATACTGTTAATTTGATTGAAAATCCTTTTGATTTGTGCGTTTTATTAAATGCGAGAATTAAGGGCCGTGACTTTGGAATATTTATTTTACTAAGCTGAACCCTTGCGCACTTTGCAGCACCATCTATAGAAAATTTATTTAACTTAAAAATCAACTTTCAAAAAGGCTTTAAAGAGAAAACTCAAATCGTTGGTATGCTGCAAGAAGAGCTCAAGTCACAAAATTGTGTTTCTGAGTTATAGAAGATTTAAACTTTATGGCCGATGGAAGAATCAGTAAGTATTTTCGATTTGAAAATCGATATTAAAATCTGATAGTTTAAGCATTTATAAATATGATAAAACCAAAAAATTTATTTCAATTTTTTAATTGCCCTAAAGGGCAAGTATTGCTTTCGTGTGAAAAAAAAATTTCGAGGTTATAATCAAAACTAACAGCACGATAATCGAGAAGTCCGAAAAAGTGGGTTTCGTCATGCCGTCCGTCGGTCTGTGCGTCTGTACGTCTGTACGTCTGTGCGTGTCGGTGCTTCCACTGTAATTTGAGCTAGAGCCTAAACGGGTGAACCGATTTGCATGAAATTTGGAACTGAACATTTTTATGTGATTCCCTAGAGGGAAAATTCGAATTTTTGTTTTAGCTCATCTTGAACGGGTCGCTGTCATACAAATATTTTGGTTTCTTCAAATTTTCTCGAAAACGGCTTAAACGATTTTGCTTAAACTTCGTACCTGTAATTACAAAGTCAATTTTAAGAAAACTACAATTCAGGTTTTTCTCAAAAATTCACATACCGGAATTAGGTATTCCACGTTTTTTGAGAAAATGGTCTTGTTTTTGTGTTATTCGCGTATATATTTGGCATGGTTGAACCAATTTTGTTATAATTTTGAAATTTGATGCTTCTCAATAGTTTAAAAAATAATGCATTTAAGAATTTTTAAAAACATTTTTGTAGAAACAAAAAAAAAAATCAAACAAAAATCAATTTCTTAGTGCTTTTGACTCTTTCAATATTTTCTCGTTAAATATATAGGTACATCAGGCATCTTCTATGTGGGGTTACACACAATATTAAACCACAAGAGCAAGATCATGCGATTAATTCGTGCATATTTTTTTTATACAAAAATATAATGAATCTTGGAGATGGGCTGGTGGTTTTGCTTGTTTTCAAGATTTTGTACAAGTGATGAAACTTGTCCGAGATGGCTTCTGACTTGCAAAGACTAGTAAATCTTTTTTCTTTTCTATACTTATGGGAAGGCTGCTTTTATACTCCTTTTTTTATGTCAACTTAATTCAAATCTATGGGCCTACCTTTACCAAAAACACAGCACTTCAGAACAGAACAGCACTTCGGCTTGAGGATTTTCAAAGCAAAGTTAAAAGCTCAACCTTTTCACATTAATAACTTTCAATAATGATCAGATCATTTCCCTAAATGCATGTTAATTTAAAGCGAATCATAGTAAAGGTATTGGGAAATCCCATTACAACCAATTTTAAAGTAGGCTATGAAATATTTTTTTTTCTGCTGGGTGTATTTTCATTGAATTAAGGGACTTGACCTTTTTTTGCAGCAAAAATAGAGAAAACAGAGAAAAAAGATTTGTGTAAGAAAGACCCAGGTCCACTTAGGTCTTTTTTGCTCCATACATTTGGGTGTTGTGGACTACTTTAGTAGTCCAGCTTAGTAGGTTTTTAGTCTATAAGCTACCCACAAAGAAACATTAGTTTTGTTCGATGTTATCTATCGGAATACTTAAAAATTTAAGATTTACATGCTCTTCTCAATTTATAAAAAATTAACAATACCAGGTCGCACGAACTTGCTCTTATATGTGCGATCACAATGTTGTTCTAAGGTCTGAATTAAATTGGTTATGGGAGCTTTTATTGTATCCATTTTCCATAAACATAATTAAGCTGATGGTTGTATTATATGAGTATACAAAAATGAAAAATGAGCAATAAAGCACCGTGTTGCACATAATGCATATGCATGCATGGGAATTCATTATTTTAACCAAGTACGCAGACCTATCAAAATTTTATCTTCTATATAAAATTTTTTCCACAATTTTGAAAAGCTAAAATTTAGCAAAGCATTTTAGCCGAATGGTACGCAGCTTCATCTGTCAAAATTAAGCGCACGAAGTAATAATTGTTCGGCACACTAATTATTATTCTCGAGCTAAATTTTGAAAGCTTCTAAAACTATTATTTTTTTGTGAATTTCGCTTTTGCAAAAATAAAAATCAAATTAGAGGAATATTTGGAAGCCAACTATTGTTGAATATAACTTTTTCTCAAAAAATAGCAGTTTTTTCTGACATATTCTTCACAACGCTCTCATGTCAAGATTTAAGCTGATATAATTGGAGAGAAATGTGGGAGCTAAGCTTTAGAGCGACCTGCATACCTTCTAGGCTTTGAACTCGAAAAAATTAGATATATATTGTTTAAATTGATTGTTTAATTTATTAAATAATTTTTAAAAATAATTAATTATTTGTATTTATATAAAATTCGGTTAACATTTTTAAGAAAAAGAATTGGTACGCCAATTTTAAATGTTTGAAAACACAAAGTATGATTTTTAATACCCTTTTAAGGATTTTAGTTATTTTTTTCCAATAAATTCAAATGTATTGAAGAAATCAGATGGCGTTATTCGTAGTCAGCGGACATTTAAAACGACCAAAGTAGGAACGCTTGTATCTGAACATATGCTCCATTTTATATCTCATAGCTATGTGAATCAAAAATCATCATGCACTTGAAGGAGATATGGTTGCTTCAGCAACCTAAACTATAACATTGTTAGGCATTGTTTATAATTTAATATTAAAAGTTTTTATAAAAAACATATTTTGTAATTTTGTTTAAATGGATTTATACCTGCTATTTAAAATTATCATCACATTGGAAAATTATTACAAAATCAATCTGGCCATTGCAGAGATATAGGTATAAACAAGGCACTTTCGTCAAAAAAAAACATAAAAATGCCTAATTTCAGTATGCATACATATGTACCTATTTATTTAAGTATTTATATACTTTTTATTTATATTTAGGTACTTTTTTTGCGAACAAAATTTAAAACCACTTTTATGGAAGTCTCCATCATCGTTATGTAAGATTTGATAAAAACTTCGACTTTTTTTTACATAAAACCAATACTTGCCCTTAAGATATGATTGTAAGAAAAAAATTTAGAATTCTGGACTTTTCTGGACAGATAAGGATAAAAAAGGAGTAAAAAATTAGGACAAAACAAATATATTAAAGGTTTGAATGAAACAATAACCACCTGAGTGAGCTACCACCAAGTCATTATAGGCTTGATTAATAGCTATTTCACGGCTGCCAGACCGATCATCAATAACTCCTTTTAGTGGTGCTTAGTCTATTACGTTCAATTTTAATTTGGAAAACTGTTTGCCTCAGCTGAGAGTTGAACATAGACCAAGCGTCTTCAGAGGCAAGCGCACTACATACTGCGCTACCAAAGTCACGTGATCATGTCCAACCCAAAGTAGGTTTTATTGTTTGACCATTGCATTTGAATCAACTATAATATATGAATTTTTTTTTAAGAAAATAGTTTTACTAAGATACTTCAGTCACTTAAAGTTAGAAATAAAATTTAAAAAAAAACAACTGGGAGTATTTTATCCTAGTCTTATTTTAATGAGCTTAGATCATGCTTTAACCTCAAAATCAGAAGAGCATGTAAAAGTGGTTAAATAAAGAGTAAAATAATGCAATTTATCACATGTATAAGCTTTGGTCGCCCATCTTAATTAGGTAACTCATTATCTTAAATTACAATCAATTTAAAAGGCAAGAGCTGAAATATTAGCAAAATTTCATAAACTTGGACTACAGAATTCTTACAGTTATTCATTTGATTTGTCCCGCAAAAGTCATTAACCCCGAAAAAAAAATTATTTTTAGAGGTTGAATAAGCTGGGGATTCGATCCACACTAACCATTAGACAAAAATGTAGTAATTGTATTCATGATTTAGTGTTTAAGTTTGTCAATAAGCAATCATTAATAATTGATTAACATCTTTCTATAAAAGTTAGTTATGTACACTATGGCGTATACGCAACTAAAACTGGAACTTATTGTTAATTAATGGTTCAGGATTTTAAATTGGTTAAACATAGAAGATTTCAGAAATTTATTATGATCTACCAGAAAATGTTTTTTTTTTCGAATATTGAAGTTTCAAGAACAATAATATTAGTATATATTTTGTACTTGCTCAATAAGAAAAGTATTGGTTTCGTGTAAAAAAAGTTGGAGTTTAGTTATTTTCAGAGGTTGTAATCATAACTAACACAACGATGATTGTGAAGTCCGAAAAAGTGAGTTTCTCCATATCATCCGTCACACCGTGTCGGTCTGTGAATCTTCGCGCACACCGTAATTTAAAATAGATCCTAAACGGGTGGCCCATTTTACTTAAAATTTGGTACACAAAATTTGTATTTGATTATATAGAGGCGAAATTCAAATTTTTACTTTAGCTCATTTAGAACGAGCAGATTTTGATTTCTTTCAATTTTCTCGAAAACTGCTTTGACGATTCACAGTTGTCCTCAAGCAGTGTCAGGTATTATTAAAATGTAGCAATGTGCAGCTTTCAGGATGTCGTTCCCAATCACTCCCAGATTTAAAATTTTCAAGGTTTGAAATCGTAGCTGCTAATCGATTAGCACATATCTCAAGGAAATTATGCTTGAGCGAGGGTGTCCAGATAGACTATACAGGGTGTCCCGTAAATTAGACATATTTGTATTTATATAAAATATTTCCCATGTAGCCTCCATGTTATGACGTTTTTTTTAAAAAAAAAATTAAAGAAATTACGACTTTACTCAATTATCTGAACACTGCAACCACGAGTGAATGATTCTTAGTGTTTTTTTATATTTATAATATTTTAGAATATCTGTAGGTGGTCAAATTTAACAATAGTTGTTGCATTTTTTTAAATTTTAATTTTTAAAATTAATTTTTTAGTACAAAAATGATAAAATATGTTTTTTCGCCAAAGTTTGACCATCGCTAAGAAAATAAAAATGTGTCAGAGCAAAAGTGGCCAATTATTTTAAAAAGTTGTCTATTTAATGTTCTTTCTAAAAATGTACAACACATCCTTGGGGTCTTAATAATTTCTAACAAAACTACCTCTTAACCTACTGAAAGAGTTTTTTAACATTTACTCAAAATGAAAATTAATTTACAGTGAATAGTGAATTATTTGGCCTATAAAAGTACTATTCGCAAATATTAAGTGTTAAAGTATGTTACTTGATGTTTTCCAACCTCAATTCGACTACCAGGGCAAAACTCGGCCTTGTTGTTCATGAGGGACCCATGAAAAATGGTGTTGTTTTTGGGTTATTTGCGTATATCTTTGCTATAGTTGAACCCATTTTGTTATAATTTAGCAATCTGTAGCTTTTCAATAGCTTAAACAATAATGCATTTAAAAATGTTTAAAAACATTTTTTTATAAACGAAAAATAAAATCAAGCAAAACATCAATTTTTTAGTTCTTTTGACTCTTTTAATATTTTATCGTTAAATATATATATACATATTATACATCCTGCATCTTCAATGTGGGGTTACACACAGTATTCAACCACAAGAGCAAGTTTGAGAAGTCGTGCATATTTTATTTTATTTTTTGACAAAACGGTCCTATTTTTCGAACCAGCGACTCAGAGTTATTATTCTACACATCTATGGGTACTTTCTTCCCTTTGCATTTGAATATTTTCAACTATTAAATAATTATATTTTATTATGTAAGTATACATATTCTTACTAAAAACCCAAAACCTATTGTCCAATAACTTCTTTTATTAAATTGTTTTTAACTCACAATCTAATAGACAGATTTTGACCAAAATTAATACTTTGTCTTATAAAAAACAGTAGATTGATTACTTCTTTTCATATCTTCCCAAATTCTTTAAATCAAAACTACTTAAGAAATGTTGATGAAACTAAATAGACTGAATTATTATAAATTAATTTTATGTTTTACACTATTGAGAGTAAAAAGCTTAAACCAAAAAATAAACACAAGCTGGTTTAAAGAATAAAGTCAAAAACACAAGAAAAACATGTAATTTTAACAAAACTAAGATTCCTTAAATTTTCTAAGCTTATTAAAAATTCTTATAAAATAAAACAATAACAATTAAACATATATTTTGGTAGCTCTACTTCAAAAAAACAATTATGGGATTAAATTTTGCAACTGACTTTTAATATTTCTCTGCTAAAAGGATGTCATTGAATAGTAAAAAGAGTTTTCATGAATTTTCAGTTTTATTGAGTTCTGTTTATCATTACACCATTTTTCTTCATAATCAATATAAAAAAAACAATATCTCGTGCACATATATATGTTTATTCTCCTCCCAATAATTTGCGTTTATAAACACACGTTGGACATTCATTTTAACCTCACGTATGTACGCTGGTCGATTCAAATAGACCAGAAGCTCGTATATCTCCAGCAAACCAACATATACTTTTGGTTATGAAATTATTTTCCCAACCCAATACTTTTCCGTTGAATAATTGTGTGACTAAGGAACAAACATCCTCAATCCTATCAGCTGAAAAGATAGAAGAAAAAACCCTAAAAACAAACACAATACTACTGCCATGGTTTATAGCCACCGAGCACTGACAGTATCAACTGCCATCCTCCTACCATAGTTTCCCCAATCCACCACTCGCTTCACCCTATAAGCTTTTTCGTTTTCGTTCCTAGGAATTTTCATAACTTAAGTGGCATTCATTTATAAATGTATGTTCTCGATGTAAATATAGAACCAAGTACGCAAAATATGGTATTTTATGTTTTGCTTGTGTTATTTGGAATAGCGAAGGAAATCCTTTATGGGGAAGGAAGAGAGGCACGATATGGCTTGTGTTGGGTAAAGTGATGGTCTTGTAGATTGCATTAGGCACGATTGCTCTCTTCACTTTTTCCAAAGAACCGGATATGGTACGGATGTATGAATGAGGTTGAATGTGCCAGATGAACAAAAAAAAACAACAACAACAACAACAAAAACAAGAAATATACTCGTTTACGTTTCGAGAAGAATGTATATCTCTTCATTTGTGGAGCAGCAGTTAATCTTTTCATTTATGGTGAATTGCAAATTAAACAATGAAATTCAACAATAAATTCTTAAAAGTATAAAAAGTTTAAATTACGAATTTTGTGTCCCTGTGTAAGTTTTTTTTTTTTTTGTTGTTTTTATTTTGGTTGTGCATAATTATTGTGTTGGAATTTCAAAAACTTTGCGCGCTTAACACTAAGAACTTGAATTAGTACTTATTTAGGACGTACATTATTGTATGAAAGAAGAAGGTTAAAGTATACAATTTGTACATTTTAGGATTGGTAGAAAAATATAACTCGAGATTTTAATGAAACATAACATGTAATGATGACAGAGAAAACGAAAAAAACTTATTTAAGCAGTAATGGTTGTGGGTTTCCACCAGATCTTGTTGATCCCTGTGGTCTCAAGCTAAATATCAAAGGGTGGAGGTTTCGAAGTGCAGATACATCACAGTCAACATATAACAACTCACGTAGACTTATTCAGACTTTTACCAATGTTGCTGAGAATAATTAAGTGTTCCAGGACTAAAATTCTAAATCATTAAGCTGGAAATGCCGAGGGCCATGCTTTGTTTAATATGAAAGGTTTGTTATAGAGATTCTATACTCAAATATTTCAGCCAAGTAAAGGGTTTTTCAACAGTGACGCTACAAAAGTAGAGCAACAGGGACAGCAAACGACGCCATATTTCTTGCCGTTCTTTTGACATTTCTCTTCAGTAAGGTTTGCCATTTCATGATGGACAGATATACGAGCCAACAACGGGTCGAAGTTATTAAAATTTACTACCGAAATTCGGAGTCAGTTGCCTCAACGTTAAGAGCGCTAAAAATCGAAAAATCATCTTCAGCGATGAGGCTCATTTCTGGCTGAATGGCTTCGTCAATAAACAAAATATGCGACATTGGTCAGGCAGCAATCCACACGTACTCCATGAGTTATCATTGCATCCCGAAAAAATTACAGTTTGGTGTGGTTTATGGGCCGGCGGCGTCATTGGGCCGTACTTCTTCCGTGATGATCAAGACCGGCATGTTACTGTGAATGGGGATCGCTACCGTTCAATGATAACCGAATATTTTTGGCTTCAATTGGATGATATGGACTTCGAGGACATGTGGTTCCAACAGGACGGCGCCACAAGCCACACAGCGAATGTCACAATCAATTTATTGGCAACCAAGTTTGGAGAACGTGATGTTATCTCACGAAATGGTCCAGTCGCTTGGCCGCCTCGGTCGTGCGATTTGACGCCGTTAGACTATTTCCTGTGGGGCTACGTCAAGTCTATGGTCTATGCCAACAAGCCAGCTACGATTGATGAACTTCGTACGAATATCGAACGTGAAATTGCAGCAGTATCGGCCGATTTATGCTTGAAAACCGTCGAAAATTGGGTTCAGCGTCTGGACTTCTGCAAGCGTGCCCGTGGTGGTCATGCAAAAGAAATTGAGTTTCATACACAATGGCATCAAACGTACTTTCACAAGAATAAAGAATTTCATTGATATCTGAAACCGTTTTTGTTTTATTTAAAAAAACTTTTGTAGCGCTCTTATTGAAAAACCCGATAGAAGACTTAGCACTATTTAAATGAACTTGTTCGAATTATTGATTCAAAATAGCTATATAAAACTGAAGTTTCATTCCAGCGATCTTACTTGGACTCTCAAGTTGACTAGTGAGGGCCTAATCAATGCGCAGTTTTTATTAAGTTAAGTTCAACTTCCATGAACTTATTGAATTTTAATCTTGTTGGATATATTGTTCACATTGGATTTCTGTTAGATTTTGGATCGATTTGAGTTGGCTTATTGGTGTGATTGTGAATGGAATGTCTAATGTTGATGTGGTGCGTAAAATATTGCATGAAAACTTTGAATCATTTTTTTACAAATACATATTCACCTCATAGCTTAACTTTAGTCCTAGTTTATAAATGAAAAATTCAACTTTAAAAAAATACCCAAAATCAGAATTGAAGTTTTTACAAATGTTACGGGTGGTATGACCGAGAATGATTTTTAAGCATGAAAAGAATTTTTAAACAAATAGGAAATTGGGAAAATGTCAAGGAAGTGTCAAACGACGCGGGAAATACTTTATTTTTTTACAAAATGAAGCTTTTCTCACTAAAAAAAAAACAAATTTCTCATTCCAATGCGAATTTGATTCTTTTTTTTTTAAACCGGATTATATGCCCACAAAACTCATAATGAGGTGAAATGATTGAAAAAGCTTAGTTTTGGAAATGTAACCGTTGACGCAGACATTTACCTACATAATGATATAACAGTATACAGGGTGAATCGCATACAGTGTGACAAAAAATTAGAGCTTGTAGCTTGGGTTGCTATGGGTCTATTCCCCCCATTTAGCCAGGAGGGGCATTTTTCTAAAAAATTGACTTAAAACAGAAAAAAAAATATAAAAAACAACATGTTACACATACAATGCCATGATACACTTTTTTGTAAAGCTAGAAATCTCTTATTTTATTGTGTTTTCAAATAAAGTTGTTTAGAGAATAGTATTTGAAAAATTAATTTTCAAACTCAAAACTTTGAAGAAAAAAAACTAAAAAAATGTTGTTCAAACTAATTTTGTTTCAAATTTTACGTAATTTAGTCGTATTTTTGATTTTAATATTTCATGTTTTTATTAATATTTAGTCAAACAACTGGATGCTAAAATCTCTTCTATTTCTTTCGAAAATTGAATTAGTCAAGAGGAGCCATTTTCTAAAAAAAATTGACTTAAAACAGACAAAAAAATATTAAAAAACAAAAGTTATACTTGCAATGCCATAATGTACCTTTTTGTATGGCCAGAAACCATTTCTTTTATTATGTTTTTAAATAAAGTTATTTTGAAGAATAGTTTTAGAAATATAAATTTTCAAACTTAAAATTAAAAAAAAAAAAAAAAACGAACAAAACAATTCAAACTAATTTTTTTTCAAAACTAATTAGCAAATAATTACTAATATTATTTTCAAAATTCAATGCTTTTATTAGTTTTTAGTCAAAAACAGATGCTTTAATGTCTTGTACTTTTTGAGAAAATTGAAAATAACTGAATCTACTTTACTAGCTACGTGGAAATAGGATCTTTAGAGCAACTTAAGCAAAGGATTGGAATCATTTATTTTTTTTTGTGTTTGACTTAAGGTTATAATAAAAAAATAATACCTAATAACGTCAAATTTTGAACAAAATAAGTTTGAATTAAATTTTTTTCAATTTTTCTTCAAAATATTGAGTTTGAAAATTAATTTTTCAAAAAATTTTCTCTAAAACAACTTTATTTAAAAACACAATAAAACAAAAAGGTGTATCATGGCATTGTATGTGTACCTGTTGTTTTTTAATATTTTTTTTTTCTGTTTTAAGTCATTTTTTGATAAAATTGCACCTCCTGGCCATACGATTTTTTTCTTGTCTCAACCCAACCTACGTGCTCTAGCTTTTTGTGACACCGCATGCAAATCACCCTGTATATCAATAGTTTCATGGTAGGGTCAATTTTTATTTTTGAACAGCATTTCACTTTAAATATCTCTATGGAGGACGGTATACCAAACCACCATTTTCTTAGACTTCTCCATCATCGTAATGTTGAGTGTGATTTAAACCTTGAAAATTTGTGTATGCATGGGGCCAATATTAACGTTAATTCAAGTCATAACAAATTTTTTCAGAATCCGCATTTTAGTACCTTTTATGTTTTTGAAATATTTCTCTTACTTGAGTGATATAAACTTTAATATTCATACGGACAACATTGCAAAGTTTATGTCTAACCTTGACGAAAGCTATATACCAGGCCCTGATGGCATACCTTCCACTATTTTAAAAAACTGTGTAAATCATTTATTGTTGCCTTTGTCAGTTCTTTTTAACTTTTCAATGTCTTCTTCTATATGTTTCCATCTATGTGGAAAAATTCATTTATAATCCCTCTGCATAAAAAAAGGCAATAAAAATGAAATTAGCAATTATAGACCTATCGCAAGATTATCCGTGATTCCAAAACTTTTTGAGGCTTTAATTTGTGAAACTCTATCTTTCTTCAACATGGATTTACAAAAGGGCGCTCTACAGTCACCTTTCTAATGGAATTGGCTGAAAATTGTATTGATTCATTCAAAAACAGAAGTCAAGTGGATTGTGTATTCACCGACTTTAGTAAGGCATTCGATAAATTATCACATCGAATTTTTCTATTAAAACTTAGAAAGATTGGATTCAGTGACCACTTCATTAAGTGGCTTCAATCTTATTTATTTAATAGATCGTATTCTGTACTTTTCAATGGTCATACTTCTAAAATGTTTAGCGTCAACTCTGGAATACCTCAGGGTAGCCATTTAGGTCCTATACTTTTTATTTTATTCATAAATGACTTACCATCTGTGTTGAAGTATTCAAAATGTCTCTTTTATGCAGATGATGTAACAATGTTTAAAACTATTTCAAATTCTAATGATTGTGCTGAGTTGCAATGTGAGCTTAATGCGTTTTTTGACTGGTGTGTTCGTAACTGTTTGTGTCTTAACATCGATAAATGTAAAACTATGAGTTTTACGAGAAAGCTTTCAGAAATTTCTTTTAATTATTTGTTTAATGGCGTATCCTTATCACGTGTGAGCAAAATGTTTGTTCTTTGTGTTTCATTTGATGGGAAGCTTGAATTCATACGACACATCAACTCAATAACTAATAAAGCAAATTCAATTCTTGGTTGGATAAAGAGAGAGTCAAGGCAATTTTCTGATCCTTTTGTTACAAAGCTGCTTTTCATAACATTTGTGCGACCCATCCTCGAATACGCTTGTCAAGTTTGGGCACCATAAAATTACGCTTGTCATATAGCCAGACTTAAACAGGTGCAAAAAAGGTTTCTGAGATTTGCACTTAGAGGGTTAAGATGGAATAATCCCTTTGATCTGCCTCCTTATCACAACAGACTTAAACTTATCGATATGCCTAGTCTTGAGAGCAGACGTTCTTATTTATGTTTTGTTTTCTTTTTTTTAAATAATAAATGGCAAAATAGATTCTTTGCATCTTTTGTCTCGTATTAAGTTTAATATTCCCCAACGAAACTTGAGGAATTTGCCCGAATGCATATGTACATATTTCAAACTATCGGACTAATTATGAACGATTTGCTCCTTTCAATAAAATGTCTCAATTATTTAACTTATTCAATAATAAACATTTTAATTTGTTTGATCATACATTAAATTTGTCAAGTAAATTTAAATTAACTTTCTTTAACAACTACATATATATAAACTATAAATGTATTTACAAAGCTAGTAATTAGCTCAGTTATAAATAAATAAATAAATAAATTAACTTTAAAAAGTTCACTTTAAAAGCTTTGGGATGTAAGGGAGCTTAAATGGCGATTATATTTAAAAACTCAACTGTTTTCTGAGCCGCAAAAGTAATTTATGTGTTTGTTTTTTTTTTTTTAATAAATTTACTGATTAAGTTTTTCATTCAAAACGAAGCCTTTTGAGTAAAATTTCATTTCTTAAGCAGTACCTCCACCTATCAAAGTGAAAGAAAAAAAAAAATTATTTTCCAATTGGAGTCTCATCAATAAACGGGGGAAGAAAAAAAAAAAACTTGAAGCACGTTTGATCACAGTAGGACGCCTTTATCGATAAAGAAAGGCACAAAATTGAAGTCAAGGACTCATTCGTTTGAAAGGCATAATTTTTTGTACCTTGTTCGATCATCATAACATTTTTTCTGCTCCACTTTTTTCACTTTTTTCTTCCTCTATATTATTATTCTCAGTGAAAAATCTCAAAAAATCGAAGTGTGTCGTGTTTTTTTGTTTTCATATTTTTTTCAACAATTTTCCCTCCAACCCTTTCCCTTTCTGCCTAACCCCCGGCCTCGTTGCGAATATATTTTAATTCTGAATTTTTCCATGTTTTTTTTTTCATTTCAGGTTGTAAATTCTCGTCGGGAGAGTGATGCCGGGGTGTATTGGTGTGAGGCTAAAAACGAACTTGGAGTGTCACAGAGCAGGAATGCTACATTACAAGTTGCCGGTAAGTTGTAATATAAATTCCTATTAAATTTATTCATTCATATTGCGGGAGGCAAGCAAAAAAAAAATGTATGTGTATAAAAATAAAACCCTTTTGGTGAACGTTCCGTTTACCCCCTTTAGGGAAAATATCTCAGAAGTTGTTATTTCATTTGGTTTTATCGGTGGAATGGAATATAGGGGGGAGGGATGAGGTGGATGAATTTCTTGATGTCTACAGCGGCAGGGAACATTATTTTCCTCTCGCAAGGAAATTGCCTGATTTCTTCTTTATTGAAATCGGCTTTCCCGCATTAAGGCCTCGCCTTTTGCTCCGTCCTGATGCCTTCGTCGTATCGTCGTTTGCTCCCACAAGAGGCAACCATTGAATTGAAGCCAATTGAAGTGTATTGATTTGATGTTTCCGGCGAACAAACCAAGAATCATAAAAGAAAAATATACGCGCCGGTTCAGTGATGTGCGTTCGAAAGTGGTGGTTGAAAATGGGAAAACAATGACTTTTGTGTTTTATGTAATAAAGATTTTCACTGACGGTTGACTTGCTTGCAGAGATATATACTGTAAGTGATAAGCTTGAATGGAATGTATATAGATGGCGATGCTTCTTTGGATTTATTGTTGTTTTAAGGTATTTATCCTTTAAACGCTTGGATAAACCAGCTTGAAAAATTACAAAAGAGTTGAGTATAATTTTTTTTTTAATGTTAAAAAGGTATGCGAATGTAATATATTTAGACGCACGGACCTTATGAATAGGAGCTTTTTTCTTGATTATGAGGAGTTGAAGTATTTTCATTAAACTTATAGCTTCCCTGATTTGTTTAAAATGTTTTTTTGAACTTTGAAAGATTTAAGTGACTATAAGAAGGACACTACTTTACAATAGTTACAATAAATTGAGGAAACAACTTCAAGCACATTTCATGGTTAAATTTAGAGTATTTACATTGGAGACAAGGGATATGCTCTTCTGATGGCTTATGCTCTGAAAGTACGTTAAAAATTAAAAATTGATTTCTTCATTCATATTATTTTTATTTTATTTTATTGATTCAGTTGGTTAATTGAAACATTTTATGAATTTAGAAGCTATGGTATTATGTTCTTGGCATACGCAGGATCTCTCTATTTAAAAATCGAAACTCTTCGCAGCTATTTATATTTTGGAGAAGTTGAATTTAAGAAAACAGGACAAATACGTCTTCTACCGGTAAAATGGCCAAAATGCATTAGGACTTAAAAGCTTTATTCCAAGTGAGACCTTTTAAATCTTTTATTACCCTTGAAATTGTACGAGTTCAAAATACGATTCGTCCCAAGAAACAGGAGGAGTAATAAATCATTCTCCAATTAACATTATAGAGTCCAGCATGAAAAAAATTAAATTGTTTTATACCTTGTTATTATGACTAAATTGGCTTTTTCACTTTTGAGGTTTTTCTTTACAGGTTGATTTGCATAAGATGCCACAAAAAACTAGCGTATAGGTAGCCTAAGAAAATACAAAAAAATGTAAGGGGAGGGTTGGTTTCTTTCTTAAATTTGCTAAGAAAAAATTGTTTAAATAGAAATTAAATTATTAACAAAGCAACGGTTAGACATTCAATAAAATGATATTTATAGCTTTTTTCAGCAGTTAGAAATGTATTTTTTGTTTTAATGAAATTTCGCTCCGTCGAAAATTGAGCAAGCGAATCCAAAATTGTTTTTTTTTCTAAGATTTTTGACAGTAAAACTGAGAAAATTTACTGAGGAATCCTTTTTATGTAACTGAGATTGCTGAGGTCTCTGGAATCTCATTTTCGGGAACATGTCAATTTTATTTATCGGTATGCAGCCCTTTGTGTGACTTATTTCGTAAAAAATGATTCCCGTAACTCATTCCTTCTATTATCAGAAAATCTTTAATCTTTCGAAAATTTAAATTTTAGCTTACCGTTATGCGGAGAAAGTTAAGTTTTACGATACTTCAGTTCTAATGATTATATCTTCAAATTTAAGGTACATTAAAGTGTAAACAGATTGCACAGGCTTACAAATATGGACTCACTTCGGGACACGAAAAGATAAGAGTGTTTATCTTTACATGTTAACATGGCAGTGAACTTAATTCCGTCATCTGTTTGGCACCATTAGGTCGGGTTTTCGAGATACCTATTAACGTTAAAAATTGAAAAAAAAAAACATTTTTGTCGGTATTTTTGGGGTTATGTATCAACATGGTATTATTTTCTTCAACAAAATTTGCAATGATTCCTGAAAGCTCTAATCTTGTTCTTCAAATCAAGTTAAATCTTCCTACTGTATCTTTTACCCTCTAAGAGATAATCTCGCGTTGTTTTTTTTTTGTAATTCCTTAACACAGGGCCTTTGTCAGAAACCTAACTTGATGGCGGAAAAAAGATGACGGATTTGATTTAAGCGCCTAAAATTGGCTTAGGAGTGACGATACGAAAAGAATCATACTACAAACTCATTGCCCGAACCAACTTATGTATACAAATGTGTTCGTAGTTAGTCTACAGAAAAGGCTATCGCGGCACTTGAAACGGATTTTTACAAAAAAAAAAATTTTGAAAATATATGTCGATTTGGTTGACTTTATAAAGGTTTTTAAATAAAAGTAAAGTTTCAAACTACAATTCAATTTCAGTTTAAAATAACTACTACTAATAACGTTACTACTAAAAAAACTTCGAAAAGAAATATATGCACTTTCTAAATTAACTTTACCTTTAAAATTCAAAACCT
The DNA here is from genome assembly GCA_932273885.2 of Leucozona laternaria. Classification (NCBI taxonomy): domain Eukaryota; kingdom Metazoa; phylum Arthropoda; class Insecta; order Diptera; family Syrphidae; genus Leucozona; species Leucozona laternaria. The sequence goes on from OW026368.1 coordinate 93,498,144, forward strand.
CGAGAATTAGTTGTAATTTTAAATATAGTCTTTAGATTTAATTCAACAAATCACGATGTCCCAGTTCTAAGGGAACTTTAAAGTAAAGGGTGATTTATTTTTTGGTCTTGAAAGTAAAAATTTAAATAAATAAAACGATGTCAAATCGCATGCTCTTGGTGGCCAATTGACGTCGCCAAAACTTAAAAATACGCGATCAGGAAACCTTCTCATGCAAAAAAACCATAAGCTGAGTTTGACAGGTGTCAAATGCCAGAGCTACCAACTTGAAACCACGAAATAAATGACCCTGTTTACTTTTTCGATGGATTTTAATTAAATATATTTTATTTTCTTCTTTACAACTAAGCGTTTATTTTTGTATGTAAAACTTAGCGAAAGAGAACTCAAAATTTACATATAAGGTTCTACTGAAAAAGTTGTTAAAATTTTTTTCTTGGAAAATGAAAGAAAGAGCTTCAAACTGGCTCAATAATAATAGTGAATTTTCGACATAATTGAGCCTCCAATTTTAATTTTAGAACCGAATACAAAATTCTTTTTATGAAAAAAATCGACGGTTAGGTAAAAATTTACTAGAATTTTCAAAATTTTGTACAGCTGCTTCTTAAGTCCAGTTAACTGTAAATTTACAGATTTTAGTTGACTAGTTAATTTACTATGTTTTTTTTTTAAGAAAAACTGGAGAAAATTGATCTGAGTGAATATTTTCTAACGTTGATTTTTGTCATACCTAAGCGATAGATGTTACAGTTTTGTATTAAAAAAAATTACTGTTGTAGTTAGTTTAAAGTTAATTCTGGTGTGTCTCAAGGCAGTCACCTTTGTCCATTGTTGTTTGTTAGGTTAGGTTAGGTTTGGTTAGGAAGGGCGTGCACAGTCCAAAGGCTGTTGCATTCACGGGGGCCTATTGGTCCATTGTGATCCCCTTAATATAAAAAGCAGCGAGATGCTCTCAAACTAATGACTTGCATAGACTTGTAGTCTAAGAGCTGACAGCATATTTTTGGTTTGGAAATATAACCAAAAATTCAGTACGAGGGTTTGTAGGTGTGTGCGTCGTGATATGGAAAACAAAAGTCTGGCAGGTTTTTTTTGGCGCCGGTGGTGGGGGTGAGGGTTTGAAAATGGCGATTTTTACAATTTTTTATCAGAAGAATTATCACTTAAATTCTTTTTTTTTAAATGGCAAATGATGCACTGTTATTTTTCCTAAGTGTAAAGACTTTTATCTTGACGATCCGATTAATAGAACTCAAGATATAAGCTCTTTAAGCGAACCTTATCAGCTTTTTTTTTGTAGAGTTTTGTTGTTTATTTTTTGTTATGCATAAAATCAACCAAAAATATGCTGTCATCTCTTAGACATTCATAAATGATCTGCTTTCAATTTTACACAACTCGATGGCATTGATTGATTGATCATTTGAAAATATTTCGTACAGTATATTTTAAGCATATCTAACTATGTTAATAGCATTTTAGGTAAATTAACTCTAGAAGTATGTTAATCCACAGTGAACTTATAAAAATTAGTTATTTGGGGGAGAATGTATAACGAGCGACTAAACAAACACAGTGAAGGATAAAACTTCAAAAGCAGCTGTTCAGTTAATACTGAGTTAACTCACCAAATTTGATGAGTTAACTCGGATTTAACTTAAGTCTTGCACTAAAAAACTGGACCTAAAAATTTCACGAAGCAGGAAATATTTAAACTATAATAATTATAGTCCAGTTGATCAGTTAATATCTGTTTTTAATACAACCAACTTCCTTTACAGCTCTGTTAATGACAATATCAAATGCAATACATTTAAAAAATGTTTTTTTTGCACATTATTTTTGTTGTTAAATATATATTTGTTAGCAAATAATGTAACGTAAGCATTTAATGTATTAAAATTTTTTTTTTTTTCAATATGTGTATAATTTTTAATAAATTATTTTCCAACACAAGACTATTCATTTTGAAACAACAAAAATAACAAAATTCTATCGAAAACAAGGTATAGAGAAAAATGGAGGCGGAACAAGACAGCATACTTAAAGGCGCTTAGAAAAATACTGATGCTCCAAATGCATTTGATAAACAATAACATCCCATTTTCGATCTGTGACGTCAGTGGTCTCAGGCGGCGGAATGTGTAGTGCATACGGCTTCTAAGACTGAGCAAATCTGATATCGTGGGTTCGATCCCTATGATGGGCATGTATAGAAAGTTTTTCATAATAAAATTGGATTAAAGCTCAGCACCACTAATAAGAGGAGACTGATGATAGGTGGCTTTGCACCCCTTGAAACAGCTGTATCTCTACAGCCAAAATAAACGAATTATAAATTAATTCGTAAACAATAGGTGGTAGCACCTTTAAGTTGGTGTTCTTGTTCAAAAATTCAAAAACAACAAAATTCTCGTTAAATCCTTGCTTTCGCAAAGCGGACATTGTGAAGCACCACGAAAACTTAAAGATGTTGTAATCAAATAGAAATAACTGGGAAGCAGATGATTTATACAAGCCTCGTAGTGTCGTAGTTGTCTGCATAAGTTTCAGTTTCAGTGCCAGTTTTTGTTTTAAATATTGTTCTTCCATCTTTAAATTTGAAATCCATAGTTTCTATTCAACTCAAGCTTCCATCAACATCATTTTTCATTTAAAAAATTATTTTTAGTTCCTTTTCTGATTCAGTCGTCGATTAATTTATAAAAATGGCGAGACTAACAAACCATTTTTGATGTAAATCACAAAGAATCATTATTTTCTATAGAAATGAAATATAACGAGGAGTAAGGTGAATCATTCCTTCACAAAAAAAAAAAAAACTGAATGCATGGCTGAACTTCAATCATTAATTAATTACAGACTTGTCATAGCTTAAGGCGTAAACCACTGATTAAATTTTTCAAAAAAAAAAAAAAAAAACAAAATCATACAAAAAATAGAAAAGCAAAATCAATTCTAATATGGAATGAATGGGAGAGCTGCTGTGCGCTGTGTAGCACAACGGATATTCTCGTCTCCTTCCGAGTTCAGTTCAGCTTTTACAGCAGCAGCAGTAGCAGTAGTGAAGTAAAGTCCAATCAAATTCCGTTTTTAATTCAAAGTCCTTGTTCCATTTCAACACTCCCCACGCTAGTTAGGAGTAACTCCATCGAGAAGCTTTTGTTTTAACAACCAAGCTTTCTTTCTTCTACTTTTTTTTTGTTTTTTTTTTTTTTTTTTTGTTAACGTCCGTTCATCGTCCTCGTCCTTTTTCAAATTTTATCCAAGCTTACATCACAAGAGTGTCCTTCGTAGTTCCTATGTTCGTGAAAGCGAGTGTGATGATGATGACGATGCGATGGGAGAGAGAAAAAAAAAGAAAACTATTAATTTTCCTGTTCTTTTGTTACAAGCGGTTTGGACTGTGTGTTCAAGTCGGTTTTTACCGGCTCCATGATTTATGAATTCATTCCATTGGTTGAGTTAGTCATAGTTCGGGGGATAGGAATTCAAAAACTATGCGAATTCCAGAAAATTCCACAATTTGCCTCGAGCAGGGAGTAAAAAAAACTGCAGGAAGACAGACAGATATAAATCAAGTCCCTAAATGAAGGAAAGGTGTGGAGCTTTAAACATGATGGGTGCTTGTATATAGGATGGCCTGACCAGTTATGTGGGATCTGAACAAAAAACAAATCGTCTAGCACGGAGATAGTTTTAACTTTTCTGTAGAGAGGTATGTCTTAAGCTTGTGATGGCTGCCTTAAAGGGACTTTTCACATATAATTTTTATTGCCTCTCGTTAAAATGCTCCTGGATTAAAAGTGAATTATATGGATAAGAATTTATGGCCAAAATAAAGGGTTAGAAATAAGGTAAGGTGGCATCAGCTTATGACTAGTGGTAAGCTGAACAAAATAACTTTTTATATTGATTTTAAGATTAATACACTCCGGACAAAGCCAAATTGTATGAGATAAGTCGCCTCTCATGCTGCAGATGCAGTATGCGGGTAACCTGAGTTATTAATTTAATAGGTTTATAATTTTAAATGCTATTAAAATATCATAAAAACCAATGCCTGTCTGACGGGCCGTATGTAGATAATACTATAACCTTAAAATAAAAGAATTTAAATCGAGTTTTTTTAATGTTGAACACATATACATTTTTACATTTTCACTGCAACAGGTAAATACCTTCTATCAAAACCTGTTTTAAGATAATCCCCCGTTGATCAATCTAAGTATATGTGAAGGGTGTTTTTTAGACGTGTGGTTTTCAAGAAGAAATAAAATGCATATAGTTTAATGTTATGCCCAAAAATTAAGCTTTATTATAAACATAAGGGTTTGCCATTATATTTTGAAAATGAAAAGTGTGCCTACAGCGCCATCTATTGAGAATTTTGCTACTTTTCTTTTTTCTAGACCTTCCCGAAGCAATTATAAACAAACCTGCAGAAGGAAGTATTCAAATTGGTCCATTCGTTTTCAAGTTTTAAGCATCCGAACCCACCACGATCCATTTTTATATAAATATAAAGATAAGTGTTAAGGAGTTATTAAAACAAACTAAAGGGTTTTTCAATAAGAGGTGTTATTTTGATATTCAAAGAAAAATGGCATTTTTTGAGATATATGATCGGATGTTTATTTCATTATAAGGAGGAAGGTATGCCGTTAATAATGAAACACAACATCAGCCAAATGGCCGCCACAACCACGCTTACAGGACCATATCCTTTTCATGAAATTTTCCATAACCAAATCGCAAAGTGGCTGCCCTATGTCCTCGACAGCCTCACAAATTCCATCTTTGAGGTCTTGAATCGACGCTGGGCTGTTGGCGTAGACCTTATCTTTCACGTGGCCCCAAAGACAGAAGTCGCAAGGTGTTAAATCACAAGAGCTCGGTGGCCAATTGTGATCACCTCTTCGAGAGATAACACGGTCCGGAAACTTTTCCCGTAAAAGATCGATGGTTTCATTGCTTGTGTGGCACGTAGCGCCGTCTTGTTGAAAGTAAACGTTGTCCAGATCATCATCATCGTCGGCTCGACAACCGGGGTCCGGTCCTGGCCTCCTTCAACAAGTCTCTCCACCCATCCCGGTCTCGAGCCGCCGCCATCCAGTTGCGCACCCCAAGGCTCCGGGCGTCCTGGTCTACGCCATCTCTCCAGCGCAAGCATGGTCTACCACGCTGTCGTCTACCATAGAATGTACCACAAAGAACTTTCCGAGCAGGTTCCTCTTCGCTCATGCGAGCTAGGTGCCCTGCCCACCGGAGTCTACCGAGCTTAATTTTTGTCACGATATCTGCTTCAAGGTAGATTGCGTACAATTCATGATTGTACCGTCTCCGGAATCGTCCTTCCTCACATATGGGGCCAACAATTCTCCTTAAGACTTTTCTCTCGAACGCGGCTAAGAGGTCGGAGTGCCTTTTGCTAAGCACCCAAGTCTCGGATCCATATGTGAGTACTGGCAGGACCATGGTCCTGTACAGCAGCAGTTTTGAAGTTATGGTGAGATTTCTGGATTTGAAGAGCTTTGACAGACTATAGTAGGCTCTGTTGGATTTGAGAAGCCGCCCGCGTATTTCTTCTTCTATATTGTTATCGGCTGCTACTATTGACCCAAGGTATTTAAAGGATTGCACCACTTCAAATTCGTGCTCCGCTACCTTGATTGTTTGACCAACTGTTCCTCTCGCATTCGACGCCACCATGTACTTTGTTTTACCAATACCGTCCAGATCAATACCATCCAATTCCGGCCATAAAAAATCATTAATCATCTCTCGATAGCGCAATCCATTGACCGTAACTGTTGCTCCAGCCTCATTTTCGAAAAAGTAAGGTCCAATGACCCCGCCGGACCATAAACCGCACCAAACAGTCACGCGTTGAGGATGGAGAGGCTTTTCAACAATAACTCTTGGGTTTTCCGAGCCCCAGATGCGACAGTTTTGCTTGTTGACGTAGCCTCCGAGGTGGAAATGGGCCTCATCAGTCAAGATGATTTTTCGATGAAATTCCGGATCATTTTCATGCATTTCAAGGACCCAATCAGCAAAGACACGACGTTGTTGATGATCAGCCGGCTTGAGTTCTTGTGTTAACTGAACTTTATAAGCCTTAAGACCCAAGTCTTTATGCAAAATACGGTGTAATGACGTTTGTGGAATGCCTAATTCCAAAGAACGACGAGGAATGGACAAACCTGGGTTTTCTTCAACACTTTGGGCTACAACAGCAATATTCTCAGTTGTTCTTGAGCGACGTGCACGGGTTTTATTCTTCACATCACTAACTTGTCCCAACAGCTCGAATTTGTCCACCAATTTCTGTATTGCGGTCCGACAAGGTGCTTCACGACGACCCAAAAATGTTTTAGTTTTACGAACCGTCTCTGCCAAATTTTCACCATTTTTATAGTGAATTTTAATAATTTTAATGCGTTGTTGAAGCGTTTATCGTTCCATTTTTATTAATGGCGTAGTTTCTACTTGTCAAATGTCAAAAAATAACAGCTTCAAAAGTGACAGCTACCGAAATAGCGGGCTATTCAAAATAACACCTCTTATTGGAATACCCTTTATTTTTGGGGGCCTCCGACCCCCGTTTATTGATAGTGGTGCTCATAAATCAATATGTACTTTTATCAGTTTCTTAAGAACCTCCAAAGAAAAATATGTAACTACAGCGAAAATTCGCTTTCCCTCATTTTTTACAAGGTCTGGACTTTTAAAGGTGTCCTCAGTAGAAGGACTTGAAAGGGTACTATATCCTTTGCGGTGACGTATAAAAAATGTTATCATTATTATATTGTTTGTTTTGCTTTGATTCAAGAGAAAAGGGTTCTACCATGCTTAGGCTGGATTTAAAGATATTTCTCGGGGACCAACTTCATCATCCACAGTCCTTTGGGTGAGTGGTTGGACTAATAAATTTTTTTTTAAACTCCTCTTATCTCAACAACATTTAAAATTTGTTTCCTTGTAATCTTATCAATGGAGGAAATTATTAACACGAATTTCAAAAGCTCTTAATAATTTTTCTCTATTTTAGTTATGTATACATGGACGGTACATAGATCCATTGTATATAAATTTTTATATTAAAGCTTTAAGGTTCCATACAAAACTCAAAGCCACTCCATTATAAATGTGGAATAATTATAAATGTTAACACGAGTAGTGTATTTTTGTCTATAACAGTGGGATATAGACTTAAATTCAAGGGCATTTATTTTAAAACCTTTTATTGACTTATGCATGCATCAAGCCTTAAGCATACTCTTACCCTAATATATAACACTAATCCATACTTGTTTAAGTCCATTTCTTTAAATCCTTATACATTTGTAGGTAGTACATCGAACCAACTTTAAAACTTTTTCACGCATCTCAAAATAAATCATGTCAACGTTTATTCTATTTGTTTTTCAGTCCTTCGAGATGAATTTCGGTTGGAGCCCCAAAATACCCGAATCGCCCAAGGAGAAACGGCTCTGCTGGAATGTGCGGCACCTCGTGGAATACCCGAACCTATAGTTACCTGGAAAAAAGGTGGACAAAAACTTGACTTGGATGGTAACAAACGTATACGCATTGTTGATGGTGGCAATTTGGCAATCCAAGAGGCCCGTCAAAGTGACGAGGGTCAATACCAGTGCGTAGCTAAGAATCCAGTTGGAGTTCGAGAATCGGTTGCTGCCATTCTAAAAGTTCACGGTAAGTTAGTTTTTTTTTTTGCATTTTCTTAGCTTTGAATCCTTGACAGATAAGTCAACCCAGAGTGAGTAAGGTGAACGCATATTTTTATCTCTTACATGTCCGACCAGTAAAACCATTTATTATCCGTGGGCCACATAACCAAGTTGTGTTGGAGGGTTCTTCAGTGACATTTTCTTGTCGCGTAGGAGGTGACCCTATGCCAGATGTCCTTTGGCTGCGTACAGCCTCAGGGGGGAATATGCCACTGGGTAGGATTTGAATATCATTTTTGTTTTTGAGAATGATTAAAGTTTTTATATACTTTAGATCGGGTGCATGTTTTGGAGGACCGTTCCCTACGCTTGGAGCGTGTCACTTTGGAGGACGAAGGAGAGTATAGCTGCGAGGCTGACAACGTTGTGGGATCCATCTCAGCTGTTGGCACTTTGACAGTCCACTGTAAGCGAATTAAATTTAATTAAATTCTTTTATAAAATTATCTTATTTATATTTTTGTATAATTTAAGAATTTAAATTCAATTAAAACATGCAATATGTTGATTAAATGTTACCTACATGAGGTGTTCCGAAAAATAAACAAAGAACTTTTTGGGCCTTGTCTTGTCCAAAAAGGGCTGTCAAAACATTCAGTTTCTTCAAAATTTGTTCATTAAGAACTTTGAAAAGTTTCAACAAATATTAGCTAATATTTTATTTATCCTTTCTTCTCATCCTGAAGCTCCTCCAAAGTTTGTCGTTCGGCCGTCGTCGAAGTCAGTGGATGTCGAGTCAGATGTTTCAATTGACTGCCAGGCGATAGGAAGTCCCTCCCCTACAATCTTCTGGTCCATTCGAGGAAACCGGTCGCTCATCTTTCCCGGCAACAAGTTGAACCGTTTCGAAGCCTCAGCAATAGATGCCAACGGCCGCACCACCTTAACTGTGAGCAAATTCCAACGTGCCGAATCCAGCCTTGTTGTGATATGCAATGCCATCAACGAAGCCGGTGCGGTTAGTGCCAGAGCACAACTAAGCATCAATTCCCAAGACGACCATCCACCACCCATTATCATTGCAGGGCCTGTCAATCAAACCCTACCCGTGAAATCCCTAGCCGTGCTCAATTGCAAGTCAATTGGACAGCCCCAGCCGACTGTGTCCTGGTACCGAGATGGCATACCCGTAATTAATTCGAATAAAATAAACATCACTGCGTCGGGAGATCTCGTTATCTCTGACTTGGACCGTAACGAGGATCAGGGTCTGTACACTTGTGTGGTTAGCAGTCAGAGTGGCAAATCAACATGGAGCGGCTACTTACGCATAGAATTTCCCACAAACCCGAATATAAAATTCTTTCGTGCTCCGGAACCATCCAAATGCCCGAGTGCACCCGGAAAGCCAAAAGTTGTAAGCTCCACAAACGACTCGGTGACAGTGGCATGGATGCCAAGTGAAAAGTTGGGCGCCTCCCCATTGCTGGGTTATGCCGTTGAAATGTTTTCCACAAACAAGAGTCGAACATGGATACCTCTAGCCAACAGATTGATGCAAAGTATTTACACGGCTACTGGTCTGGATGCGGGTGCTGTTTACATGTTCATAGTGCGGGCGGAGAATTTGTTGGGTTTCTCGCATCCCAGTGCGATTTCGGAAACTTTTACAGCTGGCCAAGTAGTGCGGGAGGAGAAGGATATAATTTTAAGCGAAGCCGAGGCACTTTTGACGGCAAATAGTGCTGTGGAGCTGCTGGAAGCAAATGCGACTGACTCGACTGGTGTGCGATTGGTGTGGGACATCGACAGTGGAAAGTTTATCGAGGGTTTCTACATTTATGCCCGTGATGTGTCTTTATTGGGACCAGTGGCGACCACAACTGGAGGAAGTTATAAAATGTTAACCGTGCTGAATGGTGGTGGAGCGTCAGCGTGTACCATTAGTGCCCTTCAAAAGGCCACAAAGTATGAATTTTTCATTGTTCCATTTTACAAATCGATCGAAGGCAGGCCCTCGAATGCGAAATATGCAACCACTCTGGAAGACGGTAAGTGTGGTATTTTTTTTTTCAATTGTTTTTTTATTTTTTTTAATATGGTTGGATATTCTGGTTTAAGAGTTAGAAAGAATGCAATTGAAGTGTGAGTTTGAGAATTCTTTTGAATAAACGTTGTAAAGCAATAACTTATATCGTCAACAAAACCGAACTCGAAGCTTTGATCAGATTTTTAACATTTCGATAAAAGGGAACACAAACAAGTGGGTGTCGCAACTCCATCCATCTCTCTGTATATGTATGCGCATTTTTAACATCATCTATAAGATTTTTAACCAAAAATATCGGTACGTACCATACAAATGTTTAAAAAGTGTGTGAAAATCTTTTTTTGCTCAAAAACGACTCCTTTGATTTTGATAAAATTTATTTGTTTATCGAAATAAGAACAGGTTCCCATCATAACTCATTTGTTTAGTTTTACAAAATTTAGACTTTAAAACCACGGCAGTGTGATAGTACATAAGAGCAAGTTCCTGTGACCCAGTCGTACATTTTATTTATTTATCCACTCTCTCTTACTGAAACAATATCGATTTTAAATATTCTAGTACTGAATCACTTAAAATCAATTAAAATGCAACTTATAACGTGCTTGAGCAAAATTAATGTAGACCAAGAGAAAGCAATTGCGTGTGATGTGTCAATGAGATTTCCAAGTGTTCTTTGCATAGGTAATGAAGAGAAATTGCATTTGCTATATTTATATCTCCACGAACAAACACCCTATATTTGATTTAATTAATGATAGACAGATAGATAGGTATCTTTTGATTGGGTAGAGCACTTTGTTGTTTAATGTGACAATCAAGTCAATAAACATTAAATTTTATTTATCTGATTTTGATATATAATTTAAATTTTTGAAATCAGTTCTATTGTATAGGGAATAGTAAATTAATTTAAGATCAGCTTAAATTATTATTAAAAAACTGTGATCGATAGGTAATGACTAAAAATTGAAATTCATATATTTAAAAATTATTTTAGTGAGTTTATGTAAGGATAATTTTCAATTTAAAGTTCTGAAAATATTGAGAATCAAAAATGACTTATTTTATTTGCCCCTTTGGAATGAAAATATTCATTTTCATCATAGAAAGTAAAAAAAAATCGGATTTATCTGACTATTTTGTGCAAAAAAAAAAAAAATGTTTTAATAACTCGTAATTAATTCAAACATTTTAAATTGCTTTGACAGCGTGCGAGGTTAAATTCAAATTACCTAATCTTACATAAGGCAAATTCAGCTTATTTCAGGTCTCATAAAATTCTCTTTCACTACGAGTCTGAAATCAATATGAAAAAGCTTTAAAAATATTTCAATAAAATTATATTACTGTTTCCAATTCATTGTACAGGGTCTTTTATAAAGCGCTTTCTATCTTTAAATTTAAATAAAACAAAGTGTGTGTGAGATACCATCGAAATTTTTGATTCCTTTGAAAGGCCTATATCGATGTACATAATGGAATATAAGATCATTCAAATTTCTGCCGCAGCTTCTCTGGGTGGCGCGCATCCTAAATGTCCAATTTTCCATGACTCTGGCGCATAAATCAGGCCAAAATTGACCGATGGCATGGGTTATGTTGGCTTTGAGAACCGCTGTTGTTTGTGGCTTACTCGCATAAACCTGCGACTTTAGAAAACCTCAAAAGAAACACGAAAAAGTTCAACGGGGTCAAATCACACGGTCTCGGTGGCCAGTTCACATCACCCCACGTAAGATACACATGCCCTAGAATCGCTCGTGGCACGTAGCGCCAGCCGTCCAGTTGAAACCACATTTCGTTGATATCTATATCATCCAATTCAGGCCAAAAGCAGTTGGTAATTATTGATCTATACCGCCCGCCGATGACAACGTTGGCTTGGCAAAAATCCACACCAAACAGTGACTTTTTCGGGATGCATTGGATGCTCTTGGTTCTCATGTGAATTGGTATCGTCCAAAATTCAACAATTTAGTTTGTGGACGTGTCCATTCATCCAGAAATGGGCCTCATTGCTGAAGATGACCGCAATTGCGAAAAACGCGTGGAAAGTTGTCCGAACAAGACACCCATTTTGATAAAACAATTTCATCATTTTCACGTGTTTTTGAACGCTATATCCGTCCATGGTGATTTGGCAAAACAGACTGAATAAATGATAGCCAATTTGATAGATGTAGCTTCAATAATATGGCCACTATCAACTGTCAAAGTTCAGAATCCCTATTGGCAGACTCTTTATTTGTGCGACTCAGCGTAAGTAAAAATTTTTTACGTCCAACGGATTTTAACATCAAAGTATTTTATCTTTTTGGTCTCTGTAATGTGTATATTATGATCCTGTTCAGTTATTTTCAGAGGTCTCTGACACCGAGATCCCAATGCTTTCAACAGATCAACATAAGGTCCATTCACACTGTAATGTCTGTTTTAAACGGACGCAAGGTCCATTGTCCATTTCAGATTGGACGATTTTTCTCGACATAATTCCCATCGAACTTGTGATCGCTTTTGCTGAATTAAGGTCAATGGAGATTATGTACATCGACAGTCTGTCATCACACCATCTTTTACACTGGGGGACAGTCTTCAACGTTCAGAGTGGATCAGGTTTTACAACCTTCAACAAGTCTCTCCACCCATCCCGATCTCTAGCCGCCGCCACCCAGTTGCGCACCCCAAGGCTCCGGGCGTCCTGGTCTACGCCATCTCTCCAGCGCAAGCATGGTCTACCACGCTGTCGTCTACCATAGAATGTACCACAAAGAACTTTCCGAGCAGGTTCCTCTTCGCTCATGCGAGCTAGGTGCCCTGCCCACCGGAGTCTACCGAGCTTAATTTTTGTCACGATATCTGCTTCAAGGTAGATTGCGTACAATTCATGATTGTACCGTCTCCGGAATCGTCCTTCCTCACATATGAGGCCAACAATTCTCCTTAAGACTTTTCTCTCGAACGCGGCTAAGAGGTCGGAGTGCCTTTTGCTAAGCACCCAAGTCTCGGATCCATATGTGAGTACTGGCAGGACCATGGTCCTGTACAGCAGCAGTTTTGAAGTTATGGTGAGATTTCTGGATTTGAAGAGCTTTGACAGACTATAGTAGGCTCTGTTGGATTTGAGAAGCCGCCCGCGTATTTCTTCTTCTATATTGTTATCGGCTGCTACTATTGACCCAAGGTATTTAAAGGATTGCAACACTTCAAATTCATGCTCCGCTACCTTCATTGTTTGACCAACTGTTCCTCTCGCATTCGACGCCGCAATGTACTTTGTTTTACCTTCACTAATGTGCAGCCCCAGATTTTGTGCCGCCTGCTCGATCTGGATGAAGGAATCATTTACCAAGAGTAAAGTAAAGAGTTTAAATATACATCTGTCATCCTAAAAGAGGAAGAGAGGTTGATGGTTTGGTTTGATTGGGTTCAAAGGAATCAATGGCTTCTTGTTTCGTGTGTGTTTTCAGCCTAAAGCTATTAACAATCTTATACAAATCTTATTCTATTCTAAATGATCTTTTTTTAACTCTCATAATTTTCTCTAATTGGTCTAGTAAGGCTCTTGAAGCGTCCTACGAGAAGACATTGTCGTTTAATGGAAACAACATGAGGCCATATTTCTCACAAAATGAGCCATATAACATCAAATAACTAAATTTTATTCAAGCTCCTTCAATCTTCTATTGCACCTTCTTGAAATTAAAAACTAAATAAGTCTTCAAAATTTAACTTTTTTTATTCATTTAAAAAAAATATAATAAAACAAAAATAATTGGACTCACTTAGGGAATTTTCCTTGAATTACAATGAATTTTTGGACTCATTAAAAGTAATCTTTAAGCTCTGCTTGCTTTCATTCCATATCATTTGTCAACTTGTTACATTTTGAACTGTCAAACTTAAAAAAAAAAAATCAGTAAAATATCTTTATACCTACGTTAAAGAAATGCTTTCAATTTTGCAACAGTGTGACACACCATCTGTCAACATCAGGTGGTAAATCCTTTCGAGAAAAAAAAAAAAAATATTCTCCAACAAAAAGATTTTCTCCAGCTTTTAATTTGACAAACGACTTTGATTGATTTTCTGTCAATATTTCTGTATTTTGCAAAAATAATCCCCCATTACAACGCACCCTTATATTCATGGATTTTACTCCCGCAAGGCCTTCTGAGCTGTCCACTTTGCTGGATCTAAGTGTTAAAATCAATTCAAAGCCTTCAAAACTATGAGGCATATAACCAAACTTATTGTTCTGCACACCCACCCGAAAAGGTAGCTCTTCTCTATACATATAATGAAGGTATACCATGTTTTCCAATCCAGCACCCAATTAAATCCAAACACAACAGAATATCCAACCATATCTATCCTTTCGCAAATCTTGTTATGCTCAGCCTAACACTCAGCACAACAAGAATAGAGCACCAAAACCGGAACCGAATTCGGATCCGAACCCATCTGCATTGTATTTCACAATCGAATAATTCTCAAAATTGAATTTCCCCTTTGCAAACTATACCTACAACACCATCAACCATCAACCATCAGTTCCTGAATCACCGCCCGTGGACATGGAAGCAATCTCATTCAATAGGACTTCGGTGTTCCTAAAATGGCAGCCACCATCCAATCGTACAGCAAATGGTGCGTAAGCAAATGCACCTAACTCTTGTTTTTTAATTGACACATTTCTCAATATGCTCTCTCCAAAATCTCCCACCTCACATCTCGCGCATAGGAATCCTCACCGCCTACAATATCATCGTTCAGGGCCTGGACTTGCACAACACCACGAGGATATTCAAGAATATGACAATCGATGCCGCAACACCGTCGCTGCTGTTGGCCAATTTAACATCTGGTGTTACGTACTACATTAGTGTGGCGGCGGCAAACAGAATGGGAGTTGGTCCTTTCTCGCAGCCATCGGTCCTGCGAATGGATCCGAGGACACAATCCCTGGACACCGGATACACCGCCAGGTAAGGCAGTTCTGAATGATTCCATAAATTTGAAAACCCCGATTCGAAGTCAAGAGTTTGCTTGTATATTGTGCGCTTGCAGGTATCCCATCAACAGGGATATTGCCGACGACTTCCTCACCCAGACGTGGTTCATCGTGCTCCTCGGTTCGATTATAGCCATTATTGTGTTCCTGTTCGGTGCCATGATTCTGTTCAAACGGTATCAGTACATCAAGCAGACTTCCTTGGGTAGCTTACATGGTGCGTTATTGCTTGATAAGATATTGCTCTATATATATATGTAACTCTTTCTCATTTATTTTATTGCTTAGTTTGTTATCCTTTTATCGGTTTATTTTTCTTTTCTTCCATTAATCCATAGAAATATATATTTATATATATTATGCACGTATGTATGTACCTATGTAACATTGAGAAAATTGAATTTCAGGAAATCACGCAATCGGAACGGTACGAAAATTTCCAACTTTGCCACTTAATGCGAATGGAGTTTGGATTGATCCGACTGGAGGAGTTTGGCGACAGGCAACGTCTGTTACTACAACAAAAGATCCGATTTCGGATTACGCACCACAACACCTGCATCCGACGTTGCCCCTTCCGGACTATGAAAGGTAGGTTCCTATGTTCTTGGTTTTGTTTTTTTTTTTTTCCTTGTTAGCATTGTTTTGTTTTTTTTTTTTTGTTGGTCTCAGCGCCAGGCCCACCTTCTATACCTATTTAGTTCAAACTTTTATATAAATATTGGTATGGTTAACAAGTTTTATCGTATCGTATGGCATACGGGCACGCTTTTACGTTTTAATCGATATCTATATCCTTAATGATGGATACCTGCTTTTTTTGGGAAATATTGTCCCGAAAGGTCTTTTGTTATTGTTGGTGCGACATTAATATTTCATTCTTTAAGGACATACCACACATACTTTTGAGGTTGGAGTGGTTAAGGTCGATGAGTTGGAGTGGACATAAAGGTTTAATAGCGTTTGTTTTATTTCACACAAACTATTTATAAGTGTAGAGAGGTAGGTAGGTATAGTTTGGAATGTTTTAATTATAACAAGTAATTAACTACCAACGTCCGCATATCCTGTTTTTATCGCCTTTAGTAATCATGAGCCTAAAGAATATTTTTATTAATTTATGGTATCAGTCTGTAATAGGTAGAAGTATATACAATGTACATATACACTTGTATGTTTGCTCAGAGTGGGTAGTGTGACCTTATAATTTTATTAATTGGACTAAACAAGTCGGTTATATGTGAAAATGAAATCCGAAACCAAAAAGTTTGGGTACTTCAGAGACAGTTATTTGTTATTTCTGTCAAAACTATAACTGTCAGTGTTATTCTCATCAATGTTTGGTTGTTTGTTTGCTTTTATTTGACACAATTCGGCCATTAACAAAATTGCAAGCTCATTTTTTTTTTAAATTACATACATAACTCTTTGGTGGATATGTTATGTTTCGCCGAAATTGTTTGTCAAATTAACTTTTTGCGGGGATTCAATTCGCCGTTCTTCGTATCGCATTTTTTTACCAAGCATTTTATTATTTCGCAATTTATATTTTGCAAATTACGATTTGTTTTTTTATTGATTTGACAAATCATCATTTCGCAATTTTCATTTAATTTTTTTTGTTTGATTGGGCGCGTTCAAAGCATATCTGAATTTTTTAGGATTCTTCTTGGCAAGCTGTCATAAAAAGTTCAGATGACATATCTACCTAACTTTTTATGACAGAAGATCCAAAAATTCAGAATTCTGAAAATTCAGATATACGTTGAACGCGCACATTTGCTTTTTTGAAGCTTGGAAGTTTTTTTGTTTGGCATTTTGTTGTTTTGCGTTTTTTATTTGTCATTTTATTGTTTCGTTTTTTTTTTATTTAGCGTTTTGTTGTTTTGCGTTTTTTTTATTTTGAATTGTTTTGTAATTTGTTAGTTTCCATTAAATTACATGCCTTAAAATTTCCCTCGAAATTTAGAAAATATTTAAATAATAAAGTGAAACATTAAAACGCCAAAATTTTAATTGCAAAATGATTGAAAGACATAATGAATGAAAAAGAAAAAGTCAATTGGGACTTATCGAGTTACATTTTGAAGGTTTCTATAACTCTTGAATTTTTTTGGGAATTTTGCTCTGTGAAAATAAAAAACGATATGGATAATATTTGGAAAAAAACTATTTATCTCAGTCAAAGAGAAGAATCCATTTTTTTTACTTAAAATTACTTGAAACAATGAAAAAAAAATTCTATGAAATTCTATGAAACAGCTGTTCTCTGTGACATATTCTCCACAAGGCTCTCATTTGTCAAAATTTAGCTAGGGTTTTAGCTGATGTTTGGAGAGAAAAGTGGGAGATAAAATTTACCGCTATCTGCGATCCCTGTGGGACTCCTTTTTTGTTGTTGTACATTAAGATTGTTCACTGCTGTTCATTTGTCAAATATGATCTGAACCAACTCAATTAATTTCCAGTTAATCGTTCATTTATGCTAATAAAATTGATCTATCTACTTTTTCAAATGCTCGTTGAAGATCTATAAACTCTGTTCTGTTTATCTTCAATAAGAAATCGCCATTCAATCATTCAGCACCAATTTCAAAGATATTTCACACGAATGCTTTTCTCTAAATCCTGGGGCCAAATTACCACTTCAGTAACTGAGTGAGTGAGTGCCATGAGTGATCGAATGAACGAGTAAAAATAAAATGAAAAAATAATATAAACAATAGTTCGTTCATTATTCCTTCTGTCCATCTATCAGATGAAATTCCGTTCGATTACTGATAAGGAAATGTCAAATTATAGTACTCGATTGCTCGATAACGTGAGCGGTAATACCAAACTCACATTCACGTATTACTCGAAAACTGATGCGGTTATTCGGCCCCTAATTGCTTTTCGATGATTATCCTATTCTAGGATTTCCAGAACATCTCTTTTAAAGAGAACATGTTCTCTTTTTTGACTCCAATCTTTGTAATTTTTTTTGAATCGTTGTGGATTTAGGGTCGCCCTTTACTGAGTATGGTGAGCTGCCTTTTTTCACATTACATACACAAGTGGGTGCGTGGGGATTCAACTTTCCACCATACTAAGTTGAGCCCCTAAACGCAGTTTTGATGGTGTTGTGAGAGGGGGGGCTGTGAGGGGGTGACCTAACAGTTTGGAAAATCTCCTCTTTTTATCAAACACGTTATGAACACACTATCCTATTCTCATCAAGAATTTCATTATTTGTACATAAGTCTACCTATCACTTTTTCCAGCACTTTTTGCGAAAGAGGCAGCATATTGACTGGGCGAAACTCTTCTGCTTTGTTTTTTCCGTCCACTTTTGGTATATGGGCCTGACATACAATTCAACAATTATTTACCAAATTTAATAAAATCTATGTCAAAATTTCGGTGAACAGTTCCAAAATCAACTAGTACCTATTGGATCCGCTATTTTATCAGCTATTAGGCTTATTTTTGGCTCAATTAGCAAAATTGTCGTATTTTGAGCGAAGATATACCACATTAGATTATCGAAACGTGGGGCGCTCCTTTACATGCCGAAAAACGGTTTGGTGAGGTCTGTGGGTGTGAGAAATCATCAGACCATTTTTTTTTTTCTGTTTTTAGTTATGGTCAACGGAATTCGGTATAGAACCAAAATTAATAACATTTTCTTTTCGCTATTGATTGGCAACAATCTGGTCGAAATGTGATTTAAGCAAGATGGCGCTATACTTGGAAGTTAATTTTAAGACCCAATTCACACAGAAATGGCATATGGTATGAGCGTTGAGCTGATTTGATGCACTCAATTCACACAGAAGAGACATTCTCCATTTGAGGCCACGTCTCACGCATTTCGCATTTTTATTTTGTACGAACCATTGATACCTAATAAAATATAAGAAACCAATCCCATTTGCTTAGAATTATAAAAACGGTAGAATCATAAAAACGTACTTTTGAAACACACTTTTCCTCACACATTCTTATGTAATCTGCGCGTTTCGCAATATGACAGCCTCAACCTCATATCTTTATAGAATATCTATCTTTGATACGAACTAGGGAATCTTCGAGCGTTTTCATTATGGTGCAAAGTTCACGTATACCACTTTTATCACTGAAGCATCAGCATGGCAAAATGGGACGGAAATACTGGTTAACGAATACGCCAATATTGTTTCTGTGCTTGTTTAATTCTTCGAGGAACAATAAAATACTAAGTTGAAAATTGAGGCTTTAATAGAAATGAAAAGTATTAAAGTTTTCCTTAATCAATTTACGACAAATTGGTGGTTTGGGTTCGATAACTTTTTAGCATCTCTAAATTCTTGCAATACTGTCAAGGATCTTCGAAATAATCCGAATTAAAGTTTTTTTAATATTAAAAAAATTATGTTTCCCTACCATTTTGTATGCATACTACTTTATTTAACTGACTAAAGTGCTATTTTATCATTTTTGCCTATATATGAGCAAGCAACTTTTCAGCAGGTTGGTTTGGTGCGTTCATAAAATTTATTTATATTTTGCAAATTTCAAAACTTAATTACCTACCATATTAGATTATTATCTTCAGCAGTGTGAAACACACTTGATCATCCTTCTCCGCATCTTTGTTTTTAATGTGATGTTGCTAGAACATTTTTATGACTTTAATTTTACCACGACGACGAAAGCCATAAAACTTACCAAAAACAAAACAACTTCTCGAGTAAAGAGCGCCTGTGTTGCGTACCATCTGCCACTAATCGCAGCCACACAAAGTAAAGTACCTATCCTGCTAAGGAACAAGTAAAGCTTACCTACGCATTTTACTCAAAATGAATTCTCAGATATACCTACTATTACATACATATATGTATATGTACATATATAATTTTAAACCATAACCATTGAGAAGATAGAGGGGCTGAAGCCCGGAGTAGAGGAGTAGCTGTACTCGCTTTCTCCCACTTAAGCACATCCTCATTATTCCACTTTATTACTGTGTCACAGTATTGTTCATACACCGCTGCTGGCGTTGCGCTGCCTGTTGTTTTAAGTCACAAAACAGACGCTGCCGCCTCCACTGCCAACGCCGCCCCCCTGGTATAACGTCCTTGTTATTGTTCTCATTCTCGTCCTCGAGGTCGTTCTACCTGAGTTCGCATTTTAATTGAAAATTTTGACAGAAAACCTGTACCTGCAAACAACAGCAATATTTATGAGTTTCATTTGGGGCTTATGGCTTGGAAAGAGGCAACAACTAGACAAAACGTGAGAATATATTTATTTTTTTTTTTGTTAGTCGATGTGGAAGGGGGTACCTGCTATAGCGCGCAAGGATACAGAAAAGGGTGGCAGGGTAAAGTGGAGTGAAATGGATTGAAGGCACTTTGACAACGGATGGATTTAATGAGTGGTGTGTACACATATAACAACAAATGTGCCTAATGATAATTTTATTCCCTCTCTGTGGTGTGTTTTGGTGCCGATTTGAGAGGAATTGTGATTTTGGAGTCATTTTATTTTTTTTAATTAATGATGACTAATATTGGGGGACAGAAAGTGGGCATCAAACAACAGCGAATTAAATTAATTGGTTTAGTTATAATATTTAGGTCTCTCGTTCCAATTACAATTATGATGGGTTGAACGTATACCTATACCCATACTAACAGAACGAATTGGAAGCTGTGGGAAATACTGATGCTTGGACACTGAATTCTTAACTATGTATGTTTTAACTCAGCCAAAAAAACAAACTCCTGACTTTTGTTAATTTGGTTCTCGACAAATTTCTAAAAAAAATTCAAACAGACAAATTTTTTTGTATTTTTAAGTAGGCAATCAGGCATCACTTTTTCTATTGAATGAACTGAAAATTGCTGTAAACATTGAAAAAAGAAAAATTCTAAAAGACCATGTACAGGAATGTAGTAAAATATTCATAGTACCAGCTAATACAGGGTGGCTGATGAATATTGCTACATTAAGAAACTCAAATAACTTTTTTTTCAGAATATGGAATTCATTTTTCTTTTATTCATGTTAAAGCTCATTCAATTTTATTAAATATAGCTTAATTAGTTTTAAAAATAATGGACCCAATGCTCGTTGATGCATGTGCGGCGTCTTACCAAATAAAGGGGTTTCCAATAAGAGGTGTTATTTTGGTATTCAAAGAAAAATGGCATTTTTTGAGATAAATGATCGGATGTTTATTTCATTATAAAGAGGAAGGTATGCCGTTAATAATGAAACACAACATCAGCCAAATGGCCGCCACGACCACGCTTACAGGACCATATCCTTTTCATGAAATTTTCCATAACCAAATCGCAAAGTGGCTGCCCTATGTCCTCGATAGCCTCACGAATTCCATCTTTGAGGTCTTGAATCGACGCTGGGCTGTTGGCGTAGACCTTATCTTTCACGTGGCCCCAAAGGAAGAAGTCGCAAGGTGTTAAATCACAGGATCTCGGTGGCCAATTGTGATCACCTCTTCGAGAGATAACACGGTCCGGAAACTTTTCCCGTAAAAGATCGATGGTTTCATTGCTTGTGTGGCACGTAGCGCCGTCTTGTTGAAAGTAAACGTTGTCCAGATCAATACCATCCAATTCCGGCCATAAAAAATCATTAATGATCTCTCGATAGCACAATCCATTGACCGTAACTGTTGCTCCAGCCTCATTTTCGAAAAAGTAAGGTCCAATGACCCCGCCGGACCATAAACCGCACCAAACAGTCACGCGTTGAGGATGGAGAGGCTTTTCAACAATAACTCTTGGGTTTTCCGAGCCCCAGATGCGACAGTTTTGCTTGTTGACGTAGCCTCCGAGGTGGAAATGGGCCTCATCAGTCAAGATGATTTTTCGATGAAATTCCGGATCATTTTCATGCATTTCAAGGACCCAATCAGCAAAGACACGCCGTTGTTGATGATCAGCTGGCTTGAGTTCTTGTGTTAACTGAACTTTATAAGCCTTAAGACCCAAGTCTTTATGCAAAACACGGTGTAATGACGTTTGTGGAATGCCTAATTCCAAAGAACGACGAGGAATGGACAAACCTGGGTTTTCTTCAACACTTTGGGCTACAACAGCAATATTCTCAGTTGTTCTTGAGCGACGTGCACGGGTTTTATTCTTCACATCACTAACTTGTCCCAACAGCTCGAATTTGTCCACCAATTCCTGTATTGCGGTCCGACAAGGTGCTTCACGACGACCCAAAAATGTTTTAGTTTTACGAACCGTCTCTGCCAAATTTTCACCATTTTTATAGTGAATTTTAATAATTTCAATGCGTTGTTGAAGCATGTATTGTTCCATTTTTATTGATGGCGTAGTTTCGACTTGTCAAATGTCAAAAAATGACAGCTTTAAAAGTGACAGCTACCGAAATAGCGGGCTGTTCAAAATAACACCTCTTATTGGAAAACCCTTTAGTTGTTCATTACTGCTTGGAGAATTGAGACAGGAATAGCCGCAATTGTTTCTCGAATCAATGGATTGCTTTAGTTCATTCAAATTTGTTGGTTTTGCTTTGTAGACTTCCTGTTTGCAATAACACCACAAGAAAAAGTCAGGTGCAGTAAGGTCAGTCGACCTGGGCGGCGAACGGAATGTGCAGTTTCTGGATATCGACTGATTGGGAAATTTTCGTCATAACAGGCCGGGCTATGTGAGGAGTTGCACCATCTTACTGAAACCACACAGAGTTGAAAGAAATTCTCATTCGGCAAAACTCTGGATAGAAAAACTCTCTCAACATGCTCAAGTAACGGTCTCCAGTAACTGTAACGGTGTGACCGTTTTCTTCGAAGAAGTAGGGCCCGACAATGCAGCGTGATGAAACTACACACCACACTGTGATACGAAGTGGATGCAATTCCGTCTCATGGAGTTGGGTTGGAAGCACTCCATATTCGACAATTTTGTTTGTTTATGTTGCCGTTTAAATCGAAATGGGCCTCGTCAGACATCTTCTGTCAAAATTCCAAGCGAATTGTCAAGTCTACTGCGTTCAGTTTGTTGCCCATTTGAATTTTATATGGGAATAAGTTCAAATCATTGTGCAGAATTGACTGCAATGACTGTCTGCTTATACCCATTTGAGCAGATAAGCTTCTTGTCGAAAGTCTTGGATTGTTTTGTATGGCAGCAGCTACAGCAGCGATTGTTTCCTCCGTCCAAACTGAAGGGTTTCGATGGTAAGGACTTCTTTCGACTGTCCCATCTGCTCGGAGGATTGCCGCCAAACGTGCGCCTATACTCTCTTTGAACCGAAACTACGGACTCCAGTGCGTGATAGCGGCGGACAATCCAAATTCTTGTTTCAGTGTCCCAGTTATCCATTTTTGTTAAATTTAAAAATCAATCTGCAAAATAAAAAAAAATTAACCAGATTCATTAAATAGAAAAAAAAGATATTAAATTTTTATTTTGGTAGCGGCTTTCATCAGCCACCCTGTACAAAATAAAGTCAAAGTGATACAACAATGTCCCCATAAGGTTTTTATTCCCATAGTACCAATTTTAAAGCTTAGACAAATTCTGGGAATGTAGGTACATCACAGACCACATTTTGTGAAATGGCCACATATTTAAAGTTGCCAAAAACGCTGCTAAGTGTTTAGGTTTTCTTGGGCGATGCAAGAAATTTGTCTCTCTTTCTGATATGGCTGTAATCTACAAGGCCTTTATCCGTCTTAAGATTAAGTACAACTCCCACATCTGGGCAGGTGCTCCTATAACTCACTTGAACTTCTTGGACAGAATTTAGAATAGAGCTTTTAAAATGATAGGTGATACAAATATAACAGAAACAATTACAACTCTAGAACACCGCTGCAGTGTTTCATGTCTTTCTTCATTTTATCACAAATTTTACAAACAGTGTTCTAGCGTAATAGGCAGTTGCATTTCCCCCTGAAACAATTCAACTGTAATACTTGTGCTTCTAGGATTGCCCATCGGGTTACCCTTGAGCCCAATTTTGGAATACAGTCAAGTACAGAGATTCTTTCTTTAGCCGAACAACACGAATGTTGAATGCTTTACCTAGCTCTATTTTTTCCTCTCATTGTAATATTCAGAAATTCAAAACAATTGTGCATCGATATCTCATTTTAAACTCTTCCCTATTTTCCTAACGCTCACACTGCGGTTATCATTACATATAAGGGTAGTCATAACCCCTTGATTGCGCGCATATAACAAAAAAAATACAAGTCTCTATTGCCCTGATAGAACCACAACTAAGCAAAATATTAGAAACCAGTTCGATAGTTAGAAAATATTAGCTTTTTTTTTTGAAAATTCGAATGATAAAAAACAACGGAAGAGTTCAACCACCATGTTTAATTAGACCTCTAGGACATTTCATTTTTGTTGTTTCAATAAAAATTTCAATCTTAATTGATGTTGCAAATCCTCTGTCGGCAATATACTGTACACATTGCACACACATGTTACCATATAAAATCAATGATTTTTCATTTCAATGTTAACCCTATATGAAATATTATATCATAACATTCCCAAACCATATTAAACCCCCCCTCCACCCGCTAAACATTTAGAAATGAAAAAAAAAAAAAACATGAAGCACCCATAAATTGTCAAAAACACAAAAATATACGATTACAAAAAACTGACACATCCGAAAAATGTGTTTTTATAATAGACATGCTGTTGTAAATTTACGTATTCACATACGTTTCATTTATACAAACTCAAACATATACATATAACAGTACCTATTATTTCTTCTTTTTTTTTCAACTTTACTCATCTCTTCTCTTGTCTAATAAATTACAGGCTAACTCCACTTAATATGCCCGATTACGCTGAAGTTGCATGTTCAACATTTAAAAATCCCAACTCAACCCTCTCGGCGAACAACAATCATGCTGCCATCACAGCCGCCCTCTATGATAGCTGTGGCGCGTACGCAACAACGAATTTAGTTGCAAATGCCAAATTGTATCAGAACCGTTATGCGACAGCAACAAAGGCAAACACAACGGCAATAGCCCGTTCGACGGATAACATCCTCGGTGACTACCGAGCCACAGGGATGTACTCAGCGCCACCTAGCGCCCACTACGGATTGGATGCTAGCTGCTTCAATGAAACAAATTATCCCATGTGCCAGGACGGCAATGTTACAGCTGCACTAGCACCACCATCGTTGTCATCAGCATCGGCAAAATCATCCCCTCAGCAATCAATGGGGAAGCCTGGTAAGCTGGGCCAGCATTATAACAAGCAGCATCAGTCGACATCGTCGTCGTCGTCATCGTCGGTGGGAGTATCAAACCTAATTTCCCGAGCACCAAAAATGAACATAACGGAAAATAAAATGGATCTCATAAATAACCTAAATCTTACGTCATCATCATCAACGGCATCGCCGTCAACGTCCTCTTCAACGACCTCATCATCTCCCCCATCGTATACAATTGGAGTACTTGGAGTGTCCTCCGCACCAGCTGGAGCATCAGCCACAACGACAACAACAACAAACGCATTCGTTCCGAATTTCCTCAACTCAACTTCAACGTCGTCGCCCTCCTCCTTTTCATCCCCCTCCAAACACCAACAACAACACCAGCATTCGTTGCTGAATGGTTTTAAGGCCGGTATCCACCACCAACAGCATCAGCAGCATCAAATGGTCAATACGTTCTCCCCCAGCAATAGCGAGAATCACCATTCCCAAGTGGCGCCCGGGTGTGGAACAATGAAACGCAATCGTAATCCCAAACTTTTCAAGAGTGATAATAACATAAATACTGCGTGTAACGGTAGTAGTGGTAATACCAACGGCTACAAGAACTGCTATTCTCCCCTTCTCGGCGGAGGCAGGACGCCGCTGCCTTCGACAACAACTGCAGTGCACAATAACGAGGACAGTTATTGCTCCAGCAGTAATCATCTGCTCCTGAATGACTATGCTGATCAATTTGGCAGTAAGCTGCCTGCCAAGCAGCACTTGTATGTTAAGGCCAAGGACGGGACATGGTCGGCTGTGAGTAGCGATGCATATCAATATAAGACAGCACCCAGCAGCAATGCTGGCAGCACAACGAACTGCAGTGAAAGCAACTCCAATGCAGCAGACATGAGTAGCGGTGTCGATGATGAGAGTTGCCGTTTAGTAAGTAGTAGTAAATCCAATATAAATAGTATTAATTGTAGTGCCGGATCGCAAAAGTATCTAACTAGTTTTGGAAAGAGTGATATTGTGTAAATAAAACAAAAAATGTTAATAAATATAAAAAAAAAATAATAAAAACGATCAACGGCACAGGCAAATACTACTTAATATGTTTTAGAAACTATGAAAAAATATTTTTCTGCTCGAAATAACGCAGACGCACGCGCAAAAATCGCTTTGTTCAAAAATAATGAGGCTGTAAGTTAGAATGTAGAAAGTATACCTAGGTATGAAGTTACGAAATGTAAATCATATTAAACTATGGGCTCGGCTTAAAAGGGCTTAACAGTAAATTATGAACCAATGTGGAAGTTTAAATTTCTTATTGGACAGCCACCAGTGACGACAGCTAAATTTGTAACATTTGGGGTTACAATTAAACATATCAATAATAAAATATTAAATTAAAAGTATTTATTTAATTTAACATTTTTTTTAAATCTAAGTTACCAAGTCAAGGTGACACTGGTTGAAGTCATACTCAGTGCAAATTAGTCTTAATCTAAGACACTCCAAGTTCAGTGGATATTTTAGAATCCGAAAATTCGAGGCTTGCAGATAATCCTATTTCCAAAGGTGACTTGACTCCAATTTCTAGCTTATCATTCGATTGGAATATTTTTTTAAATTAATTTACTTTTATCTGCGGAGATTGATGAAAAATAATTGGTTTTAGTATTTTCTAATTTTCTCATTTCCTAAGAAGCTTAAGTAATTAATTATTTTGATACATTTTTAAAAAAATGCGATATCGCAATCAAAATTTGGTTGGTGTTGACGCATATTGCGACGTTCCGCAGCTTAAGGACTGAGCCAGGGCAACGCGGACTCTATTCATTACGCAGATAGTCACAATGTGCCCGAACAGCTCCCAGTAAGTAATTGTGAATGCACCACAGATGAACGCGCCTATACGAAGCAGGACTAATCAGAGCCGAACTTTCACCATTGGACACTTCACCACCAGATTTTCGCCACCAGCCTTTTAGTGCTTGGAATTTTCTTTACAGCGGTTCCGCCACTGGGTAGTTCGCTGTCGTTCTTTCAACACTAGACTTTTTAACACTGCCTACAGACAGGTAGTGTAGTGCTTATTATTCATTATTGCCCTTATTTCTTTTGAAAGAAAAATGTAGTTAGTCGCAATAGAATACAGATTTGCCAGTAATACCCATGTTTTTTTTGAAAACTTTTGCATGGTTCAACATTTTAGAACATTTGGGGATAAAATTAACTGAAATCTTGTTAAACAAGTGAATTCTATATGTTTCAATTTTTGACGCAAATTTAAATTTGCTAATATTGAAAATAAAATATGAAAAAACTGCCTCCCGTTAATGAAAATAGTGTTAGTAAATGATTTTCTATTAATTTTACTCATTTATTTCTAATTTTCGTGTTTAATTTTTCAAAAGTCGCTGTTCAGCAAAATTTCCCAAATAAAATATAAATGATTAAATAAGCTGAAAAAGAACACGATTTGTTATTGAAAACAATATAAATGAACTCTTATTGTGAATTAAATATTTTTAATAAAATCTACACTATGCTTTGCCAACAGGAAAAAAAATATCCAGATACGAAAAATCTGACACTTAAATAGGTGGCACTCAAATATTGAGCACTAAATGGCAGCACTTAAAGAATCCAACACTCAATCGGCGGTGGTGAAATGCCCGTCTATCAATTTGCGGTGGCCGATGGTACCGTACCCGTACCGCGCCTATTATATGGTATTTAATGATACCGGTTATTGGGTGCCTTCATCTGTGGAGTACATTTTGATTTGACATTTGAATTCGATTCATTCTAATATTTTCCTCGGACGAGACTACAGACATGCCAATTTATAACTGATATAACAGTTTTTCGTCATTTAAAGTGGGCGTGCGTTAACGCGCTTAGCGCTACTTTAAAAAAAAAACTTTGGCCCTGGGGGGCCGCATAAACAGTACTTTTATAAACCAAAACTGTTATAATTGGCAAATCTAGAGTTACTTCCTTTTTCCTCGCCCAAAGTTGGATGCTCAATTTCTATTTTCTTAAAATTTAATTCATAAAGTAAAAAAAAAAGGTAAAATCTATTGACATTTCAAACTTAAATGTAAAACTTAAAATGTAAATAAAAAAAAAACCGCGTGGTAAAAAATCAATAAAATCAAAAGAAAGAAGATATCTAAATCAGTCCAAAAAGTTTTTGTTGCTGCTGCTGTTGGTGAAGTCAGTGTTGCTTTTGTTGCTCTTGGTGCTGCTGCTGGGTTGAAAAACCTCGTTTTTGTAGCCGAGTTGGGTTAAAGCCTTATGGTTATTACAAATCTGCCGCAATACTAATTGTATCGATATATGGGGGTTTTCGGAAAGCTGACTCCTAGGAATTTACAGAACTTATGACACTTTGGAAATTTTTGAGCGAAGTATACAATTCGCTCAAAAATGTATCAAGTTTTTTAGAGAAAAAGAAAAATGCGGACAAAAATAAAAATTTAAACTATGTACATAATTTCGAAAATATTGCAGCACAGAAAAAAAAAAATTGTCTAAATATGAAAAGATAATTTTTACAGCTTTAAGACGGAAAACGAGAGCTGACAAAAATGGCATATCGTATATAGTAACCCGGGGAACTTTTTCCGATTTTTAACTAATAACTATTATTACCTTCTTATAATCGGGTGTTACTTTAATTGAGGCCATGAGAAGCAGAGTGGCCTAACTGATTTTCGCACTTGTTTTAAAAAGGACGAAAACTTATGTTTATTGTACCAAAAATCTGCTTATTTTTAAACAACAATATCTATAGATTGATGAAGCATATAACTGCTTCAAAAAAAAAGTTGTTTTGATAACTGTAAATAGTAGTTTTGGTAATTTTAAAAAAGAAGTACAAAAATCATTTTTGCAACTATGGTTCTCACTGCCTCAATTGATTGTGGAATTATATATTAAATTAAAATGCACTTACTTTTTTTTATAAACTTTTGGATTGTTTTTATTAGTTTAAAATTATTTTTTAAAAACAAAATAAAGAAATTATTTTTTTTTTTAAAAATCTTGGATTTTCAAATTTAAAACATTTCTTGTTGAAAGTGTGAGTAAACTTTTTTCTAATTGCAATTTCCTACGTTAAACAAAAAAAAAAATCATCAAATTTGGAGTATAGGTTCAGCAGTAGGAAAAGCACACAAAACCATCGTAGTCTTAATGAAAATTCAATGGCTGTTTACAAATCATTTTCTAAAAAGCCATGTAGATTTCCTGAAATATTTCCGCTGTTTTTTATATAATTAAATTTATTGCCATTCAAATCATTTTGAAACCCCCAAAGATTTAAATACCTACGTTAATGTTTTTTCTTCGATTTTCAAGCTTCTTTTTGAAGTCAAATTAATTTTATATCTTCTAAAAGAAGCTTTATTAGTTTTTTTTTCTTTCATGAGACGATACAAAAATCAAAATGTTATACTGTCATGCTTTTCGCATTCCCCTTTAAGTGGGTAATAAAAGAATCAATTTAATTCGATTAGTGCTGGAATTGCTGGTACATCATTTTCCTTGCTCTCCTTGTCGCAACAATGAAAATGTATATAATATAAATCCAAAATTTCCCACTGTCTGGTCCAAAACACATAAGATATGAAGGTCGAAATATACAAAAACACTTTAAGCGCACGCAAGCCGTAACTGAGCGAACACGTTACATTCAGGTATAACTCGGTATATACTATATGGAAGCTCCTGATGCTCCTTTGTATGTATATTTATCGAAAATATAAAGGGGAGATTTTCGAAATCCTCTACTGTACCAGAATTTGTCTGAATCAGCACAGCTATCTGATTTTCTTTATAGGTACCTACAATCTTTTGTGTTCTCTGTTATCATGGAAAAGCATCCTGTTTCTTGTGTCTTGTCATTCGGCCAGAATTTCAGGAGTTACACTGGATGGTATAGTGAATTGGCTCCGGCCGGCATAAGGACATTGTGAGTCAGCAGTATACAATTCGTACCGTATATAGTTACAACCCTTATTTTACAAGGGGTCAATTCAAGCAGACAGAATACTTATTCTCCATGGTTTGTACACTTTTCCTGAATGATCGTAAAAACCCCGTTTTATGACCTTCTTTAAGTGCTTCCTCGTGTTTATAATAAACATCCTTTAACCTATATGAGGTTCACATTGCAAATTCTCAAAACAGCTACTTGAGCAAAATTCATATTAAAAGAGTAAACACATACATAGAAGGGAGAAAGGACACTTTTCTCCTGGAACTTGCCTGTTTCATGATTCCCCCCCCCCCAAAAAAAATAAAAAAAAAGGAAAAAACATTCATCTGTATAATTTTGCAATCCTGTCCAATATCCTATAATCCTTTTGTAATCTTACGAATCCTTCTGATTTGTATTCCTTTTTTTTTCTCTTAAATTTGAGGTGTAGGTATATGAGAAAGAGAATTTATATATAAGAAATTTATTCATTGGTTCATGATTTATTGACATTATGGCGATTTAAGATTTTCAGATTGGACAGTTTATAGCGAAATACCATCATAAATTTTAATTTTATTTTATTTGTACAGAAAAAGAGCTAAATAAAAGACGAAAAGATATTAAAACATATAGCCCCCGAAGAGGGAAATATAAAAACATCATCTCTGTATATAGACTATAGAGAGACAAAGCAATTAATTAGACTAAGATAGGAAAGTATCTTATTTATATGTCATCACAAGATACATTTAAAAAAAAAAAAAAGTAAATATCACTAAAATGATGAATTGTGATGTGTAAAATTAAAAAAAATTAAAAAACAAATAAACAAAATGTTGTAATATAGACTTAATAGATTAGAAAAATAAGTTATATATTATCAGCGCTACACTTAAAAATAGATAATAAAAAATTAAGTATTGAAATTTATTATTTTATTTAACTACCTAAACTATACAAAGAATAAAACTTCGTAACTTTATTTGTTAATTTAAAAAAAAAAAAGATAACAACTACTAACGATTCTAATAAGAAAAGATGATAATTTATTTCCGAACTCCAAATAAAACTTTGTACACATTTTTGTAAATTATTATTTTCATTTTAAAATAAACAGAGAAAATTATGAACTTAAATAAAAAAAAGTCTTTAATTTTTAATATAATTGAACAGCGATATAAAATAGTTTTGGTGCCGAAACTGTGTAAGTATTTTCGATTTTAAAATTCTGAAATATTAAATAACGCAAGAAGAATTTTTTAACATTTCATAGACCTTTTCTTATCACCCAAAATATAAGGAGTTACTTTTCAAAAAGGTATATAAGTAAATAGAAAATGAAACACGACTGCTTTATTGAATGACTACAAAGTGTCATTTATTTTTATTTTTTTCTGAAACAAATTCTTTAAGCTATATGTATGTAGCTACTTAAGTCTAAAAGCGAAACGAAATTTTTCGGTGGTCTCAAACACGACAGAAAAATGCTTACGGAAACCTAATGAAAAAATGACATTTGAAAGCGTCACCAATTGAAAAATAAAAAATAAATAAATGTCACTTTTCCGCACACAATTAATGGTCCGGGCAGTTAATTCAGTGCGAAAAAAGAGCGGAGACTTCTCCAAATAATCTGCCAAATTATCAATTTCCCTCATCAAAAGGAGGACGAAATTTTTCGTTGTGTCATTTTTGTATAGGATTTTTCGTTTCACATCAGCAGCGTACTAGACTTTAAAGTAAAATAAGCAACAAGGGCAATTGATGTAGCGAACGATGTTGGTGTCTAGTTTGGGTGACTGAACGTTTTAATTTTTTTGTATGCCTGAATGTAACGGAAATATTTTTTTTTGGTATGAGGAACTCTTAAGTGAGATCGCCGGGACGAAACGCCAATTTGTATGTACTAAAGTCCGTTAAAAGCTATTTTGAATCAATAATTCAACAAGTCCAATTAAATAGTGCTAAGTCTTCTATGTACTTGGCTGGTGTATTTCAGTAGTATATAGAATTTGAATTATAAACCCTTCATATATAACTCTTAAGGGATGTTTCTTACATCTTATAAAAATATTTTCATTTGACATTTCAATTCAACAATTGAAATGCTACGAGAAGTTAGCATCTCATTTTTTAAATCCGTTTTTTTTTCGGTGGAATCGAACAAAAATATTACGGAAAACTAGCGGAAACTGTAGGACACTGATGAATGCGATCAGAACTCCAAACAAAAATTAATATATGCTGACACTTAGGTTCAGTTTTTCAGTGCAAGAGTTAATTCCGAGTTAAATCAGAGTTAGTTAATCCTAGAAATACTTTAATCCCGAGTTAACTCAAAAATCTATCGAAATCGAAGTACGATAGTATAGAAATCAATGTTTCGCTATCGAATTCGAGATGGCGCCACTATGAAAATCATACTTTCCATAGTGTCGTACCTCGATTTGAATAAATTTTTGACACGCATCTTTCAGAAATACCTATTCAGCTAATCCAGAGTTAACTCATCAAATTTGTTGAGTTAACTTGGGATCTAAATTGACTGAAAAACATGTATCAGGAGTTAACTCGGGCTTAACTTCAAAACTAGGATAATCTCGCACTGAAAAACTGGACCTTAGTATGCTAACTTCACGCACACGCTGTTCACATAGTGATGGGTGCGCCGCCGTCGGCGGCGTCGAACTAAAAACTAAGAATCATTTTATCGAATTTATATCCCATTATCAAAACTCAGCATATGATATCATTATTATTATTAGCAAAAATGTGTCTTAGGTAGAAGTGGCTGTCGACGGAGAGTCGACACACTCAGACCAAATGCTGGCCCGTTGTTACTTAAAATTCGTAAAATTATTAAATTCTGGTTTTTCATACTGGTTTTCGCACGTCGGCGTCAGTCTCTCACTGAAAATTACGTATCATCGAAACGAATGGGTCACTCTTAAACTTAACATGTAGTTTTTATATTGTAAAGCTACATTTTGTGACCAAAAATAAATTATCAAAAGGGACCAAGTTACCTAAAATCTGACTTAAAATTTTCTTTCCGGAAAAAAAATCGATTTCCGGTACTCTTGTCATAACTTAAATGAGAATCAAATTGATCATGTATTTCACCACTGAAATAATTGTTTTATCTCTTTATTAAATTAAGCAAACCATTTCTTTAAAATGTTTACCCATAGCTTTCCCAAACTTTACAAGCCCATTATATCCAGTACCAGGCCTAAAAAATATAAATCCTTTGGGAACTATATACATGACAAAAAAATAACCCATAAATAACCCAAATATGAATGAATTTCAAGACCCCATGTAATACCCCACTAATATTTACATAATATACTAATATTTTTAACTTAATTTTGACCATCAACCATTTGCAGGGTTACCGCTATCTTAATATAAAGCTGAGTTAGTTTTTCTTCGATTCAATCGATTTAATCGAAGGAATAGCTTTAACAATTTTTCACAAGAAGAATGCGCTTTACAAAATTGTATACAAGGTGATACGCATAAGGTGTGACAAAAGTGTGACCCAACCGACACCCTCTAGCTTTTTTTTCACACACTATGCGAATCACCCTGTACCTATACGTTACTTGTTGATATTTTGAGTATTAAAATAGTAGAATAACCAATTTCAATTTTTGCA
Source organism: Leucozona laternaria (assembly GCA_932273885.2). Classification (NCBI taxonomy): domain Eukaryota; kingdom Metazoa; phylum Arthropoda; class Insecta; order Diptera; family Syrphidae; genus Leucozona; species Leucozona laternaria. The sequence continues at coordinate 93,531,762 of OW026368.1, forward strand.
ATTCTGTTAAAAAAGTAAATGCTAGTATTTGACCAGAAAAAAATGTCAATCCTTTTTTGTTTTAAATTAAGTCGTTTAAAATTTTAAATATGAAACAATATACCATTTTTATAAATATAATTATCAAAAATCAAAAACTTTAGTCTCTAATATCTTTTATTCCAAATGGGGCAACTCTTTCCAAAAAGAGTATTAAAGCTGTTTATAAATTACCTACTCAAATGACGCACAGCAAAAAAATGTTCATACCCATATGAATTGCACTAATACTTACCTAACAGTGTGTATTCTTTAACAACCCTGATATACATTTAAAAGGAAACTACTATACTAAACTGTAAATTGCAATTCCGTTGGTAAGTACCTGTAATAATAAACTTAATTTAAGTTTACGATTTTTAAACTCATCCCCTAAAAATTTATAGTAAAAACTATTAAAAATTGATCTAGAAAAATGTATGTTTATATCCTTTTTAAATTCTCTATGCCAAAATGATAAATATAACACAAATCATCCCGATTATTTTGCAAAAATTATTTAATAACGTCTACTTTCCCGTTTTCGAATTTAATACGTTCATATCTCGATTCCTTCATTTTTCGAAACCCTGCAAGATGGTTGATGGTCGAAAACTTGAATTTGAGCTTCCTATATATACAGGGTGTCCCGTAATGAGTGGATAATACTGCAGCTGGTGATAGCTGGCCTTATGACTGCTCAGAAAAAAAATATAAAAAAAATATTTTTCTTGTGGTCTCCATGGTATAACTTATTTTCGAAAAATGTTAAAAAATTCAGGGTCTCCTAAAATACCTAATTACAACGGCCACCCATAAAGGATTCTTGTTATTTTTGTATTTTAATAATATTCTTGAATAACCATTCTAAATGATGGGTAGTAAATTTTAACACCAGCTGATGCATTTTTTGTGTTATAATTTTTTTAAATAATTTTTTTATTCAAAAATAATTCAATATTTTTTTTCACCAAAGTTTGAAAATTAATAAAGAGAAAAAAATGTATGAGAACATAAGTGGCAAATTTGATAAAAATTGGCCTGTTTAATGTACTTTCCAAAATGGTATAACACATGTTTGTGTCTACAACCATGCCCAATAAAATTGGCATTTAATCTACTAAAGTAGTTTTTTAACATTTTATCAGATGAAATTAAGTTACAAAGTTAAGTAAACACTACCACGACGAATAAAATAAATTTTAATTTTTATTGCATTTAAAAATAACCGTTATTAAATAAAGGCACTAACATTTAACACTAGTTGCTGGATTTTTTTTTAATAATTTTTTTAATTAATTTTTTAATAAAAAAATGATTAAATATTTATTTTGATGTTTGATGACAACAAAGATTGAGTTGGAAGGAAAAGTCAATAGATATACCAGTGTCTCTATTATGTCTGCTAAATTCACTAACTAAAATAATAGTATGCACTTTCAAAAAGGTTTTGATTTAGGTATGGGAAATGCGATAAATAAAAACAACAGTATTAAAAATTATGATATATTTGTAATTTAAATAAATTTATATTAAATGTTCAAACTGTCCCCCATTCACTGTGATACAGGCTCTGCATCTTCTAATGAAGGACCTCTCAATAAAACAAGCATATTGGCGCTCATTTATTTTCATCACAGCGTCTTGAACACGACGACGCAATTCCGTAATCGATGTAATTGGTTTAGTATAAACCATTTCTTTCAGACATCCCCAGTAGAAAAAGTCCAAAGGATTTAGGTCTGGCAAACGTGGTGGCCACAAAATTGGGCCCAGACGGCCTATCCCTGTTCGTCTTGCAATCACCCGTGTGATGTAGTTGAATCTGCTTCAATTTCATTCAGCACAATACGATCAATTTCTTCTCGCGGTAGACGTCCTCCGCTAGTACCGCCCAGTCCATTACCAGGCATTCGTCCTACTGAAAAACATTGGTGGACTCTGATGAACACTCGATAGTCCGGATGTCGCGCATTTGGATATCGCTCTCTATAGAGAGCTGCAGCTGCGTTAGCGCCAGAGATGTAAAAACTGCAGTCAGTTGGTGACTGTAGTCAATTGACTAAAAAGACTTATTTTATAAGTCTTTTAACTTACTAAATGACTTTAACTCAAAAAACTATAGTCAGCAGTCAATTGAATTATTCTGACTTTGCAGTTAGCTAACACAGTCAGTTGTCCAGCAGTTAATTGACTGCAGTACCTTTTTGACTGCTTCCAGTCTTTAAAGTCACTTGAAAGTCAACCTAAAGTCACAGTCAATCCTGGCAGTCAGTAAGTCAGTGGACTGCAGTCTTTAACTTAAGTCAATTGACTTTTTTTAAGTCTTTTAAATGCTTTTAAGTCTTTTGAATAAAACTTTTTATTTTTGATTGCTATTAGATTATTTGAGTTAGAAGTAAAAAACCGAAAAGCATTTCTTTTTCTTTTTGCAGGAAGTCTAGTGCTTCAGCAATTGGTTTCATCACCATTGAAAACTCTTCCAAATATTGAAATTCGATTTCCAAAAATATCTGCACCCCAAGTGATTTCTTTGACAAAAACCTGATACGCATTTTTTTACAACTGATTTGGTCATTACAGGTACGAAATTTTATCAAAATGGTTAGAGACGTTGTCTAGAAAATTTGAAAAAGCCAAAATAATTTTATGCCAACTAACCGTTCCACATGAGATGAAACAAGAATTCGAATTTCTTCTTTGGGGAATGAAATAAAAATGCTCTGTACAGAATTTGAAGCAAATCGGCCGACCCGTTTGAGCTCTAGCTCAAATAACAGTGACGAAACATACTTTTTTTACACGAAACAATACTTGCCCTATAGAGCAAGTAAAAATCGACATTCACATGATAACAAACTCATGTGTAATACCTTTTGGCGAACATGAAATAAGAGTGGTAGAAGAGTAAACAAAATTGATAATCCAGCGTATATGCGGAGTGAAAATACAGTAGACGCTCGAAGTTAACACCATTGCTCATGCACCTGCCATTTCAAACAGTAAGTCGAACCGTTTGGCCAGCCCTCTGGGCTGGCGTTCGCGTTTTTTTATCATACACGGAATTGAATTCCGTTTCTTCGATATGTCGAATTATGTTTATTAATTAATTACAAATAATTTCAACGTGGAATACCTACATATGTTTGTTTTGAAGTGTTTTGAAGTGTTTTTTTTTTTTTTTATGAATAATAAAGTTTATTTTGTTTTTTCATTGTTATGAATTGTTGTTTTTACATAGTTAAAAGTTTACAATTTTGAATCAAATTTTACTTTGGAAAACCTATTAATATGGTGACCGTCTACTGTACAAAGATTCGATTTTATTAAAACATAAATTTAAATTTTTTCAATAAATAAATGGACAAATAAATAATAGAAAATAAATAAATAAATGAAGAAGTGTCCTACAGCTTAGAGTTCCTTTTTAGGAAAATTATAATTCAGAGATACTGCAACGTAAATGTAAATGTAAATTAAATATCCAAATAGCGCAAAAGTAAAAGCTCTTGCCACTAATTAAAAAAAACATACTTAAGTCACTGTTACTGGTAGCAGGCACGTTTTCAAAATCACTGCAGAGAATATGTATGTTATAGGGTTGCGTATATTTTTCTAGTATTTTTCTACTTACTATCTCACATCCAAAATATCTCTTTCATTGTCAGTTTCATAATCATCTTTATATTCTTGAAATAAAGAAATTACTTTCTGGCATATGGCGATGAGATTATCACAAAATTCCATTTTAATAATCATTTGACGAATTTAATTGTATTTCGTGGTTTGAAAAATATTTTAGGAGAGCAGATATAATTGAAATGTGTCCTGATAGTCCCAGGCATGCTATCTTAGAATTTGATCCGGAAAATTGTAATCAATTAAAAAATGTATGTTATTTAAATCCTCGAACAGTGTAACGAACATTTTTTGGTGTTTCTCAAAATACATTTCTGCAGTGTGCTTAGGGTTTGGCCAATATCTTGGTTTAAGATTGATTAGGTTACTCAAATAATCTAATAGTAATAAGAAATAATATGTTTTATTCAAAAGACTTAAAAGCAGTTGAAGTGGACTGTAACAAGCTTAATAGATGTTGAATTTGTCCATGATAAAAAGAAATTAAAATACCCCATTACATATTGTATCAAATAAATATTTAATATATTAACATATAATTATCAAACGCTGAATAAATTATATTATATCAATATATAAAATATTTATTTGATGAAATATGTAATGTAAATAATTCGTTTCAAAAAGAACGATGCTATCAAAAAATTATACTTACAAGAGGAAGAGCGAATGCAATTAACTATATGTTTTCTAATGTAATGCATATAAACTAACATAAACAGTAATAAAAAATCAATAACTGATAAGGTTTTGGTTATGTTTAAACAAAAGGACTTAATAGTGTATAATTTGAATGTTTGGCAAATGTTAACAAATATTTTAAATAATTTGTGAGAATGATTTTATACGCAATTTTGAATAAAATTAAAGTATTTAAATGAATTATATGAATGAAAAAAGATTTAAGTTGATTATTGCTGAACAGCAGTTAAAAGACTTAAAAAAAAGTCAATTGACTTAAGTTAAAAGACTGCAGTCAACTGACTTACTGACTGCCAGGATTGACTATGACTTTAGGTTGACTTTTAAGTGACTTAAAAGACTGAAAGCAGTCTTTGAAGTACTGCAGTCAATTAACTGCTTGTCAACTGACTGTGTTAGGTAACTGCAAAGTCAGTATAATTCAAATGACTGCTGACTGTAGTTTTTAAGTTAAAGTCAATAAGTCCACATTCTTACTACAATTCAATGGATTTAGTCAATTGACTGGGACTTTACTGACTGTAGTCTCCAATTGATTGCAGTCTTTACAACTCTGTTAGCGCTTCCTCTACATTCCCCGTATATTAAATGCATATTCGCATACTCCAGCGGCGTATACTGTGACATTCTTAATCAGTATTAATTTAATCAAATTCAAAAATTCGTTTAAGTGACGAAACCAGTATAACAACGTTATACGTTACGTAATGACAGAGAATTGACAATATTTGCAAATAATACTTTTATATGCATTTTAATGCCTATTTTATTACAAGTCAATTTTTATTTGAGAAAGTGTTAAAAATCTTCTCTAGTAGATTAATAGCCAATTTAATGTGTTATGTGTTAGTGCCTTTATTCAATAACGGTTATTTTTAAATGCAATAAATATTAAAATTTATTTCATTCGTCGTCGTAGTGTTTACTTAACTTTGTAACTTAATTTCATCTGATAAAATGTTAAAAAACTACTTTAGTAGATTAAATGCCAATTTTATTGGGCATGGTTGTAGACACAAACATGTGTTATACCATTTTGGAAAGTACATTAAACAGGCCAATTTTTATCAAATTTGCCACTTATGTTCTCATACATTTTTTTCTCTTTATTAATTTTCAAACTTTGGTGAAAAAAAATATTGAATTATTTTTGAATAAAAAAATTATAACACAAAAAATGCATCAGCTGGTGTTAAAATTTACTACCCATCATTTAGAACGGTTATTCAAGAATATTATTAAAATACAAAAATAACAAGAATCCTTTATGGGTGGCCGTTGTAATTAGGTATTTTAGGAGACCCTGAATTTTTTAACATTTTTCGAAAATAAATTATACCATGGAGACCACAAGAAAAATATTTTTTTTATATTTTTTTTCTGAGCAGTCATAAGGCCAGCTATCACCAGCTGCAGTATTATCCACTCATTACGGGACACCCTGTATAAGGTATTATCTCGATGGCAAAAACTTACTTTCTTACTCTTATCCACATTTAAATTCCCATACGAATCATGAGTAAGGCCCATTTGATGAAACGAAACTTAAATAGTTGAAAAGTGAATTTGAAAATACTTTAATGGTGTCTGAGAGGCTTAAGGCTAAAAAACAAAACTTCTCAAGCCGACATTTCGATAATCAAGAGAATTATTCTGAGATTTTGGTGTACCATTTATTTGGTTATATGTACCTCCAACGCAAAAAGTTGATTTTCTTGCAAACTTAACAGCCGTCTGATGGGCCGAAGGCTGAAACGGAATCGTCTGAGATCTATATATTTTTAATCAGTCCACCATCCTCTACTCTTTGTATTTATATAAATTAAAGTGGTTATACCTCCAACACAAACATAGGAAAAAATACCATTTTTGAACGCCCACTAGCACCCCCGGCTGAAAAAAAAAACCTGATAGACGGTTGGATTTCTTATAGTAAGGGATGTATAGCTACACATATAGCCCTATGAATGTTGGTTATACCTCCACTCCCAAAATTTGCTACCGGCTCTTAGACTATAACTATTAAATAACGGATCTGAAAAAAAAATTAATGTTGCTAGTAAAAATACCACAAAGATTGCTGAAGGACCTGCTTAAGCACGCGTTTTACTATCAAATTTTTATTATAAGCATATAAAAAGGAGTGTTAGCTATTTTTTGATATCACATTTTAAACTTTCCGATATTGTTTTTATACTTTCCCACACGTAAGGGGGAAAGTATTAAAAAAAACACCTGTTTTTTGTAAAATGCTCGGACTCATGGTAGTAACCATTCAAGCACTGGTTTCGTAAAGAGGACATTTGTACCCCATTTGTAGAAATTCCTCGGTCAAAAATGTGACCGGAAGCAGTCATTTTCTTACCAAAGCAACCAGAGAAGGGTTGTCCGACCAGCGGTTTCCTAATCGTGTAACCCAAAGCTATCGATTAGTGTCCACTTTTTCAATAGCCGCGATGAGATAGGTATTCTTACGGTCAACTTATTTAATTACAAAGCAAATACTTATTATGTAAAATAAAAAAATAAATAAAACATTAACATATTTATAATATGTTTTTTTTTCTTGTTATTTGTTTCAAATTTTTTACGTCATATTATGTTTGTATGTTCTTTGTAATATATATATCTATTTATGTAAATTATAGCCTTGGTTTCCTGGTATAAGCAATCTAAATAGCTGACATGTATCAATTCAATATGTAAACGACAAGTCAAATGTCAAGTCTCAAAAACCACAACAATATAATTTCAGCCAACCAAAAAGGGGTGGTGGTGGGGGGGGGGGGTGTTGTGAGCAAACATTTTAATCGACTCCGACATCTATCAACCGCACCTCACACCCTGCTGCCTAAATTATACAAAACGATGGTGTCCAATTAAGCAAACATCGAAGCTATAACCAAAACAAAGTAGTTTCATACAAAACTTCCTATACTTTCCACCCGACAGAAACCAAAGTAACATATTTACCAACCTTTGGTAAGAACTTAAAATCCGTATAAACCTACCTACCGTACAGGCGTGCACGGTACACCCCAAAGCTCCCTCCCTCTTTTACACTAAAACCAACTCATTTAACATCTCTAAGAAGCGGGCAAAATAAATTACCGAAGGGTAAAGGGATAAGTGTATCACATTAACATAAAATTCTGTTATGTCTCTGCGGGAAAATTGAACCTTCCTATTCCTTTTCTCTCTCCTCTGCATCTGCAACCCCTACCCATCCCCGTATTTGGGTCTTTTAAATGATTTCTCAAATATGCCACTTCCACTTAATGTCACTCATCGTCGTCGTCGTGTCGGCGTCCTCGTCATGTTGGCTATGTCTCGTCCACTGAGAACGGCCATTCTTCCTTCAGGACTCAGGAGTCAGGAGTGCCAGGACTGAAAGGACACCACTTTGAAGAGTGTGAGAGCGACTAAGTTAAATGCACAGCTTGACAGGAGTATGAAAACCAACGGGAAAACGGTCTCTCCGAAGCAAACAGATTGTGTCATCTCCTGCTTAACAAAGTTAAAGTATTTAGTCGCAAAATTTAGAGATTCACTGAGCCAGGATATAAAATGTGAGGGGCGAGGTGGAAGAGTGAGTGAAGAGACATGTGGGAATTAAAATTCAACCCCGTCTTTTTTTTTTTGTGTTCAGTGTGAGAGGGCTGGGGGCTTGGGCCAGGGTCGCATTTTGTAAAGTAAACATAGGAATAGGAATATGTTTAGGCCGGTGTCAAATTAAGCGAACTTGCTTTATTCCGCTGAAACCATGAAAAGCTTTAATTCTGTGCGCAGAGTAGTGCTAGAAGCTATTCAATGATATAGAAGCGAGCGGAGAGTCTAAAATATTACGCAATATTTCCAAGGGACAAGAACAAAATTTGTTGTGCTATAGCTTACTATACCCTTGATGTTCTCTTATTGAAATTGATTGTTAGACCAAATGTGATCAATTTTGACAGAAATTTGATATTTTTGACAGTTAAAAGTTTCCATCAAAATTTTAGGTCAAAGAATCAAAAACTCGAAATAATCTAAATTAATAGTTTTAAATATGTTGCTTTAAGGCCCAGTTTTTCAGTTGTGAGTTAATCAAGAGTTAGCTCTTTACTCGGTGGGTAAAACATTAAAAGCATCTGTTCAGTTAATTCTGAGTTAACTCACCATATGTCAGGAGATAACTCGGGTTTAACTGTAATCTCACACTAAAAAACTGGAATTTACAAATTTTGTTTGAAGTTAGACTAAATATTCCGACAGTTCAAGGTAGATGTCAAATAACCGTTTAATTAAAAATAAAACATTATTTTTTTTTAACCAGTTGAAAAAATCTTATAATTTCAATAATTTTATGGACACTCAATTCAGCTAGTTGGCAACGCCAAAATCATAATCTAAACATAACCGAAACATTCGAGCATGGCGGTGGAGTGAATTTGTATCAGCTTAACTCCGTAGACATTGAAACCAAGCTAGGACCAACACTCGCAACTGCATTATTCTCTGACTAAAACATCATTACCCACAGTACACAAACCTAAGGTAATATATTGCGCAGGTTGTCAAAATTGAAAGAGTCCGAAATTAAAAATAGAGTTATTTCCTAACACCACTCCATATGTCACTTTTGCATAAGCAAATGTAGAAAAGGTACGTCTGCCTACTTATTTGTATGAAATGTAACTGTTTTAGGCGTGTTCAGCTGTAGTCTATTAAGTTTTATAAAGGGTGTTTTTTTTAGACGATGGTTTTCAAGAAGAAATAAAACGCATATTTATTAATATTATGGCCAAGAATTTAGCAAAATAATTTATTTAAGATAAGGGTTTGCCATTATGTTTTAAAAATGATTTCCGGCAAACGGAAACGGAAAAAATTCCAGCCGAGAGGCCCAATTATTGCACGCGATGGCGGATGGACTCATTCGGGTCTTCTTCGATACTCTGCTCCACAGGAAGAAATTAGTTGGTAATCAATTCGCACGATTTGCAAACGTTGTTCAGGAATAAATCTATTAATTATGAAATGGCAAACCAAACTGAGCATAAATCAAGTGACAGCTGTCAAAAAATACCAACTCCGAAAAAAGTATTGCCAAATTAAAAACCACACGTCTAAAAAAAACACCCTTTACTACTTGAAATTTTTTTAAAACTAAGAACATTTTAGTAAAGAGCTTTAAAGTTAGAAAACTATTAAGTAGTATAATGCTAATACCTTATCATCAAGCCTGTTCGACAATGCGATGAGAAAACGAGACGTCAGCGTGGCAAGAAACGCTGCCAACTTTTTACGTTATAAAATCGTTCTCCAATTCACATCACAATCGTCGTCACGTCGCGTCTTTTCTTCAATTTTTTGATCTCAAAGCGGGTGTAAGGTGACGACACGAAACGCTTTATTGTGTATACTCTAATATACTCTCATTGTTTGAACTTGGTTTGACAACTACAACGAGTTTTAGTCACGTTCACGTCTCGTTTCCGCGTCGCATTGTGAATCAGGCTTCAGGCTACTTAAAATTTTGCGCCATTACCTTAATTATGTGTACTACGGCCATTACCAGTCTGCATCAGACAAGTGAAATGAACTCAAACAGAGTAGATACTCCAACCAAGTTCAGTCTCACCGTGTTCGATTGTGCACAGAGCCTTTTACATAGAATTTGAAATAAAATAATACATAGTATAACTGTCAACTGTCAGAATTTGGAATCAAAGAAAAAAAAAAAATTCTAAAAACAAAACTTGTGTCATTTAACCCAAGATCGACCCTGTATTAAGTTTCGTCTTGGTGGTTGTTGTCGGTGTCTTATTATATTTCTGACACTTTTGTTTATGGTTGACCCTTGCTGATGGGGACTACGCGAATATAGTGGTGATGATGGGGTCGAACGACAAAAGTCAACTTGTCGTTTAAATATAAAGCTGTCTTCTTGCCTGGACTTTGTTCTAGGACACTCTCGCACTATTATAGACAACAACAACGTTCAGAAGAACCACCTAAAGAAAAACCGGAAATACAAGCAGAAGGGATTTGAAATTTTATGAAACGTTTTATTGCTCTAATTTGTGGTCTGGGTAACTAAAGTGGCATTTTGCCATGCCACTTGGAATTAAATGTGTCCACTGGTAGTGGTGGTGCTATGTGAGATGGTGCAATGCTCAGAGCTAGCACTGCAGGGACAGGACTTTCTTATGGTTCTTCTTTGCGCTCCATGACTTGAACTAGACATTCCCAAGAATTTATGAGAGGTAATCTTCTGTCTTACACACTGGAAAAATTAGCATTCGTTACATTTCTATATAGTGCAGCCGATTGTTCTCCTGATAGTTTCCAGTCATGACCATGAGTGGTGATGGTAAAGATGGTGGCGGTGGCGTTAGAAATGTTTATCCCGGTTGTGCGAAATTAATATTCAAGAAAACTGTTTTTTGTCAAGATTTTTTTTTTCGAAGAATTCGAAGGGAAAAGTTCAGAAATTTTCATATCAAATTGTTTTATTCTTCCACGAAAGACAGAATGCTGAGAGAACAGAGAAGGTCCGTTATGTTTATGAAATTAGGAAGCACATTTGAATGTAGACAGAGGAGTCACTTGAAAGGTATTATAAATAGTATGATAACTTTCTCAATAAAAATAAATATATGCGAAGGTTTGTTGTTCAAAATAAGTCTTTCTGTAGAGAGAAGGGGGATGAAAGCCCACAACTTGACGGATATGGAATGCTGATGCTAGCCATACTCAACTCAGCCACAATATTTGTTTTTCAAACAAGGAAAGTGTTTTGGTTTTGGGAAAGTTTCAAATGTTTTTAATTTATTTATTTCAATTGGATTCATGCTGCCATGTTGGTGAAACAAGGATACCTAACATATTATACGCGTGAAATGTTTGTGGTTTTTAATTATTGCCTTGTTTGCTTTTGAAAGCCCTCCGGGGAGTATATGCAAACTTATATATTTGAGGAATATTTACAATGAAGTGAAATGAAGAAAATTTGATTTGTATGGAAATATTTTTAGGTAGGGATAGATAGATTTATTCAAAACTTGAGACATTTTGAATATGACAGTCACATGTTGTTTATTTTACTTTTTCTTCTGCATACCAATAATACACTTAGTAGTAGAAGGGGAAGGTATGGGAGGGGGTGGGATAGAAATAGGGAGGAATTAATATGAAAAATGAAAGCTTAGTTCTTTAAGGTAGTCTTAGTTACAAAAATTGCATATTTAACGGTCTTAAGTGTGCCGTTACTGTATTGGACAATCCAAAGAGAATGTATAGTTCGAAAGCTTAGTAGATTTTGATCCCATTAACAATGAAGATTTTTAAGTTTAAAAATATCAAGACGACGTATTGAATGAGACAAATTTGGAACTCTTTGAGTAATTTTTTAAACAAATTCGTGTGGTTTAGACCTAAAGGGCATACGACTTATAAAACAAAAACTCTATTGATACCACATCTTTAGTGGTGGGAAAAGGAGTCGTTTTCGTAGAAAACAAAATTATATAACAATTGAACCTTTTATAGATGATTTTATGTTCTACAATTTTGTTTGATTTTGTGTATAATAGCAACTAGTAGTATCACAACTCCAGTTTAAAATGTTTAACACATTATTAATTTGCAATGGCAGATGTTGTTCAATATCATGACATAAAGTAAATGTTCTATATCCGGCTCGAAGGACCAAATATTTATCTTAAATTTATCTCACATAGAAAAAAAAGAAGATTTTATCGTCCTGACGTATAATGCAGAATTGTATTTTATTTAACAATTAACAAAATTAAAGATTAAAAATGAATTTGATAAATTTTACAAAATTAGGATGAAGTTTCAAAATATTTGATAGCTTGTTGTTTTAAAAGCGCTTGATGCGATATCTTAATATTTAGTATAAATCTCATTGTGACACAACCCAGTAAGGAGTTATAAAGAAAAACTAAAAATAACATTCTTGTACTCTGAAAATATAGGGTGATTAATTTTTCGGTTTCGAAAGTAAAGCTAAATAAAGCGATATATTTTTGCCATTAAGTGTGAAAAACAATATCATTCAAATAGCCTCTTCGGAAAGATTCGCAGCTTGCGATTCTTTTGAGGTAAATTTTGATCTCTTTTTCGCACATTTCAGGCGGTATCTCAGCCATTACTTGAGTAATGTTGGTTTTTAATGCACCTAGAGTTCGGTGTTTTTTTCGCGAAAACACGGTTTTTTGCGTAGCTTTATACAGAAAAAAATCTAACAGTGTGAAATTGCATGATCTTGGTGGCCAATTGACGTCACCAAAACGTGAAATTATGCGACCAGGAAACTTCTAACGCAATTAAGCCAAAATTGGTCGTGTCGTGGGGCTTGTTGCCCCGTCTAGTTGGAACCACATATCGTCAAAAGTCATGCTCTTCAAGCACCCGCCGGCCAAAACAAAGTCAGTTACAATACGTTCAATTGCTGCGAACAGATCATCAGCAAGGCTTGCACTTGCAGCAGCAAAATTTTCAACTGAGCGTGCATTACGATGATGCACAGGCATTACGACATCAGTAAAGCTTTCACTCTCTTCAAATTTGTATACATATGTACCGATTGCTTGTGTAGTCGGTCGATTATGACAGCCATAATCATCACGTAATGCCCGAAAAGTGGCTACGTTTGAATCACCACTTTTGTATAGTAAGTTTTAATAATTTTAACGTTCGATTGTTAAGCGATCCATTAGGGTAAATGACAAACATTCAACTAATATTATGACACTTCAAATGACAGCTGAGTTTGACCGGTGTCAAATGCCAGTGCTACCGATTTAAAACCACGAAATGAATGACCTTGTAACTACATATAAATATTTTATAAAAATAATTTAAACAACAAGCATATTTGTCAACTTCTAGTTCCTATCTTTCTATCAATATATCTAACGCTTTTAAAAACCAACTATTAAGATGCATCGGACAATACGAAAGCGGAACTAGAAAATCGCCTTTTTTAACTCTTTCAAAACTCTTTAAAAGCTATTTGCGGCTGAGCCACGTGTCTTGGCGACTTATAAATGGCACACTTGTTACCTATAAAAACAAAAAACTAAAAAAAAAGGATTTTTTAGCTCCGTAAGGAAGTCGTACATTTGGGTCAAACGTGAAACATATTTACTCGATTAACAGCCAAACTGAGAGCCCTAGCAACCTGAAACCAATATAAGAGCTAGTTCCTTTCAAATGAGTTATCCCACGATAAAAAAAAACCTCCACGTTTATTAGGTCAGTATGAAATTTCGTTGTCAAGTCTTCAACCACCTTGAAAATCAAATTGCTCGCATGTAAGAAACTCCATCAAAGCGTTGGCTACAAATTTCCCTGAAACTTAAAGCTTTTCCAAATCATCAAGTCGTGAATTGCTTCCAGTTTCTATAAAAAGACTGTCATGGTATTAAGTTTATATCTATTAGCAAAAATCAGCTAAATTTAAATTTTAATTCTCTATCCTAAGGCATCGGATTCAGCAGATATAATTTGTCTAAATTAACGGGAATCATCTGTGAAGATATAAAAATATGCCAAGGGCTTTTAAATGAAACATTAACTCCTTCATAGTCTATTGCCTTCTAAATTCTCTAATTATTTTATTTTTTGTCTGCCATTGCCGTTCATTATTATCTAGTCTAATTAATCTGTTGCCTAACCGTTTGTTTTATTTTTGTGTTTTTTTGTCAACTCCAAACCACAATGAGCTTTAGCTTATATAGAAATATGTTGGTAGGTTAGGAAGGTATATCTCTGGGAAAATAAGTCTGAAAATGTTTCGTCCTATTTGAAGAAATGAATGGACAAAATGTCGATTTAACTTCTCTTGGTCGGAATACCTTGCATTTTTACTTATTACGAGAAAAGCTGAAAAAAAATTCAAAGAAATGAACTTTGCGATGTTATCAGAGGACTTTGACTATGCTCACCTCCCCTTTTTTTTCTTTAGGTATGGCAATAGGACCCTATATGCAATTCTTCTTCTTGGTATCTTATGGTCTCTTGGAATTTGCTACTATCCAAAGTAATGAGATACTTTGGGATAATTTTCCACCACACACCAGCAATCTTGCAGAGTAACTTTCGATCTAGATAAGGCCGATGTGGAAGCATAAGAAGACGAGTAAAAAGATTTTCTCTACACCCGACCCGCCTATATACCTATATATAGAAAAAAGCCAGGGTGGTTTTCTTCATAGGAAAATAATAATAAAAACAAAAAAAAGAAGCAAACCCAAAGAGTCAAATGGAAAAATAACCTTAAGGTTAAGATTCCAAGGTAATTTGATTCAATTCCATTGATACCAAGAAAATTCAAACTTGTCTTATCTGCGAAGTATAAATTCCCTTCAGTTGGCATTTTGCGTTGTTGGTTTGGTTAGGTCTTGCGGGATTTGGTTAAGATACTTTTTTTTTATTTTTATTTTCTTGGCGCGATTATATACCTAGTCCTTGTGACTTCACCTTTTTGTTTATTTTTCCTGCATTGAAAGTCTATTAAAAATGTTTTTCCGATTTAAGATTAAAAGCTAATAAACAGAAAGTTTACCCACTTACCCTCTTGAGTGGTATTCGGATTGACTTCTGGCTGGAGAATGAAAATGGTTTCTTTTTTTTTTTGGTTCGACTATAACTAGCTAGATGACAAAAAAAAAAAAAATAAAGTGTGGCTTAAAGCGTGGATTAACAAATTTATTTGACATTTAGTTGAATTCCTTTGGGTTGATAAGGGGAATTTTAGGCAGAGCTTGATGTGCTTCAAAGATATTTCATTATGGTATATACCTATAGGATATTATATTAGACGACTTATATTTCTAACCATCAATAAATAATTACCAATAAAAGTGAGAAATTCTTAGATGGGAAATGGATACTCTAGGGATTGCATTTCTCTACGTCTAATGGGCCTTCAATAAGCTGGAGCATGATGGCTTGAAATTAAGGCAGTTTTTTCCGTAACAGATTATTCCAAGTTAAACAAGAAACAACGAATGAAATATTCTTTGTTCAATATTGTTTGACATTTTACGATGGAAAGACTAATCCCCGTTACAACGTCTTAAAATTATTCAGTTGAATGTTGGAAATCAGTGTTCTCCGAGGAGTCTCTTTCCAATATTTTCGATTCAAATGTTGACCCAATATCTCTGGCTAAATTTCTTCGTCAGTAATTAAAATTGAAATAATAAGGCTGGAGAGTAACCCCCAAGGTTTCAAAAGCTGCCATTATATCCAGAAAAAACAACAGTTTGGTTGGTTTATGAACAGGTGTACTCATCGGTCCATATATTTCTTAAAAAATGAGGCTGGACAGAACGTTACTGTGAATGGCACCTATTGTCGCGCTACAATTATGAACTAAATACTTGCTGCCTGACATTGAAGTCCGTGATATCGATGAGACCCACAAAACGACGCTACTTGCAACACAGAACACAGCCCATGCAACAATATGGCTTTGTTCCGAGAACAACTCGGTAAAAAGTTAAATTCGAATTTCGAATTGTGAATTCACAATTTTAGACTATTTCCTTTAAGGATACGTCTTAATTCTCTACATGGATAAGGCGGCTACAATTGAGAATTTGGCAGTCAGCCGCCAATCTTAATCCTTGAATTAGTAATTGTTAGAGAAGTTTAATTTCAGATTTGAGAGACGCTAAATCACAAGGAAAATAAAGTCCAAAATATTTTGGTTTCAATATTAAAGACTTTTGTCAACAGTTTTCATTGACATAACAGTATCTTGGATGGGCAGCGCTTCGTGATTTTTTTCTAAGTTTTATCGGGAATTTCTAGAATTTCCATCTTATGGTGGGTGACATATACCGAAATTCTTAATTCTTCAGATCCTGCAGTATTTTCGAGGTGAAGTCTTTTTTTTTCTAACTGTTCACATTTTTAAATTAAATTTGTAAGGCACAGAAGTGGGTTGCAGTCTAAGATCGACTGAATGGCATAGAAAATTTTTACATCATCGGCAAACATTAGACAAAGTGCGTTTTTAAAATCTAAATGTAAGTCGTTTATAAATAAAAGGAAGAGCAATGGACCAAGGTGACTACCTTGAGGAAGAACTGAGTCCACATGAATAGGACTTGATTGATGTCCACTTATCACAACAATTTGCTTTCTGTCAGAAAGATACGACTTTAACCAACTGTGAAAAGAGCTACTACAACCCATCTTTATTAGCTTTTGTAAAAGCAGACTATGATGGACTCGGTCGAGTCTGTGTAGAGGACATAAACTTGATTACCTAATTCCATTTGTTTTAAGCAATACTTAGTAAAAAGACGAAGGTTCGTGGCCGTTGAGCTACCCTTAACAAAACCTTGTGGACACGGTGATAGTGACTCTCTTACAGAATAATAGAACTTATCAGTTATAATCTTTTCTAACAGCTTTGGAATAGACGAAAGCTTTGAAATGGGCCTATAATTATTAATTAAATGTTTTGGACGACTTTTATAAATCGGATTAATAAATAATGTTTTCCACTCTTCTAGAAACTCACTCGATGAAAAAGATTTGTTAAAAAAAAGAGTTATGGCAACGCCAATTGTGGAAGAACATCTTGATAACATCAAAGTCGGCATTTAGTCATACCGTCATACCCCGCTTTTTTGGAAACATCGATTTCGGTTAAAGCAACCAAAACTTCTTCCACAGATAAACGAGGAGGATCAAAATTGATTAATGGGTCTACATTTAGGAACATAAAATTAACGTTATGAATAAAATCGATATTAGCCGTGTTTTATTGGTAATTTTATAGCCAGCGCAGTAAAATGTCCCTTGGCAAACAAAAACAAAAAAAGAGTGTCGATAAATAAGCCAGTAAAAGAGTGAATATAAAAGTGGTTATACATAGTTAGAACTTTCAAGATGAAGATGGCGCTCTTGAAAAGTATTCATGACTTGAACCTTAATGTTGTTTTTTACTCACAAAATGGATGTGATCTATGATATTTGTAGTTTGGTGGAGACAAAATGGATGTGAACTATGATATTTGTAGCGAACACAGCCTAAAGTTGCTAAAGCATTTTATTAACACAGCCAAACCGTTTTATTGGTACACTATCGTATTCTATCGACTGAGGAAAAGAGGAGGTACTGTTACGCTTAGAGTTTATAAATATCCAAAACGATTTACTGTTTTTCTTTACATTTGATTCAGTGGTATCTATGTTATTGCTTGTATAAGAAACGGTTAAGAAAATCAAATTCTCTTCTGAATTGAAGGAAACGATTTCGATCACTGTTAATTACCCTGTTAATTAAAAACGTTTGGAGGCTTTGTTTTTTTACATTTTCTAAGTTTTTTAATCTTTTATTATGCCATGGGAGTTTGAATGGCTTTTTTTCATAAAAATAGGCACATAAAGTTCTATGCCCTCAAAAAGAATATTTTTAAAACTTGTGTACATTTCCAGAAACGGATTAATCTTGGAAAATATTTTACCATTCATTCTTGGAATATATTGTACCATTTACCATTCAAATGACAAAAATTATTTAAAGCAATGAAATCTGCATTTTCAAAATTAAAGTTTCTTTCCCCAATGGGTGGTTCATATGCATATTCATAAAAGTCTAAGTTAACTTGTAATGCAATATGGTGAACAGAATTGTTTAATAATGGAAAGTCAACTGTATATACACTATATTTTAAGTCATTATTTATAAATATAACATCAAGTATTCTTCCTAAACCATTTTTAAAATAGTTTATTTGAAATAGATGAAGAGAAGATAGTGAATCGACAACCAAACTTTCTATTTCCTTATTTGCATTAAATGGAACTAAAAAGGGGATGGTCAGAATATTGGTAAAAGAAGTGATTAAAAACTATTTAATTAATTACCGCCCGTCTTCGCACGGGTAGACAAACCTAAGCTTCGCATAAAAATTACAAAAGAAATTATGAATAAATATTTAAGCAAATTTTTGTAATCAAATGCTACTTTATGGGTTTGAACCTGCTCCCCGTTATGAATGGCTAAATATGTAGAAATATTAAGTCCAACCTTCCTACTACTTTCCTAACACATTAAGAATTTTTGTTATCAAAAACCAATTTTTTTTGTTTTTTATCCCACTTTTACTTTATCACTCTATAAAAAGCAGTTTTTAAATTTCAAATTTTCGGTTTTACCCCATTTTGCCCTATAAATACCAAATTTCTGAAAAAAAAAATCCCTAAGAACATCAACTAAAAAAAAACAACCTTTCAAACACCAAAAGAATTTCTTAAATCGGATAGATTTTTAGTTTTACCCAATTTTACCCTACAAATGGCAAAATTTAATAAAAAAAAATATTCTTGAAGCCATTTCTTATGAATAACCTTCGACACGCAGGTAGAGTTTTTTTTTCAATCGGATAACTCTTTTTCATTTTAACCCATTTCACCCTACAAAGTGAATTTTTCCATATTATAATATATTTATTCTGCTATTCGGGGCGGAAGCGAACCCAACAAATCAGAGATCATTATAATCGGTCCAGCCGTTCTTGAGTGATAAATGGTGTAACTAAACCGACTTTTATTGATTTTCGACTTTCTCGTAAACTGATTTTGATCAAATTGTTTGTACTGTCTTCCTTTTAAGTTGAAACATTATTTCTAAAATTTAAAGGGGGTCAATAATAATTTTTGACAGGAATCCTATCGAAAGTGCATACTAATCGAATTCGAAAAAAAATAAATCAATTTTTTTTGGTTGCATCGTTTTACGTCATTTTTAATAATCGTCTAATTTTTTTCAAAAACTATGGACGTACATATAAACAGTTGAAATTAGTTTTATTTTGAATTAGCTCTAAAAAATTAATATTCACATTGCATAATAATGTATTCGAAATCTTCCACAATATAAATAAATAATTAAATATCACCATTCCAGCAATCCGGAAACCAAACAAATTTAATCACATTTTGTAGGTTTAATGAACATAATAAATTTGTTTTGAACAACGTACCTACATCACATACATACATTATTATGCCTAGTGGGTTCTATATCCTTTATACAAATAGAATATATTTAAATAATTGATGCTTACCCCATAAGGTGCGTGATGAAATTCAATTTAATCTAAAAATCATTCCAAGGCACCTGCACATTAATGAAAAAAAAAAAATATAAAAAAAAGTTTATCCCTTTTTTACTCATTTATAAAAGTATCCGGCTATAGAGCATCAGCACCTTTGTCAAAAGAACTTTCAACTCTTTGAAGTTCGTCGTTCTTTTTCGTTGCATACACCTACCCTACCCATCGACGGGAAGTAAGTTGAAATTTTTTCACGTAAATTTACAGAAGAGTTAACCACAACTATTTTACCATCCTTCGATACAGCCATACCTACAAACTGACAACAACAAAAAAAAAAAAAAAAAAACTCCCCAAATTGAAATGCTATCCTCGCCAGTGATGGTGATGGATTGCACATTTTTAATCCTTTGTAAATTATACCACTTAAATCTACGACGTCACGCACTTTTCACCCCTCCACCCCCTCCCCAAAAAAAAAAGGCTCGAATCGGATCGGATCGGATCGAAACGAGAAACGTGAACACATTTCGGAATTATTTGGTCGGCACTGCGTTGCCGTCATAAGACAGTCCGCACATTAATCAAATTTGCCGTTTCGACACAACACAAATATGGTGGCGGTCGGTGGGGAGACAAAAAATAAAAGAAGAGGGGCTGAAATTCAAACCATAGAAGCAGCTTCAAACAAGCCCCCCACCCTATACTATAACAGAAGTTTTCACATTCCAAAGTCAAATCACGTAAACATTATTTACGATATTCCAATATAATCCATAAGCAATAGCCCAGAATTACGGCAGATTGTTGTACGAGTTGAAAGCTTGTGTAGGTATGTTGTTCACACCACATACATATGTGGAATGCTGCTGCTCCGTCAAATGCAAGTTTGTTGGGTGAATTTTTGTTTGTTGTTTGGTTTCTAAGAGGGGAGCTAGCTAGCGAAAAGCCCTATGACAAGACTAGCGACGACTATACGGGCAAAAGGTAATCTATCCTAATGGGGAGGTTGAGTTGTGTGTCACGGTGACTATGAGCTCCGCAGAAATAGCACTCCCTCTCTCCTAATTCCAATTTGGTATATGGAATGAGAAAAAAGATGTCTCAGGCTCAGCGCTCAGGTACCATGCCAAGTATATGTAGTGAAATCAAGAAAACTCATCGTAACGTAAATCCCGGATTTATAGCCACTTAAAGTTTGTTTTTTTTTTGTCTTCTTATTTTTCTCTTCACTTGCTCTTCCGGCATATTATATATTGTTCCTGTAGTTGTTGGAGTTTTGCTGTGTTTTCTAAAATTAGGGAGGAAAATAAAAACGAAGCGTTTTCGGTTTTGTTCTAAAGAAGAACACAGTTTTCACTACATCATGGCTCTTGCTGTGTGATTTTGTTGAAATCTCGTTTGAGTTATTGCCGTACACTGTTATTCTAGTGGCAGTGGCATTGATGTCCTTCCCTTGTTGAAGGTGTCAAGAATCCACAATTTTTTTCATACCTACCTAGGTACTTTCTTCTTTTCAAAACTCCGGGAAAGTTGCAAAGCGAATAAAGAAAGTAGAGCACTATATAGCTTGTGTAAATATATTTACAAAGTAATAACAGAGATGTCGCTCACGTGAAAGTCATCATCGTTGCAGGCGGTATTCGCATATTGTTTGGTTTTTACAACATAAAAGTTCCCAGACAGTGAATTCGTCTTCCTTCTCTATCATTTGTGATGTTAACCCCACTCAGCAAGTGGTCGAGGCAGTCCCTGCCGCTGGCGGAGGGTGTTGTAGAGTAGATGGTAATAAGAAGTGTTAGTATTATAGCCGAGCAACCTTACAGAGAGGGTCTTGAAAATAATCTAATAAGCAGGGAAAGTTACCAAATCAGCGATATTTAATTGAGAGTAACTAAATTAAACATGATATGCAATCTTCAAAAATCTTCTTGAAAGAAACTACAAACCTAAGATGGGGCTAGAATCCAGGTTGGACCTTATGCTCCACGCAACCATCAAACTTTGGCTCCTAGGTAGCTGTTTCCAGGTTTGCCACGTCAATAAGTTGATTAAGACCTCTCCTACTTGCATGCGCCCATAGAATCGCAGTCTTTCTCCCCTTGGCCCTCGAGAGTAGTCTCGAAGAACTTTCGAGCCGGAAGATTGAGATCTATCCACTCTACATGACCTGCGACAGCTATAAATCAGTGGATTGACTCTTACTATTAAGCGCAGGAAGGTGTCGCTGTCACAAACAAACCTAAGCTTGTATAAGGCTTGTGTTCACAAGACTTATAGAAACAAAGACAGTTGACATAACATCGTTAAGACAGAATTATTGAAAACAAAAGCTTCTTGCACATGCACCTAGCAGCTTATAAAGAGCTTGTGTGTTGTTCTCACAAGACTAGACTTATACAACAAAATTATTTAAAATTACTTTTCTAAGAAAAACTTATAGAAAGCAGTACATCTTCTTACGTGTACTTTTTGACAATTTACAAAATTGTCTTTCTTTTAAGCTTGTGACACAAAAATATTAAAAAGAAATCGGCTTGATACATTGTGCTTCCATCAGGCTTTCATCAACAAGACTCTTCGAATATGTGAACTGTCGAACTTTCTTTCTAACCAAATATGTAACTGCTTGTTTAAGGCTTTTGTAGGCAAGGCTTATACAATCCTTTTGTTGGAGTTTCGTAATGGAAGCTTTTTCTTAGATTCTATTTCCCGTGCTTCTAAATATAAATTTTTGGAAGTCTTATCGAAAAAATACGAAATTGTACCATCCAATTCCACTTCTTAGTGGTTTTTGGTCAATCGAAGTTCAAAAAGACAATAATTGATATGGGCTTAGTCTTTGAACGTATCGACGCCTGATTATCAACTGCTGAACTTGGTGTTTGCGACCAATGGAATGACGTGACAAGTGGAGACTGAAGACAGCCTTGACCGTTGTCGTTTAATTTACAAAAGAAAAACGTAACATCTTATAGAATTTTATAAAGCTGTATACGAAAACATAACTTTGGAAGTATATGTTCGAAAAACGTCCGTGTGCAAGCTCTATACGAGCACTATAGAAGTAATTGCTCCTATTACAGGATTTATCGAATGAGTGACTGTTTAACTCATTTTCGAAAAATTTGCTATTATTGAATCTGTCAATAAGAAATTCAACGAATGTCGGGCACTTGACCTACACGACCTTCATAATGTTCAACTAAATTGAAGATAAAGTAAAATGCCTTGATATCCATTCTCGCTCATATTTAAACTGTTTCTTATAATGACGTTTAAATGTCAGCAAATGACAGCGCCGATAGAAATGTTCGGAAAAATGTAAAGAAGATCAGGAATCTATAATATAGTTCATTTGGTGAATTCAATTATTGAAATTAACTTGAATTCACCACGAATTCAGTCAACTCCACGGGAGGCAAATATTGCGAATTCCATAATCGGCATGAATAAATTCAACTTCAAAAATAGTTTGTTGGGTTTTGAGCGACACTTTAGTTGCTCGAGAAAAGCTATGCCTTTTAAATGTTGTCTATAGAAGCTAATATAATATGAGACCTTTATAGCAATAATATTGCATACAGGTACCTAGTATTTTTTTTTAAATTTCTTCTCAGATTCCCCCTTCTGACTTTCATATCTATATATGAATCCAGTGAGTCTTCTTTAGGTATAAGATGAAAAAAAAAAACTTAAACGGGGATATCTACAAACAATATTTTTTTTTTTGTTTTTATTTGATCGTCTTGGCAAGCCTAAAATAAAAATAACAGCTGAAGGGCGTCCATCGCACGTGGAGCAAATCTCAAACTAATTCCCCTCAAACCTCAACTCAAACATCCCCTTTAGCCAAATGAGATAGCTTTGGCACTCTTGGCAAACACACAGTTATGGGTTATGATATTCCCCCAAATGCCCATCATACTGCTGGGTTACGGTCCTCTTATTCTATTGTGCTATCATATTTCATTCATGCATTATGCACAACGAAAAAGAGCAAGAAAGTGCCTCAGATTCTTAAGGATATTAGGTATAATGCTACGTCTATATTTCCCGCACATTGTTCTTTGTGTTGTTTTTGCTTTTGCTTTTGCTTTTTCTTTAGCTTGTACTCGTCTTCGGTTTCGGTTTCAAAGTTTTTGTCTTAAGGGCCATTTACTCATAAAATTACCATCAGCCTATCACCACCACCAACCCCATACTTCTATGCCTCCATCCTCCATGACGAATATCTTCTTTACGAGGGGTTGGAATTATTATTGAACGAAACTGTAACAGCATACCTTTTGAGTATTATCAGGGTAATGATAGATAGCGTTGGGGGCCAGCTGGGTGAGATGTTGCCTATACTGCTGTCCTGTAAGCCACCCCCCTGGGTGAATTCATGCCTCATGAAACTTCTTCACCTTAATAAAATAGTAAAACATCAACGGGACGCGAAATCCTGCAGTACAATAAAGCCACCAGGATTACAGTTATACGGTGCCATAAACCATCAACGATCATCCATTGGAAAGTTGCGTTTCGAATTCACCACCCCATAGGTATCTATATCGAACCAACAATGCTATCTATTCTTTGCACTTTACCAACTCCAAGCCCCAGCCATTTTTTAGACCAAACTAACTCAAGCTCGCTCAACCGACATCCTTTGGTTCACTCTGTGTATATATACCTACTGTGTACCGTTTTAGTTTTTATTTTGCGTGGTAAATTTGGCAGAATATGTTCACATAAATATTTTCTAACCGTGTTTGGTTTTATTTATATGGTTAAAATGGTCAAGGGCAGGGGGCTTAGGCTAAGCTGAGCCTTAAATTGTGGATTGTGTCAGTCTGCCTGCTGGGTATAGTCGTCCTTTTTGTCTCCCTCTGTCTTTTTTAACCGACTGTTGTTCTTTTTTCTGGCTCAAACTTTTTATTTGTGTGCACTTCGTTTTGGGATCCTGATTAAGATTAAGGGTTGGCAGCGCCCCCAGCGGGGGATGTGCGTTTACATTAAAAACAATTTGGAAAGTTTTTTTTTGTTGTTCTGTTTTCTTTTATTTCTTGTTACCTACTTTTTGTTGTCTTCGGTGTTTTTGATTATTTCCATGTTGCTCTCTCCCCTTTCGGTTAATGTTTTTTTATTTCGTATCCCCCATAAAATTGAAGTGTTAGGGGAAGGGGGTGTTTTTTGTCTGTTTTGTGGAATGTGGAATGCAATAATTGACCTTTAGGGAATGTGTAAGTAAGGATTTAAATTGTTTGACTGTTGTCGCCGGGCGATACGATGTTTGGGTTTTTCCATTTTTCCAACAACAAACAACTGATGAAAAGGAGGAAAAGACACGACAAGGGCAAAAAATGTTGGCAGGCAGATTTGCATTTGAATTCGATTAAGTCGTCCGTCGTCGTCATTGTAGTCGTTTTCGTTCTTGTTGTCCGGGAAGAGAATTAATTTACATAAGTTTTGTTGTTGTTGGCATTGTTTGTGTCTTTTGTGCTTTTATTTGATTTGCAATTAAATTTGGTTATATTAGAATAGAAATTTATAGAGTATTTAAAATGATTGGGGATGTATACATAAAGGCTTTTGTTTTTTTTTAGAATAAATCACATACCTGCCTATTGTGAGTAATTTAGCGGGGAAATCATTATTAACGGCTGTCAGTTATGATATTTTATTAGATTTTACCTGCTATCATGTAATCAATCATTTCATTTGTTAGTCTAGCTTTTACATTCCTTTCCTTCGCTGAAATAAAATTGGTATACCGACCTACCTAGACCTTCACCATATCGCCGTCATAATTATTCTAAGGGGCTTTATATAGAAAAAGTTTCAGATAGGGAATCAAATGTATGGAGACAATTTAAGTCCAGGGCTTACAGAACAATCCCTGAAAAATTTTGTCACTGCAAAAAAAATCCACCGCCAAGTAGCTGCTATAACAACGCGAGTGTGATTAGAAAAATGAACGACGCGACGTTTAGACGATGTTGTTTTTTAAACATACAATTGGGATTGTAACTAATTCGGTATATGTATGTTAATAAAATATGAGAATAACACTTCTGATTTTTGATGTGTAAACTAAAAACGTGTGCTTACGTGTAAGGTGTAATACTTTCCGTGAAGCTTGTTACGTATAACATGTTACGTGTAATACGTAACGATACGGTTGCATTATGTTTACATAAAATTAAGAAATTTTTGACAATAAGCAATTTTCCATATCTGTGATTTTCGGTCCAGGAAATTTCTTTGGAAAGAAATTCAAAGCTCAGCAAAACATCATGTAAAGGGTCCGCCATCTAACGTTTTTTTTCAACTAGTGCTTATTTCGTGAATGGTAACACTTAGCTCATGTCTGATTTGACAGATAATTAGTTTTATCCTTTCGCTGAACGAATATGGTTGTGTATACGCTTCGCTAAGTGGGCCTGCGATCGACTTAGAGAAGATGCCGATTTTGCCAAAAAAAATCATCTTTTCAGATGAAGCTCATTTTGATCTTGGCGGGTAGTAAACAAGCAAAATTGTCGCATTTGGGGCACAGAAAACCCGCACGCATACATTGAACAGCCGATACACCCAAAACGAGTCACTGTTTGGTGCAAATTTTGGTCCAGAGGCATAATTGGGCCATTTTTCTTCGAAAATGAGCAAGAAGTGGCCGTTACAGTCAATGGCGATCGTTATCGGGCCATGTTGAACGAATTTTGTTCACAAAAATTAAAGAGGAGGATATTTGCAACATTTGGTTTCAACAGGACGGCGCTACGTGCCACACAGCCGAAGCTACACTCGATGCTTTGCGCCGTTTTCAAAAAAAAAAAAGTTATTTGGCGGACCCTTTATATGAGAATAAAGCAATGATAGCCAAATATCGTGTCGTACGTGTAATTCATATATAAGGTAGTACAGAGTATTGGGTAAACAACCCAATTATTGGCATTTTTCACAATTTTGGTTCATAGTTGTTACCGTATGTACATACAAAAAACATACAATTAATAAGAACTTACCTAATTTAATAAAAAAAAAAACCACACGTTTGCCATTTATTGGCACCGGTTAACCCAATTATTGGCACTAAAGCATTTAAAAATTCGTTGAATTTAAAATCTAATCTTATTTGAAAATAAGCAAATAATTATCTTTAAAATTAATTCTTCATGTTTTCAAATTTTACTAACGACTTAAGTAAAACTGTCGAATTTAAAATTGGCAATTTTACTAATGATTGGCATGAAAGCCATTGGTTATGCCATGTGATGCCAATCCCTCCAATGATTGGTGTTCATTCCAATAGTTAACACCTCTTATGAATATTGAATTTTTACTGAAACATTAAACTAAGTAGATTCTATCCTTTTTTTTTTTATTTATTTTCAAAAACTACACTTTATTAATATTGTTCTCGATATATCGTTCAAAGTTCTTGCTTATCTTGTGCCCAACTTTTCCTTTTCACTCGGTAAGGTTGCCTTGAAAAATGGCACAAATCTAGGGTAAATTTTTCTGACGGTATTCTTCTACTGCTACAAATTTTAGGAATTAAACAAAGTGATGCCAAATTATACAGAAATAACTAAAGCAAATATTCTAGACAACACTGTTTATACACGTTATTTAAGTACTATGTGTCAATCATGAGAGGATGTGTCAACTGTGAATTTGTGTGAATTTTCGTTACCGTACTTTTGAACAAATTCAAAGTTTTTGAGAGAAATTCATCGCTGCTTTTCAAAATTTTACAGTTTGTGAGTTTCTGTGCACTAATAAATCTGTTGCTTTCTTTTTTGGATCATTTTTAATGTTGACACTGACAGCTTTTATGCTCTCAGAAAATGGAAAGAAATTTAGTAGTTTACTGCCGAAGTATGAAATGGATCGTTTAACACTTGAACAACGTTCGGAAAGTTTACTGTTTTGCCATCAGGACAGTGCGAATTTTGAATAGATATTTTGGTAGGAATAACACCTCAACTGCAGCTGCTGATTTACATAAGCTTGTGAAGAAAATTTGTTAGACTGATTTGCTGATTGATAACCGAACATATTCTCATGATTGTCCTGTACTCTCAATGGTGTGGTTTTTGGAGTGTTCTTGGCCATTTGAATGAAATAATCAGTGCTGCCAGTTCAAAAGTATAAATGTAGTCGAATCTGATCGGAAACAAGTGGATTAGAAATTACTTTTCGGACAGCTTAATACAAGTCGTACTAGATGGTTTAAGTCTGATATTCATAAAATAAACGCTGGTGTGCCCCAGGGCTCCGTTTTGTATCCGACTCTCTTTCTGATATTCATCAATGATCTTCTGTCTCAAACTTCTAATCCATTAAATTGTTTTGCTGACGACAGTGCCCTCAGCTTTTCATATTCGTTTCTAGAGTCACATCCTTGTCCTTCGGATGTGGATTTAGAGCGACAGCGTATGATAAGCTCATTAAATTCTGATTTCGACAGCATTGTCCAATGGGGAATCAAAAACCGCGTATAGAATTTAATGCTTCAAAAAACTCACATCTGGACAGGTGGTCCTTTAACTCATCTGAATCTCTTAGATAGAATTCAAAAAAGAGCTTTAAAAATGATAGGTGATATAAGTATAACAGAAACAATTACAATACTGGAACACCGCCGTAATGTTTCATGTCTCTCTCTATTTTATCGCTATTTCCACAAACAATATTCTAGCTGCATTCCTCCCCTTAAACAATTCAACCATAATACTAGCGCTTTTACGAATGCTCATCAGTTTACCCTTGAGCCCAATTTCGGACGTACCGTCAAGTATAGAGTTTCATTCTTTAGCCGCACTACAAGAATGTGGAATGCTTTGCCTGGCTCTATTTTTACCTCCCATTTTGATTTTCAGAAATTCAAAACCAATGTGCATCGGTATCTTCTATTAAATCCTTCCATATTTTCCTTACGCTCGCACTGTGTGACAACATTTTAAGGGTAGTCAAAATCCCTTTAGTGCCCGCTGATTAAAAAAAAGAACGGCAACACTGGAAATCATCAGGAAGTTTATTTTTCCCTATATTAAACGGCGAACAACGGCGTAGTAGTGGGTACTTATTACACATATGGCGACTTGTAATTCAAATAATTAAATGTGTAATAACTTGTGACGTGATAGCGAGCGGATAACTCCAAATGTATCCTTTAAGAGACGAATAACTTCTTAACACAGAAATGCATACATCTCTAAGAACCGAATAGGATGTTGCTACATTTTGATGAAGTGTTGCCGCGCTTCCAGTTAAAAAGACTGGAAAGATATTACAATGCAAAAATTGATATAAACAGTTATGAAGCATACCAGTTTCCTATATCCGTGTTATCCAACTAGACTAGTGTTAAGGGCGGTTTTCCAATAAGAGGTGTTATTTTGCTATTCAAAGAAAAATGGCATTTTTTGAGATAAATGATCGGATGTTTATTTCATTATAAAGAGGTATGCCGTTAATAATGAAACACAACATCAGCCAAATGGCCGCCACGACTACGCTTACAGGACCATATCCTTTTCATGAAATTTTCCATAACCAAATCGCAAAGTGGCTGCCCTATGTCCTCTATAGCCTCACGAATTCCATCTTTGAGGTCTTGAATCGACGCTGGGCTGTTGGCGTAGACCTTATCTTTCACGTGGCCCCAAAGGAAGAAGTCGCAAGGTGTTAAATCACAAGATCTCGGTGGGCAATTGTGATCACCTCTTCGAGAGATAACACGGTCCGGAAACTTTTCCCGTAAAAGATCGATGGTTTCATTGCTTGTGTGGCACGTAGCGCCGTCTTGTTGAAAGTAAACGTTGTCCAGATCAATACCATCCAATTCCGGCCATAAAAAATCATTAATAATCTCTCGATAGCACAATCCATTGACCGTAACTGTTGCTCCAGCCTCATTTTCGAAAAAGTAAGGTCCAATGACCCCGCCGGACCATAAACCGCACCAAACAGTCACGCGTTGAGGATGGAGAGGCTTTTCAACAATAACTCTTGGGTTTTCCGAGCCCCAGATGCGACAGTTTTGCTTGTTGACGTAGCCTCCGAGGTGGAAATGGGCCTCATCAGTCAAGATGATTTTTCGATGAAATTCCGGATCATTTTCATGCATTTCAAGGACCCAATCAGCAAAGACACGACGTTGTTGATGACCAGCCGGCTTGAGTTCTTGTGTTAACTGAACTTTATAAGCCTTAAGATCCAAGTCTTTATGCAAAATACGGTGTAATGACGTTTGTGGAATGCCTAATTCCAAAGAACGACGAGGAATGGACAAACCTGGGTTTTCTTCAACACTTTGGGCTACAACAGCAATATTCTCAGTTGTTCTTGAGCGACGTGCACGGGTTTTATTCTTCACATCACTAACTTGTCCCAACAGCAATACAGAATTTGTCCACCGATTTCTGTATTGCGGTCCGACAAGGTGCTTCACGACGACCCAAAAATGTTTTAGTTTTACGAACCGTCTCTGCCAAATTTTCACCATTTTTATAGTGAATTTTAATAATTTCAATGCGTTGTTGAAGCGTGTATCGTTCCATTTTTATTAATGGCGTAGTTTCTACTTGTCAAAAGTGACAGCTACCGAAATAGCGGGCTATTCAAAATAACACCTCTTATTGGAAAACCCTTTACTTTTAAAACTGTTTGATATTTTTTGCAAAAATGAGAATTGTCTTATAAAATAAGTGATTGGACCCAAATTTTAAGCCTTAAAGCCTTGATCCTCAATCTTTAAAACACATACATTTTTTGTTAATAATATGGTATATATTGTTGTAAGGCCTATTGAGCTCCTTTTAAATATGTTTATATTTATGGTTTAATAAATTACTCTAAAAACTTAGCAATCAACGTGCGCACGGGTCTGCTTGTAATAATTAAGTAAATAATATCAAAATTTTTAAATTATAAGTAAGCCATAGCAGATTTTCCAAGCGAAAAAAATCAAAAACACATTAATGTTGCTATCCCTAACGGCTATCAGCTTATAAGAAATAAGTGGAGCTGTTCAAATTTGTATATTCTTTGCTTTCTCAAGCAAAATCGCA
Source organism: Leucozona laternaria (assembly GCA_932273885.2). NCBI lineage: Eukaryota > Metazoa > Arthropoda > Insecta > Diptera > Syrphidae > Leucozona > Leucozona laternaria. The sequence goes on from OW026368.1 coordinate 93,562,276, forward strand.
TAGAATATAAAAAGTATTATCCTTTCGTTTCAACGCCACCCGGAGTTACTTTATTTTTCTCAATATAGCAATGCTTTTATACCAGCTTAACATTTCTTCAAGTTAAAACTTTCCTATAATAGAAAGGCAACTAGAGATGGGCATCATTATTATTCTCAAGTGATTTTTTTTTTCTCAACTTAAATAGTCGTTAGTTCCATTAATAAAATTACACAACATCATCGGCGTGGCTCTCTTGCCACCCTCTAGCTAAATGTTAAAAACTTATGTTCCATTAAAAACAATTTTCAATGTTATTTCGTAAGAACAATTTTGGCAAAAAAAAATTCTCTCATTTCTCAAAGAAGAAAACGCGACGACCTCGATTTTGGAAAACTGAGGCAAACAGCGAACGCTCAACTACCTATATATAACGGCGCAAAGGGCTCTCACATAGTCATCACTTAAAAATTCCGCCCAGCAATGTGACAACAGTTCTCCAAAAGGCCATCATCTAGGAAGACAGAAAACATCTGGCAATACAAATGGCCTGAAGAATCCACTAAGAAATTAATAAGCCCTGAATGATTAACGATGATAACGGGGGCTAAACATTACCATCATCAGTTTTCTCTCTTACTCTCTGTCGGAAGATTTTGTCCATAACGAAGGCGCCCATCAGCTAAATTGGGTGGAAGGCATACTAGAAGTAATGTATGTATATATATGTATTTGTATATCCTTAAATTCGAAAGCAAGATAAAATCGTTTTTCGCACAAGCCTCCTTAAAGGGGGGCTATCAATAATTTGACAGCTGTTATTTCCATTAAACATTTTTCTTTCTTAAGAGTTAGCTGCCTCAATGGGGTGGGAGAACCCCCAAGGACCATTATCATCATCGCATCTTCTAAATCTTATATCGATGTGGGCTGTGGGTTTTCTGGGTGCCGGCCGGTGCCGAGCTAGATGGAGTGCACACGAGTAACACACTTATGGCTGACGCCAAGCATCATTCATCATATATGCGCCAAAGGTACTTGGACTCAATGAGGGCTCATAATGCTGTTCACAGTTTACTATAAATAACCATCAACCACAAAAAGTACAATATGCCTTTTGTAGAGGAGCTGGTGCTGGTGCCATCTGGCGAAAGAGCTAGCTAACGTCATACACCACCGCCGCCGCCGAGAATAAGAGCGCCTTAACCAGAACGACAAAAAATTATTTGTGGGCCTGTGCATTGAGGTTGCGAAGTCGGAATGGGCTCTAGTCATGGTTAGAGCAAGATGGGGGCAATCGTAAGAATTTCCACCTTTCTTTTCTCGAGGCGGTAGGAACTTCTTTTTTTTATTGTTGCTATGGAAGAAGTGAAGAAGATTACATGAACTTAATGTGAAAAGCTTCTATCGCGCGAAGTACTTGTGCCTCATTCCATGGCCAACTTGTCATCATGCCAACGACAACGAGGAGATTTTCCTGCGTTGGCTGCTCCAACAGACTCCCATAATTTCTCGAACATGCAAAGCGGCAAAACGAGAGCAAGTTCTCGAGGGTTTGAGGTATGTTCTCGGCCATCTGGGCTTTCAGTTCTTTGCAGGCAACAAGATGTTAAGCAAAGTGTATTCATAAATCTTAATTACACGTGTTTTTTGGTAAGGGCAGGCATATTTCATTGCCATCATCAGTGTGGTTGTTATGGCTTGACTTGGCTTAAGTTGCATAGTAATAATTATGACAGTTTAATGTTGGACGATTTTTTGTCTGTAGTTATATTTTGTTGTACAAACATTGTTTTTTTATGTTTTTGTCTTCAAGGGTGGTTCGTTTGGAATTTAAGTCCTTTTGAGACTTTCAATTGTTAAGCAAGCATCAAGGTAATTTTAAAATTGGCGCCTTTCAATATACAGATTCTGTTGTTGAGGAACTTTGCGTATGTCCTCCCTTTGTTTGAATATAGTATAGACCCAAGTGTGTCTTATAGTAAATTTTCAATTCAGGGATGATCTGTAACCTTTAGGATATGCCTTCATTAAATTAATGTTAAGCAAAGCAAAGTGTGTTTAATCACTTTAAAATTAAGCATAGGGTGGATTTTATTATAGAAAAATCCGATCTGATAAGAACTAATTGAAGGACCAAATGATATGCTTATACCAAGTTTGCAATTAGAAACAGATGTTTTTTATAAGATAAGGCGTATTTTGTTTTGTGTAATTTTTTTCAAATTTAATTTCTGCTAGGGATATTTCTTTTTGTATGGGCGTAGCTAAAGGGGAGTGAAGGGGGCTGTTGACCTAGATAAAAAACAAAACCATATTTGCTGTTCTTTTAGATTAGAAATAAAGACTATACGAACACACAGCATTGATATGCCAACAATTAAGAGCTTGTTTCTCATTGCCTTACAATATTAGTAGATTTCTAATGAGTTATCTGACACAGGGTCATAACGCCATAAGTTGGCAGTGTTTCTACTGGTCATCTTACCTTGATGCTGATGGGCTTGCTGAGAAATAAATGGAAACACGGTACATTTTAAAATATGCCTGATATTTATATTGTATAGAATTTGGTGTGAGTTAATCCATTGATTCCTTAATATAGAGTAACCGGTTGCTGATAAATTATTTTTCTTCGGCTGCGATTCATACCCGATTCGTCCGCAATTTTTACCGGATTCGTCCGCAATTTTTATCAGATTCGGGTATGATTTTTTCCAGCTTCAGCTGCGATATTTACCAGTAGTAACTCCGTTTTACCAGTTTCAGTTTCGATTTTTACAAGCTTTGCCTGCCATTTTTTACCAGTAATAACTGCGATTTTCATCGGATTCGGCCGTGATTTTTACCAGATTTGGTTGCGGTTTTTTCCAGTTTCGGCTGCGATATTAACCAGTAGTAACTCCGATTTTACCAGCCTTGTCTGCGATTTATACCGGACTTTTCCGCGATTTTTACCATATTCGGCTGCGATTTTTTCCAGCTTCGGCTGCGATTTTCTCCAGCTTCGGCTGCGATATTTACCAGTAGTACCTCCGTTTTACCAGCTTCAGTTTCGATTTTTACAAGCCTTGCCTACGATTTTTTACCAGTAATAACTGCGATTTTCATCGGATTCTTCCGTGATTTTTACCAGATTTGGTTGCGGTTTTTTCCAGTTTCGGCTGCGATATTAACCAGTAGTAACTCCGATTTTACCAGCCTTGTCTGCGATTTATACCGGACTTTTCCGCGATTTTTACCATATTCGGCTGCGATTTTTTCCAGCTTCGGCTGCGATTTTCTCCAGCTTCGGCTGCGATATTTACCAGTAGTACCTCCGTTTTACCAGCTTCAGTTTCGATTTTTACAAGCCTTGCCTGCGATTTTTTACCAGTAATAACTGCGATTTTTTCCAGTTTCGGCTGCGATATTAACCAGTAGTAACTCCGATTTTACCAGCCTTGTCTGCGATTTACACCGGATTTTTCCGCCATTTTTACCATATTCGGCTGCGATTATTTCCAGCTTCGGCTGCGATTTTTTCCAGCTTCGGCTGCGATATTAACCGGTAGTAACTCCGATTTAACCACCTTCGGTTTCGATTTTTACCAACCTTGGCTGCGATTTTTTACCAGTAATAACTTCGATTTTATCGGATTCGTCCGCGATTTTGCTAGCTTTGGCAGCGATTGGACTAAGATCTGCCCGTAATTTTGTCATATTTAAGGAGTTATTTGATTTAAACCGCTTAATAATCACGAGAGTATCCCATTGATGAACAGAATTTTGTCACCAGTTGAACCAGGATGACGGACCACCGTATAACTAACCGACACAAGAGGGTGTGACCAGTACCCGAACTAGAAAAACCAGATATCATTCAAAAATATATTTAAACATCTAATGAAATTGTATCTTAAACAAGATTTGGATTTTAATAAAATGAAGTTCGTACTCCTTTAGATACAAAATACATCGTACTTCGCGGTCACCGTAATGTTAGTTTTTATTACAATTGTCCTATAAACCAAGTAAATATAATTATCATAGGTATCCAAAATTGTGTCTGTTTCTTAAAAATTCAAAAACAGAAAAAAATGTAGTAAAAATTGGAAACACCTTTCAAAAAGTGTGAAAAAGTACCTATACAAAAGCCAGATATCTACTACAACCCTCGGAACAATTTGTATTTGTTTCTCTGACTTAAATATTAGAAAAAATATTAATCTTATCAATCAAACGGTAATCCAATAACACTGTAAGATATACTTTATATTCCCTCTTCCAAAAGGCTTTTGGAACTTAAAATACCAAAAACCAACATTGAATCTCAGCTGTTTAATTTCCTCCAATTGTTGTCATTTCCATTCTTCATGCCACAGCAGTTCGACATTAATCTGTGAAAATTTCGAGACCCCATTACTAAATATAAGGATCCGCAAATATTTTCATTGAAAAGTCAGCTAGCAACTAGACACCCTTCACCAACCTCTCCCCCCCCCCCCCCCCCTAACCATAATTTTCGTTGGAAGCAACCCCAAGTGATAACTTGCTGCTGACTTCCCTCGTTATACTTAAGAGTCCATAATATCTTTGGCAAACTTTTCCTCCTCATTCATTCATCCAACCAATTTTTTGTTTTTTCTATTTTTATTTGTCCTTTTTGTTTTTTTTTTTTTTTAAGTTCTATTTTTTAACCACCCCCCTTCACCTTAGCATAAATATACCCACTTTTGGCTAGAAAAAGAAGCTGCGGAAAAGATATATGTTAGCTTAAGTTGTTCAGTGTGGTGTAAGCAATACGTTCATTGTTTGCAACTTTGGCCACATGCCTCCAAGCAGCCAAACGAACCTGTAACCTCTATACTTTGATCCTGGATCCTTCCGAGCATCGGACAAAAAAAAAATATATCTTATTTCCACAAATTTCCTCGCTGTAATCCTGTACCCAATTTACGAAGATGGGATCTACTTAGAAATAAATACCCGAGGAAATGAAAATTCATAAACCTGTACAGATACACACACACGCACACACAATGTGTTTCAAAATCAACCTTTAAGAACTTTCATCCCCAACTAACAGAAACAGAACCAAAGGCAGAATCCTATACTCTTGCAAATGTACCTTTTGGTCTACAACGACTTTGCCTCAGTTGGACACAGGTGCGGTATGTCCTACGTGAGCTGAGCATGGTAGAAAAAAAAATAACGAAGAGCAAATGCCGTTAAACCTTAAACCTCATAAAATGAAATAAATGCGTGCGATTATTTTTAGTAATTTATTTCTCAAGTGGTATTAACAGCTATGTTGACACATGAGGTTTCCCATCCCTAGGTGAACATAAAGATGGTCTGCCGCATCTCTGCCGCATCTCTGCCGATACCACCATGCCACGCCGCAATTGTTGCCAAGAGCACATCTGATCTTCATAATAAATGACGGGATAAATTACCACAGAGACACAGGAGCAGCCATCAGCCAGCGCTGCTATAGCAGCCCCTGAGTGCATATTAACAATCAAGCTGGGGAATTGCATAACACTGCCGATTGCAAGTATAAAATAATTGAATACCTAGTGAATTCGCAAAAAAGGAAAACAAAAAACTGCATTCAAAATGTTCTCGCCCTCGTTAACAAAGAATATTCAAAATATTCAAACTCGGTGAATCACAACAACAACAGCAGCAAAAATCATCCCGTAAAACTTTCTCTCTTCGACATGACTTTGAAAATCAGCAAACACTTTTGGGAAGACGGCATTTAGATACGTTTTTTGTTGGAAATAGTTTTGGTTGAACTAGGAATATTGTACAAAGTGCATTTGACTTATGGTGACCATTTTTTTTTATGAACAAATTTTTCAAGTAAAATTCAGCATTTTCTATGCGAAAACTCGAAGGTCCTTCATTGGTGTCTTGGAGATCATGTGCCGAACTGGAAAATTGTAACTGATTATCACTGGTCTCAGGTGACCAGCTTAGTCCAGTTCTTAATATCAATCAATAGGTGCAAGCCACGGAAGTTAAAGCTAAATAGTCAATTCCCAAGGACTTAAGGTTTCTTTTGGTCTTTAGTTTCAAAAACCAGGTTACTGTTATTTGCTTCTGTGATACTCACTCAACTTTGTAGATAATCCACTTCTTTCCTAAAAACTATTCAGCGATTCATTTTAAAAGACTTAAAAGAGGAGGTTCTTGCATTCAGTTGGATGGGGTGGTGTGGATGGCATCAGGATTAAGAGGATAGGGTAAAGCTTTGAGCCTTGTATACATCCGACTCTGATGTTCTTCAACCCTAAGTGTCGAGTGCGAATTGCGAAATGCAGATTGCGAGGTACAGAGTGTGAAGTACAGAGTGCGAAGTACATAGTGCGAAGTACAGAGTGCGAAGTACAGAATGCGAAGTACAGAGTGCGAAGTACAGAGTGCGAAGTACAGAGTGCGAAGTACAGAGTGCGAAGTACAGAGTGCGAAGTACAGAGTGCGAAGTAAAGAGTGCGAAGTACAGAGTGCGAAGTACGGAGTACCAAGTACAGAGTGCGAAGTACAGAGTGCGAAGTACAGAGTGCGAAGTACAGAGTGCGAAGTACAGAGTGCGAAGTACAGAGTGCGAAGTACAGTGTGCGAAGTACAGAGTGCTAAGTACATAGTGCGAAGTACAGAGTGCGAAGTACAGAGTGCGGAGTACAGAGTGCGAAGTACAGAGTGCGAAGTACAGAGTGCGAAGTACAGAGTGCGAAGTACAGAGTGCGAAGTACAGAGTGCGAAGTACAGAGTGCGAAGTACAGAGTGCGAAGTACAGAGTGCGAAGTACAGAGTGCGAAGTACAGAGTGCGAAGTACAGAGTGCGAAGTACAGAGTGCGAAGTACAAAGTGCGAGTTGTGGAGAGTGCAAATTGCCAAATGTAGAGTGCGAAATGCGGAGCTTAGAGTGTAAATTGTGAAGTGCGAATTACGGGTTGCGAAGAGGTATTGCTTGGTGCAGATTCAGAAGTTCACATTGTGAAATGCGGATTTCAAGGTGTGTAGTGGAAAGTGTAAAATATCGATTTATTAAATTTAGAAAATTGGAGCTTCAATTCTTGAAATATTGATATTTAGAAAATTAATCAGAGATTTACAAATATGCAAACACCTGGTCACATTATTCGCAATTGAAAAACCTTATAACTACACCCACTCAGACCGAGATTACTATGCAAACGAGAAAAGTTCTTCACAAACTATTTATGAAATAAAAGTCCGAATCCAGCGGCAGTCACGTACATATTTGGTGGTACTTTATGCAATTAAGACTTGAAAGATGCTGCAGGAGTGCCGCACGAAGATGTTTTGTGTTTGGCTAACGTACAAAAAAAAACTTTTATCTCTTTAACCACACCACCGCCACCACCGAAGGCGTTTGAGGAATATGAAAGGATGATTTGTTGGCCATTCTATATAATACTTGCAAAGTGAAACTTTTACCTTAACGAAGCGTCGAGTTGGTGTATAAGTACTTTTTTTTTGAGAAATATTCATTTACGTTTCATGTGTATGGGTATATTCTACTACTTACTACTGTAAACTGTATGACTAAAAACTACTTAAGCATTATGTAAAATATTGAGAAAAAAATGGTAGAGTATGGTAAACTAAAGTAAGTTAGTTACATTATTTTGAAATGATATAAAATACACTGCTGTTCAAAAATAAAGGTACACACTTTTTTTTTAATTTATTTTGGAGAAGCTGTAAAAATTGTCCAATCGAGCAGTCAAAAATTGTATATTTTTAGTTGAAATTTTTAAGCAAATTTTTGTTTAAACTACCATTGCTTCAAAATCATAAAAAAAATAGTGCGCGAATAAAATTTTCCATTTCATTTTTAAGAGTTCACTGAGGCGCAAAAAATGTTTTCCTTTGAACCAGCATTAATAAGTTAACTTGTTTATTTAACTTCAATTTGGTATTTTTAAGTCCTTCTGCGTCAAGATTTTCTGCAGATGTCTGACTTTAAGTGGAAAAATACTGTAATAGATACATTTTTCCCTCTCTTATATACAAAGTTGCGAAATAACCGTACTTAAAACTAAATTTGCTACAAAGATCTCAAAACTAAAAACTTAAAACTTTGGAATCCTTTTTTCTTCATCTCGATTAGTCTGAATTTTTTAAGGGAGATACAGCTCTTCATAAAACGCAAAACAAAATGTGTTCCTTTAATTTTGTCCAGCAGTGTATTGTGGGTTAGTTTTTGTCATTAAATAATAAAATGCGAAGTAATATAAAGCAAAATAAATTTAAATTGCGAGGTGAACTTTAATTGCGAGGTGAAATAAAGGAAATGAAATTTTTACAAAACGAAATAAAAAATTTCCAAACACAACTTGCCAAACGATTAACTGCGAAATGTTTAAAATGCAAGAAAAGAAATTGCGAAACGATTCTGGCCAAATCAAAAACCGCCAACAAATTGTGAGATAAAATTTTCGAAATGAAATTTTTACATTTTCGCAGATTAACTGCGAAATGATTAAAATGCTAGAAAAGAAATTGCTAAAAGATTCTGGCCAAATCAAAAAACGCCAAACAATTGCGAGGTGAAATTTGCGATATGAAATTTTATGCAAATCTATTTCTTAACGAAATAAAAACTTTCCCCACAAAACTTTCCAAAGTATATTAATTGCGAAATGATTACAATCCAAGACAAGCAATAATTGCGAATCGATTTCCGCGAGGTAAACACTACCCTATGATAACCTACTACTCTGTCAGATTTCATGAGAAAAAAAAACAAGTTAGTTGAACCTTACAAACTTAAATTCATTAGACGATTAGCGACATAAACGTTAAGACAATGACAATATTATAATTATTTATTATCCTTTGTCAAAATGTCAACAGTTCAATTTTATTCATTCCCTAAGGGATACAATAATATTAATTAAATTTCAACTTTTACAAATTGGGACATCAAATCGTTGCAAACTAATTAAATTCTTAATCCCCAATCAGGGGAAGTTATTTAAAACATTTTATCTTCCTTTGACGGATGACACCCAACAAAATGAAAAGTTTAATTCAATTACTTTCAGATTGCCCCAAGATGATAACATGAGGCAAAGTTCAAAAATCATGTGATAATAATAATAATAATAACTCAATACCAGAATTTATAATTGAAACCCTCTCCATCCCTGCCTCTTGTACAAATAAATCCAAATCCTTACAAAACCGAATTGGAATTTAACGTCTTTTCCAAAAAAGGTCCTTAATATCTCGTTTCGATATATAAACGGTTTATCACATCAGCTTTGAGTTAATACTCATAATAATTAAAATTCATTCGTTTGCGTATCGCATAGGATTAAGAATTCAGCATAAGGATACTTTCAATGTCAAGTTGATTGAAGCAGTTTGGTTGGCTTGCTGTAGAGTAAACAGGGAAGACGTACATACATACATATGGAAAAAAACCCAAAAAGAGGATATCCAAAACTCCAGCAACTTTCCAATCTGAGGCTCTTAGGCATTGATTTTATTTCTATGAAAATATTTCATCCTTTCGCTCGCGAATTGAAAGGGGAATTTATAGTTATTACATTAGATTGAAATGGAATGTTTGTAATTCCAGACATTGTAATCCCATTTCATTAAATTCGTCCGTGTGGAAAATGTTTTTTCCTTTTTTTTCGAACGGGATATATTCCTTCTGGAGTTTTATTTATTTTTTTTTTGTATTAGTTGCCCCTGCTTTTTTTTTTGTTTTTGTATTCTTTGAAGTCCTTCATATTTCGTGAAATTTAATTTTCATATCGTATCTAACGGAAGACACACACATACATACATACTTATACATAATAGCTGCACCGTTACTCCTTTGAGCTGTGTGCTAAAAAAAAATTAGTTTGCATTACTGGATCCTTGAAAGGATAAAAATGCAGATAAAAATAGATTTTTAGGAATAAAGCCGTTTCCGCCGCTGGCTTCCCACACCGACCGTGACCAATGAAAAAATTTAATTCATTTGCATTCATTATAGAAAGCGAGAAAATATTTATTTTTGCTGCTAGTATTTTTCTTCCTTGAACCTTTTTTCAATTTGATTTTTTTTTTTTTTCTAAATTTCTGTTGGTCAATAGCAAAAAGACTGAAATTCTCTTTTGAATATCCTTGAAAAAGAGTGTTCGAGTTGGAATGAAAAGTTCCTTCATAAAAGTGAAAGTTATTTTTAAGTCACGTACGAACACAACTTTGGTATGAGGAAAGGGATAGACGATAGAATATTCTTATTTTAAAGTAGAAAATATGGTGCAAGAAATTATATTGGATTGACTCTTGAAGAAATTTGCTGAAAAGAACATGAAGTATGAGATTTGAAAATGTTTCTCTTTTACTCCAAACGTACGTACGCACGGACACAAAAATCGTTTTTTTTTAGGACTTGTGACACCTAAATTTATAGGTGGCAGTCTCTAGGTCACCAAGCTGCCATTATTAGATGCTTGGCTCAGCTATTGGAGAAGATGTATGATGTCAAAAGGTCAAAAAGTCGAATTTTAAAAAAGGTGATTTCAAAAGCCCGAAAAGTAAAATTTTTACTAAAAAAAATATTTTTTAAATTCCTAACGTGCGATGTTTCGATGTTTTCTTATAGATCACGAATATGCATTGTTTAGATTGCAAGGGCTCTAAGTTCAGCTGCAAATGGAATAAATAGATTTCTTGTTGCTCCAAACGTAAACTGTAGATAGAAATCAGATTTGTTGAAGGTTGTTTTTTGAGATCTTTTGTGACACCTGTATTGAAAAGCGGCAGTTTCTTGGTCACCATACTGCCATTTTATGGTTGCTGGACGCTTGGTTCAGCTGAAATTTTGATGAGGTAAAGAGCGCCAAAAAGGTCGAATTTTTAAAAAAAAAAAATATTTTACATATCTTATGGTGCAGTAGATACCGCCATGGAAAGATAGCAACTTCCAGATTACGAATATTCTACTTCTAGATTGCTTGGGCTGCGTCAACGGCGGACATACAAGACCAAGGATTTGCTTACTATTTCTCTTCTTATACAGGTTGTTTTTGAAAAATATACAAATATGTATGTGTTTTAGACCCAAAAAAAGGTTTTTGACATAGCCACCTTTTTCAAAAATCATGATTTTGAAATATGTTCCAGATTGTTCTTAACATTGTTCCAAGTTTGTGGACCTCTATGTTCCAAATTTCAAAAGTTATGGCAAAAATTCGAAAAAAAAATTCTAGCTCCCATTTTTTCGAAAATCGAACTTTTTAATTTTATTTTAGTGTTCTGAACATTTTTCCAAGAAAACTAAAGTTGTCAAACACCTGTTTTTAAAGAAACGGCCTTCAAAACATTTTTTTAAAAATGCTACAATCCGCTAGGCCCTCCAATATTTTAGTTAAAAAAAAAAATCTTTTGATTCATATTTTTTCAGATAAATATATGTGTTTAGAAAATATTGTGTCCCTAAATTTATATTATCATCCTAAAATCGAATTTAAAAAAAAAACATCAACAACTCCTTTTGCCACCTTTTTTAAAAAATCAAAAATCCAAAAAGTTGTTCAACATCACTCAAAGCCAATTGTTCCAAAGATTCATCTAAAAAATATTGAAAATGGAAGATTTTAAGCTAGAATAACCTGGAACAATTTTTTGAATTTTGGATTTCTGAAAAAGGGGGCCACAACAAGGATAATAGCATATTTTCATTTAAAGTATTTTTTTTTTCTGGTTAAAATCTTTGATTTTCAATATTTTTGGATTTTTGCTAAAAAAAATCACGCAGCAGATCCATAGTTTGCTTATAGCAGTGTGCGCCAGTTGCTCCATCTTGTTAGAACCACAAATAAGGATGGATGCTGGCGCCGCTTTTGGCCGCAAAAAGTTATCTATCATTATTCTGTAAGAAGCCCCGGAAATCGTTTCTGGCGTTTCATCCTTATAATGGGCCGAAAACTTTTTCAGCCACCACCACCAGCCGCACCAAACAGTGCATCTGAATAGACGTAACTGATGCAGCTGTGCCGTGTTGGCCTTGGATTTTCAGAGCTCCACAATCTACAGTTTTGCTTGTTGATATAACCACTTAAATGGTATAATGTGCTTCATCCGACATCAAAACATTAGCTGGAATGACGACGAGTTGAGACAAATGGATTATTTGCAAGACTCTGCGTCACAGCTTCCACGTTGTCTTCAGTGAGAATATTTCAACGAGCACTACTTCCAATACGGTCTACCACTAAACCGCGTTCCTCAAATCGACTGATCATACTCTTAATCATGAAGCCTGTGGGTCTGATCTTGAATTGAAATATTGTTGATATTTTAGTTGCGTCATAACAATTGATCGTTGACAATAATAACAAAAAAAAAATAATTTTAACGCGTTGTTGTGTACTGTATCCATTCTAAATTTCTAAGAATTCAATTATAATTTCTTAAGAGCTTTTTTTATTTCTAACTGGTTTAGTAAATATGTATGTATGTATATGTACTTCTGACCGCTTCATTTTTATTCAAATTTTCTCTAAAATGGATCTTACGAATTCGATTAAACTTCATAGTTGATGATGTAATTGGTATGCAGTTTTTAATATAGCTTATACATAGCTTAACAAACAAGCGTTAAAACCATTTACAGCTCAGTAAAAGGTATAAAAGCAATTTATACCGGCATATTATGTACTCTTAACAGGTTTAACTGCATAAAAAATTCTCTTTCTTTCATAAATTAAAGCAGCAGCTTAATATTTATTTCCGCCAACGTTAAACCCGTCTGTTTATTCAAAACAGGGCATCCCATTTCTGGTTCGTCAATGTGACATTGTTTTTGTTTCAATTCAAACAAAAATCAACCTACTTCGTCAGACATACATTTTTTATAAATAGAACAAAAGTGTGTCCCGTTCTCGATGAACAAAGAAGAAATATATTGTCAATATTTCCTTCTCCAATACCTATATCTCAACGTTTATCGGTTTTTCATTTGTTTGCCGTGCCAAAGAAACCACCCCCATCCCCAACCCCTGCTCTCCTTTCCAGCCTTCATCCACCTTTCGAATTCAACTTTAACAGATTGGAAGTAAAAAAAAAAAAAAATAGTAACATAATGACCTGCATTGTAAGATTGTCAAAGTACAAAGGAATAACACAAAAGCATCAAGGAACCATCAAGGAAGCAAAAGGAAGTACGAAGGAAGAAAAACTTCGATTTGAATCGAATTTAAAATTTATTCATGCAAAAAGCTTTTATGTAATGGAATTCCCAAATGCGGACCAAATAACATCTAAGGCAGTCTTCTTATCATTAGAAAGCAGCTGGTTCCAATCTTTGTTTTGAGAGATTTATCAATAAATTCAAGATTCAACCCCTCTTCGATAATAAATAACCCCGGTGCTCACTTGAACTTCGACGTCGAAGAATATAGGTTCGGGGGAGAGAACCATCACCATTAAGTCCAACTCCAACCAAAACAACAATATAAAAAGAAACGAAGGTAGGTATACTCCAATCCAACGAAACGAACGGTACTTGAACAATCACAAGTCCCAATCCCAACCCTTCGACTAAATGTGGGCGAACGTCTGCCCAAGTCGTACGCATTGTCTGAGTGGTTTCAGATGGGGCTAGAAGCGCGGTACATCAGGGGTGATGCCAAATTTTACGTGTATAATCTATACAGAAAAGAGCAACCCTCCCTTCTACCGAAAAATGTGAAAAGTTTTGTGGAAAATCTGTTTTTCGTTGTCGTTCTTATAAATAGTACCTACTATAGACAAGGGTTTGTGTATCGGACAGATTCTTTTCTTCTTTTATTCTTCTTCTAAAGTAATCCAAGAAATTAGACTACCAAGAAATACTAAATTTTAACGGTAATTGCGATTTGGGGCACAAAACAACAAGAGGAGAAATAATTCTGGCGCTCTTCTTTTCTCGTATAACACACAAATTCTTTCGGCTTCTGCTTCAGCTTCGGATTTTGTAATAAGGGGTCGAATGGGGGCGAAGGGTTTTGGGCTGGCGTAGAAGACGTAGACGACGCATGTAAAGGAATTTTATCCTTGTTGTTTCCCGTTCATCAAGAGGCAATCATCTGCTGCTTGCAGCTATTGTTGGAATTCACACATAAAATATCCAATTAGAGTAGGTAGGTATATTGAACAGATAGATAGGAAAAAAAATTTAGATCAATAAAAAATATATAACAGTCTGGAGGAAAAGAATAGAATTTTAGGCGATTCTACTCGAGTTGCAGCAACTACTTCGAGGTTTATCCCTGTTTAACGTTTCACATAATACCCTATCCAATGTATGCTGTGCGAGTGTGTGAGTTTCTAAGCAGCTCTGCAATACTTTAATTGGAAAGTACCAGTGTAGCTCTTGGCCCGCCAGATCCTTGAATAGAAGAACGAATTCCAAGTCAAAAATCAACATTTTTTCATCATCTTTAAAGTCACATATTATGTGATAGCATTCATCGTCAGGAGCTCAATATGGTGATGGCCGAGCTCGGGAACCCTGTAAAAATTTGTGTCACGTGACGTAAGAAAAGCACCTCCTGGCTTTTTCAAACATCTTCAGTATGTCGGTAAGGAGATGCAGTATCATCAGATTTCTGTAATCCCATTCTAGAACAGAAAGTGCACAAAGCATCCGCCAACACGTAAGACACAACCTTCAAAAGATGAGTCCATCTAGAAGGGTACAGAAAAGAAATACAAAGAAGTTTGGTGGCGCAGAAGCTCGTGTGACTTACAACTCTCGACCATTCCTGGTGTGCGTGTTATCAGCAGGTATGACGGGTATTTACACTGTTATATCAAATTCGGGCAGAGGCACTATTTCATGACAAGATTTGTCAATTCCTCGCAAGAATCAGTACACACATTTATCGCTTAAGGTTGCAGAAGCTGGTATTCGATTTCGATCCAAGACCTTTGGCATGACAGTTCTATATACGCAATAAACATTACGCCACATTCTATTATACAACTAGAAGGGGATGTGGACGATATAGACATCATCGTTCGGAACTTTTTTGATGTATAAACATCTATGCTGGCGGTAGAGTGAATAAAAAACGTAAACGTTCTTGTGCAACGTTACGTCGTGCAACGTTACAATGTGCAACGTTACGATCTGCATACTAGGATGGGTGCGTTCAGTGAAAAAAATCTTAAGATCCCCTTCAAGCAAAAACAAGTTCGTTTTGGATCCGCGCACGTTGATGTTTACACATATTAACCGTGAGTCCCGGCACTCACACAATTTTTTTGTCTTAAAGTTAACGTTGACAAGCCGCCGAAGCAGCATCAAGAAAAACAAACAACCTATCTGTCCACCACCTATAGGACAAAACGTCACCTCTGGGTAGTCAAAACGGCACTGCCCTAACTTTAACATTAACTTCACGAAACCCCGATACCTTAAGCTAGTTACACATCATAACGATACACTTGCTCGTGGTCGTTATTCAATCCCGGCAATAAAATCGGAACAAACCCTGAACATCGCGAAAACCCTGCAAACTATGCAATGATTTTGGCTAGTCCTTAATCCCTCTACGATGAACGATGATGACAATAGCACCAAACGTTTTGTAATAATGGGTGATTTTTTAAGAGGTTTAGAACTTTTTTTAAAAAAAAAACACAAAAAATTCAAAAAAATGAATGAAATATTTATTTGAATCGATAGTTTGAACCTTGCAATTTAATGTTTAAAGATAATTTCATGCAAATGTTGACCGCGGCTGCGTCTCAGGTAGCCCATCCGCTGAGTCCAATTTTGGCATACTCTTTCACACATATCGGCCGGTATCTCACGAATGAATGCATGGATGTTGGCTTCCAGTGCGTCAATCGAAGCGGGCTTGTCCCTATAGACATTAGCCTTGACATACCCCCACAAAAAATAATCTAATGGTGTCAAATCGCACGATCTAGGCGGCCAATTGACCGGCCCGAAACGTGAAATTAACTGTTCACCAAACTCGCCTCGCAATTGCCCCCATGTTTCGAGTGCTGTGTGGCATGTGGCACCGTCTTGTTGAAACCACATATCATGCAAGTCAAGAACTTCCATTTCGGGCAAAAAAAAGTTTGTTATCATCGCTCGGTAGCGATTCGCATCATCTTTGAAGAAATATGGCCCAATAATGCCGCCGGCCCATAAACCGCACCAAACAGTGGCTTTTTCGGGATGCATTGGTAGCTGTTGCAATGCTTCTGGCTGATCTTCACTCCAAATGCGGCAATTTTGCTTATTTACGTACCCATTCAACCAAAAATGAGCCTCATCGCTGAACACAAGCAGCGCGCGATGAACATTTCGAACCGAGCACGAATTTTGATAGTAAAATTCAATAATTTGCAAGCGTTGTTCATTTGTAAGACGATCCATGGTTAAATTGCAAACCAAACTGAAGCTGTTTGACAGTAACACAAGGTACTAAACACACGTCAGCTGTCAAAACCAGTGTTGCCAAAACCAAACCACCCAAAAAATCACCCGATAGAAGAGGATGTGTACGATATAGACATCATCGTTCGGAACTTTTTTGTCTTAAAGTTAACGTTGACAAGCCGCCGAAGCAGCATCAAGAAAAACAAACAACCTATCTGTCCAACACCTATAGAACAAAACGTCACCTCTGGGTAGTCAAAACGGCACTGCCTCGGAGTAAACATTAACTTCACGAACGACCGATACCTTAAGCTAGTTACACATCATACGATGCACTTGCTCGTGGTCGTTATTCAATCCCGTCAATAAAATCGGAACAAACCCTGAACATCGCGAAAACCTTGCAAACTATGCAATTATTTTCGCTAGTCCTTAATCTTTCTACGATGAACGATGATGACAATAGCACCAAACGTTTTGTAATATAACCGTTCAAAAAGTGTCTGTTGCAATATTCATGGTATGTACATACTATTTCAAGGTGTTCATGGTACAAGGGCATGAACATCGTGTGGCGTGTGACAGTTTTAGTGAAGAACCAGCGAAGAATTATTTTGGAAACGATCACTACTTCATCGATTTGGCGTAAGATGAAGTACACGCTCTACGAAACTCTTATACTTTCAGTCTTATACTGTCAGTCTTATACTGTACGAACGACCGGAAGGCACCGAGTGTTGGGCGATATGCAGAAACGTAAACGCGGCTCTTTAGCAAGAAAAGTTCTTCGTCGGGTATTTGGCCCTGCGTGCGAGGAGTGCGAGTGGAACACAAGCTACAACCGCGAACTCAATGATCTGTTTCAAGATGGGCTGGATGTAGTCCAAAAAGTCAAATCACGTTGACTTAATTGGATTGGCCATATCGGATGGAAAACATAATTCTCCACTCAAAAGAGTCTTTGAATCCTAGTTCAAGACTTGAAGCGTCAAGGAAGACCGATCCTCCGGTTTAGAGACCAAGCAATCGTGGATGGTATACGCTTGATAGTGATGACTATATGCAGCATGCTAGTGAACGCAGAGGAAGCTTATAAGCAGCTATTCATAGGTTGGGATCCCGATAAGATAAGTAATGTTTGTACGTTATTGGAAAACAGTAATAGGGGAACAGTGAGCTTAAAAGAATTATTGTTTTAAGTCATTATAATTTTGCACGTTATATACAATTAATTGGATACAAAATTAAAATCTTTATTTTCCAATCGGCAACTGCAAGCTCAAATATATCAATTTTACAGGAACGCGATTTTGAAAATATTTCACCCATATAAAAAACAAGCTCAACATCACTTTTCATTTGATACCAAACTCATTCATGTACACTCTTGGCCAGAAATGGGTAATATTCCCTTTCCTTTCCAAACACACTGTTAAATAGACACTTGTTCAATGTTCATCGACCCTTGATTCGATGCTAGACCAAACCGAATACCCTCGCAGCATTACAACACCAAACCACTTCCATAGCCCGTCGTCGCGTCGTCTCTCCAGGCAGCTGTTGTCCTTATTTCAGCGAAATGAAATTTTCAACAGGCCATCTCCTTATTGAAGTAATAAAAGAAGAATAGGAACACAAGCAGCAGAAGTCTTTTGAGTGACCCGTTGGCCGTTGAGCACATCCCCATCGCCATCAGATCAGTGCCAACTGGCAAAGCTTGGAAAGATATTCATTTAAGGAATTCATAGCAAAATAGGACTTTTTCGCCTCGTCTCCTTCCCCGTCCCCGTCCCCTTCCATGTCCGCGGCGGCGGCGTCCATACTCGTTTATTCTTTTGGGATGCCCAAAACCCGTCCCAAGTTTCCATCACCGAAATGTACAGAAAGCAATAAACACAAAGCATGAATAAGTATAGTATAAGTTTGTATTCGTATGTACGTATGTACTTACACTTACACAAATCGTATACACGAGCTAGATATATGTAGGTGTGTTTTATTTTGCTGCTTTGTCGTCGTCAGTTGGTCGTCTTATTCATGGTCCTTCATGGATACCGAGTCCTTTCATTCATTTAAGTTTTAAATTTTAATTCAATTCTCATTGACTTTTACGAGATTTCCGGAGGCTGGTCGGAGTGGAATGGACCGGGATGGTTTGTCGGTTGTGCCTAGCCTTAAGGCGGGTAGCTGAACTCTGCTATGACCATAATATATGTATAGTATATGGTGGAGAACTTTGTAAATGATAGAGCAAACAAAGCAGGACATCTTGTTTGTCTCCATTGTAATTTAATCAATGATAAGTTGGGTCAAGCCTACAAATCATTTCACCCGCAAGGACACATTCCTATCGGGGTTTTTGTTTATAAGCCCAAGTTCCTGGCTTTTATATGTATGTGTTATTGCAATTGATTAATGCGTAAATCTGTCCGGAGCAGGTTCTTGGACGTCCGTCGGGCGTCGGTCAGCGTCGTCTGTCGTCCTTGACTAAGAATATTGAAGTATTTAGATAAAAGGGTGGCATAATGTTGTAGATATTTGTACTATCTTCCGTGTGTTTTGTCATTTTCACCTTATTTTGCTGACCATTCATATATAGTGTTTTTAAAGGATGCATTTAAGTTAAGATTGGCAATGTTTGGTGTAGTGTATAGTTAAGGAAGTTTATAGACCTTATATGAGATTTCCATCAACCTGGATGTTTCTAATAAGTATTGGATTTCTGTGTTTGACTAAAGTAGACATATGTTTATTTGATAATCTTCTTTGAATGTCCAAGTATAGGTAATAGTTATGTGGCATAGGTTCAGAAGTCCTGGAGTAAGTCGGTCAATTATATAAATTAAATTTACATACGAACTTATCAAAGTAATTATTCTTTGTTTTTAGCTTAAGGCCTTCCGCCCAATAGGCAACTTTTCGTTTGGCTCCTGATTCAATTACATAGGTTTATATGGGAGAGCGCCAACTGGGCAACTTTAAATCGCTCCGAGTTGGTCACGTCACTTAGTTGCTGTCAACACCGGGCAACTTTTTAAGTTCCACTAAGAATTTAAAAGCAACTTCCAGCAAATTTTGAGAATTTGACGTTTCTTTTTTTAGTACATTGAAATGTTACATTGATTTTGCATTTTATACAGGCCACCAGTGAGAAAGGTGTAGGTTAGAACAAAACGCATCAACTAAAAGTTGCCGGCAACTATAAGTTGCCTAGTTGATGCCAGTCCTAAAACTATTTAAGGATATGTTCGTCCTTCCTAGATTTCTCTCTACCTAGACCACTATTTTGTACACAAAAGGTGGTATTTATGAACCTACTTATGAAGCTTAGGTGAAGAAAAATTAAATGCACGATTGGATCGCATGAATTTGCTCTTGTGAATTTGCCGCTTTCGATAAAAATTGAAAACAAAAAACTTTAAACGTCGTATGGCAGCTACCCGTTCAAGGTGAGCTAAAACAAAAATTTATATCTCGCAAGTCACATACAATAACACTGTGTACTAAATTTCAAGCAAATCCGTCCATTCCTTTAAGCTCTAGCTCGATGACGCAACCGACGTACCTTCATCTGTACGTATGTTTGGTAAAGACGTTATCACTCGTGTCAAAAGTAAATTGTGGTTTAACAAATAAAATTATCAAACAAATTAATGTTTCCTTTATTATTACAAGGAGAATATTAAAAAGCAATATAAACTAATTTATCTAATAATAATTTTGCTCATAGTACCTTAATGAATAAACAGACTTGCAATATAAATTCTTTATTTTCCTTAAATTACCTTTTTTTTATTGATTTAAAAGCGGGAAAACTAGGGCTGTGTCAATCAGGAACGATTCGATTTTTTTTATATGATCATCGAAAAGTATTGATCATGGAAATCAGAAATTTTCATTTCAATCGATCGCAATCTCAATCATTTCGATTATTCTCGATTTTCCATCCCAATCTCAATCATTTCAATGAATCTCGATATCAATCTCTATTGAATTTTAATATATTTTATCGGAGAAAAGTATTTGTTAAATTCGGAGATTTAATTTCATCGAAGCCGAAATAAAAAAAATTGCCTTAGTTTGACAGGTGTCAAAATATGCCAACATTTTTGGTACGGTAGATCGAACAACGGAGTACGCCAATCGATTAACGAGGTGGATATTAAATACCTTAGTGTCACGGCCGACGTTCTGGGCCCACTAGAATACTTAGTTTGACAGGTGTCAAAATATGCCAACATTTTTGGTACGGCGGCGGTGGATCGAAAAACGGAGTACGCCAATTGATTTAGGAGGTGGAAATTACCTAAAGCCACGCCAGTTCTCTAGGTCCATTAGAAAACTTTTTATTTGACAGGTGTCAAAATGTCAAATAAATTCCGAGAAAACGCGCTAAGTAACGTTGTACATCGTAACGTCGCACAAAGGAAATTCCACGTTATGATTTCACTCTACCTCCGACACAGATGTTTACATAGCAAAAATTGAAACAGTATGAAATAATGCATTGATTGGAATGAAAATGATCGCATGATCGATTAATTAAAATCCTAGAATCATTTTGGTAATCGATTATTGAACAATTTGATCATTTGAAATGAACGATTTACACAGCTCTAGGGAAAATACTTAATATGTGGTTTTGCCCCAACTTCCCCTATAGCTATTTTTGTAGCTCTTTATGTATTAAAACGTACTGCAAAAATATTCTCAACTGAAGTTAAGTAACCAACAGCACCATATCATTAGGTCTAGTTTTCTTGAGAATTCGAGCAGATCGTTTTATCTTGAAGTCAAGAGCGAGCTTAGCAAGGTAAAGTTGAACAAAGAAGCTGCAGAGTATAGGGTACCATATGAGTGTATTGCCCATGCTTCTGAGGAAACTAGCCACAACGTACAGCTAAATAATGGGTGACTGCATCAGAGTAGAGGAAACGTTAAAAAAATCTAAAATACAATCTTAAATCAAAGGTTTGTTATGCATATAGGTATCATCATCAAGGATAGCACATCTAAAATAAATGCTCACAAATTTGAATGTCTGTTCAAAAGAAGACCAACATACGAACAAACTTGAATATTCAAATTCAAAGATCCTTGACCAAAATCTGATTAATCTTACCAAAACGACTGGTTAGAAAATTTAAACTTTTTCTCTTCCTGATTCAGAGATAGTTCATCATGATAAAATATAAAGACAAAGAAAAAACAAACATAGAAACATAGCTAAGAAAACTCCGTTTCGTTAAATTTCCAAGCCAAGTCGTCTTCGGTGCTAAAAAGCCTCGCATAATTCTCAACCATAAGAAGCTAAGAACTTATATGGAACAACTTTGCTGCCTTTCGCTTTTGCCCTTAGTTTATCCTTAAAGTTTTATTTCTTTCCATCATTGGTGTGTGTTTTTTTTTTTTTCTTTTATGTTTTTCTAAAAATTAAATGAGTTTTCCCAGACACAAATTTTACTCTCAAACAAGCTGCTGGCTGGTCCAAATGAAAAAGAACCCCAAAACTCTCATATCAGCTAAAAACCAAGCAGCAGAAGTTGAAGTTAGCTTTATCGTTCTGAAAAGTTCGGACAATAGTTGCGTTTCAGCATCCATTCTTCCTACATGACATTTAATTCTATCCCCCAACCCACCCACAAGCTGTGGGCTCACCCTTTCTTTTAACGTAAGAAACTTCTTACTTTAGCCCTGCATGCATTCAGTTATAGTTCTCTTACACACATATAAGCTTCAACAACATGATTACACATACATATATACAAGTAACGTAGGTATACTCTATATACAGCCCTACGCTTTTTAGAGAAAAGAGAAAATAATCCTCTTTGATAAGTCTTTGAGAAGAAACCTGCGGTATAGCAAGGATGAGTCGATGGCACCAAAAGAAACCTCAAGGTGGGTAAAGCTACGTGGACATAAAGTCATAAGTTTTATTGCCAGCAATTTATCATTCAAACATAAGAGCAGGAATCCCTTTTTCGGTTCAATACCGTACTTATAGATATAAGTATGTATGTATGTAGGTTTTTCGTTAAATGTCCTTGGATATAGTGATATGTGTGTGGTCGCTGTGGAGCATCAGGCGAATGATATCACAATCTGGTCGCTCCTGCTGTTGTGCTTTGTGTGGGACAAAAAAAGTTAAGGATAATTAAAGTTCTTTTCTTGTTTCCATGTACTTATGTACAGGAGTGGATCTCCTTTTATAAACAAACAAGTAAATGAATAAACAGACAAATATCTTGTAAATAAATTAAGAAATAAATAAAAATTAGCTGTTCGTTTATGCCACCAGCCCAAAATCCACACGTGACTTTTTTCGGGATGCATTGGAAGCTCTTGGATCTCATGTGGATTAGTATCGACTCAAATTCCACAATTTTGTTTTTTGACACACCCAATCATCCAGAAATGGGCCTCATCGCTGAAGATGATTTTCCGATGAAAAGCGCGCGGAACGGTGAACGAACAGAAAACTCATTTTGATAAGACATGTGCACGTGTTGTTGAACGCTTTTTATCCATCAATGGTGATTTGACAAAACAGATTGAATAAATGACAGCCAATTTGACAGATATACCTTCAACAATATGGCCGCCATAAACTGTCAAAGATCGGAAGTCGCTATTGGTAGACCCCGCTCCATTTAAGCGGGAAGGGAAATTTTATAAATTTGAAATTAAAACTAAAATAAATATTATTTAAAACAATGGCAACACTCACAATTTCATGATATAGCTTCTCTTTAAAGCCATAAAAATTGATAAGAGTATTGACTATTAACAAAATCAAAAATGTCTGCATTTTTTTTAATTTTGAAGTTGAAATTTATTTTTTCAAAAACTATTCACTAAAACAACTTGATTTGGAAAGAAAATTAAAGAATGGATATGTGGGTCTAAAAAAAATGATAAAATTGTATGCAAGTGTTGGCGTTGTTTTTTAATAATTTTTCTATTTAATTTTAACTTTTTTTTAGAAAATTGTCCCTCAACCTAAGCGGGAGGAAAGAGACCTCCACCTCCCATACGATTTTTGTAGGGTTAAGTTGGGTAAAATGGTACCAATGGGATATACAGGCTGATATCTTTAAGATTTGACAAAAAGCTATAGAGCATGTTGATTGAGTCCGGACAAGAAAATAAAATATGGGAGGATAGAGAAGGGTCTATTTCTCCCCATCTAAGCAAGATGGCCACTTTTCTATTAAAATATTATTAAAAAACAAAGTCACGTCCCACAAAATATCCATGAATAGTTTTTTGAAAAAAAAAAAAAAGATTTTTAAATTAGACAATTTAAGTAAAAAGCAAAATAGTTTCTAAATTTTTTTTTTTTTTTTCTTAAATAATCTTAATTCACAATTGTACAGAAGAAGAACTTAAAAGATTTTGGCGCAAAATTTTAAACAGCCTTTTTTTAAGGTGTTAGCATGATACTATAGCTAACAATTTACTAACTTTCTCTTATTTCTCTTATTCTTTGCTAAAATGTTCTTAGATTTAAACAATTAATTTGTAACTTGTATTATACTAAGGGCTAGTTGACACTTACCAAAATGAGTGGCACTTAAGCTTCCCATATAAGGACTTTAGGCTAAGTTTCATAGCCAGAGTAAGTGGAACTTAAGTCACCAACATCGGAGACTTAAGTGCCACTTATTCAGGTAAGTGTGCACTGTGATATTGTGCCTTAATCTTTCACATTGTCCACTTAAGTGCCACATTTCTGACTGTGAAACTGGCCCTAAGACTGTTTTTTTTTTTAATAAACACCAGCTGAACACAGTGGCAGTTCATGCGAAAAAAGTAAGCAAACACACCTTTTTCACTTTTTGTAAGGTCAAAATGAATTTTATGGAGTTAGTAATGGGTGATTTTTTAAGAGGTTTAGAACTTAAAAAAAAAAAAAACACAAAAAATTCGATAAAATGAATGAAATATTTATTTGAATCGATAGTTTGAACCTTGCAATTTAATGTTTAAAGATAATTTCATGCAAATGTTGACCGCGGCTGCGTCTCAGGTAGCCCATCCGCTGAGTCCAATTTTGGCATACTCTTTCACACATATCGGCCGGTATCTCACGAATGAATGCATGGATGTTGGCTTCCAGTACGTCAATCGAAGCGGGCTTGTCCCTATAGACATTAGCCTTGACATATCCCCACAAAAAATAATCTAATGGTGTCAAATCGCACGATCTAGGCGGCCAATTGACCGGCCCAAAACGTGAAATTAACTGTTCACCAAACTCGCCTCGCAATTGCGCCATTGTTTCGCGTGCTGTGTGGCATGTGGCACCGTCTTGTTGAAACCACATATCATGCAAGTCAAGAACTTCCATTTCGGGCAAAAAAAAGTTTATTATCATCGCTCGGTAGCGTTCACCATTGACAGTAACGCTGCGATTCGCATCATCTTTGAAGAAATATGGCCCAATAATGCCGCCGGCCCATAAACCGCACCAAACAGTGGCTTTTTCGGGATGCATTGGTAGCTGTTGCAATGCTTCTGGCTGATCTTCACTCCAAATGCGGCAATTTTGCTTATATACGTACCCATTCAACCAAAAATGAGCCTCATCGCTGAACACAATTTTTCGATAAAAAAGCGGATCCTCGGCCAGCTTTCCAAGAGCCCATTCACCAAAAATTCGGCGTTGTGGTAGGTCGGCTGGCTTTAGTTCTTGCACCAGCTGTATCTTAAAAGGCTTTACGCCCAAATCCTTCCGCAAAATTTTCCACGTAGTGCTGTAACAAAGGCCTAACTGCTGGGAACGGCGCCGAATCGACATTTCGCGGTCTTCTGTCACACTAGCTGATACGGCCGCAATATTTTCTTCACTACGCACAGTACGTAAACGTGTTGGTGGTTTAATGTCCAACAAAGTAAATTTGGTGCGAAATTTGGTCACAATCTTCCGAATAGACTGCTCAGAAGGTCGAGAATGCCGATCATAAAATGGAAGCAGCGCGCGATGAACATTTCGAACCGAGCACGAATTTTGATAGTAAAATTCAATAATTTGCAAGCGTTGTTCATTCGTAAGACGATCCATGGTTAAATTGCAAACCAAACTGAAGCTGTTTGACAGTGACACAAGGTACTAAACACACGTCAGCTGTCAAAACCAGTGTTGCCAAAACCAAACTAAAAACATAAAATTGCCATTTGGTGATGCATGTTAAAAAGATAGTAAAATATGAGTGTAAATTATGCGCCTTTGTCGTATCTCAAAAATTAAAACAAATTGACAGCCTTTTTTTCTAGCAGAGACAGAGTTACGTTGGTATAAGTATATAAAGTCCACATCTAAGGCCCTTTGAAATCCTTGTATGTAGAAACACAAATCCGCCCCTGTATGTGACTTTTTAACCAAACCACCACAGTTTCATCGTTTTTGTGGCATACAGATGCGGATGTAATCCCATTGTCTCAGTGATTTTATATGATTTCCGATCTTTTGTTATAGTTTCTTTTGTTTCCTACACATATTTTGCCCGCACCATCACATACAATACACAAAGTTTGGCGAAACTTTTTTTCTTCGTGTCATCTCATCCTTGATGCTCGTTCCCTTGGACCGCATTTTAATCTAGAAAATGTATTTGGTCACACATATCTCAAAATCTAAGGGATGACCTCTTGAAAAGCATCAGTCGTCTTGCTATAGACATATGTAGGTAGGTACGCAATATAGATGAATTCATGCGAGAAGAAAAAAGACATATAACTGTCTCTGTCCAAAAGAAAAAAAAAGTTTAAGTAAGGCCGCGCAACAAAACATAAATCTCAAACTTAAACTTGCCCACATTCATTATCAGAAATTTTTGCGGTAGAATAGACCCAGTCGTGGGAACGAGATGGAAAGATTTATGTTTATCTCTAGGATAGCAATTCGTTTAATCGATTCACCTGATGGATTTTCATCTACATAGGTAATTATTAACGCCGCAGTCGAAACTTGAAAACGAACATTTCAATCGAAGCACAACCAATGCACAATCAGTTTAAATCCAAGTTATGCAACACTTTTTCGCATGGACTACACACTCCCGCACTTTAATGAAAGAAAGCACTTTTCGTCTAATGGATTTAAGGGAGGCTGACGCCATAACGATTGTGATGGTGCGGTTGCAGCAATTCAGCCTGAAGAGGCAGAATGAGGCGATAATATGTCCAACTTGCAATGCTGTGCTGAGCATTTTCAAACGCCTGAAAGAACGCACTCTGCGAAGGAATTGGTAAACCAGAAATGTCCTTTTATATATAGAGCAGAACTAAAAGCTGCCACTTTATAGCGTGGCATCATGGCATCAGATAGACGAGAATGCATTATTTGAAATTCTGCATGCTGCGGTGGCGGTCGGTGACGGTCGTTCCAATCCTGATGATGGTTTCAGTTTGTATATTTGAGCAGAGCCAGGGAATGCTTGCTTTAGAGATGAGAGGAGGACTGGGGACATCAAAATGAAGTTAGTCTGTCATCGGAGTTGTTGCTTGTATGCCGCACCAATATATGGATGGAGTTTTAATGGTTTAATAAATAATGCATCTCTTCAACCAACTAAAAGGATTTTGGATGAACTTAATTTCAACGCTTTTGTAATGAACTGTGTTAAGCTCGACAAGCATACATACTTCACAGTTCATTCAAATAAAGGGTTTTCCAATAAGAGGTGTTATTTTGATATTCAAAGAAAAATGGCATTTTTTGAGATAAATGATCGGATGTTTATTTTATTATAAAGAGGAAGGTATGTCGTTAATAATGGAACACAACATCAGCCAAATGGCCGCCACGACCACGCTTACAGGACCATATCCTTTTCATGAAATTTTCCATAACCAAATCGCAAAGTGGCTGCCCTATGTCCTCGATAGCCTCACGAATTCCATCTTTGAGGTTTTCAATCGACTCTGGGCTGTTGTCGTAGACCTTATCTTTCACGTGGCCTCAAAGGAAGAAGTCGCAAGGTGTTAAATCACAAGATCTCGGTGGCCAATTGTGATCACCTCTTCGCGAGATAACACGGTCCGGAAACTTTTCCCGTAAAAGATCGATGGTTTCATTGCTTGTGTGGCACGTAGCGCCGTCTTGTTGAAAGTAAACGTTGTCCAGATCAATACCATCCAATTCCGGCCATAAAAAATCATTAATCATCTCTCGATAGCGCAATCAATTGACCGTAACTGTTGCTCCAGCCTCATTTTCGAAAAAGTAAGGTCCAATGACCCCGCCGGACCATAAACCGCACCAAACAGTCACGCGTTGAGGATGGAGAGGCTTTTCAACAATAACTCTTGGGTTTTCCGAGCCCCAGATGCGACAGTTTTGCTTGTTGACGTAGCCTCCGAGGTGGAAATGGGCCTCATCAGTCAAGATGATTTTTCGATGAAATTCCGGATCATTTTCATGCATTTCAAGGACCCAATCAGCAAAGACACGACGTTGTTGATGATCAGCCGGCTTGAGTTCTTGTGTTAACTGAACTTTATAAGCCTTAAGACCCAAGTCTTTATGCAAAATACGGTGTAATGACGTTTGTGGAATGCCTAATTCCAAAGAACGACGAGGAATGGACAAACGTGGGTTTTCTTCAACACTTTGGGCTACAACAGCAATATTCTCAGTTGTTCTTGAGCGACGTGCACGGGTTTTATTCTTCACATCACTAACTTGTCCCAACAGCTCGAATTTGTCCACCAATTCCTGTATTGCGGTCCGACAAGGTGCTTCACGACGACCCAAAAATGTTTTAGTTTTACGAACCGTCTCTGCCAAATTTTCACCATTTTTATAGTGAATTTTAATAATTTCAATGCGTTGTTGAAGCGTGTATCGTTCCATTTTTGTTAATGGCGTAGTTTCTACTTGTCAAATGTCAAAAAAAGACAGCTTCAAAAGTGACAGCTACCAAAATAGCGGGCTATTCAAAATAACACCTCTTATTGGAAAACCCTTTAGGTATTGAAGATGATTGATAACATTTGCTCATCATAAATAAGTAAGAATATTTCCGTGACAAAATCGCTGACAAATTCGTTCACTTTAACGGAAATTTAAGTTGAAAGGACTTTTATGCTTAATTTGTTGACTTTTTTTTAAGTTTACACAAATGAATCGGGTTTGGATAGATTTTTAAATATGCATAAAATAATACAAGTTATTTTAATAACTGAATAAATTTATTTTAAACCAAAAACTCTGGCAAAAAATAATGTCATTGTACAGAAACTTGTATTTATTTCTAATTCCTTAAGAGTTTAGAGTACCTTTTGACTGCCTTCACTGAATTTCTGAAAATTCTGAAATTCTGCTCATAAAACAAAGAAAAGGAATTAAAATTCCTGTTTTCAGGCCATTAAAAAACGGGAAGAAATAACGAGAAATGTAAGGACATCATCTTCTGATATTATCTTTTTTTATTTTGATTTTTACTTACTGTCCGATGGATCAAAAGCGTTGCTTTTTTCGATACATTGATAGAAAGATAGGAACCAGAAGTTAACAAATATGCTCGTTTTACGGCTTTAGAAAGTTTGATTTAGAGGAAAATGACGATTAAAGAGGTTTGAAGAGGTAAAACATTCAGTTCTTCTTAACAAAGGGTGTTTTTTTTTAGACGTTTGGTTTTCAAGAAGAAATAAAATGCATTATTATTTAATGCTATGGCCAAGAATTTAGCTTTATTATAAATATAAGGATTTGCCATTATGTTTTAAAAATAATTTCTGGCAGGTGGCCGCCGCGGCTCGCTCGAATAAATTCCAGCCAAGGGGCCCAATTTTCGACCACTTTTTG
This sequence comes from Leucozona laternaria, assembly GCA_932273885.2. NCBI lineage: Eukaryota > Metazoa > Arthropoda > Insecta > Diptera > Syrphidae > Leucozona > Leucozona laternaria. Next base: position 93,591,474 of record OW026368.1, read on the forward strand.
CAGCAATCGGGGCCGTATGTCAGCAATAACGCGCCGAATATTCTCTTTCAAGGTGTCAATCGTCTCGGGCTTATCTGCGTAGACAGTGGCAAAACTACGGAGGGAGCAAAGGGGGCAATTACCCCCCCTCCCCCAGAACGATACCAAAATATAATTCAAATGTATGATCCTTACTAATTATTGTATTCCTTATATTTTCTTAAAGCTAAAATTCCATTTATCAACGTTTCTTTTTAAATCAACTTTTTTTTGAATACTTTTTGTGAAATTAATTTTATTTTTAAACTGATTTTTTTTTTCAAAATTTCACTTTGCTAAGCACGTACTACCTACGTTTTTACTATTCAATTATCTGATCATAATTCAAAGTCAAACACTGAAAACTTTTCCTTTTTTTTCAGTTTTTAAAAAATTAGTTTTCAAACTCAAAATTTTGAAAAAAAAATATCTATCTAATTTTTTTTTTAAATTTTACGTATTTAACTACTATTTTTTGTTTTACAATTTCAATTCTTTTATAATTTTTTAGGAAAAAACAGAAAACCGAATGCTTAAATGTCTTGTATACCTACTTTTTGAGAAAATTGAAAACAACTAAATTAATCTACTTTATACGTACGTAGTAGAAATAAGAAATTAATCAGAGCATTGAATATTAAAAACAAAACTACAACTTAATAACGGAAGATTGTGGACGTTTAAAATTGTTTTTCTTCAAAATTAGTTTGAAAATTATTTTTTTCAAAAACTGTTCACTAAAATAACATAATGTATTTAAAAATAAAATAAAAGAAGATATTTCGCTAGCTTTACATAAAGGTATAGCATTTTACTGTTGTGTTGTAATCAGTGTTGGGAAATAATGATTACTTTTTGTAATTTATTTTGTAATAAATAAAAGGCATTTTAACTAATAAACTAAACCAATGATCATTGTACACTTCTTCTTAAATGGAAAGTAAACCTGATTTTGTACTATAAGAACATAATTCGACTGTGCTATTAGTAGAACAGTTAGTTAAGGAGGAGTAGCTACAATTCCCGCAAAAGATAAAAGCCTTTCAACGGGTGCCGTTGATATCAACAAACCATTTATGCAATATCATATACAATGTAATTGACAAAAACAATAAATTAATTACATTAATGCTTTTTTGACGATTTTCAATTACATGTAATTAGTAATTGAAATTCTTCAATGACATGCAATAAGTAATTGAAATTATTCAATTACACTTAAAATTAATTGAAAAAGTATTTGGAGATTTCAATTACAAGTAATTGTAATTGAATTATTTTTGTAATCATTATTACCCAACTCTAGTTGTAATAATTTTTTTTTTTTAATATTTTAGAAAATTACCTTTCCCGCTCCAGCCTAAACGGGGGAAATTGATCCTATACGAGATTTTGCGCTCACCAAAAGTTTCCTTCAATAAACTGATTGTTTCGTTGGCTGTATGGCATGTAGCGCCGTCTTGTTGGAACCAAAGGTTGTCCACATCAACATCCTCCAAATGCAGGCACGAAAAAGTCATTAATCATGGCTCTATAGCGTTCCCCATTGACTGTAACATTATGGCCGGCTTCATTTTTGAAGAAATATGGACCAATTATTCCCTCTGCACATAGAGCACACCAAACAGTGACTTTTTGAGGATGTAACGGTGTCTCAACATACACTTGAGGATTATCATCACTCCAAATATGGCAGTTTTGTTTATTGACGTATCCATTACACCAAAAGTGAGCTTCTTCGCTAAACAAAATTCGCTTATGAAAATTGGGATCAACGGCAATCTTGTGTTGGGGCCATTTGGGCATAATTTGGAAGCGTTGTTCAGTGTTAAGTCTTTTTATTATAAAATGGCTAAACAAACTGAGCATAAACCAAGTGACAACTGTCAAAAAGACCAACTCCGAAAAAAGTATTGCCAGATTGAAAACCACACGTCTAAAAAAAACACCCGTTATATTTTTCTCACGGAAAAATTCACGTTCTCGTTTATAGTAATGTCGATTTTTTACAGATCCCTCAAGTCAACTAATATGTTCAATATTTGTGACGTGAAAAGTGACAAACACGTTTGTTGAATTTTCGAACAATAGAGGACACGCACCTTGTTAGAACTTTCTCCATTACATGCCGCCTCCACTGGGCATCAACGATGTCCAACATCACAACCAAAATCCAATCCACAATCTGACTTGTATGGATTATGTCACTACATGACATGGATTTTTCTGCCTCCATTGGATTTTTTAAAGACATGTTCATAATCCGAGCATCGGTCATGCCCAGTGGAGGCGGCATGTTATGAAGGCATAGATCGGGACACCTGCAAAATTTATGGGGTGGCAGGTGGTCACCTGGATTACATCGGCTCAAGATCGGGATAGCGACAGAGTCTTGCTGAAGGATGCGATGATAATTCTGATTTTATATTTATTAAAAAAAAAAAACATTCAAATACAATTAATGGTCCTGAAAAACGGATTTAGCAACATACAATCCATACACAAGTGAATGCTGATAGTCGGTACAATCAATGATTTAATTTCTTCCTAAAATATCAGGAAAAGTACCTCAAACCCTCTGATTTCATATAAGCTTAACACTTAAAGATTACACTAAGCTTAAAAAGACATTTCCATATACACAAAATATGAGAAAAACCCACAAAAAGAAAAAAAGTCTAAAAATATGCCGCTCAATTAATCTTTGTAACTTTCATTACAATCGTTCTTTCTATATTATCGAGGAAATTCTGGCAAGCTTAATTATCAAAAAACCAACAACTTTGTGCTGTACACACGTATATCGTATACCGTTTTCCACATCCCTTCCAATCTATATATCCTCGCTAAGCCTGAGAAACATGCATTTAATTTCACACACCATAATGTGAGAGTTTCTTTCTTTATCCCTTCCTTATTCCTAGATTCCGTTGAATTGTATAGAATTTCTCACATCTACCCACTCTCCTGCTCCTCCCCCAGAATACACAGTGGCGACATATACGCCAACCTCGCTCCTCAAATCCTGGGTTTGTAACATTTTCCCATAAACACATTACGTTTGGAGAATTGTAATAATGAAAATCCCAACTGGATGTGAATTTGAAAATTCTCCATCCCGCCAAAAGCATTGAACCGCTATATTCGTATAGATATGTATACGAGCAACAAACGATGGGATGGTGGCGCCACGCCATGAAACGAGCCGCAGTTTAAATTGAGTGGGCTGGGATTATTGTACCCATTTGGCTCTCATTCCATTTTCGGCATTATCCTTCGCAAAAAGGTCCTTATCCCCATCCGAAAATGATGCGCCCCGAATCCCTTTTATATTTGAGAGAAAAAGGTGGCGTGGCGACGACGCATGATGGCAATGGCGATGGGTGCTTATTTACGTTTACGCAATGCGATGACTTTGGGTGCTGGAGCCATAGAGCTTAGTTAAAGCCATCTGCTTCTTAACACCGTTACAATGATAGCGGGTAGTTTGGCAGTGCTGGAGAGAGTATCCTGGATATAACATCGATATATTATAATGTTCTGCGTGTCTTGTGTGTAAATGCGTTTTAAGTACCCAATTTCATCCTCATGCCTTGATCCTTTTGCCTTGAAGTGATTGCTAAACCGAACAAAAAAATACACCATTTTTCTTTATATTCCTCTGGGTCCGGGTGAGACTTAATTTAGTTTTCCCTTTGTCCTTCATCCTGTATAAATTGTTATCTAATCGAATATCTTAAAAATGATTGCTGATGGTATATACTCGTGTACACAGGACGAAAGAGGACTACGAGCTATACAACGACGACGACGCGACGTGTAGGAACTCCAACTCAGGCAATCAAATGAATTTATGTTCCTTTAGGTGGCTTGGTCCCGAATCTAATGATAATCGACCTTATAAAATATCTGGATTTTTTTGTGTTTTATACATAATATTTCCTCTAAACTTAACCTTCCTTGTTCTTCCTTGTTTTTCTTTTCTTCACTTCTAATTCAAGGACCCCTCTGTTGGGTTGTGTCATCAATATTACAACCTATACAGAGCTTGTCTGCGCCTACATTTAATGGCTTCAAAAACTGTCGGTGGTCTTATTTTTATTTAGGTTTTATGCCTCTTTTGGATGGCAAAGCAAATATTATTTTATGGAAATTTATTGTTTTGAAATATTCTGGTTCTGCAAGATGTCGCAGAGCTTTAAAGTCAATAAAAATAAATAAATTGCCGGAACGCAAGTGTCATTTGAGGACGGTTTTACCCTTTTTTTTTTTTTTGTTCTTCTGTGTCTCGTATACATTCATATACATATAGGTGCCTAAATTTTTGCATTCCAAATGTAAAATTCACTTTTGAAAATGCCATAAATTATCATGTTTACTGATTGCTAAATCATTTAGAAGGAAAAATAAAATTTCGTGATGAAGAAAAAGATGGGAGGATCCGTATATAGATGGGAGGGATATACTCAATTAAGATTGATTGATGTTGGTTCTATATAGAATGCAGAGAGTGCTTCAATAAAATTGATAAATTCGAGAGAAATGGCTGTTTGACACGATAACAGTCCATATTCGTTTATAATTCTATAGCTTCCTGAAATTGAATGAATTAAACATCATAAAGAGATTCAGGAAAAGTTGAAGAATAGCAAATGGTGTGCAAGCTACGCAAAGTTATTACCTAAATTAAGTTTGGGATAAAATGATTATTGAATAAGGATTTACGAAGATAAGCTGAAAGTAATTAATTCGATAGGTACCTTTAACTCTCTAGTAGAAAATTGTATAGAAATTGGTGCAATAATCAAGAAAACGCTTTAATTGGAAGTAGTTGTCGTTAGGATCAGATTTTAGAAACATTGATTTTGTTTGATACACAGGCTACGCCCATAGTATTTAAAACTATTTAAATATGCTGTCGGAAGCTTTTAAACGCAGATAATATCTTTTCAATTGCCACTTATTTTAATTAATATAAAATACACGACTGGGTTTCAATAGCTTTTTCTTATAGTTGAAATGGAGTGAGATATTTGTTGTCATAGGCTAAGGTATGCTCGTCGGCTCCAAGGTTTTTTCGATGTTGTTTTTATTCACCAATCGCTGGTTCTTACAATTTCTATACAATTCTAATTTTCTTATAGCTAAATAACTTCTTTTTTTTTTTTTGAAAATGGCGAAAAACATCGAGTGTAGCTTCGGCTGTGTGGCACGTAGCGCCGTCCTGTTGAAACCAAATGTTGCCAATATCCTCCTCTTCAATTTTTGTGAACAAAAATTCGTTCAACATGGCCCGATAACGATCGCCATTGACTGTAACGGCCACTCCTTGCTCATTTTCGAAGATAAATGGCCCAATTATGCCTCTGGACCACAATCCGCACCAAACAGTGACTCGTTTTGGGTGTATCGGCTTTTCAATGTATGCGTGCGGGCTTACTGTGCCCCAAATGCGACAATTTTGCTTGTTTACTACCCGCCAAGATCAAAATGAGCTTTTTTTTGGCAAAATCGGCATCTTCTCTAAGTCGATCGCAGGCCCACTTAGCGAAGCGTATACACAACCATATTCGTTCAGCGGAAGGATAAAAATAATTATCTGTCAAATCAGACATGAGATAAGTGTTACCATTCACGAAATAAGCACTAGTTGAAAAAAAACGTTAGATGGCGGACCCTGTACAAGCCTTGTTAAATTTTGATCTTAATTTATGGTAGCTTAGAATTAAGGATTAAAATGTTGAGGATTAAAAGGCCCTTGAAATCATTTCTTATATTTTTAGGATTTATAAACATCTTAGGCTATGATTTAAAATATAAAACCCGTATAAAAAAATTCATGTAAAAAAAGCTGTGTTCTCTTGTAGCTTAAAGTGCATTTGTTGTTGCTCAATTTCCGGATGCTAATTATAAGAACTTTATGGACTTCACATTGGACATGCCTATATTTTGTTTTTTTTTTTTTAATTTCTTATTTTATTAAATAACTATGCGGGAAAGGTCCTGGTTTTTGTTTAATCTAAAAAAAATAAGAAAAACGAACCTTTTATATCGATCCGAACATAAGGCTCATTCATATTTAAATAGCATAATTTTGTAATGAAAGTTCAAGAACAAGCGTTAACAAGAGTATAATACTCCGGATATACAACAACACGCAATAAATAATTCAAATTGATTATGTGTCAGAAATTGTATAGAAACATTTCATTTTCGACACTCGCCGCACTGGTCCCAATAGCAAGGCGTTTGCTTTGTCACCGCCATATGTCCATCGTTGGCCCTATGCGTGCTTGAATAATTATATTATTACCATTCGCCCAACTCCCATGGCTTTGCGCGCTGCCGGCCAACCCGTTGCACCACCAACTACTCCCCACAACTATATAGAAAGGGTGTCCTTCATCAGTCGAACACGAACCAAACCAATTGCCTATCATGTCGAACATGATAATGATAGTAATCTATTTTTTAATTTTGTACTCTTTAATTTGTTACGAAAAACACTTATAAACAAGGCTCTATTATAATGTTCGATTGGGCCAACCCCCCCTTTTGCACGTCAACAAATGCATCATTCAGCATTTACCCACCCACCTAAACCTCGACCCGTCCGTCGTGCTGTGCCCCAAAGTCATGGAATTAATTGATTTCAAATATTTAACCCCAGCCAAAGCTGCTTCATAAATTCGAATATTAATCCTGACATTAATTTAACTCATTTGCCTGGAATTTTTGTGCGGTCGCTGATGTAGTGTGAGTTGCTGCGGATGGTGGGGATGAATGTTTGTACCTTCATCATCAGCTTCAGTAGGTATAGATATATAGGGACGGGTCCACCTTCTGTTAGAGCAGGAGCTACTACACCTGATAGTATGCTGGGATTTGGTTAGGGGTGGAATTGAATAATGCGCTCCCATCATACCCTTGTCAAAGTTCAACTGAAGTCCCCCGTACACAGAAGTGGGGGGGAGGGAGTATTAAGTGTGCACATTGAAATCTCAAAGGACCTTCGGAGTTTTTAGCGAGACTATATACAAGACAAAAAAAAAATCCAAACCTCTTCAAGTTTAATCCGTGTCAATGAATGGTACAACGAGTGATTTTGAAATGGCAATGGTTGCTTCTACCCGCAAAAAGCCGCCATCAACCAAACCATCAATTTCGACGGTTATTTTGTGCTTAAAGTTCAACGAAGGAAGGAGCGTTATGTTTTTATTTTTTCGCCTAATTTTTCGTTTCCCCACAGAATCTGGAAGGAAGGATGCGTTGCGTTGGGTGGAAGAATGTCGATGATAGGATTTATTTAGATCGCACAAAATTACTGGAGCGTTAAAGATTGATGTGTCTTAAGTGGTACTGACGTGTTCCGCAAAAGTGCGTGACATAGATTATTATTATTTATTAAAATAAGAAGCGCACATGAGTTTTCATTAAAGCTAATTCTTTGAGAAGCGCCAATTGAAGTGACTTATTAAATTTAACATGATTAAAGGATAATGCTTATCGCCAACGAATCATGAAAATAATTGTGAAAGATTGAAGCTTTGGAATCTGGAAAATAAAAGTAGTTCAGGTGGCAATTTTAAAATTTAAGTAGTTTTTTTTGCTCCTTATACTAAAATCTACTATGTATATACTAATGGTTCCAAGTATCGTCCTGGGTTAGAATTCTGATGTATAGGTATAACTTTTTAGCTTCACCTGATGGGTGGATTTCATACGATTGAGTATTTTATTATACTGTCTCAATTAGCACCAATTCTTTTAATTTTCAATGTATTTCGACAATATAAAGCAGCCCATATCCGCTATTCATTTTTGGTTTATAATCCAATTGTCAATTGAATTGATGTTGGCTACAAACTACACAAACTAGAGTAAAAAAGGCTAAGTATTAACATTGATATTTATTGTTTTGATTGATTATAGTCTCTAGATGGTTATGAAGAAATACAAATAAAAAAAAATCCGTTTGGATGAAAGAAAATCTAAAGAATACAAAAATTCACAAAAAGTGCATCGAACTTGAGTTGAGGTTGAACTTCACATCACCTGCCTTGTAAATATGGCACCGAGTGAAAGTGAGTTTGCTTCAAATGACTTTCCTATAGGAACAAACTTCAATTGAGTTGAAAGACTTGTAAGTGTTGTAACTCAACTTGAAAAAATTTAGAATCTTTAGATTTTATTCAACTCAATCGTCAAATTTATCAAATAAAAAGCATATAATGTTGATCTGATCAACAACCGACTCATTTGACAACTAAGTTGAATCGTATATAGTGTGCTTAACGTTCCAGGTTTCATTTAAAAGATTATCAGTCTAATTATATTCTTCTAAGTATTTACTATGAAGCCGATTAATTTTATTAAGCAAGACCTAGGAAAAAAGGATACATAAGGGCCTGCCATCAAGATTTTTACAAAATCTAATAATTATATTGCTATGAACTGTCAAAATCTACTCGTCACCATTTATAATGGGTGATTTTTTAAGAGGTTTAGAACTTTTTAAAAAAAAAAAAACACAAAAAATTCGATAAAATGAATGAAATATTTATTTGAATCGATAGTTTGAACCTTGCAATTTAATGTTTAAAGATAATTTCATGCGAATGTTGACCGCGGCTGCGTCTCAGGTAGCCCATCCGCTGAGTCCAATTTTGGCATACTCTTTCACACATATCGGCCGGTATCTCACGAATGAATGCATGGATGTTGGCTTCCAGTGCGTCAATCGAAGCGGGCTTGTCCCTATAGACATTAGCCTTGACATACCCCCACAAAAAATAATCTAATGGTGTCAAATCGCACGATCTAGGCGGCCAATTGACCGGCCCGAAACGTGAAATTAACTGTTCACCAAACTCGCCTCGCAATTGCGCCATTGTTTCGCGTGCTGTGTGGCATGTGGCACCGTCTTGTTGAAACCACATATCATGCGCGCGATGAACATTTCGAACCGAGCACGAATTTTGATAGTAAAATTCAATAATTTGCAAGCGTTGTTCATTTGTAAGACGATCCATGGTTAAATTGCAAACCAAACTGAAGCTGTTTGACAGTGACACAAGGTACTAAACACACGTCAGCTGTCAAAACCAGTGTTGCCAAAACCAAACCAGCCAAAAAATCACCCGTTATATGTATGCTTTCAACGATATGAATGCAAGTTTTAAGTTGCGATTAGACGGTCAGCACATATGACCAACGCGTTCGCTCTCTGACGTCAAAATGACGTAAAATTCTGTACCAAAGCCAAGTTAAGTCGTGCGATCGTTGACGCAGAATGTTGTCAAAGCGTTGACGGTATGCGTCAACCCGTTTGGACTCTGTTAACGCAGTTAGGCTTAGAACACGTTGACTGACTGTTCATTAGCACCTTGACTGTATTTCAACGTTGACATAACACAATATCTAGCCATCGCTGACCTTCTTGTTAATTGACGTAATGTAAAATATTTGGTGAATTCTTTAATGGTCTTACATTGGGCTTAGTTTCGAAATCGGAACATTTATTTTGTCATTTTTATATTTTAATATTTATTGTCCTGTGTCGTTTTCGTTTTTTTTGGTACAATCACAACAATATGGGGCATAAGTAATGTCATAAGTTAGTGTTTCAAAATCTACATTGTTTCCCTAGCTGCATGAGCGTTGCTTCATCCTACTGGAAACAGAAATTCTTGAAACCCAATTCAGCAGCTTGTGACAAAAAAAAAACTTAACATTCGTCTGTTAACAATTTACGCTATTTCCAAAAATTATGGCACATTCACATTATCTCATTTCCTTTACCCCACCTTATATTTATGGCGCTTTCAATGGGTTATCCAGAAGTTTTTCTGATTGTCAAATATTCTTCTGAAGAAAAGAGAAAATACTTCTGGATTTTATTTCAGAATCTAAATCAAATTGGATGAGCAATAATTGAAGACGAGATTGTTCGAATCGCCCCGGGTCCCTGGAATATACTAAAGTTGTCTTTTTCCGGAGCAAAAAATAAAATCTCAATTTTTTCAGAGGATTTTAATCCGCTCACATCGTAGCCAAAGTTCAATGGAATTTGAAAGTTTATGACTTGACAGATAGAAGACAATATTAGTTTGAACGAATGTTATAATTTTTCGTCCCAAATATTACTTGAAAATGCATTTTTTCTGTGCAATTCATGAAATATTTAAATTTTCAAAGCCATTTTTTTAAAAAAAATTGCCTGTTTATCTCTTGACAGATGAGGGTAAACTATATTTAGTTTAGATTAAGTATTTTGTTCCATATGTCACTAGAAAGCCTTAATTTGTTTTTTTTTTTTTTTTGCGCAAAAATTAATATAATCTCCAAAAAAATGTATGGATTTGGTTAGAGATTTTTTAATACATCGACATTGTAGGTATTTTTCTTTGGATTTTGACAGTTTATGACTTGACAGATATAAAAAATTAACATTCACAATGAAAAATGGCTTTTGTCAACGCTGCGTCAACTGATAACGGCGTGATCGGAACAAATAAAAATAGACAAGACATTAACCAAACCTCGAAAGATAAAAGAAGACTCCTGTTGTCTTCGGAGTAGAAAAGGAGACAAAATAAGGATTGAACAAAATCGCTCTGTTAGACAATTTAAAAATTTGTTTGAAATTCCTTTTAAGACTATACGTAATTTTCGTTAAACCAAGAGAAGAGACTTCAAAAGGAAACTACAAAAAATCTCTAACGATTTTTGATGTATTAACTTCTATTCCGGTGGTAGAGTGAAATAAAAACGTGGGCTTTCCATTTTTTATTGATATGTCAAAAATCTGATGATCCCCTTCAAGCGAACTAGTCCGTTTTGCATACGTGCACGTAGTCAACAACGAATGGACGACTTCCCATACGGATCCAAATATGGATCTTCAAAACTGCGCTTGGGCAAACGTTGGTGTTTACACAAGCCGTACTGCTGCGAACTGCTTTCTTAAAAAACAGCCTTGATTTGACAAACCGATGTGGCCAAGCAGTCTTATCGTCATCATTTTACATGCCAACGCAATCAAATATTAAGCGTCTATTTAGTTTGGAATAGCACTGATTAACTAACGTCATTTGTGTGAACGTCAATGTTTAATGCGTTGACACGGTGAACGGTAAACGTTGACGTTGACGGTGGTGTTGACAGTTTGTTGGTAATTTTTTTAATAACATTACACAGTTAACGCGTGGACTATTTGCGTTAGCAGTTTAATTGTAGATTTACCAACAATAAATCGGTTATAATTTGTCAATATCCTGAACGGCTTATAACTTATTTGACATTCACATGAATTGACTTCCTTTTAACGATTTCTCCCATTTATTTATTTTTTTTTTTTCAACTTATCCTCTTATACGACATTTATGTAAATGATTTACAAATTGTTGTGATTTTATTTTCAATAACTTGTGTATTTTGCTTTTTTTCAACAATTTCCTTAATATTTATGCGAATTAAAACAACCAGCTTATGTTAATGACATTTTTGTCGTTTTTTTTACAGTCGGCAAAACAATTTACACTTTCCACATCAAAAGTCGATCACATTCACGCAACATCATTGCCATAATGAAAGTAATGCGAGAGTATTCCACACGACAGTGATAAAAAAAAAAAAAAAAAACAATAAAAAAATGAGAAAAAATTCAAATTAAACAGTCGCTCACAGGACTATAAAAATCCAATCTGCACCGAAATTAAAAACAATAACAATTCTTTTGGTAAATTGACTCTGTAACTGTCATTCAGCTTCCGACTGATTGACTTCTGTATAGCCCCTGTTTCCGCATTCGCACAACTTACAAGTCCGTTTGCCGGCTGATCAGCTATACCTATAGTGACACAATAAAACGTAGATGTATGTGTTGGTATACAAATATATTTCATTTTAAACTATACCACCACGCATACAGGCTCTAGGTTTGTATTTTTTTTTTTTTTTCAGATTCGTATCCCAACAAATTATACATCAATGTTGAGATTTAAAAAACATGTATGTTTGTTATTGAAAAGATAAAATCTCGAATTCGAAAATCGAATAATGTTTAACATGCACACACATCGGGTGTGGTGGGGTGGGTGTGATGGTGTGGTGGGTGTGGGGTAAGTAGCCAGGATGAATGTCAATGTTGGGGGTGGTAGGCGATTGACATGCGGGTAGGGGTTTGGTTTTGTAATTCGATGTGCATAAAATTGACAACAGAACACGAAGCAGTGTTAGCACAGAGATACTAAAGTGACTGCGACGTCGAGTCGGTGGATGTAAATAATTCGGGTTGGGGGGTTTTTGGAATTTATCCAAACACCAACACAAAGCCATAGAGTGTAGCAAAAGCCTTACTCTATTCTGTAACTGTTCTGCTTTATATTTCTCTGCGTTTGTGGTTCATTGGTGTAAATCCCGATTGCCAGTCGATTTTGGTTCTCAATGGTTACTCAGCAGAGTTGCCACCTTTTATTTGAAATAAATTTGAGTATCATCCAGCGTCGAACTCAAGAGTTTTAACAACTTTAAGAATATCCTTTCATTTCGATTGCTATATTGTTCAGAGAGAGAATAAGTGTGTGTTAAAATTTACCTAGATATTCTTAAAATTCCAGTCATATTTATAAACCTGGTCTTACTTTACACAGCCTTTGAATTTCATTGCTGATCAAGAACTTTCATATGTAGCTATTACAGAAATCATATTTGCCTTAACCTCGATTTAAGTCAGATTTTAATCATATTTCCATCTAATAAGAACTATTGAGACCCAATTTTACACTGGCAGATTAAATTTAAACCCGAGTTAACCTACATAATTTGGTGATTTACCTTTGTATTAAATGAACACATTTTTTTGTTGTTTTATTCTCCGAGTTTTTCAGTCCCTTGCGCATGTATCTTTCCATAAAAAATAAATGCTCTAGATTTTAACAGAGTCAGATTACTTTAGAAGTAAGTTAACCCACTGTTAACTTAGAAAGCAGTTTTTCGGTGGAGAATGCATGTGGAACGACTAAACAAACTTGGTGGATAAAACATCAAAAGCATATGTTCAGTTAATCTTGAGTTAACTCACCAAATTTGATGAGTTACATCGGGTTTAACTTTAATCTCGCACTCAAATACTCGACCTTAATGTCTTATTAGTCAACCGTTTAAAGAAATCTAATAAATACGACAGTTCTTGTCATTAAATTTGGTACACAATATCTTCACTGGAATCACTTTCATGCGTTTTTAAGATGTTTCAAACATAAATTTGACTGAAATTCTGCCCTTACGATATCTTTTTAAGTTGACATTTCGTACCATATTCTGACCTTAATTGTGCAGCCCTAATTTAAAATCAAAAATAGGCAACACCACCTAATTCAGCGTGCCCACTTTCGTTGAAAGTGGTTTTCGTCGACAAAATACAACTTGTTAGATTGCATAAAAATTTCCCATATTTATTTAAAAACTAATTCTCGAAGTATTTTTAACTTTAGATAGTTGTGCAACTTCAAAAAAATAAATTGTTACTTAATAATAATTGTATTTCCACTTGAAAACATTTTTTTTAGTAAACATGATACCCCACCTTAACGATGGGTATAATTATGTCCCGGTTCCCCTTCCATATAATTTTGTTTCTGTGTTTGGCTCAACCTACATCAGGCTCTAGCTTTTTGTCATAATACTTACTTTATCTGGCTAAAACAGAAATATGGCAACCCTTATTATAGATGCAAGCATCTCTATGCTTCTTGTATCTAAAATGCCACAGACATTGATTTCCATTACCGACCACGTACCTAAACCCTTTATAGCAAGTATCCTGAAGCACCACCAACAATAATGCTCTGTGCACTTGCAACTTACATAAATGCGAAGGAAGATGACAATCGTCATCGTCGTTGGCGATGGCGATGGAACAAAACTGATCAGAGGGGTTATACACCACACATCCATTTAACTTTGACAGAAAGCTAAACGTGCAGAAAAACGAAATATTTCGTTTCCAAATGATGGGTGGGTATGCAGGGTTGATATTGGATTGAGCTTGGGCCATGTTGCCTTATACATACTTATATTGTAAGAAATATTTTACCAATTTGCAAGTTTTTCTTCAGCAGCGTAGGTTGTGGAATTCCATGACAAGCGACATATATACAACCCCTCGTTGGCCTTGTGAAATATTGTAAAGGCTTTACATAGAAAAGAAGAGGTACGTTTTATACGTATACACTTCCTGTGCAAATGCATCGTTGAGATACATTAACCGTAAATAGGAAAATAAACCGAAGGGCGGAACTAATTTGGGATGACTCGAAATAGGCGTTCACCGTCGGAAATTCCAAAAACCAGAAAACATCCCCATCGCATCAGCCATCAGGAGCGCTACAAAAGAGTGCAGAGGTGGTTTTGTGAAAAACTTAAGAGCAACACATACCGCAGAATGTATACAAGTCGAGTATACTATATATGGAATAAAGTAGACGCTATAAATAGCACATCAAAAAGTCCTCCCTCATCCGGTGGGCCTTTTTGCTTGTTGGCTTTGAACAACGACAATTGCGACCTTCTGATTTATGTCAATGGCTTCAGTGATTGTTGTGTGCAAAAAGGATGTTTTTCCAAGTACCAACCTAGAGATACCTGATGAAGAAGAAAAAAGAACAATAAGAGGTGAGTGGTATTCAGGTTTCCCTCTTCTATAGGTATAGGTACATTCTTAGACACTGCTTTGGTAGACAAACTTTTTAAAACACCACGTCATCGACAGCGCAACAGTGATTAAGTACCTGCTTATGTTTTGTATTAATACCCATCAATTAGGTGGGAAGCAGACTTGATCGAGATAAGTTTGAGGAGGAAGTACCTATACTTTAACGACAAAATAAATAAGGAAACAATCTACAGATAAGATAGTTTTTGTATTGCATTAGTGGAAGGATATAGAGAAGGATATCGCTAAGCTGTTATTACTATACTATAAACGGTTATATAGCATAACAGTAAAATAATACATACCCTAACTAAATAAGTACTTTTCCTCCTATGTATATCTTACTTCATTCAGCCAAGGTATTTAAGACAAAAATGCCAATAAGGATTTGAGAGGTTACGTTCGAAAAATGTATTGCTTAAATAGCATTTACTAATGGAAGTGACTCTTGAGTCTAGGCATACCAATTTATAAAATTTATGCCGATGGGCATACTTCAGGCATCCAGATTTTTTTTTTCAATTCGCGCAAACCGCGTTAACGCTAGCCCACTTTTAATGGCGAAAAACTGTTATAAATTGGCATTTCTATAAACTCGTCCTTTAGATATACCCAATTATAACAGTTTTTGTTTATAAAAGTAAAGTTTATGCGGCCTCGCAGGGCCCGGGGCCTCCGCCGGCTGTTTCGGGCACACGTCAAACCACGCCCACTTTTAATGGCAAAAAACTGTTATAACTATTATAAATTGGCATTTTTCTAGTCTCGTCTTTTAATAATAATTATGGTAGGTAAAATTGGCGGCCCAGTGCAAACTAGCTCCGCGGGCCCAATTAGCGCCGGAGGGCGCCGTTTTGATACCATAAACTCGTAATGAAATAATAATTATACGAGTAATAACGGGTGATTTTTTAGCTGATTTGGTTTTGGCAACACTGGTTTTGACAGCTGACGTGTGTTTAGTACCTTGTGTCACTGTCAAACAGCTTCAGTTTGGTTTGCAATTTAACCATGGATCGTCTTACGAATGAACAACGCTTGCAAATTATTGAATTTTACTATCAAAATTCGTGCTCGGTTCGAAATGTTCATCGCGCGCTGCTTGTTTTCAGCGATGAGGCTCATTTTTGGTTGAATGGGTACGTAAATAAGCAAAATTGCCGCATTTGGAGTGAAGATCAGCCAGAAGCATTGCAACAGCTACCAATGCATCCCGAAAAAGCCACTGTTTGGTGCGGTTTATGGGCCGGCGGCATTATTGGGCCATATTTCTTCAAAGATGATGCGAATCGCAGCGTTACTGTCAATGGTGAACGCTACCGAGCGATGATAACAAACTTTTTTTTGCCCGAAATGGAAGTTCTTGACTTGCATGATATGTGGTTTCAACAAGACGGTGCCACATGCCACACAGCACGCGAAACAATGGCGCAATTGCGAGGCGAGTTTGGTGAACAGTTAATTTCACGTTTCGGGCCGGTCAATTGGCCGCCTAGATCGTGCGATTTGACACCATTAGATTATTTTTTGTGGGGGTATGTCAAGGCTAATGTCTATAGGGACAAGCCCGCTTCGATTGACTACTGGAAGCCAACATCCATGCATTCATTCGTGAGATACCGGCCGATATGTGTGAAAGAGTATGCCAAAATTGGACTCAGCGGATGGGCTACCTGAGACGCAGCCGCGGTCAACATTTGCATGAAATTATCTTTAAACATTAAATTGCAAGGTTCAAACTATCGATTCAAATAAATATTTCATTCATTTTTTCGAATTTTTTGTGTTTTTTTTTTAAAAAAAGTTCTAAGCCTCTTAAAAAACCACCCTTTATGTTAAGAACATTTTTATAATATAAAGTAAAAATTAATTACCTATTTTAAAAATCTAAAAGTCACATACCGAACTTCCTCAATTCTTATTACTTTTGTTAATTTATAAAACGGAACAAAATTTAAATAAAAAGTCACCTAAATTGTTTCTTGAATGAGTCTGCCTCCCCCCTGCTAAAAATCATGCGTACGCCCTTGGTGCCTACCTACATAAAACCTCTTTTCAAAAAACTTTGAAAGCCAATTACTGTTGTAATAAGGTTAGAAGTTCCAAAAAAAAATAAATGTGATCCATTTTGGTCGGTTTCAATGACAACTCGGCGGATGAAAAATTTCAGAACTTTCAAAAACATGGCGGATATACGAAATTCTAAAAACCAAAAGAATTTATTTTCTTGTTGTTAAACGTCATTCAACTTCAATACCATTTTTGTTTAGAGTTTTCAAAAACTCTAAAAAAAACATCAGAGAGAAAGTAAAAGAAGATTTGAAGAATAATTTCTGTTCAACACTGTATATTTTGTTCTATACTATATTATGTATATACTTAGTACGCTATATAATAAGGGCAGAAATATCGAAGGCATCATAATGATAAAAACAGAAGCCCTTTAAAGGGAAATATGTATATATGTATGTACATAGCTCTTTAGCATTTTATATTTTGCACTTCATAAACTAAAAGTTTCCTGTCAAACAATGAGACATCGATGAACTATGTATACGAGTATAATAGTGGAACATGATAAAATAGCTTATTCTACTATATATAGCCTTTGTAAAGGGAGAGTGTATAGGACGATCGCTTATGGTATACTATGTATATAGCTAGAGCTAGAGTGTGCCTCCTCCTATAGTCCTCCTTTCTTGTTGCTTGTCAGATTGATGCTATTGATTTGGTATTATCGTCCATAATGGCTTCGGGTAAAGGGTATATTGAGACTGGGAATATTCATTTTCAAAGAAGAATGAAGCTTATTGTTTTAATGACGATCCATCTATCTATAGCTATATAGAGTGAAGAAGAAGAAGTATAGAAGCATGTTAAGTAAAAGGGGATGCTTATATTGACACTCTGTGTCGGTGGCTTTTCATTAGTTTTTAATTAAGCTTTTTAATAGTTTGACATAATCCTATTGAACTTAATCACTTTAGTTTTAAGGTAACTTAAATATACATGTATACATAAATAGTACAGATTTGGTTGAAGGTTTCTTTATTACCTTTTATGTACTTAAGGCCCAGCATAAAGTACCTATAGATACCTATGTGTACTTTAATTTTAAGAGATCTTAGCACTTGAGAGATTAGTTAAGTCATATATATGCATGAGGTTTATGGTGTTTCAGATTAAAATAGATACGAAAGGTATTTTAGTTCAGCTACAGGTACATTCATTGAATTAGTATTAACATTTTCTTTACAATCACTTTGTGGCTTTTAAAACTGGCCATTAACTTTTTAATTATCATTTACTAAGTATAGATGGATAAGAAATTAAGTTGTTCATAGACTTGGTAGAATTTATATGTTTTTGACCAAAGTTGATATTACAAAAAATATGCACGACGTTTCTGTTCATTTGTCGGTTTAACCGGCTACAGCCAAACCGTTTAGCTTGGTAGATTTTCGTTAAACTTGATAATAGCCATGTTTTGGTGAAAATTTTAGCCAGCGCAGTTATGAGTTACGAATAAAACGCTAACGGTCACTTTTATGTTTACACTTTTCTTTTGTAATTTTAAAGTTGGTAATCGTGCCAAGTTTATTGACATTCGATGTCGAAATAAATTTCTTATTTTTCACAACCAATAATAATCACTTACGGCTATAAAATTAACAAACCTTAATAACTGATATGATGGATAACGAAACAACGCACATTTCGTTTTTTAGTTCAATTCAATTACCGTTCAACATGTGGTGCTGTAGGCGGATATTCTTTTGGGATATTCTTTTCAACTTTTGTTAATTGAAGGGTGAAATGGGCAAAAATAAAAACAAATTTCGAATTTAAGAAATTCTTTTTTTTAAAAGGTTTTTCGTTAGAAATGAATTTAGGGATATTTGTTTCTAAAATTTTATTATTTTTAAGGTGAAATGGGGTAAAAAAATAAAAATTATGCAATTTAAGAAATTCTTTTGGTGTTTAAAAGGTTATTTGTGGATGGCTTTAGAGATTTTTTACAGAAAATTGCCATTTATAGGATGAAATGGACGAAAAGTAGCATCTAATTTCAAAATTTCTTTTTATGTGTGAAAGGTTGATAAAGAGGTGGGATAAAAACAAAGAATGTTTATTTTATTACAAAAATTCTCTTTGTGTTGGCAAAGTTATAAAGACTTAGAGGATAATATTTTTTTTTTATTTAGCCATTCATAACGTGAAGTAGGTTAAAACTTATAAAGTAGTATTCGATTACAAAAATTTGCTTAAATATTTATTTATATTTTCTTTTGTAATTTCTTTTGAAATTTTTATGCGAAGCTTAGGCTTGTCTACCCGTAGAATAGATGAGATTTGTAGGGAAATTAATTCTATCCGTTTCCAGGGCCGGACCAACTACATGTGCAAGATGTGCAAGTGCACAGGGCGCCAAATTCTCGGGGCGCATTACCAGGAGCAAGAAAATGTAATCTGATCCTGTGTATGTATGTATGTATGTATACAAATATAAAAAAGAGGCGCTTTCTACAAATCTTGCATAGGGCTCAAGTTTAGCTGGGACCGGCCCTGTCCGTTTCATATTGAATATGGCTAGCAAACTACCTACTCGTGAGTGCTTCACCACCTCTAAAGGAAGACGGACATTACCACTTCTACACTCACCAATTGATGAAAATTTATATTCACATAAAACCAATATTCAATTTATGTTTTTAAATGTGTTCGGGTGCGTTCGAAGGTACCTTAGTTTTACATTTGGCTTACACGGGGCATAGTTAATGCCCAGTAAACATGAATTCCATATGTGTCAACGTTTTTGGTTCAAATTGAATTCAGAAGGATTGATTCAGAACAACGACAGTAATTCCGACACCAATCGTGGTTACTGTAGACTCTATCAAGCAATAAATTGTCAAATTTCTAAAATGACGATGAATTAATTTAAAAAAATTAAAAATCCTCTGAAAAATTCGAAAATGTTTGCATTTTATTTTCTGATCCGGAAAAATGCATTTTCAGGGCAATCGGTTGACATTTGGAACGAAATATTTTCAATACGATCAAATATTATTTGTCCCCTATTTGTTCAGCCATCAACTGTCAAATTCCATTAAGAGATGGCTACGATGACGATGGATTAAGAAACCTCTGAAAAATTCGAAAATTTTTCCATTTTATTTTCTGCTTCGGATAAATGCATTTTCAGGGCAATCGGTTGATATTTGGAACAAAATATTCTCGATACAATCAAATATAATTTGTCTTCTATTTGTTCAGCCATCAACTGTCAAATTCCATTAAAGGGTGGCTACGATGTCTATGGATTAAAAAACCTCAAAAAAATCAAAAAAAAATTTAAATTTAATTTTTCGAAAAGGGCAATTTAAGAGCTTTCTTGTGCCTTTTGTAATGAAATATTCGTCAAAATAAAGTTTATCCCTTATCTGTCAAGTTTCGTATAAAAGTGAAATTTTATTTCAAAATGAAATGCCTTAACATAATACACATGTCTGAGAATAAAATATCGCAGCCGACTTTTTTTACAGCAAAAGCTGTAGATAGCCGCTACAACCCGTTGATTGCCAGTGAAAACTGTTGACAGCAGGCGAAAGCCGAAGATAGCAGGTAAAGACCGTCGATTGATGCCAGTGAAAGCTGTTGACAGCCGGCGAAAGTCGCTGATAGCCGGCGAAAGTCGCTGATAGCCGGTGAAATCCATTGATAGCCAGTGAAAAACCGTATGTTTGTATGTTTGAGAGATGCAGATAGTCTGCAAGATCAGATGATAGCCAGTGATGACTATAAATGATCAAACAAGTTGCTAACTATTGAGGCACCTGACATCGGGAATCAAGAAAGGCAAGCAACATATAAGTAAAGGGTTTTCCAATAAGAGGTGTTATTTTGATATTCAAAGAAAAATGGCATTTTTTGAGATAAATGATCGGATGTTTATTTCATTATAAAGAGGAAGGTATGCCGTTAATAATGGAACACAACATCAGCCAAATGGCCGCCACAACCACGCTTACAGGCCCATATCCTTTTCATGAAATTTTCCATAACCAAATCGCAAAGTGGCTGCCCTATGTCCTCGATAGCCTCACGAATTACATCTTTGAGGTCTTGAATCGACGCTGGGCTGTTGGCGTAGACCTTATCTTTCACGTGGCCCCAACGGAAGAAGTCGCAAGGTGTTAAATCACAAGATCTCGGTGGCCAATTGTGATCACCTCTTCGAGATATAACACGGTCCGGAAACTTTTCCCGTAAAAGATCGATGGTTTCATTGCTTGTGTGGCACGTAGCGCCGTCTTGTTGAAAGTAAACGTTGTCCAGATCAATACCATCCAATTCCGGCCATAAAAAATCATTAATATAATCTCTCGATAGCGCAATCCATTGACCGTAACTGTTGCTCCAGCCTCATTTTCGAAAAAGTAAGGTCCAATGACCCCGCCGGACCATAAACCGCACCAAACAGTCACGCGTTGAGGATGGAGAGGCTTTTCAACAATAACTCTTGGGTTTTCCGAGCCCCAGATGCGACAGTTTTGCTTGTTGACGTAGCCCCCGAGGTGGAAATGGGCCTCATCAGTCAAGATGATTTTTCGATGAAATTCCGGATCATTTTCATGCATTTCAAGGACCCAATCAGCAAAGACACGACGTTGTTGATGATCAGCCGGCTTGAGTTCTTATGTTAACTAAACTTTATAAGCCTTAAGACCCAAGTCTTTATGCAAAATACGGTGTAATGACGTTTGTGGAATGCCTAATTCCAAAGAACGACGAGGAATGGACAAACCTGGGTTTTCTTCAACACTTTGGGCTACAACAGCAATATTCTCAGTTGTTCTTGAGCGACGTGCACGGGTTTTATTCTTCACATCACTAACTTGTCCCAACAGCTCGAATTTGTCCACCAATTTCTGTATTGCGGTCCGACAAGGTGCTTCACGACGACCCAAAAATGTTTTAGTTTTACGAACCGTCTCTGCCAAATTTTCACCATTTTTATAGTGAATTTCAATAATTTCAATGCGTTGTTGAAGCGTGTATCGTTCCATTTTTATTAATGGCGTAGTTTCTACTTGTCAAATGTCAAAAAATGACAGCTTCAAAAGTGACAGCTACCGAAATAGCGGGCTATTCAAAATAACACCTCCTATTGGAAAACCCTTTAGTTTCCCGACACATTTTTTTTTGTTTTCTGGGGCAAAAAATAACGGTATCTGGCACTGCCCTACAAAATAAGAAAACACCATCACATAAAAACAAAAGGTGAATATTCTCTTTTATTTACGAAAAAATTCTTCATCAAGTTCCACTAAGCTGAGCACTACACTCAAAATGTCCATTAGTCTTCTTAAAATAAGTGCTTTATTTTATTTTTTTACAATCGGTAGGTACATACTGGGTACTTTCCCTTTGATGCAGTTTTTTTTTATAAAACTTTTTCTCTTGAATATAAAATCACTTAAGGGCAAAAAATATAATTAAAAGGACTCCACACTCTTTCGCAAGAACACAAAACTGATATAACTCGACCTTTTGTCCAGTGCCAAAGCCAAGGCATCACATAAAGAAATCCAGTTTCATTACACCAAAGTTCTGAGGAGTCTGTGTTATACTTCTTTATATATATAGTTCATGAAAATAAGTTTCACCATTTGCTTAATCCTAATTACTCACCAAAAAATAAACAACATTATTTAATTAGCACAATTCCTCTGCAGCATTACAACACCAACAACTTATATAGCTTTAACCCAACCCAACCCAACCAAACCATCAACAGCCCAAACTTCCAATTGCCTTTTTCATCTTTGGCTGGGCTGATTCCTCCAAGTATATACCAAGTCACATAACTTCAAATGGAGCTGCATCTGTAATTGAAAAGTTTTCCACTTCTGGGACTTCTTTTCCTGTTTTTGTTATTTTTTTTTTTGAATTTTTTTCATCTAACTGGCCGGATATAAAATTGGAATGAGTAGAGATATCTCTATACCTAGTCTAGTGTATAATAGTAAACTTTTTTGAAGTTTCAGTCCCCTCGAAAAATTAAATGCCAAACGTCAACTTACTGACGAGAGCGCGGCACCAATAACTTCACATCCTTCTGCCTGAAATGACGCAGAACTCATCACCATTAAATTTGTCCCGAAAAGTGATGAAGAAAAAATCGTTTTGGCCAGTAAAATAGGTATGGGTATGGGTCTTGGTATCAAAGCAAAGAAAAAAAGATGGCGAAGAAAGACCGTTTTCCTATACTTTTTTTAATATGTTTTCCCTTTTTTTGGGTCTTTTTTTTCAAATGTTCTCCCTTTGCTATATCTTTTTGGGAGACTCAATTGCTGCTTATTGATGGTGAGAGGTAAGGCCGGTGGGACGCGAGAAGACAAACAGCTCCTTGCCTGTGCAGCACTAGCAAAAATGGCACAGTCCCGACGGAATTATATGTGAACTCCAACGAAGAGGATTTTCCGACCGCGACGTTTTATACTCCCAGCGCAATAATTTCGTTTCAAAGCATAAAGAGATGAAAACTTTCAAGTGAACAATTTTTCCCCAGTGACATATTGCAGCACCGCCACCACTCACCCACCACCCACCCTCACACCACTGACGCTGCCGTGTAAACGGAAAAGCACTCAACCTATAGTACACTGTTTGTGTATACTTACAGGCGCGGCGGGGCCCGGCTACCAATTGCACTTCCGGTGAAAGAGGAGGTAGATTTTACAATCCTGTACTCACTTAGTCGTATATGTCGACGTAGATTTGGCAATATATTGAAATTTATGGACAGGGCCAAACATTCGAGCTGACGATGCGATGCGTTGAACGAGGAACGAGGATCGAGGAGCGATGAGCGAGAAGCGATTGGGTGTGGGGAGTTATATGACTCTACTCAACTTCGCAAGGATAAATTCCATGGAAACAAAGTATCTTTTAGCTTAACATCCCGTTTGGTTCATTAAATTACACGTGTGGGGGCTATGCCATCATGCATATACATATCCCGTTGCCGTTGGCTAGAATTTCCTCGTAAGGTTAGGGTTTTATATTTATTCCAAGCCATTTCGAGATTTACGGATTTGCAACTATACTCGTACCAGTTATCTAACAAACCCTGGCGGTGTATGCTGGTAGCACAAACCTTTTTTTAAAAACACCGAAAGGGTGTGTGGTGATGGGAGCAGTGTATAGAATCAAGAATTTGGTTATCGATAGAATTGTGACACAACGTGGCAGGCAGTATATGGCATTATCTAGCTTAGCGGCGGAAGCATCATCGTAATCGTCATCATTATCATCATCATCCAGGGCACATCGCGAATTCTTCGTCGACGTAAAGTCCTTTTTCATGTCACAAAATCGGCTGTTATTTCTCATTTTGAATTGTTTCTGTCATCGAGCTTGTGCTGAAATTGTTCCATTTGTCAAAGCTAAAGGGTATATATACACCGCGGTGTATCATAGCTGTTAGACAAATTTTGGGAGGAAAACGATAAACCTTTCCGATTGTGTCGTCATGTCGTTATTGGGAGTTATATAGTTTTAGAATGGAGAAAGGTCACAATCACAATCACACACAAGCCAGTGTCAAATTGTGTACTCTAAATGGGATAGAATTTGAACTGTTGTTTCTTTTCTTCTTTTTTTTTGAAGGGAATATGTTACAGCTGAGTGATTTACGGTTTTTGAATAGCGTGTGGTGTGGTATTTTGATTTCACGGGTGGTAAAATGAATCGCTTGCATTATATCCGTTAAAACTGTCTGATGGAATAAAATATTTTTGGTTTATGGTTCAGGCTTAAGGGATGTGTTTTTTTTCGTTTAATTCTAAAATAGACTTTTAGAAAAATAAATAATATTATCACAGCAGATGTTAAATGGAATAATTTAGGATTGATGAACCGGATATAGGAGACAGGACAGTAGTATTCATATGTTTGTTCCGATTTATCGAGTAACCTATTATAACTGAGATAAATTGAATTTCCTGGGGAAAATTAAGTTTTAATCATCAAGCTGAAATGGTCATTAAGGGCGATTTAATTGTACACAATTTTAGCTGCGACTTCGCTTTTCACTGGCCATTCAACCCTTTAAGGAAGCCATTTCAGGTCATCGTTGAGTTAAACCAGCTGGTGTTCAACAGGGTGATGTCCTATATTCCCTTTTTTATGGCTTTTAGTCATGAATAAAATTCTCACCAATTTGAAAAGATGTGGAGTGACGGCTGTTGCGAATGCCGATGGTTAGGAAATACTGGGTGTCAGGAAAGTTCACGGAAATAGCTTTGAGAAAAGTTAATAACTGGGCTACTAGTTGTAGACTAGGCAGTTAACCAAAGCAAAACGGAATTGATGCTTTTTACTACCAAAACTTAAATACCCCCTTTTACTCTACCCAGAATCAACGGACAAATTCTGTCGCTTTCATCCATCGGTGAAAGATATCTGGGCGGTGAAAGATATCTCGACCCTAAATTAAACTGGAAATTAAATATTGAAGAACGGGTTAAGAAGGCCTTCTACACTTGTAAAGGTTGTTTTTTTCACGTGTGGTTTTCAATCTGGCAGTACTTTTTTCGGAGTTGGGTTTTTTGACAGCTGTCACTTGATTTATGCTCAGTTTGGTTTGCCATTTCATAATTAATAGACTTACTCCTGAATAATGTTTGCAAATCATGTAAATTTATTACAAAAATAATGCTTCGGTTTGCGCGACGCATCGCGCTCTGCGTCCAATATTCAGTCGACATAATCGCAAAATCGCATAAATTCGAGAAACCATTGATCGATTTCGCCCCACGTTTACTCTAGTGGATAATGCGCATCCTCAGAGATGCCGTACAGTGCACACCGAAGACGCTATTGCTGCTGTGGAGCAGAGTATCGAAGAAGACCCGAATGCCATCCATCGCCGCCATCGCGCGCAACAATTGGAGCTGTCGAAAATTGGGCCTCTCGGCTGGAATTTATTCGAGCCAGCCGCGGCGGCCACTTGTTCGAAATCCTTTTTAAAACATAATGGCAAACCCTTATCTTTATAATAAAGATAAATTCTTGGCCATAACATTAAATTATATTCGTTTTATTTCTTCTTAAAAACCACACATCTAAAAAAAAAGACCCTTTAGCAAAACCTTTGATAAAAAGTTGAGTCTACAGTCAACGATGATCTTATGGACGTACACAGCGGTAGGACAACCGATCCTCACATATGGATCGATTGTATATGGTTGGTAGGTAAAAGAATCGAATTGCTGGCTTGACAAACCATATGGTCATGGAAATATCGCAAATTTGATTCCCAATTATAAGTTTTCGACTCCTACCTACTACTGCACTCCTAATTTGGGACTTAAAAATTAAAATTAAATCTAGAGAGTATTGGAAAGATGACGTTGTGACGAGAGACTTCAACACAACTATCTACACTGACAGCTTTAAGATGGAGTGTGGTGTTGTCTATAAATTTTTTCGATTTCTTGACTATCCTAGCTTTCTTTCAGGCAGAATTTCTGGCCTTAAGGGAAGCATCCAAAATACTCAAACAAGACTCAATCCAAAATCGAAATATTGCAATTCTGACAGACAGTAAGGTGGTTGTTAAGGTAAATGGTGATACGGCTATATCATCCTCCAAATTGGTTCAGCAATTACGGGATGATCTCTCAAGCCTGAACGTATATCATAGTCCCACCCTTATCTGGGTACCGTGTCACTATGGTATTTAGGGAAATAAGCGGGCAGACAAACTACCTTGACCGAGGGTGCCATTGGGAAGTTACGTGTGCTAATGTTGCAAAATCAGGTAATTTTATAAAAGCTATTTTTTTTTTTTTTGATATGTTGTAGGGCTAGGGAGTGTTATCATAAACTAAACTGTCAACACTGGGAACACTTTACCTTGCTTTATTTTGTTCTTTCCTTTTCTGATGTTTATCTGGTACATCCCACGCTAAGCCCATATAGTTACATTTCTGGACATATTTTTTCGAAACTTTGTGACATCAATACCAAATCAATAATTTTACCCAAAAAAAAAACAACTCAATTTTATATACTTTTTTTCTTCGGCAATAAAACTCGAGAGTATTTTCATTTTGAAAATGAAAGGATTCGGCTGGCATAGGGAATTCAGCAGGCAGCAGGTTTCCAGACTCCTTCTGCTCTTCATCGAAAAAATAAAAGCTGTTTCTATGGCAATTTGTTTGTTCGATATTCTATATACTCTAAGTTATTCTCATTCACAAAAAAGTATCTTTCTATATACGGTTCAGTTCAGTTCAGTTAAATTCAATCGCCTGTGGAAGTAGGTATAATCCTTCACTTCAGAGCCTACCTTTCTATTGTTTGTTAATATAAGCATTAAAACCAATCTTACAATGGCTGAAATTAACCCATTTAAACGGCAAATGAATGCCTTACAAAAGCAATGGTATCGAGTACTGATTGCACGTAAAGTCGGTGCTGCAGCCCAACAACTTAAGTCCCGCAACAAAGACCAATCTTAGTGAGTATTCGTATAAACCACCGCACCATCACCAGTGGCCACCATCAGCTACACCGATTGAGTGCCCTCTTGTTTCCGATATCCTATCCGTTTCCGTATCCAATTTTGACATTCACCCACTGTAGCACAAAGAGTTCCATTAATTTGTTGTTTTTGTTGTTGTTCTTGTTGGTTTTCTTTTTGTCGAATAGTCAAAGCGTCTGCTACCACAGATACAAGAACGCCTTTCGCATTTATAACCAACAATTCAATAATGAAATCGAAAAACTGGAAGCCATGCAGCCAAGGGCCATCGACGCCATGCGATTGCACAGGTAAGGACTCTCACTGTCTATAAGGACTTTTGCCTCGACTGACTTTGGTGAACTTAGAGCCGGTGATACCAGTACCATGGCTGTGCCATGCCTTCGCCGGCGCCGTCACCACCGTCCATCGTTGGGTAGCTGCTATTCATTAACATTCTCATTGCATTAGAATAACCACTTTTACCGCACCACCTTCAATTAACTTATAGGAGTTTCGCCATCACAACCCTTTGGCTGCCACTACACTCGAAGAGGGAGATAAACCTGACGCTGGAGCAACTGGAAAAGGTTTTGAGTGTCAAAGAGAGACGCAGACTGGAGCAAATCCTAGCCCGGACAACAAAGAGAATTTAAATTACTCAAGGACTAGGTATACACCTACCTACTATACTACCCGGGGAATGCCATTGTAGCCTAGGTCTCGGGAATCCTTAGCCATCATAGCCGTATAGTTGTATTGTAGCCCCGTAGCGTGATATTTATACTTTTGGCTTAAAACGTGGCCAGAATGAAGAATGTAGGTTGCTAGGTTGTAGTTGTAGCCGTACCGTACCTACTCGTCGTTGATGAAGCTCGAGAATTCTTGCATGCATTGCACATCAAGCACATTGTTGTTTTATATTTTTTTGTTTTTGTTGTTGTTTTTCATGTTATTTGTTTGGTTTTCTGTTCGTTCGACCCCCTTTTATTTTCGTATCCTTTTGTTTTTCATTTTGCGTTGAAAGCGAAATTGTTATATTCCTCGTTCTGGGAACAAACAATGTGCAAAGGACATCATTATACCTATACCTTCCAAAGAGATGAACATGTAGCGCCTTAATTAAGAAACCAGTTCGGTTCTTTATGTGAAGGAGCTCACGACATACATTCCTTTGACTTTCTATGTCCTTCCTACGTATATGTAAAATTATTTCATACAGCAAAACCCAACACCTTAGCAACCTATGCAACACTTGTCACTTACAAATCTTGGGCATAATTAAAATTATTATTTTTTTTTCTTTTTAATCACGGCTGACAGTGTCAGTAATGGTATAACATGGGTAAAGATTAAGAGGAAGTGTTACAAAAGGTCTGAAAGTAGGAAAGTGGAAAATTTCTACTCACAGTTTTTTCTTCAATTATGTAGGGGTAGGTAGGTATCTATACTTCCTCATACATACATACCTACGTTATAGGTTGTTATAGTGATGATAAAATCAAAGATAATATAATACCAAGATGTCGCATCCAGTACAAGCAAAGTGAACCCAAAATAAAACCGTCCGTATCTGATATTGGATACGACAACATGTTGCGAAATGTTGCATTGGTCAATTTAAAGAGCGAGAGCGAAAAATCTCTCTGGAAACAATTTCAAATTTGAAATCTCTTCAAAATGCATATCTCAAGGACGAAAATAATTTTTTTGTTGTTTTTATCTTCGCTTTTTTTATTTTTTTGCTTATTATTTTTTGTGATCATGATGATGGTGGGTATCTGTATAGATAGGTAGACATGCAGTAACATTTTTGTTCTTTCGTCGCAAATCGCGATATTCGTTAAAGGTAGCAAGGATTTTCTTTTGGTGTTATTTATTTTTGTGAGGTTGTTTTGTATTCCTTAAGAAATTAAAAAAATCATTTTCATTAATTTATTTAGGTACAGGTGAATTCATAACCTGTGAGGAAAGCTGATTTATTAGTTAGGTAGGTATAGATAGGTTGGTGTGAAATGTGTATGCACCGATTTAATGAATACGTCCGTCCCGTCGTAACAAGATACATTTTTGCAATGGTTTTATAGGTATGTACCTAGGTTGGTACATAGGTACTTCTGGTTTTTTGTTTTTAATTTTTCATTTGTCTCGATCGTCGGCAAGAATTTTTGTTTTTATTAGTTGTGAGAATTTTTGTAGGGCAGCGAGATACATGTATGAAGGAAAGTTTCAAGGAAAAGTTTTTTTTTTAAGGATTTCTCTGTTTTCATGTTTGAGGGTGGAGAATATATTTTTTTTATGGACGACTGTTTTGAAACAGGTAGACTTAACTGCATTCTTGCGTCCGTCTCGATCTTTTAATAATGGCAAGAATTTTCGTTTTTGCTAGTTTCGAGGAATTTTGGTTGGGATAAAAAATGTAGGTGGATATGTAGGAAATAGGTATCTCTTGTTACTTTTTGGGGTGGAGAATAAAAGCCGCGTTTTGTTATAGCTTAAGATCCATACCGAGCATCCTATAAAAATAAAACGATACGGATCTTGATGACAGCTGTGTTGTATACCTATCTCTGTTTTGCTTACGTTGGTTCATTTTCATGTATTCGTTGTCTTTTTTCTTTACACTGCATTTCATTCTACCTATCTTACCACGAGAAAACATCTACCCGCATTAGTAACAACTAATTTTCGGATCTTCAAAATAGATCCACATAGAGAGCAGTAGGATCCCAAGTTGTTGTTATATTACGTGTTAAAAAATAATCCTGATCAAGGTCCGTAGATAATAAAACGTGGATATTACCTACCTATTTTGTTTGTTTTTTATTTATTTATTCGGTAAATAAAAACAAATGCTTAGGAAAATGTATAAATGATAATTGATACAGCGAACAAATATCGCTATTTTCGAGCAAATCAATAAAAAACGTAAATATTAAGAAATAAAAGGTATCATTGTTATGGTATAATGAATCTTAGTTTATAACTTTACACGATACAAAGATATGTTACACATCAGTTGCGAAGATACTTATACATGCTCTAACTACTTTCTTTTCTATTCTTCGACGATTGAAAAGAAAATAAAAAATAAAAGTTTATACCTACCTACCTGATCTTGATATTGGTAGAAAGATTAATTTATTTGCAGACAGATTTACTAGGTTTGTTCTTAGAGAAGAGTTTTTCTTTAGTATAGATATTTATTTTAAGGATACTGAATAGTTACATTTAAACTCTAAAAATTTAACTGTGTTTTTGCATTTACATTACAATTTAGTAATCATGATTCCTTTAAACATTGAAGATTTGCACCTCTTATAATAATTGAATGTTCATTCCAATCGATATATTTTCTATAAAAATATAATCTTATATTATCTTTTATTTAATAATTCAACCTTGAAGATAAAAAAAAGAATTACCAAAGTTATAAGCCATTTCCGGAGAGCTATACATGATCACCAAAATCCTGAATTTTATCGACCAAATAGGCAGTTTGTAATTTTGAAAAATGTTGCGTAAAGTAATGTTCATTAGTCAAAATTATTATAAAATACAAATTTTGAAAATAGTAGTTTGAAAAATGAGAACATAATTATAAATATAGTGCAAAACTTTCTGTGAAGCGTTTTGAAGGCTCTCAGCTGCTCAAAATTAATGCAAATATAATTATGTGGTGTTTGGGAGAAACATGATAACTCCATTTTAAAATTTGCGTCTTCACGTCCACTTTGCATCGAGCTAGAAGCCAAACGAAATTACCGATTTTCTTTAAATTGGGAATAGTTATGAACGTTTGTCATATTACATTTCAAATTTGGAAGAAATCGGTGCATCCGCTTATAGGCTCTAGCTCTATGTAAAGTGGACGTAAAGACGCAAATCTAAATGGAGTTATCATGTTCCTCCCAAACACCACAATATTGAAGTAAGCTTTAAAATTTTAAAATAATTTGCATAAATACTTTATTTTTGAAAAAAACAGTAGATATTTCTCGACTTATAGCCAATTTTATGCAGCTACCTATTTATTTTGTTGGCACCTTGAAATGATAAAAATGTGAATTGACTTGCAATCGATTAAGACATTGAAATTAAATTGAGAAGCTTGTGAACTATGTACAGCAATGATGTCTACATCAAGACGTTTTCCAGGACTTGTTGAAAAATTGAAACCATTTGCTAATCGTGGTCGAAATATCAATTTAGCAGGTTTTTAATATAAGAATTTTTCAAAAACACATTTTTATATTTTAAGTTCAATTGAGGTTGTTTTTTTATTTTAGATTTCTTTAAAAAAAAAAAATGTTAAGTCAGAATAAGGCAGCAAAATAAGCATGCAGAGCAAAGAAAAATTATAACTTTTTTAACGTGGGCTATATAGGTCCCACTTTGATTAATTTTGTGAGCAGTATACTATTGTATGATGTTAAAAAAGATACATTTACACACATAGACATAAATACAAAACGAAACGTAACAGTCATCAGTAGGTAGTTTGGGCAACCGACTCTATTTTTAAAGCAGAAAGGAAAAGAGCTTGCAAGCACATATTATTGTCATTTTTATTTGTACTGGATGCGATATCTTTGTAACTCGACTATCTGTGGTTGTGCTTATGTTCCATAATATTAAATATTTATTTGAATCAATATTTTCTATCATCAGTCAAAATAGCTCAAAAAAATAAAAATCAAATACAGTGTAACTTCCATATACCTAAGTCAAACTCTCAAAATGGGAGAAAAAAAATTCGAGTTATAGAAACTTCGATTTATTCTTCAATAAAAACATTATTTTTGGAAACTAAAAGAATTAAAAAATATAGGTGTAGGCAGGTATACCTAATTTTGAAGATAATAATTTGCAAGAGGAAAATTATCCTTCTTAACGAAATAAATATACATAATTACATTTATATAAAAATAAAGATTAGGAAGGTAACCAGGTAGGTATGGATTTTTGATATGTAACTGCTTAGTAATCGGTGTAGGGGGTACATTGTCGTGAAAGCCAATTTCCGTGATACCTACTTACCTATTTATCATTTATACATATTTCTAAGCATTTGTTTTTATTTCAATTATAAATGGCTTTTATTCAATTTTTTGTTTCTTTATAAAAGTTTGTACAATAATTCATTTTATAGCATGGCTTACGCCGTCAGCCAGAGTGACAACTTTTTGTTGAAACAAAATTTAAAATTATATGCATATCTAGTTCAGAAATAAATAAATAGCTTTACGGTATATGTATTTAATCTAGAACATTTCATCAACAATGGATTTTCTATATCGCAGAACCCAGCTTATATATTTATAAAGGTTCACCCAATTTTGGCCATTTAATATATTCAACATTTCGTTATTTGTAAGATGATTTTTTTCCGTACACATTCCTTCTGATTTTCATCAAGACAGGGCACCTACCTAGGAAGTGAAGCACATCCTCTTTTTCTCTCAGGTTACAAAGTCCACAAAATAACTGGAAGATCGCTCCTGTTTGGGATGAAATTGAGAGTTAGTATCTCTGCTCTGGCTTTGAAGATAAGTGTAATCAAAGCTGTTTGACAAGTTGGACTGAAATAACTATTGCTGCACAAGTTGTGGTTAAGCTTTGAAAAAATTACTCCCTGCCTAGAGTTCCTGGATTTTATTTCAAAATCAACTCTTGTTTTTGTATCGACCGCCTTTGTGAGGTCATATAATTGGCTTTTCCGAGCATTGTTCATTGTTTTTATTTACCGAATAAATTTAAAAAAAATCAAACAAAAAAGGTAGGCAATAGCCACGTTTTATTATCTACGGACCTGGATCAGGATAATTTTTTAACACGTAATACCCACACCTAAACTCCTCTTACTCCATTTCCCACCCATCCTCTTCCTTCACCTCAACTATTTCCTGGGGACCACAATGGATCCATTGAGATCCGAGTGCGATGATGCGGCTCGCCGCATTTTCACCCCTCCTAACCTATGTACCTAACACGTAATACAACAACAACTTGGGACCCTGCTCCCTATCTGGATCTATTTTGAAGATCCGAAAATTAGTTGTTACTAATGCGGGTAGATGTCTTCTCGTGATAAGGTAGTATAAAATGAAGTGTAAAGTAAAAAGAAAATGAAAATGAACCAACGTAAGCAAAATAGAGATAGGTATGCAAAACAGCTGTCATCAAGATCCGTATCGTTTTATTTTTATGGGATGATCGGTATGGATCTTAAGCTATAACAAAACGCGGCTAATATTCTCCACCCCAAAAAGTAACAAGAGATACCTATTTCCTACATATCCACCTACATTTTTTATCCCAACCAAAATTCCTCGAAACTAGCAAAAACGAAAATTCTTGCCATTATTAAAAGATCGAGACGGACGCAAGAATGCAGTTAAGTCTACCTGTTTCAAAACAGTCGTCCATAAAAAAAATATATTCTCCACCCTCAAACATGAAAACAGAGAAATCCTTAAAAAAAAAACTTTTCCTTGAAACTTTCCTTCATACATGTATCTCGCTGCCCTACAAAAATTCTCACAACTAATAAAAACAAAAATTCTTGCCGACGATCGAGACAAATGAAAAATTAAAAACAAAAAACCAGAAGTACCTATGTACCAACCTAGGTACATACCTATAAAACCATTGCAAAAATGTATCTTGTTACGACGGGACGGACGTATTCATTAAATCGGTGCATACACATTTCACACCAACCTATCTATACCTACCTAACTAATAAATCAGCTTTCCTCACAAGTTATGAATTCACCTGTACCTAAATAAATTAATGAAAATGATTTTTTTAATTTCTTAAGGAATACAAAACAACCTCACAAAAATAAATAACACCAAAAGAAAATCCTTGCTACCTTTAACGAATATCGCGATTTGCGACGAAAGAACAAAAATGTTACTGCATGTCTACCTATCTATACAGATACCCACCATCATCATGATCACAAAAAATAATAAGCAAAAAAATAAAAAAAGCGAAGATAAAAACAACAAAAAAATTATTTTCGTCCTTGAGATATGCATTTTGAAGAGATTTCAAATTTGAAATTGTTTCCAGAGAGATTTTTCGCTCTCGCTCTTTAAATTGACCAATGCAACATTTCGCAACATGTTGTCGTATCCAATATCAGATACGGACGGTTTTATTTTGGGTTCACTTTGCTTGTACTGGATGCGACATCTTGGTATTATATTATCTTTGATAAAATTGTCCTGATGATGGTGAAGATTACTTTGAAGTTTCAAGGGAAAATATTATAGGGAGGTTCTTATCGTTGTGGAATTTTTTTAAACATGAAATTAGTGATGTATGTATATGTATACCTATGGGTATTTCAAAACAAAGAAAACGCTTTGGAATTTTAGTATCCTAAAGAATATTATTTATTATATATATAATGATGTTAGATAGATTATAAAAAGATATGAATTAACAGATAAGTACAAAGACAATTAGAAAGACAGTTTTTTTTTTTATTTCGTTAAAAATTTGACAATGGTTTGTTACAGCACTTTTAACATTTAAGATATACCTATATTAGAACTTGAATATTTTTTTTTTAAGGAAGGAAATACAAATTAAATGTTAAGGTACCTTAATATAAATGACAAACAAAAATTTAAAAAAATGTTAATAGAAATAAATTAGAAAAATAAAAATGAAAATTAATAAACTACATAATTAATTAACATTACTTTAACTGGTAAGTTTTGTATTAGATTTTATTATATCCGTCAACTACTTCGTGACAAAATTTATCTACATTCTTTTTTACGTATAGTTTTTAGTTTATTAAATTCAATGTATACCTATATACTTCAGTACACTCAAGAGAAAAGGATAAACCGAAACAATATAATATATTATATTGAACCATTAACATTTATCTTTACAGTGTGTCTGCATTGCAGTTGTTTACCACAAGATCAAGTTTGTGCGATCGAGTTGTGCATATTTGTTTAAATTATAAATGATGCTCTGTCATTTGCCCTAAATGTAAAAACTTTTCTCTTGACGATCCGATTAATAGAACTCAAGATATAAGCTTTTAAACCGAACTTTATCGGATTTTTTTGAGGCTTTTGTTGTTGATTTTTTGCTATTTAACGGGTTGGCCATCTTATGGTTCCTTCTTTAATCATAGGATTTTTTGACACTGACAGCTGTTTCCCGCTCGAAATCTTGGAAGAAAGTCAGTTATATATACCTCCACGGAACGAAATGAGTCGCTTTACGCTTGAACAACGTTAGGAAATATTGAAAAACTTATTTCTAAATTGAGTACTGTGCAGTGTTGCCAGATGAAAAAAATATCTCCCCCAAGAAAAATTTTTAAACCCCCTAGATTACCAGATTTTATCAACAAAAAAACCCTACATTTTGTAATCAACTTGTTTGACTGAATACTTTTTGTGAAATTAATTTTATTTTTAATCTGTTTTTTTTTCTTCAAAAATTTCACTTTATTAAGTGCTACCTCCTATCAATTCAAGGTCAAGCACTGAAAACTCTTTCTTTCTATTATTTTCTTTTTAAATTAAGTTTTTTTGAGAACATCAGTTTTAGAAAAATTAATTTTAAAACTCAGTTTTCAAAAAAAAAAAAAATGAAAAAAGAATTTCAAACTATTTTTTTTTTTAAATTTACGTTATTAATTATTATTTGGGTTTTTAAAATTCAAAAATTCAATATTCTTATAAATGTTTAGTCAAAAACAGAAAACTGGATACTTAAATGTCTTGTAATTTTTGAGAAAATTGAAAATAACTAAATCTACTTAACTACCTCTACGTAGTGGAAATGGGATCTATAGAGCAACTTAAGCAACGCAAAGGGAATTTTATTTCTGTTATTTTCAATTTTCTAAAGAACTAGAAGAGATTTTAGCGTCTGGTTTTTGGC
Organism: Leucozona laternaria; assembly: GCA_932273885.2. Lineage (NCBI taxonomy): Eukaryota > Metazoa > Arthropoda > Insecta > Diptera > Syrphidae > Leucozona > Leucozona laternaria. The sequence goes on from OW026368.1 coordinate 93,627,669, forward strand.
GTTTAAAATAAGAGCACTAAATATTAAAAATGAAAAACACTACTGAATAACGTAAAATTTTAAACAAAATTTCTAAATTTGTTTTCTTCAGAATTTTGAGATTGAAAATTATTTTTTCAAAAACTGTTCACTAAAAAAGAAAATAAAAGAAGATATTTCAAGCTTTAAAAAAAAAGTATAGCATACCATCATTGTAAGTATTACCGTTGTTTTTTCAATATTTTTTTTAGAAAATATGCCCTCCTGGCTAAACGGGATTAAACAACCCCCCTTTTATGAGATTTTTGCCATGTCTCGACCCAATCTACTTGCTCTAGCTTTTTGTCATACCTTATGGGAATTACCCTGTAACATTTTTTGCTTTATATTTTATTCCATCTAAAAAATAATTTTGCTCGTAGAATACTGTCAGCTGTTTCAATACCTAAATAATCTCTCAACCTTTTAGCTCTGAATAAATCCCCCCAGATAACCCCCCAACGACAAAAAAAAAACCCTAAATCTAGGGGGAAAACCCCTAAACTGGCAACCCCGGTGCTGTGTACCCCAAACAGTGCGTTTTTTTGGAAAAGGCGAAAAATCATCTTTTCTGATGAGGCGCACTTTCATCTCGGTAGCTATACGTTAGCAAACAAAATTGCCGCATCTGGGGCTCGGAAAACCCACACGTTATTGTAGAGAAGCCAATGCATCCTTAGAGTGACTGTTTGGTGCGGATTGTAGATTTTTCTTCGAAAATGAAGTTGGGAACAACGTTTCGGTCAACGGTGGGCGTTACAGAGCCCTGTTAACCGACTTTTTTTTACTAAAATGGCGCAGGATAACGCGCCATGCTACACAGCTCATGCCACAATCGATCTTTTGCGCACCAAAGTCCCAAATCGTTTTATTAGCCGTCTTGGCGACATCAATTGGCCGCCTCGTAGCTGCGATTTGACCACTTTGGATTTTTTTTTTTTGTGGGGAACCATGAAGGATCGATGTTATGCCAACAAGCTGGAAACGATTGAAGCACGTAAGGCCAATATCATCCAAGCAATTCGTGAGCTACAGCCAGAAACCAGCAACAATGTCTTGGAAAATTGGAGTGACAGAATGCACTACTGCGAAGCCAGCCGAGGCAGCCACTTGAACGACGTTGTATTCCATAATTAGTAGGAATGTTTGCTCTTACTAATAAAGCTCCAATACATTGACAAAACAAAACAAGACAAAACTTGTATTTGGCCCAACCTGTATAAAATCTCAAAAAAAAAAAGCCGATAAGGTTCGTTTATAAAGCTTGTATCTTGAGTTCTATCTGTCGGATTGTCATGATAAAAGTTTTTACACTTGAGGAAAATGACAGAGCATCATTTCCTTTTTTTAAAATAATTAATTTAAGTGATAATGCTTCTGAAAATAAATGATAAAATTCGCTATTATCAACACTTTTTTATATAAAAATCAATTTTTTGCTATAGCAACAGCACAACCAACGAGATTTTATAGAATTCACATACATAGTAAAAATAATGTTAACAGGAGTAAGCTCCGTCAGCAAACTTTCGTGCAGTAACCAACTTATTCCAAATTGAAACGAATCAATATACGTAATCTATTTCCTTATTCAAGCAACATATTGAATATTCTGTTTGCAAAAGCTCTATTTCAACAAAAGGATGGTTAGAATTGATGAGATCAGAACATAATATTTTGATTGATTTCCCAGCGCCGCCGTTCATTATTATCTACTCCTCCATTATATGATGGGGAGCTTGGCAGTTATTAATTGTTTCACGCATGCAAACAATGGGTGTATCTTAATAGATAATCTGAAATGGCAAACATAAATAACAAACTATCGCTCTGAAGAGAAAACAACCCCAAACATCAGCTTCTTTTTTTGTTGCACATCATCTCATCAGGGAGCTTTTCGAAGATAAAATTCTATAATAATTCTTTTCATCCTTATAGACATACCCTATAATGTGAGACACATAAAATAATTGAAGTGTAATTCCTTTATTCCAATTAAAGATAGCTTCCATCGTTTTAGAAAAGACTTGAATTGAAACTCCTCTTCCATGTAAGTTCAACACATAATCCACGATGACAAACGAAATCTGACAATATTTATCGTGCTGCACGATTTACTAACGACCTTATTCTCATACTTAGGCGACAACCGACAATACAAAGGGGGCGGATAACAAAACCGAACCCACAAGAAGACCAATACCTTTGGTTTACCCGAAGACGAAGAGTATTGATTACATTTTGAAACTATTAAGACACCACCACCGGAAACAAAGAAGCTATCGAATAAGAAGTAGTGTTGTTCGAACATATAGAGGAACACGACGAGATTAACAATAATCTCGAGACTGTTGTCATTTTGTCTCGGACCATCTGAGGGCTGATCATTAATCATTTCTGACTTTTTTTTTATATATTTCAGTGTCTGTTCGCTTCTTTTTCTTTTTGCTCTTCACGTCAAGTATCTGCAAATAATTCCGTCTGGTCATGGAGACTATTATATTGTGTATCTTGTTCTGTGTCCATTAATAGAAGTTATACATTTGGATGAACCGAAAGCAGGTCCTGTTTTGGTATGAGGTTTTTTTTTGCGTTTGTTTGTTGGCCTTCTCTTAGGTTCACGTTAGTTTTTTTTTGTCGATTATTATCCTCTTCGGAAAGTTCGGAAGTGTGGGGGTTCGCTTGTATAGTTGGGAGATACTTCTGTTATTTTATCCGATCGATTTTTTTTTGTACGTTAGCCCCAATACCAACAACATTGTCTGAAGGACGTCAGTAAATACAAATACAACAACTACAACGACATCATCATCATCATCAACAACATCCATGAATGTACCACGAGCTTCCCTTTGTTTAATAAACCCATACCGATTGCTATCATTACATCCTGGAATGCCATATGGGACCCAAGAGCTCTCTGATGGAAATCCCAAAACACGCCAGTATAACGGGCTTGAAGAATGTGGGGATGCGATTGCATGTGTCAGTTGGTTTAGTTCGTTTTTAGGGAGCAATTGGGGGCGTAGATTGGGTGGTAGGCAGCTGGCTCTGAGTCGGGTGAAGGTTGTTTCCTTGCGTGCCATAATATACAAAAACAGCAGAAACAGGAAAATAAATCTCTCCCCAAAGTAATAATTACACACAAGATTGAGTTTTAATTTAATTTATCCCTACGTATACTTATGTATATACCTACTTGTAGTATGCCTGAGAAGTTTTTTGTTCTATCTATACTTTGGTAAAAGATAGGTTTAGGTAGATATTATTTTTACAGGGTGGTTCGCATTGAAATTATTTGATTACTATTTTTTCAATAGATCGATTTTTTTCGATGACAGAATACTCATTTTGCCTGAAGTTAAAGTTCCCAACTCACACATTCCGTAATCATGTTTCATTTGTGAGCCCATAACCTATTTCAAATCTATACTACTATATAAAGGGTTTTCCAATAAGAGGTGTTATTTTGATGTTCAAAGAAAAATGGCATTTTTTGAGATAAATGATCGGATGTTTATTTCATTATAAAGAGAAAGGTATGCCGTTAATAATGGAATACAACATCAGCCAAATGGCCGCCACGACCACGCTTACAGAACCATATCCTTTTCATGAAATTTTCCATAACCAAATCGCAAAGTGGCTGCCCTATGTCCTCGATGGCCTCACGAATTCCATCTTTGAGGTCTTGAATTGGCGTAGACCTTATCTTTCACGTGGCCCCAAAGGAAGAAGTCGCAAGGTGTTAAATCACAAGATCTCGGTGGCCAATTGTGATCACCTCTTCGAGAGATAACACGGTCCGGAAACTTTTCCCGTAAGAGATCGATGGTTTCATTGCTTGTGTGGCACGTAGCGCCGTCTTGTTGAAAGTAAACGTTGTCCAGATCAATACCATCCAATTCCGGCCATAAAAAATCATTAATCATCTCTCGATCCATTGACCGAACTGTTGCTCCAGCCTCATTTTCGAAAAAGTAAGGTCCAATGACCCCGCCGGACCATAAACCGCACCAAACAGTCACGCGTTGAGGATGGAGACGCTTTTCAACAATAACTCTTGGGTTTTCCGAGCCCCAGGTGCGACAGTTTTGCTTGTTGACGTAGCCTCCGAGGTGGAAATGGGCCTCATCAGTCAAGATGATTTTTCGATGAAATTCCGGATCATTTTCATGCATTTCAAGGAACCAAATCAGCAAAGACACGGCGTTGTTGATGATCAGCCGGCTTGAGTTCTTGTGTTAACTGAACTTTATAAGCCTTAAGACCCAAGTCTTTATGCAAAATACGGTGTAATGACGTTTGTGGAATGCCTAATTCCAAAGAACGACGAGCAATGGACAAACCTGGGTTTTCTTCAACACTTTGGGCTACAACAGCAATATTCTCAGTTGTTCTTGAGCCACGTGCACGGGTTTTATTCTTCACATCACTAACTTGTCCCAACAGCTCGAATTTGTCCAAAAATTTCTGTATTGCGGTCCGACAAGGTACTTCACGACGACCCAAAAATGTTTTAGTTTTACGAACCGTCTCTGTCAAATTTTCACCATTTTTATAGTGAATTTTAATAATTTCAATGAGTTGTTGAAGCGTGTATCGTTCCATTTTTATTAATGGCGTAGTTTCTACTTGTCAAATGTCAAAAAATGACAGCTTCAAAAGTGACAGCTACCGAAATAGCGGGCTATTCAAAATAACACCTCTTATTGGAAAACCCTTTACTATATACATCTATAATGATGAAATGAAATATTTTATTAATTGCTTTTTATTATCCGTATATATATCTCTATTCCTTGCATTTTTTTATTCTCTTCTAACTTTGTACTCTCTCATTCCTCTTGTAGCATATTATACAAACCAATATTTCACATTCAAATAAGGGAACCACCCTGTTTAGTTTGTGGGATAGTTTTTTTTTTTTTTTTCAAATGATTTTCGCCAGAGGCAGAAGAGTTTCGCCTCTCCATAGGGAGATACTATCTCTTATTAATTATATCAAGGAGGAATTTTGTAAATGAGATGAAGAATTTCATTTATCTCAAGCTCATAATTCTTTGCTCTGACAAGCTATGATAGGGTAAATAATAAATAATAGAATTGGGGAATTGAGCTTATAGTTTGGCATTTAAAGCATTCCACTATTAATGTATATGTTTTCGGTTTTGGTGTGCAAAATACCTAGGTACTTGTGGGGAAAAAATTAAGATTTACTAATTAATGCAATTTTTGCTAAAGAAATGATGTTAATAGCCGTGGTTTTTTTTGCATGTCCCGAGGATATTGGTCGAAAAAACGACGCCCTGTGCAACAACAACTTATCCCTTTCGGGCTTAGCTAAGCGCTGAGAATTCTCGGGGCTTAACTTAAGCACGGAGAAAAAAATGTGTTACCGGCGTGAATTGCATACTTGTTATCGATAATTTGTATGAAAACTCCATTTTGTTTCTGTAATGGCGTCGCTAATCCCCGATGTCGTTTTTTTTTTAACCAAATCCGCCCAGGCCTGCAAAAAAAACACGGCTAATGTTAGTGAATGTGATAAATGAAGCGGAAACTACGGTTGGATTAAAAAAATTGCCAAGTGAGATCGCCGGGACGAAACGCCAATTTGTATGGACTAAAGGCCGTTAAAAGCTATTTTGAATCAATAATTCAACAAGTCCAATTAAATAGTGCTAAGTCTTCTACTTGGCTGATGTATTTCAGTAGTATATAGAATTTGTATTATAAAAACCTTCACTTAAAAAAATTGCGTTTTTCTGTTGGTTGACAAAGCAAAGCAAAAGAAAAGATATGAGATATCTAAGATTTATCCCATAGCAGCGGAGTGTTTGAGCAGTTTGTGACCACACTCAGTTCTTCTGGTCTTTGATATCTGGTAGGCCAAATTTTACAGTTTTGCCTTATTAAAAACTTTCGATTTCGTTTGGCCCTTATTTTTCAATTCTACTTAAAGCGCTAGTAACCGGTAGCGTCATATAGTTAGTGAGCAGAATTGTCATGCCAGAGCTTTGGGTTTGATTCTTTGCCTCGTCCACCTCTTGTAAGAAACTGACTAATCCTCCAAGAGTATCTCTTGTCACGAATAAGTGCATCTCACCCACGGTTGCCGTTCTGTAACTTTAGTCGCAATTTTACCCATTTTTTTGCCTCATGCGACCATGGGACGACATTTTCAAAAACTTCGTTTTTTTGCGCTTTTTAAAAATGTTGCGACTTTTCTGACCATATCTCTTTAAAATTGCATGTTTTATATTAGTTGTTCTCTTTTTGCAGAAAAAAATATTTCATTGTTCGATTCAAATATTTTATAATTTCATAACAGCAAGCAAGAAAAAATGATATTTTACAATGGCCACACAACAGAACTTGAAGAATTTGGACATTTCACTATATCCATTAGAAAATTGACTGATCTTTGTGTTTACTAATAGTTTTTTTTATGCCAAAAAGTCTGTAAATTTAGGCCCAATAAACAATAAATCACAGCTTTATAAGTTTAAAATACTTTTTGAAATAAAATAATTTAATAAGGGCCTGTTTCACAATGTCTAAGTAAAGTTCAGATTAGTTATTTGACACATAAATATTGGGACTGGGTCATAAGCCCACAATCCAAAACAAATATTTTTTTTAATAAATAACCTATATATTCTGGTGGGTCAAACGACTATTGTGATTTTTTCTCCTGCGGACTAATCTAAGACTCAGTGCAAGTATTTATTTGTCGATTAACTAATCAGAACATTACTCAAACATTGTAAAACAGTCCCTTAATATCTCGAATTAATTTACAAGTTTTGAAATAGCACACCGATAAACCAAATTGAACGAATCTGACAGAGCACCGTACGGGGTTATGTAAGATTTTGTTTAATACATAGAAATTCGATGACTTATGGCTATAAAATTAAGGTCGAGAGAAGTTAAAATTTAGCACATTTCGTCATCTGTCGCAAATAAGTTAATTTTTTTTTTCTAAGGGTGATGAATTTGTTGGGAAAATTTAATTCGCCAACCCTAATAGGGAATTTACATTCATTTACTAAATAATTTGACTCCAAGCGAACTTTCGATTTCGAATTAATTATAAAAGATTATAAAAGATTCTTGCTTTTTGTAAACCGAATAACACGAATTTTAATAAACAAGGAAATACATATAAACAAAATTGCTTATAATTTCCTTCCAAATAATACGGATTCCGATTGGTTATGTCATACATGAACATTGAACATGTACCTACAAATACATAGGTAAAATTTTTATAATGCGACTATGCTGGCGGTAGACTAAAAAAAACGTGAACGTTCGAGTGCAACGTTACGTCGTGCACTTTACGTTGTAGCACGTTACGTTACGAAATCTGATTTGCCCCGACCAAAACAAATTGATTTTAACGCGACCGACAATTAGATTAAACTTTATCGCGACCACTCATTTATATTGTTTTTTTCAACGACGAAAGCAAATTGTTTTTAGCACGACCGACGATTTTATCATTTTAACACTTATATTTTTATATTTTTTTCTTTAATTTTTAATTATTCCCCGAACAAAATGGACGCGACACTAGTAATTAAAAAGAAAACAAAATCAAAACAAAAATAATAATAGTCAGCTGTAGGGATTGACAATTGACTGTAGGTATGGTAGGATATCGGGTGCGTTCAGTGATACAAATCTGAACTTAAATTCTACGCTTACATTATACTGCTTTTAAACAATGCAATTTCTTCTTGCAATTTTTAGGCACGTAGGCGAGGGACATAGGTGTCTGGGATATACAAAATAGCTGAGGTTGAACAACTTGCAGAGTTATCGGCTACTTGTGTACTTGCACAATGTTAACATTCATTAAAAATCACAGCGTCCAATTCCATAGGCGATTGATGGTGTCAATCGATTGAAACTGCGATTCTAGTGATTTCCGCTGACAACAACTGCAAATAAATTTTCTAAAAACTCAAGATATATAATTCGCCGGCTATCTCATAGTGACATTCATTTGAGGTTCGTTCAGTATAAAATTAAGATTGAACTTTTTGTAAGTTTTACTCTATGGAAAGAAGGAGTGTTTCATAAGGGTTGCAAGTTCGTTGACAGTTCTTACTGGATATTTTAATTCGGCCCCTGTCAGTCAAACCATTAAGTTCCTTTGGAATTTGGGCACGGTGTCATTTAATTGAAACCACGGTTTTAGTGCTCTCCGCTGACAGTTGTAGTTTGTCGATGCTCAGAGAGTGATTACCATAAACAATAACCATGTGTAATGTGAAGTCATCTTAAAGTTGAGAGTGAACTACGAAGCAGGACCTTTCAGTACCGAACCTTCACCGTTCGTTGGACACTTCACCACCAGCCTTTTATTGCTTGGAAATTTCGTTACAGCGGTTCCCCCACTGGGTATTTCACTGCCGTTCTTTCAACACTAAGCTTTTTAAGCACTGCCTTCAGAAAGGTAATGTAGTGTTAATTATTCAATATGTTTCTTTTGATGACGTTCAGTAACAAAAACTAGGCACTTGGACAAACGTTGATGTTTACACATGTTTAACCGTGAGTCCCGGCACTCACATATTTTTTTTTTCCTCTTGAACCCTTACTGTGCAACCTTTTTGAATTCCTCAGCGGCAGCACCACAGATTAGCCACATGAAGATGAGAATCCCCGGCAGCCATTTTAATTTGCCTACAAGCTTGAACTGCCAGTTATCAGATAAAAAATAAGAATGTGTGTATAAAAATCTCACACATAGACAGTAGAGATCTTCACACACCTGGTTAAATTGTTGTTGCAATTCACATCTATTCATCGACGCGGGAAAAAATTACAAATACAACAATGTAAACAAATGGGTTTTGGAGGGTGAAACGTACGAAACATTCTCATCTTCATATGGCTAATCTGTGGGCAGCACTGCTCTCACCTCAGCCATTCGGCTTCGGCAGGAAATTCTTAGTTCCCTCCATCGCTGCAAAAGCAAAACAACACACACACAGGCATTGTTGGAGAGTTGTAAGTCGACCAGCCTCTCCACGAGCCACGAGCTGATGTTTTGCGAACATTTTGTTTTGGACTCTTCTTTTAGAGTTTTCATTTTTGACTCACAGTGGTGTTCCTTCGTCTGATTGATCTTAACGTTTTTTTCCGATTTTTGGCAAGTATCTCCATCCACTTGGTCGTCTTAAACAGACAAGTGTTTTATCAGTGGTATAGAACTTGTTAGCTCTTGTAATCTGGCTTTCGACTTTTTAGACAGGTAAAATTGGCGACAAAAGAACATCTTAAATTCTGTCACTTTTCTTAAAAAAATGTTGATGCTGTTTTAGTTGTCTCCTTTTAATATTTTTAGTTATCACCCTCTTGTTTAAAAACAAATAACTAAAAACTTACAGTTTGTGTGAAATTTTATGCTAATCAAGGTCAGTGTCATAATGGCATTTCGACCCTATCTGGCTCTGAACACGCGATATGATGTAGACAAACTGGTGTACATTTATAACTAACTTTCAAAATTAAAACATAAGATAGTTGCTGTAATTTTATTTCCAAATTCAATACTTTATGCAAAAAAAATAAATATAAAAATTCCACTCAAAATATTATTTTTGGAAAAAATGTTTCAATCATAATAAAAAAAAAAGTTTTCAGTAAATAGATTTTGTTTCAAATTTGCTATACCTATCTCCCTAAAATTTTATTATTTTTTTCTTTTATTGCAAATTCAAATTTATTATTTTTATGCACCAATTACTTATTGTGGGGAAGTCTCTAAAAATTCATAACTTTTTAAACAAAAATCAAATATTTGTGTCCCTCGGAATTTATATATGTAAGTAGGTAGGTACACCAAGATATTTATGAAAAGATACCTACCTACTATAAAAAAGAAAAAACAAATATAAACTTTCAAAAAACAATAAGAAATTCCAAAATAACCACACAGTTTCTCCTTACTTATAAGTATGTATATCTTATTCTATATAGAATCCTCATACTGACAGCCTCTGCTGCTGCATGCCTTGCCAACAACATCAAAAACGGAAAAGTTATTTTGCAAATAAGTTTTCCAAAATTCAATTTGTGGTAAGAAATTACATTTCCCTAAGTACATTTCTTTTGAACCTTGAACAACCTTGCAAACATGCCAACAGGCTCTGATAGAACAGAGGAAGGACGTCCATACGCATAAAATTTATTCCCTATCGATGATTTATTCGAAGCCAAGTCAAGCCAACAAAAAAAAAAATAAATAAAATCAAAACTTCCAAGAAACACCCTAAGGGATGTTGGGTGTTGGTTTTCTTGAATTTAGCAATGCTTTCGCTTCGATTGGAATAGAATATGCCAAATAATGTAACGAGCAAAGTGGCCACGAAACATCCCGATAAAACAGCAGTATTTTGTATCCCCGCGCAGTAAATGCAATAATTTCACTAAGAAACATGCATAAATTTCGGATTCGGATCTCCAGCCCAAGTCAAGATTAAATGTAACAAGGGTGTTCATTGTACCGTGCGTGGGTCCTCGATGATGGTACGTGTCGTATAATAGTCATCATTGTTGGTCTGAAGTAATACGCGCAAGGAAGCGGACATGTGAAAATGTTTTCCTTTTATAAGAAACCTTCGGCACAGAGGCTTGATGGTAATATAGTAAAAGAGACGAGCCTTTACGCTTCTGTTGTTGTTTTTGTTGTTTTTGCTGCTGATATCGTTGCTATTGTTTATTTTTTATCATCTGCTACTTTCCTTTTACACATTTTACATACGCCATCACTATTCACTATCTGCAAATACAAGCACCATAATACACACTGATTGATGGAGGTGAATTATACCAATTAAAAGATTTTGTGTTTTTTTTTAAAGTAACGTTAACAGCAGTAATTTTGATCCTAAATATCTTTTGCCATGAATATAGTGGAGCACCTGCTCAAAACCCTGCCTTGATCCGAACATTTTAAGAGTGGCAACCCTATATATCTATTTGTTTTCAGTATAGGTTTACCATTTGATCTTTCATTTGGCACTACACTCTGTTCAATTTGAATGTGCAGTACAGGGAAGATAGGGTATTTGCCTTTCACCCATACTATTATGGATTTCAATAAGATATCTCAATTTTAAAGCTTTCACATGGTTGCCGTAGTGAGCATTTTAAATTGAGGCAAATCTCACAAAAATATTGCTGTCAAAAGCTCTAAAAAAGCTTAAATCCTGAAAGTTACATAGCAAAAACCAAAGAAAATGCCATATGAATTTCCATCAACTAGGCAATGGTAACTCTGATTCAACACAATGTCGATAAGAGTTGCCAGTTGGATGCAAATTGGCGATCAGTCTCCTTTTACTCGAGGAGCAGATAGGTCATGGTCGGATGTCCGTAAGCTCAAAGAAGATTACACAAACAATTTAAATGTAAGTCAGTGATTTTGTTTCTTGTTTCAGTGGCAATTTCTTAAGTTGAGGTGCCGTGAAAGCAGCAGCAGGTACCAGTGTGTTTGAAAAAGCTCTCCCATAATGCCTGTACTGTACATTCAAATTGAAAAGAGTATAGTTTTTACCCTTAAGTAGATGGGATAGGTCAGTTTAGAACAGCGTGTTAAAAAAAAGTTTTGCCAAAACCATCAACCCAATTGGCGCAAGGCAACTCTAATCGCTTTTTCAATTTAGCTGTTTCTCCATAAGCTGAGAAAATGGTAGAAAAGGCTTCAGAATTGACAGGTCTTAGGCACCATCCACTTAAACTAACCTGATGAATATGCATTGTATACTCTGTCCAACAAAAATTGGCAGTGTAGGCAAGATAGGACGTTTGCCTCTCAATCTGGCTACTGTGGATTGCTTAAATCTGTCCTTCATTAAAGCTTTCACAGGGTTGTCGTAGTGTACACGATAACACTCATCATAAAAAGCTTTTTCTTAAAGCTCGAAAATCAAAAGCACCGTAACAGAAACTCAAGGACAAAAAGCTGAACGAATTACCAAATGAATGTAACTCCGAATGCACGTCAAGCAGCAGCCAATCGCCATTGGCCACAGCAAATCAGTGCACACTGCAGTACTGCACACTCAGATGTGCTTTGAATAGGACGTTGGGTCTGTGTCAGATGCTATTGGAAATTCACGGGCGGGCAAACACTATTTGTATAGGTGTTATTTCAATTTAATATGGTGCAACAATATGGCACGCTACTGATTTTGAAAAAGCTTTCCCATAAGAAGTGTACTGCCTATTTTTGTTGGACAGAATATAGTCACTCGCCGCAAGCAAAATACTATACCCGAGCAATTAATATCTTATATAAAAGCCAAATTTGAGCTGTAACTTACCTTTGATGTATATCTAAATGGGGCCTGAACATACAGAATGAATTCATTAGGAGGAAACCCCTTTTTTTAGCAGAGGGAAGTGATGATGTAGTGTGCAGTATGAAATTGAAATGGACTAAAATCTTCCTCCATGGTTGAAGGGGGAGAACAAAGTAGTAAACTAATACACTCACTACTTTCCATATTTGGAAGTTGGAAACAAAGATTGATTCAACAGAAATACTAATACAACATTGGAGAGAGTTTCATGTGTACATTTTCCCCCCAGAGTAATTCATCTAGTGTGTTAAATGTATGAAAACACTTTTCTCCCGGAAGAATTCATCGCATTTGTGACTTAAAAACTTGTGAATTTGTGTCAGCGATGGGAAGGTTTAAAAAGTGGTTTTAGTAAATTCCGCCCAGCACACGCCCGCTTTTATTATATTTAAATACGACGTGTTCGTAAAAAAAGGAAAAGTTTGCCCCAACGATGGTGCTAGAGGACGGAACATCGCGGAAACCGAAAACACATAACCAGATTTCCGTTTGCCATTCTAAATCATGGTGTGCCCAATCGAAACGTCATTAACAAGTCTCAAAAAACATACACGAGACACCTCTACACATCACATCACTTAAATTTACGATGCACTGTTGTTTAGACGGGAGAGGGCAATTATGGTACCTGATTTCTTGAAAGAAACTAGCGTGACTATCAATACTTTTCGGTTGTCGCGCTATGGTCTAGCACGCGGTTTCAGCACCAATCAATTCAGCCAGCACTAACTAAATTTGTGTGAAGGTTTCGATGCCCTTAATTTGAATCCGCCCTCTCAGAATTGCTCCATCATGTCAGGTTTTTGAGATATGTCCGCTTGAAAATGAAAATAAAAGGATGTTGGCTATTTTTGAGATCATACTTTTGCTGCAAAATATGTAATGATTTCTAAGGCCCAGTTATTCAGTGGTGAGTTAAACCAAAATCAAAATTCAGTTTAAATCTGAACAGTATATTTTTGTACCTCTAAAGCCGCGCCCAGATCAATAAAAATTTGCGTTGTGCGCCGTGTTCGACGCAAATATTTATGTAGACGCAACAAAATACGTCAGTGTGGACGTCCGGACGCACATACATTTTGTGTGTCACATTCAAAGCACGCCGATCCGATTCCGATGGATTTTCGGCGCACACGAAAATATTTGCGTCGCAAAGGTGTTTTGATGTGGACAAATTGATGAATCAAGTTTATTAAAATTATTTTCCGTGCAAATTGAGCACTGACGCCCGGCACTTTAAGCAAAAATTAATTCCAAAATAAGTTGAAATTCTCGGCGGAAGTATTTGGGGCGAATAGAAAATTCAAGGCGGCAAAAAAGCCGCATGTAACAACACCACTTACCAAGAAGAAAATCCGCGCATTAAAGACAGACAATAAAAGATTTAATAAATGAGAAACGAAAAAGCACGCAATAATTGGCAGACCAGAAATCTCATGAGCTGAGGAAGCTTTTAATTAATTGTTGTTTTTCGAACCTCTGTTCCAATATGTACACTCGCAGAAGAGACAGTGTAAAGTTTCCTGAGATTTTGTTACAAGTTACTGTTCGAATCGTAATGTGAAGCTATGCAGATTTCAAAGAAATATTATTGCTGAAGTACCACAACGAAGTGTTCTAGGTTCAATTTTGTACCTTTTATTTACATGCAATATTTTTCAAACATAAGACATTGTCGTAGCGACCTTTCCTGACGACACTGCAAAACTGCAATACAACGAATACTATGTTCAACAAAAATTATCAGTACAGGGAATATAGGAGGTTTACCTCTCAGTCTGGTTGCATTGGCTTGAATAAACCTGTCCCTCTTTTAAGCTCTCACAGGAGTCACAGGGTTCCGTTGCTTACACAATTGACTGTCCTTAATTGTCGAGCAATGTGTATGTGGTTACCATTATTCTTATTAAAAAGTAAGGCCAACATTTTGTTGCGGGGTTTCAAAACCCCTTTGAAAGACGGGGTTTCTCTAGAAATCCAAAAAAAAATAAAAATAAGAAAAAACCAACCTACAACACTACAAGTACTCAAATTCATAAATTTGTTCTCAAAAGCTTAAAAAAGCAACAAAAAAAAGCTCTTTGACAAAACCCACAAGGAAAGCTCAAAACACAGATTGAGGGAGAATAGATCGATCAGTCAAGTCAGTCAGTCAGCTCTCAGTTTTACGTGATGGAATGTGCATGGAATGGAACTTTCGCGAAGAATTACAAAAACAATTTCTATAAGTTCGTCGCACTGAATTTTTTTGAATGGCAATATTTTTGGTTCAGTGTCGTAATAGTGCATACAGGCGCCACTGTTTTAAAAAAGCTTCCGAAAGCCTAGTAAGCTGTACTGACTATTTTTGTTGAACAGAGTATAGCAGTAGACAAAGGCAAGAGGCAACACGATCAGTGAAATGACAAAATTAAAAATCGAAAATTAAAAAAATATATTCGATAGCATCAAAAACTCCTGACAAATTCACCTTAACGCAGCTACCCCTACCATATCAGCGCTGAGGAACAAGTAGGTAGTGTGTACCGGAAAATTACGAGCATCTTGAGTTCTTTTTTCAGGGTTGATTGAAATTCATCCAAACTTCCTTTTTCCCACATAAAACGTACATTAAGTTAAAACAGAAGCTATTCGGCTTGAAGGATTCTTTATTTTCCCCAAGCTCTGCGGAACAATCCGTGTGCGATTCAATCCCGAGTTGGGTGTGTTGTATTCTCTTGGCTGGGTCCTGGCAGGGATATTATTAAGGCAAAATCATTAAAGGATGAGAGGAAACGAACGCAAATAAACAAAACGACAACCGGATACAGATCCCTTTTATGAATTGTGCATTGTCGTTTATATTATACTTGCATGTATAAAATACGAGGAATGTTCTTCTTTGGGGCTCAATATGCAGAGAAAAAAAGACAAACAAAAACAAAAATAGTAAAATAAGCGTAAGTTTATTTAAAAAAAAAAGGAAATAAAAGTAAAACCGAAAAGGACATCCAGTTGATTGTAAAAATTTCCTTTTGTGTTTTTGTTTTGTTTGCTGGTTGTTCCGGTTGACTCAGTTCAATTGTTGTGAGAGGCGTTATACTACACCTATATCTCACGTCTCACCATCTCGTCCTGCTGGGACTACTGTAGTTGTAGGTATTTGTATACAGAATTTCCTTTTCCGATATATTTCTTATGCCTCGCTCCATGTTGATTTTCTTAATTTAAAAGATGTAAGTTTGCTCTCGCACAACATTCATCGTTGTCTGTCGTTCTTAAAAATTTATAATTTTGTGCCTAACGGGCAAGGACAGCAGCTGTCTTGTTTAACAATCTGAAGGACATTCCGCAACAACTGAATTGTCTTGGCGACAGAAATAGAAGTGTGAAAAATAGAAAGAATAAAAATATTGTCCTTGAGCGTTTTCGCCCTAGATATACATTATTTATAGTGTTGCGCAGAAAATAAATAGAAAGACGTATACATATTTTTATTTGTGCGAGCGAACTCGAATTTATCTACAAGTAAAACTGTCAACAATATTGATAATGTACATTGGAAAACGAAGTTGGTATTTAGACAGTTGTATAAACGCTCCAAGGCAGATGGATTTTATTCTAAAAAAAAAAAGAAATGTGCGGAAATTCAATGATGAGATGATGAAATATGGCGCCTAAAGCGTTTACTATTTTATTAACCACAACACCACACTGTGTTTTAAAAATCCAGACAAAATAAATATGAGTTCTTTTTTTAAGCTTTGTGCGAGCCAAAACAAACAAAGCTCCGGGATAAAGGATCAAATATTCGTTTTCTGCATGACTTTGACTAATATGTAGTGTACCTATTTGGGTAGATAAATAATGATATGGCTTTTTATCTAAGTGAAGGTTTTTATAATACAAATTCTATACCTATACTACTGAAATACATCAGCCAAGAAGCAGACTTAGCACTATTTAATTGGACTTGTTGAATTATTGATTCAAAATACCTAGCTTTTAACGGCCTTTGGTCCATTGCTTGCCCCGGCGATTTCACTTGGACTCATTAGTTGACTAGCGAAGGCCTTGTCAATACGCAATTTTTATTAAGTTCAGTTTGAACTTTTTGACAAAAAACCAATATGAACTATATCCAACAAGATTTAAATTCTTAATCATTAAGCTGGAAATTTTGCCCAGGGCCAGGCTTTGTTTTTATCTATGAGGTTATTTATAATATTTATAATGTACCTGCATAAATGAATCTATGAATGGAAAAACAGCGCCATTGCAAATTTTTGTCCATTTAAGAATCTTGTGACCCATGATTAGGGGAGAGTACGATAACTAGGGCGCCGCAAAATAGTAACGGATTTACTCCGTTTAGGCGGGAGGGGCAATTTTCTAAAAAAAATAACTAAATATTAAAAAGAAATATTTAAAAACAATGGCAACACTTTCAATAAAAAATGTTCGGTTTTCAGAAAGCCAGAAACTTATTCTTTTATCATTGGTTTCAACTCAATTATTTGTGTAAATAGTTTTAAAAAAAAAAAAAAATGATATCGAAACTCAAAATTTATCAAATAAAAAACAATGTTAATGTCTTTTTATTCAAAATTGTAAAATTAAGTATTGAATTGGCTTTAATTATTTAATTTCCCTATAAATTTTTAATCGAATACTGAAAACTAGATATTTGTATGTCTCCTAGTTTATGAGGAAATTGAAAATTACCAAAACTACTTTTTTATTCAATATTTATTTTGTTTGGTATTTATGTACGCTTACTTGCATAAATACAGTGGTTCCGTCTCAATTTTATTCTTTAAAGAAGTTTTTAAATAGGGGCAATTCATCTCTAGTGGTATATAATAACGGGTGTTTTTTTTAAGAGGTATAGAACTTTAAGTTGGCAACACTATTTTCACTGGCGGCCATTTTGTCAGTTGTCAAGTGATTTATTTGTAGTTTTGTTTGGTATTTCAAAATGAATAGACTGACGCCTGAACAACGCTTCCAAATTGTGCCCAAATGGGCCCAAAACAAGATTGCCGTTGATCCCAATTTTCATAGGTAAGCGAATTTTGTTTAGCGATGATTGGATTACGTCAAAAAACAAAACTGCCGTATTTGGAGTGATGATAATCCTCAAGTGTATGTTAAGACACCGCTACATCCACAAAAACTCACTGTTTGGTGTGCTTTATTATTTGGTGGAATAATTGGTCCGCACTTCTTTAAAAACGATACTGGCCAGAATGTTACAGTCAATGGTGACCGCTATAGAGCCATGATTACTGAATTTTTCGTTCATCATTTGAACAACCATGATGTGCAGGAGTTGTTGTTTCAACAAGACGGCGCAACATGTCACACAGCTCATGCCACAATTGATTCATTGAAGGAAACGTTTGGTAACCAAATAGTTTCACGTTATGAACCCGTGAATTGGCCTGTAGGATCGTGCGATTTAACGCCGATTGACTATTTTCTGTGGGGATATGTGAAGCCACTAGTGTACGATTGACCACTTGGAGGACAACATTCGCCGCGTTATTGCCAATATACGGCCACAAATGTTGGAAAAAGTCATCGAAAATTGGACCTCCAGATGAGACTACGTCCGACCCATCCGTGGCGGTCATATGCCAGAAATCATATTTATTTAATTTATAATGCCAGAAGATTATCTTTCGAATTAAGTTAATTTCATGTCAATTTAAAAAATCATCTTTGTGTTATTCCATGGCAAAGTTTTATACCTCTAAAAAAAACACCATTCATTATATCTCAACGGATCTCTAGTGGTATATAATATTATATCTGAACGGATAATAACATAAGACACAAACAATACTTTTAAGACCAATCATTTCTGATTCAATAAAAGTGGAGTTTAGTGTACCTCAAGGCTGACACCTTGCTCCACTACTCTTTAAAGTTGCAATAAATAACGTTATTTCTAAAGATACATTTTCAAGGCTGCTACTTTAGCTGATGAAGATGATATTTAACTATTCTTAAAAGCTCCAGAAACTATATGATATGTATACCTTTAAAAATGTTGTCAAGACTACGAAAATTTCTGAAATAGTAGTTCAGTTAGTTAAATTAACATAGTTAGTTAGTTAAATCAACATAGTTTTCATTCGTGTTTGTTTCATGCAACTTCAATAGAAATCATTTCTCTACATTTCTATAGCTAAAACATATACATAACTCTCAGTTCAGTCGCAATAATATTCCCGATCAATCCATGAGAATTCCTGTATACAGCCAGTTATAAAGTAATAAGCTAAGTAAATTCAGCAAAATATTTTACGAACAAAAGACCCCGCGGCATCGCATCGCATATATGTTAAATATTTCAACTTTCCAACCATATCATACACCTGTGTCAGAGGTAATAATGAATTTCACCCGCTACCATGACCTGATTTTTTTTCCTTTTTTTACATCATCATCCACCCGTAGGCAGAAGAAAATCCCCTGTGTAACCGCAGGAGCGTTCTCTACTGATTATTATGGTTGCTATACAAAACACAATATGGAATATTCCATCACCATAATATGGCTTACGTTGGGAAAAAAAAAATTACAATTTTAATACCATGGCGACATGGCACAGCACATCATCAGAAAAGAAGAAAAATTCCACAGCTCATTAAAAATATTGCTTAATGAAAAATTACGTAGCTTACCGAAAACAGTAAAACATGTCGAATGAATGGCAAAGGAGGATATCCTTATTTATATGTATATAGACTCACTCACACTCTTTTAAGCGTGCATATTTAAGCATCAGAGAGGATAATAATATCGGTAGCTTCCTGCGTTAATTGAATGCCAATCGATATACATACGTATACGGTCCCTCATTAAGTGCGGTGAAACTAAATTAGGTTAAACCTTGCACTGTACCTACATGATTAACCTTAATTAGTGGTACGTGTTTGACATTTCAACCGATAATTCCTTAGCCGCAAGTTATAACTTAAGTAATAGGCAGATGGAGGCTTATATTTAATGGATTCGAAATCTTTTTGGGGTATTTGTTGTTGCTATGATATTTCCCCATATGGGTGGTGAAAACCCGATACGACTATATACCCTACTGTCAATTTGTTTAATCAAATTTCTTAACGCTAAGATTTACATAATATACAAATGAACATATATTTAAAGGTAAAGTCGTTAGAACGTTAAAAGAAAAAAAAATTGACTCTGCGGGAACAAAAAGGAAACAAAAGTATTTTGACAGTAGTTTGTTGTTTGACAGATACAGGAGGAACTCTAAATTTTGACATATGTGTGTATGTACAGATAGAAAAGGCGCGTTTCGTCAAAAAGTGGACAATCAAATGCAAAATTTATTTTCCTCGGGATTTTGACAGCCAAACAGGGAAATTTTGCGGAAGAATCATTTTCATGTAACTGACATTGCTGAGTTCTGTGAGATCTCATTTCCCTAAATATGCCTAATAATTCATTCCAAATGTCATTCAAAAGCGCTGAAATCGCCTTCTTACGGAGCAAAAAAAAAATAAAGCGATTTGATTGAAATAGCTAGCTAGTGCTGATATGAATCATTGTCCAATACCGAGTTAAACAAATAAAAATAAAATTTCGTAAGCCAGACTTATGTAGTTTATTAATATTTCATTCTATTGTTTTATTTTGTCAACTTAGATCATATTTTGCTCTTAATTGTATATTTTGTTATTAATCAGAAAGCCTTATAAGTACAACAAGTTGATTCTTCTGACGGAAACTTCATTAATGCTTAATTAAATCTTTATACGTAGACTTTTTGGGAGCAGAATTTAATGATGAAACTCATTTGCATGTTGAAACAGTGTGGTCATACTACACATATTAATTTATAAAAGAATTTGCCCTTTACAATTTGCCGTTAATTAGTTGTGATAGTTTCGAATTTGTAGTTTCATGATTTCTAAAACGATGACAGATGTCTGACGGACAAGTGTGACACTAAAAATTAAAATCGATCTTTGACGATGATGGTTTTGCAAGTGTTTAAATATAAACTAGGTTTAAATCGTTTATAAATTACAGACATATAAATCACACTAAAATTGTTTTAGTGTTAACTTAACTTCACTAAAAATTTTCGCCAATATATTCAAATTTATATGTAAGTTAGGAACACAATATAAACTTTGGATTATTTTAATGAGTGAACAAACAAAAAATTGAGTAGCCCGTATAGTAGTACTGATGGCAACCCTGATTATATAATCAGCGGCCAAATTACCGCATCAGTGACTGATCAAGTGAGTGCCATCAGTGATCGAATGAACGAGTCAAACCTATGGGGATGATGACTCCATAACGTGAGCGGTAATGCCAAACTCTTATAATTCAGTCACGTATTACTCGATAACTGTAGCGGTAATTCGGCCCCAGCTTTGTCTCATTCGGCTAAACCATAAAGTATCTTCTTCAAGGTATATTTGTTATGAATTACTTATCGGTTTTAAAACACTGTTTTTATCTTATAAGTTGGAATGAAATCACATTTTCCTAATGTGTCACAATAACATTAGATGTACAAGTAGTTCCCTATGTCTCATACTATGTCACATCATAATTATTGACAGCTCATTGCAACATCTCTCACACCCAATCAAAAAAAAAAAACAAAAACATTATTTTTAAGATTGTGATATTGATAAATCTTTCAATGATTCATACACTATATTCTCTCTTTGAGCTAGTGTGGTAGTTTTATATATTGAATATTATTTATAAACGCATTTTAATGACGTTTGTTGTTAAAGTGGGAATCAAAAGGCTCTTCAATAAGCCCTTACATTTTTATATTTTTTGTCAAATCAATAAAACACTACCAGTCGTTTACGAGAATTCCTTAGAAATTCTTGGACAGTTGTCCACCTATCGATTGTCTAAATATGTCCTCATATATTCACTGACATTCCTGAAATCTGTCAATTTTGTGAATTTTTGAATAAGTTCAATGAACGTTTCATTAATTTGAAGATAACTTTTCAATTCGTAACTAGAATCTTGACTTCCTTTGTTCATTGAACGTTTTGGACAACGGATTGTAGTGTTTAAGTTATATTCGATGGAAAATGTTTATAAATAAGAATTTGTAGTTGGATAGTTGTTTAAAGTAAGACATACTTTGGAATGGGTTTATAAATAAGATTGTAGATTTATCTAGACAGTTGTTTAGTTAGACAGTGTCTTAATGGTCTTTAATAGTTGAAAATATGTTCATATGAATTTTAACTAGTTGAATAAAGTAACACTTTAGATAATGTTTAAACAACCAAGTGAAACTGCTTAAACAACAACTTTTCAATGCATATGGTCACACCAATGCAATGCTCTATTGATCTTCTTTATTGTTTTAAAAGTCAAGTCGTCGATTAAGAATTCAACATATAAATTAAGACTCCTAGAATAAGCGCTCAGTTGTTTGGAAGATATACGCGCGCTAACATAGTAACTTTAACTAGCGATTAAGTTAAATTTGTTTCCAGTGTGTTGATAATAAGTTAGAGTTTTATAAAAAATGAACAAATTGTGGTGAGGAAAAAACCTTCAATTTATTTATTAAAAAAAAAAAAAAAAAACATAAAAATTGTTTATTTAGTTTTGGACTATTCTTAGTGATTTTTACACTACAACTTGTACATGGTCAGGTTCCATTCCCCGGCGAATGCCCTGAGGTGAAAGTCCAACAAGACTTCCAACTTGCCGATGTAAGATCTGCTGCAACAAATTAATTTATAATAATGGAATTCAAAATTGATTAAATTTTAGTACATGGGAGTGTGGTACGAATACGAGAAGTATCCATTCGTTTTTGAAGTTGGTAGGAAATGTATGTACGCAATATACAACAAAACCAGCGATGACTCTATATCTGTTGTGAATGCTGCAATCAATAGAATGTGAGTAAAAATAATACAAAACAACAAAAAAAATTAATTAATGGAATGACGAATTAAAGAACCGGCAAACCATCCAACACGACTGGATCAGCAAAGGTCATTGCTTCGGGACAGCTCTCAGTTTCATTTCCACACTCAAAATCTGGTAGGTCAATATTATTAAAGTTTAATGTCACAGAAAAAAAATCAATTCTCTTACTTTACTCATGTTTTCCTAATCTCTTTGTTTTTTGTCTTATATATAAAGCAAATTCCACAAAAGTCAACTACGAGGTCTTAGGAACTGATTATGAAACCTTTGCAGTTGTTTATTCATGCAGCAGTGTCTTGCGAGTGGCACATGCAAGTAAGTTCTAGAGAAGGAAATACAAGCTATTAAAATATTTAGTTCACGTATTTTTCTACTATCCAAAATTCTACACATATGAAACTGTTTAATTTTCACACACAAAATAGTTATAGTTATAGTTTTTTTATTGTTTACATATTTATTAATTTATATTTTTTTGCTATGTGTAGAGGTGATTTGGGTGCTGACACGTGAGCAGAATCCTCCAGCATCAGTTATTGAAAAAGCTGAAGCTGTTATTGACGCGAATAAATTGAATAAGGCATTCCTTATGAAAACTAAACAAACCGAATGTGATGATAAGGAGGAGGAACCAGACTCATCCGAAAATGGCCCTGAAGAGAAGACGACAGTTGCACCTAAGCCAGCATCAGGAACAGGGGAAATGGCTGCTGCACCAAAGGGTGTTTAAAAAGAATATAAATTCGAAGAAAATCTAACTTTTTCTAATTTTTTTAACAATTTATTTTAAAAATAAAACTAAGAGACTTTTCAAAATGTAAATATTCGATTTTTTTGTTCATAATGACTGGTGTTTTAAAAAGTTCAAAATCTGCTTATTTGGCTGGTTTTCCCCTAATATCTTAGCAGCTCTCAGAATACGGTTGATAGGTACCTGCCGTATTTTTGGAGGATAGAACAAGTATGTATGTAAGCAAAATACTCTAAGGCATAGGAAGTCTTGCTTGGAATAAGCAAAAGTACCTACTTTCGAAAGAATTCCTTACACCAACTTATTACCCCAAGCATTACAATGCCAATTCAAAAAAGAAAATATCAATATTTTTCGAAAACTATTAAGGCCCAATTTTTCAGTGATGAGTTAAACCAGAGTTAGTTAACTCTTAAAGTAAATTCACCTACACTTAACTGAGGTAGCAGTTTTTCAGTGAAGAATGCATTTGGAACGACAAAACAAACTCGGCGGATAAAAAATATAAAGCACCTGTTTAGTTAATCCTGAGTTAACTCACGAAGTTTGATGAGTTAACTCGGGTTCAACTTTAATCTTGTACTGAAAAACTGGACCTTAGAACATCCAAAACATATTAGAACCTAAAAATAAAAAAAAAAAATAAAAAAAGACTTAAAACATGTCCCGGAGTTTGCAAACTATAATCCCACGACTTCAACACATTTACGGAACACTTTATCAACATTTGCACAACATCTAATTGACAACAATCATAGTTACACGGACTTTGAACCCATTTTGGTTCCAATGCACATAATACGTAAAAAACTACTGGATGCAATTGAGGAATACAAAGTATGCAAAGCGTATAAGCATGATACAAGACCTAGTGCGAAGAGCGAAAAGCGAGTTGCGAAAAGTGAAGTGCGAAAAGCGAAGTGCGAAAAGCGAAGTGCGAAAAGTGAAGTGCGGAAAGCGAAGTGCGAAAAGCGAAGTGCGAAAAGCGAAGCCCGAAAAGTGAAGTGCGAAAAGCGAACTGCGAAAAGCGATATGTGAAAAGTGAAGTGCGAAAAGCGAAATGTGGAAAGCGAAGTACGAAAAGCGAAGTGCGAAAAACGAGTGCGTAAAGCGAAAATCGAAGTGCGAAAAGCAAAGTGCGGAAAGCGAAGTGCGAAGAGCGAGTTGCGAATTATGAAGTGTGAATTGCAAAGATAAAAGCGCGAAGAGCGAGAAGTGAAGATTGGAGTGCGAAGGGCAGAATGCAAAGTTTGGAGTATGAAAAACAATGAAGGAAAAGCATGAAAAAATTGGAATTATCACAACTGATCAACAATTATAATGAACGGCAACAGCATAATCTATTCAATATAACAATTGTTTTTCTGCCTTTTTGAATGTAGCAACAAAAAATGAAAAACATAGAAAACATCGCAAGACGAAATTGAAATTTTCACAACTAATAAAGGTCTAATGAAAGGCGAGTTATTAAGCAATAAACTATACGTACTAAATATTAAAAATGTTTACCCCCTTTTTGAGGGGGTGCTTCGCTTTCAATTCGATATCAACTTGGCAAAGCAGCCAAATACAAACATAGAAGATTCAAAATAGTAATTGACAAATTCGAAACTATTAACTACTTACTACAACGGCAAACCACTTTTCAATCGTCGAATGTTGCTTCTCTAATCTTTGCATATTCATAGATATTATAGCAAAGTTACATCCTGAATTTTTCCAAACCAGATAAACCAGAATTAATTGAATTAATTTCCAACACTTTTCGATTGAAATCATTTAATTTGCTTAACGGCTTATTGTTGGTATAGGAACAATGCAAACTAGGATTCAAAGAAAAAACCTCAAAATCCACCTCGAAAAATATCAAGAACTTTTCTGCTTAAACTCAAATGAAAAACGAAGCTACAAAAAAATTCCAAACAAGTAGATACAATATATAAATGAGAAACAGCTTAACAGCTCAGCTCGCAGAGTGAAACACTTCATAGGAAAAACAAAATTATACATCTACAAGAAAAACTGTTGTAAACAGATCGCAAGTTGGGTTAAGAGTTTCTAAATGAAAATCCGCGAGATACTTCTTGAAACTAATTCCCGCCCTCCTATGTGTATAATTAGTACAAGAGGTTAATTAGTTTTTCTTTTCTGTACTGGTGGCGGCATGCGGCGGGCGCACTCTTTTCTTTTGCTCCTTGACTACTCAACTACTACAACTGATGGTTCTGTTTTCATGCTTTTTTTTTTTCATTTTTCACTTTTTTTTTCATTTATTGTTCAACTTCAGCAATCGTCCTTTTTCATTAGGGACGAATCGAAACAACTTACTTAGAACGAAAATGCTTTCAAATGGAAAATGATAATAATGCCCGCTGCTATCACAGGAGCATATATACAATTGGTAGCAGCAGTAGCTGATCACCCCTTTTATGCGTTTTCTAAGGCTCTCTGTGTTGTTGTTTTTGTTGTTGGTGGTGAATGGTGGTGGTTTAATGGACGTCCTGTGCAGTGTAGTAGGTGGTAGCGGGTGGGCGGTGTGTGGCGGACGGTTTAAATGGTGGGAACATGTTTTTACGTTAGAACGATTAAAATGGTAAAGGAGAAACACCAAAGATGGGTTTGGGTGTTGCGGTACGGATAGATTGTCCTGAATTTGCATAATATAAATAAATTAAGGATTCCAGACATGCGGTGTTTTCATTTTATTGCCGACAAGGGCAAGCGAGCATTTAGTATAGGTATAGGTAGTATAGTGGTTTATGGGCGGTCTGATGAGATTATGTTGGGACTGTAGGTATATGTATGTACGATAGCTGTAGGTATAATGATGTAGATGGAAAACTGCGTGATATTACCAAGCATGATGGCCAGCGGCTATGATGTAGAGGACCTACAACCTATACCTGCACATTGTCTGCATTAATTTTATTGTTATTAATTTTTCTTGTTTTATTTTAATTTTGAATTTTTTTCTTGGTATACCTATACCTTCCCAACCCAACTATTTAGAGTGAATTTGCATATTTTTCTGATGTACTTGTGGAGGTAAGTATACATTTTCAAACTCAATATTCTGCATTTCCCGTAATTGAAATGAGAAAATTAAATTTCTTCTTCGAGTCTTATAATTTTTTTTCGTTGGAGTGTTTTATTGTTTTTTTTTATATCATAACAATTTACTTAAAAAATCTACTTAAATCATTTTCAGAAGCTTTTAGCATCCGCCATTGTATCTAAAGCAGCTCATCCAGTACTGAAAATTTCCCACACAAGGTGGGAAATAACTTCACTCCAAAAAAGTGAAATTATCACCCACTAGGTGTGAAGTTTTTTCCCATGTGAAGTTATTTCCCAGTAAAGTTATTTCCCTGCACTGGTTTTTGATCGTATCTTTATGTCTGTTTTGTAACTAAAATTTTTACCAACATTAGCAAAACTGGGTTTGTTCGTATAGATTTGACAGCAAATTTTGAAAATTCGTGAAAAATTGTGAATTTTTGTGAAAAATTTCAGGTTACCAAACAGACCTTTTATCAACGAGTTCGCTTGAGTTTTCCCATAAATTTTCACAGACCAACAGATCGACTATCGTAGATAAGAGGTACATTGGTAATCGTATACTAACAATAATTTTCTACCGACCACTAAACCCACATTCAATTACGTTTATCCTTTTACCATGCTTTCAGCGAAGGTTTATCTCCGTTTCGATTAAATAAATCTATGTTGTTTCCAGTTTTTCACAGCACAGAACGATTGAAAAGTGAATTAAATTTGACTGTTCCTTTCAAAATGCAAATGCTTTTTCAATTTTTCGTATTAAGTGGAAGTGAGACAGAAAGATTCATGTACATTTATGTCAAAAGAAGCAACGAATTTCGATTTTCTAATGAATGCGTTCAGGGCGATGTAATGTTAGGTTAGTTCGATTTGTAAAACTACTGGCACTATATGAAGATTAAACACAATCAATCTGAAATGGTAAATCTCAATTAAATCTAAGTTTATAAAGGGTTTTCCAATAAGAGGTGTTATTTTGAATAGCCCGCTATTTCAGTAGCTGTCACTTTTGAAGCTGTCATTTTTTGACATTTGACAATTAGAAACTACGCCATTAATAAAAATGGAACGATGCACGCTTCAACAACGCATTGAAATTATTAAAATTCACTATAAAAATGGTGAAAATTTGGCAGAGACGGTTCGTAAAACTAAAACATTTTTGGGTCGTCGTGAAGCACCTTGTCGGACCGCAATACAGAAATTGGTGGACAAATTCGAGCTGTTGGGACAATTAAGTGATGTGAAGAATAAAACCCGTGCACTTCGCTCAAGAACAACTGAGAATATTGCTGTTGTAGCCCAAAGTGTTGAAGAAAACCCAGGTTTGTCCATTCCTCGTCGTTCTTTAGAATTAGGCATTCCACAAACGTCATTACACCGTATTTTGCACAAAGACTTGGGTCTTAAGGCTTATAAAGTTCAGTTAACACAAGAACTCAAGCCAGCTGATCATCAACAACGTCGTGTCTTTGCTGATTGGGTCCTTGAAATGCATGAAAATGATCCGGAATTTCATCGAAAAATCATCTTGACTGATGAGGCCCATTTCCACCTCGGAGGCTACATCAACAAGCAAAACTGTCGCATCTGGGGCTCGGAAAACCCAAGATTTATTGTTGAAAAGCCACTCCATCCTGAACGCGTGACTGTTTGGTGCGGTTTATGGTCCGGCGGGGTCATTGGACCTTACTTTTTCGAAAATGAGGCTGGAGCAACAGTTACGGTCAATGGATTGCGCTATCGAGAGATGATTAATGATTTTTTCTGGCCGGAATTGGATGGTATTGATCTGGACAACGTTTACTTTCAACAAGACGGCGCTACGTGCCACACAAGCAATGAAACCATCGATCTTTTACGGGAAAAGTTTCCGGACCGTGTTATCTCTCGAAGAGGTGATCACAATTGGCCACCGAGATCTTGTGATTTAACACCTTGCGACTTCTTCCTCTGGGGCCACGTGAAAGATAAGGTCTACGCCAACAGCCCAGCGTCGATTCAAGACCTCAAAGATGGAATTCGTGAGGCTATCGAGGACAATTGGGCAGCCACTTTGCGATTGGGTTATGGAAAATTTCATGAAAAGGATATGGTCCTGTAAGCGTGGTCGTGGCGGCCATTTGGCTGATGTTGTGTTCCATTATTAACGGCATACCTTTCTCTTTATAATGAAATAAACATCCGATCATTTATCTCAAAAAATGCCATTTTTCTTGGAATATCAAAATAACACCTCTTATTGGAAAACCCTTTAGTAGTCGGTTGAAACGAAATGAAGCAGTAAATAATGACTATTTTCTTTAATAATGTCATTTTCTGAATTTAATAGATTAGAAGTTGTCGTGAAAACTTCAGCTGATAGGATATGCTAAGCGCGGAAATGTATATAACGGATGTTAAAGGTGATGCTAAACTGGAAGAGAAAATACAACACTATCATATCCTCTTAGCCAGAAAAACTATTTTCATTAAAACCTTTTCCTTTCTCGCTTAAAATCTTCATGTCATCTTGTCATATTGTTCTCAGCTTCACGACTTTCTTATTTATAATCTTCTTAACATTAATTGACGATTTCCTGTGGCTTAAAAATAACCTTTTAACTCACCTTGCTAGGTTTTAAAAACCAGTAAAAAGAAATGCTATAGCAAGAAATATTGTGTATCCATAAAATATTTGTATTTCAAATAATAAAACACGCTGTTTAACAACTGATTAATTAATGACAACAAATTTTCGTCTTCTCGCCTCCAAATGTCACATGATGTGAAAAATTTAATTGCCGCTTGCTAATTTCAAGAGTTCTTCGAACCTGATACAATACAGCTTCCATATTTCGTTTTATTTTCAAAAGCTTATAATTTACTCGGCGATTATTTCCACAAAGTTCTTGAGAGCTTCTTCCGCCAATTACAAGTTTTTCATTAATTATTATTTTTCTTTTAAATGAGATATTCGGTGCTCGGCAACGATACTGGTCAAATATTCCATCCAAATAGCTTTTGTAATTCATCAATAGCCAGTCGGTATTGTAACGGATGTTTAATCGCCGAACCAATGTTATAGAGGTGTTTAGTGATTTGATTAAAAATTTGCAGTTTTTTAGTGCAGCATCCAAGGCTTTAATTTCATGCATTCCCAGTCAAAAGCTATTTTTGTTTTTTAATACTGGCAGTTTTTTTTTTACAAGTCGAAGAATATAAGAAGTTTTATCATGTTTTAGCTGAATTTGAAAAAATTCAGTTTTAAATTCAAAAGCTTGAAAACTTTTGACTTTTATAAAAAAAAAACATTTTATTTACTTAAAGGCTCCAGGAAAGCAAGTTTAAATTTAATTTTCATAGCTTTAACAAGTAAGAAAATTAACAAGCCCTCACCACCAATAAAGCTGATGTTACATTCAGCCACCTCCAAGAGATACGTTGAATTGAAACAGGCGAGAGTAAAACAGAACTTTTTTTATTCTGTTGAAAGTAGCGTGATCTATTATCCGTCCTCCAAATGACATCAGTGTATAGAAATCAAACGAAGCATTACTTCTGCCAATCGCATTTTCTTTCAGCTTTAGGTTAAGCAATTAAACAATCAAGCTCTTCTGAGAAGTATCAAGTAGATGATATGCTGTACAAAAGTGCAGAAGGATGGACACTCTCCCAGTTGGTTAAAAGCTCCCTTGAAGTTTAAGAAAGAAAAGTCCAACGGACGATTTAGCGGACAACTGGCAAGGAAGATACCACAGTGTTCCAGCCCGTAGAATATTTAATGCCAATTCAGAGGGAACGAAAAACAGATGCAAATAATTATCTCTTCTGGCTTGATCAGGTTGACAAAATTAGAGACATCAAGCTAGAGGTCGAGTAGGCTATAGCTAAGTCAATTAAGATAAAGAAGTATGAGCTTTCAGTTAAGTAAGTATAACAATATGTGATTCGATATCACGATGGATGGTTATACTGATACATAACTTCATATATACCCAATTTGGTTGTACCTCCACTCTTAAGTTTATCCATCGACTCTTCGTTTATAATCTTTCATAGTCAATAGACCTTTCTGATAGGCTCTTAGACCAAAATATGTTTAAGCTGTTTGATTAAGAGAAACATATATCATCTTCTATGACAAATCGCTATGGCATAACTCAAATCGAATTTAACAAAAACTCATCTCTTTTGAACCAGTAACCAACTTAAACACGTTTTTCCTTCAACAACATGACACCGAAGAATCATTCTAATCCTTAAGGACATTTAATCTTAGGCTAAATTGGGTAATTTCTCAAATGATACTTTCTATCAAATCGTTTGGCATTAACCCCTTTTTTTTGTTGTTGTTGTTGTTGTATCCCGTTCACTCCATTAGTCTTAACCAAGTCAATGATTTCTAGTGCCTGCCTACAATAATCGTAATCCTCCTTGAAAAGCCATCCCTAAATATATGTAGGTATAAGCTCATCCCTAAACTACCTATTACCTAAGTCCAATGCCAACAGAGGATAAAAAAGCAACAATCTTTCCGCATAGCAAAATCACAGAAGCACGCAACAAAAACACAACACAACGAACAACGTCAGGAATTGACAACGAAAGTTCGAAGAAGAAACGATATTGATTTGTGGGGTTCGTAGAGATTGCTATGCACTCTTCCACGCCACTTATTTTACAACAACAACAACAAAAAGGTGAATGTATCCCATTAATAAAATTAAACACGTGTCAAAAAGCTTCTGCCCCAGCATCGATATCGCTCCAATCGTTCTATTCGTTTCAAACTGGTCTTATTTTGCCTTTGCCATTTTCCTTAGCCCTATTGTTATATTCAAATATGCTGAACGATTTATCTTTATGTCCCGTCGACATGATTTTCTAGCAAGGATTCGACGTTCCCATTTTCACCCCTGTTATTTGGCCAAAGATTTCTAAAGTTGTTTGAAAAGAGAATACAAATCTACAAAGATGCCTCTGATTCCTTTGATTGGAGGCCAGGGATGGACGTTTGTTTATTTGAAGGCCTAGAATTTTAAATTTTAAAGTACACATTATTATGCAATGAAATTAATTTGATAGAAGATGCTATGGTTATACAAAACACTCATAAGCTACATACATAGCTTAGAAGAAATCAATAGAATAAAAGCTTTGAAAAGACCCGCCCTTCCTTATTGTCTGAGTATATTTGTACATAATTGATATTTCACTCAAAACAATAGGAAACATTTTTGGTACTCAAACTTCCAATAGGGATATATATCAGTCCAGCTGTCAGATTCTGCTGTCAATGAGTCAAAATGACGTAAAATTCGAACCCGAAGTTGTCAAATCGTCAACGTAAGCCCCTGTCAATACTTTGACGGTTACGTTGACACAACTTTTAAGGTTGATGAGTTGATTATTTGCATTGTTCGTATATCTTTGACAGTCTGCTGACTGTCAACAATTTGAAACAGCAAAATTGTATGTTACGTTTATGTAGCCTGCGTTGAACTTAACGCCCGTGACAACCTTCAGTTAGGTCTTATTTTGGAATTGAGGCCATGACAATTTTAACTGTTTTGAAATTTAATGCTCTGTCTCATTTTCGTATTCTTGTGACACTTTAAAAAAGTGTTCTCAATCTATAATATATTTTGCCATAAATATGGTAGAAATTGAGTTTTCGATTGGACATCCAGAAGCTTCTTGAACCACTCAGAATAACAGTTCTTCTTGTAAAAAGCACGAATAATATAAAATACTAATTGTTCGAATAGCACGGGAAAGTATAGTAAAATTACATTTTTCCGGAGCATAAGACATATTTTTTCGATCAAATTTGGAAATTTATTGTTCGAGAAATGGCGAACAAACTAAAGCACGACTTTAACTGAGTATTTTGTTCCAAATTTCACTCAAAAGCTATTTCCAGAACAGTTACTAAAATCTCAAAATATTCTCATATTTTAAAGTTTTTGAATCCATTAGAATCTGACACAGCTTGACATAAAGAAACCAAACCATTTTTGATGCATCTTTTACAATATTTCACTCGAAATGTCACTCAAAGGCCTTTAAATCGCAATTTTACTGAAATTTCAGAATTTTTGGATTTTGGCAATTCTCCTTTTTCCAGAGCAGTTATTTTATACATTTTGGCGGTTTTGCAATCCATTCTTTTATAGAATTTGACAATTAATGACTTGACAGATAGAGTGAAACATTTCTATTTTCTATATTTTGACGTTTACAGAGTATTTCACTCCAAATGACACTGCAAAGCTCTAAAATAGCTTTTTTGAGATCTTATTAATCCACTGACATCTCTCTGTAGAATTTGGATACAATACCTACCATTTATTCGAAAACTTAACGTTTGAGTTGGCCTCAAAAAATTCACATTGACTTAACATGTCATCCTCGTCGTGTTTGTTATCGTCAACGTTTTATGTGTAAACGCGTTGACACCGGAGGGTAAAAATTAAAAATCACGTCGACAAATATTTTGATGTCAACGCATTCGTCTGATCGTCAATGTTTTATACGTTTACACGGTGTGTTGCTTGTAAATACCTTGAACAATTGTTGGTGATGAAATCATAAAAACACAAATGCGGCCCCGTAGAAAACCGAAAATCCTGGGATATACTTTTCACCATATTTGTTGCAATCAGTTTAAAATCTAAACAAGGGTTTCCCCAATCCGACTTCAATCAAAGACGGCATCACGGTATGGTGTAAGGAATTGTCGGGGATTGCTGATACACGTTCTTCCATTGAATTCTTTCAGGCGATACATTTCATAGGATTGCCAAAGATTTAAAGGTGGCGCGACGGGCGCACCTTATCGAGTGCTATCAGCGTCTTCGTATCCTAATGGGGCAAACATATGGTACGTGATGTTAATTTAAATAAGTCGTCCTTATAACTACATACGTTCTGCTTCAGACTTCTGCCTTCAAATCATTGCTTACCCCAAAATGAAAACAGTATTACCAACAAGGATATCTATGTGTGTATCGAAGAATTTACGACCAACAAGTTGAAAATTCAATTCACATTTCAGCTTCCAATTTTTTTTTTCTTTTTGTTGTCTACTTGTTTCTTGTGTGTCATTGTAGGTAGGTATAGTTGTTGGTCCTGAAGGAGTAGTGATACTCTGTGGAAGATGTAAGGGATCAGCAGAGCTGTACACTTATCCATTTATCTGGCATAGATTGGAAAATCATTTTTGCAGCTTTCATCTTGGCTGGCTTTTCTCGTTGTCGTTCTCTTTCTCATTTTCGGGCTCGAGCCGTGCAGTCGTCCTCATTTGTCGTGTTTGATGCCTTGTTGGCTTTCTGTTTTGTTTGGTGAACTCTTCTTTAGGTGATTGGATTAAGTTGTCGTCGTTGTCGTCAAAGTTTTGCTGAAGGATTCCGGCATAGGTGGTGGAGGAGGAGCTGACCCCTTGGAAAATAATTTGTCGAATGGGGCCCAGGAACAGACATTCGAAATCCTAGAACAGCATCAGCAGCAAAGGTTGTGAGATCTCTTTGTGCCGATAAACATCAGAATGATGGAAGAAGAAATTCCCTTTTCATCTTAGTCCAATGGGATGATGGAGATGGTGATGGTTTGGGTTTGGGTTTCTGAAGCACTTGTTCCCCTTTGGGTCCTTGTCCTTCTGAATGCCTTTCAATTAGCATAATGCCATGAATGAATTTCCCGCTTTTTTGTGTTCCTTTTTTATTAATCTTGTTTGGGATTACTTTTTGGGGTGGTATCGGAATCAGTTTCTAATTTTTTTTTTAGTGTTGTAATGCTGGAAGAGTAATCGCAAAACGACTAAGAGTTGACTTTGTAAAAGATACCTAGATGACAGAGGCTAATGCAGGGGTAAGACCTCTCTAAAAGTGTATATGCCATCGTTATGATTAAAATTTGTTAAGGATTAGAGAGATTTCCTAGATCCATTTTCAGCATAATTATTGATGAAAGTAATCCGGTGTTTTAATAATAATTCTGAGTACGGATATGAATGCAGGTTGATTAAAATTTAAGCTACTTAAACTAAGGTTAAACAATAAAATATACCTGATGGTTGAAAGAAGAATGACAACCACAAAACTGGTCTAAAAAACTTAACCTTTTTTTAGTTCCAGAGATCAGATTATATCTACTTTTCCAAAGAACTTAAATCCTAATACTGCACTGTAAAATGTTAAAAAAATGTTAAAGGCTATGTTAAACCCGAATTAATTTCTTCCCAAAACTCGTTATGACATCTGAGTGTAAGGCGCCAGTAAAAGCTTTCATTTAAAAACCATCATTGAAAACTTACATTTTTAGTTCTGAGTTGCTTAAAAGTCAAAATCAGAGTTTATTTTGATGCCAATATGACGGTGGTGTATTAATTAATTATTTTTGTCAACAAAAATGTTCGTTCTTGCTTAACCGTTTGTTGCAGCGTACCTATTAAAACATGTCAAAATCGAAGCAGGACAATTCAGTGCCGAGCTATCACCGTTGGACACTTCACCACCAGATTTTCACCAACAGCCTTTTAGTGCTTGGAATTTTCGTTACAGCGGTTTCGCCACTGGGTAGTTCACTGTCGATCTTTCAACACTAGACTTTTTTCCACTGCCTACAGACAGGTACTGAACAATGAAGTGATTATTATTCATATGGCCATTGTTTCCTTTGGAATAAAAATGTGGTAAGTCACAATAGAATATAGATTTGCCAGTTATAGCCATGTTTTTTTTGACAACTTTTGCATGGTGCAACATTTTAGAACATTTAATTCATTGCAATGTAAAGTGAAATCTTGCTTAGCAAGCGAGTTCTGTATTCTGTTTCAATTTTTGACGCAAATTTCAATTTGCTACGATTGACATGAAAAATTGCCTCCTGCCAGTAAAAATGGTGTTAAAAATGATTTTCTATTAATTTGCATCATTTATTTATTTATTTTCGTATTTTATTTTGCAAAAGTCGCTGTTCTGCAAAATTTCCTAAGCAAAATGCAATTGAAAACAATATAAATGAATTCTTATTGTGAATTAACCATTTCTAATAAAATCTACACTACTTTTCCAACACGAAATCGAAATATCCAGACACGAAAAATCTGACACTTAAATAGGTGGCACTCAAATATTGAGCACTAAACGGCAGCACTTAACAATCCAACACTCAATCAGCGGTGGTGAAATGTCCATCCATCAATTTTCGGTGGCCAATGGTACCGTACCGTGTCAAAATTGCTTAGTGTAAACACTGCCGTGTGGATGCACCCATTTCAAATGTCAATTCAGTTCAGTGACAAAACCTCTAGACACTGAACTGATACTAAAAAGGCGAGTTGAATTTTCCGTTCCGTTGTGAATGACGGACCGATTCGTTTGTCCAAACGCAGTTTTGAAGATCCATATTCGGATCCGTATGCGACGTCATCCATACGTTATTGACTACGTGCACGGATCCAAAACGGATATGTTTGCTTGAAGGGGATTTTCATATCTTTGTCGCTGAACGTATCCAATATCCTTCTATAGAAATTTTCGTAACGTAACGTGCTACATCGTAAAATGTGACTTCGTAACGTCACACAAAGGAAAGTCCACGTTTTTATTTCACTCTATGGCCGGCATGGATGTTTACACATCAAAAAATTGGCTTCAGATTAATTAAATCTACGTAATGTGTAATGTTCCATAGGAATTGCTGTCAAACCCCATAGGAAAAAAAACCTAGTTTTGGGAAACTTTTAGTTGCCAAAAAGGCAAAGTGTTGTTTTGTTTTCTTATGAAGTTGAAGTGAGACAAAAAGTTTCATGCAATGTCAAAAAAATAAAATAGGTTTGATTTAACAATGAAGGGCGACATTCTATAGGTAAGTTCGATTTGTAAAACAATTGGCCCTATGAAGATTTAACAAGATTAATTTAAACTACACTGACGAAATAAATTTGAGATTGGAAGAAGATTAAGAACATTTAATTATAATTAAACTCGGTTTAATGGTCGGTAAAAACGTAGTTTAAAAGTTGATAAGAGACTAAATATAATCACCCCAATTTCAGAATCATTTTAATGAGCTGCGGAGGTAGCCTGACTCAATTTTGATATTTAGCTAATAGTAAAAATGTCTAAATTGATTCTGATTCCCTCGTCAGCTAAAGCATCGGATCCTGTAATCTAATCGGGATGAATTAAAAACATTTTTCGAAATGACGTTTCTAGCGCAAGACCTACCGTTCGAATATATTTTTTTTTAATTTAAACAAGGTAGAGGTGCTTACATACATACTTCATAACTTTGCCGGAGTCGAATGAAAAAAGAATGAGCGTTTTTAAGTGATAAATAATCTGAAATGTGTTTTTCAACCACAAAGGTTTTTACCTTAAATTGAGTTTTTCAAAGGGACTAGCAAACAAACCATTTTTTTAATTTCTTATATTAAGAAAAGTTGTATTCTGTATTTTGTATTTAGAACAAAAATTATTATACAAAATCATTTCAAAATTGAATTCTTCTTTTAATTTCTACTATTATTTATTTAAAATATAGATAATCTCATACAGGCTTAGTTCATTATAAGCTTTCCAGCCCATAAAAATATATTATTCAAAAAAAAAAAAACACAATCGGTTTATTGGTTTCTTGTTGTTGTTGTTTCTTTTTTCATTTTTCAGTCGCAAATTTGTTAAATATGTATGAAAAATAATTTTTATAATTTAAATATTAAAACGAACATCTTAACGCGAATGCAGTTTTTTTTTTGTGTTTAAGTACCTACAATTAGTGTTGAGCAATAATTCTTCTTTAGCATTTTATTTTAATTTAATAAAATAAATGAATTACGACTTTTTCCACAATTATATTAGTAAAATTAAAAATACAAGTAATAATTTATATAATGTGTCCTTGCGAACTTATTATTTTATAGATACAAAACAAAAATATTAAATAGTAAGATTTGTAAAATTATAAAAACTATTTAATTTACCAAATTTTATTAAAGAACAAAAAATACATTTAGTTTTTTTTTTTTTAATTTAAACTAATCGAGAAACTTAAAAATTAATGACGAAAGAGAAAAAAAGAAAGAGAAAATACATTGATTTTTTTTTTCTTTCCTATCTTTGAGAATTAAAGAGAACGTTGTTTGAGTTGAGCTTAGGTATTGAGAGGAGAACACAAAAAAATGGTTGATATTACATTATAAATATCAATTGTTAACATTTATCGTGATTGAGTACAGGTTGTCCTAAAACAATGAATATGCCGATGCCGACTGCGATGATGACGAAGATGACGACTATGAATTCCATATATTATGTAAATGATTTCACTTTAACTATCTGAACATTTTTGGTTCTCATCTTCATAGCATGTCTCGCAGGACTTCCTTTTGTGCTGCAGTCAATTTCTCAGGGAATTGAATATCGAACGCAACGAGCAAATCACCTTTGCGAGAGGTGTCCTTGGGAAATGGTAAACCGTAGCCTTGGATTCTCTTCACCGTATTGGGTTTGATGATTTCTTGCATAGTACTGATTCGCAACTTGTCACCAGACATCGTAGGAACTTGAAATACCACACCGCAGAGAGCCTAAAAATAAAAATTTAAAAGTCAGATTTATACAAAAAAAAAATTTGTTTCATAGGGATGAGTGATATATTCGGTGTTAAATCGACGACAAAATTTATCGAAGTTTTTCAAAATCGATACTTTCATGCAGAAGAACATTTCCTTAATTTCTATTTTGATTGATTTTATAAACTATAATTTGTACCAAAAGCTAAATGTCCATTGGTTTTAGTGACATTTAATTTGACAGGTGAAAGATAATTTGTGCTGAGTATATTTTGTCAGTTCACCATAAGCAGGAACAGAGCTTGGAATAAATTTCCAATAAACGGCTTCAGCTGCTTGGTAAAAGAATTTAAAAAATCGTAAATTTTATGGGCGTAAAATAAGTCCCCTTTCACACGAGGAAACTGAACTTCCAGCTGCTTTCAGTTTTTAGGAGAGAAGAGTAAGAAGTAAGGGGGTAATCCAATCGCCCGGTCAAAGATTTGAGAAAATTTATTTGACATTCCCTTTCACACTTCACGTAGATAATATGCTTAAGCAAAAGTCTAAAGGAAACTCCAGAAAATCTCTTACGATTTTGTTTTGTGAAAGGTAAGTACAACTGATTTTAGAAGAAATTAAAAGAAAATGTCAAAAGTTCTTCAGCACCTTCTTTCTCCGTGTGAAAGGGAGCATTGCTCAAATATGCAACTTTTGTATTACAGCACAATTTGTGCACATAACAGCACAACCTTCTATTTTTGAATCTTGTTAAATCTTCATAGGGCCAATAGATTTACAAATCGAACTAACATACCTACTCTCAACGCGTTGAATGCGGTCATTGTAAAATGTAATTTTGTTGTTTCGTTTGACACAAATTAACTATTTAATTAATAGAAATTTTGTTCGTTTACTTCTCCAAAAACTGAAAATTTCTACTAATTTTAGTCAAAAATTCTGTCAAAGTTCATATATAAAAATTAAATTGGACTAAGAATGTTAGAATGCATTCTAACGAATTTGATTTGTTCGTCAAATTACGCATCCAATGTAACGATTGTCTTAATACTCGATATCAGCACATGCACAGCATTAAGTACATCATTATTTTTTCTTTTCACATTCAAGCTAATCAGCAAAATAATCTCAAAGAAATATTTTAGAAAATTAAATTCTAAATTTGAAGAACACTTCTGTTTAGTTTGAATTCAGTAAAAAGTCCACACTCTGGGCACGAGAAAGATAACTTTGGCGCCAAAAATTGATAACGGTTTTTTTTAGAGACTTTTTACTATGGGAGGTCCATCTCGCCCCGTTTAGGAGGTAGGGGCAATTTCAGAAAAAAATGACTTAAAATGAAACAATAATTATTAAAAAACAACGGCAACAGTTACAGTAAATTACTATACCGTTTTTGAAAGCTAGGAATCTGTACTTTAATCCTGCATTTAAATTATATTATTTTAGCTGATAGTTTTTAAAAAAATTCGGATACAAACTCAAAATTTTGATAAAAAAAAATGGAAAAAAAAGCTTAGACTAAATTTTCTCAAAATTGTGAAACGATGCGCTGAATTGGCTTTTTGTGGTCAATGCAAATATCAATTTTGAATCGACCACAAAAAACCGAATTGATTTATGTTTTCTAGTTTTTGAGAAAATTGATAATTACTAAAACTACTTTTGTATGAGATTTTATTTTTTTTTTGTTGCTTACATATATACAATGCTAGCACAGCACTACGGCGTATAAATAGTGAGATATGTAAGGGGGGGCAGCAACCCCCCTGCTTGGCACACTATAGGATTTGGGGTATGTGCGAGGTTGGGTGTATGCAAAGTTTCTTTTGCATTTAAAGAATCTGGATTCAAATTTCTTTTGCATTTAAAGAATCTGGATTTAAACTTTCAATTTGTCTTATAATTAATAGATTACTCTAACTATTGTCGTGAAATAGCGTCTCACGTTGATGTTAACATTGGCGGCGAAGAAAACAAGCTTCTAAAGAAAACTATTTTATGCCGGAAAACAACGCACCACCTTCACCAATATATGGCACTTTTATTTTATAGAAAATACTGCCTTGAACAAAAATATAAAGACGACTTGGGCTCCCAAATCATGGAATTTTTACTAGACGTTAAAAAAGTGTACCCAGGTATTATCGATGGTGAAGAAAGTATGGGTTTGCAACTAAAGGACTTCGACCCTCCCACTGTTCACAGTGAGCACTTAGAGGGTGTTTTACCGCCAAAACAACCTCGGCTTTTCACCATCAACGACGAACTCAATGAACTCGACAGTAACACCAGTACGGACGATGACTTCATTGACGAGACTTACATACCTCTTTAATACATTGAACATTGACTTTACTATTTTTAACTAACTCCTGACTTACTCAATAACTGACTGACTGGGACGCGGAATGCAATGCAATTCTACCTCCTCGTGGTGCATTCTCGGTAACGCTAAATGAATTGCTGTACTTAACTTACAAAGATGAACCTAATCAACGTAAATACCAAAAAACAAAAATCTCATAAGAAAGTAGTTTAGTAATTTTCAATTTTCTCAAAAACTGGAAGACATAAATCGTTTCGGTTTTTTGTGTTCGATTCAGAACTAATATTTTCATTAACTTTTATTAGCTAATGTAGCGCATCATTTCAAAGCTTTGAGAAAAATTGGTCTAAACTTTTTTTTCCATTTTTTTTTATCAAAATTTTGAGTTTGCCTGCGAATTTTTTAAAAAACTATCGGCTAAAATAATTTAATTTAAATGCAGGATTAAAGTTTACATTTCTAGCTTTCAAAAACGGTATATTAAATTACTGTAAGTGTTGCCGTTGTTTTTTAATAATTATTTTTTAATTTTAAGTAATTTTTTCTAAAATTGCCCCTACCTCCTAAACGGGGTGAGGTAGACCCCCCCCCCACTCATAGTAAAAAATGCTTATTTTTGACCCTTCTACAAGAAACCATTATCAATTTTTGGCACCAAAGTTATCGTACTCTCCCCACACTCTGTTCTATCATCATTAAATTATTTTTTTCCCAGACCAAATTGGCGCCAGTTACCTATATACTCTCTATAGATACCACACACATAAAATACAAAAAACCCCATCAACCATCTAATTGCAATTCACTTTGAAAGTATCTCAAAATGTCAATTCACTCCATAACTTAATGCCACTTGTCATTTCACTCTTGATAAATAACTTAAAAATCACTTTTCCCATTTATAAAAACCAATCACATTAATCCAAAATAAAAAAATCTAATTTCAAGTATCAATACATAGAAAAACAAATAAAAGACAAAAATAATAATTTATATTTTCCAAGTTTGGAAAACCCAACCATGCAATGTTTCTATTTGCTGCTCTAACTAATCTTCACCACAACTAACTACTACTGACACTTCCAATTAAATTCTCCAAAAACTACGCACAATTTCAAGCAGGTTCCTACTTTTCACACCAGGTGTGATATATGACACAATTTAATTCTTCATAGGTCTATACAATAATTCGTCTTACTATTAGGAGTGCGTGAGTTCGAATCGCCGCGCGTCACGTCGCCCGCCGTCGACGTTGTTGTCTGGTAATTGTAAATATTGTATCTATGTACATAACTAACTATCCACGCCTCCTTAATTGAACACGTAAGCAATACGATTGGATTTTTCGATTGAAAAAAATAAATTTAAAAATGTGAAAACCTAAAAGAATGCATTTTCTCACGATGCATTATCAATGTTCAACGTCCAACGGACATACGTAATTCGAAGCAGTGCTCCAAACATATTTCAAATCTTTTCTCACCTAAGATTCAAACCAAGTGTCCACGGCTATAACTCAGCCAGTTTTAACAATAACAACAACTAGTCAACGAACATTCGCACCAAAAATGAATTTTAATATGCTTCGCGTTTTTTATCGCATATTAACAAGCAATATGGCAACAGCAGTAAAATTATTAACAAAAACAAAATGACATACAAAATATCTTTAAAAAAAATCAAGTTGGAGCTCCATGGACCATGTCTAGGTAGATAAATGGGTATGGAACTTATGGTTACAATTGTTTATGGAGATACGCGCAAAATGTTTATTTTTTATACCAATTCCGGGCAAAAATCAATAATTTGTATGTTTTTTTATTTATATAATTTTTACGTTTTTTTTTTTTGTTGTATTTTATTGGGAAAAGACTATGTTAACACGGCGATTGAATTGGCATTGGGATGGAGTTCTGTTTTTGTTGTTGTTGTTGTGATGCGAACTCCCATTTGTGAGTTGTCACAGTGGCGGAATTAAAAATAGACTGTGATGAACATCACTTATTGGGGCACCGAAATAACTTTATTTAATTAAAGGAACGCCGAGTTAACTTTAACAGTTTTTCAGTTAACTGATAACACGCTAGTAGTCAAAAATCAATCGAAATCGAAGTGCAGCACTATGAAAATCAAAAGGTCAGAATCAAAATTGAGATGGCACCATTTGACACATTTTTCACATTTGACTGACTCCTCCGATTTTTTTTGACGTCTCTGTGCTTTGATGGCCAAAAAAGGCAGGATTTTTATGGCGATTTTTTTCTAAACCGAATCGATTTTTTCCTATCATTTGCAAGGAGTTCGTAAAAGAATCGATTTTTTTTTCGTGTGATTGCGTGTTTTACTAGACACCCTCAATTAATTATTAAAAAATATTGTTGAATATTTTGTTTAATTTTGTAGAATTCGTTGCAACCGAAAAATAAACAACTCATCTGCCAAAAATTCCGCGACTTTCAATTTGACGTAATAGAAATGTCAATTCTTTATAATGTGTGTGCAAATCGGTGTGGAATCTTGCTAAAAACGCAAGAATTGCTTAGACAGAAAAGAATCGATTTTGTTTAGAAAAACTTCTGAACAGAATCGATTCTTTTGTTGAAAGGAATTCGGCATTAAATTTTTAAAAATCATTGGATTTTTTTGTCGTCTTCTTTTGTGACATTTGTTTTCTCTATCTGTGATTTATCTTTGGCACTTGAATCTTACAGAATCCAATTTTTTGAATTGGTAACATATTTATTTAAGAAGATTTACATTTTTTAAGTAAAAATTTGTAATTAATCTGCACAGATTTGTGTTATGTTTTAACGACTGCTAAAGGTCAAAGTAAGTCCGATGTGTTCACATTAATTTGTGTCCGAACAAAACAAGCTGGATTCACGTCAAAAAAAATCAGATGAGTCAGTCAAATGTGAACACCGCCCATTGTTTCGTATAGCGTACCTAGATTTAGATTGACTTTTTTCACGTATCTGTCAGAAATACAGAGTTAATTCAAAAAAAGTTGTCAGATTTGTTGAGTTAACTCGGGATCTAAACTGACTGAAAAATATGTTTCAGGAGTTAACTGGTGTTGTCGAAGGAGATAAGATGAAACATTGTATGAATGGTATCACAAAAGTATGAGACAATATTAAAGCCGTCCGGCTACTTTCATGAAACATGGAAACCCAATATAGTTAAACCCACTTAAGCATATTCTTTATGTGACTATAAGCTGGTTTTACTATGCTTTGAATATGTGTTAAAATAAAGAAGCGGCGGGCAGGGGTGTTGATGTCTAATAAAAATATTGAATTCAATTTTTTTGTACGGTGTTCTATAAATACAACATCAGGCACCAGAAATTTGCACTGAGTCCAGCACTGTATGTTTGCCACAACATCACAGACCACAAATGAAGGTTTTGATCATATGGCATGATGACTTAATATGTCTGACCAAAAATGGTAAAACGGCACAATTTTAAAGCATATGTCTATATGACAACAACACATTAAAAAACAAGAGTTGGATGTATTAGTGTGCTCTACTACTATACAGAGTGGGTTGTGGAATTTGATGTAATACCAAAATGTGGTTAAATCTTTTAAGTTGAGATTTGAAATTGCAAACACAAAAAAAAATTAATGGTATTTTGATTTGGAATGAGATTTATTGCTGACGTTCAATAATAATCAATTTGAATTACTTGGTATTTATCTTTTATTAGTTTTTAATAAAGTTATTATTTACGACAAACAGAAACTTGATCAATTTTGATGTCCATAAATAAATACAATTAATGACAAATATTGGCATTGAATAAATAGTTCTGTACATAAATATATACCAACATAGTTTGGGTTTTGAAGGCTTTTAAATACACATATGGTTTCTGTCAATCTGAAGTCATATCTCTAACATTGTAGGTTAACAAGGAGTTTGAAGCGTAGGTTTTTTGGGTGTGTTTAATAGGTAAGAAAGTTAATAAGCCAGTTTTACATTCGGAGAAACTGAAAATAAAATTTAAGAAAAAAATGTTCGTGATGTAGAAATACAAAATATATCTTATAGATAAATCTTCTGCGTTAATCATTGAATAACTAATTTATTCAATAGTATCAGTTTCAGCCTTTTTATGGTATAAGTTCATGTTGTCAATCTACCAATCTAAGCTAATTAAAAAAAGAGGGTATTCCTGATTTGTTGGTATCCGTTCTTTACGCTTTCGATACGATAATAATACTTTATTAGAAAAATGGGGATTGAAATCAATTAACGAAAAATAATTTGGCAATTTGGAAGATATGAATAAGCAATCTTATTTATAAACCCATTCCAAAGTATGTCTAATTTTAGACAGCTGTTCAACTCCAAAACCTTATTTACTTAATCATTTTACATCGACTGTCTAACATAGACACTTCAAATGGTTGTCCAATCCCGCGTTCAATGAACAAGGTAAGGCTAGTTTCTAGTTACGAATTGAAAAGAAGTTATCTTTAAATTAATGAAATGTCCATTGAACGTATCCAAAATATTATGAAA
This sequence comes from Leucozona laternaria, assembly GCA_932273885.2. NCBI lineage: Eukaryota > Metazoa > Arthropoda > Insecta > Diptera > Syrphidae > Leucozona > Leucozona laternaria. The sequence continues at coordinate 93,672,251 of OW026368.1, forward strand.
TTGATAGTTTACAGGGATGTCAATAAATAAATGAGGACATATTTAGACAACTGTTGGAAAATGCATTACTTTTAATTTAACTTGTTTGTGGAGAAACTTTTAATTTTGAAAATTATAATATTACTATGGTCAATTTTAAATTTTGATCTTTTTATAGCATTTTCACAACAAACTCAAAATTCGGAAATATCGGTTTTTGGCGGAAATTCTGCAACAAGTTTTCCCATAAATTGTTGGTTAATCACAAGCATTTGTTATAACTTATAACCTTTCAAAAACTATTTGCAATTTATTCACAGTTGAACTAAACAAACACACCTTTCGGAAAATTCAGCGCTCAATCAAACGTCAAAATAAAAGCTGACGTGATATCCCCTTTCACACGAAGAAACAAGTTGGACTGCTGTTAAAAGATGCGATTTCTTCTTGCGATTTTTAAGGACGTTGGCGAGGGATGAATTTGGTGGCCGGCGTAGACAAAATTACTGAGGTTGTAGAGATTGTAAGATATCGCTCATTCTTCTTTATGCTTTTCCTTATTGTTCGAGTGTGTTTTATTTTCAGCTAACTTAAGTGGAGTAAAAAGTGCAGAGAGATGATACATACTTCTTCACTTGCGTTTAGTTAACTTTTTATTAAAAATCACAGCGTTTGAAAGGTGTTTGCAATTAAAACGAAACCAAAAGAGAAACGCTCTCGTGTGAGAACAGTCTTCCTAGAGAATTTCTGACGTTTTCTTTTAATTTGTTCTAAAATCTCTTGTACCTTTTAAACGAAGTAACAAATTCAGACTACATTAACGGCCATATTATTCACTCGATTCATCCAGATTAAAAATTTAAATCCAGATGTAAAGCATACAAATTCAATGTAAATACATCTGGATTTAAGTTTTAATCTGGATGTATCTAGTGAATAATATGGCGGTAAGTATGAAAAGGAATGTAAAATGCTACATGATAATTATCTAGAGTTATTTAATCAAAACTGAGATAAACCGTTGGAAGCAGTGACAAAATTCTAATAATCGTATTTTCAAGGTTAATACTATGTTTCCACCGAAAGTTAATCTCGTTTCAAATTTAAAAAATCCTCGGTAGTGTTTCCACTGCACAAAAAGATTAAAAAGTAGATTAACTTTGACAGACAGCACCTTTGAAAATGCAAATGCTGTTTCATTTGAAGTGAAATAGAAAGCTTGATTTGAGTCAATCGATTCTCCAGAGAAATATGGAAAGAGGTTTGTTGTATTTGTAAAACTATTGGTTCTATTAAAGATTTAACAAGATTATTTTCAAATCTACTAGACGAAATATATTTGAATGGTCAATCTTCAAGATTTATGGTAAATCTACTTAAATTTCAGTTAAGTGGTCGGTGAAAACGTGGTACCTGTAACGTCTAAAATAACTGCCAGGCAAATTATTGGGGAGTGTCAACAAAATTCACAAATAAATGCCTCAATCAATTTGATTTTCCCTTGCCACACGAAATTTTAATGGATATTAAACCAAGTTTTTGTTTTACTTGCGTTAGTAGAAGATTGTTTATATACTTACTTGTTTGAGCGTCAATCGGGCAGTATATCTTAAATCACTTCCTTCTCTTTTAAATAACGCATGCGGCTTATCCCTGATAATGAATACAATATCGGCTGGAATTTTACCATGAGTCTGATCGCCTTCCTTTTGAAATGTGACTTTCGTTCCGGATTTCCATCCGGGCTTAATTGATATGCTCACATATTTATCTTCTTTTTTCGACGCACGATCCGGTTGAACAACTCGTCTAGAGATTTTCATTTTTTTAACACAGCCATGGTAGATTTCTTCCAATGTTACATAGAGGTCATGTTCAACAGGTGGGTCTTGTTGTTTGTCTTTAAACGGTGTATGCACATTAAAGGAGTGTGATCTAAATAAGAAAAATCGAAAATAGATAATTTATATTATTTTCTTACAAAACATATTACATTATGTAAATACAAAGATATTGAAAAGCATTGGGGGGGGGGTTAAAATAAGATATTTCCAAAATATTCAGCGAAAATAAATTTAATCTAATACTAATTGATGGACATCAAAGACATTGAAAGCAACATGTCTATTTTAGTATCATTCCAACTCCATATGACACTTTTGACATTTACAAATGTCAAAAGGGTATGTTTGTTAAGCTGGATTTAGGCCTTTGGATGCTTCTTCGTTGTTTGTTGTTTTAAAGAAGAAGGAAGAACGAACAACGTTCACTGAATGAAATCCAGCTTTAAGTTTTTGCCATGATCTGTCATTGTTTTAGGTGTGTTCAGCTTATTAAGGAAATAGGTTCGGTATGATACTATTTATAAACAGACTTATCTATTTATAAACCTATTCCAAAGTATGTCTAACTTTGGACAGCTCTTTAATAACAATTTCATTATTTTATTATTTACAAATATTTTTCATCGAAGTCAAGTTTCCAGATATGAATTGAAAAATGATCTTTAAATGAATGAAATGCTCATTGAATGTATCCAAAAGTTCACAAAATTACAGGGATGTCTGTAAATATTTTGAGGACATATTAAGACAACCGTTCGAATGCGATTATAAACAAGGAGGTGTCCAACTGTATTTATCCACTGTCATACAGTGGCTAGCTGGATAACTGTCCAAGAGTGTTCTAAGGCAAATTTTCAATGTATATGTTTAGCAGCTTCTATGTAAAACTCTGGTTTGATGTTTTTTTCAACAAAAAAAAACACGACGAGACCGGTGCCAAGACGATACTTAAGTGTTTCGATTTTTATGAGACCGAGACGAGATTTAAAAGGGTCTTGTCTCGTCTCGTGGGCAGCCCTATTTGTTCCCATTATTTTATTTTAGCGAAGCTCAATACCTGTTCATATTTCATTTTGAAAAGTCATTAGTAAATAAAAAGACATCTTGTTGATAATTATTCCAACCACCGACAAACGATATACCTTCATATATTCACATTTGTTTACATTTAGAACTCTAAATTGGTATTGCTTACCTAAAGGCTCCACCAAGACCATGTCTTGATCCCAGTCCCCCAAAGGACGGACCGAAAAACTCATGATCTTTATCCAAGTCAAAGACATTGTTATCGAATAAATTATCACCCATATCAAAGAACGATGCAAAAGGATTACTCGTGCCGAAGAACTGAGCGAATGTAGCACGCGGATCACTCTGGAACTTATATGAAAATCCTGGGTGACTCGACCCACCGTTTCGTGCACCTTTAGATAAAATGAAAAGGATTATTAATTTTTAGAATTATTTATCTTAATTTATAGACCTTACCACCATTCTTTAATCCATCTTCGCCATATTTATCATATAATTCGCGCTTACTTTTATCCGATAGCACCTCATATGCTTCGGCAACTTCTTTGAACTTATCCTCGGCATTTGCGGCTTTGTTCTTATCAGGATGATAGCGTAGAGCTAATTTCCTGTAGGCCTTTTTGATTTCTTCTTCGGTGGCTGTCTTGGCAATTCCCAAAACTCTGTAATAGTCCTTTGCCATATTGTGTGCAGTCCTTTTTTATGTTTCTATTCTCTCCCTGTGACTGATTATGTGTGACAGTAATATTTAAAGCTTCTTTCTGTACTCTGTTTTCTTCGTTTCACACTACTTACTGTTTTTTTTTTTTCTCAAAAGGTGCAAGGCTCTGGCTTAGCTAATCCAATAAAAAGATGGCATCTTTATTATATTTGAGCAAAAAGAATTCAATCTAAAAGAAACACAAAAGAAACAAAAAAAAAGCTTTTAGCAACAACCAAATATGTATAAAGGGATGCGAGATAGGAAAAACAAAAAGAAAAAAAATTGTTGGAAATTATAATAAACAAAGAATTCCCCATTTGCACACGCGAATTCAGGGAAAACCATTCAAATGGACCAATGTCTGAAGTTTTGTATTTTTTTTTTTTTTTTTTTTTTTGCACACTAACACTCATACATTTAAAATAATATTCAATTTGGAAGCTGTGGCATATTTTTAGAGTGATTCTCATCAAAAATATCTATGAATATAACCCCCACGCACGAGTTCAAAATTAGATTTCACGAGATACCATGCTCAATGAAATTTATCTTCGGGCTTGCTCGCTTTGAAATTTTTGCGAGATTTTATTTTGTTTTTTTTTTTTTTAAGTTTTGATTTTCGCTTTCAATTTAAATAAAAATAAAAAAAAAAACTTCCAAAAACTAGATCAAATGATTAGGTGTTGCAGCAATATTCATGTGATTTGGCAAACGTTTGAGGATTTTTGTCTTATTTAGGCCAGAAAATTGTCTGACCGCATGGCTAACAGTTTTATTGAATTTTTATATGAGCTTTTAAGGCATTAATTCGAATGCGTTCTTAACCACCACTTTATAAATACAACTATGTATTTACATATATACATATATTGACTCATGAGGTCATAAAGACATAGTATGTTTGGAGACGCAAAGATTATAATATTGAGTTGTGTAAATGCACATCTGTTTGTAATATCAAAAGCATGACATTTTGTCTAAAGCATTTTCCTTCAACTTAACTCAGAGAATGACTTTTAAATTGACAGTCAATGTCTTGCGAAAATAGTTTAAAATGTTTGAACGTACGTGTGTAGTATTTCTGAGAAATGATATTTCATGGTTAATAACGTACACTTGACTGCTTGGAATAGCGCAATGTTTTTAAGCAAATTTTGTTCGTTTTATTGAAATTGAAATACTTCAGTATCACCAACTGATATCGTTATCATTATTGATAAGTTATTTGATAATAGACAAATGCATGAAATTATCCAACTCAACTAATGCGACATTCAGCGAAAATGTGCAGCTGTTAAGTAAATAAAAATCGGTCTGTCTGAAACAATGGACTTGGTACGTCAAGCGCAGCTCCCTTCCAGGTAAATAAATAGAACTTTTATTGACACCTATTGTCAGCGCTAAATTATATCTTATGAAAGACATCGATTAAAAAATAACTTGGCGCCACTGTATAATCAAAGGAAATACTTATTTGTTTAGATTCCTGGAATAATTTAATTTGCGAAATTAAAATCGCATGATTCACACGTTATCATTAGGGTAGCTTCTAGAGAGAGTGTTTGAACACAGCAACCACATTCACGGATTCTTTGAATGACTGATGGTTTACTTTACGAAATACCTGAAAAATTGAGTGAATTTCATCACGCGAGGCTGCATTACTGTATTTCCAATAAATACAACATTAAAAATATCATCGCAAGCGTCTACCCGAAGATAATCTATAGACAGGACCGGCAGAACAGCTTCAGCCCGAGTGGGTATTTTCCGTGTGGTTGGAATAAACGTGCAATAGTATAGCAATTTTGTTGAGCCGATCCTGCAGCATTGTTGACCTAAGGTATGATTTTAAACGACGAAGAACGTAGTTCGAAGAAACGAGAAGAGTCATTTATGAAATTTGCATTAAATGATGATAATAATTGGTCAAATATTTCAAAAAATGATTTTCTGTAAAAATCTTTAGGTGTTTTGAATTTATAATTTTCTGAGGTACCTTCATCGATACGTTTTGGTGCTTTTCGTTGACGGGGAATTTGAGGTTCTTCAATTTCAAGATCAACAACCGCAGTTATGGAATTTTTCTAAATTGCCTCAAATTTGGAATCCAGGAAGCGCCCAGCACATCAATTACAGCTTCTACTTTTTGAAGCGATTCCACAACACTGAGATCTGACTTCTGCAAATCTTTGATTAAGATTTAAATTCGGTCGAAGACTCCATGTATTCATAAAAACTTGACGTTTTGGCTGATACCGCACTGTCAGTTTCCGGCCAAGTGCGAGTCGGATTCGCCCACGAAGGGTTGCGTACCATTATCTATAAAAACTGCAACAAAATCAAGTTTGTTGTATCGGAGCCCCCTCAAAAATTTATTTTATTCTGTGTGAAAATTTCAACTGGCTAAATATCACGGTTCATGAGATACAGCCTGGACGGACAGACGGGCAGCGGAGTCTTAGAAATAGGGTCCCGTTTTACCCTTTGGGTACGGAACCCTAAAAAAGAACTAAACATTTTTTTGAATAGATTAAAGCAAAATGAAAAGTGAAATTCGTAGGAGAATAAACTGCGGGCATTTTAAAATCGAAACTTCTTACTTGTTATATCATTTCTCTACATCTACGACCACTGCACTTGTACTACAACAAAGAAAGACGAAAAAAGAAGATGCATGAGAGAGAGAGTACAGGGAATGAAAACGTCCTGCGTTGCTGTCGGTCGTTTTTTAGTATTTAATTTTTTTTTATTAATGAGATTGAAAATTTCTAAGCTTTTCTGAAAAGTACCTACTGAAATTTCGAGTGGGTAATTTACCCACTCGAATAATCTAGAGTGGGTTTTACTACCCACACTACCCATATTACCTGCCGGGCCTGACTATAGAAGGGCAAATTTCGAGATAGTTTTGTAAATCTAGGGTGGGTATACATTAAACGGAGAACCTGCTCAAAACTTCACTTTTTGGAGCAGGTTCTCCATTTGGTATAAATAAAATTCTTGAGTACTAGCATTTTCATAGCACCTACTCAGCTTTTTATATTGAGTATATGCTCTAAGCACGTACTCAGTTTTTATTTTTATCATATCACCTCTAGTGAGGTTGCGCTAAATTTTGTTTCGCGTCAATTTTATAAGCAAATAGCAATATATCTAGAAAAAATGGCACCTTCTGGCGGGTAGATGGATTTTTAATTTTGGAAATTTTGTCAGGGAAGTACCTATATGTATATAAATGAAATAGGTATACGACACTGTTGTCACTCTGAGTGAGCTATGATCCGTATCGTTTTATTTTCATGAAATGATCTAGTATATGAGTGTTTAGCGATAATAAAGGGTTTTCCAATAAGAGGTGTTATTTTGATATTCAAAGAAAAATGGCATTTTTTGAGATAAATGATCGGATGTTTATTTCATTATAAGGAGTTATGCCGTTAATAACGGAACACAACATCAGCCAAATGGCCGCCACAACCACGCTTACAGGACCATATCCTTTTCATGAAATTTTCCATAGCCAAATCGCAAAGTGGCTGCCCTATGTCCTCGATAGCCTCACGAATTCCATCTGTGAGGTCTTGAATCGACGCTGGGCTGTTGACGTAGACCTTATCTTTCACGTGGCCCCAAAGGAAGAAGTCGCAAGTTGTTAAATCACAAGATCTCGGTGGCCAATTGTGATCACCTCTTCGAGAGATAACACGGTCCGGAAACTTTTCCCGTAAAAGATCGATGGTTTCATTGCTTGTGTGGCACGTAGCGCCGTCTTGTTGAAAGTAAACGTTGTCCAGATCAATACCATCCAATTCCGGCCATAAAAAATCATTAATCATCTCTCGTTAGCGCAATCCATTGACCGTAACTGTTGCTCCAGCCTCATTTTCGAAAAAGTAAGGTCCAATGACCCCGCCGGACCATAAACCGCACCAAACAGTCACGCGTTGAGGATGGAGAGGCTTTTCAACAATAACTCTTGGGTTTTTCGCGCCCCAGATGCGACAGTTTTGCTTGTTGACGTAGCCTCCGAGGTGGAAATGGGCCTCATCAGTCAAGATGATTTTTCGATGAAATTCCGGATCATTTTCATGCATTTCAAGGACCCAATCAGCAAAGACACGATGTTGTTGATGATCAGCCGGCTTGAGTTCTTGTGTTAACTGAACTTTATAACCCTTAAGACCCAAGTCTTTATGCAAAATACGGTGTAATGACGTTTGTGGAATGCCTAATTCCAAAGAACGACGAGCAATGGACAAACCTGGGTTTTCTTCAACACTTTGGGCTACAACAGCAATGTTCTCAGTTGTTCTAGAGCGACGTGCACGGGTTTTATTCTTCACATCACTAACTTGTCCCAACAGCTCGAATTTGTCCACCAATTTCTGTATTGCGGTCCGACAAGGTGCTTCACGACGACCCAAAAATGTTTTAGTTTTACGAACCGTCTCTGCCAAATTTTCACCATTTTTATAGTGAATTTTAATAATTTCAATGAGTTGTTGAAGCGTGTATCGTTCCATTTTTATTAATGGCGTAGTTTCTACTCGTCAAATGTCAAAAAATGACAGCTTCAAAAGTGAAAGCTACCGAAATAGCGGGCTATTCAAAATAACACCTCTTATTGGAAAACCCTTTATAAACCGGCTTAACGCTGTGACTCCATTGGAAATATTTAAGGACATGGCAATTGCAATTTTTTCTTTGGGTGGGGATTTCATTGCTATAGAAATGACAGCCAACAGAAATTGTTCTTGTGCTGTTTTTTTTTTGTTTCAAATTTTAATGTAGAGCGTTCCCATATTTTCACCTTTGATTTCAAAATGAAGGAGAAATAATTCTAAGTCGTGGAAAAAACCATTTTTAAAAAGACAAAACGTCAAAATGTATTGCCTCGATGATGGAAAGTCATAATTGCCTTTCATATACCCAACAATATTGGCATTGCCATTGTCAAAGACTGTCCATTGGCAATATTCAAGGCGAAGGGAAGAAATTTACTGCTTCAAATAATGCCGATGACACGATCGGTGAACAAAGTCTACATGGCACGGCACCACGTCTGGAAACGGACATTGACTATAGTAATAGCTTTCGCTTCGGGAGGAAACATAGCCCTAATTATTGCATACACAATCTTATTTACTTTAGACAGCTTCCCAACTACAAAAACTTATATTGTCTAACTTGAACACTGCAATTGGCTGTCAAGCAGCCAGGTTCTACATTTCACTTTCACTCAAAATGAAATTGATTTCAATTGAAAATAAATTGACTTCAATTTCATTTCGAGTGAAAGTGAAATGTAGAACCTGGCTGAAAATCTATATTCTAAGGCTGTATGCTAATTGGATTAAAATCGCCTTAAATTTTATCTGAAGATGAATTTTTGACACTAATGTGGTGAATCTATCCATATGGAAACGTCAAAATTTAATCTCGGATAGAATTTTTCGAAAATTTAATTAAATAACCAAACGACCTCTAGCCTAAAGTGGGTACGTTCAATTAACAAGATAAGCCTAGTTCCTATAATACATACATATACTTACAAATTGAAAATTATCTTGAAATTAATGAAATATTCATTAATTCAATTAAAAGTTCAAGTGACCTCAACTCCAAAATTTCGTTCGCCCATCAGAGACGACTGAGGTCACTTTATACTTTAATTTTATTACATTATATTCAATCACTCCACTTTAACAAAAGTATAATTATTCTTTCTAATTTTCTTCATCTTCATTATGAAAAATGTTCATTGAACGTATCCGAAGCTTCACGAAATTGACTGATTTCAGGGATGTCAGTGAATATATTAGGAAGTATTAAGACAACGACTGTTGGAATGCGTAAAACAAGGAGTTGTCTAACTATTTAGACAATGGATAGCTGTAGATCTGTCGTAGAGTGTCCTTATGAAATCAAAAAAATACGATAGATAATAAATTATGGTTCCCACACCAACGAAAACGTCACACAAGCGCTGAAACAAAATGTTCGCGCGTAAATTGCTATGTTGTGTAGGTTAGGTGTGTGACCTTTAAATTAGTAGGAAGAAAAAATTTAAACGAATTAACGTACATCAGGCAATATCGCATTTATATTATTCAAACTAAATTGAATTATACGAATTGGAATCAAGATTTTAGTGAATAATGAATTTTTAAATAAATGATGTTGGGTGATTTGAACTCTCGAATCATTAATTTCTAAATTTAGGGGTGTAATCGACTAAGATGATTTGTGATAAGTGAGAGTGACAATCAACCAATTCAGTCTTGTTAGGGTCGTATCACATTTGATAGCTAAGGAGCTATCACGACAAAAATGTGATTGTCACTTTCCAACGAATTTGACTTATCACCGTTGCCGATTCCACTACGTTTGTGAAGTTTGCATAACAGTTTTCACCTATAGACTAACGGGACCACAGCAGGAATGTGCAGTTTTTTTGCATTTCAATTCCGTATTTTGCAGTTCATCAAATAGGGGGTAATAGGGGGTAATAGGGGGTAATAGGGGGTATAGGTGTACATGTTGTTTTTTCAACAACCATGCAAGGTAGAAACTTGCAGTAAGGCTCCAAATTTGCATTCTTTTGCAGTTCCAGAAAAAAATACCCAAAATTTTGAATTCAATTAAAAAAAGAGTCTAAAGTATTGCTTACTTCAAAGTGAAATTAGCAGTAGGCAGTCCATGGGGTTACACCCACTATTTGATTAACTGCTAAATTCGGAATTGAAATGCAACAAAATGCAAAAAAGTTGCAAACTCCTGTTGTGGTTCCGTTAGTATAGGGGCACATTGTTATGCCAACTTCACAGACGTGATGGGAGCTTTTAAACCTAGCGATGTTCAATATCTGTTTCTCTTTTGATTTCCTTCTCATTTGAAAGGTCCTTTTAAACGCTGCTATTTTCAATGATTCGACTAGAGAAATTGATAATTTTAGCAGATTATTTGTGTTTTTTTTTTTTTATTTTCAATTGGTGAAGTACGCTGTGGTTCTTGTCATCATTTCGTTGCCGTATTGGAGACCACGGAAATGTTTCGTTTACTAGGCTTGATTGTTAAATGAATGTTGCTTTGTAGATTTGAATATGGTGAACAAACTTTAATTAAAAGCAGAGCGTTTTTACAATAGACTTTTGGCTTGGTGGTGGAGAATGGTATTCCACCATAAACTATTTTCAAGTAGAGGATTGTTTGACAATTTGCAGTATTATATTCTTCTATTCCTTCTTACTAGCGCCGGCGCCGCCTTGAGATTTAGCTTGAATTTTAAAGACCTAGGTTGGTATTCACCAAACTCTCATAATTTAATAGGCGCATGAACCTATTCACCAAGCAATAATAGTCAATATTCATGAGTGATCATAAAACTTATGAGTTGTCTCGACCACTCTTAAGTTATGAGCTCTCTCACCAAAATCTTTCAAAGTCTTAATGACAAATATCTTATTACTTGAGTTTTGTTTTGTAATTTTACTGTTTTTAGATTAAAAATTCAATGAAGAAAATCGTCATTGAAATAAATAAAATGAGAATAAGTAAATAAATGACAAAAAATGCATACCTAACTGCATTAAAATAAAGTGCTTGCAAATTCATTATAGCCGTTGTGAAAAGATTTTTAATTTGTCAACAAAAAAATTTGATTTCACAGTTTGGACATGTATGTTCGAGAGAGATGTGCTCTTATTCTCAGACTTCGAAAAATACTTATGAGTGGTTGGTTAATACCACCAAACAAATTATTTTCAAATCGTGAGCTTTATAAACTTAAGAGCTGTTTATGAGCGTTCGGTGAATACCGGCCTAAGGCCATACAGAATACAAATTATTATTATTACATTCCAGTTATTTAAAATAAATGAAACTTGATAAATAAAAAATTGTAATTTTAAATACTTTTTAATATGTTATCATAATAAACCTATTTTCTTATATTCTACCATCAGCTTCACCTGATTGCATTACTTATGGCCTTTCATATTTGCTTCACTTCTTACTCATAGATAGATAAATCGGCACAAAATGGAAAGAAATTTCAATCCTCCAACTTGATCTACAGCAAAAAATAAAAACTCTTTCTGTAATTTTTTTAAGACAAATATACTGTACTATGTACCTACAATGTTTCAAAATAAACAAAAATGTGTTTTTCTTTATAACTTTTGAGTGAAACTTAATTATAAATGTTTTTTCTATTTCTATTTTTGTATACCTATTCAAACCTGCCGCGTATAATGTGTGCAACAATCAACACACATGTGGTTTGCTGATTTAAGTCTGTAAGAACTCTGTATTACAAATCAAATTATTGTATTTATAAACAACAACAAAAACAAAATACACAAAAACAAAAATAAATAATTAAAATAGGCTCTGTCTGCGCTACCCATAAATATTAACCATAAAAATCCGGCGCGAACCGAATTAAAACAAAAATTAAAAAAAAAACATGAATGTCATTAATCCCAATGGAATTGGCAACACGTAACGCACTCGCAGAAAAAGCTCCCAAACAGTGTTGCCATGATGCATGATAAAATTAAATTATAATTCGTATTTTGGTTTTGTTTTGACGAAGTGAAGGTATGGCAAATTGTATATAGTAAAATTTATTTGGATAAGGTGCCAGTTATAGCTTTCATTGAAACTCATAATTGAAAATTTTGAGGATTAGTTTTGAGGGATTTAAAAAGCAAAATCAGTATATGTATTGATGCCAATATGAAGGCGGTGACTTAATTATTAATTCTTGCCAAAAAAAAACTAATTTTTGTCCAACCGTCCCCATAAAATGACTTTTATTATTTCAATTAAACTTCATTTTATGGCGAAGTTTGGGCCCGAATCAATTTTTTTTTAACAAAAATTATAATTTAAGCCATAAGGATTATTTTTGCGTCAAAATAATTTCTGAATTCACTTCGTAAACGTCTCAAAATGAGTCATTAAATTGTTAAATGATGGTTTTCAATGATAGTTATAACTGGCACCTAAGGTAATTGAAGTGTGGATTTCTTTCAAACGTGGAAAACGTTTCAATTAAACTATAATTTTCATTATACAGTCTATCCTCAACTGTCTATAGCAACCATCAGTTAAAAAATACTTAACCAATAAATGTGTTTTGAACTGAACGCGCCACTCTTCCACATGGAATGAAAAAAATGCCCTCCAAATATTCTAGAGTGAATAAAAATACCACAGAATAAGTTATTCGGAATATTTTGGCGAATAAAGAAATGCAAAATGCTTATATCGAATACATATTCTGAATATTCCATGAATAAAGAAACACACTTATGATATAGATACACATTTTGTGGATAAACAAAAAAACTTTTCAAAAATGTTCCACGGCAACCCTGCTTCCAATATCATCTCTTTCAATTATTTCTTTCTGATTTAATGATTCTCTTAAGACTATAAATTAAAAACTGACTTAACGAAACTTTAATTTAACATACATACTTAGATAAGAAGGTAGATAAATTTAGTTATGTAGACATAGACACAGTAATTAAGTGCAAATTGATTTCACACACTCTCGCTACAACTGCTGTGAAGTACATTATACGTATGTAGGCTAGGCATAGCCACAAATAAAATGATTTTATTTACCGAAAATGGTGTTGCCTTCTTAAATGCTTAGGCTGATGGAGATCAACAGATACGTCAAAAATTATATTGAGCATCAATTATTTGGAACACAATATACATTTTTGGTGTGCATTTGGATAAAATGTTTAATGAGCTGAATATCAAATTGCACTTAGGAAAATAATAAATATTTGTTTTTTTTTTTTTACTATTCATATTCAATAGCTTTAGGCAAACACTTGAAAACTAGTAAGCAAATGCATTGAAGATATAGAAAAAGCTTTTGATAACTCTTTATGTAAGTGTGTAAGTAGTTGACAGCAAACCTCTAAGAGAATAGAACGACAACCAATATTATTTGGATTCTAGCTGGCCAACTTTAAGAGGTATTGGTACCAGCAACACCATCACCATATTTTCGAAATAAATTTTGCAGACTAGAAAATTTAGTAAATCATCAGCTTAGAGTGAAAACCGGGCATCTTTATTTTTATCAATAGAGATTATTTCAAAATACAAAAAAATCTATCAATTCTATTCAATTCTTTTGAATTACATACGTTAAAGGCGTAGAAGAGTCGCCTAATGCCCACCGCCTCGAGTGCCCGGCCACCATCAAAGAAATATGTGTTATAAATACCAAACCTATAGCCACACTTCCCTGTCTAAAGTCTTCAATTGATATGTCATATCTGCCTAATGAGCTGTCAAAATATTTCGTAGATTTCCCCAGTACTTAACAACTTATGAGTAAAAAAAAAATGCGCGACCTCGTCAGGAAACGTTTATAAGCATTTGAACTGTTGAAAAGAACAGTGAAATTTTTTTTCAGAATTATGTGGCTTTCGTATCAACCAATTCAGATTTGGGTGTCAGATCTTAAATCTTACTGGCAAAACGAACACAAAACGTGATTTTATTTTGTTTTTTGATTGTATGAGTACCACTTTTAAATCAACACTGGTAAAAGTCACTTTTCTTTGATGTGTGTGCAAGTGCGTGTGAAAATCTGTGTAAATCTTGCTAAAAATCGAGGTCTTCAAAATCGACTTCAGATCGACAAAAATTCGATTTTTTTGGTCGAAAGGAAAGGAAAAACTTGTCACAAATCAAAAAAATCAAAAAAAAAATCGATTTTTTTGGTCGAAACGAAAACCACATTAGTGAATTTTAAGGACAGTTTTAGGGTTAGTGGTTTTATATGCGGTTTTTATAATGATATATTGTATTTGTATGTGAAAATATGTTGAAATTGTGGTTGTTTTAAACGGGGCCGGAGATAGGAAACAAAAATTATAGGTGTTTCCTATATAGCTGGCCACCCGGCCAAAGATAGGAAAAACTACTTTTTTTGAGAAAAATACTATTAAAACAATAGGCGTGTTTTTTTGTAAGTCCATATGGATTTGTCGAAAAAAACGACAACATCCTCTTGGTAAGTAGAAACTAGGGGGCCGAATACTGGAGATATGTGTCCTAAATACGGCTGCGACATATAAAACAAAAGTTATTTTTGTTTCGATTGGGGTGGCCGAGCTCAGGGCCGGCATTGGTGGCCGGTCTTAGGATACTAGGAGCCAAGCCAGCCACTGGTAGAAATTGCCTTTTTCATTAAAACTAAATAAAACGTTTATTTCAAATTAATAATATAAATTTTAATGAATGCAGATCAATAAAGAAAACTACAAAGAACATTTTGTTTTAAAAATGAATCAAAGTTCCAGATTTTATGTGATATTTTCTAGTAAAAATGTCTTAAGGGGCTGGCCACTGGCGACTCTACCCTATATTTAAAAATAGCTTTTATATATTTTTAGAGATTTGTTCAAACTTCATAATCCGAGTGCCAAATACAATACACGATACCAAAAATTTCCATAGGTATAAGGGAAGTAAAGAAACCTACTCAAAATAATTAATTGAAAAGAAATGAAGTTTTAATATACCTAACACATTTTTAAAATGGAAGTGATTCTAGACATCCCAACTATAACAGTTTTGATTTATAAAAGTACTGTTTATGCGGCCCCACAGGGGGCACGTAAGGTATTTTTTCAAGTCGCGAGAAGCGCACTAACGCACGCCCACTTTTAATGGCGAAAAACTTTTACAACTGTTATAAATTAACATGTTTCTAGTCTCGCCCTTTTAAAATTGACTAAAAAGTATAAAATAATTTCTTCTAGCCCCAAGCATTTAGAACAAAAAACTTGGAGAGCATGGAATAGACACTTTGCAGAGAAATAATTCCACGGATATCTGCCCCACATGGGAATTTATTTCACTTTTGGTGGGAAAGAGTGGAGTTATTTCCCACCCAGTGTGAGAATTAATTTCTTTTTCTTAATTTTTATATTAGAAGAAGAGACATACTTACTAACAAAGTTGAAAAATGCAAAGAAGGCAACTGAGCAACTAAAGTGTCCCTGTACAAGACTCTGATCATACCGGTTCCGCTATAAAGGGGGATTGGCGGATAAGGTACAAGAACGAACAGTGACACTGACCCAGCCCAAAGAGTAAAAAGACAACGACTGAGATGGTGTGGACATTTTGAGCGAATGAAAACCAAATCTTCAGTCTAAAAAGTCAATGAATCCAACCCTGAGGGACGTCACAGTATAGAGGTAGACCATGACTTATGGCGTTTAATGGTGGATTTACATTGATCTTCATGTGAGCTCTGCAATATAAAATGCAGATTATTGGATGTGTCATAATGCACATATGAAGACAAACATGTTCATCTTACTCTTTCACTCATTCTTTGTTTGGCGTACATCCATCCCGCTCTCATTTTATCAGGGTGCGTTCAGAATGAATTGATTAGTTTCCACCATTTCACACACAAGCAACTTTACACTGTGCCAATGTACTTTGTTTACAATGTGTGACTGCATTTCTATTCAGTGCTTGTTGTATTATTATTTAAAATTATGCGATAAGCAATAGGTTTCACTTAATGAGCGTGTTCACAATTATACACTCAAACTTTTTTAAATGTTGTGTTTATTTTTTTTTTTTGTAGCTTTTTCTTTTTTTTAAAGTTTGTGCTACTTATTTAAATTATTTCTTTGGAAATCTTATAAGAGAAACAGGATGTTATTTTTTTTTTTAATGTGGAGACGTTTTTTTTTAAATTGTCCTTTAAAGAGAGACCGATTTTCAAAAAAAGAAAACATAGTTTTGTTTTATTAATGTTAGCACTACAAACAAAAAATTACACTTTACGAAGATTAAGATCAAATGGCATCATTATAAAAATAAAATCGTATAGCAGGAATTGGCAGCAATTAATTCAAAGTGCTATAATTTACTGACGCCAAAAATATATTTGTTCCTAAAACGACAGTTTTTATTTTTACTATACCTATCAAAATAGACATTAAAATAAGTTCTTTTTATTTCACAAAAAAAAAAAATAGTGTGCTAATTAAATATCTTTAAATTGTTCTTGGACAAACAAAAAATATATCTTTTCAACGTCAAGGTTGAACTTCGTTCAATGACTCTGACGTCAATTTTTCAACCTCAAAAAAAAGCTTCAGCCATTATAATTTTTGTTTAGCATAGAAATTTAATTTGGTGAAAGAAAACTTTTTGGAAATAAGGTTATTTTAAGAAACACAAAATACCTATATATTATTATTGGCAGACGAAAAACCTAATGTTTTTGGCAAAATTTAAATTGAGAGACATTTATTCATTTTAAAAACAATTTCAAATATTTATTAGCTATGTATATACATAGTTACTATACGCAAGCATAGGTAATAGGATTTCCAGATTTGTATGAATTTCGCATATTAAATAGATTTTTTTATTCGATGAAGAAGAAAATAATAAATAGCTTATTCACAATTACTCAAATTCTCTCAACATAATTTACTTGAGATGAATGTATATATAAAATGCACGTCTTAGGCCCTGTTTTCAGTGGTGAGTAAAACCAGAGTTAGCTAACTCTAGAAGTAAATTAACCCACTGTGAACTAAGGAAGCAGTTTTTCGGTGGCAAATGCATGCGGAACGACTAAACAAACTGCAAAAACTTCTGTTCAGTTGATCCTGAGTTAACTCACCAAACTTGATGAGTTAACTCAGGTTTATAACTTTAAACTCGCACTGAAAATCTGGGCCTTAATCTCAATTTGATCTCGTGGTTCAAGACTTTAACATCGTGGCTACAAATTGAAGATATAAAGTACTAGTTTAGATAGGGTGATTCGCATAAATTGTGACAAAAAGAAAGAAGGTGTAGGTCGGGTGGAGACCAATTCCCCCCAATTCAGCCGGCAATATTCTAAAGAAAAATTGACTTAAAACATAAAAAAAATATTTAAAATCGGCGGTAACATTAAAAATGCTATACCTTTTTGTAAAGCCAGAAATTGCTTTTTATTTTCTTTTTAAATAACGTCATTTTTTAAAAAAATAATTTTCAACCTCAAAATTTTGAAAAAAAAATTTCAAACTAATTTTTTTAAAAAAATTTTACGTAATTAAGTACAATTTTTGTTTTTTAAAATTGAGTGCTCTTATAAATTTTTAATCAAAAACAGAAAACCGGGTGCTTACTGCTTAAATGTTTGGTACTTTTTGAGGAAGTTCAATACAATAACGTAGTGAAAATAGGTTCTCTAGAACAACTTAAGCAACGGATTGGAGTCAAATTAATGGAATTTCATTTCTGTTATTTTCAAATTTCTAAAGACCTAGAAGAGATTTTAACATCAGGTTTTTGGTGTTTGATTAAAAATTAAAAACAAAAATACTGCTTAATAAAGGAAAATTTTGAACAAAATTAGTTTAAACAAAATTTTTTAAATTTTTTTAATTTTTTCTCAAAATTTCACATTTAAAAAGAAAAAAGAAGGAGAATTTTCTGACTGTACAAAAAGGTGAACCATGGAATTGTAAATGTTACCGTTGTTTTGAATAATTTTTTTTCTGTTTTTAAGTCATTTTTTTAGAAAATTCCCCCTCCTGGCTGAACGGTAGTTTTTTCTTGTCTCGACCCAACCTACACGCTCTAGCTTTTCGGCACACCTTATGCGAATCACCCTGCACATACCTATAAGTAAACGTTCATTTGTATATGTGTACATACTTACTAAATTTTCAACTATTTCGTATGATTTGGTAACAAACCCAATGGTACCTATCTTAAAAAAATATGTTTCCCAACAAATCTTTAAATTAGGAACTTAAAGCTTTTAAATGCTTTCTATTTCATCTCCATACAACCATTTCCAACAAAGATATATGCTCTTCAAAAAAAAACTAAGAAAATTTGAAAAAAAAAATCATTTCTTCTACTACAGAAGTGTTCTACTACATTTTTAACAGAAAAGTACCAAAAAAAAAAGTATGGATACTAAAAAAATAATATTTTATTTGTTTTTTTCGTTTATCAAAAAGTTTGGTTTTTGAAATACAATATTTCAAAACATGTTAAAGGAGTAAACTCGAGCTTAGCCTCGAATAATCTCGCACTTTAAAACAGGTCCTTAGAGTTGAAAGAAATTTCGTAATATGGAAATTATCTAGAGCGTTCCAGTCGAGCTAAAACAAAAATTTGTTTACCCGATTAGACAGTTGAATGGTAATGGACGTATAACTGTATAAGGTTTTTTATTGTAAACTACAGCTAGGGCAGCAACATAGCAGAATCAAAACAAAACGCTATATTCAGTTACCTATGCACTATTAAAAATCAAAGTTTGTATCCGTGCAATTAGATGTCAAAGTCAGCTGTCACTCAAAAGAATAATAATTATATGGAAGCAAGGTAGAGAGTTCAATTGGTCTGAAAAGTTCAGGGTCATATTCCTTAACGGTTAAAAATTTACCCGATTTGCCACTCTAGTATAGTTGACGATTGACGTACACATTCAAACATACATAAATCTTCATTAAAAATTAATTATATTTGTTTTATAATTTAGCAATAAGCTGGGTATACACATCCCAACCACATGGTCATGATTCAAACCCGGTGGCAGAACCCGCTATCAAATTAAACAATATTTTTTTAACTAGGTACCTAGTGATTAATTCTCTCATGATGAACGATGATGACAACACCACGCAACCGGCTAAACAGAATGGAATTTAGATGTTACTTTGGTTTTGGGCAGTTATCAGTTATAGGAGAGAAAGGCGTAAGGTAAGGGGAATGAACTGAATCGACTCAGTCAAAGGCAGAGATTGTAGAGAATTTTTACACTTTACGTATTGTGTGTGCAACCAATAGGGAAAGTTCCAAATCCGTCAATGTCAAAAGTGACAGCCATTATTTCGTGGGTTTTATATCTTTAAAGCAGTTTGTACGCGACTTTGATGTTTATTAATAACAATAATCTTGATTTTTATATTAATATATTGCACACAATGCTAATATTTGCTCTCAAAAATAAATAAATAAACAAATGTCAGTTCCCACAAAGTGATGATTTTGACTTATGTGAATAAACCACAGATTAGCCACATGAAGATGAGAATCCCCGGCAGCCATTTTAATTTGTCTACAATCTTGAAATGTCAGATATCAGATAAAAAATGAGAATGTGTGTATAAAAACCTCACACATATTCAGTAGGGATCTTCACACACCTGGTTAAATTGTTGTTCCAATTCACATCTATTCATCGACGCGGAAAGAAAATACAACAATGTAAACAAATGGGTTTTGGAGGGTGAAACGTACGAAACATTCTCATCTTCATATGGCTAATCTGTGGAATAAACGAGAGGAGGACATAATTATTGCTATTTGGTAAAGAGCTCTATGGGGCTTTTTACCAAATAGGAATATGAGACGTTCAAAATAATAATGGGATAAGTATCCACCTTAAAAGTTTCCCTGAATTTAAATTTCTTCTTTTTTTTAAAAAAAAATTGAGTAGGCAGGTACTTCAGCTGATGGAAGAGCTCAAAATGCAAAAATTGAGCAAAAATGGACTTAGACAATATGCCTGTTTCGTAACTAAAATTTTCACCAAGTTTCGCAAAATTGTGTTTTTTCGCAATGCGTTTTGACAGAAAATTAAGAAAATTTGCAAAAAATTTCACGTTACCAAACAGAGCTAATATTGCCTGCTCGTGTATGGCCAGCTTAAGGTATAATTTTATTATTGATAGATTTGTGTTGTTGTAATCCCTTGTAACA
Source organism: Leucozona laternaria (assembly GCA_932273885.2). Lineage (NCBI taxonomy): Eukaryota > Metazoa > Arthropoda > Insecta > Diptera > Syrphidae > Leucozona > Leucozona laternaria. Next base: position 93,692,597 of record OW026368.1, read on the forward strand.
ACAACCCAACGTATTTGTAAATTTTTGGATAGGTGGATAGACTATCTGATAGTTTCTCGAACGCAAGAATGAAAATTGCACTTATATTTTCCATATGTCAGGTTCAACAACATAACGGCTGTCACTTTTGTTGTTTACAGGTTCGTTAAGTTCTCTATACATAGATTTTAAAAGGAAAATTTAAAGAATCTCTTACGAATTGTTTCCTTGGCGTGTAAAAGATTTTAAACTTAAAAAATGTCCAAAAAACCACAGGTTAATAAAAATACACCTTGGGCTGGTGTTAAGGCCTTAAGCGCACAGTTAGACATACAGACTCTCTTTTTCGTCTTTCCTATAATCAAGACAAGTTAGAACAAAAAATCAAGTTACATTTTCTTTACAAATCTATAACCAATCTTAATAAAAAAAACTCTTCAAGTTGCACAATTTTAAGTATTGTGCCCATTTGATTGTAAACAAAAATGCCAAGAAACACACACAATCGTTATCTCTTTTGAAATTCTTTGTTTCTTATATTGAGTTCAGAAAGAAATGCTTTCGATTCGATTACTCAATGCTCCGAGGTAATTTCGTGGGTAGCTCTGCTCTGCGGTATAACAATTTATATGTTTATTCATAAGCTATCTATAGATATAGAGAGATATATCTGAAGGTAGACATTTGAAAACAAAAAATGCGAACATTTCAGTTTTTGTATCTTTTATTCTCAGAATGTGTATAAAATCACCTTGGTGAGAGAAAATACAATAAACACAAAAAAACCAGCAATCTTACATATTTCCAAAAGCAAAAGGTGTTCGATGAGTAATATTCCCATATCCACGGTCGGATTTATAAACTATACATAAATGTACAACAATGTGCTGCTACAAAAAAAACCTGTATTGAATATACCTATTTATATAGTTTATTTTTGTAAATTGTCGTCATCAAAGATCACAAGTATTATTTTTATCGTCTTCCGAATCAGCAATTAATTTATGAAAAAATTAAATGTTCTGGTTTTGCCACCCCCTTGCGGGGAGTATTTATGCTTGTATTTTTTTTTTATTTATTATATTTAAATCTTTCTTGTAGGCATACATAAAAGAATATTGGCAGATTTGTATGTGTAAAACATTTTCAATTCTATTGTCGACCAAAACTTTTGAATTACTTTGTGGCTTATATGGAGAAGTTACGTGGTTGTAAAATTTAATTACAATCATAAAACAAATTGTCTGCTTTCCGCCTACAGAGTAATTCTTTTATTTGGCGAATACCGACAAAATTAGGGTTACCGATGAATAATTTTAAAATGCCACAAAAAGTATCTTAATAAGAACAATCGTTAAGTGTAAAATAAAAAGATTGCAAAAGCAATCGCAAATCATTCCTTTTCGAAAATTTCGAAGTTTCTTCGAACTGACGAAATTCAAGGTGCATCCAATTTAAATTGTTCTGTAAAGTAAAATTACATTGCGGATGGAAATGAATGCAATATTAGGTCTTTATTTTTGGTAAGGTGAACTTTCTTTAAAATGTTTGCTGTCAAATGCCATAGGAAAAAAACCAGTTTTGAGAAACTTGAAATTAGGTGAAACACTATAAGTTAACAAACAGGCACGTTTTTAGCATTTTTAAGGGAATAATGCCAACTCTAGAGAAAAAAATTAAAAATTTTTCAAGAAAACTGCACCAATTTCTTAGAGATGTAAAAGAATGTAATAATTATAGAACTGCAGTTAATTGAATAAAAAGACTTATTTTAAAGTATATTTACTTCAGATCCAGTAAGTATACTGCAACTTTAAAACGTTTTCTCCATTCAATTTTGAAGATTTTAATAATGCAATCATTTTAAGCAGTTAAAAGACTAAAAGTAGAAAGAATGCAATACATAAGACTATAAAATCAAAAAGCACAAATAAAAAGCATTGAATGAGTTCAAAAAATAGGATCGAACTTTCGTCATTTGAATCCACAATAAGTGGAATGCAAAACATGCGGCATAAATTAAGAGTTTGATGGAAACTGCTGCGTTAAAAAGGTTTCAATTCACTCAATTTGAAATTAATTTTTGGTCATAACATTGAGGGACGAGCTGAATATTTTGTTTTCCAGCGTTTAACGAATCAGAGAGCTGAGTTGGATTTACCAATAATATTGTCGTGGTGGAAGAGAAGAAATCACCAATTTTGAGATCAAAAATTCAAAATGCCGTAAAATTAGAGTTGCGCAATTTAGTTCATTTGAGTGATCGATCAATTTAGTTCAAATCCCGCTACTGAACTAGTTCGTTCATTTTAGTTCAATTTAGTTCAAAATAGTTAATTTTACAGAAAAATGCAAATAAAATTAACATCAACATCTTTAGAGGGAAAGAAAGTTTTTATACGAAGGTTTTTTTTTTATAATACAAGACTTAGCACTATTTAAATAATTTTGCCAACTGGGAAGTTCAAGTCCTAGCAAACGTCACGTCAGCGTGTCAATATCTCGGAATATTTAAATTTAAATGTAGCTATTATGATCTGTCATTGTTATGATTTGACTTTTTTATAGTTTGAGTCCTGTGTCCACAAATGTTGTTGAAAAAAAATCATGTTTACTTCAGTTTATTAACTTTGTACCCTTTGAAAATTAAAAACACCACGACTTCTTTCACACGTGGAAACTTATAGTTAACAGCTGCAACTATAGGTCGCCCCCAGTCAACAATTTGAAGACATTTTGGGCCTTACTAATAATCAAACGCTACTGTCGACTATTAGTTAACTGGAAGGTTAAAACAAAGTGTTGAGTTTTAACAAAATTCTACCAATAAACAATTTAACCCTTTCACTAACTAGTCTCCAGACTTTCCTTGAATCTGTTACAAAATCTACTACAAATGAGAAAACAAATTGAATCAACTGTCATAATTTCCACCAAGGTCTATCAAAGTTCAATTTTTTGTGCAAAAGCAAAAATATTTAAATTGGATAAGAAATGAATGATGCTGTCAGAAGAAGATACTTAAAGGATTTCAAAAAGGTATACACGATTTCTCTAGGTGCAATATGATAGCAAAGACGATACATTTTTGTAATCCATGAAATGTCCAATTCCGACAGCATCATTCATTTCTTATCCAAAGGTCGAGCGAAAATACGTTTCAATATTTTATTTAATAAAAGCATTTATTTTTTTATGAAACGTAGACGAAAGTACAAATAAGTAATAAATAGGAATAATAAGTCTAAAATGGCATTTTTATAATTTTTATAGTGATTTAAGTTTTAACTCCATTCTGCGTCTTTTAAGCAGCACCAGTCGTCTTTGCTTGATTCTCCTGCTTGTTGTCCTTCACGTTTAAGTGAACCAGGCACGTTTGTTGAATTTGGATGACCTTGAATGATGTGGGGATTGAGGCCTAAATCAAAATCGCTTGCATAGTATGGCGATTACATGTTATCCAAGTTTTCTGCTAAATCCAAAAGAAGTTGAAGTGAGGCCATTATGCCTCGAAGTTCTGTTTTAATTGTTTAAATTATTATTTAACGCACAGAGGACAAACACAACATAAATACAAAAAAACAACAAGGAGGAACTGTCATAATTTTTTGCTCCATACTTTCAAAGTTAAATATTGCCGTAGTCCTTTTTTACAGAAAGTATTATAGTACTAATAGTACGTCAATTGATTTAAAGTGTCGGAGCAACTTTTTAATTGTTTTTTTTTTTTTAATTTAAAACACCATATTATTTTAACAAGAAAACATATTTCATTCGCATCTTACATATAGGTACCTAAGAAAATCTTAAACTTAAAATAAAAATAAGTGAACTGGCATATTTTGTGTGAGTATTTATTTGTTTTTTTTTTTTAGGTTTGCTATTGTTAAACAGTAGTGTGTCATCTGTAATCCATGATAATTTCAACTCGTATCAAAAAATCCATAGTTCGCGTTGTTAATCATGGGTTAAGCCGATCAGCTAATTTCGGTTGATTAACACCATTTAACCAGAATCAAAAACTTGCACTACTGTGAACAAACTGGCTCTAAGGGTAGCCACGCAATAACGTTAAGTCGTCGTAAATCGAAATTCTGATTTCGACAAGTGCACTCTATTGGTCAACAAAAATGATAATTTTGTTCAAACAAATATTGGAAATCTAAATATAAATACAATTTCCGGCTATACCAGTTAGACAAATGTAATTTTAATTTGTTAAATTGATTTTGGTTTTGAAAATTGTATTCGACATGTATATTTCTGTATTGTTAAAATAATTTTTTTAATATTTCATAATGAAGAAAGATCATCCCCATATAAACTTGTGAGGTAAGTTTTTCAAGATCATCAAACAAATATCTGAAGGTTGAAACCAACCCATGTATAAACCTATACCTATTGAAAACGACCTGATTACATGGGAGTAGATTTAAGTATTAAATACAAATTTCTGTATCAAAAAACAGCACTAAGGCAGCACTTTTCATCTAGTGTTCGACTTTAAACATGGATTTCCGTGTATTGAATTTTGACTTATTGCTAACGACTAAACTGGAGATTAAATTCGTTATTAGTATGCGGAATTTCTAAAATCTAGAGATTTTCATTTAACCTTAACACTAAATTTGATTATTAGTAAGGCCCTTTGTGTCTTTGTTCTTCACATTTCGAGAACTGTGCGTTCAACTAATAGACTTAAAAAGAAAACTACAAAATATCTGGCGATTATATTTCCTCGTGTAAATACAATTAAAAGAAACGTCAAACAAATATCCAGCTAAATGTTTCCTCATGTGAAAGAGGACTTAGCACTCGAGAGCTAAATGAACTAGTGAACTAAGTGTGTGAACTAAGTGTGTGAACTAAGTTCACTAGTTCACTAAAGTGAACTAGTTCATTGAACTAGTTCGTTCGCGAACTACACAAGCCTACGTTAAACTAACACAAATGTTTATCAACTCAGGTGGTGGTCACAGCTATAGTAAACAAATAAAAACAGAGCAATATCTAAGTCCCCTTTCACACAAAGAAACAAGTTGCTTGAGATTTTTGACGTTTTCTTTTGATTTCTTCTAAGATCTCATGTACTTTTCACACGAACAAACAAAATTGTAAGAGATTTTCCATAAATAGTCTATTACACTAAATTAAATTGTTAAAAAAAATCTCCTCAATTGTTGACCGGGTAGATTTTGTTCAAACCACTTACTTCGTGCCCATATTTCCTTATAACTGCAAGTTGCTAGAAACTCAGTTTCTCTGTGTAAAAGGGGACTAAAGAAAGATTTGCAGAAATTTCGGTTATCTTTTTATCAAAATCTTCGAGAAAAATCATTATAGTTTCCGTAAGAAGTTTACTTGACTTTAAATGGTCTGATCTTTGAAGTTAAGGTCCTGAGCTGAAATCAAGAAAATGCTACATTTTACTATATAATTTAGAGGGAGGTGTCATTAGGAGGAAAACTTTAATTGATTTTCTCTTTCAAATTGCAAGAGTTCAAACATTTTGAAACATTGCATGTTTTCGCCAAGATTGGTCAAGGCCCAGGAAAAACGCTAGACGATGAAAACATTTCAACTACTCGTGAGACATTTGGTAATAAAAACTTATTGAGCAAAGTTCAAGAAATACGCCGTAGGTATACAATAATTAATTTTCAAGATCTTAAAACTGTATCGTGAAATAACGCAGTGATTAAGGTATCGGACTGATAAGCGGAAGGTCTCAGGATCGAATACCGAATATACCAACTTTGGTTTAGGCAAAAGGGTACATAATATGTTACTGGTAAGGGCCTCTAGGTACTTTCAATAGTCACCTTTGCCAGCCCCTTGTCAGTATCTATATAAAACCTTCTATAGGTCCTCATTAAAAACGAGGATGTTTTTCCAGGCGGGTGACTAACTTCTTAATAGTTCTTGTCTGATCTTTAAGTATGAAGCACTTTAACTATGGCTTTTGTATAGGTTAATAGGATTAAAGACAAAATTATCGTGATTTTTATTTTATAAAAAAGATATGTATGTATTAAATACCACTAAAACAAAAAACATCGTTTTTGAAAAATTAATCTTTTTTACTTGCTCAAAAGGGCAAATATTGATTTCGTGTAGAAAAAAATTTCGAGGTTATAATCAAAACTAACACTACGATAATCGAGAAGTCCGAAAAAGTGGGTTTTGACATGCATGCCGTCCGTCGGTCTGTGCGTCTGTATGTCTGTGCGTCGGTGCGTCCACTGTAATTTGAGCTAGGGCCTAAACGGATGAACCGATTTGCATGAAATTTGGTACAGAGTATTTTTATTTGATTCCCTAGAGGTGAAATACGAATTTTTGTTTTAGCTCATCTAGAACGGGTAGCTGCCATACAAATATTTTGGTTTCTTCAAATTTTCTCGAAAACGGCTCTAACTATTTTGATTAAACTTCGTACCTGTAATAACCAAGTCAATTGTAAGAAAACTGCAAAAAACAGGTTTTTTCTCAAAAAATTCATATTACGGAATTAGGTATTCAACGTTTTTTTGAGAAAATGGTCTTATTTTTGTTGTATTCGCGTATATCTTTGCCATGGTTAAATCGATTTTGTTATGATTTTGGAATCTGATGCTTCTCAATAATTTAAACAATAATGCATTTCAAAATTTTTAAAAACATTATTTTATAAACAAAAAAAAATCAAACAAAAAATCAATTTTTTAGTGTTTTCGACTCGTTTAATATTTACTCGTTAAATATATACATCATGCATGTTTAATGTTGGGTTACATTCAGTATTTAACCACAAGAGCAAGTTCGTGCTATCAACTCGCGAATATTTTTTAAATTTAACTAAAATCCTATCTAATTCTAAATATATTGTTTTGTTACACGAAAAAACAAATTAGTGTCCATTCATTATTTAATTAAGAGGTTTATTCCCTATCAAAATAAAAAAAATTTCCTGTTTTAAAAAAAAAAATTCGTATAAAATCGTGGACACCATAAATTCGGGCATATGTATGACCTCTACAAAGCTCCGTCATTTTGAAAAATTAATATGTAGGCAGACATTTTTATGAGCCTTGAATATAAATGTACCTTCTATACATTTACCTTTGTACATAAATGAACTCTGGTACTTGTATATTGAACACTTTAATAAAAAAACGACTATTTTTAACTTTCTAATTCAGTTAAGTTTCTTTTGTAAAAATGACACAAGACACACCCCTTAGAGTAACTATTTGACTTTTTATTCATTATGTAGGTAGGTTTGTTAACCTTCTTAATTTTGAAATACTAAACATTTATTGGAATAACAAGCAAAATAAGTTTTTTTGGTTCATACCTATTAGCTTTTTTCAAAACTTTTCCAAACCAAAAAAATGACTCGCTACTCTTAAAAGTTTTTCATACAACTTCATGCTAATTATTGAGGCACAAAATTATCCTAAATTCACAAAACGAAATAGGTATGAAAATTAAAAAGAAAAAACGAATAACCTTGCTTTACAATCAATGATGGTAAATATACAAATCAATAGAATTTATCTTGGCACATACCTACATATGTGCATACATTTATATTTTGTTTGAATTTATAAATAAAAAATTGAGCTGAAATTCGTATTTTATAATACAGCGTAACTATAACCATTAAAAACCAATTAAATGACTAAGTCATCTGTTTCGTGAGAAATAATTTATGTTTTTTTTATTTAAATTTTTTTTTTTTTTTTTTTGTTCTTTGTTTAAATAACAAGGATGAGAGTTATTTTTGTATGGATTTACCCAAATTAGGTTATTCAATAAAGAGATCGGATATGCACACATAAAAACTCACAATGTCTTAAGCTTATAAACTTAAAAATCTCACTCAACACCCACCCACACTTAAGTAACAAAAATGAAATTCAAAAACCAGGAAGTAATGTCTACGTTTACGACGAAAAGGTTCACTGACCTCTAAATTATGAAGGTAAAATGCATTTATTCAAATTATATCAAATCAAAATGACATGTGAATCAGTCTTGTTTTCAATATCTACTTAAAATGCATCAAATCCAAAACAACCCGGTGTATTTGCTTCTGTATTGTTTGCTTCAATAATAATTCTAATCTCAAAAAATCAATAAAATTGAGAATACAAACAAATGTAGGTATTACTTGCTATACCCACTCTCACTTGCTCTTAACTCAAACAAAAAAAAAAGCACACACACCGACAACGACATAAAATACAAACAATGTAGGTACTTAGTTTTAAAAAAAAAATTTTGTTTTAATAAAAATATGTAAATATGATCCTTCGATCGCACAAACCTCAAGCTTTAGTTTTGTTGTTGTTTTTTTGCACAGAATTATCTTTTAGTTGAGTTTTTCTTTCCTCCACTTTTCTCCTATTCCACAGTAAATCCAAATCGGTACGATTGAAATATTTAAATTGGAAAGACAGAGAGCAGCCCCGGCACAATGAGATGTATACGCAATCAAATAATACGCAAGGCCGATTATGATGTCAAGACGGATTCACTATAAATTTAATTTTATTTATTTAGAAAATATGTAATTATTATTCTTAACGAAAAAAACAAATAACACTTCAAGAGTAAACAGCACTTAAACAGTCCGCGATCACAGCGGCGCGGCGCAGTCCTTAATGTCCACAGAGATATCGCAATCAAAAATAAAGTCAAGGCTGATGTAGGAATAAATATGATTCAGGGTCCCCGAAAGAGTGTATTGGAGAGTTGTGTCGTCCAGTAGAATAAAAAAAAAAAACGAATAATTTTTTGCACAAAAACGACCACACTTAAATAGCTGGTATAACAAAACAGAGTGATCTTGAGGGATTGACGGTTTATATTTTTTATTTTGTGTCAATATGTTTGAGTGTCAATCCATCATTGGCAAGGAGTAAACAATGAATTTATGACAGTCTCTTTAGCCAGACACGCACAAAATACAGCTTTCAAGATCACCGATCGATCGTGTCGACCAACAAACGATCACAACGACAACAAAATCGAATTAATTTAATTTCCGAATTTTGAATGAAAGAGCAAAGCAAACGAAATTTTCCGTATATTAACATACCAATCACCATTAACAAAATCGCCCGAGATATACACTAACACAATATTGGTGTCGGTTTAGTTACCGCCGTGTCGCTAGCGCTACCGCTGCGCTGCCACTACAACAACCAAATACATGTGTCATAATTTAAAAATACAACAAAAGCACAAAAACAAAAATAAAATAAAAATTATCTTATAGGTGTTTCTTTGCTTTTATTCTACTTTTCTACTTTCCGAAGGTAGATATCCCAAAGAATATTTAAACAACAACAAAAACCAAAACTAATAAATTTAAATAAAAATATGTAATATAATAATATTAGTATATCAAAAGTCCACTTGTTTGCTGCCCACTCACATAAAAAAAAAAAAAAAAAAACTAAACGAAAAAAGATAAATTTGTATCTTTTTTTTGTTCAAGAAGGTTTAGCTAAAAATCATAGAAAAATTAATCACCGAATTATTAGAAACGTCAAACAAAAAAGTATGGTTAAACTTTTCTTTCGAAATTTTGATTACATTTTTTTAAAAGATCAATTCTGTCGATCATAAAAAAAAATTATTCTTTGAATAAATTTAAGTTTGTTTAACCATTACCCCTTAGAAAAACGGCGCTGTAACGATCGAAACGATGCGATGTGCCAGACGAGAGGTTGGGCGTTTTCGTTTGCGCAGCGCGATATCAACTCTACAGCTGCTGAAGTTGAACTACTTGAACTGAATGATGGGAATTAAATTTTTGTGAGGTTCATTTAAAAATAAAGATACAAAAACAACAACAACAAAAAACGAAAATATAATAAAAATGAATCCACATTGTGCGGATACTTACAAAGATTACGCACTTTTGTATGGTTGTATATGTACCTACTTGTTAAGCTTTTGAATACAGTGAACAGTGCAGAAGCAGACACGTTGTATAGAAGAATTGTATGGCACCGAAGCTTTATTTTAACATAGAGTTGACACTTAAATAGAATTGTACTAGACCCATACTGTACATGCCTCTATTTTTGAACACTTTACAGATCAACGATCTCAAACTGAAGGTGCAAATTAAATACAACTTACATTCTTCGGTATCTATTTATGTGTAAATAAAACTATAAGTTGTAAAGAAATAAATAGTATGAATTCGATTTTTCACATCGAAAATATTTTTTAGGTAAATTTTGTAAGCATGAAGTTTTCTACAATTTTTGCAAACAAATTTATAACATAAACCCTTGTTTTTAGCTCAAAAGATTATTTTGATATATAAAGGGCCCACAGGGCGTATGTGGAACCTTTTTTTTCTATTGGATGATTTTGTTTGTACTTGCTATATAAAGCGAGGGCAATTTTGGGGTTTTAATCAAAACTAACAATACAATGATCGAGATTATTACTAAAAAATGGACTTCGTCATAATGCCTGTGCGGCGCGGCGCATATGTGCATCGGTGCGTTGTGTTCACTGTAATTTGAGCTATAGAGCATAAATTTATAGGTGATACTGGCCGAGTTCAACGCACATCTGAATATTCAGAATTCTGAATTTTTGAAGCTCTTGATTGGCCAGCTGTCAGAAGTCATCTGAATTTTCAGAACTTTTTCTGACAGCTGCCCAATCAAGAGCTTCAAAACTTCAGAATTCTGAATATTCAGATGTGCGTTGAACTCGGCCATTTGCTTCAAATTTGGTGCAAAGCATTTTTATCTGAAGCTCATCTAGAACCGGTTTCTTTTAAAATTTTCTCAGAAACGGCTCACTTTTTTGGTACTTTCCATTATTGTTCACACAAATAATTTAATATTGAGCACAAGAATTCAAAATTCGCATTGATTTCAACACGGATTTTAACACATCCAACTAGGATAACAATTAACAATATGCTATATGACTTTTCAAATAGATTTAGCTGCAATCCTAATGTAAAAAAGTCATAATACTTTTTATTCTTTTGAGAAGTCGTATGAGTTTAATGAGTGGCTTCAGACGATTTGATAGGATTTCCCTGAGAGGTCATAATATGAGAATTTATATGCCTATGCTGTTATCCTGCCTTAAGTTTTCTGGTGTATATTATTAAGTACTTTTTACTTTTAAAATTTTAAGTTGAAGACAAAACTATTCTTTAAGAAAACCGCTCCAACGATTTTTAATTTTTTTTTCATAAATTAATAGGTCATAAAAACTATTCTTTAAGAAAACCGCTCCAAAGATTTTTGAGTTTTTGTTTCCATAAATTTATTTGTTGTTCAATAATTCAGACGGCGGCGGCGTTCTTCATTTTGAGATTTAATCATTTTTATGAATAATGAATAATTATAAAATAATAATTACATTTATGTATATGCATAAAGGGATATAATACAATTCCAAAAATTTCAAATATCATTTGTCACATGTTTTGATCAGTGATTTTTGGAAATTTTGAAGCACTCTGTCTTTTTGTTTTTCAAACCAATAACTACAGAGAGTCTGACTTAAGACAAACAGCAAAATAGCAAGCTGAACGGCTAACAAAATACAAACTTTCACGCGAATAAAGCTGAATAAAAACGTTTTCAAAAAAGTCATCTGCATCAAAAATATATTTGCAAAATATTAGAAAACGCAAACTCCAAATTTCTTTTGCTAGAAAACATCATCTGCGGTGCTGATATGCAGTAAAACAAATTTAAGTGAATATATTATTCAAATATGTCAAATTTGCTTGCAAAAAAAGCAGATTGTATGCACATATATGTTTTATCTGTTTATTAATTATACAAGTTGTATAATTGAACACCGCTTGTCCAAATTGCCCCGAGAATGTGAGAATGATCAAATCAAAGTATTTCTGGTTTTCAGGCAGTATAGGCGTTTCGAGTAGCCAAAAGGAAAGTCCGTGCTCATGGGCTAATAGGCTAGAGGCTGGTGTTGTTTTTCGGTTTCGATGTGGATTTTGACTCGAATTATTGAATTCTTTACTTAACACATGCTATTGCGCTGAAATGTGTCAATTTCGTTAGGAAGATCTGTTCGATGTGCTAAATCGGAACGGATACATCGACTAAAAATTCTCCGATTTGGAATAAATTGGCGAAAAATTTCTTGTTGTATGCATCTGCATTCAATTCGATCGCTAATTTTGAAGTTTTTGCAACGGTTTTTTCAAATGTCATTTTGTGTTTGAAAGCGAAAGGCGTCGTTTTGTTTTTTTTTTTATTATCATCAGGAAACCCTTAAGTAAATATATGTTTTAGTCAAAAAAATTCGGCAAAACTTTCGAGTGTATCGAAGAATCGATGACGCCACAGTCTGTGCGATCGCCAGACTTGGTTTGTAATGGATGGAGTTTTATAAGTTTTTGCCCAATAATAACGATTAAAAACCTTATAGATAGGTATTCAAAGAATTTATTCTAAAAAAAGCAGTTAAACTAGAAATTATATTTAACGTATTCACAAGACTTATAATATAATGTTGGTAAACTGAATCATTATTACAGCACAGGGTTTAAAATCAATCAACCAATCAATAATTAATTTACTTAATTTCTGCCTGGTCATATCTTGTCTTCATCATACGTTTTATATATGATTTATAGTCATCGCCTGGGGCAAATGCTGGAGCTTTTGTTCCTAGTCCTGCTGAAGACGCACGTGCATCAGCCTGATAAATAAAAAATGAACAATTCAGTTCCGTAATTCGATCAAAGCTTAATTTAAAACTCACCTCGATAATATTTGTACGTCCTTGATTTTTTCGACCAAGCCCTTGTCCTTCAGACCATCCCATTTTCTGTAACAGGCGATTTCCGACATTATTCTCACCAATGGGCAAGGCAGGTGTTTGTTGCTGTCGTGGCTTACTAGATTTGGTCATATGTTTTAGTTCGTTCTCGAAACGCTCCTTACTGCGGTTTGGTGGAGGTGGGTCACTTTCCCCGTATTTCAAACGTCTTTCTTTAGCTCGATCACGATACCTGTGAGTGATGAAGGAAGGCGTATTTTACAATGATAATGACTCAAAAAAAAAACTTTGAAACTACTTACGATAACGCGTTTTGTTCATCTGAATCCGTTATGCCTCTTGACATATTGTACTTCTGAAGATTTTCTTTGTGTAAATTTGACATTTTCAAATGCTTGGTTAGAATATCTAATGATTGGAACGCTCTCTTGCACAGCAAACAAGTGAGCTTCTGGAAATCAACACAATCTTTTTCATTTTCCATGTGTGGTTGGTTTGTTTGTTGTTGTTGTTGTGTTTGTTGTTGTTGTTGCTGCTGGTGCTGTTGATGATGTTGCAAATTATCTTCATGCTCGTCCGAATCAGACGCATATGAGGGCACTAATTTACTTATGCTTGGACTTGCATATTCAGTAAGTTTTGGTCGATCCTTCTTCTCTAAAATTGAGAAACCAACATCTGCATAACCACTTCCTACTGGTTTAACTGTTGGTTCATCAGTTTTTTGAGGTAAACTTGGCTGTGGAGCTGCCACATAAACCATATCCTTCTTTTGGTTTAGTTGTTTAGCCCATTTTTCCATGTCTTTAACAATTTTCTTTGCCACCTTTACTTTGTCGGGTTTGTCGCGTTTGCTCTCCTTTTTAGGCTCGTCAAACTCGGGGGGCTTCGGTGCAGTTGGAACTGTTTCTTCTAAGGTATTTTTAACTGCTGCTTGTGCTGCTGCTGCTGTTGCCAACACATAAGTACTCTTCCGTTGATCCCAATAGAGGTATGTCCCGGTTTCGTTGTTGTAGTAGTACTGCGAATGCGCATCATAGTAAAGGCCTGTCGTAGGATCATAGTAATATCCTGATGTTTCGTCGTACTGATACAGCGATACGTCAGGTGTGGCTAGTAAATAAACACAAACATTTCAATAGAATAACAAAACAAACATAATATTACACTTACGATATTGTTTATCATCGTCGCCTTTTGGTGGAACAACAGTTGCTGCTGCTATGGCAGCTTTTGTTGCAGCTGCTGCTGCTGCCGCTGCCGCAGCAGCTTGTGTTGCAGTCGTCTCAATACTCTTCATCTTATTCTGTTTTCTTTGTATGGCTGACAATGCCACAGCTGCACCTGAATTGGCAGACTCCCCCAGCTGATTAACCGATGGAAGGCTTCCAAATTGACCATTTTTTATTTTCGTCATATAATACTGCATGTAGTATTTTAGGTAGTGTTCGTGTTCAGCTGGAGTCGAGGCATACACCGCCGCACTGTATTCAGCCAACCGGGGTACATCGGTAATTGTATACTGATATGTATTGGGGTCGACATTGGCAACATTCACCATGGAATCTTGAGATACTTTAGCGCTGTTCGGACCCCGAGATATTTGACGATTTTCCGAGTCCACACAATACGATATCAAAACTGAAAAACACAAATTGGTTGAAGAACAAAAAATCATTCAAGCCAAAGAATAAATAAATTACCCTCCCGGTTATCGATTTTTAGAGGTGGTTCCAGTCCATTAAGTGCATTATGCGTATTCATGGAATCGACCAAATTATCAAAATTAAGATAACAAATTCCTCGGGATGTCTGTGTGAGGGGATCACGGCAAACAAGTATTTTAGAGATTTTCGACACCAGAGTGGGAACAACTTCTTGCATTTTTGTCAGAACTCCTTCCTCATTGGTCAGCACATCCAAATTACGTAGCATTATTTCTTCATTTTATTTGCAGCAAGGTAGATGTTCATCATGTTGATGAAAGCAATTCGATAATTTTAAGAATTGCCCAGGTAGAAAAAATATGTTTAATATTTATATTTTTATTTTTTGTTTGAAAATTGTATATAGAGATGCTAAATGTTACTAGCGTTTTTTTACTTTTCGTTAGGATGTTGCTAACTTCATCGCTGCCTTCGCCACCCTTTTCGCTTTCTTCACGGGATGCGCAACATTTAAAGCATTTGTCACGTCTTTTGAAATTGAAAACGCCACACTGTTGAAAACAAAATTTTATTTTGAGAGAAATTTGAAAAAAAAAAATTAAAATTCTAGCTTGCAGTTCAATAAATTTGAAATTCAACAGAGGTAATTGTCGTATTAAATTTTTCAAAGCTCTTACTAAACTAGAGTAGGAAATTTTGTATATCAGTTTTAATTTTATAAATTCTACAGGGTGTCATTCTGTTTACAGTGCAATTCAAATTATTGATTATTTTCATTAACTGTTTTCAGCATGCCAGACCAGGTATTTTTTGTTCTCAAATTGTACGATATTTTTTAAGAAATGACTCCAAGCATGCCAATTTATAACAATTTTGTTTACAAGCGAACTCGTCCATTTTTTAAACTACATATTCATTTAGACTAGATTGTTTAAATCCCAGTTTGTAACAGCTACATATTATAACAGTTTTTCGCCATTAAAAGTAGGTGTGCATCAACGCGCTTCGTACAAACGGCCCTGCGGGGCTATATAAACACTACTTTTATAAGACAAACTGTTTTAAGTTGGCATGTCTAGTCTCACTTCTATGGATATATTATACAAAAAATCAAAATTGCGATAGTAGATTTTTCAGAACAGATGAGTATAGCAATATTTCAAAAAATAAAAAAAACTCACCTTTGCACAATACCAGTCCGATACTGTTTTATCTTTGTTAAGCGGCTCCTGCGAATAGCTTAAATGTATGACTTCCCGACTATGACCTGGCAACACCAATATGCCCTAGAAAAATATTGAAAAAAGAAAATGTCAGTAATCGATCTTTGAAAATTTTCCTGACTACACAGTCACCGCCGTAAAATATTGATTCTAGTCTCATTGTATCATTCCAAATATTGGCTTTTTAAGCAGCTCGTTCAACAAGCATTGTTGATATTTTCATAAAATATACAGCATATTATTTTCTTTTTTTTTTTTTCTTTAAATAATCTGGCTTAGCAGTTGTTTTTTTTTTTTCTTTTTTTTTAACAAAAAAAAACATTCAAATATTTTTTAAACTTATACAAAATTTTTAAAATTCTTTTTTTTTTTGTATATATGTGTATTAACCTTTGATTTTAAATTTTACTTGGTTTTAAATTGAAATATTAATTATTTTGTTTGTAATACGTTTATATCAAATAAGCAAAAAGAGTATAGTTGAACAAATAAGGAAAATAATATTTTTTACAACTGCACCAGATTCAAGTGATACCTGCTTCAAATCCATCCAGCGTACGGCTTCATCAACGGTTCTAAACTCGACGAAAGCAAAACCTCGAGATACACCTAAATTTTAGATAGAAGCAAACACAAAATTGTTGTAAATTTTATTTAAAACAAAAACGGTTGAAATTTTGGTTGTTGATGTTTTTTTTTATGTTTTGTGGTAGCCAATCTTGGCACATTAATTGTATTTAAGAGATAGAGAGAAAACAAAAGCAGACAAGGCGTGTTTATTGCCTGATGCAATACTTTGATCGCAATGGTAATGCGTTGATAAACAGTTTGCAATTGCATTGAGCCTTTTTAATTTATAATTTATGACTTGTTTATTACATTTGCATACCATTTACACACACGAAGATTTATATTTGTTTGACATATTAAAAACCGGTATACTTACGTACTTTGAACTAAATTTGAATTTTTTTCAATCGATTTTTTTTCATTTTCAAGGACTATTAGGATGGGATATTTGAATGGGATTTAATATTTGATTTAGTTTTATATTTATTCGACCATGCCTACCTGTTTTTCTTTTGCGAATAAGACGAATTGACGTCGCCCATAAGTCGCACTGCATTAAATCACTGCATATCTGTAATGAAGGAAAACGTAGAGATATTCACATGACAAATAATATACAAAATAAATAGAAATAAATAATATAAAAATTATTTACAATTGTAAATAAAGAAATTCACCCCCCCAGAACCTGCACTCGCTAGGGTCCATTTACACCGAGTACGACGGCAAATTCGGTTGCAACTCGTATCGGCACTTATTTTATTGAATTAAACAATTATAAAAATAAAAAATAATTTTGATATGTTGAAGACAGCATATCAAAAAAGTTGAATTTATGAATTGATGGACTTGTCATGTTGGTAGAGTATAGAATTAGTAGTTTCAGCTTCTCAACTTCTCAACTTATTATTAATTTATTTTCAATGGCTATGTTCTAAGTTCTATATTAGTTGAAGGGGGACAAAAAACCATATAAACGTTTTTTTTTACATATAAAAGGATATCCAAAATATATTTTGCATTCTTTCTCTAAATAATTATATATTATTTACATTTTGTTATCTTCCAAACACCACTGAATGAACAAAATATTTTCATACGCATAATTTTTGAATCTTTCCCAAGCTCTTCTACACAAAATCTGAACAAAATCGGTGGAGCCGTTAGCGAGAAAATAAAAATAAACAGTTCTGTAGAAGTTGATTTTAATGTTTTTTGTTAAATTATTTTGACGCAAAAGCAGACTTTGGCTTTAGCGATGTAAAATGTAAAATTTAAAATCGTTTCCACTCTCAAAACTGACACTTTTGGAAGCTTATACATACATACGTATTTATACAACTCTTTAAATATTCTTCACCACAAAAATTTATCAAATTTAAGAAAATATTATACATACATAGTTACTTACTTCTGCTTCAGTAACATGTTGTGCAAGTCCCCGTACTATGATAGTATTATTCGGAGTCTGATGTCTGTAGTCAAAATCGTGACTCATGTCCATGCCTTCATACCCATCGCTATTATCGTCTCTTTCAGGTGAATGATAGCGCTTGGGATGACGATGCCTCTGATCTCTGTACAGGAAATAAATATTATTTTTTCCTCTTAGAGAAGAGATTTACTTGTTTGATTTGTATTACCGCCTTTCTCGGTCAGCTCTCTCCCGATCACGTTCATATTCTCGAGACTTGTGTCTTTCATCAAAACGTCTCTCCATATCATCAATATAAAGAGTACCTCCACCGTTTCGATGCACACGGAAATCTTTTTCCCTGAGTTCTTCATATCGCTCCTCTTCAAATCTCTCTTCCATGTAACGAGCATCATTTTCATCGATGCGCTCGATGCGACCCATACCTCCTGCATGATGCATCATTCGTTCGTCCTGGTGATGATAGTCGTCGTATATAAGTTCTCGATAAAGATCATGTTCGGGACTTCGGCGACAATAACGTTCTCGGCTACGGGAACGTGGCATTGGAGGTGGTGACCTAGTTCTACGCCTGCGCTCATGTTCTCTGCTGCGGTTTCTGTTTTTTTCATTTTTTGAAGAATAAAAAAAAATTGCATATATGTATATTAGGAGATGCAAAATTTTATTTGTCATTAATTCCAGGATTTAATTTGATTAATCGGAAAATAAAAAAAAAAAAAACTCTTATGTACATACCTTGACCTGGAACGAGAACGACTATACCGCCTATGATCCCTACGGGCTCTGTGCCTACGGGGCGACTCAATACTCCTGGATCCTGTTATAATTAATTATTATTCATGGCTTTAACTTTTTAATTGATTTATTTTATAATCCAATTATTAAATCTAATCCATTTTATTTTTTTCACAACAAAGATGGCGAACGTACTTCGATCCATTTCCATGAATTTGTTAAAATTGGAATGCAGTTTAAAGCTGTTTCCAACTGTTTAGGATAAATAAAACTACTGTAATTAGTTTTTCTTTAAATTAATTTCAAAATTTGTTAATTTTAGTTGAAAAAAGTTTAATATTTTAGGATAATTAAAATCAATAGAATTTTTTACAAAGGGCAACGCGAAGGAAATTGTCCTTCGTCGGCAAAATTTGATGTACAAGAAATTTTTGAAGAAAAATGACAACCAATAATGAGTGCATTCAGAAGATTCTTGTGGACATGTTCAGAAGGGTATTTAAGGCCTGGCCAAACTAAGAGCGGTATGGCGGAGCGGGCAACATTTCTGCTCGTCGCGTTCTCTGTTGAAAGCGGGCAGTTAAATCGGTCCAGGAGAGAACGCGACAGGGGATTTTGAATTGTAGATTTTTACAAAGAATCCGACGATCACGCATCAAAAGGTGTATATTATCATTCCATTACCATTATAATATATAAAGACGTAACAAATATTTAGTTTCTCACTCAGTAAGTAGATCAGGGGCCCAATTCCGCAAGCGTGAGTTTTTTCTGTGTGCACAAAAATCAGTGTACACATTAAAGTATGCAATTCCGCAAGAGTGTGGTGCAATCTTTTTGACAGATAAAGTGTACACAGATGGCAAATTTATCCACGCATATTTTGAGCGTGAATAGAAAGTGTACACGGAAAATTATTCACACTTGCGGGATTGAGCCCCAGGAAAAATTAAATTTTGCCAAAAGCCGCGCAAATTTTTGAAGTTGGAGAAACGAACAAAATTCCAAGAAGTCCATTATCCGGTTTTATTTTATTTTTTGTTTATTTAATAGGTTCTTGTTTGTTTTATTTTTGCTTGTTTATTTAACAGATTTGGGCATCAGCTGTCAAAATTTGTCCAGCTAAATAATGCTTCGCGCATTGTTTTTCCGCGCAAAATTAAGTGGAAACTTGTTTACCTGTTCGCGTACAGCGGTTACAACTGTCAAATTTTCCGCTGGAGCTGCGTACTGATTGGAAAAAAAAACCCGAGATAAAATTTGCACTGCGAACAATTTTAAATGGGAGATAAATTTTGTCGTGATCTGCGTACTCGGCTTAACTTACCAAAAACTTTTTTTTCCTATAAGTTTGGACAACAAAAAGTTGCTGGAAACTCAGTTACTTCGGATAAAAGGGGACAAATTGTTTAAATTTGTAGACATAAGAGGTCTGTTTGGTAAAGGGAAATTTTTCAAAAATTTTCGGAATTTTTCACAATTTGATGTCAAAACGCATAAAAAAAAGAAACCTAGTTTTGGGAAACTTAGTTAAATTTTTAGTTATTTGTGAAAAATAGCTAAAAATTGTGAAAAATTTCACATTGCCAAACAGACCTAGTATGAACGTATAACTGGCTGAATAGCTTATTAAACTTATTTAACTCCCAGAGTAGCGTTCGCGGCTGCGTTTCCATTATATTCATTTCAACGAGATTTTATGTATTTTAAGGCCAGGAGCGCACATGCAACTAAACAGTTTGGTTTCGATTTTGAGCACTCGGAATTATATGAGACTCCGCCGGTTTATGTGCGCGGACTCTCATATAATCCCATAGTGCTCAAAATCGCAACCAAACTGTTTAGTTGCATGTGCTCGCCTGGCCTAACTTTGACAGGTGCGAACGCGCGTTCGATCGCGCTTTGATTGTGTTCAGCCAGTAATTCTACGTTTACTACCCCATCGCGTTGAATTCGACCAACTATTTTTACTTCTGAATTCACTCATTTGTTGACTGATGATCAAAAACAAAAACACTCTATATGAAGATACCAATCTCGGCTGTCATCCGAGTTTGCCTACAAGCTCATATAGGGGAAATTCAGGAGAAACACGCACACATATGCAGTAAGCGTACATCCACCACGCTTCATTTGCACACACATGCAGTAAAAGTACATTCACCACCAAAATGTCGGTTATTTACGAGTTTCAATGGGTATGTTCAAAAAGTATCATAAAAGGAGCAACGAGTTATCAAGTGCTAACCCAACCTTATAAGGATAAGTTTGTGGAAACAAATTGAACGTGAAAATTTATAATCAATTTAAGTATATTCGATTGTCTTTTGTCATTATTTGTTTTGTTTCTACGATTGTTTGGTATTGTATTTCGCTCTCGAATTATTGAAACAGACTCTGAACATGACAAAAAAAAAACGAATGTGAAACCAGAGAATCAACGCAACTGTTGTAAGACAACTTTAGACGTGTTTTTTTGCAGGAAGTGACTATACATGCCAATTATAACAGTTTTTGTTTATAAAATTACTGTTTATGCGGCCCCGCAGGGCCAGGGTCCTCCGCCGGTGGGCATAATTCAATCACCTAAAGTTTTCTTTTTTAAGTAGTGCGAAGCGCGTAAACGTACGCCCGCTTTTAATGGCCAAAAATTGTTATAACTGTTATAAATTGGCATGTCTCGTTGCAAGCCTGGAGGAAATTGATCGAAAAAAACTATGTCGCGTTGGGGCTAAGGAATTTACATGTTAAATGCAACAACAACTAATCCCCTCCAGGCATAGCTAAGAGCACATAATTTTCGGGGCTAAACTGTTTTAACGGCGTTAATTGCATATGTACTTCTAATCAATAGTTTTTATGGAAACTCCATTTTTTTCTGTGATGGCGTCGATAGATAATCCCCAATATCATTTCTTTTTAACCAAATCCCTCCGGGCTTGCAAAAAAAAACCGGCTTTTAAGAGCATTAAGGCTCTCCAAAACCAAAGCGAATACTTCAGAACGACGACGAAACTTTCGCCTGTCTTAATTTATTTACATGGAGATTAATGGGAGCACCCACATTGGCGCGATGCGAATCTTCGAACTATATTCAGTCGTCGCATATTCGCGCGAAAGTTTCGCTTCGGTTTGGGACAGCCTTTAAGGATCTGCCAAACCAACGCGAAACATTCGCGCGTATATGCGACGACTGAATAATGTTCGAAGATTCGTACCGCGCTAGTGTGGGTGCTCCCATTAATCTCCATGTAAATAAATTAACCCGGAGGCCACACGAGCCAGTACTGGCAAGCAAGTTGCAATACATACACATTTTTTCACTAACACATATAAACCCAAGCAACTTGCTCGTCAACTGGCTTGCCTTTTTCGAAGCCAGTTGAGCAGCCAGTAGAGAAGCAAGTAGGGCGTTCATTTTTTTAACTATAGTCAACAATCATCGTTCCTTTTATTTAAATTTCTGAATTAATTAGATTTTGTGCAAAAAATAAGTTAAAATAAATTTAGTGTAGAATTTGATTGCATTTTAAAAATGTTAAAATTCACTTTCATACGAAACTTGACATTGCTTGACAGAATATTTGACATTTGCGAATATTTCGTTACAAAAAACCAAAAAGCTCTAAAATTGCCCTTTTCAAAAAATAAAATTTCAAATTATTCGGATATATAGAGGTTTTTTAATCCATTGACATCGTAGACATCCTTTAATGGAATTTGAAAGTCTATGGCTCGACAGATAGGAGACAAATTATATTTGATCCTGTCGTGAATATTTTGTTCCAAATGTCAACCGATTGCCCTCAAAATGCATTTTTCCGGAGCAGAAAAAAAATGGAAAAAAATTCGGATTTTCAGAGGTTTTTTAATCCATTGACATCGTAGACATCCTTCAATGGAATTTGAAAGTTTGTGGCTTGACAGATAGGGGACAAATTATATTTGATCCTATCGAGAATATTTCGTTCCAAATGTCAACCGATTGCCCTAAAAATCCATTTTTCCGGAGCGGAAAATAAAATGGAAAACAATTCGGATTTTTAGAGGTTTTTTATCCTTTGACATCGTATACAACCTTCAATGGAATTTGAAAGTTTTGTGCTTAACAGACGGATAGCTAACAAAATGTATTTTGACGTCTGTAGTTTTTTTTTGGTACATGAATTTTTGTTAGAGTATATGTTATTCCCTCTTATGTTTCGTTGTCCATAATTTCAATTATTAAAGTTTGTTAACCATTTTTGCATTTTAAAAATCTTTAAAAATGTATTTTGATTTTTTCAATCCATTTTGTTTGAAAGATCAACCAAAATTGTTTACTATAGTAGAGAAAAAGAACGACCTACTTGCAAGCAACTTGCTTGGCAAGTGGAGTGCCACCTACGTCACAGCCAGTACACAGATACGAATTTGGCAGGCAATGTATGAACCCAACTTGCTTGCCAGTACTTGCTCGTGTGGCCTCAGGGTAAGACAGGCGAAAGTTTCGTCGTCGTTTCGAAGTATTCGCGTTGGTTTGGGAGAGCCTTTATGCTATGTATATGCGAAACCAATAGAAAACTATCGATGACCGAAATTTTAATGTATAAATTCTAACTTATCGCGTTATTTATTTTATTACAGACTTTTCTGTTAAATGCCAAAGATTTAAAAATCATTGTGTAACAGCGAACTACTTACAGGATGAATTTTCAAAGAAAAATTAAAAGAAGTTTCATCACGTGAAATTCGTAGTGTAATAGCAGACTTAGCACCATTAAATTGGTGTTTTTTTCAACACATCCCGATATCCCACCTAACATCCGCCATTTTCATGGTGAAAAGCTGGTGAGTTGAAATTTTTTTAAAGATGGCTGCGTTATTTGCACATACAAAATGGTTGTTCTGGGAAAACAGAACAATCCCACCCCGTTAAATTGTTGTTGCAATTCACATCTATTCATGGACACAAAACGAAATTACAAAAACAACAATGTAAACAAATGGGTTTTGGAGGGTGATACGTACGAAAGATTGGTATCTTCATATAGAGTGTTTTTGCTGATGATGTGATGACAGCTGATGGTATTTATTTGTCGTTATCGTTATACATTTCCGTAAAGAAAAAAAGAATTTATAACGAGAAAAACAGTGTTTTTAACAGATAATTGATAAAACAAATAGAAAGAGGCTCATTTAAAGTGCTCTGTGCTGATTGTAAGTCAAAATTTGCACAAAATTATTTTTTGGATTAGTGATTCATAGATGCGATATTTTTTCTTGTTTTAAGCTTTCACCACCTTCTGTTTTTTTTTCTTATTGTGGGCGTTAAAACCTAATAAATGTCTTCTCCTTTTAAATATTGTAGTCTATGCTGTTCAGTTTAAGAAACTTAACTCAGTTATTTTATAAATATCGTATCATTCGCAGATGGATGGGCGTAGCATAAATAGCGACGTTATGGGAGACAATGAGACGTCACCGATAGCTTCAGCACGATCAAATATGTTTCAAACATTCGGATCTCTATTCGGCAGTGGAGGCAATGCTCCGATGCGTCGTCCAGCAACACCACAATCTGCAGATGGCTATGTCGAATTCGGTATGACAGATCCAGAAAGAAACGGACGAACACTGGGAACATTTGCAGGAGTATTCTCACCTGTGGCTCTTTCCATGTTCAGTGCTTTAGTGTTCATTCGAGTTGGTAAGTCCAAATTAAAAATTAACTCAAAGTATTTAAATGACTTGAAGAAACTTATAATTAAAATTATCTTACTACCAAGTTTTTACTTGCAGTACATATAGGTACCTACGTAATGTAGATTGACAATACAAAAATTTCAAAATTGTTGATAGAGAATGGTCTTGCAAGTGGTGGAAAGTTTACCCTTGAATCATGCTCGAACGGCTGTACGGATTCAAATGAAATTGGGCATAGAACCAATTATTAAGTGCAATAGGTGATAATATACTTTTTTATAATGGAAAGACGTTGCGGGGACCCAGCGAAGAGTGCTAGTAAATAAATAAATAAACAAAAATAAAATGTCATTAAATAAAATAAATCAGCCAAGTAGAACACTATGTAGCACTGGTTAATTGGACTTGTTTAATTATTAGTTCAGTAGCAATTAATTAACAAAAATTGGGGTTTCATCCAGGTGATCTCACTTGGAGTCATCAGTTGACTAGTAAGAACCTCCTGAGTAAGCGATTTTTTTTTTGTCAAGTTCGCATCATCTTACTTAATCTATCAGTTAGTGCTCATTTTAAAAATGCCGCGAGAAAAAAAATTGAAATTTAACGAAAGGCGCCGTTTCAGAATTTAAACAATAGGTATATCGAAATTGGCTGTGTTGGATTTTTAAATTAAAATTATTTTCAGCTCTGCAAATGCTAGTAGAGTAACATGGCTAACTTTTAAATTTTTTCAGGTTTTATTGTTGGCAATGCAGGACTCTACGTAACACTCCTCCAGTTCGTTATTGCATATCTAATCTTGCTATTTACTGTTGCATCTGTGTGTGCCATTTCCACAAATGGAGCAGTTGAAGGTGGAGGGGTATATTGTAAGTACAAAATGATGATGAATTCACAATGGGACCTCAAAAATATCCTTTTTCAGTTATGATTAGTCGAACTCTCGGATTGGAATTTGGAGGTTCTATTGGTACACTTTTCTTTCTGGCTAATGTTGTTGGCTGTGCTATGGCTATAGCTGGTTGCACCGAAGGTATTGTGGAAAACTTTGGTCCCGGTGGGTATTTTACCAAGGGTGGTAACGGCATTCCTGACGGACCGTGGTGGCGATTTTTATATTGCACCATCATCAATACATCTATGTTAGTTGTCTGTTTAATTGGAGCTGCAATGTTTGCTAAAACATCCGTTATGATTCTGGGAATTGTCACCATATGCTTGTTTTCAACTTACATAAGTTTTCTTACCAAAGGTAGAATGCAGGTGAGTAATACGTCTAGTTTTCATTCATTTTAAATGAGTGTGTTGTGTGAATCATTTTTTGAAATATTATGTGCATTCGAAAAAAAAATAATTCTTTTCGAAAGCAGATAACATAGTTATTCATTCCCTTGAATTTGATAAGAATTTATGAAATAGCTTACCATTATAGGCTCATTGGCTTCGTTCGTTTAACTTTTCCGAGGTTTGCTTGACAGCCACAAGAGTCTGTATGGATAAAGCGATCAAATGTTTTCTTTTGTGCAAAAGATTTGCTTCAAATCTTTATGCAAGTCTTTCGCACAAACGAAAACGTTTGATTGCTTTCTAGATACAGAATGTCACCCCTTTGTTGGTTGTCAATAGTGTTGTTGACATTTAGAGGAAGAAACAAGAATTTTTGTGCTCTAAATTAAAACTTAAAAATCGTTTGAAGAACTTCAAAAGTCTTCATTTTCTATTAATTGTGATTAAATTTAAGGCTGTCCCAAACCAACGCGAAACATTCGCGCGAATATGCGACGACTGAATAATGTTCGAAGATTCGCATCGCGCCAGTGTGGGTGCTCCCATTAACCTCCATGTAAATAAATTAAGACAGGCGGAAGTTTCGTTGTCGCGCCGAATGTTTCGCGTTGGTTTGGGGCAGCCTTTAATTTGGAAATGCTTCACCGCCCTTGTCACTTTGACAGTTTATTCGTCTGACTGTGTGTGCGGTCCACTGGACATGAACGATGTCGAACATCATAAACGAAATCGCACCAATAATTCGATTTGTATGGATGTGTAGCTGCATGGATATGCATTTTGTGCTTCCATTGGTTTTTGCCTAGACACGTTCATAATCCGACCATCGTTCATACCAAATTTGACTGTTAAACTTGTATGTTCATATCTTTTTTGGAGATCTCAATTCAAATTTTTGTATATGGCTTACTTGAACTTGAAACCTATATACAGAATAAAACTAATCGCTAAAATTATTTTTCGGTTTCTTAGGTTAATATTCCTGAAGATAATCATTTGCCAAATATATCGCATGTTTTTAACTACACCGGCTTATCAATGGAAACCTTGAAGGGAAACTTATACGAAAATTATGGACCAGATTACACTTCTGGTGGAAAAACTGTTAACTTTGCCGTTACCTTCGGTGTTTTATTTGCTGGTGTAACGGGTATTATGGCAGGAGCTAATATGTCTGGCGAACTAAAAAGCCCCTCACGAAGTATTCCTGTTGGAACATTATCTGCTGTGTCGTTTACCTTCGTTTGTTATATTATTCTATCTCTATTAATGGCACTTACCACACCGCACAAACTTCTATGTAACAATTACTTATATCTAATGCCAGTTAATTTCTGGCCTCCATTCATAACCATAGGAATTCTCACAGCGACTTTTTCAACTGGCTTAAGTAATCAAATTGGATCGAGTCGTATTCTAGAAGCTTTGGCAAAAGATCAAGTGTTTGGTCCTGTTTTGAATTTTGTAACTCGTGGAACTTGGAAGGGCAATCCAATTGCAGCTGTACTCACTAGCTGGATTTTAGTCGAAGCAATTCTTCTCATAGGATCAATGAACAGCATTGCTCAAATCAACTCTGTGCTCTTTATGCTGTCATACTTATCGACGAATTTAGCTTGCTTGGGAATTGAACTCACCGGTGCACCTAATTTCCGACCACTCTTCAAATATTTCACATGGCATACGTGCTTGATTGGTTTGCTGGGAACACTTGTGATGATGTTCGTCATTAATCCAATATATGCATCATCCAGTATCATTTTGTGTTTGATTCTTGTAATTGCTCTGCATATCTTTTCGCCAGCATCACAGGGCACCCAATGGGGATCCATCTCGCAAGCTTTAATGTTCCATCAAGTGAGGAAATATTTACTTATGTTGGATCCACGCAAGGAACATGTGAAATTTTGGCGACCGCAGATGTTACTCTTGGTATCTAGCCCACGTTCTTGTTGTCCCCTTATTGATTTCGTCAACGACATGAAAAAAGGTGGTCTGTATGTGATCGGGCATGTTAAGGTCGGGGATTGCACTGCGATTACAGATCCAACCATTGAAGAAAATCAAATGTGGCTTTCACTGTTGGATCACATGAAGGTAAAGTGTTTTATTATTTGTATAAGATAAAGAAAAAGAAGAAGTGGTATCATTATCTCGGACAGGTCAAAGCCTTCGCTGAAGTGACTCTCGCCAATTCAATCAGAGAAGGTGTACAACACTTAATACGTTTATCTGGCATTGGAGCTATGAAACCCAATACAATTATAATGGGATTCTATGATTCACAAATTCCTAGGGATTTCTTCAACCTGTAAGTAGTTATGAATTTCTTGTCCTTTTTTTCTTAATAAAATATGTTTGCATTCAAGTGAAAATTCATCCTACAAAACTAAAGAATTCAACAAAGGCGAATTTGAAGCCTTTCCTATTCGAAATACCCGCGAAGAGAAACCCATGAGTACCCAGGAATATGTAGCAATTATCTGTGATACATTGAAAATGAAAAAGAACATTTGTTTATGCAGACACTTCCATCAACTGGATAAGAATTTCATTTCAAAGTAAGAAGTCGATATTTATTATAATTTAAATTTTTTGTTTATTTTTTTTTTAATTAAACTATAGGAGCAATCATATAAAATACATCGATGTCTGGCCAATTAATGTTTTTGATCCAAAGAGCGCCAATCCATTTGATGTTGTATCGTTGTTTATGATGCAACTAGCGTGTATCATCAATATGTTACCTAAATGGAAAAGACTGACGCTTCGTGTTTTTCTTTGTGAGGCTAATGAAAGTTCATCTAATATAAGGTTTGATTTTGTAATACATAGCGATTTTATAAGATTTAATATTAATATGTTATTTGTTATTTATTTAGCTCATTCGATACTCAAATTCCACAAATGGATGTGTTTCCTAAAATGAAACTTCAACAATCGTTGAAAAACTTACGAATTGTTGCTGATATATTTGAGGTATGTACTAGATAAGAATGTATGTGAAACCATTGAAAGCTCTCATGCCAATGGTGGATTGGAAAGTTTTCTTGTTTGTTGATTAAGACTGAAAACACAACCAATCAATCAAACCATATTTGAATAACAAGGCAATAAAACGTGTCTCTTTTTTCCTCATTTGATAGTCGATAAATACCGAAATTTTGTAAATGAAAACTTAATTTATAAAAAAACTGAACAACTATACGGTGATAATTATCAATTTTCTTGTAATTCACAACGGTCTGCACTATTCGCAATGATCAAAAATTTTATCAATTCGGTTGTTAAAGATCGATTTTTAATATTTATCAATTGATGATTGACAATCGTAATAGGGGTGATTGTTGTTTCAAAAGTCGGAATTGAATGTTTTGAGCGATCTAGTGTGTTTTCAGCCCAAGGAACAAATTAACATAGTCGTAGAGGGATAGGTGGTGCCCCTAAAACAGAGATAAAGAAGTAGCTTTCAAGTAGCTGCAATATTGTTTAGAGGTGTTCCTAACTTATAAAACTACCATACATTTTTATTAGAGAAGTTCCATATAAACCGACACTCCTCAACTAATAAACACTAAATATGACTGGCAGAATTAGGGAAAATTTATTGAAAACAAAAGCTTCAGTCACATTTTTAATGAAAAAATATCGTACATTAATTTTGTTATCTCATTTCTTATTTCCTTGCTCTAGAAGCATAGTTTGTTGTTGTTTGTCGATTTTATGGCTATTAACTATTATTTTTTTAATATAGTATGGTTTTCTTTTTTGCAGATAGGAGAATGGAGCAAAAACACTGATTTTGTTCGTCATGCATCAATTCTCAAACAGTTTACAAACTGTGCGGAATATGATAGTGAACCAATCACTGAAGAGAATCTAAATCGTTCTAAGTTGTACATGCAAAGGTAAGTTTACGATGTAATTTTATTTGTTCTTAATATTTATTTTGTATTTGCTATTGTAGAGTTAATCAAATCATTCGTGAAAGATCAGACCAGACAGCTGTGTCTTTTATCTATCTCGCTGCACCACCAAATACTAACGCACCTCACTGGCAAGAACGTAGTGAGCGTTATATGGAATTGCTTTCCGAACTAACAGCAGAACTCCCTCCAACAATCTTAGTGCATGGTATAAGTACTGTTACATCAACTACTCTCTAAATCTACTAAATATAATATGCATAACTACTCCTAAGATATTATCCATAGATTATAAGGACCTTATCAGCATATATATACACAAAAGCTAGAAGCTATTTTATTTTGACATGCACGTTTATTTAATTAGGAAAATATATATGTATGTATACATTTTTTTTTTAATGCAGATGTAATCAGGAATTTATATTTGTATTGAAATATTATGTTGGGTTACTTAGTTAAAAATTTATGTTTTATGAACTTTTTGCGAAAACCTTCATATAGGTAGCCAAAAGTTATTATAACTCATGTGAATTGATCTTTGAACAGTATTGAGATGATGTGTAGATTTTTTCTAAATTATTGTTATAATTATTAATTTCTTTATATGTACATATGTACTAATTTTGATTCAAAACATAACTAAAGTAATATTTTTTTCTTCTATCAATAAACATGACCTATCAATAAACATGACGTACCTAATTGAAATTCTCCTTTTATATAATTAAGTATGTACTAAAGAAAGAGTATTTTTTTTTTTTGCAAATAAACTAACATTCCGTGTACACCAAAATTTGTATCCTTTTTTATTTTACATATTACCGCTTACACTGGACACAAACGGTGCCCGGATTATGAACATGTTTAGACATGTCGAAGAAAAATACTTCTTCAATACGAAACGAGCACTATTCAATGACACCGACATTATCAAAAATTTTTTGTTTGAAAAAATCCTCTTTCAGTGTGGTAATTGTGCACGAACTTGCTCTTAAATGTCAATTTCTTCGGATGGAAGTTTTTTGGGGTGAAACATTCAAAAGGGCTGCATTTTTGCTAAAACAAAGAAACTTAAAAATTTCCTTTTAACAATCAGCCCTTGCCTAATAATGGAATTCGTGGTAAAGGATAGTATGTCGCCGGAAAAATGTATTGTTATAGTTTACGCATAGTAAGACCATGCGGAAACTTGTTTGCAGAATCACACATTATTAACTTTAGCTTATTTTTCCGAGATTTAAATTTTTTTGTATAGGATAAAAGCTGAAATGAGATATAGCTGAGAGTTAAGTTCGACTTATTCTCTACGAGAATATTCTTGTATGATGAAAGATTTTCCGTCTCATGTACAACTGGTAAAATCATTTTTTTTTTTTAAATTTTCTTTTATTCTAGATAAAAACAATTATTCTTAGGTATATTACAATATTCAGTTCAGTTCAGTTCAGTAGTAAAACGTCAAAGTTTTACCTATCGCATCAAACGCAAAAAGAATGCATGTCGACTATGCTTGGAATCAATTGGCAAATACTTTTCATAGAAACCCAAAATCACTTCTTCAATCTTAAATCCGAACTTCTGATAAAGACATACAGCTGGATTAGTTGCAGATACATGTAAAGTAATATCTTTGCTCATGCACGTTTGAATCAAATGGTACAGCATGAAACTGGCAATTCCACATCGTTGCCAACCAGGACGAACGGCCATAAATGATATGTAGGCTTCGTTGAAGCCAACATCAGGCACTAAAAACGCACAACCTACTACTAGTTTCTTATAGAGAGCGACGACACTGAAGTCTGGATAACTTAGACACTCGGACACTGTTGATGACAAAAAAAATATATATGTATCAAACAAAAAAATAATTAAACATCGTAAAAGCCATTTAACTGTCAATTCCAGGCCAGAAGTTAGACTGCAACAAAGCATTTACAGCAGCAATATGATTTGGACGAACATAGCAGAAATCGACAGTCGACCGTTTGGGAGTTTTTCCAGTGACGCTGTGTTCTAGCTCGCACATAAGTTTCATCCATGGAGGAAAACATTTGGTATTGCGATAGATGAACGGATGAAGAATCCGCGAAGTGTAGGGCGATTCAAAAACTTCGTAATGAAAAGATCCCGCTATTTTGGCATGAAAAGAAGTCATTGGCGTTTGATTTGAAGTCGAAATAATCTTAAGGAGTTGGGAAAACATTAATGATAGTTCAAAATAGTTATTATTTATCGAAATTAAAAAAAAAAAAAAAAAACTTACCTGATATCGGTCCAATATGTGAGCCTTCGATGCCAATTCAAGCTCAATTTTGCTTTGTATATAAGCGTCTACATTAAACAATGGCTTTGAATAAGCTCTTCTAAATTCTCGAACAACTAATTTACGATAAAAACGTCTCACATAAGTCGGAACTTCAATCTTACACTGCTGCTCCAAGCTCAATATGTTACGCAGCTTGTTATACAATTCTTTTTCTTCATATTCACTCATTGGAACCAACCTAAAAAAGATACAAAGACCATAGCTAGTGTAACTGTTTACGAAGACAAATTTTTAAATTACCTTCCTTGCATGAAAAGAGATTCATTTTCTAGACTCTCTTCATCATCTTGATTTTCTCTCAACCAAGGAAACTCTCGTTTTGGATGTTTTGTAAATAAGCTCTTGCCACAAACTTCCACTGGTTCATCATCGTCCTCTTCAACTTCGTAAGAATCATTTTCAGATTCACTTGCAGGCTCTTCTTTGATTGTAGTATCTTCGGAATTTGTATCGGCTGCATCCATTTGTTGGTAGTTCGTTACTTGAAGGATTCGGGGTTGATATATTGCATAACTTGTATTCTCTGCAGTCTTAGAATGGCTAAAAAGAAAAACATTTGAACTTAATATTTATAAAAGCCTCCTAATGTACAGAGTAAATATTATCACCGCTTTTACATCTATGAACATCTTCAAAATATACCATTAAAATTACCTTGCTTGTGGAACGTCATCTTGATCCAAATTTTCTGAAAAACTACCCAACTTTACATCATTACTTTTTGTCGGACTAAGATCAAAAAAATTCGAATTATCTGTTGTTCCTATCAAAGGAAGTAAATCATTTTTCGCTAAATCATCTGTTTGAATGTCGTTAAAAATTAAACCATCCGAAGACAGATTCTCAGCTAAAAAATCCATTAAACTAGATTGCACTGAATTCAAATGCTTATCCTCTTCTTCTTCTTGTTCCACAGTTTCGACTTTTATATTCTTTGCTGGTTTAGTTTTTGGCTTTCTTCCCATGTAAGGTCTGAAAGTAAAAAATATAATTTAAATGGTACGTTGAAACATAATCTGTTCGTTCCTTACAAAGTTCTGCTGCAATGTTCTTCATCATCGGAATCGGGACGACGACGTTTAACATCGTCAGTCGTTGAATTCGAATGATCACTTGAGTAGCTGATTTCTTCGAGACTTCGTTTGTCGTTTCGAAGTTGCTGTCTTTTCTGGGAAAATTGTTCATCTGGGAAATATTATTTGCTGTAGATGGTGTAAGTTGGTTCTTTTCTAAATGACTTACATAGTTTCATATAAAATTTCGGTGTTTGGTTATAAGTCAGTTTCCACCATCCGGATTCTTGAAATAATTCTTGACCAGATTGAAAGAATTCGGGACTGTTATGCGATAGAGCTCCTGAGACTGAACCAATCCACTTTTTTCGACGTTTTCTTTTGTTTTCAATGGAGATATGTAGATATAATTTAGTTAAGCAGTTTTCAAAGATTCCACAAAATAAACTTACGTGTTTGGTTCAAATAAGTGTTCCCAGTGCTTATCAATGAAACTCACTATGTGAGTTCTCCAATGAAAATGTCCATGATGACTGAGACCATTGGATTTAATCGATAGATTGTAGATTGCCATTGTGATTACCATTAACCTGGAGAATGGTACTTCAATATTTCTTGCCTTAAACTGGATGTCATCATAAATATTACACTTACCACGGCAGCTTTTGTCGCACAAACTGTTCTTGTTTCCCTTCAAGTGTTGAGCAATTAGTACATGTAAATATGAAGAAAACATCACCAAGAATATCCCCAGGAGTACCTGGGCGTTTCAGACATTTGATGTGAACACTTGATTGGCATATTGTGCAATCCAGGAAGTCATCACTTTCAATTACTGCTAAGCAGTAGGAGCATATTTTTGGAGCATCTGAGTCCATAATTTACGTTTTCTTTGTTAAAAAACAAAATTTTTGTATTAAAAACAAAAAAAATCACTAGACCACGCGAGGAGACGAAAGGAGGCAAAACCAACACATCACACGAACACACCACCACAAAAGTCAAATGTCAAAGCCAAAATTGACAGCCACATGTTAGCTTTGTTCAATGCGATTAGGCTTTTCCAGAAACTATCTTTGTCTTTTCTCTTTCTAATTTTGACATAAAAATATGTAGGGAAAACAAACAAACGACCAATCACAATCACAGGTTTTTGTTTTCCCTACATATTTTTGTGTCAAACTATTGATTTTTTTTTTTACTTGTTTGGCACTGAAGTCTGGTGGATGTTCCAAATTAGGAAGTCTGCCCAGACGTCAGTCGCAAGCTTGTCAGAGGTTAAACAAACTCTTTGATTGTAGGTGTTTTTTTGCAAGTTGTTGCGAGGCAAGAGGAAGGGATGCGTTGGACGATGATAGGGCAGGAAAAAGGAAGAGGAAGAGTTTGGAAAAGGGAAATGGAATGTTCAGTTCCGGGGACGCGGCCTGCTTGCTATGCGCGGCAGTAGCTCGTCGGAATGGGGGGATCTTGCCCCCGAAACTCAACCTCACCCGCAGACAAAACATAAATCAGGCCAGAGAAAATTATCAAAAATAAGGACCACGGACTGACAATCGCCACTTCTAGGGTACTGCAGGTGTTGTTGCAGTAATGCCAACCCACCCAACCATGATATCCGTTGGCAATTTTAGATATCCCCAACAATGTCGACAACCAGTTTCCGGTCATACCATCTTCACCGAAAGTATTGGGCTACCATCCACCTCCCTGAAAAAAAAAACTCTTCTCAAAATATCATGTTTCGATTAAACGAAACAAGCAAACACAAAAATTTCAACCAACAATGGCGTTTAAGAAGTTTTATTGAAATCCTTTCAAATTGACATAAAGTATGCCCATAATATATGTAATATGTGACAAAAAAAAACAAGGAAGCTATCATTGACTTTAAAAAAAAACTTAGTTAAATCTTTGTAACTGTTATATAAATTCTATAGCAAATTTGGAGAGATTAGACAAAATTAACAAACAAACTAAGAAAAGGTATTATTCAAAATGTGACGGAGGTATTTCCTAAGAGATGTGTTGAACGTACCCTTTTTGGTACGTACTTGATATAGGTAAGTTAAATAAGGTTGACGAAAGTAAATTTCCCTACCTCGATAGAGCTCTTTAGAGGAGGACTGGTTAGACAAAAAGGTATATGAAAGACGCGATCAAAAATAAATCAGGAAACACTACCTAATCACTTACAAACAGTGTTGGAAACAAAAAAAACTGATTAAATTGAAAGGAGATATAAACCAGAAAAGTTGAACAAAAAAAAAACTTCAACGCCGCTTAAAAACTAACAACAAAAAAAACGTAATACTAAATTTTATCAGGTGATTTCACTGCCGAACAAAATACCCAAGTACTGGAAATTCTTTCCAGCGGTATTTCTATTTTAAAGTTTAAATTCGGTTATCTTTTACTACTATGCTACTCAATTTTCATCGATACGGAAAATTGGAGCAAGTATCTTTTCCCCGTTAGGCTCCTTTATATAATATGTACTAGGTATATTCTCGAATATCATACGTATTTAAACAGCCAATGTTTTTTTTCTTTATAGAACTCACTGTGTTGCGGTTGGACTATACCACCTTTTTTTTTTTTTTTTGTTCCGAAAGAACGGACTTATGGCAGCAGGTGTACTTCAGGGTCTACCTCGTTTCAGCGTTTAAAGGATGGCTGAAAACCTGTACCGATAGGCATCCTTTGTGTCGGAGATCCACCAGATTATCGCAGCGATTTCGGCTTCGTAGTGTACCCTCCAGGAAAAACCCAACTGCAGACGATAATTGGCTATGTTCAAATTAAAAAAAAGGAAAACAGCATAAAGTGTAGAGAGCACCGGGTCCCATAAAATAATGAGGCGGCCCAGTATCGGGGAGATCTTGGACCGCCCTGAATTCACGATTATGGCTGTATGGCAACCTATAAAATTTTTCCAGTTTTAGCATACAATCAAAAAAAAAAGGTTCCTTGCAAAACTCACCCTAGTGTTCTTTTTTTTTTTTTTAAATGTTTTTTCTTACGTAGTATATTATATACATATGTACATAAATTGGAGATGCAAAAGGCACGATTAGTCGAATGAAACGTATTTCTAAATTTGAAAAAAAAATGTATCTTTACAGTTAACTTCAGAAAGTTATTACTACAAAAAAAATATATTAATAAAAGATGAAAATTACCACGCACCGTATACTTAAATGAAATCTAGCTTTTATTTCTTTTCTTTTCTATACTAAAATTATCGAGTACCGACTATGTCTATAGAGCTTAAAGGCGTTTCGCTCTTCTTCGACCGTTGAAGGAAATTGTCCGTATGACCGTCGGCCAACAGTTTCATTTGCGGTACGAGAATCATCCGACTTCATTTCAGCTATTCCTCCTACTTTATTCGCATCATCCGATGTCCATCGGTCCCTCAACCTCTAGTTAGTATTCGTTTTTTCTTTTTTTTTTTCCGAAATGTCAATGTAGTTGTGAGTTACATAATTTTGTTTGCTCCTCTAATGGGTATTTCAAAAGACGTCTTCTCTCTTTTTATATTGCTCGTTGACTGCTAGATGGCGCTGAGCAACAAGCTAATTTAAATTTTAATACTCTGTTTTCACTAGCCTGATTTCTCATTATTCTTCTTTTCTTTTTTTTTTTTCCAAATAAAAGATATCGGAAAACTTGAAATGTTTTTTTGTTTTATTTTTTTTCAACAACCTACGACATTGGGAAAGAGTAAATACTGAATTTTGGGTTCTACCTTCAGAGTGTGAATTGGTGGCTTCTATTCTTTAGTCTCTTCTTGACTTTTACCTAAACATACTTAATTTTACGTCCAAGAACACAGTATTATCCCTTTTATATGTCTAATGGAACGATCTAATAGACTGCTTTTAAACCATGCAATTTCTTCTTGCGATTTTTAAGCACATCGGCGAGGGACGTATGTGGTGGCCGGGGTAGACGAAATTGCTGAGGTTGAACAAATTGCAGAGTTATCGCTCATTCTTCTTTGTGCTTTTCCTTATTGTTCGAATGTGTTTTATTTTTATTCGTCGTCCACTCAGATACCTTCGCTTAATCAAGTGGAGTAAAGAGTGCAGTGAGATGATACTTCTTCACTTGCACAAACTTAACTTTTCATTGAAAATCGCTGTCGTGTAAAAGGTATTTGCAATTAGAAGGAAACCAAAGGAGAAACGAAGATTAAAAATCGCTGTAATGTAAAAGCAGTCATAGACGGTGTTCACATTGGACTCACTCCTAACCCAACTCGAGGGTGTTATATAAGAGGTTGAGTATATCTTCAAACTCGTCTCAACTCTCATATCCAGGAGCTAGGTAGACTGACGTAAACTGACGTTTGGAGAGTTTAGTCCTACAAAATTCTTGGAATTACTATCGTCTCTCATCTATATTCTTCCAGTATTCCAAATATCATTTAAGAAATATGCCTTGAACGAGCCCTCTTGCCATTATTTCGCCACTCAAATTTCAACAAGTGACTTATGAAGATGGCTGCCGTTTCCTCGTAAGTATAAATTTATATTTAACATTCTTTCATTTTCATATTACAAATTATTTCTTTTCTTTCAGATATTCTGATGAGCATCCGGTCAGGCGCACACAACAAGATTTCTGTGCTTGTAAGATTTATTCCAAGTACAAGGACAGAAAATGTAGCCTGGATTTTATTTTCTCTTCGCCTCGTGGTGAGCTACCCACGCTAACAAAGCCGGGCCATATCATACCTAAACGCAACGAGGTTATGCCTTTGAGGTTGGATGCTAACTAACATAGAATGGTGCTTATCATTAAGAGGAAAGGCTGTACCCTTCTCAGGTGAATCTTAATGCCTTAGAAGTTATCTCATCATACGAATTCTTACCTAGGTTTTTTTTTTTTTTTTTTTTGTCAGGTAAAACCATACAAAATGTTGAATGATTATTATCAATTGCGGAGCAATGAAAGCATGAATACAGGGACATCATCATGTTATTTGCATCCCTACCCCGTGTAAGTGCTTAGCCTTTTACAGCAATTTATTTATTCCCTTATTCATTATTTGCTTTTATCTTCGCAGACGTATCTACTACCCACGAATATAGGGACTTTGTATTCCCCATCAGTGGATTGTTTGCTGTTAAAGAACTGAGGTCATTGACCCTGAACGACCAGCTGATATCTACGATACCTGTAAGTTAATCTTTCCTATTTTAGATTTAAGTTTATTAAAGTGGCTTTGATAACCTTGTTAGACGATTAAGGGAAAATATGAATAAATTAATAAAGGCAAATAAATAAATAAAACGATTATGTAGGTATCTAGTAGGGACGAGATGAAGAATAGTCGACAGCAAATATCACAGATTGAGAATTACCACTAAGATATCACAGATGAAATAGTCTTTAAGTTTAGCCACTAAGCAAATTTATATTTTGATATATATGCCTGCAATAAATAAACAAATAAATATCAAACAGCAACGATTTGAATTGACTAGGGGATACATGGAGAAGCAGGTACAATGTGGAGGTTATTTATGTTAACTATTATAAGTGGTTCTATGAACCTCAGAGTACTATAATATCAGGTACTGCGTGGAAAATGAATTTTGTTTAGTTGTACTACGAACTAACATTCCTTTAAATCAGGTATTAAGCGAGAAGACTAATAGTTATTAAGTGCAACTTGGGCTTTTTTTTCTGGCACTGGTGAAACGACAAAAACAATTGATTACTTTGACAGCTACTGCCTATATGAGTGTTGGATTTTAACATTTATTAAGAGTGTTTTGTTGTTTTTTTTTTTTTTTTTTTTTAAGTTTTAAAGGTACGTCGTGAAAAAAAAATTATTGAGTTTGTATTCGGGTGTCTTATGTGGGCGTCTGTTGGCACGACCTTGATACGGCGAGGTAGTGTGTCTCGGAATAAAAACGTTTGGTTTACTTTTGACTAATTAATAATGTACAAAGATTTTAAAGAACCATTAAGTGAACAAAAGTGGTTTTGAGAAGTTTCTTGAATTGTTTGTGGCGAATTAAATCAATCCAAGGCTATTGTTTAAGATCCTTGGCGTGGAATATTCCGATCTTCTTTCCGTTCTGATTCTCAAGTTCATACAAATTATTACCTACTTTTTTAATTATTCGGCACTTTATATATTTGGGGCATAACTTTGCCGATAAGTTTCTGGAGGCGTCGCTTAAAATAAAATTTCTTCGGAATACTTCTTGACCGGGCAGGTATCGAACCTTCCGTGTGCGGGTGTTGTAAGTTTTCGCCGATTTTTCGTTCGATTTTAAAATGTTTTCTCGTATCTGCTGGCGTATGCACTCCAATCGATTGCGTCGAGGAAGGATCAACAACTCGCTGTCGTCCACCGCGTTCAACTTTTGTGCTAGTTTATAACTGCTACCGTGCATTATAATGTTCGTACCGAACAATGCAAAGTACGGAGATACCCCGGTAGAGTTATGAACTGCACTCCTCAGGGCACAAGCGATGTCGCTGAGGTGATAATCCCAATCACGTTGATCGGTTTTTAGATACGCGCGGATCGCTGCCAACAACGTGCGGTTGACCCTCTCCGACGCATTCGATTGGGGTGAATAGTTTGCCGTACGCATGTGTTCAATTCCATACTTCTGCAAAAAGTTTTGAAATTCTTTTGCGGTAAACTGCTTTCCATTATCAGAATGGATTATGCGAGGGACTCCGAACATGTTAAATACCTCTTGGTGCAAAAACTTTACAACATTCACAGTGCTGGCAGTTTTTAAGGCTTTTAGGAAAACAAACTTAGACATATGGTCTAACACAACAAATACGTAAGCATTTCCTGATTTCGATCTGGGGTAAGGGCCCAAAAAATCAATGTACAATTTTTCGAACGGACGGTCAGAACAATACGAGTTGACAATAGGAGGACGAGATACTTGGTTTGAAGCCTTACACTGTTTACAGATAGAACAATTAGAAACAAATTCGCGGATTTGTACCGTCATGTTGGGCCAATGGAAATATTGCCGAATTCTGAATAGTGTTCTGGCAATACCCCCATGAGCCGCTTGAGGTGGATTGTGGGCCTTTTTAATGAGTTCTTCGGTTAATCCTGACGGAACCCAAAGAAGCCACGCGTGCTCTCGCATTACTTCTTCTCCTACTCTACTTCTAAAGGCGCGCTTATATACGAATCCGTCTTCAATCTTAAGATCTGGGAGTTCGTCGATATGATTTGTTATCGTTTTTATTAACCCCAAGTATTCGTCGGATTGAAATTCAGAAGAGTTCAAATCAATTAACGGTGCTACTTCTCCTAAGTCCAGAGAATCCACATGTACCCGAGAAAGAGTGTCTGGTACCACATTTAAGGTCCCTTTTCGGTGCTGTATGTCGAAGACATACGACTGCAACAACAAACTCCACCTGGCGAGTTTACCACTCAAATCCTTCATGGTCATGAGCCATTGAAGGCTGGAGTGGTCGGTGATCACTGTGAACCCAAGCAACACAATTGAGTCTTCAAGATATCTCTAAAAGCTATTTTCGAAGATCTTTCAACTCTTTACACAATCTTGAAGAGGTCGTTAAGACCCAAAAAGGCCTAAAGGGGAGGAGCCTATTGTATGGAGCGAAGAGTTCTAAATAAAGTATTTGTAAGAGTTTATAGAGATCATTTTTTTGACGCATCTTTAAAGATGCTCTCAAGCGGTTTTGAAGATTTTTTTTGTAGTCAAAAGTGTAAACTTGGAGGGAGAAAATAATATAACGAATAATTTCTTTCTCTTTTACACAAATACAATTTTATAACAATTTAAATGAAATAGAATGATTTTAAACTAAAAAGTAAAGCCATGACAATTCTTTATGTTCATGTAGGGTTAGATTTACAATTAATTTTATAAAGTCCTTAACGATGTGTATTTTGTATTGCAAGAAAAGATTTACTTAAAAATCGCATACTCTACCCCACATAGAATAAACGCGCCTTGAAATAAAAAAGTATTTACAAGTTAAAATCAAGAAAAATAATACAAAAATCACTGACAACAAAAGAAAACAAATGTTTTTATGAATTATTATCTCCCAAAGTGTTACTAAACAAATAAAAGTGCAGGCATTATACATGTAACTGTACTTTATTCAATATTATGTATTTAATAAATATTTTTTTCGCAATTGAACGAAATAAATATGGCGAACGTATTTTGTTGGGCATGTATCAAGATATTCCTTCCTACAGGGTGCCTCATGAAATGTAGGTACTACTTGGATAAATTATTCTCATATTAATAAAATGAGCGTTTGGTTAACATTGAGGCCTTAAAAAGTTTTGACGTTGCATGATTAAAATTTCACATTAAAAATGAAAATGTAGCAGTTATTTTTTTTTAAGAAAAAATATTGCCTTATATTTTCGCTTTGCCATATTTTCATCGTCAGTTTTATGACAGTAACAGATGGTTGAAAAATTAGCTTAATTCCCTATTACCCTGGTTTGGACAGACAGACGGGGGTTATCCAATGGTATAAACAATATTTTTTTGATCCAAATCTGTCCAAACACCGCAGTTTTTAAGAAAAATTTCACTACCTACATAATATGTCTACCTATGTACAATTGCACATTAAAATTTTTTATTGAAATAAATAATAAAACATACAAAAACTGTATTAAAAATATACGTTTAACTATGTCACCCTTTACAAAAAATATGTGTAACTTTGTATAAACTAACTACCGTTTAAAGAGTTTCTTAAGATGTCGTCAAAACATCTGTGTTATAATCACATTTTTCTAGAGTCAGAAACCTCTTAACGACTTCATGATAAGATATCAAACGAATGAACTTGAAAGAAGAGAGAGACAATGAAAGTGTCAACTGAGTGTCAACAAAGAGTTAAAGAAAAAAAAACTATAAGCAATTATCTATTACTATGTTCATTCGCGTACTAAAATAATTGATGAACAATTTTTGGTGTTAAGTCTCTTGCAGCTCCCTAAACTCTATTTCAATTTTCAAATTAATAGTACCTACATATGTACAATAAATACGAAAATAAAAAAAAGCGCAATTCACAAATGTCAGATGACACAAAAAAATTTTTTTCAAACAAAAGAGAATATTAATTCTACTTAAAGACACAATTTTAAGCCTTCATAAAGACATTTTAGGAATAACATCTGCAAAATATCTTCGAAATGTATTTGAAAGAGTACTCTTGCGCAATTTAAACATACTCCTTTTAAAAAGGTTGTAAAGAGGATCTACAGAGAGTCAATATAAACACATTTGCCATGAAGATATTCAAGATGTTTAAAAGACGTTTTTGTAATAGTTAAAACAAACAACACTTTTCTAGAGCAAAGTAACAGATCATAAAGTGTAGTGGTATTAAGAAGATTGAACTAACAGTTTGTTAAGAGCTGATAAATTTGTTTGGAGAACACTTCAAGAGTTTATGTGTTGCTTGGGAAGTCCATGCCTTCGACATACGGCCTAAATTTTTTCACGGCCATCACCGCCGCCATGCACTCCTTCTCGGTCACGCTGTAGTTTCTCTGGCACTTGTTAAACTTTTGCGAGAAGTAAGCGATGGGAACCTCTTCATCATCGTCGGTTTTCTGGAATAATACTGCTCCTATGCCGGTATCGGAAGCATCGCACTGGATGTAAAATTTTTTGGAGAAGTCCGGATGGGACAATACCGGAGCCGTAGTTAGGGCTGTTTT
The DNA here is from genome assembly GCA_932273885.2 of Leucozona laternaria. Classification (NCBI taxonomy): domain Eukaryota; kingdom Metazoa; phylum Arthropoda; class Insecta; order Diptera; family Syrphidae; genus Leucozona; species Leucozona laternaria. Next base: position 93,734,962 of record OW026368.1, read on the forward strand.
CAAATTTTCAAATGCTTCCAGTGCCTCTCCCGTCATTTGGAATTTGCCGTTCTTTTTCTTCAGCAGGTCCGTCAAGGGTGCAGTCAGGCTCGAAAAGTCTCTGATGAACTTTCGATACCACCCTGCCAGACCAAGTAACCGCCGAACCTGACGAGGGGTTTTGGGAACCGGGAAATCCACAATTGCCTCCACCTTCGCCGGATCGGTCTTGAGTTTCCCACCACCAACAATGAACCCCAAATACTTCAGTTCTTTGAAGCAGAACTTGGATTTGTTCATGTTGATGGTGAGATTTGCTTTGCGCAAACACTCAGCCACTTCGTCTACCAGGGCGATATGAGTGTCAAAGTCTGGTGCCATGATTAGCAAGTCGTCTAGGTACACGAAAACGCGGTCCCTAAGTCGTGCAGGAATCACCTTGTCCATTAACTGGCATAACCTTTGGGCTGCATTGCACAACCCAAAGGGCATAACAGTAAATTGGTACAAGGGTCTTCCCGGTACCGCAAAGGCAGTCTTTTCTCTACTCTGTTTCTCCAGAGGTATTTGCCAGAATGCTTCCTTGAGATCTATACTACTAATGTAGTAAGTATCTGGTAGCCGGCTGAGAAGCCCCTCGATATGGGGGAGAGGATTAGCGTTTTTCTTCGTCAGTGAGTTCACCTTCCGAGAATCCAGACAAAGTCGGTTCTTGCCCGGTTTTCGCAAGAGAACCACTGGCGAACACCACGGACTTTCGCTCTCCTCAATAACGCCGAGGCTCAACATCCGGTCTAGCTCTTCATACAAAATGGCTTGTACCGCTGGGGAAACAGGGTAGTGACGCTGTTTCACAGGGGCCGCATCCCCTGTATCTATGACATGCTCCATGAGCATCGTTTTACCGAGACCGTCTCGGTCGAAACAGAGAAATTTCCGCCTGACGGCATCCAGTCTGGCCTGCTGATCGAGGTTCAACTGATGAGCGTTCGAGAGATCTGCTTCATCAGTTAACGAAACAGAACTAATGAGGTTCGGAGCTAGCTGGAATAATTTCCAAAAATCTACTCCTAGGTAGATTTCTTGATCTAAGTTTGGAACAAGAAAGAAGGTTAGCTCTTTTCCCTTACCCTGGTATTCTACTTTTACTTGAACCTTCCCTACTATTGACTGACTCTTTCCGTCGGCGGTTTTGACTCCAGACCTAAAAGTTGTTACTGGGAGCTTTAGTTCTTCTACTAGTTGCACACAGTTTTTTCCTAGGATGCTGACGCTCGCACCGCTATCTAGCAATCCTAGAACTTCCTTATTTTCTATCTTAACTCGAGCGTAAGGCCTGGGATCAGTTGACAAATCTATTATTGTGGAGGAAATTCTGCTTTTAACATCCTTTCTAATCTTGAATCTCTCCCTTGCTTTAAGAACTTTTTTAGAAGGTAACTGTACACTGTTATTAAAAATCCTATCTCTAGCCCGATAGTACTCCTCAATTCTAACATGAAGTGGTTTAATATTATAATTTGGGTTCATGATGTTTTTAGCTTTATTTATTTCACCTTCATCTCTTTTTAAAATTGTGATTTTCTCTTCACTCCCCATCTTACACGGACTTTCAATTATCTTTTTTTGAATTTTTTGGACTTCGGATTTTGGAATTACTGAGGGTTTTGTGTTGGGATCGAACGCGAATCCCCCGAACCCTTCGCGTTCAACGATCGGTTTCCCGAATTACAACGCTTACAATGCGGGGTTTTTACTCCCTCCTGTCCACACTTGTAGCAAAACAAGTTCTGGACTTCAGACTCACACTCAAAGTAGGTATGGCCCTGCGTCTTGCAGTTCCAACAAACCAAACTTGTAACGTCAGCATATTTCCTAGCAGGAATTTTCGGACGAGCCCCACCAAACTGGTAGGCCGCCAGCTGTTCGTCAAAAGGTTGATACGTTTCCTCGTATTCCAGCTCGTTGGCCATATATTTGACTGGTTGCCTTACATTGGACTTCAGAAACTCCCGTTCTCTTCTTGGAAACGCTGTTTCCACATCCTTGCAGGCGTTCCTCAGCTGATCCAAGGAAAAGATTGGCATAGGATATACCAAGCTCACAAATCGCTCGTTCAAGTTCTTTTTGAGGATCTTTACCAACTCCACTTCCGGAATCGGTATTCTTAATTGAGATTTAATTTTATTGATGGCCACAAAGAAGTCATCGATCTTTTCGGAGAAACCTTGTTTACGATCAGTTATCTCACGAATTATTTCGTAGTCTGATCGAGGGTTTTTGAATTGACGCATCAGAGCATCTCTCAGCGTAGACCAGTTGGGCTGGTAATTGTCTCGCTGAAACTGCCAGAACCAGTCGTGGGCGTTTCCGGCCAGCAAGAGATGGAAATCTCGCAGAATTTCCGCCCACGGACAATCATATTGGCTCTGTAGCGTCTCAACCCGAAAAATAAAGTCTTCGACCGTCAGAGTGGCCGGAGGGCCTTCGAATTTAAGACCCCACTTATTGATTTTAATCGGAGCCTTAAATCCGGATGTTAACAATTGGGGTACAAAAGGTAGTGGATAGGCGTATGGAGTTTGTGGATTTGATATATTTCTGGCCGGACCTTGGGGAACATCACGGAATTCGTTGGGTTGGTACATCCTATCATGACTTCTCCTAAACGCTTCTTGTGGTCTCCTACGTTGCTGTGCAGGAGGAACGAAAGCACTCCTACTTGGATCAGGCTGAGGACGCTGTGACGGTGGTGGTTGAACTGGCGGTGGAAACCTGTAAGAAGGCACTGGCGGTTTTGGTACCTGGTCATCATTTGGCGGAGTAGGTCTTCCTAGATTTAATTCTCTGAGGAATCCTTCCAGTTGATGCTGAATCTCATCTTTCAGAGAATTGGTGACTGCAGATTGGATTGAGTCTTTGCAGGATGAAAAAGCATCTACTACGGCTAAATTAATGTACGCTTTCAAGTCTTCAGAGAAAACCTTTCCGGTTCTATTATTTGCTGGTGGTATTTGGGACAAGCTCTCCAAAATATCTCTAGAACCACCCCGATTAGGTACGCCAGCACTGGCGGATCTAGGAACGGATCCCCTCCCTGTTCTTGGCAATACCGTTTCATTCAGCGAGCCGAAACTTATACGGGGAGGTGGAAAAGCTTCTGCTCCCACTCCACTCAGCTGGCTATAAGTAGGGGTAGGCACGGATTCTATAGAGCTGTTGACTTGACGATTATCGATGGGAATACCTGAACTAGCGGGTAAATTGGACGTTGATCGAAATGGTCTGCCTTCAAAAGTGAGAGGAGAATGCATTAAGCGACGCCTCTCGCTATCGCTTAATTGTCGGCTAGCTGACCTAGTCAGTCGGACGTTATCATCTATTTCAGCTCCCCTGATAATCCTGTTAATTCGATCGTCTTCGTCTTTATCGGTTGGATTCATTTTTCAAATATATATACGAGAGACACGACTAAAAAAACTCTTAATTAAAAAAAAAATCGATGGAACAATAAAAAACGATTACTAAAGAACAACGGATGAGTTTTCTTACGAAACGTTTTCTTTTTCCCTTGACGTAATGCCAAAAGTAGGACAATTAATAAAGTTTGAATTAAATTTGAATAAGAACCAGGTATAAGGAAGGTAACTGAAGAAAATTTACTATAGTAAGCCAAAAAAAAATTAACTAAACTAAGAAAAAAAAAGAAAATTATGTATTTTTTGTCTTTACAAAAAAAAATATTAACTATTTTTCAATTAGAAAAACTGGGTTTGAAAACTTCTGTTTTTTTTTCAAAAATTGTAACTTTGAATACGATTTTTCGGTTTTTGTATGTATGTATGTATTCGGGGTGTTTCAGGTAGCGTTTTCGATGGTTTCTGGCCGATATGGTATGACCTTACTAATGGTATCTTTCAGGAATAAGACTGCAGACGGACAAAAAAAAATCCCTTGAAGTGGCGAGGTGGGAAAGGATTGACAAAAGTAGAGAAAATGACTAAACGATATGGTTTTCCTCAGCGTTCCCGCGATTCTAGTCTGTCCTTAGGACTTTGCTGGAAGACTTGAAACGTGAGGGGAAACCTAGTACAAAAAAAAGTAGAAAACTCAAAACAGAAGATTGCGACGGTGCATCGATGTTCGGCGCCTCGCCAAACATGGTCACCGCGTCCTAATCGAAAAGTGAATTGACTGGACATAAGCGGAGGGAAATTGAAAGTCAAGATAGGAAAATAAAAAAAAATAAGGAAATGGATAAGGAAAAACTAGACCACAGACGTTATCTGCTGCTACTGCAAGTTCCCAAACATTCGTCGCGATACAGCTGGTATGTAAGAGACTTTCCAGGTGCAGACTTACGAAGTTGGAGAACCTCCACAGCAACAGCAGACAAAACGTCAAAACGAACATTAACCGCAGTCGCTATGAATTTTCAAGAAATCGTCGCAATTCACCTAAGTTCGTCCAAGACCTTCTTGGTGAAGACTTACGGTCCTTGAAAACCCATAGCAAGTTTGGTTGGGGACTTTCACAAAAACGTAGACAACAAAAATCTTCGCTTAAAAGCTCAGACGTTGGGCGCCATTTGTTGCGAGGCAAGAGGAAGGGATGCGTTGGACGATGATAGGGCAGGAAAAAGGAAGAGGAAGAGTTTGGAAAAGGGAAATGGAATGTTCAGTTCCGGGGACGCGGCCTGCTTGCTATGCGCGGCAGTAGCTCGTCGGAATGGGGGGATCTTGCCCCCGAAACTCAACCTCACCCGCAGACAAAACATAAATCAGGCCAGAGAAAATTATCAAAAATAAGGACCACGGACTGACAATCGCCACTTCTAGGGTACTGCAGGTGTTGTTGCAGTAATGCCAACCCACCCAACCATGATATCCGTTGGCAATTTTAGATATCCCCAACAATGTCGACAACCAGTTTCCGGTCATACCATCTTCACCGAAAGTATTGGGCTACCATCCACCTCCCTGAAAAAAAAAACTCTTCTCAAAATATCATGTTTCGATTAAACGAAACAAGCAAACACAAAAATTTCAACCAACAATGGCGTTTAAGAAGTTTTATTGAAATCCTTTCAAATTGACATAAAGTATGCCCATAATATATGTAATATGTGACAAAAAAAAACAAGGAAGCTATCATTGACTTTAAAAAAAAACTTAGTTAAATCTTTGTAACTGTTATATAAATTCTATAGCAAATTTGGAGAGATTAGACAAAATTAACAAACAAACTAAGAAAAGGTATTATTCAAAATGTGACGGAGGTATTTCCTAAGAGATGTGTTGAACGTACCCTTTTTGGTACGTACTTGATATAGGTAAGTTAAATAAGGTTGACGAAAGTAAATTTCCCTACCTCGATAGAGCTCTTTAGAGGAGGACTGGTTAGACAAAAAGGTATATGAAAGACGCGATCAAAAATAAATCAGGAAACACTACCTAATCACTTACAAACAGTGTTGGAAACAAAAAAAACTGATTAAATTGAAAGGAGATATAAACCAGAAAAGTTGAACAAAAAAAAAACTTCAACGCCGCTTAAAAACTAACAACAAAAAAAACGTAATACTAAATTTTATCAGGTGATTTCACTGCCGAACAAAATACCCAAGTACTGGAAATTCTTTCCAGCGGTATTTCTATTTTAAAGTTTAAATTCGGTTATCTTTTACTACTATGCTACTCAATTTTCATCGATACGGAAAATTGGAGCAAGTATCTTTTCCCCGTTAGGCTCCTTTATATAATATGCACTAGGTATATTCTCGAATATCATACGTATTTAAACAGCCAATGTTTTTTTTCTTTATAGAACTCACTGTGTTGCGGTTGGACTATACCACCTTTTTTTTTTTTTTTTGTTCCGAAAGAACGGACTTATGGCAGCAGGTGTACTTCAGGGTCTACCTCGTTTCAGCGTTTAAAGGATGGCTGAAAACCTGTACCGATAGGCATCCTTTGTGTCGGAGATCCACCAGATTATCGCAGCGATTTCGGCTTCGTAGTGTACCCTCCAGGAAAAACCCAACTGCAGACGATAATTGGCTATGTTCAAATTAAAAAAAAGGAAAACAGCATAAAGTGTAGAGAGCACCGGGTCCCATAAAATAATGAGGCGGCCCAGTATCGGGGAGATCTTGGACCGCCCTGAATTCACGATTATGGCTGTATGGCAACCTATAAAATTTTTCCAGTTTTAGCATACAATCAAAAAAAAAAGGTTCCTTGCAAAACTCACCCTAGTGTTCTTTTTTTTTTTTTTAAATGTTTTTTCTTACGTAGTATATTATATACATATGTACATAAATTGGAGATGCAAAAGGCACGATTAGTCGAATGAAACGTATTTCTAAATTTGAAAAAAAAATGTATCTTTACAGTTAACTTCAGAAAGTTATTACTACAAAAAAAATATATTAATAAAAGATGAAAATTACCACGCACCGTATACTTAAATGAAATCTAGCTTTTATTTCTTTTCTTTTCTATACTAAAATTATCGAGTACCGACTATGTCTATAGAGCTTAAAGGCGTTTCGCTCTTCTTCGACCGTTGAAGGAAATTGTCCGTATGACCGTCGGCCAACAGTTTCATTTGCGGTACGAGAATCATCCGACTTCATTTCAGCTATTCCTCCTACTTTATTCGCATCATCCGATGTCCATCGGTCCCTCAACCTCTAGTTAGTATTCGTTTTTTCTTTTTTTTTTTCCGAAATGTCAATGTAGTTGTGAGTTACATAATTTTGTTTGCTCCTCTAATGGGTATTTCAAAAGACGTCTTCTCTCTTTTTATATTGCTCGTTGACTGCTAGATGGCGCTGAGCAACAAGCTAATTTAAATTTTAATACTCTGTTTTCACTAGCCTGATTTCTCATTATTCTTCTTTTCTTTTTTTTTTTTCCAAATAAAAGATATCGGAAAACTTGAAATGTTTTTTTGTTTTATTTTTTTTCAACAACCTACGACATTGGGAAAGAGTAAATACTGAATTTTGGGTTCTACCTTCAGAGTGTGAATTGGTGGCTTCTATTCTTTAGTCTCTTCTTGACTTTTACCTAAACATACTTAATTTTACGTCCAAGAACACAGTATTATCCCTTTTATATGTCTAATGGAACGATCTAATAGACTGCTTTTAAACCATGCAATTTCTTCTTGCGATTTTTAAGCACATCGGCGAGGGACGTATGTGGTGGCCGGGGTAGACGAAATTGCTGAGGTTGAACAAATTGCAGAGTTATCGCTCATTCTTCTTTGTGCTTTTCCTTATTGTTCGAATGTGTTTTATTTTTATTCGTCGTCCACTCAGATACCTTCGCTTAATCAAGTGGAGTAAAGAGTGCAGTGAGATGATACTTCTTCACTTGCACAAACTTAACTTTTCATTGAAAATCGCTGTCGTGTAAAAGGTATTTGCAATTAGAAGGAAACCAAAGGAGAAACGAAGATTAAAAATCGCTGTAATGTAAAAGCAGTCATAGACGGTGTTCACATTGGACTCACTCCTAACCCAACTCGAGGGTGTTATATAAGAGGTTGAGTATATCTTCAAACTCGTCTCAACTCTCATATCCAGGAGCTAGGTAGACTGACGTAAACTGACGTTTGGAGAGTTTAGTCCTACAAAATTCTTGGAATTACTATCGTCTCTCATCTATATTCTTCCAGTATTCCAAATATCATTTAAGAAATATGCCTTGAACGAGCCCTCTTGCCATTATTTCGCCACTCAAATTTCAACAAGTGACTTATGAAGATGGCTGCCGTTTCCTCGTAAGTATAAATTTATATTTAACATTCTTTCATTTTCATATTACAAATTATTTCTTTTCTTTCAGATATTCTGATGAGCATCCGGTCAGGCGCACACAACAAAGTCCATATGGATTTGTCGAAAAAAACGACATCGGGACTTAGGAACTTCTTAATTACAGTACGTAAGTCCCGATAATTATCTGGACTTAGCTAAGTCCATATGGATTTAAGTTATTGTTGTATTTACGTGTAAGACTATTAGTTCCGATGTTGTTTTTTTCGACAAATCCATATGGACTTGCAAAAAAAACACGCCTTGTGTTAGTGCAATGTGAACATGGCTCGAATAGTAGTGATTTGTGAATTCTAAATATGCTCAAAAAATTATTATAAAAGAAAAGTTTTATGTTTAAACTATTCCTTATAATAATCAAAGTTCTATTACGAATGTTAAAATCATGTTAACACTTCAAAATTTTATTGTTCTTGTGAATCTGACTTCACTTCGGAAAACTTTTTGTATACAGTATTTTTCTTGGTAGTTCTTGTTTTTTTTTTTTTCTCATAAAGACGTTTCTAACTATTGAATAAGGCCTGCCGCCCACTAGGCAACTTTTAGTTGCTAACCCCAGCAACTTTTAGTTGCTCCCGGTTCAATTACATTGGCTTATATGGGAGAGCGCCCACTGGGCAACTTAGTTGCCGGCAACTTTAAGTTGCTCGGAGTTGCTCGCGGAACTTAGTTGCCGGCAACTCCGGGCAACTTTTAGTTGCTGACCCCCGCCCACTAAGCAATTTCCGAGCAACTTTCAGGAATTTTCGAAAATTAAACGTTTTTATTTGTTGTCCATTGAAATATTACATTGATTTTGCATTTTAGACAGGTCAAATTGAGATAGGTTTAGGTGGAGCACGTTTTTATAGAAAATTAAATACAAAAAAACACAAATATTAATTCTCAAAAGTTGCTCGGAAGTTGCCTAGTGGGCGAGGGCAAGCAACTTTAGTTGCTCGGAGTTGCCGGCAACACCAAGCAACTTAAAGTTGCCGGCAACTAAGTTGCCTAGTGGGCGGCAGGCCTAAATGTTATAACACTGAACTTTAAGCACCCTTTAATATATAAAACTTATATTTTAAACAAAAGACAGCAAATAATAAAAATCACTGAAAAAATCATTTGCTGTTGTATGTTTGCAAATATTTATTTGTTTGATTCTACAACTGTGTAAACAAGAAAGAGAAAAGACAAAGATAGTTTCCAGAAAAGCCCAATTGGGCACATTAAAAAATCTGAAAATTCAGTGCCGAGATAATTCCTTACAACAAAAAAGATCGAATTTTCTAGATAAATGAAATCTTTTTTTTTAGCAAGATTTACACGTATCATCAAGCTGAAAGTTTTTTTTTTTTGTGAAAAGAAAACAAATATTCAAGGCAAAAATTTGCTTTGGTTGGTTTACAAATAATAAGAAATATCAGAGTTTCAATTCCAACAGCCGTATCTATGAAGAAAATTTAAAGCCTTCTTAAATTTTAAATACCTCTAAATAGCTCTTAACTAAGGCCTGCCGCCCACTAGGCAAATTAGTTGCCGGCAACTTTAAGTTGCTTGGTGTTGCCGGCAACTCCGAGCAACTAAAGTTGCTTGCCCTCGCCCACTAGGCAACTTCCGAGCAACTTTTGAGAATTAATATTTGTGTTTTTTTGTATTTAATTTTCTATAAAAACGTGCTCCACCTAAACCTATCTCAATTTGACCTGTCTAAAATGCAAAATCAATGTAATATTTCAATGGACAACAAACAAAAACGTTAAATTTTCGAAAATTCCTGAAAGTTGCTCGGAAATTGCTTAGTGGGCGGGGGTCAGCAACTAAAAGTTGCCCGGAGTTGCCGGCAACTAAGTTCCGCGAGCAACTCCGAGCAACTTAAAGTTGCCGGCAACTAAGTTGCCCAGTGGGCGCTCTCCCATATAAGCCAATGTAATTGAACCGGGAGCAACTAAAAGTTGCTGGGGTGAGCAACTAAAAGTTGCCTAGTGGGCGGCAGGCCTTAAAGTTGCCGGCAACTAAGTTGCCCAGTGGGCGCTCTCCCATATAAGCCAATGTAATTGAACCGGGAGCAACTAAAAGTTGCTGGGGTGAGCAACTAAAAGTTGCCTAGTGGGCGGCAGGCCTAACACTACGCACTGCGCTACTGAAGTCACGTGATCAGGTCCATCCCAATGTAGGTTTTATTGTTTGGCAATTGCATTTGAATCAACCAACGTTTTTATTAGCTAGACACAAGTTGGTTGTAGTACATTTAGGCCTGCCGCCCACTAGGCAACTTAGTTGCCGGCAACTTTTAGTTGCTGGGTGTTGCCGGCAACTCCGAGCAACTAAAGTTGCTTGCCCTCGCCCACTAGGCAACTTCCGAGCAACTTTTGAGAATTTATATTAGTGTTTTTTTGTATTTAGTTTTCTATAAAAACGTGCTACACCCAAACCCATCTCAATTTGACCTTACAAAAATGCAAAATCAATGTAACATTTCAATGGAATACAAATAGAAACGTTAAATTTTCAAAAGTTGTTGAAAGTTGCTCGGAAGTTGCTCGGAAATTGCCTAGTGGGCGGGGGTCAGCAACTAAAAGTTGCCCGGAGTTGCCGGCAACTAAGTTCCGTGAGCAACTTAAAGTTGCCGGCAACTAAGTTGCCCAGTGGGCGCTCTCCCATATAAGCCAATGTAATTGAATCGGGAGCAACTAAAAGTTGCTGGGGTGAGCAACTAAAAGTTGCCTAGTGGGCGGCAGGCCTTAAGTTAATTTTTCAATCGATGTAGTCTGACCTCAAACATATTTCCAGAATGAGTTCATTGGTTCATTCATTCTATTTGACGGATACGAAATACTGGAATGTGGGGATTACCCCAAATAATTTAATAACATAACAAGGTCCCCCTTGCCTTATCAATTTATTTCGAGTAGATACTCCTATTAACAAAGCTCAGTACAAAATTGTTTTTATATAAAAATGAAAGGTATTCAAAATCCTATATATTCTCGTCGGAAACGATTTCTACCTGAATACCGTGAGTTATTTGCCGTACTTTTGAAAATCCCTGACGCAGATGTACGCGATCGTGTTACAGATGCTATAAATGGCATTCAAAGTTGTCCCAATTGTAAAAGCAAGCAGCCGTGTAAGGATCTGATGGATGTTGGAACTCAAACCGAAACCAGCTTTTGGCAAACAAATGATAATGCGGATACAGAACTAGAGACCATCATAAAAATAGAAGAAAGTGAAAAACGTCGTAGAAAGCGGAAAAGAAATTATCCAAAAGTTGTTAAAACTGCCCAACATTCAAGTAATGTTCCCGTCTTGAAGCAAGATCCAAATAGGCAGTATAAGGTAATAACACAATTTATATAAACAAACAAAATTTATTTTGAATATTTATTTAACAACATCATCTTTACTGGACAGAATACAGTCGATACTGAACAACAACCACGCAAGTTAATGCGAATTGATTCAAATGATGACGCTGTTTCGTTGTTTTTCGAGAACTGCGGCTCAAATGTTCTTAACCTCGATGAACATATACATAGTCAAAATACTCTGGAAACAATAAAGAACCAGATGGCAATTGAATGGGAAACAAGCGACAAATATAACCGTGCTGGTTTTTTGTAAGTTCATATGTAAGTCTAAATTTGTATTGCCTCAAAAATATTTTTTTTCCACAGTCCCATTCATGAAGCTATTGTTCAAAATGAACTGACTAAACTCAAAAGACAACTATACGTGTGGAGATTTCGTAGGTGCAATTTGATGAGTCTTACTACAGAAGATAATGATGTAAGTAAAATAGCTGGAACTTTATAACTTAAAATAATATTTTCATTATGTGACTAATATTGTGTTTATGTAAGTTTTAAAAGACAGCTTTGCTCATTGCAACCAAAAATACTCCACATATCGGAATAAGTAAAATAATAATGTCTTGCAGTACATAATTTTATTTTGTTGAGAGTTTCAATGAAAAGTGTGTATAAAAACATTTAACAAGCAAAATAATTTTAATTTTTTACATATAACTTGAAACATAATAATAGGGAAATTATCAACTTCTATTTAGTAGCGTCAACGTACAAAAATTTGTCAAATTCGTTTAGGTAATCGAAGGTAATTTCGAAGAATAATAAATTGTTTTTTTTTTTTATAACAACCTTAGGAACCGTTATTTTTGGTCATAAAAAAAAAAATTCAAAAATGCTAGGTTTAAAAAAATCGACCAAGCCGTTCAGGCTCTAGCCGAACAGACGACAGAATTGCAAGACCCACCCTTCGAAGTAATATCCATCAATTGTGACTTTCTGTACAAGTCGACGATTTTGAGTCTTTTCCCGATGACAAGATGTCGTCTTTCGTCTTGTTAACCGTCAAAGCCTTTTTCCAGCCGCTTCAATACTGAAAAACCATAAGGGCTAAGGGACACTATGGCGAAGAGCTTGGCAAGCATTAGCCAAATTAGAATTAGATTTGTTTAGTTTTCGCCTGTTAATAATAACATGAAGTTTTTTTCTCTTATTATTTTTTTTTCCAAAAAATAAATAAAATTAGCTATATATTTTTTTGATTATTTTTATCAGAACCTCATTCAGTTGGCTGTTAAGGAGAATTGTATGAAAAGCATAATTGATGAACTGTTAAAACAAGATCTTAATCTAGACGACGTTGATGATGACAACAACAATATCATCCATTTGGCTGTATCATATCTCTCCAATGATGATGATATGCAACAACAAAAAAAAAATTATCCAAACACTTGAATCACTTCTGCAGAAAGTCGATTTGAATATACTTTTACAAAAAAACGACGATGGATTAACTCCATTGCATATAGCTGTAAAAAAAAACGAATATCTTATGGCAGAAAAGATTCTCAACATAATAGATAATAGATTAGATTTAAAGAGTATAGCTGGTTTAAACGATCCGTGTGCTGATGTTAAAACATTTTTGCGCTATTACTGCCGGCAGTGTGATAGTTTCAAGGGACGTGAAACAAACGATTTTAAACAAAAAATATTAAATGCAACTGACATGAAACGTGGATGTTCGGTGTTATACTTTGCAATAGAATTAGGATATGGTAAGTAAGAAAAAATATAGCTAAATGAAGTATGTATAGGCAGGTTAATATGGTCGTAAATTGGATATTCTAGCAAATGGTTTGTTAAATAAAAACTTGAATTGATGGAAATGTAACATTTGTGACCTCAAAAACGCTGTATGGCCTGCCTCCGCTTCGTTCAAAGATTTTTTTTATTGTTATTTATTATGTAAATTTGTTATTAATTACATATTTTGATAATTTCTTTCAGAACATTTAGTTTACTTACTGTTGGCTCATATGTGCAGTCCAACAACTAAAAATCTGGCTGGATCAGATCCGAAAACATTCTATACAGAGTTTGGGAAAAATGGTATTATAGCTGGTGTTTTGGAGAAACTATCAATAATTTTACAAAAATAGGCCGCATTATAATTTAAATAAACAAAATTAAATATAGCTTAACTAATATCTAATAAACATGCATTTTTTTTCGAAATGGTCAACCCCATTGGCTATCGAAGCATAAGTCGGTAATTATTCCAAAATCTATTGGTTGTAATGATGGTGGTGTTGGTTGCGGTAATTGTTTGCGACTTTTGGTGGTGTTCCATGGCAAAGGAGCCGATTTACTTGTGTATTCTTCATTTTTACATTGATTTTTATCGACTTAAAAAATATTTGAATGATACTTGATTTAGTTTTTTCTTTTCATAACCAAAACAAACACTTACCAATCAACTGCAATGAGTTTAATTCCTCAGAACTGTAGTGACTAAAGCGACAGTAATATCCAAACGTGCATTCTTGATTGTTTGAAACTCTTTTACATGGAATTTTTATCTTTTCTTCTGCTATTATGTGTTGAGGATCTAAAACATTGAATACATAAATGTGGGTAGAAAGTTATAACAAAAAGCTAGGTAAAAAATTGCTAACATATATTTAATAAAAAATATCTATTTATTAACCTTTGAACTTCTGTAAATAATTGGCTTTGGCAATGTTGTGAGACGTTCCTACATTGTGGTTGTTGCGAACATTTATATCATTTTTCATAAAACACTCGCAGTAATCACACCAATAACTTTTGCCGCCCATAGCTGAGCCTCAGCCTTGAACTTGAACGAAAATAAACAAATAAAATGAAATAGGACATGTTTGCGTATTTACTTGAAGGGTGCTTGTCAAACTTTGAAGAGAGGTGCACCAGGGATGAAATACAGTCTCTCAGAAATGTATCAAAGACTGCTTTTAAACCATGCAATTTCTTCTTGCGATTTTTAAGCACGTTGGTGAGGGACGTATGTGGTGGGCGGGGTAGACGAAATTGCTGAGGTTGAACAAATTGCAGAGTTATCGCTCATTCTTCTTTGTGCTTTTCCTTATTGTTCAAATGTGTTTTATTTTCATTCGTCGTCCACTCAGATAACTTCGCTTAATCAAGTGGTGTAAAGAGTGCAGTGAGATGATACTTCTTCACTTGCATAAAGTTAATTTTTCATTAAAAATCGCTCTCGTGTAAAAGGTATTTGCAATAAGAAGGAAACCAAAGGAGAAACGAAGATTAAAAATCGCTGTCGTGTAAAAGCAGTCAAAGTTAAAACAAAAGTATCGACTTGTAGGTACCTCTACCTACTGCTTGATTTTTTCCAACAAATAAATCATTATTGAAACATAATAAAGGCTGTCCCAAACCAACGCGAAACATTCGCGCGAATATGCGGGGACTTTCACAGGCGAAAGTTAGGCCAGGCGCGCACATGCAACTAAACAGTTTGGTTGCGATTTTGAGCACTATGGGATTATATGAGAGTCCGCGCACATAAACCGGCGGAGTCTCATATAATTCCGAGTGCTCAAAATCGAAACCAAACTGTTTAGTTGCATGTGCGCGCCTGGCCTAAAGGCACTCAAAAACCAGCGCGAAACATGCGCAGCGAATATGCGAAGACGGAAAAATGTTCAAGGATTATGGCTTAACTACATAAGCCAAAAAGTACTTTTGTACAAAAGTAAAAATATTTTTTTTTCCGCTAGCGCATTTGTTTCGTGAAAAAGAATATACAATTTTTTTTTTAGACCAAAATTTAAGCTTTCTGCATCATTTTTATGAGTTTTCCAGTCAGAATAACTATTCCAAAATGAGTTTGAAAATTTTCACTTTTGTACTTTTTCACTTTTTGGGCTTATGTAGTTAAGCCTTTAGCATTGGCCATCAGTGTATTTGCTTTCATTAATCACCATCACCATATGCAGGTAAATAAGGGCTTAAAAGGCTCTTTCAAATCAAAGCGTATAATTCGGAACGACAACGAAACTTTCGACTGTCTGTCTTGAAAATTTCCGAAATCGATTCCAAATAACCCATTTCCCATACAAATTCACATTTCGAAATGAGGTAATTTCAACCAAATGTGATCAAAATTCGGTAAAAGACTTCGTAAAACTTTTTGAATTCATTGAAAACGTCAAAGTTCGATGAATACAAAAAGAAAGAGAAAACAAGCCAGCAAGCTCAAAGTCAAAATGAAATTTGAGAGGAAATCACTTTTAAGCTAGGCGCGCACATGCAATTTTCAGTTTCGTAACAGTTTGGTTGCTCAAGTGACTACCATGGACTTGTATGTGCGCGCACATGCAAAAACTATTCAGTCGTCGATTCGACCAACTTAAAAGTTTGTGTTTTGACACAAATCAAACGATTACCCCAATTCACTTGCTCAGTTTGTGTCACACACAAATCTCTAGGTTTAAAAGTAACGAGAAGTTCAACATAATCAAATTATTCAATGAAGGAAGATCACTCTCACGAGGAATCTAAAGGGAGTGACCAAAAATCACCGCGATTTAAAGAAATGTTTGTATGCTTGAATAATTTGAACAGGCCCATCAGTTCATTTCTATCCTGGAAAAATGAAAATAATGCTTTTTTGGCTGAGTGAACTTTGATACGAAAAATACTATGTGGATAATCTCTGGTTTATAGTTACTGGCTCAAGAACAAGCTAAACAGAAGCTGCCTGCCGCTGCCATTTGATAATTTGATTTCAATTTTATGCCGGGTTCGGGTTGGTTTTGTAAAATTAAACGTTTGTTATTCGATTAGTTTTTGGTGTTAATAATCTCTTGACTAAAACAAATAATAAAATATAAATATGGGCGTTGAAATTGAAAAAATTGGAGACGCTAACAATGTTGAATTAACTGAAGCTGAAAATGAATTATACGATCGTCAAATCCGTCTTTGGGGGTTAGAATCTCAGAAGCGGTAAGGAAACATTTTGTTGTATATTCCCCTAAGATATTATTTACAAACCTCCGTTTAGCCTTCGCACAGCTAAAGTTCTTATTTCTGGACTTAATGGAATTGGAGCTGAAGTAACAAAGAATATAATCCTTTCGGGTGTTAACTCTGTTAAGTTGCATGATGACAAAGTCGTCTCGGAGGCAGATTTTTGCTCCCAATTTCTTGCGTCCCGAGATTCTCTAGGTATTAACAGAGCTACAGCATCCGTCGAACGTGCCAGACAGCTGAACCCTATGGTTGAAATTTCAACCGACACAGAACCATTAGAAAAGAAAAATGAAATATTTTTTACTCAATTCGATGTGGTTGTGATTATTGGATCACTGGAATCCGAGTTAATTCGTGTTGACAACATTTGCCGCAAAAAGAATATAAAATTCTTCTGTGGTGACGTATGGGGTATGTTTGGATACTGCTGTGCTGATTTGCAAAAACATTCTTTTCTGGAGTAAGTTTTTTTTAACATTATTTATCAATTAACTTATCGCATTGCTTTTAGGGATACTGTGAAACACAAAGTTATCTCCGAACCAAACGAAAAGACTAAGACAGAACTTGTTACCACAGCAATACAAAAAGAATTGGAGTTTCCTTCGTTGAAGGAAGTATTTGATTTCGACTACAGTTCTTCAGAATTCCAGAAAACCTTAAAGCGAAAGGGACCAGCGTTTTTAATTTTGCGTATACTCCAAAGGTTTCGCGAGCTTTTTCAAAGAGATCCTTCATATCAAACTCGTGAAACTGATATTATTGAATTGACAAAAATTCGCGATGAATTAAGCAATGAAAACATAGTTCCTTCCTCTTGCTTTACAAATGTTTTCAGCCAAATTTCACCAACAGCCGCTGTGGTTGGCGGCGTTTTGGCTCAGGAAGTTATCAAGGTTATCTCAAAGAAGGAGGCACCACTTTGCAACGTATTTTTATTTGATCCTGACACTAGTTGCGGTTTCATTGAAAATATATCTGCCAAACTTTGTCAAAAACAATAATGGGTATTTTAATTGAATAAAATTGTTTGTGTATTACTTCAATCTAACTGTATTTATTTTTTTTTTTTATTTGAACAAGCGATTTCGTGAAAGAATGAAAACATTTTTTTAATTTCTAGGTTTTTCAATAGGAGAAATTTTGTCTTCTAGTTTCTTGAACCGTTAGTTAGAAATATTTACTGCAATAATTATAAATTTGTATTTCGTACATGTATATGTTCCTAGGTAATTCAAAAAGTTATTTCGTGATGTAACAAAATTACAAAGCACAAATTTAACTAAAAAACTATTCTTTGAACATCTTGAAAACTTGTCGACCACTCCTAACTGCCACATGATTTTGATTAAATTGAACGTAAGTAAACGTTACCGTGTCATTCAAGGGTTTGAAATCATTTCTATACCTGTGGTGGCTAAGATATAGACTATTGAGAATTTCTATTTCAATACTCAAACAAAATCGTTTCATTTATTTTTGTTGTTTGTTGGTTGCCAAGTTATATACATAGGTACCAAAGTGTTCCGAAATAGGCTTCACAGGACGACATTTTAAAGGAGAATTCGAAGAAGAGTCACAACGAGCAAAAGCCATCGTGCAATAGCAGACTTGCCTGCAGTTCACTAGGCAACTTTTAATTACATTGGGTTAAATGCTCCCTTTCACACAAATAAACTGAGTTGCCAGCAACATTCAGTTTGTTGAGGAAACTGAGTTTTTAGCAAATTTCAGTTTGTAGGAGAGAAGGCCAATAGAAACTACAGAAAATCTCTTAGTCCCCTTTCACACGAGGAAACTGAGTTGCCAGCAACATTCATTTTGTAGGTGAGAAGGGCAAGAAGTAAGAGGGGAAAATGAAATCTCCCCGGTCAACGATTCGACGAGATTTTTTTGACATTCCTCTTCACACACCCAGTAGAGTGTGTTCAACGAAGGTATTTTAAAAGGAAACTACAGAAAGTTGCCACGATTTTGTTTCTTCGTGTGAAAGGAACAGGAGATTATTAAGGAAATTAAAAGAAAACGTCAAAAAAATCTCCAGCAACTTGTTTCCTCGTGTGAAAGGGGAATTACATTTTTTTTTTCTTCGTGTAAAAGGTAGAAGAGATTTCAGAAGAAATTAAAAGAAAATGTTAAAAAATCTCCAGGGGATAAAGTTGTCTATTGGGCGATAGGAGTGTTTGTTTATTGTTTCAAAGATATTGAAATGTTCCTTTTTCGTGTTTTTTTCTTCATATAAAAATTCTAAACAGAAAACTCCTGTTGATTCGCGGAAAACAGAGTATCTTTGAGCTTAGTGAAACTTGAATAGCGACTCCTATGAGAGCTTCGCATTTGGAATAAAAACGAGCATCCTCTAAAGATGCGGTACAATTTTGATGAAGTGAACAAACAAACCATTTTTTGAAGTTTCGAATTTCACTCTTCGAAAACATGACAGGTATGACGTTTCGTTTAATCGTTTTGATTTTGAAGAAGTTTGTTCCGCGAGTGTGTGTTTATAATTTTTTCAGAAAAGATTTAATTAAAAATACACATAATTTATTTAAAATTATCACACAAAATTACTTAAGCAAGCAAAAAGAATGGCTGGCGATAAAAAACGACGTTCCCGATCTCGGGACAGGTATGAAAAAGATAGAGAACGTGAAAGAGATCGGGATCGTGGTCGCGAAAGGGAAAAGGAACGTCGCCGTCGATCAAGATCACGTTCGAAGGACCGACATGGTCGAGATAGATCTGCAGAAAGAAATACAATGCGTTCGATACGTTCTAGATCCAAGTCTCGTGAAAGAAATCGTAATATGGCGGATCCCCCTGAGAAACCCAGGGATAGAATGAAAAATGAATTGTCCAAAAAAGAAAACACCGACGAGAAAAAACTTACAAAAATTGATTTGAAAATTCAAATGGAAGACGAAGAAATGATAAAAAGCAAAAAAGCAGAACCACTTTCGTTGGAGGAAATTCTGGAGAAAAAGAAAAAAGAAGAAGAAGCCCGTAGTAAGCCTGTTTTCCTGACAAAAGAGCAAAGAGCTGCAGAAGCGTTAAAACGTCGACAAGAAGAAGTTGCTGTAATGCGCGCCAACCAAGCAGCCAGTCGATCTGCTGCTACATCCGAGAATAATTTTCCAATGAAAAATGATAATGAAAGAGAACGAGGACGCGACGAGAGACGTGATGTCCGTGAACGAGACTATGACAGAGGACGTGATCGAGACCGACATAAGGACGACAGGGATAAAGAAATCAAACGTGTTGACGATCTCAGCCAAAAGGACAAGGAAAAGGAGCTTGAGGCAATCCGTGAACGTTATTTGGGAATAATAAAGAAGAAGCGAAGAGTTCGAAGATTAAACGATAGGAAATTCGTATTCGATTGGGACGCTGGGGAAGACACATCTATTGATTATAATAACTTGTACAAGGAACGACATCATGTTCAGTTCTTTGGACGTGGAAATGTTGCAGGTAAGGTGGCTTCTTCTATAGTTTTTATAAGTTTTAGGTAAAAAACATGAAAATACTCCATAAATTTAAGTTGAGAAAAACAAATTTGAAGAACTTCAAGGGGTACATATTATGTACATTAGGTGGTTCTTAACATTAGGGAGCCCCTAAATCAGCTCAAAATGTTTAAAAAATCTCTTGCTTTTTTCAAGTCAGAGGGCATTTCTTTGAGCTCATCCAGGTTCAAAAATAGAAAATATTTGGATTTAGTGCGTTTTTAATTTGGAAATAGAGAAACAAAGGAACTATGGAACCTAAGCAGAACTTAGATTTTGTTATGTGATTAAATATATTTTTTATTTTCATTTCTGTTTAAAATAGACTTAAGTATAGTTTTTTATTGAACGAAGATAATTTTGTACCTGTTACCTCCTGTGCCTTGAATACTGAATTAGAGGCTCCCTACCAAACTATTAACTCATACAAAAATGATTTAATCTCACTCCAGTAGTTAATAACAAATAATTATTTTAAGATTTCAAGAAAAGTCAGAAAAAGCACACTGCAGTTAATTCAGTTAATGCAGTTCTATCTATTATAAGGCCATAATCATAATTTCTTTTTTTTTTCTGAATACACTGACATTTTAAAATTCTTATTTAAGTACATATGTGCATATATTGTTTCATATTCCGTAGGCATTGATATCAAGGAACAAAAGAGAACTCAAAGTAAATTTTATGGCGATCTGCTTGAAAAAAGACGAACCGAAGCCGAAAAAGAACAAGAAAAAGTTCGATTGAAAAAAGTAAAACGCAAAGAAGACAAACAAAAATGGGACGATCGCCATTGGTCTGAGAAGGATCACGATGAAATGACCGAACGCGATTGGCGTATTTTCCGCGAGGACTACAGCATTACGATAAAGGGTGGTAAAATACCTAATCCCATACGAAATTGGAAAGAATCCGGATTTCCAAAAGAAATCACTGATATCATCGATAATGTTGGCTACAAAGAACCTACACCTATTCAGCGCCAGGCTATTCCAATTGGTCTACAGAATCGTGATATCATTGGTGTAGCCGAGACTGGTTCTGGTAAGACATTGGCTTTTCTTATACCATTATTGTCGTGGATTCAATCACTTCCGAAAATTGAACGTCTTGAAGATGTCGACCAAGGACCATATGCTATCATTATGGCTCCGACGCGTGAATTAGCCCAACAAATTGAAGAAGAAACAATCAAGTTTGGTCAACCCTTGGGCATTCGTACGGTTGTAGTGGTGGGTGGTTTGTCCAGGGAGGAACAGGGTTTCCGTCTTCGTTTGGGGTGTGAAATCGTAATTGCGACACCAGGTCGTCTTATCGATGTCTTGGAAAATCGATATCTTGTGCTTAATCAGTGTACATACATTGTACTCGATGAAGCTGACAGAATGATAGATATGGGTTTCGAACCGGACGTTCAAAAGATTTTGGAATACATGCCAGTAACTAATCTGAAACCAGACAGTGAGGAAGCCGAAGATGCTAGCAAACTCATGGAGAACTTCTACTCGAAGAAGAAATATCGTCAAACTGTGATGTTTACGGCAACAATGCCAGCAGCTGTTGAACGCTTGGCGCGTTCCTATCTACGAAGACCCGCAACTGTGTACATTGGATCGGTTGGCAAGCCTACAGAGCGTACGGAACAAATTGTGTACATGATGGGCGAAAACGACAAACGCAAGAAATTGATGGAGATTCTTTCGAGAGGAATCGAACCACCAGTTATTATTTTCGTCAATCAAAAAAAAGGTGCCGATGTATTGGCTAAAGGTCTTGAGAAACTCGGTTACAATTCTTGTACATTGCATGGTGGTAAAGGTCAAGAACAGAGAGAGTACGCATTGGCATCCCTCAAGAGTGGTGCGAAGGATATGTTGGTTGCAACAGATGTTGCTGGTCGTGGTATCGATATTAAGGATGTCTCCTTGGTCATTAACTACGACATGGCTAAATCCATTGAAGACTATACCCATCGTATTGGTCGTACTGGTCGTGCGGGCAAAACTGGTATGGCTATTAGTTTTGTCACCAAAGACGACAGTCAGTTGTTCTACGATTTGAAACAATGTGTGATGGCAAGTCCTGTCTCCACGTGTCCACCGGAATTGATAAATCATCCAGATGCACAGCACAAACCGGGCACTGTGGTAACCAAAAAGCGAAGGGAGGAAAAAATATTCGCCTAGTCTAAGAAAAAAAAAATAATTCACATGTATGACGATAAAGAGAAGAAAAAAAAAAAAAACAAATAAAATATATTATTTTGTTGTAAAAAAGATATTTTAAGACTTTTACTGTAACTGTTATTCCAATATTTCCTGTTTTTTTGATTTTACACTGTAATTTCGATTTTTTTTTTATTATAGCATCCTTTAATTTTGATACATATTTGGTACAAAGTTATCAGTCCTATTTTGTTATTTGTTCCAAGAATTCAGATTTAATTGCTTCACATTTAAGCTAAATTTTGATTTTTAGCTTAAAGAGAGAGAATGAAAAAAGCCAGAAGTACTTTTCCAAGCACCTATTCAAGTTTATTTAGTTTAAAAAAATGACCTACAAATAGAGCATTAAATCGTTTCGTGTAAAAAAGAATTGGAGGTTATTGTAATCAAAATTAACACTACGACGAAAAAGTGGGTTTCGTCATACCGTCCGTTGCGTCGGCCTGTGCGTCCGTGCATCCACTGCAATTTCAGTCGTGCATATTTTATTGTTTTTAAACCATGGCAATTACAAATGACCGCTAGTTTTAAAAGTAGTCAAAGACGTAAGGTGAAATTGAGTCTTTGACTGCTTTTAAACGATGCAATTTCACTTAATTCCACTTTTGAAACTAGGCCGAATTTTAGAATGGTCCTTCTGCATTAAGAATTTTGGAAAAAAAAATAGTCTTTCGCCTTTGATTTTTTTTTTGGATAAATTGTTAGTTTTCAAATATTCAAATATATGTACAATAAGAGTTAAGCAACTAATATTTCGATGATGAGTACACAGAAGAAAATTGTCTAGAAACAATACAAATTGTTTCTTTAATCAGTTCGTGAAACATCACTGAGTAGGTCCACAAAAACAGTTCGATAGATCGGAACTCTGGAAATTGGCAATTAAATATTAATCGTGTAATAAAATTTTTGTGAAGAAGCGGTAGACCATAAATTGTAATTTGTTGTACTTTTTCCAAAGTTACGGGGAAGGTGAAAGAAAATCTCATTAATTCATTCAAGGTTTTAAAATTGCTTTAAATTTTTTGTAAGAAATTAGTTGCTGAGATATTGGTGATCAAATGCAAAAGACTCAGACTCACATATTTGACCAAAATCTGGACGCAGATATACCAAAAAATAGGTCTGTTTAGTAACGTGAAATTTCTTGCGAATTTGCACAAATTTTCACAAAATTGCACAATTTGTTACAAATTCCTGTTTGTTAACTCGAAAAAGTTGCAACGAGAGAGCACATCGAGAGAGCAAACAATTTCCCCTCCATTGGATAACTTGCGAATTTGTGCTACATAAATTTCTGTGTGCAAGAGGAGTAAAGACTGTCAAAACACCCAGCTGTTAGAATCTTTTGCTTTTAATTTTAAATTGTGGTTTCTGATATGTGAAAATTTACGTTATAAATAAAAAATAACTTGGGAAATTTATAATTTATGTAATTTTTCTAAAAAATAAACGCAAATTGTTAACAAAACCAGACTTTTGGCTTGTGATTGTTGTTGTGAGGAGTGAAATTTTGATGTTTTTGTACACAAAAGTGGTTCAATGCGTTTGTTATCTTTTTTGCAAGTTTCTCCATTTTTGAGAAATTCGTTCTCTATTTGGTGTTTTGACAGGTTTTACACATTTTGCTGAAAAAAGATACCAAACAGACCTAATATAGACATATATGCAGGGCGATTCGCATAAGGTGTGACAAAAAGCTAGAGCGTGTATGTTTTGATTGAGACAAAAAAATCGTTTAGCCAGGAGGGACAATTTTCGAAAAAAACATTTAAAAACAACGGTAGCAACGCAGAAAATAATAAATAACATGAATAAAATTCTCTTAATTTGGCTCCTTGTTGTTTAAATCACAGATTAGCCACATGAAGATGAGAATCCCCGGCAGCCATTTTAATTTGCCTACAAGCTTGAACTGGCAGTTATCAAATAAAAACCTCACACATAGACAGATAGGGATCTTCACACACCTGGTTAAATTATTGTTGCAATTCGCATCTATTCATCGACTCGGGAAGAAATTACAAATACAACAATGTAAACAAATGGGTTTTCGAGGGTGAAACGTACGAAACATTCTCATCTTCATATGGCTAATCTGTGGTTTAAATAACAACTAAGCCTAGCGCCCACTAGGCAACTTTTAGTTGCTCCCGATTCAATTACATTTGGCTTATACGGGAGAGCGCCCATTGGGCAATTTTAAGTAGCTTCGAGTTGCTCGCGGAACGTATAGTTGCCGGCAACTTTAATTTGCTGGCCCCCGCCCACTAAGCAATTTCCAAGCAACTTTTGAAAATTTAACGTTTCTATTTTTAGTACATTGAAATGTTACATTTATTTTGCATTTTAAACTGGTCAAATTGAGATAGGTTAAGGTTTAGCGCGTAGCACCTTTTCATAGAAACTACAACTAAATACAAAAAAAAAAAACAAAAACATTAATTCTCAACTAAAAGTTGCCTAGCGCCAGGCGCCAGTTAGTAAAATAACTTTTTTTTTTATTATTTTTCAAAAACTTTATTTATAAAGAAAATAAAAGAAGAGATTTCTGGCCTTACAAAAAGGTATAGCATGGCATTGTAAGTGTTACCGTTGTTTTTTTTTTAATATTTTTTTTGTTTTAATTTAATTTTTTTGAAAATTTCCCTTTTCCCGGCTAAATGGAAGGGAATAGACCCCACTCCCATGCTTTTTGACACACCTTATGCGCATCACCCTGTATATTTATGTTTGTATGTATGTATGTACATATACATACATATTTGCTGTGGTTCAACCTTCAATGGACAAAAACTTTTCGCGCTCCATTTTTTATGATTGCAAAATAAAAGATCTTCAAAAACACTAACAAAAGTAAACGAAATTACCGTTCCTTCATATGAAACTAATTAACCATCAAAATAGAAATTCCAATTATGCTTTTTAATGTTAGTTTGACACACAGCTATGAATAGGTATCTATTAAATTAAAAAAAAAGATATACATATTTCGTTTTTAAATAAATTAAAACAAATTATTATTTGTAAATATTCATTCTTTAAATTAAAATAATTTTATTAACAACCAAACTTTATTCTTAAATGCAGTAACAGACTTTTTTTTGTACACTTAATTTAATTAAATAATATTTGCTAAATTTATTTACAATATTTTGAAATTTTTGTTTAGATTAAAAATCCCTCCGAAGCAGCGTCATCAAATCTCCAATATACGTTTGCGCCATTTGAAGTGTTTCGAACTTCGATAACTTACGATCGTTTCCCAACGACGGAACTACATCTCGCAGCTTATCGAAAGCATCGTTTAGACTGTTCATTCGGCGGCGTTCTCTAGCGTTGGCTGCCAGCCGACGTTTCTTCAAAACTTCCACACTGCAAGTTGGATTTGAGCTATTGTGCAAATCCTTATATTTTTGTATTTTCGATTTAATATGAAGATTCTTTTGAATCTGCTGCACCGAATTCGAATCCGACGGTTGTGTCGAGTAGACATTTAGCGTATCGTAATGATGATAATCGGGATTAACTTCAAAATAAAAATCGGACATATTTGTATCCGATAAACTATCACTATAATCGACGTGATACATTTCTAAATCTACACAACGCTGAATTGGATTTACGTAATATTGTTCACTGTATCCGGACATCATTTTTGCTACTACAATGGTAAATGTGATCTCTTCAATCAATCGACGTTAACTGACAATCTCTCCAATTCACTTGGTCCTATTTATTTGGTTTTCCAAATCCAGGATCCAACATTTTTGACCTGTATAATTTTTGTTGCACTCCGAATCAAGGTAAAAGGATGGCTGCTATTGTATAGGTATATATTTTATTTTTCTACCAGAGAGATCATCTTAAATGACTTGTGGTCGAACCATTTAATTTGTTTTAATTTTTTTCCTTATCTCGTTACCTTTGTTACGCTCTTTTCTATACTTCGGTTATTGAGTATTCTTGTTTTTTTTTTATTCTTTCAGAGTTGAGGTGGTTGTGGTTTTTAACATTTTTAAAAATGACTTTCGCTTTCTTATGCATCAGAACGAGTTTAATCGTACAGTTAAAAATATACTTACTCAATGTTTTGCAATGATTAGTGACAAAAATGTTTTATGAGTTTTAGGATTTCATAAGAATCGATCCATTGAATAAGTATCCAATAAGTACCTACCTACCTACCTACAGAATTTTAATTATTCTTTATGGTGGTTTTGTTGATACCTTCTTGACTTAAGAATGTTAGAATTCGCATCGTGATTATTTAATTCTTTGAATAATTTGCATGCATTGTAAAGAGGTGGAAAACGGGATAAATCCCGAATGTCTTAAAATTCGGCATCCTGTGAATTCGGGATTATGATGGGCGATGGGCCGTTCCTGTTTTGCATTCGTAAAGAATATATCTAAGGTAATAGTCTAATAGAATATGATAAATTATGATAATAAAAAACAAAAATAGAAAAAAAACCTGTTTTGCATTTTCATTTTCGTGACCATGTCTTAAAATGTCTGTCTTTTTTTTAAACTTGGTACTTAAAGGGCTCCAAGTGATGTCCTAGAAGGGAAATTTAAAAAAAATTATTGGTACCCGTCATTTCACCTACGGTAGGTAGAGAATAGGGAAAAAGTAGGCCTTGCAATAATGCGATTGTGTCTGGCTTACTTTCTTTATGGGGTTGGCTACAGCCTAAGCGGCTTTCTCAATTTTCCTTACTCCCAGTTAGACCAAATTACATACGTACATACATATATGTAGCCCTTAAGGGCGATCTAATTATTCTCGAAAACCGTTCCGATAATTTCTCTTGCAGTTAATCCACATATTGAAGATGCGTGCGCGTTAATGGTTTATAATGGCATTGGATTCTTTAACATGATAATGCTAAAAACAATCAATAAAAAATAGTTTCAACATATTTAAATGCAATATTTTGTTTCCAACTATTTTCTAAATATTAAAATTATAATAAAATCTATTTAACCATTAAAAAGATATATCTAAGCGATTTACCAGAAATTATGACCATAGGTATGTGAATTTCTTCCGAAACATTGACTTTTTCGGATAATCACTTTATTTATTGCAGATAGTTAAATCGAAATCGCTGTAGCCGTTTTGGAGAAAATTAAGATATTTTATGGCAGCTACTCGTTCTACATGAGCTTAAACAAAAATTCGAATTTCATCACTAGGGAATCACATAAAAATGCTCTGTATCAAATTTGAAGCATATCGGTTTACCCTGTTAGGCTCTTGCTCAAATTACAGTGGACGCACGGACTGACGGGCGGTATGAAGACGACCGACTTTTTCCGCCTTCTCGATCATCTTATGGCGAATTCCTTACAACAAAGAAATCGAATTTTTTCTAAACAAAATCGATTCTTTTCTGTCAAAACAAATCTTGCGTTTTTAGCAAGATTTCACACTGATTTGCACACACACTATGAAGACTTGACATTTCTAATACGTCAAATTGTAAGTCACGGAATTTTTGGAAGACGAGTTGTTTATTTTTTGGTTGCAACGAATTCTACATAATTTAACAAAATATTCAACAATATATTCAGTCAATACAGCTATACAAATAATTTATTGTGCGTTGTTCATTATCAAACGCAAATTTGACAAAAAAAAAATTTAGCTTTCGCGAGTGAAAGACGTGTTAAAAACTTTCAGTGCAAGTGAACACTTTTCAATAACAATTTTCTTTAAAAATATATGTGCAAATAGAAGTACAAACAAATAAAATGCACCAGCAAATTGGCACCGTAAAAGCTGGCTAATATCTTTTATTTATTAATTTAATTCTATTGGTAAAACATTTTTCTCACAACAAAAACAAACAACCTTAATAGTTTTGTGAATAATTTCTTGACGTTTTGGGTCGATTGCAGCTATAAAGTAACACAAACACAATCACACCAAAAAAATCGATTCTTTTACGAAATACGAATTCCTTTCAATTGAGAGAAAAACGATTCTGTTTAGAAAAAATTCGATTTCTTTTTTGAAAGGAATTCGCCATTAGTGTTAGTTTTGAATTTTGATTACAACCTCTAATTTCTTTTTATACACGCAACTTATAATTACTTGCCCTGTAGTATGCAAGTAAAAATCAGTTAATTACTTGTGGTGTATTTAAGTTATAAAATTTACATTTGTTGAATAGAGAGAGAAGACCAAAATGAAGAGATCTTCATAAATGCAGATTATTATAGGAAGTGCCATAATGCAGATATGAATACGAACATAATCAGCCCAATTGTAAATGATAATTCCCCAGTAAATTTTTCCCTTTTCCCTACTCCCGTATTCTAAACAAAAAATTCCCGGGCATTTCTCTCGGGGAATTCAGAATACGAATAGGTACTAGTACTCCCGAGAGAACACGTCTTCCGGGGAGTTATTTCCCGGGGAGTTTTTTTCCCGGGGAATGTTTAGAATTGGCCTGAATAATTATATAGTATGCCGGTAGCAAGCGTACGCATTACAAAAAGAAGAAGATATATTTAACCTTTCAAATACGATGGTTTCATCCAAGAATAAATTTTAAGGTATACCTATCTTTTTATTTTTCAGAATTTGTTTTCAAATTAATTGAGAAATGTCACACTTGTCATTAGATTTTCCTAGTGGTTGTACACTACGAAATGAAAATTATGATGTGAAATTGATTACGAACCGGATCATATTCCGCTTTCACATTTGGGTACACACTTCTAGTTGGGAATTACACCGTTGTGAACTAACCGTCAGTTTTATATGGGAGTTTCATTTCCACTCGAACTGAGTACTAGGCCTTAGGTGAAATTTAATTTTTAAATTTCAAGCAGTGAGTTGAAAGAGGAAAGTGAACCTTACTCTTTTGTGGGGGCTTTTGAATAACAGGCATACGAAGTCAGGAAAAACAAAAGTAAACCAGCCATATATGTTCATATGTATTGTATAGGTATGTATGAATACGTTTTATTTTAACGCCAAACTTCTCAAATAATTTTTTCTTCATCTTCATATACCTACATAATTATGTAGGTAGGTATATACTTTGAAAACGCCTACACTAATCATTTATCTCATGTTAATATTTAAATGTCATGGTTTGAATGTTATTTATAATTGAATAGTACTTATGCCTATGTATATTATGCCATATCAAACAATGAGCTGTTGTTGATTCTTTTATTTCTTGCAGCTGACAGTTTTGCAAGAACACGCAAATTTTTCATTGTTAATGATAAATTTTCTTATTGATGCTTTCTTGCATTTCTTACAAAGTCCATTGTTTGTGGACAAAAAATGTTGATCACGCAACTTGGTAGTACCTACGCCTTCCTCTGCTTTTATGTTTTGCTTTATGTTATTATCGCATTATTTTTATTATTACATGCATAAGATGTAGGTATCCACCGATGAGTAGAATTTATTAAATTTTCAAGAAGATAGTCATCTATCACTTATCTATCACATAACACATAACATAGGGTCTCTTGGCTTCGTTTTTTTTTAAGCCCTACTAACAATCAAGGTACATATATTAAAGGTAATATCATTAGCGTTTAAATTTTTGTTCAGTTCTGCGCATCTGTGAAAATGGCGGATCCAGTGTCTCTTTACTTGTCAAAATGCTTACATTTGTTGTTGTTTCTAGTAATGCCATGTGCAGTTTTCGTAGACACTCGAGCCGCCATGTTTAATTCTTGACTGACAACCTGCGCAATATATTACCTTAGATTTGTGTACTGTGACTAACAATAAGTTCTTCCTGAGGTTAAATAAAGATTTAAAATAAGATAGCTTACCTCATCGACTTTAGTGGAAAAATGTCTTACAACGTTTCACATTTTTAATCACCCTGAAGGCCAAGAGGGTCAGTAAATTTGAAAATCTAATATATATGTATCTATATATATAAAACTAAGTTGATATTTTGTATTTACGTAATGTGTGTTCACGTAATTTTCAACCAATTTAATTTGATGTTCTTTTAAACTATTCAGAAAAACAATGAGAAGGACATAATGCCCTTTTTCAAAAAAAAAATTGACAAATTTTGTTATCTGTAGGGTGTAATGGGGTAAAAATATAAAAACTGTCAAGCATAGCAAAGTAGGTATGTAAAAATACTCCGCTTTGAACTTGGAGAATGGTTCATAATGCTGATGATGACGATTATGAAGGTATTGATGATGCGTTTTGTTGTTGTATTTGTTGACAAAAGTATGCAATACTGATTTTATATTTAGTCATGTTGATGATAATTTAAGGTGTTCGACTGAAAAAAATAAAGTTTTTTTGTTTTTGTACGAAAAAATTGAAAACTCAATTTAATGTGTTTTTTTTTATTAAATTTTATTTATAAATTTGAAAATTATTTTTGCACCAGTGCGCAGGTGCTATAACCTGTGTCAATTTCATCGAAATCGCCCAAAGAATAAGAAAGTGACATTTTTTGGAGGCACCCTGTGCTGAAAATATTTTTTTCGTTTATAATTCTGCCTCAGCTCTATTCAGTGTCAATTTCATCGAAATCGCTCAAAGAATAAGAAAGTGACATTTTTTGGAGTCACTCTGTGCTGAAAATATTTTTTTCGTTTGTAATTTTGCCTCAGCTATAACCTGTGTCAATTTCCTTGAAATCGCTCAACGAACGACGAAGATAACATATTTTTAAATCCAACGCCCTATTTTTATATTCGCAACTCCATTCCCGTTCAGCCTTGCTTTTCCTCTTTTGAAAACCCATCGCCTTGCGCACACATACCAAGGTCAACTGTTGCCAATCCATAAACCAAGCTATAATAGCATCCGCCTTTTTCGTAGTTGTGTCGCGAGTAGTTTTGGTCGTTAGAAGTTCTGTACTGCACAGTTGTGTTCATTAGTAGTTTTGTGCTGCGCAGTTTTGTACTGAGAAGTTTAGTCTTTCGTAGTTTTGGTTTTCTCAGTTGTGTTATAGATTCTATTGACATATATAGGCATAATTTTTTTTTTAGGGTGAACAGGGGTAAAAACGAAAAGTGGTAACCGATTTCGAAAATTATAATTGTGTTTGAATCGTCGTTATTTAAAAAAAAAATGCCTTTTTATAAAGTGAAATGGGATAATAACAAAGAAGTGGTTTTCGATTGCAAGAATTCTTTTTGTGTTGGGAAAGTAATAAAAGTTATGAACTTATATTCCGTATCACAAATATTTAAAAGGCTTTTACATTTAAATTTGACGTTTTAATTTAATTTAGTTAAATTCAAGCATACAGCACATATCTTACAAATAAATAACAAACAAGTTCTTAAAGCTATGAGATAACTTTTGTATAGATTAAAATTCATTTTATAAATTAAAAGCCTGTTAAATAGTTAAAAGGGCTTTATTAAATGCAACTATTAGAGGGTGATGTTTTTACAAATTTAGACATCCATAGAGTGAAGAGTAGGTTAAAACCCAGAAAGAAGTCTTCGATTACGAAAAGAAGCTTACATTTTTATTTAAATTTTGTTTTGTAATTTATATGCGAAGCTTAGGTTTGTCTACCCATGCGAAGCCGGGGCTGGGCAGCTAGTACTAAATACAAATTTAACATATTCGACGTTGGATTAGCTACACCCGTATACCTAAAAAAACTTTTTAACTTTTTTTCTTATAACGTAAGAAGCAAATTAAAGCATATAATATTTTTTGCCGAATAACCGACGGCGACTTATTTAGGCAAAGTTATTCATGTTCTACCGAAATTAATTAAAAGTATGTAGGTACACGAAAAAAATATGAAATAAACAATAATGATTAGATACCTTTATTTTGAAAAGTGGAATTTTCTACCAAGTTCGCATAGCACAATATAGGCTTGGTAGCCGTGCAATAGCTATTACTCCAGCCTATAATGACTTCGTGGTAGCTCACTCAAGTGGTTGTTGTTTCATTCAACCTAGTTTAAGTTTGGCTGATATTCAAACAATAAATGAATCTCATTATTAAAATTTGTGTTAACCGTTCCTAAATGATATAGGTACATTTTATAAATGTGACCACAATAGCTGGATATAATAAAAATTTTGTTTTTTTGCTTGGGTTCTTTTTTCGAGGCCGTGGCCATTCTTTCTTCGCACAGCAAAGTTATTGTGACGCCTATCAAATTTTTTTATCCGATTTTCTATTCTAGGAAAACATATTTTATCGACAACTCCTTTAAGGTAGTTCTATATGCTGCCCTTTGCCACGCTCCTCTATATTGCCCTTTTCTTACCGACAATCAAACTGATAAGCCAGGAAGGAATGATTACATTTAATTCGTAGATTTCAGTAGAATTACGGGATTTGATAAGTGGTAACTGACAATATTTGGTCAACAAGATCTTCATGCTTCACCTAATTACTCCATTAACAAAATTTATTACCGTTTACCCCATTTCAAACAATGTTTTCGTTTGTGTCCTTGTTTAGATTGTTCTCGTATTCTTGGTATTGTCAAAAGATTTTCTTTCCTCTAGAGTAACTTCTTATAGATACCTATGATCCTGGGATTGACATTATTTTACCTGACATAAGGTAAATCTCAATAAACATCTCATAAAATACAGTAAGAAACGGGTGACAAATGCAATTATCGATGACATTTATGAGTCTTTTGTTTATCTACGGTAACACTCCTTAATTGGACACGAGCGTGCTATCGAGCATTGCGCACCAATTCAGAAAAATAATATGTTGTATCTTTTTTTGTTGAAGGAAAGTCCTTTAATATACCTACCTTTAAAATATACCCTTTTGTGTCGTTTATACAGATACAGAATGCAGTTTTGATAAGCGATCGTAACAAATAGTTTGGTACACACAATGATAGTTTAGATTAAGCTTTATTACACATTTTTCACTACAATAATTAAGTTAAGAGAAGAAGTTATCGTGGAATTTCGTTCTTTGTTTATATCTTTTTTCCGCAATCAGAGTTTTTGATTCGGTGTGATAAAGCATATCTTTTTCTCTGTTGTATTAAAACCATTTGTACTTATGAATACCTGCAAATTAAAAAAAAAAATAATAAAAGTAGGTATAACTGTACCATTTACGCACTTTTGAATATTCGATTCGGATTTTTAGTTTGTCCATTTGTTTGTTTTGCTTTGAATCTTAAACTGTTTAAATTGATTTCTCTTCAAAGCAAAGCATTAAAAAAGGTAGCAACACACCTCTTTAGGATGCTGATGCTGACTTCCTGTATAATTTATCTTCCATTTATGTATATAGCTAAACCCAAGCAATAATACATTTTTAAATTTCTCATAAGATTTTTCCTCTAAATGTATACCTCTACCTATACTTATTGCATATATGTATGGATGAATGTATGTATATCATGTATTTTAAATCAATTCACCGGATATTTTATTCAAGATCCGCAAGAGTGATGCTTTGTTTTACCGAAATCACGCCTTCCAAATACGCCTTATCATTAGTTTGTTGTTTGATTTAGGTCGACTTCCACCTAGGATTTGAATTTAAAAAAAAAAAGAAAATTAATCTTTGTCTGCTTTCTTATATATAAATAATGTATAGATAGGTACTGGTATTTTTTAATCCCGAACAATCAAAAATATATCTGGAAAATCCTCCGAAAACCCTAGGTGGAATGTTTAAAGAATTCTAACTCATAACCGTTTAGGTTGTATAGCTGATCAGACAGACAAGTTTCCCAAAACTGTTTTTTTTTCTATAGATTTTGACAGCAAATTGTGAAAATTTCACGTTACCCTAATATTTGAGCACCAACTGTGGTGGTTTTTAATTATGAAAATAAAGCTCAAAACTTTAATCCATAATATTTTTTTTTTACTTGCGAATATAGGTAATAAAGGGTTTTCCAATAAAAGGTGTTATTTTGAATAGCCCGCTATTTCGGTAGCTGTCACTTTTGAAGCTGTCATTTTTGACATTTGACAAGTAGAAACTACACCATTGATAAAAATGGAACGATACACGCTTCAACAACGCATTGAAATTATTAAAATTCACTATAAAAATGGTGAAAATTTGGCAGAGACGGTTCGTAAAACTAAAACATTTTTGGGTCGTCGTGAAGCACCTTGTCGGACCGCAATACAGAAATTGGTGGACAAATTCGAGCTGTTGGGACAAGTTAGTGATGTGAAGAATAAAACCCGTGCACGTCGCTCAAGAACAACTGAGAATATTGCTGTTCTAGCCCAAAGTGTTGAAGAAAACCCAGGTTTGTCCATTCCTCGTCGTTCTTTGGAATTAGGCATTTCACAAACGTCATTACACCGTATTTTGCATAAAAACTTGGGTCTTAAGGCTTATAAAGTTCAGTTAACACAAGAACTCAAGCCGGCTGATCATCAACAACGTCGTGTCTTTGCTGATTGGGTCCTTGAAATGCATGAAAATGATCCGGAATTTCATCGAAAAATCATCTTGACTGATGAGGCCCATTTCCACCTCGGAGGCTACGTCAACAAGCAAAACTGTCGCATCTGGGGCTCGGAAAACCCAAGAGTTATTGTTGAAAAGCCTCTCCATCCTCAACGCGTGACTGTTTGGTGCGGTTTATGGTCCGGCGGGGTCATTGGACCTTACTTTTTCGAAAATGAGGCTGGAGCAACAGTTACGGTCAATGGATTGCGCTATCGAGAGATGATTAATGATTTTTATGGCCGGAATTGGATGGTATTGATCTGGACAACGTTTACTTTCAACAAGACGGGGCTACGTGCCACACAAGCAATGAAACCATCGATCTTTTACGGGAAAAGTTTCCGGACCGTGTTATCTCTCGAAGAGGTGATCACAATTGGCCACCGAGATCTTGTGATTTAACACCTTGCGACTTCTTCCTTTGGGGCCACGTGAAAGATAAGGTCTACGCCAACAGCCCAGCGTCGATTCAAGACCTCAAAGATGGAATTCTATCGAGCCACTTTGCGATTTGGTTATGGAAAATTTCATGAAAAGGATATGGTCCTGTAAGCGTGGTCGTGGCGGCCATTTGGCTGATGTTGTGTTCCATTATTAACGGCATACCTTTCTCTTTATAATGAAATAAACATCCGATCATTTATCTCAAAAAATGCCATTTTTCTTTGAATATCAAAATAACACCTCTTATTGGAAAACCCTTTATATGGCAAGTTATGAATTCGTACAAAAAATCGTACTCGAGGTTTTGATCAAACTTGACATAACGATGATAGCGAAGACGAAAAAAGTGGGTCTCGCAAAAACCTCCGTCTGACTCTCTGTCTGTCTGTCTGTTCGACTACAGCCTAAACGGATGGGTCGATTTTCTTTAAACTTGATACCTACCGTTTTTTGGACATTCCCCCCACCCGGTTTTGTTTCTCTTTTTTTTTAGGACCAAAACTAACAGTAGCTGTCATACAAAATTTCTTGGCCAAAAAGGAAAAACTTATTTTTCTCAAAATTGGCGCTACAGATTTTTTTTTAAGAACTCAGTAAATTTTAATAGTTATAAGTTGCCGTTTAATAAAAAAATGGTTCCGAAAAATGGTTATTACTGGTACCTTCCAAAGAACCATTTTTTTTTATTTTCGCTTTTCTCGAAAACGGTTCAACTGATTCTGATCAATTTTTTATGAAGAATTATTGACGCATTCTAAATAAAATTGTTTACCAAAATTTTCAAAAAAATATTTTTTGGATTTTTAAAAAAAGTTTGAATTTTTTTTTTGAAAATTCAATATTTCAAAAATGACTCTGTCGATATTTTTAAAAGCAGGTTTTTAACTTTATCTAGAAGATTTTTGAAAAAAAATATTCTAATACCCAGAAATAACGGTGCCTCCCATACAAATGTTTATAAACCGTTAAGAAAAATTTTTTTTTCTCAAAAACGACTGGTACGATTTTGATAAAATTTGTTTCGTGTGTTGTAATTAGAACGATATACAATTTAAATTTTTTAAATTATATATTTTACTTATATTAACAGTACCTCTCATCGAACGGTTTCTTTGATTTTCTGCTATCTCAATATCTGATCAACCAAATAAAACTAGATTTTTTATACAGAAACCTTGTAAGAAATATAAATAAAAGTGCCTATACAAATTTTCTAAAAAATGGTTTTTGGATTTTTTAAACAAAATTCAAAATTATTTTTTGAAAATTCGATATTTCGAAAACTGGTACCAGATTTTTGTGTGAAGTTCAATTTTTAACTCAACATTAATAAAAACTTAAAATTGGCGTGCCAACTATTTTTCTCAAAAATGTTAACGAAATTTTACATATACAAAATTAATTATTTTTAAAACCGCTTCTACGATTTTGAAAATTTTTTTTTCATAAACTAAGATTTATAAATATAAGAAATCAGATGGTGTACATCGCGTTGGGTTAAAACAGATTCAAAGTATTCAAAATTGATTGAAAACAATTTACCAGTTTAAATAATATAATTTCCTTTCAACACTGGGCTATATTGTTAATTTTTGTATACTCACATAAGACCACCTGCAACTAAACTAAGTTTCGGCAAATGGATAAAATATGGACTCCCATAACTAATTTGTTTCAGACTATAGAACCACAATGTGATCGCACATAAGAGCAAGTTCGTGCGACCCAGTCGTGCATATTTTTTAAGTATGACATTGGTAAGAAGATTTGCAAATTTTTAACGTATTCAGCATTGTTTTTTTACGTTTATTAAATTTAACTCTAAGGTATGTTTACTTAGTTATTTGTAGGAACTGCCACTGTTCCGTTAGAGTTTATTAATAAACTTTTTCATTAATGATAAATTCAAAAAGGTTTGATTAAAATCAATCTCATATAATACATTATTGGCCGCGTTCAAAGGATATCTGAATTTTTGGAGCTCCTGATTGGCTAGCTGTTATAAAAAGTTAGATGTCATCTGAATTTTCATATCTTTTTATGACAGTTCGCCAGTAAGAAGCTTGAATATAATGGTTGATGATAATTAATAAGGACTTATTATGCAACTGTGCCATTAACATTTACCTACTGGTATACCTGTTACAAAAAATACAAAATTTCAATGGCTAAGTTCAGCGGACACAAGGGACTACATATGTAGTCAAGTGCATTCATTGAACGCAAATTTTACAAAGGTAACTAGTTATTTTTTGAGATGTCATTAATGCCAAAATTGGAACTTTACTTCCAACCTTTACCTTCCGTCGATAGTGCAAATAGTATTTAAAATAATATTTTTATCTGAAAAACACCTTACACAAATCAATTACGAATTGTAAATTATAACTTTTCAATACTTCTTACTAATGATGCATTTTTTTAATTAAATCTTTTCTATAATTTTGATAGAGAACTCCTCCACCCAAAACAATAAAACAAACGTGGAAAAAAGAAGTCCCTGAACAATGAAGTTCAGCTTGCTGTTTAATGACAAAATATAATCAGCTGATATTTTGACATAAATGCATTTGACTTGAAATGAAGGGAGATATTTCTTGACTAGCTTTCCAGTCACTTTCCAATAAAAGTTGCCTTAATTGGAATGCAATTTTGCGACAGCTGACCAATCAGAGACGAGAAACTTGCCTTGCCTTCAAGTCCCTTCGTCTGCTGAACGTACCCAATGCTTCTTTATTATTCCTTGCGTTCAAGAATCTATCCGAGAAAGTGTCAACCTATATAAAAATGTTCAGATACTTTGAGTTGTTGTTGCCTCAACTGTTTTTTCACAAGGGATTACAACAACACAAACCTATCCGGATAGCTTTGGATTGATCCCCGAACGTGACCATTTACATGCTTACCAGGCTTATCGAACGAAATTTACCCGTCAAAACAAAATTATCTAAATGAACAAAAGGTCGCTATTAAAAAGTATGGAACAACAGAATCTTTTATCAAAAACACCACCAAAGAGAATGGTCTTTTGTTGGGTGACATAACAATACACTTTTATTCTCCTGCCAATTAAGCGCCATCATCTATAATCCTAAATTATATTGATCTATAACACAATAAGTTTTATGTTGTTCACTTTAAAATACTTTGTAACATTTGTTCACCAACAAAAGACCCCGAATAATGATCCTGTCATGAACTTTTCAAAAGTAATTCTTCTAGGTATAGTTAAACAGTATATTTAGTTATATTCACACAAGTGCAATTTTTGTTTTCGAAATATTAAAATTCACCCGATTCTTCTGTTTCTCATAAGATTTCGTGAACTCTGCACTCTTTGTATTTATTTTGACAAGGAGTATTTTTCAAAATCAGCGTTTCGCCCCAGGTATCAAACGAATGTGCGGCTAATCTTTAACGCGGTTTCCTTTCAGATTGATATTTGACAGCATTATGGGTGTGACAGTGTTTAGGAAGCCTATAATTATTACCTATCTTTTCACATGTATTTTTCGTTGGAAAATTCGTTAGGGTCGTTTTTGCGAGTTAAGCAAAAAAGAGCAACAAAAGGTATTGCAGTCGCGTGGCAGTTGTAATATTCTACTTAACAAATGAGCATTTTAACCGTGTGAAATGTGCTATCATTTGTATGTTTTAGTCATGGTGGTTTATTTCTGGAAATGAGTTCTCTTGATCTTTTCGCATAAATGTTATGATATGGAATTTTCAATCTTTATGCTACTAAAGATACTTTATGAAAACTATTGGCAACTGTTTTTTATGTACATACATAGATGAAATTCATTTAAAGTAGAAAATAAATGGAATTTTAAAATAAAGGCTTAACTTATTCATTATCAATACTTTTTGCAAAAAGCGGAAAAGTAAAATATACAAACAGGTGCTAGAAGTGTGCGATCTGTTATTTCAGATTCATTTGATAGATCGAATACCTTTTTTTCACACTCTGTATAGCATGTTTTTGTTTTTCACTTTTCCAGTTCTTGCAAAATTTGAATGTAGTTAAAAGCCTTTTCACACCGCATCAAAAACTAGATTTCGAGCGAAAAGCACCAAATCTCATCGAAATCAACTACGATTCAACGAGATTTAGTAATCTTGCTGCCGAAATCCGAGATTTCGGTTCGGTGTGAAAACCGTATAAGCTTTTAATCGCAAAATTCGTTAATCAGGGTGTTTTTTTTTCAATTCTCCCAATCATCGAATTTACTTATGAAACAAATTTTAAGAAAAATCAATAACGATAGCAAAAGTTTGTCACTACTCAAGGCAGCATGCTTTTATTAATTTTTATAAAATTGTATATTATTTTATAAATTTTTCATTTTAACTGTCATGTTTTCCTGTTCGTTGTAGTAGTTTAAAACAAATTTGTTTATATTACCCAACATTTTTTAAACATTTTTAAATGCAAAAAATTTACATCAATTTTAAGTATTTATAAGTCTTAGGTATTTCATTATCCTCCAGGTTATCACAAAAGGGATCTACATTTATCTAAATGTAAAAGGAATAAGACCCTCTATCAGCCCTATAACCTTACTTAACTTAAGGTTTTTATAATACAAATTCTACTATATATGTACTGAAATAAATCAGCCAAGTAATTGAACTTAACAAAGTTATAGATTCAAAATAACTTTTAACGGCCACACAAGTTGGCGTTTTATCCCGCCGAGCTCACTCTTGAACTATATCATCCAGTTGACCTTGCCAATATGCAATTTTTCAGTTCAAGTCATCAACACGTTTTTGAAATACCAAATTTTCAAAAAAACATTTTTTTTTTTGTGTAAACAATCAGAAAATCATTTGTTTTGAAAATTTGGATACGCAATAATTATCATTCATACTATATATGTACTTATATGAAGCTACTGCATACAAAAAATTATTTAAACTGGTTTATTCGAAGGTCGAAAAAGAAAAAAAAAATCAGTAAGCCTTGGGGTTGGAGGGTAGATTGAACTGAAAAGATTTTTTCTTCATCGTGAAAACGCGGTGATTATGGTAATGACGAATATAAGGTTTAAGTAAAACGATCATTTAAGAAATGGCACCTACTCGTTCAAGTGTTTTTTAGTATACATATTGACGACTAGAAAAGTCAAAATCCGATACCTGGTGGCAAACGAAAATAACGGTTTAGACGTCGCCATAAAGAGCCATTTTTTATGATCAGAGATGATCCATATAGATCGTCAAAATAAATGCATTACAACAACAACACGTGATCCTGCTCTCTATCGGGATCACGTTTCATGAAATAAAAGTTTAGTTTTGCTATTGCTTCTCAGCTTTGCGAATTGTTAGGAATTGTGAATTGTATCATCATCATCATCGTCGGCTCGACAACCGGGGTCCGGTCCTGGCCTCCTTCAACAAGTCTCTCCACCCATCCCGGTCTCGAGCCGCCGCCATCCAGTTGCGCACCCCAAGGCTCCGGGCGTCCTGGTCTACGCCATCTCTCCAGCGCAAGCATGGTCTACCACGCTGTCGTCTACCATAGAATGTACCACAAAGAACTTTCCGAGCAGGTTCCTCTTCGCTCATGCGAGCTAGGTGCCCTGCCCACCGGAGTCTACCGAGCTTAATTTTTGTCACGATATCTGCTTCAAGGTAGATTGCGTACAATTCATGATTGTACCGTCTCCGGAATCGTCCTTCCTCACATATGGGGCCAACAATTCTCCTTAAGACTTTTCTCTCGAACGCGGCTAAGAGGTCGGAGTGCCTTTTGCTAAGCACCCAAGTCTCGGATCCATATGTGAGTACTGGCAGGACCATGGTCCTGTACAGCAGCAGTTTTGAAG
Source organism: Leucozona laternaria (assembly GCA_932273885.2). Lineage (NCBI taxonomy): Eukaryota > Metazoa > Arthropoda > Insecta > Diptera > Syrphidae > Leucozona > Leucozona laternaria. The sequence goes on from OW026368.1 coordinate 93,775,568, forward strand.
TTATGGTGAGATTTCTGGATTTGAAGAGCTTTGACAGACTATAGTAGGCTCTGTTCGATTTGAGAAGCCGCCCGCGTATTTCTTCTTCTATATTGTTATCGGCTGCTACTATTGACCCAAGGTATTTAAAGGATTGCACCACTTCAAATTCGTGCTCCGCTACCTTGATTGTTTGACCAACTGTTCCTCTCGCATTCGACGCCACCATTATATAGTGTAAAGAAAAAAGAAAAATAAATAAACGTAAGGAAAAAAGAGATAGGTATACAACACAGTTGTTGTCACTAAGACCTGTATTGTTTTATTCTCCTGGGATGATCTTAATATAAGGTTCATCGGCGATAGTAAAATACGGCTAATGTAGTTGAGTTTTTAGTATGATACTTGCTATCACAGTTTAGCCATATGAAGATGAGAATGTTTCGTACGTTTCACCCTCCAAACCCCATTTGTTTACATTGTTGTATTTGTAATTTCATCCCGCGTCGATGAATAGATGTGAATTGCTAATCTGTGCTAGCTATACTCTGTTCACCTCAAAACAAAAAAATGTATTAGCTCACCATAAAAGCAACAACAAATAATTCTCTTTACTCTTTCGTTTCCAGAAAAAAAAACTATTCTTACTTCTCACTTGTCGTAGCCGATGAACGATAAAGAGGACTAGCTATAACAACTCGCACTCAAGCCTGGATTCACAATGCGGCGAGGAAACGAGACGTGAGCGTGACGAGAAACGCTCTCGTCTTTTTCTAGTTACAAATCGTCGCCCAATTCACAATGCAGCAAGCGTTTTTAAGACAAAAACTGATTTTTGTAAAAAAAAAATATCAATAAAATATTATCAAAATATCATACAAAACAATAGATTTATCAATTACATTATTATTTAAATACATTAGATCATTTCTATTTTGAAAAATTTGTAAATTACTTAACAAAAATTAAAATCGTCGTCACGACGCGTCTTTTTTTCAATTTTTCGAATTCTTGGCGTGACGAGACACGCCGCATTGTGTATATCCGGTATGCTTTCATTGTTTGAATTTGGTTTAACAACTACAACGAGTTCTCGTCACGCTCACGTCTCGTTTCCTCGCCGCATTGTGAATCAGGCTTGAGAGGGAAACTTCCTATCTTCACTGTACTGACAATTTTTGTTGAACACAGTATAGTTAAAAATTATTTAAAACTAAGAACATTTTAGTAAAGAGCTTTAAAGTTAGTATCATGCTAACACCTTATCACCATGCTGTTTAAAATTTTGCGCAAATGTTTTTTTTTTTAACAAAAAGCACTGCACTATACACAATTAATACAGGTTTTGAATATATGTTCTTCTTTAAAACAATTTTTTTGAGAATTATTTCAATACTAAAAAAAAAACAAAATTTACTTCTACTTGAGTTGAAAAACGATTTTGTAACTAGAAAAAGATGACAGCGTTTCTGGTCACGCTCACGTCGCGCCTCCTCGTCGCATTGTGAAACGGGCTTCAGGTAGAATCAAGTAATTTCGGACTAGTAGGCGAACGCACCTATTTTTGTGAATCAGGCATGACAGTTGACAGATGAAAATAGATGATTAGGTCCGTTTGGCAATTAAAATTTTCGCATTTAACTTTTATAAACCCATAGGAGAAAAAACAAATTTTGAAAATATGTCTACATATTTTCCAGTTACCAAACAAACCTAGCACAGTACACGTGCTTGTCATTTTTTCTTGTCCCATAAATTAATCCACTGTTGATTTTATTTTAAAAATATGAAAACTTTTCCATCTCTAACAAATTCCCGACCGGAATTCAAACAACATCCACCCAAGTTAAATGAGGTAATTAAAATAGCATCATTTAATAAAAAAATATATACGGAATGTCCTTTTCTTGCACTCAGCACTTGGCTAATTTGGGTGCCCCACATCTTGATTCCTTCAATGAAATGCTTCGTTTTGGTCTAAAGAACATAGCAGAAAACATAGTTCCAGTTAATATGCAAACGAAGGCCGGCGAGAAAATCAGCATTTGGTTGGAGGATTTAATAATTAACAAACCGTGTGTTCCACTCGATGTTGTCGAAGCGAAAGAGCGCAAAATCTATCCCTGTGAATCTCGCCAGAGGCATGAGTCTTACTCAGGTATGTGCAGTGCTCGAATCGGTTGGACTCTTAATGGTACGGAAATGCCTCACATGGATACGGATTTGGGGCTAGTTCCAATTATGCTCAAGTCAAAAGCTTGCAATCTCGGAAATCTCAGCCCAGAAGAGATGGTAGTGCATGGAGAGCATGATTCCGAATGGGGTGGTTATTTTGTTACCAAAGGTAATGAGAAAATTATGCGTATGCTCATGATGGCACGAAGAAATTACCCAATGGCTATTAAGCGCGGCACATGGAAAGATCGTGGTCAAGGATTCTCTCAGATCGGGATTATGGTTCGCACCATACGGTGCGATGAGTATTCCTTCAACAATGTCCTTCATTTTTTGAACAATGGCACGGCCAAGTTGATGTTCTCTCAAATGAAAGTAATGTCATATATTCCTGTTTGCTTGATTTTGAAGACTTTGGTAGACTACACTGACGAGGAGATTTATAAACGGCTCATTCGTGGCTATGAAGATGATCAATACTACAAATCCTGTGTGCAAACAATGCTAAGAGAGGTCCACGCTGAAGGAATCCATTCGCAAACCGAATGCAAAGACTACCTCGGCGAAATTTTCCGCATCAGGTTTCCGGAGCTGCCTGAATGGACAACGGCTGCAGAGGTCACTGAATTCATTCTCACTCATCGTATTCTCATTCATTTAGAAGCCTTCGAAGATAAGTTCAATTTCCTTGTGTTTATGGTGCAAAAGCTTTTCCAGTGTGTTCAGGGAAAGTTTAAGATTGAAAATGTTGACTCCGTTATGATGCAGGAGGTTTTGCTGTCTGGGCATTTGTACCAAAAGTTTCTAATGGAACGAATTGAAGTATGGTTAAATTATGTTAAGATGTCCATCCTCAAAAAAATTGAAAATGCTGGTATGTCATTCAATGCATCAATTCTTCAAAATTGCTTGCGTCAAGCGGGTTTTATTGAAAGATCAATGGAATCGTTTCTGGCAACAGGAAATGCGCCATCACGCACTGGAATTGGTTTGATGCAGAATACCGGTTTGGTTGTAATGGCAGAGAATATCAATCGTATGCGTTTTATGTCACATTTTCGAGCAGTTCATCGTGGTTCATACTTTACAACGATGAGAACAACTGAAGCTCGTCAGCTATTACCGGATGCTTGGGGATTTATTTGCCCTGTCCATACACCCGATGGAACTCCTTGTGGTTTACTTAATCATTTGACGGTTACGTGTAAGATATCAACCACACCACCAGCACATCAAGTCGAGGTGATTTTTCATAATTTATGTATATTTTATTATTATAGTCGTCATTATTGGATTGGAAAACCACTAAAGACGTTTCCTTAATCAGATCAAAATAGGCGAAATAAACTTTAAAATGAGCAAAAGTTAATTCAATTAAGTTTCATGCAGGTTTCCTAATAGTTTAGGTTCAGAGTGCGGTTTTAGTATTGATTTTTTGGATTTACCTACCTCATTTCGGCAATAGAAAGATTCATGGTCATCAAGTAAAAAAAAAAAACAGTTTTACATTCAGCTCGGTAAATTAGGTCTGTATTTCTAATTGAACAAAACGCAGTGTAAGACTGTCGATGGCCTTAAATCTTTCTTTGAATCAAATCGCTAATGGTGAAAATTCATATTAGTTAAGTTAAAAAATATATAAAATTTTTCAAATTTTTAAATATTATAATCGTTTTATAATTAAGAAAATTTATTTAGCAGAACTCTGCAATTAAAATTCAAATTTTTATGATTTTTAAGTTGATAGTTTCATTTTTAGGGATTATTACATCTGAAAAAATTCATTTACATATCTTATTTTATCCGTTTTTGAAATACAGCACAGCCCACGCTACAGGCCGTCTGGTTTAACTTCGTTTTTGATCGAAAATTTATTTCCCTCATCTCAAATACTCGACATAATTATGTATACAAATTGGCACAGGGTAATAAATCCATAATCGAAAAAAAATATTTTTGGAAATATAGCCTATTCAGATTTTTCTCGTGTGGACTTATGACCCTGTGCTTATATTTATGTGTGGAGTAACTAATCGAAACTTCGCCTAGATGTTGTGAAAGAAGCCCTGAGGTAGATAAATTATTTTTAATTTTGACAACAAAACAAAATACATACGTAAAATAATAGAAACAAATATATTCTTAAACAATTTGATTTAATTTATTTTATTTTATTTAATAATTTAAAATTATTTTCACAACATTAACATTAACATTAACAAAACCGTGAAAAAAGTCAACAAATTAAAGCCCGAAGATGGTTTTATAGAAACCGAAACGCGTCGCTTTTATAAGTTTTAAAAATTAATGTTGTGAAAATAATTTTAAATTATTAAATAAATTAAATCAAATAATTGTTTAAGAATATATTTTTTTTCTATTATTTTACATATACACGCACAACATGGAGACTAGACCATAAAGATAAAATACATACGAATATTATGCATTTAGTAACTATCTAGGATTTTGTAACTATCGATATTTTATGAAGAAATGTTAAATAAAATCTCTTAAACTAACAACCCACCTAACTTTTATAAATCGACATTTCTCTAGTCTCGTCTTTCAAATATATGTAGGTTCAACTATAGTTAAGTATGTGATAATAGCGTTGAACGTTGACATTTTGTCATTTATATGCTAGTGTAAAACGGTTTATAGGACACTTGTGAGGCATTTTTTTTCGGCAAATTTGCCATATTTATATATGTATATGAAAGTGTAAACCCCTTAAACAAAGTTAAATTTTTTTATTTATTGAGTTGTACAGTATCTTCTCGAAATTTTATCTATTTACAGCTTATTTTGTGCTATTGATTTATTTTCAGCCCATACCAAAAATCCTTGCCGACCTCGGAATGATTCCGGTACAATCGCCTTGCTTTGACGCATTTGCAAAGCTCTTGGTAGTGTTTCTAGATGGTAAACATCTTGGTTACATTCGTCAAGTTGATGCAACGAAAATCGTCGATAAACTTCGATGCTTGAAGATCGATGGCACGCTTCCAGAGATGATGGAAATTGCTTACATCCCACTTAAAAAACAAGGACAATTTCCAGGCTTGTTTTTATTTGTTGGACCAGCACGAATGATGCGTCCTGTTAAGAATCTAACTTTGGGAAAAGTCGAATATATTGGTTCATTAGAACAAGTATATATGGAAATCGCTGTCGACGAAAAGGAATCCTATCCAGGAGTAACAACTCACATTGAATTGGCAAAAACAGACTTTATGAGTAACCTGGCTAACTTAATTCCAATGCCTGATTTAAATCAATCACCAAGGTAACTAACAGAACAAATTAATTCCATTGGTTTCGTTTCAATTTATTTGAACTTTTTTTTTTTCTAGGAACATGTATCAATGTCAGATGGGTAAGCAAACGATGGGAACTCCATGTCATAACTGGCCCAAACAGGCAGCCAATAAATTGTATCGTCTGCAAACACCAGCAACGCCACTTTTTCGTCCGGTTCATCATGATAACATTGAACTCGATGACTTCGCAATGGGAACGAATGCTGTGGTCGCAGTGATCTCATACACGGGCTATGATATGGAAGATGCCATGATAATAAATAAGGCCGCCCATGAGAGAGGCTTTGCTTATGGAAGTATTTATAAATCAAAATTTGTCGAACTACAAGGAACCTCGTACTTTGCCCGAGATCCACTTAATCCCCAATTGGTCGAACATCTGGATAATGATGGTTTACCACAAGCTGGTACAAAAATCAGCTATAAAACACCTTTATATTGGTAAGTCCGAGTTATTTCATTGAGAAAATAATCAAAGAAAAGAAAAGGTTAAACTTTAAATCAAGGATCGTGAAACTACTGCCATAAAGTAACATTTGAGGGCTAAATTAACTGAATGTACATATAAATGTTACGAAAAACCGAAACGAGTGAAAGTAAAAATTTTGATGGATAGGCTAATATATTTTATAGATACAGGAAAATAATAATAAATAATAATAGTAGAGTTTTGAATTTTTGATGTGTAAACATCTTAGCGATCGGTATGGGAAAACTAAAATGCAACGGATATTTCAGAAACGAAAAAATCATTTTCGCTTTAAAACGCAATTCTTTCTCGTTTTGCCAAGAATAGGTTTGTAGTTGCTGAAAACGGAAATGAAAATACCGGTTATCGAATGCACGAACCGAATACTGTAAGTCTACAAGTATGCAATGGATTTTAACGATTTTGTTGGAGCGAAATTTGAAATATTCTTTTGAAATTTGTTCGGTTACGTCAACACGTATGTTTACCCATCTTTACCTTGAGTCCTGGCACTCAAACATTTTTGTTTGTGAATAGGTAATAAAATTTCAAGAAATATACTTATTTAACTTTTTTATATTTTTTTTTCAGTTATTATGACACCGAGGAATCCAAATACAGATTCGTTGCCAGTGAGGAAAAAGAAGATTGTATCATCGACAGTGTTCGTCATTGTGGTAGTTTCAAGATCGTTGCAACAAAAATGGTTTGCATTACATTTCGAGTGCCACGTCCGCCAAATATCGGTGACAAATTTGCATCACGTGCTGGACAAAAGGGTATATGCTCACAAAAATACCCCGCCGAAGACCTTCCTTTTTCAGAGACTGGTCTTATCCCAGATATTGTATTCAATCCTCATGGTTTCCCGTCTCGTATGACAATTGCTATGATGGTCGAAACTATGGCAGGAAAAAGTGGATCCTTGCATGGACTCGTACATGATGCGACACCATTTAGATTCACGGAAAAGAACACCGCTATTGATTACTTCGGTAAATTGCTAGAAATGGGTGGTTACAACTATTACGGTACAGAACGTTTGTACAGTGGAATCGATGGACGTGAAATGAATGCTGATATTTTCTTTGGAGTTGTTCACTATCAGCGTTTGCGTCACATGGTCTTCGATAAATGGCAAGCTCGAGCAACTGGACCCGTAGATGTAATTACACAGCAGCCAATCAAGGGTCGTAAACGTGGTGGAGGTGTTCGTTTTGGTGAGATGGAACGTGATGCTCTGATATCACATGGCTGCGCTTATCTGTTGCAAGATCGTCTGTTTCATAATTCTGATAAATCATATGGACTTGCATGTGCCAAATGTGGAAGTATTTTAGCGCCAATGTTTAAGGTTAGCAAATTAACGGATAAAGGAGCAGTAACTACGCCGGATACTTGCAGAGTTTGTGGAGAAAGTAAAGGAGTAGGAACTATAGAGCTTCCATTTGCGTATAAATATTTAGTAAGTGAATTGAGTTCGCTTAATATAAATGCCAAATTCAAAATGACGCATATATGAGAAGTGTAACTGTCTATGTTTAGATTTAAAATAAAATTTTGTTATTAAATTAATTCAGGAGGTTTCCTTTTAAAAAAAATTTTAATTCTTGACTTTTACAAGCAACTGAAATATATTACTATTCAAAAATATTTGTATAAATGCTAAAAAATAATTAAACATTTCTTTAAATCCAAGGTGAAAATCCAACATATGATATTCCTAAAACAGCTGGGTCTGTAGCTTGATCTATTAGACACTTTACCTGGTCTTCAACAGACAGTTTATCTTTGGGTAATCTTGAGCGTATATTAAACTGTTTATGGCCTCGCAAAATCTTCATGTATCCTTCAAGGTACTCGATATTTCTATAGTTAAATCGAATTATTTATAAACAAACAAAATAACAACACTTTAAACTTACTTAGATACTACACCAACATTCAATTCTCTTTCAAAGAGATACATTGGATTTGAACCTTGTAATTTGCATCGAGCAATGTCAATACGATCTTTCGGTTCCCAGGCGCACAAAATTGAATCCTCTTCGTCATTGATTTTTTTCATAGCTATATCAAGCCAATTGACAGATGGTTCACGTATAAATACTTCCATGTACGCCATTAGTAGACGATCTACACTGCGAAAAACTCTGAGCGAATGAACCATGCACTTAAAGATCAGTCCAGATGTACCCATTGGTGCCGTTGCATTCACTAGATGAGAAGTCAATCTGAATGGTACTAACTCTGGCACCTTTTGATCACGTGTTCCCGAACCAAAAGTAAACCCAAAATCTATTCCTGTCATAGAACCGTCTTTAATACTGATCAAAGTATTTTTCAAATGCCGATCACCTATTCCTAGAATCCACTGGGCTATATTCATGGCTGCCATTGAAGTTGCAAAATTATTACGAAGTGCAAAGAAGCTCCCTGGTGAGAGTGCTAAGTCCATTAAGGCTCTTTTGACTATGTCATGATCTATAGTATTTTCAAGGGACCTTAGATTCTGTATTAATTGTTCTCTTGTGTATTTAGAAGCGGCTATGCCATAGGTTCCATATTTCATGGTAACAGCATTAGAAGGAAGTTGGGAATGTCGTTCAATAAACTCCAAGTAGGCATCATTTAATCCGGTAATGATATTTCGACTTTCACTACATCTCCGTTCGAAACAATTTATCACGAAATCATTTAACGTGACTGTATTATTAACCCAACTCAGAATTCCACAGTCTCTATCTATCGGAACCACCTGAAAGGTTCGAATAGATAAATTGTAAGACTGACATCTTTGATCCTCCCGCAGCTTCTGCGACATAAGCTTGAGAATTTGCTGAATCCGTTGATCTTGCTTGAGATCCTCTCCATGCTTAACAAGGAAGTCATAGCTGTGTCCATTGCTGCCATGAATCAGTATTCGCAAAGGATAGCGCTGGGATACAAGAACCTGAACTTTATTACCAAATCGAACAATCATTATGTTCTCCAAAATTTCTGGATTGTTATCAAATGAGTTTTGAGCATTGACCCCGGGTAGTGTTATGCATTCTTCTTCGCCACACCACTGATAACCAGCCAACCAGGGACAAATTGTTTCCAAACGTAAACTGGTCTCAAAAGCCCTGTGAAGTTGTTTTTGCAGAGCTCCCGCTATATCACTGAACTTCTTACGAATTTGATCCGCATGACAACTAAATGATATAGTTTTCAATTTTTCCAATTCTGTTTTGTATTTCAACAATCTTCGATAAGCGACTCCTTGAAGACCTTCTTCATCACAAAAAACATCCTTCAGAAGATTATCAGTAATTTTAGAAAATTGGGCATCATTTATATTTGAGTGGTATCTAATATCTCTATCGAAGCTTTGGAGCTGAGACAAGAGGAAGGCTTCTGGAACAGCTAGATATCTGAAGCTTTTCATTAATTTATCACAAAGTTTATGCTGAAGACTGCCCATAATTTGGCGAATGACGCTACGGTCATGGTAGTGTTCCTCGTCTCTTGATAAGCTTAAATTAATCTTAGCTTGCTTATACCATGTCGAAAATGGATAACGCAAAGCTTCAGGGAATTTAACAGCAATTTTTTGTACAATATCATCTAAATAGCACGATTCATTCAATTCGAACCTTGATAATATCTGTGGAATCCATGCTAAATAAGTCCATACAGGAACATCAGCAGAGCACTGCTTAAAGCTATCAAAAAGCACCCCACTTTCTATTGATGATAGCTGAAGAACACATGGAAACAGTTGGCAGGCTTCTCTTGAACCATATTTCATAGCTTCTAACACAGATCCTATGAAAATTTCCTCCAGTTGTATTTTCTGTTGACAACCTGTTTCGATTTTATTTAGGACATCATATGAAAATTGAGCTAAGCTATAATTGGTGTCAGCTAAAATTCTAGAATCAACTGAGGCTGAGCTCTTTGCAACGATTACTTTCGTCTTCAGTGCGTCTAGGGCCAGCTCAATAAAATCAAACTTAAGATCATTTGATTTATTTTTTGTGATCTGTTGCAAAATCAATTCTTCCGTTTCATTGAATATTTCTTGTTCGAGCTTTGCGAGAACTTGGCTCGCAATTTTCGTACTCAAATCTAGGGCTTCAATGCGCTTTTCAGGATAGTTTGCAAGGACAGCCTTACGTAGCAGAGTTGTTACAGCTTTCCATGCAGTTTCAATGAAGCCTACACAATCTGTTGTTCGATATGTTTGAAGTAGAATATTTTGTATTCTGCTCAGCTCATGAGTTATCAATTCGATGGGCTCTGATCGACTTGGCACCAGGCGTTCAAAAACTTTTTGTGCCAAAGCAAAATTTTTCTGATGACCTGCGGCATTGAAGAGCCGTGTTGTCATATGGTAAACGGATTTATTGAGTTCTCGTTGTGGTCCCGTGACTTAAATGATTTATAAACAAATCATAATTTAAAAACCAAAGAAAATGTAGATATATACATATATGTTTGTACTTACTTTGTGCATCCTGCAATGTCTTGGAACCGAGTGCTGCAATATATTTTCTATACCCCACTACTGTGTTCCACATACGCAAAGATTCTGTTGGATCTATATTGGATGAGTTCCACCTTTTACATACCTCCTCAGAGCAATATTCATCAAAACCTTTCAAAAATTTCTGAGCATAAAAATCAATCTCCGCCACCCTTTGTGCGCTTAGTAAACTCTCCAACTTTGTTTTCGTGCAAAATGATCCGGTTATATTCCATTCCCTCAAGAACTTCTTCAAATAATTCTCATAGAGCACTCGACATTGACGAAAATCTTTAGTAACTATCGATAGCATCATTAGTTCTTCACAGAATTCATTTTTAATATGTTTTGCTTTATCTGGTACAACCATCCATTTTGTAATGGTTTCCAAAAAATCTTTACTATCTGTATCGCCTTCAAGTAGTAATTGTATTTTTGCGTGCATCAATTTAGGTAAAAGGAAATTCAAATTGTAATTGTCAGTCCAGAGTTCTTCTAAATCGTCTACTTCATTGTTAATTGCTTCAGTAACATGCGACCAATCACTTAATTCAATGGAACACTCATAATAACAATTATAGGCATAATAATGTTCGCTATGAACATTCCTTCCTATGACCTCAACAAGTAGTGCTTGAGCCTCATCCGCCCGACCATTTGCTTTCAGTTCAATAGCATTGGCTAGTCTGGGATCTGTGCGAAGTTTGTCAGCAAAGATAGAAGACACAACTTCGTATTCTTTTAAAGAACTGTAAATATCTGCCAACTGTAACCAATGCGCAGGTTCCAAAGTCATTGCGATTTCATCGTCCCAATCAGAAATAAGACGATTTTCTAAGTAGAGTGCTCCAAGCGTTAGGTTTTTCGATTCTTTGGCAACCTTGGCAACCTGATCTGGTGGCAGATTAAAGGCATTTGGTTTAAGCAAACTCACCTCGAGCAACGACGAGAAAATAGTCGGCTCACATATAGTGGAATTACCTAAAATATGATTAAAGATTTGATCGATTTGTTCGAGGAATTCTGTGGAATTACATTCTCTTGCTTCTAATATTCCAGTCAAACTTGCTACAAACAATTGTTGAGCGATTTGAATGTCTCTTCTTGCCAGTGCTTGGAGGGGAAGCAGAAATGCAAGATTATTTATAAGTAAATCTGGATATTCACCGAATCGATAACGACGATACAGGCCAACATCATTCTCAATAGCCTTTTTAGCTTTTTCTTCGATATTTTTTTGCCTGACACTAATAACTCTTAAAACTTTGTCTCTTTGTTCTTTTTCTTTATCTTTGAGAAATCTACGTCGACGAAGTGCATTTGTTGAGTCCTCTCTTAATTTCTTGACTCCCACAAGTTCTGATCTTCTATTCAGTACTTGAGTTCCGATTTGGAATGGCATCGAATTTTGACTCTGAAGAGTGAATTTTTCATTTGCCAGTGACACGATAATTGGATCTTGTGTTGGCTCAAATGCATAGTCGGCATTTGTATTTCTAACCAAACTGCACAACTGAGTGGCTTTAAATAAACTCGTCCGAGCTTGTGTGGACTCAGCGAACATAGGTGGAAGAGTATAAGTGGCTCGACTTCTTAACTTCGTACTGATGTGATATTCATGCAATTTCGATTCTCGATCATCTTCGAACTCAAATATCTGCTTCTTTGACTCTGGACTTTCTATTGCCGGATCAAGTAAGAGTTGAGTGCAAAGACCAAGGAAATTTCTTTCCCCCTCAAGAGCATAATTCTGCAGGAGAAACAGAATACGCTCAGTCAATATTGAAGATATTTGAGCTTCTTTCGACCAGTATTGATAAATTCGTTTTTGGATTTCGACTTCTGGATCACTTATTCCTTTCAGAATTAATTTAACTGCTTTCATTCTAAGATCGTTATGGAAATTTGTAGCAGCATAAATGCATATCTCATAACCAATATGGCGACAATCAATGCGTTGCAACTGCAGTGAGTCTTCTACAAGTTCAAAGAGTAATGTTATATCATGGTTCTTAATCATCGGGAGCGCACGGTTTAGAATATGCAAGGCCAGTAGTTGGTAGTCGGGCTGTTTCAGAAGATCCTTAATTCCAATTCCTATAATCGTATTATACACTTCATCTTCTTCAAACGACTCAACTCTGGACAGAATCATCTCCAGGTAGCTTCGTTTACTTGTTCCAATTGCTGTGGGTATCTTGAAGCATATAACCTCACGTAAACGATCAACAATATGAGGACTTGATTTGTGTATATTGTAGAGAATATCCGTGAAACGTTTTTCACATTTTCGATCTTTTTTATTGTTGAGTGAATGCAAACGATTTTGAATTTCCTGAAAAAGATTATCGGCACTAACGTGATCACCTGACCTAGATAAAGCTCCCAGAGCAGCCCCCAAGGAATACGCAGCTGGCTGGTAAACGCTTGGTTTTAGGTTTTCAATATTTGTTAAAATTGCATTGATGTAGAGAACTTTGTTGAACTCTGTCCAAGGCACCAGATCATTTGATAGGATCATTCCCAAAAAAACAATTCCACATTCGTTGAAATCCGAATCGCTTCGCTGACTTCGAGTTAACATGTCAAGGAGGATATTGGTTGGTACAACAATGATATCCTTCCACACAGACAACATAGTTTGAACGATTTCCAAGTTAAACTTAAGTATTTCCCGGGTTTCACTCCAAGCATTTTTCATTACAAATTTGAGAAGTTCCTGAACAAGTGATACTTCATCGGCGGCTTGGGGCAGATGCAAGTTTTTAGAGGCTAGACGTAAAATAAATCAAAGAAAATTTGACTGCGTTTACTTGGGCCTATACGTTACAAAAATTAATTCATATACTCACACCAAGTGACAAGCAGAGCAATCATGTCGGTGATAAAAAAATTCAATGAGCTTCCAGCGCATTCATCCACAAGCATCCTGAGAAGAGGTTTAAACAACACATGCGCAAATTGTTGGAAAACTTCGCTACAATTATCAACCACTTGAGCAAGGAACACTCTAATATTCTTATGATTTTCACAACTTCCAATACTGTTCGCTATTGCTTGAACCCAAGGATAGGAGCGTTTAATACTGATGTCTTCTATGACAGGTGTGATATTATTTGTGTACATAAATTTAATAACACCACATAGCATGGCCATTACTTCATGTTTATTGACATCATGACTTTCCAATCGCACGGATTGAACTTCAGCAGATCTGAATTCCTGTCGCCGCAGAGCTTCGCCATATGGACGAACAGAATAGGAGGTCATATCAATTCCTCTTACATCTTGACTCAAACTTGACTCCATAAGATTTTGGGTTTGAAGGCGTCTCGATGAGGTGATTGTGTTTAACGATACAGAAGGGCGTACATCCAGTCTTCTTATGGAAACAAATCGTTTCCTAATTTTTGCATATTCTTCCATCTCTTGACCAGAAAAAACATAGTGCTTGTGTGAGGAACAGTCAACCAGCTTCGACCATATGAGTTCGTTTTTTCTAGAATTTTCTTCAAACAAAAACTTTGAATAGAATTTCAATTCTGTCTGAGTATTGCTGACCAGCGAACAGAGAGCACAATACGCCGAACACTGATACTGTCTGAAAAATTCTAAAGCTTCTTTGTTCTCAGTGGCAAATACTTCGGCTCGCACATAAAACGCCTTCTTGGTGAACGTTCCAACAAGCTCACTTTCAGCTTTTGGTTTGCCAAGCAATTCTATTGCAATTGGACAAGTAACACTCCAATAGAGTTCTTTCCTTACAGTTCCAAAGAAATGTTCTAGTAGTCCATATCCGATTATGCGATTGGCCAAAGCCTGTTCAACAGCCCTTCCGGACGAACCGACTCTATAATTAGATTCCAAAAGCATATTTATGATTTTAATTTTATTTTTAAATAAATCCATAAGTGCTTCCTCGGAACAGTAAATAAATATATTCAAAAGAAATCTCCGATAGATCGTTGTTCGAATTGTTGGCTCATAGTGTTCGTTGAGAACAGTAGCAAGAGTTCGGTTTAATACTTCTACTTGCTGCTCATCACTCAAACAGAGGGTAAATGATTTAAGTTCTTTTCGAATCATTTCTTCAACTAAATGAACCTCATCGGACGCAGTACATTTGAAAAGGAATTCCAATACAACATACGATTTGGAAGCCACCAAAGCATTGAGAAGTGTAACGAAGGCAAATTTAAGACTCGTTTCCTGCAAGCTGTTCTTGGCAAACTCCGTTGATCGCAACGGAAAATGTTGACATTGTAGTTTTTCTAATGCTTCTGTCAATTCAACGTTTTCATAATCGTTAACTCCCACCATGAGAGGCAGTAGTGATATTATTTTGCATTTTTTGTCTAAGCTTAATTGTGTTGAAGATAGTTTAGAAATGATGAACTGACCCAATGCTGGAACTTGTTCATTTATTTCGATGGGGTCATTGCTTGCAATTGACGCTAGGACTCTCAAGAATTCAATAAAATGAAACTCTTCTACTTTCTGGGCGTAGTTTTCAATTAGACTTTGTAAATTTTGAATGCACGCATCAATTATGTTTCTGAAGGAAGTACTGGTGCTTCGACCAGATTTGCTTTTGTATTCCAGAACTCCTGTCAGTACCCTGAGGAGGTAGGATTGCTGATCTTCAGTGAGTGCAGGGAAGAGAATGAAACACTTTTCAAAGAAACTAAAAGTTCAAAAAAACGTGTATTAAATCTAGTGCAGTATAAATGATGATACTAGATAAGCTATAACTTACCTCAATGTGGCTTCTTGATAAATGACCTTTTTATACAGTTCGAAGTACAATTGTCCGTGCTTTATCTTGGAATCGAGAGTAGTTGAATGCAATTCCGCATCACTGAGCATAAATTCAATAATCTCATTGGAAAAGTCCCTAACTCCAAAAGAAATACGCATGAGACTATTCGCAAAAGACTTAATATTTTCTGTCAGCGAAACAGCAATGTCTTTGCCAAAGCTTGTACCTTTTATACTATCAAATAGAAGTTTCATAATTCGATCGCAAATTGCAGCAAGAGTTTGGAAGTTACTGGCTTCCATTTCTCCAAAATTTGTTATCTTAAGTATGTGCAAAATTCCGTTTATATAAGATGGTCTAGTAACAAAGGCGCCTCCAATTTTGAACATATTACTCATTTTCTGTGAAAGATTATCTAGTTTTCGTACTAGTGTGACAAACATTTCGTTATTCAGTTGACTGAAAAATTGTTTGTTCGGACAATTTGTTTGTATTTGCTTGCAGAATTTCTGTACCCGATTATCGAGTTGCGAAAAAATTTTCTCCAAACGAAAGTCCAAATTGAGACTTTTAGGTTCATATATAAGTTGTAGGATCAAATCCTGAAGAAGTTGAGTTGTTTCTTGTTTCCAAAAGGCAACACCTTCTTCTAGTGCACACTCCGATTGCAGAAATTCGATAAGAAAATCAACAATGTGTATAACTATGAGACACTTAAGAACATCCATGTTGTTTGATATCTCTGTTATGCTACATGAGGATGGATTTTCAACTATATCGGTTATTTGTTTCCAACAGACTTTATCCAAGAAGCTTTTAATTGCGCTAAGAATATTGGTTCCCCGAAAGAAGTGTTTGCCTTTGTAAATTGCTTTTTCTCTCAGAAGCCAGATGTAGCATTCGAGGGATCCTAGCAAGTATTCCAACCAATTGTATAGGCTTTTTACTGGGCTTTCACTATGTACGAGTGATAAAAAGTTGATGTCAGGCCTTGCTCTTATACCAAAACCATCAGATACACCTTCACAAATTTCTCGCAGGTGATCGTCACTAATCGAATCTGTTTGAAGGAAATCCCAGACGCTCCCTAGCCCTGTGATTCGTGGAGCCAAAGAATGCGCTAGTTTTATGCATTTGCGACGGTAGAACATTTTCTTCGAGCCAGCTTCAAACATAAGGAACCTCACGATATCTCTGAGAGTGCCCGATTTTAGAGCGCTCGGAACACGACGTAAGTTCGATTCCTTTTCGAATAAATAGTTTCGTTCTGAAAGAACTCTCACAATATGATCCAAAGCCTCTGAGATCATTTCGAGGTCAGGATTCATGTCATCGTTTTGTGGCATTGTGGTTAGTTCTTCGCTTAGTTTAAAACTTACACAAAACGTGTATAAAAGTTCCACGAAGAATAAATCGCAAATGGACTCTTCTTCCCTCAGTCGACGGTAAAGATTATTAAAAGCAAGTGCGGCACCTACTCTTTTACTTGCATCCGAATCAAAACTGTACATTTTTAATCTCCCCAGTATGATCTCAATGCTTACAGGAGAAGCTGCCAACTGCTGTGAGGTCGTTTGCTTGATACTCCATTCAACAAATTCACGCAAACAAGAAGCTGACAAATCGCGCAAGCCAAAGTTAGATTTACTGGAGATACCATCCATCAATGCATCCATTATTTCTTCGACGCCTCGGTCTAGGTTTTCGTATTTTGACATGAAATGCATCACTTGCATGAGCAATGGTTCGAATATTTGCTGTACGGTTGCATCACCGTCACATCCTAATTCCAAAATCTTTTTACAAAGCTCCTTCCATATTTGACCCTGGTGTCCGCGGGCTCCGATCATGTACAAAACTAAAGCGTGAACTAACTCACAGGCGGCAATTTTTGTCTGTCGGTCAGTAGATGTCAATGCAAGATGACAGATACGAGGAACTAACGCATCTAATTGAATTGTTAGGCTTATGTCGGGAAGTTTTAAATTTAAATTAATACATTTTCGAGAGTCCCATTTAACCAGATTTTCATTTTTTGCTGAATTTATCACGAGCATAGCAGCAGCTCCTGGATGCAGCCTTCCTAAGAGCGAAACAATTTTTGCCTGGATATCGTGAAACTCGAGGTGGGTTTTACTGGTTTTACCCGTCTTTCGTATTTTATTTCCTCCACGCCCCTCTCTTATGCTTAGGTATTCCATGTTGCTATTACCCTGAAGATAGGAGTCCAGTAATGGCAGGACGCTTTCGTGGAGTTTATTCAAGTCGTCACCGTCGTTGAAGTTGGAAATTTTCCCTAAACAATCAATTGCCAGACTAGCCAACCAAGCCATGGACTTTCCCAAATCAAATGCGGTCTCGAAAACCGGAATCATATTTATCAAACAATTTCTGTAAAATTTATCGGGAAACTGAAGAACAAGTTCAATTGTTGCAATTTGCAACTCTCCAGAAACTCTTTGGCATTTTACAATCATAATTTTAAAGGCATGTGCAAGAGTTAATTCTAGTCCAGGTGCTAAATTATTAGCAAAGATTTTCAGTTTATCAGCTGATCCGAGGCCAACTTCGAGAAGCTTCAAAAATCCACTTATTAGAGGATTACGCAAAGCATATTTGACCATTCTCTCACAAAACTCTTCAATCCAATTTAATGTGTATTGTCGTTGAAACTTTGGCCACAAGTCTCTGTAGAAATCAACTAGATTTATAAATATGTGAAAATCTTTAGGTCGAATAGGGCATAGATCAAAATTTGGATCGCAAAATTGAAATTCTTGATCTCTACCATCTTCGTCTATGTATACACGTTTTTTCGTACGAAGATCAAGTTTATCAAGAATTTTGAATAGAGTAAGCATAAGATGATCGAAAATTCGATCAACAATTATTGATTTATCATACGATCGGGAAGCCGATGTTTCATCTAAGAGTGCATCCCAAAGTATGCTGTACGATTTATAAGTTATATTATCCTTCCAATCGATATTTTCCGACCAATCGGCATTGGCGTCGAAAGTGTGTTTGTGTGAGCATGTCCAAACTACACCTTCGAAAATAACCTTTATCACAAAAAAAGAAGAAATGATCAAAATACATATTATGAAAGGGGTAGTAGATTGTAATATAGATTGCAAATATAAAACGGTAATTTTAAAAATGATTAAACTTCAAACATTTTAGTTTTTGATGGTATTTCTTCATAACATAACTTCCACAATACTATGAGAATAAATGTATCACGCTTCAATTTGGCTTTGGCTACACTTTATGGCCATTAAATGTTCCTAAGCATATGCGAAATAAATATTGAAAATTTGCTTACCTTGCTTAGCAATCTTTCAAGAAGCGTTACGTCCGATAGGTACAGAGTATTAAATGCATTACAAATTGAATTAGCCACATTAGCACAGTGAAGTGTGGGCAGGTAATGAAAATCGCGTATCAATCGAATCATAATATTCTTCAGATTCTCTGCCAAGACATCAGAAATTTGTGGATTTTTGATTTCTTTGATAACAGTAGACAAAGCATGAATGTAATCGGGAAAGTGATCTAGTAAGTCTCTCATTGCATTATCATCAGCCATTAGAATCAAATCACACTTTTGCACAACCAACGATATCATATCTTCCAACATTGTCGGCAAATATTGTTTACACAGCAACGACATCGAACCAAATCCTCTAATAGCAATTCTAGTTTCTGCAGGCTTCGAGTTTGGAGATTCAAGCGTTTTGCGAAATTCATTCAAAATAAACTCTAATATGTTGCTAGAGTTGATTTGGTCTGTTTTTAGTTCTTCTGCAATAATTTTGTGAAAAGCGTAGGATCCATAGATGCCGCGTCGACGTTCATCGTACACACTAGAGCCAAGCCATTTGCCAAGGCATTCATGCCAAAACCTGAAGTCACGGTAAATCTGTCTTGCGAACAGTGTTGAGTGATTGGTAAAGATGTCTAGGCCGGCACGAAATGCGGTTTTTTGTGCGATGTCTTCAGGCAAAACAGAAAGTGTTTTAGTGCTCATGTATATGTGGTCACATGCCTCAGGTTCCGACTCTGGCGAGGGAGCAAAATTATACAAATAGTCATTAAGACATTCCATAGCACCAGTTAGGGCTCTGTAGCGAATCTAGAAAACTGACTTTGTGAACTGGAATTGAATATAATTTGTTGAACTTACTACTTCTTGGCTGACCATATTACCGTCTAGAGTCTTGAAGCACTCGATTTTAATGCGTTGTGCATGTTCCTCTGTAACACTAATTGGATAAAATCGGGCTATGATACCTAGAAGCTTGAAAACCTGCTGGGTAAACATTTCCGGAGGCTTTTTGAGATTGAAGACATTCAATACTCGTTCTACGACCTCAGTTGCGAGGTCTTCTTCAACTAACTTGTTTTGGAATAGAATCTGTAGAACCATGGTGGCTCTTTCCCGCTCTTTAGCTGATGGAGCTATGCTGGACGCAATGAATTTCATGCAACACTAGAATTTTACAAGATTAAGAAGCAATTTATCTATTTATTGAATATTCTTTACCTGGATAATGTTGGCAGAATAGGGAGTTAAGTTCGCGTTGGCGATATTCTTCGTAAGCAAGTTGTACCATAGTGTAAAAATATTAACATTGCTTTCGTGAAAGAGTTTATTGGCTTTGAGCGAATTTTTCAAAAAGAAAATAGTACCAAATTTTGTACAGAAAAGCTTTTCTAAAGCCAAATCTAGAAAGAAAAGTATTTGGATTTAAGAATTAAGTAAAAACAAAAAGTTCTTTCAATATTTTACCAAGTTCAACTTTAGTTAGTGGACAATCAAAAAAGTTGACAACATTTTCGATGTATTCTTTTGCTGCAATAGGATTTTGAGCATTAAGGATTTCTTTGAGTCGTTCTAAATGCAAATATTTCGTTGCCATGTTTTAGGAATTAAAAGAACTTTTAAAAAAACTAATAAGAAAAACAAATTTCATCACAAACAAAAATTTCGAGATCGGCAATAAAATGTCAAATGTCAACAAGTTGCCGGCGCCGGGTCGGGTTTGTGTGTTTTCATAAAATAGGTGCGTTCGCGTACTATGAATCAAAGAATACAAGATAACAGCACTTCAACGTCGAAAGGAAACAAAACATAACAACAAATGTGAGAGCCAAGAAAATTTTAGTGAAGATGGTTTTTTGTAAAACTTTCAGCAAGTTTCCGAAAACTGGGTGTTTTTCCTATGGCAGCAAATTGTGAAAATTTGTGAAAAATAGCTAAGATTTGTGAAAAATTTCACGTTGCCAAACAGACCTTATATAAAGGTTAAAACAGAATGGGGCATATTCATAGTGATTTTTAAACGAGTTTATTTCCTATTTCGCTATTTCCAAGATAATCTGCCAAGTTTCACCTCGAAAAATACATTACTACTTCACTTTTTGTGTATTGTATTCCATTTGTTGAGTTTTGGTTTACTCACGCTTGAGGAATTCAGCCCCAGGCAAATTATTTCATGCATATTTTGAGCGTGGAAAGAAAGTGTACTTGTAAAATTATACACACTTTCGGAACACGGAATATTTACAACGTTCGTACGAATACGAATTTTCAGTTAAAGCCTAGTACGCTGCTGATGCGAAACGAAAAATCCCATACAAAAATGACACAACGAAATCATAAACGAAAAATTTCGTCCTCCTTTTCGTTTTGCAGTACGCTGTTCGATGAGCGAAATCGATAATTGTAGCAGATTATTTGGAGAGGTCTCCGCTCTTTTTCGCACTCAATTAATTGCCCGGGACATTAGGCTTGTTTTTTTGCAAGTCCATATGGATTTGTCGAAAAAAACGACATCGGGACTTAGGAACTTTTTACTTACAGTACGTAAGTCCCGATAATTATCTGAATTAGCTAAGTCCATATGGATTTAAGTTGTTGTTGTATTGACGTGTAAAACTATTAGTCCCGATGTCGTTTTTTTCGACAAATCCATATGGACTTGCAAAAAAAACACGGCTATTAATTGTGTGCGGAAAAGTGACATTTGAGGTTGGTTCGTGTTTGTATTTGTTGTTTCTTTCAATACAACATGGCTTTCTGTGATTTTTTTGCGCTTGTGTTTGTTTTTTTTTTTGCTAATGGTGACGCTTTCAATTGTCATTTTTTCGCTGAGGTTTTCGTAAGCGTTTCGCTGTCGTGTTGGAGACCACCGAAAAATTTCGTTTCGCATCAGCAGCGTACTAGGCTTAACAAATAAATATTTTAAATTGTGGTATCACCCTTTTATTACTCCATTTCGATTTCATTCCGTTTCAATATAAAAAGAATCTGTCAAAAAATGTATTTATTTTTCATTTTCAGTGAAACAGCGTTAAAAAAAGAAATAAACAAATATAATTTTTGCATTTTCGTAAAGATAATCAATTATCAATTTGAAATAAAAAAAAATGGTATGCTGCGTTGTTAATTGTGCAAATAATTTAAACGTAGGTAGTTGTTTTCCATTTCCGAGGACAAATTATAAATCGGAAAAATTGTTGGAGCTAGCTAAAAAAAGACGAAATGCTTGGATACGCTCCCTGCGTATAATCTCTGCAAGCGCTGAATTACTTAATAATGAAAGAGTTTGTAGCAGACATTTTATTAAAGGTGAGTTTCCTGGGTTTCCAGTTCAGTACTTGAAATATTAACAGGCACAAATATTCCTCAAGGACGTCCATCTAAGTTATCAGACGTGAACAATCCCGACTGGGTACCCAGCCAGCACTTGGGTGTCGGTGTTAACAGAGTTTGTGAAATTGCTCTAAAACGTAAGCTTAATGTTTCAAGGAAACATGTTAAAATTGTACCAAAAAATGCAAATGTCGAAGATGAAGCTCTAGAAATAAGTGAAAATGAAAGTTTTGGTGGAGATGGCAATGAGTATGATGAACCTGATATAGAATTCGTACCAGTGACAAGTGCTCCAGAAGTCCGTTCTATACTAAATAAAACAGCAACGAATTCTCACCAATCAGATGTTAAAACAATGATTCTTAATCCAACACGGAGGGATAGCATTGGGTTAGGAGTTGAAGAAATCATTGCTGATACCAATAATGTCTTTATTCCCGAAACAAATCCGCTAGAGCAAGAACAAAGCAGATCTTCAAATCAATGTGACATGTCGCTAGAAAAACTCAAAATAGAACTTAAAAAAAAGGAAGAAATCATTAAATTGTATGAAAAAAAAGAAAAAGAAATCGAAATCAAATACAAGGCGGTATGTATATGTATAAATATAAAAATGGATTTGATCAATTATTAATTTTTAAAATATTTTTTCTGCTTTCGTTTAAAATCCTTCCAACCATTTTCCTTTTCACTATTAAAATAAATAAAATATCACGGTTCAAACTTAAAAAAAAAAAAAAACATATTTTATCATCATCATTATTAAATTGAAACCCCAATAATTCATTCCTCTTTTTAGTCTATCGCCAACTACGAAGTAAAAGTCAAGGAATTTGATCTTGAAATAAAAAAACTCAGAGTCAAAATTCGCACTCATGATGTTTCATTTAACGGCCTCAAAAGTGATCATGAAAAAGTTAAAAATTTGACTGGATTGGGAAATTTTGCCTTGCTTAATAAATTATATGAAGTGGTTAAAGATGATTCGATTGAAAATACCAAGACAAAAATAAGTCAATTTGATTCTTTTGTTATAACTCTAATGAAGTTGCGGTTGGACCTTCCAATATCATATCTATCGTACGTTTTCGGCGAATCATGTTTAACGATGTCAAGAATGTATCGCGAAAATCTAGCTACGATGAATGCAAAAATTGGACCTCTTGTCAAATGGCCAGATGATGCAACATTGCTGTCGAGCACGCCCAGTTGCTTTAAGGAAATTATGGGCAATAAATGCATTGTTTTAATACATTTTTTGGATATTTTAATTAAAAATTTGAGTAAATTTCAATTAAACTGGTTTTGGTTCCATATCTCAAGAATTTTTATTTTTTCCAGAACCCACAAAGAAAGGACTTCAAAGTATCAAACATACAATAAGGTACTTAATAGCCTTCACACCAGCTGGCGAAATAATTTTTGTATCTCAAGGCTTTGGAAGTAGTGCTACCAACGAGGGCATCATTGAAGAATCTGGATTTTTTGATAAAATCAGCGAACAACATATAGTTCTATCAGTTAAGGATATGTTTGAAGAAAGTCAAAAAGACGATGAGCAAATACAAAGTATGAAACATATGGCCAAGATTACAGAAGACAAAGTTCTTGATTTATTAAAAGATAACTTCCGAATTATATTCAATCGACAGCCAGTTAATTCGAAGGGAGAAGTTTACTCAGAGTATACAGTGAGGTGCTGTTGTGCATTAGCCAACTTAATGATGCCTGAATTATTGGATGTTAATACTAAAGAAATTGCAGAAACTGTTGTTGTTCACACAAAACAAGCTGTAAAGAAAGGAACTAATGTAGTTGGAACAGAAGAACAAGAAGACGAGATATTATAGACGTTGTTATTTTATTTTCTATTAAAAACTCCAAAGTAGCATCATTTGTGGTTTTTATAATCTCGCAATTTTATTTTGTACACGTTGTATAGGTCAAGTGTGGCTTTCGTGTAGAAAACTATTCGATGTTTTAATCGAATCCAGTTTACCACGAAGTCTAGAAAGCAAAAATCGGAAAAAATTACGAATTTCCTAATTGGGGTGAATAAAACTTTACTTTTAATTAATTTGCCAAACTTGTTTTATTTCAATAGATTATGGGACCAGATAATGCCATAGCAAATTCAAATATGAGTCCTAGTTTTTTTTTTTTTAATATTGAGCTCCGTTACAAGATTTGATTAAGGATTTGTTGCGTTATTTTCTAAATAAGAAATATTTAATTTGAATCAAAATGGCAGACTCAATGAAATCGGAGTTTGAAATGGATAATTTGAAAAGAAGTGAAAATTATCATAAATGGTCATTTTTTTGGAATGTGACATATTTGTGTTTATATTACAGGTACAATTATTGGACTAAGAAACAAAATATTGCATACAAAAAATATTAAGGTTTTTTGGAAGTGACTAGAGAAATGCCAATTTATACCAGTTTTGATTGTAAAGTTACTGCGGTTTGCTACTGGTGGGCATACTTCGGGCACCAAGAGTTTTTTCAATTCACGCACTTCGCGTTAATCCACATTTAATGGCGATAAACTATTATATCTATCATAACCGTTATAAATTGGCATTTCTTTAGGCTCGTCCTTATTTTTTACCACAGCGTCCCAAAAGTGGTGTTAAAAAAGCTAATGTTTGGTGCGCATTGTGGTCGGTGTCATTTGATATGTTCAAACTGTGGAATAATTTCTCTTACATAAAAATATGTGTTACCTTTTATGTTTGGAGCATTTAATTTTAGCAATATCACATCTCATCTTATTGTAAAAAGTCGTTACTTGGGAGTTACAGCTTTATCTTCACGCAGTTTGCAGTTTGAAACGATGCAAAACAAAGAAGGTAACCTAGATTTATTTTTTATATAAATATATAGTTAAACTTTACAAAGTGTTTGATCCTTATTAGTACGCCATGTACCACTTTGCCAACTGTAATGTGTACCTACTTACGTCGATTTCTAAACTCATTCTGTATTTTATAATAGAAAATAATTTCAACCACCATTCACCCGAAACTTTCCCTTCTCTATTCTCGTACGTTTGCAACATCTTGCAAAAGATAGTGAAAATATTCGTCTCTTATATGGAATTCCGAAGGAGCAACTTTTCGCGCACACAAAATGACTAAAAGAGCAACCGAATAAGTGCTAAAACATCTAACTAACTTGGCAAACAATACTTTCTCGTCGGCGATGATTTATGTGTATATGTCCTATCTAGGATGGGTGTGTAGTGTATAGATATGTATGTATGTATGTCAGGTCAACAAAACAGGTGAACATAAACAGGGTGTTTCAAAAAAAAGAAAAATATTGTTGTTTTCAATTAATCAAAAACAATAATGTATGATTCTACCACCAAGTTAATAGGCTGGAGTAAATACACTTGGTTTATGTTTATTAATTACATACAAATTTCTTAACCCCTCTATGGACCGACTCTTTCCCCAAGTTCTGAATTCATTTATAAGAACTCCATTTCTTAAATCTTGTATTAAAATTGATTTGCAATGTACATATATATGTATGCCTCGAAACATTTCTTAAGGACTTGGTTTGAAATTATCATAACCTACCTTTTAAGAACTTTGATCTCGCTTTTCTGAGAGAAAAGTTCTACAATATAGTTTGAACATTTTGAAATACAGTTGCTGAATAACTGTTGCTTTTATCATTCTATAAATTCTATATTCAAAATTTGACTTAGGCGTCTTCTTTACACATCATACCTCTGTCTCGAACAAACAAAAGTTCTTAAAAAAAACACCCTGTATTAGCTCTTCTGTGGACTTTATTTAGTGGAGTAGAATTGCCTTTTCTTAGCTGTGCAATGAAAGTGCAAAACTTATAACACAATGCTGTTGCAGTTGGCTGTAAGGACTCTTTTGAAGCCTTATTTGTTACTTAGCCACAATGTGCTGAATAATTTATGTAGCTTGAGTAATTTATTTTCTTTATTTTCGGCAAAAGTGCTCTGGGTACCTACCTTGCGGATAGCTTTGTTGAGATTGAGATACAAAAGAAGAAGAAAAAAAAAAAAAAAAAACAAAAAAACCAAGACACGAAAATGCACTTATCCCACAAGCAGGGGCGTAATTTGCCTGATTTAGTATATCTTCTAGCTCAAGGCTGTTTGGATTTGATAGAGTTGTTTTTTGCTGGTGAAATATTAAAAGCAATGCGGTGAATTAAGTAACTCAGTTAGCTGCGGATGCTTTGCACTAGGATATAAGAAAACTTTGGAACTTGAATCTTAGAAATGATTGAAATATGTCATAGTGATGAAAACAAAATGAAAAATTGTATGTTTGTACATAAAATTTGATTAATAATAAATAATGACATAAAACGTGTACCTACTATTTAAGGATATAATGTGAAAATATTCAAAAGTAGCTAACAAAAACACAATTCTTCTTTATGTTACTACTGTCATTCTTAAAACTACTTGCTTACAAAATTTGAAAAAAAGAAACCGCTGGAACCAATGAAATGAAATTAGAGAAAAATGTAAAAACAATGTAAAAGAGGGGGTTGGTTACGTTTTCCCGACAAACGTTTTCCCGCCGCACGTTTGCCCGAGTAACGTTTTCCCGACTAACGATTGCCCGACAAATCCTACTTTTCTTGATACTTAGCGACAGCGCACTATCGTATTTTTTTCGCACTGCACAGAAGACCACCCTGACGAGAATGAATAAAAACGACGAAAACAAATTCGCCGTCCAAAAAAACTATTTAAGCAGGTGTAAGTTCGAAATTATTTTCAGTTCTTATATCTTATTAAAAATCAGTGCAGATAGGTTCTCCACCACAATAAAAAATTTTAAAATAATATTTTGGAATATTCTTTACGATGCCTAGTTTAACCAGAAATCTCGTTTGAAGATGTCAACTTTAGGGGGTATACGAAGCTCCGTTTAGCCGCAAATCGCGTTTAAAGATAGAAATAGTTTTTTCTTATAATGTATGTTGTCAATTGGTGTGGTTGCAGTTTATGTTTAATAAACAGTACTTTGGGTGGCCCGCTCCGCGGGTCTTAAGGATTTCAACTCCCTTTTTCGGAGAAAAACACCCGCTCACGCGACTCCGTCGCTCCGCTAAGGGTATGTTAAGTCGCCTGGCAGGCACCAATGTTAACAGTATTTTTGATTAAAAGTACCTTCTGTGGCCCGCTACGAGGGACTTAAGGATTTTAACTCCCTTTTTCGGGGACACACCCGCTCACGCGACTCCGTCGCTCCGCTTAGGGTATGTTCAGTCGCCAGGCAGGCGCCTATACCAACAGTTTTCTTGTTAAAAAGTACCTTGGGTGGCCCGCTCCGCGGGTCTTAAGGATTTTAACTCCCTTTTTCGGGGACACACCCGCTCACGCGACTCCGTCGCTCCGCTTAGGGTATGTTCAGTCGCCAGGCAGGCGCCTATACCAACAGTTTTCTTGTTTAACAGTACCTTGGGTGGCCCGCTCCGCGTGTCTTAAGGATTTTAACTCCCTTTTTCGGGGACACACCCGCTCACGCGACTCCGTCGCTCCGCTTAGGGTATGTTCAGTCGCCAGGCAGGCGCCTATACCAACAGTTTTCTTGTTTAACAGTACCTTGGGTGGCCCGCTCCGCGGGTCTTAAGGATTTTAACTCCCTTTTTCGGGGACACACCCGCTCACTCGACTCCGTCGCTCCGCTTAGGGTATGTTCAGTCGCCAGGCAGGCGCCTATACCAACAGTTTTCTTCATTAAAATACCCATTATTGAAAGTTTCATATCTCCAAACAATCACATTGTTAGCCCTTAAAAGAACCTTTTATAGCTTTAAATTGCTTCAGTAGTATTTGTAAATGATGGGCAGAAAAATGCTTGATCCATTTTACATATTTTAACTTTCATCGGCACTGAAATTCGCTTTTGCCATCATCGCCAGCTGCTCACCGCTTCATTTTCAATACAAAAACACATTTTGTAGAACTCACACTTAATCATGAGAATAATGAGAACGAACATTCGCCGTCCAAATCAAGTAATAATTAAAAAAAAAATGTACTTATGGTATGTTCGGCAGGTGGGCTCCAACAAGCAAATTATTATTTTGAAGTAATAAATAATAACAAAAACAAAACAGAATAAAAGTTGAGGAAAAAGTTTTTTTTTTAATTTTTCAAAAAAAAGTAAGTTTTTTAAATTTTAAAAAAAATGTACTTATGGTATGTTCGGCAGGTGGGCTCCAACAAGCAAATTATTATTTTGAAGTACATAATAAATAATAACAAAAAAAAAACAGAATAAAAGTTGAGGAAAAAAGTTTTTTTTTTAGTTTTTCAAAAAAAAAAGTTAGTTTTTTAAATATGAAAAAAATCATCTTCGTCCAAACCTACCTTTGTCCAGATCCAGGGCCACCTATAGCTAAAATAACATACCCCCAACTACCCACCTAGCCCACTATATCCATCGTACCTACCACCAACTAACCCCACCTAACTGTCAGCCCGCTTAGCCGTCAACCGATCCAACCAACCACAACCCACCTAACCTAACCTCCAACCCAACTACCAAAAATGAAATTCGTTAAATATCTCTTATCAACGAGGTGTTACCTCTACAGACTTCTGACAAGAACTGAAGTTCCCTGGCTTCCAATTCCAACTCCTGGTTAAATACTTTTCGTCGAACAATATATATAATATTTTTTCCAAAATATCAAATAAAAGTATTGGCAATCCCGCCGTCGAAAAAAGTAGTAGCTCATCATCGGCGGGCAAACGTTACTCGGGATACTGATTGTCGGGAAAACCACTCGATCCCAAAAGAGGACATTTTATCAACAAAAAAAACGTTGATTAGATTAAGTGGATTTTTCGACAAAAACCCGAAAAACAGTATACAGTACAGCAAAGATAGACATTTAAGCAGAACGAAATACAGGTAGGTTATTTTGATAACCTACCAAACATGATGATGATGATTACATACCTGAAATAGAGCTATTAAGTCCAAAGTTTTTGGTACACCATGACCCTCTGGATCTGCTCTCACTTATTAGTTAATCGAGAAATTCCGTACTTAGCTCTCAATGTGACATGGTTTTGTCCAGATATTAGAGCTTCTCGTCCGCCAACCGTAGATTTTCAGCCGTATAAATTTAGGATGACCGCACTTTCGTAAAACTGACTTTTTACTAGGCCAGAAATTGCCAAATAATTGCCGTAAATATGCCGTGAAAACAAAACATTTCCGGGATATTGGTTTTCCGAAAAAGGGTTGCCATGCTAACATTATATAAAGATAGCGCATCATGGCAACTCGTTTTCACCAATTGTGGAAGAACCAATACAGCAGCAAAGTTTTTGTTTTCACGGAAAATCTAATGCAATTTCTGAGCTAGTCAAAAGTTGTTGCTTACTTTATAGAGCTGAGATTTTCCATTGATTTGCTTAGGTAGGTACTTTGTACTTAAAGAATAAAACTGTAAACGGATCCTCTGGTGCTTTTTCTGTTTCATCGTTGTTGATACGAAAATAAACTTTAAATAAAATGATATGTCTGTTTGAAGGGTTTTCTATTTAAAATATGAGGACGAAAAGGTGTCCACGTCCATTTAAATGAGTGTCCGAAAATATGTAAGGAAGCTGTCCGCAAGTAGAGCTTTTGCTGTAATCAAATAGAAAAATATAAACATATAGGGGCATATTCATAGTCAGTTTTAAACCTCAGTTTATCTTAGACTGGGGTTTAATCCATGTTATTTAGATAGGATAAACCCAGGTCTAAGATAAACTGGAGTTTAAAAGTGACAATGAATATGCCCCATAGACTTTTAAAATAACGATAGCAAACTTTAAGCCTATTCGACAATAATTCTATTTTGAATATACATTGCCATTGAGCCTTTCTGCGTCTTAAACTGATTGCAGAATCTATTCTCTTGACTGAAAACAAATAAACGGATAATTGATGAAATTTTATGTGTTTTTCTAAACCTCAAAACTACTTAATTTTTATATTGTTTTCTACAACATTCTGGCACAATTCTTAACATTAATGAATTATTTCTCAAATACAGTTTTTACCATTTTTTTCAAAAAAATTAATCTTATCTGAGTCAACTTGATTTTGGAATGTTACGTATACGCCCTAGTGTACGGCATAGTATTTAATATGAATTAGACGATAATACGGGAAGAAATCATCATTGTTGTTGAGTAACATTTAATAGACATTTAAATAAAATGCCATTTGCAGCTCAGACAGAAAACTTATTTTAATGATTAAGTTTAGCTTAAAGCCCCCCAAGGACTATGCTATCGTTGGCTATAAAATATTTGTATTCGCCTCAATCGCTTCTCAACGCTTCAATAAAGGCAAGCCAGTTGGCGAGCTCGTTCGTGTGGCCTCCCTCAGGTACATATAGATGAAAAGTTTTTCATACAAATTTAAATAAAAATAAATATATCAACCAAATTGAATTTTCAAAATTCATACATTTCCAAAGAGTAATTTTAGAAATTAAGGATATGTCCATAAAAATAACACTAAACCATGAATTGGTTTGCTTGAAAATCTTTGTGTTAAAAGGCTGTCTGCAGCAACGATAGAGAACGTCACTCACAGTAAAGCCAGAAACGAGTTTCGGTGCTGGTAAACAGATCCTTAGGCCCAGTTTTTCAGTGCGAGATTAAAGTTAAGCCTGAGTTAACTCATCAAATTTGGTAAGTTAACTCAGAATTAAACTGAACATATGCTTTTGATGTTTTATCCACCGAGTTTGTTTCGTCGGTCGTTTCGCATGCATTCTCCACAGAAAAACTGCTTCCTCAGTTCACTGTGGGTTAAGTTACTTCCAGAGTTATAGCTAACTCTGGTTTAACTCACCACTGAAAATGGTTGTTTAGTTTTAAATCTTCAACCGTTGTTAACGAAAATGCCATTGCTTGCAGTGCATTACCTTGAACGTATTTGCATTTTAATCAAATTATATTTTTAATTATTAACGATGAAACAAAATATGTATTTATATTGAATTTCAAACAAAATTGTTTTTTTTTTGTTGACTCAATTTGTAAGGTAGGTATATGTACCTACACACAACTTAATTATTAAAAAAAAGAAAACATTCCCACGAAAACAAGCATCACATCATCATTTGTTTATATTTATTAAAATATTAAAAACAAAATTCACCTGATGCCAGAAGTTGAAACGATTATTGTGAAATTGACATGAATAAGCGAGTATTTTTGACTTGAAGAGTCTATGTAGAGCTACAAGTCCATAAAAACAAAAACAAAACTGGCACACACGAATTTTGTCTGAATTCGGCAGCGAGTATAGTAAGCATTTATGTTTCCTTTATGTGTGTCTGCCTTGGTTGATTCTATTTGGAGTGAAAACAGATCAAGTATTATTTGTAGTTTTGTAATTTTTTTTTTCTTCAATCTATAAATGCGATTTATGTGTCTATTTTAGTCCTCAGAAAGATAAACCAAAAAAATGTTGACATAGACATGAAAGGGCCAAAGCGCACATCCGTGCCACTCTGGGACTAAACAATGACTTTGTGTTTGCGTTAAAAGCTGCATCAGCTGCAGACATGCGTTGTGTTTCTTTAGGAGATGATTTGATTTAGATGAAAATAAAATGAACAACCAAGTTGAGAGTTGATGTTTTTAAATAACACGGTCGTTCACACAATTTTATATCGTCGTCATATTCTTTTTGAAGTTCACTGCTCGAAATTGATGATCTCTGTTTTGACTTTAACGGCGGACTCAAGGGGAAGCACATTTCAAAATGAATGCATTCATAGACATTTTAAAAAAAAAAAAAACAAAAATGCACATCTGGGTTGCGCGTACTTGGTCTTGTGATTCAAGGCTTTAAAGTGACGGTTTAATATTGGTTTATCGTTTATTAATATACAAAAACGTGTGTGTTAATAACTGAAGGCATGATGGGAGAAAATAATGAAATTATTTCCCATTACACAAATTTTACATTTGCATGGAATTTTTAAACACTTTCAGTTTTCCTTATAAGAACTGGAAGAGCTTTTACCAACCATATCCTCATAGATAATTTGTCTCCATTTTGTTTTTTTTTTTTTTTTAAATTTCTGCTTGCTGTAAAGGGTCAGAATTTGGTTTCGTGAAGAAAACAAATTCGAGATTTTAATAAAACCGATAATCGCGAAGTCCGAAAAAAGGGTTTCGTCATACTGACGGGCGGTCTGTTGGTCTGTGCGTCCGTGCGTCCGTACTTCCACTGTAATTTGAGCTAGAACCAAAACGGGTAGGTAGATTTGATTCAAATTTGGTATAGAGCAATTCTATGTGATTCTCTAGAAAAAAAATTCGAATTTAAGTCTTAGCTCATATTTTTGTTTTCAATTTTTCTCTAAAACAACTTTAACGATTTTTGATCAAACTTCACACCAATAAGAACCAAAGTGATTGCAAGTAAACAGCGTTTCAGATTTTTGCAAAACGGAAATAGGCATTCCACGTTTTAAATAAATTACCTTATTTATGGGTTATTCAAGTATATTTTCTTAATGATTAGACCACATTTTGTTAAAATTTTGCAATATAGTGTTTTTACAGTTTAGATAATATTGCGTTAAAAAAAAATTTTGAAAAAAAAAATTATAAATAAAAAAAACCAACAAAAATCCATATTTCATTACTTTATGCTCTTAATCTTTCCGTGAAATCATGTTACGTGTACTACGTTACGATATGGTTACATTATGTGTATTGGGTACGTCGCTTCGTTCAATAACAAAAATGCGGCACTCGAACAAAGGTTGATGTTTAAACATCTTATCTGTAAGCCCCGGCATTCAGAAAATAATGTTATTTATTTGTCAAAAATGGTTAAAAAAGTTGTGTGAGTACCGGGGCTCACGGTTAATATGTGTTAACATCATCGTTTCTCCAAGCACAGTTTTCAGAATTCATATTTGGATCCGTATGCAAAGTTGCCCATTCGTTGTTAACTACGTGCATGAATCCAAAACGCACCCAATGACTTCGTAACGTTGCACAGAGGAAAGTCCACGTTTTTATTTCACTCTACTGCCGGCATAGCTGTTTAAACATCAAAAATTACCCAATAACTTCCTAAAAATCCTCATCTGATAGCGAAAATACGGATTACGGATTTGTAGCAGTGCCAAAAATTTCTTAAAAATGTCTTTCAGCTACCAAGACCATTTATAACCTGTTTAATTATTGTTATCAAAAGTAGAAGAGGATGGAACATGACAGAGACAGATGCATCATTGGCTGTTAATTGGAATGAAAATAGAATTAATTTAGTGAGAAAGATTTTTTTTTTGTTCATAGTATGCGTTTTCCTTTGGAGTTGGCGAAGTACTTGTGAGTTGATGAAAACTAAAAACTAGTACCTTCATCTACACATGCTTTTATCGCGAGTAGTGTGGAGCGGTTTGTTGCGCTTGGGAGCTTCACCAAAACCTTCTACACTCGGAAACGGTGGCAGTTATGGTGTGCAACCTCAAGATTATAGATATCATAGGCCCTTACTTTTTTAACCATCAAATGATCAAGGGGCCACGGCGACTTCAGCATAATCCAGAATGTTGTCTTACCTGAAAATGGAGCTTGAAAACGTGTGGTTCCAAGAAGATGCAGCCACAGCAATAACTTTTTGAGTAAGAGTTTTACCGATCGTCTCACCTAGCTAAGAGCTGATCTCAACTCAAGCCGTATGATCTCTTAATTTGAACCCGCGCAACTTTTTCTATGTGTGGCTACCTTAAATTCACTATTTTCAATAAGATAACATTTGAACCGAATAGACAATGCTTGAAAGAAATCTTCAAAAAAGGCTTCGACAGTGTAGATATATAGACCTTGATGGAGGGCGCCATTTGGCTAACACGTTTTTAAAAACTAAAACTATCTAAACTGAAATGTTCAATATTGTACAAAACGGAAAAAATGAAAAAAAAAATGATCATTCAATCATTTCATTTCAATCAAAAACCAATTCGTCTGCCACAGTCTACACAGTACTTCATAGCATAAATTAAAACAAAAAAAATTAATGAAAATAAATCCTATTTTTTGTTATAATTAAAGTAACTATAATTTTCAATTTATTCAAAATTACTCATTATTGAAATTTAATTTGAATTGTATAGATACAAAATGTAAGTACAAAATTTTACAAGATTTGTCGTTATTTTAACACATTCGTTCTCATTTTAATTCAAAATTCCTATATTTACTCATTCCCACGTTAAAAATGAATTTGAATTAATTCAATACGCAATTAAAATACCGTCTCAATTAAAGATTTAACAATAAATTCGTTTACCTCTTCCTTCAGAGCTTGCAAGGCATATTATTATAAAACTATCACAAATGCATCACAATTAATTGCATTTTCTCATGACTTCATCCAATCAAGGTGTACAACACTTAATGGTCAGTGGCACTAGCACACCTATATAAATACATATATGCAACTGCATCAGTAAGTAATCACGGAAATATGTCATCCAACAGATGTCAACTTTACAAAAACGGTCATAACAAGTCAACCACAAGACCTTCCCAAGTATAGACTATATGTATTCAATAAATTCAATTCGAACTCGCAACCCAAGCAGCGCATTGTAATGGAATAAAAATTTGAAAGTGCTTATACTGATCGCGAAGAGCGATACAACGCCGACCGATGGACGGATGCGAGGCGACGATTCGCTCGGGGATCGCTCTTCTTTAATTGATTTCTTCTTTCTCGTGCTGAGATTTTCGTTCTTCAAAATCCGATTTATTTAAAAAAAAAAAAAAAACATACACATATACTGGGATATATATTTTTAAGCAGAATTTACCTATGAACTACGCGCGCAGAAGATACAAACCAAATAATTTAGACAACAACAAAAAATAAAAAAAAAATATTTTCTTCTTCTCGAAGCAAAGAAAACTGCCAACAAAATTGAATCCTAAAGCAAGAGAAAATTTTTAAAAATAGATCAGTTTTTCACGAGTTTTCCGTTTAGTTGCACTAAATTTTGAACAAAGTTTTCCTTTCCGTGTGTTATAGGAAATTTATTTTTCAAAAAAAATATTATTAGTTACATTTTCTTTTGAAAAAATACAAAATATTCCAAAAAGTGCGCGATTTGAAAAAAAAAAGATACAATATCTACAAAGTTAACGTTGTTCATTAACATGTAAGATAGAAAAAAATAAATACCATAAGTATTTTACTTAATTTTTTTTACTTAAGAAAACCATTGTGCGAAAATTTCTATACAGAGAAAAATTACACATACAATAAATTTACTATACAACCTAATTTCTTTGTTTCGAGAGATTCTTGAGTTCTTGAGAAGAACAACAAGCATTAAAGTCGCAGTTTGGTTCATACTTTTGTTCAAGAAAATCTGCGTCACTGCATCTGTGTTCTGTGCTGTGCGTGTGCATATAAAATCCCAGTGAGGTTCGAAGAGCATGGGCAGTTCTGAGTCGTCACTCCCCATGGACGAAGGAGAGCCTAGCAGTGAATTAAATCAAGAGGAATTAAGCCAGGATTCTAGCGAAGATCCTTGGTGGTGGGAAATAGAAAATCAAAATTTACTCCTCAATGTAGTTGGTAATGAAGTAGTAGATAGTGGTCCTAGTACAAGTGCATCGGCAATAGCCAGAAACAATAATGAAATTGTATCGATAACTGGTGAACTGAAAGTGATTCGAAGTAGGAGTGAGTCTCCGGTGAAGGAGTCGAGTGATCTTCAAGACGAAGGTGCAAGTAAAAGTTTAGTGATTAAAAAGAGTGACGAAATCGAACAGGAAATCGAGGCAAATGTCCGCAGGGAACAATCGTTGGAGGAATTCAAAGAAGAACTAAAAACGAAACGAATGGCTAGACAGACAGCGGTCAATGATCTCCGGGAGGAGCTTAAATCGCTGCGCAGGCAATTGGCTGAAGAGAGGGACACTTCAAGACGTTCCAGAAGTGTAGAAGTAACCTCTGAGGAAGTTCAACCAACTAATAACTCGGAAGAGATTAAGAAGCAGCAAATGGAAGAAAGTGATAGGGCATTCGCCCAGCAAATATCCGACGATGAAGTCGTATCGGAGAGTACCAATCCTAAAGTGCACCTAGCTGAAGCGCAATTAGCTCTTCAAATGGCAAACGCGGAAAATTTGTCACTCCAAACTGAGCTCGGAGTGACAAGGAAGCAGGTAGTTTCACTGAAGGAAGTTGTAACGTGTTGCAAGCAAATGATCGCAATGAAAGAAGAACAAGTTATACAGGTCAGTAAAACAATAAAATTTGTACTTTTATGTTTTTCTGTCACACTCATTCGGTCAATTCTCTTAAATTTTATGCCTCATTGTCAAGTTCAGAGACAAAATGTTTTAATCGTTGTGCATCAAGGCGACATATATATGATCTTGAACCAAATAGTTTTGCATAGCAAATGAACTTATAGTAACCCAGTTTCTTTTGTGCCACTCTCGGTCTAGTTATGTATATTTTGCGCACAAATTTATTTGAAAATTCTGTGAAGGTCTCAAAACGTAAAATGCTTTCTTTTGAGTGTTTTCTTTTGAATAAAGTAAAAGTACTGATGTGATGACGATGCGATGTGACGAAGAAAATCTGTGAATGAAGCTTGTTGACGATTTGTAATGATAAGACGCAAAATAATTGCATGTACTAGTTTTTTTCAGAATAAAAATTTTGAGACTTTTAAATAAAATGTTCTTCTTCCTTATTTTTATTAATTGAACAAAGGAATTCTTTGATTTTTTGTGTTTAAAATATTCCGTCGAAAATAAAGTACACGAAAGAAAAATGGCAAGTCATGCATTCCCAAACAAAATTTAACTCCAAATTTTGATCAAACTTGACGTTACGGTTATATAGGGAAAATGGATAAAGTGGTTCTATCGCAGTTCTGTGTTTTTTTGTCTGCTCGATTACAACCTCAACACTTGAGTGGTTTTCGGACATTCTCCCAGCACGTTTTTATTAATCCAAGCTCAAGTTTAGTCAAGTTTTTAAGCCAAGTCGTACGTGGCTCCAGCTAAAAAAAAAAACAAATTTTTATTTGTTACTGTACATCAATTATCTGTCAGAATTAAGTGTACCTACGAAGTAATTGTTCGGTAGATGACAGTGTTGACACTCCGCCGACTCATTTCCATTTCTCAGTACCTATTTTATCGTATAAATAAGTCCGAGCGAGTTAAAATACTGAGATGTAAAAAAATTTCAGCGGAGTGAGTCCAAATTAAACACCGGTCCATTATTCTGGACCTAAATGTTGACAGTTTCTGTAATTTTTGGGAACAGAACCATTTTATTTGATTAAATTCACTCATAGTAATGAACGTAAGTTCTTTGAAATGGTATAGAATAAAATAGTTATCATTCAGAGAATATCTATTTTATGTTAAACGCATATTCTTTGCAACACGCTCTTATGCCAAAATGTATCTAGGGCTTTAGCTAATATTTGAAGATAAATGTAAATCACAAATCACCGCTATTCTATATGAAAAAATATCTTATTTTCCTCGAAACGATTGTTGCAGTTTTGGTTTTTCCAATCAACAGTTACCTACTATGAAAATTTCCATTTTTGTTTGAAAAGTCAATATTTCCAAAACTACTTAAAGTAAACCTTTAAAAAACTTGACACCTTGTGATTTTGAAACATTACCATCGAGATAATTTTTTGAAAACTAATTTCTTAGGGCCAGGAATAACGGTTAAAAACCGTTCAGGTAAATCTATAATTTTTCTCAAGAACGACTGAAACAATTTTGATAGGGTTTTTCTATGTGTGCTAATATATAGAAATGATTTACTTTTTAGTAAAACAAAAATTTAACAAAAATCGTTCAATAATAACAGCAGGTACCTGCCTCCGTTAGCACCGTTTTTTTTTTTTTAATTTTGGAAACTAGACATATATTTGAAAATAGCGGTCCCAAAATTCACGTTAGATTTGAATTTCTCGCCAATTGTGTGTTAAAGTGTTGCCAACTACAAAAAAGACAACGTGACAGCTAAAAGTTATTGAAGGTGATTAAAAATGAAGCGCTAGACGAAAGAACAACGCATTTTCATTGCTCAGAAACAACAATAGCACTTTGATTTTTCCAATAAAATTATTTTCAGCGATAAGGCTCATTTTCGTCTTGATGGTTTCGTTAATCGTCACATTTGGGGTTAAGAAAATCCGTGAGTGATTGTTGAGAAAGAAAAATGTAACATATTTTGAAATGGAGGCATTATTTGACCATTCTTCGTTGAAAATGCGGCAATAAGAATTAAAGATGCTTGCAATAGCGATATGATAATACAGTTTTTTTATTTAAATTGCAAGGTATGGATGTGGACGACATGGGGTGTTCCAACGACATGGTGTCACATGCTATATACACCAAGAAACAATTCAATTACTGAATGAGTCATTTCTGATTGTGCAATTTCTCATTTCATTTTAACAGACAGATTTAACAGACTTTTCTTTGAGTTGTTTTTAAGTCAACAAGCCCCCATACCACCCACGTATTGAATTTTAAAATTGAGCGCTGTATGAACAATATCTAACCACATTTTTAGAAAACCGTTTTGGAAAATTTCAATAAAAGAGTTCGCATGTGCCATCAATGCTGATGATGTAGAGCCCACTCACTTTATGTTTCAATTCAAAAATTAATATTTTTAATTAATTTTAAAAAAATATGCACGACTAGATCGCATGAACTTGCTCTTGTGTTTAACAACTGTAATGCGCAGTGAAGATATATGTTAATAGTTCAGCACCTAATAAGTGGGTTTTTAGTGTAGGAATATTGTATATCCTTTGTTTTAAGCGAACAAGGGAGTACAAAAAACATACTAAATATTAAGAGAAAATGGTACAATAGTCAAAGCACTGCAAAAATGATTTATTTCGGTTCGAAATTTTTTTTTCAAAACTTTTAAATCAAATATTGCTTGAACAATTTAGAGGCACCATATTGAAAATTTGGTCAAACTATTAAAAAGATATACGCGAATAACCAAAATATAAGACAATTTTCTCACAAAAACGTGGAATGCCTGTTCGTTCATAACAGGTACAAGGTTAAATCAAAATCCTTAGAGTCGTTTTAAAGAATATTTAAAAAAAAGAACAAAAATTGTTGTATTGTAGCAGCTACCCATGCCCCAGATTTTTGTTGCATCTACCACAAAACACCCTGCTAATACAATATTTACATGTAACAAAATATTTAAGTGCATATAAAACCAAAACGAAGCAAAACATTTGTTTTTCAACTGACTTCCGGAAGCCGGAACCCATTATTTTCGCCTGGGATGGTAACTGTAGGATATCAAGTGAATTCCACAAATGAATTGCAGAAACTTAAAATGAACGTTCAGTCTCAAAAACGCGGTAAAATTAATTTTAGTCCTCTTTCGAAATGTGTAAAATTGAGAAAAATGGAGTCGCCCCCTAAATTGGCTTCAAATAAATGAAAAAAAAGCTAATTTTTTCAGAATTTTATCTCTACCCCTTAATCGTCCTGTTTCAACGATAAATTCTTGTACTTAGACTATAGAACCTGATTTTTGGTTTATTCCCATATATATATCCCCTTAATGGCTGGACCGATTTTTTCATAATTTTAGTACATTTATACTTCTAACTATTTTTAGCAACAGGTATTGCATTCTAAAATATTACAAAAAAAATGTTCTTCAATCACAAAAAAATCGAAAAGTAAATCCAAATTTTTAGAACCAACCTAATTTAAACATAATATCGATTAATTAAATTGAATGTGCTAACGACAAGCGAAAAATATTCCAAAAACATCACTGCAAAGAAAGAACTAATGCTACACTTTTTTCGGGTTAAAAATTATTATTTCATGCTCAATGTTTACTATCGGATCATACGTTCTAATTTGACATACAATTTTTGTAATAGATAGTCAATTTTGTAACCAAACAATTGTTCTACAACGTTAAAAAGTACATTTTGTAATAAAAATAATTCATATGCCTCGATGTCATAATAAATTTGACCTAATTTTTAAAAATGCATCAAAATTATTAAAAAAAAAAAATTCAAAACAATTTTGAATTGTTGCCAAAATATTCTTCATTCTTACAATATTCCTGATATTCATACGTACATATTTACATTATATTTCATAATTATATGCATTCGTTTGGAATCAAAATATTTATCATAATTATTTTTATTTCCGGCAGCTAAAAGATAAACTAAGTGAGATCGAAGATTCATTAGCCGAACGTGAACTTAAAATAATGTCAGACAATTTGCGCCAAGAATACGATAGACAGCTAGCCAATATGAGGACATTGCGTCAGTTATACGAAGAAAGGGCACGAGTTTCAGCAGCTGAAAGAGAGAATCTTGAACGCCAGATATCAATAAAGAAGGATGAACTTGAAGTTGAGAAAGAAAAGTGAGTATAATATTGGAAATAATATCAAATATAAATCTTAGACAGATGCAGATACAGTCAATCAAATATTTAAGTATAGACGTATAAATTGAAAGTTATAATTTTTTCATGGCTTTTTAAAAATTGAAATAAAATACACATCACAATTTGAGCATAATCGAGTATTCACTGCACCATTAAAAATATGTAATGGTTGGATTTTTAAGACTAGAAGAGCCTATTTGAACTATGTCGACAAATCTGAAATCGCTACTTCACAATTAGCTCTGAAGGTAGCTCACTATTTGTTGAACTGATCAATTTATCATATAAAATTTCTACCATTACCATCATTATCAGAAGGTGCATCACAGTTGTTCAGATTCATCTAGTGCGCCTAACTAAAGGGTGGTTTTTTAAGAGGTTTAGAACTTTTTAAAAAAAAAAAACACAAAAAATTGAAATATTTATTTGAATCGATAGTTTGAACCTTGCAATTTAATGTTTAAAGATAATTTCATGCAAATGTTGACCGCGGCTGCGTCTCAGGTAGCCCATCCGCTGAGTCCAATTTTGGCATACTCTTTCACACATATCGGCCGGTATCTCACGAATGAATGCATGGATGTTGGCTTCCAGTGCGTCAATCGAAGCAGGCTTGTCCCTATAGACATTAACCTTGACATACCCCCACAAAAAATAATCTAATGGTGTCAAATCGCACGATCTAGGCGGCCAATTGACCGGCCCGAAACGTGAAATTAACTGTTCACCAAACTCGCCTCGCAATTGCGCCATTGTTTCGCGTGCTGTGTGGCATGTGGCACCGTCTTGTTGAAACCACATATCATGCAAGTCAAGAACTTCCATTTCGGGCAAAAAAAAGTTTGTTATCATCGCTCGGTAGCGTTCACCATTGACAGTAACGCTGCGATTCGCATCATCTTTGAAGAAATAGGCCCAATAATGCCGCCGGCCCATAAACCGCACCAAACAGTGGCTTTTTCGGGATGCATTGGTAGCTGTTGCAATGCTTCTGGCTGATCTTCACTCCAAATGCGGCAATTTTGCTTATTTACGTACCCATTCAACCAAAAATGAGCCTCATCGCTGAACACAAGCAGCGCGCGATGAACATTTCGAACCGAGCACGAATTTTGATAGTAAAATTCAATAATTTGCAAGCGTTGTTCATTTGTAAGACGTTCCATGGTTAAATTGCAAACCAAACTGAAGCTGTTTGACAGTGACACAAGGTACTAAACACACGTCAGCTGTCAAAACCAGTGTTGCCAAAACCAAACCAGCTTAAAAATCACCCGTTATAATGGGACCTGTCAGCCTAAAATAGAGTATTCAGAAGTGAAAAATACGTTATTTTTAATTATCTAATGCGTTTGTTTATTTGAATGAAACAAGAGGTACCTGAAAATATTTCTTACGAATTATTTCCTCGTGTGAAAGGGCAAGGGTGTAACAATCCTCTTTCTAAAATCGGTCGGAAAATACCTGAGTTAAATATCGTTGAGTGCTCACTCAAAAACAGTTTTTTTTTAACAATTAGTTGAACAAAGTTACGTGATGTACTCGAACAGACCTACAACCTCTACTACTTCACTGAATATGTTCAAAGTTATGCCGAATTCCTTTCAACAAAAGAATCGATTCTGTTCAGATTTTTTTTTTAAACAAAATCGATTCTTTTCTGTCAAAACAAATTTTGCGTTTCTAGCAAGATTTCACACCGTTTTGCACACACACTATGAAGAATTGACATTTCTATTACGTCAAATTGAAGGTGACGGAATTTTTGGAAGATGAGTTGTTTATTTTTCGGTTGCAACGAATTCTATGTACATAATTAAACAAAATATTAAACAATATTTTCAGTCAAAAATACAAAATACTACAAAAATCA
The DNA here is from genome assembly GCA_932273885.2 of Leucozona laternaria. Lineage (NCBI taxonomy): Eukaryota > Metazoa > Arthropoda > Insecta > Diptera > Syrphidae > Leucozona > Leucozona laternaria. The sequence continues at coordinate 93,817,821 of OW026368.1, forward strand.
TTAATGGCGGGTGTCTAGTAACACACACAATCGCAAGAAAAAAAATTCAATTCTTTTACGAATTCCTTTCAATTGACAGAAAAACATCGATTCGGTTTAGAAAAAAAATCGATTCTGTTTAGAAAAAATTCGATTTCTTTGTTGAAAGGAATTCGCCATTAGTGTAGTATAGCTTAATTCATGAAAAATTGACCTAATGTCAGTCATGAATGAGAAAGTGTGACTGACTGTACGAAAATTAATCTGGATTTTGAAAATTTCACTCCCGCACATTGGAGAGTTCAATTAAATGAAAAAAAAAGCTAAATCAAAACAAATTCGAGAGACATCTTGTGATGTGCTTTCTAAGCAACTAATTCTTTGCCAGACTATAAGTTGCTATAGATTGAATCTTGTAATTTTGTTTTCTTTGTTTTTAATTATTTGTATTTTTATATTTATGTACTGTGTAGATTTAATATAAATCTTTCACATGAACAGAGTCTGTTTACCTTATGAAAGTGTAGATCTATGAGTCATGTGCCTTTAATAAACGTGAGCTACCTACTGTTAAATTGACGGAAGAGAAAATGTACATAAGACAAAAGATTTCTTGTAGCATTTTCATATTTATTTTTTTTTTTTTTTGAAAGTAAAATGTGAATTAAAAGTGACTTGAGTTAAAGAATTAATTGTTGGCATTTTAATATTAAAATTTCAATTAACCAATTAAAAGAGCATTGCTTCATTAACAGTATTAAAAAAAAACATGGCCTTACAAATCTATTTAAGATAAAAGCTCCTTTGTTTGAAAATAACTTGAGGATTTAATTGAACATGACATTTTAATGACAGAGAAGATGGATACAAAAATTGATCCCTTATGTGTACTAGGTCACTCTTAGCATTTGTGCTTTCAAGACTTAAGATGACATTGTATGGAGGTTGGGGAGGATGAATTTTAAAGAAAAGATTATTGATCCTAGAACCAACATCTAATATGATTTTACATTTAATTCGTGGTCTAAGTACTACCGGTTTTTAAAGTACAAAAAGTCTTTCTGTACAAATTCTAAAGTACAAAAAGTCTTTGTGTAGCACAATTTCCTCCCAAACATATGCTTTCTAAGCTCAGTGTGGGCTGAATTCTAGACTTTTTTTTAATTATTAACAAAACAGCTATTCCTCCTCATTTCATCATAACTCTCAATCATAAGGTAGATATATGAAAAGCATCTTTTCATTTACCAATAGAACAATGTAAACTTTCCGTAGAACTTGTTAGGCCTTATTAAACAAACCATGTTGATTTTTGGTTTAACAAAGTGCTTCAGGAACTCAAATTTGTATGTTCATCCCCATGTAATCATAACACAATCCATTTATATTTTTCAGAACTAAGAATGTTGAGGAACGTAATAGTGGTCTGGAAAAGGATTTAGAAAATGCTGCGGAAGAGCTACGAGCCGTAAAAGAACAATGCAACGAACATAGATTCGAAAATAAAACCCTAAAGGAAGAAATGGGTGCAGTTAATAAGGTAAATAAAGTCGAATTTCATTCCGTAAAAGCGTAAACTAGTAAATAGCCATGGGCAAACACTCAAACATCAAAATAAATTTCAACCTTCTCTCTCTATCTCTCACACTCGGTTTTGTTTCTCATATTTTTGCAGCTCTTTAGCCAAATGCTAATGGGTTTTAATGGAACAAATAATCTAGATATCGATCGACTCACAACAATGCTAGAGGAGAATCGAACCCTTCTCAATGATATGGCCACAAAAGAGGCGAATTTCGATGGTGCCACCCTTCCAAAGTTGCTATTTGAACTTGTGCAGCAAGCGTCTGTGGCCAACATTAAGCCCTCTGAAACCGAATCATCACCCTCTTTTCATGATCCTGCTGATGCTGCTGCTGCTGCTGCTGCAGGCCAAACCAACCGTGATGATGAAGAAGAAGACGAGAGCTCTTGTGATATAACGAAATATTGTAGTGGCCTTACCGCCACAGCATCAGAGGCAGTTTCCGTTGAAGCACCACATCCCTCATCTACATCCGCTGTTTCATCGTTATCCTCAGCGCCAACTACTGTCTGTGGGATGCCAACTACTGAAGCCAACATTTCCTCTAACGGAAATGTTGAACAAACGGCCAGAGGCGGTCATGAAACCACAAATAACACCACCGCGACCAACAAAAACGATGAATCCCTACATGAGAACGTGCAGCATCAGAGACTCGAGCAATACCATCAGAAGCAACAAGGAGGAAATCTCGACCACAATCAGCCGAGAGTTATAGCAAAAGTTGCATCCGCTGAAGAAATCATCGGCAACCTACCAAAAGTTTGGAAAGTGTTGATGGAGCTCCTAAGTCATCATAAAATCGAGCGAGTTCAATTCAAAGAGAATGGCCAAAGTGAGGACTGCTTTAAATCGGTGCAAACTCCTAATGGACCAAAGGCTGAATTGAGTGTTAGCAAAACTTATATAAAGCTTAAGGTTGGTACACATTAGGTATTCACAAAATTAATAGTTTTATAATATTTTTGAATACAGTTACGAAGGAGAATACAAGTGAGTAGGTATAGGTATGCATAGGTATTTTGTGTTGCGGTTAGGGGTGCTGAAACACTTTCAGGAAATAGTTTTATTTTGTTTTTGGCATCGTCGCCCAAGGATATTCTAAAGTTTTTAATTAATTAGATGCAAGTGCAAAAGAGGATTGCACCTAGAGGTGTACGTTGCTTATCATTTAAAGTTCATTTTTTTTAAGCTAATAAGTAGATACTTATGATTTTTATTTAAACAGAAAAGGGCTCTGCACCTTTAGCTTCTAAAGACTTGCAACTAAATAAGACAATTTTGGGGCTGTTTTATTTTGTTTTCCAAAACGTTCACTTTCAAAGTTAATGCAGCCAAGATATTCAGCAATTGAAAAAACATTTTTAAACTAACCTTGCCAATAATTGTAAGGGTCCTTTTTGAACTTCCGAAACCCCTGAGGCCTAACAAGAAGAATTCTAGAACCGGTTTAGTATTTTTTTTTTACAAAACTTAAAGCTATATTTTTAAACAGCTTTGAATTTACCCCTAAAAATATGTTTATTTGTATTTCAGGATCTCATCCTTGAGAAGAAATCCCTAGTTAAGGAAACAAATCGACTAAAGACACTTAACTGCCATTTAGATTATCGCCTAAACGAACAAGAAAAACGACTGAGTGCTGTAAGTTTAGAGTTACAGAAAACTTGGCATTTAGTTGGAAAAATGCAGCGTCAACACCGTCAGCTGCACACTCAAGAACAGATTCTTCGATATCAGTTGCAGCAAAAAAGACGTCTTTTGAGCGAATTGAAAGACGAATTAGAATACTGTCGGCGGAAGTGGGCTGCTGCTCGTGCCAAGAACGATGAGAGTCAGTTGCAGTGTGATGACTTGAGAAGAGAATTTGCTAAGAGAAAACTCGAAGATGCCCACAATTCAGCAGAGAGTGGTTATAGTGATGGGCCAGGTTCAGATGAAGATGATACTGTTGTTCCAAAGGAAGCTTCAAACTCTAAGAACTGGGCTGATGTATTTGAAATTAAGAAAACCATACAGCGAATGCAAAGCACCTCACCAGAGAGGTCAGATTTCTATAGTAACGAAGAGCTCAGGTGGAATAGTGCACCACCGGCCGTAAATTGGCCCAAAGACAATACTTTGCTTTTATTAGATGATGAAACATCATCATCATCATCAGCTGCAGGTGGTAGTGGAGCAATTTCCAAGAAAGGACCAAGAGTATCGCGAACCAAAAAACGTGGCTCCCCTGAAGAGAATGACGAAAAAGATGAGAGTCCCGATGTCGATGAGAACGACAGAACGACAAGAATTCATAGACTTGAAGAACAGTGTAAATCTCTTATAGCAGCTGTCATTGAAACGTCTGACAACCGTGAGCGATTAGAAGTTCAACTTTGTCGCTTTCAAGATGAAATTGCCCCAACACAATATCCCGTACCCCTGGACGAATACATGGCTAGTCAAACTAAAGAGCGTATGAAGAGAGCAAGTTCTGCTCCGGAAATCAATGAAAACAAGACCGGTCAGGCATGTTTGACTGCCCGCGAGGAAGAATACACAAGAAAGCGATCGGAGAGATTGGAACGTTTAGAAGAGGAAAGTCGTCAATTGATGAATAGAATTAAGAGAACTTCAGATAAGGGGAATTCTCTTCGATCATCAATAGAGAGGATTCATTCGAGGAGAGCTTTGAGTCGAGAGGGAAGCTTTGAGAGTAATACTGAAGAAGTTGCACTTCCAGAAGAAATTGGCACTGCTGAGGCTTGTGGAGGTATAGACGCTAGTCTTAATCTTGCCACCGAACCTGAGCAAAATTGCCCAATTGTTCGAGATGATTCCAAGCTACTTACCGATACCGAGCAAGATTACACAGCCAGACGTGCTGAACGATTAAAAAGACTGGAAGAAGAAAGCAAGCTTCTTCTATCAAAACTATCCAAAAACTCAGAGCGTGGCACTACTTTCAATACGAAACTAGATGCACTGCATGAAAAATACGGCAGTGAAGAGCGGGAGACTGCTTCTAATGACAAAATCGAAAACCGCCTTGACAATGTTGCAAAGATGTCAACAAACAGAGAGGAACGGCTTAAGATTCTCGAAGAAGAAGGTCGTCAGTTGCTCACAAAACTTTCAAAAACCTCAGATCGAGGATCTCAGATGATTGACCGGCTGAGTGAAAGGGAAAAAAATAAAAATCTCAAAGCTTCCTTGGAACAAGCCAAAGATGAACATCCAGAAATTCTAGCTGGACCGCCAATACCACCGACGTTAAAAAATGTCGCCTGCAGTAGCATTGTTTCGGAAGAAATCACAGAAAGAGTTGTGATAACTCAAATTCCCAGTCAAATAGCAGAGTCTCAGGGTGCGATTCCGAAAGCTTCCAACCCCCAATTTAGTCAAGCCATGGATAGCAATAACCAACCCCACAAATCTCAGCCAACGTCAAAGCTCTGTGCAGCAACGGGAAGGAAGCGAGTTGCGGTATCGAAAACCGATTCGGCTTCTGAGACTCTAGAGGAAATGGTTAAGCGTTTGAAAAATTTGCCCTTTCCCAGTGAAAGCGGGGCTAATGAGCCAACTAGTGATTCAAAAAAATAAAAATACTCATCTATTTTGATTAAACCTTTTCAGGAATGACTCTGTTATATTTTATAAAAAAAACAAAACATAAAACATATTATCGTACACTATATTTTTTTTCTCCATAGGATTAAGGAATGCTATTTCATTTTGTTTCAATAAAGTGTGTTCATTTAGAAATGTGATTTTTTTATTTACCAACTTGCACATCAGGCACACCGGAGGAGCAGACGTGTTTTTACTCCTTTTCAATTCTCATTACAAGCGGTCCTTTTTAAAATTGATTCGCTTCCCTTTGTATAGGTATACTGTTTGTAGTGTTGTTTCTTTTTATACATTTTTTTTTTCTTTAACTTTGGATTTAGTTGCTCGGTAATTTAATGTTCTTTGAGGAGGAAGCAGTGGCTTGGAGAAAAAGGTAGATGAGCCTGATCTCTAGAAATGAGGATTTGTAATGATTTTTTTTATTAGAAATAGAAAATCAAAGGAAACCAATCAACCGATTTTGTTCGTCTGGAAAAATTTTATTTTACTGCGGCATTTTCTTTTTTTTTTATTGAAAGTACATTTTTCTTGCTTCTTAATTAAAATAAAATTGCTTCAAAATTAAAAAAAACGAATGATGGATAGAAAACTAAAATAATGATTTGAATATTAATTTTAGAAATTGTAAAATGAAAGAATTATAAAGGGTTCACAACACACACTTGGAAACAAATTAATTTAGGTCAACATGCATTCATTTGAAAAACAAGGAAAGACTGCATATAGATTAAATAAATATAAACTAAGGAGTCTGCTTCTTGCCTGATTTATTTAGGCAGTTGTCGGTATAGGCTAGGATTCGATCCCTTTTGAAAATATCCTTACCTGAGGAAATATTCAGCCTTTCCGTTACATATGTTACACCGTGTATTTAAAGTTGTCAACAAGATAAACAGACCCATCCATTTTGTGGTTCCGAAAGTAAACCTTATTTCAATGTACATATTGTGTTGATCAGTGTCATATTTTTAATTGATATATGCTGGACTTACTATATTAGCAACTTAAACATTTCTAACTTCTGTCAAAATTTGCTAAATAAACTTATTCTTTGAGAGATTATCTAACCAATTGTATTCTTTTATGGAAAGTACTTAAAATTTCCAGAAACTCATTTTTTATATTTCTGGTCCTTCGGGCCGGATTGTGGCCTTTCTATTATAAATGGAATATAACATCATTCAAATGTAACCCAGGGGAGTTTTAGCAGGACTTGTACCATGGCATAGTAACGATTCCGGAGACGGTACAATCATGAATTGTACGCAATCTACCTTGAAGCGGATATCGTGACAAAAATTAAGCTCGGTAGACTCCGGTGGGCAGGGCACCTAGCTTGCATGAGCGAAGATGAACCTGCTCGGAAAGTTCTTTGTGGTACATTCTATGGTAGACGACAGCGTGGTAGACCATGCTTGCGCTGGAGAGATGGCGTAGACCAGGACGCCCGGAGCCTTGGGGTGCGCAACTGGATGGCGGAGGCTCGAGAAAGGGATGGGTGGAGAGACTTGTTGAAGGAGGCCAGGACCGGACCCCGGTTGTCGAGCCGATGATGATGATAGTAACCTTAGATGACTATTCTACGCATATCGAGCAATGACTCGAACATAACTTGACGAATAGTTTTATAGTTTGCAAATAGTGTGCATAATCCCACACAAAGAGATTTGATGATGACAATTCACACGAACTGGTGGCCATTTCACATCACTAACAAAACTCGAATTAACTCGTCCAGGAATTTTTTTTGCAATGAAACCAAAACGGGTCGTGTTGTGTGAGATGTGGCACCATTTTTATGAAACCACATGTCTTCCATATCCATTTTTTCAATTAAAGTCCAAAAAATTGGTAAAAATTTGGCTTTAGCGATGAGAATTGACGGTGACAGTTAAACCTTCTTTATTTTCGAATAAGTATAGACCAATGAAACGACCGGACCAAATTGCACACCATAAAGTGTCTTTTTGTGGATTTAATAGCTTTCGACAGTTACATATGGATTTTCACTTCCTCATATGCGACAATTTCGTTTGTTAACAACTTTTCAAAATTCTAAGCTATGATTAGATGGGCAATGTAAATAGGCAACGCATTGACTCCCTGACGTCAAAAAAGTCATCAACACACTGCTAATGGACCGTGAACGTTGACCATATGTCAACGCATAACAATAGGTGTGTTCGCGTACTAGTCCGAAACTACCCATTTTTACTACTTTTAGTCCAATTTAATTTTTTTATATGGACTTTGACAGAACTTCGGGCTAAAACTGGCAGGTTTGGAAAGTAAACGAACAGAGGTATTGGCGATCACACGAATGACGCTAGATGTCACACGGAAGTCAACGCAGACAACTTTGACGTGGCAGAAAAGTATGCCATATCAACGTTGGGATTATGGTCAACGCTTTGCGTAAATGTGTCCCAACATTTTCTCAAGGTGATTACACGTTCAACGAAAAAAGTCAATGTGTTTAAGGTAAAACAATGTCAACGTCATTGTCAACGCAGCCGTCAACCCATGTACAGCATTTTGCGTTGATGATCACACGACAAGACTACTTTGGGACGGAATTTGACGACATTTTGACGTCAGAGAGTCAATTCGTTGAAAATTTTTGTTGACCGTCTAATCGTAGCTTAACACATTCCGTGGTTGTTTAAAAAAAAAATATAAAATGCTTGGAGCTTGGTCTTCAAAAAACAACTTTGGCCACAATTTTGCACAAGGCTTTGCATTTGTTTCCATTTAAGATTCAGTTGACACAAGAGCTTCTTCCACAAGACCATTTAATCCGCCGCCGTACATATATGTACCAATAGGATGTTACAGCTAGCGCATGACAACCCCAATTTTAATGAAAAAATCATAATGAGTGAAGAGGCACATTTTCATTTGAATGGATAGTGAATAAAGAGAATAATCGGTTCTGGGCAATAGAAAACCCTCAAATTATTCATTAGTCACCTTTGCATCCATTAAAAGTTACAGTCTGATGTGCAGTTTGGTCAGGAGGAATCATTGGACCTTACTTCTTTGAAACTGAAAACGGGGTAACGGTAACTGTGAATGGGGAGCGATATCGTGATATGATTAAAAACTTTTTAACGCCACAACTGCATGCTTTGGGCTTGATTAACATGTGATATCAACAAGACGTTGCCACATCGCATACAGCCAGGATTACAATGGAATTACTGCGAGACCTCTTTCCACAACAAGTTATTTCAAGAAATGGTGATTTTGATTGGCCTCCACGGTGGGCTGATTTGACTGCTCCGGACTTCTTTTTGTAGGGATATCTGAAAAGCAAGGCTTATGCAAACAAACCAGAAACGCTTGAGCAACTCAAACAAAATATTCGTGATGAAATTAATGAAATACCGCGTGAAATGTGTGAGAATGTAATGAAAAATGTGCTCAAAAGGGCTCGCATTTGTGAGACTAACAGAGGCGGATATTTACCTGATATTGTATTCCATACATAATTGCCGACATTAAATAAAACATTTATCAATATAAGATCCATTCTCTTTCATTAAATCAAAAATTATAAACAAACAAAGTAGTATATCTTCCCGGTGGACACCCTGTATACATTACTATTTAGATGTGACAATTTTAACGACTTGGTGATGCTGGGTTGTTCACGACAAGCAGTGTTATAATACCAAGAATTTCTAGTATACCATTTTGCTGCTTGTCACTATTTCACTTTATTATTTTTTTTTGTTTTCTTTTTTTTATTTTATATTATTTTATTTAATTTTTTTTTGTAAAAAATCATTTTGCAAACAGCACCAAAAAACCTCATCCAAAAAATCCTATTACGCAAATAACTATTGACAACGGATGTCAACGGATCTGCCGGAGAGAAAAGTTAAAAGTTCAGCTACTTTTTCCATTGCATTTGTCAGATGCATTGCTTATGGGTCGCTTCTCATAACAATGTTTGCGTTAAGTCGAGCTGTGAGTTGTATACCTGCATACTTGCGTTGTGTACGTCGAGGGGGAACGCATGCAAGAGATTTCATGGGTCTTCCCAACGGCTATTATTCTGTAGAATCTGATTGGACACTGCTCAGAAATATATATTTACTGGGTTTTGGCTGACATTCAAAGCCTGGATTGATCTAAGCCCTGAAAGTTCAATTTGTATCAAAATTAATTATTTTTGTGATAATTCTGAATTCCAACAATCTATTGGCTTAAAATTATTTAGGAAAATGTCTGCAAATTAAAAAAAAAGAATACGTCTTGTGTAAATTTCTGCAAAATCGTAATGAAATAAAATCAAAAATCATTCAATTGCAAAACTAAATATCCTATGTCCAGTATACATACCTAGAATTTTGCTATCGAACTAAACCGAACTAAATCTCCTTCAATCGATACTGATTTCATTCTTTTTTTTTTAAATATCTCTATAAAAACCCTTGAGATGCTATCAATTTTTTCTCATGAAATAATCTAGGCATCTCAATCCTTGCAAAAAAAAAAAAAAAAAAAAAAAAATCGATGACGACAATGAAAAAGTGCGGTCAACTGAAAGTGATATGCTTTAACAAAATTCAGCTCTTTCTTTCTTTATTCCTCTTTTCATACAAAACAGAACAGACCTACTCGGCACTTGTGAATTCACTTGAAGACCGGATGAACATTGCATATAAAATAGCTTGAAGGAGATTTTGAAAGCGCACACGACCAGATGACATCTGGATTTTCCCATTTCCATATTTTTGCCGCAGCCAGATGCAATTTTCATGGAAACTGCACAATCATTGTGTGGTAAACACGAAACAGCATGATTATTTGCGATTCAATATTGTATAGTGTGAGTGTGCCAAAGAAGTTTTTTTTTAAATCTTATTCAGTCCCGTCCCGTGAGGTGGAATATGCATACGTATGTACATTATATACATAACAGGCACAGGTAAGTACAAGTAAAATCGTTGTTCGCGTTAGTAAAGGATAAGGATTGACTCTCTTTACTTAATATGCCTGAAAGTGATACGGAGAAAAATACTTTTTAGATATTTTCCAGCCCTGCGAGCAATATGGATATTAAGTTTTATAGAGGCATTAAAATAGGTGTTAACTTTGTGGAACATGACTGCCAGCTAAATGTAGTTATTTACTTTTAAGAGGTAGCTTAATTTCTTAAGAATAAATATTCGATTTAATTCGGATATTTTATGTGTGTTCGATAAAATATGTGACAGCGTGGAAGGTTTAATTTCGAGATTTGGTCAATAACATTTAATTGAACGGCCAGGTTGAATGGGAAGAAAAATTAACAACGTCTTAATATAAAATTGAAAAAAAAAACGTGTTAGTACCGGGCCTCACGGTAAATTAGTAAAACATCAATGTTTGTTCAAGAACAGTTTTGAAGATCCATATTTGCATCCGTATCGAGGGAAGTCATCCATACGTCATCAAAGTCTTCAGATTTTTGTCATTAAACGTACCCAATATCCTACTATGCAGATTTTCACAACGTAACGTGTTACATCGTCAAGTCTGAGATCGTAACGTATTACAGAGGAATGCTCTCGTTTTTAGTTTACCCTTCCACCGCCATAGATCAATAACTAGTGGATAGATATAACCAGGGCCTATTGACTTACAACTCACTCTTATTTATTCCTGTATGCGTGATATGAGTAAAAATGGAGGAAACCTACAATTTTCTGCAGAATCCTAACGGCATTCATTCAAAAATAGGGATACTGCTGGAGGATTTGCAACTTCGTCGCGAGACAGTAGCCATGTAAGAGGCTGGGAATTGAACCCAGACATATGATGGTCTTTCGCACTTACTATTACGATTATTGGTATCGTCGATGACCCTCATCGCACATTGCTACTCGGTTGTCAAACCATAAACGTCAATATATAAATATGAAGGTGTTTTATTTGCATTTGAAACAAAGCGTCTTTAAGCTTAAGTTATTAAAATAATACAAAACTAAATCATAAATGTCAATATTTAACTGGAGAAGTACATTTCTACACCTCTCAGCAGTAAGTCTAACATATTTACTTACTTGCAACCCTCACCTTATTTGTCAAAAAGACCGAAAAAGGGAATCTTGTCACCAGACCAAATTAGACCAGAGCAGACGAAAAAAAAAAATAATGTAAGTTCAGTAATCTGCACTAGTAAAACCATAGCCAACGGGAGTAGCTTAAACTAATTCTCTTCTAAAAGTTCTTTGAACAAGAAAGGTCTTGCAACAGGATGTTTTAAAGTGATTTTTTTTTTTCATCTCGAGAGTTGAAAAGATAAGTTATTCGAAAAAGAAGTAAATAATTAAAATTTTCAATATTCATATGATGCTGGAAAAAGCATTGCAGCTTCCACTGCACGTTTATTGTCAAGTATATGCTGAGGTTCAAAATGCACTGAATCAACATTTTATAAGGTTTTGAAGTTCTTTTCCAGCTTAAAGCTGTAAATAATACTAAACATATCTCTTCCCAGGAATTAAAATAGTTGCAGTGCTGATATCCTGCGTTTATGTTTATAATCGAGGTGGCGTCCTCTTTTGCTTCGATGTTATGAGTTTAAAGCATGTTACCTTTATTGAAGGAGAAAAGGATACATTTTCATTAGGGGTTCCTGCATGACACTATCTACAACAGAGTGCATGTTACATTTGCTTCATGTATCAGGAAGCAACCATGTCGCCCTCCCTAATGATGTTTCATACATATACCCTATATACCTACTATACATGTTGAAGAACGCTGTTATCTGGTTCACAAGAACGGTGTGAACCTTTTTCTGGTTATCGAGATTATTATGGGTGCAAGGATTGGTTTTATGATATATGCTGTAGTTTGAAGTGAATCTGAGCTGGAAAAATTAAATGGGAACAACAATGTCGTTACTTAAATAATAACCATGGATGATCATAAATTAAAACAAAAATTACACACTCTCTGCGCCTGGAATTCTGAGTCTATATGACGCTTACACATAAAGCGCAAAACATTCTGGAATCATGCCTTGAAAAATCCTCTTTCCAAATTAACAAGGAGCGCGATATATTCGGAAATTGAGAAACTAAATGTATGTCAGTGTTCCGCAAGGAAGTGTTCTTAGTCCAATAGTGTTTTTTATTAGGCTGTTACTCTAGTACATCTCTAATTAGTGTGATTAAGCTCATTTTGATTCACGCAAAACCTAGCTTACTTAAAAATAAAAGTTTAAGCTTTAGGTTTTTTTTTTTATTCACAAAACTCGTTGTGTGTTTTTCAGTGTTTTTCGAGGATTAAGGCCCATTTGCTGAAATGAAACTTAAGAGTTTATGTGCTACATAAGATCTTATGTGACAGTTTACGCTGAGGAAAAAGTAGAACATAAGCGTTAAAGTAGAACATAAATATTTATGTTTCGTATCAGCAAGCGGCTCTAAGAATCAAAAATCTTTATTGACTCGACTCTAATAAAATCACAGACATCTATTTAAATTCTAACTCAAATTGTACCATTTTTCATTTTTCTTCCCGATAAAAATAAATAAATAAAATCTTGACCTCACTAACATTGGCTATATCACCAAATACTCGAGAAAACCAACCACAACCAACCGAATGCCGGACATCAATTTTAAATGACCAAATCCTTAACAACCAATTGAAAATTCTCTGAATAGTATTAAGTGCCTGACATTTTTTTTTGTATACCAAAAAAAAAAAAAGGCTAATTTACCAAGAGAGAAAAGTAAATTGTTCAAAGGCTTCTCTTGCCTGAACGCTCCTTTGCATCCTTAAAGACTAATTCAACTTTGTACACCTCAAGTACACAAAACTTTTATGTAGGTCAGTTGAAATTCAATGGTTACTCTTGTAAGCGTTGTCCTTAAACTTAATCTACTTCATGCAATAAAAGTCTATACTTCTTGGTTTCTATAGAAAGAACGTCACCCACACTTAACCCATATGCCAATAATAAAAAAAAAAATGTAAAAATAAAAATAAAAATAGAAAAAAAAAAACAAACGAAACAAAACAAAAAGAAGTTGAAATTGCCTATAAAAGTTTTCCCATTTAGACTTGACCGAGTTGCATGAAATTGCTTCTTCTACCTATATATAGGTTCTTTGTATATAGAGGATCTTGGGTTAACTCAACATCATCGTGATGTGAAACAATATTATTCCAAAAGCACTTATCTTGATGGTTGCAATTTGAGTGACACAAAACACAATGAAGAGGAAATTGCAATTGAGTATGCTATGGCACATTCAGCGCTACTAAGACATTTGGTGATTTTCCTGGCATTAAAGTGTGTCCTTAATATCGTATAAAGCTTAGACAGGACATGAGTGCTGCTGCGCTGTGTGCAGTGCAGTGCAGTCGTGCAGTGCATGAAGTCATTTGTAGATGACTTAAAATAAAATTGAAATGGAAACTACCCTGGGGAGAGGAATCCTTTTGTTACGCTTGGAAATGTGTTAATGGTTCAATACGTTAACTTGCGTTTGCGTTTTATGTTAAGTTGGGGATTTGGTTTTGGTTTAGCTCAGAGAAAATGATGTCTTTGTCCTGAATTAAGTATATGATGGGGAGAGCATATTATGATAGTGGGGCATTCAGTTATTCATTTTTTTTTATGAATTTGCTTTGATGCGGAATGAATCTTATTTTCAAATTTAATTTCAAGTTCTCATACCCTTCAAATAAAAAATGTAAATTATAACGTACGGTTCTCATATAGTTTAACAGAGGGTTAAATAGATATCTATAGATAAAGCCCTGACATAAATGACCTAGAAATAAATTAATAGTGAAATTATTTCTGTAATTGGTAGTTAAATGAGATCCTGTTGTTGAAAAATCCATCTAAGCCAGGCAAAATATTGCATCCCTGAAAAAAATATTAAAATACAATATACAAACGTTTCGATTTAAAAAATTATTATACTTTTCAACTTTTGCATACATAAGAAGGTAAAGAACTTAATAAAACAATATAAAATACTATTTTCGCAATTCAGCCAAACAAAAAAATAGTTACGTATACGCCCGAGTGTACCCTACAAATTCCACAGGATTTATGTATTTAAAATATAATAAACGACATAGGCGTGCTGCCTATGTTTCATCTAGAGAAGTACATACACAAGAATCGTCATGAAGTGACGATTCCTCTACACTTAGACTTCTGCAAACTAAGCGTCACAACTTAGACAAAACACTGAACATTTTCAATCAATTTCACACATTTCTTCTATATGTATCTAACATTCCATCAAAATGTTCAGTAAACAGTTAAAACTTTACATCTGACGACTGACACTGCTGTACGTCTATCGGCGCTTTTTGTATCTTGTGTGTTATAACGAAAAAGTGCAGTTTACGCCTCGTGTGCGGTTGTTTATTGAAACAAACGTGAGCTGCACACAAGCAGCTTAAAAGCCACAAAAAAATCATACGAATTTGCTCTTGTTGCTCAAAGAAAACATGTTTAAGTGTATTTTTTAAGAAGAAATTAAGAAAAAAAGCGACTATACCAACTAAAATTGAATCTTTACTTTTGTTGTTTATAAAAAAAAAATTGTAAAAATTGTAAAGCATCAAAAGTCACAATAAATAATATTTAAAACGACAATGCTAAATGAACAACTTGTATGACACTGCAATCAAAACTAAATAGCAGCTAATTACTACATACATACTTTTTATTCCGAATTATGAAAATTATGAAAAGTGTCCTGCTAACTTGATAAACCTCTTGCTGACGCGTTACAGATACAAAATTGAATTAAAAAAGTTGAGAACAATAAGTTTTCTATTTAAATACAGGGTGTTTTTTTTAGACGTGTGGTTTTCAATTTATCAATACTTTTTTTCGGAGTTGGTCTTTTTGACATCTGTTACTTGATTTACGCTCAGTTTGGTTTGCCATTTGCAAAAATTGAAGCTAAACGACCATCAAGCTCGTCGCACGTTGGGTGAATGGGACCAAAACGAGATGGCCACCGATCCCGATTTTCACAAGAAAATTTTGTTCAGCGATGAAGCTCATTTTTGGTTGAATTGTCGTATTTAGAGTGATCATAATCCACAATCCATTGTTGAGACACCGTTTCATCCTCAAAAATTCACTTTTTGGTGTGCTCTATGGGCAGAGGGTATCATTGGTCCATATTTCTAAAAAAATGAAGCCGGCCATAATGTTACAGTCAATGGGGAACGCTATAGAGCCATGATAAATGACTTTTTCGTGCCTCAATTGGAGGATGTTGATGTGGACGACCTTTGGTTCCAACAAGACGGCGCTTTATGCAGCCAACGAAACAATCAATTTATTGAAGGAAACTTTTGGTTAGCGCATTATCCCGCGTCGTGGGCCTGTGGCGTGGCCTCAAAGATCGTGCGATTTAACACCGCTGGAATATTTTTTGTGGGGTTATGTGAATTCGCTTGTCTACGCAGATAAGCCCGAGACGATTGACGCCTTGGAGGAGAATATTCGGCCCGTTATTGCTGACATACGGCCCAATTGCTGCAAAAAATGGTCGAAAAATGGGCCTCTCGGCTGGAATTTATTCGAGCCAGCCGCGGCGGCTACTTGTCCAACCCCTTATCTTTATAATAAAGCTAAATTCTTGGCCATAACATTAAATTATATGCGTTTTATTTCTTCTTGAAAACCACACGTCTACAAAAAAACACCCTTTATTTGAAATTGATTTGCAAAGTGGAGCCAACTGTTTTTGTTATAACCCACTCTAATGTTTTCAACATTTATTCAAAGCCTGAAAATAATAATTTTATTTTCATTTTAATGATTTGGTTTCCATAAGTCAAATTGAAATAAAAAGAAAAAAAAACATTTTGTTTAAATTAAAATTGTATAGTAACTTAGATTTATAATAGATCCAAATACTTCCTTGACCTTAATTGTTAAATGTAAACAATTTTTAATTGAATGTATGTACATATTATTTTGTTTGAATGTCTGTGTTATCATTTTGTTTCCATATAAACTCAGATTTGAAACCATGAATTGTTTCTCTTAGAGATGCTTATTCAATTATTTAATTTCACTATCTGTTCATTAATTTGAAGTAAAAAAATGGTGAAAATTTGGCAGAGACGGTTCGTAAAACTAAAACATTTTTGGGTCGTCGTGAAGCACCTTGTCGGACCACAATACAGAAATTGGTGGACAAATTCGAGCTGTTGGGACAAGTTAGTGATGTGAGGAATAAAACCCGTGCACGTCGCTCAAGAACAACTGAGAATATTGCTGCTGTAGCCCAAAGTGTTGAAGAAAACCCAGGTTTGTCCATTCCTCGTCGTTCTTTGGAATTAGGCATTCCACAAACGTCATAACACCGTATTTTGCATAAAGACTTGGGTCTTAAGGCTTATAAAGTTCAGTTAACACAAGAACTCAAGCCAGCTGATCATCAACAACGTCGTGTCTTTGCTGATTGGGTCCTTGAAATGCATGAAAATGATCCGGAATTTCATCGAAAAATCATCTTGACTGATGAGGCCCATTTCCACCTCGGAGGCTACGTCAACAAGCAAAACTGTCGCATCTGGGGCTCGGAAAACCCAAGAGTTATTGTTGAAAAGCCTCTCCATCCTCAACGCGTGACTTTTTGGTGCGGTTTATGGTCCGGCGGGGTCATTGGACCTTACTTTTTCGAAAATGAGGCTGGAGCAACAGTTACGGTCAATGGATTGCGCTATCGAGAGATGATTAATGATTATTTATGGCCGGAATTGGATGGTATTGATCTGGACAACGAATTGTGTTTTCAATTATGAACTACCCTAGAGTATTTTTCTAAGAATTTTATGATTGGCAAACTTTGATAATGAAAATAATGTGCTTTCCTGAGATTATTAAAACAGAATCATGATTAAAATCGAATTTCTCTAAGTTTGTTTGCCTAATTAGATTGTTGTTAAGGTATTCGATGCTTAAGATAGGTAGCCAAAGAATTTCATATTCCACAAGAAATTATAAATCCTTAAACTAACAAAATTGATATACTATAGGTACTTCCAAAAATATACCTATAAAACATCATCCTTGTACAAGGAGCCGCAGAGATTTAATCAGGAAATAACGGTGAAAATAAACACTAAAATATAGGCAAATCCTTCACCTTCTGCTATGTCTAATTGCTCATTAGTAATACTTCACTGAAGCTCTTAATTTCTGCACCACTTCATTTAATTGCGGAAAATACTTATCCGAGTAGAGGAGTATACTTAACATAAATTTCTCCGCAGTAACACGCACTAATTGCTTTTGATGAGCACAACGAAAAAAAAACTTCATAGCATCATAAATTCATAACAAATCAAGAAAGATTCTTACCGTTCCGCCTTCGCCACCGCCGCCCCCATCCATATTAATCTTTCAATGTGAGCATACCGATATTATTAAATATGACGAAAACCGATAACATTTTACGCCAAATACCATCAATGTGGATCTCAATTTACTGATATTGCAACCAATAACCATCATATCATTTAAATGAATGACTTTCTGCCCTCGGAGCCCAAAATCGATTGCTATTACCATTGAACCAGGGATAGAAACAACATTGCTCTTATTTGATTTTATTTTTTTCCATGCCTATAAAAATCAGAGGATTACATCCTCCTCTAGAATTTCTGGTCAATGTGTGTATGTTGGAGTATATGGTATGACATGGTGTATATTCGACATAACAAGAATTATATAATATCCCATCGAGTATAGGAACCTCAGCTCAATTTAGCTAGGGTTAGAGGTTCTGTTTTTTTTCTTTTTCTATTTTTATTCTGTCCATTGTATAAGCTGTCGATAAAATCGTATATTGGTACATCTTTTTTATGCTTCTTACCCCGGGTGTTTAATCAACATTTTCGATATGAATAAACACAATTCCATTGTTCTGCTTTGAACAGAACATCTATGATTTTATTTCTCAGATACGCTGTCGCTTCTAAGCGGCATGAGTTTAATGATAAAAAAAACGAAAAAAACCAAATCGATGTGATTGGGTTTTCTAAACAAAACAAAAAAAAAGGGAATGAACGAAACTATGGGGGAGTAGTCAGGGTGAGCTTTCTCTGTTATATAGTCCCTGTGTAACCTTTCGGTAAAAGGCTATAAACATTGCCTTTCGGGGCCAATTGGTTATTGGTGTACAAAAATGTTTTAAAATCGATTAAAAAAAATGACAAAATGAGCAAAATTGAACATGGAGTAGGGAACAAATAGGTTTTATTGGTGTCATGATGCCTTTGAGCTTAGATTTTTGATATTTTTTTTTGGAATCAAAACAAAGATCAATAAGTTTTGATAAGAATATTAGATTTTTAAATTAAATACGTGATTGCTGTTTCCTTAAGATGACGTAGAGGTTGACAAGAAAATATGCTTCAGAATAATTTCGCAAGTGTTAAGTTTTTTTTTGTTTAAGTACGACTCTAGGACCTTGTATTGATCTTATCAGTATCTTAATTTATTCGTAGATCCCATTCAGGCACTATAAGTTGAGCTTTAATAACTTCAAGGGATTGTCCTTTGGCTTTAAAGAATTTACAAAACTGAGTCTCTGCGAAATTATTTTATAAATAATAATACTAACTTCATTAACAAGCCAAATGACTCGGCCGAGACAAATTGCATCGTGTGATTAACCTCAGGCGAGCCTTTAGGATTTCCAGAAACTCAGAAATCCATAAGCCAAATGGGCTCTAAGTCAAATGGATCGATCGTGTATGGCCAGCTTTATGTCTTGCAAAAACTATCGAGTCATATTCCTGCTACTTGTCGCATTTAATATCCTATCCAACGGTCTGTTTTAGCGTCTGAAGTTGTTCTGCAGCACTTTAATCGGCAAATACCAGTGTGGAAGATTGACCATATACCAAATCTCCACATTCAGGCAAATCCTAGAAAAGACGAACGAATGTCACAGTAGATACCTAGTATCTCTTCAACGACTGCAAATCCGCTTTCGATAGCATTCACCGTCAGGATCTTTAATTGGCGATAGATCTCAGGAATACTAGTCCAGTTGCGTAGAGTGAAATAATGAACCACACGGTTCAATGCACGGCCATAAACAGTGTGTGAGTTCTACAATCTCGTTCTAAAACAGTAGATCCTCAGGGCAGGCGTTAAAACGGAAAGGAACGCATCTTCAACGCATCCGTCTAACTACTTGGGTAAGCAGACGATATCGTCATCATCGGCCACTCCAAAAGTATCCATAGAGGTTTCTACGGTGGTAATTGAAGAATGTGGATGAACTTTGAAAGGAAACATTTTCGTGTGTGCAATAAGAGGAAACGGCGGAGAAGATTCAACCATATTATGAAGTCTACGAAACACATGTCTACAACATTATGAAGCAAGTGGGCGATAATGCGCTAGCCAAATGAGTCTTTGAATCCCTACCCCCAGCCCAGGTTTGAAGCGACAACCGAGCCATTTTCACATAATGTGCCACCCTGGACACTTTTTTCTGCCTTAAATTTTTTGTTGGTCACCGTTTGAAAAAAAAAGAAAGTTTGAATATGAGAAAATCCAAACACCAAGTTATCTTACTTTGGGGAACAATTTTTGGCAGAATAGAAAATTTTTCTAAAGGGTCCGCCAAATAACTTTTTTTTTTTTTTGAAAATGGTGCAAAACATCGAGTGTAGCTTCGGCTGTGTGGCACGTAGCGCCGTTCTGTTGAAACCAAATGTTGCCAATATCCTCCTCTTCAATTTTTGTGAACAAAAATTCGTTCAACATGGCCCGATAACGATCGCCATTGACTGTAAGGGCCACTCCTTGCTCATTTTCGAAAAAATGGCCCAATTATGTCCTGGACCAAAATCCGCACCAAACAGTGACTCGTTTTGGGTGTATCGGCTTTTCAATGTATGCGTGCGGGTTTTCTGTGCCCCAAATGCGACAATTTTGCTTGTACGCTACCCGCCAAGATCAAAATGAGCTTCATCTGAAAAGATGATTTTTTTGGCAAAATCGGCATCTTATTGAAGTCGATCGCAGGCCCATTTAGCGAAGCGTATACACAACCATATTCGTTCAGCGGAAGGATAAAACTAATTATCTGTCAAATCAGACATGAGCTAAGTGTTACCATTCACGAAATAATCACTAATTGAAAAAAAAATGTTAGATGGCGGACCCCTTATATTGTTGCTAATTTAATGTTGATTTGTTACGCAAAAAAAAGTTTTGTAGGTTATATGGATCATTTTTTATTTGCATTTCAAGTTTAAAAAACTACATTTGTATTTTCATTGAACGATTTTTCCAAGGCCGATCTTTTATTCCCTGGGTAAAGCGAGTAAAGAGTGAGGGGAAAGGACAAAAACGTTTGTTCCTAAAAACTCAAATGATTTTTCCAGTCTGTTTTCGTTTTCTTTGAACTTTTTTCCAGTTTCCAGTTTGTGAAATATAACCAATTGGGTGAAGATCCCAACTGTCTATGTGTGTAGTTTTTGCACACCATTCTCATTTCTTATCTGCAATCTGACAGTTCAAGCTTATAGGCAAATTAAAATGGCTGTCAGGGACTCTCATCTTCAAGTAGGTAACCTGTGGTTTTAGTGTTAATGTGCCAAGTACTTGGTTGATGTTTTGAGTAAAGGAATAATACAGAAATGTAAAAAAAAAGATTTTGATGCACCGAAATAAAAATTCATTTTTACGAAAAAAGCCCTAAACAAAAAAAGCGAAAATTCTTTAATTCTGCTTCTAAGATCTCCAACCGGCACGCCCTAGCCTTTTGTCGCACCCCTTGTAGAATTAAAAAATAACTTAAAAGTCCTAAATTTGCAATTAAAAATTTTGTGAAAAAGCCTTGTACTTATTGATGTTGTCTGTTTATTACGCTCCCTCGCAATAGCTCTTTGCCTTCCTCAGAACTGTTGCCTGACAAAATAAATTTTCCATAATTAAAATTTAATATTTCATTCTCATAAACTATACACAACTGAAAATATTGCATCACTTTCAAAATGTTATATTCCATACTTGAAATTGAAATTAATTAATTGGCTTTTCTAAGCTTCACATTTATAATATTTTAGAATTAAAACACTATACACAACTCTATATAAGTTTGGCCTATATGAAAACCATGTCAAGTAGTTTCTTCAACCGAAAATATGCGGTGTGTCCTTGCATTTCCGGTTGGTTGATCATTGTGGCACTAAATAGCTTAGCAAACACTAAACATAGAACTTTCTCATTACGCCAGTGCAGGTATATAGAGGTAGGTTAGGTATTCCTAATTGTGTAGAGCAGAATTTAATGAATATCATGCAGGATGGAATTAAATGGCATTTCATTGCTCCAGCAGTCCTTTAAATTATGCGACCGCACGCTTCAGTCGTATACAAAGTGCGGTCTCCTTCAACAACCAAAATTGTCCAGAAAATGGTGTCTATGTACGTGTATGTGTGTATATGTTTCAAATGTACAGGACCCTATATAGCATTTGACCATATAGCAGATGGCGGTGTCCGCAAAAATGTCACACCGAAACACAAAATGTTAGAAAATATTCAACCAGGTGAAGTGGATTTAGATGTTTATTTGGGTTTTAAATTTTATATAAGAAAGATGTGATGGGCGCCTAAGTATGCTGTTGCACGTTCGTCCTTACAAAAAAATGTCTAATAAATCAATGTAGTTGTTTAGGAGCAAATGGAAACGTAGTATGTACTTGGAATGATAAAATTAAAATTGAAAATATTAAAAGCAGACTATTTGTTTCTTTAAGTTTTGAGGTATAGAGACCTAAAAGTGCTTAAGTTCAACATAAAACATATAAATTTTTGTCATAAAAAAAATGTGTCCTACAAAAAGTGCATTTTTAAGCTGGGAACAGAACTCAAAAATGCTTGTCAATGCGAATAAATTCCTTTAAAATAAAAAAATAAATATATTTTTACTTCCTCTACAGCTCAAATTCAAGTTTAAAAAGTAATGAGGTTGGAATCGAATTGTAAATAAAGATTTAAATTTAAAATGCCGTTTAGAAAAAATTCAACAAATCTTAGGTTCCCATTTCAAAGAGGCAGGAAAGATTTGATTTCAAATCAGCAACACTCACAATCAACCAATTCTGTCATTGTGAAGTTAACATGACCGTACTTTTCTAAGAAACTATACGCAAAGTAAGAAACTACAGTAAAGTTCCAAATTGCAGTTTCGTATGCACTTTCTGATAAAGGTTAACCCAAATTCTGGCTCAGTTCTAAAAACGCAACGTTTATTTCGTCATGAGGTCAGTCGTCATCATGGACCCAGTTCGCAGGCAATTCTTCGCACCGTGGAAAAGTTTGAGCGTGAGTACACCCTTTTGGACCTTAAGCCACCAACCAACCGTAACCAGAAATGTCGATTCGGCTCCAATCAGCTAAATTGGGCTTAGAGAGTCAACCCGGTTTATTTTGCAGTTGGATTGGGGCCTAGATAACGCAGTGAGTTCGATGATTGAGTACTAGAAATGTTGGCCAGAGATCCGGATTTTGGCCAAAAAATCATCTTATCAAACACCATTATAAGAAATAGCTTTTTAGCTGGTTTGGTTTTGGCAACACTGGTTTTGACAGCTGACGTGTGTTTAGTACCTTGTGTCACTGTCAAACAGCTTCAGTTTGGTTTGCAATTTAACCATGGATCGTCTTACAAATGAACAACGCTTGAAAATTATTGAATTTTATTATCAAAATTCGTGCTCGGTTCGAAATGTTCATCGCGCGCTGCTTGCATTTTATGATCGGCATTCTCGACCTTCTGAGCAGTCTATTCGGAAGATTGTGACCAAATTTCGCACCAAATTTACTTTGTTGGACATTAAACCACCAACACGTTTACGTACTGTGCGTAGTGAAGAAAATATTGCGGCCGTATCAGCTAGTGTGACAGAAGACCGCGAAATGTCGATTCGGCGCCGTTCCCAGCAGTTAGGACTTTGTTACAGCACTACGTGGAAAATTTTGCGGAAGGATTTGGGCGTAAAGCCTTTTAAGATACAGCTGGTGCAAGAACTAAAGCCAGCCGACCTACCACAACGCCGAATTTTTGGTGAATGGGCTCTTGGAAAGCTGGCCGAGGATCCGCTTTTTTATCGAAAAATTGTGTTCAGCGATGAGGCTCATTTTTGGTTGAATGGGTACGTAAATAAGCAAAATTGCCGCATTTGGAGTGAAGATCAGCCAGAAGCATTGCAACAGCTACCAATGCATCCCGAAAAAGCCACTGTTTGGTGCGGTTTATGGGCCGGCGGCATTATTGGGCCATATTTCTTCAAAGATGATGCGAATCGCAGCGTTACTGTCAATGGTGAACGCTACCGAGCGATGATAACAAACTTTTTTTTGCCCGAAATGGAACGTCTTGACTTGCATGATATGTGGTTTCAACAAGACGGTGCCACATGCCACACAGCACGCGAAACAATGGCGCAATTGCGAGGCGAGTTTGGTGAACAGTTAATTTCACGTTTCGGGCCGGTCAATTGGCCGCCTTGATCGTGCGATTTGACACCATTAGATTATTTTTTGTAGGAGTATGTCAAGGCTAATGTCTATAGGAACAAGCCCGCTTCGATTGACGCACTGGAAGCCAACATCCATGCATTCATTCGTGAGATACCGGCCGATATGTGTGAAAGAGTATGCCAAAATTGGACTCAGCGGATGGGCTACCTGAGACGCAGCCGCGGTCAACATTTGCATGAAATTATCTTTAAACATTAAATTGCAAGGTTCAAACTATCGATTCAAAGAAATATTGCATTCATTTTTTCGAATTATTTGTGTTTTTTTTTTTTTTAAAAGTTCTAAGCCTCTTAAAAAATCACCCATTATTATTGTTTGGTCCACTCATGTATGGTCAGCTTTAGATTTATGAAGAATTATGTGTGCTATTGTAATTTTCAAAGATACCAAGGTAACTCAACTTACTACCGCCATTTTTGTCCTGAAAAGCAGGTGAGTTGAAATTTTCTTTAAGTTGGCTCCGTTTCTTAAGCATACAAAATGGTCAAGCTGTTGAAACAAAACAAACTGTTGTTGTAATTCACATCTATTCATTGACAAGAAAAAAAATTACAAAAACAACAATTTAAATAATTAGTATTAGAGGGTGAAAAAATAAAAAGTTTCCCATCACAAATTCACACAATTGCAATGTTACGTAGTTGCAATTAGAGATGCAACCAGAGCTGGAAGAGTTGTCACCAATTTTTAACCTTTCACGTCCATAACTTTGACGTTTCAAATGCCAGAAGAAAAAATCAATCGATTTGTATGGCGAAAATATCAGATTTATAATTGCCTTTAAAATAAACACAAGTCTGGGGAACGAATCCCAAGCGGTCTTTTATAGTGCACGTTGTCTGCAAGTCAGATACGGACTATTATCTCTTGCAGCTTGCCGCTGGAGACAGAGACATCTTATAGTATAATCATTGTCATTCACATACCGTGTTAGCATAGAAAGATAATATTCATGACGATTATGGAATTCGCAATATTTCGCGTTAATATCAATTATTTAATAAGCCAATTGAACTATATTATCGATTCCTGAACTTCCTTACCATTTTCGGAACTTTCTATCGGCGCTGTCATTTGTTGAAATTTAAACGTCATACAAAAACAATTGAAATAAATGAGCGAGAATGAATACTATGGCATTTTACTTTATCTTGCGAAAACATTCTTCGAGAAAAAGCAGATGAAGATAAGGTACAAAGCGAAACGTATTTTTATATCTCTGATGCACTATAAGCTCCTTCATCAACTCCTTCGCGATTATTTGTCCTTTTTCTACAGAAAATGGTTAATAACTAACTTTTTTTACCATCCATTTTGTTTATGTGTTAATAAATATGAATGGAGTTATTTGGGATTTCATTAGTACCTGCCAATAAAGTTGAACAATATGTCGGTGGTGCAGATCATTCGTTGAATTTTTTATCCGCGGATTCATTATAGCAATTTTTGCGAGTTAATGAGTTAAACTGCCATTATAGCTCATTCGCCGAATTTTGTAATAGGGGTAATTTTTGTAAAAGGTATATGTATATAACATAATTTTTTAGTTAATTTAAGCTAAGAAAATACTTGTGTAAAATTTCTAAAATGTTTAAAATCTAAGATATATAAATAGGTGCATTCGAATTTTGAAAACTCGTAACCCAAGTTGTGTGCTTTCTTTGAGATAAACCCTGTACA
The DNA here is from genome assembly GCA_932273885.2 of Leucozona laternaria. Taxonomy (NCBI): domain Eukaryota; kingdom Metazoa; phylum Arthropoda; class Insecta; order Diptera; family Syrphidae; genus Leucozona; species Leucozona laternaria. The sequence continues at coordinate 93,843,244 of OW026368.1, forward strand.
CCAACGAGTCTACCTTAGGCTTGACAGAAAACCATCACAGGGTATCTGGCAAATTAATTCTATAGGGCGTTGAAATGTCATTCATCATCAAAATAAAAAATTGAATTGGATTGAGTTAAATAATCTTACGCATGCGAAATATCCAGCAATAATCTTTTGTGACTATCGTTGATGTGACTATTCCTAAAAATTAAAAATATATGCACTTCCCAAAAACCTACAAGCTACAATCCTGAAATACTGAAAACTAAAATCAAACACTTCAAAACAATAATTTTAAAATTAAAAAAAAATTATGAAAAAAAATATTAAAATATAATTTACAAAAAGGTCGCAACATAAAAATAATTTAAATAAATTTTGTGAGAGCTCATGAAGATCCAGAACCTATTGATTTGCTATACTCTCAAACATTCTTGTGTGCGTATGTTGCCAAGAATGGAGGAGATAAGGGCCTAGAATGTTCTGTCGTTTATTTCTTTGTAACGGTTCAATGGTCGTTTTTCGTAGAAGATTTCTCATAACATAACAACAACATGACCACAGGAAAGTACTCTTATGTGTATAAATGTTATGAGGAAAAATGTGATATTTTTAGATTAAAAATCAATCGAAGCAACGCTCGTATACAGGTATGTGAGTGCGGGGACTTACGGTTAATATGTGTAAACATTAACGTTTGTCCAAGCGCAGTTTTGAGGATCCATATTTGAATCCGTATGTGGAGTCATCCTTACTTTGTTGACTACGTGCACGGCGGATCCAAAACGGACTAGTTTGCTTGAAGGGGATCTTCAGATTTTTGTCCCTGAATGTACCCAATATCCTTCTTTGCAGATTTTCGTAACGTTACGTGCTACATCGTAAAGTGTCGAAAGAAACGTCGCACAGAAGAAAATTTACGTTTTTATTTCACTCTACTGCCGGCATACACACCAAAAGATGTGTTGTGGTTATTTTATTGTTTCATTTTCATTTTTTAAGCAACAACTTACGTAGAGTGTTGTAGCTAGCACTCAATGGATCTATGTATGTAGTAACTGAAGTATTTTTTTAATGAATTTAAAACTCTAAAATTACATGGTATTTTGTATACCCACATCTTCCCTCAAAGTCTACATTGTATTCAAATGAATTTATTTGTTTTAATTTTTAAACATAAAACCATTTTAGAACACACATTCACAATATGGAAGCCTATAGACTAATCCAACAAATCACGTTCTAAAGCTCTGAATCATGCAAAATATTAGGTTCTCCTATTGTTTCATTTTCAATTTCGCCAAAAAGACACTTCGAGCGTGACAGATGGTGCTTATGATGAGCATGTGCTTCCAATGAACAATAAAGTATGCCCGGTTGCCGTGCGGAGAGCCAAAAGTGACAAGAATATGAAGGACACCATTCATTCTTGCAGTTAGCGCTCAGCGGCAGCGCTAGTCCGTGATGGCCTCCAGTAATTCATCAAGGGACTTCAACGCGCAATGGAGTGCAATTTCTAGCCCCAAATGCATGGTCTACCCACGGTGTGTCGAATTATATCTACCATCATATTATTTTGTCCATGGTTGTTTGATGAACGGAATTGATTAAAATTTCATCGCGATGTTCTTGGATGATGGATGAATGAGGCAGGAGAATGGAGGAAAATGGCGGAAAATCTATATGAATGTGATGAGCTACAGGAATGATGTGCGCGCGATGCATGTGATGTGGTTCGGAATGACATGACCTCCTCCTCAGTTGTCAGGTTTATGCATCTGATACAGTAATTATTATTATTTGTGGGTATTGCGTTGAATTATCTGTTACAAACAATTTATATCAACTTAACGCATTTTTAAATAAATGCTATTGAATTATAAGACAAAATAAAATGTTTAAAACCTTCTTTTAACAGCTGAGTAGCCTTTGATCCTGGAAACACCCACTGGGAGCAAATTATTGTTAATTGATTAAACAAATAAAATAAAACCTTAAAATACTGATATCATATTATTTTTAAATACAAATTTTTTACCAAATACATATATGTACATACATTTTAGGTAGGTATACTCGTACGTATAGCCTCAACTTAACACTAGATTGCACATTTACTCCTGATCTAGGGTATTATAGGGTCTGACTGATGTGGATGCGATGAGTAGGCATTTATTTTTAATGAGCTGTTTTCATCGGCAAATAAACCTAGGGAAATGCATTTCAATTTCAACGTGTGATTAAATGGAATTAGTGGAGGGATTTATTTGCATAGTGATGGGCAATATGATGTCTGTGCAAAAGGGATCTACGTGATTTAATAATAAAAACAGGGCAATTCCTGTTATATGTTTATATAGAGCTAACGGTTTTTTTTTATTTCGGAATGACTGAGATCCAATTAAAATGCGATAATTTGTTTATTCTGACGGAATTTCACATACCTACATCCTACCTATGAAGGTACGTACATAAGGTACTCACAAAATGGTGGACTAACTTGGGTTATAAAAATTATATTTGAGTATTAAAATTGTCAGTACAGATTTTCCAATCAATTGGATGAATGAAAATAATTAAGACTTCAATATTTTATATTAATGTTTGTCTTTTTCATTTTTCTAAAATTATATATGAAGTTACTGATTCTTTTCGGATATAAATTCATTTTATTATATCAAATTGAGCAAAAAATCATACATTATTCTTATAAATATAAAGGTAGTGCCGACTGGGGGGGGGGGGTATTTTAAGAAGGTATTAACAAATTAAGTATGTACGTAATTGGAGTTTCTCTGAGTAAATTAAATTCCTTGATAAAAAATAGATATGATTCAATATAACACCAGAAGTCTTCGATATTATTCTTCTTCAAATCTTTTGCTTTTCAGTATTATTCAAAACGAAGAAAGTGGTCACTACTTAAAAAAATATATTTAAAAAGTTAAAAATTGAATTGTCTTCAAATAATTTTTAAAATGTTGTCCGAAAATATTAATAGTATGTATTATATTTTATACAAAAAATGTATTTGTTGATACTTTACTCACCTTCATAAACTATTATGTGTTATTTGTCAAGTCTCATAAAATGTCCTAAAAATGTATTCTGATATTTCTTTAACATAATTTGGCCTTTTTCAATATTTTATTCATGAATGAATTTATCATCAGTACGTATATATAATCTCATTATTTTCTGAATAAAATTTTATAAACAAGGAAATCCCTTCAGTCAGTCAAGAAATTCCCTTTTTTTCTAACAAATCGTTTCTTTTTTCTCTGTTTATTTTCCGAAAAATAAAAAAGAGGATGTTACTGTATTAAGTATTTACGTCATTGGAGTTTCATTGAGTAAATTGAATTCTTTGATAAAAATAAATAAGATTCAATTTAACATAAATTCCCATAAAAGTAGTCGGTTTTCCATTTAGAAGTCAAAATTCCCAGCAAAAGGGATTTTTCCCATGATCCCCCAGCACTCTGCCCTCTAGCTAATGCAGTTTTTGAAACGATCTTGGTTATAATTCCCAATTAATAGTTTTGCCTGCCTTAGCTTGGGAAGTTCCTTCCAATTTTTGGATAGTATGACCTCCTCCTCTTTTTTGATTTGGTTTTAAATCACAATTTCTCCTAATCCACAATAATGATGAAATCCTTCTTTTCGGTGACTTCAACCTTCCTAACCTCAAATGGATTTCATCAGACGATAAATCTTTCTTTGTTGGTTCCAATCCCACCTCTTCTAAGGAATGTCTTTTCCTAGACCGCTTAGCAGATTCCAGCCTCTGTCAAGTTAATGGCATCCCAAATCACATGGGTAGGCATCTAGACCTTATTTTCACAACAGATTCTTTTAATTCGTCAGTCTCATCTTGTCAACTTTCTTTATCTACCATTGATAACTACCATCCCCCCCTTCTTCTCTCATTTTTCCACAACTCCCCTCTAATATGCACTCCCCCTACAGAATTATGGTCGTACGATTTCCATAAAGCAAACTTCCGCCATATTAATCAATACCTCAACGAAGTTCCATTTAACTTTGATAACCTATCAGTAAAAGATGCTTTAGACATTTTTTACAGGGAAATATATTATTCTATTTCTCTATTTGTTCCATTCTCTCGTCACAAAACTTTAACTACCTCCCCCCCTTGGTATAATCGAAGGCTCCGTTCTCTGAGAAACAAAAGAAACAAGTTATGGTCAACCTTTCTTCGTACTCAATCTCCCACTGATTATTCTAACTATTATGGTATATATCTCCAATTTAATGAGCTTTATAGCTCTTTATACCAGCGTTATATAATTGAGACACAAACTAACCTTATTAACGACCCTAAGTCCTTTTTTCAATTTGTCAATTACAAAAAAAAATCCGATGGCTATCCGACCTCTCTCTCTTTCAACAATGAAACATCAAATGATCCACAAACTATCGCCAACTTTTTTGCATCGTTTTTCAAACAATCTTTCACAGATGACACTTTTGTACCTGACTCTGCTTATTTCAACTACTTACCAAATTACTCACTTGGGCCAATTCTCCCTCGCACCGTCAACCCATTTCTAGTGGAGAACAAATTAAACCAACTCATTGATGAATTCTCCCCAGGTCCAGACGGCCTCCCAGCTATTCTCTTAAAGAAATGTTCCTCATCGATTTCTCTTCCTCTCTCAAAAATCTTCAATTTATCCCTTACTCAAGGAGAATTTCCTGAGGTTTGGAAAACTTCTTTTATAATACCAATACACAAAAAGGGTCCGAAAGGTGATGTTAACAATTATCGTCCTATTGCTAAACTCTCATGTATACCCAAACTCTTCGAAAGCATTTTGTATGAAACTTTGAGTTTTCGCTGTAAGTCTCTCATTTCCCCTAGACAACATGGCTTTCTCAAATGCCAATCAACAACCACTAATCTTGTTGAATTTGTGTCTTTTATCCTGTCAGCTTTAGTGCATGGAAAGGAAGTCGATGTCATATCCACCGATTTTAGTAAGGCCTTCGATAAAATCTCCCATAGACTTATACTTTTCAAACTATCCACCTTCGGTTTTGAACCCATTTTATTGAGATGGATCTCGTCCTATCTGGAAAACCGTTACTATTGTGTTCGTTTTAGATCTTCTTCCTCTTGCCCTTTCTTAGCCACGTCCGGAGTCCCCCAAGGCAGTCACTTGGGTCCTCTTCTTTTTGTTTTTACAATTAACGATATTGAATTGGTTATTAAATATTCTCAAATTTCTCTCTACGCCGACGATACCAAATTCTTCAAGACCATCTCTTCTTCACAGGACTCTGCTCTTATCCAACTCGATCTCGATAATTTTTCAGTTTGGTGTCTCAAAAACAGCTTATATTTAAATATTGCCAAATGCCATTCAATAACTTTTTCTCGAAAACGTTTTAAGTCTTCTCCCCGTTCTTATCTCCTTCACGATCAGCCCCTATCTGTAGTCGAATCCATACGTGACCTTGGTATATTATGCGATCAGGAGCTTAATTTCATCTCCCATTATGACGACATAATTCTTAAGGCCAATTCAGCACTTGGGTTCGTTAAACGTTGGTCCAAGGAATTCTCCAACCCATACGTGACCCGGTCCCTCTATATAACATTCGTCCGTCCTTTGCTCGAATATGCCTGTCAAGTATGGTCCCCTTACCAACAAATTCACATTGCCAGAATCGAGAGCATTCAACGTCGTTTCCTTCGTTTTGCTCTTCGAGGTCTGTCCTGGAATAATCCCTTGATCCTTCCTCCCTATCAGAACCGCCTTAAACCTATCCACCTTAACTCACTAGAAGAACGAAGAAAAATTCATGAAATTCTCTTCATTCATCGACTTCTTACAGGTTCAGTTGACTGCATTACTCTTTACAACTCTATCTTTTTTAATACCAACCCTCGTAACATACGAAATCCCCTTCTTTTCTATATACCTCCCCACCGTACGTCTTATGGCTCTAATGAACCAATCTCCCGTATGCTGCGGAGTGTTAACTTATACGCAAGCAACTTCGATTTTAATCTCAGCACCCCTTGTCTAAAACTCCGTCTCCTGAATCATCCTCCTCACTAACCACAAAACGTAGCTATAAGTTTCATAGTTCTTAAGCTAGATTAAGCATTAGCTTGTAATTAAGCCGAATAAATGGGGGTACTGCCCCCACCAAAATAAAGGCTCAGACGCCACTAAGGGGGTTATTGTGCCTGTTTTTGCTATGGAGTCTGACTCCTCATTGCCCTGGACCAGCCATGTCCAGGTATCCAATGGAGTGGGACATCGTGAGCTAAGTGCTTTGAGTTCGGCTTGACTATCTGATATAATGTGAATGTTTTGGTTGTGGCATTTTCTTTCGAGATTTCGATCTGCACATTTCGCTATTGCGTGTACTTCTGCCTGGAATATGCTATTGGACCGTCCCATTGGTATAGAATGTTTCGTTCTAGGCCCAAAAATTCCTGCCCCAGTCCGTTGTAACGCTCTCGATGCATCAGTGTACTGCTTGATGGTAATGGTATTTGCTTTAAGTATGTAGTTCAGAGTTTCGCCTACCCTTTTTTTCTCACTACTATGTGAAGTATACTTAGCCCGAAATGCAGCCAGCAAGTGCATTTCTAACCGAATCAACCTGAAAAACCTTTTCCGACCGGAGGTTTCGATAATGTTGTTTGTTCTAAAGCTATCGGTTGATTTCTTCTTCTTCAACAGCCGCGATGAGAAAGGTAATTTTACTGCCCCGCCCAGACTATAAACTGGTGCTTTTAAAGAATTAACTGTTCTTGATTTTTTAACTGGGCTAAATTGCTTACACCCAGTGACCAATACAGGCTCGTAAAGAAGGCATTAACTGTATTAATTTGAAAAAAATATTCAGCGATACCACTTACATATATTTCCACAAAATTTATGGCCCTAACCAATAACTAACTAGCTCGAACATTATTATCTGCGTTACCACAGAAAAATTGTCCATTGAAATATGGTCCCATTATAAACATTTGACATTTTTTTCCATCTCAATTATTATTTGTATTGAATACGTGCCAAAAACCACTTATTTATTCAGTTGTAAAATTGTGTGCAAATAAAATTTTATATTCCTTTGAAAGTCAGCATTACTACATATATACATACATACCTACTCGCTACTCGTACATCCACAGCACATTATCCTATCATTTCAACCACACTAACAAGCTTAATCACACATTAGAGCCCAATTATGGTTATGGTATAGTAATAAAAATTAATAACTTGCTGGTTATTATTACCAAACTGTATACTGCGTGTAGAGAGATGTCCCATATTAAACTACTCTGATCATTACCCACACAATAATTGTCAGTTCGTCCTTATCCTTTGCAATCGAAACTGGAATATTATTCCTTACCAAATGGTATGATAACTCCTTTTGAGGAAAAAAAAAAAAAAATTGCTACAACTTCGAAGACTGTCTTCAAACAGTTATTATGTATATACATACATTTATATATAAAGCTTTATATGCATTGTACAATAATGTTATGGATTAACATGCTAATCTGAAAATATCTTTCTTGAATCCTTATCGTTTTTGAAAAAGGATCTTCTCGAGCAAGACAACACAACAATAGACACAAGAAATTAAATTAACTCAAATCATTTATATAATTGACCATAAAAATGTAATTATGGGGTAGGTACCTACTTGTTGTGTGGCACTGGTTCTTTTTTTGTTAGTTTTTTCTTGTGTTGTTCGGGCATAAATGTTAATTCTTAAATACAGCTTTATCAGAGATTTAAGGATTATTATGTAATAGCATTGGATTTGAGGAGATGTAAGAGAATACAAATTGAGTACTTTTGAGTTGAATTTATTAAAGGAGATTCAAAATAAAAATAAAAAACACTCCTATAATGCATGATTTGAGTTTAATTTTTAAGAACGATTAGAATGGTAAGGCAAATTAGAAATACAAATTTAAAGCTATATGTAAAATAAGCTGATAAGTATTCCTATTTTGTAATGAAATTCAAATAGAATTTAAATAGTATTGTTGAAAAATTTGATTTTTTCGTGGGCTTAAGCTTTTTGATTGCTAAATTAAATTGTGCCGACATTTCGTACCTACCTGACAACGCACTCATTTAAGTGTGTAGAAAAGCTCAAAAGCCCTTACTAATAATCAAGCACTAAAATGTCAACTATTACCTATCTGTAAGGTTAAAATTAAATCCCAAGCTTAAAAAGAATCCTACCAATAAACTTTTTAACATTTTCGCTTACAAAACCAACACACTTTTCCTGAATCCACTACAATTTCTATCAAAGCTCGTTATTTAATATTTACAGCACAAATAAAAAAAAATTGTGTGAGTGCCGGGACTCACGGTTAATAAAGGGTGATTTTTTAGCTGGTTTGGTTTTGGCAACACTGGTTTTGACAGCTGACGTGTGTTTAGTACCTTGTGTCACTGTCAAACAGCTTCAGTTTGGTTTGCAATTTAACCATGGATCGTCTTACAAATGAACAACGCTTGCAAATTATTGAATTTTACTATCAAAATTCGTGCTCGGTTCGAAATGTTCATCGCGCGCTGCTTCCATTTTATGATCGGCATTCTCGACCTTCTGAGCAGTCTATTCGGAAGATTGTGACCAAATTTCGCACCAAATTTACTTTGTTGGACATTAAACCACCAACACGTTTACGTACTGTGCGTAGTGAAGAAAATATTGCGGCCGTATCAGCTAGTGTGACAGAAGACCGCGAAATGTCGATTCGGCGCGGTTCCCAGCAGTTAGGCCTTTGTTACAGCACTACGTGGAAAATTTTGCGGAAGGATTTGGGCGTAAAGCCTTTTAAGATACAGCTGGTGCAAGAACTAAAGCCAGCCGACATACCACAACGCCGAATTTTTGGTGAATGGGCTCTTGGAAAGCTGGCCGAGGATCCGCTTTTTTATCGAAAAATTGTGTTCAGCGATGAGGCTCATTTTTGGTTGAATGGGTACGTAAATAAGCAAAATTGCCGCATTTGGAGTGAAGATCAGCCAGAAGCATTGCAACAGCTACCAATGCATCCCGAAAAAGCCACTGTTTGGTGCGGTTTATGGGCCGGCGGCATTATTGGGCCATATTTCTTCAAAGATGATGCGAATCGCAGCGTTACTGTCAATGGTGAACGCTACCGAGCGATGATAATAAACTTTTTTTTGCCCGAAATGGAAGTTCTTGACTTGCATGATATGTGGTTTCAACAAGACGGTGCCACATGCCACACAGCACGCGAAACAATGGCGCAATTGCGAGGCGAGTTTGGTGAACAGTTAATTTCACGTTTTGGGCCGGTCAATTGGCCGCCTAGATCGTGCGATTTGACACCATTAGATTATTTTTTGTGGGGGTATGTCAAGGCTAATGTCTATAGGGACAAGCCCGTTTCGATTAACGCACTGGAAGCCAACATCCATGCATTCATTCGTGAGATACCGGCCGATATGTGTGAAAGAGTATGCCAAAATTGGACTCAGCGGATGGGCTACCTGAGACGCAGCCGCGGTCAACATTTGCATGAAATTATCTTTAAACATTAAATTGCAAAGTTCAAACTATCGATTCAAATAAATATTTCATTCATTTTTTCGAATTTTTTGTGTTTTTTTTTTAAAAAAAGTTCTAAACCTCTTAAAAAATCACCCATTATGTGTAAACATCAACGTGCGCGGATCCAAAACGGACTTGTTTTTGCTTGAAGGGGATCTTAAGATTTTTTTCACTGAACGCACCCATGCTAGTATGCAGATCGTAACGTTGAACGACGTAACGTTGCACACGAACGTTTTGTTTACACTCTACCGCCAGTATAGATGTTTACACATCAAAAATCGCGTACAAGCAGCAGTCAGAATTATTTCTATACCTTTGCAGGTAAGTATTGCCGTATCCTTTTTTAATACAGTACTTATAGTAGGTACGTCATTGATTAGAGTATTAGAACTATGTATTAATATTTAATTTTATTTCAAATTAAGTAGGCACAAGCATTTTTAAATGTATCTAATATTTTACTAAGAAAAAACTAATTCTCCGTTGAGGTTTTTCACTGCCATATTTTTTCACTTCTCGATTTAATATGATTATGTGAGCAAACAATTTGTAAGCTTCTTCTCAAAAGTTCAGTTCATTAAGGTAGGTACTTAATACATATTTTTACGTACCATGAAATACTCCTGTAGGGAACACTTGCATTGAAATGCAACTTCATGTGTGTGTATAATCTAGGACTTAAACATGGATTAAATTTTATAGTCGCCCTAGTGAATAACCTGGTAACTTAATTCGCTATTAGTATGTATTTGATTTTTCTAAAGCGTGAAGATTTTCTTTGAAGCAATTACAAAGGCCTAAAAACTAAACAACAGATTGAGTCCAAACTTATACAATAAATTTTGTATTAACTGGGTCTTGGAAACAATTTTGAAAAATCATGATTTTGACTTCTGCTTAAGGGTGGGTGTCATCACTTTTTTGTCAAATCATATTGGCTTTGGTTGAACCAAACATTCTAGCTACCTAAAACTGGCACAGCCTTGATTCTGAAAATACTACATTTCCAACCATGTATCGCAAGATGCATAAATGAAACATTAAACAAAAAAAATCCAATTTTATGGTCCGTAAAGTAGGTTTGTGACAAGCACCTGTTTTGTTTTTTATTTTCTTAACAGCAATTTACAGTTGAACCAAGCTCCATATACAATTAAAGAGGACACAGCTTTAATTCTGAAAGGGTTGCCTTTTCAAAAATGTGTCACATATATACAAAAAATTAAAGATCCAATTTTGTGGACGTTAAAGAAGTTGTAATATTAAAAAAAACAAATGATTTTTAACCCATTTTTCACTTCTATAACGTCCAAAAAGTTGGATCTTTAAATGTTTATATTTTCGATACAGTTTTGAAAAGGTATAGCACTTTCACAATTAAGGCTGTGTTCCTTTAACTCGCTGGGGTGCTTGTTTTAGCAGAAAATTGCTGTTAAAGAAGTGAAAAATGGGTGAAAAATTCAATTATTTTTTAAATATTACAACTTCTCAAACGTCAAAAAAATTGGATCTTTAATTTTCTATATTTTGTGTTGACGTGTTTTGTATGGAAAAAACTTAATTTTTATATTTTAAAGCCTGTTTAATGTTTAAACGGGCTTTATGAAATCGGATAGTAAATCTATAAGCCCCTATCGTTTCGTTAAAATCGAATTCTCGAGAGTAAAAATCGCGCAATTAAAAGACTATACTGTTTCAACTGTCAAAAACTTCATTTGTCTAAAGAAGTTACACCACACGAGCTTATAATAAAATAACCAAGACTATTAGTTGATCATCAACTGCTTTAATTTTACGATCACTTAGCTATAAGTCAGATATAAATATATTGAATGCAGAGATTTAACTCTCCATTGGCAATGGAACAAGTATTTATGAGGCTTAGATCCTCTTTGATAGAGGGCCAGTTCATCAAGCTGATGAAAAGTCCTGGAGAGATGAAGTTGAACATCAACTGCATACAGGTGCACCGAAGCATCTGAACAACAAGAATGCAGATCTTTTATAAACCTGCAAAATAGTATTGGAACCATAATTGATCCCTATGGAACTCCTTTGTGCCACAGTTCTATAAGACCTGAGCATTTCCCATCAGAGCAACTATTTATTTGCAATCTGCCAGATACAAAAATCTGTTATCAGCGTACATGCCCGATCACTGAAACCGAAGAGGCTTAGCAGTTTTAATTTAAGAATACTGAGATTCACTTTGTCAAATGCCTTTGAAAAATCGAGTACCTAAGCAGAGGATATCCTTGTCACAGTCAACCCTGCTGTTTTCGAGAAGATTGATTGAAGATTGAATATAGCAGCTGTGATTAGGTCTTAAGCCCGATTGTTTTTCATACAACAATTTGTTAAAAGAAAGGTGTCTTAAAATCTCTACTTCTCGAAAACTTTGGAGAAGTAAAGTAGGATGCTAATTGATCTTAACTCACCTGGAGGAGTAGAATCTCGCTTTTTGATTATGGGAAGAGCTCTTACAATATTCCAAGAAAGACATAGAGTAGAAGTGACAATGTAGCTGTTGATAATATGACTGATATGGGTTATAATCATTGGCAATATTAGTTTGACGAAACGGATAGGCCAATAAGCGAGATTCTACATTATCATCAATAGAGTCAGACTCAGCGTTGCCCCTCTACTACAATTGTAGTGTTTTTTCTATATTTTTTTTTCTAAAAAAGACACTACTTACAATCGTTAAATTTTCGTAAATCACTACAATTCAAAATTTCAGATATTAATAATCTAGTATAAAAATCGACTTTCTGTAAACCAGGGACCTATTTCACAAAACACTTTTCACTTTTCACTTTGCAACTTTTCACTTTTACTTTGCAAATTTCGTTTCACCAAACGCAAATTTGCAAAGAGGAAATTATTGGAATGATAAGTCGAAAAGTTTTCCTCTTTGCAAAATACGTTTCACCAAACGCAAATTTGCAAAGTGAAAAGTTCTGTTCTGCAAACTGAAAAGTTTTCTTAGTTTGCAAAGTATTTGTTATTTTCGCAAATAAGCGTTTGTTTTGAAAAGTTGATATAATAATACACAAATAAACCGTTTTGAAGAATTTTTAGAAAATGAAGAAGTAAATAGAAGTGACAAAAGGGTAGTGAAAATAATTTTTTGACAAAAGAGAGTTTTTGAAATTCGTGATCTAGGGAGTGCCACCTTTCAATCAACGTATCGCATGAAACGAAAAACCCATGTTTATTTTTAAACGCGATTTGCTTTGCAACTTTGCAAAATACGAATTCAAATGCAAAGTTCTATTTTAAATTGGTGAAACACTTTTACTTTTCACTTTTCAAAAATAGTCTGATAAATTGAAAAGTGCAAAGTCTTTTCACTTTGCAAATTTTGTGAAACACTTCGCACTTTTACTTTGCAGGAAATTATTTTCTTGCAAAGTTGCAAAGTGTTTGGTGAAATAGGCCCCAGATATGATATGATGATTTTAGAAGAGAAATTCATCATTTGCCATATTCGTATATCTATGTATTTCGGATTAAGTTTTCGCCAAAGGTAAAATTCCGACTATAATGTCTTTACTAAAAAATTTCCCATAAAATGCGAACAAAAAAAAAGTTGCCTTAAATGATGAATTTCGGTTGCTAGTTGATTCTGAAGAACTCTTACACGAATTTCATCATGAAGACGTTGTGCAATTCTGGCTTAATTTAAAGAAAGCAAACAATTTTGAAGGAAAGCCAGCTTTCGAAAATGTATGCAGTTACTTGCTAACCCTATGCAGTCTGCCTCATAGCAGTGCAACTGCAGAAAGGAGTTTTTCGAGTATTTCAACTGTGGCTGGAATAATGCAGTCGAAGGAATTATTAAGGAATGTTGAACGGGTTTTTGACCCTTCTTACGTACATCACATACGCTTGGTATTCATTTTCGTTAAGACTCTTGACTAAATATTTAGTATTTTTATTTTATGTTATCTTTATTATTTTTTTTTCTTTAATTAATTATTTTTGTTGTTGAAACTCTTCAAATAAAATTTTAAATTTTAGTTAGCTTGATTTATGTTCTTTTTATTTGAACAATTGGAAATGTCGTTTTCAAGAAAACAAGGCTATACTACGTTTTAAATCTGCGACTCTACATTTTTCACCACTTAGGGGGGCAACACTGGTCAGACTTAATAGTCGTCACACATTTAGCAACATCATCTTCACTGACAACTTCGAAATCCCCAAGTCTCTAGACACAGAATTTGACGAGTTGGATACATTATTCGATTCGAAATTATCAACAGAATGATCCGGTTAGTGGCTACGATTTGGGAACTGTAAGCCAACATTCATGACAAAATACCACGAGAAATTCTCGAAAGCGTCATTTGGAATTGGAACTTCAGAATGATCCATGTGAGACGCAGTCATGCTCAATATTTGAAAGAAATAATCTGTAAAAATTAAATGTTAAGAATTCAGTATTCATTGATTTATTCATTTATTAATTCATAACGCAGCTTTTAATTCTTTTAAACATTTTAAATAATCAAGTAAATGCTCATCATGATGATTGGAAATTATAAGCCGTATAAGACAGACTTACTTTTAATTTATTGCTTTATACATAAATACAAAAAAATACCATGTCGAAATACTGCAGACAAATGTCCAGCGATTTCCCAACTTAACTCCTCCATCACTTTGCTGTCCGTTATTCCTTTTTTTCTACTGTTTTTCATTTAATACGAAAAATGGTTTAATTTTAATTTAAGGACAATAAAATCTCATTAAGTAGCAATCTCATGAGTCTTATCCAAAATTCGTTATTAAAACGACTATGTATAAAATTATCGTGACTGTAGTAGTTTTATCGTCCTAGAAAACCTTCGGTTACGATTTTCACCAACAGTTTTCCAAGCCATTGCCATACATATTGGTGCAACATGCGCATGTAACGAGGATAATAATAATAATTGATAGTTATATCCTTACGAGCACAATTAGTAAAGACCGGATACGTATCGATGCTGGATACTGATGTCCTGTCCAGTATATGTACGTAGGTACTCGCACGTTTGCATTATCGAATGCCCTCAAGCCGCTTCCACTCCATACCTACATTATACTCCTTCAGCGATGAATTCGATTTTAAATTGTTTACGATCTCATATAAAAACGTCGGAAAAATGACACCACTTGCAGCATATGATGATGTTCGTTGATGATGGTGATGGTGGTTTAAGCTTAAAATGTCCTTATGCAAATAAACCTACATTTTACATATCTCTGGCAGTCACTCTCGCTTTCTTTTTGAAAAAAAAAGAAAGAAGAATGGAGTCAGTGTGCTATTAATGGGATTAAACTTATGCGCTTGTTGCTTTAACTGCGGCACATTTTTGAGTAATAATCATAAAATTTCGAGAAACATGCAAAAATAACGATTATTGACAGTTGTTGGTGAACATTTACGTGCCCAAGGAAGGATTGGTAAATGCGTGTAGCCTCTTCTTGATGTTATAGTCAAAGTCCGATGTGCTGTCTAACCATGGCTATGCATTTATTCTCATGATTAAAAAAGATATACGGTTTTTGATTTTCAAGTTTTTATGTATAACTGTAAACGCGTATTGTGCATAAAAGTGGAAGTTTGATATGGCATCAGGATGTATGTATACTTCATCATCAATCATGATGAGGATACATCGGTTCTGAACTGATTGCTGGGTTTAACTTGCACCATCAGCCTCTGACCATAACATTAAAAGTTTTCAGAGAATCATAATTTATGGATGTACCTATAGATGCCTATCTAAAATTCCTGCATTCATATATGGAGCATCATTATTGTAATCATCGCTTTAGAAATGGAGGAGAGAAAATTCTCACTATGATAAACATTCAAATATTCATAAATATTCATGAGATTTATAAACTAGAAAACGGGTAAACATTGCTCTATCAGTTTATTTCTTATAGCTTGTATGCATTGTTTTGGTGTAAAATGATTGCAAAATAAAGCCTTTTGGCGAAATTGTATAGTAGGTATATTCTAATCGAGGTATGCATGAGAGAGGTGTGGGGATACGTTTGCCTTTTAAATGAAAAATTTAGATAATTTAGCTGAAAATTATTCAACTTTTTTTTGACAAGTAAGTGATTGTTAATTTTCATATTAATTTTGTTGTTTAAGGTTGTTTAAAATGAATTAATAAAAATTAAAACTATTCTCGTTCTTTATAATATACGAGCAAACCAACAAAATAATCACGAATGGATCGCATGAACTTGCTCTCTTGTGGTTCACATCTGTACAATATAGCCACATATTGAAGATGCATGTTTGAATTTCGTTAAATTTTTGTATGAATAATTATGACAAGATCAGTCCAATCATTAAAAAAAAATACGCTTAAAAATCCAAATATGAGATCATGTTCTCAAAAAACGGCTTAGCTCGTCGTGTCGTCCAGGGTAATCCCAAAGAAAGCAAGTAAAACTCGAGTTAAGATCGAATGAATTCTAACCATTTGAAAGATTTTTTGTAGTAGTCTTGGACTGATTTTTGAAATAGGCAATAAATTAAGAATGTGGCGTAATGATTAGTGTGTAGGACTTTCATGCCGGATGCCTGGCTTCAATTCAATTTTTTGCGAGGAAGTGACAAATCCTCGAAGAGTATGCCTAGTCATGAATAAGCCGTTCGAATTCGGTAGAAAATTGAAGATCTCCGCAATTCATGCAAACAGGAATAGTTGAGAGTTGTAAGTCACTAGGCCCTGGGAAAACCGGGACAGATGGGAAGAGCTAGGTGTAGCTCTTCTAGGCTTCTCCCCTAAAAAGATATATAATGACCGAGAGATAATACTGAAGTAATTCTTACGCGTTATCAATAAGGCGTTTAAAGAGATTTGAAAAAGAGTCTTCTTAACATGGCTACCTAACACAAAAGGAAGGGTAGTGAATGTGTCAGACGGCAACGATGGCAAAGAGATTACTGGAGCCCTAATTCATAAAAATTGACAGGTGAAATATGTACGTGTTGCAATCGTCTGAAAACTATTCAGTTCATATAATATTGAGCAGTGACATAAATGTCAGTTAAATAATGGGTGATTTTTTAAGAGGTTTAGAACTTAAAAAAAAAAAAAAAACAATTCGAAAAAATGAATGAAATATTTATTTGAATCGATAGTTTGAACCTTGCAATTTAATGTTTAAAGATAATTTCATGCAAATGTTGATCGCGGCTGCGTCTCAGGTAGCCCATCCGCTGAGTCCAATTTTGGCATACTCTTTCACACATATCGGCCGGTATCTCACGAATGAATGCATGGATGTTGGCTTCCAGTGCGTCAATCGAAGCGGGCTTGTCCCTATAGACATTAGCCTTGACATACTCCTACAAAAAATAATCTAATGGTGTCAAATCGCACGATCTAGGCGGCCAATTGACCGGCCCGAAACGTGAAATTAACTGTTCACCAAACTCGCCTCGCAATTGCGCCATTGTTTCGCGTGCTGTGTGGCATGTGGCACCGTCTTGTTGAAACCACATATCATGCAAGTCAAGAACTTGCATTTCGGGCAAAAAAAAGTTTGTTATCATCGCTCGGTAGCGTTCACCATTGACAGTAACGCTGCGATTCGCATCATCTTTGAAGAAATAGGCCCAATAATGCCGCCGGCCCATAAACCGCACCAAACAGTGGCTTTTTCGGGATGCATTGGTAGCTGTTGCAATGCTTCTGGCTGATCTTCACTCCAAATGCGGCAATTTTGCTTATTTACGTACCCATTCAACCAAAAATGAGCCTCATCGCTGAACACAATTTTTCGATAAAAAAGCGGATCCTCGGCCAGCTTTCCAAGAGCCCATTCACCAAAAATTCGGCGTTGTGGTATGTCGGCTGGCTTTAGTTCTTGCACCAGCTGTATCTTAAAAGGCTTTACGCCCAAATCCTTCCGCAAAATTTTCCACGTAGTGCTGTAACAAAGGCCTAACTGCTGGGAACCGCGCCGAATCGACATTTCGCGGTCTTCTGTCACACTAGCTGATACGGCCGCAATATTTTCTTCACTACGCACAGTACGTAAACGTGTTGGTGGTTTAATGTCCAACAAAGTAAATTTGGTGCGAAATTTGGTCACAATCTTCCGAATAGACTGCTCAGAAGGTCGAGAATGCCGATCATAAAATGGAAGTAGCGCGCGATGAACATTTCGAACCGAGCACGAATTTTGATAGTAAAATTCAATAATAAGACGATCTATGGTTAAATTGCAAACCAAACTGAAGCTGTTTGACAATGACACAAGGTACTAAACACACGTCAGCTGTCAAAACCAGTGTTGCCAAAACCTGACAATTCCTATTAGAGGACATTACAGAATGCCACACAAGCAAGTAAAATTCACAAAACGATTGAAACGCTGTGTTATGGAAATTATATTTTTAGAAGCTCAGCTATTTTTTTTTCTCCAAAAAGGTGTTCTACATGACATCAGATTGCACAAACTTCTGTCACAACTTTAAATTGAACTTTTTGAAACACCATTCGGGATTTTGGTATTCGGTATTTTTGGTGTATTCCGGATTTCGGAATCCGTGATTTCGTACCCAGCCTCTGCAGACACATAAATTGGTTAGGGTCCTAGCCCAAGTAAAATTACTACGATGATGCTTATTTTTTTGTTGGGTATTTGAACTTTTGCGGTTTTAAGCGATTATTGTCTTTGTAAGGTGCCCTAAGCACACATAATTTATACTTGAGTAATATTTTACCATTTTACCTCACATCCTGCTCAGTAGCTCATTTGAATTTCTCTTGGATTCCAAGTTCGAGCATTGATTAATTTACATCTCTTCTTCAAGCTCATAATGATCAATGTTTTCGCAAAAACATTATTTCCTACAGTATTTTGATGAATTCCAACCTTGCCAGACCTGGAAACCTAATGCCTCATATGGGAATTTAAGTGTAAATATTTCCCTTAAGGAAAGGGATATTCATATACAAATGTATACCAAAGCTCTTCTTCCCTTTCACACATAATAAAATAGATAGGCTTTGGTAATTGAGACGCAATAATTTTCGCCTCAGCGATAAAGCAATCCTTCGGGAAAGGAATACGACACATTTTCAGCCATTTAAATGTGATTTGTCTAAGAAGGTTAGGTAAGGTTTATCAAGGAGTTTATCCAGAGAAGATTTCTAACAAACCTATTTGTCAGTATAGCAATAGAATTTATTTCCCCCAGAGATAGAAAAAGAGGACAAGGTGGGTGAGGACGAGAACGACGAGTTGGTGGTGGAATATCATTCATCTGCTTTACCTATATGAATACGTACCTACCTACGTACATACTTTGTGTCTATGAAATGTGTTACCAATTTATTTCCATACTCGCTCCGCGTGTCAAATGATGATGCTCAGATATAGATAGAAACAAACGAGTTTTATAGCTTTCACTTAGGTCTTATTTAGAGGGTAATTTATAATGAAAGCAAATTGTATCCTCACTCGAATATATTATGTGTGGAACATACTGCATCATCAGGATACGATAACACTTTCCTATCGACATCCGCAAATCCTTGAGAAAAAACATATATTTCAACTTGTTCAATTTAAATCGCTCTATTAACTCTCTAGCACAAAGGAGGAGGTAGAGGAATTTTAGAGAAAAAAAAAAATATAAAAAATGTCTACCGCTACCGGAAGTGTTATTCAAATCACTGATTCGGTTTTTATGTTATGTATTGTATGTGTTTGTATCATGTTAAGTTGGGATTTAAGGAAATAGGATAAGGAAGGCAAATGATCTCGCATTTACATAGAAATTGGAGAAATAAATTCGTATCCAGCTTGCTTTATCTTGTAATCAAATTCTATTCACAAATGCATGAAAATTAAAATGTATATAGCTAGAAAATTAAAGAAGGCAATAAATATGGTGGCCGTTTGGGTATACCAACCTAGGGAGTAGTTAAGAAAACATTATTTAAAAGTGTCTGAAATTATGAAAGTGCCTCCAGACTAAAAGAAACATCTCAGAAACAAAAAGAAACATTTCGGAATTGTTGTTGTGGTTGACGACATAACGACGATAATCATTTCTGCAATGTTTCATTCGTGACAGAAGGATATACCAACATATTTTTATTGAAGGCAGCACGTAAATTTAAACTTTGAATTCGAAAAGATTCTGACAAAGCTGAATTTCGTTGAAGAGCTTTGTGTGGACGTTTGAAGCACATCCAAAAAAAAACTATCTTTTTTTTTTCAAAAAATATCAATGTAAAAATTAGGACTTATAACATACTGCGCGCATACTTCGGGTGCCCAGAGTTTTTTTTTTTTTTTAAATTAAGCGAAGCGTTGATGCACACCTATTTTTAGGAGCGAAAAACACTGAACCGAAAATGTACGTAGATACAATAAATAAGTTTACTGGAACAGTAATATTTTTATAAATGTTCGTCCAACAAACTGGTCCATTGGCCCAATTAAAGCGGTTTATTGTTTTAATAAACGTTTTTTGATACAAGCAAAGGTTTATTAATTTATTTATCTCTTGCAAATATTTTATTGTTTGAAAGAACAAATTTGCTAAGGCAATAAAATAGTTCATTAAATTGACTAACTTCGTTTGTTGCGCCAATGAACTATTTCGTTGTCTTTACAAAAAAAAACTAATTATCTTTATTTTGTTTTCCTTGTCTTTGAATTCCTTTCGGTGGATTTATTTTGTAGTTTCTTCCACTATGCAGGGGTTTGTAGCTGCTTCCATTTATTCTTTTACTTATATTATTTTTTACTTCTTTAATTTTGCTTACTTAGTTTTTCTGAGATTCGAACCTGGGACCTTCCGCACAACAATCCAACACGCTACCCTCTGGGCTACTTTGCAATACGTAGAGTGTGGAGAGAGAGAGAGAGAGAGACAATGTTGAAACTTAATCATTTTATACTTAAAGAATTTGTTTAAAATTCTAAACTTCGTGCACACACGATACATCTTTGAAATTTCAATATCTATAGCCACTTTTTAGTTGTTAACAATATAAGAGGAAGTACGTGCGATACAGTGGTTCCTTTTCAAGTACCTACCTAAAGGTTTCGGCCTTACAAATTCCCGCGGCATACATTTAACTCAAAAATTTCCATCAAAATGCGAAATTGTAACTACGCAGAACATATTTTTTTCTAAGTTAAAATCAGTATGAATATAAAATGGTTTCAAAACATGGTTTTGATAATGCCTGTGAGTGCGTTTGAGAAATTTGATTTATTTAAACTATTTAAAATTTTTGTTTTGGGACCAATACCAATGAAATGGTATAGGCACCTGATTTTAATATAAGGAAAGCATTACCGGCATTAGCCTTGTTCCAATGAAACGACTTAATTTAAAAACATCGTCGTCGTCGTCAGCTTCGTCCGTCGTCTTCGTCACACTTCAAACCGCAGTTAGCTCACGGTCACGGTAATAATAAGAATTAAATGAAAAAGAATGTTCACTTGTAAGGATACCGAGCTCTCTAGAGGCTGATTTCCGCCATATAATTATGCCAAAATGACCTTTTTAATTTTGTTTTACATCTTAATTCACCACTTAAGTATGTTCGCATAAACGAAATGTATTTCTTTTTGAGTTTCGAAAAGAAATTGAAAGTACACTCCTTGTCACTTTCCTTCGCTTGGCATGTCAAGTACGTACCTATTTACCTTGTAGGTATGAAATTTAATTATAATGACTCCTTGAAGGAGGTGTTGTGCCCTTCTTTATAAATATTTCCTAAGGAAACGAAGTGAAGGTGAAGTTTCGTGGTGTGGTATGTTAAGCGTAAGTGTTATAATTTCTTTTTCCCCACAACAACCAAAAAAAAAAAAAAATTTACGATGTGACCTATAAGCAAAAGCAAAGCTCAAGATGAAACACAAAAAATAAAGAAAAAGATTCAAAAACTTCAAAATGAATGAATTTAAATTCACCTTAACGAAACGATATCCTTAAGTAAATGGAAAACTTTAGGGAAAATTATTAAGAAGAGATGAAGTTTTCTTTTGCAACTTGCTATATACGAGTAAGTATAGATGGGAAAGAAACATAAAGTTTTTTCTGATGTGGTAAAGAGAAGTTTCCTGAACAACTGTGTAATTTTTCGAGGAAATCAAGGACTTTGAAAAATTCTCCGAGTCTCCTCTACACACGAGTATATATTGCAAAGTTAACGAGAAGTTTTTATTTTCTTTTCCGAGAGTCCATATTATATTTGCCAATGAGAGGTTCTGACATTTGGAGAAAATCATCAAAGTTATATATCCTGATTTAGATATAGTTAAGCTGGAAAACTAAAAAAAAAAAATATATAAATAGATACCATTAAACTTTTTATCTTGCTGCTCGAATTGGACTCACCTTATAACCATTAAATTCTCGTGTAGAGGAAAATGTTATTGCGGATTCAAAAAACTTAAGTCGTAAACAAAATTCAAGCGAACACTGGTAATAAAGTTGTTTACGATGCAACCGACGCGCCGCCCACTCGCGCTTATAATGTGTAGAAGATACTTCTCCTGTTGAAGTTGTATCCTTTCAACAAATGTACTGTCTTTTGTCCTTTTTCGAATTGCTATTCTGGAGCTATCATTCACTCTGCAATAATTGTAACTTAGCTTGAGAGGACATTGCACAGGAGCTATGAAGTATAAGGATAGATACTTCTGAAATCATAATTCCATAATAAGTTATGAAATGCTATAGTTATAGATACCGAGTTAAGTTTTGTGAGGTTTTTAAATTGCATTTGCTTTTTTGCCTTAAACGACCGCAGATTATTATTACTGCAAATTCTCGAGACAAAAGATCAACGCAAAACTTTATCTCTTGGTTCATTATGGGTTTTCAAAAGAAAATGTTTTAGTACTGCACAAAGTTTTCAAAATACATAGTTTTGTGGTGAATGTTTCAAAATGCTATTATGGTCTGGGTATAATGAGAATTCTATAGAAATTACTGGGAAGCTTACAATGAAACTATTTTTATCGAAGGTTTTTGTATTTATTGTGGCAAAGCGATTAGGAAAATTCGTGACTTGTCAGTTGGAATGTAAAGAGTTTCATCAATTTATTGCGGAAACTAACAATAATATTAAACTCTATTTTCTGTTTGAAGTGCAATAAGAGAGTTTGTTCATTAATAGTCCTTCATTTTTTGTTTGTAGAAGATAAGCCCGAACCCTCTACCCAGCCCCGTCCGCATCGAAAGGAATCCCGTACCCGGAAAGGAAAAATGCCGGACTCCCCATATGTACTCTTTTTTTTTGACGAAATGATTTCTTATTCCATACGAGCTTTCCTAGCTTTCTGAACAGAAAAACTAATTCGATTCATTGAAAATAGTGCTTCGATGCATACTGTAGCAAGTCCTGAAACACGATCTTTGTGATGATCACTAGCGACGAAAATTTTGTATTCTGACAAGGACGTTAAAGGAACGTTCGGCACTAGCTACGGTAACAAGTATGGTGCAAAATACACGCAGAGTGACACAAATGTTTGAGAAAATATTCTCCAAGTTTTAGGAGAAAATTGCCTTCAGCAAACTCAATGGTGGAAGTTCTGCTTCGAAATTGGCTTCATGGATGTCTTTCAGATGAATTAATTCTTCCTCCAACTCTTGAGACATATGTACAAGCGATTTTTACTTTTGGTAAAATCTTGTAGCGGAATTTCGAATTTCACTTTCGTAAATTGTTGGAAACTGCAAACAGAAATACAATAGATAAAAAGAAAAATTCCATTTTTTTAAATAAAAAAGGACCAATAAGGGGCCCGATTTTGGCGTATAAGACTGATACAAAATTTCAAAATTTACTTTAAATATAAGAAAATTGTTTGTGCTCGTAAAAAAAACCAGCGATTTTCTATCATTTTCTTTTAATCGCCGGCGTTGGTTGATTTTTCTTTAGATATTTTCAAAAAAAAAATTATGTCAACATTAGTCAGGGGGCCGAATCTGATGCAAGCGTGAGTTTTTCTTGACAGATCATATGCCCATAGCGGGCCGATTTCGAAAACGTGAATGATTTTTCAAATTTCCGGGTCCGCAGAAAATCACGGGAATATGTTAATGCATGTTACAACAATCGGAAATGTTGCGCATAATTCATAACAGTTCAGAGAAAGTGGATGGATGGCACACCTCACAGTTGTCCATTAAGGCAAAAGCGGTTTTGAGCACCCTTTATGTGGGATATTAAAAAAGTATACAAACTGAAAAGTCTTAGTGACATCATAAAAGCTCAACTATAGTTTCAGAATTTGGCCAGCCATAGGTTTTATTGACAATTTTTTTTGTAAATGACCTTGAAAAACTTATTAAAAATGTATGTACATATTTTTGACCAATTTCTGGAACTAGATGAACTTTTTTGACCAATTACTGACCTTTTAGAGGGCATCCTTTCTCTGTTATTTTGTCTGTTATTCACAGATGTATCTTGAAGAGATGCTAACAGCTGACTTGAAAGTTTTTGTGTGTATTTCTTGAAAGTGATCTGAATTAATTCAGAATAACGAAGTGGCCAGTTTAATTTTTTAACAATTTTCATTTGCAAGTTCTGGATTCGTAAAAACATCGAACCCGAGATTTTGATCAAAATTGACATTAAGATGATAGGGCAGTCGAAAAAAATCGGTCTGGCAAAAACGTCCGTCTGATTGTCTGTCTGTTCGGCTACAGCCTAAACGGAAGGGTCGATTTTCTTTAAATTTCGTACTTGCCGTTTTTTTGACATTCCGCTGACACCAAAAATAACGGCACCTACCTGTCATACAAAATTTGTAGGTCAAAAATTTTCAAAATGGCTCCACAGATTTAAAAAAAAAAAAAATTAATTTTAAAAGGTAGGTATAAGCTGCCTTCCAATAAAAAAAAATGTTCCGAAAAATGGTTATTATGGCACCTCCCAAAGAACAATTTTTTTTATTTTCGCTTTTTTTGGAAACGATTCTACTGATTTTGATCAATTTTTTAAGAAGAATGATTGTTTCATTATGAATAAAACAAAACAATAATATTTTTTAAAATCTCAAAACTCAATATTTCGAAATATCAAGTTTAACTAAACTTAGCAAAAAGCATTTTTTTAACATTATATAAACAAATTGAATCAAAAAATATTCTTATAACCAAAAATAACGGTATACCTCCCGCTCCCACACAAATGTTTAAAATGTAATGTTTAAGGAAAATCTTCTATGCTCAAAAACGACTTCCATGATTTTGATAAAAAAAATTTGTGTATCGAAAAAAGTACCTCTAAGTATGATCTACTATTTTAAATTATTAAGTTTTACAGTTTGCTATTTTTAACAGTACCTCTCATACAATGGGTTTTTTTGATTTCCGACTATCTCCTTATTTGATTAACCGATTTAAACTACATTTTGTATACAGAAGCTTGAAATAAGGTTTAAATAATATTGCATATATCGAAATTTTCCAAATAAATTATATTTGGATTTAAAAAAAAATTCAAAATTTCTATTTGAAAATTCGATATTTAGAAAACGGGTGAAAGATTATTTTGTGAAATTCAATTTTTAACTCCACATTAATAAATAATATACTTACCTAACATATTGCATACCTGGGTGTAAAATTGGCTTGAAATTCAAGAGATTTTCTAAATAGAACTTTCGAATGCATTAAATAAAATCGATTAATCGATTAACTTGTCTGGATTGTGAATCAGTAACTATTTGTCTCTTTCGCATTATAAAAAGTTTATCTTGTTGATATGAATTTCAAATTTCCTTCTTTTATACCTGTGTGATGGGAAATTATAAGAATTTACTAAGGGATGTGCTTTACCCTTAACAAACCACATAAATTAAAGGTAGGTAGGTATAACCTCGCATTTCTCAAACAAAACACCTCTCCATCTCCACATGAAATCACAATTTGGGAAAATGTTCTCCATGCACAATTTACACAGTGGATGTAAGCTGTTAGGTCCTTTCGTTCTCGTAAAACTTCATTTACATCCCTATCATCAGGAAAAACTACTTTAAATTCCCTTTTGAAATTGCAGAAGGCAATTCCCAAACCAGGTCATCATCATCATGTCGTATCCCTTTCACCTGATTCGGGATTTTGTTCTGTTCTCTTCTCTGTTCCTAGGTGTATCGGTGTTTGTATTTCCAATACCTAGGTATACGTATACGTACAACATGAATAATGCATCTTTGTTAACCAGGGTAAACCAATGACATATTTTATTCCGTGCATTCTTCATTGATGCGTGAACCCTTGCCGAGACTTATCGTGCAATTAAAACAGAACAAAGGTGCAGGAAGAATATTCGGTTTCAAAGTGAGTGCGCTCAGTGCTGTATGCCAATATTCTCAGATTTTACATAACCATCCAGAAAATTAAGAAACAAAAAAAAAAAAACAAAATCTACGATGAGCAGCTTTACAAAAAGAAGAGACGCATTAATTATTATTTTTGCCTTTTTATGAATACATTTTCCAAGAAGAAATATTTTCAATCAAAAATTCTCGGAAAAAGCTGCATTTTAATTTCAGTGGAGATGTACCTACCTTTATTATTATTTAAGTAATTTTAAAATATTCCAAGTTTTAAAATGTCAGTAATAGTTGCGCATGAACGGTGCAACAAAATCCTTTCAAACTACCCCACACTCTAATGTATTCATCACTTAGCCAAGGAATAGACCCTTTTTCACAGTTCAACCGTTTGAACTGAATTTTAACCGGCAAGCAAAAGCAACATAACCTTATTGCACACTATTACCTCGGCAAACATTTATGTAAGTCAGAAAGTCAACCATGAAGTAATTAAGTTTTCGCAAAACTGAAGTTATATTTTATGTACGAGTATAATGTAGATACATATTCATATTCCCCTTTGCCTTAACAACCCTAATTTCATCCAATACTCGTACCTTCTGCGATGTAATAATTATTCTTGAGTAAACGAAATCCACTGACCTAATGAACTCTTGATATAGATTACGGATACGGTAATGTTTTTGGTTGCAAGAAGGCGTTTGGGGGAAGAGAAAGATTGGTTTAATTGTGGCTTTCAAAGCTAATTTTAATTGAAAAGGAACATTACATACAAGTTTTGTCAAAAATGCATTAGGTTTTTCACTACAAAGAACTTTACTTACCAATATTCGCAGAAATTTGAGGGTTGCTAGCTGGAAAATGAGTAGGATAGCAGCCGAGATTCTTAAAAAGAAAATTAAAAAAAAAAAAAAAAACTGACATTAAGACCTTGTTGGTGTAGTGTGTCATTTGAAATATTAAGCTGCTCATAGGCTTATAAAAATAATTGAATAAGCTACGGACATAATAAAAACAACAACACAGATGTTACAGGAATGTATGGTACACTCAGAGGAAACATCATTTATGTATTTATTAATGTACTGAATCTGATCACGATATCATTTTCCAGAAGGGTTGATAATGTTAAATAAACCAGATGTTAACGTTTTTATCTACATATCATGTAGTCACTAAATGTTAAATTTAACCAGTTGTCTTGTTAAGTTTACGAGAGAACAAGGATGAATAAGCATGACAAACTGTAATTCCAAAATTGCTCAAATATGCAGTTTACAAGACTTCTTGTCAAACCAAGCCAATGGCCATGTAAGATTTACGTGAGAACCAGATGTGTGGTTTTTTGCAGAACATTTCACAGTTGAAAAGCACAAATCTAAGAAATTATTACATTTACGTTAAAACATGAGAATGAAACTATTTTTGTTCATTATTTTCTCAAATAACCATATGTCCTTCATTAACAACTTTACCACGAGGTATGCGCAGATCAATTGACATAATTTACCACCTCTAATTTTCAAATATTTCTTTTATAGGCTTCATTATTAACTATACCTTTTTACTGTAACTTTATTTTCAATTGAGAAAATTGTAAAAAGCTCTTCTATCAGATTAGAAGCAAATTGTATTGCTTAATATTGAGAATATAATTTTACAACATTTTTGAAAATACATTAAATAAATAATAATCAAAGTCATGAAGTTCCTACTTTAATTTTTAAACACCATTAAGCACATGCTCTTGAAAATTGTACCCCCATAATCGCAGGCTTATAGGTACATTGAAAGAAATAAAAAGAACAAAGGTAATAAAAAATATAAATATCTAGTTCTAATTCTGTAAATCTTGAATCAATTTGTTAGTGAATCTGAATCAACGGTAGAAAATTCTGAAAATGCATCGATATAAACAAAATAAAATCGACACTATTACCAAACTGCATGGAGTTTTCTGGAGCTATGTTTAGTTTTTTATACGCCTACCATAAGTAATTTATTTGCTGATTATTTTTAATCTGTGTAATCTCTGTATAATCTTTTATAGTATTTCCTGAACTTCCCTCTTAATATATAATTGACCTTGGTGTCTTGCTTCTTAATACTACTGATGTATATGAAGTAAGGGCTTGATGGAAACAAAAGTGCTGGACTTAATGGTTTATCAACGAATATTTAAGTGTGTATTAACCCTTTCGCTGCCTCTTGGCCTAATTTTTAATTTGTCTCTTGCCACAGGTTTGTTTATTGACGAGTGGAAATTTTATTTCAATGCTCCAATTTTTAAACTACACACTTATTTGTAAGTTATCTCTCATTGCCAAAATTTTTGGAAAGATGGTTTCACATAAACTGTATTATTTTTTTTTTTATACCAACCCGGCTTCGCACGGAATGACAAATCTAAGCTTCGCATAAAAATAACAAAAGAAAATAAAAATACTTGAGCTAATTTTTGTAATCGAATACTTCTTTATGGGTTTTAACCTACTTCACGTTATGAATGGCTAAATAAGTAAAAACATGATCCTCTAAGTCCAACCTTTACAACTTTGTCAACACAGAGAGAATTTTTGTAATAAAACAACACTTCTTTGTTTTTATGCCATTTCACACTATAAATAGCAATTTTTTTACATAACCTTTCACACAAAAAAAGAAATGTTGAACTCAGATGCTACTTTTGTCCATTCCATCCTCTAAACGGCAATTTTCTGAAAAAAATCTCTGAGGCTATCCACTAAAATACAACCTTTCAAACACCGAAAGAATTTCCTTAATCGGAATTTTTTAGTTTTTCCCCAAAGCTAGTTCCTACGAAAAAACTTTTAAACAACAAAAAGATTTTCCTAAATATTAAAATTTTGAAAAAGAATATCCCTTAAAAAAATTACTTAAATTTGATTTTTAAAATTTTTTTTTTCCCATTTCACCCTACAAATAAGAAAAGTTGAAAAAGTATATCCCAAAAGCCATTTCCTAACTACCTGCGGCGCCACCAATTGAGAATTTTCTGACTTTTCTTTTTTCCTAAACCTTCGCGGAGCAATTATAAACAAACCAGTAGAAGGATGTATCCATATACGGGTAGACGAACTTAAGCATCGCATAAAAATTACAAAAGATAATATAAATAAGTATTTTAGCTAATGTTTGTAATCGAATACTACTTTTTGGGTTTTAACCTACCTACTTCACTTTATGTATGGCTATATATATGTAAAAACATGATTCTCTAAGGCCAACCTAAGACCAACGTATTTATCCGATTTCACTCTATAAATAGCAATTTTTTTTAGATAACCTTTCAAACACAAAATCGGGTGCCAATTTTCGTTCTTACCCCATTTCAACCTATAAATGCCAATTTTATGAAAAAATTTTCTTAAATCAGATTTTTTTTCTTTTTACCCTATTTCACCCTACAAGTCTTATAATGTAGAAAAAAAGAATATCCCTTAAACCATTTCCTAAGAAAAACCTTTCAAACAAAGAACTTCTTAAATCTGACAATTATTTTATTTTTACCCAATTTCACAGTCCTGTGAAGTTAGCAAAAGAATTGTTTAAAATTTAATAAAAAATGAGAGTTCCCGGTAGCAAACAAAGAGTTCTAGAGTTCCTCATAGTTTTTTTCAATAGTTCTGGCGAATTAAGTGTTAAAATTCGAAAAAAAAGTTTTTTTTGCTAACTTCACGCAGCAAGGACTTTTTTGAGAAAAAGAGTTCTGATCATGTTTTTCAACTTAAAATCAAGAGTTCTAGAGTTCCTGATGGGTTTGAGAAAGAGTTCTGCAAAATTGAAATAGTTAGGGCTATTTACGGTGCCCATTGACTTAGAACCAAAAATTTTGAAAACCCAAAAAAATCAAAAAAAGGAGTTCTGATTAGAGTTACCGATAGCAAACAAAGAGTTCTGAACATTTTCCTAATAACTTTTTTTTCTAAAACTAATTGTTCAAAAGTTATTCGCAAATTGAGGTGCCCATTGACTTAGAACCAAAAATTTTGAAAACCCAAAAAAATCAAAAAAAAGAGTTCTGATTAGAGTTCCCGATAGCAATCAAAGAGTTCTGAACATTTATACCAACAAACCTCACTGTTTTATGTGATTCGATTTATGTACTTATAAAGCTTTTGAAAGAGAATTTCAGACTGATATTGTTTTTTTACTGACTTTGCGAACGCATTTGATAGAGTAAATCACGATCTTCTTGTTTTCAAACTATCGATTTCGTTTCATTATCAAATCTTGAAGTGTGGATTAGGTTTTAATTGAAAAATAGAATTCAATTTGTTAAAAATGGCCAGAGTTAAATCTAAAGCTATTGATGTAACTTCGGGAGTCCCACAAGGCAGCCATATCGGTTCTCTTTTATTTATTCTTTTTATAAATGATATTCCTAATAGGTACAAGTATGTAATATCAAATTCTCACAGCTTTTACTCTAAATATATGCTGATGATGCAAACATTTTTAACCATGTGAAATCGTTTGAGGATTTTGTTATCTCTGTTATAGACGGATCTCTATAGTTTATCCTTGTAGTGTTGTAGCGATGAAGCTCACTTTTGGTTGAAAGGATACGTCAATAAATAAAACTGCCGTATTTGGAGTGGTGATAATCCTCGAGTGTATGTTGAGACACCGTTACATCCACAAAAACTGACTGTTTGGTGTGCTTTATGGTTTGGTGGAATAATCGGTCCGTATACTTCTTTAAAAACGGTGCTGGCCAGAAAATCAAAATTTTATGAATGAAGCAAATCATGCATCATAATTTTAAAGACCCCTGAGTATCTTGCAAAAGAAAAAGTCGAATTTAAACATTTCGTCCATTCAGTCTGGTATCCTTTGTTTTAAAACACAATGGAGCAATCTCATATTTTACTCAATTACAGTTTAAGATCAAATGGATCAATATAATGCAGCCTTCTATGTTTATTAAAATATAAGTTTATTGATTTATTCTACTTCAAATATTGACATGATAAACCATACAAATTGAAATTAATCTGAGAAAAATTCATTTATACTCACTTTCAGCTTATAAACAGACAAGAAATACACGGCCCAATAATTCCAATTTAACCTTGTTCTTGAAATCCATTAAATTGTTTCTTTTTAAGAGGAAACAATTACAAATGAGTTACAAAGAAAACAACAACGACTGAACAGCTCATCACCACCAAAGTAACTTTAGAAGCCCTCCAAAGCTATGTTTATCCCGGACTCATTATCATTATAAATGACGAACTCATGATAAATATGTATAAATATTAAGTTGGTAATGGAGAAGAATTTCGCTTTGTGGAATTATTACTCGTTATAAGTTTATATTTTAATTCGATTAAAGAAAAAACTTAGGTCTACTTAACGGCCACAATTGTCTCTGTTTAAATATTTTTAACGGTGAGGGGGGGCGAGAATTTTTCTTCTCACGATTCACGAAATGAGAAAAGTTTGGGGTCTTTTGAAAAAAAAAACCATTAAATATATATGGAAATACCATATTTTAATGGTGATCTTAATGGTCTAATTTCTGGTCTGATTTAGGAGATGGGTACAGTTCAATTTTAATAATTCCGAAAACCTTAATTAAACTTGTGAACATAAAAATCGACTTAGGGTTAATGCAGTTGTTGCTCCAGCAAAGTTATCGAATCCTTGATTATTAAAAGTCTAGTTTCTTAAACTGATTTTGAGTTTGTATTTTCGGAATTTCTGATGGAACACATACAGATATTCACTTTGGATAGCAAATCGTCAGTTAAATGTGATCCCCGAATGTTCTGTCCAGGTTTGGATAGAGGATAGCCCATCAAGTATTTTCCGCAAAGAAAACATAAAATGTATTTTCACTGAAACATTTCTCAGAGAAATGTAAACACTGCGTGCTGTACGGATGCGCCTCTCGGCAAAGTGTACATGTACCAAAGCGAAAACGATTGCATCCTTAAGTACACATTCTTTTTGATTGCATACTTCGTGTTTATCGACGTTATTCGCACTGCCGAATCCTTATGAGTTTCGGATAGAACATGTTGTAACTTCACGTGGCATACATAGATGGCACCCGGAAACGGACCCGGCACTAGTCCTGTCATTTAAATCCGTGTGTCCTTAAATGCATGTAAGCTCCCTATACTTTGACAGTGACAACCGAAGTTATATTTTATTCATGGCCACAAGCAAAACAAGCCAATTATGGTACGATATGCATATATAAGTATACACGTGTGCATAGAGTTATCGTGTGCAACTCCACTGATATATCGACTTGTGGGTTTTGAACCCGTATTCACCTCTACGGCCTTATTCCATCGTGCGCTCGCTACCGTGCCTTGTGCCACATCTATGGCAGCGTGTCGTCCGCATATTCACTACAACCACCTTTCGCATACATACATATATGTATTTATATACTTCTCTACAGGACTCACTAGGGATATTCGTTTCGAATTAACCATGTAGAAAAGGGAATACCAAATGAGTATCTGCAATACGTGCATCATTTGATATTAAAACTTTTCAAGCGAAAAGTCAACTCACATATCCGAGAATTCGATCTGGTTCTGGTAAATGAATGAATGAATGAATGAATGAATGGTGACTCTTGACTACTCACTTTTTTCGTTAAGTTATGTTCTTCTGATAAATGTGTACGAGTGGTGTTCCATGGGGTGACGACGACGACTACGAGTTACGAGTATGTGCAGAATAAGCAAAGTGAATGAGTGCATTTTGGAAAATTAATGAGGTTTGCGGCCATTTTGATATTATATGTATCAATGAAAACAAACATTTTCAATTCCTTCGAAAACATTATTAAAGCAAATGGATAACCAAGTACTTGGAATATTTCAAAGTATAGACACCACCTTACCAATTAATCAGTCATGGTTTTGTTATAGTTTATAGTAACTACCTTCGTACTTATGTAGCTATGCTATATCATTTAAATGCGAGCGTTAGGAAAATAGGAAAGGATTTCAATGAAGATGCGGAGATAAACATTAGTTTAATAGAGCAGACAAAGGCATTCCATATTCGTGTGGCTGCGCCTAAATTAAGGAATCTCTTGATGGGTATGTAGGGTAATAAAAGCGGGAGAGATAGTGCAGTGGGGGAGATGGCGCACCTTTACTATCTTGTGCATTTATTATTCAATCAAAACACTTAAACCCTTTTTCTATTCATTTTCTCACTTCAAATCGAAGTAGCCAAATATCTATGGTTTGTCTGTGATGCAAAAAAAGAAATAAATTATTACAACAAAAACAAGTAGCGATTTTTTTGAAAAAATTTGTTTGCACCTTTATTTTCACGATTTTTTTTTAATTCGTTGGGTTTACTTGGACGCCTATGTTACAGCAATCCATACAAGTATTGGCTGTGACCTCTGTATGAAAACTTTGTTAAATATCTTGCTGTTTTTGTTTGTGTTTAAGATTTAAGGAAAATGAGATAAAAGGGAGATGGTGAAGTTTTTTGAGGGTGAGAGGGCGGATACCATAGAACAATTTTGCACTTGTTTCTGCTGTTGCGCCGGCGGCGGCGATTTGTCATCTCACTCGGTAAATTAGGTTTTCCATTGAAAAATTCAGATATCAATTTCAAATTGATTTATTTTTGTGATTGTTTTTAAGTAATTTAGTTTCTGTGTCAATTTTCTAAAAATATCTTCATCCCTTGATGCAGAAGAGAAAGATGAGCTTGATGAGGTTACCGAATCACTCCATTCTTAAATTTAAAATGACCGATTATTTTCCACATTCACAAATTAAATAAACTAATCAAATCAAAAAACCCCAATTGCACACGGACATCAGTTATAAATTAAGATGACCTTAAAATAAGCATTTGTTTTATTGCTGCAACTTTTATTGCTGCAACTTTTATTGCCGCAACTTTTATTGCTGCTCACGTGAATTTTTTTAGAAGTTGCATATTATAAATACTCGTTTTGGGCTAAATAATTTAATTTCCAATCAGCACTCAATTGTTTTAGGAGATTTTAACCTTTATCATATAAATTGGATTCTTGACCCGGATTAGCTTTATCGTTTTCCTTTCAATGTAAAAAATTATCATGTAGCTAAGCTATCATTAGTTATTGTTACTGTTACGTTATATATTGTGGCGTTTTTGATAAGAACACTTTCAATAGTATGAATGAAACTAGAGACAATTTATAACAGCTTTTCGCCTTTAAAAGTGGGTGTGCGTTAACGCGCTTCGCGCGACTTGAAAAATAACTCTGTGTGCCTGAAGTATGCCCACCGGCGAAGGGCACAGGACCTGCGGGGCCGCATAAACAGTACTTTTATAAACCAAAACTGTTATAATTGGCATGTCTAGAGTCACTTCCTTAAATTATATCAGATAAGCTTAGATTCTTTTGACTAAATAATTTGTATAAAATAAGCTTCGTCATAGATTTTTAAGTTAATTCATCTTTCATTTTAAAAGAAGAAAAACGATTTGTAATCTAAGAAATAAATTAATTTCATTTGACCATAATAAGCCTTTTTATTTTCCCAATCCAGAGATACCAACAGGAAAAAAGTAACAATATTAAACTAAAAGTTTAATAAATAAATAAAAAATCAAATACTATTCGAGGTTCCCACTCTTAAAATCAAAATTCGAATTGTTTCTCTATATAAGTAAAATAAGTAAATACAAACGTCTCTCTATTTAAACATTAGATGTACATTATGTAGAAATTAACGTACAGCCGCTTAGTTATAGACAAATCGAAGAAAATCCTGACTCATTCAGGTCTGGTCTGAAGTTTTTCCTCTAAAGAAGTTTTTGGGCTAAAACTGAAATCGTATTGTAACGATTTAATAATTACCCAACTACTTTGAATTTGAAACAAAAGAAAATCCTCTAACTGTTTGCAGCGCCATCTCTTATAAAAGCTAAACATCAAACCTTCAACCGTTTACAGTGCCATCTTGTGATTCAGCTGATTATCAATTCCAGTGTTCCATCTGTCAGCGACTGGAATGGAAACTACTAGAAGGAGATATACTCGAATGTTCCAGTGGATAGGGGAGAGTGGGTACGAAAGTAACATTTTTGACATTTTGTGCCGTAATTTGATAACCAATAAACATATCAAAATGAAACATAGTGCATATTATTGAATGAACATTTAGCTATCGTTAAATACTTATTTGGTTTCCAGCTTTGTCTTTGATTTAAATGTATGACTTGAAAATGAAGACAAGGTCAAATATTACAATCGTCCTTTTAGGTGTGTCGATTGTAACACGCTGAAAGGACGGTCGTAACACCATATAAATATATGAAGAAAAAATCTAAAATGGTGGTTAGTCTTAGAATTAAATTCTAAGCCAATACTATAAATTAAGTATGTATTATTATAAAATAAATGAATGCCAATAAAAAGGCAATCTTATTCAGTGCTGATAATAAATGGATTTATGTAGTATAACATTATTTGGAATTTATTTAAAAAAAAAACTATTTTGATCTCTATCTCCAGCTGTTGAATAAACAAAGTCACCAAAAACTGTGTGTGGACGGTTGTAACACAAATAATTATACAGTTATTTGTGCTTGTATTAAGTTACAAACGTCCACACGAAAATTGTTACAACAGTCCACCCCACGCTTTTTTATATTAAAAATCAAAGTAAGAAGAAACCGGTATGCCTATCGTAAAAATATTGAATCTATTCGATTTTAGAAATATTGGATCACGGTAACGTCGCATCAATTCAATGAATTGTTTATTTTTTTCAAGAAAAATTATGAAAAAACTCAAGACCAAACAAATTACGTTTTCACTAAAATTTCACATTTTTGGCTTTTGTTGGTACATTCGACTGTACTGACTTGGATTTTTGTGGGTGCATTCAGGGCCTAATTGCAAAGAATTGTGCATTAA
Source organism: Leucozona laternaria (assembly GCA_932273885.2). Classification (NCBI taxonomy): domain Eukaryota; kingdom Metazoa; phylum Arthropoda; class Insecta; order Diptera; family Syrphidae; genus Leucozona; species Leucozona laternaria. The sequence goes on from OW026368.1 coordinate 93,879,107, forward strand.
AAAAGTTCTAGTTTTTCGTAAAAATTGAATGTTACAACCGACCCACCGTTACGTTCGTACTCACTCTCCCCTACTAGTAAAGACTAGAACCATTGACTTATTATATATGGACTGCCAGGAGCCAACTTCACGTTGACGCCACTTTAAGCTATGCGTTACAAGCGAGTTCAGTCCTATCGGAAAATACAGATACTACTGTTTGACATTTGTATCGAGGATTTTTTGAAGGATTTTTTTCCATCTGATTTCATTTTTCATTGGGTACGTTCAGCAGACACAAGGGACTACATTTATGTAGTCAAGTGCTTTCATTGAACGCAAATTTTACAAAGGAAACTAGTTATTTTTTGAGATGTCATTAATACCAAAATTGAAACTTTACTTCCAACCTTTACCTTCCGTCGATAGTGCAGATAGTATTTATAATAATATTTTTATCTGAAAAACACCTCACACAAATAAATTACGAATTGTATATTATAATTTCTTCAATACATGCATTCTGTCTTTCCGACATCCTTCACGTTGTGTGACGCTGAACGTGACTGAGATTTTTCACTTCTTGTCTAGGAGCAAATAAAATTTTCTTTCACTTAAATCGATAACCATTACCGCTGTTTGTTGATTTCATTATGGTTGCTATTGTTAATTAGTTTCGCAATGATTAAACTTTGTTTTCATACTTTTTTTAATTAATAACAACAAACTAATAAACAAACATCATCGAGAAGAATTCTGAAACTGAATTGCAAAATAAAAGCAAACAATAAATGTCAAACCAGTGCTAAGGGTTATTTGAAAAAAAATCCCTTAACCGAATCCGAAAATTTCCTTTTTTTTACAAACAACTTCTCGCTTAATTTTCAAAACTGTTAATTCATACAAATTTTAGTCATGTCGAAGTTCATAAAATAAAATAAAATGAGTAGAAATGGCAGATTTGAAAAGTAAATGAGTAGAGGTAGTATTTTGGTTTACACTTTTTGCTAAGAATATTGAATATATTTAGTAGGCGTGTTTTTTGCAAGTCCATATGGATTTGTCGAAAAAACGACATCGGGACTTCTTACTTACACTACGTAAGTCCCGATAATTATCTGGACTTAGCTAAGTCCATATAGATTTAAGTTGTTGTTGTATTTACGTGTGAAACAATTAGTTCCGATGTTGTTTTTCCGACAAATTCACATGAACTTGCAAAAAAAAAACGCCTAGTAGTTTTAAGTACACAGTTTAAGCGCGTTTTTATAGGGAATTCTAATCCTCTACAATTTCGGTTAAGATACATTTTACTGATAAATTAAAAGTAAGGTTCGTTCCTTTACTCCAAATTTTTGGGCATTTTTGTACAATTTTATTGTTTTTTTATGAACTTTGACAGAACTTTGGACTGAAATGCACAAAAATCAGAATTTTAAAATAAAGGAATGAACCAATGAATAATTTATAATTAAAAAAAATACGAACGTTTTCAAGAAAAATAAGATATCTAAAAAGCTGCTCGAAAGTTGCCTAGTGAGCGAGTCGTATTTATTAGACTTTTGACTAGTTAGACAGTTTATAATTATTTCGAAATAGTTGGAAAATACTTTATTTGATATATACAAAAAATATTGCAATATTGAAGGTTTAGACAATAGATTCCGTTTTCTTAAGGCAGGTAAAAAGTTAGAAAACTTCAGACATTAAAAACAACGTTTTTTATAACTTGGACGGCCAGACGGTGTTTATAAATACGATTGTACGAATTTTTCCTTGAAATAATGTTTTAAAAATATCTTCCTTCACTACATCTCTTGAAATGGAGAAAATAAATTTCATTGAAAAATCTTTTATTTCGAATATGACTCTAAAACCAAAGGTTTTATAAAATAAATCGAAAAAGGATTTTTTTCAGTGCTCCCCCAACACTACGCCGATTGGTGACTTCCTATGACCATAGATGGCCTTACCTTCTATGAATGAAATTTCATTCTAAGGCGAAGTATGTAACAGATGGCGCTAAAAATAGTATTTATTATTGTCGGTAGGCCCGAACTTGTCGCTGATTTCGCTTTGAGAACTGGAACCATCATCTCCACAGGTTATGTATGGAATTGACAACCAAGTAGCAGTCCATCTATAATAAGTCAATGACTAGAACTATTTAAGTCTATATAATATAAGGAGATGTTTTCGAGCTAGTAGAGACAGTTTAATTTTGAATGTGACAGTGTAAATTATAAAGTAAAAGTGTATCCGGAAGTGGATTTTTAAATTGCATACTATTGAGATTAATGAAAAATAAAAACGGTTTGAAGTGAAATAAAGTGTGTTTATTTTGAAAAGTAAATAAGTGGAAGTTATTATTTAAAGGAAATAAGTTTTATTATCGAACATTAGGTAGAACATTACAATATTTTAAAGATAAGATAACTTTAAAGAATATCAGTGCAGATTCACTTCCCAAGGTTCTAAGTGACTTGTTGAGGTTAACGTACAAGCACAAAATTCACATTGACATTTTGATATATTGAAAAAAGAAAATCCAAAATTTTGTCTCCAAGTCCATCTAGTAAACATGTCCCATCAAAATATTCTCCTCCTTATAAATATGTAGGTATAGGTACTTGGAAATTCCTTCAGAAGTCAGCCCCATCATAGCATTTAGATACACCATCCGAAGAAGAGGTATCAACTAGATAAATTATTCATTATATAAAGCAGGATAAAATGTCAGAGATAAACTTCAGTAAGGAGTTGATGGAGACAACCAAAATTATAGCTCAATCGTGAGTTTCCGTATCTCAGGTCTCAGGGCCTAGATTTCTTCTTCTCTTTCTTCGGGTAGGTTGGATTTGGCACACAAACAACAACGCTCTATCTACATATATAATATGTATGTACCTACCTATCCCATCTCAAGCTACTGTTGCAGAAAATTGCATTTCGTTATGCTATGGGATGGTTTGCCTGTGCATGTTGTCAAATCACTTAAGCGTTTGGCAATAAATTTGAATAAAAGGAGCAATTAGGTTTTCCTAATGAAATCGAATAAAGCTATGAAACTAAAACTGAAACACAAACGAAATTATATGAGACACATCTTGAGAGTCAGTTTGTGACACAAAGTTTTATTGCCAAGTAGATATTGTGTTGTATAAATTCCAATTAAGTTTTACACAAATAATTTGTGGAAAGAGTTTAAAATTTTACACTGATAAAAAAAAATGTCTAGAATTTTTTGTATCTTAAATCTACAAAGGTATTATTTATGATGCCATCAGAGCAGAGTGGCCTAATTGGTTTTTGTATCTATTTATAAAAAAGGCGAACATTAATATTTACCAACAAAAAAAAAGAAAAGGGTCTTCCAATAGGGACTTCCAAACTTTGACAGTTGATAACGGCCATAGTGTTGAAACTACATCTGGCAAATTGGCTGTCATTTATTTAATTTGTTTTTACAAATCACCATGGAAGGCTAAAGCGTTCAACAATACGGGAAAATGATAAAACTGTTTTATCAAAAAGGGAGTTCTGTTTGGTCAACGTTCCACGCACTTTGCCCATTTTACGGTCGCCATATTCGTCCTGGTCCTAACGAGAGGACTATTCGCAGTGTTGTGGATAAATTTAAGTCCACTGGTTCAGTTTCAGTAAACGATCAACCAACACCAGTACGTCGACGAAAAGCAAGATCTGCCAAAAACATCGCCGCTGTCCGTGAGAGTATGCCGGAGAATTCGACGCAGTCATTTTCGAGTCGCTCACAAGAACTCGGCCTTCCGCAGACCACAACTTGACGAATGGAAACTGACCCTAATTTTCATCGCAAATCGTATTCAGCGATGAAGCCCATTTATATATGAAAGGGTACATCAACAACCAAAATTGGCGAATTTCGGACGATACCAATCCGCATGAGATCCAAGAGCGTCCAAGACATCCCGAAAAAGTCACTGTTTGGTGTGGATTTTGGGCTGGCGGCGCGGCGTTGATGATATAGGTTGATGATTAGGAAATTCTTTTGGCCTCAATTCGGTGATATGGACATACCAACGACGTGTGGCTTCAATAGCTCGGTGCTACACGCCATATGGGGAATTCTGCCCTAGCGATTCCAGGGCCACCGAGATCGTGCGATTTGACCTTTTTAGACTTTTTCTTTTAAGGTTTTCTGAACTCGCAGGTCTATGCAGTGGCCCTCAATGCCTATATAATCCGTGCCAACGGTCAAATTCAGCCTGATTTATGCTTCAAAGTTATGGAAGATTGGACATTTCAGATGCGCGCCACGCAGAAAAGCCACGGCGTACATTTCAACAAAATTTCGATGATATCTCACGCACACTTTATTTTATTTAAATTTAAAGATATGAAGTGCTTGATGAAAGACCCTGTATCTAAGCCCTGATACCTGCAGATTGAAGTAGTAAATGACTGTTCCAAAAAAAGGTGATTTTTGTTCGTATAAATACAAGTTTCCGACTATTTTAAAAATAGGTTTCAAAATCAGTCATAGGCCTCTATAGTTCTCGTGGCCTGATACATTCTCTTAAAGAGACATTTGACCTTTTGTTTTATACCTGCTTAAACGGATACCTTTATGCCGTATAACACTTATAATTTTTACGCTGTCAAAAATGGTTCTAAATGATTTGAATTAAGCTATAAATGTCTGATGCTATATTGAAAGAACGACAACTGTACGAGAGAGAAGTTTATGACTTTTAAGAGTTCTAAACTGCTATGCTGTCAAAAGTGCCGTTAAAGTCGTTAATTTTAAACTCGACTTAAAATTATTTTATTTTGCAAAAGATTGTTCTTTACACTTTTTGTCCTTACTCATTTTTTCTTTCAGTGTCCAAGCTGTGGAAAGTCTTTTATGCAAATGTGTCCTGATTGTAATTGCTTTTTTTTTTAAGAATATAAACTAAGTTATTTATTAAAATCTTTTTCTAAGAATATTATAAATTGGTTTTGAAAACAGCGCACATACAAAACCCATGTCCATCATCATCATCATCACCATCACAAGAACAATCAAATATCCAACCAAAGCTGATTTGATTTTCAGTCAATAGTACAAAATAAAATGCCAAAGTATTCGAAAATAAATTTATAATATCATCTCTTAAGTACATATAGAATTCCTAAAATCGATGGCTTTATCTTCTTATCTAAAATCGATATGTTGAAGCTGGATCCTGGAGCCGCAGAGGAATTCATCCCTCCTGCTTCTATACTGGCAGTGATAGAAGGAAATAATCCATTTGCAGAGCTTATTTAAGCTTAATGTGTGAATACACACATCTGTTGAACAATTTAATTCGCTCACACTATCTGGTCATTATTTTTCCATCAATCCCCTTACGATTATTCCCTGTCGATATATATGTGGGTACTTTCATAATATGTATAGGTAGGTATATATGGAGGTTCTATTATTAAATTTTATTTTAGACGTCTGTCTGTCTTTATCGAATGAAAAGCCGTTGGTTCTAGGAATTTCCTTTTATTTTGCGCTATCGTTTGTTATGGTTTGAAAATTTTTCATAAGCCACTTGCTGATGAATATAGGTATAACTTTTATATAGGCATTAACCTGTAAGAGGATTTACTAAAATATTATAAGGGATTATTCTGGCAGAAAGTTAACTGTAATAATGAATAATTTTGTTATGTTACATAAGGAGATTGTTAAGAGGAACCAACATGCGTGTTCATCAGATTGCCTTTTGTTTTTTTTTTTTGTATAAGCAATGGCACAAAATTTAAAACAGCCTGATGTTAAGGTCTTAGCATAATACTAGTTTACAATTTATTAACTTTAAAGCTAAAATGTTAAAAATTAAAAAAAAAACAGTGACAATTCGTGAAAAAAGTAAGCAAACATACCTTTTTCACATTTTGTATTGTCAAAATGACATACATGGAGTTAAGCTGCGAGCAGATGGCATATGAAAAGTCGCAAACGTTTGCGACTCTGGCGTCATGTTAAAATACATTTGCGATCAAGGCACTCGCACATCATGTGTGTCGCAAATTAATGTGATAGCTATAAAGTTCGCATATCACCCAATTTCATATTTTTTTGGCACTGAAAAATTCTCATCTGAAAATTTATAACAAATGGATTGTGGTGGGGAAAATATCAAAAACAGCCACAATCGGAAAATTGTAGAACCATTTTTTCATTGAACTTTGCATAGTCTTGCTGTATTTTGTATTTTGACAATAAAAAGATTTAAAAAAAAAGAAAAAAAACTTATAATAAATATAATCCCTAAAACTACCCACGCTTAATTTTCAATTTACGAATATAATAATAAAAGTTCCATTTTATTTCGTTTAAATGTAAATCCTGTAGGGTATAGGTAGATGCAAGAATTTGAAACAACAACAACTGTACTAGTAAACTGAAGAATCACAACACAACAGCTGATATGCTGCATTATGTGGAGATGTGCAATGTTCTGTTTTCGTGCCATCGCAAATGCTTGGGATGGTCGCATATGACCGCACATGCTCGAAAATTTTCACAAATTATATGCCAGGGTGTTCACACGATATGCAAGAAAGTTCAAAATTATATGCAATTTGAGTGCCACACATATTCCGCAAATGGTTTGCTAGCATATGGCGGACTGTCCCAAAAGGGTGTTCAGACGATATGCTGTGAAAGTCGCAAATGATGACGTAAAAATGACGTCAGTGTCGCAAACGTTTGCGACTTTTATTGGCCGCCTGCTCCTAGCTTAAGTATGTTACTAAAAAGATAAAATAGCAATTTGGTGATTTTAACTTTTTAGTAAAATTTTAAAAAAGATAATTCGATGTTAAATCATTTAAAATTTGAAAAATCGTCTTTTTAACTTAGCATCATATTAAAAAACTTAACTCAGCATCATATTTAACACGATAGTAAATCGTCTAAAATTTGCGCCATTTTTTTTTGTGTTCAAACAAATGTGAGTATGATACAGTTTATAAATATGAAACTTAAGGCCTCTTCAAACAGAGCGCGGTCTGGTGCGGGCAACAATTCTGCCCATCGCGTTCTTTTTGTTGCATATAGAATCATATACATACCTGAATCATATATACTGAAAGCGTAAAATTAAAGCGGTGCCGGAGAGAACACGACGAGGAATTTAAGTTGTAGATTTTTACAAAAAAAGTCGACGGGCACACTTTAAAAGGTGTGTGTTAGAAAATGTATGTATAAATACCTACAAGGAAAAATAAAGATATAGGTAAGCATTAATCAAACAAATACAGCTATTTTTTTTTATTTCTTATGTCAATTTTAGGTGCAGAGCAACCCTTGAGTTCCCAAAGAAATTATGGGAAGAACTAGAATGCCGAATGATGCCCGCGTTCTGTTTGACATTACAGAACGCGTTGCTCAACTAGAGTTCTACCCGTACCGCCAGACCACGTTCTGTTTCTCCACACCTTTATACTGCCACTGAACTATTCATAAAAATTTAATAAAAATCACAAATTAACTGCCCAACATAAGATCAAGTACAATTTAAAAACAAGTTCAAAAGAATATGAAAGAAAAGCTTCTTTAAATAAAATAAAGGGTGTTTATTTTAGATGTATAGAACTCTAAGTTGGCAACACTATTTCAACTGGCAGCCATTTTGTCAGTTGTCAACTGATTCATTTTTAGCTTGGTTTGGCATTTCAACATAAACAGACTGACGCCTGAATAACGCTTCCAAATTGTGCAAATTTATTTTGAAAACCATGGTTCTGTTCGAAACACGTATAGCACACCAAGTCCACTTTACGGTCAATATAATCGTTCATCACTTTTGGTTGAATGGATACGTCAAAAAACAAAACTGCCGTATTTGGAGTGATGATAATCTTGAGTGAGACACCGTTACATCCACAAAAACTGACTGTTTGGTGTGCTTTATGGTTTGGTGGAATAATTGTTCTGTACTTCTTTAAAAACGATGCTGGTCAGAACGTTTCAGTCAATGATGAACACTATAGAGCCATGGTTATTGACTTTTTCGTGCATGAATTGAACAACCATGATGTGCAGAAGCTGTGGTTTCAACAAGACGGCGCAACATGTCACACAGCTCGTTCCACAATTGATTTATTGAAGGAGCGCATTATTTGGTGAGCGCATTATCTCGCGTCGTGGGCCTGTAGCGTGGCCTCCAAGATCGTGCGATTTAAAGCCGCTTGACTATTTTCTGTGAGGATATGTGAAGTCGCTAGTCTACGCCGATAAGTCCGAAACGATTGACCACTTGGAGGACAACATTCGCCGCATAATTGCCGATATACGGCCACAAATGTTGGAAAAAGACATCGAAAATTGGACCTCCAGATTAGACTACGTCCGAGCCAGCCATGGTGGTTATTTGCCAGAAATCATATTTAAATTACAATGCCAGAAGATTATCTTTCGAATGCAGTAAATTTCATGTCAATTTAAAGAAATCATCTTTGTTTTATTCCATTTCATTTATTTCCTCTAAAAAAACACCCTTTAATAGTAAAACCATTTTTCTACATAAACGATACAGTTTTTATTTTGAAGATACTTTCCGAATATGCTCACAAAACCATTGAAATCTCAAAAGGTTCAAAAAATTCACCACAATAACAAAACCACAAAATATTAAAGAAAATTATGTATATAGAACCATCATGCGACATAAATAAATTTATAATGGAAAAACTTTTCCCTTATCCTTGAACTAAATGACTTCCTCAAACTCCATCAGCGCAGGAGAGAAAGAAAACTTTGTATTTTTTTTTTATTTTTTTTTTCTATGGGGTACTTAAGACTTTCACTTGGATTGATGAAGTGGTTGCTGTGAAACTTCAATAGGAGGCAAAAATTGAAATTGCCCTTTTTTTATAAACATTACCTTCCTTCCTCTAGCTATTTTAGTAATTTTTTTTTTCCTGTATAAAGGTCAACACAAAATGCACTGTTACATTTGTAATTTTGTATTTTGTGTCAAATATCCTTGATGAGTAATTTTATATGTTTTTTTTTTTTTGTATTTTGAAAATAGGAACGTGCAATGATTTTTTAAAAGTAGGTAATTCAAAAATCTTAATAATATTCTCCTTCCGCTGGCATTTTTTTTTTTGTTTGTTTCAAGTTTTGCAGAGGAAACATCCTTTGCATATTCATGTTGTACAAAGTATCCTGTGTAGTGGTGGTCGGTCTATGTAATTCTAATTATGTTCTCACGCAGGTGTGAATAATAATAATTGTGGAACGTGCTGAAATACATCGGTGATGGGCTTGTCCTGGGTATAGGGATGGAACTAAAGTCGCTATAAGGGGAGAAACACTTTATCTGTAATTTAAAATTGAATTTTATTTTCTTGTGAAGTTTATATACAGAGAATCACTGTCTGATTTATAAAAGGACGAAATTGCGTAATTTATCTAGAGTCATTAAGGTTTAAAACATAAATTACTTCTGTTATTTTTCTTGAGAGAAGTAATGGAAGTGAATAATAAATTATGTAGGTACTAACTTAAATACGTGTTACATATTTTTTTTTTTTTTTATTTAAAATAAAGGACCTATTAGGTTGAGTTATGCACTCGTTTAAAAAGTCAAAAATATAATAATTAACCAAATAGATACTCCAAAGAGACAAAGAATAGTGGTCTTTTCGGTACCACCGGACAAAATGTTTGGATCTATTTTTTCATTGTAATTGGAATATTGCTTTAACATTTAAAAAAAAATTGAACAGACTATTAGAAGGACTAAAATAAAATATATTTTATTGCTCATTAATTTATTTTTAAATTAAAACACACGACTCTTACCAGCTCAACCTCAGCTAATATTCATTTATACATCGGTTCATTCTCTTGTATAGTAAATCCTTGGGACTGGATGGTATTTTTCCCAAAATGTTACAAGAATTAGACACCACTCTCAAAGAAGATATTTGAGAACGTTTTGAAATAAGGTTATATCCCAAAATCGTGGCGTCAAGGTCAAGTAAAGGTTATCTTTGTCTCTAAAGCTGGTAAATTTAGTCAACAAATGCCAAAGACTTTAGGTCGATGAGTCTGACTTCTTTTGTGCTGAAAACATTCGAAAAATTCGATTGATAGATATCCATATTCGATGCACGTTTCCGCAGGACATTCTAACTCCAGCGCAGCATGCTTACCCTAAAGAGAAAAGTGAAAATACAGCTCTTCATAGTGTTGCTTTTAAAAAGCAAAGAATACACCCCACCCTAGCTGCCTTTCTAGATATTCAATAACGTACAGAATGCAGCGGTAAAGAGTTCCCTTGGTGTTGAAAATGCCATCATTGATTGTATAAAATGTACCTATGTTGAAAAACAGACATATTAACTTAGGATCGGGAGGCAGAAAGATAAGGGTTAATAACATGTAGAGGAACACCACAAGGGGGAATCCTCCCACCACTTCTCTGATGGCTTCTTGTCTTGAATGTCACATTAAACAAGCATAAATACAGCGGGGTTAAAGTAGTTGCTTACGCATTCACTATTAGTAAGCAAATATAATTCACCTTGTCCATGATGGTTAGTACCTGAACAATTGATTGTGGTCTAAGTGTTACGGCCATATTATTCACTCGATTCATCCAGATTAAAAATTTAAATCCATATGTAAAGCATACAAATTCAATGTAAATACATCTGGATCTAAGTTTTAATCTGGATGTATCTTGTGAATAATATGGCGGTTAATCTGTTAAAAACAGAGCTAGTCCTTTTCATCAATAAAAGGAAGCTACCCGTCTTCAATATTCCATCGATTGAAGGTATTGAAATAAGGATTTCAGATAGTGCAAAGTAGCTAGGAGTAGTCCTAGACAAGAAGTTAAACTGGAGTCTGAATATCAAAGAAAGAGCTCAGAAGGCAATGTTTGCCCTCTAATCCTGCAACAGAATTTTCGAAAAAAACTGGGGACCTAGTCTAGAAACATAGTCAAGTATGTAAGCCACGCTCAAATTCTAAACAAATATATAGGTTGTAATGTTTCTGTAGATCATTTACTTCTCACATTGCTAGTAGACAAGACTGGGAAGTCAGCCAACTGGAGGGTGGTTTTTTTTTAGAGGTATAGAACTTTGAAATGGAATAAAACAAAGATGATTTTTGTAAATTCACATGAAATTTACTTTCTTCAAAAGATTATCTTCTGGCATTATAATTCAAATATGATTTCTGGCATATGAGCGCCATGGCTGGCTCGGACGTAGGCTAATCTAGAGGTTGACTTTTTCCACCATTTGTGGCCGTATATCGGCAATTACGCGGCGAATGTTGTCCTCCAAGTGGTCAATCGTTTCAGACTTATCGGCGTGGACTAGCGACTTCACATATCCTCACAGAAAATAGTCAAGCGGCTTAAAATCGCATGATCTTGGAGGCCACGCCACAGGCCCACGACGCGAGATAATGCGCTCACCAAAACTTTCCTTCAATAAATCAATTGTGGCACGAGCTGTGTGACATGTTGCGCCGTCTTGTTGAAACCAGAGCTTCTTCACATCATGGTTGCTCAATTGATGAACGAAAAAGTCAGTTATCATGGCTCTATAGCGGTCACCATTAGCTGTAACGTTCTGGCCAGCATCGTTTTAAAAGAAGTACGGACCAATTATTCCACCATAACATAAAGCACACCAAACAGTCAGTTTTTGTGGATGTAACGGTGTCTCAACATACACTTGAGGATTATCATCACTCCAAATACGGCAGTTTTGTTTATTGACGTATCCATTCCACCAAAAGTGATGAACGATTATATTGACCGTAAAATGGACTTGGTGCGCTATACGTTACGCTATACGAATAGAACCATGGTTTTCAAAATAAATTTGCACAATTTGGAAACGTTGTGTAGGCGTCAGTCTATTTATGTTGAAATGCCAAACAAAACTACAAAAAAATCACTTGACAGCTGACAAAATGGCCGCCAGTCAAAATAGTATTGCCAACTTAAAGTTCTATTCCTATAAAAAAAAAAACACCATTTACATATCACCAACCCAACGGTAACAGTCTTTACCGATGGGTCAAAAATGGAATGTGGCTTTGGAGCGGGATTCTATTCTTAACCTCTTGGCTTAGCCAGCTCCTTTAAACTCTCTGATAAGAGCAGCGTCTTCTAAGCTGAGGTTTTGACAGTAACCAAGGCTGCAACTTTTGCAGTAACCAAGGCTGCTGAACGGCTGTAAATGTTGGTGATACCACCAGCTGATATTACTTTCTTCATTGACAGCCAAGCAGCCATAAAAGCAATCTCTGCCATCGAAATAAAGTCAAAGCTTGTTTCTTGCTGCCGCGAAGAGCTTAAGGTTCTTGGCTCGCAGCATAACATTAGGCTTTGCTGGGTTCCTATGGTCATATAGGAATTCCAGGTTATGGGAGAGCAGACAAGCTGGCACGGTTTGGTTCATCAATTATGATACAAATGTAAGATGGACCCTACTCGACTGTTGTGAGAATAGCAAAAAAACTTTGGCCATATTTTGACAAAGAGAAGACAGATAAGGTCTTAACACGTATTAGGAAATCACTGTACTCTCTTGTAGGAACCTGCTGAAGTACCACAAGAAAAAACTGAGGCTCAGCATGGATGATCTATGTAGAGGTTGTGGCGATGATGAAGAAGCACACGATGACTCTTCTCACTTTTTATGTCACTGCCCAGCACTCTGGCAACTAACAAATAAACTCCTATAGGAAGCTATTATTTTAATAACTCAGAAGAGTTCTCCAACTTATCTGGTGTGAAATTGTAGAAATTGATTAATGCCACTAGATGGATAGGAGGATAATTAACTAAGGGATGTTTTTTTTAGAAGTGTGGTTTTTAATCTGGCAACACTTTTTCCGGAGTTGGTCTTTTTGACAGCTGTTACTTGATTTATGCTCAATTTGGTTTGCCATTTCATAATAAATAGACTTATCCCTGAACAACGTTTGCAAATTGTGCAAAATGGACTCGAAACGAGATCTTTGTTGATCCCGATTTTCACAAGAAAATTTTTTAAAGAGATGAAACTCATTTTTGGTTGAATGGCTACGTCAATAAGCAAAACTTCCGCATTTTGAGTGTAGATAATCCACAATCCATTGTTGAGACAACGTTACATCCTCAAAAAGTCACTGTTTGGTGTGCTCTACGTGCAGAGGGAATCAATGGTCCATATTTCTTCAAAAATGAAGCCGGCCATAATGTTACAGTCAATAGGGAACGCTATAGAGCCATGACTAATGACTTTTTCGTGCCTGAGTTGGAGGATGTTGATGTGGATAACCTTTGGTTCCAACAAGATGGCGCTACATGCCATACAGCCAACGAAACAATCAATTTATTGAAGGAAACTTTTGGTAGGCACATTATCTCGCGTCGTGGGCCTGTAGCGTGGCCTTCAAGATCGTGCGATTTAACACCGCTGGACTATTTTTTTGTGAACTTATGTAAAGTCGCTTGTCTACGCAGATAATTCCGAGGCAATTGACGCCTTGGAAGAGAATATTTGGCGCGTTATTGCTGACATACGGCCCCATTTGCTGCAAAAAGTGGTCGAAAATTGGGCCTCTCGGTTGTAATTTATTCGAGCCAGCCGCGGTGGCTTCTTGCCCGAAATCATTTTTAAAACATAATGGCAAACCCTTATCCTTATAATAAAGCTAAATTCTTCGCCATAACATTAAATTATATGCGTTTTATTTCTTCTTTAAAACCACACGGCTAGAAAAAACACTCTTTACATTAATATAAGTGTGATATGAACAAGATCTTTTATCAGCCCAATAACCTAACCTAACCTACTTCTCAAGTTTCCATTTCCAAAACGGTCTTAATAATCCTGCTTTTATTTGAATTTCCGTTTTGAATCGAATTTGTTTCTTGGAGGTGCCAGTAATTTTGACCTTTAATATTAAAACTAATCAAAAACCCATCAGGTTACGTGAATCGTAATTTTTAATTTTATGTCTGAATAATTAGATTATTATTACACACTTTAAAATATAATTTTCAGAATTAATTGGTACCATATTCACTCTAATGAAATACCCCAAGGTTTTACTAATTTCTACAAAATTCACCTCTGTTTGTATTTTAAGACGAAAATTATACTTTCAGAGAATAAAAAAGTAAAATGAAAATAAAACAAAAGTAACCCACCTACATTATACCAAAAATGAATTATAAATTCCAAAGAATATTCATCAGGTAATAAAAATCCACTACTCGAAGCTCCTCACACATATATTCATCCTGCTGAGCTGATTCCGAAAGATTTTCTTTTAGTCTGGCAGTGGCATTGGTTGTTTATGCAAGTCGAAGGTTTTTGTTTGCAATATAAACTTTTCCAGAGAAAATCTTGCCCTCTAGTATCCTTTGAGTGAGTGTCCTTAAAGTAAAAACAAAACACTCACACCAAACTCACTAAAATGAATTTTGAACCATAAGACATTAGGTTGGCATAGAAAATTTCACACATGCACTTGTGAAAACTTAGACGTAGCGTAGGTACAATATTAGACTATTATGTATGTATACCACGCATATAGAATTTCATGTGCATCTTTCAATATCAGTATGTAAGGTCGGTTGGTTCGGTATTCATCCACTTCATAACTTGAACAGTTTTCAAATTAAAATCTCTTGAAAATTAATCGAATTTTATCACGCAAAAGTGGACTTTGAAATTGGTTGAAGATGAATAATTACACATACTAGCTATTCATCTTCCATCCAGTGAGATTGTCAATATACAATTTCGGGTATAAATTCACAGATAAGAAATACTACTCGCATACCTACGTTAATAATAATGCAAAGGGATGATAAAACTTATGGCCTTGTCTGCATTTATCGTTTAATACGCCTATCCCTATGTTATAACTATGTAAATTGAAATTTTAGTTTGAATGAAGGATACCTATTCGAAAAAGGATGCCTCTCTCTAAGTTCCAGCTTGATCATAAGCATGACATTTTTTGCAAAGTAATTGAATGTCAGGAAAATATCAAATACACTTCCGAAGAAGATATCA
Source organism: Leucozona laternaria (assembly GCA_932273885.2). Taxonomy (NCBI): domain Eukaryota; kingdom Metazoa; phylum Arthropoda; class Insecta; order Diptera; family Syrphidae; genus Leucozona; species Leucozona laternaria. The sequence goes on from OW026368.1 coordinate 93,894,158, forward strand.
AGAGCTTTGGTCATTGTTTTTGGTGAATGTCTCATTGAAAATAGTATAATCTTGTGTTTTCTGATGTCATTTCAAGGAATTTTCAAATAGTTCAGGCATTTATTAAAATCAAAATTAAAGAAAATAATGAAATGTTCATTGTTATCTTCAGAGGATATCGAAATTCTTACATTAACAACCATCTGATGGTTTGAGCGAACCAGTTTAGTTAAAATTTTGTGGATGGTATATTAATATGCTTCCTCAGCTCACAAAAGAAAATAATGGAAATGTCAATATTAGTAGTTTAATTACTTACTAAGGTGACGCTACAGTGTAGAGTGTGGCCAAGAGCAACCACCCCCTTCTCTAGCTAATTAAGTATCTTTTGTTTCACACGCCAAGTGGATTGAGGCCCTTTTCCACTTACGTGGTTCAACTGGGACGAGGTGTTCTTCTTCCCTTAAGAGTGGGTTTCCCGGGACGGATCACCCTCAACCGTTTGCTTTTCACTTTTTTGCTAGGTCTAAGAATAACAGTTGACGCAGAACGCAGATAATTCAACATATTTGTCCTAAATAATTAATTACAGAATTAAAAATATCTCGCATAATATATGTATATCTCTTGCATGATATATCTGTCACAAGATATTTTTGTCGCATGATATAGATATTTTTCGCATGATATATTTCTTGCATGATAAATTTATCGCAAAATTTAACCAAGAACTGTTACTAACGGGTATGCCTGTCATAGAACCAATTTTTTTTTATTTTCAACTTTCTCTTTAACGGCTTGACTGATTTTGATCAAAACTTTTACACAAAAACTCCTTTAAAATTAAAATAATATTGCATACAAAAATTAAAAAAAAAAACTAACTACTGGATTTATAAAAAATATATATATTTTTTTCTGAAAAAAATATTTTGAAAACGGGTAGATGAATTGTTTTGAAATTTCGTTTTCAGGTGTATATTATTAAATACTTAAAAATGGCATCCCAATATATTTTTTTTTAAATTTTATATACAAAATATTATTTTTTTAGAAAATCTCTGCAATGATTTTTTTCCATAAATTCATAAAATCATTTTATGGAGTTGTTCGAGCAATTTAAAGAAATAGTTTCGCGCTTCTTTTCCATTTTTTCATATAAATAAATAATAATTATTATTATTAATCACATATACAATACATAAGTACTTACATAATGTACAAATGTTTAATATACAATCTTTGAAATTCCAGGCAACTTGAACAACAACAGTAAGCTTTCAATTTTCAATGCCGTTTTATTACAATTACCTACTTTGGTCAGTAAGAATTTCAATAAAAATCGTTGAAGTTGTTTTGGAGAAAATTTGAAATAAAACAACATTTTTGTATAGCATATACGCGTTCTAGGTGAACTAAAACAAAAATTGGAATTTCCCCTCTTGGAAACACACAAAAAAAATGCTCGATACAAAATTTCATGCAAATCGGACTATCCGCTCTCATTACAGTGGACGAACAGACCCACTGACGCAACCTCCGAACTAATATTGATTTATTCAGTACAAGATGGCCCGTCCGGCTTCGCATGGGTAGACAATAAACCTAAGCTTCGCATAAAAATTACAAAAGAAAATATTATTTTTTAATTTTTGTAATCGAATACTACTTTCTGGTATAATATTATATGTGGGTGATTCTACAAACAATAGAGTTTTTGGCGGCCCCGAAGATATTTTAAAATCCGTTCAATTATTTAAGCTGATTTGTTTTTACTTAATTTAATCTGATTGATATCCACATGTCCAAAAAAAATTATTAAAGTTTCATTTTTTTTTCTTGCTTCAAAAATTCTTCAAAGTGTTTAATTCTCAGTCCCCTGACGTGTCCCCATCCCGTTTTTGCAACGAAAAATTATTACCATTCTTTTATTTCAGGTACCACACTAAAACGAAAAATTATTACCATTCTTTTATTTCAGGTACCACACTAAAATAAATCTCACCGTTGTGACCTTAAAAAATTAATCCTCCTATTAGATAAATATTTTTCAACAATTGCTTTAATTGCAAAAAAAATTAATTAAACTTTGTCCCCCGCATTTCTAATTAGTCCCCTGGAATATTGCAACAGTGGAAAAAATCCATGTCTACGATGTCGATCGAATTTCCAGCGCTAACAATAATAACTAATAAGTATAGAGTTTCGTTAAAATAAAATCTTGTATGCTACGCGTTTCTGTTTGTTGTGTCAGTTGTTAAGCAGACATTTGTGCGAGAGGTCCTGGACTGTCCGTTTAGTTAATCAGTTCTTTGGCATATTTGTTAGTATTAAGGTAAAGGCTTGATAAAACTATATTAATATTTAATATATAATATTTCTTACGTAAACCCTAAATATGTTTTTTGCCCAAAAACTATGAAAATACTCAGTCCCCTGGCCTAAGTCCCATGGAAAAAAAACTAAGTCCCCTGAACATCTTCTTATAAAATTTCCTTAAAATTTTCATTTTCATTTTTTTGACTGGCCATTTTCAACAACGTAAAGAGACGTTCTAACGTTTAACTAGAACTACTTTGTACGTCTTTTAGCTTCTAAAAATGTCGTTCACGCTATGTATGGCTAAATTTGTAAAAAAATATGATCCTCTTAGTATAACCTTTATTGCGTTCCCAACGCAAAAAGAATTTTGTATTGGAAAACCACTGTTTTATTTTTATCCCATTTCACTCCATAAATAGGATTTTTTAAAAATATCCTTTCAAACACAAACAGAATTTTTGAAATCGGATACTCCTTTTCGTTTTTACCCCCTTTCACCCTAATAAAAACAAATTTTTGACAAAAATATTCCTCAGCCATCCTCTCAAAATAACTTTTCAAACACGAAAAGAATTTTTTAAATCGGATTTTTTTTTTCATTTTACCCCATTTCACAGTACCTACAAGTAGCAAAATTAAAAAAAAATATCCTGGAAGCCATTTCCTAAGAATAACCTTTTAAACGCAGGTAGAGTTTTTTTTAGTTTTTTTTAATCGTATACTCCTTTTTTTTTATTTTACGTCATTTCACCCTACAAAGTGATTTTTTCCGATATTTTAATAGTTATTCTGCTATTTGGGGTGGAGACGAATCCAACAAAGGTGAAATATAATTTGGATAAGAATTCACAGCTCCTGTAAGATCTTTCAAAATTGTAATTAAAAATTGTTGCACACTTTTACCCATAGGCCTGCATACTCCAACCCTTAACCAATGTGTACGTCAAAGCTCATTTCTACCTTAAATTCTCTTATTAAAAAAAAAAAAAAAAGTATGCAAAAAGGTGAGTTTATTTTATTGTAGATATTCATTTTATAGTAAAAGCCTTGTAAAAATATTAATAAAACTGAATAAGTCATTGCGAAAGAACTCCAATTTAAGTAACAACAAAAAAAAAACCAAATTAATAGACAGATACTCTTGAATAATAAATACGAACAAGCCTTGATGTTGGACTAAGACCTGATGGAACGCTTTGCCAGCAATTTATGCGTCCAAAATAGTAATTACTATATTTATTTGAAGCAATAAAACACAGAGAAACTTTATTTCTTTACTAAGTATACTTTCCAACCACCAAATAAATATAAATTATAAAATATCCATCCCCAAGGATATGTGCAAGAATTATTTCTTCTAAATTACCAAACAACACTCAAATAAGTTGTTCTTCTATAAATGCTACTAAACACAGCACCATCACCTTGCTTCTATGCCAAAACCATCGAATTTTATTCCTCGGAATTAATTAAACGCCTATTGGCAGTATTATGGGAATAAAACATCTGTTGAATATTGATATCCGTGGCAGAATAAATTTCTATATATACCTTCTATTCTCGATGATGGTTGTGTGGGTTTGTATAATTTGTTGTTGTTATTGTTGTTGTCGGATCTCTGGATCCTTCTTTACCTCGAACAACACTGATAGTTTCCAGCAATTTATGGGCTCCACCTCCACCCGTCCACCGGCTAGATAGGTATATCTACATACGTAAACAGACCAGAGGAAAAGAAGGCTTGCGATGTAAGGCTTTTTATTGCAACATTCAAAGAGTGATGTAGTGCCACTAAAATAATACTTGACGGTGGCGGTGGCGTTGGTGGCTTGGAATGTATCGATAGTGATCTAGAATCACAATTTTATTATTTTTTTTTTGTTAGTTTTTGCTGTTAGTCCTGTGCCTGTGAAAAGGGAAAGCTTTGGCAAAATCGTTCTGTAACACCAGGGGCAAGAATTTGCATTTTGGAAATAAATTTTTTCAATTCAATCGATTTTGTAGCTTAATAATAACAAAACCATCAATATTTTATTGCAAATTCGTGTTCGCGGGACATAATGATAAATATTTTCTTTTTTTCTTTTGCTAAATGATAGAAATCTAACTACAAAAGGAGTCCTTTAAACGTTTGCCTTTTTCAATGTGATTTAGCTGAATTAAATGATTTGGGAAAAGAAATTTTGTCTTGGTTGTGAACAAAGCGAGATTGCATATTTTTCTAGCTTTTAAAGAAAGCCTTGCCCCAAATATGTATATTCAGCCCTATCACAGAATCCATCGTAATCGAAAGTTTTCTACGAATGGAAAATTATCTATCACAGATTCCATTAGTAGTGGAAAGTCTCCTACGAATTTTGAAATTCCTGGAATTTCATATCACTGAATACGAATGAAACGAAAAATTTGTCATCCTTCTCTACAATATATTTTATTCCTTTCTCAGCCAGAGTGGAATTGGTTATTAATACCGAAAAGAAAATATTTTTCAAGGATGTACACTTAAAATAAATAAATAATTTAATAAAGTTGATGATTTCATAGTTCAAACTCCTATTCCAGCTCCTCCAAACGTATTTGAAAGCTGCACTCTATAAAAAGTTTCCACTTGAAAAATAAAACAAAATTGAATTCTATCTGTATTTTTATATATAAAATGGAGCGGACGCAATATTAAATCATCAATAATTGCACAAATGAATAAATTTGATTGTAAAACTTAAACAAAGTCTACACAAAACTTCCAATAAACAATTTCTAAGTAGAACTAATTGTAAGTCAACCAAATTGAGCCATAATTGTTTCTTTACAGTGATGGTACACGTAGGAAAAAAAAAATCCTAACTCGTAGGGAATTTTGGAAAATGAAACTTTAGGAAAAATATTTATATATATAGTGTTCTGTTTTTGGGTAATTTATTTATATTCCTGGTAAAAATTCTTTTTCCGTACTGAATTTTCACCAGGAAGATTAATAAATGGTTTAAAAAAAAATATTTTCCCAAAGGAAATTTTTTTTTGCGAAAAAATTATTTCAAGTGATTTTTCATAGATTCGTATTTTTTATTTTTAAAATTGTAAGTTAGCACGTTAGAGTGTCCAAAAGAAATTTTCTTCTAATGCGTTTTAATGATCGCTATAAGCAACCAATAACCTAAGAAAATATTCAAAAATTATCAAAAATTCTCTTCTTAACTTGTGTTAATTTCGTTAGTAAAGGGTCCGCCAAATAACTTTTTTTTTTTTTTGAAAATGGCGCAAAACCTCGAGTGTAGCTTCGGCTGTGTGGCACGTAGCGCCGTCCTGTTGAAACCAAATGTTGTAAATATCCTCCTCTTCAATTTTTGTGAACAAAAATTTGTTCAACATGGCCCGATAACGATCGCCATTGACTGTAAGGGCCACTCCTTGCTCATTTTCGAAAAATGGCCCAATTATGCCTCTGGACCAAAATCCGCACCAAACAGTGACTCGTTTTGGGTGTATCGGCTTTTCAATGTATGCGTGCGGGTTTTCTGTGCCCCAAATGCGACAATTTTGCTTGTTTACTACCCGCCAAGATCAAAATGAGCTTCATCTGAAAAGATGATTTTTTTGGCAAAATCGGCATCTTTTCTAAGTCGATCGCAGGCCCACTTAGCGAAGCGTATACACAACCATATTCGTTCAGCGGAAGGATAAAACTTATTATCTGTCAAATCAGACATGAGCTAAGTGTTACCATTCACGAAATAAGCACTTGTTGAAAAAAAAAACGTTAGATGGCGGACCCTTTATAAGGAAAAACGGCCCAGGAAATTTTTTTCATTTGATGTATACTATCACCCTTTGTGTACTTCTCTTAATGATTTGACGTAAGACAGCTGATTTTGAAATTGAGAGCGAGAACGATGAATGAGGCAATGCTTTTTTAGATTTCTCGGATTCTGTGAAGACAATTTATCGTGATTCGTAGCGTAGAAGTCCATTCGCAGATTTGTTACGATGGAGTCTGTGATAGGGCTGATTATTTGTATTTTTAGAAATATGTAGATTCCGGTACTCAAAAAGTCTGGACTGGACTCTGAATTCAAGTAATGTTAATAGATCAAACTTTGCGGGTATAGCAAAAGGATAGCCAAACGATCAAATATATAGTCAAATTATCTGAACTGCCCCAGGGCGGTTTATTATCTCCACTTCTTTTGAATTTAATGGTTAATAAACTTCTAATATTCCTGAATGCCAAGGGATACGGTGTGATTTGATTAATGGATGACTTTGGTTTTGCGTAATATTTCGCAGAATTCTTACAAAATGCGCGAAATGAGTGTCAGACTCGATTACTGTTTCCATTGAAATTTTCAGTGCACATAGGTCAACTCTTGTATTAATAGTTTTTGTTCAAAATTTTGATTTTGGAAATTCATTTTTCATAACAGACTAAAAGAACTTTATTTGTAAATGAAACAAAACAAGAGATTTTGGCAGCATATGTCATTCTGTAAGTGTAACCATTGTTTTTATTTTTTTTTATTTTTTAAGTTGTTTTTTTTTTTTAGAAACGGAATAAACGGGGGAGATAGACCCAACCTACACGTTCTAGCCTTTTATCACACCTTATGCGAATCTCCCTGGTATATAAGGGACCATAGATGAACAGAAGAAAATGGAGCTCTACCATAGTAGGAACAGGAATAGTACTAATCAAGTACACTTTGTGAGTCTCCATTTTTGAAAGACTAAGGTTTCAGAAGTGATAGTGAAAGCCCAGGTTTTAAGTATGTAGTTAGTTAAGGACATCAGCTTTCTCAGACTGTAATTTAGTGATTTATACTACCTCAGACAATAATTGATGGAAATCTGTTATATCAATCGAATGTGTGAAGTTAGCCCCCCTTTTTTTGAATTTGTTACTTTTGAAAATTGTTTCAGGTTGTTCCCGATTTGTTCCATAACAACTTTGAAACTTTTAATACTTAAAATCAAATTTAAGAAACGAAATTCTGGAACAATTAAGAAAAGCCCTAGAGCATCCAGGAACATTTTTTTTTTAATTTTGGATTTATAAAAAGGGGGGCCAGAACAATCATAACATAGGTTATTTTAATTTAAAATGTTTTTCGGCTTAAAATCTTCAATTTTCAATATTTTTGGATGAATCTTTGGAATAATTGGCTTTGGGCTAAAGCACCAATTTGTGTCTTTTGAACAAATTTTAACATAGGAATCCAAAGACTTGGAACAAAAATGTTCAGAACAAATGGAACCATATAGAACAAGTTTCGAAAATTCGATTTTCAAAAAAAGGAGTGCTTGGTCAAAAACCGTTTTTTGGGTCTAAGATTCCAATTTTTGAATAATTTTCAAAAAAAAAAAATCGAGAACAACCTGGAACAATTTTCAAAAATAACAAATTCAAAAAACGAGGGCTAGCTTCACACCGCACTCTCTATCAAACATACATTTGAATTATAAATAACCTATAGCTGAAAGAATATATGAATTTTGGATTATTAAAAATAACAAACATATAGCTATACAAAATACTAGAATTATATAGAAATTGTAAAGAACAAGTGATTGGTGAGTAAAAATAGCCTCGAATACACTAAATGTAACTACTGTTACAAAATTCAAATAAAATGTATTTTGTTTTTATTTTTCTTTAAATAAATTTCACAATATTTTGTGGTCAATTAAAAACTTTTAACTTAACTTAACAATACGAAAATATATTTTGAACAAAATATGACAGAAGGACAAACGATGTGGGTTATAAAGTTTTTTATTATTATTTTTTTTTTTTTCGAAATAACTAAAATCCAAAATCCTTTAACAATGTCGCATTACAACCATGTACACGTAGATGTAGCTACCATTAAATTTAACTGCATTGATAGAATGTTAGAAAGTTTGGTGTTATACAACAGGATATTATGTCATTTATCATGAATGCGCAGTCAAAACTGTGAATGCAAACCACAGGATATAGTTTGATATTTAATGAATAAAATACTAACATCCAGGGCTTAAACTTTTAATGGCTTTATTCAAGTCTCGAAAAATATTTTTGAACTATAAACCATGACATTTCTATTGGTGTTTTAACTTTTTTCAGTAAAATATACCATCGTATTCGCGGCCAGTGGGGTTCTTACATTATGACCCTTTAAACGTTATCTGCCACCAAATTAAGCTTATTCGGATTTAATTAATGATCTAAAAATTGCATATTTGCCATCTGGGAGTTTTTACCTTTCCAGCGATGTGTCGCATGCTAAGTAATTTATTTGATCTTTTTTTGTAAACGCTTGGAGCAAACGTGAAATCGGTTTATTCAATTTGCGGCTGAACTAAGAGCCAAGCAATAGAATAAAATCGACGTTTCTACGCCTTTAAAACAGTGTAGATAATTCTTGGGATCACAGTTTGGAAACATGCGATTTCAACTGTGAAGAAATTCAAATTAAAACAGCTGTTATAGGAATATTCATTGAACTTATTATTTCGGTCACACTGTAAAACTTTTCTCCAAGCTGTTATTTCATACATGATGACTTTAACTTAAGTTTAATAACCAGCGAAAAACATTAAACAAAACGATTGCGATAAAAATATACTTACACCGAGAGATGCATAGCTAAAGGATACTTGTCAGATTAATTACCTCCCATAATAACAATAAACATTTTAGAAGTACCACAATAAACCGTTATATTTATGTACATTTGTATGTATACACTTTATATAGGATAAAAGATAACGACTGTTTTATATATTTAATGAGTATGAATTTACTATAGGTTGATGAATGCATACAATTTTAATACATTTCGCTGAATGTTAGTCATTTTCAGAGTTTTCATTTTTAAAGACCAACGCAACGGTTCTTCTATCATCAAGTCCAATAGTCTGATGTTGGTATAGGTTAAATACCCCTATCGTTGTATTTGTTATAATTTCAGAATTGGTCATTTGACTGCTACTGCTACTGCTATTGCTATACAAGAGTGACAAGGCCGATGAAATGATGAGTACGGTTAAGGGATTTTTTATTATCATCTCAATATTTACCTCAAAAAATACAAAATTATGTTGCTATATTTTCCTATGTTAAAAAACTTAATAACGATGAAAGGTCTATGTGGCTTAAATAATGTCCTATTCATTATTTTTTTGGTTTATTAATGGATGCCACAATGATTTACTGGGCATAAAAGAAAGTGTGGATTATGACATTCGATGATTATTAACAAACTGACGAGGGAAATGGTTGAATTTCTTCAAAAAAACTTTCATTAAAAATTGAAAATCCTTTAAATATTTTTACTTTTAAGTTTTATAAAAATTATAATAAAGTTGAATGTGAATTTTAACTTCGAAATAGAGTTGAATTTGGCAATTTCGAGGGATGTCAGAAGCAAAGAAGAAGGACAGACAATCGCTCGGAGTTTCCATACCGAACACAATGAAGTTTTTCATTTTATTGGATGACTTGAAATTGAGTTTTGCGTTTATCACAGAGGAAGGTATGTCCTGACGCCTTCCAATGCAACATTTTGGTTTTACAGTGAAAATGAAAAAATTTGTCGTTAATGTTGTATTTATAAAACGGCATTGAAAGCAAAAGGCGGTCAGCCATCAGCCGAATAGGGGGAATAACATGTAGCATACGAAAACATGCACGTGCCGTAACTATTCGGACTGGTGGAAGTGTGATCATAGCCTCTTCGCGGCGGCCGCTAGAAACAAGCCTTTAAAAAGGTTTGACTAATATGATCAGGCTGGTTCCACAGGTTGGCAACAGGTTAATTCCCTGTTCCGTTAAACAAGAAGAATTACGAGACCAGCAACAAGCCTCGGAAACGGACTGATCTCACGACGACAACCCACGCAAAGAAAACGGAATAACGATTTACGAATTTTCTTATGGAACGTACGATCGCTCTATAGAGCTCGAGCTGCTCAGCAGCTAGCCGATGCCCTGTCAAAATATAAAGCTGACATAACAGCACTTCAAGAAATAAGATGGACAGGGAATGGTGTTCTACAGAAGAAAGATTATGACTTATACTACAGCTGTCATACAAAACACCATGTGCTCGGGGTAGGCTTCCTAGTCGGCGAAAAAATGAAGTCTGCCATCATCGGCTTTAACGCTATAAGCGAAAGGCTATGCACCCTTCGCGTGCGAGGCAAATTTAAGAACATCAGCCTCATTAACGTTCACGGACCTACGGAGGAGTCCTCAGACGAAGAAAAAGAGACTTACTACGAACAAGTCGAGAGGGCCCTCAATGCCTGTCCAAGGTATGACGTAAAAATCATCCTTGGGGATTTGAATGCAAAAATAGGTCGGGAGCCGGTATTCAGGCATTACGCAGGCACCCATAGTTTGCATGAGAACACTAATGACAATGGACTTCGAGTCTTAGAATTGGCAGCATCGAAAAACATGGTCGTTGCGAGTACCAGGTTCCCGCGTAAAGATATCTACAAAGCCACCTGGGTATCACCTGATGGAGTCACTCGTAACCAAATTGACCACGTGTTGATAGACCGTCGCCACTACTCGAACTTGATGACGGTACGAACGTACCGAGGTGCCAATATCTACTCGGATCACTATCTTGTTGGTATGGTTTTCCGAGGGCGGATTGCCTTGCGAAGACGTATTGCATCCGCCGATCAGGTTCGAATCAACACGGCTGCTCTGCGCAATGAAAACACCAGTAACACCTTTGGTAATGCGTTAGGACTCGCCCTAGAACTGGGTAGAGTAAGTCCTGGAGCCAGTATGCTGGGCGTAGATGAGAAGTGGACACGCCTTAAGAATACTGTCATTAGTACTGCCAACTCCATCTTAGGCAGCAGTCGTAGAAATCGGAATGACTGGTTTGATGATGAATGCAAGCTAGCGACTGAACGTAAGAATGTTGCGTACCGAGCAATGCAACAATCTCATAGAACGCGGGCACGCGAAGACGAATATAAAGAGCTCAGAAGAATTGAAAAACGGCTTCACAGACAGAAAAAATCAGCCTGGGAGAAGAACATAATCTGTGAAATAGAGAAAAGCCGAGAGCGAGGTCCGCACCAGGCGCTACCAATCCGTCCGAAACATGACGCAGTACACACCACGCTGCACATACTGCAAGGACGGAGAGGGAAATCTGATCACCGATCCTCAAAGCATACTGGAGCGATGGGAAGTGTACTTCAATGAATTGCTAAATGGTCAGCTCACTGCAGAAGTGGAGGCTCCACTACTTCAAGAAGAGTACCCTATGTTGCCGCCACCAAGCATAGAAGAGGTTGAGAAGGCTATAGGCCAGCTAAAGAAAAACAAAGCCCCGGGAGCCGATGGTATACCAGCCGAACTATTTCAACACGGTGGGCCAGCTTTACGTCAAGCAATTCATGAGATTATAGTGCACGTGTGGGAGCATGAAGAAATTCCAGAAGACTGGCGAAAAGGTATCATTTGCCCCATACATAAGAAGGGAGATGTCACAACGTGCAGCAATTATAGAGGTATCACGTTGTTGAGTACCGCCTATAAGATACTCTCCTCTATCCTGCAAGACCGGATAACCCCATACGCTAAAACCATCATCGGACAATATCAGTGTGGTTTCATTCCAGGCAAATCAACAACTGATCAGATCTTTACCCTTAGGCAGGCGATGTAAAAATGTCTAGAATTTAACATCCCAACATACCACCTGTTTATAGACTTTAAGGCCGCCTACGATAGCATAGCCAGGGTAGAACTTTACAAAGCCATGAGAGAATTCGGCATCCCAAATAAATTGACACGACTATGTAGGTTGACCATGACCAACGTAACAAGCCAAGTAAAAATAGCTATCCAAACCAATCAACATCTTTAATGGACTCCGACAAGGGGATGGTTTGGCCTGCCCTCCTCTTCAACCTGGCGTTGGAGAAAGCAATCCGTGACTCTGGCACGGCAACAAGAGGGACCATCGTTAACAGGTCCAGCCAGATACTGGCTTACGCAGACGACATCGACATCATCGGAAGAACTGAGCAAGCTGTACATGATTCCTTCATCCAGATCGAGCAGGCGGCACAAAATCTGGGGCTGCACATTAGTGAAGGTAAAACAAAGTACATGGTGGCGTCGAATGCGAGAGGAACAGTTGGTCAAACAATCAAGGTAGCGGAGCACGAATTTGAAGTGGTGCAATCCTTTAAATACCTTGGGTCAATAGTAGCAGCCGATAACAATATAGAAGAAGAAATACGCGGGCGGCTTCTCAAATCCAACAGAGCCTACTATAGTCTGTCAAAGCTCTTCAAATCCAGAAATCTCACCATAACTTCAAAACTGCTGCTGTACAGGACCATGGTCCTGCCAGTACTCACATATGGATCCGAGACTTGGGTACTTAGCAAAAGGCACTCCGACCTCTTAGCCGCGTTCGAGAGAAAAGTCTTAAGGAGAATTGTTGGCCCCATATGTGAGGAAGGACGATTCCGGAGACGGTACAATCATGAATTGTACGCAATCTACCTTGAAGCAGATATCGTGGTGGGCAGGGCACCTAGCTCGCATGAGCGAAGAGGAACCTGCTCGGAAAGTTCTTTGTGGTACATTCTATGGTAGACGACAGCGTGGTAGACCATGCTTGCGCTGGAGAGATGGCGTAGACCAGGACGCCCGGAGCCTTGGGGTGCGCAACTGGATGGCGGCGGCTCGAGACCGGGATGGGTGGAGAGACTTGTTGAAGGAGGCCAGGACCGGACCCCGGTTGTCTAGCCGACGATGATGATGATTGAAAGCAAAAATACCTATGCTTTAATTCTGTTGAGCTTTGTCTAGTAATGAAAAAATGACTTCTAACAAAAAAGATAACGTTTTGGTCTTGGTGCTCTCGAAAAATGTATGCTTTTTTGTGGATGCAGTAACAACCTCGTAGGAAGGACGCATTTATAACTTCAAACATAAATCCTTTGCAAATATCTGAGGCCTTCCAATTGAAATGGTTTGTCAAATTTTGGAATTTCAAAGGACGAGTCACATGTCCGCTGTATCATTTGTCAAAGTTTTTTTTTTTTAGAAGCCGAAAAACGGGATAATTGTATAATGTATATGCACGACTCACAAATTGTCAGAATTTCTTTGCTAAAGCTGGCGAAATTGTGTACAAAATCTCTCATCCCTATAAAGACAGCAACATGTTGTTAGTTTACTATGTTCGAGTTGATTTTACTCGTCTGCTAGCTGATGGTTCTATTACAAATTTTTTGATGCCACCAAACCAACAATTTTTCTCACCAAAATGGAATAAGAATTAAAACAACATGTCCAATTGTGTAAATCTGGGCCTATTTTCTTGCCATTTGTGAGTTCATAATTTTAATGGCCTACAGTCCGCCAATATTTTGTGACAAAAAACTGAAGATTATCAGTATATTAATGACATTTAAATATTGGCAATAGATTTTCATTTAATGATTTTTTTCAAATTAAAACAAATCACAAACAAAAAATTAACTTATTGATGCCGAATTCGCTTAAGTGACAAAATGATTTTATTTCGGCTATATTTTGCCATTTTTTTGTTGTCACAATCATTTCTTTTGAAAACAAAAATTGGGTACAAAACGGCAGATTCAGTTAGTCGCGAAAGTGTAACATAATACTTTATTGGCTGTTTTCCAGCGTTTGGAGTATTATAAAGTGGCCATTAATTGTCTAATGATCGATTTCATGAAGCCCTTTTACCTGTTTAAAAGTCTTTTAAATATTTAAATGACGTTTGTTCCATACAAAATACGTCATTTAAAAATTTAAAAGCCGGTAAAATATTTGTGAAACCGAGCATAAGTATGCAAATGATTGTCATAAATTAATTGATTTTGATTTTTCTGACAAAAGTTATGCCATTTTATCATTCGTATAGAATTTGGACCCAGTTTCATTGAATAAAATTCTACTTTTTTAAAAAAGCTCTATTTTTTTGTTACCTATTTGTATGAATTTAAGGACTAAAACATGAACTGCAGCTCAGTTGCTATTACAGGAGAAAATACAAACATTTTGTGTATGAGTGCTGTGAACCACGGTTAATATATGTGTAAATATCAACGTTTGTCCAAGCGCAGTTTTGAGGATCCATATTTGGATCGGTATATGCGAAGTCGTCCATATGTTGTTGACTACGTGCACGGATCCAAAACCGACAAGTATGGCTACATTGCTATCACTAAATGTACCCAATATCCCATTTTGCAAATTTTCGTAACGTAAAGTGCTACAACGTTAAGTGTGACGTCGTAACGTCGCACAGAATAGTATTCACGTTTTAATTTCAAAAACTCTTATAATTATGCAGATGACAATTGTGCGCACATCCCAATAAACTGTCGTTGGACTGTCGAGCCATATTAAGGAAAAATACGGTACAAATCCAAAAACACCCTTTTTCTAATTATTATGTGAATTTTTCGCTAAAACTTGAGCTACACAGTTTAATTGCAGACATACTGGACAAATACAAAGTTCAGTCATAATCTTTGGAACTTGTTTCAAGAAATCTTGAAAAAAAATCCAAACTCATTATAATGGGAGTTAAGGCTTAACTACATAAGCCAAAAAAGTGAAAAAGTACAAAAGTGAAAATTTTCAAACTCATTTTGGAATAGTTTTTCTGACTGGAAAACTTAAAAAAATGATGCAGAAAGATTAAATTTTGGTTAAAAAAAAAATTGTGTATTCTTCTTCACAAAACAACTGCGCTAGCGGGAAAAAAATATTTTTACTTTTGTACAAAAGTACTTTTTGGCTTATGTAGTTAAGCCTTTACTCTTCGTACCTGTTTTCTCTTTGCCCCAAAAGTGTCTATTTTTTTAAGTTTTTGTTTTTAAAGGTCTGAATAGCCACTTTTCATATTTTTCGAAAAAAAAAATATTTCGAAAAATGAGGATCAAAAGAATCCTGCACAAATTTTTAAATATATATATTTTTCGTTTTTTTTTTTTAATGTTATCTTTTTTTTGTCAATTTTTTAATTTTTAAAGATGAAAATCTTTTGTTTCTAGTTTAAAAAGATGGGCATTGCGGAAAACTCAATTGTTTAAAATCGCTCTAACTCATCAAAAAATCAACAAAATATTTCTAAAAATAAGCAATTTTAGGTACTTTGCCTATCTTATAATACTGAAAATCAAGGTGTAAATAATAAATTTATAAGAATTATAAAAAATATATACACGAATGCCACATCTAGAATTTCTGTGGAAAACATGGGAAGGCAATTCCAGATTAGTAGGGGTGTAAGACAAGGTGATCCTCTATCGCCAGCATTTTTTTGTGCGGTACTTGAGGACATATTTCGAAAACTAGATTTGGAATCTTTAGGACTGAAAATAGATTAAGAGTTCCTAAATAATTTAAGATTTGCAGACGATATTGTTTTACTAGCGCCATCATATCAACGAAGGGAAATCTTTGTAAACGGAAAAGAGATAGAATATGTCGATAACTATATCTACCTTGGGCAAACAATTTCAATGCAAAACAGAGAAGATAAAGAAATAGACAGAAGAATTACCAACAGCTGGAAAAAATTTTGGAAGCACAAACATATTTTCGATTCAAAACTTGACAAAAAATCCAGAAAATATCTTTTCGATTGATCAATCTTACCTGTCATGACGTATGGATCCCAAATATGGAACATGTCAGCTAAATCAGCACAAAAGCTTGCTACTACACAAAGAGCTATGGAAAGGTCAATCTTACAACTATCCAGAAGACAACGAATCCGAAACGAAATTGTACGGAGCACGACGGATTTTGTAGACGTGATCGAGACAGCAAAAAACAAAAATGGAACTGGGCAGGTCACGTAGCTAGGATGAGTGACAATCGCTGGACTCGGAGATGTACAAACTGGATACCTAGGGACAACTCACGAAGAATAGGAAGGCCGATTAAACGTTGGAGAGACGACATCGCCCGACAAAATAGCAGTTGGGAGAGAGTTGCCAGAGACAAAGTAGCGTGGAAAAATTTGGGGGAGACTTATATCCACATGTAATTTATTTTAAACTTGATTTAAATTACCTAATTATACATTTGTTTTTAAATTGAATTTAATTATTTATAATAGTAGAACTTTTTTATATTTTTTTTTCTTTCCAAAAATTGAATGCATATATGTAAAATTGGATGAATAAAGCTTATAATAATAATAATAATAATACTGAAAAAAGAAGACATTTTCATCTTTCAAAATTTAAAAATTAAAAAAAAAACAAGATTAAATTAAAAACCAATATTTTTAATTTTGGTAAAAAAAGTTAAAAGACCGTCAGTACGCAGTACCTTATATTAAAAAAGTGGCTTGATAAAAGTATTAGTTAAAAATGAAAAAAAAACATTTTTTTTTTAAGGTTAGAGTTTTTGCCAACTTTTTCGAAAAATGTGAGTGGTCAAGAGCGGTCACTTCGCAAGGGTAAGCTTCGCATAAAAGTTACAAAGAAAAATAATATTTTTTGATTTTTTGCAATCGAATAGTACTTTTTTGGGTTTTAACTCACTTCACGTTATGAAAGGCTAAATTTGTAAAAATATGATCCTCTTAGTCCAACCTTTATTGCTTTCACAACACAGAAAGAATTTTGTATTTGAAAACCACTATTTTATTTATATTCCATTTCAGTCCATAAATAGCACAGAATTTTCGAAATCGGATACCACTTTTCGTTTTAACTCCATTTCACCCTATAAATACCAACTTTTTGAAAACAAATATTCCTTAAGCCATCAACTCCAAATAACCGTTCAAACACAAAAAGAATTTCTTCAAACGGAAATTTTTATTTTTACCCCATTTCACGCAACAAATCAGAGATCATTAAAATCCGTCCATCCGTTCTTTAGTTATAAATGGTGTAACTATTAACCGACTTTAATATAATTAGAAGCGGGCTGACAGTACTTCAGAACAAAAGTTGGAATTCCATCAGGATTCAAGCTAGATTTTAATTTTGAGATAGGTACCATTTAAATGAAACCCGCAAGTAACAGCTTAACCTTAGCTATACCTAGCACACAAAAATGTTTCTAGTACAAAAATTTGCTTGATTTTAAGAACATTTTGGTCACATAATGTTTATGCAAAAAATCAAAAATAAAAAGTGCAGCATTCTACCTACAAACATAAGCACACAATAGCTTCTTTTCGCACATGCATCAGTTGTACCTTGTACCCTTTGCTCATAATTATTCTTACGGCATGAACAGCGCGCGTTGACGTTGTCGCACAAGGTTTTATAAATGAATTTTCAACAAGGATAATGCTTGCCAATGGCGTTACAAAACCAAAAAAAAAAAACCAAAACCGAAACCGAAAAAAACCCATAGCAAGCACGATTTTCACGGTTGTCGACGAATGTTTCATGTTTATCCCCAAACAAGGACGTGTCGCTATAGGATTCTTGTAAGTTAGCCTTTTCGTATTCCCTAAGGTTGGTTACAGTTTTTTTTTTTTTTTTGAATTTGCAGGACAAAACTGTTTTGCAGTGGGTATGTCCTGTTCCCTATCTAGATATCTGCTGCTGCAGTGGTATTGCATTAACATCCTCCACATGACATTCTAATGATGTTTCTAGGCAAAATATTGTTATGTAAAGATGACAACATCAGGTGGTGTATCTGTATAATACCTGTGTACCTGTACATTGCATATATGCACCATGGTACAATTTGCATCTACAGTACAGCTTTTATTTTTTCTGTCATCGCTCCTGCATATGGAAAAAATTGCACGTCCACAAGTTTGTGGTTTCAACAGCAAGTGGCTAGCGCTATTTTTTTTTATTAAAGCAACAAGAGGTAGAATTTAATTTATTTTGGCTTGAAGTTTGCTTGTGGTTGGCGTTTATTTTGTTCCTACTTAACGCCCGTTGGCATTTCATTTTACTGGCTGTTAATTGGTCTTTTTTTCATCATCTCATTTCTCATTAATTAAGCATGAAAAAGGTATTAACAATTTGGTAGAAATTTGAGGACCTCATCATAGAGCTATCATATTTTATTTAAAAGAATATAATTTTCGATTCACTTTTGATTCGGGTAGAAATAAAATGAAAGACTGAGTCGAACGTACCTATACTATACTTGATCTAATATCTTGTTCCAGTGGGTTTGAGTTTTAGAGATTTTAACTATAAGAGTAAAAACATATATAAAGGGTGTTTTTTTTTAGTTGTGTGGTTTTCAATAAGAAATAAAACGCATATAATTTAATGTTATGGCCAAGAATTTAGCTTTATTATAAAGATAAGGGTTTGCCATTATGTTTTAAAAATGATTTCGGGCAAGTGGCCGCAGCAGCTAGCTCGAATAAATACCAGCCGAGAGGCCCAATTTTCGACCACTTTTTGCAGCAATTGGGGCCGTATATCAGCAATATAACGCACCGAATATTCTCTTCCAAGGGGTCATTCGTCTAGGGCTTATCCGCGTAGACAAGCGCCTTCATATAACCCCACAAAAAATAGTCCATCAGCGGTGTTGAATCGCACGATCTTGGAGGCCGCGCCACAGGCCCACGACGCGACATAATGCGCTCACCAAAAGTTTCCTTCAATAAATTGATTGTTTCGTTGGCTGTATGGCATCTAGCGCCGTGTTGTTGGAACCAAAGGTCGTTCACATCAACATCCTTCAATTCAGGCACGAAAAAGTCATTAATCATGGCTCTATAGCGTTCCCCATTGACTGTAACATTATGGCCGGCTTCGTTTTTGAAGAAATATGGACCAATGATTCCCTCTGCCCATAGAGCACACCAAACAGTGACTTTTTTTAGGATGTAAACAATAATCCACAACAATGGCTTGTGGATTATGATCACTCCTAATACAACAATTTTGCTTATTAACATACCCATTCAACCAAAAATGAGCTTCATCGAATATTGGACGCAGCGAACCGAACCATTATTTTTGTAATAAATTTTCACGATTTGCAAACTTTGTTCAGGAGTAGGTCTATTCATTATGAAATGGCAAACCAAACCGAGCATAAATCAAGTGACAGCTGTCAAAAAGACCAACTCCGAAAAAAGTATTGCCAAATTGAAAACCACACTTCAAAAAAAAAAAACACCCTTTATAAAGGGTCCGCCATCTAACGTTTTTTTTTTCAACTAGTGCTTATTTCGTGAATGGTAACACTTAGCTCATGTCTGATTTGACAGATAATTAGTTTTATCCTTCTGCTGAACGAATATGGTTGTGTATACGCTTCGCTAAGTGGGGCTGCGATCGACTTAGAGAAGATGCCGATTTTTCCAAAAATCATTTTTTCAGATGAAGCTCATTTTGATCTTGGCGGGTAGTAAACAAGCAAAATTGTCGCATTTGGGGCACAAAAAACCCGCACGCATACATTGAAAAGCCGATACACCCAAAACGAGTCACTGTTTGGTGCGGATTTTGGTCCAGAGGCATAATTGGGCCATTTTTTCGAAAATGAGCAAGGAGTGGCCCTTACAGTCAATGGCGATCGTTATCAGCCGATGTTGAACGAATTTTTGTTCACAAAAATTGAAGAGGAGGATATTGGCAACATATGGTTTCAACAGGACGGCGCTGCGTGCCACACAGCCGAAACTACACTCGATGTTTTGCGCCATTTTCAAAAGAAAAAAAAGAAGTTATTTGGCGGACCCTTTATATACCTACAATACGTATACGCGATAAAACTAAGTTGTATGTAATCCAGACAGAACTAAATTTAGCCGCGAAAACTTTACGAAAACAGTCGTGATCGTGAACTTGTCGTATAATTTTCAACCTTTGAATAATACATCCATGAGATGTGAGTGTCTGTCGGTAAAGACATTTTATTCAAATGCCCATAACTCGTACCAAAACTCCCCTAACATTTACATCAGGACCTATTTACCTGAATGGGTACCTACAACGTTGGCTTGTTCTTTTTTGTAAGCTTTCAGATAAAATTAACTGGAAAGAATAAAATTATCGCTTCAAGTTTTTTTGATTTGTTTTTGTGTTTTTGTATGTTTGTGTCTTTGTTTTATGATTGCTCAGATTAAATTATATTCACATCTTTTAGCAACTCATGTGCCTTTGTATAGACGGTACAGATTATATGCGTTTATGTTCCATTGGGGCTCAAATTGACTTTAATAGTCAACAAGGGAAAGGATGATATCCAACCATGCTAACACATCCCATGAGAGCGCACAAGATGGAAGATTTATATTATAAATCACATGCTGACAACGTTATTAAATCCTATAATACGAGTGTTAAGTGTCAAATCAAATTGTTAATACTGGATGCTGGAACACGCTGCTTGGATGGTTTAACATATGATTATTTTTATTGATTTTGCAGAAGCTGGAAAAGAGGATGAAAATGTAGGATATTAAGATTGTGGGAAATTTGTAAGGCTACGCAATAGGCATTAATAAAATGATGTGACATGTATCTGCAGAGTGGGCTAAATAAAACCAACCGACGTTTAACAGGAATAACTTTTTTGTTTTTAGATATTTTTTTTTATTATGTTTCAGACATAAGGATTGAGATATTTTATAATGGAATACTATACACGTTCGCACAGCGAGAAAAAACTGTTCAATTATTTTTGTAATTTGGCCGGTCAATAATTTACACAAATTTACACATTTTTAAGTGTTAAAAATGTTCCAACAGCTGTGACAATTCCCCGTGTGGTGACCAAATTTGAGCGATATGGGAATGTTAGAGATGTTATCTACAAAGTACGGGCAGACCTCGTTATAGAGAGATTAGATGAATCTTTATTAACAAGGAAACATACATAATATATACACAATTTTCAATAATATATTAAAGCATGGCTATAAGCCGTCTGCCGCTTTCTTAAATTTACTTTAAGAGATTACAAAATTTATTAAAAGTATTTTAGTTATTTAAAAAAAAATCAATAAAATAAAGTAACAAAATTATATCAACATATGTCATAAAAATTGTTTTTTTTTAATTTATATAAAAAAAAACTAAATTTAAAGGAAATTGTATATCTTTGCTCTTTTTATCCAGTTTTTAATTAAAAAAAAAGAAAGTAAGGACTTTATTTAAGAAGTTTACTTGAAATTTAATATTTCACCTGTGTTAGGTTGAAAAATTGCAACATCTTTTATAAATAGGCTTTTAGTTTAGCTAAAACAAAAAAAAGGGCTAGTGTTTATTTCAACTGTGAAAATGGGCTTTTAGTTTAGCTAAAACAAAAATTATATGTGTGTATTACTCACGACAAATTCAAATATGTATTTCGGTAGTTCTTTGCATACGAAATATATTGTGCAAGCACATTCTCCATTCAGAACACCACCACATTCCTCGAACGACAGATAACTCTTTCTAAAATAAAGTCTGCGTATTTCTTGTAACATAGGACAAACTGCTAAGAAATGGAAGACGTTTTCATTTTGGTTTAAATTGCACAGAGAACAAAAAGGGTTAATGTCTGTTCGATATGGTCTGCAATTAAGTTCGAGAATTTCCGTTCTGATTTAAAATATAAGACTCATGTCTGATATAGAGATATCATTTCTAACGTAATTTCCGTCACCCAAATTAAAATTTAAATTCCTGTATAAAGCCCTAGAGGTTGACTCCCTATAGCTCTATCAAGGTTGATCTGATACATTTTCTCGTCTACTAATGAAATAAGATCATACAAAATATTTTGCCAATCTGAGACATTGTTGGCACTCAAATTCAATGTAACACGATGTTCCAAAGCAAGTTGTTGCCAATTTTTAAAGGGAGTATAACCACATTGAAGGGAAACAAGTAATATTATTTTGTGTAAGTTGTTATCAGGCCTTTTCATAACTTTAGAAATAGACGATCAGCTTAAAATATCCAGGGCCCTATTTCATAAACATTTGACAATTGCGACAGGTAAAAATTTGTTAATTTACAAATTGACAATTGTCAAAATCGTTCCATAAGCAATTTGACAATTTTGTTCAAATATCGGAAAATACCTGACAATGGCTAGGGTAAATGAAAATCTTGTATATGTAAGCTCTGCTGGCGTTTTTATTTTTTAAATCATCAACCAGCCTATAAAATTGAATCGATAAATATCGTGCATACAAAATATCTCATTGCTAATTTGAGCTAAACAATGGTGAATAAAAGTAAACGGACAAGAATCTTAGGTGAATATATACAAAAAAAAAATTGTATCGTGTGAGAGTGCATTGCAAATATTTCAGAGTCAAGAAGAACAAAAAAATAGTAATTTCAACAAACCTAAAAATAACTACAATTTAAAATCGTCAATCTACGCTCAAAGAAAACAAACATTACTGACATTACTTTTCTTCAAATGAAATCTCTAGTGCAGCTCTATTTTAATTTATGCAACGCAGTTACATATTTGAGTTCATTTTCCGTTGGTTGAGAACTAAAGAAATTTTTTTTAATTAAATTTAAAGTCGAAAAAGTCTGCCCGAAAAAAAAATATTTTAATTAAATAGTTTTAAATAAATAATTTAATATAAGTGGTTTCGAAAGTTGGTTTTTGTGTGATAACACACTTGCGAGGCTAACGCACCATCATATTAATAAAAAAGCTTTTGAATGAAACAATAACCACTTACTTGAGTGAGATACCACAAAGTCATTACAGACTGGAATTACAGCTATTTCATGACTGCCAGCCCGATCATAAGACTCCTTTTAGTGGTGCTAAGTCTATTACGTTCAATTTTAATTTCAAAAAATTTTTGCCCAGCGGGGACTTGAACATAGACTAAGCGTCTTCAGCGCCGTTGCACTTCGCATTGCGCTATCGAAGCCACGTGATCAGGTCCGACCCAATTTAGGTTTTATTGTTTGACCATTGCATTTGACAGGTTGGTTGTAGTACATGCGATTTCTTTCTTTTTTTCTCCGTACTCGTTTTATAAGCCAAAAATTCATTGGACACATAAGTTCTAATTTTTTTTTTACACAAAATAATGGTGCACAATATTTTTTAAAATGTATTAATCACTATTCATACAAATTTACCAAAATCGGTTGAACCATTTTCGAGAAAAGCGAAAAAGCGCTTTCTATAGACTATAGCTGGTTCAAAGCCCAAAGAAGTTAAATGTTTCCAACTACAATCAAGAGAATTTGCAAATCAGTTGGAAAAATAGCTTAAATAAAACATTTTATAAAAAATTTTAATAAATAATATTATTTGTTTAACTTTTCATTAAGGAAATCGGAAAATCGGTTAAATCCCTGCTAGTTTTTTATATCTGGCTTTGACTGTAGATAGTTTTAGATCAGATATGGCAGCCATTGAAGCTGGTCACTATGCACAAATTATTATTTACATGTATGGATATTAATTTTAATAATATGTATGACCCCGTCATCAAGTTAGAAGTCAGCCCATTTCACAAAACATTCAACATTTGCTGTTTTTTGGATTAAAAAAAGAGGTATAGTAAACCTTTAACTAAGTGCCGAGAGGAGAAGAGGTATAATAATCTATATATAAAAAAATGGATCGTGGTGGGTTCGAATGCTTAAAACTTGAAAACGACTGGACCAAATTGGATACTTCCTTCTACGGGTTTTTTTGTAACTGCTCCGCGAAGGTTTCGAAAAAAATCAGAAAAATCTCAACAGGTGGCGCTGTAGGCGCAAATTTCGTTTTTCAGTTCAATTCAATTACCGTTCAACAGGTGGCACTGAAGGCGGTTGGGAAATGGCTTTTGGGATATTCTTTTTCAACTTTTGTTATTTGTAGGGTGAAATGGAGTCAAAATAAAATAATTGTCCGATTTAAGAAATTCTTTTTTTGTTTGAAATTTTTTCTTTAAGAAATGGCTTTGAGGATGTTCTTTTTTCAAATTTTGCTATTTGTAGGGTGAATTTGGGAAAAATAAAATAGTTCAAATTTCGTTATTTTTAGGGGACTGTCCGATTTAAACAGTTCTTTTTGATGTGTAAACATCTATGCTGGCGGTAGAGTCAAAAAAACGTGATCGCTCGTGTGCAACGTTACGGTGTGCAACGTTACGATCTGCATACTAGGATGAGTGCGTTCAGTGAAAAAAATCTTAAGATCCCCTTCAAGCAAAAACAAGTTCGTTTTGGATCCGCGCACGTTGATGTTTACACATATTAACCGTGAGTCCTGGCATTCACACAATTTTTTTTTAAAAGTTTTTTTTAGGAAATGTGGGGTGAAATGGGGCAAAAATAAAAAAGTCTGGTTTAGGAAATTCTTTTTAGTTTAAAATTTTTTTCTTAGGAAATAGCTTTAGGAATATTATTTAAAAAAAAATTTTTAGGGAGTAAAAATAAAAAAAAAATCGGGTTAAGAAAATTATTTGGTAGATGACCTTAGGGATTTTTTTTTTAGAAAATTAGCATTTATAGGGTGAAATGGGGTAAATATGAAAAGTGAAATCTCTTTTCAAAAATTCTTTTTATGTTTGAGAGGTTATTTAAAAAAAAAATTATTATAGAGTGCAATGGGATAAAAACAAACAAAAAGTGTTTTTCGGTTGAGAAAATTATTTCTGTGTTTTGAAAGTTATTAAGGTTGGACATAACACGAAGTAGGTTAAAACCCATAAAGTAGTATTCGCTAACAAAAATTATAGCTTAAATATTTATTTATATTTTCTTTTGTAGTTTGTATGCGAAGCTTAGGTTTGTCTAACCGTGCGAAACCGGGCGGGCCAGCTTGTTATATTCATATAAATAAATACAAATACTGAAAATAAAGCTTTTGAATATTCCCAAAAACTTAATAATGGTAATTGAAATCACTTTGTTTAATAACATTAATAGTGTGGTATTTATTTAATTACCTATTGGTCAAAGCTTTTTCCCTAAACATTATTTGACTATTCTATCTATTTGCTTTGTGGGCGTAGAGCTTTACCAGATATTGGTGAAATGAATTTTTATGAAATCCTAATGTGCACACATTAAGGTTTTGGTGAACGTGTGAACCACACACAGCAAGGCAAATATAATTGACAGAAATAAATGTATGTACATTAATTACGTGGCTAATCAGTGCTCTCTCGTTAAAATGATTTGCATTTTTAATTTTAAATATTTTTTTTTATTTTTCGTTAAATTTGTGTTCGTGTATAGCAAACATTATTGTGAAACTTCTCTGATCTCGAGAAGTTCATTTGTTCTTTCGTACGTAGGTAAAAGCTTAAAATTGTCAAATTTTACAAAAGCATTAATAATTAAGTTGTTTTTTGTTGTAGAAAATGATCTTTTATGAAATACGAACTTTAATGTGGTTTTCCAGTCAACCATTTCAGATTTGGGGGTCAGATTCCAGATCAATCGTGGTAACTAGAACGAATCGCGATTGATCCTTTTTTTTGTAAAGGTGTAGGTGATTTGTCTGTGTTTACTGATGTAAGTAGTGATAGTATATGTAGGGAAAAATTCCTACAAGTATTTTTTTCCTAGGGAACAGTTTTTTCTTTAATACAAAAATATTATATTTGGCTTTATTTTCTTGATGAAACTGGTGAAAAAATGCGTAAGAAAAAATTCTTACAAAATGTTTTTTTTTTTCAAATTATAAAAGAACATTTTTGTGTTTAAATTATAATTAATTTCAACTACGCGAATACTTTCACCTGTCTTAATTTATTGAAATGGAGATTAATGAGAGAACCCACACTGGCGCTATGCAAATCTTTGAACATTGTTCAGTCGTCGCATATTGGCGCGAAGGTTTAGCGCCGGTTTGGGAGCCTTTATTGATTTGTTTCATAATAAAAAACTCAAAAGTGGGACTGACTTTTGATCTTGAAATTATTAATATCCTGAGGCCATTTTGAAATTATGACAAAATATAAGAAAGAAAAGATTTACGCATTCTTTTCTTGACTTCATTTAAATGAATGTGATATTGTACATTATTTTGTTCAATCAAATTGAAATCAAAAAATAGAATACAAATTAGGGAATTTTTTGTTCCCTAGCAGGAATTTTATTTTGTTGGTATACTATCACTGCTTTATAACATGGATGATTTGGCCATCGGACGGATCCATATATCCACAGGAATCCCGTCCATCCAAAATCCAAATCAAAGGAGAAGCTATCGGTCGATGGTGAGGAAGAAGACAATGAACATGAAACAAGGTCACTACATAAGGATTACTATGGAATTTTAATAAAAAATAATTTTATTTTCACAAAAATCAATGGACTAACCCATACATGTTTCCACAATGCCTTTCATTCCATATGAAACATTTATCCAATTTAATCACTAATTGACTCCGAACTCAAGAAGTCAATGGTTAACGGTTATGAGGACAATAAAGACAAAAATTTCACTAATTAAACTTCATTATTTGTATTTATTTTATAAAACAAATGCCTTATCAAAAGTAAACAATGCTGACGAGGAGAGGACGACGTTTAGAAATGTCAATTTGGTTTGTGTACAAGTGTGTGTGAAAGTATGTGTAAATCTGCCAATAAATCGAGATTTGAAAGATCAATCGAGAAAAAAAACAGACCACGAAAAAAATCAATTTTTTTGGTTGTAAGGAACGTAAAATCTGAAAAAGATCGAGTTGACCCCCATAAAAATCAATTTTTTTGGTTGTTTGGAAAACCACATAAGACACTCTGTGTGCTATTCAGTTCTTAAATAAAAAGCAAAAATTAAATCTAATCTTTTTATGTTGTGCATTATAAATCAACCGTTTGCAAACGAAGAAAACACCCCGAAGATAAAATTTTTTTTTTGAAAAAAAAATGCTACATCCTCGGTTCCATACACTGCACACGTGCTCCAGACAGAGATTGCGGTCGATTTGATTTAACATCAACTGCAACCTACCATCAAGTTTAAATCATTTCAAAAGGATATATGCGTATATGGAAAATGGAATCCTTTGAATAATAGTAATCTCTCTTTGTGGTAAAAGCATTAACCTAAACATGGAATAGATAAGAAAAATAATTCAATGTGAGATGAAGATATATATGAAATGAACGTGGATCATGCTTATACCAAAACGGCGGCGCCGGGCGAGTACTCTTATATGTTGCTGGGGTATTTTTTCTATTTGCTTTGAAGAATCACTGATAGAATTCATAATAATGTTTGTTCTTAAAGTGAACAGATTTCCATTACCATTAAAGGCAGTAACATAAGCTTTTAAAAATTGAACTTGAAAACAGAGTAGGAACTTGAAACAAGTTTTTACTTCGAAGGCAGGTGTTGGAAAATCTTGTACTAAAAGCGTACTATGGGACGAAACGAATCAAACCATCTCAAATATTAATAGATATTTTGTTTTTCAATATTTTTTTTTAAATTTAGCACACATAGGTATACAACAATAAATGGTATATCAGATTATTAAAACATCATAATTGGAAATTTTCTTTTTTTTTTTTAAAGAAAGTAAAACACAAAAGTCTTAGATTTGTTTTTGAAATCTAGTTGTGTAAAAGTTATACAGGGTCTTTCATTAAATGCTTCCTATCTTCAAACTTAAATAAAACAAAGTGTGTGTGTGAGATATCATCGAAATTTTGTATTCGTTTGTAAGGCTTATCGATGCCATTAAGTATTTCATATAACTTTGTTCAAATGTCAGCCACGGCTTCTGTGGGGGCGCGCATCCTAAATGTCCAGTTTTCTGTGACACTGGCGCATCGTTGTCCGAACAGAACACTCATTTTGATAAAACAATAGGTATTATCATTTGCACAACAGCATGTGCGTTATATCTGTTCATGGTGATTTGGCAAAACAGACTGAATAAATGACTGACAGATGTAGCTGCAACAATATAACCGCTATCAACTGTCAAAGTTTGAAACACAGATTACCCATAGGAAGATGAGAATCCCCGGCAGCCATTTTAATTTGCCTACAAGCTTGAACTGTCAGATATCAAATAAAAATGAGAATGTGTATATAAAACCTCACACATCGAAAGTAGGGATCTACACACACCTGGTTAAATTGTTCACATCTATTCATCGACGCGGGATGAAATTACAAATACAATAATGTAAACAAATGGGTTTTGGAGGGTGAAACGTACGAAAGATTCTCATCTTCATGTGGCTAATCTGTGGTTTGAAAGTCCCTATTCGAGACCCTTAAGAATGGACAAATATTTCATCAATTTCTATGAATTTTTAGATTTTTTTTTCTACATTCTACTAATGCTGAAAAGCTATTCAGTGCAATAATCTTATTCTAAAAACTCCTTTTCATCAAAAAAATGGGATATTATTAATTGATAATTATGGAGAATCCGAGGACCCTAGCGTATCAAAATCCATATCGAAATAAAGGCCTTAAAGATGTCCAGTCGATCAGCAAAAAAAAAAAAAACAATATCTCCTATTCTATGCACTGCACTCCAACCTGATGGCTTTGAATGCTAACGCTTTTTCAATTGATTATTTTTTGTAATTTTATATTGCTAAATTAAAATAATTATAATATTGTAATTAATCAAAAAAATGAAGCACTATCAATTGTGGACAATCCGAGGACCCTGCACCTTCATCAACCTTACGCTTCTGGCATGTTCAAAATGGTATCATAGCTGTCGTAATCTAATTTGCTTCAGAATGATTCCTTTTTCAACCATTGCTAATAGTGCTAACCACGTAATTTTAGTTAACTTAAATTCGCTTTTTTTTGTATCGAAAAAAAAAACATTTTAACAATTTCGGATATTTAAGCATCACTTAGCACCAAACTTTCTTATTCTGGTATAAATAATTTCTACAATAATCGTGATCGGGCAC
Source organism: Leucozona laternaria (assembly GCA_932273885.2). Taxonomy (NCBI): domain Eukaryota; kingdom Metazoa; phylum Arthropoda; class Insecta; order Diptera; family Syrphidae; genus Leucozona; species Leucozona laternaria. Next base: position 93,923,282 of record OW026368.1, read on the forward strand.
TCTGATTTAAATTCTATTAAATATATGTATGTATAGGTACAATACACACATAGCACATTCCTATATATATCCTATCTTCCCTGTAGTGCACATTCAAATTGAACAGAGTATAGATGCGTATTACATTAAACATAATTTGTGCAGTATTCAATTTTATATCTTGTAAAACGTAAACCTTTGCCCAAGTTCTATGAATAACATGTATACCTATTGTACGTATGTCCATATTATTTTATCCCAATTTCATAAATTATGTAATCGTAAATATTATTAAAATAACCAAAGGACGAAATATCCATTTGCAAATGTTATCCTAGGGCTATATATATATACAAAAAAAATACAACAAAAAAAAAAAATACAAAAAAAAAAGAAAGAAAACCAACACAGAAAATGAAACAATGAAAATTCATTCTCATTTGCATATCCTTTCATAGGAAACAAAGGAGAAATAAAAATAAATATAAAAATAACAAAAAATCGGAATAATATCATTTAATATATGAAAATCCGATGGGGTATTTACAAAAAAAAAAAGAAAGAATATTTTGATTACGAAATACATGCACGACTGGATCGAACGAACTTGCTCTTGTGGTTAACAATATTGTGATGCAGACACACAGTGTAGTGTTAGTGGTTGAATAAAGTGAGTTTTTAGTGCTTGTATAGGTAGGTAGGTATACCAATGCCTAAAAAATAATTTCCATGTAAAATAAATACAACAACGATTCCGCTAAACCTCCCCACTAAAAGTTATATCAATTATAACTGTTATAACTGTTATATACATGAGGTAAAAGGTGATATCGGGATTTAATGCGAACAAGTAAGTACAAAAACACACACCTTATATTAAGGCACCTATCTCGCACGAACTTGCTCTTTCGGTTAAAGCCCAGCCGCGCACATGCAACTAAACAGTTTGGTTGCGATTTTGAGCACTATGGGATTATATGAGAGTCCGCGCACATAAATCGGCGGACTCTCATATAATCCCGAGTGCTCAAAATCGAAACCAAACTGTTTAGTTGCATGTGCGCGCCTGGCCAAATACTGTCGTAACCCCACATTGAAGATGCATGATGTATCTATATATTTAAAGAGAAAATATTAAAAGAGTGAAAAGCACTAAAAAAAATAGTTTTTTGTTTGATTTTTTTTTGTTTATAAAAAAATATTTTAAAAAAATTTTAAATGCATTATTGTTAAGACTGATGAGAAACATCAGATTGCAAAACTTTAACAAACTCGGTTCAACCATGGCAAAGATATACGCGAATAACCCAAAAATAAGACCATTTTCTAAAAAAAAACATGGAATACCTAATACCGTTATGTGAACTTTTTTTAGTAAAACCTGAGACGCAGTTTTCTTATAATTGACTCGGTACGAAATTTAATTAAAATCGTTATAGCCGTTTTCGAGAAAATTTGAATAAAGCACCCGTTCTAGATGAGCTAAAACAAAAATTCGAATTTTTCTCTTTAGGGAATCACATAAAAATACTCTGTACCAAATTTGAAGCAAATCAACCCACCCATTTAGGCTCTAGCTCAAATTACAGTGGACGCCAACAGACTGTAGATCGACGCGCAGGACGACATGACGATACCCACTTTTTCGGAATCGGACTCTATCCTCGTAGTGTAAGTTTCGAATCCAACTTCGAATTTTTTTTTAACGAAACCAATACTTGCCCTGTATATATAGAGCAAGTAAAAATGGTGGCAGAAGTACCTATGACCAATCGATTTTTTTTGTTCTTCCTTATTCACAGTTCAAATTCATGGACCGTTTGGCTGTATTAGTTTCCATAATTCAAAAATAAAAATGCCAAGAACAGATGGAATATTCTCAAATGAATAGATCTTCATCGTGTTTATCAATAAAACGTGTTTGCTTGCGGGCAAAAAAGATTCCGAGCACGTTTTTTCATTACATTAATTCTAAAAAATGGTGGTTGGTATTATGTAGGTGTCGATGTGACGATGTGTGTGTTGTTGTACCTATACTACTACTACGTCACCTAAAACACCCACAATTCCTGCATATTCGATTTGAAAGTCTTATAAACAAATCGAAAGACCTCGTGGGTCCTTATTTTTTTTTTTTGTATTTTGTGTTGGTCGAACAATAAGAAAAATCTATGATTAACAGCCTTGAGATATAGGAAGTTATTTTTGTACCCGATAAGCAATTTATTTAAAGATTGTTTTTTTTTTTGTCTCTGAAGTAGGTACATTATGTACATATTTGTAGGCATTTATACGAGTATCATTATCCATTTTAGTTGTATAGGGTTTTCCGTAATGTGTATATAGGTTATATTTTGAGCTTTTAATTTGAGATACCTTCCTACACATCTTAAAAACACCGTAGGCTTCATATATCCACATCTCCATATCCTCAAAATGACTTTTTTTAATTGCTATAAAATAATTAATGAAATTTCCATACGAATTATTGCAACCCATAATCGTTTGAGAATCATTAAAATTGACTTAACCCTTTTGGGTATTTCGATATCGATGACATTTCAAACGTGACTGTCCCGCAACCTCAACACGTTGAGAATAGACACATAGAATTATGTTCAAATATTCTATGATAAACTCAAACCAAAAGGGTTAGAATACAATCATGAAATGGGTAGAAATAATAATTAAAACATCCTGATGACATACCTGTCTTATACACATATAGATATTATTTATTTCATGTGTGATTCCAGAAATGGTGAAGAACGTGCTATGAACAATTAAATGGTTTTATCGATTTCAAAACGCTAAGCCAGTGGGTGGAATGGGTGGAAAGCAATTATTGGAATGTGAACCAAAAATATGGCATTTTATTGCACGTGAACTTTTGGAGTTGAATAAAGATGGGAATGACATTGTTGCTAGTTCAGTCAGTCTGATTGAAAAACCATATTTTTGGCTAAAAAACCAAAACCATGTCGGCCATGTTGTTTTGGTGACATCTGTCAAATCTGTTGTGTATCGTTCAGTTACTGATGCCAAATCACCATACCAAGTTACACGATTAAACAACACGTCCAAATGATAAAACTTTATTAAAAAATTCTCTTGTGTCGTTGTGCCCTTTTTACGGTTTATGGTTGGCCTTCTCAGTAGACTTTTCAACGTTTGGTGGCCGAAATTGAGTCGACTGATTCAGTGAACAATCAGCCAACACCCGTATACGTCAACGAAACGCAAGATCTACCGAAAACATCGCCGATGTTCGTGAGAGTCCGGTCCCGACTTCTTCCAAAACGACGATGTCATTGCCATAAACATCAACAGAGAACGCTTCCGATCGATAATAAACAATTAATTCTAGCCCAAATTGGATGACATGAACGTAAAAGACATGTGGTTCCACACAGCAATAGCCACAATGGACGTTCTGCAAGAATGATTTGAGGGTATGCTAACTCTCGCTAACGAGCTAACGAGAGGTGACTTGAATTGGCCACCAAGATCGTGCGATCTTGTGGGGTTTCATAGAGTCGTAGTTATATGTAAATAAACCACAATCGACTGACTCCTTTAAGGTGAACATAACACAGGCCATCGCTCATAAATTCAGATTGATTTATGCGGAAGAGTTATTGAAAATTGGACCACTCGGATCCGTGCGGCCGCGCCCGTAATAAACCGAGGTGGGCATTTGAATGATGTCATATTCCATACATAATAGCTTGCATGGGCCTTTCGAATAAAAAAGATTTTTGTTAATACCTCACACATAGTTTGTTTTATTCCATTTCAAAATCTACCCGCCTTTATTGAAAAACCTCTTAGCTTTGTTCGACAACTCCTTGGGGATGAGTCTTCTTTTTTTAAATATATACCAATCATATCAAGTTCATGTAGTTTAGAGAATATACTTTCCGTTAAGTCGAATGCCATCGGAATAGATGGTCTCGACCTTAATTTTTAAAAAATAATCTTGCCACTTATACTACCTTATTTAACATTTACCTTTAATACGATTTTCACAACAAGCGTTTTGCCTAAAATTTGGAAAAAAAAACTAAAATTATTCCAGTACCTTACTTCGTTTTTTGTCAAAGGCCTTCGAAAAAATTATGTAGATGCAAATTAATTCGTTTTTAAATTCTTTTCACGTGATTAATCCTATGCAATCTATGGGTTTCCAAAGAAACATAGCTGCATTACAGCTCTCATGACGGTCGTTGATGAGATAAGACTAAATATTGATGAAAATCAAATATCTTTTCTCTTACTGCTTGATTTCTCAAGAGCATTTGATACTGTCGATTACTCTATTCTTTGCCATAAGCTCTGAAACAAGTTTAATTGTTCGTACAATGCAATCAAACTTTTTTATTATAATTTAACTGGTCGAGAACAAGGTGTTTTTATTAATAGTAATTTATCAAATTTATTGCTGTCCCTTCCGGAGTACCACAGTGTTCTATTCTTGAACCCCTCCTGTTTTCCCTATATGTCAATGAACTGCCATCTGTAATTACTAACTCCTCAATTGAACTTAATTCTGACGACGCTCAACTATACATAAGTTGTCCTCTTGGTCTTATTGAAGATTGTGTGTGTCGTATAAATTCCGATCTTGAGAATATTGCTAACTGGTCAACAAAAAATCTTCTTTTATTTACTTAATTCGAATAAGTCTTAGTGTATTGTCATATCAAAAAAAGCTGTGTCCAGTTCCTACTTTCCCACAGTTTTTCTCAATAATTCTCCTCTCGAATATGTCACTACTGCAAACAATCTGGGAATGACGTTCAATAAAACCTTGACTTGGAACAACCACATCAGTTTATCAGTAGGAAAAGTTTACGGAGTTCTTCGCTCCTTATGGGCATCTCAGGACTTCACTCCATTAAAAACTCGAATTGTTCTAGTTAAATCACTCATTATTCCTATATTGATTTACGGATGTGAAGTTTACGGTAAATGTGATGACTTTTGCAAAATAAAATTAAACGTTGCATATAACACCGCTGCTAGATACATTTTTGGCATTCGCAGATATGACAGGACATCACATTTTTCAAAAAAAATATGTTGTATAAAATTTGATAGTTTACTTAAATTCCGGTCATAGCATAGTAATGCTCTTCAACATTATACAAAGCCATTAACCTCCCAGCCCGTTCAATAGAATTACATTCTGTGCTTCCACTAGAACAGCGCAGATTCTAAAACCGCGGTTTTCTTGTTTGACATCCGAGCGTCAGTTCTTCGTGTTTTAAGCACCTCATTTGTGGGATATTCATTCGTTAACAATAGTTTGTCTTAGTGACCTCTTAAAAGATCAACTAGCTTACCAATTTTTGAAATTGTAGTTGAACCTTTTTTGACAAATCCTTAACCTTTTAAATGTCATACTTTTTTCCCAATTTCCCACATACGGGGTGCTATAAGTTCCCGGAGCCAATAGCATTGATTTTAGTCTGTTCAAGAAATGAGAGTTTGATTCATTTATAGGAAAGGGTGTTTTTTTAGACGTGTGGTTTTCAATAAGAAATAAAACGCATATAATTTAATGTTATGGCCTAGAATTTAGCTTTATTATACAGATAAGGATTTGCCATTATGTTTTAAAAATGATTCCGTGCAAGTGGCCGCCGCGGCTGGATCGAATAAATTCCAGCCGAGAGGCCCAATTTTCGACAGCTGCAATTGTTGTCATAAATCAAGTGACAGCTGTCAAAAAGACCAACTCCGAAAAAAATGATTGCCAGGTTGAAAACCACACGTCTAAAAAAACCACCCTTTACATCAGTGAATTATGTCTATTCCGTATTATATAATAAGGAAAGGGAATCCACATGGTAACATACTATTCATTTTGCAGGACTCTTAATAATACGGTTGACTTAACACTGAACCTATTATGGATTTTCAAATAATCGTCAGCAAACGTCAAGCTTCGTCCGGTCGTTGTTTTTGGAGCAACCGTAATGATGACAAGGTGAATGAATGATTCGATCGTCAAATCGAAACTTAATCAAACCAAATCAGCTAAATTAAATTTATGTACCTGTCCTACATATACAAAAAAGCATCGCTTATAAATCGTTAACGCAGACACATCCATTCCAAAATAAATTAAGTTCAGTTGGTGGAAAAATTTAATTAGGTATAGGTAAACTAACAGTGTTAATGCGTTTGTATATAATTTAAGGTGAGTTCGCAGTCCTCGAAGCGTTTCCTGAATCTGCCACTCAAAACTTGATGGTACCTATAATCAAACGATATCCTATCCACAAATGCTAGTTAGTCTAAAAATAAATTAATTACTTTTTTACAAGTCCATTAATGCCAAACGCCAAAGGGACGAATAATAATAATAGCAATAATAATAATCAATCACTCAGACTTCCTCTATCACTCCAGGATTATAAATCCTCGTACTATAATAAAACGAGTTACAATAAAAATTTAATTAGATCCTTCGGAAAAGTTGGAAGAGCGTTAATGAAATAATAATAATGATTGTGGTTTCGTCAATATAAAGACAAGGAGCTTCGGGGTGAAATGATCAACAAGGTGATTTTAATATTTAATTGACAAGGGATTTTTGAAGATTAAGGCGAAGCAAAGGATAATATAAACCCAGTTGGAAGTATAGTGCTAGCTATGCTTGGTAATGAAAAGAATCAACAGGTATTTCCACAAATACTTTCAGTGATTACAAATGGAAATCTGATTTAAAATAATTGATATTTCACTGTCATATCGGAATTATTAAGGCCAAGTTCCAAATTTTAATCACTATATTTACAATTCACATGGACAACAACAATACATTGTAACGAAGCGTTACAATTCTACATACGCCATAATCATTTAGTTTTACATTATACATAGTGAACATGTACCCTAATCATAAATTCTCATCAAAACACAAATTACTGAGCAACCACCTGCAACCTCTACCGGTACCCTAATTATAGAGCTAAACATCCTCATATAAAGCATATGGCACAACTTAACATTTACCCCGTGTAAAATAAGAGACTAGGAAATCTCGTACGATTTTGTAGTTTAAGTTTCATAGTTCGCACTATGTTAGAGCAGCAGATGTTATAAGGCGAGGTAAAGAAAACAACAAAATTCAAATAGTCTTTCTTTCTCGTCCAAGTGTGGGTACTAATCTAATGTATAGAGAATCAAAGATTGGCGGCAACAAAAGCCTTTTTATAGGATGTTCAGTGACAGATAGGCATTGTTTAGCGGAGTTTACTCAGTTGAGAAGCCAATCTAACTTTTTTATAAAATTGTAGGGCATTATATATAACAGACATTATTATTTTATTAATTGGTATTATTTAGTATTATATATTTGTAAGATCCCCCGACCCCGTTTTGTTCCTCTGAGCTCCTCTTCAAGTAGCTCATTGGACAGGTTCTCCTGGGTGAGTTCCACCGCTTTGTTCCTTAGTTAGTGTGCTAGGGACAAGGCTCTATACAGAGTTCCCGACCGTTTAGTTACTTTGGACTCCTCTTCAAGAAGTTCACTGGACAAGGTTCTCCTCCGAGAGTTTCCGACCGTTTCGTTCCCCAGGTTGCGTGCTGGGGACACATTATATGAAATAACGTGTGAGTCATATAGGATAACAAAATATTGTATTATATGAAATACCGTGTTATTTTATCTTAAGAGACAGACTATTGTTAACCAAGTTATATGAAATACCATGTTATAAATTTCGACCAAATAAGAATTTATGAAAATTAAATTAATCAAAGGAAATTAAACTATTTCATTCGGAGTTAAAGACCCTCCAAGCCCAAGTTTTGTTGCTTCTTTGGGATGAACCCTGGACACCGGTGAGCTTACCTCAGCCACGAAGAAAAACCATCACAACATTAATTAAAACACGAAATGTTATTGGTTTTGGACACAAAAGTCACAGCTAAAAAAAAAAACGACTCTAATAAATTGTGTTTTACCACCAGCATCCATCACTTGAAATTCCATTAAATAATTACAGCTCTGACGTCAGCGTTTTTTTATTTTTTTCTTAAGTTTTTTTCCTCCTGTCCATAATCAGTTTATCTTTCAAAACTTATTTTCACAGCTAATTATTTGTGGGGGTTGTGAGAAAAAAAAATAACTTCGTCCTTAAATGGAATGTAAGGATAGAAAGGAATGAACAAACAAATAATTATAAAAGTTCCCTCTCGTACCTATGTACATATATTATATACTCTCTGTCGTAAAACTTGCGTACCATAAATATTATCCTTTCACATTTTCTTTTATGTTTATTTTTTTTGTGTCTTGTTGTGGATGAACAAATAATTAAATTATTAAGAAATAAAGAGTTGATGCTGTTTTATTTTTATTTTTCGTTTGAATTTTAGAATAAAAACAAAAAAAAAAAAAACGTATCGGAAGTAAAAAGCTTGTATAACAGCAAATAATATTGTTGTAACGAAATCAATTTAGTGAGAGGAAATTCATGAGAAGTATCTTCATATAGCTTCCCTCTGATGTCAATTTTATGCTTTTTTGTAGGTACGTATGTCCCTGTTTAGATTGTGACTCACAGGAGCGGTACGAAATTTCAAATTTATAAAATAATTTATAAATTTTCGGTTGTATATTATGTTGTATCGCTTTTCTTTTTAAATTCTGAAATTTATAATCTATCTTTCTTTCTTTTAGTTTGCAGGATTTCAATATTGGGAGTTTTTGCTAATGCAATGATCTCAATATGCGGGATTTCCAAAATAAGATTTCGAAGTACGGTCATTTTTACTAACTTTTACACATTTTGAACTACTTTTCATTCGTTTAATTCAATTAAAAGATTGCATTCATTGACTTCACTTTGAGATATGGTCATATGGCTTAGAATACTAGACGTAGGTGAGATGTTATCATGCAACTTGGGAAAGAGCTTAATGGTGCGGGGCCCAGAGCACGTGGAGACTGGGAATCGAACGCAGTCTTTCGGTGTGACAGTCCTATAAGCACTAACCATGACGCAATTGGTTACTACTTTTTCCATTTTAAGTATATGTTTATTTTGTAGAAAATTGATCGACCATTCTAAAAGGGGAACATAGACTCTTCCTATTCCTACATGCTTAAGCTTGTTGTCATATCTTTATAATTATTTTTGTTCGGATTTACAAGTAAATTGTAGACCCCTCTCCCTCCTGCCAGAATAATAACATGAACATATGACTAGTTGAGACGTTGAGAATGTAAGCTACTAGAACAAATTGGTTCTCCACGAGCTATCACATCAATCATTTTAACTTGCGATATATAGGTAGATAGTATTATATGGCTAGTTATATTTATTGGAAAAAAAAACGAACTGGAGATTTTGATCAAACCTGACATTACAATAATAGGGAAGACGAAAAAAGTGGGTCTCGCTTAGAGTTGGGAATTAAGTCATAAGTTAGTAGATGACCTATGAATTAAAAAAAATTAATTCATAAGCTAGTTAGTGACTTAGGAATTAAACAAAATTTAATTCATAAGCTAATGGGTGCTCTTCAAACAAATTGTATCAATATTGGTGTTTATTTAGATTGTTTATAAACCGCAATTCACTCAAAATTATTTAAAAGCTTCAAAACCACTTTCGTTTAAAATTATTCACTAAAAAATGATTACGAATTTCCAAAGCAGCAACTATGTTTATGAATAACATTTTTTTTAATTGATAAGTAACTTACATACTAGCTTATGAATAAATTTTATTTCAATTCATAAGTGAACCGCTAGCTTGTGAATTTAAACCAAGCTTAAGCTAAGAAGCCTGTCTGTTCAGCAACAGCCTAAACTGATGGATCGATTTTATTTAAACTTAGTACCTAGCGTTTTTTGGACATTCCCCATACGCTTTTTTCATTTTCTAGGACCAAAAATTTCGGTAGGTACCTGTAAGACAAAATTTTTTGGCCATAGAGGAAAATCTTATTTTCCTAAAAATCTGCTCCAAAGAGTTAAAGGCTGCCGTTAAGTAGAAAATGGTTATTAATGGCACCTCCTAAAGAACCATATATTTGATTTTCGCTTTTCTCGAGAATCATTCAACTGATTTTGATAATTTTTTTTTTGAAGAATGATTGATGCACTTTAAATAATATTTTGTACCACAATTTAAAAAAAAAATATATTTTTTGGATTTTTAAAAAAAGTTAGATTTTTTTTTTCAAGCTCAATATTTAATAAACGACTTTGTCGATTTTTATTAAACTTAGCAAAAGCCTTTTCTAGCAGTATCTTAAAGATTTTAGACATAAATTATTCTTATGTCCAAATAAGTTGAAAAACCGTTAAAGAAAATCTTTTTTTTTTTTCAAAAACGACTCCTACGATTTTGGTGCAAAATTTTCTGTGTGCAACAATTAATAAGATTTATCCTTTAAAATTTGTAAACCTTACATTTAAGAATATAAATTAACAGTTCCCCTCATAGCACGGTTTTTTGATGTTCGACTATCTCATTATCTGATTAACCGATTAAAACTAAATTTTGTTATACAGAAGCTTGTAATAAATACAAAAAAAAAAAGTATTTTTTGAAAATTCGATATTTCGAAAGGACGAGACTAGAGACATGCCAATTTATAACAGTTATAACAGTTTTGAAAAAAAACAGACTTGAAAAAAAACTCTGGGTGCCTGAAGTATACCCACCTGCGGAGGGCGCTAGCCCTGCGGGGCCGCATAAACAGTACTTTTATAAACCAAAACTGTTATAATTGGAATGGATAGAGTCACTTCCATTTCGAAAATGGGCCAAAGATAATTTTGTGAAATTCAATTAATAAATACTTTAAATTGACGTTAAATGTCTATGCGGCCCCGCAGGTCTAGGGCCCACCGCCGGTGGGCATACTTCAAGCACCCAGAGTTTTTTTTCAAGTCTCGCGAAGCGCATTAAAGCTTCGAAACACTTTAAATGTCGAATAACTGTTTTAACTGTTATAAATTTTCATTTCTCTAGTCTCGTCCATTTTTTAAAATCGCTCCTACGATTATTAAAGTTTTTTTATCATAAATTAAGATTTATAAAAAATTTATAGAAGTATGGTGTACATCGCGTTGTTTCAGAAATAGGTATTTTAATTAATATTTTTCTAATTTTGTTGATATAAAATAATTTTCCAGTTGAAAAATATAATTTCAATACACATTCATATTGCATATGTGCAACACGGGGCTAAATTGTTAATTTTCGTATGCTCATTGTGGCCAAAAGCCGTAACAGCTTAAGTCAGTTTTAGTTACTTTTCAAGAGAAGCATTTTTAATTAATATAAAAAATGTGACAAAGAAAGTAATCGCATGAAGTATAGGTAATTAAAAAATATCAAAATGCAAATAATTTTTGTATTTCTTTTTATAATGCATTATTTTATTTTTTTTTGTTTAACAAAGCCATATACCTGCATAAATATACCAAAATATTATTTAATCAATTTTCAAAACACATATTGCATCATTTTAACCAATTCGTAATGCTTCTAATTCCGAACAAAATGCTTATGCAACGTTAGAATCTCTTATAAATACAATACACATGAACTCACTATTTCAATCTGTCAATTGAATCAATTAGTATATTGCAATTGGAATGATTTAAATAATGGAAACCCATTTGCCACACATCTGTAAAAGAAAAATCAAATCAAAGTTTTCCTGGAGTTAGATTAATGCAATATTGCATCAGTGCCCAATAATAATGTAGGTACGACGAGTAAGTTGTACCACTTTTTGTTTTTGTTCTCTCTTTTGCAACATTTTCAAAATAGATTGTGCGGTTGGGTTTTGAAATGTATGAGGTGATGTAGGGTCGTTTTGTACTTAATAGGATATCAATCAATAAACAAAACAAAAATATCGGCAATTGAAAGTTTTTTTTGTATACATATTCTAAATTTAACGAAACATGAACTTGTAAATATAACTTGAAATAACATATTCAAATGTTTCTGCTAAAGAGATGAAAATTCCCAAACAAAAAATTAAAACGGTATTGGAACTTTTTGAAATAATAATAAGCAATAAATGGGACCGCATAAAGATAGTATACTTTTATAAACAAAACTGTTATAAATTGGCAAAAATTACTAATTTTTAAACAAATTTCCATGCATCAAGAACGTGGCAGCCATTTTTACCTCCATTAATTAATAAATAAGATGAGTTTAATTTATGGAGAATTATGTCGAATGTATATGTATATTCAAAACCTCGCTAAAACACACAAAGAAACTTCCTAACAAAAGCAAAAACACGCTCGTATATAAAATTAATTCCTTCAAAATTCTTCTGTTGAGTTATCACAATTTCAATGAAAATATTTTCTTAGGTGGTTGGGTTAGAGGTACATATACTAAACCTATTAAGCTGATAATAAATTAATTTCAAACTTTGATGTTTGATAGCATAAAATTGGTTGTAATCAAAGATAAAGACCTATAGGTACCTAGTAGAATGTATATAGGTAAGTTCAGGGCCGGCCCCAGCCAAACTTGCGCCCTGTGCAAGACGCCCCTGTAGAAAACGCCCCTTTTTAAATACACTGATACACATACTTTTAAACATTACTCAGGAGGTAGACTTTCAATGCGTAGGTCTAATGGGATCTTTACTTTTACGATATTTTGAGTTAAATTCTTCAACAATAAAAGTGAAGTTAGTTAGTGTGAAGGAAATAACAGTTGTCATGGATGTTATTTTGTGATTATTTGAACAAGTTTTGTGGTTAAAATGCAAATGGTAGTATATATTTGTCTATACAAGATCAGATTACATTTTCTTGCTCCTGGTAATGCGCCCCCAGAATTTTGCGCCCTGTGCATTTGCACATCTTGCACATACGGTTGGTCCGGCCCTGGGTAAGTTTCATAACGATATTTTAGGATAATTTTCATACCTGAGGCACTTTTCAGTTTTCACCTTTTCAACCCATCATACGCTCAACTTGAGCACAAGTTTTCATATTTTTACATTATAATATAAAAGTTCAAAGGTTAATTTATTTCATGAGATAACCCAAAGGAAAAATTATTGTTTAATCTTATGAAAGAAAAATATTAAACTTAAATTGCATACTAATATCACTGAATCGATTTTGTTTAAATTTTCGGTTAGATGTTAGAAGGTTTGGGACTCAATATTTCAATACCTATGGTCTTTAGACTTGGCATATAAATGTATACCTACAAATAGATACATAATTATAGGGATTTTAATAAAACCATAAATTAGGTGTGTTCCTTTAGGCTCCAGTATCTACTGCCGAGAAATTCTGGCTGCAGTCAACTACTTCTACACTGTGGTCGAATTAGTTCATTAATCTACCAACAGAATGTTTCCAAACAAAAGACATCACCAATCAAAAGAAAATAATGTAATAGATTATTGTTGTTGACATTTTTCTAATTTTAAAGTAAAATAAGAAAACAAACAACCGGAATTAAATTGATATTGAGGTTAGATTTTACTTTTGGCAAAATGAAAGCATTCCATTCATCATCTACTGGGTAGTACTAAAAAGTACTTTGCAATGTCCAGTGGAACACGGCTATTATGATTGTCTACGAAGGAAAAAAAAAGTGCTTCACTATGACAGAAATATCGGAAAAGCAACTGACATGACGGAAGGATTGTTTTGACGTTTGACAGATTAAAACTTCTGTTGGTATTGAATTTTTTTTTTCTCAATTTTTGATTCTGTTCGTTTCTTTAATTTTAATAGTCTCGCGATTGATTTTTAAAATAGGCAATAAACTAAGAATATCTATTACAAAAGTATTGAGTATTTTCCAAACGCAACACTCTTGAAATCGGTTCAAAGAAGCCGTAGTTTGTACGAAGGTGAGGTGGGTGGAAGAGTGGAGTGGATCTGAGGTAACGTGGGTTAGTATATAGATTAGGATAATTTCCAACAGAATAGGTGAATCGATTGTCCCCGTTAAGAATTGGCGCACGAAGATTATATCATCGACTTCTCGATGGTTTTAAGAGTTTCCAAGTTTATCAATTTTAATCGATCTTCATAACACTACGCCTCCACATGCAATAGATCATTTCTAAATATCGGGTATGCAATGGAAATTTCCAATGCAGAGCACAAATTTCATGAAATTTATGAAATCAATTTCAGTTTTTTTTTCTTACCATCTGTGTGGCAATAAATGAAGAAATAATTTGACGTTTCATGTCATTTTAAATGACAGTCGGCCAATTTTCACCTTTACATGTAGGGTTTGGAGTTTGAATTGGAGTTTCAGGCATTTCAACTGTATTTGTATTGTTTGCTCGGCAACCTGAATAAAAAAAGATATCATGCCATAATTTGCCCGCTGAACGCAGCAATGAAAATGTCTCCAATAATTGCTGAAATAAAGATAGAAATAAAAAATTCTAGTGGAGGCGCAGAGTAAGGGATATTATGGGACCACGGAAGGCCGAGGAGGGCGAACAGAAGAAATCTACGTTGCACAGCTTCAATTCTTCGGGAGTGAGAGATCTGATATGGCGACCAAACTTGGCTAGAGTATTCAAGTAGGGGCTTAACGAGAGAATTCTTAAGTCCAACGTCTTATAAAGCCGAGAGATAAATTTACCGTGTTAATTATTTGATCGAAATGAGAGCGGAAGTTAAGCTCACTGTCACAAATAATCCCAAGGTCTCGAATGGAACAAACAATGGGAATGGCAGGGTAACAGTTTACGGGAGAAAGTTATAGATTGACATTTAGCAACGTTGAGTTCTAAAAAATTCTTATCGCATCAAATTTGGAATAAGTTTAGGTCGTTTTGGAGCAAGCGAATGTAAGAGGGGGTAGAAATGACTCTAATGATTTTCATATCATCTGCATAAATAGACAGATATGAGTCACTGATTATACTTTCAACATAATTTATAGTTAGGCCAAAGATAAGAGGGTCCAAGTGACTGCCTTGAGGGACGCCTGAAGTGGCGTTAATGGGATCAGAGATTGAGAACCTGAAGAGAACCCTGTATTGACGTTGTTCTAGGTACGATCTCAACCATGAAATGAAAAAGGGAGGGAATCCAAGGGCGTTGAGTTTAAGGTCTACAGTTTGATGACAGATTTTGTCAAAAGCTTTACTAAAATCTGTGGTTATGACATCAACTTCTTAACCTTTCTCTAATGCATTAAGTGTCCTAGAGACAAATTCATTTATGTTAGTTGTGGTTGACCTCCCTTAAGGAAACAATTCGGCTGAAGAGAAAGTATAGACTTACAGTGAAACTTACTTGAAAAGGTTTTGGTGTTGTCTGTTGTGTTGAACGAATTCTTCAAATGAAAGATAGAACTCTCACAATTACAAAAATATTTCCCACAAAAGATCTGAGAACTAATCTTCAAACCTGTAAGTTTAAAAGGAAAATCACGTTAAATGTAAAAGATACAAAATACAATTTTTGCTGGTTCCATTTTAAACGACATTACATACTTTAAAATCAATAATGAGGTTAAGATTTAAGAGTACGCGTATGCAGTAGTGAATTCAAACAATGGAATTTAACAAAAGCTTACGGCGTTGTTTTGCTGTTACTGTTAACACCTCGTACCTCGATAAATAATAATAATTTAATCATATAAAAATAACAACGTGTTCCACTGCTCCCGCATAAACACTCCTCATTTTTAGATGTAATTTCATGTTTCCTTAAGAAGTAGGTAATTAGGAAGCGGAAGTTACCGACATCCTTCTTCAACATCCTACAACATGCTTTCCAGTTTCATCTGTTTGTCAGTGTTAAATTTATGCTTTATCATCGTGTCTCTCGGTTCTATGCTTTTTTATACACAAAAGCATTTGTTAAATTTACCAAGGCGAATTATTGCTAGAGGTGTTTGTACTTTGCGTTGCGTTGGAATCCTCGCACTTATTGCTTGGTTCGCAATTTGTTGAAAGAAATATGATTATGATCATACCTCGTCCCGCATAAAAGTGAAATTTCATATTTTTGTTTGTTATCCAGATTGATGTTAGTAAAATATATGATTCTGGTCCGTGAGCAATCTAAGAAATGTTGTTTCGCCTGAAAAGATCTTCTTCCACACACAAAAAAAAAAGATTGAGAAAAAGTTATAAATATCGTTGTACTAAGAAATACATAAATTAAAGCTTCTTTCTTTAATTCAACAAAAAAAAAAAAAACACAAATAAAAACTCATTTTCCACAACTTATACCATTCCTAGATAAGTACAATTCACTTCTCTTCAGAGACAGAGCACAATGTTCCTCATCAATATTCTAAGCACCGTCCTATTTTATGAGATTGTATTCTTCACCTGGGACTGGGACAAACACACAGAGATATGTAGCATTGAGTAGTGAAGACGAAGACGAATACAAAAAAATAAATAATTTTTATTTTCTGTGCGGCAGGGGCAGCACAAAAAGGTCAAACTGAGAAAGGTGCTCTTTCCATCCTTAAGTGCAAATTATATCCGACGAATTCGATAGGGGGTTAGCGCGGCGCAGCGTAGGAAAAGGTACATATATATCCACTATTTCCGAGGCACTACTTCTAGGTAACCATTTTCGTTAGAATATAAAAGCGAGGAATCAAAAGTCCTTCAACTTATGTACTTATTATTATATCAGCTTAGTCACAAGGATATTTAAACCTTAAAAAAAGTTTTGCAAAATCCTACTTACTTTACATATTACCAACAGGTATGGTATTACAGGGTGTAGGTAAGTACCTCTTTACCCTTTTCTTACACCATTAAATTGTTTGATCAAAAAAAGGAACAGACTTGTGGTATCCAAAACTTGTATAAAACTAGCAATACAAATTAAATTGTTCGTGTCATCAGAAAAATGTGCAACTAAAAAAAATAAATAGTAGGCTTTAGGTCAGGATTTTCAGTGCATGAGTTAACTCCGAGTAAAATCAGAGTTAGTTTATCCTGTAAACACTTTAATCCCGAGTTAACTCAAAAGCAGGTTTTCAGCAGAGAATAAAATTTAATTCAAAGTTGTCAAAAATCTATCGATATCGAAGTGCGACAGTATATAGAAATCAATGTTTCGTTATCGAATTCGAGATGGCGCCACTATGAAAATCACCCCTTCCATAGTGTCGTACCTCGATTTGAATCGATTTTTGACACGATTCTATTATATTGTTTAGTTGCACATTTCTTTCAGAAATACCTCTTCAGCTAATATAGAGTTAACTCACCAAATTTGTTGAGTTAACTCGATATCTAAATTTAATTGACTGAAAAACATGTTTCAGGACTTAACTCGTGCTTACCCCGAAACTAGGATTATCTCGCATTGAGAAACTGGGGTTTAGAGTGATAAACGGATAAGCCATCTCTTGTTATCATACATAGATTACTCGTATTTCAAAAATTGCTAAAATATACAAGAAAAACAATAAAATTTATCCAATTCTTTTGAATTTAGTCTTAAGGAGTGTATTAATAAAATTACTTTTCTTTAAAGTCAAGAGAATGTTTGAACCAAAGCCTCAAGCTTGAAAAAACAAGAAAGATGGAACTTAGCTCATCGAGAATCTTAGCACTCCATTTATGTGGGATATTCTCAAAAAAAAATTATGTCATCTATTTATAATGTTAGGAATTGTTCAAAAAATGCCAATTAGTTTCTGAAATGGACGAGACTAGAGACATGCCAATTTATAACAGTTATAACAGTTTTTTTCCATTAAAAGTGGGCGTACGTTAACGCGCTTCGCGCGACTTGAAACAAACTCTGGATGCCTGAAGTATGCCCACCGGCGGAGGGCCCTGGCCCTAAACAGTACTTATATAAACCAAAACTGTTATAATTGGCATGTCTAGAGTCACTTCCTTCTGAAATTGGTCAGGTTTTGGTTTTTCAATGAATTTTTAAATATTTTGTCAAATTCGTCTATGTATATAAAAATGGAGCGTGATGTGTTCGGATGCTTAAAACTTGAAAATGACTGGACTAAATTGTATACTTTCTTCTGCGGGTTTGTTCGAAATTGCTATACGCACAGGTTTAGGAAAAAAGAAAAGACGGAAAATTGTAAACAGGTGGCGCTGTAGGTGCACATTTCGTTTTTCAGTAAAACCAAATTATCCGATTTAGAAATTCATTTTTTTTAAGCTTTTTGTTTGGAAATGGCTTTAGGGATATTATTTTTAAAAAAAAGTATGTTTTAAAAAATTCTTATTTTTTAAGAAGTTTTTCACAGGAAATGGCCCTAGGGTTATTTATTTCAGTTTTGCTATTTGTAGCGGGTGAAATGGGGTGAACATAAAAAGTATCCGATTTCAAAAATTCTTTTGGTGTTTCGAAGATCATTTTTAGTGGATGGGTTCAGGGTTATTTTTTCAAAGACATGGTATTTTTAGGGTGAAATGGGGTATAAATAAAAAGTTGTATTCGATTTCAAAGATTCTTTTTGTATATCAAAGTTTTTTTTTTTCTAGGCGATGACTTTAAAAATAATTATATTTATTGGGTAAAGTGGTGTAAAAACAAAAAGTTATATCCGATTTTAAAAATTATGTTTGTGTTGGAAATGATATTTTTAAAAATTTGATACCTATTTATAGAGTGAAGCGGTATAAACACAAAAAAGTGGTTTTTGATTACAAAAATTCTTCTGTGTTTGGAAAGTAATAAAGAATGAACTTAGATGACCACATTTTTTACGAATTTTGCCATTCATAACGTGAAGTGGGTTAAAACCCAGAAAGTAGCAATCAATTGCAAAAAGTAGCTTAAATATTATACTCTTTTGTAATTCGTATACGAAGCTTAGACTTATCTTCCCGTGTGAAGCCGGGTGGGCTAGCTATAGTAATCTATTGATAAGACCTTGAAAACACTTTTAAAATTCGCAAAAAAACCTCTGCTTAGCCAATTATATACTGAAACTAATTGCAATTTTATAAGGTCATTCAAACCTTTCAGTTTATATACTTTTTTTGCGAATATCCCACAAATGAGGTTTTGGGCACGCATTTGTGGGTTATTCGCTTATAACCTCGAAAAGCTTTAATCATTGATTCAAAATGTCCTGAACAATTTCTGATGACTTGTTGACCTTTTATAACCAATTACCTGTTAGTTGGCCTCATTTTTTTGCGAATATCCCACTTATGTAATGCTTAGATCCCGGAGCCACGAACTTATTAAAAATTTTTTGATCAACCTTCAAGTAGGTTATTTCATACTCATACATAATTATTATATCTATATAGTACCTTTTTATATAGTTTTCACCTTGTGTTTCAACTACATTTTGTTGAATATTTTATGATCTATACCGACTAATTAAAGTTCTGTAACACCCTGTATATATTGAATAAAGAAAAACACCCAATCTGGCTTCTGGCTCAACCGAATTCAATTAACTTTAAATGTCAAAGTTGTGAAAGTAAAACCTCAAGGGTATCTCTATGGGTCGATGAGTGATGATGAACATGGTGATTATAACAGCCAAAAATACGGATGAATTGCTGTAGCTTCTCGTTCTTAACCCATATACCTATACCTATCTCAGATTCATGAAATTCAATATTTTATAAACTTTATGCCACAGGCTTGTGCAAATGTTTTAATTTTTCCCTCGTCATCGGTGAGTGAATTTATATACATGTATATTATGTTTGTATATAGAGGTATACCTGTATCGTGTATCTGTTGGTTCAGTTCAGTGTGGTAACATAATAGATGTTGAAAAAATCAATATAAGCTCACTTTTTCTTTTAAAGAAAATATAAAATACAACAAAAAAAAAAAAAAGAAGATTTTTTGAAACGAGCGTCGAGCGTCTAAATGAAAACGCTCACTCGTCGGTCGTCGGATGAAAGGAATAAAAAATAAACTGTTTACATTCCTCGATGGTGTAGTTTCCCATCGTCGAAACATGAAACAAGGTATACACTCTATCGATTTTCTATTTTATCTCAGCAGAAGCCTACTCACAGGGAGGTTAAAGTGCACTCCTCCACATTCGGAACGGATACAATGAAAAAAGGAATTGTTTTTCATATATGAAATATGTTAGTCTACCTATGTAGGCTATAGGGCCGGAGATGTCTTCCTAGTTCCGCTATAGATATAGAAAGGTAGGTTAGGTGGGTATTCTAGGGAATTATTTTCAGCATGAATGCTGCAGAGTCTGATAGGATAGGCGGGGAGGGGGAGGGGGAGGGGGGGGGGGGGGGGGGGGAGGGGGAGAAGGAGTAGCTGGAACGATTTCCTATGACCATCATGCCGGCTTGTGCATTTATAAAGAAACAAAGTTAAGAGTGGTTTCCCAGGGCGACACAAGGTAGCCAAGGCAGATTCCCCGAGCCCCAGCCAACCAATATTCTTGCTGCCCTACACTGTTCTGCACAGAATGCACATCGGACAGAGCTTATTTAAAAAAACCAAAAGAATGGAATGGCAGGGGAATGCTGTTGACAGTCCAGCAGTGTTATTGGATATCGTTTTCGATATGAAGTTATGTGTGCCACTTTGCATTTGTTCGGATACAATCACACACCTACCCCCCCCCCCCCCTCCCCCACTCCCTCAACCGATTCAAAGGAAGAGCAAATATAAAGCCAGTTTGAACAATTGTGAATTTTGGGGGAGCCAAACATTTTAAATGAAGATATATATAGAACCCTGTTTTTTTTGGGGAGTTCGAAAATATCGTTGACAGTGTAAGCCGAATGTAAAAATTAAGGTCGATTCTGTTGTAAACAACCATCATACATACCTACATACATGAGTAAGCAGATATATATATTTGTTATGAGGTTTTGGGAATTTTAAGTGGTTTTCAATATTAAAGTCTGGATGGTGAATGGTGAAAGAACAATGCAGATGATGGAGCACTGCAAAATTGTCTTTGTTCCACGAAAATGTATTACCAGGTAGGTAGGTATGTGCAAATTCCATTTTTCCGGGCGCCATTTTCAAGGTTTTTTTTCAATTCAGAAATACATAAGAAGCTTACAGTTTATGCAAAAAATTCAAAAAATATAAAAATATCTTTTTATATAGATAGGTATTGGCACAGTGCACAGTAAAGTATTTAGGTTACTATTACAAGGTTTAAACAGAAATCTTAGGTATAGGTATATTGCTGACTTTTATCTCTTGCGACACCAACGCCAGACAGTTTGACTTGAGATAAAAAATGTTCAGAATTTAACGTTGAACATTTCGTATATTCACACTTTTTCTCTCCTGTCAAATGGAATCAAAATAAATCGGTTTTTATAAAAGAAGCAAATTAGAAGAAAATGCGGCAGGGCTTATGTTTTTTGTATGTATCTACAGGGTGATTCGCATAGGGTGTTAAAAAAAGCTAGAGCGTATAGGTTGGATCAAGATAAAAAAAAAATCGTACGAAAGAGGGGGCTCTACTCCCCTCCATTTAGCCAGGAGGGGCAATTTCTTAATAAAATGACTGAAAACAGAAAAAACATTATAAAAAAACAAGGGTTACACTTACAATACCATAATATACTTTTTTGTTAAGTTAAAAATCACTTCTTTTATTGTGTTTTTCAATAAAGTTGTTTAAGAAAATAGTTTTTGAAAAATTAATTTTCAAACTCAAAATTTTGAAAAAAAAATTGCAAAAATTTTTTTTCAATTTTCCTATTAATTTTTAGTTAAATTCCAAAAACCGGATGCTAAAATCTTTTCTACTTCTTTAGAAAATTGAAAATAATAGAAATAAAATGCCCTTAATTTAACTCCAATCCGTTGCCTAAGTTGCTCTAAAGATCCTATTTCCACTACGTAACTAGTAGATTTAGTTATTTTTCTCAAAAAGTAAAAGACGTTTAAGCATCCGGTTTTCAGTTTTTGACTAAAAGCTATTAAGAACATTGAATTTTGAAAACAAAAGTAGTACTTAATTGCGTAAAATTTTGAAAAAAATTAGTTTGAAATGTATTTTATTCCATTTTTTTTTTCGAAGTTTTGAGTTTCAAAATTAATTTTTCAAAAACTATTCTCTAAAACATATTTATTTAAAAACACAATGAAGGAAAAGATTTTTGCCTTTACAAAAAAATATATCATGGCATTTTAAGTATAACCATTGTTTTGCAATATTTTTTTCCAGTTTTAAGTAAATTTTTTTAGAAAATGGCCCCTCTTGGCTAAACGGGGGGGGGGGGGGGGGGGTGAAGACCCCCCATCTGATACGATTTTTTTCTTCTCTCAACTCATACTACACGCTCTAGCTTTTTGTCACACTGTATGCGAATCATCCTGTATACGACACGAGTAAGTCAAACTGACGAGCAACGAGAAGCGCGAAATGAAGTTGAACAAATTTGATGGAATCGAAATCAACAACGTAGAAATGTTGTGTTTAATACGCATCAGGCTACATTAAATTATAAAGTGGCAATCGATTATAGTTTACATCAAATCGTTGTAATTGGACCAATGAACGTTAAAACATGAAGCACCTGGATTGTGTTGGTTGCGCAAGTGCCCAAGTCAAATTGACACCTTTCGCACCGCCACCATAGGTTTCCGGAAATGGGCAAGATTCTATACAATTTTTGACTCATATCCAGCAATACAATAGTTGCTTTCCAATGAGGTCATATGGCGCAACAACACTTATTCGAGATAATAAAGTGTTTTTTTAAGGCGATTTTTTCAAAAAATTGATAATAATAGGGTGAACAGGGGTAAAAACAAAAAAGGGGTTTCCGATTTTAAAAATTCTGTTTGTGTTGGAAAGGTTATTTTAAAAAAAAAATATTTTTATAGAGTAAAATGGGATAAACACAAAAAAGTGTTTTTTTTTTATCAGATACAAAAATTCTTTCTGTGTTGGGGAAGTAATAAAGGTTGGACTTAGATGATTACATTTTTACGAATTTCGCCATTGATAACGTGAAGTGGGTTAGAACTCAAAAAGTAGTTTAAATATTTATCGAAGCTTAGGTTTGTCTACCCGTGCGAAGCTGGACGGGCCAGCTAGTAAAGAATAAAATCCAAAATCCAGACTTTTAAAATGTTTGTGATCTTAAATCCTAATTTGACTCTGTATAGCTACTATTATTGTAGAAAAAAAATAAATGATAACAAATGAATATTTCACTCACAGCATAAAATCATAATTTCTAGTCATATTATTCAGTGCGGTCAACCAATTAAATATTGAACAAAATAAAGAGTAAGTATCTCATTTCACAGTGTGGCGTTATGGGCATAAAACGTGCCTGCGTTTATGAGCCATGATAAATGGGTGTAATAAAATTGTAAGTAAGACGTCATCTGTCAACGAATTACCATCATTAAACTATATAATATGGAAGCACAACTGTAAAGTATAAAAACGACATCCATCCTGCCTCCAAAAACATCCTGTATAACGACAACGCACTTCAGCGTATACCTATATATTATACCAAGACCATAACACACTGCAGATCAAGTCTAAATAATTAAACAAAATGATATCACGTTGCCATTTAGGTACCTGAGTAATGGCATGTAAATTGCAGCTACCAACTTTATGAAGGAAATTAAGTCAGTTTCTCTCTTATCTGATGTTATGGATTCACATGAAAATAATTTTTTTATTAAATGTAGGTAGGTATACCTACAACAGTGCGGGTAAAATGAGAATTTGGAGTTTTTTTTCAATGTCATGGTCAGAAAATTTACCCTAAAACTTTGCTTTCAGAATATATAAACAAACCAAAAAAGTTTTTCTATAGAATGGTTGACCAGATGTTACCCACCACCTTTACTTTGGTCAACCATAGCATGTTCCTTCTTTCATTCAAGATTAGGTAAAACTTGACTTGTTTCGTGTGCGGGTGTGCCTTACCCCAGGAGACAGATCCTTTTATTTGATGAATGGAAAAAAAAAAAAAACATTTACAACCATTTAGAGTTTTCAAGTTCATAGCCGAAAAGTGGGTTTAAGTACCTACCTATACCTACCAACTTACATACATATATGCATTGGTCACGTCTCATTTGGTCTTTACTCAGAAGAAATAAAATATGAGCCTACACTGCAAGGAAAAACAAAGGGGACCGTTTCTTTTTTAAGATATTTTAATTGAGAAATTTCAATCCTTACTCACTTTTATCTAAACTATCCAACTCCAATAGAATTTGGAAAATGGTCACTATCGAGCTAACTCATGAGCTGCGTTAAATTGCTAGACGAACTTTGAAGAAAGAGGGACGTTCAAAATGTCTTAAGCCTTTCTCGACATCAAAGGTTTGAGGGGTATTCTTGCTGGAGGGTGTTAACTCAGTAAAGCCTACAAGATTATTTTTTTCTTAGGGCCGTTATAGTGCTTATTAAAATATCTGAATTTCAGTGTTAAATACGTTGATATAACTCTTGAAACATGTTTTTCAGTAAATTTGAAAAAAATCGAGTCAACTCGAAATTAAATAAAATGCACGACTGGGTCGCACGAACTTGCTCTTGCAGTTAACAACTGTAATGTATAGCCACACATTGAAAATGGACGAGACTAGAGACATGCCAATTTATAACAGTTATAACAGTTTTTCACCATCAAAAGTGCGTGTGCGTTAAGGCGCTTCGCGCGACTTGAACAAAAAACTCTATGTGCCCAAAGTATGCCCGACATCGGAGAGCCCTGGCGAATAAGCCAAAATGGAATGGCTATTTCCGTTTTGTGAATTTTTTGCCAAAATCTTGAAACGCGCGCCGTTTCTTTATTACAATCACATTGATCACTACGGTTACTTACTTACTTAGGTCCTCAGACCTGTTACGTTCGTGGGTGATAACTTGCGGGACATAGGGCCTCAACTACCCCTACGCGCCATCGTGTACGGTTTCTTCCCGGAAATGTAATTCAGCTCTCTCCATAGCTCTTCCCCGATTGCGCTGACTCCTTGTAGACTGTTCTGCGCCATGAGGTCCTCGGTCTTCCAACTCTTTTGGCTTCTTGAGTGAGTGGGTTCCGCTGCATTGCTTGGCTTGTAATGCATTCGTTGCCTTTACGCCTTCGTTAATAGAGTCAATGGGTTCCTGACCCGTTCTCCTATGAAGTTCTTCATTGGATATACGATTGGGTCAGAAAACCTTTAAGGTGTTTCGCAGACACCTATTTACGATAGTTTGAAGCTTCCTTTTGACAATCGATGTAACTTTCCAGGTTCTGTATTTTTATATCAGCACAGATTCTTCATTAGAGCGGTATACAGTCGTAGCTTGGTCTTTAAGCTGAGAGAGTTATTCTTCCAAATATTGGGCAACATCCTGAACGCAGTTTTTGCTTTCCCGATACGGCTGTTATGATGTCTTGTTCGTTCCGCCTTCGGTAGAGATAATACTCCCAAGATATTGGAAGCTCTCTACTTTCTCTAACGGCTGTTGAGAAATATTAATTTGAGGTTCCGAGGTTGATCGTCTTTGTTTTTCCGTATTGATTTTCAGCCCCTCGATTTCGGCTTCTCTCTCCACCGTTGTGGTCATTTGATATAGATTCCTGATCCTATTACAGAGTAAGCATACGTCGTTGTCCACGCAATCTAGATTTTTCAGATTAGTTATCAGAGTACATAGAATTTCTCCGTTTCCCGTTAAGGCTACACGCAGTACAATAAAAACAAAATTGGTGACAGTATGCAGCCCTGTCTAACCCCACCGTGGACTTAAAATTCATCCGACAAAATTTTCCTCCCTGCAAGACGTCACATTTCGACCCATCATCATTTATGTTGCTTTTATATCCGGGTTATCCCTCCTCCGCAAAGCAAGCCAAATAAACTCCCTGTTGACGCTGTCAAAAGCCTTCTCGTAATCGATAAACAGCAGATGAAGTGGTGATCGCTATTCAACGTACAGGGTGTTGATGTGATTAATACAGGAGGAGCCAGCTCGGAATCCTGCTTATTCAGCATCAAGTGTGGCTTCCAGGTGTTCTTTTATGCGTTCCAGAACAATTTTTTCTATTATTTTCTATATCGACTGCAACTACAGTCGATTTGCAGCCTCGGTTTTATTTAGGATGTCATATTTTTTGGGGGGCCCCTGAGTGGTATGGGGATTGAGAAAGCTATGTTGCCAGGCCGTCAATATAGTTACGCCACGGCGAGAAGATCATAAAATGCTTCTTTCGTTTATCCATCCTTCTCATCCGTGTTCGCTGGGATGATATATCAGAGCTGTGTCCTTAAATATTAAATTTTTCCCTAATGTGGATTGTGAGTTTGACTACAAAAATTGTTAGGCATCATTTAACTATAGTCTGTCAAAGCTCTTCAAATCCAGAAATCTCACCATAACTTCAAAACTGCTGCTGTACAGGACCATGGTCCTGCCAGTACTCACATATGGATCCGAGACTTGGGTGCTTAGCAAAAGGCACTCCCACCTTTTAGCCGCGTTCGAGAGAAAAGCCTTAAGGAGAATTGTTGGTCCCATATGTGAGGAAGGACGATTCCGGAGACGGTACAATCATGAATTGTACGCAATCTACCTTGAAGCAGATATCGTGACAAAAATTAAGCTCGGTAGACTCCGATGGGCAGGGCACCTAGCTCGCATGAGCGAAGAGGAACCTGCTCGGAAAATTCTTTGTTGTACATTCTATGGTAGACGACAGCGTGGTAGACCATGCTTGCGCTGGAGAGATGGCGCAGACCAAGACGCCCGGCGCCTTGGGGTGCGCAACTGGATAGCGGCGGCTCGAGACCGGGATGGGTGGAGAGACTTGTTGAAGGAGGCCAGGACGGGACCCCGGTTGTCGAGCCGATGATGATGATGATCATCATTTAACCAGATCCATAAAGCCGCTGACATATTGCTTCTCTCTGTACTCGCAGTACCATTTTATTTCAGAATTTCATTTCACCGTGTTAGTACCCTTGCCATCCTGTTTCCCTTCTAAGGCTCTCTCTGATCGACTCACGTGGCTTTTATTTCTTTAATTTAAGTACGCAATTTTACTTCAACCACTCAGAATCGGTTGAGTGGTTCACTAGAAATTCAAATTTAAAAAGAAAGGTTCTCTAAAAGGTTCTAAATATTATAATAACGATTGCTTCATTATGGAAAACCTCTTACTTTTTTCGAGCAGTGTAGATTTTTTTTTCTATAATTCATTTTATTTCATTCCTGGCACAATTTGATTGATATTGTTTCAAAGTTTTCACAGCCATTATCCTTTTAGCTATTTACTATAAACTTTCAGTTAAAAAAGAACAAACGATTTGTTAATGTCATTTTTACAGGTTGCGGCGGCGGGAAGGTTCGTAAATGTTATTTTTCTAAAATAATAAAAAATGTGAATTCTTGATAAGGAATGGTTATAAAATATCCTTCCTACTTCCTATACATATATAAGGACGGGACAGGACAGGACAGGACACATTCATGTGTCGTTCGTTGCCATTGCTTCTATTCGTTACTTAGGAATTTGTTGTTGTTTTTTGTTATTGTTGTCCTGCTTTTACAATATGCTCGCTGCAAATAATTTAATGGTATAGAACGTTCATTCTATGCTTGTACTATACATCTCTGGTTCTTCTAGAGTAATTAGCTCGCGGGCAAAAGAAACTTTGTACATTAACTTAATTTTACATCAAAAGCAGCACTTAAATGATATTCTTTGTATTATAAAGGTTCTCTTTTATTTGACGTTTTTGAGATAAAATGTTGTATTATGTGTCGTCCTGCCATTTGGTTGGTCGGTGAGGGTGAGTTGCTGCGATGCTCTAGTCCTGCTGCTCTGAGACAAATTAAAAGAGAAAACACAATACAAAAGCTAAAAACTTCAAGTTTGTAGTAATCATTTTCTTTTAGGTTTTTCATTTTCATTTTTGTTTTCTATTTTTTTTTTTTTTTTTTTTTTTTGAAATTCAAAAAGGTCGACTTTCTTTATCATGAATGGTTGATGATTATTTTGTGGTTTGTCATTACTTTTCTCTTTTAAATTTCAAATGTTTTTTTCTTTTAGGAACCTATGCATTATCTATTTTTTTAAGTAAATTCAAAGTAAGTATAATGATGGATACGAAAACTCATTTTTTGGTTAGTTTGTATCCGGAAAATGTTCATCCTTTAAAGTAGATATAAAAAAACTAATTGGTTATGATTAATAAAGTTTTAGAGGTCACTTTTGAAGATTTCTACAATCTTAAATCTTAAAACGGCTTATGATAGTTAAAATAGTAAAAGAGTTAACCAATTACAAACACTATTACATAGAAATCCAAGCCTTATGATGTCTTGTCGAATTTTCTTAGAATTAAAGTAAAGCTTGAAGTGAAATGAGCGGGTAGGTATAGGTATAGAGATTTTAAATGAACGAGACTAGAGACATGCTAATTATAACAGTTTTTCGCAATTGAAAGTGGGCGTGCGTTAACGCGCTTTTCCCATCCCTGGTATAGAAAAGAACTTAAGATTCTTCGTAACAAAAGAAACAGAGTTTGGAAGATTTTCATAAAAAGTATGTCCCCTGAGGATAGAAATGTGTATATTTCACTTTTTGATGAGTTTAAGACCCTCTCGAATAATCTATATACTGACTTTCTCAATACTATGCAAATTTCTCTTAAGCTAGACCCAAAAAGCTTTTGGAAATTTGTTAATTTGAAAAAGAAATCTGATGGCTTTGCAGTCAATTTTACCTATAACAATAATGTCTTAAATAGTACCCCAGAAATTTGTGATGCTTTTGCAAATAACTTTAGTCAATCTTTCATTGATACTCCTCTTACCGTAGACGAAGACTTCTTTTTCTACTTGCGAGATTCTCCTCAATCCACCTTCAATAATATTTATTACAATCAAAATAGGCAAAGTCTTATAATGGGTGATTTTTTAAGAGGTTTAGAACTTTTTTTTAAAAAAAAACACAAAAAATTCGAAAAAATAAATGAAATATTTATTTGAATCGATAGTTTGAACCTTGCAATTTAATGTTTAAAGATAATTTCATGCAAATGTTGACCGCGGCTGCGTCTCAGGTAGCCCATCCGCTGAGTCCAATTTTGGCATACTCTTTCACACATATCGGCCGGTATCTCACGAATGAATGCATGGATGTTGGCTTCCAGTGCGTCAATCGAAGCGGGCTTGTCCCTATCGACATTAGCTTTGACATACCCCCACAAAAAATAATCTAATGGTGTCAAATCGCACGATCTAGGCGGCCAATTGACCGGCCCGAAACGTGAAATTAACTGTTCACCAAACTCGCCTCGCAATTGCGCCATTGTTTCGCGTGCTGTGTGGCATGTGGCACCGTCTTGTTGAAACCACATATCATGCAAGTCAAGAACTTCCATTTCGGGCAAAAAAAAGTTTGTTATCATCGCTCGGTAGCGTTCACCATTGACAGTAACGCTGCGATTCGCATCATCTTTGAAGAAATAGGCCCAATAATGCCACCGGCCCATAAACCGCACCAAACAGTGGCTTTTTCGGGATGTTTTGGTAGCTGTTGCAATGCTTCTGGCTGATCTTCACTCCAAATGCGGCAATTTTGCTTATTTACGTACCCATTCAACCAAAAATGAGCCTCATCGCTGAACACAAGCAGCGCGCGATGAACATTTCGAACCGAGCACGAATTTTGATAGTAAAATTCAATAACTTGCAAGCGTTGTTCATTTGTAAGACGATCCATGGTTAAATTGCAAACCAAACTGAAGCTGTTTGACAATGACACAAGGTACTAAACACACGTCAGCTGTCAAAACCAGTGTTGCCAAAACCAAACCAGCCAAAAAATCACCCGTTATTATCTGTCATTACTTCATGATGATTATTCATCTGAACCAGATGGAATCCCTCCAATAATCTTGAAAAAATGTAAAACAATATTAGCTTCCCCTCTTCCTTGTATTTATATGGAAAAAATCCTTTATTACACCTGTTTTTAAAAAGGGTAGTAAATCTGAGATATGCAATTACAGGCCCATTGCTAAACTATCTTGTATTCCTAAGTAGCTTTTTGAGCAGTTATTCTGTGATGGTTTGACTTTTGTCTGTAAAAGTATTATTTGCAAACAACAACATGGTTTTATGAAAAAGCGATCTACGGTAACAAATGTACTTACATTTTTAAATAAGTGCTCGAATGCATTAGAACGAGGAAAAGAACTTGACTGCATCTATACGGACTACTCGGAGGCTTTTGATCAACTTTCTCATGAAATTATTTTATATAAATTAAAAGTTTATGGGTTTAACCCTGGATTAATCACTTGGATTTTATCCTATCTCCAAAATAGATCCAGATCGGGAGTTCCGCAGGGAAGTCACTTAGGACCCCTTCTCTTTATCTTAGCTATTAATGATGTGCACCTCTGCATGCGTTATAGTGAGATACTAACTTTTGCGGATGATATGAAAATTTTCAAATTACATCTGACAATGATCGTGTTCTTCTACAAGATGATATTACCAGATTTGTTACTTGGTGTAATAAAAACGGTTTACACCTGATGGCTCATGGGCGAGCGTATCTCGTAAGCGCTTATTTGGAAAGGTGCGGACAGACCTATACAGACATGCAGACGGGCGGAATCGATGGACCCACATTTTTGTGTTCTCTATCATCGTAATATCATGTTTGATTGAAATCTCAAATTAAGTACTTTTTATGAATCCATTATTAGCCCTAAAATTCAAGCAAAAATCGAAATAAAAACTAACAATACCTACAAAAAAAAATTAACTATGCGTATTAAACCCATAAATAATGGGTACACTATAACACTCCCATTATTTTTATAATTTTCTAAAATATAAAGATGTACATTTTACTATACCTATAGCTAATACCTTAACAAATCATGATGTTATTTATAAACCCACTGTGATTTATATCGAATCACTTGTGCCTTTTGTAAGTTCAAGACCCCAAAAGTGGTGACCTTTTGGTATAGATCTGTCTAATTATTTCCCACTGATTACCTACGTCCCACTCCAATAAATAAATCAGCGCGTGCCATTAACTTCCAATTTCCCATCAAAAATAAAACAAGGAATTTCTCCTTCTCTTCACCAAAGCTATTGGACTCATTAAAATGCGTTTTGAGGTTTTTTGCTCTCGATGCGGCACACGTCTTCAGGGCGTCACGACGAGTTGCGTCGCGCCTTCCACATCGCACATCACCGAGTGGTTGGATTTGCCTTGATTTACTTTAAACTGTGAATTCTAAAAATAAAATTTCGAAATTGTATTTCATTCGTCTAATTGAAAAACACTTTTCATCCACTTTCGTCTGCTTTCAAACAAAAAAACTGACACTGATTGATATTTGTTACACCCGCATACAAGGATGTTTCTTTGCAAAGATGCACATTCTCAAGAGGTTATAAGAGAAGATACATTTTTTTTTTTTTTAAATTAACTCGAATAGAATCAGTGAAGTTCTTTAACATTGTATAGGTACTTGGCCTGCCACCGCCTGCTTAAAAAGTTGTAAAACAAAATTAAATTGAATAAATATCTATGTGCATATCTTATGGGCTTATTGGTATAGGTAAGTACAGGAATTGATAGGTTTTACGACAATTCAAGCCAATAAACGTGAATTCATGTCCCATGTTGGAAGCTGAATTTTCGGTACTGAAACGGAAATTGAAATTTTCAACTAAAGGTATTGGTCGTACTGGGGATTTTTTAAATACTTTTGGCTAGGCTAGACGCTAGACATATTGGAGGGCGAATAATTCCCAGGCGGAAGTATCTCATTTAAATGAAGCGAAGAGAGAAATGCCAACAGAAAACTCAATACTCAACTTTCTCAATTTCTCATTAAACGAAAAACGAATCTTAACTCAAAAGGCGAAAGCGAAATACAAGATGTTAGCTTGACAGGGGAAAATTGGATTCTTGTTGCTTCAGTTCTCCTTCAAGAGCAGCCCGGCGAATTCACACTTGAGTACATTTATAACATAATGTATATTTTAACAGTAGTTTAACAGGGAAGATGTAAATAAAATACCTGTTTGCATTTTCTTCAATCTTAATTTTGTTTAAGTTTGATTTGTTCACATTGGCATATTTTAAGCATATTCTTAGAAGTACCTTAAGTCTGGGCCATGGCTTTTGATGTTATAGAATGGATAGGGAAACATTTACTTAAGATATTGTAAACTGCTCGAAAACTATCAGTTTTTTTTAAAGAATTTTTAATAGATTGGTAGAAATTGTAGCTTATAAAATTCTATCCAATTAAAATTATTACAATTTTTCTCGCAAGGACAATAGATTTTGATAAAAACCATGCTCAAATATTATGAAAGCAGTTCTTTTGTTTTCTGCTGGAAGCTTACAAGTTAGCAAGTATAATTTCTCCAAAACTTTGTCATAACATACATAAATTAATAACTTAAAAAATTCCTAAAAACTATTAAAATATCTTCTTTTCTCCCTCCAAAATGCATCTACAAAAATCGTTAATTAGTCTTTATTATTCCCTCTATTTATAAACGGTGAACAACGGCGTAATAAAACTTACACATATCTCAACTTGTAATTGATATTAATAAATTTGGAAAGTTTTGTGTATGTGATAGCGAGCGGGCATGTGAATTTTGTAGTTTTTATATCAATGCAATCAATTGTGGAATAGTACTGCATTCGTAACTTTCAAAAATTCGGTCAGAGCTGGATTTTTATGAAGAGTTTTGTTTTGATTTCTTGAGCATATTCTTATAAATTAAGGATAAAATGGAAAAAGTGCTTTTGAGTTTTTGTTAAATAAATAAAATGAAAAGTCATACAAAAAGGAAATTTTCATATTTTTCAAAATCGCCTCCACAGATTATGAGAAATTTAATAGGTAAGTGTATGTATTTATGCTACCTTACTGTAATAAAGAAATGGTTCCGAAAAATGGTTATTAATGGCACATCCCAAATTACCTACCTACCATTTTTTTTAACAAAATTTTACTAGAATTTTCAAAGAAACATGTTTTTTTTGATTTTTAAAAAAAGTTTGATTTTTTTTTTTTTGAAAAAGCAATTATCTTACAAACGAATCTGTCGTTTTGTACTAAACTGTGCAAAATATTGTTTGTTTTTTTTTATTTTAATCTAAATGATTTTAAACAAAAATTATTCTTATACCTCCCATACAAATGCTTAATAACCGTTAAAGAAAATCCTATTTTGCTCAAAAAAGACTCCTACGATTTTGATATTAAAAAACTTGTTTGTGTGTCAAAATTAGTAGGTACGATCTATCATTTAAAATTATAAAATTTTATATTTTACCATTATTAATAGAATCTTTTTTTATGCGATTAAAATTAAATTTTTACACAAAAGCTTGTACATTATAAGTTTAAATAATATTGCATCAAAATTTAAAAAAAAAAACTATAAATATTTTTGAATTTTTAAGAAAAAATTTAAAATTATATTTTTAAAATTCAATATTTCAAAAACGAGTCAATGTTTTTTTTTTGAAGCTCAGTTTTAACACCACAGTACCTTTAACAAGTCCTTAAAACTGGTCTGGTATACTAAATTTAATTTTTCAAAAAGTTTTCCAAAATTGTATACATAATCTATACTTATGTATAACGTAGGTATAACAAATTTGTGAGATGCTTTTTGTCATAGGCTGAGGTATGCTCGTCGGGTCCAGGGTTTTACCAAAGAAGCAACAAACTTTAGTGTATTTGAGGTTGTTTTTATTCACCAATCGCTGGTTCCCACAATTTCTATACAATTCTCATTGTCTTTTAGCTGTATGTACTGTTATACAATTCAATATATATATGCTTATAGTTATTTACATTTATATAACCTTATAACTTAGATTTATACAATTCAAATGTTGAGCAGTATATCCTAAATTACAGTCTGAGATAGCAGACGTTACTAAATTACAGTCTGAGATAGCAGACGTCACTAAATTACAGTCTGAGATAGCAGATTTCACTTAATTACAGTCTGAGATAGCAGACGTCACTAAATTACAGTCTGAGATAGCAGACTTCCCTTAATTACATTCTGAGATAGCAGACGTCACTTAATTACAGTCTGAGATAGCAGGGGCCTCATCACGTAAAATGAAAACGATCGAACAATATCGTTTTGAAGATAGCTATCTTTATTTTTCTTTACTGATATGATTGAGATAGCAATGGTGGAAACGATATCGTCCGATCGTTTTTATTTTACATGATGAGGCCCCAGACGTCACTAAATTACAGTCTGAAATAGCAGACGTCACTAAATTACAGTCTGAGATAGCAGATGTCTCTAAATTACAGTCTGAGATAGCAAACGTCACTAAATTACAGTCTGAGATAGCAAACGTCACTTAATTACAGTCTGAGATAGCAGACGTCACTCTAACTACTTAAAATCTCCACTGTCGCTTCTGGAACCTAAGTTCTTCAAAATGGAGAATCACCAAGTACTCGGGATTGGTACTGATTTCTACTGTGGCAAATCTCGATTTTATGCCGCTCATTAACGGTCTCTTATATACATATATTTCGGTTTGAACCGAGTGTGAATTATAATTTCACAAACAAAAAGTATAATTAATTTTTTCTTATTCTAATGATTGGCTCTTTCTAGAGTTTTTGTTAACGGCGATTCGGAATTGCTTTGTATGCAATTTAATAAACGGTGGTGGCGGGGGCGGTGAAGAATAGAGTGTAATGCATGATTACAAATTATTTATTTTTAAAACCGGCTCAACGATTTGTTAAATATTTTTCTTCTAAATTAAGATTTATTAAAGAGAAAACAGATGGATGGATGGAAGTAAATTTTTCCAATTTAAATAATATAATTTTCATGCATGCATATGTACAGCACGGTACTAAACTGGTCATATTTGTATACTCACATAATACTTCCTTCAACTTAACTATATATTCAATTACAAATGACTTTTATTCAATTTTTTGTTTATTTATAAAAGTTTGTACAGTAATTGAGCATGGCTTACGCCGTCTGCCAGAGTGACAACTTCTTGTTAAAACTAAATTTAAAATTATATATCTAGTTCAGATATAAATAAATAGCTTTACGGTATATATGTATTTAATCTAGAACATGCATTTTCTATATCGCAGAGCCCAGCTTATATATTTATAAAGGTTCACCCAATTTTGGCCATTTAATATATTAAGTATACATTTCGTTGTTTGTAAGATGATTTTTTCCGTAGATATTCCTTCTAATTTCCATCAAGATAGAGCACCTGCCTAGGAAGTGGAGCACATATTCTTTTTCTCTCAGGTTACATAGTCCACAAATTATTGGAAGATCGGTCCTGTTAGGGATGAAATTGAGAGTTAGTATCTCTGCTCTGGCTTGATTTATTGTCGTGCTAGGCAACTTAAATGTTCTCTTTAAAAAGTACCGCCAGAGTTGTTCCACTTCATCAGACTCTTTACAGCCCCAGACTTGCGCCGAGTAAATCATAATTGCTTCCGAGGTCGCTTGGAAAACTCTATATTTCGAAGTCTAAATTTTTATGTGCCATAACACTCCTAGTCCTATAAGAACCTATGTTTTTGACAGGTTGATAATAGGTGTAAAGGCTCCCTAATTTTATTTCAAACTTTAGAACCGCAGTGTGATTGCACAAATAGCAAGTTCGTGCGACTCAGTCGTGTCTTTTATTTTTCATTGTTTAAGTATTTACAAATTTCAAAATTAATCTCTCTTTGTTTCTACAAATCGTATACCCCACTCATCTGAAGAACTTCAATAGTAATCTGCAGTTAAATTCAATGTCCCATAGGTAATAGAAGCTATTGCTCTGGACATTAGTGTTAATACATCATTAATTTTGTTTGTATAGCTTTTATAGGAACAATATTATTAAACTCAAAATCCAAATCATCATCGTCCCAATAAAAAAATAAATGCATTTATTAGCTACCTATTTCAGCGTGCAATGAACCAATCACTATTTACCCATGAACCACGCCCGAATAGTCAAAAATCGACATTGCCCAAATCCCAAAGTAGCTTTATGAATTTCTTTAAAACTATATAATAGCTGCGAAAGTATAGGTAGGTTTTTACTCTTTCAAGGTCCATTGCACGGTCCATTAGGTGCATCTTCTTGATTTCAATTATTATTATTTTATATATCACATGCCCCATTTTCCATTGTGACAGCTAAATGTCTACATTATCATTACAAGCCATTGAACTCTAAACGGTTAGTCATGGTTTTTGGGTTCCTTAAACGACCCTTATAATAAAAATCGACACAACCAGCCGTATCCATCAAATCTCCATAAAATAACGCCAAACAAACACCAAAAAACGCGCGTCGTTGTCCCGTCCCGGTCCCGGTCCCAGTCCCAGTCCCACGTGTCAAAATGATCCCAAATGCCTCCTCATATCGTAGGTAGGTATGTATGTAGATATATCCATAAACTTGATATTCTTTCATTTTCATCTTTGCATGTTCTTGTTTTTTTATTCAGAAATTGTCTTGCCTCGCTGAATATTCCTTCTATGTATATTTATGGACATTTACACTGCTCAGCTCACGCTCCGTGTTCACAGATTTCACCCTTGGATGAGCAAGTCGCCAACGCCAGTGTACCTTTATTGTGCCATAGCCATTGCCAGATTGCCAGACTCAGACACCGAACCGATAATGAACTGAATATAAGAGTCATCAAGGTGCGTCCTCGCACCCGCTTTAAAGGTTTTGGCATTTTTTGTTGTGCTCCTGGTCCTGACTTGCTGCAGGCACAAAGTCTAGAGAATTTAATGTTGAAGTGTGGTAAACCTGTTTGTTTGCAACCTGTAGCAACAAATATTGCTGTTTTTCTTTTTTTGTTTCTGTACCTTCTCCAGCCAGAACAGACTACAGAGATGTCTTCCTGATATCTCTTCTCGCCGTATGGTCCCCCACTGGGACGGGGCATGGTGTTATGGTAATATGACCTCGTCCCATGTGCATTCCGTGTGGATAGCATCTGTTCCCCGAAACAATTAATAAAGATTGTCGGCTTATGGTTTTTATTTTTATTTTTATTTTTTTTGTATCTATCAACCAACCTATGGCACTCTTCTTTTAGTTCCTCCCCCAAAGCCCATTTACCAATATTTCAATGAACGATGTGCCATTGAAGTTTATCGGGCGAATTATTTGTTTTGCCGTCACCGTCATCGCGTTGACGCACAATATTGCTGCTCTTCAGGACTTTGTGTTTCACTTTCATTTTATGGCTTGAGTCAGCTCCCAGCATAAAGATGCATAGCATAATAATACTTAGAAACTTTTATCTAAACTCTGAATCCCCCTTTTATATAGCAAACGCGCACTCAACGAAGCTAGAC
Organism: Leucozona laternaria; assembly: GCA_932273885.2. Classification (NCBI taxonomy): domain Eukaryota; kingdom Metazoa; phylum Arthropoda; class Insecta; order Diptera; family Syrphidae; genus Leucozona; species Leucozona laternaria. Next base: position 93,960,586 of record OW026368.1, read on the forward strand.
CAAATTGATTTTCCAGAAAAAAAAAATAAATAAATAAAAAGACGCGAACTGAACATTGTTCGTCGTGCAAGGGTGTAATTTAAAGGGTGTTCCGTTTAAACAATTCGATATGGAGTTTTAATCAAATATCTTAATCTTTGGTAGAAAAAAACGCATTTCATAAAAAATGGGTAGGGAGGCTGGGATATTCATTAAGGTACTTAAAAGTGCTTAAAACCATTTTAGCAAAATTGAAGACATCCCGATTACGACCCAATGACTTCTATTGCATTTGGTTTTGCATAAAAAAAAAATAATTGATAAATAAAACCTGTCGTAGCTGTTAAGTAAAGGGTTTTTTTTTTTAAACGTGTGGTTTTCAAGAAGAAATAAAACGCATATAATTTAATGTTATGGCCAAGAATTTAGCTCTTTTTTATAAAGACAAGAGTTTGGCATTATGTTTTAAAAATGATTTTTGGCTGCTGCGGCTGGCTCGAATAAATTCCAGCCGAGAGGCCCAATTTTCGACCACTTTTTGCAGCAATTTGGGCCGTATGTCAGCAATAACGCGCCGAATAATCTCTTCCAAGGCGTCAATCGTCTCGGGCTTGTCTGCGTAGACAAGCGACTTCACGCATAAGCCCACAAAAAATAGTCCAGCGGTGTTAAACCGCACGGTCTTGGAGGCCACGCCACAGGCCCACGACGCGAGATAATGCGCTCACCAAAAGTTTCCTTCAATAAATTGATAGTTTCGTTGGGTGTATGGCATGTAGCGCCGTGTTGTTGGAACCAAAGGTCGTCCACATCAACATCCTCCAATTCAGGCATGAAAAATCAATAATCATGGCTCTATAGCGTTCTCCATTGACTGTAACATTGTGACCGGCTTCATTTTTGAAGAAATATAAACCAATGATTCCTTCTGCCCATAGAGCACACCAAACAATAACTTTTTGAAAATGTATTGTCGTCTCAACAATAGCTTGTGAATTATGATCACTCCAAATACGACAATTATTGCTTATTAACGTAACCATTCAAACAAAAATGAGCTTCATCGAATATTGGACGCAGCGCGCGATGCATTGCGCGAACCGAACCATTATTTTGGAGTAAATCTATTAATTATGAAATGGCAAACCAAACTGAGCATAAATCAAGTGACAGCTGTCAAAAAAACCAACTCCGAAAAAAGTATTGCCAGATTAAAAACTACACGTCTAAAAAACACACCCTTTATATCAGGCCAACATACGCAGGAAGCACAGCTTCGCGCAAGTCACCTGATTGAATGATCATCATTTTGACGATAGTTCTATATCTATAGTAAATGATATAACAGAAGTAATTTTTTCTAATTTTCTTTATCTTGGTTGATAATGGGTTATTCTTTTAGAGGTATAGAACTTAAAGGTGGCAACACTATTTTGACTGGTGGCTATTTTGTCAGTTGGCAAGTGATTTATTTTTAATTTGGTTTGGCATTTCATGATGAATAGCAATAGACTGACGCCTGAACAACGCTTCCAAATAGTGCCTAAATGGGACCAAAACAAGATTGCCGTTGATCGAAATTTTCATAAGTGAATTTCGTTTAGCGATGAAGCTCACTTTTGGTTGAATGGATACGTTAATAAACAAAAATGACATATTTGAAGTGATGATAATCCTCAAGTGTATGTTAAGACACCGTTACATCCACAAAAACTGACTGTTTGGTGTGCTTTATGGTTTGGTGGAATAATTTGTCCGTACTTCCTTATAAACTATGCTGGCCAGAACGTTACAGTCAATAGTGCCCCCTATAGAGCGATGATTACTGACTTTTTCGTTCATCAATTGAACAACCATGATGTACAAGAGCTGTAGTTTCAACAAGACGGCTCAACATGTCACACAGCTCGTGCCACAAATGATTTATTGAAGGAATCGTTTGGTAACCGCATAGTTTCACATTACGGATCCGTGAATTGGCCTCCAAGATCGTGCGATTTAACGCCGCTTGACTTCTTTCTGTGGGGATATGTGAAGTCGCTAGTCTACGCCGATAAGCCCGAAGCGATTGACCACTTGAACGACAACATTCACCGCGTTATTGCCGATATACGGCCACAAATGGTGGAAAAAGTCATCGAAAATTGAACCTCCAGATTAGACTCCGAGACGTCCGAGCCAGCCGTGTCGGTCATATGCCAGAAATCATATTTGAATTGTAATGCCAGAAGATTATCTTTCGAATAAAGTCAATTTCATGTCAATTTAAAAAAATCATCTTTGTTTTTTTTTTTCCATTTTAAAGTTCAATACCTCTAAAAAACACACCCTTTATACGAGAGAAATCATCAAAGCGATGATCCTTAAATCGACCGATCGGTTCTAGAGACTTACGCGATCTAGGCCTGATCTGAACAACGTTAACCGAATTGATCAATTTGCTATCGACACGGCTATATCAAACTTCTAGTAACGGGCTTCGTTAATATAGTTCCACTTCCAACCCAAAGGTCCAATGTAGACTTACACAAAACTATCACTACCTGGTAAAGTAGCTTAAGTTGGAATGTGGATGTGTGGAGAATGAACCATAACGACTCTTTTCAACGTCCATATTGCTGGACTATATACGGCAGGTCTGCGATGATTATTGGAATAGTGCGCCTTGTTAAAGGACACTTATATTGACCAAGAGACGGCTTTGCAACTGAATTGCCTTCTTAGCCCAAAGAAGCTACGATTGGCAAGAACCGTTCTTCGTTTGTGCCATCGAATGAATTGATACTGGATCTTAGGTAGACAATGAACCTCTGACTACCTTAAAGTTATATAACTTTGTGGTGACCTTTTGTCTTTTTAATTACAGCGAATTCTAAACTTAATCTAGCCTTAATCGACCGTCAAACCCATACTCTGCACTTTTGCCTCAATACTAAGACTCACAAAACAGCTACTGATATCAGCGTTGTATTCTTCAGAGTATGTCAATGTCAATTTTGACGAAGTCGAAACGATGTTCAAAAAGTCGCATTGTAGTGCATCGGCTTCTCTAAACCCGGAGAGGTCTTTGCTGACCTTGATAGAGTATAGCTTCTGTTCTCCAACCTCCTCCTGCATATAAACAGGGAAGCATTTAAATCCTGGTCTATAAAGAGGTGGTGTGGGTCGAAATGAAATTCCTGAGTTCTTACAAGATCAAGGGGGAATATTATTTCGATGGTGGAGGTGGACTTTCGATGTCTTAAGCCACACTGATATCTGAACCTATAAATCAGGTTTTTGACGAACAGTCTTTGGCGGTCACTGAAGTTGGCAGAGTGGTGCCTGAAGGCAATGTTATAAAGACTGATGCTTCTATTTTGAAGATTAGGATTCCGAAAGTTTAAATCTATAAATTTACAAATTCCAACAAGCAAACCAATGACAATGACACATATCATAACATACATGTTTGCTGGAAATAGGATCACGGAAATTGTACGCCTGATAGCTTTTCTTATCAGTAAACATTCAAGCAAACATTTTCATTCAGAAATGAATCATAAATGGATCACAAAAGTGAAGAAATCGACCGAGAATGAATTCGTTTATCTTTTATGATTCAATTGTTGGGCAATTAGCCACCGATATGTATCATTTTAGTGCTTCAATTTTGATGCGAAAATTCTTCATTTAAACGAATATATTTAAGGCTTATGTTTTTAGATTTTCTTTTACACATTCAAATTTATGAAGAAAAATGAATGAAAACTGAGTGTTGTATTTTTTTTTCTTTTATTTGACACATAGAGAATACAAATATCCCCAGCAAACATTTTAATTCAAAATTGAATCATAAATAAATCACAAAATTGAAGAACCTGACCGGAAAAGAATTCACTTATGATGCAATTTGAATTCTTTTACCTGGGCACTTGGACACCGATAAGAATCGCTTTTGTGAATGATTTATGATCTTCATTTAAACTTAATTTAAATGAATGTAATGGGTGATTTTTTAAGAAGTTTAGAACTTTTTTTAAAAAAAAAACACAAAAAATTCGAAAAAATGAATGAAATATTTATTTGAATCGATAGTTTTAACCTTGCAATTTAATGTTTAAAGATAATTTCATGCAAATGTTGACCGCGGCTGCGTCTCAGGTAGCCCATCCGCTGAGTCCAATTTTGGCATACTCTTTCGCACATATCGGCCGGTATCTCACGAATGAATGCATGGATGTTGGCTTCCAGTGCGTCAATCGAAGCGGGCTTGTCCCTATAGACATTAGCCTTGACATACCCCCACAAAAAATAATCTAATGGTGTCAAATCGAACGATCTAGGCGGCCAATTGACCGGCCCGAAACGTGAAATTAACTGTTCACCAAACTCGCCTCGCAATTGCGCCATTGTTTCGCGTGCTGTGTGGCATGTGGCACCGTCTTGTTGAAACCACATATCATGCAAGTCAAGAACTTCCATTTCGGGCAAAAAAAAGTTTGTTATCATCGCTCGGTAGCGTTCACCATTGACAGTAACGCTGCGATTCGCATCATCTTTGAAGAAATATGGCCCAATAATGCCGCCGGCCCATAAACCGCACCAAACAGTGGCTTTTTCGGGATGCATTGGTAGCTGTTGCAATGCTTCTGGCTGATCTTCACTCCAAATGCGGCAATTTTGCTTATTTACGTATCCATTCAACCAAAAATGAGCCTCATCGCTGAACACAATTTTTCGATAAAAAAGCGGATCCTCGGCCAGCTTTCCAAGAGCCCATTCACCAAAAATGCGGCGTTGTGGTAGGTCGGCTGGCTTTAGTTCTTGCACCAGCTGTATCTTAAAAGGCTTTACGCCCAAATCCTTCCGCAAAATTTTCCACGTAGTGCTGTAACAAAGGCCTAACTGCTGGGAACGGCGCCGAATCGACATTTCGCGGTCTTCTGTCACACTGGCTGATACGGCCGCAATATTTTCTTCACTACGCACAGTACGTAAACGTGTTGGTGGTTTAATGTCCAACAAAGTAAATTTGGTGCGAAATTTGGTCACAATCTTCCGAATAGACTGCTCAGAAGGTCGAGAATGCCGATCATAAAATGGAAGCAGCGCGCGATGAACATTTCGAACCGAGCACGAATTTTGATAGTAAAATTCAATAATTTGCAAGCGTTGTTCATTTGTAAGACGATCCATGGTTAAATTGCAAACCAAACTGAAGCTGTTTGACAGTGACACAAGGTACTAAACACACGTCAGCTGTCAAAACCAGTGTTGCCAAAACCAAACCAGCTAAAAAACCACCCGTTATATAAGAGTCTATAAAATTATTTCTTTATGTTTTCTGAATCATAAATATGATTGCATTATTATTCATTTAAATGAAGGTATTTACTCATCATCCCTTCTCTTAAATGAACATTCACAATTAATTCACTTTATTGGAATCATTTTTGGTGAAGAAAATCTGAATCTTCAGAAAAATGTTTGCTGGGTCTTTACATCTCTCCCCTGTAAGAATGTGTAAGATCTTTGTGTTCATTCATATTTCATTCACACAAATGAAGGTTACACGAATATTAATCTTCATTTTTGGTGAACAAAATCTGAAGCCTCAGAAATATGTTTGCTGGGATTTTTTTGCTTTATGATATCTTTCCAGTCTCCTTAACTGGAATACGTGTGTCACATATGTACATGCACTGATTTATGAAAACCATGATTGTAGTAGTAAACGGTTCTATATGAGAAGTATATACATAGTATACATGGGTGTGCTAAGAAGTTATCCGTCTCTCAAATGCCAAATTTGGCGAGTTAAAGTTATCGACTAACTAAATATGTCACATGTCATAAACCATTCCGCATTTATTAATATGAATTACAAATTCACAGTAAGTTCTAACACGCCGTTGCTCGCCGTTTATTAATAGAGGGGAATGTTAATACGAGCAATTTTAAGTATGAGTTTTCAAATAAAATACAAAACACCCTGCAGAATTCAGCGATTTATGGCAATTTGCTCCTCCTGAGCAATGCTGATTAGATTCCGCAGCTCTGCTCGTTCAAACGATGAAGTTCTCTTCCATAGTATAATGAGTCTGGAATTGCAGTAGAATAATGTTTTGTGCATGCATATACCTACATCTGCGAATGAAAACGATGATGCCAAGGGGTTATTACCATTCTCAGGTTAAGAGTTAAGCGGCAGGCCCAATAAATTTCTTGGCTGCAGGGCTTTATTGAATATAAGTTGCAATACATGTGGGAGTTGGTATATAGGTATACAGAAACAACACACGAAAAATTTATATATTTTCGTTGGCCTTAATGAAGTTGTAGCCACGTTTTAATTGCAACGATTTGCTGTATAGTGCGATGTGTTCACTTTGTCGTTCCTTGAAAGAGCACGTTCCTTTCCTAGATGTATAGGTACACAATAAAAATATTACCTGAAGAGTCCCGATTCCCGATATCGCTGCTGCCAACAATGGTATTACGACTTAGCCATATTGGAGGCAAAAGCAACTCTGTTGCAATAACGATGTTGAATACACCACTTCGAGGTGTAATTTGATTTTTACGACATTATTGTTTTTTTTTTTCGTTCTCCACCCACCACCATATATCTCGGATTGGTTTAATGAATTTTTATTGCCATTGGTGCCATGGAGAATGCATTAAATTTTCAAAAACACTTTTTTTGGGTTTAATAGTGCACAGCTCATTGGGTCCGGGCGTGATTGTGATTGTGATTGTTTTGAGCTATATAGGGGTGGATGTGATGTGCTTTCAAATCATGCACAAGGCGTTGATTGAGTTTTATGGATTCAAATGAAATTAAGTACTTAATCCGGAGGTTTTGGTTATTATATGAGTGGTGTCAGTTCGATATCATTTTGTTTACAACGAATAATAATAATTTCTAATATTGCCTACAAGATTGCTACCAGTAAAAGTCATCACAATAAAGAGCTTCAATTTGTTTTGTTATTTTTTTGTTTGTCAAATCGTTGTAAAAGTTATAGGGCGGAATTGAATGTTTATCAATAGTTTGATAGCTTGAGGAAATGGGATGAGTTTATGAGTGAAACTGATACAGAATGTCGATCACAAAAATCTTCTTCTTTAACGATAAATAATTTTTTATTTGCAAATTGCCACTACTTTAGCGGATTGACCATGAATGTGATTAAATTCTGATGGGCTCACTATGGATATCATAATATTAAAAGTCTATTTTAGTTTTAACACCGAGAAATGTCGTTAAAGTGTTCACATAAAGTTGTTCTCGAGCACCAGCGCGGCGCAGTTATATGATTTATGGTTGTGGCACATGAAATGCAGTAATATTTTGTATTTCAAGTTGTTACATTTTGTTAGTGTTTAACTTAAGTGGGTATTTAATGTATGAAGTTAATGGCACCTTCTTGATTTTATAATGAATTATACTATAATTGTGGTTTGAAATTCCACATTTTATTTTAATTAATGAATATGAATAAAACACATGATTTAGTAGCAGGAACTTGGTCTTATGTACAATCAAACTGTGAAATATCGAAATTCAAAAAAAAAAAAAAATTTGAAATTGTTTTCGAAAATAAAATAAATTTATTTTTGAAAATTTTACTGTGCAATATAATTGATTTAAACTTATTATAAACTTTGCGAAAGTCGAAAACCAAAAAAAAATTGTTCTATAAGAGTTACTGATATGACAATATTTGTTTATCGGTCAAGGAAGGTTGCGCACTGTAGAATAAGATCAAATTATAGCGCGTCAAAAGTCGTTCTAAAAATGGTCTGAAATGTACACATGAAATTTTCAGAAATTACTCTCAATATTTTATTTTGAATAGCTCCAGTAACGGTTTTTGTAAAATTTCATGCACAATTTTTTATTCATCGTTTCTTGGACTTATACGAATAAATTGAAATATGAAGACTAATTTTCTAGGGCTGTGTCAATCAGGAACGATTCGATTTTTTTGATCCGATCATCGAATCGATCATGTGATTGAAATCACAAATTTTCGTTTCAATCGATCCCAATCTCAATCATTTCGATGATTCTCGATTTTTCATCCCAATCTCAATCATTTCGATGATTCTCGATTTTCAATCCGAATCTCAATCATTGCAATGAGTCTCGATTTTCGATATCAATATCTTTTGAATTATTAATATATTTTATCGGAGAAAAGAAATATGGGTCAGAATGGGGTCGATCAAATCGGTACAGTATTCGTTAACTTCGGAGATTGAATTTCATCGAAATCGAAATAAAAAAATTGTCTTAGTTTGACAGGTGTCAAAATATGCCAACATTTTTGGTACGGCGGATTGAAAAACGGAGTACGCCAATAGATTTAGGAGGTGGGTATAACCCTAGTCTCACGGCCGACGTTCTGGGACCACTAGAACACTTAGTTTGACAAGTACGTCAATTTAGGAGGTGGAAATTACCTTTAGTCATGCCACGTCTCTAGGTCCTTTAGAACTCTTTTAATTTGACAGGTGTCCAAATGTCAATTCATTTCCGAAAATACGCGATACGTAACTTTGTACATCCTAACGTCGCACAGAGGAAAGTCCACGTTTTTATTTCACTCTACCGCCGACATATAGATGTTTACACATCAAAAATCGAATCGGAACAGTATGAAATAATGAATTGAGTGCAATGAAAATGATCGAATGATCGATTGATTGAAATGATCGAATCATTTTGGTAAACGATTCTTGAACGATTCGATCATTTGAAATGAACGATTTACACAGCTCTATAATTTTCCTCTTTTTCAATCTATCGTTTTATTTCTATATGTTAATGGAAGAAAATCGGTAGAGCACTTTTTTTTCTCGTCCACTAGCACTGTTATTGCCTCTCAAATTCAGCTATAAGTTGTAGGTCTCTCCTTTCCTGCAGAAACGCACACAGGAATGGTTGAGAATTGTAAGTCACTGCTCACGAGCAGTCCAGCTACAAAAATTACTGCTTAAACCACTCCCAAAATAAAATTGACTAAAAAAGAATCATATCTGATTTCTTAATCGTTTATGAATTTTGAAATTTGAAATCATGAAAAGTAGTGATGGGCTTACCTATTTTCGCATTTATTTAAAAAAAAAAGTCAAAAAATAATATTTATCTATTATCACAAAAATTCCTCAATATATTTTTGGAAAAAAATAGTGTGTCGATCTTAAGTTTGTAATTATTGTAATTATTTATAATCAAAAACTTAATTTAAAAAAAAAAAATTGACTAACCCATTTTCGAGATATTGAATTAAGAAAATAAAATTGAATTTTTTTTTCAAAAATCAAAGGAACATTATTCGTAAATATTGATATTCTGTTCTATATAATCAAGTTAAAAAAAAAAATCCTGTGAATAGAAATGTTGATCGAAATCGGTGAAGCAGTTAAAGAGAAAGTCAAAAACCAAAAACAACGCTTCTATGGCAGCTAAAATTAGTAAAAGTTGTTGATATTTATTTTACCTAAAAGGAGACCATACCTACTAGTGGACAGTCAGTTTAGGAATCAAATTGTTTGTGCTGATTTGAGATAAAAAAAACTTTGCATGACAGATGCCTACGGTTATTTCTCGAACTTAAAAAAAATATTTCAAGTTTGAAGAAAGCCAATTAGCAGCAGTTTATGCTGTAGGTTGAGTTCCAAAACGACTGTCCTCCTTTGTTCGTGTTCGCTATCATCATCATGATGTCAGGTTTGACGATTCAAATCTCTAGTTTCATTTTGTTTACAAATCCAAAACTTGCGTTGTTTTTACTATCTACCTCTATGTATGTAAAGGGTCATTCATTTGTCGGTTTCGAAAGTAAAGCTGAATAAAACACACACAGCGATACATTTTTGATATAAATTTTGTTTCTTTATAAAGTTTGGACTTTGCCATTAAGTGGGAAGATTCGCAGCATGCGATTCTCTTGAGGTAATTTTTAACCACTTTTTCTCACATTTCGGGCGGTAGCTCCGCCATTACTTGTGTAATCTAAGTTTTTAATGCGTCTAAAGTTCGGGGATTATTCGCGTAAGCACGGTCTTTTGCGCACAGGCCTTACGACATCAGTAACGCATTCGGTCTCTTCAAATTTCTTCACAATTTGACCGATTGCTTGCGTAATAATCGGTCAATTATGACGGCCATAATCATCGTGTAATGCGCGAAAAGTGGCTACGTGTGATTCACCACTTTTGTATAGTAAGTTTTAATAATTTTAGAGCATTGTTCGATTGTTAAGCTATCCATTATCGAATATATCGAGTTTTTCAATAAGAGCGCTACAAAAGTTTTTTTAAATAAAACAAAAACGGTTTTAGATATCAATGAAATTCTTTATTCTTGTGAAAGTACGTTTGATGTCATTATGTATAAAACTCGATTTCTTTTGCATGGCCACCACGGGCACGCTTGCAGAAGTCCAGACGCTGAACCCAATTTTCGACGAAAGCATAAATCGGCCGATACTGCTGCAATTTCACGTTCGATATTCGTACGAAGTTCATCAATCGTCGCTGGCTTGTTGGCATAGACCATAAACTTGACGTAGCCCTACAGGAAATAGTCTAACGGCGTCAAATCGCACGACGGAGGCGGCCCAGCGACTGGACCATTTCGTGAGATAACACGTTCTCCAAACTTGGTTTCCAATAAATTGATTGTGACATTCGCTGCGTGGCTTGTGGCGCCGTCCTGTTGAAACCACATGTCCTCCAAGTCCATATCATCCAATTGGGGCAAAAATATTCGGTTATCATTGAACGGCAGCGATTCCCATTCACAGTAACGTGCCGGTCTCGATCATCACGGAAGAAGTACGGCCCAATGACGCCGCCGGCCCATAAACCACACCAAACCGTAATTTTTTCGGGATGCAATGATGACTCTTGGAGTACGTGTGGATTGCAGCCTGACCAATACCGCATATTTTGTTTATTGACGAAGCCATTTAGCCAGAAATGAGCCTCATCGCTGAAGATGATTTTTCGATGAAAATCCGAATCATTTTCAAATTGTTGGTCAAGCGGCTTCAGTTCAGTTCTTGCGTCAATTTAATCTTGTAAGGATGTAGGCCAAGATCTTTTCGCAAAATTCGCCACAACGACGTCACAGAGATGCCCAACGCTTGAGAACGACGTGTGAGAGACACATTTGGGCTTTCTGCAACTGAAGCCTTAGCGGCAGCAATACTCTACTCTCGACACTACGGCCACTTCTTTGTCTCACTGGCACGGGAACATTTTGTACTGTGCGTGTGGATTCAAATTTTTCCACTAGACGCTCAATTGTTGATCTGCCAGGACGATTATGACGACCATAAATTGAACGTAGCGCTCTTAACGTTCAGGCCACTGACTCCGAATTTCGGTAGTATATTTTAATAATTTCGACTCGTTGTTGGCTCGTATATCTTTCCATCATAAAATGGCAAACCTTACTGAAGAGAAATGTCAAAAGAACGGCAAGAAATATGGCGTCGTTTGCTGTCCCTGTTGCTCTACTTTTGTTGCGTCCCTGTTGAAAAACCCTTTATAAATGACAAACATTCAACTAATATTATGACACTTTAAATGACAGCTGACTTTGACAGGTGTCAAATACCAGCGCTACCAACTTGAACCCACGAAACGAATGACCCTGCACATACGTCGCAAGTAATACGAACAAACCGAAAAAACTACTGTATAGCATAAAATTGAAATGTTATGCATATTTAATTTAATTTTCTACTCCACAGTCCATATGCTGACTCACCACCGTATGGAGAATTAATTTGATATCTACCGCTATAATGAACCAGCTAACATCAAAGTTAAACAAACCCAACTCCGATTGTCACATTGTCCAGGTAGATATGTACATATGTACGGGTAGGTATACATTAAAGAAAATATCCCTAAGCCTTGTTAAAAACACTTTTTTCTTCATTATGCTTGAATCAGCGTAATTAAATTTTTTTACTATCACATAAAAATCGCGTGCAACTATTTTGCTGTATGCAAAAAGTTGCCCAAAATAATACAAACAAAACGCATTTGAATTGCAATATTTACAAGCCACTCCTTCACTCCTTCCACCCCCCCCCCCTCACTGTTTGACATGAATATAAATTTTAATTCCCACTCGAAAACGCAAGGACTCTCAACTCGTAAACATAAGTTCATAAATGTTGCTTTATTTGTTTGAATTGGCTGTAAAATCCATTCCAAACCCCTTGCTGCATTAATATATTTTTTTCTTTTATTTATGAGCAAATATTTTGAACATTTATATTTTTTTTTTGTTGTAGCATATAATATAGCTAATACATAACAATATGTTTGTGAGTATAGTGAGTATTTATTTCCTGAACAGAGAACACATTTTTGCTTTGAGATTTTCAACAAAAGATTTCAAGGACCAGCAAAATTGTGTGTAAAGTAGGTAGGTATACATATATGTTACGCGTATGCAAATAAAATTATTTGTTTTACTTTGTTATTCAAGGAGATTTTTGTGATTTATTTGTTCGATAAGCGAGCACTCGCTGTTATTGTTTTGAAATGAATTTTAAATTGAATTAATCTTAAAATTAAAAAAAGAAAGAAAAAGCAATTGAATAGTTCGTTTTTGTTCTTTTCAAACATTATTGTGTTTTTGAGAATTTTTTTTTTGTTTTTTTTTATCCAAAAAAGGATTCTGTTAATGAATTGATTTTTTTTTTTTTTTTTGTCAAATTTAAGTCAATTTACTGACATCAAATAATCTATTTTGATTAAGACCACCTAATCAAATGCAGATGTGTGTCTGACTGTCTGTTCTGTTCTGAGTTGTACAGTGAACACACTGCTGCAACACATTTTTCAAATGGACAGTCATTATTGTTGCTTGTACCTTTTATGGAGTGGTTCCACATTAAACAACAAAAAAATGTTAGGGTATTTTTATCTGATCGCAGTTCGCAGAAGGATTCTTTTATTTGGATAATGTGTGTCCTCGAGCTAGAGCGCAGCGCACACCTTTTTTGAATATGTCTGACATTAACAGCTGCAGAGAGTTTAGTAAGAAAATAAATAACAAAGGTGGAAGTGAGTCAGCAAAATAATTCGTCCAAAACTCAGAGTCCGGCGAGGGCGGGGCACATGTCAACATGTCATATTTATTATACTCGGCACACCAAATTGATATACAGGGAAGATCTTTAAGAATAAAGTAAAGTATTTATTTCCAATTGATTTTTGTATTATATTTTAATGATAAATGAATTTTAAACGAGGAAAATTGGCAAATTTGATTAAAACGTTCTTTCATTATACCTACGGGCGGGGTGGAGTGCGCCAAATGCATTGTTTTTGAATGAGACTCATCAAGGGTGTACGCAGGATTTTTTGCAAGGAGGCAAATAACAGTTTAGGTGACTTTTTGTATACAAATTTTGTTTGTTATTATAAAACTCAAAAAAACAACCATAATTCAGCACCTCCAAATAAAGGGTGTTTTTTTTTAAAGGTATAGAACTTTGAAATGGAATAAAACAAAGAGGATTTTTTTTTAATTTGACATGAAATTGACTTTATTCGAAAGATAATCTTCTGGCATTATAACCTGCATGGCTGGCTCAGATGTAGTCTAATCTGGAGGTTCAATTTTCGATGACTTTTTCCACCATTTGTGGCCGTATATCGGCAATAACGGCGTGAATGTTGTCGCCCAAGTGGTCAATCGTTTCGGGCTTATCGGCGTAGACTAGCGACTTCACATATCCCACAGAAAAAAGTCAAGCGGCGTTAAATCGCACGATCTTGGAGGCCAATTCACGGATCCGTAACGTGAAACTATGCGGTAACCAAACGTTTCCTTCAATAAATCAATTGTGGCACGAGCTGTGTGACATGTTGCGCCGTCTTGTTGAAACTACAGCTCTTGCACATCATGGTTGTTCAATTGATGAACGAAAAAGTCAGTAATCATCGCTCTATAGGGGGCACTATTGACTGTAATGTTCTGGCCAGCATAGTTTATAAGGAAGTACGGACAAATTATTCCACCAAACCATAAAGCACACCAAACAGTCAGTTTTTGTGGATGTAACGGTGTCCCAGCATACACTTGAGGATTATCATCACTTCAAATACGGCAGTTTTGTTTATTAACGTATCCATTCAACCAAAAGTGAGCTTCATCGCTAAACTAAATTCACTCACGAAAATTGGATCAACGGCAATCTTGTTTTGGTCCCATTTGGGCACAATTTGGAAGCGTTGTTCAGCCGTTAATCTATTGCTATTCACGTTGAAATGCTAAACCAAACTAAAAATAAATCAGTTGACAGCTGACAAAATGGCTGCCAGTTAAAATACTGTTGCCAACTTATAGTTCTATACCTCTAAAAAAAAACACCCTTTATAAAACATTGTAGAGCGTAGAACTTTGCAAAAAGTTTTTGATTTTTCTTTGAATTCGTATAATTTCATTTTAAACATATTCGCTGAATGCAAAAGAAATAGAGAATATGCTGGTAGGTTTTCATCTGGGAATCTACGCTCAAGCACTACCAATCAAGGAATCTAAATATGTAAAATTCAACTGCAGTTGATGATTTGAACGTTTTTTTTTTTTTTAAGTTCACTATTCCAGGCCCTTTGAAGTACTTAATCAATTTCTTCTGAAATCAATTTCGATTTTGCCATAAGTTCTTCAACTTGTGATCCTACATTAGGTCGGCGATCTTTATGATTTTGTGAATATGTTTCGTGCACGCAAGGAGGTCTAACTTTTTTGATTGCAGAATATTCACAACTGGTTCAAGGTAAGATGAGAATTTTGCCATAAAGACAAGGCATGTAATGAATGTTGTTTGTGAAATAGGATAATGCAACTAAAAAGCTGTTATTTTGCTAGAGTTTCCTTCAATAGAAAGCTCTTTAGTACATTATCGATGATACCAAAATTGCAATCCATAAAAAGGTCCTTAAAAATCTAATAAGAAATTATCGTCCTGTTGTTAAACTATTTGCTATTCTTAAACTGTTCGAGTCTCCTGTCTGTGACATACGTTCATTTAATTGTTCTTCTATTATATGTGAAACTCAACATGGTTTTGTAAAGAAAAAATCAACAGTCACTAATTTATTACAATTCTCCACTTTTGTCTAGGTACTTTTGAAAAGAACTCACAAGTAGATTGCATCTTTACAGGCTTCAGTAAAGCTTTTGACAAATTAAGTCACGAAATACTTTTAAATAAATTAACGAAAATTTGACTTAACGATCGTTTTCTTTTGTGGATATCATACCTAAAGGATAGATTTTATAGTGTTATATTCAAAACTAACCGTTCATGTCAATTTAAAGTTAATTCTGGTGTAGCTCAGGGGAGTCATCTTGGTCCTTTGCTGTTTGTTTTATTTATAAAAATGATCTTCCTTCTATATTACAAAATTCTATGGCATTAATTTATGCTGAGGACGTTTAAAATATTTAGAACAATTTACTCCATCAATGATTGTGAGCAACTGCTTGAAAATTTTTAAAAATTTTGGACATGTTGTAGTTAACAGTTTATTTTTAAACATTGAAAAGTGTATGACAATGTGTTTTTCACGTAAACGTAATTTATTTTTTTTTTTTTTATAATTTAGCGCGCACTTAAGGGGTTGTGACTACCCTTAAAATGATATACACAGCACGAGCGATTAGGTAGATTGGAGGGGATTGAAATGGAGATACCGATGTACATTGGTTTTAAATGTCTGAAGATCATAATGAGAGGGGAAAACAGGGCTGAGTAGAGCATTCCACATTCGTGTAGTGCGACTAAGGAAAGAATCCCTGTACTTAACAGTACGTCCGAAGTTGGGCTCAAGGGTTAACTGATGAGCATTCCTAGAAGCGCGAGTATTACGGTTGAATCGTTTAAGGGGAGGAATGCAACTGGCTATTTCACTAGAACACTGTTTATAGAAATAGCGGTAAAATAGTGATAGACACGAAACATTACGACGGTGCTCAAGAGATGTAAATGTTTCCGTTATAGTTCTTTCACCTATCATTTTTAGAGCTCTCTTTTGTATTCTATCCAATAGGCTCAAGTGGGTTTTTGGAGCACCTGCCCAAATATGGGAGTTGTACTCAAGTTTTGGACGAATAAAGGCTTTGTAGATTACAGCCAGATCGGAGGGGGAGAAAAATTTCTTGTATCGACGGAGAAAACCTAAACACTTAGCAGCGTTTTTGGCGATGTCAAATATGTGGTCGTTCCACAAAAGGTGGTCTGTGACACTCATACCGAGTACTGAAAGCTGTTCGGTTTCCTCTATGCAAGTGCCACTCATAGATAGCAGCATTGGGGTGGGTTCCGCTTTAACGACAGGAGACAGCATTGAGTTTTAGAAGCATTAAATTCTACACGGTTTCTGATTCCCCATTGGACAATGCTCTCAAGATCAGAATTTAATGAGCTTATCATACGCTGCCGTTGAAGTTCCACATCTGAAGAACATGGATGTGAATCTAGAAACGAATATGAAAAGCTGAGAGTACTGTCGTCAGCAAAACAGTTTAATGGATTAGAAGTTTCAGATAACAGGTCATTTATGAATATTAGAAAGAGGGTCGGAGACAAAACGGAGCCCTGGGGTACACCAGCATTTATTTTGTAGATATCAGACTTGAAGCCGTCCAATACAACTTGTATTGATCGGTCCGAAAGGTAATTTCTAATCCAACGAAGAAGAGATTCATCAATACCAAATGCACGCATTTACTTATCACTATAATTTATTTAATTATCACTATCTGTTTAATTCGTCACATTTATGTAGCGAGTTTCTCTGACTTTGGAGTCTTATTAAACACAACATTATCATTCACCGATCAAATCACCATAATTCTATTGTAAGAAAAGCAAATAAAAAACTTGGTTTCGTCAAAAGATTTTCGCGTGAGTTCCGTTATCTATATGTTATTAGAAGTCTTCGTGTTTCATTTATAAGGCCATTAATACCATTCTATTCAGATAAATTGAATAGAAAATATTCAAAGAAGATTTTTACGATTAAGATAATATTCAAAGAATGCAGTTGATAAAACTCCCATCTCTTTCTGTTCACAGAGAGCATTTGCAGTTCTGTTTCATAACTGGAATAATAAATCGATCCGTTTCCAGATTTCCAGATTCTTTATCGTTTAAATTTCAATATAAGCCGGATTAGTTTTAGTAGACTAAAGTACGGTGCTAACAGTCCTCTTAATCAGTTGATCAATATTTTTAAAAAAAATCTTCTATTCTCATTGCTTCTACAAATGTCAATCTCAAATCCGAAATCTTTAAATATAATTTCATTGCTCAATGTCGATAAAAACTACCGTCGTACCCAATAGGTAGGCACTTGCATTTACATACAAAAATGTTGTGTAATTAGTTCAAATTGGGTAAGGTAAAGGTTTACACGTTCCACTGAACAGTTGGAATTTCCTATTCAAAATACACGGAGATTTCAGAGTTTTACTTAAAATGTCGGCCAAAGTGTAAAAGTTGATGAAAAATCAACAAAATAATTTATTTTCCGACCAAAACGACAGACGGTTTAAATAGAATTGAATAAAATTCAGTATTTTTGCATTTATAGTGAAATTCAAATTAAATAAAATTCAGGAAGCTAAATTAATTTACTTATTCAGTTAATAATAAAACAATATAATACATAGTGATATCACCATATACTTTTAAAGCAGGCCCCACCCATCCCATGGGAATGGATTATCAAAATTGATACCATTTAAGCGTATGATTTTTCACTGGTAGGTACTTTACCATTTGCCTGGCCTTTGGGCCACTTATTTGCCAATTATATCTGAACATGTTGATAAAATTAGTAAAACATTTTATTTTACCTATTTATGGTATTTTTAATTTTTAATAATCCATTAATTACTTTGCTATCTTGATTTATTCATCATGTGATTTACGAAACAAAAACACACTGTCATGATTCTCTTTCTATATTTGAATTCTGTTTGCTGAAAAAATTCATTACATTACAACATTTTAATTTTTGCAACCTTTTTTTTTTATGTAGGTATAAATATGTATCTGTTAATGCCCTAAAGCATTGTATAATGTATAGCCAAAGTAGTATACTCTTGGCAACAAGCTCATTGAATATTAATTTGTGCTAGGACAAGCACTCGTATCCAACACCTGATGGTACAAATAATATAATCACCCTAACGATATCTGACACATCAACCAGAGCAATTCCAAAGTAGCATTCTTTATCGACAGAGGCATCATAGTGGCTCTGTGGATGTGGATAATGAAATAATAATCATCCATTACTGTGGTGATGTTCTACAACAGGTGAGGCATTCACTTCACTTCAATTTACCTTCACTCATTCGCACCCACTCGCTCTCATACAATATATTCTACTGGCATGATGCTATCGAATATTGATTACTCGTGGGTGTTAAGCTCAACTGATGGAAGCCCAAATGGAGTTTGGGACTTATATCCACATGCGAAATTTTATTGTAGAAGATATTTCAAAAGGTATATATTTTTATAGATGCATATGTAGTAGGTATATATGTGTGTATACAATAACTTTTAGTGACATCTTAATTGAGTTATGTTATGGCATTTTCACAGAAACAACAACAGCCAGAACAGAAAACAGAAGTGGTGGTTCTTTTGGCAATAATTGAGTTATTAGCCGAGTGTTTTTCCAAGCCCGGAAGGGTTTGGGGATTAACGACGCCTTTATATACAGTCAAAAATGGGGTTTCGTACAAACTATCGATAGCAAGTACGTAATTCACGCCGGGAACACAGTTTTTCTCCGTTAAGTCCCTAGAATTCTCTGCTCTAAGCTAAGCCCGGAGGGAATTAGAATTCGACTAAGAGCTGACAGAAAGTCTTGGAGGGTGTCGAAATCTAACCAATACAAATTGAGTATTGCTTCGTGATATCGAAAACAAAAGTCCGGCATAGGTTGATGGGTTGAAAATTTCGATTTTTACAATATTTTTTCAGAAGCATTATCATTTAAATGCATTTTTTTTTTAACGAGCAATGATGATCTGTCTTTTTCCTAAGTGTATAGACTTTTATCTTGAAGATTTGATTAATAATATTGATATAAGCTTTTTAAACAAACATTATCGGACTATTTTTGGAGATTTGTGTTGTTGATTTTTTGCTATGAATATATGTTATCTCTAAAAAAGCCAATATCTTGAGTTCTATTAATCGGATCATCAAGATAAAAGTCTTTACACTTAGGAAAAATGACAGACTATAAATTCTCATTTAAAAAAAAAAAAAAAATAATTTGAGCTTCTGAAAAAATATTGTAAAAATCGCGTCGATCGGTCTTGCATAAATGCGTGTTGACTATCATTTATGTAGATAGATGAGGAAGGATGCTAGATATTAAAGCATTGCGCAGGCATTTTTCTAAAATTAGAGACAAAGGGGCATATTCATAGTCACTTTTAAGCTCCAGTTTATCTTAGACTGGAGTTTATTCAATGTTATTTAGATAGGATAAACCCAGGTCTAAGATAAACTGGAGTTTAAAAGTGACTATGAATATGCCCCAAAGTCTTTAAAATTGACACTGGGCGGTAATTCTTAATACCATAGGGATAATCGGTGATATTCGGTCCAGTATGTACCTATGGAAGGAGTTTCAAAAAGCTGAAAATATCAGCGGCTGAAATGGCTGGGACACGTGGAGCGTATATGGATAACGACGCATGCAAATAGATTATTATAAATATCTACTATTAATATTGATCCTAACATTCAGTAAACTATCAGAGGAATAAATATAGGAACATATTTTTGCCTTATCTGGAGAAGTAAATACAATCTGATGTTTAAATCAGTATGTATTGAAAAATCTGAAAAAAAACGTTCCTCGGCTTTCAAATCTGTTCTATTATTTCAGTGAATCCCGAGCTTTCAAATCTGTTCTATTATTTCAGTGAATATCCTCGGAACGATTAAAATTTTAATGTTTGAGAACATTACCAGCTGTCGCCTGAACTTTTCGCTCTTCTTCTGGCTGATCAATTTCTGAATCTAGTTTTACCTTTTTTGACCAATTACTGACCTTTAAAATGACATATGTATAGGTACTTTTCTTGAGAATATATGGCATTATGGGGTGCTAAGGTCCAAGAGCCAGATTTTATTTGATTTGGTGTGATGTGATGTGAGGTTGTGTAGTTGCGCGATTTGAATGCTGCTAGATTATTTTGAAATATAGTCAATCATACCCAGCCTGGTGGATTTGAAGTCTTTAACCTATAGTCCAGTCAAAATAGAATATCACCCTGTAAAAAATTTGCATAGAGCTGAAAATCTGTACAGACCTTTGAATTATCATTAAATTAATCGTAAAATTTCACCATCAATTCAACATGTGTGTAAAAAAAGTTATTCAAGGTTAAATGTCGATATAGTGGGTATTGGTTTTTCGTATCTATCTCTTAAACATTGGAAGCTTTTTGTGCCCATGTTCTGTATTTCACTTATTGTGAATTCACATGACGAAAGTGAATTCGGGTGTTCCACATTTCGTTGGAACAGCTAATTGTGAATTTGAATTTCGAAAATCCAATTTGTTGTTCGGAATTTCGGTTTATTCCGTGTGAATTATTAGGAAA
The DNA here is from genome assembly GCA_932273885.2 of Leucozona laternaria. NCBI lineage: Eukaryota > Metazoa > Arthropoda > Insecta > Diptera > Syrphidae > Leucozona > Leucozona laternaria. The sequence goes on from OW026368.1 coordinate 93,981,236, forward strand.
TTGACTCAGTTGCAGTACGAAGCAGGACTATTCAGTGCCGAACTTTCAACGTTGGGCACTTCACCACCAGATTTTTACCACCAGCCTTTTAGTGCTTGGAATTCTCGTTACAGCGATTCCGCCACTGGGTAAGTTCGCTGTCGATCTTTCAACACTAGACTTTTTTCCACTTCCTACAGACAGGAAATGAACAATGAAGTGCTAATTATTCAATATGGCCATTGTTTCTTTTGAACGAATAATGTGGTTAGTCACAATAGAATACAGATTTGCCAGTAATACCCGTGTTTTTTTGACAACTTTTGTATGGTGCAACATTTTAGTACATTTTATTCATTGCAATGCAAAGTGAAATCTTGCTAAACAAGCGAATTCTGTTTGTTTCAATTTTTGACGCAAATTTCAATTTTCTATTATTGACAATAAAACATGAAAAAATTGTCTCCCGCCAGTAAAAATAATGTAAATAGATGATTTTCTATTAATTTGCATTATTTATTTTTAATGTTCGTGTTTTAATTTGCAAAAGTCGCTGTTCTGCAAAATTTCCTAAATAAAATGCAAATGATTAAATAAGCTGAACAAGAATACGATTGACTATTGGAAACAATATAAATGAATTCTTATTGTGAATTTACCATTTCTAATAAAATCTACACTACTTTACCAACACGAAAACAAAATATCCAGACACGAAAAATCCGACACTTAAATAGGTGGCACTCAAATATTGAGCATAAAATGGCAGCACTTAAAGATCCAACACTCAATCGGCGGTTGTGAAATGTCCGTCTATCAATTTGCGGTGGCCAATAGTACCGTACCGGTTGCAGTAATTTCCATGATTGTTTGGTTCGATTTACCTTAAAACATATAAGAACGCATCTTTGCTCAATCTGAAACTACCTTTTAAAAGACTTTCAACAAAAAAAAAGAATAAACAATTCATCAGAAGAATACTTCATAGTAAGGTACTCACGCTATGTCAGGCAAATCTAATAGATTTTTCTTGTAAAATTGTTTGTCTAGTTTTTTTCTCTAGAGTTCCGCCTCCTTTTTTTCCCTTAAAAATGCCAATAATATTGAGTCCATTTTCATCAACAGTGTAATTTCAATTCGTAAAACAATTAAAAATGGATGCACCTTCAATTTTGACAGTTCGAAGTAATTGTGAAAATTTCGAAAACGATAGAATTGTAGAACATGGAATTTCATCTCTCGTGAAATTGAAAATCGATTTAAATTCGATTTAGTCCGAAATGCAGAACATATGGGCATTATAGATTTAGATTTATTTCATAGTATTCTTATAGATACCCATTAAGATAAATAATTTTATACTCAAGTAGCTTATACAAATTTTGTAGGTTATGTAATTTCCAACAAAAAATCCTTGAGAAAATATTGCGACTTTAAAAAAAGTATAATTATGTCAAAGGTAGTTTACTAAAACTTTATAGATTTATGTCCCTTTACAAAAAAGCATATCATTTTTTTTTTTAGAGCAATAATTAAAAAGAACAATTTTTTCTTCTAAACGATAGCTCGTTCGAAAAAGTACACTTTGAGCTATTTTGAACAAAAAAATATCATAGACTACAAAGCGAAATCAAAAATCTTACAGAATCCTCATTTTTCCAGACAAAAACCGCAATTTTTGAATTTCGACCACATTAAAAAAATTGTTCTAAGAAAAAAAAAAAAATGATATATGTACACATAGTCAATTAAGTTTTAGAAACTATACTTTTCGATATTACTCACGTTTAAGATTGCAGGTATAGAAAAAAAATTGTGTGAGTGCCGGGACTCACGGTTAGGTTAGGTTAGGTTAGAAGGGGTGATTATACGGCAAGCCGTAACATCGCACTCGGATCTCATTGGATCCATTGTGGTCCCCAGTGTATGGTGAAGGTGAAAATAAGGATGGGTGAGGAAAGGAGTTAAAGGAGTTTAGGTGTGGGTATGAGAAGCCTCCCTGAACCAACCCGACTTTTGAGTAAATTTCAGGATGTTCCTTAGTGGCAAAAACGAGATGTCGCTCAGTTCATCAAAGAAGTAATCTCCGAGGGCCAATTTTCTGGTTCTTACTAAGCTGGGGCATTCACAAAGAAAGTGATAAGAGCCCTCCTCCGCCTCCTCATCCTGACACCCTCTGCACAAGTCGGATGAGCTGATGCCCATTCTGCGCATGTGGGTTCCCATTGAGTTGTGACCCGTTAGGATTCCAACCAAAAGGGACAGTTGAGGTCTGCTTAGTTCAAGAAGGAAGTCTGTTTTTTTCCTTGAGATGTTCGGCCATTGATTCCTCGAGACCCGACAACTATCAAGTGCTGACCATCTATCGTTTGCGGCATCGAGGAAGCATTTGTGAATTCTGTTCTTTTCCTGTGCAAGTGGCATAGAAACGGAGGATACGGTTTGGGTTGGATCAAGGGAAGATCCGAATTTGGCCAGTTTATCCGCCATTTCATTTCCATATATGTCACGATGTCCTGGGACCCATCGAAGGGTAACTGTATTTGATGCACTGAGTAGTTTCAATTCGTTACGGCAACAGTTTACCAGTTTAGACTTTGTGACAACCGAAGCGATGGATTTAATTGCCGCCTGGCTATCAATGAAGATGTCAATGTTTCTATTTACGAATTCAAAAGTGGCAAGACTTTTTGCTGCCTCGTAAATTGCAAGCACTTCGGCTTGGAAAACACTGCAGAAATCTGGAAGTTTTATTGATCTATTCAGGGGTGGGTTACCTGAGAAGATGCCTGACCCTACCCCATCACCCGTCTTGGAACCATCTGTAAAAACCGAAACGATATCAATTTTAATGACCCGGTTGGCCGCCCAGAGGTCCCTTGAGGGGACATCTGTTAGGGCTACTGGGTTGAAATCAATGTGCGGTGCAGTATAGTCCGTTTGAGTGTCTTTGTCCATGAAAGTCATTATGGTTTTGTGTCCAAAATGGCCTCCTACCCAGTTTTTGCATTGGTTGAGTCTTAGCTCTTAGAGCACTGTTGGCCGCCAATTCCTTCGTAAATAAATCGAGTGGGGCTAGTGAAAGAAACGTTTCCAGGGCTGCGGTAGGAGTAGTTTTCATGGCGGACTCACGGTTAATATGTGTAAACATCAACGTGCGCGGATCTAAAACGGACTTGTTTTTGCTTGAAGGGGATCTTAAGATTTTTCTCACTGAACGCACTCATCCTATTATGCAGATCGTAACGTTGCACGACGTAACGTTGCACACGAACGTTCACGTTTTTTTTCACTCTACCGCCAGCATAGATGTTTACACATCAAAAATATGACAAAATCACATAACCTTCAAACTTTTTATTAACTACTTTGTAACACCTTCCACTGTTTAAGAGATACATAGATACGAAAAACAAATATTTGTTTCATTTCACCTTGAATAACTTTGTTTACACATGTCAGATTTACGGGAAATTTTCACAAATAATTGGGAATGTTGATTCAAAGTTTTGGAGCAATTTTCAGCACCATGCGAATTCCGTCAAGGTTTTTGCACATTTTTCTGTCTATTTTGAATGGAGTATTAAAAGGTCTACGTATTGAATAAAATGATTTTTTTTTTTTAACTCAACACAAATTGTAGGTATTTTTATTTTACTTATACTTATAGGTGGGATCACGACGTTATCTAGAATTTTGGATATCCAGATTCTTGTAATTCGATATTTTTTCACTAGAGATAGTGTTTTTCGAGGTTTTGTGTCTTTCTAGTTTTTAGTTTTTGAGATTTCGTGCTGGCAGACCCTAGGTAAGTACATGCGTCTATACCTAAATAATGTTTATATAAAAATATGCAAAGTAATCAAAGAAACATTATCTACTTATATTTTTTTTTTCGTCCGAGTGTTGTGTTGATTTTAAAGTCTACGTAAATTGCATTTGTAAAATGAAAATGATAAATGATCTAATGAACGGTGATTAGTAAAATATTAGAAAAAGTGTTTAAACGTAAAATATTAAAAATCGTTGATGAGTTCAAAATCTTCCCAAATGAACAATTTGGATTCAGAATGCATCACAGCACTTCTCATCAAGTAATAGGAGTTTGTGAACACGTTAAAAAAAATCGCTCTGTTCGAAAATCGACTGGTCTCATTCTACTCGATATGGAAACGGCATTTGACACAGTATGGCATGATGGTATTGTGCACAAGATGTTAAATTTTAGATTTTTCATGTATATTTTGTAAAAATAATTCAGAGTTTCTTGTCCAACCGTCGCTTTTTTTGTTAATAATAGTCCGTCCAAGTGTTATCATCTAACCCAAGGTGTGCCGCAAGGGTCAGTACTGGGACGTTTTTTTGTACAACATATATCCACACAGCTGATATCCCCATGTTACGAGAAAGGCATCTTTTCATCGGATGAATTTAAGACAAATTTAAGACATGCAATCGAAGTGATGCCCCAGTATTATACAAAATGGAAAATTAAACTGATAAGTTGCAAGCTATCTTTTTTAGTAAATAGAAAAAGAAAATCTTGCTATCTTCCAAGCAGTCAGCTTAACGTTAATGGTGTAAATGTCAAATGGGACTTAAGTGTAAAATACCTTGGGGTTAGCTTAGACCAAAAACTCACTTTTAAAGAATACATATTACTATAACTCTACAAAAAGTAAGCATTGCTATAAATATACTCTACCCTTTTATTAATAGGAACCCATTCCTTAGCAACGATAATAAAATGATAATTCATAAAGTGATATTTCTAGCCAAAGTTTTGTATGGATGCCAAGTTTGAGGAAAATGTGCAAATATCACCTTAAAAGATTGCAAGTATCACCAAACAAGCTACTTAAAATAATGCTTAACCTTCCTCGATACCATTCCACCTCAAATTTACATGAAGAGGCGAATGTTGAAATGATATCTCAAAGAATCAATAAACTTAAAGACTCTTTTTTACTGAATTGCGTAACCTCTGACAATCCACTGATTAATCAATTGATTTCTTAACCATTTGTCTGGTCTTAATGGTAATTTTTCTTTCTGTTTTATGTTTATTAATTTATCGAAGCTATGTCAATCATAATTAGCTTATTGTTACTTTTCTTGTAATTGCTTACTTATCCATGTTGAAATGTATATATATATATTTATTGATTTATTTATTAATTTATTTTATTTTTATATTTATATTTTATTAATTTATTTATAATTTATAATTCTGTATTAAATTCTTTATTTACATAAGTATATGTATTTATTTATTAGTTAATTTATTTATTTATTTGTTTCCATTTTATTCATTAATTTATTTACTATCTAACTTATAATTATATTAATTTATTCATAAGTATATCTTTACTAACCTATTACTAATATACTAAATTATTTGTATTTATTATTATTCACTAACTCAATTTTTACTAACCTTCTTCATAACAATTGTTTTGGAGTTTTATATTTATTCCGAGTCAAAATGTACCTGCCCTTTTTACTTGCGAATATACATAGGTACTATTGGCAAGTTTTGTATTCGTACAGAACATCGAACTCGAGATTTTGATCAAACTTGACATTACGATGATAGCGAAGACGAAAAAAGTGGGTCTCGCAAAAATGTCCGTCTGTCCGTCTGTCTGTCTGTCTGTCGGTTCGACTACAGCCTAAACGGATGGGTCGATTTTCTTTAAACTTGGTACCTAGCGTTTTTTTGACATTCCCCCCACCCATTTTTTTCTCTTTTTTTTTAGGAACAAAACTAACAGTAGCTGTCATACAAAATTTCTTGGCCAAAAAGGAAAAACTTATTTTTCTCAAATCCAGCGCTATCGAATTTGTTTTCAAGAACTCAATAAATTTAAATAGTTATAAGTTGCTGTTTAATAAAAAAAATGGTTCCGAAAAATGGTTATTAATAGTACCTCACAAAGAACCATTTTTTTGATTTTCGCTTTTCTCGAAAACTGTTAAACAGATTGTGATCAATTTTTTTATGAGAAATTATTGACACATTCTAAATAATATTGTGTACCAAAATTTTCAAAAAAATATGTTTTAGATTTTTAAAAAAAGTTTAAATTGTTTTTTTTGAAAACTCAATATTTCATAAAGGACTCTGTCGATTTTTATTAAACTTGGTAAATAGCAGTTCTTTAACTTTATCTAGAAGATTTTTGACAAAAATTATTCTAATACCCAAAAATAACGGTGCCTCCCATACAAATGTTTAAAATCCGTTAAGAAAAATATTTTTTTTCTAAAAAACAACTCCTACGATTTTGATAAAAGTTTTTTTGTGTATTAAAATTAGTACGATCTACCATTTAAAATTTTTAAAGTATATATTTTACGTTTATTAAGAGTACCTCTCATAGAACGGTTTCATCAAATATAAATAAAAGTGCGTAGCAAAATTTTCGATTTTTGAAAAAAAATTCAAAATTATATTTTTAAAATTCGATATTTTGAAAACGGGTAGCAGATTTTTTTGTAAACTTCAATTTTTAACTCAACATTAACAAATACTTAAAATTGGCCTAACAATTTTTTTTCTCAAAAATTTTAACGAAATTTTATATATAAAAAGTTAATTATTTTTAAAACCGCTCCTACGATTTTCAAATTTGTTTTCTCATAAATTAAGATTTAAATAAGAAATCAGATGGTGTACATCGCGTTGAGTTAAAACAGATTTAAAGTATTTTAATCAATTTCTTTCTAATTTTGTTGATTAAATACAATTTACCAGTTTAAATAATATAATTTCCTTCAATGCATATTGCATATGTGCAACACTAGGCTATATTGTTAATTTTTGTAAGCTCACATGATACCACCTGAAACTAAACTAAGTTTTGGCAAATGGATAAAATATAGACTCCCATAGCTAATTTATTTCAGACTATAGAACCACAATGTGATCGCGCATAAGAGCAAGTTCGTGCGACCCAGTCGTGCATATTTTTTCAATTTGTATTGAAAGTTTTTGTTTGTATTTTCCTTCAAAATTTGTACCCTTACTTACTTATTCAGTAGAAAGATATTATGTATAGTACCTATATCAAATCTCTGTATGTAATCTGTGCTATAGCTTACCAAATGTTAAACTAAATACGAAAATAAAATCTATCTATCTATCTATAGAATAATTTTTCAATTGATTAATTAAGTTCTTACAAGATTTCAAAAGTCTTGAATATTAATTTACTTAAAAACCCTTTTGCTAGACACAAATATTTATTGTTTGATTTTTGATATTATTCCAGATATACCACAGTAAATTATTCTCCCCTTATTTTTTTTCTCTCTCTGAATCACTCAGCCTATTTACAACAACCCTTTCTAAGTGGAAAGTTAGGTACCTACTCCATAAAGCAACAAATTTCAAAAACCTTCAATTAGCATACAAAAACAAACACAAAAATTAAATGAAAAAAAAAATTAAAAAAAAAACATGAATAATGACGAAACAAAAAATAAATGCCGTCGTAAAAAGGAAACCGAATGAAACGCTTAAGCAACATTTACCAGTCTACAAAATCTACAACTCTAAATGAAGCGATTATGACCTTTTTAGCGTGCAAATGAATTGCCTCTTAGTCCATTCAGTAATTTGGTTTTTGCGAATCAGCACGTCTGACGTCTCTCATTTACTCTGCGCCTGCAATTTTCAATTGCATACTTGATTCTTATTTGAAAAATACTCAAGGAAGAAAGCGTAGGTAGGTATATGTATATTTTAAACTTCAACCTTTTGGTTTATTTATTTTCGTTATAGCTTAACTTTAGCTATAGCTTTATAGGCTTGAAAGTGTAAATGCTAAAAAAATGTTGATTTTGAATGTGTGTAAGAAAATTAGATTCAAATTGGAAAAAGGTCATTTATCTCTTGAAGCTGAGATTTGCTTTCTTTTTGTATGCGATTTTAGAGGAGGAAAAGATATAAATAAAAGAAGAAAAAGGAAGACACATTGCAAAAGGGATGATCTACCTACAAAGTTTAAGGTTTGAGGGGGTAAATATAGATATTGCTTCGAAAGGTCTTTTTGATTAAAATCAACTGGATGCTTCATATACTAACTCAAGGTCAAGGTTAAAAAATGAATTTAGATCTCAAACTCCAACTATAAAGGTATGTATAATCTCTTACTGCTGCACAAAATTTTTGTCTTAGAGGAGGTTACGATTTGATCCGAGTCCAAGGCATTAACTACTCGTATTATCGTTGGATTGTGGTCCAAAAAGCCAAAAGTCGTGGCAAATAAGATACAAAATCCGATGGTTTTTTAATTGTTTTGTTTTTTATTTCTAATAGGAATATCTACACCTATAAACATAGAGCTTCGAAAACAGCAAACAAAATAATAGTTTGGTTTATACAGCTTTTCAAAGTTAGGCAATTTTGTTCTAGAGTAAAATAAATAACAAAAAACGAATTAATTTATTTTCCATTTAAAATATTTTTAATTTTCTTCAAAATAAACTTTGGACTATGGATAAATGGAATTAGTTTTCAAAAGGTTTGATTCAATAGAGGAGCGTGCAACTTTGAACTTCAATATGAATATTTTAATCAAAATCTTTTTTTTTTTTTAATTTTGTCAATGCTTCAAATATTCCAGAATTCGTAACTTTGTTTCAAACCCAAAAAGATATAAGTGACTAGGAAGAACCCCAAATTAAACTCAAAAAAATTATATTATAAATTTAAAACAAAATAGAATGACTCAAAAATTAAAAACAAGATTTCTTTTAAAAAAATGAAGAATTTTTGAATGGAACATTCAGTATGCTGGCTATATCATCGGATTCACTTATTTCATATTTAAGGCACATGAGATCACAAAAAGAGCTGAAAGAGAATTATGGCCAAAAACTATAGTAGGTATTAGTATATAAAATGTTGAAGATGATGGTGATAATTTTTTTCTGAAAATTAAAATCTATGAGTAATTAATTTAAAAAAGACGTACTATTTTTTATTATTAAATAAATTTTTTGTCCGTTTACTTTTTACCTACATTGTTTCACATAAAATTGGTCACTAAAACCGTTTATTAGATAAGTCGATCAGCCACAAAATAAAAAAACAATAATGTTTTAATACTTTCTAAAATTATCAAAAATTGATTCGTTAACTTTATGCATCCACTGTAATTTTATTTTGGAACATCCTGTGAACAATTGAATAGCTGCAGAATTGGTGTTTGCAAAATTCACAAAATTTTAACTAAAAATTCACAATTTTTATAGCCTGTAAAAAAAATTCTAGCGATATCTTCATGCGTTCAAAAGTTATGATTTTTGCAACGAAAAAAGTCATTTTGGACAACAGTGCGCCGAGGGTAACAACCTCATTACTGATTAATCTCTGTTTAATTGTAAATGATGTTTTCCCTGAGTGTGGAGGGATTTTTTGAAATTTGACCACTTTCCACATTAAATTAAAAAAATATTAAAGAATAAGTATTTGCTGTCTAAATGTGTTTTTTTTTTATAAGAAGATTTTTAGATGAAGGGTGTTTTGGATAAGATAAGATAAGATAAGATAAGACAAGGTTCGGCCAAGAAAAGAAAAAAAAATATGCACGACTGGGTCGCACGAACTTGCTCTTATGCGCGATCACATTGTGGTTCTATAGTCTGAAATAAATTAGCTATAGGAGTATATATTTTATCCATTTGCCAAATCTTAGTTTAGTTTCAGGTTATATTATGTGAGTATACAAAAATTAACAATATACCCCAGTGTTGCACATATGCAATATACATGAAAGGAAATCTATTTAAACTGGTAAATTGTTTTAAATCAACAAAATTAGAAAGAAATTGATTAAAATACTTTGAATCCGTTTTAACCCAACGCGATGTACACCATCTGATTTCTTATATAAATCTTAATTTATGAGAAAAAAATTTTGAAAATCGTAGGAGCGGTTTTAAAAATAATTAATTTTTTATATATAAAATTTCTTTAACATTTTTGAGAAAAATAATTGGTACGCCAATTTAAAGCATTTATTAATGTTGCGTTAAAAATTGAACTTCACAAAAAAATCTGCTACCAGTTTTCGAAATATCGAATTTTCAAAAAATAATTTTGATTTTTTTTTAAAAAATCCAAAAATCATTTTTTAGAAAATTTTGATACGCACTTTTATTTATATTTGTTACAACCTTCTGTATAAAAAATCTAATTTTATTCGGTTGATCAGATGTTGAGATAGTCGAAAATCAAAGAAACCGTTCTATGAGAGGTACTGTTAATAAACGTAAAATATAAACTTTAAAAATTTTAAATGGTGGATCGTACTAATTTTAACACACAAAAAAACTTTTATGAAAATCGTAGGAGTCGTTTTTGAGAAACAAAATATTTTTCTTAACGGTTTTTTAACATTTGTATGGGAGGCACCGTTATTTTTGGGTATTAGAATAATTTTTTTCAAAAATCTTCTAGATAAAGTTAAAAAACTGCTATTTAACAAGTTTAATAAAAATCGGCCAAATCGTTTTTGAAATATTGAGTTTTCAAAAAAAAATATTAAAACTTTTTTTTAAAATCTAAAAAATATTTTTTTGAAAATTTTGGTACACAATATTATTTAGAAAGTGTCAATACTTCTTCATAAAAAAATTGATCAGAATCTGTTTAACCGTTTTCGAGAAAAGCGAAAATCAAAAAAATGGTTCTTTGGGAGGTACCATTAATAACCATTTTTCGAAACCATTTTTTTTATTAAACAGCAACTTATAACTATTTAAATTTATTGAGTTCTTAAAAACAAATTCGGTAGCGCTGGATTTGAGAAAAATAAGTTTTTCCTTTTTGGCCAAGAAATTTTGTATGACAGCTACTGTTAATTTTGGTCCTAAAAAAAAAGAGAAAAAAACGGGTGGGGGGAATGTCCAAAAAACGCTAGAAACCAAGTTTAAAGAAAATCGACCCATCCGTTTAGGCTGTAGTCGAACCGACAGACAGACAGACAGACAGACAGACAGACGGACGTTTTTGCGAGACCCACTTTTTTTGACTTCTCTATCATCGTAATGTAAAGTTTGATCAAAATCTCGAGTTCGATTTTTTGTACGAATCCATAACTTCCCATATAGTACCTATATCGCAAGTAAAAAATATGCACGACTGGGTCGCACGAACTTGCTCTTATGCGCGACCACATTGTGGTTCTATAGTCTGAAATAAATTAGCTATAGGAGCATATATTTTATCCATTTGCCAAATCTTAGTTTAGTTTCAGGTGGTATTATGTGAGTATACAAAAATTAACAATATAGCCTAGTGTTGCACATATGCAATATGCATATAAGGAAATTATACTATTTAAACTGGTAAATTGCTTAAATCAACAAAATTAGAAAGAAATTGATTAAAATACTTTGAATCCGTTTTAACCCAACGCGATGTACACCATCTGAATTCTTATATAAATCTTTATTTATGAGAAAAAAATTTTGAAAATCGTAGGAGCGGTTTTAAAAATAATTAATTTTTTATACACAAAATTTTGTTAACATTTTTGAGAAAAATAATTGGTACGCCAATTTAAAGCATTTATTAATGTTGCGTTAAAAATTGAACTTCACAAAAAAATCTGCTACCAGTTTTCAAAATATCGAATTTTCAAAAAATAATTTTGATTTTTTTTTAAAAAATCCAAAAATCATTTTTTAGAAAATTTTGATACGCACTTTTATTTATATTTGTTACAAGCTTCTGTATAAAAAATCTAATTTTATTCGGTTGATCAAATGTTGAGATAGTCGAAAATCAAAGAAACCGTTCTATGAGAGGTACTGTTAATAAACCTAAAATATAAACTTTAAAAATTTTAAATGATAGATCGTACTAATTTTAACACACCAAAAAACTTTTATGAAAATCGTAGGAGTCGTTTTTGAGAAACAAAATATTTTTCTTAACGGTTTTTTAACATTTGTATGGCAGGCACCGTTATTTTTGGGTATTAGAATAATTTTTGTCAAAAATCTTCTAGATAAAGTTAAAAAACTGCTATTTACCAAGTTTAATAAAAATCGACCAGGTCGTTTTTGAAATATTGAGTTTTCAAAAAAAAATATTAAAACTTTTTTTAAAAATCTAAAAACTATTTTTTTGAAAATTTTGGTACACAATATTATTTAGAATGTGTCAATACTTCTTCATAAAAAAATTGATCAGAATCAGTTTAACCGTTTTCGAGAAAAGCGAAAATCAAAAAAATGGTTCTTTGGTAGGTACCATTAATAACCATTTTTCGGAACCATTTTTTTTATTAAACGGCAACTTATAACTATTTAAATTTATTGAGTTCTTAAAAACAAATTCGGTAGCGCTGGATTTGAGAAAAATAAGTTTTTCCTTTTTGGCCAAGAAATTTTGTATGACTGCTACTGTTAATTTTGGTCCTAAAAAAAAAGAGAAAAAAACGGGTGGGGGGAATGTCCAAAAAACGCTAGGTACCAAGTTTAAAGAAAATCGACCCATCCGTTTAGGCTGTAGTCGAACCGACAGACAGACAGACAGACAGACAGACAGACGGACGTTTTTGCGAGACCCACTTTTTTTGACTTCTCCATCATCGTAATGTAAAGTTTGATCAAAATCTCGAGTTCGATTTTTTGTACGAATCCATAACTTCCCATATAGTACCTATATCGCAAGTAAAAATCGTATTACAGAGGGGTCTATTTCCCCATTTTTCAACATTTTGAGCAATTTCATGCCATTTCTTGTCTCGACCCGACCTAAAAGTCTTAGCCTTTTTTCGCATCTTATGCAAAACACCCCGTATAAATAAATAATATTCGATAAACTAGTGAAATAATTTAAGCAAGACCTAGGCCCATTTTCTGAAAGGAAACTTAAGAATTTATGTCCAACGTATAAGCTTATGTGACACTTTACGCTGAGGCAAAAGTAGAACATAAATATTTAGGGTTCGTATCAGCAAACGATTCTTAGTAATTTATTTGCTGGGTCATGTTGAATTATTGATTTAAAATATGGCTTGCAATGGTCTTTAATCTTTAAGTTTATTCTTAAATTATGAACAAATATACACATAGTAATTTTTAACATGAGATTAAAAACTCAGTTCCAAAAATGAGAAGTGGTACACAATGATAACAGGTATACACAGATTACACACATTTATCTATATAAATAAAAATGTAAATGTTGGTTTGTTCCTAATCGCTAATCTCTCAAAGTTCTTGACCGATTGCTTTGAAATTTTGACACCCCATTGCATTCGAATACGCGTGTGTTTATATAAACTTTTTTTTAGAATAAAAAACGGCGGGATATGTTGTGCATAAAACAACACCCGCTATGCTGATATATAAGCAATACAGGAACTTTATTTATCAGAAAAAGTTCTCAATTTATTGTCAAAAAATTGAGGAAATAAAATATATGTAAAACTTTTTTAAATTTTCGTAATTTTCAAAAATTTCAGAATTCAGTTCAAATATTCTATAGGTACGTATCTATAATTACCTAGGGGGAGCGAAAACGTAGGTATAACTATCCGTTTAAAGTTCAATGTTTTTTCAGGACAATGTTTGCATGTGCCTAAGGAAAGAGTACTGTATGTACCTATGTACATATACTTACTTGTAGAACTATAGAATCTAAAATGTCATCTGAATCTCAATTTGAGATAGAATTTTTATTTCACATCAAATTCGAAGTCGAAGAGTTTCAAGCTATGCGCAAACCCAAGTGAGGGCGGTGGCGATCACGATAACATGTATCGCGCGATAAAGATGCGATCAAAAATCTGCTCACATCAACGCGATATTGCGATAAACAATCGTTAAACATTGAAGAAACCGAATCTTATGTATACCTATACAAAACATAAAAGCCTTAATTTTTAGCATTGCATCACAAACAAAATAAATAAAAAAAGAACTTTGTATATCACATTTCCGTTACCTATTTGAGAATGAGAAGCAGAGTTTTCAAAAAACAGTCTGCCAGGTTCAACTTCAATCGAAATATGGTGCGATATGGCGAGCAAGTGTTGCTTGCTGCGTTCAATAAAAGGCGCGTAACTAAACGCAGCGGTGGGACGTGACGGCAATCCACATATCGCGTAGATGTGTGCCGTTCCATTGAATCACATAATTATGTGGCATCCATATTGTTATCATGATCGCCACCGGCATCGCGTTGGTGTGTGCATAGTTTTATATTATTTTCCTATAAAAGTTTGGAAATACTTTATTTTCCAGCAAAAGGAAGGACATCATAAGAAACAAAAACATACGAATCAAAAGAACCAGGCCAATATCTAATCTATGCAGGATTTCAAAGAAACCAAACGAAGAGAGTAAAATTCAATTTGAAAAAGCTCCAACATAAATAGTTTGGATTAGAAAAGTGGATTAATATTTTAACGATTCGCCTTCTTTCAAAATTCGCTTCCAGTGAAGTTGTTTTATTAACGTTTACAGACGGTGGATCAAAAAATTTGGAAAAAGAGGTTGGCTTGGAATATATGTAAGCTCATATGTGAACGTTCATGACATTTAATCTTGCTGCGGACTGATGGGATATAATTTCATGTTTGCATTCATAGGTTTTAAAAACACCACCATCTGTTGGACGTGAAAGCAAAGAACTGAGATTGCAGTAATCTCAAAATATCAAAATACTGAAGAAATCTCTTTCTGACGGAGCGAAATATCTGAAATCTCGAAACATTGGTTTGAAATTTAATGGAGACAAAAAAGTTATGAGTTGTGCCACGGGAAAAATAAACTGCCTCAACTTGTAGTTTAGAAACGTCAATTATTTATTTACCTGTAAGTTTATCCTTTGATTTGTTTTCTTTAAAAACAAAACTTATAAATGAAAGATTCTTATGGACTTTTCCATAGGTAAAATAAATCAATTTATTTTGATTTGGAACTGTCAAAATGCCGATTTTATCCATTTTTGCCTTTCCATATACTAACACCAACATAATTTACAGCAGTCAGTTTCCAAAGCGTTTATTGTTTGTTGTGTCCAAAATATGTAACCAATAATCGTTCATAATAAAGGGAAGCGGTTTCAAATGAATCGGTAACTTCATCAAGCTCATTTTTCTCTTCTAAAATGCATCAAGGGGTGAAGATTTTTTTAAAATATTTACACAAAATCGTATTCCATTCGCCACCCAAAAACATTAATTTTTAAATTGAAATCGGAATTTACCAATGGAAAGCCCCATTAAACGACTACTTTTGCGTCGTGGCATTTCTTCGAATTCTTTTTTGAAGTTTCAGCCTGTGAGTTGTGCATAGGTCCGATCCTTTACTTTTTGCATCGAAACTCAGAAAAAGAAGAGCAACGATTAAATTCACAGTATTCCGTACTTCTAATCTGAATGACAAGCTCTGTACAATATTTGGCTTTTTTTTACTCTCAGAATGACATTTTGCTGTACTGTGAATTTTTGTCCTTAGAAAAAGCTTGCACAGAAAATCCCAGATGGGGGAAATTTGTAGGATTTTTGAGAGGGGTCTTTTCTGTCTAAAACAATGAATTTTCTGAGTACGGCTAAACAAAATTGTACGGCAGGTATTGTTATATATCCTCCTACAAAAAACGCGTCCGGGGAATGTACAAAACTAGGAAAAAACTAAATATAACTAATCAACTAATGCGTTCAGGCTGAAATGAATTGGGTGGAATTGAAATTAAACCAAATCGCGATTAAATATTGACTACAAAATTTTAAAACTATTTTTTTTAATCATACCAAACAAGGTATTGCTAAAGATAATTTTACGCCCAGCGAAGCGGGTGGGTAACAGCTAGTAACATATAAAATTATATGTGGGGAGTGACTCCTTAATTCAACAATAAATTATTGCATAAACCATATTAAATTGAAACTATCCTCAAGCGTTTTTCTCCGAAAAGATTTTCTTTTTATCAAGAATCTAGATCAACATTTTTCATGGTTGTTTAATTTTCCCCAAAAAAAAAAAACAAGACTAAAGGCAAAACAAAAATTCGTAGAAGCATTCATAATTAAAATAATCTTCTTTAATAATATTTATTTGCACGCAAATTAACCTCACTATTCGACCTTCCCCTCGGGGAACAATTTAAAAGGATTAACTTTACCCGGCCCATTAAATGTTGCCTTCATAAAAAAAAAAGAAAAAAAATGAAGATATTAACTGTAGTGTCCTTGTTGCTTTAAGTATATATTTGGATGTGTAAGGTAGCTTCGAAAAGAACAAAAAGAACATTAAAAGAGCTTAATTACTTCTGGTTGATTAAAAGGTTTTAATAGCTGCTATACCTTACCTACTACTGGAAGAGTTCTTTTTAGCGTGCCTATTTGCAAGTCAAAACATATCATAAGGTAGCATCTCGAAACCAAAATAAACTTTAATTTATGGGTTTAATTAAAGCACCGGGCAAATGCGAAAAAAAACAACAAATTGAAGTTTAAAGAAAAAAATATAGCTTATGCATGTATAACTAGAAGTACCCATTACCCAACCATCTTATCAACAGAAATGAATTTATTCGCCCAAACAATTTTAACAATCATTTAAAATTATTGGAATGTTTAAATAAAGTGGCATTTTACAAATAAAAGATTTATTGCTCCGATGCGATGGTTCGATGAAATTCACGCATTCCAACGCTTTTGAATTAAAATTAAATAACTCGCTCTCTCTCTCTACGCTCCAGTTAATAAATTTTCTCCACAAAACTATTTACTATTAATTATAAATTCCATCTAAACTGAATTATTTATTACTTAATCGAAATTGTTGCGAGGTGATTTAATTTATCGCTTTAATTTCCGTCGATTAAAAGGATGTTAGGTATATCGTATATGTATTTATATACCTATCTGGCTATTATAATAATCAGGATGAACATAGGTCGCTATATGAGTGGTATATGAGCGGGATATCCTTTCCGAGAGCCATAATTCTAATTTGTGAATGTTTAAACAATTAATTCTTAAGCGGAAACCAAATGATTAGGTTAGGTAAGTGAATATGGGAGAGTTGATATGTTAAAATACTCCTTATCTTCACTGGGTAAATGTAAGTCCCTGATTCCTTTGGAGAAAAGAAATAACTACTGTGGCTTGTATGTAATAGGATTTGATTGATTATTGTCAAGTATTTTCAGTCAAGTCATTAAATTTGTTCTAACAGTGCTGAATGAAATTTTTCGATAAAAAAACATCGATAAGTTTTACGCAAAGAACCATGATTTTGGAACTAAATTTCAAAGATTTTGTAACTTTGTTGAAGAGTTTATGTCATCAGGATAAAATTGCAATAGGCATGTTCAGAAAAATGAGATCTCAGCCATTTCAGCAATCTCAGTTACATAAGCAGTATTCCTCATCAAAATATCTCAGTTTTGCTGTCAAAATCCTCAGGAAAACAAATGTTGGATTCACTTGCAAACATGTTGAAGGAGCGATTATACTGTTGGAGGACTACTGAATAAAAATGACACAGTGACAATTTGCAACAGATAAAACTATGTCTGGCTAAAGTTTGTACTGTTTAAAAAAAACGATGATTATACACATATATAGATAGATAAATATTTATTTTGAAAGACACGGAAGACCAGTTTATAGGGGAAACTGGCCTAAAAGGAACATTTGTGGAAGTTATGCTCAAAAATGTTTCACTTAATCGGATTTCAAAAAACTCCGTCTTGACGATAGTGTTTACCAAAAAGTTTGATTACTTCGGTATTAATTGTCAGAATGAACTGGTTAAGCCCATTATTTTAAGAAAAAATGTGAAAATTTATTTTAAAAATAAAACAAAATTAATACATTGACCCAGGGCTGAGAATTTCGTTTTTTGCGAAACCATTTATTTCTGCCTGGAAAATTTTTCAACTTTCAACTCATTTTTCTTGAAAACAACACACGAAAAATAATATAGTTTTATGATATTTTGAATTATATGATAGAGCTTAATACAAAATAAAGAAAAGGATTGGGGATAACTACAACTTCTGGAATGAATAACCTGACAAATATAAGAACCAAAGCTGTAAACAGGGAAGCTTTGAAAATGGGAATGTCTCCTCTTCACGCTCGGATAAAATTTATGGAGTGTATCCTCCATGTTGCCTACAATTTGCCATTTAAAGCATGGAGAACCAACAATGAGACCCGCCATATTAGAGATGCTCAGAAGAAGAAAATTCAGCAGGAGTTTCGTGAAAAACTGGGCATCATTGTCGATCTACGGGGTACGGGGACAAGTAATGACGGCAACATCTCCAGAAGATTTTTTGCAAATCCAACCATGACTTCAGAAATCACTGGAGTTAGTGAATCCCTAATTCGGCGGTTTGCTGTTATCCTTGAAGTAATAACGTCGAATGAAAAATTAGATTTCAAAAAATATGCAGCTTACACGTGGGAAACTGCTGAACTGTTTGTTGAGAAATATAAACGGTACAATATGCCAGCAACCGTACATAAGGTTTTGATCCATGGAGAAGAAATAATTAAAAGCTGTGCATTTCCTGTTGGATCGCTCTCCGAGGAAGCCCAAGAATGCCAAAATAAGGATTATATAAAGCCTACCGCAGGTTTCATTCGAGAAAATGCAGCCGAATTGCGACGAATGAAGATGTGATGCATCATATACTCATATCCTCAGATCCAATAATAACAGGTTTAAGGCCACAGGCAAAAAAGAAAATACTTCCAATCAGAGCAGACGCTAAAAACCTCATTCTAGCATTATAAAATTACTACTTCATAATTGTTTTTATTTATTTTTTTTTATCTATTTATTTATTTAATTTTATAATATACATAGTTAATGATAATATTTTATTCAGAATAAAAAGTTAAGATTTTACTAAAAAAAAACTTTTGTTTAAATATAACATCAAAACCCTCAAATTTTATAAAAATGTCAATAACTTTTTTTCTAACAATTTTCAACTCTCCCATGCAAACATCAAAACACTCAAATTTTAGAAAAAAAGTCAATAACTTTTTTACTAATGATTTTTTCTTAGCCAAATTTTGACAAAATGTGTATAAGACTGATTTAAAAATGCGAATCAAATTTCATCTTAATCCGTTAAACAGTTCAGATGTTACAGATTTTTTTTCCGCTCTCCCATACAAACATCAAATCCCTCAAATTTTAGAAAAATGTCAATAACTTTGTTGCTAATTATTAAATATGCATGTATAAGACTAATATAAACATGTTTGCCAAATTTCATTTAAATCCGTTGAACCGTTCAGATAAAACAGACTTTTTTCCGCTCTCCCATACAAACCGAACCACTGTGCGGCGGCGTCATTGGGCCGTACTTCTTCCGTGATGATCAAGACCGGCACGTTACTGTGAATGGGGATGGCTACCGTTCAATGATTACCGAATATTTTTGGCCCCAATTGGATGATATGGACTTGGAGGACATGTGGTTCCAACAGGACGGCCGGCGCCACAAGCCACACAGCGAATGTCACAATCAATTTATTGGAAACCAAGTTTGGAGAACGTGTTATCTCACGAAATGGTCCAGTCGCTTGGCCGCTTCGGTCGTGCGATTTGACGCCGTTAGACTATTTCCTGTAGTGCTACGTCAAGTTTATCGTCTATGCCAACAAGCCAGCGACGATTGATGAACTTCGTACGAATATCGAACGTGAAATTGCAGCAGTATCGGCCGATTTATGCTTGAAAACCGTAGAAAATTAGGTTCAGCGTCTGGACTTCTGCAAGCGTACCCGTGGTATGCATGCAAAAGAAATCGAGTTTCATACATAATGGCATCGAAAGTATACTTTCACAGGAATAAAGAATTTCATTGATATCCAAAACTGTTTTTGTTTTATTTAAAAAAACTTTTGTAGCGCTCTTACTGAAAAACCCGATATTATTTTCAAAATTTTATCACTTTTTAGCTTACCGAGTTCCAATATACTTCCAATCAAGGATTTTTTGTGGTTTTCGTAGGGTAGACAATTCAGACTCGTCCACATTCCAAATTCTAGTGGCATTGATTGTTTCTTTTTCCATCAAGTTGGAGAAAATGTCAAAGATTTCTTGGGGCTTGTTGAAGGCTTGTGCACGAGCTACAGATATACCAAGCTTCCGGCTGCCTAAGTGAGATGTTTGGGTTCCTTGACCAAAGCCGGCTGATGGATGTTTTTTTTTTTTCGGCCAGCTTGTATGCAAGTTTTTGAATTAACTGTTATGTGAGTCCGAAAATACGAGACTCCAAAAGCAGTATGTAGTCAACGAGCTGCTTTTCCATTTTTCCGGATAATGTGTAGGTAAATCTCCCCCGACCTTTCTGAACGCCGCCACCGTACACACTTTAAAACATTATTTTTGTTGGTTACTAGGGAAGGTGCTTCCAAATGATTTAGACGCCTTCATCCAGCCCATTTCTTTTTTTTTAATGTTTAGAAAGTAAAATCAGTCATTATTTTGATGCAAAAATAAAGCTGATCGATTGAATTATTCATCATCACCATCATCGGCTCGACAACCGGGGTCCGGTCCTGGCCTCCTTCAACAAGTCTCTCCACCCATCCCGGTCTCGAGCCGCCGCCATCCAGTTGCGCACCCAAAGACTCCGGACGTCCTGGTCTACGCCATCTCTCCAGCGCAAGCATGGTCTACCACGCCTTTTGCTAAGCACCCTAGTCTCGGATCCATATGGGAGTACTGGCAGGACCATGGTCCTTTACAGCAGCAGTTTTGAAGTTATGGTGAGATTTCTGGATTTGAAGAGTTTTAACGTTAGTTCAATCATTGAAATAATAAAGGTCAGTTTATGTGGATTTGTTTGGCAAGAATTAATAATTAATTCGCCACCTTCACATTGGCATCAACATATACACCGATTTAGCTTTTTGAGTTCCTCAAAACCAAACATTAAAATTTTCAATGATTAGTTTCAATGAAAGCTATAACTGAAGCCTATAAATGGCTAAATAAGTAAAAATATGATCCTCTAAGTCCAACCTTTATAACTTTGTCAATATAGAGAGAATTTTATTAAAATTCACTCTATAAATAACAAAAAGAAATTTTGAAATCAGATGCTACTTTTCTTCCATTTCATCCTGTAAATGGCAACTTTCTGAAAAAAATATCTTAGGCCATCCACTAAAAATCAACCTTGCAAACACCGAAAGAATTTCTTAAATCGGATAATTTTTTCCCCATTCCACCCTACAAATATTAAAATTTTGAAGAAGAATATCCCTAAAGCCGTTTCTAATGAAAAAACTTTCACACAAAAAAGAATTTCTTAAATCTGACAATTGTTTTATTTTGACCCCATTTCACCCTAAAAATAATAAAAGTTGAAAAACAGTATCCCAAAAGCCATTTCTTAATAGCCTACATACCCACCTGTTGAAAGGTAATTATGAATTGAACTGAAAAACTAAATGTGTGCCTACAGCTCCACCTGTTGAAAATTTTCCGACTTTTCATTTTTCTAAACCTTCGTGGCGCAATTACAAACGTACCTGGACAAGGAAGTATCCAAATTGCTCCAGTCGCTTACAAGTTCTAAGCATCCGAAACCACCACGATCCATTTTTAGAAGATTTAACTCTGAACAAACTAGTACATACAAAGCATATCTAGCGGAACTGATTTATTTCTACAAAAAACAATGTTTTCAGGTTTTAAAGTTTTCACAAAAAATATTTTCTGCCATCCTCTGGTAAAGTCCAGACATAGTTTGACCTGTCAAATTTCAAATAACAGCTTGAAGTTGGTCACATTTCATTTGTGTCGGTGGTGCTTGATAAACTAAAGAATAACTGTATTCACACAACATGTTAATTCTGTTCGATTCTAAGTTTTCTAGTAAGTGTGCGATTTTTCCCTGATGGGCCATTATAAGCCAGTTTCCCCTACAAAACTGTCTCGCTTGGCCTCTACACCAAATTACTACTACAAAAAAGTTCATGCATTAAGTTGATAGAAAACACAAACTATAATAACTATACCGATATGCCTTTTTCAATTTGCCTCTTCGTGTAAACGGTATGGCCACACCTTACCTTCCTTATAATAATATACATAAAATAACATCTTCATCTTGCTCGGATATATAAATATCAAAATGTATAATTTAATAAACATCATTTCAGTTCCTATGGCCATAATTGATCAAAAAAGCCTGTCTTACGGTTTTGCGATGACATACAACCCATGGCGGTGGCGCATTACCATCATCCTATCAATTAGCATTAATCATTTTAGTTTGTTCGAAGCCAACCATAGCAACGCACCGTCTACTGGCTAATATAATACGCTCATCACCCTTAAGTGGCTAACCAACCAGTCTATATGGCAATCTAACAATAATGCAATAAGCTAGATTCAACCCATCTACCCTAAGGACTTCTCTCTTCTATCCCTGCTATACAATATACAGTAGTTGTTAGTCCTTGAGGAGCTAATAGCGTCATTATGTTAAGGTGCTTTCATAACTTATTATGACACAATGGTTGTAGGTACTCTGTAGTCTGTACAACAACAACAGGTGTATGCGAGTTTATTGGACCATTTTCTGGAAATGGGTTTTGGTATATAGTATATATTCTTAGACTTATACTTCTGGCAAAGGCGCAAGCAAGGTGTAACATCCCATCAGCTTGGGAAGTAATAATGCTTATCGTTCGGCAGCTACTAAGTGCTTTGTGGATCTGGTTAGTTGGATGTAAATTGAAAATTAATGCATGAACGGACACTAATTTGGGACCTATATTAAGCTTAACAAGAGAAGCTCTGTTTTTTTTTTTTTTTTTTTCTTTTGGCGAAATAATAATCAATGCCATAATGGATGCAGGATGCCTATTCCCATCACAGATTCCAAGAAATTTCAGATTTGTTAATACGAGGCTTTCTGAATAAATAATCGTTTGAGTTTATCAAAAAATTTATACCTACTTTACTGAAAATTTGGACAAAATATTAAAAAAAAACATACCTATGTAAGTACATCAAAAATGCTTGTTTGCTCTGAGTTTAAATTAATCAAATATGAACGACTAGATCGCACGAACTTGCTCTTGTGGTCAACAACTGTAATGCAGACCTTGAAGATAAACGTTAATGGTTTAATTATAAATGTGTTTTTTAGTGCATGTATACCCGCTTACAAAATGTAAAATAAAAACACAATTCCGCTTAGTTAATGACGATAAACCTCTCCGCTTATAAACTAAATGCATTTATAAAAACAGAATAATCAGTATTATAACTATGTATAATCAAGGGTATTTTTTTTTTAGAGGTATAGAACCTTAAGTTGGCAATACTAAAGGGTCCGCCAAATAACTTTTTTTTTTTTTTGAAAATGGCGCAAAACATCGAGTGATGTAGCTTCGGCTGTGTGGCACGTAGCACCGTCCTGTTGAAACCAAATGTTGCCAATATCCTCCTCTTCAATTTTTGTGAACAAAAATTCGTTCAACATCACCCGATAACGATCGCCATTGACTGTAACGGCCACTCCTTGCTCATTTTCGAAAAATGGCCCAATTATGCCTCTGGACCAAAATCCGCACCAAACAGTGACTCGTTTTGAGTGTATCGGCTTTTCAATGTATGCGTGCGGGTTTTCTGTGCCCCAAATGCGACAATTTTGCTTGTTTACTACCCGCCAAGATCAAAATGAGCTTCATCTGAAAAGATGATTTTTTTTGCCAAAATCGGCATCTTCTCTAAGTCGATCGCAGGCCCAATTAGCGAAGCGTATACACAACCATATTCGTTCAGCTGAAGGATAAAACTAATTATCTGTCAAATCAGACATGAGCTAAGTGTTACCATTCACGAAATAAGCACTAGTTGAAAAAAAAAACGTTAGATGGCGGACCCTTTATTATGATAGCAATCTTTAACGATAAAAGGCTAAAAAGTCCAACAAAAATGGATCTTTCTATTTGATTTTTTGTCTTTAAATTTTTAAATTCAATATTGGTTGAAGTATTGAGAATTACCAGATTGCAAAATTATAACAAAATCGGTATAATCATGGAAAAGGTATACATACGTGAATATCCCAAAAAAAGGACATTTTGTCGAAAAACGTGTAGTTCCTATCTCCGTGATGTGAATCCAACGCCTAAAACATGCAACGCAGTCTTATTACAATTACTTTGGTCATTTAAGGTAGGAGATTTCATCAAAATCTTAAGAGCTGTTTTTGAGAAAATTTGAAAAAAGCAAAATTTTTGCATGGCAGCTACCCGTTCTAGCAGAGTTAAAACAAAAATTCGAATTTCCCCTCTAGGGAATCACATACAAATACTCTGTACCAAATTTCATACAAATCGGAATACCTATTTAGGCTCTAGCTCAAGTTAGAGTGGACGCACAGACGCACAGACGCACAGACGCACCGACGCACCGACGGACGCACAGATGCACGGACGCACAGATGCACGGACGCACAGACCGACGGACGGCATGAGGAAGCCCACTTTTTCGAACTTCTCTATCATCGTAGTCTTAGTTCTGATTACAACCTCGAATTTTTTTCTTACACGAAACAAATAATTACTTGCCTTATATAAAGGGTTTTCCAATAAGAGGCGTTATTTTGAATAGCCCGCTATTTCGGTAGCTATCACTTGTGAAGCTGTCATTTTTTGACATTTGACAAGTATAAACTACGCCATTAATAAAAATGGAACGATACACGCTTCAACAACGCATTGAAATTATTAAAATTCACTATAAAAATGGTAAAAATTTGGCAGAGACGGTTCGTAAAACTAAAACATTTTTGGGTCGTCGTGAAGCACCTTGTCGGACCGCAATACAGAAATTGGTGGACAAATTCGAGCTGTTGGGACAAGTTAGTGATGTGAAGAATAAAACCCGTGCACGTCGCTCAAGAACAACTGAGAATATTGCTGTTGTAGCCCAAAGTGTTGAAGAAAACCCAGGTTTGTCCATTTTTCGTCGTTCTTTGGAATTAGGCATTCCACAAACGTCATTACACCGTATTTTGCATAAAGACTTGGGTCTTAAGGCTTATAAAGTTCAGTTAACAAAAGAACTCAAGCCGGCTGATCATCAACAACGTCGTGTCTTTGCTGATTGGGTCCTTGAAATGCATGAAAATGATCCGGAATTTCATCGAAAAATCATCTTGACTGATGAGGCCCATTTCCACCTCGGAGGCTACGTCAACAAGCAAAACTGTCGCATCTGGGGCTCGGAAAACCCAAGAGTTATTGTTGAAAAGCCTCTCCATCCTCAACGCGTGACTGTTTGGTGCGGTTTATGGTCCGGCACGGTCATTGGACCTTACTTTTTCGAAAATGAGGCTGGAGCAACAGTTACGGTCAATGGATTGCGCTATCGAGAGATGATTAATGATTTTTTATGGCCGGAATCAGATGGTATTGATCTGGACAACGTTTACTTTCAACAAGACGGCGCTACGTGCCACACAAGCAATGAAACCATCGATCTTTTACGGGAAAAGTTTCCGGACCGTGTTATCTCTCGAAGAGGTGATCACAATTGGCCACCGAGATCTTGTGATTTAACACCTTGCGACTTCTTCCTTTGGGGCCACGTGAAAGATAAGGTCTACGCCAACAGCCCAGCGTCGATTCAAGACCTCAAAGATGGAATTCGTGAGGCTATCGAGGACATAGGGCAGCCTCTTTGCGATTTGGTTATGGAAAATTTCATGAAAAGGATATGGTCCTGTAAGCGTGGTCGTGGCGGCCATTTGGCTGATGTTGTGTTCCATTATTTCTCTTTATAATGAAATAAACATCCGATCATTTATCTCAAAAAATGGCATTTTTCTTTGAATATCAAAATAACACCTCTTATTGGAAAACCCTTTAGAACAAGTTAAAAGTTTTTGTCTAGTTACAAGGTGGCTCAAAAGTTGTCACCTGGCGTAAAAGTTGAATACCACCGACGAATCATTCCTCAAAAAATCGAAACAATTATTCCGAGTTCTTAAGGAGTATATGTCTAGTGATTCATGTCTTGCTGCCGTGTATTTTGTATCTAAAGAACGCGGAATAATTGTTTCGATTTTTTTCCGGAATAATTTTTTTGTTGGTGGTGTTCAACTTTTACGCCGGGTGATATCTTTTGTGGCAACTGGTTATATGGTAAATGTGGAGTTTCTTTGAGTCTGTAATAAATTTTCTTTCTTTTGACATCTCATTCGTTACACATGCGAGAGCTCTGAATACCACAGCAACAGGCAGAGTTAATGTTAATCAATTTGACCAATCAACAGTAGACCATTTTTTGTTTTCTATTGGTAGAAATTGTTTGCTCTATATTATTATTATTTTTAAATTAATTTTTGTCTAAAACAATAAAATAGGAAATACAAATCGCACTGATAATATTCTTACTCATAAATATTTTATTTTAGAAAAGGAGGTAGACTTGGTTGTTTTAAGATGTGTCATGAGTCACTCCGACACGGTGACACCCGACGGCCAGTGTGTAAAAATCTCAAACACTGTTGAATCAGATTTTTCTAGAAATATTTTTTTAGTCCAACACAATTGACACTCAAACAAGAAGATTAACAATAAATTTAAGCAAAAAATTATGCTTTCCAAGAATTCGTATTCCTTTCCAAATGCAATCCTCTTCCCTGGTGGGCGCTGCACTATGCATTTTCAATTTAAAACGGAAGTCCCGTAATGTTCATAAAAACAAGGTTCATTAAATGAATTTCATCGCCCTTTTCTAAAGTTCTATTAAGTGTTTTCATTTGCAGACCATTATCAACTTAAAGAGTGAGAGTCTACATTTTAACATTTCTAAAATCTAAATGAAGACAACTTCTTTTCGTGGCGGAAATTGAAACGGACGAAATGCATTGCTGATAAAAGTTCCTATACCTTGAAGACATTCATTATACCGCAATTTCATCGAAAGGAAAATAAGTTGAAAGTTCACCATCACCGCCCCACTAGCAATATAATACATAGTAACTTTTGTCTAAGGACTTTGAAAAGTATATCCTTTTGGTATGAATACAATAAATTATATAAGTGTTGTTGGCGGATATAAGAATAGTCAAGTCCAAGTTCAAGACAAAGGATAGAAGTTGATTTATGCAGTCGTAGTTTTATTTATTGGTCTTTAAGAGAGAATTTTGTTTTTTTTTTTTTTTTCACGGGCACGGCACGATTTATGTTCAAATTGTTTGTTTGTAAGTTTTTTTTTTTTTTCTTTTAAGAAATTCTAGTTTTTGTGTATACGGAAATGCGGTACGAGTTTGCACTTCTTTTTTTTTTTTTAGCTTTCCAACAACAATGGTGACTTCCTTTCCTAGATGTGAACTTAAATTCTTTCCAAAAATGTGGTTCTAAGGTGGTTTAATTGTTGTTGAACTCTAAGACGTTCACCACAGACTTGAATTAAGTTTAAATAAACTGATTCGATTGAAAGGTAGATAATATTGAGAATATTTAAGCTTATTTTTCAAACTAATGGGTATAATTTTTTGCTAATAACAAAATCATTCATGTTTCAGGAATTTTCTATTGAATTATGTTTCGAATCGTTATTGCTTTAAAAAAAAAAACAAAAAAAAAACAATTTCTTTTGGTCAATTTTATGCACTCATTTACTTACAACTTTTTTGTAGTGTGAAATGGGGTAAAATGAAAAAGACCTATCCGATTGAAAAAAAAACTCTACCTGCGTTAATCTTAGAAAAAGATGTCAAGGATATTTTTTTTTTTAATTTTAATATTTGTAGGTTGAAATGGGGAAAGAATAACAAAATTGTCTGATTTAAGAAAATCTTTTTTGTTTGAAAAGTTATTTTGAGTGGATAGCTTGGAATATTTTTTTAAAAAATTTTGTATTTTTAGGTTGAAAGGGGGTAAAAACAAAAAGTGGTATCCGATTTCAAAAAATTTGTAGATAGCTATGGTTTTTGAATACAAAAATTCTTTCTGTGTTGGAAAAGCAATAAAGGTAGGACTTAGAGGCTCATATCTTTACAAATTTAGCCTTTCATAAAGTATAGTACAGTGTAACCCCAGATGAAATTATTTATGTGTCCTTTTGAATGAAAAAATGTGTCCTTTTGAAAATAAATGATTCCTTTTGAAAATAAATTAATACAATTTAAAAAATACGAATTTAAGCAGGTAATATCCAAAGTTTTTTTGGATTGTTATAAATATAAAAGAAAATTAAGAATATAGTAACATTATTTAATTGCATAATATTACTCAATGTAATAGTCAGTCTTACATTTCATAAAAAAACAAAACCAGTTTATAAATAACCTTATTTAATACTTATTTCATCTTCGTTCTTTGTTTTTAAATAAATTGAAAGTTGCTTGAGGTTAAATGATTGTAAAAAATGTGTCCTTTTAAAAAAAAATGTGTCCCCGACCCCCCTAAAGAAAAAAAAAGTCCCGGTATAGTAACTCTGGTAGTTAATTAGTTGTGGAGAGAAACAAGTTTTTAGAATTAGAATGCCGTGTTAACTTTTTCTAATTTCATTTTCTAATGCCTGGACTCAGAGTGCCAACTTAGTTACCCAGTTTTTGTTTAAAAACTCCGCCAAAAAAATGTTTACAATTTTTTTCAACAAATTTACAACAAGAAACCTGCAATTAATTGATTACTTAGTTTCTTTTTTTAAATTCCGAAAGTGTAGTGTTTACTTATCTTGAAATCAAGTTAAGACTATACAATTTTTTTAAAGTAGAGCTACAATTTTTTTTTCTACATCTAATTTACTACTAAAAAGCTACAATTAAGGATGTATACCAAAAGTGAAGTGCTAACTTGACAGACGTATACAAATATAAAGTGTTCAAGATCAACTTTTTATAGTTTTTTATAGTATTAACTTTTTAAGGGTTGTTCAACAATTTGAAAATAAAATGATGATTACGAAATATTAATTAGGATTTAAAAGATGCCGGTGAGTGCAGAAAATACATATTTAAAAGTGTTTTCACAGAAAAGCTTATAAATGTTCATATTGATATATGTAGGTATTTATTTGTGTTAAAAAAATATAAAAATAATAACTATAAGATGATAAGTAGAGTTACACTAAGTAAACAAAGATTATTTTGATCATAAATTATTTGACTTATGAATATCATTTACACAATTTGTTAGATCACGATCTTTTAGAAAAATGTTTAAATCTGGAAATAGAAGCTATAGTCGCTGTTAAAATTAAAACTTTCATAATATATTTGAGAACATATGTAAATGTCAGTTTTGTAAATGCAAAAGCGTACCGATCTCACTGTATTGTGTAAATTGTAAATAAAAAAAGCATGTATGTGTAAATAAGGAAAGGTTATGTACGTTAAAATTCCGCCCAAAATCTATGACTCTTATAAAAAATATTAAAAACGTTATATACTAAAAAAAATCGAAAATAAAAATTTCCGAAGCAATTTACAGTGAGATCTGTACGCTTTTTTTTGTAGTTCGCATTTTAGTTCGTAAAAAAGTAAAAGTTTAGTAAAAAAATTTACAGTAAAAAAACAAAAAAAAAAACATCACGTCTGAAGATTTAGTCATTCTATTTATGACATATTTTATTTTTTGCAAACACCAATTGATGTGACGTAGATCCTCCAACAAAAAAAAAAATATGATTTTTAAAAAAATTTAATAAAAAAAAATATATTTAACACTAAAATTTAAAAAAAAGACATCACGTTTAGAAAAATTTACGCCTAATACAATGCTTTTTAAATTTTTGAAAAATCATATCAAAATACCTTCAGATCCACTAACAAATGAAATTTTTACTTTCGATGTATCGATCTTCAGCTTCATTTACAAATAAAACATTTCAGTATGAAAAGTTATTTCAAAATCTCTTGATTTCTTTCTAGTCGACGAACAATTTTTCAAACTCAAACTCTTTCACCGGGCCCCGAGCGGTAAAAAAAAAAGTTTTCGCAAATGTCGTGTGAACATAATGACGAAGTAACATTGCGGAAATCCTAAAATATTTTTAAATGAATTATTACAAAACAGTTTTGTGCTATAAAAATAATCACAATACCTTTACGTACTATTATTTTTATTTTTCGGTCTGTTCGTCGCATTACATCTCGTCGGTAGTCGGTTGGTGGCCGTCATCGCTCGTCGGCTTGTAAAAGCAAAGGAGTCTCTTTATACAAAAGCATATTCTGTGAATGCATTTTTCCTAATCCAAAACAAGTCCAATTTTCCTTGCTTATTATTGTTGTTAGCCATAGCCTTTGTATGTGGCTTTGGCCTCATGTAATCTTGGTGCAAGGAAATTTTTCATTTTTTTCGAGACAACAACAAAAAAAAGAAAAAATAAATTTAAATGGATGAAAAATGGTTTTGCTGTGCGGCGCTATTCCTTTGGTTGGCCAATGCCCATGCCCATTCAAAAGGCATTTGGTATATGTATGTAGGGCCAGGGGTACATTCGTCGTCGTCGTGTGGTCGAGGCTTTAAGGAAATGTCAACACGTTAACAGGAGTTTACCCGGTTTCTTATTAAATTTACATTTTTATTCGAATTCCGTTGGTTTACGTTAACGTTAATGTTGACATAACATAGGTTGGTACATTATGCAACTAACAAAAGCTACCTTATTTGCTGAATGTCTACAAATAGCTATACGAAACTAGTGCAAATACTTATAACTCATACATTTGGGTATCATAATATTGTTTCGTTATGTGTTAGGAAATCAATTATTTTGGTTCATTCAGTTCTTAGAATGATCTTAAAGGAGATAAAGTCAAATTTTGCAGAGCTGCAGAACCAGAACGAATATCAGAATTTTTTATTTCCAATGCAGATGTGAAAAATTCATATAGGCACAAAAGGTGGTATATATAAGAATAAAAAAATGGAACACCTTGTAACACCTAATCACCAACTTAGCATCATCGATCCACAAGAAAACAACTACAAGACATCACTTACATTATAATTCAGGCCCCCACGAGCAAGGTGATTTTTTAGCTGGTTTGGTTTTGGCAACACTGGTTTTGACAGCTGACGTGTGTTTAGTACCTTGTGTCACTGTCAAACAGCTTCAGTTTGGATTGCAATTTAACCATGGATCGTCTTACAAATGAACAACGCTTGCAAATTATTGAATTTTACTATCAAAATTCGTGCTCGGTTCGAAATGTTCATCGCGCGCTGCTTCCATTTTATGATCGGCATTCTCGACCTTCTGAGCAGTCTATTCGGAAGATTGTGACCAAATTTCGCACCAAATTTACTTTGTTGGACATTAAACCACCAACACGTTTACGTACTGTGCGTAGTGAAGAAAATATTGCGGCCGTATCAGCTAGTGTGACAGAAGACCGCGAAATGTCGATTCGGCGCCGTTCCCAGCAGTTAGGCCTTTGTTACAGCACTACGTGGAAAATTTTGCGGAAGGATTTGGGCGTAAAGCCAGCCGACCTACCACAACGCCGAATTTTTGGTGAATAGGCTCTTGGAAAGCTGGCCGAGGATCCGCTTTTTTATCGAAAAATTGTGTTCAGCGATGAGGCTCATTTTTGGTTGAATGGGTACGTAAATAAGCAAAATTGCCGCATTTGGAGTGAAGATCAGCCAGAAGCATTGCAACAGCTACCAATGCATCCCGAAAAAGCCACTGTTTGGTGCGGTTTATGGGCCGGCGGCATTATTGGGCCATATTTCTTCAAAGATGATGCGAATCGCAGCGTTATTGTCAATGGTGAACGCTACCGAGCGATGATAACAAACTTTTTTTTGCCCGAAATGAAAGTTCTTGACTTGCATGATATGTGGTTTCAACAAGACGGTGCCACATGCCACACAGCACGCGAAACAATGGCGCAATTGCGAGGCGAGTTTGGTGAACAGTTAATTTCACGTTTCGGGCCGGTCAATTGGCCGCCTAGATCGTGCGATTTGACACCATTAGATTATTTTTTGTGGGGATATGTCAAGGCTAATGTCTATAGGGACAAGCCCGCTTCGATTGACGCACTGGAAGCCAACATCCATGCATTCATTCGTGAGATACCGGCCGATATGTGTGAAAGAGTATGCCAAAATTGGACTCAGCGGATGGGCTACCTGAGACGCAGCCGCGGTCAACATTTCCATGAAATTATCTTTAAACATTAAATTGCAAGGTTCAAACTATCGATTCAAATAAATATTTCATTAATTTTTTTGAATTTTTTGTGTTTTTTTTTTTTTAAAAGTTCTAAACCTCTTAAAAAATCACCCATTATTTAATCGCAATATACGTTTTTGCTTTAAAATCGATTTGGGGCAGGGTCTAGGCTAGGGAATTTATTCCACATCTGATTCCGTACCGTGCCTTAACCTCTGGGTTAGGCTAGGGAATTTATGTCATCATTTGTACCCGTATATGAAATAACTTGTTTATTATTTAAGTTATGAGCAGCGAATTGTAAGATTTATACAAAAATAAATTGTTAATTTAACATTAAGTTAGATTGAATAAAAATGTGTTATTTTGAACTGGAGTTCAGAAACTTTCTAAAACCGGGTTTTCCTTGCTTTCCTCGGTACGAACCTTAGACCCGCTGACCTACCTTAGCTATAAAAATAAAAAAAAACATCACAACTTCTTTAAAACAACACATTTTGAAATAAATTCTCCATTTAGATACAATTATTAAGCAGATACTAACCTTTTCGTAGCATTTACTCAGCTTTGTGGAGAGCTCCTGTGTTGAGCACGTGCTCAATAGCAACAGTTTGTATATGGGGAGGCACTTGTACTTGACTTAATTAAATCGTCGGCACCGTCAATCAAATTCTGTTTCGTCCTTGAACAATAAACATAATCAAAATACTTATTATTTATTTTAGCATTAATTCTTCTGTGATTCTAAAAACAGAAACAGATTTCCATTCGAAATTAATCGCAATTTAATTTATCTCTGCATTATTTGGGCTTCTTTCTTGTTTTATTTCAATATAATATAACCTTGTTCCCAAAATTTTCAGAAACATTTTATGCTCCTGACGATGCAAACACACATACACATGCGGTGTATGCAATTTTGTCGTTGATGCCACCCTAATAAACTGCAGGTAACTTTGACTTGATGTGTCGCTCAATTTTATCCCCAACTCCAACTCCTTATATACGCACATTCGAAAATTGCATTTTAAAAATTCATCTAAAGATTTTACCGACATCATCATTTTGCTATGCGAGAGGGAACGATGATGATGATGATGAAGGTGGTGGTGGCGATGACGATGACGATGACGACGACGGGCTTATTTAATGCTTTGGCTGCTGCTGACAGCGAATATCGACAGAGATACATTTTGTGTTGCACAAAAAAAAAAAAAAATGTAAAATAAATTGAAATCATTTGCATGAGGACATTTTTGTATAAAGAGTTAACTTCAAAGCTTTAGGTTTTTTTTTTTGTATAGATCTGTTTGAGAATTTGTTTTAATATTAAATTTAACAGAAAACCCACAACCATACGGATTTTCTGCTTTCAAGGTTCAAGGATATCTTTTTTTCTACATCAATAAATTAGTGTGCAATATTAAATTAAAGTTTCTTATAAAGATTTATCTCTTCTACGTATCTTAATGCAACTTAAATCAGTATATGGGATTTCAGCAAATTTGTGTACTGGAAATGGCCATATTCTACATTCCCAGTTACCTTGAAATTGTTCTGAGTGTGGATGGGATTTGGATACAAAATTACCAAAATTGCAGTGATAATTGGATAGAAACTTAATTAGTTTCACCAAACAGGAATATGGTGTTATAAGATTACGGCCTGGGCTTGATTAAGTTAGAGCTTTCGGGTGAATAATATTGGGGCACTAATTGCTTCAACAATAAGATAGGTTGAATATGGAAGAGATAAGGTTTTTTTTATTGAAGATTTAGGTAACTATTGCAGTAGGATTAATTCGTTTGATTTCAGTGGTATTACGAGTATGCTTTTAATACTTTAGAAATTCTCTTACGTTTCATTTTTTGATTTAAATCTACATAAATATACTTATACATCAGAAGTACCTTTTCATATACCTTCTTCAATCGCAGTTAAAATTATATTTTCAAAATTAAAATTTAGGAAAAGTTAGTGTGATAAATCTAAGGACATGATGTCCAATGTCCAAAAAAAGATGAAGCAAAAAAAAAACTTTAATTTAATAAAACACCTTAAGCCTCTACCGAAGCATTCATAAGGAAGAAATAAAGCGAAGTTCCTTCGTATTAATTTATTTGTGTTGGAAAACCCTGCAAAGTTTATTTAGGACGAAGCAAAGGAATACTCATATATATATATTTGACCTTTTCGTTATTAAACGCAATATTTTATTTTAAATTTATTTTAAATCTGTCACGTGCTGTGATCCGACTTAAAATTTTATTCAGATATTGTCTTTATTGTTGTTTTAAGTTTTTTTTGTTTCATTACGTTTTTTTTTTTTTTTAAAACGGAATCGGATATCAAAGCCATCACTTAAACTTTTATATATTTATGTACAAACACAGGCGAGTTTTCAGCAAATCCTGATTCTGAAACATATATTAGATTCGTTCGGTTGGAGTTTTAAATATTCATAAATCATAAATGGACCGCATACAATGTCCTTGCTGGTTGTAGCTCAGAGTACCAACCTATACCATACGATGATGTATTTTTTCAATACCAACGAAAATATTAATGAATTTCGTTCTGGTCGTTGGGTTGTTGTGTTTTTTAATTTTATTTCCCTTACATAAGTTCAGGGATGGTTGATTTTAATGCTGTGTCCAGTTGCTTGAAACAATTTAGGGACCGGATCAAAGAGAGCTCTCAAAAAATAAAAAATATGTACATACATACATATTTTAAATAAAAATGGAGTAAAAACTGCCAAACACATTAAATTGTGCAAATATTTTGATAGATCAAAAATTTGTTCAGGTGGCGCTGGAGAGAGCTCGATATATGGTGGGATTGAATGGAATGTACGGAAAATGCGGAAATCCTCTAGCTTGGCATCAGGGAAAAAAATATACCTATAATTTTGGAATATGTTATTGAAAGGTAAATATTTGTGTTGATTGGCGTGTGTGTTTGTCGACGGGGAACATAAATATTAAAGAACTCCAGAGGGACATCACAGGGATTGGAAATAATATGTATGTGTGTTATGCACCTATACGTACACATTTACTTATATAAATATACAATTATTAAAGAAGCATAAAAAAAGTGTTGTCACGAATCTCGGGTGTAGGTTTCAAACGTAAATTGATTTTAAACTTTTTTGTTTATATACCTAGATAAAAGATAAAATTGGAATGGCAGAGGAATCACAGTGCTTTCGGAATTTTTGTTTTATTTCCGTGATTTTTAGCTTAACAATATTGTAAAATTGAATTTTTGAACAACAACTTAAAGGTGCTACCAACAATTGTTTACCAACTCAGCACCACTAATAAGGGGACCGATGACAGCCGGCTTGGCACCCCTTGAAATAACTATATCTCCAGCCAAACAAAACTAACAACGAATTATAAATTAATTCGTAAACAATTGGGTGGTAGCACTTTTAAGTTGTTGTTGTTGTTCAAAAATTCAATGAAATCGACGGAATAAAGAATGGTCAAGTCTAATAAACTGTCAAGTCTAATTCTGGTATGAATATAGTAGGTACACTAATATAATTGTAAAAATTTAAGAACTATCTCGTTAGCTTATAAAAGGTCTGCCATCTAACGTTTTTTTTTCAACTAGTGCTTATTTCGTGAATGGTAACACTTAGCTCATGTCTGATTTGACAGATAATTAGTTTTATCCTTCCGCTGAACGAATATGGTATCGCTAAGTGGTCCTGCGATCGACTTCAATAAGATGCCGATTTTGCCAAAAAAAATCATCTTTTCAGATGAAGCTCATTTTGATCTTGGCGGGTAGTAAACAAGCGAAATTGTCGCATTTGGGGCACAGAAAACGCACGCATACATTGAAAAGCCGATACACCCAAAACGAGTCACTGTTTGGTGCGGATTTCGGTCCATAAGCATAATTAGGCCATTTTTCGAAAATGAGCAAGGAGTGGCCGTTACAGTCAATGGCGATCGTTATCGGGCCATGTTGAACGAAGTTTTTTTCACAAAAATTGAAGAGGAGGATATTGGCAACATTTGGTTTCAACAGGACGGCGCTACGTGCCACACAGCCGAAGTTACACTCGATGTTTTGCGCCATTTTCAAAAAAAAAAACAGCTATTTGGCGGACCCTTTATAAAAGGTGCTACCCAATGTATCATCATCATCGGCTCGACAACCGGGGTCCGGTCCTGGCCTCCTTAAACAAGTCTCTCCACCCATCCCGGTCTCGAGCCGCGCGCCGCCATCCAGTTGCGCACCCCAAGGCTCCGGGCGTCCTGGTCTACGCTATCTCTCCAGCGCAAGCATGGTTTACCACGCTGTCGTCTACCATAGAATGTACCACAAAGAACTTTCCGAGCAGGTTCATCTTCGCTCATGCGAGCTAGGTGCCCTGCCCACCGGAGTCTACCGAGCTTAATTTTTGTCACGATATCCGCTTCAAGGTAGATTGCGTACAGTACCGCCTCCGGAATCGTCCTTCCTCACATATGGGGCCAACAATTCTCCTTAAGACTTTTCTCTCGAACGCGGCTAAGAGGTCGGAGTGCCTTTTGCTAAGCCCCCAAGTCTCGGATCCATATGTGAGTACCGGCAGGACCATGGTCCAATGTATATCCTGGGTTAAATTCAGGGATTTCTATATATTGGGGGCGTTCAACTCATTAGGTTTTACATCTGAATTTTTGGAGCTTCTGATTGGCAAATTGTCATAAAAAGTGAGATGACTTTTATTTACGTTTGATAACGTTTCATCTGAATTTTTAGACGAAAATTCTCATCTGAAAATTCAGAATAAAGTAATTGTGGTGGGGGAAATGTATGGAAGTACTATATACATACCCAGAAATTGAACTTTATGATTTTCACTCTCTTTGGTGATTGATTATTGTGTTGATTAATTTTCATCTGCACCAACAAATTAATACTTATTTACATAAAAGAATTTATTTGTTTATTGATAATGGAGTTTTTATAAATCAAAAGACTGACTATTCTTAGAGAAATGTTCCCACAGTCCACAGTGCACTATCGCAATATTGTTTTAAATCCTATAGGTGAAAGTTTGACACAACAATTTTCGACGGAAATTTCAGATTTTTATTGCGTTCAACCACATAAATTCAGATCTGAATTTTAGGATTTTGTGATTGAACGTGCCATTATGTTTATACTTAGGGGAATACGTGGGTCGAACTTTTTTATCTTTATATGTACCGTTTTGTACGTTTGCTTGCAATCTGTCTTAGACCACAGCATCTTATCACAATAATTGTCACTGGGATGTAAATTTTTGATACTTGAAAACTCTGATGACCTATACATGTAGACCATTGAAGCGTTACAAAATTTTGGCCGAACCTTGGATTTGGTACAGGCCTCCTCCTAACATTTTACACCAGCTTTTCCAAGATGGTGGCTAAATCTGTTTTTCTTGTCGCAACTCAACCTACCATCTCTAGCTTTTTGTCACACCATTATGCCAAGTGTGTTAGTAATACCAAACCCCTTAATATTTGTCTTCAAAATGTTCGTTTATTTTTTATTATAACTTTTTTATTTTCAATTTGTTCGTAAATTAATTCATATCAAAGTTGTAGGGAATTCAATCCTCTTTAAAAAAGGTTACACCATTTTTTCTGTGAGACCTATGGTTCTAAAGATATCACAACAAAAACATTTAACACCACCTTTTCCAAGTTGGCGGCCAAATGGAACGTGTTAGAGACTTGAAACTTATAAAATTAAAATTTATTTAGAACCTTTTAAGCCCGTGTGCGTATAAAAATTCCAAAATTTTCAAAATTTGGGACACTACATAAGTTGGCATACATCGATTACCTAAATTTTGTTTTCGAAATTTGTTTTGTTTTATTTTTGACATCTGTCATAAATTAGAAACAATTAGCCTGATTTTGAAATTCGCTTTCATGCGAGAGTAAGTCCAATTTGAATATAACTTGTATTTTGAGTTTCGAACGATTCGAAAGTTCACTTTATCAATCGGCAGTTCATTTTTTGTTGAAAACTAAGCAAACTTTGGCATTGGAACCATTGGAAACACATGTCATTTATTTGACGTTAAAAATTTTCTGGCGAATAGATTAACAAAAACATGTAAGCTCAAATATTTTTGTTGAAAAATAAATAAAATAAAATACTTTTATGAATTATTTGTTGGCGTTTTAATTAAAGATCGCATTCCAATTGGACAAACCGGGTGCAGAAAGAAGTTCTTATCAGATTAATGGTAGATTTTCAGATCCGGAGATATGTAGCTACGGGATTTTCAATCTCGAATGGATTTGATGTATCCATTATCCTTCTTATCCATACCTGCTCTTCGCCGCCGCCGTATTCACTTCTTATAAATAAAACAATTGCCACCTGTTTTTCTTGAAAATTAAACAATTATGTATTAACAAAAAGATACCTGCGAGGGACTTTACTTTTTTTTTTGTTTTGTTGACAATTGAAAAGTGTGACCAGGTGTGTTTAAAGTAAAGAGAGACTTTGAAGTTGCATGTTTTTTTTGTTGATCAATTTTAAACACAATTAAACTGACAAGAAAGCTAAAAAAATCTAGTACTTTACTATTCAAAAGTTTTAAATTTATTTTGTTACTTTTTCATGTAAATGAACTTACCATACTGTTTTCTAAATGCTCCCAAATTTTAAAATTTCAGTTTTTATTGATGTTTTTTTTTTTTTTTTAATAATAAATTTTACCGGGCCTTTAATTATTTATTCAATGTTTAGTAGAAGCAGAGCTTACAAATTAGATAACAATAAATATATGGCTAACATTATAATTATATGTATGTACCTACTGATGTTTACAAAATATAATAAAAACAGTAAAAGAAGAATATGGGAATTTAAACACATTACTGTGGAAGGCTTGAGAGGTGCGAAAGACTGATTTGGATATGTTGGTGTTAATAGAGATAGTATTCAGTAAAGTTTGGCGGTCAATGTTACCAGTAATTAAATCGTGAATGAAGACAATGTCTGAGGTTTTCTAGGGAATTTAGATTAATAAGCTGCAAAGGATCAAGACATGGAGGCGGAGGGAGATGATAAATTATACCCAGGAAGGCTACGCAGTGCAAAGCGAAGAAATCTACGCTGAATAGTTTCAATCCTTTTAATTTGGGTAGCTTGATGCGGTGACTAAACTTGGGCAGTATATTCGAGAATAGGTGTAACAAAGGTGATATAAAGTGCCAAGAACAACGTTTTCTGAATCCAAGCATTGAGTTAGCCTTGTTGATGATATTGTCAATATGGGAGTGAAAGTTAAGCTCTCTATCGCATAAGTGG
Source organism: Leucozona laternaria (assembly GCA_932273885.2). Classification (NCBI taxonomy): domain Eukaryota; kingdom Metazoa; phylum Arthropoda; class Insecta; order Diptera; family Syrphidae; genus Leucozona; species Leucozona laternaria. The sequence continues at coordinate 94,020,710 of OW026368.1, forward strand.
TCCAGGTTGGCGTTTTCTGGAAAAAGTAATTGTATGGCACTGGCTTGCATTTAGTTCGAGAAGGTTTTTTTGGCACCAAAGACAAAATCTATCAAGGTTGTCTTGCAGATAGCGAGAATTAGTGGGTGATGATATACTTTCAAAGATTTTCATATCGTCTGCATAAACCAATAGATCACACTCCAAAATGTTGGCTACATCATTGATTGCTAAAATGAATAATATTGGGCCTAGATGACTGCCTTGTGGAACACCGGAAGGTTCGCTGAAGGGAAAACATTAACATTACTTATATCTTTACTTTATTTTTCTTAAATGATAACGCATTATTTTGACCATCATTTTTATAAAAACAAAAATCTTCGAAAAAAAAAACAGCTTGGTCACTCTAAATCGAATAGAAATGACACTAAATGTCAAAGAGCTAATTTCAATAATGTAAGTCATTGATGTTTATTTTATGCATTCATTCGACAATGAATATTTTTCGTTCCATTCTCAAAATAAGCAAAGTTCATTCGAATGAATGGATGTATTCTATCGAAATAGCTGTTCGTTCGAATCTCTAAATAAGGCTGAATAGTTAAATTAATTTTGGGATGAATTGTTGGCAAATAAATAATTCTCCAACTATAATAATGAAGCATTTGGCAAACTGTTCGACTTTAAGCGAACCGAACGTGATATTCGTGATTATTATTATTGATATGATCTTTTAAACATATTGTATATGCAACTTAGATTTGTCTACCCGTGGAAAGCCGGGGTGGGTCAGCTAGTATGTGAAATTATTTATTTTCTAAAATATCATTCCCTGCCCATCTGAATTATGTATGAACACTTATATACATCAGCCTTATAAGTATTTATATAGAGAGGCTATATCTGGCGCGTAAAAGAAAGGAATGGAACATTTTCCACAAGTTCCGAAAAGCTATATGCCGCACGTATAAGTAGCTAGCCGTACCTTCTCAGACCCCTGGGTTTCAATTTAAATGACTTTATGGGGTGCAATCCACCACATTTTAATATATAAATATCGAAAACAAATACAAGATGGTTTAAATTGTACTAACAACATGATAGAAATCATATTCTGAAAAAAAAAATTATTTCTCAACGTGTTTTCAAGAAAGAAAAAATACAATAATAAAGATCAAATGACACTCATAATTCCTGAATTTCTATTTTAATTAAAAATGAATATGCTTTCTAACGACTCTAACGATCCCTTAAATTTTGAAACAAACAAACAAAAAAAAAAAAAAAAATAACAAACCATAAATTCATAAATGAATGCATTCACTCACGTTTTCTTTTTTACTGCAAATGAAATTAAGTGAAAGTAAATAACCGTAACGTAACCATTTGCTACTCCTTGTGCAATATTGATATAGGACCGCATCAGACCAAAACAAATAAAAACCAGACACCGAATAGGAGGGGCGATTGATTTGAGTCAATAGCCAAAGTCAGCACCTCTTAAATGAAAGAAAATAGGGCAAAAGTGGTGAAAGAGAGAGAGAGGTATCATCACCATAGATAGTAGAGTTAACTAGGCGAGTAACAACTGATGGTAGGAGCTACTATCCCTGTGTAGACAAACAAGAATATAAAATCTTTAAGATATTTTTTGCTGAGTTTGAAATTTCTCAAACAAAAAAGTCTTTGGAATCCCTATAAGCTCGACTTTCTGATGGGGTAAAAAAAAAAATAAGAACACTAAATCATTGCTTCGGGATAGAGGTTTTAGTTTTCAAATCCTAAAAAAAACTGTCATTTTATTTTCACTATCGGATGTTAATTTATTTTGGTTTAAATATAATCTTATAAGCTAAACAAGTTGACCTTATAGTTCGATTTTAGTGCGGTTTACCTTTTATTCAAAAACTTTCCATTTCAAAACAAAACCAGGAAAAAATCTATCTGTGGCATTCAAGGCCTATGGCAACGCATAAATCAATCTCACGTCGACCATTTGCCTTGAAAAAAAAAAATAAGAAAGAAAAAAATCTTCGATTTTCCTTTTATTGGAATGCTGATGCTCCTCAAGGAAGCTATCCATACGAGGTATTATAACATAGCCGGAACGTAAGAAGAACAAAAAAGCTCAAAGGTACCTATCTAATCTATGCGATATGCCTCCCCCTAACCAGTGTTTTACACAAAGAAACATAATTCGTGTTGGCATTCAGCTAAAATCTATAGAACTATAGAAAATATTGTTTTTTTTTTTGGTAGGTAGGTACATACATACCTATTACATATTTCTTTTCGGACTTTACATAACAGAGGGTAGGTATCTGGAAGAAACAATATAATGTGGAGGAGGTGGTGTGTAAAGTATAGTATCGATGATGATGTGGGTCTTATAGAGGATATGTGAATGTCAGGGATTACCTTTTTTCCGATAAGAGGAATTTTCCGTATATAGGAATTATTTCACGTAAGACACGACAACGTTACAAGAGAGACATATGTAGGTATAAGGTATACAAGACTTGGGGATCTTTTATATACGATAAGGTGGTGGTATTTCAAGGCAACGTATTGAATTTCCAATCAAATCGGAGAGATTTATAATTTTTCATTCAATAATGATGGGATATACCTACCTACACCTATCAGCCCCAGATTTTTAAAGATAAAAAGAAAATCCTTAAAACCTTACATCGAACATTAAAGGTTTAAAGGTATCTACTAAAGCAATATTCGACAAGAAGTGTGGAGAAGACAGTGATGTGGTTTCACTGAATCTATACTAATCCTACGTAGGTACATATTATATATTTTGATTGGAAAAATAAACCAACAGAACATCCAAATAACAAAATGTCCACTTCCTGGTTAAATAAACGAACAAACAGCACACAAAGGACAACGAACGAACGACTGAACTTAACTTCTACTATCTACAACCTACAAGTCTCAAGAGAAAGACAATAAAAATAGCCAAAGAAGGACTACTACAAATCATCCCGTCGGCGTCGGCAAGAAAAAAAAAACTTGTTGACTCAAATTTCCGCTTAGTCGTTTCGTTTCATCTTTTTTTTTTTTTATTTGAAGAAGAACAAATTTCGGAAAAAAAAAAGAAAAGAAGACAAAAAAGGACACTTGAGTCCAAGCAATTCATTTCATTTAACCATCTAATCCCTTTCCGCACGCACGTATTCAACTCGTTTCCACAAACGAATTGGGGAGAAATGTGTCTCCTCAAAGTATCCCTGTTTGGTAAAAAAAAAAAAAAAAAAAAAAAAAAAACCGTATCTCAAAAGCGTTAGAAAATAAATAAAATCCGTTTTGATTTAAACGTTCGGATATTGACTTGGTTTTATTTGTTGAAGGGTTGAGTTGTGTCGAGAATATTGATCGAAATGATTAAACGTTTTCTGAAATGAAACATATTATAGTTTTTTTTTTTGCAGAATGCTAATAATAGAACGAATGTATTCCCATTAAACAAAAAAAAAAGTTCAAAAACCTTAAAAAAAAACATCATGCAAACTTTAAGATTCAGTCATGAACGAAAAATATTGTTGCGAAAAGTTCTACGAAGCATATATTTTTTGAATAGAGAAACCCTATGAAACAAGAACACATAAAATTTTAATGGAGAGAAAAATTAGAATATCATAACGGACAATTTATTATTGTTCTAAACTTAAAACTTATTTCACAGAAAAGTCAACCGTATCTATATCAGCAAGACAGGCACGGATCCATGATTTCGTTCAAGGGGGGGAGGTCAATTTTCTTATAAAACATAGTTCTTTAATATTGAAATTGAATTCCAATCTTTTAATAACTTTTTCAACGTCAATAGAGCTTTGTCTAAAGATGTAAATCAGCGCTAGACCACGGAGGCGATTTTCAGTCATTGATGACCTTAAAAACGTTTTAAGGCGCTGCAACGCATAGAAAGTCCTCGCCGCAGATGAATTTGTTACCTATAAAGCGTTGTAAAAAGACGTTTAAAACCAGAGATTATGTATTATAAAGATTGGAAACCTTCGTACGTTTCACCCTCCAAAACCCATTTGTTTACATTGTTGTTTTTGTAATTTCGTTTCTTGTCGATGAATAGATGTGAATTGCAACAACAATTTAACAAGGTGGGTTTGTTCTGTTTTGACAGCTCGACCATTTTGTATGTGTAAAAAACATAGCCATCTATAAAAAAATTTTAACTCATCAGCTTTTCACCACGAAAATGGCGGATTTCGCGATGTGTTCGGAAAATACAGATTCAATGGTGCAAACAGAATATTTTAGGGTGCACCCATATTGTTCATAAATCTATAGCTGGCCATTCACGAGTGAGCTCTATGTTAATATTTTTTTATAGAAATCGACACTTGCAGCTACCTTTGTAATTTCGTCAAATAGAAATAATTAGTTATTATCGAAAGTGATAAAAATATTATTCAAAGCTGCGTAATACAGATGATTAAATAACGACACAGATCTTACTAAATTTACATTATATGTTGTGGCGGAGATTGTGCTGAATTAGAATATTTTGATTTTATATTAAAAATGCTAGAAACGCTTTTTTTGCTATAACAATTAAAGCCCACACGTGTGGTGTATTGTGGAGTTATGTGTCAACGTTGACAGATTAGTGAATAATTAGGTTACAGCCCGGAAATATTCCATAAGAATATTGAATTCATCCGGTGTAAACGGGGAATGAAATTCTGGTGGAAAACTATAGTGCCATCTGTGCGTTGAAAGGGGTAAGGGGAAACAGAGTTAAAAAGTAGTAGATGAGGTTTGGCGAAATGTCAAAGAAAGATTGGTGGATACAGAATGCAGATACAATTTAATGAGAGAAACAAACAAAACAGATCGGATGATGCAAACGGTGTAAGATAAGGAAATAGTAATAATAAGGGTATTCATGCAACGTTGGAAACTTTCCGACGTTGTAAAATCGTAAAGTTTCCGAGGCCCGTTTCATGAATAAAAAATTCGGCGTAAATGATGTGGTTAAAAAAATCAGCTGATTCAGTCAATGTAATAATCCCATTGAAAAAAAGTTTAAAACGTTTACCATTTTCGTTTACGACGTTTACAACACAAATTCTTGTCGGAAAGCTTACGATTTGTTGGAAAGGATTTTCCATACAAATTTTGACAGTTCGTTTACGACATCGTAAACTTTCCGACGCTTACGATGGTTTTCCGACGTTGCATGAATACCCTTAATATAAAATCACTTCGAGGAGTTATCCGATGAAAGGCATATTTATGTATATGCTAATTCAGTGTTCAGCATTTCTAAATGAAATAGAGCAGCAAAGAACACTCCTAAAGCATCACTTTCAACAGCAAATGGAAAGAAGATTTTTTGCAATATTCTGTTCTCTCACTATCCGATTAAATTGAACTACTGCGTAAATTAAGTATCGATTTAATGCCAATTTGCATTTTGTTTATTATTTTACTACCCTTTTCATATAATTGTTCAAAATCTTCCATGCAACTTTAAAACCAAATGATTTTAGGTGTCGTGAACACTTGATAGTTCGTTTCGCTATTTTTATAAGTTTTTGAACGTGCCCATTGAAACTCATCAAGTTTGCAAAATATCGTGGTGGAAATCAGTAAGTTGCACTAGTATGAGTTAAAACACGCATACTAATGCAACTTACTTACTTCACCACGGGCAGCCATATTGTTAAGCTTGTAGGCAAACCCGAATGACAGCCGAGGTTTCCAATCTTTATAATTCATAATCTCTGTTTAAAACTATGCGTGTATTGCATCATTATTGCATTTATTTAATACATCCAGAGCAGTTATTCTCTTCTCTCTTCTTTTTACCATTTTCCTCAGCACAGCAGCCATTTTCCTCAGCACAGCAGCCTAGTACGCTGCTGATGCGAAAGGAAAAATCCCATACAAAAATGACAACGAAATCATAAACGAAAAAAATCGTCCTCCTTTTCGTTTTGCAGTACGCTGTTCGATGAGCGAAATTGATGATTGTAGCAGATTATTTGGAGAGGTCCCCGCTCTTTTTTCGCACTCAATTAATTGCCCGGACCATTAATTGTTTGCGGAAAAGTGACATTTGAGGTTTTTTGTGTTTGTATTTGTTGTATCTTTCATTGCAGCATGGCTTTCGATGATTTTTTTGCGTTTGTGTTTGTGTTTGTTTTTTTTTTTGTTGTTGGTGTGACGCTTTTAGTTGTCATTTTTTCGTTGTGGTTTCGGCAAGCAGTTCGTTGTCCTTTTGGAGACCACCGAAAAATTTAGTTTCGCATCGGCAGCGAGGAGCCCGAAGAGGTCGAGGAGAGATGTCACTTATCTTTTCTTTATTTTCTGGAATGAAAAGTCTAAGCTGAAATACATCTTTCTCGCAGATCTGTGAGAAAACATTTCAGTAAGGGTGCATAAATATTGATACCATGTATGGAATTCCTCAGCTTAATTAATTTCATAGTTCCAAGTTGGGGTTACTATAGGCATGAATGACCATAGTACGTTGTTCATATAGCTCGTGTGAGATAAATAGTGTCAGCATATGTGTCTCCATTTTTCCATCCTGTCCAGCAATATCCTTAAAGTTTATCAAGGCTAAGGGTTTTGTCACGAGTTTTTGGAATAACCACTACCAACACCACCCAGTTGCGCAGAATGGACAATATTTACAAAATATCTTATTTTGTATATTACACTCTGTAGATTTAGGAACCAAGGAAGAAGCTAAGACAAGCACCTCACTAATAGGCTAGGTATCACTTCTATCTGTATAGATTTGGGTGTCCAGGGAGGGGCTGCAATAACACGCTAAAATTGTTCTCTTATATTGACAGGCTGTTTATTTTGTTTCTTAGGGACAATTTTTTAGTGATGAGTTAAACCAGAGTTAGTTATCTCTAGAAGTAAATTATCCAACAGTTAACTGAGGAAGCAGTTTATCGGTGGAGAAAGCACGACCATACAAACTCGGTGGATAAAACATCAAAAGTATCATCTCAAAATTTGATGAATTAACTCGGGTTTAACTTTAATCTCGACCTGAAAAATTGGACCTTATTGAGTTGGTTTAGCAAAAAAAAATGTGCACTTTTTTTATAAAAGCATGAAATTTACATCAGTAGCAACTAACTCTTATAAAATCAAAACGAAAACGATTCGAATAACATGAGAAAAGTTATAGGCCTTTAGATGCAAAGTGTTTAACTTTTAGTTTTACAACAGCCAAAATATAACCGATAACTCTTTGAAAATAATAATTGGTAGACTTATGAAATTTGGTACGATCGTTTCATTAGCTGTGAAAATTAAGGATCGAAAGAGTGTGTGAATTTTTTTGGGGGAAAAGGGTGTTTTTTTTTAGAGGGAAAGAACAATATGGAACAAGTAACAAAACACCCTGTACCTATACATTTTTAAAATTTTTTAAACTTAATAAAAATGATGCTTTCTTAATTCTATTTAGTTGTACGTTCTTGAGCCAGGAGTGGCAAATGACCCTCCCCCCTGGTATACACGCCGGTGTACAATTCTAAATACATGAATTTATATACAAAAGGAAAAACATAACTTTTGAAATAGAATTTATTTAAACAAAATATTATTAGAAATTTCATAGGAATAATTATAAATTTTTATCATCACGTATAATATGAAGTTTATATAACATTTGAAACAGAGCTCTCATGGAGATATGTAGATTTTTTTTTTTTTATTATGAATAATCTCAGTTTTCTGTTCTGGTGCAAAATGAATAGATTAACAATTGTTTTGAACAAAAATGAGGACAATATGTTATGTTTTCATAAAGAATTGTTTTATATCTTGTTTGACTTTTATAATAGAGAGTTGGAGAGGTTTTTAAAGGGCACACGACTTCACAAAATTTATGACAGAAATTCCGTTTTTCTATGGTGATAAAAACAAGGTTTTTTCGTCTAACGTTATTGCCTTAATTGTTATAAATAGTTTGAAAATAGTTAAACGTATGTATGACCTTCACCGCGTTTTCTATAACCGTTTAATAACATTTCATTGAACGTTTTTTCCTGCGATCTATATGTGTGAGATTTTCCTTAAAATGACCACAACACAGACCTTGGTTAAAACAGCAAATCCTGAAGACAAAATAGTTATGGCTGTTGAGTCCCGAACGTGAACTCTATATACCTACGAAGAAAGAAGAACTTAAATACAAATAGGAACTTTATAGATAACTTTGGCATTTTGGTCACCACGTTTAATTTTAGGGATGATTCCAATCATTCTAAAACATGGGTTATATGGGTGTATCAGTAATGTTTCTCGGGTTCTATAGGCATCAGTTATAGCTTTAATTAAAAACCATAATTGAAAATTTCAATTTTTAATTTTGAGACACTTGGGAACAGTTTTTCAGTATGAGATTAAAGTTAAACCCGAGTTAATTCATCAAATTTACTGAATTAACTCAGGATTAACTGAACAGAGGCTTCTGATGTTTTATCCACAGAGTTTGTTTAGTCGATCCAAACGCATTCTACACTGAAAAACTGCTTCCTCAGTTCACTGTGCGTTAATGTATTTCTAGAGTTAGCTAACTTTGGTTTAACTCACCACTTAAAAAGTAGGCCTAAAAAAAACAACATCAATAAATTTTTTAATGCTTAAATATTTTCGGGTGGAAGTCACCTTGGTTGCTGTGCGAAGGTTTAAGTTTCAAGGACTCATCTTATCTTTGGACTTAAGGAAACTTGAAATCGTATGCACAGTACACTGTCCCGGCCTAAGATATGCTGGCGCCTCGGGCGAAATATTTTGTGCCGCAGTCTTTCAGGTGTTATTTTACAATTTGTGTATTATTTTTTTTAAATTTAAAAATGGATGCACTTTTCCGAACAAATAATTTTCACTTAGTATATTTATTTTATCATTTTGAATTTTTGTAGGTACCTAACCCAATTTAAGAGAGACATGGTAATAAAATCCATAACCGAATTTTGAATATAACAGCATGATTGTAAATTTTATAATTTATGTCGATATAACAGCATTTATTGTTGAATCTACAGCATTGACAGTTAAATACACACAGTTTTGTTGTATTTTTCACACAAACTGTTTTAGGTATTGACTGTAAAATCTCTGTAGTTTCTACAAACTGTTGTAATAATTACAGAAAAATTACTGCAGATTTAACAATTTCATGTAAAGGGTGTTTTTTTTTAGATGAGTGGTTTTTAATCTGGCAATACTTTTTTCGGAGTTGGTCGTTTTGACAGTTGTCACTTGATTTATGCTCAATTTAGCTTGCCATTTCATTATAAATAAACTTATTCCTGAACAAAGTTTGAAAATGGTGTAAAATGGGCTCGAAACGATCTCGTTGTTGAACCCGATTTTCACAAGAAAATTTTGTTCAGGGATGAAGCTCATTTTTGGTTGAATGGGTACGTTAATAAGCAAAATTGTCGTATTTCGAATGATTATAATTCACAAGCCATTGTTGAGACACCGTTACATCCCCAAAAATTCACTGTTTGGTGTGTTCTATGGGCAGAGGGAATCATTGGTCCATATTTCTTCAAAAATGAAGTCGGCCATAATGTTACAGTCAATGTGAATGCTATAACGCCATGATTGATGACTTTTTCCTGCCTGAATTGGAGGATATTGATGTGGACGCCCTTTGGTTCCAACAAGACGGCACTACATGCCATACAGCCAACGAAACAATCAATTTATTGAAAGAAACTTTTGGTGAGCGCATTATCTCAAGTCGTGGTGGCGTTTCCTCCAAAATCGTGCGATTTAACACCGCTGGATTATTTTTTGTGGGGTAATGTGAAGTCGCTTGTCTGTCCAGAAGAGAATCTGCTTGGAAGAGAATATTCGGCGCGTTGTTGCTGACAAACGGCCCCAATTGCTGCAAAAAGTGGTCGAAAATTAGGCCTCTCGGCTGGAATTTATTTGAGCCAGCTGCGGTGGCCACTTGCCCGAAATCCTTTTGAAAACATAATTGCAAACCCTTATCTTTATAATAAAGCTAAATTCTTGGCCATAACATTAAATTATATGCGATTTATTTCTTTCTGAAAACCACACGTCTAAAAAACACACGTTAGATGTCCGAAAATAAAGCAATAGGAAGAATTCAAATTTTCCTTAAAAGAATCTCGTCAAATAGAAACGTAAGTAAAGTATGAACACTGTTCTTTTGCTAGGCGCCACCTTCATACCTTCAAACTTGTTTATAGTCAAATATCGCAAAAGGGATTAATCTAATATAGGTAAATAATTTTAATTGCGTTGTCTTTATCGAGCGCTTTTTGGGCGCCCTTATAGCTCTGGGCCTAAAATTATAACCTAAAAGTTCTATCTAATTTTTCTTGTATTTTTTTTAAATCGTTTTTTTTTTTTTTTAACAGAAAGCTTTAAGATATCAATTTAATTTTCCAAATAAAATTAAATATTAACTATTTCTCAAAATACATCAATTATTTATAAATTCATGGTTTATTGTTATGTCAGACACACACACTTTTAAATTCAAAAAGCTGTCATATTCTGCAATTTAACAGAACACTATTGTTCATACGCCTAAATAATGATTGATTCAAACTGAATTAATGAATTAGAAACTTACTTTATAGCCTAAACACGAACAACTTCACATTCAATGTGTGTATACATTGATTGATTGACACCACCCACAAGCAATATGGAGTATCTCTCGTACGATTGATTGTGATTATGAGGCAAAGAGTTCATTTGTACATTTGTACAGCTTGATAACTACATATATGTAGGTACGCGTTGCCATTATTAGTTTCAATTGCTTTGAGCACTTGACCATCAATCTGATTTAATTGAACAAAAAGCATACAATATCCGTACACGCAGAGACGAGAGTTTAAGTTAAAACAAAATTGATTGCTTTGCACAATTATGAATAATTCAAATTCTAATATCATCTAATAATTACAGATTGATTTGTTTGCAACACAAATACATACATTTTTTAAAATGTTTGTATTAGTCAAACTAAGGCAACCAACGGACTTGGTCACAAAAATTAAATGAATAACTCCACCTTATTTTGCTTCTCCTTTTTACAGGGTCATTCATTTCATAGTTTAAACTTGGTAGCACTGGCATTTGACACCTGTCAAACTCAGCTGTCATTTGAAGTGCCATAATATTTGTTAAATGTTTGCCATTTACTATAATGGATCGCTAAACAATCGAACAAACGCGTTAAAACTATTAAAACATGGCATACAAAAGTGGTGTTTCAAACGTAGCCACTTTTCGCCCATTACGCTATGATTATGGTAGTCATAATCGAGAATCGACCGATTACGCAAGAAATCGCTAAAATTGTAAAGAAATTTGAAGAGAGTGGAAGCGTTACTGATGTCGTAAGGATTGTGCATCATCGTAATGCACGCTCAGTCGAAAATATTGCTGCTGCAAGTGCAAGTGTTGCTGGTGATCCGAATTTATCGATTTGCCGGCGTTCGCAGCAATTTGTTGAATGATAACCGAGTTTTTTTGTGATGCGATTGAAGATCATGACTAGACGATATGTGGTTCCAAAAAAACGGCTCACCAAGCCACACAACACTACCAATTATGACTTTATTGCGTGAGAAGTCTCCTGGTCGCGTAATTTCACGTTTTGGTGACGTCAATTGGCCACCAAGATCATGCGATTTAACACCGTTAGATTTTTTTCGCTGGAACTACGCGAAAAACCGTGTTTAGGCGAATAATTCCCGAACTCTAGACGCATTAAAACCAACATTACTCAAGTTATGGCCGAGATACCGCCCGAAATGTGCGAAAAAGTGGTTAAAAATTATCTTAAGAGAATAGCATGCTTCGAAGCTTCCCGAGGTGGCCATTTGAATGATATTGTTTTTTCACACTTAATGGCAAAGTCCAAACTTTATAATGATATAAAAGTTTCATCAAAAACGTATTGCTGTGTGTGTTTTATTTAGGTTAACTTTTGAAACCGTAAAATTAATGACCCTTTATAACCTATTGCATTAAAATCAATCCAGTGGACCAGGCTGCGCCCCCCCCCCCTCCAAAATCCTCTTGGCTCATAAAACGTATTCTTTCGCTTATTTCCCGATTTAATCAATATCTATCCCGAATTTCATTAGAATCCGTCCAACCGTTCGAAGGTTATTGAAGGACAATCACGTAAAAAACATTTTTTCATATTTATAAGTAGGATTCAAATTTGAACAAAAAATTTCTTTAAATCGAAATCGGTAAACAAATTGCGTAAGCTAAAGTGTTCCACCAAGAGAATAAAATGCAGCCTTGAAAATAAATTCCCGATCCCGATCTAACAGACGATTTTTCAAAGCCTCCACACATCACGCACTTAGCGTAAGCGGGGTAGGTATTTAATTTTTCACTTTTGAATTTCAATAAAAACCTTTAAAATTGGGAACTCTCGTGGGATTCTTTAATTTTATCATGGTCCATAAATGGCACCCACACACAAACATCACACCAAACAGATACCTATACACAGCGCCCTGGCACTGATGTCGACAACAACAACAACAAAAAAGGGCAACCCACAAACACACATTTAGAAGCTAAACAAATGCAAAAGCCCAAAGAAATAAATCATACAAATGGAATTGTGGGAAGAAGCTACTCGTACTATATGCTTCCAATGCAAGATTCCAGAAATGATAAATGACTGCACTTGGGGGCGCTAATTTTCAACGTATGAATGTGCTACATTTTCCACTTTTGGATGGTATTTTCTTTTTTTCATATACCTTCATAAATATATGTTTGTATGTAGTTGTAGATATATATATTATATTTTTTTTTAATCCAGTAGCGGGGTACGGCGGCGGCGGGCGTCGGATTAATGAAAAGTCAACAGGCACTATGAGCTATGACAAATTACGGGCGGCCAAGATAAATGCGGTTTTCAAGGTGTCATGCTAAGCGACTAATGGCTTTGGTGACACGACACGGAAGAGCAGACGAGAAAAGCGCAAAGAGCAAATGTCAAAAATGTTCATACCCACCACAGACGTATGTTTTAGCTGGTGTTTTTCAATTGTTTTTCCTATTCGAAGTGATATTTTAATTTATTTATTATTTTTGTTTTCTTTTGAAAATGAAAAATTGCTTTTAATTTGTATGGGGATTAGAGCGATTTGAGTTGTTGGTGTTTGAAGGAGGAGAGCACGAGATATTTTCTTTTCAATTAGAATTATTGGTTGGACTTTGCCATTATTTCAAGTAAATTTTCACCCTTTTTGCTATTAGAGAATGAAAATTAGTTTTGGGTTAGCCGTTAGATTTTTAAAAGAAATAGAACATATTAAAGATTTCCGTTAATTCTTACCCCACATGACTACTGCAGTTTTCATAGAAAACACCATGTGCTCATAATTTAAATGAAAGGCTATATAGGTACCTAACCTATGCATTCTTCTTGCGGGAGGGAAATTATGAACATCATAAACCTCGTAAACATTTGAGTTCCTTTACGATATCGACACCGACACCCGTCGATCAACTTCGAATCAAGACGGCTGGATTGCCGTCTTTGTCTGACCTGTCTCCATTTCACCGTTACGTTAGTATGGAGAAAGGGTGGTACTCGTCAACAAGGGAAAGGGGGAGTTTCATCACCAAGTCCATCGAGATTCTAGCTTACATAAAAGAAATTGGTCCTAGAAGAAAAAGGCCCTAACTAACTGTAGCATTGAATCTTTCAACAGGCTGAAACTGAGCATCAATTATGGTCGAGAAGAGGTCAAAAAATCAAAGGAAGGAAAGCATCAATTTCAAAAAAAGGAATCCTTCAACTACCTTTGGTCGATAATAATGTTGGGCTTAGTATAATTAACATGTTAAATGCAAGAACAACTAATCCTCCCGGGCTTAGCTAAGCACAGAGAATTCTCATTCTCATCTCAGGGCTCACCTTAAACACGGAAAAAACTGTGTTACCGGCGTTAATTACATAAAGGGTTTTCCAATAAGAGGCGTTATTTTGAATAGCCCGCTATTTCAGTAGCTTTCACTTGTGAAGCTGTCATTTTTTGACATTTGACAAGTATAAACTACGCCATTAATAAAAATGGAACGATACACGCTTCAACAACGCATTGAAATTATTAAAATTCACTATAAAAATGGTGAAAATTTGGCAGAGACGGTTCGTAAAACTAAAACATTTTTGGGTCGTCGTGAAGCACCTTGTCGGACCGCAATACAGAAATTGGTGGACAAATTCGAGCTGTTGGGACAAGTTAGTGATGTGAAGAATAAAACCCGTGCACGTCGCTCAAGAACAACTGAGAATATTGCTGTTGTAGCCCAAAGTGTTGAAGAAAACCCAGGTTTGTCCATTCCTCGTCGTTCTTTGGACTTAGGCATTCCACAAACGTCATTACACCGTATTTTGCATAAAGACTTGGGTCTTAAGGCTTATAAAGTTCAGTTAACACAAGAACTCAAGCCGGCTGATCATCAACAACGTCGTGTCTTTGCTGATTGGGTCCTTGAAATGCATGAAAATGATCCGGAATTTCATCGAAAAATCATCTTGACTGATGAGGCCCATTTCCACCTCGGAGGCTACGTCAACAAGCAAAACTGTCGCATCTGGGGCTCGGAAAACCCAAGAGTTATTGTTGAAAAGCCTCTCCATCCTCAACGCGTGACTGTTTGGTGCGGTTTATGGTCCGGCGGGGTAATTGGACCTTACTTTTTCGAAAATGAGGCTGGAGCAACAGTTACGATCAATGAATTGAGCTATCGAGATATGATTAATGATTTTTTATGGCCGGAATTGGATGGTATTGATCTGGACAACGTTTACTTTCAACAAGACGGCGCTACGTGCCACACAAGCAATGAAACCATCGATCTTTTACGGGAAAAGTTTCCGGACCGTGTTATCTCTCGAAGAGGTGATCACAATTGGCCACCGAGATCTTGTGATTTAACACCTTGCGACTTCTTCCTTTGGGGCCACGTGAAATATAAGGTCTACGCCAACAGCCCAGCGTCGATTCAAGACCTCAAAGATGGAATTCGTGAGGCTATCGAGGACAAAGGGCAGCCACTTTGCGATTTGGTTATGGAAAATTTCATGAAAAGGATATGGTCCTGTAAACGTGGTCGTGGCGGCCATTTGGCTGATGTTGTGTTTCATTATTAACGGCATACCTTCCTCTTTATAATGAAATAAACATCCGATCATTTATCTCAAAAAATGCCATTTTTCTTTGAATATCAAAATAACACCTCTTATTGGAAAACCCTTTACTTGTTATTGATAGTTTGTATGGAAACTCTATTTTTTTCTGTGATGGCGTCGCTAATTTCCAATGGCATCACGACTAATATGCGGGCAGCTAACAGAAATTTGGGCTTATGGATTTCCGTGACTTGATCACCTATTTAATAATGCATAATGGCTGCAATTTACAGTGACGGGAGTTAAACAGTGACGGGCCCAGTTTTTTTTTTTTTATTGCGGAAGCATCCCAATAGTTTCAGGGCTAAGCCCAAAGCAAACTCCTGAAATATCTATGTTGTTTCACCCAATTTTGATCCCGAGTTAATTCTGGACTAGCTGAAAAGATATTTCTGACCGATGAATGTAAAAAATCTTTCGAAATCAAAACACGATACTATGGAAAGAATAATTTTTTATAGTGGCATCATCTCAATTTCAATATACTTAGGGAGAGACGAGAGAGAGAGAGAGAGATCGCGATTTTCTTTGTGTCGCACTTCGATTTCAAAAGGTTTTTGACAACTTAAAGTTGAAAAACTGCTTTTGAGACTAAACTATGGATATTTATTTGCAGGATAAATTTTACTCAGAACTGAAAAGGCTGGTTTCAAGTATGCAGTCAAAAAACGAATTAAGATCACACTGTATCTCTTCAATATCGCTGATATTTGAAATAGTTTTGAAGATCGTAACCTATCGTCCGCATAAAGGAGGCAGTTTGAATACTTCAACTCAGATAGTTAGTCATAAATAAATAAAATAAAAAGGATGAGTTCTAAATGACTTCCCTGTGGTATCCCAGAGTTAACTATAAACTTATTTGAATAGCAACAGTTGTTAGCTAACTCCCAACTTCCTTAATTTAAGTAGAAAAACTATAGGTGTGAAAGTTTGGAAAAAGCCTTACTGAAGAACAAGTCAAATTTCGAAGATGGGAAACATTCCCAGGGAAATTAAAAGATTTTAAAAAATCAAAGTTTTTGAACATATTGTCCAGTTTATCTCAGTTAAAAATATCGCAGTTTGATGTATCACAGTTTAAAGTATATCACAGTTGAAGGTACTTTCCAGATGAGTTTAAGACTTGAAACTTCAAACATGGGTTTGAATTGAAAGCCAACAATTGTATTTAAAATCTTAGATCTCTAAAAAAATTTGTACCGAAAATGCAAAATAAGTCTGAAATATTCCCATGTCTCAGTCTTAATCTCATCAAGATGTTTGAAATCGATTATAAATTTCACAGCAAAAAAGACCAAAAGCAGAAAATAATTAATTGAATACAAATAAATTTATAGTATGACAAGTTTTTAAAATGAACTAAAATTACTTCTTCTACCTCCATACATTTAAAAGCAATAACAGGGGGCGCGCCGCCGCCCGTCTGTTGACTTTTATAAAGGGTTTTTAAACAAGCACGCTACAAAAAAAAAGCAACAGGGACCACAAACGACGCCATATTTCTTGCCGCTCTTTTGACATTTCTCTTCAATAAGGTTTGCTATTTCATTATGGAAAGAAATACGAGCCAACAACGAATCGAAATTATTAAAATTTACTACCGAAATTCGGAGTCAGTGGCCTGAACGTTAAGAGCGCTACGTCCAATTTATGGTCGTCATAATCGTCCTAGCAGATCAACAATTGAGCGTCTAGTGGAAAAATTTTAATCCACAGGCACAGTACAAAATGTACAAAATGTTCTTGTGTCAGTGCGAGTATTGCTGCCGCTAGGGCTTCAGTTGCAGAAAGCCCAAATGTGTCTCTCACACGTCGTTCTCAAGCGTTGGGCATCTCTGTGACGTCGTTGTGGCGAATTTTGCGAAAAAATCTTGGCCTACATCCTTACAAGATTAAATTGACGCAAGAACTGAAGCCGCTTGACCACCAGAAGCGTCGTATGTTCGTGAATTGGGCTGAGCAACAACTTTATTGGAAACCAAGTTTGGAGAACGTGTTATCTCACGAAATGGTCCAGTCGCTTGGCCACCTCGGTCGTGCGATTTGACGCCGTTAGACTATTACCTGTGGGGCTACGTCAAGTTTATGGTCTGTGCCAACAAGCCAGCGACGATTGATGAACTTCGTACGAATATCGAACGTGAAATCGCAGCAGTATCGGCCGATTTATGCTTGAAAACCTTCGAAAATTGGGTTCAGCGTCTGGACTTCTGCAAGCGTGCCCGTTGTGGCCATGCAAAAGAAATCGAATTTCATACATAATGGCATCGAAAGTACTTTCACAAGAATAAAGAATTTCATTGATATCCAAAACCGTTTTTGTTTTATTTAAAAAAAAACTTTTGTAGCGCTCTTATTGAAAAACCCGATATAAATCTTTATTTAGAACTCAAATAAATTTCCAAAGTTTTTCTGTCAGGTACTGAAATGGTAGCTTTTTAAACACTAATTTGTTGGACCAACCTGAAATGTTTATCTCAAACGGATTTGTTTATAATCAAGCTTAAAAAATTCGCTTTAAAGTGAGCTGTCAAACCCGCCAACCCCGATTATGCAGCATCTTTATTACTAAAAAATGGAAGAGCAATAGGTAATTTAATTATATGCGACCCAATCGTGTATCTTATTTCAATGTCTAAGGGCCTATTTCGCAATGTCTGGTTAAAGTTCTAAGTAAGCTACTTGCAACTCATTCGTCAATTATACACTTCACTTAAGTTTCACAAGATCTGAATAGTCAATCTTATAAGTAAAATTCAAAGTATTTTAATATCCAGATTGAGTGTCGATTGTCAAATTTATATGGCAATGAAAATATTATTTATTTCTTTTAATTTTTCATCAGTAAATAAAATTTTGTCTGAAAAACTAATTGACACATAATGTACATTTACTATGAACATAAATTGTGAAACTCATAAAGTTTTTGAAACTGGAAGGATTTAATTTTCGGATAATTTAAATGTCGAGTGAGTAATCAGAACTTAACTGATATATACATTGTGAAACAAACCCAAAATGTCATAATCTAAAATATAAAAATTCCTAACTAACAAATCAATAAATTGTAAAATGTAAATTCAACATAATGTTAATAAATCCCCAAAATCGAGGAAAACACCAAAGTTCAAATTATTTTTATGATTTGTAATGTGTAATATCTTCATATTTTTTTTTGTTTATACAAAACATCTGCTAAGTACTACAAAACCAGAAGTACCAACCTATGTATATAATATATTGTATCTCCTCGAATTCTCTTCCGAATGCAAACAATATAAATCAAAACAAAAAGTCCATTAAAATTAAAGCACACACCCCCCGCACCCCGCACCCCAAAACATAACAAATACCAAAAAAACAACAAGAAAAAGGGATTCTAAAAAACAATGCACCTCCCTACATCCCAAGAGTTTGTTATAGAGTGCTGTTGTAAATATCCCATACAGCGATCCAAACAAAACACACCCATCGCATCGGTTCATTCTTGTGGTGTTATAAAGTTTACTCTTAAAATGTCATAAATTAAAATTATATTATGAAAGTTAATAAAGTTGTGGTGTTGATAAAAAAAGGAGGCGTTGCGTTGTGGGATTGTTTGGTAAAAATACAATGACTTTTCAGCCATTATTTCTGGCTTAAAACTAAAGCATTTTTGGAATATTTTTGCAGAAAACTTTTAATTTCAAGCTGGGGTGTTGATTGTGTTCATACAATGCAATGTTTTTGTTTTTGTTAGTGGAAAATGCATAACGGTGTCGTTTGACAGTATACCTATACATATAGATACTGAGGGAAGTTTACAAATTTACGATTTATTGAGAAAAATTCTCAAAAATAAATTCATTTATTCAGCAATTTTGGTTTCCAAAATATACAATATGTAATAAAGTGAAAGTTTTTTGCATATTCTAACAATTTCTAGGAGTTTTATAGGCACGCCTCCTTTTCCCATTCGACACGCAAGAGTGTCGATAAACTTTAGAATCAAATGTTACAATTTCCATGGCGGGTATAGGGATTCTTTTCTTTATTAGCTCCAAAAATGACATTTTGTGGGGTATTTATATTATTTTTTTTTTATTTTTTGTAAGGAACTTGTATGAAAACAGGAAAAAAGCCGTAAAATCTAAGGCATTTAACAGAGCCATGAATGAGAATTGTTGTTCCCTAAGTTTTATTATGCAATATAACTGAAGGAATGAAAATGTTCAATTCCATCGCGATGTAAAAATTTGGCTTCTTTTATAGGTACATACATATATATATCTACATAGTTAAGCTATTTTTTTTATGGTAAAACAAAAAAAAAAAAAATATTCAATTCCCGATATGATGTCGTTACTCATAAAAAAAAAAAACTGTTGCCAAGTATTGTGTGAAAAGAATTATTATTCCTCATTTAATTTCGTATGGCTATAACCACCATCGTAATAATATAATAGTACACTTACGATAACATATACAATTTTAAACCAATTCGATTGACATTAAAGAGATTTTTCATGATTGCGAATGTGGAATTTAAAATTATTACATAAAAATCAAAGTTTAGCTATGTTCACTTACTTCCCAAAACTAATAGTAGGTACCCATTTTTACCATTTCTACCATTTGTTATCCAATTTTATTTTTTATATGAACTAAGACATAAATTTGGAATAAAATTGGTTGAAAATGTCAGTTTTGGGAAGTTTTATTAATTAAATAAGTTAGCGTTGCAAGAAATTTGTAAGATACAGTACACGACAGATATAAGAAACTCTGAAAATCAAAGAAATATCTTTCTTATATCAGAATTTTTTTTATGTAGAAACAACAGATATATGACAGAAAACAGAAAGAAAACCAAGCTATAAGAAATCAAATGCAAATTTCATGATATTAGCCGTGTTTTTGTTGAAGCCCTGTTGAAATTGGTTGAAAAAAACGACATCGGGGCTAAGCAATTTACATTTTAAATGCAACAACAACTAATCCCCTCGGGGTTTTCTTTTTCTAAATCATATTTTCGACCTGGGATGAAAACTCAGTGAACGAAATTCATTTTTCTTTACGTTTTTTGTCCTTTTTTCCATCAAAGCGATTTTATATAATTTTCTGCAATTTTTTTCTGAAAGAAACTCCACAAACAATACTTGGGGGTCGTTCGAACCCCAATCCTTAAAATGTTAAAAAATATTTTAATCAAACGCGTATATTTTATTTTAATATGAATAATAATAGATTTTGATTTAGAAAATGAAGAAAGTGTAATATTATAAGCCTCAAATCACTCTGGAATCGGCGGTAGATCTGGGAGGCAGTTGACGCAGACCAAACTTCGGTGGTGAACACAAAGCTTTTTCCACAAACATTACATGTGGTTTTCCTCTTCCTGTCCTCTGCCCTTGGACATATGTGGCACCTGGTCTAAAAACAAAATATCTTTCAGAAAATAATATTGGATTTACATTATAAAATACCTGTTTACGAGGAAGTTTCTCGTCAACTGTTCGAAAAACAGGCAAATTTCTTCCCATAATGCGAAAGGCATCCAAGCTAGATTTAGAAGTTTTATTTTGCACCGAAGGGTGTGAACGGTCATCTAATTCAAGTTCCATAAGCTCCTCGGACAGCTCAATTAGTTTGTCGTTTCTAAATAATTTTGTGTTTCTTGTTGGCGGATTGAAATGGCGAAAAATAATGATTGTGGCTAAGGCTTCAACATCTAATAAATTGTAAAATACAACCATGGACCATGTCTTCTATTCTTTCGGATTGTGCCAAGAATTGTTATTTTTTTTCCAGCAATTTCAACGCTAAATTCACG
Organism: Leucozona laternaria; assembly: GCA_932273885.2. NCBI lineage: Eukaryota > Metazoa > Arthropoda > Insecta > Diptera > Syrphidae > Leucozona > Leucozona laternaria. The sequence goes on from OW026368.1 coordinate 94,041,745, forward strand.
GAAGTGAGAAAATTATCTACTGTAAGGTTACGTCATTCCTGGTCATGTTCATTCGATTCCAATAATTTCCAACTTCATCTGGTTCAGGCAAATTTTCTATCTGTCCTAATGCCTCTGTCGCTAAGAAATAAAATTATATTATAAAAATTACAAAGCATATAATATTTATAAAATAAAACTGATTTTCGTCAAATGCGTCATTTGGCACATAATCTGGATCATTATCTGCGTCATCGCAGCCAACATCGAATGGATCAGTCTCGCCATCTTCATCAGACTCCATGTCTAGCATTGCTCTCCATGCAATTCCTCTTTCTTCTTCATCACCTCTATTATGTATATCTCCTCAATAATTTATCTAAATTAGACACTAAAATATAAAAATAGTATAAAGTTTAAGAAAAACTTGAAATAATAATTTTTCAACTCACTTTTTGGAAACTTTAAATTTTTTTCTCACTATTTTCAACAATTTGTATTATATTTTGGCAAAACCAAACACGTGTTCTCACCACAACTGTCAACTTAATTAATAACAAATAGAGACAATGCATGAATTTGTAAACAATGAGCAATTAGATGTGCACAAAAACTTTTGCCTTTTGCACTATTTTTCGTGCTGTTAACTAGGGTTAAGCACGGAGAAAAACTGTGTCACCGGCGTGAATTGCATAGGTACTTGTTATCGATAGTTTGTATGGAAACTCCATTTTGTTTTTGTTATGGCGCGGCGGCGCGGGCGTCCCTAATCCCCGATGTCGTTTTTTTTCAACCAAATCTCTCCGGGCTTGCAAAAAAACACTGCTAATTACAGAGTATTCGTGAGCTTTGCAAATACCATATTATGTCACTGAGCTAGGTTTTGCTCATGGCCGCCATTATTTCTACCTACATATATACCTACCAGTTTACAGATGTAGTTTTTCCATTTGATAGAAACAAATCTTGACAAAAATCAACTACCATAAGTGCTAACGTGATTTTTCTCAAAACTTGTTTGTATCCATTGAAATATGATTGCAACCTAATTATACAAGCGAGTTTTTCTTATATTAGTGTTTCTGATATCCGTAAAATACTGTAACGCTTTAGTGATATACAAAAAAAATTTTGTTTGTTTTCAAGTCGGGAAAAGCTGATATTAACATAATATTAATGCGTCATATCAGTATAAAATTTTGAGTTTTTTTGAAATGGCCAATTTACTTTTGACACAATTGAGCGACTGGTTCAAAACGATTTTGATTATATTTTGTATCTGGAATGACCAAAGTGATTGTAAGAAAACTGTGTTTCAGGTTTACAGCAAATAATTCACATAACCGAAATAGCCAGGTTTTTTTTTTTTGAGAAAATGGTCCATTTTAGGCTTATACGCCGATATCCTTCCAATGATTAAACCAATCTTGTTATATTTTTTTCAATCTGGGTACTTATATCTAAATAATTCAAACAATATTGCATTTAAAAAAAATTATAATGGGTGATTTTTTAAGAGGTTTAGAACTTTTTTAAAAAAAAAAACACAAAAAATTCGAAAAAATGAATGAAATATTTATTTGAATCGATAGTTTGAACCTTGCAATTTAATGTTTAAAGATAATTTCATGCAAATGTTGACCGCGGCTGCGTCTCAGGTAGCCCATCCGCTGAGTCCAATTTTGGCATACTTTTTCACACATATCGGCCGGTATCTCACGAATGAATGCATGGATGTTGGCTTCCAGTGCGTCAATCGAAGCGGGCTTGTCCCTATAGACATTAGCCTTGACGTACCCCCACAAAAAATAATCTAATGGTGTCAAATCGCACGATCTAGGCGGCAAATTGACCGGCCCGAAACGTGAAATTAACTGTTCACCAAACTCGCCTCGAAATTGCGCCATTGTTTCGCGTGCTGTGTGGCATGTGGCACCGTCTTGTTGAAACCACATATCATGCAAGTCAAGAACTTCCATTTCGGGCAAAAAAAAGTTTGTTATCATCGCTCGGTAGCGTTCACCATTGACAGTAACGCTGCGATTCGCATCATCTTTGAAGAAATATGGCCCAATAATGCCGCCGGCCCATAAACCGCACCAAACAGTGGCTTTTTCGGGATGCATTGGTAGCTGTTGCAATGCTTCTGGCTGATCTTCACTCCAAATGCGGCAATTTTGCTTATTTACGTACCCATTCAACCAAAAATGAGCCTCATCGCTGAACACAATTTTTCGATAAAAAAGCGCGCGATGAACATTTCGAACCGAGCACGAATTTTGATAGTAAAATTCAATAATTTGCAAGCGTTGTTCATTTGTAAGACGATCCATGGTTAAATTGCAAACCAAACTGAAGCTGTTTGACAGTGACACAAGGTACTAAACACACGTCAGCTGTCAAAACCAGTGTTGCCAAAACCAAACCAGCTAAAAAATCACCCTTTACAAGCGAGTTTTTCTTATATTAGTGTTTCTGATATCCGTAAAATACTGTAACGCTTTAGTGATATACAAAAAAAAATTTTGTTTGTTTTCAAGTCGGGAAAAGCTGAAATTAAAATAATATCAATGCGTCATATCAGTATAAAATTTTGAGTTTTTTTGAAATGGCCAATTTACTTTTGACACAATTGAACGACTGGTTCAAAACGATTTTGATTAAATTTTGTATCTGAAATGGCCAAAGTGATTGTAAGAAAACTGTGTCTCAGGTTTACAGCAAATAATTCACATAACCGAAATAGCCAGTTTTTTTTTTTATTGAGGAAATGGTCCATTTTAGGCTTATATGCCGATATCCTTCCAATGATTACAATAATCTTGTTATATTTTTGCAATCTGGGTACTTATATCTAAATAATTCAAACAATATTGCATTTAAAAAAAATTATATAAGCTTTGAAAATTAAAATTGCTGCAAAGTGCAATGAGTCAGTAATTTATCTATAGATAAAATCAAACTAATAATAAGTTTAGTTTATGAAATTGAGACTGAAGACTGAATTAAATAACATGAATTATAAATTATTAGTCCGGAACGCACTCGGAAAATATTGGTTTTAGAGAAAAAAATTTGTTAAATATTTTTTTTTTTATCAAAATTTGGAACATTTAAAAATATAAAAGCATTCCAAAATTTAAATTAAGGCAGGTGAAAAGTTTTTACGTCGGCAAACTTGTTCTTAGATTCAAGTCTGACTCACAATGCAACGAGGAATCGAGATGTGAGCTTGATGAAAACTCGTTGTAAGTTGTCAAACCGGTTTCAAGCAATGGGAATAAAGCGTGTTTCGTGGTCACGCCGCGCCGTGAATTTAAAAAAAATTGAAAAAAACGCTGCAAGACGACGTTTTTCATTTTGACAACTAAGTGACAGAATGAAATATATTGCTATTCTAGAACACCGGAGCATATCAATTTCAATTTGTACTTTATTCCATTCTGTAACTAACAAAAATTGGTGAAAAAACGTGAAGAATGTTTTTGATAATTTGCGACTTGATAATTTCGTTTTCTTGAAAATTTCCTTTGATGATTTAAATACTTACTTTAACTAAAAAAGATCCTCTGCAATTTCGCTTCACAGTAAAATTATTATAACTTTTTTTTTTTTTGAAAATGGCGCAAAACATCGAGTGTAGCTTCGGCTGTGTGGCACGTAGCGCCGGCCGTCCTGTTGAAACCAAATGTTGCCAATATCCTCCTCTTCAATTTTTGTGAACAAAAATTCGTTCAACATGGCCCGATAACGATCGCCATTGACTGTAACGGCCACTCCTTGCTCATTTTCGAAAAATGGCCCAATTATGCCTCTGGACCAAAATCCGCACCAAACAGTGACTCGTTTTGGGTGTATCGGCTTTTCAATGTATGCGTGCGAGTTTTCTGTGCCCCAAATGCGACAATTTTGCTTGTTTACTACCCGCCAAGATCAAAATGAGCTTCATCTGAAAAGATTATTTTTTTGGCAAAATCGGCATCTTCTCTAAGTCGATCGCAGGCCCACTTAGCGAAGCGTATACACAACCATATTCGTTCAGCGGAAGGATAAAACTAATTATCTATCAAATCAGACATGAGCTAAGTGTTAGCATTCACGAAATAAGGACTAGTTGAAAAAAAACGTTAGATGGCGGACCCTATATATTATTATTAGGTATTATATTATTATTTTTATTATTATATCAAATAAAAATAACAAATTAACGCTGTCAGTCAAAAAATTCGTTCTCAAGAAACCCGCCCAACTGTGAATTGGAAAACGATTTTATAATGAAAAAAGCTTGTAGCGTTTTTTGTCACGGTGAAGTCTCATTTTCTCGTCACATTGTGAAACAGACTTGATTCTGAAGTTTATTTGGTGCAGAAATATTGCGTATTATCTAAAATTACTGTTAATTATAAGCATTATATTTTCAAATTTGATTATTCTTGTTACTGAAAAAAGGCACAACTCGTGGCAAACAAGAAACTTAAATCAGATTTGCAGTCAGCTGTTCTTGACAATTCTCATCGGATATATAACGGGTGATTTTTTGGCTGGTTTGGTTTTGGCAACACTGGTTTTGACAGCTGACGTGTGTTTAGTACCTTGTGTCACTGTCAAACAGCTTCAGTTTGGTTTGCAATTTAACCATGGATCGTCTTACAAATGAACAACGCTTGCAAATTATTGAATTTTACTATCAAAATTCGTGCTCGGTTCGAAATGTTCATCGCGCGCTGCTTGTGTTCAGCGATGAGGCTCATTTTTGGTTGAATGGGTACGTAAATAAGCAAAATTGCCGCATTTGGAGTGAAGATCAGCCAGAAGCATTGCAACAGCTACCAATGCATCCCGAAAAAGCCACTGTTTGGTGCGGTTTATGGGCCGGCGGCATTATTGGGCCATATTTCTTCAAAGATGATGCGAATCGCAGCGTTACTGTCAATGGTGAACGCTACCGAGCGATGATAACAAACTTTTTTTTGCCCGAAATGGAAGTTCTTGACTTGCATGATATGTGGTTTCAACAAGACGGTGCCACATGCCACACAGCACGCGAAACAATGGCGCAATTGCGAGGCGAGTTTGGTGAACAGTTTATTTCACGTTTCGGGCCGGTCAATTGGCCGCCTAGATCGTGCGATTTGACACCATTAGATTATTTTTTGTGGGGGTATGTCAAGGCTAATGTCTATAGGGACAAGCCCGCTTCGATTGACGCACTGGAAGCCAACATCCATGCATTCATTCGTGAGATACCGGCCGATATGTGTGAAAGAGTATGCCAAAATTGGACTCAGCGGATGGGCTACCTGAGACGCAGCCGCGGTCAACATTTGCATGAAATTATCTTTAAACATTAAATTGCAAGGTTCAAACTATCGATTCAAATAAATATTTCATTCATTTTTTCGAATTTTTTGTGTTTTTTTTTTTTTTAAAGTTCTAAACCTCTTAAAAAATCACCCATTATTTATATAGATGAGCATACAAGAATATTTAGGATGGACGAGACTATTTTTTTTTTTTTTATAGAGACATACCAATTTATAACAGTTATAACAGTTTTTCGCCATTAAAAGTTGGAGTGCTTTAACGCGCTTTGCCCGACTTAAAAAAGAACTCTGGGTGCCTGAAGTATCCCCACCGGCTGGCGCGGCGGAGGGCCCTGTTCCTGCGGGGCCGCCTAAGCAGTAGGTACTTTTACTTTAACTGTTATAATTAACATGCCTTGAGTAACTTCGTTTTAGGATAGCTGGGGATTTCGTTTTTGGCAGGAGCTGTTTTGTCATCAGTTGTGTTTTACAAGGGATTAAAACAACACAAAGCTATCCAGATCGCTTTGGTTCAGTCACATGGTGTGAGTAAGTGTCATTTAAGTGGTTATAATACGGGAGACTTAACTGCCATTTATTCCAGTATATACGCGTGCACTACGAAACTGGACAAAAAAAAACTGCTTGTTCTTTTGTTTGTTTTTCTTAAAAATTAAATATCTTACTATTCTTACAATTAAAATTTTCGGTAGTTTATTTAAATTACCATCATACTATTCCCATAAATGGATGAAATGCAATTTTTGATCCGCATTGTTGAGGATACAATTTAAAACAATTAAAATAAAATAAGTTTTAATTTAACATTTGTGCATTTTGTTTGTGTCTTATCATTAAGTACACTCCACTTCGCTCCACTCCACTCCATCCAGTCCAGTCCCCCAGACAATATTGATACAATACAATCAATTTGGTTTAAATTTTGTATCTGGTTCTGGCTTGGGTTTGAATGTGATGAGCGTTTAACAAGGCATCGCCATTAACCATCGCGTGTTATGTCGATTCTCGCTGAGAGTAAAAGAGTGTATATTGCCCTTTTTTACAAACAAATTCAATTTAATGAGTCGATAAAGAATGCATTTCATTTCATTTCATTTCATTCATTCTATATACTTGGGATTGGGAGTTGGGAGTGATGGAGCAAGAGAGCTGCCCGAGGGTGTGCTTCCTTTTATTGAAGGAGCGCTTGAGTTTAAATTATTGTGGAATTGGCATCAGAGGAATTTTCTACGCTTTGTGGTAGGTATACGATTGGTATTGTTATCCTTCTTCGGGGAAAAGATTGTCTGAAAACGAAATTTAATTATTTCGACTTAAGCTACATTACTCATGGCTCAATTAATTAACTGATGTACAATTGGTCGACATGCAACTTCGATTCATTATTCCAGCAATACAATAAAACTAATGGAAGCGAAACAAGATAATCATTCTGCAGGTCATTAGGCAATAAATCGATCTACTTAAATATGCGAGTCCTTTTGTATTGTGTATTGAAAATGGAATTACCGAATTCAGGAATTAAATACACTCAAGAGAATCTTAAGCTTATAGCTCAAAACAAGGGATATATGTTAACGCGACTTCTTCAAGAAATGTGACTTAAAAGAAAATAAAATTCACGAGTGGGTCGCACGTAATTTTATTGCTTTTGTAGAGTAAAGCCTTGTTAATTTTAAAATCGAATGAATATGTAAAATATTATTCATAATTTACAAAATTGATACTTTTGTCAAAAAGCATAAATTGAATAAAAATGAAAAATTGAAAATGAAAACTTTTTGAAATCGAATCGAAACGCACTTGAAATTCCTTTTTGTCAAGTTTTATCAAAATCTTGAACAGAATTTTTTGTATGAATGTAGAATTTGCCACATAGTATCTAAGCTACATATTGTAGCTAAAATTTACAATATTTTAGGGCATTTCATTGCCAGGCAGTGTCAGTTTCAAATATCAGTACCTATAAAAATGGCGCCCAACAGTAAATATTCTTACTTCACTATCAAGTTTTAATCACTGAGGCCCAGTTTTTCAGTAGGTACTAGTTTCGGAGTTAAACCCGAGTTAACTCCTGAAAGATGTTTTTCAGTCAATTTAGATCTCGAGTTAACTCAATAAATTTGGTGAGTTAACTCTGGATCTGGGCAGTAGGTGAACTTTTTAAAATAACACAAGTCATAGCAAAAAACAATTGGGCTTGGCAGTGGATGCATTTTGGTCAAACCACTTTCTAAGTATTTCCGCTACTAAAATTGGAAAAAAAACACTGGATTTCAGCTATCCCAAGTAACATTTTTCCTGTCATGAGATGCTCCGAAAGCCTTACTTGACTTATTTTAGGGAGCTAAATGCACTCTTGAGGAGTTCTTCTAGATTGTTATAAGATTGTTAAAAGCCTAAAATGGCCTAGTTATGGGATCCTCTTGATCCTATAGCAAGAGTATTATTTTTCTTATGCGAATATAGACACCGCTTTGTAAATCTAGTAAAGCTCTCTGAACTCTTCCTATGAGAGTGCGTCTCTTCCTACAGATGTTGTTAAAAAGTGAACGGGTGTGTGTAAATAAAAAAAAAAAAACATATCTTTGGCATTATTATTTCTTTTAGGAGACGGTAGGCGAATAAGCTTTATGTGTGTTCGTGATTCTCTCATGTCAAAAATTATATGTTTTTGTTGCGAGTATTTATCTCACAAGTTAATTGACATATTATATTTATATTTGTGAAAATCATGAATAAATTCTTGTTGCAATTAAAATTGCATCTATACTAATTTCCACATTTTGCTTCAAAAAATAACAACGCGCTTCCAAAATTATGCATATCTAAAATATTTTGTTATTAATTATAATAAAAGGAAAGGGTTACCATTAATATTTTTTTGGATGAAAAAATCACTAAGCCTGTTTTTATACAATTCACAAAATGCGATCATTCATAACATATTTGTTTTCAATTACTGTCATTATCGTGCTCTTATGACAAAAATTGGATCTAAAGTGGTACAAAATATGACGCTTTTTCATTATTAAGATTTTCTGAAATCTTCCAATATATTTGTCATTAAAAACTGACAAAAACAACTGATTTTTAAAGATGCCATTTTACTTGTGTCGTGTTAATATGCTGCTGTCACAAATTTTAAATAATGACACAACACAAAAAAGAATGTCCCCGCTCATTCTTCTCTGGTATATTAGCTGTATACTAAGTTATAACAAATCCATTTTTTATACAACTAATATCGACAGCAAATAAGAGAAAACAAGATGAATATGACCTATAAAACTTTTTACAAGTTTTGGTCAGAATGGAAAACCAAATAAAATAATTTATTTAGAATATTGTTTTTTAAGCTTCGGTAACCCTCAAAATATAATGAAAACATTTTCTTCATATCGCAACATGGCTGCTGTTGATTGATACTTTAACTCTTGTTTTAACATCTCTATGAGATCTTTGGATGATGATGAAACGGAAAGCAACACAAATAAATGTGTTTCGTTTGAAAGTTAAACGTCAAATTGTAGTGTCGCTCTCAGTAAATATAAAATTTCTCTGACAGACAGTACTTCTTATGGGAACTAAAATACTCTTATGGGACTTAAATTTGACATTTAACTTTCAAAGGAAACATATTAATCTGTGGATCGTTCCTTTTCATTGCAATTGCCAACTTTTATTGATATACGAGTATTAAAAAAATTTAAATGGTAGTTGTGTTAGATTATTTACATTTTGAAGCAATGGAACAACTTTATAATCTCATAATTTTTGGATTAAAGGCACAATCAAAGACAATTGGATGTAGTTTGGTGTTATTTGAATCACTCCAAAATTATGACAACAGGTGTAGGAACAATATAAGAAACCATAAACATTATGGAATACGAAATTAGACAAATCGAAACAAAGAGAACAAAAATCTACCGAAGAAATTTGGTCGACACAAAAATATTCAAACTTTTGATCGAAATCTAAAATTACAAAAAAATGTCACCACCAATGAAATAGCCAAACAGATAGAAATATGAACACAAATAAGTTTTGTGAACAAAAAGAACGCACTGTTCAATTCAACTATAACAGATGTTCGTTTGAAATTAATGTAATGCTGACATCGTAGCTCCTATTAGAATCCTTGAAAACATTTATTTATGAATAGTCTTATTGATGTGTTATTATGGGATTATGAAGACTAAAAACAACGTTTAGAGTTTTAATTTCATAATAAAATACTTATAAGACTTAAATAGATTTAGGTATAGGATTTAAGTACTTTGAAATTTAAAAAAAATGCTATTGGACGAATTTGAGTTTGTTAACAAGAGATTAATTCTTAAGTATAGCAATGGGATATAGAAGAATCTTATGGGATTTTTTGTTTTTGAAAAGCTTAACTCCAGGAGTTTGTTAGTTGGGATGCCTACTAACTCGTATATTGAGTAAGGGCGTACATCCTTTTATTTATTTTGTTAAACAAGTGAAATAAAATTCCCCGGGAACTGTAAGTCCAGTTCGGGTTTTCTACTCTTACCTAGTCAGTAATAAACCCTATAACTGAAGTGGACTTAGCTTTCATGCATGAAACAGGGGGGAGAACCCCTATCTGCCCGTCTTGGGTACGCCCTAGTTATTCAGTATACAGAACGGTTGATTGATAACGAATTCACAGACCATTCCGTCCGTTTGTACCTATATACCTTCATATCCAGTATTCATGTTACGACCCTTACCTATACCATATAAGGTAGGCTTCTTGTCTTTGCGACTCATGCAGTTATTTTCAACGCACAAAAACTAGTTATCCTAATTTTACACTTATAAAGCTTGCTTTAGGAGTAGTTGACTTTACTATAACATGAATCCTTGAGTCTGATTCAACTTCTATATGCCTTCATTATTATCTCCTTCTATTCATCTATAGAATTTCACTTAGAGCCGTCTCTGTTTACGCCTTTTCTATTTGCATGCATCAAATGCACATTCAAAACTCAAAAGCCTGCCATAGATGGGCTGTGGCTTTGGCATGCAAGTGTCAAGGTGCGCCCTTTAGCTTTTTTGTTTTTCTTCCTTGCACAGTTCGCGAACTGTCTGGTGATTATTCAACGTAGGTACATACAATGACTGCAATAAGTAGATAGGTATAAGGTATATACACATGCACATCAGGTAACGTGAATCCGTCTGCCCTCAAGGAACCACCAAGTCGAATATAAACTTATATGTCTGTAGGTATAGATAGATATACCATGGCATCATCACGGCGTATAGGTACACCAAGGCAAAGAAGAGATCAAATAACCAGGTTGCATTGCCGGTAGCACGATGCACGACCAGTCTTTAACCTGCACCCTGTCTCCTTCTCCATTGAATGACAAAGCCAATATGTGGCTGTGGAATAGTATATGGATGTGGTCGCACAAAGAAGATACAAGATACCCATCCGAATCGTGGTTCACCCTTTATGCAGAGAGATTAAGGTGGCAACATGCTGAACATGACATCCGCATGTCCGATGTCCATATGGGGCAGATACAGGAAGCCATCTGCCTGGGATGAGTTATTGGGTCAATTTGTTGTCATTGTCATTTCCTTGTTTTTTTTTTTTTTTGAAAATTCGTTTATGTTTTATCTCGCAGTAATTTATCTGTTTTTGTGCATCACAATCATTATCTCTCCGTAAACAAACAAAACAAAAACAAAAAAATTCCTCCTCAAGCCCCCAGCCTTATAGAAATATTTTTAACAAATGACGTGCCACTTGAATTTATCGAAATAATTAATGGACCTTCTTTGATGGTATTGTGCACCATGAAGGCATCACCTAAATCACCCTTTTCGAATTTGTGACGATAATCGAATTGGGCGCGTTCACTCTTCATCGTCGTCATCGTCATCGTAGTCGTCGTCGTCTTCGTGTTTGGGTATCGGGATGCTATCTCAATCTCAAATTACCCTTAACAAGAAATGACTCTATTATCAACAGAGTTCAATAAAATTGAATTTTCAGAAATGTAAGAGAATTAAAATTTATTGAACATTGGAAGATACGTATATATACATATATGTGTGCATAGATTGAAAGAAAGTAGGTATAGAACGAGTAAAATTTCGAGTACTTACCTAAATTTTCTTATATTTATAATATCAATTTAGAGAAAGAGGGTTTAAAATTACTTTACCCTTCGAATCATTGATGATAATTCTGCTGACCTTCGTAGGTGGAAACAAGTTTAGGTATACACACTAATTATACATTTTTACAATATTCTTAAGATACAAAATATCTAGTTATTGAGAATTGAGACGAGACATTGGGAATGAATATACATAATAAATTCCTACCTATACAGGGTGATTCGCATAAGGTGTGATAAAATGCTAGAGCGTGTAGGTTGGGTTGAGAAAAGAAAAAAATCGTATGAAAGGAGGTCTATTCCACCCCGTTTAGCCGGGAGGGCCAATTTTATAAAAAAAAATACTTGAAACCGAAAAAAACTATTAAAAAAACAACTGCTACATTTACAATACTATGATGCACCTTTTTCAAAGCCAAAAATCTCTTCTTTTTTATAAAATTATTTTAGAGAATAGTTTTTGAAAAATTAATTTTCAAACTCAAAATTTTGTAAAAAAAAAAAATTAAAAAATATTGTTCGTACATACTAATTTTCTTCAAAATTGTATGTTATTCCAATCCGTTGCTCTAAAGAACCTTTTTTCACTGTGTAGCTAGTTAAGTAGATTAATTTATTTTCAATTTTTTTCCTAAAAAGAAAAAGACATTTAAGGATCCGGTTTTCTCTTTTTGATTAAAACCTTATAAGAGCATTAAATTCTTAAAACAAAATCAGTACGTAAAATTCGGAAAAAAAATTACATAGTTTGGATTTTTTTTTTTTAAATTTTGAGTTTGAAAATTAATTTTTCAAAAACTATTTTCTAAAACAATTTTATTTAAAAACACAATTAAAGAAAAGATTTCTGGCTTTACAATATAGTGTAAATGTTGTTTTTAATTAATTTCTTTTCTTTTTTAAGTCAATATTTTAGAACATTGCCCCTCCTTGCTAAACGGGGAGGAATAGATCCCCCCCTTTCATACGATTTTTTTCTTGCTCGACCCAACCTACACACTCTAGCTCATTGTCCCTGTTTCTGCAAATCACCCTGTATACTTACACCTCTATATTTATTCATATATGAGAAAATGGAAAAAAAGAAGCTCGTTCTTTAAATTGCTAAAAAAATTCCTCAAAATTCCTAAAAATGTTTTAATCTCAAAATATAGAACACCATCTGAATTCCTAACAAATCTGAATTTATGAAAAAAAAAATTCAAAATTTCTGTACACAGTCGACTCCCTCTAAATCGAATTTTCACGGGATATCCAAATTAATTCGAGTAAGAGGGATTTTTGCAAAAATTCAAGAGAAATTAATATTATTTTTGGTTTGAAAGCATTTATTGAATTTAAAAAAAGGTTAAAAAAATTTAATAAATAAACTAAATAAATAAAGAGCAGTTTGTTGCTGCGTTTATATAGTGGGCTCTTTATTATCTTTTAAATATTTTTCAAACAAAATTGTATATGCATCAGGTACTTAAAAAAAATGGTGATTTGTGATTGAGTCTGTCATGAGCCGCAGTTTTAAAAAGGCAGTATTGAACCTCATCCGGTACATCGTCTGTCATTTCAATTGCAGATTGCAATATTCTAATTTTTGCGTTTTCAATATCGTTCTTTTCCGTAATTGAAATGTTTATTATCTCGGCTTCAGCTTCACTCTAGTCCTCGTAAGCTTCAGCAGGTCAGGTACGATACCGTCATCGGCTTCAAAATATTCCTTCCAATTCACGACTTCAATATTATAATCAGCTTCTATAAGCCTGCACGCGATATTCGACAGAGATAGTCAGAGTATGCGAGTGTGTTGATTTTGTTTTCCGCAAAAGAAAACAAAATCGACTTATTGTTAGAGGGATTAAAAATAGGTAAATCGAAAGAATGTATTCGAGTTAGAGGGAATTTTCTACCAAGAGGATGGTTTTTGTACGGAAAATTGAGGGAATGCCTAAATATGACGAACAAATTTTATAGTTAGAGGGAAATTCGACTCAGAGGAAGTTTGAGCTAGAGGAAGTAATTTATTTCTTTGTTTCTTCTCGTTTGCACTTCTTGTAATAAATCTATTATATCGCCTGTTTCATTGAACGGTGATACATTTTGATATTTATAATGATGATGATAATGTTATCGATGATGATAATGTTATCGATGCTCAACGATACATAAACGTATTTTTCGGTATTCTATTTCGCGTGTTCCAGTCGATGAAGTTCTCTACTGTCAAAGTTAAAGAAACCCGACAATGCGATAAAGTGAGTTCAAAATTATGTTACTTCCGTCCTTGTTAATATATCAAAAATTATTGCCAATAATCAAAACTTACATATAATTAAAGTTGACAATAGAAAAAAAATGATTGATAGATCAAAAGAAAACTTTCTCCATAGTAGGGGAGAGTGGGTACGAACGTAACGGTGGGTCGGTTGTAACATTCAACTTTTACGAAAAACTAGAACTGTGTGCGTTCATTTTGTAATGCACAATTCTCTGCAATTAAGTCCTGAATGCACCCACAAAAATCCAAAAGTCAGTACAGTCGAATGTACCAACAAAAGCCAAAAATGTGAAATTTTAGTGAAAACTTAATTTTTTTGGTCTTGAGTTTTTTCATATTTTTTCTTGAAAAAAATAAACAATTCATTGAATAGTGCGACCTAACCGTGATCCATTATTTCTGAAATCTAATAGATTCAATATTTTTACGATAGGCATACTGATTTCTTCTTACTTTGATTTTTAATATAAAAAAGCGTCGGGTGGACTGTTGTAACAATTTTTGTGTGGACGTTTGTAATATAATACAACCACAAATTACTGTGTAATTATTTTTGTTTCAACCGTCCACACACAGTTTTTGGTGACTTTGTTTATTCAACAGCTGATGGAGATAGAGATCAAAATAGTTTTTTTTTCAAATAAATTCGAAATAATGTTATACTATACATAAATCCATTTATTATCAGCACTGAATTAGAATGCCTTTTTATTGGCATTCATTTATTTTATAATAATACATAATTAATTTATAGTATTGACTTAGAATTAAATTCTAAGTCTAACCACTATTTAAGATTTTTTCTTCATATATTTATGTGGTGTTACAACCATCCTTTCAGCATGTTACAATCGACACACCGAACATTGTAACATTTGACCTTGTCTTCATTTTCAAGTCATACATTTAAATCAAAGACCAAGCTGCAAACCAAATTAGTATTTAACGGTAGCTAAATGTTCATTCATTGATATGCACTATGTCAAAAATGTTACTTTCGTACCCACTCTCCCCTAATCTTACGGGATGCCATAAAGCACTTCAGATGATGATGATCTTTAAAAGTCTATTATCTTCCTTATAAAATCTATAAATTGGTCATGTAGTTGAAATATGCCATATTAATATGTGATTTCCACAGGAAGTATGTGCGACAATGGGGAGGATTTGCAAAAATTCTTTTTTTTTCAAACTGCTTAACCTAAATTACATGCGCGGTCTTCCAGTAGCCATATTTGGAACAAGACAATACCGTGCTTAATTTTCTGCATCATCATTACCCATACCCATCCCACACACACTATGACACACACAAACTAGCGCCCGCCCTACAGATAAAGAGTAATGACCCTTAATAAGACACAAGGAATGTTTCAGAGTGAGTAATTCTGATAACCAAAAGAAACCAAAAATGTACACATAAAACATTGTTTCAGTTTAAATGAACTTATATTCGCCAACACTATAACATCAGATCCGTCATTATTTCGTCTACTCACGAAAAGTCATGTCGTTCATTGTCCGTCGGATTTCGGAGTCCTAGTCGTGAGTAATTTAGTTTTATTTGCCCGCACTCGCACCCGCACCCTCTACATCTACTATACGCTTGCTGCCGTCAGCAGCCGTTATAAGGGCAAAATCGGGATTGTAAAAGCTCATCTCGGTTTACGACAACGACGACACTAAGTCTTTTGTGTTTGTGAAGAAGGGTGGATGGACGGCATAATTGAGTTTTCTGGGTGCATGCACCCTGAAGAGCGCATTCACATTACTCCATAGTCCACTCATGTATACGAAGATACACACATATACAGTACAGGGTGTTATATAAATAATTGTAATATTGACCTTCGTATAAATCGAAAAAAAGGGAAAGTATTTTGGAAAGATTCTTTGTACTAATCAACATACAAGGGCTGCATTCTCAACTTAAATCAAACAGACCAAGGATATAGGAAAAAGTAACCCTTCTGACTTTGAGATTTGACAGACTATATTCTTAAATGTTTCCGCGTAGTACCCGTTGGGTGTTGGAATTTCACAGAATTCGACAGAAAATTGTAGGTCTGCTACATTCTTGCCGACTTAAACCAACCAATTTGGAATGGTTGATTGTCTACGTCACCAGACCTTGGTTCTTCACGTTCTGTGGCTGCACTTTATTTACTTTACTTCAAAATAATCAAAAATTAATACCCCTTGGAATTTAAAATTTTGTTGCGTTAAAGATTTTTAAATTAAATACAAAAATATCACTGAAAACCATCCTCATAAAAATAAAACCATAGTTAAGTGAGCAACAGTCTGTATGAACAGACACATGACCGGAAAGAGTTCTTTTGTTCTTCGATGGTCGAATACTAGGATGTATCTGATGCGTGATAAAATTAATAACAACGAGAAGGAAATTCAGTTCATGTTGCAGTAAAATAATGGAATTTAACTTAAATAAGGATGCCTTTCGCAAGTACAATGACAAAAAAAATATTATTGTTACATTCATGTTGTTGAAGTTTAAAAAAAAAATTAGCACAAAAGTATAACAAGACTGACAAAATTCTTAGCTGAGGCGGAATTCTGCCATCTGAAATTGATAAAAAAGGTACCGATTGGTCAGTGATGACATAAGTAATTTTTAAAATAAAAGACTTTTGGTAGCGTTCTCTAATGAACTTGATGAAAAAAAAAAAAAAAATTAACAAACTCATTCAAAACTTTTTGAGGCTGAACTTGTCAAGGTCACTAGCTATCTTAGCACCTTATTTTTTGTTGGATATTCACCAAAAAAAAATTATACCATCTAAAAGGTCAAACAAAGTATGGTATCTAAAATGTGTTCTTTTTAGACGTGTGGTTTTCAATCTGGCAATACTTTTTTCAGAGTTGGTATTTTTGACAGCTGTCACTTGACTTATGCTCAGTTTGGTTTGTCATTTCATAATTAATAGACTTACTCCTGAACAACGTTTGCAAATCGTGCAGATTTATTACCAAAATAACGGTTCGGTTCGCGCGACGCATATGGCCACCGATCCCGATTTTCACATCAAGAAATTTTTTTGTTGAATTGGTATGTTAATAATCAAAGCTGTCGTATTTGGAGTGATCATAATCCACAAGTCATTGTTGAGACGCCGCCGTTACATCCTCAAAAAGTCACTGTTTGGAGTGCTCTATGGGCAGAGGGAATCATTGGTCCATATTTCTTCAAAAATGAAGCCGGCCATAATGTTACAGCCAATGGGGAACGCTATAGAGCCATGATTAATGACTTTTTCGTGCCTGAATTGGAGGATGTTGATGTGGACGACCTTTGGTTCTAACAAGACGGCGCTGCATGCCAAACAGCCAACGAAACAATCAATTTATTGAATTAAACTTTTGGTGAGCGCATTGTCTCGCGTCGTGGGCCTGTGGCGTGGCCTCCAAGATCGCGCGATTTAACACCGCTCGACTATTTTTTGTGGGGTTATGTGAAATCTCTTATCTACGGAGATAAGCCCGAGACGATTGAAGCCTTGGAAGAGAATATTCGGTGCGTTATTGCTGACACACGGCCCCAATTGCTGCAAAAAGTGGTTGAAAATTGAGCCTCTCGACTGGAATTTATTCGAGCCAGCCGCGGTGGCCACTTACTCTTTAAAAGGTCTGTTTGGTCGAAAAAGATCAACTAGTTTCAGCAATTGGTCAGCCATTTTCAAGGTCGTGAATATTGTGAGTCTGAATCTAAAAATCTCTACGACCATGAAAAAACTATACAAAAATATTTAAAAAAAAACGATGGCTGACCAATTTCTGAAGCTTAGTTGACCTATTTTCACCAATTACTGACTTTTTAAAAAGCATACTTCTTTGCCAATAGATATTCCACAAAAGAGATGTAAAAAATCTGGAAGTGACTCCAGACATGCCAATTATATCAGTTTTGGTTTATAAAAGTACCTACTGTTTATGCGGTCCCGCATGGTCATGGTCCTCCGCCCCGGTGGAGATACTTCCGGTACCCAGATTTTTTTTTTTAAAGTCGTGTTAACGCACGCCGACTTATAATGGAGAAAAACTGTTATAAATTGGCATGTCTCTTGTCTCGTTCTAAAAATCTACCTATAAGTATACTGTGACCTTAAAAAAATCATTTAAACCTATAGTTATGACCTTTATGAGGTTACTACGACTACACTAACACATTTTAGATGGTATAATTTATTTTGTGAATATCGCGCAAATGAAGGTGCTAAGAATCGCTGATGACCTTGAAAAACTTTAGCCATGGATAACAAATTTTCTATTTCTGACCAATTTCTGAAACCCTGCTGAGATCCAGGAGCCCAATGTTTAACCGTTCTACAAACTTGAACCATATAGGAGCAAAAGTACATGCGATGGCAGTCATTTATTGTATTTTCTTTGTTATTTTTAAGTTACTTTTTGTTGCTTTAATATTTAATTAAATTCACACTTATTACATAGAAAGGATCAAAGCACAAAGATAAGTTCCAAAGAATTCATCAACTTCTTGGGAATTAAGGACTTCAAACCAACAGCACATCCATTACATATAAACATAGGGACGACAGCCTTTCTGTATAAGTTTAACACGTGTGTAAATATAAACCAAGTTTCATGAGCATAAATGCTATCTATACCTCTTGTCTTTTTCAAAATCCTAAAACCTAACAAGAACGTAATGATATACCACCTTTTGAAGGATATTCCACATATATATGGATGGAATGTTTTCCGACCTTCAACTACTTGGATTTTAATTTAATATAGGTACAGGGTGATGCAGCATATATAACTGTACAAAAACTGAAATTTCATTAAAATATAAAATAACAAACCTTTTGTCAGTAGAAAAAAAAAAAAAACACATGGGATGAGTTGAAAAAAAGACTTATATATATGTTTTTGTATCTACAACTGGTGCTTAAGTGAAAGAGTTAAGTAACCCAGGTCGAAAAATCAAAGTTTTTATCGGTCCTGTGTTTCATACGAGTCAATGCCTCATATGAGACTGTAATTGGTACGATCGATGGAAGTCAATACGAAAAATTTTAGAGTTCTGAGAACTGTATGCGCTTATGCTGATTACCAAATTCGGTCTTTAAGAACATTGGGCCGAACTACCGCATCAGTTATAGAGTAATACATGACTGAATTATGCGTGAGTTTGGCATTACCGCTCACGCTATAGAGCCATCATCCCTATAGGTTTTACTCGCTCATTCGATCACTAATGGCACTCACTCGTTCAATCACTAATGCGGTAATTTGGCCACTGGTTTTTAAATGACTGATCCAACCAGGCGCTGTTGTAAATAGAATAGAATAGAATAACTTTTCGAGGTCTTGCTGAAAAAGATGCTACATGGAGGAAAGTGATTTTGATGTGTAATGTAATGGGCCCAACTTGTGTCATAAATATTTTTTTTTTAAATTCGCAAATTCACAAATTGTACGGATGATTTTTTTGCAAAATCACGATTTTTTTAAAAATCAAAGTTAAGCTGATTTGTGCTTAGTTTTTCGTCCAAAGTACCAGAAAGATAAGCAATAAATTTGCATATCTGCAACTTTTACGGAAGAAACTACATTTTGCGAGGCACCATTGCGTGAAGTTAGCAAAATTCAATTTCCACATTTATTAATATGAAGTACAAGTTGACAGATGTGCAAGTTCTATCACGCCTTTATTCGCCGTTTTTTAATACAAAAAAATTATAAATACCTACCTATCTCTATTTAGGTACCTTTGCATCCACCCTGTTCTTATATTTTGTTGCTTTATCTTAATTGGTTGATGGTTTGTGTTTGAGTAATGGTGGTAGGTAGTTTCGTGGTTCTTAAAATATTTGTTGCCAGCAGATGTGTGTGTGACAAGGTGTCAAGGTGAGTCAATCAAATTGTGTCTGATGGATTTGATAATAACCGCATTGAAAGGTGGAAAAAGACATCACGATTGCGTATACACATTGGTTAACAAAACATAAAGAACAACACACGTTTCGTTTGTTTTGACTTTTGATGTTTGCTTAGTGTGACGTCCATTAAAACATTACGCAAACAATAGCTAAAAGTTAAGGGTGAAATGTGACAAACAAAAATTCATTGTCAACCAATAAGAATTTAATTTATCGCAAAAAGGTTTTATTTCTCATTAATATCTACAATATTGGTATTGTGTGGAAAGGTATTTTTTTTTTTAAGGCAGTGGGAAGGTGGAGGATTAGATATTAAAAATAAAATAGCTTTATTTGTTATGGATAATCCAGGAATTTCATTCTGGTTCTAATGAGGATAAAACCAAGACCCAAACCACCGTAGAAAAAGTTATAGTCCTTAAACTTATTCGATACTTAAAATGCTGCTAAATAAATTCTTACTGGGTTCATGAAACTTGTCGAAAAATAGGACATGAGAATGAATATTATTTGTTAAATATCGTTTTAGTTTTTTTTGCCATACCCATCCCAACTCGAGAATTGGTCTTACAAGAGATACGAAAAGAAGCTTCAAAACTAAGGGATTTCAAAATCCACGCGAAAAACGTTTTACAAATCCTAAGAACCTATACTAGCTGTTTTTATTATAAAATTTAAATGATCATGAAATGTCAATTTTGAATCCAGAATTTTATCCAAGATCAGAAAATACAGAAAGCTTATTCAAAGGAGACGAATCAAACATATAACTATGAGTAATTGTGTATTTTTTACGTGAAAAAAACACATAGTTTTGCATTTGTTAATATTTAAATAAAGACGATCTAAATTGCAGCATTCCATAAATCTATACAGTCAGTGGACAATTTTATTATTTTGTAAAGTTTAATGTCAATAGCATAAATAAGAAGAGAAGAATTTCTAATGATCGAGACTATGTCATTTATAAATAAAATAAATAAAACTGGGCCCAGGTGCCCACCCTGAGGAACTCCTGATTTAACGAAAAACTGAGCCGACCTCTCATTTTAAAAAAAAACACTACCTATAGCATCTGTTTTCTAAATAGAACGAGATCCATTTTACAAAGCTTTATCATTTAATCCCTGGTTCTGAGTTTGACTCTTGTAAAGGTAGTAAAGATCCTATCAATCGAACTAGTGGTACCAGGTTAAGGCTAAGACAATATGAAGTGCAAGTTTTGTTGTTTATTGTTGTTGTTAATTAGGAACGTGTATCACTGAGATTCTTGAATTCTCTTTAACAGTCATGAAACACTTGTGTTCTGTTTTTGTAAATTCTGACACTGAGGTTCGCAAAGATGGGCAATTTACTACCTTAGTAATGTGTATAGGTAGATATACTGTGAAAATAATTTAAGAAAATCTATTCTTTCAATCTAATTGACATGGAAATATGTATTTGGTTAGCAATATTAATTAAATTTCTTATTTGTATGTATATAAAAATGGATCGTGGTGTGTTTGGATGCTTGAAACTTAAAAACGGCTGGACAAAATTGGATACTTCCTTCTACGGGTTTGTTTGAAATTGCCCCGTGAAAATTCTCAACAGGTGGCGCTGTAGGGGCACATTTCATTTTTTTTAGTTCAAATCAATTACCGTTCAACAGGTGGCACTGCAGGTGATTAGGCAAGGCTTTTGAGATATTATTTTTCAACTTTTGTTATTGTAGGGTGAAATGGAGTCAACATAAAATAATTTTCCGATTTAAAAAAAACATTTCTTTTTTTGGTTTCAAAGGTTTTTCTTAGGAAATGGGATATAATTTTCAAAATTTTAATATTTGTAGGGTGAAATGGGGTATCTACTAATAAAAAAAATGCCGATTTAGGAAATTCTTTGTTTCTGTAAATTTTTTTCTTAGGAAATAGCTTTGGGGATATTCTTTTTCAAATTTTGTTATTTGTAGGGTGAAATCGGGTGAACAAAAAATCCAATTTTAGAAATTCGTTCAGTGTTGATTTTTAGTAGATGGCCTTAGTGAGTTTTTTTTTCAGATAATTGGCATTTTGGGTACAGGGTGAAATGGGGTAGAATCGAAAAAGAATATCTGATTTCAAAATTTCTTTTTGTGTTTGAAAGGTTACCTATTTAAAGAAAAAATTACTATGTGTAGGTATCTATATACTTAGCGGATTATGTTTAAATAAATATGTAATATTTAGCCATTCATAACGTGACGCAGGTTAAACCCCATAAAGTAGTATTCGATTACAAAAAATAGCTAAAATATTTATTTATATTTTCTTTTGCAATTTTTATGCGAATCTAAGAATCTACCTGTGCGAAGCCGGGTGGGCCAGCTAGTATGTAATAGAATATTTTTTGTCATGCATTTTTATTGAGAAAATATAAAATTAATCATTTAAAATGACAAATCCTTTAAAGTGATCTATTTCAGTTTAGTAAGAAATCTAGGGGGAGGGGGCGCAACCACCCCCTGTCTCCCCTAACAACTACAAAATCATACAAAATAATACATATTGGAATTTTCAATTTCGTAATTTTCAAAATTAGCCAACAACTTCCTCTGTACCTAACACATCAATTTTACCAGAAGCACTAAGCTAAATATCATCATACAACTTATAACGTTACAATCAATTAATTACGTTAATGTATGGTCATAAATGATAATTTATTCAAATCTACATATATAGGCATAGCGAGCGTGTATGTGTACGTAGGTATAGGTTTTACAGAGTACTCTAACTAAAATTGCGACTGTCACAGAGGTTTAAGTCCATAACTAATTATTTCCTCATTTGAAGTTGATTTTCCCTTTCATTCTTTTTTTTTTTATTGTAATTAGTGTATAAAAGAACTAATCACCTCGTTTTCATTTTTATTTTTTAAATGAGAGTTAGTCATGCTGAGAGAGAAAACCTTCATTTGACTTTACGTTTTGACAAAATTATAAATGGTCATACAGACTCTGTGTGACAAAAGCCACAACGTACGTTAATAATTGATATGTACCTTAAACCTACCTACTTCATGGTTATTTCATAATTTGTATTTCTATAAATGAAGATTCCTATTTCCGGTGAACAGTACAGTAGGTACTTAACCTATATGCCATACAGGAAAGTGTAATTAGCTATAAAGAAGTGATTTGGAATGCAAAAATACCAAAACCAAAATTATGTAGTTGTAACACAAACATAATTATGGTTGAGAACCCACACTTTGAAGTACAGTCGACTCTCCCTAAGTCGTACTCTACCTAAGTCGAATTTCTCTTTATTACTGGCATTTTTTTTTACCCTGTAAGTCGAATTTTGTTTAGCACACAAAAAAAAAAAAAAAACATTACCCCTTCGGAATTCGTATTTGGATATATGTATATATGTAACTACGAACCATCAAGTACCTAGACACTTCAATACCCTTAATATGTATTTGTAGCATCGCGTGTGCCATCATCGTCAATTTCTTCCTATTCAGAAGATGTTTTTATTTTATCTTTTTGTTTCGTTTCGATGAATTCATAAGTCCTTATTTTATTATTATTTTTTTTAAATAAGCAAGAAGCTTTAATTTTTTTCTAACTTTTTGTAAGTATGCAGGATTAACCTTTTTTATTAAATAAAAAAAAATGAAAAAAAAATATTTCTCTCTATAACTCGAATTTTTCCAAAACTCTCTCTAACTCGAACAAATCTTGGTATCCCGTGAAAATTCGACTTACAGAGGGTCGACTGTATGTAGGATTGTAGGTATAGGTATAGATATATACCTAAGTAGGTACTTATTTTAATTTGATTGTCAAAGGAATTTTCAGGGAATTATTCAAATATCTAAATATGCTGCTAACCTCAAACCCACAAATCAAATCCCTTAATGTAAATTAATAGAGATTTGAAGTAAATAAATCAAAACCACAAAAACAACAGAACAAAACAACCACTTTTCTGGTCATAACTAGGGCAATTAACCTGTTGTAAGAATAGGAAATTCATTTCACCTACGAGCTATGAGAAGTATCTTAAAAATGAATGACTATTGCGGTGCACTACTGCCTCTACTACCTCTATGTCAATACATAAGTTCATTTCGATAAGGTTGACACCTACATACTCGCCGTACTCTCATCACGCACTCGTCTACTTGAAACACTTACATCATCATCATCGTCGGCTCGACAACCGGGGTCCGGTCCTGGCCTCCTTCAACAAGTCTCTCCACCCATCCCGGTCTCGAGCCGCCGCCATCCAGTTGCGCACCCCAAGGCTCCGGGCGTCCTGGTCTACGCCATCTCTCCAGCGCAAGCATGGTCTACCACGCTGTCGTCTACCATAGAATGTACCACAAAGAACTTTCCGAGCAGGTTCCTCTTCGCTCATGCGAGCTAGGTGCCCTGCCCACCGGAGTCTACCGAGCTTAATTTTTGTCACGATATCTGCTTCAAGGTAGATTGCGTACAATTCATGATTGTACCGTCTCCGGAATCGTCCTTCCTCACATATGGGGCCAACAATTCTCCTTAAGACTTTTCTCTCGAACGCGGCTAAGAGGTCGGAGTGCCTTTTGCTAAGCACCCAAGTCTCGGATCCATATGTGAGTACTGGCAGGACCATGGTCCTGTACAGCAGCAGTTTTGAAGTTATGGTGAGATTTCTGGATTTGAAGAGCTTTGACAGACTATAGTAGGCTCTGTTGGATTTGAGAAGCCGCCCGCGTATTTCTTCTTCTATATTGTTATCGGCTGCTACTATTGACCCAAGGTATTTAAAGGATTGCACCACTTCAAATTCGTGCTCCGCTACCTTGATTGTTTGACCAACTGTTCCTCTCGCATTCGACGCCACCATGTACTTTGTTTTACCTTCACTAATGTGCAGCCCCAGATTTTGTGCCGCCTGCTCGATCTGGATGAAGGAATCATGTACAGCTTGCTCAGTTCTTCCGATGATGTCGATGTCGTCTGCGTAAGCCAGTATCTGGCTGGACCTGTTGACGATGGTCCCTCTTGTTGCCGTGCCAGAGTCACGGATTGCTTTCTCCAACGCCAGGTTGAAGAGGAGGCAGGCCAAACCATCCCCTTGTCGGAGTCCATTAAAGATGTTGATTGGTTTGGATAGCAATCCGGCTATTTTTACTTGGCTTGTTACGTTGGTCATGGTCAACCTACATAGTCGTGTCAATTTATTTGGGATGCCGAATTCTCTCATGGCTTTGTAAAGTTCTACCCTGGCTATGCTATCGTAGGCGGCCTTAAAGTCTATAAACAGGTGGTATGTTGGGATGTTAAATTCTAGACATTTTTCCATCGCCTGCCTAAGGGTAAAGATCTGATCAGTTGTTGATTTGCCTGGAATGAAACCGCACTGATATTGTCCGATGATGGTTTTAGCGTATGGGGTTATCCGGTCTTGTAGGATAGAGGAGAGTATCTTATAGGCGGTACTCAACAACGTGATACCTCTATAATTGCTGCACGTTGTGACATCTCCCTTCTTATGTATGGGGCAAATGATACCTTTTCGCCAGTCTTCTGGAATTTCTTCATGCTCCCACACGTGCACTATAATCTCATGAATTGCTTGACGTAAAGCTGGCCCACCGTGTTGAAATAGTTCGGCTGGTATACCATCGGCTCCCGGGGCTTTGTTTTTCTTTAGCCGGCCTATAGCCTTCTCAACCTCTTCTATGCTTGGTGGCGGCAACATAGGGTACTCTTCTTGAAGTAGTGGAGCCTCCACTTCTGCAGTGAGCTGACCATTTAGCAATTCATTGAAGTACACTTCCCATCGCTCCAGTATGCTTTGAGGATCGGTGATCAGATTTCCCTCTCCGTCCTTGCAGTATGTGCAGCGTGGTGTGTACTGCGTCATGTTTCGGACGGATTGGTAGAACTTCCGCGCCTGGTGCGGACCTCGCTCTCGGCTTTTCTCTATTTCACAGATTATGTTCTTCTCCCAGGCTGATTTTTTCTGTCTGTGAAGCCGTTTTTCAATTCTTCTGAGCTCTTTATATTCGTCTTCGCGTGCCCGCGTTCTATGAGATTGTTGCATTGCTCGGTACGCAACATTCTTACGTTCAGTCGCTAGCTTGCATTCATCATCAAACCAGTCGTTCCGATTTCTACGACTGCTGCCTAAGATGGAGTTGGCAGTACTAATGACAGTATTCTTAAGGCGTGTCCACTTCTCATCTACGCCCAGCAAACTGGCTCCAGGACTTACTCTACCCAGTTCTAGGGCGAGTCCTAACGCATTACCAAAGGTGTTACTGGTGTTTTCATTGCGCAGAGCAGCCGTGTTGATTCGAACCTGATCGGCGGATGCAATACGTCTTCGCAAGGCAATCCGCCCTCGGAAAACCATACCAACAAGATAGTGATCCGAGTCAATATTGGCACCTCGGTACGTTCGTACCGTCATCAAGTTCGAGTAGTGGCGACGGTCTATCAACACGTGGTCAATTTGGTTACGAGTGACTCCATCAGGTGATACCCAGGTGGCTTTGTAGATATCTTTACGCGGGAACCTGGTACTCGCAACGACCATGTTTTTCGATGCTGCCAATTCTAAGACTCGAAGTCCATTGTCATTAGTGTTCTCATGCAAACTATGGGTGCCTGCGTAATGCCTGAATACCGGCTCCCGACCTATTTTTGCATTCAAATCCCCAAGGATGATTTTTACGTCATACCTTGGACAGGCATTGAGGGCCCTCTCGACTTGTTCGTAGTAAGTCTCTTTTTCTTCGTCTGAGGACTCCTCCGTAGGTCCGTGAACGTTAATGAGGCTGATGTTCTTAAATTTGCCTCGCACGCGAAGGGTGCATAGCCTTTCGCTTATAGCGTTAAAGCCGATGATGGCAGACTTCATTTTTTCGCCGACTAGGAAGCCTACCCCGAGCACATGGTGTTTTGTATGACAGCTGTAGTATAAGTCATAATCTTTCTTCTGTAGAACACCATTCCCTGTCCATCTTATTTCTTGAAGTGCTGTTATGTCAGCTTTATATTTTGACAGGGCATCGGCTAGCTGCTGAGCAGCTCGAGCTCTATAGAGCGATCGTACGTTCCATAAGAAAATTCGTAAATCGTTATTCCGTTTTCTTTGCGTGGGTTGTCGTCGTGAGATCAGTCCGTTTCCGAGGCTTGTTGCTGGTCTCGTAATTCTTCTTGTTTTACGGAACAGGGAATTAACCTGTTGCCAACCTGTGGAACCAGCCTGATCATATTAGCCAAACCTTTTTAAAGGCTTGTTTCTAGCGGCCGCCGCGAAGAGGCTATGATCACACTTCCACCAGTCCGAATAGTTACGGCACGTGCATGTTTTCGTATGCTACATGTTATTCCCCCTATTCGGCTGATGGCTGACCGCCTTGAAACACTTACACTATTTTTAAATTCTAAAATTGAACATGTGTATTTAATGTAAATGAGTGCATCTGAAATGCAGAACTTCATTCACACTCAGAGTTAACATCAAATTTTGCAACTTTATCTACAAAGACTTCCTCTTGCGACTCGCCGCAACGCACCACACCACACCACCAGCCACCCGACACCAAAGCATGGCAAACAAAATCCATTTCTTATTTATACTGATTGCCAGTTGATTGCATTCAAATTGTTTTGCTGTACCTATAGCAATTCAAAATTCAAATACAAAAACAAAATAAAATTTGTTGCGCTCGGCGAATTCAGTTTGACTCTTTGAAAATTAATGAGAGCGGAGCGAGAGCTAGAAAACAACCTGTTTTTTAAATCCCAGATAAATTCGCCTGTATAGTAGGGGAATAAAAAATGTTATGTTGCTGTTGGTAAATAACAGACTGTGGTAAAATTGAGTTTTATTTTAAATATGTAGTCAACTCAATGATTGTGAATTCGCTTTATTTTGTATGTGAATGAGTGAGTAAAATGTAAAGAGTTAGCTAGATGTTAACATTATTAGTTCGAAGAAAAAATCATAGATGGCAGCATAAGACTTTTGAAAACTTACATTGATGAAGTCGTTAAATAAAGTAAAACTACCTTCTAACTTTTAAATATATATAGAAACGCCAATTTTTATTGACTAAAGGCCGTTAAAAGCTATTTCGAATCAATAATTCACCAAGTCCAATTAAATAGTGCTAAGTCTTCTACTTGGTTGATGTATTTCAGTAGTATATAGAATTTGTATTGATAAATAGGAAATATAAGATATTAGTTCCGAACTTATAGAATGATTTTTATTGAATGAATATTATAATTTAGAAAATACTTAAATTATAAACGTTTGAACAAAAGCTTAGTTAATGTAAGAGAACGAAGTGTTTTCAAACAAGTAGTTTGATGGTTTCTTTAACATAAAAACCTTCATAAAAAGGTTTGGTTGAAAACACTTCGGATCATTCGATGCAAAAGATTCATGTTTGCACATGTTTTCTTGCTTTGTGAATCAAAAACTCACTGATTTAGTGTGTTTTCACTCTTGTTGGAAAGGGATTCTAAATAATTATAGAATAAAATAAAATAAAATAAAATAAAATAAAATAAAATAAAATTAAATTAAATTTAATAAAATAGAGTAAGGGAGATGTTGTGCGAAAACTTCCCAAAAATTTAATTTGTTCATTCCAGTTTTTATTAACAGAAACACCAAATAGTCAATCTGTGTAAATCCAGCATAACATATGGCAAAAACATTGTGATATTTGTTGTAGAGCATGATGTATAGTTTGAGCCAGCTTTTCAGCAATGGTTTTTATACAGCACTTGTTGGCCCCGCCCGGCTTCGCACGGGTAGACAAACCTAAGCTTCGCATAAAAATTACAAAAGAAAATATAAATAAATATTTAAGATACTTTTTTTAATTGAATACTACTTTCTGGGTTAAAGCCCACTTCACGATATGAATGGCTAAATTTGTAAAACAATGATGAGCTAAAGTCCAACCTTTATTACTTTCCCCACACAGAAAGATTATTTTGTAATTGAAAACCACTTTTTTGTGTATATCCCATTTCAGAATTCTTAAAATCGGATATCCCCTTTTTATATATCCGCCCACTTCTCTCTATAAATATTAATTTTTTGAAAAAAAAATACTCTTAAAGCCATCCCTTAGAAAAAACTTTGATACACAATAGAATTTTTGAAGTCGAATACATATACATTTTTTGTCTTTACCTACACCATTTCACCCTACAAATATCAAATTTAAAAATTATATATCTCTGAAGCCATTCTCTAGAAATAACCTTTCAAACTTAAAAAATCTTAAATCAGATTTTTTTTATTTTTAAATCATTTTATCAAACAAATTGCAAAATTTTCAACAAAAAAAATGCGTAGGGATAACCATTCCCTAAAAACAACCTTTCAAACACAAAAAGAATTTTTGAAATCGGAAATGTGGTTAGCCCGAACAAACAAACAAACAAAGCAAGAGTTCTGCTTCATTCGAATATTCTTAAACTCACTCTGGTATAACTACACAAAAACACTCATACACCATACATCATTTTTCAAAAAATTTTATTTTTCAACATACATAATTAGAAATAAATAGCTTAACAACATTTTGGAATGGACCAATATTTAATACATAAAATTAAAAGTTGTATGGCCGATTCCATAAAGCTCTTTTAACTGTTTAACAGACTTTTAAATCTTAAAATGACATTTGTTCATACAAATTACTTTGCGTCGTTTACAAATTTAAAAGCCTTTAGGGAATTTGGTTAAATTCACACACCTAGAAATGATATTGCCCGTGGTTCTGGCTTGTGTATACGAAGAAGAAGCCGTTTAAGAGAAAAATAAGGCATTTTTTAAAGGCTACAAAATTTTGTATGGCTGGTATCGATATTTTTGGTTTTAAACAAATCATAAAAAAGTGGTATTGACCAAAAAACGCTGGGCAGCAAATTTAAAGAAGATCGGCCCAACCTTAGGTATAGGTGCCAACTGAATAAAATACAGACAGACATACAGAATTGCGTGACTCACTAATCTCTCTTCACAATCATTGTAGGTATACATATATCTAAATAGTTTTGAAATCTTTTTATAGAAAACAAAGCCGGTTTAGTTACAATACTTATAACTCAAGAACAGCTGCACCGATTTCAATGATCTTTCATTTGTTAGATAGGTACTTCTCCGCCCCGAATAGCAAGATAACTACAAAAGTATTGGAAAAATTCATTTTATAGCGTGAAATGGGGTAGAATGTAAAATGAATGAAAGGTTATTCTTAGGAAATGGCTTCAAGGATATTTTTATTAAAAAAAATTGTAATTTGTAGGGTGAAAAGGGGTACAAATTGTCCGATTTAAGAAATTATTTTTTTATTTGAAAGTAGTTTTTTTTGGAAATGGCATTAGGTATACCTTTTCTTCTTCGACTTTTTTTGTAGGGTGAAATGGGGTAAAAATAAAAATTGACCGATTTAAGAAATTTTTGTATGTATTGTAGGAAGAAATGGTGTAAAAATAAAAAAATTGTTTGATTTTAGAAATTATTTTGGTGTTTGAAAGATTATTTTTAGTGAATATCTTCAGGGTTATTTTTTTTTTCAAAAAATTGGTAGTTATAGTGTGTAATGGGGTAAAAATGAAATATTGTATTCGATTTCAAAAATTATTTTTTATATCAAAGGTTTTTTCTAGGCGATTACATAAGGATTTTTTTTTTTCAAAAAACTAATATTTATAGGGTGATGTGGGGTAAAAAAAAAGAGGGATATCTGCCTTTTAATAACTCTGTTTGTGTTTGAAAGGTTATATTTAAAAAATTGATATATTTTTGAGTGTAATGGGATAAATACAAAAAGTGGTTTTTGATTACAAAAATTCTTTCTGTCATGATGATCATAATTTTACGAATTTGCCCATTCATAACGTATAGTGGGTTAAAAGCCAGAATGTGGTAGTAGGTATTCAATTAAAAAAGTAGCTTAAATATTTACCTATATATATTTTCTTTTCTAGTTTTTAAGCGAAGCCGGGTGGGCCAGCTAGTAATACATATTTTACGTATTTTAGAAAGATATTTTGGTAAAGATTTTTTGACCGCAATTTTTTTTTTTTTATTTTTGATGGAAGTGCAGCCAAGTAGTAGTTGAAATCAATATGCTCTCCCTGTTCTTGATCATCATTCTCTGAATAACTATCCAGTTTCAAGAATTTTAACAGAAACTGTATAATATGTCCTGTTATCATCTCAAAATCATGTTTGATACGATTTAGGTTTAATCCAATAGGACAAAATTTCATGGTTCTCCTAGTGTGCATTCAAGAAGAAGTTGAAAAATTTCCGTTAGAAATTGTGAGTGAGATGAAATCCATCTTACATCGATTTAATTTTTTTCCAAATCCAAAATTTTTCAGAATACGGAATTTTGAAAACAATTGATAAAAATGTTTTTGTTGTAGTAAATTGTATCTACGATTGGCCTCCAGTTAATTCTGAGGTTTTGAAGGAAAGACTAATGGTTAGAGTGGCCCTCGAGCTCAAATTTCTAGGTAAGAAGTCAAAGTCTACATCCACTGTTCCTATACCTACATAAGTACCTTCCATTGCCACTCATTCCTATAAACTCTATATTTCGCTACTGCACTGCGATTAGAAAGAAAAATATTTGAACCAGTGTTGTGGCTAATATTTTCCAGTCCACAGGACTACAGTTCTAAGCTTAGCCCTCATTCCTAGTAGGTGACGTGAATCAATTTTTTTGTCCACGTTCTACACGCCCCCCTCCCCTCCTCCTCCATCGCCTCATCTTCCCCCTTCTCTTATTAAGCTAACAGTTTGCTGACTTCTGTCTTTCGCATGCAAAAATAAATAAATAACTAAGCGTAAATATTTAATATACACATAAAATAGGTTGGTACTACCTCTAACTATATTTTTACCAGGAGAAACAAATATAACCACCCATGTGCCATGTTCCCATGTACACACAAGAACATCTAACAGTATTAATATCCTGCTATGTTGGATCCTAACATTCTCGCTGAGATAAATTCGCCTTTACTGTTGTCCCCAACAGTCTCAATGTTCTCTGTTAAACCACTGTCCCGGACGGAACCACTCTCACTTTTGTATCGCATGTCAATGTTCGTTGCTCCACTTCGTCTGTTTACTTTTTCACAGCCCGAGCCCAAATGTCGGATACACTGCGGGGGTGCTTCATTGAATCGAGGAATCCAAATCCAACCAACGCTGCCTTGTGCAAGTCCAACGAACAAAAAAAAATCCAATGATATCAGAACAGAAGAAATCCACGAAATGGCACACGACAAACAGGCACAGGGTACAGGCTATAGGGCACTTTTCGCTCCGTTATATTTCGCTCCATTGTACCATAGTGCCGTTGCTGTTGCTGTTGCCGTTATGTTTATGTATGTTGCATGAATTCAACTATCATGGCGGCAGAAGAAATTGCAGCTGAGCTCAGTCTTTTAAGTGGTGCGTCGGAGTTCATACACAAAGCACTTTACGTCGTCGCTATACCGACGGAATATTTCTTCAGCAAAAAAGGGATTTTTCGGTGTCGGTTGTTTATTTATTTTTTTTTCGTATGAGTAGAAAAAGTATCTGAAAGATTTTTCTGTTCGCGAAAGAATATATCATCTGCTGATTGCATTCTTTGTGTGTTTTGTTTATAATACATATTACAATTTGCATTGAGGAAATCATACAGTAATATCAATCAATGTCACGAGTTGCTCCGGTTCTTCTGGGTTTCGTTTACCTTTGGTGCTAGAGGCTAGAGGCTAGATTTGTAGAAGAAATAAAGTGAATGAAAAGTCGTTTTCCACCTCGAGCTCGAACAGCAGAAACAATAATCCTCTCAACCTACAAAGCAAACACCGGCAAAAATACAGTGTACCTAGGGTGCCAATCGAAATCGATCGATGGTGTACTTTCGGGGAAGTGCTTCGTTTACTACACAACGCTTACAGTTACACTTCAACCGCACGCTCACGGAATAAAAAGAAAAAAAAAAAACTATTGTCGTTGGTTTTGTTTGTTGATATTGTTGTTCTAGTTGCTTTTGTTTCTTGCACGCAGGAGGGGTGGGAAATTCATGTCGAAAGAATTATTTCAACCCATTCGATTGGAATTGGAAGAAGCGAGGACTACCTAATTGGAAATTTCAAATTAACGAAAGGCGCTGATTGATTTAATGTTGAGAAAGCAATTTCCATTTGATTCAGTGTGAGGAATTAAGTTTGTTCGATAGATTATTTCGTTCGTTTTTTTATTCCCTGTTATTTTTGTGTTTTTGTTTTTCTTGTGAATCTCTTGTGGTGCAGCAAAGAAAACATACCTACATACATATGTACATATATACCCACCAATCTGTGAAGATATAATTTCTCCTTTAAAAGCAATTTCTTTAAAAAAAAAGAGAAGAAAATTTGTGTATTTTTTTTAATGAAAAAAGCTTGTGGTTAAGAGTTGTTTTGTTTGGAAGTGTGGGAAAGTGTTTTTGTGATGAGTAGATATTTAATTTGTGTTTCTTAAGAAAAATAAAAAAAATCAAGAAAAGAAGAAAGATTCTCAGACGTTTTTTATGGATACCTACACTTTTTTTTCTTAGATGGTGAGTGCAATTTATATTATTTTGTGTATCGATCATTTCTGTTGATGGTAAAAGTGTTCTGCTGAAAGAAATTTTCAAATACTATACAATTTCTAGCAGCAAACAATAAATTTTGAGTTAAATTACAAAAAAAATTTAACTGGCGCCCAACGTCAGGTCCATATATTAAAATTATGCTTAGAAATAAATATAATTCTTTCTCAAAACTTTTATTTTACAAATAATTATAAATTATGAGGCAATGCAAACAAAATTGTGAATTTTACATTTTTTATGCACAGGAGAGGTAATTTTCTAAAAAAAATTACTTAAAACAGAAAAATATTATCAAAATACAAAGGTTACACTAACAATGCTACGCTATATTTTTTTGTGAAGCCGGAAATCTCTTCTTTTATTTTATTTTATTTTATTTTATTTTATTTTATTTTATTTTATTTTAAAATAAAACTGTTTTTGAAATTTTTTTTAAGACTCAAAATTTTGCAAACAAAAATTCAAACTTCCCATTTGGTTTTCAAAATTTAACTTATTACCCCTACCTAGGAGGGAGTGGGGGGGATGGAATAGACCCTCCTTCCCATTTGATTTTTTCTTGTCTCGACTCAAACTACACGCTCTAGCTTTTTGTCACACCTTACGCGAATGACCTCGTATAGGTATACCTACTGCAAGGTACATATATTAAAGGTAATATCATTAGCGTTTTAATTTTTGTTCAGTTCTGCGCATCTATGAAAATGGCAGATCCAGTGTATCTTTATTTGTCAAAATGCTTATGTTTGTTGTTGTTTCTAGTAATGCCATGTGCAGTTTTCGTGGGCACTCGAGCCGCCATGTTGAATTTCTGACTGACAACCTGCGCAATATATTACCTTCGATTTGTGTACTGTTTTCGTTAAAAAAGTCGAAGTCAAGATTTTGATCAAACTTGACATTACGATGATAGAGAAGACGAAAAATGTGGGTCTCGCTAAAACTTCCGTACAGCCTGAACGGATGGGTCGATTTTCTTTAAACTTGGTGCCTTAGGTTTTTTTTGATTTTTTTTTAAGGCCAAAAATAACGGTATACCTACTTGTCATACATAATTGTTGGGCCAAAAAGACAAATCTTATTTTTCTCAAAAGTGGCTTAACAGATTTCTTTTTAAATCAGTGAGACTTAATAGTTGTTATCTATAAACTGCCTTTTTGTGTGTGTCAAAACTAACACGATCTACCGCTTAAAATTTTAAATTTTCCCATTACTCCCTCCCGTAGAATGGTTATTTGATTTTCGACTATGTCATTATCCAGTTAAAATTCAATTTTTATACAGAGGTTTGAAATAAGTTTAAATAATATTGCATAATTTCAAAATATAATTATTTTTGGGTTTGCAAATAATTTTTTTGAAAATTCGATATGTTGTTCAAAAAAGGGTGAATGGTTTTTTTTTAATTTTTTCGTACAAAATTTTTTTCTTAAGAATGTTTGCAAAATTTTATATTTAAAAAATAATTAATTTTTAAAACCGTTCCTACGATTTTTAAGTCCGTGCGACCCAATCGTGCATTTTATTTTATTTTTATACAGGAGGTCCTTTAAAGTTAATTTTTGGCGATATATATCCAACCCCGATTCTTGACAAAAATTTGGCCACTTAATGATTTGGGGATACTAAATGCAGTAGGACCTTTGTTTAATGGACGCTTCTTAATTTTAAAATTTAAAAAAAAATCAGGAATTTGTCAATTAGAAATTTCTTAAAATTGGTGCTGGAATATGTCTTTCATAATTAACTAACATTTGTGCTATCTTTTTAATTGAAAGTGATTTTTAGAAAAAATCTGATCAATTCTAATAAAAATTTTGACACTTCAAAGTTGCAAACCAAATTTTAAGTCAATTTGACGGTTATGAAATAATCTGTTACCTTCTTCAAATTCAATGGAAATTTTTCGATTTGGCAGTTGTTGTCAACTAACTGAATTCAGTCCTCACAAGTCACAACTCTTCAAAACATAATGGTAGAGCTTATGCTTAACAACTTTCAACTGTTAGATTTTGTATTCTTTATTAAACAAAGTTAATAGGTAGTTTATAGTAATTTTTATAGATATACCTATACTTTCAAATTTCAAAAAATGGATTTATTATTTTAAAAGGCATGTTTATGTGTCATTACAACTCACTGCAGTTGCTAGCTTCCTGGTTATAATTTTCTCACAATCATCTGACTGAATCAGCATAAATGACTGTTTGAAGGATTGTTGTCTTCACAGGGAAAAACAACATGTCACTTATTTAAGAAAAAAATATGATTTAATGCACTTTCTATGTTTTTACTTGGTCAATAGGGAAAGTATTTACAACTGTATAATGGTTATAATTAAACATCCGCGTTGATATGTGCGTCTACTGCGCATCCGAAATTTGGTACCCAACATTTTATTGTGATTGACTACTTTTCTAGAGGAGAATTTTTGATTTAGCTCAGCTAGAACGAGTAGCTCCCATACTAATATTCGAGAAAATTGCTCCAATCATTTTTAATAAACTTGTAATGTTCAAAGTTATGGTAATAAAACTACTTTTTAGGTTTTTGGATACAAAAACGCAGAACAAAAACTCAACTTCAAGGAAGTACCGGGTTATAGGATAGGTTATACGCGTCGTACTAAAGAGCACAACTTTGATTTTTAAGAAAATCATAATTTTGCCAAAAAACGTAAACGTAAAATTTACAAATTTGCGAACTTTGCCAAAATATTTACGGCACAAGGCAGCACTAGTTGACCTTATTACAGCTTTACTAGTGTTTTTTTTGAAAATCAAAAATAGCGGTGCTAACTTCACACTTCGCCAAATAAATTTTTTGCGTAAGAGTTGCGAATATGCGATTTTTTTTTATCTCCGGCTTCAAGCAGCACAAACTAAGCAAAAAATAACACGACTTTGATTTTTAAGAAAATTGTAATTTTGCAAAAAAAAATTCATACGTAAAATTTGCAAAGTTGTGAATTTTTCCAAAAATGTTCACACACAACACAAGTGTTTACAACACAATTGTTCTGTTTTTGAGAATCCAAAATGGCGATACTAACTTCATGCTATGGGGCTTCGCATTATTTAGTATCAGCCATAAAATTTGCAAATATGCGATTTTCTTATATATTTTATACAGTAAAGCACATCTTTGAAATTTAATAAACTCTTGATTTTGTAAAAAAATTCTATCCGTAAAATTTGCAAAGTTGCGAACTTTGCAAAAATATTTACGGTACAACGCAGCACAAGTTGCGCATATTACAGCACTCCTTTTTTTTAAATCGAAAATGGCGATGATTACTTCAAGCATTTTGATCGCAATCACAAATCCAAAAACAAACATTGTAAGTTTCGTAAAAAAACAAAGTTTAACTGATTTATGGTTCAAAAAAAAATGTGTGTGAGTGCTGGGACTCACGGTTAATATGTGTAAACATCAACGTGCGCCGATCTAAAACGGACTAGTTCTTGCTTGAAGGGGATCTTAAGATTTTTTTCACTGAACGCACCCATCCTAGTATGCAGATCGTAACGTTGCACACCGTAACGTTGCACGACGTAACGTTGCACACGAACGTTCACGTTTTTTTTCACTCTACCGCCAGCATAGATGTTTACACATCAAAAATCGTCCACATTATCATGATTTCAAAATGGTACAACACTTATGCTACTTATTAATTCGTAAAAAAAAATTTTCCTTTTTTATTTGCAAAAGGGCTTCAGTTCACTTTCGGGACACCCTGTTTATTGCTTTCTTAACAGAAAAAAAGAATCAAATGAAGGGGTACACTATATACATTAGGTAGGTGTAGGGGTATTCACGATTCAGTGCAACTGGTCATTGTATTATAGCAAAAGTGTACCTCACATACTCCAACAACAAAATATAGTTACCTACTGATTAAAATCTTACAAGATTTTTGCACTTTTACTATGCTTCAACAACGCATTGAAATTATTAAAATTCACTATAAAAATGGTGAAAATTTGGCAGAGACGGTTCGTAAAACTAAAACATTTTTGGGTCGTCGTGAAGCACCTTGTCGGACCGCAATACAGAAATTGGTGGACAAATTCGAGCATATGGGACTCGGAAAACCCAAGAGTTATTGTTGAAAAGCCTCTCCATCCTCAACGCGTGACTGTTTGGTGCGGTTTATGGTCCGGCGGGGTCATTGGACCTTACTTTTTCGAAAATGAGGCTGGAGCAACAGTTACGGTCAATGGATTGCGCTATCGAGAGATGATTAATGATTTTATATGGCCGGAATTGGATGGTATTGATCTGGACTACGTGCCACACAAGCAATGAAACCATCGATCTTTTACGGGAAAAGTTTCCGGACCGTGTTATCTCTCGAAGAGGTGATCACAATTGGCCACCGAGATCTTGTGATTTAACACCTTTCGACTTCTTCCTTTGAGGCCACGTGAAAGATAAGGTCTACGCCAACAGCCCAGCGTCGATTCAAGACCTCAAAGATGGAATTCGTGAGGCTATCGAGGACATAGGGCAGCCACTTGCGATTTGGTTATGGAAAATTTCATGAAAAGGATATGGTCCTGTAAGCGTGGTCGTGGCGGCCATTTGGCTGATGTTGTGTTCCATTATTAACGGCATACCTTCCTCTTTATAATGAAATAAACATCCGATCATTTATCTCAAAAAATGCCATTTTTCTTTGAATATCAAAATAACACCTCTTATTGGAAAACCCTTTATTTGATAGGGCGCCAAACGTCATTCATAACGTCAGCTTGTATTGGTTTGTGAAATTTGGTGGATTTGGTGCAGAGTTACACAGAACTATTGACGGTAATAACGAATTTTAATAAAGTTAAGACTGAAAAAGTTGTGATTATCATTTTTAATTGCATTTAAATACAAATTTCAGTAACTTTTGACATAAATAATAATAAATAAAACTTTTGACACAAGAGGTACTGCAGTAAGTCCCTTAAGAAATTTTTATTTTTACTAAAGCTGCACGTTCTATATAGCTTTTCGTCGCCTCCTATCCTAATCACCTTTAAGCTAGGAGCAGACGGCATATAAAAGTCGCAAACGTTTGCGACTCTGACGTCATTTTTACGTCACCATTTGCGACTTTGAGAGTATATCGTCTGAACACCCTTTTGGGACAGTCCGCATACGCTCGCAAACCATTTGCGGATTATATGCGACACCCAAATTGCATATAAGTTTGCGACTTTCTTGCATATCGTGTGAACACCCTCGCAAATAATTTGTGACAGTTTGCGAGCATGTGCGGCCATATGTGACCATCCCATGCATTTGCGATGACACGAAAACCGAACATTGCACATCTCCACAATTGCAGCATATCAGCTGCTGTGATTCTTCATTTTACTAGTACAGTTGTTGTTGTGTTAAATTCTTGCATGTACATACCTATAGCTTATAGGATTTACATTTAAATGAAATAAAATGGAACTTTAATTATTATATTCGTACATTTAAAATTAAGCGCGGGTAGTTCTGGGGATGATATTATAATGTAAAGCAGCAACAGGGTTTTAAAAAATTAAATAAAATTGTTTGCTTTTATAATATGAAGTACATTATTTTTTTTCTATTTTTGTTTAATCTTTTTATTGACAAAATGCAGCAAAACTATGTAAAGTTCAAAGAAAAAAGTATTCCACAATATTCCGATTCTGGCTGCTTTTAATATTTTCCCCACCACAATTCATTTGTTATGAATTTTCAGATGAGAATTTTTCAGTTCCAAAAAAATATGAAATGTTCGCAAACCTGCATATGATTGGAATTGGGTGATATGCGGACTTTATAGCACATCGTCTGAACACCTCGCATATCCATCACAACATTTGCGACCACATTTGCGGACACATGATGTGCGAGTGCCTTGGTCGCAAATGCATTTGCGACTTTTGGGACAGTTTTTGCATATCGTGTGAACACCCCCATATGCAAGTTTGCGAGCAATGATGTAGGTATAGAATTTGCAACACATTTGCGACTGTTTACGTGACGTCAGAGTCGCAAACGTTTGCGACTTTTCATATGCCGTCTGCTCGAAGCTTTAGAGAAAAACATACATGAAAGGCAAATTAAGAGATTATAAAACTTTAAATTAAGAAGTCAAATAAAATGTGTGTATGTGTTTAGTTTAGCTTTGCTATAGGTCAAAATCATTGGAAGTAAAAAAATACATACAATACTTCCCCATTCTCCTTTCTTACCCCGTCTACCAAACTACGTCTGACTGATCAAACATCTGAAATTGTAAATGATAAATGATGATTGACGTCTTGATTGGCTATAGAAAAAGTGCTTCTATTACGGCGCCAATTTAACGTAATTAAGATGTTTTGTTTCTTATTTCCTTTTTTTTTTCAATTTGAATATCTATTCAAGCAACAATTCAAAAGGAAATCGCCATCGCCGCATAAATCGGACATTTTAATACGCCTCGCCTCGTCTCGTCTTCCATCGAATCAATTTTGATGATTTAATCTGCCATCGGAGACAGAATATTTCAATGAATAATCAACTTCATGTTAAGGCACAAAAAGATCTGAAAAAGGCAAAACAATAACGATGGACTCGGGAACATCTGCACCTGAATTTATTGCCATGGATTAAGCGATTAATTCTTCCTCCTCCTTTTCGGTTTTGGCTCCAGCCAAATACAAAACCAGCAGGTGTTAATGGACAAATTAAATAAACAGCATGTGGCTCCTGCCACACTCAACAAAAAAAAAAAAAAAAATAAACACCGAAACGGGTGCTGCAATTGAAAAATAAAACAAGATAATAATATTTTTATGCACCTCCATAATAACCATATTGATGATGTCCTTAGAATGATAAATTTATAAGTTTTAAACTTCGATAATGAAGGTTTGGTTGTGTTAGATAGGTACGTGGTACGTTTATCGAGAGTATGGTAGTGGTGTTTTGGTGCACTGGGATTAATGGTGCGTATCTTTTGTTGTCAGATCTTGATAAATTGGGTCAGGTGTAGGTGCTCAAAGGACGACATGAAAGGACACAATGATATTAGCAAGTAGGAATTAAACTGAAAAAAAGGTCAATTCTTTTTTCCCATTTGCGGATATGAGTTTGAAAATCGATTCTATATGAAACGAAAATGCTGACTAATTTAAACATTTAAGAAGATTTATTTAAGAGTGAATTCCGCCTGGGTATGGTTTTTAAGTTGTACCGTAGGATTTAATATAACTTGATGTAGAATCTAAAATTAGACATTTTACTGAGAAATTTTGAATTATTTTAAAGAATTTTGATAAAATGGACATTTCCAAAAATAGAACATTTTTGGGTTCTGTAATCCATTACTTTAACCTGATGCAATGAAGTCTGTTTGTGTATGAAGGTTTTTATAATAAAAATTATATATACTCTTGAAATAAATCAGCCAAGTAGACGACGACGGCGACGTACCTAGCACTATTTTATTGGATTTGTTGAGTTATTGATTGAAAATTGCTTTGAATGGCCTTATTCCACAAAAATTGGACTCATATTAGTTGACTAGTGAGAGCTTTGAAGTTCAGTTCAACTTATGCACATGATTTTTTTGACAGCAAACTGAACTTAATGAAAGTTGCTTATTGACAAGGCTCTCATTAGTCAACTGATGAGTGTAAGTGAGATCAACGTGACGAAACACCAAATTATAATCACCTCACAGACAAGTTTTCGCCATAGCCATAGATGACTCAACTGCTTTGCATATAGTTTCAGATGATATTCTCCCCTTCTATTTATTAAATCGATTTAGTTTTATTGCTGTTGGTCAGATAGGAAAATAAAAGTGGCAACATGGGTGGAAGCGCTATAGGGAGGGTAATATGCCAAATTTTGTTTGTATATCTTAGAATTTGAGGACCAATAAATCAGAGTCCAGCCTGTTACAGATATCTGCCTAGTGTTAATATTATTGTTCGAAAAAGTATTTTCTTTTCAAATATAACATTATGGTCTGTTCGCAAGATTTTTAGCACTCAATCTGGCTAAATGTCAACGTTTTAATATTGATGATGAATTGAATTTTTTTTAAAGAATAGAGAGAAGGAGAACTGTCAAAATGCCAGGAACTGTTCGCACACTAAGTTATTGCATTAATTAAGACCAAACGTCAAAAATTATACTCGACTAGAGTTGGGTAGATCAATGATAAATCTACGAAAAACGAAAATAAAGAAGAAAGTTTCTTCGTATAAAAACAACAATTCTTTGTTCTTTTCTATAAAAAAAACAATACAATATACATATATACGTTCTTATTCAAGAAATAAGCAATTGTAAATTTAGAAAAAATTATTTTATTAATTAAATGAATGAAATAAAAAAAATCGCCCATTTACCAAAACTAAAATAAATTTAACACTTTGGCAACCTTGTTATTCAATCTTGTCATCTGACATACGTCAATCTGGCATATGAAAACAAAGCTTAAAGGAATTTTTGGGGCTAAAACTGGTAAGAAGTGGAAATGTTTTACTTTCAAATGAACACTCTCTTTAGCTAGAAATAATACAATTTTTGAAGTTTGAATCGGGTTCGGGCTAAAAATGACAAAATCTGGCGGTCTCAAAGCTCAATCTGTTTGAACATGTAACACCAAGGGTGGGTCATTTCTGCATCTTGAATATTTCGATAGAAAACTAGATTTTCTACAAAAGGTTGAAGTGTGTGAAGTTAGTCCCTCTTTTTTTGAATTTGTTATGTTTGAAAGATGTTCTAGGTTTGTTCCCGATTTGTTCCTATTTTTTTTTGAAAAATAGATATAAAAAATTGGGTTTTAAGACAAAAAACACGGATTTAAACCTGGTCTCCCTTTTTTCGAAAATTGAATTTTTTAAAATTGTTCTAGTTGTCTGAAAAGGGGGCCAGAACAAGAATAATAAGATAAATTAATTTAAAGTGTTTTTTCGGCTTAATTTTCAATACATTTTTGGATGAATCTTTGGAACAATTGTAGTTGAGTGATTTTTAACTTAGAACAATTATTGAATTTTTGATTTTTGAAAAAGGTGGCTTAAGAAGCTGTTGAAGTTTTTTTCAAATTTGGGTCATAACTTTTGGAATTTTGAATATATAAAAATCAAACAAAGGGGGGCTAACTTCACACACTCAAAGGTTATTAATTATATCGTATTGGTAGTTGTGGAGTTATTTTAACTTTTTATTGGACATATTTTTAATACAATAATTTTTTTGCTTACAAAATTTGTTATTTCTATGTAAATTAAACAAAAAAAATCTCGTTTTAAAAATAGGTATAGGGTTTCTGATTTTTATTTTTTCTACGCTAAAGCTTGTAGGTAGCCATATAAATTTTCAAAAAAATGTTGTTGAAAACCGAATATTGATTCTTTTTGTAATTTATTTTGTATATGCTTAGTAACAAGTATTGTAGTTACTTACAAATGACATAGGTAGGCTACAAGGAAGGTATTGGTTTTAAGCACAAACTTATATAATTTTTTAAGAAGCCTTAAAAGTAAAATAAAAAAATACATTTCCATGGGTAAACAATTTATTATGAATCCCTCCATCAAAATTAATTAATTAATTATTAGAATATTTTCGAAGTGAATGTTATTATTTTCTGTACAATGGAATAGGTATACTTCGGGGAAACGATGGTACTCGAATTGAGTTTTTTATGCTTTACACCTTAAGAAAAAATTCCAGAATCCGAATGCTAAACTTTTGTTTGTTCAAAATGGTGGTTTGAATGTATTAAAATAATTAAAATAATGAAAATAAGTTTTTTTTCTCTTGCCTGTCATGTTAGCATTACCACTTCAAAATCGATTAACGATCAAATTAATTTGACTAACTTTCGTGAATTTGTCGGGAAAGAAAACAAAATTGTCTTATTTGTTTTTTTGTTGTAAATCCCAAAAATAAATACTTAAAATTGACTTAAAATTGCATTTTTGAATGAATCCATCATTACCACAACTTCGATTTGAAAATTTTTTTATCCAGGACCCATGTTCTGTAACTATCGAATCGATAAAAATAGTCGAGAAATGATGAGAATTGAAACAAAACTCACTTTATCGCACTTTCGGGTTTTTATAACTTTGGCAGACCATAACTTTATCGAATGGAACACGTGGAATAGAAATACTGGAAGAATGTGATAAAATGGGTTTCTGTATCTTTGAGAATCGATAAATTTTTCATTTTAAACGTCAAAATTTATCACCTACCCAGAAGCAGGCGATAACAAATAGATTAATTAAAAGAATAGCAAACGAGAGGGAAATAAACAAATTTTATTATACTGAAAACGAAATTGGATATTTATTTTTGTGTTTTTAGTTTTATTTTTGTATGCATTTTGCTTGAACTTAGAAACCGATCGAATATTTTAAACTTATTGCTCTTGTTGCAGAGTTTCTTCTTTCGCCTACGCTCATATGTTTGTTCGTGTGTTTTTGTCACTGTATGTGCTACTGCTACTTCTTATAGCAGTAGAATTAACATTCTTGTGGGTCTGATAATCGGATTTTGAACTTCTAGAGCAGTTATCTACAGTCATCATTGAAATGTTCTTAGCCGAAGCAGCCTTTTGTTTTGTTGACTTTTAAGTTTTTACTGCATAACTTGAATTAACATCTCACATCTCAACCTAGTAAAGCATCAAATTCTTTTATAAATAAAAATAAATCAAAAATTCACAAAACAATTTGTAATTTGAACATAAATTCACTTTCCTTTTATTGTTTTTTTTTTTTTAATGTCAATATGACACTTCAGCTTATCGCCTTCTAATGAAATTCCAGTCACAATAGATTGAAAATTGAACTTATCGCATCGACTTACAGAAACCCATATTTTTCCAGATGCGATAAGTGGGGAATGAATCGTTTAATTTTTTAACGATTCGAAAAGATATCGCCTGA
Source organism: Leucozona laternaria (assembly GCA_932273885.2). Lineage (NCBI taxonomy): Eukaryota > Metazoa > Arthropoda > Insecta > Diptera > Syrphidae > Leucozona > Leucozona laternaria. Next base: position 94,085,959 of record OW026368.1, read on the forward strand.
GTTACAGAACATGGGTCCTGATTGTTTTTTTTTTATTTGAAATTTGTTTAAACAATGGTTGTTCGATGTCTATAAATAAGTTATAAGTTATCCCGAACTTTTTTCTAGAAAATATGACAAACAACCTCCAAATATGATTTTTTTAATTATGTATACTAGAAGATGTAACACCGTGTGGTTTTCATCGTTCGACTAAAAATTAATAAAAACATTTATTATTAAAAATAAATTAGTATATATGTAGATACTCAATTACATACATTTTTGAGAATAAATTAAATACATTTTTATAAACCTTGTTGAGTTTTGAATATTTTTATCAAAAACTTAAAACAACCCAAAATAAAAGAATGACTTTCTGGCTTTGAAAAAAGCTATGTATGATATTTTAAGTGTTGCAGTTATTTTTTAATATTATGCTCTTTATTTAAGTCAATTTTTTAGTAAATTACTCCTCTCGCCTAAACGGACGGTAATATACCTTCCCTCCTGAGCGATTTTTCTTCTTAGAACATGCCATCATGCAAACATTTTTCAAACACACTGTAGAACCAACATATGAGTAGGTACCTTTTTTCTGTTTATTTATCCCAAGTCTAGATACTTAACTTTATCGATTAAATAGCATAATCTAGAGACCTATTAAATGGATTGTCAGTTTAACATTATCTGGAATTAAGGAAAGGGAATACCCATTTTACTATGGAGCTTTGGCCAGAGTGTATACGAACAAGTTTGGTATCAAATGAAAAGGGACGTGAAGCCCGATACGTAAGTAAAATATTTTCAAGATCGATTATGGGAAAGTCGAGATATTCGGGCTTGAAGTTGCCGATTGCAAAATAAGGATTTCAGATTTGTTCCAAATAATTGTCCATAACGGGAGAAATAATTGACGTAATAAAATGATAATGACATGTAATGAAAGGTATATTCTCTAAAATAAAACTAAAGTTATTTTGATATGTTTAACACATTTTGAGATATTGAGTTCTGAGTTCTAGAAAAGCCACTTTTTTGCACTGTCTTTGCCACACCGATATTTCAAAAAATTCAGTGATGACATATACTTTTTTTAGCTCTAGTAAAAAGCTTATTTTATTACTTAATTAAATCAATACCTAATAATAAACACAAAATTATTCTCAAGGCATCTTATTATGCCTGTGGACCAGGAATGATAGATTATAAGGTAAAAAATATGTACGACTTGTTCGCACGAACTTTCATTTCATATCAATATAATTTTTCTACGTCAATTATTTCGCCCGTTACGGACAGTTATTTGGAACAAAATCTGAAATCTTTATTTTGCAATCAGCAACTTCAAGCCCGAATATCTCGACTTTCCCATGAACGATTTTGAAAATATTTTACTCATGTATCGGGCTTCAAGTCACCTTTTATTTGATACCAAACTCGTTCGTGTACACTCTGGGCCAGAAATGGGAAATTCCCCTTCTATGCCTTTATACAAATCGAAAAAATCGTTTTTTTTTATAAATATTGAATTGGTAATAACTAGCGAAGTGTTAGTTTTCCCTTAAACTTAATTTAAAGCAAAAATTGTCTAAAAAATATATTTTTCACATTAATCAAAACCCGAACATTGATTGTGATGGGGCTCAATTTAACAATCACGATTTTTGTCTATTCATTAAACTGTGAAAAATCCATTCAAAACATTGTATACCTACCTAAGGTAGGATCGTAATGAATTTTATTAGCAAACCTATTGAACTTTTTTTTTTTTATAAAAATATCGATATTCATTATTCTAGGTTTTAATAACATTTTTTTGATTTGTGTTTTTGTTTTTATTTCCAGATTGTGATTTACTAGAATTATTAAGCATGGCGCAAAATCATCAAAAAAAACCTAACCTCCGGTGTTGCACAGTGTTATAAAAAAATATATTCCCAGTTAAATATAAAAATAATTTAAACATCAATTTTTGTGAGAGGTTAAAGTCTAAACTAAAAAAAAAAAAAAAAAAAAAAACAACAACTCAATCATGGCGCACTGGATGGATACGTTGCTGCTATTTATGGTTTTTGTTCAAGGTAAGTGTGGACGGACCTTTTATTTAAATTTTCGTTTGTGTTTTTTTTTTTTACCACAAGCTGATCCAGTTTAATGTTTCACAATTTTCAATTAGCAACAGCTGCAAAATGTTTAGTCACTAAAGAGATAGGAACCATTTCAGGAATGTGACTCTTCTTTCCTCTTAGTACTTGATGAACTCTTCTGCACATCATAGCAGCGTCTGTAGTATCGTGTCTTGTGTCTGATTATCCCAAACAAAAGCAAGAATATCAAGACCTTTGTATAGTCGTTGCGCCGTTGTTGTATAATGTATAGAGGCGCAGAGCACAGCACAACAGCGGAATATTCTTCCACATCCCGCACACGTCAACTGAGTTAAGGAAGAAGTATCTAAAGCAAAAAAGTATCTTAAGTAGAAAAATTAACCTCGGACAATTGCAGTCAGCGAACTAATAAAAAAATGTTGCAAGTGCTTTGGTGAAGTTTTTTCGCTCGTTTTCCTTTCAGTGCTTATTTTTTAGCTTTGGATGTTAATTTTTTTTTTCCTTTGCCGTATCTAATGCACGTTTCGCCATTGCCATCGCCATCGCCATCAGCACCGGCAGAACGCAGAACCTAAATCCATAAACAGCCAGAGCAAGCAGAGCATTTAGCTCCTTTATGCTAACGTGCAATAGTTTATCCCAACGGACTTGCTGGATTATGTAAATGGAAACGGTAGCAAAATGGGGTGGGTGTGGAGGATGAGAGCATTAAGGAAGCAGGGCCCGACAAACGAATATAATATGTGAGAGGCATGATGGCGATGGGCGATGGCGTTATTATATGGCGCTTCGGATTGCCTGGCGTTATGTTATGCGTGATATGAGTATTTATGTTTTGATATGGGAATAATGAGTCCCTTGGGGTTAATGAAAAACGAATGAGTGAACAGCGAAAGGAAATAAAGTAGCCATATTAAGCATTTTTCTTTCAATAAGGATTAATTTGAAAAAGAAACTAAGTAGGTACATATAACATACATACCTACATAGAACTAGAGAAGAAAATATAGCGAATATTATTTGCTTATTTGCATAATTTATGGTATACGAAGAGGTATACCTACGCTACGTTATGTTGTTCACACTTTTGCAGGTGAAGTTGGAGATACAAAAAGTATTGTATAGTTTTGTTTGATCAATCGTTTGTGCGCCCTATATATCTTGGTGGCAAATAGAACACGCTCAGAGGCCATCAATCAACCATTACCCAGATACTTAAGCAGGTTGTTAGAATGAATTGCGTGGATTTTCAATTTCGTTTCTTTTTTTTGCATTTTTATAAAAAAAAACTCAGGTTTATCGAAAAGTCAAACTGATTTTCTTCCTTGGGGATAATTAATGATAGGAAATAATGTTGAAATAAACAATGTCATTGAAATCAAGAGATTGGTGATTGTTTTTTTTTTTAATTTCCTGTGGCCTATTTCACCAACTTACAAATTGTATTTTACAAGCGATTTCTTACAAATTTTGTTAAGAAATCGATTTATTCTGTTTCACAAAATATTTGTAGTACAACATTTTAGTTACAACATTTACAAAGGGACATTTGTGGGAATATCTTTATTTTCGTTTCACCAAGAGTAATTTTTGTTTGTAGTTTTGCAAGTACAAATTTGTGAAAATTCAGATGTTTTTTTATAAGTTTCTGTTTCACCAAATATAAGAATTTTACAAATTTGTTAAGTTGTAGAAAAATTCTTACAGAAGAAAGCTCATGTGTAATTTTATTTACAATTTACAATTTGCAATTTTTCAATATAAATATCTTTCCGAAGCTAAAAATGTCTTTACGGTGAAGGCATAGTATAGTACCGATAGTAACACAAGTGAATATTTTGCGATAAAATGCTCAAGAATCTATCGGTCGCGTATTTGCAGATTCATTTGCTTTCAAGGAAAAGTTTTACATAAGCCGTATAAGGGTAGATTAAATAATGGGTGATTTTTTAAGAGGTTTAGAACTTTTTTAAAAAAAAAAACACAAAAAAATCGAAAAAATGAATGAAATATTTATTTGAATCGATAGTTTGAACCTTGCAATTTAATGTTTAAAGATAATTTCATGCAAATGTTGACCGCGGCTGCGTCTCAGGTAGCCCATCCGCTGAGTCCAATTTTGGCATACTCTTTCACACATATCGGCCGGTATCTCACGAATGAATGCATAGATGTTAGCTTCCAGTGCGTCAATCGAAGCGGGCTTGTCCCTATAGACATTAGCCTTGACATACCCCTACAAAAAATAATCTAATGGTGTCAAATCGCACGATCTAGGCGGCCAATTGACCGGCCCGAAACGTGAAATTAACTGTTCACCAAACTCGCCTCGCAATTGCGCCATTGTTTCGCGTGCTGTGTGGCATGTGGCACCGTCTTGTTGAAACCACATATCATGCAAGTCAAGAACTTCCATTTCGGGCAAAAAAAAGTTTGTTATCATCGCTCGGTAGCGTTCACCATTGACAGTAACGCTGCGATTCGCATCATCTTTGAAGAAATAGGCCCAATAATGCCGCCGGCCCATAAACCGCACCAAACAGTGGCTTTTTCGGGATGCATTGGTAGCTGTTGCAATGCTTCTGGCTGATCTTCACTCCAAATGCGGCAATTTTGCTTATTTACGTACCCATTCAACCAAAAATGAGCCTCATCGCTGAACACAAGCAGCGCGCGATGAACATTTCGAACCGAGCACGAATTTTGATAGTAAAATTCAATAATTTGCAAGCGTTGTTCATTTGTAAGACGATCCATGGTTAAATTGCAAACCAAACTGAAGCTGTTTGACAGTGACACGAGGTACTAAACACACGTCAGCTGTCAAAACCAGTGTTGCCAAAACCAAACCAGCTTAAAAATCACCCTATACATAGGTACTAAACGTTTTTTTCCTAATCACCTCTAATGCTAGGATTTTGGGAAGACTTTCATCTGGCATAGCCGGCACCTTTGATATGTTCGACGTGATTCTTCAGAGTTTTTGTGAAGAGTGGTGAAAGTACTGTCTCAATATTGATCATGTAGTTGCGTCTAGTTTTACGTAAGCGGAAGCATCTTTTGATAATATATCTCAATAGCTTTTCGACTGTTTCGTATACTTTTCATACCCCCATACTTGTGCTGCATAATATAGCATAATGGATTCCACCACTGCAACAGACACTTTATATTTTACATTATGTGATATTAGTTTATTCGAAAAACATTGTTTCCATGTATAGGGTTAATGGCACTTTTAGCTGTAACCAACTTATTTTTGAGGGGGGTTTCCATACTTAAATCACTGGAAATAGTAATTCCCAAATACTTATGTATATATTTTCAAAACTTCAATTGGCTCTCTTTTTTTTTTATATTTTGCTCGCACTCAAGGGGTTGTGACTACCCTTATGAGAATAAGACACAGTACGATCGTTTAGGAAAGTGGGAGAGGATTTGAAAGGAGATACCGATGCACATTGGTTTTAAATGTTTTAACATCGAAGTGGCAAGGAAAAATTGAGCCGGGTAAAGCATTCTACATTCTTGTAGTGCGACTAAAGAAAGAATTTTGAAGTACCATTTCTAATTCCTCGCAGTTCGACCAGACTCTTGTCGAAAAATCACCACCTTCGATTTGTTCAAATTTACTCTCAAATTCCATATTTTTTAGTATAATTCCAATCGATTTATCACCAACTGCAGTGTTTGGAGTGAGCAGGCAAACAGCACCACAATGTCGGCAAATAAAATAGCTTTGATGATAATTCCTGCAATTTCAATTCCACCGGGTAGAAAGTCTATTAGGTCGTTTATGAACAGGAATAATAAACTAGGACTAAGACTACATCCTTGCTTAACTCCCATTTTCGACTCGAACCACTCCGAGATAACTGACCCATCTCAAATAGCTGACAGATTGCCATCGTAGTCATGTCATTCCAACGTCCTGCGGTCCTCTGTGTTGAAGGCTACTTTAGAGTCGACGACAAGAACTTAGAGCTTCTTTATTATCAGCTCGATGAAGTTACTTGCTATGCTTTGCAAAACAAAAATAAGGAAATAGATTCCGCGATATATTTAGTTGGCTGAATCCGATATATTATTCTCTTGTCATGTTAAGGAAAGATAATGGATTTTTTTTTAACTCTTCCGGTATTCGAACCTTATCCAAAATTGCATTAAAAATTGAAGTTAGTTGATAAGTTAGCATTTTCGTTCCGCATTTTAAAAACTCTTTTGATATCCTATCACCATGCACCTGCAGCTTTACCATCCTTTGGTTTTTGAATACAATATACGTATTTCCTCAACACTCATAGCAGAGTCCAATATTTCGCTTGAATATTCAGGGTCAGCGTTATGAATAGGCGGTGCCAAAGAGTCAGGATTAAGCAGTAATTTGAAATGAGAATGCAATAAATCAATTTTTAATTTTGTACTTATTTGAAGTTTTTTTTCCGTTTAATTGGTTAGATATTAATATGAATTTTCAATGTGTGGATTGGAGCTAGCAAAATTCAACTTCCCTTCTACGAAATCACTTAAAAATTTCAATTTTGGGGGTTGAAAAATATCCCTTTAGTGGTTAAAGCTGCAGGTATCTATCTATATATCTACATCAGACAGATTGATCCTTTTTTCACTCGAAGTCAGATATTTGCCTCAAATCTTGACGCAGAAGGAATATCAGAATAAAGTGGAATAAACAAGTTGACTAATTAATGGATTGGTTCAATTGAAAACATTTTTCAAAAAACTAAAATCTGGGAATTTTTTTTGTCGCGTGCTTGTTTTTTTATTGTGAAATAATAATAGGTAACTAATTGCACCAACATTTGTTTAAAAATCTCAAAATTATAAATTTAAACTTTTGGATGTGTTTTATGCTCTTTTAATTAAAGTGTATATGCAGTATGCTATTTGAACACACGATTCTTACACAAAATCCCTAATTATTATTATATGCCGATTAAAATCACCAATTACCAAAGACCAATGCATTGACAGGGACTTATCAATAAACTTGTATAAATTTGTTTTTTTTTTTATAAATTTGAAAATTGAAATTTATAAATTTTTGGATTCTCCAAAATCCATAAATACAAAACTCGCATCTAATGTATACATATAATGAAATTACACAAGGCCTTATCATATTGGATATACATCTACATTCTATGTACATGGCTTCCGACCTCAAATAAATGTATCAACTACTTACACGAATTTTGATTCCTTACTAGATTGCCTATACCAACAATAAATTTGTATTAAGACACAAACAGTAAGAGCGAATGTGTTTGTATTTGCATTAAAATGATTGCAGTTCTATCCATTGTTGCATTATTATATCTGAATTAAAAAAGTAAATCTATGGCGATCAGCAAAATTTTTTTTTTTTTGTTGGAAATGTATAGCAGGTAATTGCCAATTTGCCTTTACAATTTCAATTAATCGAGGAAACAAAAAAATGAACCTTTGCCGTTCCTATATACCTACATAGATATCTAATATACATACTTTACATTGAAAGAAAATCGAAATAATTTATCCAACCATTTCCGAGGAAGGGAGTTTTGTTCAACAACCAATACCCCACATTATACACAGATTCAAGATTAAGATAGATAAGGGTATTACTCTGTTTTGTATAGGTATCACCTATACCTTGGTAAACCTGAGAAAAAAAAAAGATGCAAAAGATATTTTGATAAATGACAATGTCAATTAAATGAGAAGGGCAACACAAATCCATATAGATACTTTTTACACAATTGATTACTCTCTCTCTCTCTCTTGTTTCCCGTAGGTACGACATTGTTTTCGTTCGGGGCCTTAACTCTATACCTCAACCTACTCGACTACAAAATGTATCTTTTCTTTTTCTTCGTCGTGTTTTACTTAAGCATTATTGAATAATGCACGATTCAGTGATGGCATAAGAAATAACGTTGCTTTAACACTTTTGAAAAGAGATTTTTATCGAAATTCAACGATTTATAGCTACTGTGTTTGCTTGAGGCGGGCCGGGGTGGTAGCGCGTGGTGGATGGTGGTGTCAGCAAGGATTGCTATCGAAAATTACCCTCACGCGTTTCGAATGAAACTTTTTTTCTCCACAACAAATTTGGGTCACATCTTATGGTATATTGTACCTATAGGTATATTTGGAGTAAAAACTTTTTTTGATGGAAAAAGAAAAAAAACAAAAAAAAACAATTTATTTTAAAAAGGATCGAAAATTTACCCAAATAGATTAGATGTGCAAATAAGCTCATACTTTATTAGCAACTTGACAAACAATTCTGAGTGTGTGTTGTTTTCTTTTGAGATCAAAGCCATAAGGGGGGATTGAAACAAGTTTGGAAATTTAAAAAAGTTGTTTTGTAATTAAATGGGCACTTTCAAATTATCTGATGTTTCGGGATATGTTTATGATTTTGTAAAGAGAAAAGAACAAATATATATAGCATAATCAATATAAATGTAAATTTCGAAGACATTTTTTAAAACTGTCAAAAATGTTCTGACAGTTATAATTTTCTCATTTAACGGAAAATTGGAAAACTGATATAGGAACTTAGACCATATAGGATTTAAAGCACACAATCTAGAAGACTTATTTTCTATTCGTTAAACCCTTTAGAGGTCAATATTATGCATCAGTATTATATAGCAACAAATATACAACAACAACAATGTTCCTGTCAACTAAAATTCAACTTAGCAACACAAACGTTACCACTATTGCTAAGACCTTAACATCATAGTCCTCATTCGTATATGCCAGCATCACAAAAAAAAGATGCCAAAGCCAAGCCTATCCAATCCATATCCAAGCCGAAGAGATTCAAACTTTACTCTGTATCCCGTTTTGTCAAGCAATCATTATCAGTATACGCGCAGTCTTGATACTGGGAGGTCTTAACATAAAATCATTAAAACCCGTTTTCTGATACGAAACTCAAGTATTCAAGTCAAACATAAACACTTTTATGTGACATTTTACGCTTACATCATCCTTTGAGTTGAACATAATAATAAGTTTCGTATCATCAAACCGACTGAGTAACATAGGATGCGCTATGACTATTGTCTGTGTTACTATTTGACAGATTATTAGGATCGTTGTAAATAGTAGAAATCTCCCAGATGAAGCCTGTTAGCCCGGGAAATTTAGAAAAAAAAGTCAAACTTCGAGAATATCCCGTCAGAGCTTAATTTTGGTAAAACCTTTGTGTTTTTTTTTTGACGTGAAAGTGATAAAAGGTGTTATTAATCTATACCAACCATATTTATCGGACTTCACGCCGTTCAACATTTATCTGTTATTATGATAAAAGTTGTTAGAAAACTATCAGTTCGACAGTTTAAATGTCTACGCAAAAATCTTGGCTTTAACAATTCTACACAAGTAAGATTATGACACCATTTATTTTGAGAGCAATGTATTTTAAGAAAAATGTGATTAGGCGAGTTTGTCAGCATTAAAATTTCCTGGAATATCCTTTCAACCGGGCAGCGGCACCAAACAGAAATGAATGTTGAACTGCTGCGCCAAGTCGCTAACAGATGATCGGTATTTAAGGGCTGTTATAGAGCTTTGACATCTGACTTTTGACATTTGAGATATCACAGAAGACGGGTATCAGCGAGAAAATTAAGGAACTCTGTCTTTTTCTTTTTAATAATTTATTTTGTTTGGACGAAAAATAAATGATCCATCGAAACAGTTTCAGAATAATTTTATTTGACTTAAATTGGGGAATCTTTCTCGCAAATTTTGTTCAGATTATTTTTCTACGTAGGTATATAAAGGGTCCGCCATCTAACGTTTTTTTTTCAACTAGTGCTTATTTCGTGAACACTTAGCTCATGTCTGATTTGACAGATAATTAGTTTTATCCTTCCGCTGAACGAATATGGTTGTTTATACGCTTCGCTAAGTGAGAAGATGCCGATACACCCAAAACGAGTCACTGTTTGGTGCGGATTTTGGTCCAGAGGAATAATTGGGTCATTTTTCGAAAATGAGCAAGGAGTGGCCGTTACAGTCAATGGCGATCGTTATTGGGCCATGTTGAACGAATTTTTGTTCACAAAAATTGAAGAGGAGGATATTGGCAACATTTGGTTTCAACAGGCGCTACGTGCCACACAGCCGAAGCTACCCTCGATTATTTGCGCCATTTTCAAAAAAAAGAAGTTATTTGGCGGACCCTTTAGATAGGAACCATTGGTCTATCCAAAGGAGATAGCTGGTTTCTGGTCCGAATCCTGGATTCACCACGTATTATAGTAATGGGAAATCTCAGAACCTTTCAATGTCTATATTTATTTTTGAGATATGAAGATTTAGTCAAAATAAAATAGAAAAATGTGAGTCACATTAAACAAAATACTGTCAACTTTAAGATTTAATAAGCTTTTTCGCAAATATTTCCTTTATAAAATTCACACCTTAAATGTCAATCAAAATTATGAACCCTGTTAGACCATGTTAAATTCGAAATTTTGGGCATGCATGATGTATCCACTTTCACGATCAAACATTGTTTTCGGCTCTTAGTTACTGGGGGCGCTTAGAGGAATCACAAAATCCTAAATTGCGTGATTCACACTGTCCTCGTTGGCAAAAGTAGACCCTTTAACGGACGTATTGAATATTTTACCAATAGATTTTGTTGACATTTACAAAAACAAGTTTTGTTATAAAAAAAAAACTGATAAAAACCAAGCAAAATTCAATTCAATTAACATAGTTCAATGTATAGATGACTTAAAGAGTCATTGATCCTGAACAACATGGTCATAAGTCTTCAACAACGAATCTTCTGGAATTTACAAACCAATTGGATGTGACTTCAAACGGATGTATTTTACGGTGATCTTAGTAAGGCATTTAATAGGGTTAGCCACTCTATTCTTTTGCTTAAACTTGAAAAATACGGATTTCCAGATTAGATTCTAACTTGGAGTTAACCAATATCTAGATAACCGAACGAAGTTTGTTAAATTAAAAAACTGCCTGTCCAAAATTATTGCGCTCTCTGGGAGTTCTTCAAGGTAGTCATATTGGACCGCTTTTATTTTTACTTTTTATTAATGACATCGGCATGCTTTTTTATGGCTACACGACTCCAAGTGGATACGTATTTCTACAAAATGATATTGAAAGAGCCTCTGAATGGTGCATTTGAAATGGAATGGATCTCAATAAAAATAGATGCAAAGTAACGACATACTTTAGAAAGAGAAAACTATTTTTATCTTCCTACTTCATTGATGAAAGCTTAGTTGATAGTGTAGATTCATCCAATGACTGAGGAGTCTTGTTTGCATCAAACTGTCATTTAACTCCCACATTGACGTTATAAAAAGCAAGGCTAAAAGCCACCTTTGACTAATTAAGCGGTTTTCTAAGGAATTTAACGATCCTCATATTTCAAAAATCCTCTTTTGTGCACTAGTCCGTCCTATCCTGGAATATTGTAGCTGTGTATGGTGTCCTGCATATACTGTTTCCATAAATAAGTTGGAAAGTGTACAAAAACCGTTTTTTCATCATCTGCCATGGAACCCAAATGAACATCTTCCACCTTATGAACATCATTTGAACTAACTAAGTCTATCAACGCCTAAGAAAAGGAGAGAAGTCGATAATTACCTTTTCTCTTTGAACTTTTATCTGGATCAATTATTCAATTTATTCTACCCACATCGTGAGTATGCTGAATATAAACTCACGACCTAGATCAATCCGCGATCCTGAATTTTTTTGTACATTCTAATTATGAATTAAAAGGACCTATTAATGTAATGTGTAAACATTTTAATTGTTTCTATAATAACATTGGACAAAAATATTAAACAGCCTGATGTTATAAGTTGTTAACATGATACTAGTTAACACTTTACTAAATTTAAGACTCTTTACTAAAATGTTCTTAATTTTAAACACTTTTTAAATAAGTATCATGCTAAACCTATTTTCTTACGAAACTCAAGCTGAACGCATCTAAAACAGTGACATTTCGTGCAAAAAAGTAAACAAACATACCTTTTTAAAGTTTTTCTATGTCAAAGTGACTATGGATTTAGTCAGAAATAGTAAAGTTGGAAAATTTCTACCCCTGAAGTTAAACTTGAGTCATAGTGTACACAGATTCCTTCTTTAACCGTACTTCACGAATATTGACTGTATGAATCTATTTAACAGTTAAATAAAGATAATCGGAAAAATATGGGTGTGTAAGTGAGCGGAAACATTATTCTTATGATCCAATTTTGTAATTCTAATGTAAATATTTTTCGGATAAAACGAAAAAAATTCAATTTTGAAGATCATAGAACTGTTCTAATATCAAGGCCTGAGAAGGATAACCTAACTGGAAAAATTGCTATTTTTTTTTCAAGTTTCAAGGCCCTGGAAATTTTTCAGCAAAGAAAATCTAGACGAGAAAAACATGTCAAATACTCGTGAAGCCCTTTCTAAAATAACAATTTATAGTAACTCTATAATAGTATGAAAAACTTAAGTTTAAACTTATACATTTTCTATTATTCCTATTTCGTGGCCTTCATTAAAATTTGATAATTCTATGCGGCCTTAAGATCTTTCTTGATATGAATTAGCATGTAAGCATGTACGAAACATCAATAAAGACTTTAAGCCCGCTTAAGATTTCCAAAAAACTTATTCATTTTCAACATCGTTAAACTGTTTTGTGCATTTGCTCCGCGGTTAGCGTATCGGAAACCCAAATGTACTATCTTTATCACTATATGGAAGCAAAAGAGGCCACCTTACCTTAAACTGACTTTTCAAACAAAAAAGTAAAGAATTCAATAAGGGGCACTCTGCTTCTCATGAACTCAATAAAAATTATAGTTGAATAATGAGAACAAGTAAATAATATGTCTTTTAAGCAGTTATAAAAACAAGTTTTTTGTATCTAACCAGGAATAACTAATAACTAGGTTTTTCAAACATTCCACTTCTCTTCTTTCACTTTTACCAGCAAACAAATTAATTCAATTAAATAGCACTTTAAATAGCTGCTGTTAAAATTAAAATTATGCCATGGTATTCATTTTCAAGCTTCTGATGCTTGTTAAGAGAAATATTTAATCAACAAAAAAAAAAAATCTAAAGCTATTGACGGTAATTTTGTATAACAGAGTTGTTCAATATCGAACTTGTATCTCTATCTACGAAGCAACTTTATTCAAAAGGAGAATGCGGAGAACTATAGGTACACAACTTTATAATTGACTCTGCGATACTCTTCTATAATTTCTGACATGGAATTTGCGATGCAGCGAAATGATTTTTTTGTTTAACTATGAGCTTGAACAGTATAATTAAAGTAATTGTACGATATATCCATAACATATCCATTATTGCTGTATGAGCAGAGTTAACTTTAATGCCGGCCTGCCGACGGCGGCGGCGGCATTTTTTATGGATCAATTTTAATTTTCATTGCTCACAGATGGAGGGAGTCCATTGACTGGAACTCATGGTGACCATATGCTTAAGTAGGAACTTTTAACTGGCTGATATAGGTATGTACATATACTCGTACAAGCTAATCAATAAAGCAATTTTGCTGGAATATGTTTATAGTGAAAAGTGATAGTTTGTGTATAGGTATGACGGTAGGTCCAGTATTCATAGGTTTATTAGCATAATTTCAGTTTTATGACCTGGTGTTTGACATCAAAATGAGATTTAAAACATTTTAATGAAGTTTTTAATAAATAAAAGGGATCATGCAGGCGTCGCACGCAGCAAAAGGTCACTCATTTGTCGGTTTCGAAAGTAAAGCTAAATAAAACACACACAGCAATACATTTTTGATGGACATTTTATTTCATTATAAAGTTTAGACTTTGCCATTGAGTGTGAAAAACAATATCATTCAAATGGCCGACTGGGGAAGGTTCGCAGTATGCAATTATTTTGAGGTAATTTTTAACCACTTTTTCGTACATTTAGGGCGGTATCTCGGTCATAACTTGAGTAATGTTGGTTTTTGATGCATCAAGAGTTCGGGAATTATTCGCGTAAATAAAGTCGTTTGAGAAGTTCTTCAGAAAAAAAATCCAACGGTGTCAAATAGCATGATCTTGGTGGCCAATTGACGTCGCCCAAAAGTCAAATTACGCGACCAAGAAACTTCTCATACGCAATAAAGCCATAATTGGTCGTGTTGTGTGACTTGTTGCCCCGTCTTGTTGGAACCACATATCGTCCAAGTAATTATCTTCAATCGTCGGCAAAAAAATCGGTTATCATTCGACCAATTGCTGCGAAGGGCGGGAAATCGATAAGTTCAGATTATCAGCAACACTTGCACTTGCGGCAGCAATATCTTCGACTGAGCGTGCATTACGATGATGCACAGGCCTTCCACTTCCACTTCCACTCTTTTCAAATTTCTTCACAATTTCACCGAATTCTTGCGTAATCAGTCGATTGTGACGACCATAATCATCGCGTAATGTGTGAAAAGTTTCTACGTTTGAATCACCTCTTTTGTAATAAGTTTTAATAATTTTAACGCGTTGTTCGATTGCTAAGTGACCCATTATCATTCAACATTCAACTAATGTTATGACTTCAAGTGACAGCTGAGTTTGACAGGTGTCAACTTGAAACCACGAAATAAATGACCCTGTATAAAAAAATCTTTGGCCCCAGGTTGTCGAGACTGTGTGTGTCTGGCGAAATCAGCCATTTTGGAAAACGCGAATTATATTTATCACTTTATTGCCTGCGCAAAGAAAAATTTCATACAGATTAACGATTATTTCAATGCTAAACAAAGACTAAAATTAAGTCTTAAAACTATTCCGCTAAAGACCTTATATGATGAGAGATGAAGATCATGGCGTCCTGAGGATCTGGACCTAAGCTTTTGTATAATAGCCTTCCTATACTTCATTCTACTTAAAAGTCTGTCTTTCCCATTTTCTAATTCCGCTGTACTAAAATTTGTCTGTTGATTGATTTGCTGTAGTATTTTCTGATATATTAGCTTAAACTTCATATTGATTCTAACACTGTTGAGTCCTTAATCCTGCTTTCTATTCGTGCGGATGTCAGAAGGCGCATCGCTAATATCCAACTGAGATTTAACAACACAGTTCAGAAGTGTTAGTGTAGTCGTACAGATACAATATTATTTAACAGGTCCTGCAATTACTTTAAATATTATATCAGCACCCAAAAAGTGTCTTGCAATTTTTCTTCATGTATTGCTGATATTTGCCCAGAGTCCTGCTGCGTTTGACATTATTTATATTATTGGCTCCTTGAGCGTTGCGAGCTTGAACATACATTTTTCACAGACTACGTGCAAAAAAACTGACAATCTGTTCTACACTACTTTCCTTATCTCCCACCAACAGTCCGTGCACTTGGACACCTTCTCAGGTTATGGCCAAAGTATTAACTTTTACAACCTCCATCACCTTGCACCATGCACTGTGCAGTGCACATACTACCTGACCAATATCTGATGATGACCCATCTTGGCGATATGTTATATGTATGTGCATAGCCCATGCTTCCACACCTATTTATCACCCACAGGAAAAGGATGATAGATAGATACAGTGGGGTTGGTAATTTGCCTCCTGACATCCTCGTAAAAAAATAAACGTTAAAATAAAATACCAGTTAAAAAAGCCTCTTAAAATGTCTAACTTCAACTAAAGCCAAAAAAACCTTCAGCTTTTGACATATTTTATTCCACTTCGACAATTTGGGAATAAAAATTTATTATTCTCCTGTGGGCTGCGCAGGAAATAGTTTGAGGTGGTATTTTTTTTTTTTTTTTTGTTTGCACTTGCCATTTTACTATTTAACTTCTAAATATCCTGCACTTTCAGCGCAATGCTTCATGATTTATAGGCAATACAATTTATTTTTACTGCTAATTTTATGGACCCACTTTTGTCGGGCGGTGCTGTGAGTTGATAGCATCTCCTCTTTACCTATAGTTAGACATTAGGCAGTCTGAGCAACTCGAGCTCTTTTACGGCTCTTTCAAAAGCAATACCCACCAGCCAGCGGCAGCGCCAGCGTTTGTGTGACCTGGAAAAAGGCTTCGAAATGCAAAGTGAAAACCTGGGTGTCGTTACGCTTAGGTTTAACGATACGTGCTTGAATGAGGATGGCAGCAAGATGTGAATTTTACTAAAAAGGTTTTTTTTTCTTTTTATGACTCAATCGTTGTAGCTTTGGTGGTGTTTACTTTTTTTTTTTTTTTATTTTTCACATTGAAAGCTAGAAAAACTTTAAAGCTCGAAATTTGTTATTGAGTAATTTTATCGGTGTTAGTATATTGTTGGTGGTAATCTTCCTTATTCAGCTAAGTTTTGCTTGCGATAAAGTTAGGTAACTACTATGGGGCAAGTTTTGGATTTGTAAAAAATCACACTTGAGATTTTAATCAATTTATGGAGAAAACGAAAAAAAAGTCGATTTGTCTGCGTCTGTCAGGATGTCTATGTGTGACCTACAGCTTAAGTGATCTGCCACGCAGTGAGCGCTACGCTACAGGCGACAGAGCTACAAAATCCTGAGCGACAGAAGAAAACTTAAACATACCTACCTATTAGATTGTATGGTTGCGGCAATTAAGTTATTGAGTTATTGAGCGATAAGCGACATTTCTAAGCGACTGACGTAGCTCTGCTTTCAAATCTGTGCTATTTTCTTATTGAATCCTGAGTGACAAAGAACTATGTATAGTAGCAGTAGGTACATCTCCGGAGCGAGTACAATATTTGCGGACGTTACTTACCAACGGAACTTTCACAACTAAAGGGTGTTTTTTTTTGTAGACGTGTGGTTTTCAATCTGGCAATACTTTTTTCGGAGTTGTTCTTTTTGACAGCTGTTACTTGATTTATGCTCAATTTAGTTTGCCGCTTTTAGACTTATCTAATCCTGAACAACGTTTGAAAACGTGCAAATGTATTACCAAAATATTGGTTCGGTTCGCGCGACTCAACGCGCGCTGCGTCCAATATTCGGTTGACATAATTGCCCAGGAGAGTCGTTTACACTAGTGGATAATGCCCATCTTCAGAGACGCCGTACAGTGCACACCAAAGACGCTATTGCTGCTGTGGAGCAGAGTATCGAAGAAGACCCGAATGAGTCATTCCGCCAATGTTGATGTGGACGACCTTTGGTTCCAACAAGACGGAGCTACATGCCATACACCCAACATAAATTTATTGAAGGAAACTTTTGGTGAGCGCATTATCTCGCGTCGTGGGCCTGTGGCGTGGCCTTCAAGATCGTGCGATTTAACACCGCTCGACTATTTTTTGTGGGGTTATGTGAAATCGCTTGTCTACGGAGATAAGTCCGAGACGATTGAAGCCTTTGAAGAGAATATTCGGCGCGTTATTGCTGACATACCCTATGCTGCAAAAAGTGTTCGAAAATTGGGAATCTCGGCTTGAATTTATTCGAGCCAGCCGCGGTGGCCACTTACCAGAAATCATTTTTAAGACATAATGCCAAACCCTAATCTTTATAATAAAGCAAAATTTTTGGCCATAATGTTAAATAACATAGTTTTATTTCTTCTTGAGAACCACACGTCTAAAAAAAAACAGCCTCTATAAATGCTTAATAAAATCACCCAGTTGTCACTTGAACTTGTAGCTTGAATTTTTAGATTGAAATTGGCGCTCAGTCGCTATTTTGCAAATGCAAATGTAATTTTTTTGTTTTTACCCAATTTCACCCTTCAAATAGCTAAATTCGGACCATCTTCGGTGAGATATCTTCGAATAGTGAAATATGGTCGGGAGTTTATACAAAAATTCTATTGAAAAAAGCTCTTTAAGTTTTTCTTTCCGCCAAACATTACAATCAAAATGAGCCAAATCAGTCTAGCCGTTCTCAAAAAATCCGCTTACCAACGAACACCATTTAACTTGTATTATAATGATCAAGAGGTGGCAATAAATAAATAAAGAAAATAAGCAAAAATGATTATACGGCTGGCCATGAGACGTTTAGACCGTTGGAAAACCGCCATAGTACTTATATTTATTTTCAATGTGAGATGCGCTTTTTCATTTTTAAAGCCATTTAAAATTGTACTAGAAGTCGATTAAATTTATCTCGAAAAAAAAGCAAGCTAATTTGTATTTTACTATTTTATGCCAACAGTTTATTTTTCAATAATATCCCATATCTTTTTTTTTAAATATTTTTAGGTAATTAAACTTAAAGAAAAGCACAATTTATAGAGTTAAGTTTAGTTTATCTGCAATATAATTAAAATTAAATGAAATATATAAACATCTAACCACAGTCATTTTCGAAAATTGTCATCTTTTTGTATATTATTAAAACATAAAACTTAATTACATTTATGGATGATTGCTTGAAAAAAAATACATAATTGGTGGTTTTAATGCATAATAGTCCATTACATA
The DNA here is from genome assembly GCA_932273885.2 of Leucozona laternaria. Taxonomy (NCBI): domain Eukaryota; kingdom Metazoa; phylum Arthropoda; class Insecta; order Diptera; family Syrphidae; genus Leucozona; species Leucozona laternaria. The sequence goes on from OW026368.1 coordinate 94,104,506, forward strand.
TCGACAAAAAAAGAATTCATAAAATAAATTTCCCTTTTTTGTGTGAAAATATTTTACTCTAATATAATTATATAGATATATATGTATTTTCCTTTTAAGCATCAATAATGTTATCCAAAAATGATTGCTTTAATTTACAAACAAAACATACATACATAAATGCATGTGTTTATTGCCGCATAGTGCAATAATTAAGTTGTAAAGTTATTTTTTTTTCAAGAAAGATGAAATTCCAAATAAATTGCATTGACAATTGACACTTTGGTATAGTTGACATTTCACACTTGACAATTGATACTTGACACATAGTACATGACACTTAAAACTTAGTACTTCACACTTGGCACTTGAAACTTAACTTATAATTTGGCACTTGACGGCGAAGTGTCATCAGTCCACAGGTCAAAAGTACATAAGAGACGTTTGACCCACTGTGAACTTATAACCCACTCAAGTGCTTCAGAAGTCCACAAAATTTTTGTCTGGACTAATGACCCCCAGATTGTGGTCTCAGGGCTCACTTAGATGGGTCATATGTCCATAATTATTTAAAGTTGTCATCTTCGTGTAGAAACAACGAAATTCGCGCAAATTGTTACTAAAGCTACATACATTTTTTAAATTGAATATTCTATAAAATAAATATTTAAATACACTCACCTGCTTGTGAAATGAAAAATAAAACCGCTTCAAAATACAGAACCTTAAAAAAAAAACCAAAAAAAAATTGTTTTGATCCCGTTGTTTGTTGTTTTTAACCTGTAGGTTGCAATAAATTCCCAAAAGGAGACGGTAGTTTCATCCCAGATTAATTTTTAAGGTAGCTATCCCTTTTCTATTTTTCAGCACTTCTTTTGAATTAATTGCGAAATGCCAAATGTCACACTTTTATTCCATTTCAAAGTTCTATACCTCTAAAAAAAACACCCTTTATATCATTTAAATTTCGGGATCGATATTGTTTTTATTTTGCAATCCTGTCCTTCTAAGCAGGTCAAACAATATTATCGACCTGACTAACAAAAATGATATTAATTAAATTCATACTGAAGATTGAATTTAAAATTTTATTCTGAATAATAAAAATAACCTTTCTTAACGTGTCACCTCATCTTCTTTTGTTTTCTTGTCAAAGGATAATCACGTATATCTATATAAATATATACTGGATTTGAGAATGCAATACATCACACTTTATCCCATATACATTTTTTTTACCTACACAAAAGCTGAGAACAATAAGGGGCTCTTAGCTAATAACATAGAATAATGTGTCAAAGTAAATCCATCATCATCTTGCAGCTAAAAAGCTTCTTCCATCAGAGCATAACAAATAAAATCCATCGACGACAACGTGCCAACGAAAGCTTCCAGGGATATTGAGTAGGTGAATTTCAAGAGCTGCATGTTGAAGAGTTTCTAGAGCATAGTATAGTTTAATCCATTTAATGGAATTGATCACAAAGGATCACTGTGTAAGCACTGCACAAAAAGATGCACACAAAGAGCACCCGATTGTCAGACCTTTGAAGGGATTTTGTTTTCTTTTTAATATTAAAACTGTAGTTTTTCTCTTCCTTGAACGAGAATTTGGGTAGACTTGTAGGGCAGAGACTTCAGAGAGAGAATGTAAGAGATATAGCTGTGCAAAAGACACTTGAACACTTCACTAAATGGTGACCTCTTCAGAGCTTTAGAACAACCATCCATCCTTGAATCCCCTACTCAAGTTCGATGCTTTTGTCAATCGCGAAAAATATACATACATATACATTATACATCTAACGAAATATTGGCAAAGTGATGATGTGATGGTATATCGCAGTAAAAAACAGGAAATGACAAGGATTAAAAGCTACTCGAATACAAGTCCTTAGCCTTACACGAAACATGCTGAGAGTGTTACGTAGGAGTGAGAAAAAAATGCAGTAAGCTGCCAGCTATACCAGGATCAAAAGGCATTCCATTTGATGCTACTTTGTTAAGGCTGAAGTATGTCCTTGTCAAACTTGAGTGGATAAGAAATTTACTTTTCTGAATACAGAATAGGTACATTTTTTTTTTGTTTTGTTTTTTTTTTGCATGCAGCTTCTGATGTCTCTTTGATGCTGTTTAATGTTCTTAAAAATTAGAATTTTATATTCGGGGATGAGGAGAATTGTTTTTGTTAATACGGCTTCCTCAAAGTAGAAAAATCGATCTGATTAAGTTTATAGTTTTGGTAACAGGGTATGCTATGTCTTAAAGGCTTTCCTTTTAACTTTAGTGTGGGGATCTATGTTTATCAAGCTGAACTAATGGGTGATTTTTTAAGAGGTTTAGAACTTTTTAAAATAAAAAAAAACACAAAAAATTCGAAAAAATTAATGAAATATTTATTTGAATCGATAGTTTGAACCTTGCAATTTAATGTTTAAAGATAATTTCATGCAAATGTTGACCGCGGCTGCGTCTCAAGTAGCCCATCCGCTGAGTCCAATTTTGGCATACTCATACGTATCTCACGAATGAATGCATGGATGTTGGCTTCCAGTGCGTCAATCGAAGCGGGCTTGTCCCTATAGACATTAGTCTTGACATACCCCCACAAAAAATAATCTAATGGTGTCAAATCGCACGATCTAGGCGGCCAATTGACCGGCCCGAAACGTGAAATTAACTGTTCACCAAACTCGCCTCGCAATTGCGCCATTGTTTCGCGTGCTGTGTGGCATGTGGCACCGTCTTGTTGAAACCACATATCATGCAAGTCAAGAACTTCCATTTCGGGCAAAAAAAAGTTTGTTATCATCGCTCGGTAGCGTTCACCATTGACAGTAACGCTGCGATTCACATCATCTTTGAAGAAATAGGCCCAATAATGCCGCCGGCCCATAAACCGCACCAAACAGTGGCTTTTTCGGGATGCATTGGTAGCTGTTGCAATGCTTCTGGCTGATCTTCACTCCAAATGCGGCAATTTTGCTTATTTACGTACCCATTCAACCAAAAATGAGCCTCATCGCTGAACACAATTTTTCGATAAAAAAGCGGATCCTCGGCCAGCTTTCCAAGAGCCCATTCACCAAAAATTCGGCGTTGTGGTAGGTCGGCTGGCTTTAGTTCTTGCACCAGCTGTATCTTAAAAGGCTTTACGCCCAAATCCTTCCGCAAAATTTTCCACGTAGTGCTGTAACAAAGGCCTAACTGCTGGGAACGGCGCCGAATCGACATTTCGCGGTCTTCTGTCACACTAGCTGATACGGCCGCAATATTTTCTTCACTACGCGCAGTACGTAAACGTGTTGGTGGTTTAATGTCCAACAAAGTAAATTTGGTGCGAAATTTGGTCACAATCTTCCGAATAGACTGCTCAGAAGGTCGAGAATGCCGATCATAAAATGGAAGCAGCGCGCGATGAACATTTCGAACCGAGCACGAATTTTGATAGTAAAATTCAATAATTTGCAAGCGTTGTTCATTTGTAAGACGATCCCTGGTTAAATTGCAAACCAAACTGAAGCTGTTTGACAGTGACACAAGGTACTAAACACACGTCAGCTGTCAAAACCAGTGTTGCCAAAACCAAACCAGCTAAAAAATCAGTGGATTGAATATGCCAATTGTTTTAACATTTTTTCCGACAACAATTTAAATGTATATATTAATCGAGATAAGAACTTTTTAATGTCAAAGATTGCAAAATAGATTTTTAAGAAATTATTTACAATAAATCAGTGTAGGGAAAATACATATATTTAATTGATAAATTGGATTTTATATTTTCAAAACGCAAACATTGACGAAAAATTTTAAAATTTTGAAAAACCATATTCTTCACTTCAACACTCATACACTTTTAATGAAATCTCAAGTAAAACATTACGAAATATATGCGTGTTAGTCCGCAGTTTATTTGGATACATGTACAATTATTTCATTGGGAAAGAATTTAATTTCCCATTTCGTGTGGGTAGGTACCTTTATATTGAATTACATAATATTTTTTTTTTTTTTCACTTTTAAATATTGTAATTAACTGCCCTTATTAAGAACTTCACAAATTTATAAGATTGATTCTTAATGTGTAAGAAATTTAATGAATAAAATAAATACTGAATAAATAGGTACCAAATTAAAAATGAGTTCGTTTTTCTCAAATAACATCCGTATATTTGATTTAATCGAAAAAAAACAGAAACCAATTGTTTAGAAGAAGTTTTTTTTTTTAATATTGTGCGACTTTAATGACCATCAATATCGTGAATTTTTCATAGCGTTTCTTTGACATTCCCCTTGACAGGTTTTTTAAAATAAAAAAATAACCTTAAATATCTACATATGTACGTAGTACATGTTACACAAAATGTTTAGGCCAAAAAGGAAAATCTTATTTTATCTCAAAATCGGCTTGACAGATTAAAAAAAAAATATTGCAAATAATTTTGTGTTTACAGGGTGTTTTTTTTAGACGTGGTTTTCAATCTGGCAATACTTTTTTCGGAGTTGGTCTTTCTGACAGCTGTCACTTGATTTATGTTCAGTTTGGTTTGCCATTTCATAATGAATAGACTTAATCCTGAACAACGTTTGAAAATTGTGCAAATTTATTACCAAAATAATGGGTCGGTTCGCGCGACGCAATGCAAGAAAATTTTGTTCAGCGATGAAGCGCATTTTTGGTTATTAAGCAAAATTGTCCTATTTGGAGTGATCATAATCCACAAGCTATTGTTGAGACGCCGTTACATCCTCAAAAAGTCACTGTTTGGTGTGTTCTATGGGCAGAGGGAATCATTGGTCCATATTTCTTCAAAAATGATGCCGGCCATAATGTTACAGTCAATGGGGAACGCTATAGAGCCATGATTAATGACTTTTTCGTACCTGAATTGGAGGATGTTGATGTGGACGACGTTTGGTTCCAAAAAGACAGTGCTACATGCCATACACCCAACGAAACAATCAATTTATTGAAGGAAACTTTTGGTGGGCGCATAATCACGTGTCATGGGCCTGTGGCGTGGCCTCCAAGATCGTGCGATTTAACACCGCTGGACTATTTTTTGTAGGATTATGTGAAGTTGCTTGTCTACGCAGATAAGCCCGAGACGATTGACCCCTTGGAAGAGAATATTCGGCGCGTTATTGCTGACATACGGATACGGCACCAATCGCTGCAAAAAGTTGTCGAAAATTGAGCCTCTTGCCCGAAATCATTTTTAAAACATAATGGCAAACCCTTACCTTTATAATAAAGCTACATTTTTGGCCATAACATTAAATTATATGCGTTCTTTTTCTTCTTGAAAACCACACGTCTTAAAAATGACACCCTTTATAAGCTGCCTTTCAGTAAAAAGAAAAATTATTGAAAAAATCAATTGGTGTACATCGCTTTTTGTTCAAAACAGTTTCAGAAGTATTTCAATCAATTTATTTCTATTTTTTGATTTAAAACTATTTTTCAGTTTAAATAATATAATTTTCATGCATGCATTGCGCAACACGGTGCTTTACTGTTAATTTTTGTATATTCGCAAAATACTGTCTTCAACTAGCGTTGCCACTTCGAAAAACAAAATTGGACAGTTGATAATTAAAAAAAAAGCAGTACATTGGACCCTTCCGCAGTAGATTTGGCATCGCTGCTTCAACTAAACTATGTTTTTGGCAGGTAGATAAAATATAGACTCGTAACTAATTTATTTCAAACTTCAAAACCGCAGCGCGATTGCACATAAGAGTAATTTAGTGCGACCCAGTCGTTCATTTTATTTTTCAAGTATCTGGAAGCGCGTTGACTTTTATTGGTGAAAAACTATTATAACTATTTTAAATTGGAATTTCTTTAGTCTTGTCCTTATTTAAAGTCAATTTTAAAAACAAATTTCTGACATAGCTGGCTTGAGCCCCCAATTTCGCTATTGTAACATTTCGTGTAACCCACTTTCCCCTATCACGTAGTTTACTGAAGGCCACATTTTACATAGGTATTATACATAATGTATACGTACATGTATTGACAGACAAGCAGAATTGCCAAACTAATTTTTTGCAATCCTGAGTTGCTTATTATCTCAAATGCAGACCCTCTGTCAAGCTGAATTTCCCATATTTAATTAAAGAAACTGCTTGCTAGGTACTAAGTCGAATTTGACAAAAGCATTCTATTTTCAAATAAGGTTAACTAATGCTCAACTGGTACAAAAAAATCCAAACCAACATAAATTAGTTTTATCTAAAATCAATAAAGTGATTTGTTTTATGATTTAAATGTGGTGAAAGTAACCCAAGCATTGAAGTAATATTAAAACATTTTTCAACAACACTATTTAATTTAGCCAGACAGCATGTCTGCATCCGGAATTTCATTTGAAAACCTTCAACTAGGTCAATATGTTGTGTTACAGTGATTCAATACAAATACATACATACATATACATAGGCAGTCGCAGTTGCATGTAGATAAGTGTAGGTATGCTTTATCGTTAGTTGGACAGCCAGTGCACACGGAAATTATAAAATACCACAATCATGATTGCAAACCAAATTCGCTTTCCTTCCCCTCCTAACATTTATATCCACTGACCGAACCGGTATCCAATTTCAACACCAATTTGGGATAAAATTTATTTGCGGTCCAGCTACCTAGCACTCATCCCCATGAGATTCAAAATGTCCTGCGAAGTGAAAAAAATAAATAAAAAAAAACCTTCAATGCCATGCCCCCTTACCACTATATTTTGCTGGTCCTTAGGGAAATTATATTTTGCACTATTTTGCATTTTTCATTTTATGCAACACTGCGGCTGCCTTTTCTGTTGATATATAGTGAATGGTGGCAGGTGGGGGTGTTTTAAACGTGAAACAGCACTAACTCCAGTTTTGTAGTGCGTAACAGGCCAATAGGAGAATTTTGGTCGTCCTCCTCCTGGCTAAAACTTGAGACTTCTACTTTAAATAATGTCCTTGCATCTCTGTTACCAGAAACTACCCACAGGACTTGTTAAATTATGTAGTGTGTGTAATTTTGTTTTCCAAAAAAAAAAAAAAAAAAAAAAAATAACCATTTGCGAAGGATACTTTTTTTTTTTTGCTCTCGTAACCGTTTTGTGTGTAACCAGGAAACCCAGATATAAGTTCGAGGCTAATTTCAAAGAAAAAGAAAGAAAGAAAAAAAAAACTTTTCGATTCACATAATATTTTATTCTTAGCTTTGGGTGAGCTAATTTATTCAGTATATTCTATAAAAAAAAAGGGAAAATCCAAACAAAACGGAAAATTAACCCTTTTTCTATGAAGTAATGGGTTACCCTTTATTATACTAAACCCTAAACATAATGGAACAAACAAACAAATATTTATCTGGTACATTTGTTTCAAATCTGGTTGCCGTTTTAAGTGTTTTCTTACTTTGCTTTTTTTTTGTTGGTTCTATCGCATATATTTGAAGTTACACACACAGCACTGAGATTCATGTTATATTCGTCATTGTCATTTGGCAAAATAGTCCTTTTTGCTGGGAAAAGTACGAAACGAATTTACATTTTGCATAATTTAGTTTGTAAATGAAAAAAAAAAAAAAAAAAATTGTTTCTTCGAACTCCAGCGGGCTGTCATTTTTCTCTGCCACCATTTTATGCTCAAATCAGGAGTAATCCACCCGGAAAGTGAACACAAATACACAAATATACTCAACTCAGACTCAAATAGAAATATGTACAAAAAATATATCCTTTGAGGCAGGAAAATGAAAACGGGCATACAAATATTAGGTTTATCTGTTGTATACATATGTACATACATTTTTTTTTTCTTTTTTATAAAATGATTCTTTTGGCAGATTTGACTCAGATTTAAGGGTACCTATAACGGTTCCAGGAAGCTGAGATATTTAATTCTCTTATTTCCGTGGTAAGTCGAATTGAGAATGTACATAAACCTACTTAAAAAGATATTGTAATGTTTCTGCTTACTCAGACATCAAACCTTTAAAAAAAAAATCCCACAAAAGGCATGAGTTTTTGGAAAAAAAAATAAATTTTCTAATTTTGACATGAGTGAGATTGTGCTGGGTGATTGGAATAAGCTACGGGCAAAAGCTAGAGTTTGTAGGTTGAATTAGGGCGGGAAAACACGTGTACGAGATAGGGAGGGGGGTATTTCAAACGGTTTTTTCTAAGAAAAATGTAGGTATTAAAAATGGAAAAATTATTGAAAAACAACAGCAACACTTACAAAATTATAAAGGGTGTTTTTTTTAGACGCGTTGATTTTCAAGAAGAAATAAAACGCATATAATTTAATGTTATGGCCAAGAATTTAGCTTTATTATAAAGATAAGGGTTTGCCATTATGTTTTAAAAATTATTTCGGGCAAGTGGACACCGCGGCTGGCTCGAATAAATTCCAGCCGAGAGGCCCAATTTTCGAAAGCTCCAAATGTTGCGCGCGATGGCGGATGGACTCATTCGGGTCTTCTGCGATACTTTGTCCCGCAATAGCGTCTTCGATGCGCAATGTACGGCTTCTCTGAGGATGCGCATTATCCACAAGAGTAAACGTGGTGCGAACCCGATCCATGGTTGCTCGAATTTATGCGATTATGTCGACCGAATATTGGATGCAGCGCGTGATGCGTCGCTTGAACCGGACCATTATTTTGGTAATACATTTGCACGATTTCCAAACGTTGTTCAACAGCAAGTTTATAAATAATGAAATGGCAAACTAAACTGAGCATAAATCAAGTGACAGCTGTCAAAAAGACCAACTCTGAAAAAGTATTGCCAAATTGAAAACCACACGTCTAAAAAAAGCACCCTTTTTACTTTTGTTTTGGGGCAAGTACATACATATTGGTATCATTTAAAAAAACAAATTTCGAAATTGTAATCAAAATATACTCTACAATGATCGCCATATCGTCCATCGGACTACGCGTCTATGCGTCCATGCATCTTCTGCAATTTGAGCTAGAGCTCAAAGCCGATTTGCTTCAAATTTGGAACAGTGCATTTTTATGTGATTCCCTAGAGGAGAAATTCGAATTTTTGTTTTAGCTAATCTCGAACGGGTAGCTGCCTACAACGGCTAAGTTTTTTTTTTATTTTAATTTTCTCGAAAACGGCGTTAACTATTTTGATTAAACTTCGTAAGTACCTGATGTATAGTGACTGACGCACAAAATCCACATAACGGAAATAACCATTCAAAGTTTCTTGAGAAAATGATCTCTCAATGTTTAACCGATTTTTGTGTCAAAATCCGAAAAATCCATGTTCTTAATCGATTGATATTTTTAAAAACATATTCTTGGTATGATTGATTACATTATTGAAACACTAGCTGGCCCACCCGCAGCTTTGCACGTGTAGATAAACCTAATATTCGTAAAAAAAATTGATTTTTTGACTTCTTGTAATCGAGTACTGGGACCGAATTACCTCATCGGCTATCGAGTAATACGTGACTGAATTATGTGAGTTTGGCATTACCGCTCACGTTATGGAGCCATCATCCCCATAGGTTTTACTCGTTCATTTCGATCACTGATGGCACTCACTCGCTCAGTCACCAATGCGGTAATTTGGGGCCTGTTTTCTGGGTGTTTACCCACTTCACGTGAAAGGCTAAATTTGTAAAAATAATATGATCCTCTAAGTCCAACTTTTATTGCTTTCCCAGCACAGAACGAATTTTTGTACTCGAAAACCACTGTTTTATATTTATTCCCTTTCACTCTATATATAGCATTTTTTTTTAAATATCCTTTCAAATACAGACAGAATTTTTGAAATCGGATACCACTTTTCGTTTTTGCCCCCTTTCACCATAGGCATAAATACCAAATTTTTGAAAAAAAAAAAAAATTCCAAGACTCATCCACTCTAAATAACAAAAAGAATTTCTTAAATCGGATTTTTTTTTATTTTTTACCCCACTTCACCCTACAAATAACAAAATTAAAAAAAAAAAACAAATATCCTTCAAGCTATTTCCTAAGAATTAACTTTTTAACGCATCAGGTAGAATTTTTCAGTCGGGTACGTCCTTTTCATTGTACCCCATTTCACCCTACAAAGTGAATTTTTCCGCAATATTTTAATAATTATTCTGCTTTTCGGGGTGGAGACAAATCCAAAAAATCAGAGATCATTAAAATCGGTCATATTTTTTTTCTGTTCTAAGTAATTTTTTTTTTGAAAATGTCCCCTAATGACTAAACGGAGGGAATAGACCCCCCCTCCCGCACGATTTTTTTCTTGTCTCAACCCAACCTAAACGGGCTAGGTTTTTGTCACACTTTATCGGAATCACCCTGTTTAAACTGAATTTAAAAACAAAATTGTAAATACATATTACGGTAAACTGTAAACACAATTTATTGAATGTGCAGCAACACCTCATATAGTTTTCAAGGACATCACGGGGAGGAGTGTCATCATTTTTTATTATCCCATTCTTTATATTTTTAGATTAGGTATATTCCGCAAAAGCAATTATATATACCGAAGTGTTTTTATATGGGGAGATATTCAAAAAAGATTTATTACTCTTCACCTCATAAATCATTTTACAAACTCCTCAAAATCCATTGAGTCGCGAAAATGTTGGTCTTTCACTTGCTGTGATGGTACGAGTAAATCCTCTATTCCATTCAACTTGTGCGGGTATAGGACGCAAAAAACACTTAGCGTGAACTTCCTGCGCTATAAAAATAAAATACCAAAAACTTGATATTTGGTTTTTCAAATTAATATTAATCATCGCACTAACCACTATAACACCACCGACTGGATACGCGCCACAAAATTATGGAGTAGGTATTATTATTTAACAGAAGAAAGTGATGAGCTAGTCGTGCCGGTGTAATAATTAGATAACCAAACCTCACCCTCCTATAAACAAAAAAAAAAAAAAATAAAAAACAGAACACTAATGAGAAGCAATTTTCAGAGGGCTTCAATTTATTTTGATTTATTTGCTAACACACGCATATGTTTGTTGCAAGGGTTAACAGAAAAATTATTTTATGAACCAATGTACATTGCATTCATTTGTAGAATTTGTAGTACGAAAGAAAGTGTACGCCGAGTGCCGCAAGAAAATATTGATTGTTTTAAATTTTAATCAAATTGCTCCTTAGATCAATTGTATTAAATTGATTTAATTTTACTTGGCTTTAATCGACTATTTTTATTAATTCTATATTATCCTAATCAAAATAGGTTAAAGTGATATTGGGTTTAAGTTATTCCAAAATATCGGTTATAATGAACAAAACTTAAAAGTCACGGCTAGGCTGCAACCGTATATTCAGGGCCTGCCCCAGCCAAACTTGCGCCCTGTGCAAGATTTGCAGAATGCGCCCCTTTTTTATATTTGCATATACATACATACATATACTAAGGCAGACTTTCAATGCGTATAGGTCTATTGGGATCTTTAATTTTACGACATTTAGAGTTAAATTCTCCAACAATGTAAGTGAAGTTAGTTAGTATGCAAGGAATAACGTAGCGCAGTTGTGATGGATGTTATTTTGGGGTTATTTGAACTTGTTTTGTGGTTAAAATGCAAATGGCAGTACATATTTTAATAAATATGATTTAAAATCACGAAAACAAAAAAAAAAACAGCATAAAAGTGTTCATATATGCGTTTCGCCCCGATGTAATGGCTGGGCTCATCAGAAGATGACCATTACACCTTATCTTGACGCATATTTTCCCGTTTTTTTTGTTTTCGTGATCTTAAATCATATTTATTAAAATAAACGGTGTTCAGGGAAAAAACAATTCGACTGTTAACAGTCAAATAGTTCTTCTTAAAAAGTCCCATAGCAAGGCAATAAAAATAGCTACAATTTATCTTCTTTGAAGACTTGTAGCGACTATATAATTCGCAGTTGCTCTTTGTAGCTCGGATTATATGGAATCTCGATTTATTCGGGAAAATATGCGTCAAGACAAGGTGTAATGGTCATCTTCTGATGAGCCCAGCCATTACATCGGGGCGAAACGCATATATGAACACTTTTATGCTGGTTTTTTTGTTTTCGTGATTTTAAATCATATTTATTAAAATAAACGGTGTTCAGGGAAAAAACAATTCGACTGTTAACAGTCAAATAGTTCTTCTTAAAAAGTACATATTTGTTTGCGCAAGATCAGATTACATTTTCTTGCTCCTGGTAATGCGCCCCCAGAATTTCACGCCCTGTGCATTTGCACATCTTGCACATATGGTTGATCCGGTCCTGCGTACATGATTTTAACGATATCGGCTTAAAAAAATATGCACGACTTGATCGCACGAACTTGCTCTTGTGGTTAAATACTGTGTGTAACCCCACATTGAAGATGCATGATGTAGGGGGAAGGGGGGAAGGGGGGATGGTGTAAACGATTTTCAGATAATTGACTCTAAAACAATAATGCAGATTTTGATATCATTTTTTTTGCAAACAAATAAAATTTGTAATATTGGAGTTTTATTGCATTGATTGTTTGAAAAAAAAAAGACTTAATAAAAAAATTTGGCTTTCAAAAGTTACCGATTTCGTTTACATGTGCCCCACTAGGGGGGTAAGTGTAAATAAAGCAGAAATTGGTATAGGGTAGGTATAAACACTAACTTTTTTTTATGTTTTTTTATTAAAGAAAAGTTTTAATCAAATTTAAAAAATTGCCAGATTAACTTCGTAGGCATATCTGGATGCAGCTCGAGATGTTTCGGCTTGAATAACTGGACTGAGAAGAACGTATCTTATACATCATTTCTTGAAACAATTGAAATATCTTCAATTAATGGATATATGAAACTTAGTGGATGCGGACTTCCTTGAAAACGTTATATCAGGCTTGTGCCTTGTCATGATAAATTTGCTAGGCATTTCAGATGGAACACACAAAATTGTTTTTTTCTACAAACCTCATCTAATCGCTATGAGAGCACGAGTATTTCGTAGTACCTACTAGATTATTGTTTGCATCTACTCATGAGTAGTTCGCCACCTCCAAAGGAACACGGCTATCGACTTCCACTGACCCATGAACTTTAATTATTTTCCCAACGTAATTTATATTGGTCTTCCCTTTTAATCAGCATTGATTAACACATATTCATTTTCATAGTCGTCTAGTAGCTCCTTCGGAAAACTGTTTGAATCATCCGATGACACTTTGTCATAATAAAGGGTCCGCCAAATAACTTTTTTATTTTTTAAATGGCGCAAAAAATAGAGTGTAGCTTCGGCTGTGTGGCACGTAGCGCCGTCCTGTTGAAACAAAATGTTGCCAATATCCTCCTCTTCAATTTTTGTGAACAAAAATTCTTTCAACATGGCTCGATAACGATCGCCATTGACTGTAACGGCCACTCCTTGCTCATTTTCGAAAAATGGCCCAATTATGCCTCTGGACCAAAATCCGCACTAAACAGTGACTCGTTTTGGGTGTATCGGCTTTTCAATGTATGCGTGCAGGTTTTCTGTGTCCCAAATGCGACAATTTTGCTTGTTTACTACCCGCCAAGATCAAAATGAGCTTCATCTGAAAAGATGATTTTTTTGGCAAAATCTCTAAGTCGATCGCAGGCCCACTTAGCGAAGCGTATACACAACCATATTCGTTCAGCGGAAGGATAAAACTAATCATCTGTCAAATCAGACATGAGCTAAGTGTTACCATTCACGAAATAAGCACTAGTTGACCTTTAGTTTGAATCTCCAGATGAATCGTTCAAATTACCTATATGTAAATAGATGGAAAATTCTTACCAAATTCTTTCTTTTTCTTTGAGTTATTCTTTGAATCAGAGATCTTTTCCAAGATCTCATTTTTTTCTGGAGTATCTATGTATAAATATGTAAATGATTTAGCGAACCTTCTTTTGTGTTTTTTTTTTTGTGGTAAATAAACAGAAATTTATTTCAGTTGGGGTAGGTGTAAACGCGTTCAAAAGTGTCCCTTTTTTTCGTTTACACCTACCCCAGTCGGAGTTTTTTTCATAAAAATCTTTTTTTTAAGAAATAAAAACGTATTCACTTAAAAACTTACCAAATTGATAGGAAAATGCAATATTTTAACTTTAATAATATGCACTCGCAATTTGAATAGGTTTACTATTTTTCACTTGGCGGCCGAACAAACAATTTTTCCGAATTTTACTTTTGGACTGCCAAAATAGTTATTTGCGTATAAAATGCCAGCTTGAGTTCGTAGCTTAACTGTTATTATTATTACACAGTGTTGTCATCTTCGTTTTCTGAAAGCACTGGCAAATACAGTTTTGTTCTAAGTATAGTAGTGACCAAAGCGACAATGTGACCTGTTTATAGGTGCCCCGCCCTTTTTACACCATCCCCCCTTCCCACTATATATTTAATGAGAAAATATTAATAGAGTCAACAGCACTTAAAAAAATGATTTTTTGTTTGATTTTCTTTTTGTTTATTAAAAAACTGTTTTTCAAAATTTTTAAATGCATTATTGTTTAAAATATTAAAGAGCATCGGATTGCAAAACTATTTATAGTAAAATCGGTCTAACCATGGCAAATATATACGCGAATAACCCAAAGAATAAGACCATTTTTTCAACAAACGTGGAATATCTAATTCTGTTATGTGAATTTTTTGAGAAAAACCTGAAAAAAAGTTTTCATATAATTGACTTGGTTATTGCAGTTATGAAATTTTTTTTCAAAATCGTCAAAGCCGTTTTCGAGGAAATTTGAAAAAAGCTAAATATTTGTATGGCAGCTACCCGTTCTAGATGAGGTAAAACAAAAATTCGAATTTTTCCAGTAGAGAATCACACACAAATGCTCTGTACCAAATTTGAAGCAAATCAATCCACCCGTTTAGGCTCTAGCTCAAATTACAGTGGACGCACAGACCCACCGACCTACGGATGGCATGAAGAAACCCACTTTTTTGGACTTCTTGATTATCGTAGTATTAGATTTGATTACAACATAAAATTTTTTTTCTTACACAAAACCAATACTTGCCCTATAGAGCAAAAGGTAGGTCTAGATGCAGTCAACGTCCCAACATAAAAGCAGTTCTGTTCTCTTCCATTCAGCCAGTTCAAAGTCCAAAGAAGCTGAAATCCTTCATTTAGTGGATCATAATAAACAACTAGTTCCATATTAAACAAAAAAAAAACCTTCTGAAAACATTATATACCTATATCTTAAAAGTTAAACCAGACCCCAGAATATTTACGTATTAAACTGACATTTGTTTTATTGCAGATCCGAAATTACTCACAATTACTTCTCGCATCTCCTGATTCTTTTTAAATTGGATTGTCAACGAATTTTTATAAATGCTACTTATACCAGACTGTATATGAACATCTGGAGACTCCCTTAAAATGAAATCATACTGTGTCAAATTAAAGTTGTTTTTTTATGTCTGGACTATTTATTTATGGGTATGCCAGATAACTGACGTCATCGCAAGATCCATAACCCAAACAGATGTTTACGAAATCTTCTTAGGATTTGTCAATTTGTTTTTGTTTGATATATAAAAATACCAATTAAAAAAAATATCTTGAAAAATATTCAAAAAAAATATATCATCATCGTGAGGTTAAAAATTTTGCAGATTGAAAAAAAAAAAAAACTGTAAGAAAGCTTACATTAAATTTTATATACCTACATATTATAATTACAAACTAGACTTTTTGTGGCTGAAGACAATAAAGTATTGAAGTATAGGTACTGACACTCCAGGGTTCTGTGGATCACCCGCAATTGGGAACCGCTGTCTTAGACACTACTTCATACCTCTTCTCGGTCTAGATTCTACCATTTCTATCGACCATTTTCGAAAGAGTATTGCAAAGCCAAATAAACTCACATATTTGCTAAAATTTTTTACTGTCTGCAGTGCAGTCAGGGTTTCAAAAACATCACATCAGCTGTATTACGACAACGATGAAAGTAGTGGATGACATTAGGGAATCAATGGATGAAGAGAAATTAACATTTTTGGTTCTTCTCAATTTCTCGAAGGCCTTTGACATCGTTAAGCATAGAAATTTTGATTAACAAGCTTTCAAGTCTGTTTGGAATCCCCAATTCAGCTGTAACACTGATTTCATCCTGTCTATAACTTCGAAAGCAAGCTGTTTCAGTAAAGCACCAATCTCCAGAATTTCCTTGGACTAGCAGAGGAGTCCCCCAAGGATCACTCCTGGGACCTTTTCTTTTTTACTGCATATGTTTTTTCAACACCTCCTTGCTTATAGAGCTCTCGTTTTTCTTTCTAATGTCTGAGTAAAGTTCTGACTAGTTAGTTCCCATATAAATATTGTCACAGGGTCATAAGTCCACAGTCCAAAAAATTATTTTTTAATTTAAAATCTATTCAAGTATAATTTTTTGATTTGATCTCCTGTGAACTTATGACCCTGTACCATTATTTATGTGTCGAGTAACTAAACAGAACTTGATTCAGATATTGTGACACATACCCTAAATATCGTACTAAGTGAATTAAAATTTTTCGGTAGAGTTTCCGCTAAACAAATATTTCTTTGAATGAAATTGTCCAATAGTTCCATTTTAAAAATAACCAACCTTGTCCAGAATTGACTTAACATAAATTTTAAGAAGAAAACAGATTTCATTATCAAAAAAAAAAAAAAAAAAAACAAAATAAAAATTTATAGATTCTTATAAAATTTTTCCGTTAACACTTTCGATTAATTACCTCATATTTTAAATATTTTATTGAATAGCTTCTCTGACAAAAAAAAGAAGAAAAATAAAGCAATAAAATATGTGTGTAACAAATTTTGTTTTTAATCTTTAAAGTCATTTATTTAAACTTTAATATCACATAAAAATGATTGATATCACTCACATTTTTTTTTTAAATAGCACCATATCTGACCTACTTAGGTATACTTTAAATAAAAACAAATAAAATAAAAAAAAATAAATATATAAAACGGCCATTAAAAACTGTAATCATGTTTAAAGTATAAACAGCGATTTTCCTAACGCTTATAAGAGACTTATCTAAATCATTTAACTATGTGAAAGCTCCCAATATTTTCTCCCCAGAAGGAGCATGACATTAAATCATCTTATCATCATAAATAACAATAATAAATTCATTTATCTTCTTCCTAGAAATAAATATGACATATCTTTGATTTTTCCATAATAGGCGGACAGATCTCAATTAAACCCTCTTCATTCCAGATGCTTTCGTCTAAAGTGTTAATCCATAAATCACATTCGTATATAAAATAAACTCGTACTATAATGCCCATGAAGAGTGTGTCACCCTTTAATGTTTATTTTGTTTTGTTTTTATTTATTTTTAGTTTGTTTTTTTTTTTCTTGATTTTTTTTTTGCTGTCTAGAACAATTTTTTATCGTCTTGTCTGGGGATGTTCTCTGACAGATAACAAAAAAAATTAATTTATGACCGATCTCTTCCGCGATTACTCTGATGCTATACTAGTCACTTGAAGAAGAACACATCTTTTAAGGATTTATGGGAATGAAGAGAGTATATACACCACGCTAGCTGTTTGGATGAATGAAATCTTTGGAACTCCTCGGAATGCGTATATTTTGTATGCACGCATTTTATCTGCGTTCTGATGGAATTGGTTCACTTTGTTGCTTTTTTTTATGATTTTGGCATTTGTTTTGCAAGACTACTTGAATTTATGTATAATGATTCGAAAAATATGCTTACAACAATATAATTAATCTTTTTTCGAATTATAATTGTTGAAGTGGGAAGAGTTCAACCCTAGTTTTTTTTGGCTCTCTTAAACGGTTCAAACGATTTTGTTCTAACTATTTCAACTATTATTGCATTCGAACATTTTACAAACTTTTTTTGTAGCAACAAAATAAACAAAAAATCATTTTCTAAGTTCCTATTAAGTTTTAACACTTATAAAATTTTCTCAAAAGTGACTTTAAAATATTTTGACAAAACTAATTATTTCCATCGATCAGAGATTACAGTAGATAATCATCTTACAGACCAGAAAAATGTTCATTAAAATTCTATATATAAAAATGGATCGTGGGGGGAGAGTACGATAACTTTGGCGCCAAAAATTGATAACGGTTTTTTGTAGAGGGGTCAAAAACAGGAATTTTTTACTACTTTTTTGGACTCGCCCCGTTTAGAAGATAGGGGCAATTTTAGAAAAAAAAAAATGACTAAAAATGAAAAAAAAAATATTAAAAACCAACGGCAACACTTACAATAATGTACTATACCGGTTTTTAAAGCCAGAAATCTTTTATGTCAATAGTTTTTGAAAAATTCGCATCCAAAATATTTACGCAAATAACTACGTTCAAACAAATGATAAAAGAACAAGTTTCTGTAAACGTGAACGTTTGTCCAAGCGCTGTTTTGAGGAACTGAAAGTACCCAATATCCTACTGTGCAGATTTCGTAACGTAACGTTCTACAACGTAACGTTGCACAGGAAATTTAACGCCAGCATAGATGTTTACACATCAAAAACAATGAATGAATTTGTACATTCTTCGGTAAATCAAGCTTTAGGTTTATGCTAGACGTAAACGACTGACGTATTGGCAGTTTTCTTTCAGTAGACTTCAAAAACAATGAATTGGTCCATTCTTCTGTAAGTTTTTTGACAGTTTGGTGACAGGAAACCCCCCATTTGTCAGTCGTATATATCCAGCATCAGGTTTATGCTAGAATTAAATGACTGACGTATTGACAGTTTTCTGTCAGTAATACTACGTTTTCATTAGAGCTGAAATGAGGTAATTTCGCAAATTTCAAAAAAGTGTTTTCATTGCAAATTTGCTAATTTGGTTTGACAGCTCATTTCATTTTGACTTTGATGTGGCTTGTTTTTGTTGTTTTCAATGAATTCCACATTGAATGGATTCCATTTGGGTGTGTTCATAAAGTTTTTACGTAATTTCCTATCAAATTTCGTGTAAATTTGGTTGAAATTACCTCATTTCGAAATGTGAATTTGTATGGGAAATGAGGTTATTTCGTATCGAATTTGGAAATTCTCAACGAAATTACCTCATTTGCTCTTATGAAAACGTAGTATAAACTTCAAGAGCAATGAATTTTTCCATTCTTCTGTGAGTTTTTGTCAGTTTGCTGACAGGAAACCCCCACATTGTCAGTCGTATAAATCAAGCATTAGGTCTATGCTGGACTTAAACGACTGACGTATTGGCAGTTTTCTGTCAGTAGACTTCAAAAACAATTAATTTGTCTATTCTTCTGTCAGTTTTTTGACAGTTTACAGACAGGAAATACCCAATTTTTCAGTCGTATAAATCAAGCATTAGGTTTATGCTTGACTTTATGGACAGACGTATTGGCATGTTTCTGTCACTAGACTTCAAAAACAATGAATTGGTCCATTCTTATGCGTTTTTTGACAGTTTGCTGATAGGAAACCACCAATTAGTCAGTCGTTTAATGCAGCATTAGATTTAAATTTATTCTAAATGTTAATTGTTGATTTTTGTTCAATCGATTTTTTTTTAGAACGAACACCTACGCCACAGCAAGTACACAGATACGAATTCGATATATAGTTTATGTACCCAATAGTCTAGCCAGTACCAGATCGTGCTACCTTCATTTATCTAACATGCCAAGTATGCAATTCAAGCCGGTAGCACAGTTTTCCTCCGTGGTTAAGTTAAGGCCGGAGAATTTTCCTTTCCTCGCCCGAAGGGAATTAGTTGTTGTTGCATTAAGCTTGAAGTTCCTTTTGTCCCAACGTCGTTTTTTCGACCAATTTCCTCGGGACTTGCAAAAAAACACGGCTAGTATCATCTCACTGCACTCTTTACTCCACTAGAGTGGACGACGAAAGAAAATAAAACACACTCAAACAATAAGGAAATGCAAAAAGAAGATCGATAACTCTGCAATTTGTTCAACCTCAGCATTTTGTACCGCAGCCAACACATACGTGCCTCGCCAACGTGTTTAAAAAAAGAAATTGCATCGTTTAAAAGTAGTATATGTGAACGTAGAATATCTGCGAACGCGGGTTCGAACGCGCGTCTCTTGTGTTCAGCCAGTAAAGTGATCTTCAGATTTGTATTACTGAACGTACCCTATATCCTACTATATCTAAAGCTATTATTATTTTTGGTTTGTTTTTGTTTATAGTTTTCTATCTAGGCTCTAGTGTTGTGTATCGGGCGAATGTAAAAAAAATAATATAAAAAAAAGCTAAAATGTATCGGTCTATACATGATAGTTAATAATTATAAACAAGTGATCGTGATAAAATAT
Organism: Leucozona laternaria; assembly: GCA_932273885.2. Taxonomy (NCBI): domain Eukaryota; kingdom Metazoa; phylum Arthropoda; class Insecta; order Diptera; family Syrphidae; genus Leucozona; species Leucozona laternaria. The sequence goes on from OW026368.1 coordinate 94,124,796, forward strand.
AATTTAATCGTCGGTCGCGTTAAAAACAATTTGTTTCGGTCGGGGCTAAGCATATTTCGTAACGTAACGTGCTACAATGTAATTTGCACGACGGAACGTTGCACAGAAAAGTTCACGTTTTTTTCCACTCTACCGCGAGCATAGATGTTAACACATCAAAAATTCTTTTAATTTACCCTTTTACAAAAATCCGTTATTAATACGATAACACTAGTTATCGTACTGGTCCCATCACCGTAAATACCAAAAAAAAAAAAAACAAATATATCATAAAAAAGTAGTTTTAAAAATTAGAAAACATAAAACCATTCGGTTTCTTGTGTTCGATTAAGAATAAATATACGCATTGACCACAAAAAGCCAATTTAGCACTTCATTTCGAAATTTTGAAAAAAATTGGTCTAAACTTTTTTTATTTTTTTTTATCAAAATTTTGAGTTTGCATGCGAATTTTTCGAAAAACATTGACATAAATAATTTAATTTAAATTAAGGATTAAAAAAAAAAAACGATGTAATACTTCATTGTATTGCCGTTGGTTTTTAGTAATTTTTTTTTCATTTTAAGTAATTTTTTTCTAAAATTGCCGCTACCTCCTAAACGGGTCGAGATAGACCCTCCCCCCCTGTCATACTAAAATATTCTTGTTTTTGACCCCTCTACAAAAAACTGTTATCAATTTTTTGTGCCAAAGTTATCTTACTCGTGACGATCGTGTTCGGCTGCTTAAAACTTGAAAACGACTGGACCAAAATGGATATTTCCTTCGTAACTGCTAAGCGAAGGTTTAGGAAAAAAGAAAAGTCGGAAAATTCTCAACAGGTGGCGCTGTAGGCAGTTTGGAAATCGCTTTTTGGATATTATTTTTCAAAAATTTGTTATTTTTAGGGTGAAATTGTCTGATTTAAGAAATTCTTTTCTGTTTGAAGTGTTTTTATTAGGGTGAAATGGGATACAAATTAAAAAATATCCGATTTAAGAAATTGTTTTGGTGTTTGAAAGGTTGTTTTTTAGTGGATGGAATTATGGTTTTTCAGAAAATTGTCATTTATAGAGTAAAATAGGGTAAACACGAAAAGTGGCATCTGATTTTTCTTTTCTTTTCTTTTTGTGTTTAAAAGGATAATTAAAAAATATATACGAACTGATTGCACGAACTTGCTATTGTGATAAAATACTGTTTGTAACCCCACATTGAAGATGCATGAAGCTTATATGTATTTAACGAGAAAAATTTAAAAGAGTCAAAAGCACTAAAAAATTGATTTTATGTTTGATTTTTTGTTTGTTTATAAAAAAAAGGTTTTTTTTAAAAATGTTTAAATGTATTATTGATTTGATAATATTGAGAAGCATTAGAATGCAAAATTATAACAAATTCGGACTTACCATGGCAAAGATATTCGTGAATAACCGAAACAAATTTGGTCCCAGGTCGGCGAAATAGCTTAATCCGCCCCTGTACATAAATAAAAATGTAAATATAATGTCTAATTTTTAAACATCGCTATATAAAGTGTTTTGTTAACAAAATTTACAACTAGAAATACCTAAATCTACATACTCACGTCACTTTTTCCATTAAATTGCATATTTACCCGTCTTCAATAAAATCTTACCACAATTCCAAAAAAATCATGTAAATATGTAAATATCTGTACCTACATGTCATAAATTAAAGCCCCAAAAGCATTTCAACTTGGAAAAAAAAAATATTTCAATCGCTAAATTATAAACAAAGCACGTAAAGTTGGATATCACATAAATCTAGAGTTGCAATGCAAAATGCAAAACATGATTGACATAATCGCAGATTGATTTGACGTTTAATTTTTGTATACCCAACCTGAGGAAAAATATAAAAAAAATGTTAAAAGGATTCCATTCATAAAATCTCCCAAAGGTAGATAATCTCGATGCCTTAGGCCATTGTATAGCCGACTAACGAGTTCAGAAACTAAAGCGAAATTCATGAAAAAAGAAATCTCACTTCCAACTTCTGCAAATAAATGAATAAAAAAAAATCTTTTAATAAACGCCATAATGCATCTACCGTGTTCGAATTTTTGATGGATTATGATGGTTCTGACTTCTGACTTGATCATGGCAGGAAAGAGCAGTGCAATTCGTGAATTTTTCTGATAATATCTTATTTTGGCTTTTTGGGCAGTAAGATCATATTGAAGAGATATAACTTACCTTCTTGTTTGATTTGTGCCGCTCTACGAATTTTTGGCAACGAAATTGTTTGTCTTGCAGCAATAATAATATTTATCAGTATAGTTATACGGACGTACAGCGCAGGAAAATAAGTTAACAAAAAAGGCCAAACATTAAAAAAAATTACGACAAAGCTGAGTTTTTAGTGGTAAAAAAGCTTTTTTTTTGATGGCTTAAGAATATTCTTCAAAGAACCTTATATTTTAACCACTGCTTCTGGTTTGGTAGGGCGAAATGGGCAAAATTCTGTCAGTTTTTTGGAGCAATAATTTGGCTCCGTGATCTTAGCATCCTATATGCGGGGGGTGTTTTTTTTTAAACGTGTGGTTTTCAAGAAGAAATAAAACGCATATAATTTAATGCTATCACCAAGAATTTAGCTTTATTATAAAGATAAGAGTTTACCATTATGCGTTGAAAATGATTTCGGGCGAATGGCTACCGCGGCTGGCTCGTATAAATTCCAGTCGAGAGGCCCAATTTTCGACCACTTTTTGCAGAAATCGGCCCGTATGTCAGCAATAACGCGCCGAATATTCTCTTCCAACGAGTCAATCGTCTCGGGCTTATCTGCGTAGACAGGCGACTTCACATAACCCCACGAAAAATAGTCCAGCGGTGTTAAATCGCACGATCTTGGAGGCCAAGCCACACGCCCACGACGCGAGATAATGCGCTCACCAAAAGTTTCCTTCAATAAATTGACTGTTTCGTTGGCTGTATGGCATGTAGCGCTGTCTTGTTGGAACCAAAGGTCGTCCACATCAACATCCTCCAATTCAGGCACGAAAAAGTCATTAATCATGGCTCTATAGCGTTCCCCATTGACTGTAACATTATGGCCAACTTCATTATTGAAGAAATATGGACCAATGATTCCCTCTGCCCATAGAGCACACCAAACAGTGACTTTTTGAGGATGTAACGGCGGCGGCGTCTCAACAATGGCTTGTAGATTATGATCACTCCAAATACGACAATTTTGCTTATTAACGTACCAATTCAACCAAAAATGAGCTACATCGAATATTGGACGCATCGCGCGATGCACCATCATATAAGTATTGAAGGTTTGAATGAAACAACAACCACTTGAGTGAGCTATCACCAAGTAATTATAGCCTGGAGTTATAGCTATCATCAGTCTCTTTTTAGTGGTGCTTAGTCTATTACCAAAAAGTTTCAAATTAAAGACGTGGTTGATGTATTTTTAGAAAAAAGTTACAATAAATTTAAAGCTCTTTATAGAAACTGGATTATTTAAAATAGACACGGATATTCAAAATACACGGCTCTACGGATGCACGGATACGCGGATTCAAATCCGGATCTTATAATAACACGTGCATCCGTGTTTTCAAATATCCGTGTAATATGGAGCTCTAGTCGTAACTTATCCAAATCGATTCCTGTGGACAGATTTTTGTTAAGTAATTTTAATAAAAACAAAGTAGGGTAAAGTCGGGAGAGATGGCATACCTTTTTTGTTTTTTTCAAATATCATCTAAAATAGACAATAATTCCTTTTTTTTATTTTATAAACATATTCTTTATTGAATAATGTATTTAATATTAATTTTTAAAAGTTTTCTAAATAAAATAAATTTTTTTTTAGTAAACAAATAAAAAAGTATTAAAAAAAACATCTCCCCCTATAGGGTGGGGGAGATGGCATACCCTGGTGGCATACTTCATTTTGTAACTATGATTGCACAAATTGCATGAGTGCTTGAATGATGTGCCCTGTCCTGTCCATCTGTGGCACAAAATACACTGCAACCACTCATCTTTTTTTTTTTTGGAATAACTGTACTCCTCTCCGCAATCAACGCAATTGTTTTGGCCGAAGTCTTCCGGTCCTTCGGAATCATCATGGTTCATCATGGATGAATATTTAACCTTCGGATGACGACGAGTTATTAATCTCCACTCTATAATGGGGATTTCCACTGGTAAAATAAATCAATTTATTTTTTAAAATAGCTTTTATCGGCCTTTAGTCCATAAAAATTGGCGTTTCGTCCCGGCGATCTCACTTGGACTCATCAGTTGACTAGTGAGTGCCTTGTCAATACGCAATTTTTATTAAGTTCAGTTCAACTTACATGAACTTTTTGACAAAAATCCAATGTGAACTATATCCAACAAGATTAAAATTCTTAATCATTAAGCTGGAAATTTTGCCCAGGGCCAGGCTTTGTTTTTATATGAAGGTTTTTATAATACAAATTCTATATACTACTGAAATACATCAGCCAAGTAGAAGACTTAGCACTTTTTAATTGGACTTGTTGAATTATTGATTCAAAATAGCTTTTATCGGCCTTTAGTCCATAAAAATTGGCGTTTCGTCCCGGCGATCTCACTTGGACTCATCAGTTGACTAGTGAGTGCCTTGTCAATACGCAATTTTTATTAAGTTCAGTTCAACTTACATGAACTTTTTGACAAAAATCCAATGTGAACTATAACAAGTCCAATTAAATAGTGCTAAGTCTTCTACTTGGCTGATGTATTTCAGTAGTATATAGAATTTGTATTATAAAAACCTTCACAATTTATTTTTTATTTCTTAGATCTCTCAAGAAGCCGATTTTGACTATTTTTGCGTTTCATTGGACAAAATAAAATGATTTATTTATGATTTAAAATCAATTTTGTAGATCTCAAGCTCATCTTTCTCTTCTTTATTAAGGTATGAAGATTTTTTTAAATATTGACACAGAAACGAAATTACTCAAATACAATTACAAAAATAAATCAATTTAAAATCGTGTTCTATTCACTCCAAAAAAAAACTACAAAAAAAATTAATTTTTAAATTGAAATCTGAATTAACCAATGGAAAGTCCTATAAGTTTCAATCATAAAAAAAAAACTTAAGCAGGTGAGATGGTGTACCGCTGCAACACACAGAAGTGAAAAAGTGTACTATGTTATGCGAAATCTCCCCTTTTTTCTCATTTTCACTAAATGTTTAACACAAAAAAAGCAGCTAGATTTTTAACAAAGAGGTCATAGCCAATACTTGTATATACGTATTGCTGTAACATAAGCATTCAAGTACCCAACGAATTAAAAGAAAAATTAAGAAACAAATTGGTACAAGAAAATTTTTCCAAAAAATGTTCTACTTGTTTTTGTTGTAATATTTTGTTCTTTTTTTTACATCACACACAAACCATAGAAAACAGATTACTTCGATTTGCAGTGATAAAATTAATAGAAGAAGGGTGTAAGGGGTTTGTTTGAATAATAAATGTACGAGATATTACAGGTGCGCCATCTCCCCCGCTGTGCCATATCTCCCGCTTTTATCCTACCTACATTATGTATATATTGAAATGAGTTGATACATTGTTTTTTTTTTTAAATCTCTCCAACCACCGGTTTTTATTTTTTTTTTTACAAAAATCTATCATCATTCCCTTAAGCAAACTGCTCATATCACCAATAAACAAAATCCTTTTTTTCCTAATCAACACAACCAAAACCAAAACCAAAAACCAAAAAAATTAAAATAAAAAAAGATACATTTTCCTTTTTGCTTTCAAAAGCAACCTAAACACACTGCAAACTTTAAGTTTCTAGCTTACTCGTATATATTTGAATAAAAACCACAAAACAGAGAAACCACACAGTCATGCCTGATGCCTCATGCAATTAGATAAATATTTCCCTCCAAAAAGAATGCAATAAACTTTGATAGCGGAATTCGACATTCATGACGAGAAAGCTAAAAATAATTTTTAGCCCACATACCTACTGAATAGTGTGTCAAAAAAAAAAAAAAAAAAAAAAAAAATAAAAAAAAAACTTCTCCAAATGAAACACCCTATTTTCCTAAATAACAATGTTTCCCTTTTTTTATGCTTGTTTTATGTTTCAACGCATGGAAACATATTTTGGATTGTTTTATGTTTGGAATGTTGTTCCAACAAAACAGCCTTACGTCGCGTCATTTTGATGGAATTATTGTTGGATTAAATTCGTGTTTATACAAAAAGGACGTTTAAAAAAGTGCACAAGAATATTCAATTTAGTTCTTTTTTTCTTTTTGAATATTTTGTTTGTGCAACAAAATGATGAAACCTTGATATTCCGTACCAGTGCCAGTGCAGCACAGCGAACCGGATTAATGTTATTTATGTAGTCTCACCAATTTAATCATTTTGTTAAACAACAACAACAAGAACGACGAAGACGATGCAAACACATTGCCGAGGATCATTAAATGCGGATCATGCATGGAGTCGGATTCAATTTCCATTTTAAGAAGCAACCGAGTGCAGTAGTTGTTGTAGTTGCTCGTGATACAATCGCCAAATTTTCTGACGGTCTTTTGTTGGCGAAGAATTTATGAGATCACCTTTCTTCTGAACAAATGGAATTTTGCTACTTTGCTAAACGTGACTTAAAAAATGGGTCATCTGATACACTTGAGATTGAGAGTGCGCAACAAGTGGCCAGGTTGGAGTAATTTTAATTCAGGTATTGTCCACAATAAAATAAAAGAAAAAAATAAACACTGACAAAGTTATTTTTGTGAACTCAAAATAAAATTCTCTCACACGGTTCTCACAGTTGCATCACATTGCATTTTAATAATGACGACTGTTGAAGTATAGCATTTGCATCAGATGTGTTACATAATATTTCCATACAAAATAGATTTAGATTTAAAAAGGCTGAGATTTGTTTTCTGGAGAATATCTATGTTTTTCACTTGATAAATGAATAAGTTGTTGAATTATTGGTTTGGTGTGAACAAAATCGAGGTTTTGATCAAAATTCAGTTTACGACTATGGAGAAGTCCAAAAAAGCGTTTTTTTTTGTCATACTGTCCGTTGGTCTGTGCGCGTCCCTGTATCCACTGTAATTTGAGCTAGAGCCCAAACGGTTGGACCGATTAGCTTCAAATTTGTCACAGATCATTTTTAAGTGATTCCCTAGACGTAACGAGTAAACAATTTGAATTTTTAGTTTTAGCTCATGTAGAACGGGTAGCTGCCATACAGTAATTTTGTTTCTTTTTTTTTCCAATTATCTCGATAACAGCCCCAACAATTTCAATTTAACTTCAACCTTTTAATGACCAAACTGATTTTAAGAAAACCGCGTTTTAAGTGTTTGTCAAAAAATCACATAAAAAAGAAATTCCACTACATTATGTAATTACCTCCGCTCAATGGCATTTTTAAATTTTTTAACAACATTATAATATGATTCAACAGAACTTGTTAAATAGGACCTGTATGGTTTTCAAATTTTTGCAATCAACCTCTATACAAAGATTTAAAAGAAATAACTACGAAAAGTCAATAAAAAAAATGTATGAACAAAAAATTCAATCAACAATTTCTGGCAATTTTTTTTTAATAAGCTTTTCGGTGGTGTAAAATTTATATCAATCGGTTTTAACCCTGATTAATGGTAAATTATTTCTCAACCATCTATTCTGCAATTTTCAACTTTCAAACGCTTAATTAGCTTGGAAGATGTTTTAGATTTCTTCATTTTTAAATATCTATTGATTAAAAAATATCAATACTCTATCACCACCCGTTTAAAATATAGCTTTTCGACCTTTTATCATAGGTTAGGTTAGAAGGGGTAATATTACGTCGAGCCGGATTATCGCACTCGGATCTCAATGGATCTATTGTGGTCCCTAGGATATAGTTGGGGGTGACAATGAGGTTGGGTCAGGAAAGGAGTTAGGGGAGTTTAGGTGTGGGTATGAAGTGCCCCCTGAACCAACTCGAACTTTGAATAAATGTCAGGATGTTCCTTAGTGGCAAAAAGGAAATGTCGCTTAGTTCGTCAAAGAAGTAATCTCCCAGAGCCATTTTTCTGGTTCTTACTAAGCTGTGGCATTCACAAAGGAAGTGATAAGAGCCCTCCTCCGCCTCTTCATCTTGACATCCTCTGCACAAGCCAGATGAGCTGATGCCCTTTCTGCGCATGATTGTTCCCATTGAGTTCTGTTCTGACCCGTTAGGATTCCAACAAAAAAGGGACAGTTGAGGTCTGCTTAGTTCGAGAAGGAAGACAAATTTTTTCTCTGAGATGTTTGATGGCCATAGATTCCTCGAGACCCGACAAGTATCAAGTGCTGATTTTTTTTTATCATAGTTTAAACCTATTTTACTTATAATATGAATTTCAAAAAATCTCGTCTTAATGCACCTGTAGATACGAATTCTAATTCATAAAAATTTTTGTATATGTTTATTTCACTTACATTATAAGCTGCATAATGTACCCACCAACCCACCTGTGATAACACCAACCGATCATTTAATAAACTCCCAATACGCTGGAGTTAATTTTTCATTTGGTCTTTATTTTGGTAACATCATAATTTACTCAAAACGACCATATTTTCAGTTTTTTTTTTTTTTTTTAATTTAAAATGAATGTATTATAGTCTTAAGCTAAGCTTGTAATAAGCGTAAATAAATAAATAAATGTTACATTGACCTCGCATTTAGTATAGGTTAAGGTTTTTTCTTTTTAAATGTGTAGAGCGCATCAGTGTGAGTATAAGAAATGATTTTCGGGGTTGTAACCCCCCCATTTGGCCACCATCTTGAATAGGGGGTAAAACACGATTTTTCAGAATATCTTGAAAAAAAAGATCCGACAAAAAAAAACTTAAGAGCTTTTTTGTAGAGAATTTAAATCTCTACAATTTTGGTTAAGAAGCTTTTTACCTTGAAATTGAAAATAAAAAAGATATAGTCGATAAATCGATGAACGTTTTCAAAAAAAAATTACTTTAAAGAGTTATAACTTTTTTTGTAGCTGCTTTATTGAAAAAACAATTCTTATATTTTTTGTAGATCATTTCATTGCGAACAATTTGGTATACCCAGTTTTTAAATGCTATAATGTTAAGACGCTATAATGACTCCACACATCGGGGAACCCAATTAAACGGGAAACAATGAAATAAATAAAATTAATTACATTAAATCAGGAGACTTTTCAGTATGAGTGACTGTTTAATTTGTAAAAAACCTTTGGTTCATGATCGATTGATTTATGTTAAAAACAGAGGAATAAGATCTCTAATTGAGCGATCGACTGCCAAGGGCTTTACCTATCATGCAGAATTTTTGCGTGGAGTAAGTGAGATAACTCTACACATAAACTGTTATATTATGAGTATAGGACAAGATTTGAAGTTTTTTCAAAAAATATTTCTGCTAACAAAAAAAAAAGAGATTTACGTGAAGAAAGGCTACACAAAATTCGAGAAGCAGCTACAATTATTTTGGAGGATATTTGTTCCCAACCTTACGAGACAAACAAGTATCCAACTTCTGATAACTTTCTGTGCGATGTAGAAACCGGCGTTGTTCTTTGGAACAAAAATGTTGCCATTTTTAGGACCATTTAATTTTTCCGTATTTAATGAAATAATGGAATAAAACAGTAGGTAATTTTGTAATTTAATCCATTCTTTTTTATAAAAAATAGCATAAGATATTTTTAAGTATGCATAAGATTAAAATTTTTTAAATAACTTTAAATCTATCTTAGCCTTCTATTGCATGAATTATGAAGGAATTCATTCTAAAAAAAAATTATTTCCAAAAAACTGAGTTGCCAATGCATGAAAACCCATGTACGGGGTTTTGGAAAAAGTAAAAAAAAGTTAAAAAAATGTAAAAAAGAAGAATAAATACATACGAAAATATTTTTTATTTGGATGAAACTAACATGTTTATTTAAAAAAGGTTGTATAAAGAACACACTTTTATTTATATAATTTGGGAATCGCGATTCTCTTACTGATAACAAAAACCATTTTATTGTACAAAAATAGACACTTTTATTGTAGATTGCATATTTGACCCACTTGTTAAATATAACGAGAATAAGTAATGCGGTAGAGGGTTAGACATTTTTGTATCAATGCTTGAGGCAGAATAAAATTGCCACAAGTAACATTTTTCACAAAACCTTTCAAGTTTATAAGTGAGTTAATAACTTAATTGCTGAGACTATTACCATTGAAGTCAAAACACGTCTTCCATACGTACTGCAATGGGGTAGATAAACTCAAAATATTAATCGCGAAAGAGCAAGTGTTTTTATATACAAAATTTCCATTAAAAATTTTCTTGTACTTAAGACTGGCCCCGAATTAAACTGGATCTAATTGAACCTCTCTCTAAATCTATTTCTTTCTATTTACTAATGATGCTGTAAGACCAAGACATCCTTAGAAAATCCCAAGAAATTAGGATTTTTTTTTAAAAAGAATCTCATTAATTTGAATTGGTATAGTTTTAAAATCATTTATATTTTTTTAAAATAATTTTTATAAAATTATGTATGTAGTTACCTTAGCTTATGAATTTTACGATTCTGGGGCCATTCCGTGATGGCCCGGGGCACGGGGCCAAAATAAGAATTTTGGGGCCAAATGGCCCAATTGGGCACTTTAGCACAACGCTGGTAGAAATTGTTATACCTGAAACTTTATCGTGTTTACTCTCGGAAATAATCTGCAAGTCGAAGCGTAAATCGCTCGTATGGCAAAGAGGAAGTGTTTTTTTTGTCGGATCTATATATTTCAAGATATTCTGAAAAAAACTTGTTTCACCCCATTTTCCAAGATGGAGGCCAAATGAGGGGGGGGGGTTACAGCCCCGAAAATCATTTCGTATACTCACGCCGATGCACTCTACACATTAAAAAAAAGGTTCAGGCAAAATTTTGCAACATTTCAATGGACCATAACCAATTATTCATTTTCATTAACTGAAAATTACAATAATTTTGAACGTCTTTTCAAGACTTTGAAGAGAAGAATAAAGGAAAATTAGTTTCATTGCTATAAGAAAAACTATTTTTTTAAATATAAGAAAACCTATGGAAGGAAGTTTTAACTTCACTATACATTTTCTTACATCTTCATTATTTTTTCTGGCAAGATGGCACTTTTGCATTTACATATTAAGAATGATTTGATATTTAAGTAGAGTTTTTTCCTTTAACCATCCGTATCGATCAAATGTCATGCTGCAAACTGTGGCCTTAAAAAAAAAATATTAATACATTACAAGTTTACAGGTACGTAGAGTACATAGTACAAGGAGAAAAAATAATAAGCGCTTAAATATTATGTTCTACTTTTTGTCCAGCATAAACTCTCACATGAGCTCTTATGTTGAACTTAAATACCTAAGTTTCGTTTCATAAAATGGGACTGAATAGAAATATGCTCTTAAGAGTAATTTAAACAACGGATTGAAGTCAAATTAAGGGAAACATATTTCTTCTATTATCAATTTTTTTTTTTTTCAAAAACGACGACGACTTTTAAGCATCTGTTTGGCTTAAAATTAATAAAAGCATTGAATATTAAAAAAATAAAAATTACGACTTAATAACGTCAAATATTGAACAAAATTAGTTTGAACAACATTTTTTTTTCAAAATTTTTTTTTCAAAAATGATTCTCTTAAACAATTTGATTTAAAAGTGAAATAAAATAACGGATTTCTCGAGTTGAAAAATATGTTAAGCATGACATTTTAAGTATTTCCGTTGTTTTTTGATAATTTTATTTCCAAGTGTTTCAAGTCCATTTTTTAGCAAATTACCCCTCCTGCCTAAACAGGGGAAATCGATTTTTTTTCTGGTCTTGACCCAACCTACACACGCTAGCCTTTTGTCACATACTATGCAAAACACCGTTTAAAAAAACATCTTTTCGTCTTTTAACAAAATTACAAATTGAGCGCAAATGATGAAAGACACAATCAAAATACCTTAATGCTTGAAAATAAGATTTAATCTGAAAAAAAAATCTTCTTGCTATTATTTCCCCTCCTAAGATCCCTAAGTCTGGGGATAACCCTTTAAACTGGTATGGTAACCGAACCCAAGCTGCCGTGTATCCCTGATGTTATTAGCAGAATTTGCAAAAAAAGATATTAAAAGCTTCCACCGATTATCAAAAATGAATTAAATGAAGCACAAAGCATTATGCTTTGAGAAAAGGTACGGTACCTAGCTATATAGGTATACAATAAATATCTGTATATATTTCGTCGGCATAATTCTTGAACCACAAAAAAAATATTTGCTAAGCAAGCAATGCCTATAAAAAAGATAGAACATAAAAAAAGAATTTTTTCATATTAAATGATTTTAATTCTAGAATGTTTTACGAAGACAGCAGGAGGCGGCTCGGTTGCTGCTGTTCACATATTCAAATCCGACCTATGAACTCATATACCATACGAGATATGAGATATCCTTCTGGATAACCTATCGGCTTATTTTATGCGGGAACAATTTTTTATCGCTTTTTCACTGTCTCATCGGCGTCGCCGTCGCCGTCGTGTCGTGTCTCGTGTCGTTGTGAAAAACGTGATTTATACATAATACAAATACAAATATGCAAAGGAAAATGAATCCTTTAAGTTCATGAATTTGAGTAGGTACCTCTCACATAGATAAGATACATATAGCTAAATATAAATTTTGGTTTTCTTTTTGAATTTTTATTCATATCTTCTGTTAAAATTTTCTGCCGTATTTCATTCAGATTTGCACTCTGAACGTAATTATATTGTGCGTGATAAAAAGCAAAAAGATACGAAGAAGGATAATATATATGTATGTATATAATGTTGTGTGAAGAATGAAAATACCACGACTTATTATACTGTCATAAAACCATTTAAAATATAAATCTTTTATAATTCCAGGCCAGCTCACTCATTCTGTGTTGTTGTGTCTAGAGATGTTATAATGTTGTCGTCGTGATGCTATGTAGGTGTACTGTACATGTGCATTGTACAAGGTTGTTCTTTATGATACAAGATTTCTTATGAATTTATAGATATTTATAAAAACATCAGAGCAATAAAAGGTGGAGGTTATATTGTTTTTTAAGGATTTGCATTTAAAGGATTTCACTGAAGCTATACCTACCTATGAAAATTCATCATTTTGATATTGAGATTTAGTAAAAAACTCAATAGAATAGGTATGGTAGGTAAACGTTTTTTATCTACTTGCTTTAATTCGATGAATGATTGTAGATTAAAACTTTAAATCGACTTAGGGACATTACCGTAACATTTTCAAACGAACTTTATACTGGCTACTTTTTGTCTTTTTCTTTTAAATTCTGCAAAGGAACTATATGAATGTTTCAAAGTTGAAAAAAAAAATGTTTAAAATTGCAAAAAAAATGAAGGCAATTGTTTATGTGCATGTGGTATACAAATTTGCATAAAATACCCATAGAATGCAGCATATTACGTATACCTACCAATATTATGTTTCTCTCTAAAAACATAAGTTACCTACCTACTCCTTGAAACTTTCATCTTCGTAAAAGCAATAACCATACGCAACGTAAAGTTTAAAAATGATCCCTTTATACTTTTAGAAGGATGCTGTTTTAATGACGTGAAGAAAATGGGGATATTAGGAATACAAATTCAAATAAAATGCACTACGGGATCGCACGAACTTGCTCTTGTGCTTCAATTTTTTTTTTGTTGGAATTTCAAAGACTGTATAATAACTTTTAACTATTTTAACTTTTTTTTTTGAAAATGGCGTTAAACATCGAGTGTAGCTTCGGCTGTGTGGCACGTAGCGCCGCCGTCCTGTTGAAACCAAATGTTGCCAATATCCTCCTCTTCAATTTTTGTGAACAAAAATTCGTTCAACATGGCCCGATAACGATCGCCATTGACTGTAACGGCCACTCCTTGCTCATTTTCGAAAAATGGCCCAATTATGACTCTGGACCAAAATCCGCACCAAACAGTGACTCGTTTTGGGTGTATCGGCTTTTCAATGTATGCGTCCGGGTTTTCTGTGCCCCAAATGCGACAATTTTGCTTGTTTACTACCCGCCAAGATCAAAATGAGCTTCATCTGAAAAGATGAGTTTTGTTTGGCAAAATCGGCATCTTCTCTAAGTCGATCGCAGGCCCACTTAGCGAAATGTATACCCAACCATATTCGTTCAGCGGAAGGATAAAACTAATTATCTGTCAAATCAGACATGAGCTAAGTGTTACCATTCACGAAATAAACACTAGTTGGAACAAAAAAACGTTAGATGGCGGACCCTTTAGTACCTATACATTTATGAATAATATTTAATTAGCATCTAATAATTAATATGGTCATAGGTACATAGGTACCTATATGAAATAAAATTTAATAAAAATTTAATTTAAAAAAATAATAATTTAAAATTTAAATAATTTAAATTTTAATTTAAAAATCAGAAAATTGAGTTTTTAAAAAATTTGGTATACAATAGGTTATCCTATTTTTAATTTTTTTTTAAACATTCTCTATGAAATGATCAAGATCAGTAGAACCGTTTTCAAGAAAAAAGCAGTGAAAAAACTCAAAATCTTTTTATAGCAGCTTCCCGTTCTATATGAGCTAAAACAAAAATTGGAATTTGCTCTCTGGAAATTGATAACATCAAAATGCTCTGTACAAAGTTTGTAGCGTAACGGGCTATCGGCTCACGCGTTTAAAGGCTGAAATTACAGTGCACGCATGGACGCATGCACAAACTAATGGATAGCATTATATTTTTTTTTATTGTTTCTTGCAAATTTAAGGCCCAATTGTTGATTATAAATTTTTAATCTTTAAATTGTATAACTTAATTTTTCGGAGTCCTGGGGCCTATTTCACCAAACACTTTTCACTTTTCACCTTGCAAATTTGCAAACAAAATAATTTCCTGCAAAGTAAAAGTGCGAAGTGTTTCACAAAATTTGCAAAGTGAAAAGACTGCCCTTTTCAATTTATCAGACTATTTTTGAAAAGTGAAAAGTAAAAGTGTTTCACCAATTTAAAATAGAACTTTGCATTTGAATTCGTAATTTACAAAGTTGCAAAGCAAATCGCGTTTAAAAATAAACATTGGTTTTTCGTTTCATGCGATACGTTGATGCTTTCCATGCATATTGACAAACAAAAAATGCAAGGCTATTTCTAAAGAATTTTTTGTCCAGCAAATGGTGTTTGGGAGAAATTCATCTACTATATGATTACATTTGACACTCGATGAACTACTCTACAGACAGTATAGCTTTGCTTATTTCGCGCATAAATGCAACACCGTGATATTGGGTTCCATTCTCAGGCCAATGTAGTGTACTCAAAATTTGTTGCAAAGGACGTTAACGCACATATTCCCTTGACTGTTGAATTGAAATTTTAGACAAAACAAATTCGATGGAAAAATTATTTTCACTACCCTTTGGTCACTTCTATTTACTTCTTCATTTTCAAAAAATTATTCAAAACGGTTCATTTGTGTATTATTATTTCAACTTTTCAAAACAAACGCTTGTTTGCAAATAAAAATTTCTCTTTGCATATTACTGAAAAGCTTTTCAAAATTCTGAATCAAATTTGCAAAGTTTGTTTGATTGGTGAAACGAAAAGAACATAATACTTTGCAAACTAAGAAAACTTTTCACTTTGCAGAATAGAACTTTTCACTTTGCAAATTTGCGTTTGGTGAAACGTATTTTGCAAAGAGGAAAACTTTTCGACTTATCATTCCAATAATTTCCTCTTTGCAAATTTGCGTTTGGTGAAACGAAATTAGCAAAGTAAAAGTGAAAAGTTGCAAAGTGAAAAGTGAAAAGTGTTTGGTGAAATAGGTCCCTGATTACTGATTTCTAAAGACTTTCTTTGAAGAGAACAGGACGTAAACTGTACATAATTGTAACTAAAATTAGAAAGAATTTTTCAATTGGTGCGGGTAGATTTTGGTGGCCTGTGGCGGCCATGTTGTTTTGGTGACATTTTTGTCAAATCTATTGTTTATTATTAAGTTACTGATGTCAACTCACCATGGCAAGTTACACGATATAAAATCACCTCCAAATGTTAAAACTTTTTTATCAAAATCTCTTGTGGCAAAGATGCGTGGCGTTGCGCCCATTTAACGGTTTATATGGTTGGCCTTATCAGTAGACTATTCAGAGTTTGGTGGCGAAAATTGAGAAGACCGAACAATCAGCCAACACCCGTACGAAACGAAATGAAACGCAAGATCTATCGAAAACATCGCCGATGTTCGTGAGAGTCCGGAATTCTTCCAAAATGACGATGGCATCACCATCACCATCAATGCAGAATGCTTACGATCCATGATAAACTATTTATTTTAGCCCAAATCGGATGATATGCATGTGAATGACATGTGGTTTCCACAGAACTGTGCTACGTGCTACACAACAAACAATGGACATTCTGCGCATGAACGATTTGAGGGTAAAGACAACTCTCGTGGAGATGACATGAAATTGCCACCAAGATCGATCGACTTGACCCCGTTAGTCTTTTTCATGTAGGGTTCCCTCAAGTCGCGCAGGTCTATGCGAATAAAACATAAATCGACCGATGCCCCTAAGGTGAACATAACACAAGCCATCGCTCGAATTCATCCGGAAGGAAGAGTCATTGAAAATTGGACCACACGGATCCGTGCTACTGTAAGAAACCAAGGCTTGCATTTGAAAAATGTCATATTCCATCCATAATGGCATACATGGGCCTCACAAATAAATAAAGAATTTTTTTAATACCTCACAAACAGCTTTTTTATATTCTATTTCAACATCTACCCTACCCACCCTTATTAAAAAAAAAAAACCCTTTATGTATTGCACATATATGAGTAAATCTAAAAATATAGAACTTTAAGATATCCCCAATTCGCTTAACTTTAATATTGAAATATCGTTTTAAATTTGCGCAGTAAATTTTAATTAAATTAACGACGACATTCGACGCTTCGACTGAAAGAATTATGTCATGATCTTGTCTAAAGATCAACAAATCATTTATAGTGTTTTTGATAAATAGCCGCCTTCAAACAAAAATCTATTTTATTTATAGCTTCTTATAAGCAGCTATAGATCATTTAAGCGACACGCGAAGCATACCTTATCCGTTTTTTTTTTTTTTTTTTGAAGATTAAATACTTAGGAGATAATCTTGTTGTTTACAATGTTTTACAAGTTTCTTTTTTTTTTTTTGGAAAATTAAAAAAAGAAATACATATGTAAGGCAATCAAAAGAACGTGGTCCTCTATTTTTGTATTGTTGTGTATTAAGTATATTATATTCTAATTTAAGAATTTATGTGAGTTTAAAACGATTATAGTCCCATTGATTTTTTTTAAGAAATGAAGTAATTTTAGGATAAGCTTCGATAGTTCAAAGAGATTAAGGTTTTGAATGTAAAATACATTAATTAAATAGTTTGTAAAATTGTCCAATGCAATTAATAAAACATGGAACTTTTCTTTTTTTTTCGTTACAGGTAAGATGAAATTCTATCTGCTGTTTTGAGACCATGTATGTTTGTAAGTATTATTATTTAATAAATAATCGTTCGGGGTTAGACTGTAAATTTAGTAGTTTGGGCAAAAAAGTTTACGAAAATTGTACATTAAAACACAAAATAACTGATATCGTTGCGTCTATGCAAATTTGTCTCGATATTAATTGCTTCTACGACAGAAAAGAGTCAGAATTGCAAAACCTACATTTTTGTATCTTCGCAGACTTTAAAAAAAAAATTGTAAGCTTTTCACATATTTAAAACAAAATTAAATTTTACACCTCGTCTAAATTTAGAGTAATTTAAAAAAAAAAGTAAAGACATACAAAATAAAGATACCTAGCCATGTACAAAAATTCAGCTTTCTCGGAATTTCATCTAAGTTTTTGGCCATTTTTACTTACTCTATATATGGTGATTCGCATAAGGTGTAACATAACGCTAGAGCGGTTAAATTGAGTCGAGTAAAGAATAAAATCGTATGGATGGGGGTCTATTCCCCCCGTTTAGCCGGGAAGGGAAATTTTCAAAAAAAAAATGTATTAAAACAACAACACTTACAACGACATGCTATGCCTTTTTGTAAAGCCAGAAATCTCTTCGTCTATCTTCTTTTTAAATAAAGTAACGGGTGATTTTTTAAGAGGTTTAGAACTTTTTTTTAAAAAAAAAACACAAAAAAATCGAAAAAATGAATGAAATATTTATTTGAATCGATAGTTCGAACCTTGCAATTTAATGTTTAAAGATAATTTCATGCAAATGTTGACCGCGGCTGCGTCCCAGGTAGCCCATCCGCTGAGTCCAATTTTGGCATACTCTTTCACACATATCGGCCGGTATCTCACGAATGAATGCATGGATGTTGGCTTCCAGTGCGTCAATCGAAGCGGGCTTGTCCCTATAGACATTAGCCTTGACATACCCCCACAAAAAATAATCTAATGGTGTCAAATCGCACGATCTAGGCGGCCAATTGACCGGCCCGAAACGTGAAATTAACTGTTCACCAAACTCGCCTCGCAATTGCGCCATTGTTTCGCGTGCTGTGTGGCATGTGGCACCGTCTTGTTGAAACCACATATCATGCAAGTCAAGAACTTCCATTTCGCGCAAAAAAAAGTTTGTTATCATCGCTCGGTAGCGTTCACCATTGACAGTAACGCTGCGATTCGCATCATCTTTGAAGAAATAGGCCCAATAATGACGCCGGCCCATAAACCGCACCAAACAGTGGCTTTTTCGGGATGCATTGGTAGCTGTTGCAATGCTTCTGGCTGATCTTCACTCCAAATGCGGCAATTTTGCTTATTTACGTACCCATTCAACCAAAAATGAGCCTCATCGCTGAACACAAGCAGCGCGCGATGAACATTTCGAACCGAGCACGAATTTTGATAGTAAAATTCAATAATTTGCAAGCGTTGTTCATTTGTAAGATGATCCATGGTTAAATTTCAAACCAAACTGAAGCTGTTTGACAGTGACACAAGGTACTAAACACACGTCAGCTGTCAAAACCAGTGTTGCCAAAACCAAACCAGCTAAAAAATCACCCGTTAGTTTTTGGAAAAAATATTTTTCAAACTCAAAAATTGTGCGTTATTAAGTAGTATTTTTGTTTTTAATATTTATTGTTAGTCAAACACCAAAAACTCAATGCTAAAATTTCTTCCAGTTTTTTTTAAAAAATGGTAAAATAACAGAAATAAAATTCTTTTAATGTGACTCCAATTCGTTGCGCTTAAGTTGCTTTAAAGATCCCATTTCCAATCCGTAGGTAGTGAAATAGATTTAGTTGTTTTCAATTTTCTCAAAAATGTACAAGACATTTAAGCAACCGGTTTTGTGTTTTTGACTTAAAACTTATAACATCATTTAAGTCTGGAAATAATTGTATTTAATTACCTAAAATTTTGCAAAATAATTTGATTGAATTTTTTTTCTTAAAAATATTAACTATTGAAAATAAATTTTCCAAAAACTGTTCACTAAAACAACTTTACATAAAAAGAAAACTAAAGAAGAGATTTGTTTAGTGTTACTGTTGTTTTTTTTTTTTATAAATTTTGTTTATAGTCAATTTTGGCTGGCTGAGAAAAGACACCCCCTCTCATATACGATTATTTTTTTGACTGAACCCAACCTACACGCTCTAGCTTTTTATCACACCTTATGCGATTCAGGGGGTCAAATATTGGTTTCGTATAAACAAAAATTTGGAGATTTGTGCGTCTATTTTTTCGTGGGTCCACTGTAATTTGAGTTTGAGTCTAAATGTGTGAACGGATTTGCTTAAAATTTTGTAGACAGCATTTTTATGTACTAAAACTAAACTAACTAACTAAAATTTTTGGTGTTTAGATAACTTAAACAAATAACTGCTTTATTCAAATATTTTTTTTTATTTTCTCAAAAACAGCTTTAGCGATTTTTATTAAACTTCTTTTTCAAACACCTGTGATTTATTTTATATCGATTTAAAGACTTTCATCTTTAAAATTTGAACTTTAGAACTTAAGTTAAAACATTCGAACTGGAACCATAATTTCAGTCTTAACGTCTTATAAAGCATATTTTAAAAAATTGGTGTTTTTTTACAAAACTCCATGGAAGTGCTTTTTCTTCGTTCCCTGTTGGATTTGTCTTCTATATGACGGCTAAGTTTTGATAAAAGAGAATTCTGACACAATTTTGTAGAAAAATTTCGTTTTGATGTGTAAACATTTATGCCGACCAGGTGGCCGGCGCGGCGGTAGGGGAAACTAAAAACGTGGGCCTTGCGTGTAATACGTTCCATTTAGCTTGTTACGTCTTACGTTTATCACGTTATGTGTAAAATGTTAACTAACGGTTGCATTATGTATACTGAGCACGTTCAATTCATAAATATCCGCCAATAGGAAGAAGGTTGAAGTTACACATCTTAATCGTGAGTCCTGGGAACTCACACGTTTTTTTTCTTCAAAATTCGGAAGTTTGCATCAATTTTTGCATTTTGAAACACCAAAATCAAATTGATTTCTCTTCAACGCACTCCAATTATTAAATTTTGTGCAAATGTGAAATAGTTTGTATATTTAAATGCAACCTGTCATTTGTTAGAACATTTAGAACTGAAGGTTAAGGTGGCTGCCAAGCAGTTACTCAAGTGCTGAAAAAACTCATACTTTTCGGCACTTTTACTGGAGTTTGTATACAATCAATAAAATCTTAAATTTATCAAAAAAGAAAGATAATTAAATTTCCTTCCATTTTTTGAATTCTCGAGATATATAGGTTGAAATGAGCTTTTCAAAATGACGGATTCAGTTATTGACATTGTGCCATAACAAAACGCAGCTGATTTGAGTTTTTATAAATAGTCTGGGATAATTTACCTCTAGCAATACTATAACCAACAAATTTGACCAGCATTAAGTATAATTTGGCAAGAACAAAATCTACCGCTCTATGGCCGCAATAAACCAGGCAATAAGAACAAGTTCTTGCAACCCAGTTGTGCATTTTTTTTTATGTTTCGTCAAATTTTTTTTCTTACATGTATGTGTACAAATTACCTTCAACAAAATCCGACCCCTTTGAGTGTGGGTAAAGTGTTGAAAGGTGACGTTAGATCTGAAAAGACGAATCATCTATCCTTTTTTATCATCTTTTGAATTTAAAGAATGTTACTGACGCTGGCATGCATGAAGGATACCGAGCATAAGTTCATCTGGAAACTGGAATTCAAACCCTTTTTCTTCTTTTTTTTTATATAAATATCTACGTATAGAGTTATTATATGGGTATTGCTGCTTGAAAGGGCTAAGGTAAATAAAATATAATCGATGCGACAGGAAATCGATTTCAAAGGGTAAGAAAATATATCTTTCATCTCAAAAATATCTTCGTATTATATGGATGTGTGTGTATCTGTGTGTGGATGGAAGGATAAAGTTTTGAAAAGCAAAGGGAGTCCTGAACCTGATTTCAAATTCAAATGCATGTGGTAGTGTAACGTCATGATTTTGACAGTAATGATATCGAAGGGATGGAATCACATGACTATAATATTACGGAGTGGATGTTTTTTTAAACTTCAACAAACTTCATAGATATTTTCGTCTTTCGCATCTTATTTTGATGCAAAAAATGAAAAAGAAAAAGTAACAGTAATTCCAAGAAATATTTTTGCTGGCAAATCAGTTGACAATCAAGACCAAAAACTCTTCTAACCATTTCTTTAAGCAACTCACTTTATAATATAGTTATTGGAGAACAGCTATTCCCACGCCCTGCCTGGCACATTTTTCTACGGCGGTCAATAATCCACCCACTTCTTCCACCCTAACACACATGTAGGTAATGTGCATACATATACCTAGCAATGAAACGTAACCTCTGTCATATTCCCTAATTCATATTTACGGATGTTTTATTTCGCAGGGAAGGGGGATGAGTAAGCAAAAAAATAAATATATATTGGATTTCTGGAATGTCAGGTATTATAGGTGTAGGTTGGCGCATATGGGGAAGAAAAGTTCACTTCATCGTCATTCAACCATTTCACTGCCGCACCGCAAATCGCTGTGACTTTTTTTTCGAAAGAAAAAAAAAAAAATGATTTATACAGCGAATGTTTATGACATTTTAAGTTAATTGAATTTCGTTGGAACGACCAAACACTACAGAGCACGTACTACATGCCACAGAAGTGTGGTGTTCCCATGACACCTGCGCTTGTTGTACAAAAGATAATATAATATCTACCTCAGGACTTTATTTAATTCTTATAGGTGTGTGTAGGTATAGATACCTATAGGTGTATTGAATTTCATTCACAACACGAACACCCTCTCTGTAATTAGATTAAAAAATCCATCTACTCCTATTGTATCATGGTCATCCGAAGTCGACGTGACATCTTCTTCGTACAAAGAAGTTTGTTTATATTTATATATTTTCAGTTGTGTGTATTTATCCTGTTTCCTATTCCGCAAAAAGAAGTTATTATGGTATTTGTAGGTAGATAATAATAGGAAAAACGGGAAGCAATTTTAGGTAACGGAAAGTATAGGAAAGCCATATCAGAGGATATATCCAGATGGGGGAAGCCGGATACTTGATACCTTTTTCTATTTTCAAATTTTTACTTGAAGTAGCCTCGAGCCCTGATATAGTATTTTCAGGTATAGTATACGTCTTGTATTGACCTAATTTTAAATTACTTTACGAAATTTGATTTTGTAATTAAAGGTTGGACATATGATATATACCTATTTTGGGGATTCGATATAACGATGAGACAAGTTTATGATTTCGAGAAGAAGCTACATAAATGGGGATTGACTAAGCCAACTTTATTGGATATCCTTATCTTATCAATATAGAGGGTGGAAAAAATGAAGATGGTACACAGTTTTTTTTACATTTTCAAAATATGAATATGAATTTGTAAATAAAATTGGCAAGCTTGCTTCAAGCTAAATTTCCAGGCAAAGAGATTCACTTGTTCTTGTACCCATCAATTTAAATACAAAATTAAAACATGATTTTGTAAGCAAGATTAAAATGTGTTTAAGGACTTATAACCCAAGCCCAGTCAAACCGACTTTTGACCTTCCGCGGAGCCGCACGGCTTGTTTTTTCTTTTTCTGGATCGATAGGGCCGTATTTAAAATCACAATTTCATTTTGGAAATTACGCCAGAATGGATTCTAAAATAAATTTGGAAACTACACCAAAATATATTCCCCATTTTGCATTTTAGTTCCTGGCTTTTTTCCATGTCTCTCTGGGACAGTTTGCAATATTTCTGGCATTTACTTGTATTCCAATTTTTATCCAAAGACAAAATCTGACGTGATTTCTCAAAAAAAAATGTGAAAGTGCCGGGACTCCAGGTAAATATGAGTTAACATCAACGTTTGTTCAAACGCCTAATTTATGTTTCTATGAACCTATACTCAATAGGTACATAACAATGCAAGCGTAAAGTTAAGTTAAGTATAATTTTATACTGAACGAACCTCCAATGAATGTCACTTTGTATTTTGAAAGATAGCCGGCGAATTGTATGTATTTTGACATTTATAGAATATTTATTTGGAAATGTCAGTGGAAATCACTAAAATCGCATTTTCAATCCATTGACACCGCAGCCAACCTGCAATGTAGTTTGACACTTAATGGTTTGACGGATAGGGGAAGCATTATAATATTTAGTTCGAACTGTCATTCAACTTCCAACCCTAAAGGTTCTCCTAAGCCATACGTTGTTGACTACGTGCACAGATCCAAAACGGTCTGGTTTGCTTAAAGAGGATCTTCACATTTTTGTCATTGAACTATCCTACTACAGATTTTCGTAACGTAATGTGCTATATCGTAAAGTGTGACCTCATAACGTATTACAAAGGAAAGCCTACGTTTTTAGTTTGGAAGTGACTCTAGACATGCCAAATTATAACAGCTTTGGTTTATAAAAGTACTGTTTATGTGGCGCCGCAGGGCCAGGGTCCTCCGCCGGTGGGCATACTTCAGGCACCCATAGTTTTTTTCAAGTCAAGCGAAGCGCGGTAACGCACGCCCACTTTTAATGGCGAAAAACTGTTACAACTGTTATAAACTGGCATGTATCTAGACTCGTCCTTTTAGTTTGCCCTATACCACGGACCGACATAGGTGTTTACACATCAAGAATAATTTCTGGCGTTATTTCCTCTTAAGTAATTTCCGGTAATCTGATTGCAATTTCCTTTTCCATTATATTCTGTATCACGAATAGTATCATGAAAATATCACAAAGTGGGAACCCTACTTTTAGATACAGCACGACCCGTATAATAGTCATCTGCATGGTCGCATATATGCTCAATTCAATATAGTGGATACCTTTACCTATAGGTACTTTCTGTCAATATTTTATACCACGGTTGGTTCGTGTTTGTAATTAAAAAAACAATGCGTAATTGTTTCAGAGACAAAGAATGTGCGTTGCCACTAGAAATCTGTCAAAGACTTCATTAAAAAATTTCAGAGCCTTCCTACAGAAGTCGAAACATAAATATTCAAAGGCTACAATTCCTTCATTTGGAATATAAGAGTTGTCTCCCTGTGGGTTGTTATTGTTAGCCTAGAAGTATTTGCATAGCTGCGTGTTTGCTTAGCGAATACCAATACCAACCAACAATATTATTCTATACGGAATGCGTGCGGCGGCGTTATGATTGGTTGGTGTCAATAATATTCAATTGGTGCCAATTTAAGGGCTGAGAAGTTCATTTCAGATGCGTGTTTGTGTTTGTGCTATGTTTATCCTTTTTTGTTCATTTTCTATAATGTAGGTGGCACACAGCATGTTCATATATTGTTTATGTATTCGTTTGATTGTCTATACGGAAGGTGAAAGGTGGTAGGGTAATCATAGGTCTGAGGTGGGTGGGTTATTAGGTAGGTATAAGCTTGTTCCTTGCTGTCGCTATAGCAAAAAGGGTTCATTTAGTGTGCAGTTATTTAGAAATTCATAAGCACGAAGATGTTGATGGTAAAGCTGCCTGTCAAAGAGGAAACCACTCGGAATGAAGCTGTGCAGGCATCAGCCAGCAGTCAGGAGCAGCAGCAGCACCACCAGCTACAGCACCATCAGCGCCATGAAGACTCTACGTGACAATGTTTTGTTTAAGAAAACATTTCCTGTTTGCTTTAGAGTGTCCTCGGGTTGTTTAAGAGTAAATATTTGCCGTTGCCATAAAATATCGTGACTATCATGTAGAATGCGGTGTTGGGAGGGGAAGGGTGTAAAGAGCGGGTGTTATATATGTATGTACAGAATATAAATATATGTATGTATCTATACAGTGGTGTATAAACATCAAACAATATAGTTAAACTTCAAAGGTTGCAAAGGGAATAACAACTATAGGTAGGTACCTATGTAGGTATATCTATAAAGAGTGCGAGTTTCTATTTGAAAGGTTGATTACGTGCAATTAGTTTTATAGAATATCTACTGATGGTGCTAATTAGGAAATAGTTTAACTGTTTGCTTCAATTACTTTGCAAAAAAAAATAAAACAAAACAATTAAGTGTCTGTAGTATTTTTCAGGAACTTTGACTGATTCCTGCAAAAAAGAAAAAAAAACCCTTTTGAATAGGAGTAGCTAGGTAGTTCAATAGAAAAAACCTTCTATACCCAGATTAATTTCTCTCCTTTCGTAGATTTATAAAGTGAGAAATAACTATTTTAGCACCTGCTTCTCATTATAAAAAAAGCCGTCTAGTTCTAGACTTTCATTTTCACGTCAGGTATAACCACTGAAATCGAAAAGTCCATTCTTAAAGGAAAACACGTTATGTTTGTTCGAGTCCATATTTTGAACACCTTCCAGGAATTCCTAAGAACCTACCACAATGGTTAGAAATTTAAATGAAAATATGTTTTTTTTGAACCAGATAGGAATATTTTTAATGAGATCAAACGAATAACTTTTCCCAATCGCTGCTACTTTGGTGAAGCCAAATAAGTAGGAAAAGCCCTCTCTCGAGGAACTAAAGTGTCCTTTTATAAAGACATTTACCTTCGCGGTTCTGATACATTATGGTATGAAGAGTTATGGAATATGGATCTTGTCAAATGTGGTTAACAGGACTTAAGCGACTGCTTTGAAAGAAAAATTATCCGGGTGTTTTTGGTCTCGTCTGTATAGACGGTGAGTTGAGAAGGAGATACAAGAATAATTTAACTGTACAATAAGACTGACCTACATGGTCAAAAATCAGAAATGTAAAAATGCATGTCAGTTAGTGACGGCAGTTAATTTACTATGAAAAACGACTTTTGATTTACTGGGGCTCAATAATTTAGTGCGGGATTAAAGTTAAACCCGATTTAACTCAACAAATGAGTTCAGATGTATTGAACAGATATGCGCTCTTGAAGTTTTATTATCCGAGTTCGTTAGGTTATGCATCCTCCTCAGATGAACTGTTCGTTGAATTTTTTTAGTGAATTTACGTCCAGAGTTTACTTACTCTGGTTGAATTTTTCACTGAAAAACTGCGCCCAGATGAATTTTACTTTAAAGTTATTGCAGTCAACAGTGATTTTTTAATAGACTGCAGTAAACTTTAACTGTTTCTAGCCATTCTTAAGGCCTCCATTTTAGGTAGTCAGGATAAGTTATTTAATTGCAGTTCTTTAACCATAAATCAATTTACTTCCTTTACGTGTTTACCTATTTTTAAGTCTTTTGATTAAAACTATTCATTCGATTATCTTAATAATTATCTTCATCAATATGAAACCAACAGTCATATGCCGAAACGCCAGCGCACAGCAGTAAAAATCAGTATAAAATACTCATTTTCTGCTAGGGGATCTAAGAACCCCATCTTAAAGGTCAGTACTTGGTCAAGAAAGGTTAACTTAGTTTCATAAATTTTTCAGCCCTAGGTTTTGTTGAGAATTAAAAAAAAATTGTTCAATGTCGTATAGACCGTGCTATTGAAAAAATATTAGAAAAAAAAAATTATTTAAAAAACCTGTAACTGAAACTATAGTTGACCTTTTATAAGGTCACCAAGACTTTATAGATGGCATACTTTTTTGAAAATATCCCTCATATGGGGTCCTAAGATCACCGAGCCTCATTTCTGTTTATTGATTTCTAATAAACTATAAAGGTCAGGAAACACCCTCCAAAAGTAAGTAGGTACCTGCCTTCTTCAGTCAATAAAATGTTTTTAACTTAAAAAAAAAACATTGTAGTACTTTTTTAAGAATACAATAAATTAAAGCAACCTAAACCTAAACTTAATTTCAAAAAAAAAATTCATCACAGTTCAGTAAAAAGGTAAAGTTTTTTTTACCAACAGTACCTACTTACCAAACACAATATTTTTTATAAAAATTGTTAGAGTCATTAACCAGGTACCTACCATATTACTAACAAACTTTGATTTCAAGAAAATTATTTGAGTGGTTAAGGCTTCAGGTTGAGGAACATACAGTCCATGGTTGGAAAAAGGCTTACTATTGTAATAAATTCTGTACTATTTAGTTTTTCCAATACACAGATACCACTTTTCAATATTTGTCAGTACTATTTTTATTTTTTGTTAAAGTTAACTTAAAATGTTTTAATATTAAAAATGTAATATAGATACAAGCCAATACCAAAATATTCC
Source organism: Leucozona laternaria (assembly GCA_932273885.2). Lineage (NCBI taxonomy): Eukaryota > Metazoa > Arthropoda > Insecta > Diptera > Syrphidae > Leucozona > Leucozona laternaria. The sequence goes on from OW026368.1 coordinate 94,152,561, forward strand.
TCAGCTGGAAATTTGAAATTCTGAAATCATTACTCACGTAGGTTAGGTTAGGTAGAAGGGCTGACAGTTGATCTTGTTACCGTCACACTTAGATCTATGTAGATCCGTTGTGATACCCTAGGAAGTTGTATCCCACTTAATGTAAAAACCTATTTGTTCTGTTAGCAATCAAGCCATTTAGAGGCATTGACGAAGTTCAGAAGACTGTTCGCCGAAGTTCTAGAAAGATCCTCTAAATCATCAAAGAAATGATTACCTAAGTGTTTCTTTCTTAAGTGACAGAGTGCTGGGCAGTGACAAAGGAAGTGTAAGGTGTCCTCATGTGCTTCTTCATCGCTGCAGCCTCTGCAAAGGTCGTCAGTACTGAGCCTCATTTTCTTTCTGTGGTATCCCAGTAGGTTGTGTCCGGTGATTATGCTGACAAGGGAACGAAGATGTTTTTTGTTCATTTGCATAATTTTGTCTGTCCTCTGCTTATTGAAATTGGGCCACAATTTTCTAGTTGTGGCGCATGTTTCAAGCAGGTTCCATCTTTCATTGTTTTTTTCTGATATTTTGTTACCAATATCCTGTTTGATGTTACAGTTTGGTACTTTAATACATATGTCGTTCGGCTTGACTTGAATCAAGTGACGATCCCGTTCTCGCCAGTTCATCAGCTCTTTCGTTTCCTTGTACATTGCTGTGACCAGGAACCCAGCAGAGTCTAATGTTATGCTGCATGCCAAGAACCCTAAGCTCTTCGCGACAGCAATTTACAAGCTTCGAATGTATTTCGGTGGCGGAAATTGCTTTAATTGCTGCTTGGCTATCAATAAAGAGGGTGATGTCAGCTCGTGGTATCGCCATCATTGATATTTGCGTAGCTGCTTTGGTCACTGCCAAGACCTCAGCTTGGAAGACGCTGCAAAAGTCTGGAAGTCTGAAGGAGCTAGCTAGTCCCAGAGTTTCCGAGAAGATTCCTGCACCAACTCCAGTGTCCATCTTAGAACCATCAGTGAAGACGGTTATCGTAGATTCGTTACTGAGAGGTTGGTTGTTTTTCCACTCCTCTCTATTAAGAAGAGAGGTAGTGAATGGTCTGTCGAAGTTTAAATGGGGTGTTATGTAGTCTGTGCAAACATTAATTCCCACATATCTCTGAAGAATCTGAGTATGACCCGTTGTGCTTTGCTTCCAGCAGTTAGGCTGGCTTAGTCGCAAGGCACTGTATGCTGCTGATTCTTGCACGAATAGATCTAAGGGTTTCAGGTTGAGTATCGCTTCCAGCCCCGCTGTGGGGGTGGTTTTCAACGCCCCTGTAATACCTACGCATGCTAATCTTTGAACTTTTGTTAAGATTTTCAGGTTTGTTGTTTTCTCTGTCGCGTTCCACCAAACTAGATTACCGTAGGTTAGTATCGGTCTAACTATTGCCGTGTACATCCACCTGATAATTTTTGGGTTTGGTCCCCAGGATTTTCCGAAAATCCTGTTGCAGGAATAGAATGCGACCATAGCTTTCTTTGCTCTTTCTTTGGTGTTGAGACACCAGTTCAGTTTCTTATCAAGGATCACACCAAGGTATCTGGCCTGATCTGAGATTTTGAGTGGTGTCCCTTCTATTGATGGTAGTCTAAACATTGGTATTTTCCTTCTGTTAGTGAAGAAAACCAGTTCTGTTTTCAATGGATTAACCATTAGACCACATTTCTTTGTCCAGTTGTTGACCTTTGACAGGGAAAACTCGATCTGTTCACTTATAGTGGATGGGAATTTTCCTGTCGCAAGTAGTGCTAGGTCGTCCGCATAGGCTACTACTTTGACTCCACTATATTTTAATTTTACAAGAATTTCGTTCATAACTAGTATCCAAAGAAGTGGAGAGAGTACCCCTCCCTGGGGTGTTCCTCTAGATGTGGATACTTTTAAACGTGATTCTCCAAGTTCTGTGTTTATATGCCTGTTTCTTAACATGCACATAGTCCAATTTATAATTGAACTTTCTATATTCATCTCTACAAGGGTTCTCTTAACTGCATCACTTTCCACATTATTGAATGCTCCTTCAATATCCAGAAAGGCAGCGAGAGTGTATTCCTTGTCTTTGAGAGTTTTTTCAATTTTATTAACAACACAGTGAAGTGCTGTTTCTACACTTTTGCCTTTTGTATAGGCATGCTGCATTGGAGAAATTACCTCCGGGTTCAGTGTGCTGCGAATATAGATGTCCAACAGTCTTTCTAAGGTTTTAAGAGTAAACGACGTGAGACTGATTGGTCTATAGTCTTTAGCTTCCGTGTGACTAGGTTTACCAGCCTTCGGGATGAAAACAACCTTGACTTCACGCTATACTTTAGGTACATATCCCCATCTGAGGCTGCTTGAGAATATGTTTTTTAGGTGCGGAGTAATGAGGTTTTCACTTTTTTGTAACATCATTGGAAAGATGCCATCTAGTCCCGGGGATATAGGTATGTCAAGTATGTTTTAACTACGATAAAGTGGATAGGTTCTATTGATTTTTTCGTTTTGATCGATAAAACCAAAAATGTTATTTTCGTTATTCCGTGCTTCCGCCTGTTGTCGGATGTGCATTGTGCATCCAGTGATCCAGATGTATATTGACCAAGAGCCTTAACGTACATAACAACCATTTCGCTTTAAATTTTGTACAAAGCATTCGTATGTATGTAATTCTCAAAAGCTACTTTGATGAAATTGATTAAATTTAAATTTTATAATACCTTAAATAGTTTCAATCAAATTGTATTTCAGGTTTAAAGCAAAAAAAAATATCAAATAACAAAAGTAAGTTTTTGATTTTTTTTTGCGAAAATTCAATTATTTGTGGGTTACTCCTGTATGTCTCATTAACAGCGCAACTGTTTTAAATCCAATTTTTCAAACTGTTAGTTCTTAATAACTAAGCGTTAAATAAATATAGGTATTCAAAATTTTTCTTAAAGAACAAACACTATTCTCTGAAAAATAGCATTTTTAGTATACATGATTTTTTTGAGACATTTTTATTCAATTTTCTCTAAAAAAGATCAAGTAATTTTAACTAATCTTCGTATTTATAATCTTGAATGTAATTTAAATAAAACTTAATTTAATGTTTCTAGTTCTAAATTCATAAAATTAAATATAGAGTGGCTGTTTTTTGCAACTGCAATTGGCTATTTTTATTTAAAATAATAAAACAAACAAATTTCAAACTAATTAACGTTTCAGCAACAGCAAAAGTATAAGGCTAGGTATAAAGCTAGAATTTCAACAGTTTCAAGTATAAAAATTACTGATTTTCACAAAATTTTAAAACACTGTGCTGATGACTTTGAAGTATATTTAATGCTTTTGAAATTCGAATTTTAAACGGTAAATTTCTGTGCATTCAAGGCACATGGGAACAAGTTCAGTACTATTTTGACTTTTTCAGTACTTTTTTCCCCATTCAGTTCTATTTAAAGAAATCTATATCAATCACTGATACAGATATTCAGACATATGTAATTATGCGGTCCCCACATTTTCCGTCTTGTCTTTCATCGTAATGTCAGATTTGATGAGGTCTATTTATTTTACGAATCCAAATCTTGTCCTTAAGTATTTATATCGCAAGTAAAAATTACACATAAGAAACATTTTTCACTAAGATACTTTCCGGACTTACCACGATCTTAATTGTTTTTTTGATCATAGAGAACGACTGCCCGACGACGTTTCGACAGGGATACACTTGTCGTGGTTACGGGCTTACGTCGCATCGGGCAGTTGATCTCTATGATAAAAAAATTAAATCGTATGTCTATGAAAAAAAAGTTAAATCGTGGTAAGTCCGGAAAGTATCTTATTGAAAAATGTCTCAGAACCGGAATAAAAAAAGTCTTAAATCAAAGAAACATTTTCTTAAAATCGGAAGTCTTAAAGCCAGCTACCAGGTTATCCAGTTGGAAGGCTTTCCATTTATTTAATAAATATATAGACTGTATGTGAGTTTCACAAGAAAGTGTTGTTGGTCCGACGATCATGTTCCTTCTTTGCACTCGCGATTTTTTGTTTATATGTTTTTGTTAAATTCATTTCGGATGACACTGCAACATTGGCAACATTGATAGTAGGTATCCACATGAAGTTCTAATGAAAATGAAAAATCAACCACAAATTCGATACCATGAACTTTTTTAACTTTATACATTCCACAGCTTATGTATATTTTAAACAAGAGTAGGTATATATAGGTAGGTATATTATTTATCGTTAAATATAAAACTTTCGTAAAACTTCCCCTTGGATATCCCGTTCTCTTAAAGAGAAAATATCGCCTTCAAAATATTTGCATGTTGTTTGTTGTTTACTTTTCATTTCACGAGAAATGAGTACCTACATACTTCGCTCATAAAGAAAAGAAAAATTCTAAAAGTTCAAAGATTCCTGTTTTAATTTTGTGTAGGCATGTAAAAGGTACATCTTGAAGGAACCGTGCTTTACTTTGCGCTTTACAAGATACCTGGACTGCTGCGTACTAAAAATGTTCTCGTTATTAAAAATACAAAGAAATTCAGGATTCTCCTCTTCGATGGTAAAGGTAAAGGTTGGCTTTTAATGAACCTTCACCGCCTTTCATCTATTTCTGATAAGAACGAACAAAAAACTATTAAACAAAAGCGGAGTACAAAAATAATTCAAACAATCTGTAGGTATGATGAGATGCCATCAAAAAGGCAGGCACCACACCGTCGGCGGCGTCGTCGCACAATACCCAATAAAATGCATGAATGTGTCGCATGAACTTGCCCTAATTATTGATTTATTTACTTATGGATTTCTTTCGATAAATTAAATAAAAATAAAAATTTAAATATGACTCCTGAAGCCTGAAGAAGTTATTTAAAAAAAAACGACGAAACTTTATGTCAATTTTTCAATTCTAAATGACAAAATAATAATATGACATATTTAAAGAGAAAATTTCAAAAGTAGAACGGTAAAAGCTCATGAAAGTTATTAGCAATATGCTCATAAGTTTTCTATAGATACAATTCCAGACTATGTTTTTTAAGAGCATTAGATTTAAGAGGTAATATGTAACGTTAACATTTAAAGGTCTCCAATAAATAGATATTAAAAATTTCCAAATTCGGGAAATTTAAATCAAATCGGCACATCCGTCATGGAACATGCAACGACTTACGGCGAAAACTATTTTTTGAAGTTTTCCACAAACGTGATTAAAATTTCTACTATTTTTATTTCACACGAAAACAATACTTGACCTATAGGCTGAGTTAAAAACCATAAGGATAAAGGACGAAGGACGAAGGACGAGCATAAGAACAATAAATTTAAAAACTCAAAAACAGATGTTTTTGCATTCGTTAATTTGAGTGGTCTTTGTTAGTATCACTTATCACACGTCAGCCACGGCGCGCGGCGTGGCGGGCGCATGGTTCTGATCCTGAACATAAAAAATCCTTTAGTCCATCTGCTTCTTTATGCAGCACAGAGTACCTATATATACCTACCTCTACTTAGTCTACATCACTACATCATCACTAGCACCTGCACCACACAGCACAGCACGAGCTAAAAGGTTGTTGTATGTAGGTATGATCCTTTGCTATTTTCTTTTCCCTTATTTGCTCATTTCGAGTTTGTGGTTTTCGTTCTGAAAGGTTCTCGCGCTACCTTTGAGTGGTCTTTTTGGTTTTTCTATTTTATTTTTTTTTGGTTTGAAAAGTAAATTGCTTTATGTGGTTTGGTCATTTAATTTTGTACGAGTGTTCTAGGAAATAAAATTCAACCACTTGTTTTCTTATTAATTAAAAAAAAAAAAACATAATACTATCCTCAAGATGAATTGGGCCAGGTGATAGGATTTTAAAAAGTGATAAGTTGGGTTTTTACTTGATTTCACCTACTTTAAAATAAAGCTTATACCTAAAGGTTTTATTTTTGACAAAATAATTTTTTTTTGTCAAGGAGCTAAGGGTGCTTATAAACATGCTTCGTTGGTTTCATATTTTTGTATGAATTCATCAATTTTGGGACAGAAAAAAAACTCAAGTAGGTACTTTCTCCGTAGACGTACCTAGACCAAATAAATAAAAGACAAAGAACTTACACCAGGACCTACTAGGTACCTTTATATATGATAACCTTCAATAATCCATCTACCTTCTGTCATCTGAGACTCGATTAAGGCATTATGTTATGAAAACAAAATCTGTTCTTCCATCATGACCTTTAAAGAAGCCAAAATTGAAAAATACAAAAAAAAAAAAATAATAATAATTAATAGAATTATTTTCGAGATATTTTCAAAGGAATTCTGTTTGTCGTGGGTGTATATAATGTACCTAACTGTAAGGATTCAGTCTCTCCTAGCAAACTTTTTAATAAATGCTTTAAAAGTTTAAAATGAAAAACATTATGGGAAAAAGTTATTTAATAAAAGTTTAAAAATCGAATTGGAAGATAAAAAGATGTAGGTGTATTATTGGTGTTGAATAAAGATATAAATAATGCTTAATAGAAAGATTATTAAATTAACTGGAAAGTTATCGCTTCGATTACCTATAAAAAAAAAAACATTTTCTTGTTTGCTAGCTAGGTATCCTTGGAAGAATCCAATTTTTATTGGTTTTGATGTAAAGGGTTTTTCAACAGATACGCTTCAAAAGTAGAGCAACAGGGACAGCAAACGACGCCATATTTCTTGCAGCTCTTTTGACATTTCTCTTTAATAAAGTTTGCCATTTCATGATAAAGAGATATACGAGCCAACAACGAGTCGAAATTATTAAAATTTACTACCGAAATTCGGAGTCAGTGGCCTCAACGTTAAGAGCGCTACGTCCAATTTATGGTCGTCATAATCGTCCTAGCAGATCAACAATTGAGCGTCTAGTGGAAAAATTTGAATCCACAGACACAGTACAAAATGTTCCCGTGCCAGTGAGACAAAGAAGTGCCCGTAGTGTCGAGAATATTGCTGCCGCTGAGGCTTCAGTTGCAGAAAGCCCAAATGTGTCTCTCACACGTCGTTCTCAAGCGTTGGCCATCTCTGTGACGTTGTTGTGGCGAATTTTGCAAAAAGATCTTGGCCTACATCCTTAAGGCTTAACTACATAAGCCAAAAAGTACTTTTGTACAAAAGTAGAAATATTTTTTTTCCCGCTAGCGCAGTTGTTTTGTGAAAAAGAATATACAAATTTTTTTTTTAGATTAAAATTTAAGCTTTCTGCATCATTTTTATAAGTTTTCCAGTCAGAAAAACTATTCCCAAATGAGTTTGAAAATTTTCACTTTTGTACTTTTTCACTTTTTGGGCTTATGTAGTTAAGCCTTTACAAGAGTAAATTGACGCAAGAACTGAAGCCGCTTGACCACCAGAAGCGTCGTATGTTCGTGAATTGGGCTGAGCAACATAATGAAAATGATTCGGATTTTCATCGAAAAATCATCTTTAGCGATGAGGCTCATTTCTGGCTGAATGGCTTCGTCAATAAACAAAATATGCGGTATTGGTCAGGCAGCAATCCACACGTACTCCATGAGTCATCATTGCATCCCGAAAAAATTACGGTTTGGTGTGGTTTATGGGCCGGCGGCGTCATTGGGCCGTACTTCTTCCGTGATGATCAAGACCGGCACGTTACTGTGAATGGGGATCGCTACCGTGCAATGATAACCGAATTTTTTTGGCCTCAATTGGATAATATGGACTTGGAGGACATGTGATTCCAACAGGACGGCGCAGCACCACAAGCCACACAGCGAATGTCACAATCAATTTATTGGAAACCAAGTTTGGAGAACGTGTTATCTCACGAAATGGTCCAGTCGCTTGGCCGCCTCGGTCGTGCGATTTGACGCCTTTAGACTATTTCATGTAGGGCTACGTCAAGTCTATGGTCTATGCCAACAAGCCAGAGACGATTGGTGAACTTCGTACGAATATCGAAGGTGAAATTGCAGAAGTATCGGCCGATTTATGCTTGAAAACCGTCGAAAATTGGGTTCAGCATCTGGAATTCTGCAAGCGTGCCCGTGGTGGCCATACAAAAGAAATAGAGTTCCATACATAATGGCATCAAACGTACTTTCACAGGAATAAAGAATGTCATTGATATCCAAGACCAAGTTTTATTTAAAAAAAAACTTTTGTAGCGCTCTTATTGAAAAACCCGATAGTTACAGAAAAATTTTCTAGTTCTTTAGGTTGGCAGTTCTTCGAATGAAGGATGCAATAAGCTCGTGACGTTCGTCTGAGGCGAAAAAAAAATGCTTAAAATTATATAACCTTTAACTTTGAAAAGCGGTCTAAAAAGTTATTCGTGTAAGATACATAGGATTTAACCGGGACTATCTGCAGAAAGAAAGACTAAGCAAGGCCCAAAGCGTAAACATCTATGAAGATAATTATCAGTTTGAGGCCCAGTTTTTCAGTGGTGAAATAAACCAGAGTAAGGTAACCCTAGAAGTGAATAATCAACCCATAGTGAACTGAGGAAGCAGTTTTTCGGTGGAGAATTCATGCGAAACGACTAAACAAAATCGGTCTCGGCATCTGTTCAGTTAATCCTGAGTTTACGCACCAAATTCGATGAGTTAGTTCGGGTTTAACTTTAATCTAGCAGTGAAAAACAGGTCCTAAAAGTTAAGCTTGCAGACAAATTATTTAAACAAGCTGACTAAGAAAATGGCTAGTAAAAGCCTAACTTGAGCATTAAAGTCAAACTGTTCGTTTATTTTTAAAAAGGCTGTAAAAAAAACACTACCTTAATATTTTTCAACAATTGTTGCTTTATTGATTAAACTATCACTATGGCATATTTATTTACTCAAATTACTGCCTTGACTCGTTTGAGGGATAGAAGAAGGCCTAGGCCATCGTGTCCATAAATTTTAAATGGTTTCAAATAGAAACAACAGTTTCAAATAGCTGTTCCGATTTCATGATTGCTGAATTTAGTGTGAAATAAATCGATTGTTGGACGGCTTGTGTGACGCGTATAGTTGGCTAAAACCACTGTTTTTCTTTGTCTCGCACAAAACATCCCTCACACTTTCCATCGGATAAGTTCTTATTTCTGGGATGAGTTGTCCCGGGATGAGTTGCCCCGGTACCAGTTGGGTCATGGGATGAATGCTAAGAGATGAGTTGTCTTAGGACCATTTGTATTGGGATGACACCAAAATTTCAATTCAAAATGTACAACAAAACAATTTTCCAAAAGGAATTTAATTTTTTTTTAATATTTTTTTCCAAAACAAAAATTTCCATCTCTATATCCAGGCTCATAACCACATTTGTCCAGGTCCAGAAAACCAGAAAAATATTATATTCGAAATCACCAACATTCTTGCAATTGTAATCTGCGAGAGTTCGTATGCTGCGGGACTAAGTGCTGCGGGATTTCTTAACCATCCCCAACTTCACAAATGGATTCCCTATAAAATGACAGTTCAGTGCTCAAGTGTGTTTCATAATTAAATCTGAGGACTCTGATCATTATCATAATTACTTACAGCAGTTTTGACGTAATATTCTCTTTGATCATAGGATTTGTATATTAAAAATTATTTCAGTACTCTTTGTTCACACTTATAAATTGAAGTTCATATATGAGTATATAAATTCTATCTAACTGCTAGATTATTGTATGTTTATACTCAAAGCCGATCCCGGTAAAAGTATCACATGTCACAACTATGCCATCACAATCTCCATGTATAGATAAAAAATCAATGGTTTGGCGATGCGTATAACTTCAAAAGGATTTATTTTCTCACTAATTAAAAAAAAAAATGTCAGTGTCCTTATAAATATTACATTGAACTCTATATAATCACCATCAATACGTCAACACTTCCATATGAGATTCCTGAAGATCAGAATAAACAGATAAACAGTATTCGACAGATTTTGTATACATGTCGGATCTCTTATCACTGAGAGAGGCAAGAGACAAAAATAAAGACACAGAAAAAAAAACACACAATATATACTCACTTCAGTGATGCTATATACAGTATACACACTGTTACAAATAATAAAACATTCATCATTATTTCTCAGATCCTTGGAAATCGATATGCCATTCAGTTGTCAAGTTCACTGGTACAACACAGCAGGTGGCCTCCAATGTCATAATAAACATTATGATTTCTGATGTTTGATTGAACAATGGAAGTGTTGAAATGCACTTAAGAGATTTAACACATAGTCTTAATACGTATTTATTTAACCATTATTATTGAATTGAATAAATTGAAAAAGATCCAGCTCTGAGAAAAAAAGTAATATCCTTATGAAAATCTACATACGAAAATTAATTGAGCATCACTTTCGTGCTTACCAACTTACATATTTGTTCAGAGTTAGGGTTTCTATTTTGATCTTCTATTTTTTCACTTTCTAAATCAACATTGAAAATTCGAATCATGCAAACTAATGAGACAATGCAATAGGAATCTTTTTCAAGGCTTTGTAGTATGTATAAGATTTTATTATCAAGGCAATATATTCCCAATTTTTCTTACTGAATCCAATCGTAGGTGGCGCAGTTAAATAAACTGCTTTATATCCAGGAAGATGTGGCCCATCTGACTTAATATTTACACCCAGCAGAGACATAGTAAGGGTCGTTGCGGCATATTCTGGTCACTGTTCAATTGGAGAGCATGCAGCGAAGCTGGACATCCCTCATAAAGGTTTTTCCAAAAAGAGGTGTTATTTTGATATTCAAAGAAAAATGGCATTTTTTGAGACAAATGATCGGATGTTTATTTCATTATAAAGAGGAAGGTATGCCGTTAATAATGGAACACAACATCAGCCAAATGGCCGCCACGACCACGCTTACAGGACCATATCCTTTTCATGAAATTTTCCATAACCAAATCGCAAAGTGGCTGCCCTATGTCCTCGATAGCCTCACGAATTCCGTCTTTGAGGTCTTGAATCGACGCTGGGCTGTTGGCGTAGACCTTATCTTTCACGTGGCCCCAAAGGAAGAAGTCGCAAGGTGTTAAATCACAAGATCTCGGTGGCCAATTGTGATCACCTCTTCGAGAGATAACACGGTCCGGAAACTTTTCCCGTAAAAGATCGATGGTTTCATTGCTTGTGTGGCACGTAGCGCCGTCTTGTTGAAAGTAAACGTTGTCCAGATCAATACCATCCAATTCCGGCCATAAAAAATCATTAATCATCTCTCGATAGCGCAATCCATTGACCGCTACTGTTGCTCCAGCCTCATTTTCGAAAAAGTAAGGTCCAATGACAACGCCGGACCATAAACCGCACCAAACAGTCACGCGTTGAGGATGGAGAGGCTTTTCAAAAATAACTCTTGGGTTTTCCGAGCCCCAGATGCGACAGTTTTACTTGTTGACGTAGCCTCCGAGGTGGAAATGGGCCTCATCAGTCAAGATGATTTTTCGATGAAATTCCGGATCATTTTCATGCATTTCAAGGACCCAATCAGCAAAGACACGACGTTGTTGATGATCAGCCGGCTTGAGTTCTTGTGTTAACTGAACTTTATAAGCCTTAAGACCCAAGTCTTTATGCAAAATACGGTGTAATGACGTTTGTGGAATGCCTAATTCCAAAGAACGACGAGGAATGGACAAACTTGGGTTTTCTTCAACACTTTGGGCTACAACAGCAATATTCTCAGTTGTTCTTGAGCGACGTGCACGGGTTTTATTCTTCACATCACTAACTTGTCCCAACAGCTCGAATTTGTCCACCAATTTCTGTATTGCGGTCCGACAAGGTGCTACACGACGACCCAAAAATGTTTTAGTTTTACGAACCGTCTCTGCCAAATTTTCACCATTTTTATAGTGAATTTTAATAATTTCAATGCATTGTTGAAGCGTGTATCGTTCCATTTTTATTAATGGCGTAGTTTCTACTTGTCAAATGTCAAAAAATGACAGCTTCAAAAGTGACAGCTACCGAAATAGCGGGCTATTCAAAATAACACCTCTTATTGGAAAACCCTTTAACAAAAATTTACATAAAAACATTAAATTTCTTGTAAACTATCATCTAAGTCCGGGGTAATAAGTAATAAACTTATAATTTCCGGTGAGTATTGTGCTTTCAGATCTTTTTGGTTTCTTACAAACCTTAAGTGGATCGGATGAGACTGCTAGCATGTTAAATAGGTCTTCATTCTGTCGAATTCTTGAAACTTTGCACGTATTTTGATATCTGCATTTCTTGTAGTCTTTATTTTTGGACTCCTAGGCTTCTTCTGACAATTCTCCAAGTGGTAGTGATTGGTATTCGATGATATTTTGACTATGAACCAAAATTTTATGAAGAGTAGGTGTGAGTTGATTTTCAGGGTAATTTTGTTTCAATATCTTTGCGGTTTTTTTGGTGTACTCTCCAAATTTAACTGTATTCACTACTTCCCTGCTATTGAAAATATTAAATATTATTTTGATCCTGGTTATAACTTCTTTATTGACTAAAGTTATTCGTGCGGTTGCCTCAGAGATTTCAAAAATCTCCTTGAAGTGTTTCCATAATTGCTATATCCTAATCCTTGCTTTGGTTTATCTACATCAAGTCCAAGCTCATTTGTCCGGTTTTGATATGCAGAGATGAAGAAATGCCATTCCTCATTTTTGTGTATGAAATATAATCTCGATCTATGGACTGCGACCTTTTTATACTAATTTTGTAATAAAAGCTTTTTAATTTTGCTTCATTTTCCGGTAAATTTTCACTGGATAGTTGGTATTCACTTATTACGGCAAAAAAGAACTCTTCAAGACTCTCATCTTTCAGTTCAAACAAAATATTGTATGTTATATCCATTTTAAATAATTTTTCCTTATACAACTGCTCGTTCAAGTTTTCAATGATAATTTCATCTCAATGTTTCATATTTTTATACCATAAAACCAATTAAGGTAATCTGCTTTACCTATAAGCTTTTTAAAAAAAAATTCTAATCCAGTTAAAAACTCTTATCCATCAAACTACCTGACAGTAATTAATCATACCCGAAATCAAAAACATTCATACTTAAAAGTTTTATTAGGGCTCACAAGAAATAAGCTATAAAACCGTTTTAAAAAACTTAGGTAGGTTTTCCCTTCTAAATTACAAAACCATTTTATTTCAAACCAACACTCATACCTGCAAAACAGAGGAAAAATATTTTCCATGATTTCTTAGCTCAGCTCTATGTAACTTTATGCAGCTGAGTTTTTGGTTTCCACTCAGTGTAAAGTCGAAAAAGCGTGTTAAAATGGGTGTTTCAAAAAACATTAAATTTAGCAATTTAAAAAAAAATTATCATTTTTTTTGTCATTTCGGATTATGGAAATTAACACATATATCAAGTAAAAATAACAAAAAAAAGTTTTATTTACACCTTTTTCCTAGTTTTTACACTCAAAATTAAAACAAAAATTTAAAAACAATTGTTTTTTTCTAGGTAACCATAAAAATTTGTCAACTTTGACTCGCTCTACAAGTCAAACCACTCATACCAATGAAATAATTTTTTTGATTACTAGAGCTCCAAACATTTGTCAATTTAAAAAACGTAAAAGTTTTGCATTATAAACCCACCCGAAAAATGAATTTCGCAAGCACTTTTGCCTAAACGGACCACTGTGCGCCGATGATCCATATAGATCATCTCATGAAAATAAAACACTACGGATCTTAGTGCCAACTGTGTTGTATACCTATTTCTTTTTTCCTTACGTTTATATATTTTTCATTTATTGGTTTTCTTTTTTCTTAACACTATACAGTTCAAATGGATTCAAATTTTTCCACTAGACGCTCAATTGTTGATCTGCTAGGACGATTATGACGACCATAAATTGGACGTAGCGCTCTTAACGTTGAGGCCACTGGCCGAGTTCAACGCACATCTGAATATTCAGAATTCTGAATTTTTGAAGCTCTTGATTGGCCAGCTGTCAGAAGTCATCTGAATTTTCAGAACTTTTTCTGACAGCTGGCCAATCAAGAGCTTCAAAAATTCAGAATTCTGAATATTCAGATGTCCGTTGAACTCGGCCACTGACTCCAAATTTCGGTAGTAAATTTTAATAATTTCGACTCGTTGTTGGCTCGTATATCTTTCCATCATAAAATGGAAAACCTTACTGAAGAGAAATGTCAAAAGAGCGGCAAGAAATATGGCGTCGTTTGCTGTCCCTGTTGCTCTACTTTTGTAGCGTCCCTGTTGAAAAACCCTTTATTTTGATGATCTATATGGATTATCTTTGATAATAAAAAACGGCTATTTTCGTATAGTTGAGGAGCCCAGCAGAAAATGGAAACAGTCCTTTATGTCATCCTCGTGGTCATTATTATCAAATTGGTACTTTGTTTGGTAAAATATACTTATCATTTCAAATGAGGGTGAAAAGCTTTTACAGCTAATTTTTTAAACCGTTTATGGTATGTTTAGGGGGAGAAAAGTGTTTTGATATTTCCCTTTTCGTGACCTAAGGCCCACTTAAGAGGAGTTGAAAAGTGTTTTATTTTTTTGATTTATCTATACAGTAAAATGATTAGGCTGTCATACTGAAATTGTTTTTAGCAATTTTGGGAAAGAATAGCCCAATTTCCGTCATATAGCCCAATCTGGCAAGCCTGGTGGAAATGCTTTTCTTGATGAACTCAACAAACTTTCTGAGATGAATATCCAAGATTTGATCTCTTTCCTTAAACCGACTAAGTGGATCTAGGACAAACATCATTTTAACTGCTAAACATAATATATTCGTTGGGCTCCTAAGACCGCGCGCAGTAGGTATATCCACACATCCCTCAAATAAATCACTTTCCATCCATCACAGATCAATATGAGTTGTGATATCAAAACTGGGCGCTCCAGCCCAAATTGGGGCACTGAGGTAGTTTTTTTCGGGCCCTCATTTCGACCTACCTATCAAAACTTTAACTGGCGGCGTTTTCTATAGGTCTTTGGTCATCCAATGACAATTCTTGTGTATCTTGAGTCAAGTTAGCGAAACAATTTCGAGTTTTTGACGCAGAACTTTAGCTGATGTAGATATCTGTAAAGCATTGCCTAAAAATTAGCCTAAATTTAGACCATAAGGTTTTTAGTTTTGTGGCTTGAAAATGTTGAAATTTATGATTTTTTTTTTTAAATTATCTCGAAAACTGTCAGTTTTTTGAAAGAAACTGTAAAGAAAAAAATGGAAGCTTATTAAATTATACACGGACAAAATAAAGCCACTATTTTTCGTTAACATTTGAAGACTTTGATAAAAACGTGGGTAGAAATTTAAAATCTACAATTCTTGGCTTAAAATTTCTCCAAATAACATTTTTAGTTTCGAGAAATTTATACAAAACTGAATTCGCCTCTTCATCTCAAAAATTAAAAAATAACAGTATTTCAAATTCAAGGCACTTTTTAAAATATGTACTTAAAACCTCAAAACAAAAGTCTACACTAAAATTGATGCCATTTATTTGGGCACTCATTATTGATGCTTGATACCTTTTAAATCTTTGTAGGACACAGGTCCTGATGGTTAACAAAAATTGCTGTCTTGTCGCACTGATTTCACTTTTCGGAACGTTCTAAGCAAGAATATGTCAAAAACAAAACCCCTTAACCTTGCCGCACTCCTCCTCCCCGCCTATGCTAATTCGCCTACTTGAAAATTGTATGCGTAGACATAAATATAAACATCCACTAGCAATCATATGCCCATAATCTCTCACATCAAGCATGAAATGTTTAAAAACAAAAAAAGCGGTTCCACTTCATAACTAACATACCTAAAAAAAGTTAAAACTTCAAAAAGGATTAAAAAGAAAAACCCTACGCGCCGTTATGTTCTGTGTGCTTCGTCATTTATGCACAAAGAACGCAGAGCCATTCGTATTCGACATATGAGTATATGTACCAGCTATCCAAGTTTGAGAGTGTTCTGTGTGTTGCTCTTGAAGTGTAATTACGTTAATGCATGTTTTTCCGCACGCTAATTTTTAAAGTGGCTTCCTTAATGTGCTGCCCTTGCAATGTTATATACCATCAGAGAATCGAGACTCTGCACGAAAGGTTTAAATACAAGACAAAAAAAAACACATTCCAGGAAGATTATTCCATGACTGAACATGTAATGATTAAGCATTCGTCTGATTTAGCTTTTACAGCGAAACGCCCACAATACTTCCGCGCGCACCAGCCAGAGCTACCAGCATGAGTTTTCTAGAATGACCTCATCCATCATTTTTTTGTGTTGAGCAAATAGAAATGTGCGGGGTTTCTTTTTCCGTATGCAATTGTGGATTCCGATTCTTAACGTAACGAGTCCTTGTTTGGGGTAAAATTAAGTGCAGATGGTATTTAAATGCACTCGCTAAGGTTTTCTTCCTTTTTATAAGGTACCTTACTTCTTTCAAAAATGGCCTACTAGTGCAAAAAGGATAGATAATTATCACGTAGATGGTTTGTGCATTTGATAGATGGTTATGGTTCTTAATGCAATGCAAAGATGGCGCCTTTTGACGTTTAGGTTAGGTGTTGGTTGAGTTTCGTAACAGACATAAATACATGATTTTCGTACATAGCATAAGTTGAATAAATGCCATTTTTTCCAGTAAATTGTAACACACACCCACTTATCAAAACAAACTAAAACAGCTTTAAGTTATATGTAGAAGGTAAGTACCTACCTACAATTTAATGTTCTTGGATAAAGGATTGGGAATTTTTTTTTTATGTAGTGTTTGGTGAAGGCGATAAAAAAACTATTTAAGATTTTATTTTTATTTTTTGAAGGTACTGCCATTTGATTCAAAATGAGGTAGTTTTTATCTCATGAAATTCTAAGGCTATTCTTTATTCAGATGAAGGGACGATGCTGACTAAAGTGGTTTTATACGTTTTTTCGTAGTGACTAGATATCGAAAATAATAATGGTATAATGGTTCGTCAATGGTAATTATATTGGCCCCTATTGCGAGTGTCGTTTGATAATCGATGAACGACTTTTGTCGAAAATCAGACAACAAAAATTTAAGATATATGAAGTTTTTTTTGCATTAGATGCCATCATCAGCTGTGTTTTCACAAGTGGTTACATCCATGCATAAAGCTATCCAGAAAGCTTTGGATACAAATTTTAACGCGTCCAACGTTTTGGTACGATCGACTTTTATCGCATCGAACTTTGAACGACACTCGCAATAAGCGCCATTGTTATACGAAGAAAATGTGAAGAAAACTCAGAAGTGGAATTTTTAATATTTGCTTATTTGAAATGCTTAGAAGTTACTGACCTAAAAATTTATGAAAAAATCGATTACATTATTAACAAGATATCAGGAAATAATATCCCGAAAATAAGGCAATTTTCTGAAAAAAAATTTCCGTTTTGTAAATTTTTTGCAAAAACCTGAAACGCATGTAATATTGCAACTGAAGGTACAAAGTTTGGCCACGATGTGACGTCACGTTAAAATTAAAAAAATTCTCGTCCGTTTTGTTGGTGTTTTTGTACTTGACTTGAAGAAATATTGAAATAGAGTTTCAACAGAAGTTACTAAATATTTACAAATAATAATTCAATTTTATAACTTTAAAATGCAATTCTTTTTATCCTGTCAAAACTTCAACAAGTTTGTAAGCTTAAAATAAACAAACGCCGTCTGAATTCTTGAATAAAATATTAATTTAAGCAAGCAAAACTTGAAAAACCAGAAGACGGGTTTTTAAAATAAATAATTTTGTGAAGGGTAGTCCGACTTTGACCACCCACAGTGGAGCTGGAGCATATGAATGGCTTATGTACGGACTTTTCTTCAAATAAAATCACTCTAGCGCAACTCTATTTAAATGTATATGCATATGAGTTTTTGGCCCTTAACATATATTATATAGGTAACGAAGCTTAGAGATGACTTAAATATTTAAGTGGACTCCAAATATGAACCATACTAAAAATCAATTTAATAGTCAGTTTAACATATACAAATCAAGTCGTATTTAAAGTTTTAAGTGGCGTTTAGCCATTTTGGTTTGAATAAAAAAACATATTGGGGCGTATTCATAGTCGTTTTCTAAGCTCACGTTCTACTAAACTACAGGTTAAAATCAAATGGATCAACAAATACAGCTCCTATTTTTAACCGAATCAACTCCTTTGTTGATTCAAATATAAGTTTATTGAATTATTCAACTTCAAATATTAAAAGTCTAACCCATAGCAATAAAAATTAATCATAGAAATTAGAATTAAACTCAGGTTTAACTTATCAACAGTTTAAAAATGACTATAGGAATACGCCCCATTGGAGTTAATTTATCGTTGAGCTTAGAACTATGGAAGTTTTTTTTTTTGAAGTCAATTTTAAGTCGACAAAATTTGACCGAAATGGTGTTTCAAAAATATAAAAATTCTAAAAATTTCCACCTTTACCTATATAATTGGGCCACTGTGCAACCGCAGAATAAGGAAACCATAGATTTTGAGCTAATAGATTTTGAGCTAAGTTTCGGAAAACAAAAAAAGTTGAAAAAATGAAAAAAAAAACTAAAACTAATTCTTTTCAAAGTTTGTTTTCTGACTTCTGACAATGGCTTGACAATGCCGTTTCCAACAATATTGTCAGACAAAATTGTAAGTTTACATAGAGTTGTAAGACATTTGGTACAACTTTTTACTGACAAATCTGCCAATCGTGTCTGTACTATAAGCTTAAGTTGAACTGAAGTTAACAAAACTTCAAATGTATATATTTACCTATTATTGACAACTAATGAGTGATTTTTTAAGAGGTTTAGAACTTTTTTTTAAAAAAAAAACACAAAAAATTCGAAAAAATGAATGAAATATTTAACTGAATCGATAGTTTGAACTTTGCAATTTAATGTTTAAAGATAATTTCTTGCAAATGTTGACCGCGGCTGCGTCTCAGGTAGCCCATCCGCTGAGTCCAATTTTGGCATACTCTTTCACACATATCGGCCGGTATCTCACGAATGAATGCATGGATTTTGGCTTCCAGTACGTCAATCGAAGCGGGCTTGTCCCTATAGACATTAGCCTTGACATACCCCCACAAAAAATAATCTAATGGTGTCAAATCGCACGATCTAGGCAATTGACCGGCCCGAAACGCTCGGTAGCGTTCACCATTGACAGTAACGCTGCGATTCGCATCATCTTTGAAGAAATATGGCCCAATAATGCCGCTGGCCCATAAACCGCACCAAACAGTGGCTTTTTCGGGATGCATTGGTAGCTGTTGCAATGCTTCTGGCTGATCTTCACTCCAAATGCGGCAATTTTGCTTATTTACGTACCCATTCAACCAAAAATGAGCCTTATCGCTGAACACAATTTTTCGATAAAAAAGCGGATCCTCGGCCAGCTTTCCAAGAGCCCATTCACCAAAAATTCGGCGTTGTGGTAGGTCGGCTGGCTTTAGTTCTTGCACCAGCTGTATCTTAAAAGGCTTTACGCCCAAATCCTTCCGCAAAATTTTCCACGTAGTGCTGTAACAAAGGCCTAACTGCTGGGAACGGCGCCGAATCGACATTTCGCGGTCTTCTGTCACACTAGCTGATACGGCCGCAATATTTTCTTCACTACGCACAGTACGTAAACGTGTTGGTGGTTTAATGTCCAACAAAGTAAATTTGGTGCGAAATTTGGTCACAATCTTCCGAATAGACTGCTCAGAAGGTCGAGAATGCCGATCATAAAATGGAAGCAGCGCGCGATGAACATTTCGAACCGAGCACGAATTTTGATAGTAAAATTCAATAATTTGCAAGCGTTGTTCATTTGTAAGACGATCCATGGTTAAATTGCAAACCAAACTGAAGCTGTTTGACAGTGACACAAGGTACTAAACACACGTCAGCTGTCAAAACCAGTGTTGCCAAAACCAAACCAGTTAACTGATGAGTCGAAGTGATACCAATTTTTGTGGACTAAGCGCGTTTTCAAAAAAAAATTTAAATCACAATTTGGTTCTTAAGACTGAAATTAATTAGTCATGGGAGCCTATATTTTATCCCCCTGCCAAAAATATAGGTACATTTTGAATGTAGTTTTATGTGAGTATACAAAAATTAACAAAAAGTACAGTTTTCAACATACGCATGCATGGAAATAATATTTTTTAAACTGGAGAATTTTTTTCTATAAATTAACAAAATCAGAAATTATTTCATTAAACTACTTCTGATTTCTTTAATATATCTTAATTTATGTGAAAAAAAAATTACAAATCGTAGGAGTGATTTTAAAAATAATTAATTTTTTTAATAAAATTTTGTAAACATTTTTGAGAAAAAAAGTTTGGTAAGTCAATTTTTAATATATTATTTATTAATAAGACGTTCAAAATTGAATTTAAAAAAACATTCAACCGTTTTTGAAATAGGTACCTACCTATTATCGAATTTTCAAAAAATTATTTTGATTTGACGAAATATGCAATATTTTTATTTTTTATTTTTTTTACATATGTAGAAGCTTCTTGTACAAAATAAATTTTAATTAGTCCTATGAGAGGTATCTACTTTTAAAAACAGAAAAATTTAATAATGTTAAATCGTACCTACTAATTTTGACACAAATTTTTTTTTTTTTTAAATCGGAGAAGTCTTTTTTATGCAAAATAAGATTTTCTTTAACGGGTTTTGAACATTTGTCATATTAAAAATTGTGGCTAAAAATCTTCTAAATAATGGCAAAAATAGCTTTTTACCAAGTCTAATAAAAATCGATCTGGTCGTTTTTGAAATATGTATTGAGTTTTCCAAAATAAAAAATTTCAAACTTTTTTTAAAAATCCAAAATATTGTTACACAATATTATTAAGGATTTAGATACCTATAGTGATTTTTCATAACTTGATCAAAATCAGTTCAACCGTTTTCGAGAAAAGTGAAAATAAAAAAAAGTACCTACTTTGGGAGGTAACTGTCATTTGTCGCAACTAATTTTTTACTTAAAGGCAGCGTTTTAAATTTTACTGAATTACTTTAAATATTTTTTTAACGATTTTGAGAAAAATGAGATTTTCCTTTTGTCCAGAAAATTTAGTGCTATTTATTATTTTTGGGCCAAAAAAAAAAACTGAACAAAAATTTGTTGCGACAATGTCGAAAAAAGGCTAGGTACTAGGTTTAAAGAAAATCAACCATTCCATGTAGGTAATAGACGAACAAACAGAAGGACGTTTTTGCGAGATCCACTTTTTTCGTCTTCCCTTTAACAGTATAATATCAAGTTTGATCAAAATCTCGAGTTAGATTTGTTTTATGCAACCATAACTTGCCATATAGTACCTATACATTTATGCATATGTATGTAGCAAATAAAAATGTGAGAACTTTACTTCAGATCAAGCTGAGGGAAAATTGCCATGCCTTTTGAAATGTCAATTAAGCAGGCATATATTCAAAAAAAAAAAAAAAAATGTTGGCAAAAGATAGAAGACTAGGTACAAGCCATAAAATATATCTATCCATACCTTGATCCTGTAAAAAGCTTCAGAAAAATACAAAAAGAGTTCCATGCATTTACTCCCTCTCTCTTATAGAATATCAACTCATAAAGGCAATCTGTCAACAACAATCGAACGTTGTGAACAATATCAAGATTTCCACTGCCCCTTCCCCCTTTGCATCAATCAACATCTCACTTCTTATTAATCTTGAACCAACTCTTCCTATTATTTAAATCCAAGTATATATACATATGTAGCTCATCCAACCAAGATTGCTATAATTCCAATACTTGCAGATAGGTAATGGAATTTACCCATCACATGCAACACAGATAACGCAGAACTAAATAAAAAACAACGAACCCTCTTTTAACTTCAAGTCGGAATGGCTTGAACATAATTTTTCAATTTATCAATTGAAATGTACGTATATAGCATACCTACCAACCAATGGGTAAATGGGGGGCTTGGGTGACCGAAGATATACCTTGCTTCTGGTATTCTAGACAAAAACACACACCCCCAACTCAACCCGAATCCCCAAACACCACCACACCATACAAGTTCCCAAATAATCTTCAACTACCGACCATCAGGATGGGACTCTGATGCTTTGGACATGATGAAGATTTATCTTGGCTTCGCTTATCTATGGAAACGAATCTTATATACGGAATATCCCATGTAACTAGATATAGAATTCACCACTGCAACGGTGACTTATCCCATCTTGAGCAGCAGCAGCAGCAACTCCGGCACACCATCAGCAAATACATATTGCACATTTTATATAGATATGTATGTACGAATGTACGTGTTGTATATGTATGTATATATAAATATGTATTTCTTTCCATCAGATATTTTATTACGTGTCATAAATTTTTCACTGTGGAGCGAGGAGATTTTTTTTCTCCGTACGTGTCTTATGACACCCCCAACAATAGATAGAAAATATAATGTACACAGTTGAGTTGTACGTACTTGCTCTTTAGTAGTATTTGAATTCATTATACCTAATTGAAACTGCTTTAAATCAAAATCGTTGGAGAGGTTTTCGAGAACATATCTTCAAAATCGTTAATGAAACAGTTTTCGAGAAAAAAAGGTTTTTTGTGATCGTTACTTTCAGAACTCGGCAAAAGTGTCAATTTGCCATTTAAGGAACCTTAAAACTTTAGTATCTACGATGACGATTCTCTGAAATATTTGGGCTTTAAGTCGAGATACACGGACAGAATTGAAGGAGTTACTTGGCTAATATCGTTATTCCAAATCTTATTAAAATCCCATTTTAATGCTTATTGGAAAAACACCTAGCACAACCTTTAATGTCACAAATAAAAGCAATCTATAAAGAAAAAATAATTTTCCTCTAACCCAATAACAAGTTAAAAAAATAACATGGATATCATATACCACAATGGCTTTAAAAGAAACTATATTTCGCGCATTCAATTGTGAATATTAACACTGTCATTGATCATGATGACAACACACACACAAATAAAATAAAATAAAACGAAGAAATTACCATTTCAGTGATGAAGGATGAGTACAGTATCCATGGGCCCCAGGCCCAGCTACTTCAACTTACATTATACAGCCACACCTATCTTGTTACAAATTAATTTACTTCTGTCTCCCTTAACAAGAAGCCAATTAAATGCCTCTGTTCGTGTTCCAAATGAATCCGCAATCTCCCCCGCATATCCCGAAGTATAACCTCACATTCCCAGTATTGTGTAAAGGTTGAAGAAAAAGAACACTAGACCCAGGAATTTGTTAGGAATTCTCCCAAGTGGGCTTTTGGGTGGGTTGTTTTACCAACCGACTAACAACAGAAAAAAAAAACTAAAGAAAATTAGAACCAAAATAAGAAAATTGAAATTGAAATTCTTGCGCTAAATGAATTCTAGGCCTGCTAATGTTGAGTTATTTTTATTGAGATACAAAGTCAAGGTTGGAAAGAACTGGTATTTGGTATTTCAAAACCAATTAAATAACTTATTGGGTGTATTTTAATTTTTTTTTTTTAGTTTTATGTATAGGTGGCACGCGCAGCGGAGTCGATTGCACAAAACCATTCAATTAATTAAACTTTTAAAATTAAATTTAATTAAATTAATTTAACACATTATATAATTTTAATTAGTGTTAAAGTTTCCAGCGAAGTAAGTAGTAACTATTTTATTTTCTTTTATTTTATTTCAACGGGCTGCTTCAGCTATTTGTTCTTAAATACGGCATTTTTTTAAACTAAATTTCTATTTTGAAATGTGACAGCTGACAGTGTTCCTGAAGTCTGAGCTTTTTTAAACTTAAAAATCAAATTAAAAATGATTTATAAAAGCCATAAAATTTAAAATTGCACGAAAAATTACCATTTGAAAAGTTTCAATTTTGAACACCAAGGGAATTTTTGATGTGTAAACATCTATGCTGGCGGTAGAGTGAAAAAAAAACGTGAACGTTCGTGTGCAACGTTACGTCGTGCAAGGTTATGGTGTGCAACGTTACGATCTCCATACTAGGATGGGTGCGTTCAGTGAAAAAAATCTTAAGTTCCCCTTCAAGCAAAAACAAGTCCGTTTTGGATCCGCGCACGTTGATGTTTACACATATTAACCGTGAGTCCCGGCACTCACACAATTTTTTATTTTTGTACGCTAACGTTAGACCTTCATAATTTTCGCGGAAACTTTCCTTAAATATTTTGGTTTGCGCAAAAAATTTGCATCTAATACGCTACGAATTCAGATATTTAATTCCTTCAACAAGTCTAGTGTCCGATAGAGAAAGATACGTTAGCGTGCTGCCTGATGTATCACAGTGGTCCAAAATGAGTTTTTCGCTGCAAAAATAACTACTAAAAATTTATATCCTGACAGTTTTTACCTGACATAATTTTAAAGTTAAGAAAAAATTGTTTCTAGGGTGTTATAAAATAAATATTTTAGATCAACAGTGGGGCAAAAGAAATCGCATCATTTTTTGAGAATTCTATAAAAAAAAAACAGAAAACACGTTTAGTAGGCGTATTTAATAAAATTTAAGTAAAAATAGTGTCTACGAAGAAGAAAAAAAAAAAAAACAAAAACAATAGAAATTCGTTGTTTTTGCTATTTTTACTTGCGAATATAGGTAGGTTGGTACTATATGGCAAGTTATGAATCTGTTCAAAAAATCGAACTCGAGATTTTGATCAAACTTGACATTAGGATCATAGCGAAGACGAAAAAAGTGGGTCTCGCAAAAACGTTCGGTCTGTCTGTTCGACTACAGCGTAAACCGATGGGTCAATTTTCTTTAAACTTAATACCTAGCGTTTTTTGGACATTCCCCCCACCCTTTTTTTCTTTTTTTTTTTTAGGACCAAACCTAACAGTAGCTGGCATACAAAATTCCTTGGCCAAAAAGGAAAAACTTATTTCTCTCAAAATCGGCGCAACCAAATTTTTTTTAAGGAACTCAATAAATTTAAATAGTTATAATTTGCCGTTTAATTAAAAAAAAATGGTTCTGAAAAATGGTTATTAATGGTACCTCCCAAAGAACGATTTTTTTTTGATTTTCGCTTTTCTCGAAAACGGTTCAACTGATTCTGATAAATTTTTTTATGAAGAATTATTGACACTTCTAAATAATATTGTGTACCAAAATTTTCAAACAAATATTTTTTGGATTTTAAAAAAAAACTTTTAAATTTTTTTTTTTTGATAACTCAATACTTCAAAAACGAATCTGTCGATTTTTATTAAACTGGGTAAATAGCAGTTTTTTAACTTTATCTAGAAGGTTTTTGACAAAAATTATTCTAATACCAAAAAATAACGGTGCCTCCCATACAAATTTAAAAAAAAAAACGTTAAGAAAAATATATATTTTTTTCTCAAAAATGACTCCTATGATTTTGATAAAAATTTTTGTGTATATTTAGATTAGTACAATCTACCATTTAAAATTTTTGAATTTTATATTTTACGTTTATTAACAGTACCTCTCATAGAACGGTTTCTTTGATTTTCGACTATCTCAATATCTGATCAACCGAATAAAATAAGATTTTTTTTTTACAGAAGCTTGTAACAAATATAAATAAAAGTGCGAAGCAAAATTTTCTAAAAAAAATGATTTTTGGATTTAAAAAAAAAAATTATAAATTATTTTTTGAAAATTCAATATTTCGAAAACGGGTAGCAGATTTTTTTGGGAAGTTTAATTTTTAACTTAACATTAACAAATGCTTAAAATTGGCATACCGATTTTTTTTTCTCAAAAAAAGTTTTATATATAAAAAATTAATTATTTTTAAAACCGCTGGATAAAATATAGACTCCTATAGCTAATTTATTTCAGACTATAGAACCACAATGTGATCGAGCATAAGAGCAATAAGTTCGTGCGACCCAGTCGTGCATATTTTTTGTATATTGTAATGCATAAAATTCAATATTGAAAGTATTTTTGAGACCATTAGTCCAAATGCAATTCGCCCAGCCACGAATTGACAGTTTGGCTAATCAGTTAGATTTTGGTCGATGTTTATCAATACAAATAAAAACAGTTTCCAAAAAAGGGGGGGGGGGTGTAACTAACACACATTCGCTTGTGTCATTTTGAAAGGGTGATCTTGTTGATTTTTTTTTTTACAAAAATTAGGAATTATGAAAAATTTCGTAGAAGTGCTAACATTTTTTTTGGTTTTAAATTTCGAATCTTACCAGAGTAGCTCCTTTAAAATATGCTCCTTACATTTTTTGAAAATCGAAGTATTTTCGGTTAATACAAAAAAAACTTAATCTTCTGGTTAACAACTACTGTAGTTGTTAAACAGCCATACACCGAAAATGCATGTAGTGCATGATATTGTTTGATAATGTTATTAAATCTTTAAAAAAGAATGTGAAAAAAGTCAAAACTAAAACAAAAATTGATTCTTGTATTGTTTAAATTTTATTTTCAAAATTATTTAATACAATTTTGTTTGAATTAGTTGTAAGTACCAGATTGCAAAATTATAGTAACAAAATCGGTTCATTCATTAAAAAAGCAATGAGTACATTTTTTCAAAAATTGAAATTGCTATTTCCGTCACCTATATGAATTTTTTGCCAAAAACCTGAAACGCAGTTTTTCTATCACTTACATAGGTCACAGCTACGATGTATAATCAAAATCGTTGTACCCGTTTTTGAGAAAATTTTAAAATCCGAAATCGTTGTATGACAGCTATACCTATTATAAAAAATTATAATTTTCGTGTGAGGGAATTACATACAAAATTTTAATTTTCAAACTCAAAATTAAGAAAAAAAAATTAAAATTTTTTTTTTCAAAATTTTACGTTATTTAGTATAGTGTTTTTTAATATTCAATGCTCGTATTAATTTTTAGTCAAACACCAAAAACAGGATGCTAAAATCTCTTCTAATTCTTTAGAAAATTGGAAATAAGTACATAAGAGAAATAAAATTCCCTTGATTTGACTCCAATCTGTTGCTTAAGTTGCTCTATAAAGATTGTAAATATTTCCACTACGTAGGTAGTAAATTAGATTAAGTTATTTTCAATTTTCTTAAAAAGTACAATACATTTGAGCATCTGGTTTTCTGTTTTTGACTAAAAACTAATAAGAGCATTAAATTTTGAAAACAACATTAGTACTTAGTTACGTAAAATTTAAAAAAAAAATTAGTTTCAAATTTTTTTTTTTATTTTTTTTTTTTAAATTTTGATTTTGATTATTAATTTTTCAAAAACATTTCTCTTAAACAACTATATTTAGAAACAAAATTAAAAAAAGTGATTTATGGCTTTGGAAAAAGATATATCATAACATTGTAAGTGCAACCGTTGTTTATAAATAATTTTCCAATTCAATGTCAATGTTTTTAGAAAATTGTCCCTCCTGTCTAAATGGGGGCAATCCTATATGATTTTTTTCTTGTCTCGACCCAACCTACACGCTCTAGCTTTTTGTCAAATAATCATTTTTCAAAAATAATTACATATATACATATACATACACATCTATGTACCTAAGTAAGAACCAAAAAGTATAAATTTCACTTTAAAATAGTTTGGTGCAACTGGGCCTAGGATTCTGATATCAAAGAGTAGCTCTGTAAAAAAAAATAAATTTACCATCAGCGTCAAAAGACTTCATGTACCTAATGGTCACATTCCAATTCATATTTTGCTTACATTTTTGCTTTCCCAACATCGGGGCCAGTGCCGTATTTAAATATTTGGCGCCCGGGCCAATATATTTTGGCTCCCCATAAATTAACATACGAAAGAAAAATTTAATATTCCTTAATTCGCAAAATATATTTAACTAAATATTTATTTAATTTTTTGTTATAGGTACTTAATTTTTTTTTGCGATGCAACAATTGGTTACATGTTGGTAAAAAGAAATCGACTGAGATAGAAAAACATGCTCTTTTTCTCTATCAAATACGAGTATGAATATAAAAGTCTATAGGTACCTATTTTAAAGGCACCGAAACCTGGGTAAAAAAGTGGCTATCGCCGGCCGCCCTTCGCAGCCTGCCGTCCCAGGCCATGGCCCCAAAGGCCCTAGGCTCAATACGCCACCGATTGGGGTTGGTTATAACATTGTATCTATTCTTTATGCAAGTTTCGTATTTCATAATTTCAGGTAATAGAATAGTGTTTCGTGTTGTCCTGAAGAGCTCTTGCCTGGGAGGCCGGCATGTCGTGTGACAAAAATTTGATCAGACTACCGGAACAATGCACTCACACTCGCCCATCAATTATCACATTAGCTGAGTGCTTTTTTCTTACAAATTGAAGCCAGACGGCTAGCAATGTCGCCATCCACCAGTGCTTTATATGGTATCCTGGAGGACATCAATTAAATTGCAAATACCTAAACGAGTTGTTGAATTGATATAAGTTGTGCGGAGTAGGTGTATGGGTTCAGTGGGTTTCAGTCAGTCTTGAACTCGCCCACACCTCACCATTCATCATCATTATACCACGTGAAGAGGGCACACAAAAATAATAAAAAAATAAAATGTGGAATGAAAGAAAACAAAATTAACGAACGATAGAAATAAGAGAATCCAGTCAAAGAGGTCGTGGTCTATTTTTTTTGTATTTTTCTTTATTCACTTGAACTTTAATGTTCATCGAATATGTCGACCCGGGAATACTATCCACTCCATATAAATTTAGGTTTCTGTTAGAGGTGTGGATTTGGCGAGGACATCCATAGTGTTCCACAGCTATAGAGAGACTTGTTCGTTTGCCCCCCCACCCTGTCACATTTTAGTTATTTTTTATGAGAAAAAGTTGAACGGAAAATCGAAGGTTTATGGGTACGGAGTAAATGTGTATTTTATGGTTTCCGTTCTTGGAGAGTTAAATTAAATTAAAGTTGGACAATGGCAATGGGTGATGTGAATGTAATTCTTTAGATTAATAGTTTATTGTATTGGTGGTGGAAGGTGTAGAGTGTCAAACAAGGGCTAGGGAAGGGTTGGTTAGGTTATGGTTCATGGTTGCTTCTTTCTGATATATATCAGCTGGGGGTAATTTTAGGTCATTTTCGAGCTCTATTGATACCTATGCTATTGATTGTGATAATTATATATGTACTGTACATAATGTATTTAAAGGGTGATTTTTTAGCTGGTTTGGTTTTGGCAGCACTGGTTTTGACAGCTGACGTGTGTTTAGTACCTTGTGTCACTGTCAAACAGCTTCAGTTTGGTTTGCAATTTAACCATGGATCGTCTTACAAATGAACAACGCTTGCAAATTATTGAATTTTACTATCAAAATTCGTGCTCGGTTCGAAATGTTCATCGCGCGCTGCTTGTGTTCAGCGATGAGGCTCATTTTTGGTTGAATGGGTACGTAAATAAGCAAAATTGCCGCATTTGGAGTGAAGATCAGCCAGAAGCATTGCAACAGCTACCAATGCATCCCGAAAAAGCCACGGTTTGGTGCGGTTTATGGGCCGGCGGCATTATTGGGCCTATTTCTTCAAAGATGATGCGAATCGCAGCGTTACTGTCAATGGTGAACGCTACCGAGCGATGATAACAAACTTTTTTTTGCCCGAAATGGAAGTTCTTGACTTGCATGATATGTGGTTTCAACAAGACGGTGCCACATGCCACACAGCACGCGAAACAATGGCGCAATTGCGAGGCGAGTTTGGTGAACAGTTAATTTCACGTTTCGGGCCGGTCAATTGGCCGCCTAGATCGTGCGATTTGACACCATTAGATTATTTTGTGTGGGGGTATGTCAAGGCTAATGTCTATAGGGACAAGCCCGCTTCGATTGACGCACTGGAAGCCAACATCCATGCATTCATTCGTGAGATACCGGCCGATATGTGTGAAAGAGTATGCCAAAATTGGACTCAGCGGATGGGCTACCTGAGACGCAGCCGCGGTCAACATTTGCATGAAATTATCTTTAAACATTAAATTGCAAGGTTCAAACTATCGATTCAAATAAATATTTCATTCATTTTTTCGAATTTTTTGTGTTTTTTTTTTAAAAAAAGTTCTAAACCTCTTAAAAAATCACCCATTATATGAGCCATAACATTTAATGTCTCACGTTTTCTTATACTAAGTTGAATATATCTATTTGAACAGATGTTGCACGAAAAAATAAGTAGGAACCTACTGGGGAAAAGAGTTGTAAAGGAATTTACCAATACCAAAAGAAGAAGTTATTTATAATAAAAGTTGTTAATTAAAGTTGTTTATTATACTATCACAGCCATATCCTTGTTTACAAAATTCATGGAATCGCTTATCAATCGTTAGCTTGTGAAATATCTTGAAGAACGAAAGCTGTGGTCTCAACAGGGTTGGCCGGCGCGCTATTTCGGATGCGCCCCAACCAGACAATCTAACAACAGTTTTTTGTTTTTGTAGGTATAGGTATACGACTTACATAGCAATAACATTGCGTATTTCATGGCATTTCTTACAGAAAAGTGAAATAAATCTGTGCAATATTTCGATGGAAGTAGATATTAAATTCTAAATAATTTGGCATAGAAAATTCTCTTTGCTGTTGGAATAGAAATAACCTTATTGAGACTGTTTAATGTGGGTAATAAATAAAAAAATTACTTATGCGCCCAAGGCTCCGTTTTGACTCCAATCTTCTCCACTTTCCCATGAATTATCTCTTATCAGAATTTGTATGTCAAATCAGACTTGGTCTATTTATATCTAGACTTCCCTGCTCTTCGGATGTATGTATGTAGAATTATTGTATCGTAAGATTATCAAGAAATGGATTTAAATACTTAACGAAAGTCTACATAAATTGTTTTCCGTCGTTAAAGGGAACATAATATGCACAAAACTACAATTGCGCGCATCTTTTTGAGTTTTGCGTCTTGTTGCATTGCTATAGTTTATGTGTAAGCAAGGTAAGTAAAGGAAAGGCGGAGTAATATAAATTGGCTAGGTACCAAAATTAAATTGACTGATTCAAAGACGCTTTCGATTTGAATCTTCAGGGGGATTATGCTAAGTTGTCCGCTTAGATGTGATGTTCCAAACGCCCCGCTCTGCTCTTTTCGCATGACTTTTGGGTTCACCAGTGGAGGTTTAAAAATCATTGAATTCAAATTAATGGAAATTCAACACCTAATTCTAGAGTCATTATGATTTTAATAATTTCAAATCACCAAAGAATTAAATTCTTTATCAACTATGTAATTGGGCACCTTGCAATGGGTTGATTCTCAACCCGGAAAAATGCAAATGCTTGAATATTTCGAGAAAGGAACTAGACCTATCATACTTACCTTCCATAAAACTAAACGAGAACGCCTTAGAATTTTTAAATACCTATAGAAATCTAGGTGTAACTTTCAATAGAAACTGTACTTGAAAGGATCACATTAATTTACTGGTAGGTAAAACTTATGGGACACTCAGAGCACTATGTACCGCCCAGAAGAATTCACTCCACTTCGAACTAGAGCAATGCTGGCAAGGACCCTGGTGATACCTGCCCTTACATATGGATGCGAAATATATTACAATTACGACGCCATCATGAAAAATAAATTAAAGGTTGCCTTTAATAGTACCATTCGATATACATCTTTGGGTTAAGAAGGTATGTCCATGTTTCGCATCAGCACGAGAGCCTACTTAATATGTCGTTTGATGCTTTCATAAAATCCCGAACATTGATACTATATTTTAAAATCTATCTCCATATCTCCACGAAAAACTTAGACTGTCGGTATGAAACAGATCAACATCGGTAAATCTGCCACGGCTTTCGTGTCTGACCTCGGAAAGGCAATTTTTCATTGCTGCGTGTCGCCTCTATGGAACTCATTCCCAACCCACCTGCGAGATATTGATGACCTACACATATTTCAAAATAACCTTAAAATTTTCTTTTCGAATCAAAGCAACTAACTTATCCTAACTTTTCCTTTCTTTTCAAGCTTTATCTAGCTCGAATACAATTTTCATAAGGCTTAGGTTAGGTTAGGTTAGGTATTAAGGGGTGTGCACAGCATGAAGCCGTTGCGTACACGGGGGCCTACTGGTCCATTGTGATCCCCTGTAAAAGTAAAAATTTAGCATCGATGCCCCTCAATTCTGTTGATTAGCGTAGACTGGCTCGTTAACGAACCAGCCTGTGCTATCTATAAATTTCCTCATGCTTGCCATTGAGACCTGTGCTAGATCATCCAGTTCTCCAACGAACCTGTTTCCGAAATGACGGAGTCGGCTGGTTTGGAGGTTCGGACAGTCGCAGAGCAGGTGTTTAATGGTCTCCATTTCCTCCTCATCCTGACAGCTCCTACAAAAATCGGGTGCAAATGCCCCTATTCTGTTAGCCATTATGCCAATGGCGCAATGACCTGTTAGTACACCTATCAAGATTTTAATGTTCTTTTTACTCAGCGATAAGATATACCGAGTTTCCTTTTCATTTGTGTTAGGCCATAAACTTCTAGAGATTACACAATCGTTCCTGGATTTCCAGGAGATATTGATTTTCTCTTTTAGTTTAAGGTCTATCTTCCTCTTGAGTACCCCAATCGGGACGAGTGGTCCCCTAACTGAATGGTCGCTACTACTTGTGTCTGCTTCTGACCCTTTCCTGGCTAGTTCATCTACTATATCATTCCCTTCTATATTGCTATGTCCGGGAACCCAGCAGAGCTTTACCTGGTTAGTGTGGCAGATCTTGTTTAATTCCTTTCTACAGTTTAAAACTGCTTTTGATCTTATGGTCTCACTGGCTAAGGCTTTGATAGCAGCCTGGCTGTCCACGAAAAAAGTAATCTCCGAAGAGCTTAGCTTTTCGTGATGTGCCAATTCAGCTGCTTTTCCAATGGCAAAAATCTCGGCCTGAAAGACACTACAGTCAGCCGGGAGTGTATATGACGCTCTGATGTTGAGAGATTGGCAAAACACTCCAGCACCTGTTCCCGATTCCATTTTTGAACCATCAGTGTAGAAAGGGATACCCTGTTTACTTATAAGTGAATTGGGATCCCAACCCTGTCTTTCTGGTATGAAAATAGAAAATTTCCTATCGAAATCTAGTAAAGGGGGGATGTAATCGGTGGTCTCCCTCAGTCCTGGAATCGTGTCATATCTTTGTAAGATTGACCCGTGGCCATAAGTGCTGTGCCTCCAAAAACTCAGTTCTCTTAAGCGAATTGCAGTTTTGGCTGCCGTGCACTTTATGAACTCATCCAGAGCCGGGAGGTCCAAGATCATTTCCAATCCAGCTTGTGGTGTGGTTCTTTGAGCCCCTGTTATTCCTACACAGGCTAGTCTCTGTACCTTATTCAGGTTCTTGAGATAGCTTGATTTTTCCACCGCCTTCCACCATACAATAGAGCCATAGGTAAGAATGGGTCTGACAATCGCTGTGTACATCCATTGGATGACTTGCGGTCGCATACCCCAACGTACACCGAAGGTCTTTTTGCATGTGTAGAATGCACATAGTGCTTTTTTCATTCTTTCCTCAGTATTACGCTTCCATGTAAGCTTGGAGTCAAGGATTACTCCTAGAAATTTAGCTTCCTTAGAAGGTATTAGAGGAATGCCATTTAGTTTGGGAGGGTTGAAGCCCTCCAGTTTCCTTTTCTTCGTGAACAAAACTAGCTCTGTCTTGGTGGGGTTGACCCCGAGACCATTCTTAGTTGCCCAAGAAGATAAATCCTTTAATGCATTTTCCATAATGCTTTCGATGATGGTAAGAAACTTGCCCGATACCAAAACCACTATGTCATCTGCATATGCTACTATTTTAATGCCCTGATCTTTGAGCTTTGTGAGAATTTTGTTGACTACGAGGATCCAGAGCAGGGGTGAGATGACTCCTCCCTGTGGTGTGCCTCTTGTAACTGTTTTCTCAATAGTGCTAACTCCTATTTGAGAGTTGATAATTCTGCCATTTAACATGGTGAAGATCCAATCGACCATGACAGATTCAACCCCAACTTCAACTAAGGCAGTCTTGATCGATTCCGTTTTAACGTTATTAAACGCACCCTCGATATCAAGAAATGCTGCCAGGGTATATTCTTTATGTTCAAGACTTTTCTCTATATGTGAAACTACTTCGTGCAAAGCAGTCTCCACTGATTTACCTTTAAGGTAAGCGTGTTGGTAGTTGCACAAATTGTTTTCGTTGAGAAGTTCTCTTACATGTAGATCAATTATCCTCTCTAGTGTCTTAAGGAGAAACGAAGAGAGACTTATTGGTCTATAATCCTGAGCGGTCGAGTGAGTCGGTTTCCCTGCTTTTGGGATAAAGACTACCTTGACCTTTTTCCAGTTATTAGGGACGTATCTAAGTTTGATACAACTTATGAAGATTACCCTAAGCCACGGAGTTATTACTTTGAGAGCATTTTGAAGAAGAGCTGGAAAAATCTCGTCTGGTCCCGCTGATTTATAGGGTTTGAACGAGTTTATTGCCCAGATAATCTTCTGCTCTGTAATAACCTG
Source organism: Leucozona laternaria (assembly GCA_932273885.2). Taxonomy (NCBI): domain Eukaryota; kingdom Metazoa; phylum Arthropoda; class Insecta; order Diptera; family Syrphidae; genus Leucozona; species Leucozona laternaria. The sequence goes on from OW026368.1 coordinate 94,187,052, forward strand.
ATTTAGTTCTAAATTTGATTCTGTGTGAGTAAAATCCAGCGTGCTCGATTGCAAGCAATCAGAGCTTTCTGGGTTTTTACAACCGGGGAAATGAGTTTCCATGAAGAGTTCAAGCGTTTCTAGGCTCGAGTTCGACCATGATCCATCAGGGTGTTTTATGTACCCCGGGATCGTGGGATTAAGGGCCAGGGTTCTACGGAGCCTTGCCGCCTCGCTTGTTTTTTCAATGGATTCACAATGTTTAGCCCAAGAATCCTTTTTGGCCTTTCTTAACTCTTTGGTGTAAGTGTTAAGTGCGGCTCTATAAGACTTTAAGTCCTCTTCTAATTTACTCAGTTTAGCTTTATTGAAAAGTTTTCTAACCTCTGTTCTACGTTTCTTTAGTACACCACTCCACCAGGGTGGTTTAGTGGAGTTATTGGAACGAGATAAAGGGCAGTGTTTTTCAAAAGACATTCTCATTTTGCTGGACAAGTTTTGGACAACAGTGTCAATGGTTGAAATACTTAGACTTGTATTGTCCTCTGGTGGATCAATACAGTCTTTCAGCCATTTTTCGTACTCTGTCCAATTCGTCCTAGTTGGGTTCCTGTAAGGTTTCTTTTCATAAGGCTTAATCACCGCTGTATGTAAGATATAGCATGGCTAGCTTGGTTCATAGAAGCTCGAAAAATAAAAAAAATAATGGCTTGTATAGAACATTCGGGAGGGAAATCCATTACGAGCTTCTTCTATGAAGGCAGTTTCCTTCTTTGATGAGCTATTGGCTCCTTTGAGAGACTATTCAGATTTATAACATTATATATTATATTTTCATTTGTTTGTTTCCATAATTTATATATTTACAAGAAATTCAAAATTTAAATATTTTGATGATCGAAAATCGTGGGTCCTACATAAGCTGGCTCTTAGAAAGTAAGAAAAAGTAAAGGATTCCAGCTGAACTCTCCACTATCGATATAATACTACAGTTAAACACGCCAAATGTCTTTGTTGGAATTCAGCTCGTAACCACTTAAAATGTTTTTGTTTTTTGTTTTGCAGTGGTAGGCATCTACTGCCTATTGTTAGCAAGTGGAAAATCCTTCAAAAGGTACTCATTTTAAAGTAAAGTGCCTCTCACCATAGTCGTTACTCCTTTTTCACTCTTGTTACTCCAAATTTCCCATTTTCGATAGGAATGGAACAGTTCCGAAATTCAAACGAAAACGACATAAATATACAATTTTAGGTCTCTCCATTCCTGCCAATTAAGTTATACCTAACCACTCGCACAAAATAATGGTTATGAGAGAGTGTACGTCACTAGGTCCTGGTTGTCCCCCAATACACTCAAAAATTTAAAACTGTGGTCCAAAACCCTGCTGCACAGATAACCTTTCCTTCTTTGAGGGACAATCCATCCAGGACATTTTTGGCTACAGCGGAGAGTTTCCTCATGGATTACCTAGTCTTTATATGACATAGAGATTGAAGACTTTCTTTAAAAAGTTTTTCTTTTTGAGTGAGGGTAAGCTTTTTAAGATCTAGTTTTTCAGTGTGAGGTCATCCTAGTTTCGAATTTCAACTTGGACGGTCTTGTACTGAAAAAACTGGGTTCGTCTACTTACTTGGATGACCTTAATAAATAATAATATCGTGGTATAGATTTCTCTCATGTTAATTGATTACTGATTTTTTCAATTGTACAACCATGATGTGAAGGAGCTGTGGTTTCAACAAGACGGCGCAACATGTCACACAGCTCGTGCCACAATTGATTTATTGAAGGAAACGTAACCGCATAGTTTCACGTTACGGATCCATGAATTTGCCTCCAATATCGTGCGATTTAACGCCGCGAAACTACTTTCTGTGGGGATATAAGAAGTCGCTTGCATACGCCGATAAGCCCGAAACGATTCACCACTTGGAGGACAACATTCGCCACGTTATTGCCGATATACGGCCACAAATGTTGGAAAAAGTCATCGAAAATTAGACCTTCAGATTAGACTACGTCCGAGCCAGCCGTGTCGGTCATATTCCAGAAATCATATTTTAATTATAAAAGCAGAAGATTATCTTTCGAATAAAGTAAATTTCATGTCAGTTTAAAAAAATCATCTTTGTTTTATTCCATTTCAAAGTTCTATATCTACCTCTTAAAATAAACCCGCTTTACTTAGGAATACTTCCATCTATCTTCTCAGTCTTTATTTAAGACAATTCAAAGTGCAGTGTTTTACCTACATTAGTTATAGATAGGATAAGATAGTCAATATTCCATAATGTGGTGAATTGAAAAAAATCTTTTCAAATAATTCCAAAACAATGTACACCATTAATAGCAAGTATGAACAGAAATAGGTACACCTTTCCCTTATCCAAAAAAATCAGAATCAATTAGCCATGTGTGTGCTAATATATAATTAGGTATGACATTTATTCTAAAGTTACTTAAATAAATACTTAATTTTATTCATACTATCCTTTATCAGATTAATGTATGACCCTCTTTATCATTGACATACAACCTGCCTATACCTACCTACTTAATTTCGTTTTTCAAAACGAAAAAAGTGAAGGCAAAAGTCTATGTTTAGCACTTGGTCTCTACGGTATATAATTTCTCTTAGCACTTAACTCACCATTAAGCAATTGTTTGACAAATCATTTTTAATGTGAATATTATCCTTCAATCACTACCATCAATCACCAACATCAGTCAATATTCAATTTCACTCACATCTCTCTCCTGGGTGTCACATATACACATTTACGTATTATATTACTTTCGCATCTAAAACAATTTCCATTGCCATTCAATTCGCTTGGGGATTTTCACGCACACCACCGCACCGCACCGCCACTCCTGCCATACCTTACCTACCGCTCGTTCGTTCGCTCGCCCACCATCGAGAATATCCTAGAATATCCTATCTTATCACACCATCAGACATTATGTCTATTAAAATGTCGATGACAGAGATATATACCATCAAGGACAAGAGGGAAATCCAAAGGAGGCATTAGGTACCTATGAAGTAAGTCCTTCGGGACGGACAAGTGGTGTATATTGTTTACCCCAAGCAAAGTTGTAAACACATCTTCTTCAAAGTAGTTGTTGATAACGGTAATCTCAGTTTGGGATGACAAAGCCAACGATGTGAAATTAATTCAGTCAATATCCTTCGCAAGATGAACTAAAAAAAAAAAAACAAAAAAAAAAAATACAGGAAAGTCTTGGTTAATCGTGTGGCACTATGTTACACCTAAACCTTAAGTCCTTCAAGCCAGGAAGACCATGAAAGTCCATGTCCACACAGAAAAAGAGACAACCAGCAAAAAAAAAAAAACTTTCTGAATGTTACTGCAGCCCGCCCTGCGCTAGATGTCCTTGTGTATATCTCTTGAATTTCGCATAACATCGTGTCGTCTCGGCAAGAATTTTCAACTTTTGTCCTTCCCTCTCAAGGAGTCATTAGTGGCGCAAATAAACCTCAACCAAATCCAACACAAAAAATAATTTAAAAGATGAAAGGGACCAAAAATAGGATACACACGATAGAGGCATCAACACTGACAGTACCAGTACTATTTAGTGTGCCTGTCCTGCCTGCCTACCACACCACCGTACCGCATACCTATGGAACTTTTCAAGAGCACACAGGCAGATAGCGATGATGTCAAGTACACAATAAACCCCAGTTAGAACGAACTTTCTGCCTATTGTTGTGCGGTTGAGCTTTTGTGTTTGGATATTTGCCTTTAAGGTTCGAAACATGCTTCGTTTTTTTTTTTTTTAGATGTTTCTTTTGGGTGACAACATCAAGGAAAGTACGAGTAGTATTCTATACTTTACCCTCAAACATAGAGAAAAAAGAGCATGAAAAACCTCCTCCAGAGCTTTCTGTAGCTATGTAGGTACATCAGTATAAATCTTGAAAATTTGCAGTCTTCTTTTGATTCTTAAATACACATAAACCTAAAGAAAGATATCAAGGCGACTATAATGTATCTGAAAGATATATAACAGAGGAAAACTACACAGAGGAAGGGAGACAAAAGATAAATTAAACAATTTCCATGAATAACGAGACAATCCACTTTGTGCAAATTGTGTAATCCGTTCACTTGCGATGGCGCTGCCGCACTCTGGTTTGAAGCTTTAATCTGCCAGAATCAATTAATCCTTAAATACTATCGTACGGATGTTTAGGATACAGTATATAGGTACATTATATACTATAAGAATAAGTGAAGTTTTTTTTGTGAATGCAGAAGTTTTGTTTCTATTGTTACAAATGCTTGGTTTGTTGAATAGTAAAGGGTTTTCCAATGAGAGGTGTTATTTTGATATTCAAAGAAAAATGGCATTTTTTGAGATAAATGATTGGATGTTTATTTCATTATAAAGAGGAAGGTATGCCGTTAATAATGGAACACAACATCAGCCAAATGGCCGCCACGACCACGCTTACAGGACCATATCCTTTTCATGAAATTTTCCATAACCAAATCGCAAAGTGGCTGCCCTATGTCCTCGATAGCCTCACGAATTCTATCTTTGAGGTCTTGAATCGACGCTGGGCTGTTAGCGTAGACCTTATCTTTCACGTGGCCTCAAAGGAAGAAGTCGCAAGGTGTTAAATCACAAGATCTCGGTGGCCAATTGTGATCACCTCTTCGAGAGATAACACGGTCCGGAAACTTTTCCCGTAAAAGATGGATGGTTTCATTGCTTGTGTGGAACGTAGCGCCGTCTTGTTGAAAGTAAACGTTGTCCAGATCAATACCATCCAATTCCGGCCATAAAAAATCATTAATCATCTCTCGATAGCGCAATCCATTGACAGTAACTGTTGCTCCAGCCTCATTTTCGAAAAAGTAAGGTCCAATGGCCGGACCATAAACCGCACCAAACAGTCACGCGTTGAGGATGGAGAGGCTTTTCAACAATAACTCTTGGGTTTTCCGAGCCCCAGATGCGACAGTTTTGCTTGTTGACGTAGCCTCCGAGGTGGAAATGGGCCTCATCAGTCAAGATGACTTTTCGATGAAATTCCGGATCATTTTCATGCATTTCAAGGACCCAATCAGCAAAGACACGACGTTGTTGATGATCAGCCGGCTTGAGTTCTTGTGTTAACTGAACTTTGTAAGCCTTAAGACCCAAGTCTTTATGCAAAATACGGTGTAATGACGTTTGTGGAATGCCTAATTCCAAAGAACGACGAGGGACTTGTCCCAACAGCTCGAATTTGTCCACCAATTTCTGTATTGCGGTCCGACAAGGTGCTTCACGACGACCCAAAAATGTTTTAGTTTTACGAACCGTCTCTGCCAAATTTTCACCATTTTTATAGTGAATTTTAATAATTTCAATGCATTGTTAAAGCGTGTATCGTTCCATTTTTATTAATGGCGTAGTTTCTACTTGTCAAATGTCAAAAAATGACAGCTTTAAAAGTGACAGCTACCGAAATAGCGGGCTATTCAAAATAATACCTCTTATTGGAAAACCCTTTATATTCTCTAACTCCGTAGGTATATTGGGGACTTTGAATCTTCCAACAACAAATTTCTGGCTTATAGGGCGGTTAATCTTGGATTTTAAAAAAGGGTTAACTGAAGCATACCTACATTATTTCTTTCATAATCGCTAGGTATATGGTAGGTACGGTTATTTTTGGAGCTAAGCAAAAATTTTAGTTTTTCCTAGGAACAGAATTACGTCTGTCATCGTAATGTCAAATTTGATCAAAATATCGAGTTTGTCGACATGTTTTTTAATCACTTAGGGGAAAGTCACCTAAGATGTCCTAAATCTTTTTTTTCTAAATTTGACTAAGATCTTCATATGCTATATTCATTTCAAAGTTTTATCAATAACGCTTACTTCTTTAGCTTATCGTGTACCAATAGTTCCAATAAATACAGGATGTTTTGTAATAGACGTGTGGTCTTTAATCTGGCAATACTTTTTTTGGATTTGGTCTTTTTGACAGTTGTTACTTGATTTATGCTCAGTTTAATTTTCCATTTTATAACAAATAGACTTACTCCTGAACAACGTTTGCAAATCGTGCAAAATGAGCCCGAAACGAGATCGTTGTAGTGCACAAGCACTACCTTCCTAACTTTATATGACATTATAATTTTATCGCAGGTCATTGTCACAATAATATTGCACTAGCCAACTAGTTATATAGTATTGCACTCAGTTTTCATCTACGTCCAGTCCATTCAATAATATATTCAATGCCACTTGAGGTTTAATATTTCCAGAGCCAAATTCATTCGCCTGAGTTCACTGTCCTCTACGATGTTCATTGCTTATGCTCGAAATTTGACCTGCCTTTTTTCATTGTATTACAGCACAGATCGGCTCTGGGGAAGCGACCGACTTATTTGACATCCATTACATCGTTGTTGATCCCGATTATCACAAGAAAACTTTGTTTATGGATGAAGCTCATTTTTGGTTGAAACGGTACGTCCACAAGCAATTGTTGAGACGCCGTTAGATCCTCAAAAAGTCACTGTTTGGTGTGCTCTGAGGACAGAGGGAATTATTGGTCCATATTTCTTCAAAAATGAAGCCGGCCATAATGTGGAACGCTATAGAGCCATGATTAATGACTTTTTCGTGCTTGAATTTGATGTTGATGTGGACGACCTTTGGTTCTAACTAGACGGCGCTACATGCCATACAGCCAACGAAACAATCAATTTATTGAAAGAAACTTTTGGGAAGCGCATTATCTCGCGTCGTGGGCCTGTGGCGTGGCCTCCAAGATCGTGCGATTTAACACCGCTGGACTAATTTTTGTAGGGTTATGTGAAGTAACTTGTCTACGCAGATAAGCCCGAGATGATTACCGTCTTGGAAGAGAATATTCGGCGCGTTATTGCTGATATACGGCCCCAACTGCTGCAAAAAGTGGTCGAAAATTGGGCCTCTCGGCTGGAATTTATTCGAGCCAGCCGTGGCAGCGATTTGCCCTAAATAATTTTTAAAACATAATGGCAAACCCTCATCTTTATAATAAAGCTAAATTCTTGGCCATCATAACATTTCATTATGTGCGTTTTATTTCTTCTTGAAAACAACAGAAAACCCACACGCATACATTGAAAAGCCGATACACCCAAAACGAGTCATTGTTTGGTGCGGATTTTGGTCCAGAGGCATAATTGTGCCATTTTTCGAAAATGAGCAAGGAGTGGCCGTTACAGTCAATGGCGATCATTATCGGGCCATGTTGAACGAATTTTTGTTCACAAAAATTGAAGAGGAGGGTATTGGCAAAATTTGGTTTCAACAGGACGGCGCTACGTGCCACACAACCGAAGCTACACTCAATGTTTTGCGCCATTTTCAAAAAAAAAAAGAAGTTATTTGGCGGACCCTTTATTAAAACAATCAAGAAGTTTTTGCGTACACGTTCCAAATTCTGGTGGAATTGACATTTTCTTTTTCCATCAATTTGGACAAAATTTCAAAGAATTTTTGTACATGGGGCTTGTTGAAGGCTTTTGGACGAGCTACATAAGTAGCTTCCGACTGCGTAAGTGAGATGTTTGAGTTCCTTGACCGAAATCCTCTCAACCTGGCTGAAGGGATGCTCAATGAAGTAGTGGTAAATCTCCACAGAGCATTCTTTACGCCGCCATACGCACTTTAAAACTTCATTTTGCTGCTCGTCTCCGTAAGGTTCCTCTTGGCACTCCAAATGGTTTGGAGGCCTTCATCCAGACAATTTCCTTTTTTTGAACTGCCTTGAGTGCTTTTAACAGTGAGTCCTCCATCCAGGACTGTCTGCCAGTGGACAGTTGATATTTTCCAACTATTTTTGCTAAAACAAATATTTAAAAAACGAGTGTTTGTCTAAAATGGCACACTATAGGTATACCTACATACCATTTTAGCCAAGTGCTTAGTAGGCCATTTGACACTGAACAAACTAAAACATAATCTAGGGCAACTGATTTCGGTTAAATAACAATAAATGCTTTATACTTACGACACTGACTGCTTTCTACAAAATACAATGTTTTTTTAGGAGTTTTTAGGTTTTAAACTTTTCACAAAAATATTGTTTGTGGTCCTTTGGTGAAGTCAGGACACAGTTTGACCTGTCAAATTTCAAATAACAGCTTGAAGTTGGTAAAATTTCGTTTGTGTCGATGCTGTTTAACAAACTAAAGAACTGTATTCACAAAACATGTTAATTCTGTTCGATTCTAAATGCGCCATTTTACCCTAATGGGTCATTAAAGGCCAGTTTCCCCTACCTAATTGGAATACCCTATAAAGCATTCATTGGTCTTTATCTAGGTATCTATAATGTAAACTCGTAAAAGAAACAAATGCTTACATAACATTTCATATAACCCTTTCTATTATTCAGCTGTTAACTCAATAAACCTCATAATGTCACACCATTTTCAAAAATCACTTGATATCCTTCTACTTGGTTCCCACAAAAAAAAAAGAAGCAAATCCTTTGTCCTTTTGATAATATCAATAAACATTCAATTCTCGACTCTATTGATGTAATTATTGGTTTAAGTTTGACATTTATTATTCTATATATAAACGATTTCGGGTTTAATAGAAATCCAAATCAGTGTTTTTTTAACACGCCTCATAATTTCTTACACCCTATAATCAAGAAACACTTTAGGTACCCTCGAATTCGAATAACAATAATAAACTTAATGAAAAGCCATAACTAAGTATAGGAACTCTGCTTCCTGCTTTATAGGTACTGCCTAACGGGAAGTAATTAAAATCCCATATTTCCATTCCGCCTTCGTTTGGCTAATCAGCTTCTTGGAAGGTATATATGTAGGTTCCTTTTTGCTTCGACGGCATAAAATTGTATTATATTCCTCCTTACGGCTTCAAAGCCACAAAGCCAAAAGATTCGTTGGAAGCTTTTTTTATAACATTTTGTAGACTATGCACTGTTGTTAGCGTTTTTAATCGCACCCCGTATTAATTGCGCACTGTTGAACACTTTTTTTTTATCGCATTCCAGAGTCATCGTCAATCTCATCACATACATATACGTACAGTCATCCTCGTTCTTCGTCGGTGGCGTTTTTATGAGGGTATTAAATATGTTGTAGCTGCTCCATAATTTGTGGCAACTGGCACGATTTGATATTATAAGCCCAGCACTTTGCTCTTGTTGAGCCCGCATATATATGTACACTTCTTGCTCCTTGTATAGTTGGGACTGGGAGCGAGTATGTTGCAATAAATTAACCATTTCCAATTGTTTGTAGAAGGCACCTTTTATATTCAGGACGATGTAATTTGTACTCACCTTACATGTTAGTAGGTATACCTGACCCCGATACACTTTACGCCTTCCTTGTCACCTTCCGGCATCCTTACAAATGATGCATATACTGTGAACAGGGTGTAGCTCAGGTTCCTACTTCGATAATCTCGTATATGTATACTCGTATGATTTACTATAGGTCTTACATCTATAGAATTCTGAAGAAAGAAGTTTTAGCATTAAACATTTTTTGGAAAACTTTGAAGTAACCAGGTTAATAAGAATAGGTAAGTACAGTTTATGTTTAGTACTATTGCATTAGAGTCGGAAGTTAATGAAGAATGTATGATTTCAATTTAAATTAAAGTTTATGCTAAACGTTTTCATTTTTATAAAGGGTTTTTTTTTTAGACGAGTGGTTTTCAAGAAGAAAGAAAACGCATATAATGTAATGTTATGGCCAAGAACTTAGCTTTATATTATAAATATAAGGGTTTGCCATTATGTTTTAAAAATGATTTCGGGCAAGTGGCCGCCGCGGCTGGGTCGAATAAATTCCAGCCGAGAGGCCCAATTTTCGACAGCTCCAATTGTTGCTCGCGATGGCGGATGGACTGCTCTGCTCCACAGCAGCAATAGCGTCTTCGATGCGCACTGTACGGCCTCTCTGAGGATGCGCATTATCCACTTGAGTAAACGTGGTAAAACGATCCATGGTTGCTCGAATTTATGCGATTTTGCGATTATGTCGACCGAATATTGGACGATGCGTCGCGCAAACCTAACTATTATTTTGGTAATAAATTTTCACGATTTGCAAACACTGTTCAGGAGTAAATCTATTAATTATGAAATGGCAAACCAAACTGAGCATAAATCAAGCTACAACTGTCAAAAAGGCCAACTCCGAAAAAAGTATTGCCAGATTGAAAACCACACGTCTAAAAAAAACACCCTTTATCAATGTATTGAAAATTACAACAAAAAATACTGTTGCAAAATGGAAATATATGATTTTATATCTTCTTAATAATAAAAACATAGCACAGAGTTTATGTCCCATATCACCCTGTTGACAACAAAAAAGTATAAGCTCTTAACTTCATATAGCCTTACAAAATGTTATTAATGCATATTTATGCCCTCAACTTTCCACTAAATCTGTCTAGAAGATTAATCTCTTCTATTCGATGGGCTCTCATATTATATATATACAAACCATACCCATAAAAGGGACTCTCTAAATCGAGTGGTACCCATAAAGCTTCATTTCCTCGCTACAATATAACTATGCGGTTATACAGAGGTGGGGCCTACTACATTTGTTTACATATGTCAGCTCCTTGAAGGGTTATTCTAGTGGTAAGCCACTCGACGGAATCTCTCAATCGCCATCTTAGAGAGCTCGAAATAACACTTTGTGCAAACAATTGGAAATTTATTGGTAGTGCTCACATTTATTTGCCCCGACATTTTCATTGATTGCCACCCATTTCATTGATTCCTTTTCATAAAATATATATACCGACGAGTAAGTGGGGAAAGCTGGAAGAGAGTGAATTGCCATTTTGTCACCCTCAAACCTCAACTCAACTCAATTCAACCCAAACCAAACATTTCCTCTTACATTGGAATAACAGTGTGCAAACAAACAATTTCAAGTCGAATGAAACTATGTACATACATACATAGGGACTCTTGGGCTTAAGGGACGTTCTTGTTGTCATTGTAGTGGTAGATTTGTTATTGAACTATCAATCCTTTGAGGACGTAATATAGTGTCCTTGGATTTCTAGCTTAATCAGAAGGTGTGTACATTAATAAATACAAATGGGCCAGGAAATGTAAATATGGGCTAGTGTGTGTAGGGTAGGTATAGGAAAGTTGCCTAAAAGCCATTGACCACAGAAAGGTCAATAAACGATGGATGATGATTTTAGAAAAAAAAAATCAAAGGTGGAAAGTATTTGTATACTACTAACAAGACTTTAAAGAGTCTATAAAACATTTTGGAGAGTTTCTTATAATAAAAGAAACAACAAAACTCAAATAATCATCTTTTCGTACACAACGGAATATTGACGCATTGCGAAAAAAGTCTGGAGACTTCTCGAAATAGTCCAGTAATTTAAGATATTGACTTAGAAAAAATTGAAGAATAGCAGAATATTGGTGTATTAATTCCTTTCGATGTTCTGATGACTGCGAAGAAACTGTAAAGACTCCTTCTCCAAAGGCAACGCCTCTATTCCAAGGCGTCAATCATCTCGAGCTTATCTGTGTAGACAAGTGACTTCAAATAACCCCACAAAAAATAGTCCAGCGGTGTTAAATCGCACGATCTTGGAGGCCACGCCACAGGCCCACGACGCGAGATAATGCGCTCACCAAAATTTCCTTCAATAAATTGATTGTTTCGTTGGCTATATGGCATGTAGCGCCATCGTGTTGCAACCAAAAGTCGTACACATCAACATCCTCCAATTCAGGAACGAAAAAGTCATTAATCATGGCACTATAGCGTTCCCCATTGACTGTTACATTATGGCCGGCTTCATTTTTGAAGAAATATGGACCAATGATTCCACTGCCCATAGAGTGTAACGTATTAAATAGTAAAAGTGAATATAATGAATATGTTATTGATGTTGTTGATTGACACGTTAACAAATCGTGCCCCACGTTGGGCACCATCTGTAACGTATAAAAGCACTGAGTAAATTACTGAAATAACAAGTTGACTTGCCTAATTCCATTTAATCATCATCGACATCACCGATCGATCTCCAAAAAGGAACACCATCAATGATTAAACAATGATCAATCAAATCAAGCGACAAATTCACTATCTTTTACTAGATTCCTTTACAGAAGTGAAAGGACAAATAAAATGATCTCATTACGTCCTGAGGTCACTCTTCGCCCTTCACCTTTAAGTTGAATATACATCGATGTTATGCATATACAGTTCACCAAACACCAAAAATGACGACTCAACAGCCGAGTTATTCGTAGTTTCTCCAATCACCATATATTTCCTTTCAACCTGAGCATAATAACTCAAATGATTGTGTGACTCAAACTGACCTTTACAATTCAAACTGATTATTATAACTCAAACTGAAATCATCGATCATATCCAGAAGAGAGAACTTAGGAAAGTTATCGAGTGTATCTAGAATTCTAACTTGAGCTGAGTCTAATCAACTGTAGTTTCAGAAAAGAAACTATTATTTTTCATCTCTTTAACTTCTAGCTCCTCTTAAGGAATCTATCCCTAATCGAACTTCCACTCTTATTCCCATCCCAAAACTCTGGATGGCAAGTCCAAGCAGTGTTCAGTTAGGGTTGTCTCCACTCTACAGCCACACTGGGCCTGCTGGGTGCACGATTGCTTAGCTCGCCGGATGAGGGGAGGATCTTGCAGCCGGAATGCAGACGGTGTTACATTGTTTTACAGACCCGAGAGATCTTGATGTTTTAGACCTAAAAATATGTTAAGTTTGCTGGACCCGAAAAGACGTTGTAGTACCTTTAGATTTCTTTTTGAACAATAGAATGATTGTACCGATCATTCGTAACTTTATTTTTTGTAGTAGAACAGGAACTTGCGCGTTTATTTACTGGGGAACACCGATGTTCATGTCCCTTGAACCTACTTAACCCTATCCCAATTCTATCAGATGTACCTCCTGATAGAAACCTATGGTTTCCAATCGGTTCGGAAATTCAGAAACCCCGTGTTTGAGAGTCGCAGCTGTAATTGCTCTCTCTTGGCCTTCTTCACCCTACCCTATCAAACAAAAGTCTTACTTTGTTGATTTCCTATATGGTTTCCTATTGGCCTATATTCTTCTTTAAGGAAAACCCCTTTTTATGGGAAACGCCGATGTATTCGCTCCCTTAACCTTCTATACCCATCCCTAAGATATAACGATAACTTTCACCGTCATATTCCTATATAGATTTTCCGATGGTTAAATATTTTTGTGGAAAATCTCCCTTATTATGAAAGAGAAGTTTACAACTAAACTTCCCTTAAATTTGTTGATCCAACTCCTTTCAACCCCACAACACTTAACTTACTCAAAACTCATATCGATTCCTTTGATTCATCAGTTACGTCTCTGACAATCAAATCCAAGAATCATTCTCAAATTTCAAAAATTATTAAAAATTATCAAGTTTTTTTTTTTTTTTATTGACTAAACCTCATAAATTTTATTCCTTAAAATTTCTTAAATACTTAACTCGGTATCATTCTCCGAGTACTTAAATTTTCTTAACTTTTAAATAACTTACTATAACTATACATTCGATAATATATATCTTTTCTTTCTATCATATGCCTCCGCTCTCTCGATATATTATCCTTATCTCAAAAATTTTCTGTATACTTTTCAAAAAACGCAAAAAATATTCTCAAAATTCGTATCTAAATCGTTTTCTCAACGTCACAATTATCTTAACTTGGTTTACGACGTACTGAAAGAATCGTACTTTCAATTACGTCTCGCATAGGTTTTTCTCATATCGTTATTTAATAAATGTGGACAAAACGTTGTCTTTTGCAATAATTATTGTTGCTTATTCAAATCAAAAAAATGTTTAGCTTTGTCTTTTAAAATCGTTCTTAAAGTTTTTGTACTATCGTTATTTCCAATCAATATCGTTATTCAAAATTGTAAATCAAATATAGTTCAATTTGGTAAATCAAAAAAAGTTTCAATATATTCAAAATAAAAAAAAATATAATATATTTTCAATAAAATCACTCACCAAATCTTTCCTCGTAGAAGTGCACTCGTACTCAGATGTTTGATGTTCTGCATTCTCTATATAGTTTAATTTGTTATTAGATGAAATTCAAATTGACTTATACTCGTTCTCTTGATTGCTTTCTGTTAATATTACTCACGATTGACTTTATATTGTTAAGGCTGAAAAATTGTTAACTCCGGATTTTCAGAGGAGCGGAAGGATTCACACAATTCTCTTAAGAAAATAACCTACGCTTCTAAACTTTTCAATACCAAACAAAAAAAATAATTCCTATCGCTTTCGTTATACTGGAACTCTACTGTACTTTTGCTTCTTTCTATAACTTTTTCTATGTATCATATGTTTCAGATACTTTCATCGGCTATGACTTTAACTTTCAATAATTTTACTTTAATTTACTTCTTTTCAAAACTTTAGGTTGGTATCATATGTTTCAGATACTTTCTTCATTTAAACTTAAATTTCTTTTCAGATTTACTCTCATTTTACTTTCTTTGCAAATTTTACTTTCGTTTTTACTTTTCCGTTCTTTAAAAAAAATTTCTTTACGTGTACTGTATTATCAAAAATATCAAATTTCAACCTTTCAAAAGTAGGTATTCAAGATGTTATCCAACGATCGAGACGACTATATTGATAAACGATTCGGATTTCTTCTATCGGAAACTGAATCTATATATATATATATATACACTACAAAAATTATCTATACTTTCCACTGATTTTATCTTCTCTCAAGAACAATAACTCAATACTAATAATATGAATAAATACCAATATCCTTTCTTTTGCTTGTTATAGTTTAGTAACTTATCCTCTGTATTTTTATTAATCCTTGAAGTTTTAACACGTGGTGACAATGTGGTTTTGTCCTAGAATTACAACATGTGGTTCTTGACAGAATTCGATACACTTTCTTGACTTGGATTGCAGTTAGACGATCGATGTGTGACTCTGGACTGGAGTGTAGTCTCTTGATTCATCAACTTGACTGATTCTTGACTTTTGTATTATTAAAATGGCTTGACTGATTCTTGACTGTATTAATGTTGTTTGACTTGACTGTACGAAGAAATTGACTAACTGAACGTACTTTCAAACGAAATTGTATGGCAAGACTTTACTATAGGTCTTCGTTCTGGAACACTTTTTTGGGTGTCCGAGAACCAACGTAAGTATATATCTATGCTCAGATGTTCACTGGAACTGCGTAACGATTTTCTAGTATTACTAGTGTTTTGTTCGCAAGACAAAACATGATCTGGATGCTGGTAGGTATTGCTTTTTGTTATTTATGATTTGTTCTTTTTTGTCGCTGAATTAGATTGAATTAAATTGCACTTGATTTTAGCAATGAATGGCATTAATGATTTGCTTTTTTTAGGAATGCTTTTTAGATCTTATTTTTATCAAAATTAGGATTCAAGGTTAAAATTCTAAATTAAGATTCAAAATTAAAGATTCTAAATTAGAATCGAGGTTAAGATTCTCGTCTGGCCGCCGTATGGATTCTTGAAGTCATTTTCTATGTACAGTCGCGTCATATCTTCTTCGCCGTACCTGTAGAACATAAAAAAAAACTTAATTCTTTGGAATTCACACTGCTACCTAAATTCTTATTCTCCTTTTTTTTATAGACTTTACTTGTCTCCTGATTATACTTAATAACTCATGTAATTTACCTTATTTTCATAGGATTTTAATCCATTTTTATAAACGCCGCCATTTCCGCTTCGGCAAAAAGTTTCTTCGCTAACAAAAGCGTGTAGCTTTAACTGTTCAGCACAATAATCTAATAAAATTTATGTTATAATGTTACACGTGTTTTGTATAATATTTTCAATGACTTTAACTTACCAATATCAGTGATGTTCACTGATTAGAATTTTCAGATATCTTGTTCGATCGACGGCCAGACTAAAAAGGATTTGGTCTGCCGCTTTTTGTATCAACGAAACCTAACTAACATGGATGCCGGCTACATGGAACTATTTGGAATGGAATCCAATTGGACGGATGTGAATTAATAGACTTGTTCGACTATTAGTTTGGTATGTGAAGGTTGGTCATCCTGCATTGTAGTTTAGGGTGATTACACATTTGGTTAATGTAGTCGTATACCAGTTTGTTTTGAGTTATTCTGTTGTTTTGTTTATGTAGGTGTTTTACCGAGTGAGTTGAGGTTATAATAAAATTATTATATTCCCAATCAGACTGTTTACTAGATGTGTAGTTGACATGACTATTATATGTTGTGTGACATGACTCTATGTAGGTTTACACGTGAAGTGTAGAACTGAAGTATTTTATACTGAATTACTTATTTAATCGATTTTAAACGTTGTTCGTGTTTTTGGAAGATACACATATTGTAGCTTCGCCTATTTGATGGATTTTACCTCCTAAATCTAAGATTGCTGTTTTGGCTGGCCTGAATACTCCGCCGTTTCCCACACAACTTGTTTGTTCGACTAGTTCCTAACTAGTCTAACTAACAAGAAAAGAAACAGCTTTTGTAACTATGTCTCTTGCTACAAAAAAAAAGAGTCTCATGCAGAGCTGACGCCGGGCTACTGTATTTTTCCTCGGTTGTCTTATCTTTTTAAATCTTTCGTGTGCACGACAGATTCGATACCGTTCTTGTCTTTAACTTTATATAAATTATTGCCTATAATTTTTAGAACTGTCACTTTCCGGAATTTAGGACTAAGCTTCGCGCTCCTATGCTTGGTTGCGTCGCTAAGTACGAAGTTGCGCTTGTATAGTGTTTCTCCTACCTGAAAATTCACAATTCTACTTCTAAGATTGTAACTTGCTCTATATGACTCATGGGCTTGGTCTAACGCTGTTTTGAGGTGTGCGTGTAATATGTTCATTTTCGCTGTCTTTGGTAACCAATCTATTTCAGAGTTGTTGAGTCCATTAAGTTCTTTTAAGAGTTTATAATCGGCACCTTGCTCAATCATTCTCTGTCCGAATAACGCTTCGTAGGGTGACATGCCTAGAACAGAGTGTACCGACGTGCGTAAAGCACTGCCTATACTTGATAAATATTCGTCCCAATTATATTGTCGAGTATCGATGTAAGAGCGAATTGCAGATAAAATGGAGCGGTTTACTCGTTCACTTGCGTTCGCCTGTGGCGAGTATGCTGCTGTTTTAATATGTCTTATACCGAAATTTTCAACCATCTTACCGAACTCTTTACTAACGAATTGTGATCCGTTATCCGACAATACACTTTCTGGAACTCCGTATACTAGAAAAATGTCGTCTCTCAAAAACTTAATAACTTCAGCTGAATTTGCCTTTCTCAATGGTTTGATAAAAACAAATTTGGTTAGCTGATCTAGCGCGATTACTATAAATATATTCCCACTTCGTGATCGCGGGTAAGGTCCGAGGAAATCAACGTATACCTGTTGAAATGGTCTCTCTACTGTATACGCCTTCCCCATCTCCGTGCGCAAAATCACGTTAGGTGCTTTGGTTGTTTTACATGTTTCGCACCCATTTACAAATTGTTTCACTTGAGAAGCCATAGCTGGCCAGAAAAACTGTTGGCGGAGCCGGTAAAGTGTCTTAGCTATCCCGCCATGTGAAGCTCTCGGTGGGCAGTGAGCCTGTGAGATTAACCGTTCCGTCAGCGTCGATGGAATCCATAACTTCCAGACTTGATCGTCCAGTAGCGGATTTCCTGTACTATGCCTGATCTTCTTATAAACAAAACCTTTCGAAACTCGAAGATCAGGTAATCGTTCTTTGTTTTCCCTGATGTGCTCTACGATTTGGAGATACTCTTCCGACTTAAACGCCGAATCTTCCAATTCGATATGTAACACTTCAGTTGGATTTGTTGACATAGACCCCAGTCGGGATACCTCCGAATGTAGCCCTTCTACCTCGTAAATGCGAGATAAAGCATCTGGTACTACATTCAAAGTACCCTTCCGGTGTTCTATCCCAAAATCAAATCCTTGTAATTTGAGACTCCATCGCGCTAATCTCCCCGTTGGATCTCTCAAACTCATCAGCCACTTCAAGCTGGCGTGGTCGGTGATAACTAAAAACTTGTATCCTTCCACGTAAGGTCTAAATTTCTGAATGCCTTTCACAGCAGCTAAACACTCACGTTCGGTGACTGTATAGTTCCGTTGCGCAGCATTTAACTTTTGTGAATAGTAATAAATTGGCCTCTCCACTCCTGATTCATCCTTTTGACATAACACACAGCCGATGCCGGTGTTGGAGGCGTCACATAATATGACAAATTGCTTGTTGAAGTCAGGATTAATCAGAACAGGCGCGGAGGTCAACGCTTTCTTTATGGCATTAAAAGCTTCTAGCGCTTCTTTTCCAAACTCAAATTTGAATCCCTTTTTCAAGGTATCCGTCATAGCACTTGCTACACTAGAAAAATTTTCAATGAATCGTCTGTACCATCCCGCCATGCCGAGAAATCGACGTACTTGCCGTATTGACGTTGGTACAGGGAAGTCTATAATAGCAGATATTTTCGCAGGGTCTGCTTTCAAGCAACCCGGTCCTACCACGTATCCTAGGTATTGGAGTTCTTGGAAGCAAAATTTTGATTTTTCGACGTTGATCGTCAAACCCGCTTCCAGTAACCTGTTTGCTATTCTACGTAATATTTCCATATGTTCCTTGAAAGTTTTCGAGATGACTAGCAAGTCATCTAAATAAACAAATACTTGGTCTCGTAATTCCTGTGGGACAACCAAGTTCATAAGGTAGGTTAAACTTTGGGCAGCATTAGAGAGACCGAACGGCATCACCTTAAATTGATAGAGTGGTCTACCAGGGACGGTGAAAGCAGTCTTCTCCCGTGATCTTTGATCCAACGGTATCTGCCAGTACGCGTCTTTCAGGTCCACACTCGAGATGAAATGAGTCTCTGAAAGGCGTGCTAACAATCCCTCTATCTGAGCAATTGGATTCGCATTCTTTTTTGTCACCGAGTTTACCTTCCGAAAGTCCAAGCACATTCGGTTCTTGCCTGGTTTTCGTACCAATACGACAGGCGAACTCCATGGGCTGGAACTCTCTTCGATAACTCCTAACTCAATCATGTGGTCCAACTCCTCATACACTAGGGCTTGTACCGCCGGAGATATGGGATAATGACGCTGTTTTATTGGCGTTGCGTCACCCGTATCTATCGTATGTTCTATAAGATGAGTTCGTCCTAAGCCTCTCTCTGCAAAAGATGGAAAAAGTTTTATCGTTTCTTCCAATACTTTAGACTCTTGGTTGGATAAAACGCATCTAGCTGGATCTTTGGTTTCGGTCATAGATTCGGAATTTTTGTCTAGAGACGAAATTAAATGTGGAGCTATTTGAAACAACGCCCAAAAATCAACCCCTAAATATAGTGGTTGGGCTAGAGATGGCACGATGAACAAATCCAATTCGCAGACTTTGTCTTTGTATTGAACCGTCGTCGCAACCAATCCGATAATAGCTTGTTTCGTTCCATCTGCTGTTGAAACAGCTGACGAAAATTTCTTGTAAGGTATTTTCCTTTCCTTCAAGAACTCTAAGGCTCCTGAGCCAAGACAACTTATACTTGCTCCGGAATCTAGGAGACCGAGCCCTCTTTTTCCAAAAATTTCCACAGAAATATATGGACGAGGATCGTCCGTAGTATTTTTCAAATTCGTTGCAGATATTGCTTTATATAACTTTTTCTTGCGATTCATTCGCTTTCTTAATTCAAAAATTTTCTTAGAGCGACAAGGGAATGTTACAATTCTCCGACGAGCTTTGTAATATTGTATTTGTCGTTCCTGTAATGGTTTCTTTATTTGACAGACTTTAGTTCTTTCCATTGAGGTAGTATTCGGTATATCGATTAATTTTCTTTGATCCGGTTTTAATATAGTTACTTTAGTTGACTGAGTTTTGGGATTATCTACTTTGCCGAGTAGTTGGTCCTCACAGTTTCCCCCTTGGGTGAGAAATTGCTCTTTAGGGAGTTTTCCGAACAGATCGGACAATTCGGAGTAACAGTTTCTTCGCGACCGCATGTGAAACAAAATAGTCGTCTTCTTTTATCTGGGCAATCTCTAAAGAGATGACCCACGCCCTTACAATTCCAGCATTTAAATTCATCTTTGCTATGGAAAGCTTCCAATGAAGTACTAGGATTGTTTTGGACGTTTTCAAATGCTAGTTGATCTAGCTCATGTACTTGACGTCTAATTGTATTGTTCACATATGGCGTTTGCGGTTTGAATCGCTGGTTTTGGCTTTCGTTTCCGTTCAGGAATTTCTCTATTGTTCGGCAAACATATACCAATTCCGCGAGACTGTTTGTATTAAAGGTTATTAATAACTCTCCCATGCGTCTTTTCACATTTTGCTTCACAAGTTCCACTATTTCTTTCGCTGGTTTGGGTACTTTTAATCTGGAGTTCAACTTGATGAGGTCATCATAAAAGTCATTGAAACTTTCATTGAACGCTTGCTTTCGATCTGACATTTTCCGAGTCAACTCAGAGTCTGTCTCCAGGCTCCTATATTGCTCCAGTAGTGACATTCTAAGTGAAGTCCAAGAAGTTCTGGGGTTGTTCTTCAGATACGTCCAATACCAATCTTCGGTTGGACCGTTAACAAAATGATGAAAATTCGCTACTACTTCCTCCCAAGAAATGTTGTAACTATCTTTAATACGTTCTAACCTAAACAAAAAGTCATCCACCGACATATTCTTATTGTCAAACTTGATTCCCCACTTATGAAAATGTGGAAATCTGACGAGTGTACTGGTTGATATAGATGGTAAATTAGGTTGGTTCGATGTAGCGGGTGAATCATTTAGATTCATTTGACTCAATTGAGCCAAAACGTTGTCTACGTTGGAACCCCTAGCCATGTCAACGGGATGAACTCTATAGGTTCACTATGTTGTGTCTGGTTATGGATGGGCTGAGTATCGACTGGTCGAGGTATACTAAATTCGGTTGGACGTTCGGCCGGTGTTATGGCCTCGTGTAGATTCCTACTACTTTGTACATTTGGTTGTGTTACAGGTAAAGATCTAACGAGTGTATCTCTTACGATATTTCCTACTTGCTTTAGAATTCTCGCTTGGTTTCGAGCTAATTCTTCACATAAAAATCTATGATCTTCTGTTCGATTAAGGCCTACCGTCGCTGACACTACTTCTTGCACGTAACTTTCGAAATGGCTAGAATTGTTTCTTTCGTTGAGACTGGAACTAGCTGCAGGTGTTTGTGGCCTAGGTTCGCCATGCTCATTTAAATTATTTTCTGCGTTCTCGTTACTTCTGGAAGTTCCGAGGCCTGCATTTAAGTCGTTCGGACTATTCCTACGGCTATTGTTACTTGAATCAAGCGGCATACTGTCTCTTCGTCTATTTCTCAATGTACGTGTAGATGGAATCACAAAACGTGCTCTACCTCGTCTACTCATCTGTCTTAAAATCTATTTTTCTAAATATACTTAAATTCGTATTATAATTCACAAATAAATTCTTATCTAATCAGATTCTCATTCACTTTTGGCCTTAATTAGACTACCAAAAGAATGATCACTAAACCTAGTTAAATCTTAAATCTATTCTTAGAAATAATACTTTTTTAAATCAAAATGTATCTTAATTTTAATCTCAAAAAAAAAATATACTGCAATAATACTATTACTGACTAAATTATTTTCATCTAAACTAAAAATATGCCACCAGGCAAAATTTCTCAAAAACTAAATTAAATCTCAAAAATTATACTCAAAAATTATGTCTCAAAAACTATGTCTTAAAAATTATGTCTCAAAAACTATGTCTCAAAATCTAAACTCAAAAACTAAAATGCCACCAGGCAAACTATATTTAGCGGTATTCTTTATACTTCTGCAACAGACGTGTGTCGGGAATTATTCAACCAACCACCGGTCAAAAGGCTAAAAGAATCACCCTAAATTAGTTGAAAACTAAACTGAAATGTGCCACCAGGCAAACTAAACTAAACTTTATCTCAAAAAAAAACTATCATAAAGTGTTGGGGTTTCAAGAGTTGGATCGAGAGTTGGAATAACAACAATATCCTTCTCCCAAAAATAAATGAATGTGTTGTAAAAAGTGGAAAAAAAAACATTCGATATAACTAGCTACGTCGAAAGTGTATATCGAAATTTAAAACTATTATTGTCTTTGGTCTTTTTCCGCGAAGTTAAAAGTCAGAATTTTTCGTTCTAGGAAGAGCAAGATATTCGCCACATTGCAACAGACGTGCATCAGGAAATTGTTCAACTAACCACCGGTCAATGCATCCGAAATCTCCTACTACTTCTTCAAACAAAAAAAAACTTCTTATACAGAAACTGATGTTGTTGTTCATGAAGAACATTTTTCTCAAAGAAGTGAATCTCTAGTAACTATCTCTATACTTCTGCAACAGACGTGCGTCAGGAATTGATCACTAACCACCGGTCAAAAGGTTAAGAGAATCATCACTCTAAACTCATTTCACAAAATTCAGCGTTTAGCCTTAATGCAACAGACCACTAGTTAATTCACAACCAGTTCGGACATAAGTGCTTACTACCAAAATTTCGAGGTCGAAGAGAACATGATATCGCTCACTACAACAGACGAAGTTCTACTAATTATAAAAACTTCCGGATAATAAAGTCGACCCTGTTCCCCTCGATGGTATGCCTCGAGTGAACTTCTTCAACAAAAAGTTACTTCAAAAAAAATTTAAACAAAACTTATTTTGCTTACTTCTCTGTACTGTTCAAAAAAAATAAAAATTACTATCGTTCTATGTACTATAAAAATTTTTACGTTACGTTAATTTTCGGGCCCCACGTTGGGCGCCATCTGTAACGTATTAAATAGTAAAAGTGAATATAATGAATATGTTATTGATGTTGTTGATTGACACGTTAACAAATCGTGCCCCACGTTGGGCACCATCTGTAACGTATAAAAGCACTGAGTAAATTACTGAAATAACAAGTTGACTTGCCTAATTCCATTTAATCATCATCGACATCACCGATCGATCTCCAAAAAGGAACACCATCAATGATTAAACAATGATCAATCAAATCAAGCGACAAATTCACTATCTTTTACTAGATTCCTTTACAGAAGTGAAAGGACAAATAAAATGATCTCATTACGTCCTGAGGTCACTCTTCGCCCTTCACCTTTAAGTTGAATATACATCGATGTTATGCATATACAGTTCACCAAACACCAAAAATGACGACTCAACAGCCGAGTTATTCGTAGTTTCTCCAATCACCATATATTTCCTTTCAACCTGAGCATAATAACTCAAATGATTGTGTGACTCAAACTGACCTTTACAATTCAAACTGATTATTATAACTCAAACTGAAATCATCGATCATATCCAGAAGAGAGAACTTAGGAAAGTTATCGAGTGTATCTAGAATTCTAACTTGAGCTGAGTCTAATCAACTGTAGTTTCAGAAAAGAAACTATTATTTTTCATCTCTTTAACTTCTAGCTCCTCTTAAGGAATCTATCCCTAATCGAACTTCCACTCTTATTCCCATCCCAAAACTCTGGATGGCAAGTCCAAGCAGTGTTCAGTTAGGGTTGTCTCCACTCTACAGCCACACTGGGCCTGCTGGGTGCACGATTGCTTAGCTCGCCGGATGAGGGGAGGATCTTGCAGCCGGAATGCAGACGGTGTTACATTGTTTTACAGACCCGAGAGATCTTGATGTTTTAGACCTAAAAATATGTTAAGTTTGCTGGACCCGAAAAGACGTTGTAGTACCTTTAGATTTCTTTTTGAACAATAGAATGATTGTACCGATCATTCGTAACTTTATTTTTTGTAGTAGAACAGGAACTTGCGCGTTTATTTACTGGGGAACACCGATGTTCATGTCCCTTGAACCTACTTAACCCTATCCCAATTCTATCAGATGTACCTCCTGATAGAAACCTATGGTTTCCAATCGGTTCGGAAATTCAGAAACCCCGTGTTTGAGAGTCGCAGCTGTAATTGCTCTCTCTTGGCCTTCTTCACCCTACCCTATCAAACAAAAGTCTTACTTTGTTGATTTCCTATATGGTTTCCTATTGGCCTATATTCTTCTTTAAGGAAAACCCCTTTTTATGGGAAACGCCGATGTATTCGCTCCCTTAACCTTCTATACCCATCCCTAAGATATAACGATAACTTTCACCGTCATATTCCTATATAGATTTTCCGATGGTTAAATATTTTTGTGGAAAATCTCCCTTATTATGAAAGAGAAGTTTACAACTAAACTTCCCTTAAATTTGTTGATCCAACTCCTTTCAACCCCACAACACTTAACTTACTCAAAACTCATATCGATTCCTTTGATTCATCAGTTACGTCTCTGACAATCAAATCCAAGAATCATTCTCAAATTTCAAAAATTATTAAAAATTATCAAGTTTTTTTTTTTTTTTATTGACTAAACCTCATAAATTTTATTCCTTAAAATTTCTTAAATACTTAACTCGGTATCATTCTCCGAGTACTTAAATTTTCTTAACTTTTAAATAACTTACTATAACTATACATTCGATAATATATATCTTTTCTTTCTATCATATGCCTCCGCTCTCTCGATATATTATCCTTATCTCAAAAATTTTCTGTATACTTTTCAAAAAACGCAAAAAATATTCTCAAAATTCGTATCTAAATCGTTTTCTCAACGTCACAATTATCTTAACTTGGTTTACGACGTACTGAAAGAATCGTACTTTCAATTACGTCTCGCATAGGTTTTTCTCATATCGTTATTTAATAAATGTGGACAAAACGTTGTCTTTTGCAATAATTATTGTTGCTTATTCAAATCAAAAAAATGTTTAGCTTTGTCTTTTAAAAT
Organism: Leucozona laternaria; assembly: GCA_932273885.2. NCBI lineage: Eukaryota > Metazoa > Arthropoda > Insecta > Diptera > Syrphidae > Leucozona > Leucozona laternaria. The sequence goes on from OW026368.1 coordinate 94,212,005, forward strand.
CGTTCTTAAAGTTTTTGTACTATCGTTATTTCCAATCAATATCGTTATTCAAAATTGTAAATCAAATATAGTTCAATTTGGTAAATCAAAAAAAGTTTCAATATATTCAAAATAAAAAAAAATATAATATATTTTCAATAAAATCACTCACCAAATCTTTCCTCGTAGAAGTGCACTCGTACTCAGATGTTTGATGTTCTGCATTCTCTATATAGTTTAATTTGTTATTAGATGAAATTCAAATTGACTTATACTCGTTCTCTTGATTGCTTTCTGTTAATATTACTCACGATTGACTTTATATTGTTAAGGCTGAAAAATTGTTAACTCCGGATTTTCAGAGGAGCGGAAGGATTCACACAATTCTCTTAAGAAAATAACCTACGCTTCTAAACTTTTCAATACCAAACAAAAAAAATAATTCCTATCGCTTTCGTTATACTGGAACTCTACTGTACTTTTGCTTCTTTCTATAACTTTTTCTATGTATCATATGTTTCAGATACTTTCATCGGCTATGACTTTAACTTTCAATAATTTTACTTTAATTTACTTCTTTTCAAAACTTTAGGTTGGTATCATATGTTTCAGATACTTTCTTCATTTAAACTTAAATTTCTTTTCAGATTTACTCTCATTTTACTTTCTTTGCAAATTTTACTTTCGTTTTTACTTTTCCGTTCTTTAAAAAAAATTTCTTTACGTGTACTGTATTATCAAAAATATCAAATTTCAACCTTTCAAAAGTAGGTATTCAAGATGTTATCCAACGATCGAGACGACTATATTGATAAACGATTCGGATTTCTTCTATCGGAAACTGAATCTATATATATATATATATACACTACAAAAATTATCTATACTTTCCACTGATTTTATCTTCTCTCAAGAACAATAACTCAATACTAATAATATGAATAAATACCAATATCCTTTCTTTTGCTTGTTATAGTTTAGTAACTTATCCTCTGTATTTTTATTAATCCTTGAAGTTTTAACACGTGGTGACAATGTGGTTTTGTCCTAGAATTACAACATGTGGTTCTTGACAGAATTCGATACACTTTCTTGACTTGGATTGCAGTTAGACGATCGATGTGTGACTCTGGACTGGAGTGTAGTCTCTTGATTCATCAACTTGACTGATTCTTGACTTTTGTATTATTAAAATGGCTTGACTGATTCTTGACTGTATTAATGTTGTTTGACTTGACTGTACGAAGAAATTGACTAACTGAACGTACTTTCAAACGAAATTGTATGGCAAGACTTTACTATAGGTCTTCGTTCTGGAACACTTTTTTGGGTGTCCGAGAACCAACGTAAGTATATATCTATGCTCAGATGTTCACTGGAACTGCGTAACGATTTTCTAGTATTACTAGTGTTTTGTTCGCAAGACAAAACATGATCTGGATGCTGGTAGGTATTGCTTTTTGTTATTTATGATTTGTTCTTTTTTGTCGCTGAATTAGATTGAATTAAATTGCACTTGATTTTAGCAATGAATGGCATTAATGATTTGCTTTTTTTAGGAATGCTTTTTAGATCTTATTTTTATCAAAATTAGGATTCAAGGTTAAAATTCTAAATTAAGATTCAAAATTAAAGATTCTAAATTAGAATCGAGGTTAAGATTCTCGTCTGGCCGCCGTATGGATTCTTGAAGTCATTTTCTATGTACAGTCGCGTCATATCTTCTTCGCCGTACCTGTAGAACATAAAAAAAAACTTAATTCTTTGGAATTCACACTGCTACCTAAATTCTTATTCTCCTTTTTTTTATAGACTTTACTTGTCTCCTGATTATACTTAATAACTCATGTAATTTACCTTATTTTCATAGGATTTTAATCCATTTTTATAAACGCCGCCATTTCCGCTTCGGCAAAAAGTTTCTTCGCTAACAAAAGCGTGTAGCTTTAACTGTTCAGCACAATAATCTAATAAAATTTATGTTATAATGTTACACGTGTTTTGTATAATATTTTCAATGACTTTAACTTACCAATATCAGTGATGTTCACTGATTAGAATTTTCAGATATCTTGTTCGATCGACGGCCAGACTAAAAAGGATTTGGTCTGCCGCTTTTTGTATCAACGAAACCTAACTAACATGGATGCCGGCTACATGGAACTATTTGGAATGGAATCCAATTGGACGGATGTGAATTAATAGACTTGTTCGACTATTAGTTTGGTATGTGAAGGTTGGTCATCCTGCATTGTAGTTTAGGGTGATTACACATTTGGTTAATGTAGTCGTATACCAGTTTGTTTTGAGTTATTCTGTTGTTTTGTTTATGTAGGTGTTTTACCGAGTGAGTTGAGGTTATAATAAAATTATTATATTCCCAATCAGACTGTTTACTAGATGTGTAGTTGACATGACTATTATATGTTGTGTGACATGACTCTATGTAGGTTTACACGTGAAGTGTAGAACTGAAGTATTTTATACTGAATTACTTATTTAATCGATTTTAAACGTTGTTCGTGTTTTTGGAAGATACACATATTGTAGCTTCGCCTATTTGATGGATTTTACCTCCTAAATCTAAGATTGCTGTTTTGGCTGGCCTGAATACTCCGCCGTTTCCCACAAGAGCACACCAAACAGTGACTTTTTGAGGATGTAATGGCGTCTCAACAATGGCTTGTAGATTATGATCACTCCAAATACGACAATTTTAACGTACTTGTAAATTGTAATTGTAAAAATCGGGATCAGTGGCCATCTCGTTTTGGGCCTATCCACCATTATTATGATAATAAATTTGCACGATTTGCAAACGTTGGCCAAAAATAAGTCTATTAATCATGAAATGGTAATCCAAACTTAGCATAAATCAAGTGACAGCTGTCAAAAAGACAAACTCCGAAAAAAGTATTGCCAGATTAAAAACCTTACTTCTGAAAAAAACATTCTTTATATAAAAATGGATCGCGGTGTGTTCGGATACTTAAAACTTGAAAACGACTGGAGCAAAGTGGATACTTCCTTCTGCGTATTTGTTCGTAATCGCAACGTAAAAGTTTAAAAAAATTGAAAAGTCGAAAAAATTCTCTACCGTTCAACAGGTGACGCTGTAGCCTGTAGGCGGTTAGTAAATGGCTTTAGGGATATTCTTGTTCAACTTTTGTCGTTTGTAGGGTGAAATGGGGTCAAAATAAAATAATTGTCCAATTTTAGAAATTCTTTTTTTCTGTGAAAGGCTCTTCTTATTAAATGGCTCAAGGGATATTCTTTTTCAAATTTTGTTATTTGTAGGGTGAAATGGGCAAACATACAAAATATCAGATTTAGGAATTATTTTTTTTGTATTTGGAAGGGTTGTTTTTTAGGGAATGGGCTTAGAGATTTTTTTTCAGAAAATTTATTTATAGGGTGAAATAGTTTAAAAACTAATAGTAGCATCTGATTACAAAAAACTATTTCTATGTTACTAATTAATAAATTAACGTAATACTTAGAAGATCATGTTTCTACATATTTAGCCATTCATAAAGTGAAGTAAGTTTAAACTCATAAAGTAGTAGTTATTCAATTACAAAAATTAGCTTAAATATTAATTTATATACTTTTTTTTTGTAATTTTTATTCGAAGCTTAGGGGGGGGGGGGGGGGCAGCTAGTATACAATATATTCCCATTGTTTTTTTATTTTCAAAATAAAAACTTGAAGGATTTTTCTTCTTGTGAAGTGTACCAGCAGCGTGTAGTTCCGGACTCCTTTTTCAACCAATGACCTTTTATATTGCAATCCCATTACTCCTGATGTCTACCTTTTAATTTTCTAGAAAAAGCCACATATTTATTCCTACCTATAAGAACAACAATACTAAGAAAATAGAACTAAGATTATTTGTGATTTTTTCTTTGCAGATTACACATACAGCTTACGACTGGTGGAAGTACGGATACCAAACTACGTGGTAAATGGGTCTGATGCGCAACTTGAGTGCCTCTACGATTTGGACGGAGATGTGCTGTATTCGGTGAAATGGTACAAGGATGGGAATGAATTCTATCGATATGTGCCAAGAGATATGCCACCATCACAGTCATTCCTGCTGCCAGGTGTAATGGTTGATGTAAGTATTTTTGCATCCGGACTATATTTACGCGACGAACGACTAGTTCCATACCTACAACTCTTAGGTGGGGTGCGTGGTCCAGGAAGAATGGAAAATTTATTTTACTTCGGCTCGACTACTTGTCTCTATAGTTGGGTGAGGTTTAATGGATTTTCCAGTCAGTTTCGTTATTTTTCCTGCAATTCCTCCGTGGATATGTATCAAACCTACCGCACCTATGTATGACATCCTATCCGCATGGTTTTTGAAATTGGTGATTGATTGCGAATAACATCAGACCACATTTCTAAACGCCTAATTTTATTGATTGCATCTACCAACTCAATCATCATGAATAAATTTATTAAATTGATATTAGAATAACTACACACCTAATGTAGGTATACTTATGTACCTAGCTGTATGTTATAAATTTATAACAGACTTATGACGCGCAAGTTTTTTTTTTTTCATTTTTTGTATTTATTTTATTTTTAATAAATATTTTTCTGAACAGTTACCCAACTCTACGGACGCTATGGTGACGTTAAAGAACGTCGACTTGAAAACGACAGGTCGTATCCGCTGCGAAGTCTCAGGGGAAGCGCCATCCTTTCAAACTGTCACTGAACACGGGGATCTCGTGGTTGTATGTAAGTAAACAAAAAAGAAAGTTCGATTTTATATACCTACCTATGTACATATATATATATAAAATTCTATTGAGGTATTGAGTTCCGGTTTCTGTCATTAATCATTAACACTAAATAGAATTCTGTCAATTCCTTGTCATAAGATAAGGTTGTATATGTTGCTGCGGATATTTTTACACATACAATGTCCTTCTTTGTACATCATTTTCGAGAGAGACCTTATTCAGAAGTAAAGAAAAGAAGAAATTGTGAAAGAAAATACATAACCACCATGGGGATAATGACTTATATTTTCGTCATCATTTTATTATATTTAAGATCAGGGTAGTCGATATGTGCGGCATAATTATCGAAAATAAAATAAATCGGCGCATTTGTTTGATAGAAACGAGAGAAATCATGATACAGCTAGCTAGTTACTGAGGTACAGGGCATTGAAACAAATTTGAGTTCAGTGATTCTTGTATGCGAAAAACATTTAAATCTCTTTCTTTGGATTTACGAGGATTTGAAACAAAGGCAACGATATGTAAACTAGCTAAATATATCAGTTTATTATTTCCAAAAATATAGAAAAGCGGACAATTAATGGTAGATATAAACTGGGCTGACTTCTGAGACACATATCTAAGTGTCGTTTTCCATTAATTTTTAAAAAGGTGCGAATGTCTACAGGTTACTCTCTGCAGCAATCAAATGCATAAGTGTCAAACTTCGTCTCTAAGATCTCTGAGCCGTATTGTGTGAGCTCATATATAAAGTTTTTAACATTTCTTCTGCTAGAAAGTGTAAAATTGTGGCATCCAGAATATAAGGAATAGCTATCTAACTTCTAGAATACTATCAGCTGTTTCAACACCAATACGATTCTAAATACAACATTTTATAGCTCTAAATTAATCCACCGCGATTTCGACCTAAACATGCATCTCTTCACCCCAGATTACCCACCAAGTTTAAAAAAATAACCATAAATCTGGTGAGAAAACCACTAAACTGGCAACCCTGTCCCCAACCCATGTTATCGAAACATCATTATAAATCCAAATAAAAAGTCACCGTTTGCGCTTTATATTCTTCAAAAATTATTATGGTCAGAACGTTACAGTTAATGGTGAGCTTCAATTTAAATTTTGAAGTCGATAAAATGTGGTTGCAGCAGAAGTTCCGACACCACATTCCACACAACAACGGAGTTTTGACGAAAGATTAATTTCACGAAATAAACCAGTTAAATGGCCACTTCAATTTGACGCCATTAAATTATTCTCTCGGCATATTTAAAGTCATATGTCTACGCCGATAAACCAAAAATAATTAAGCTTTCTTGGAAGCCAACATTTGTGCCATTATAGCCGATTTACTGCGAAGAGTATGTCTGAAAATTGCAAATCAATACCCAAAATCATATTCAAACATCAATGCCATAAGATTATCTGTCAATTTCGTATCAATTTAGTATGAAATTCTCTCTGTCTTCAAGAAAACGCCCTTTAGAAAGGGGACCTCAGACACTTTGATTTAGGATTGGCTGAAGAAGGCTGTTGGCTGTTGGGTGAGGCTTGGGTCTACACGAGCCCAAAGCACCATCTAATGGCTCCTATACCTATGTATTCAAAAAAAAAAAAAAAAAAAAAAAACAAGTAAATGTGTGGAGTTAAATTTAAAAATGTATTTCTGTCCTTAATTTAAGCTCAATCAAAAGCGAGATTATTTTCCCCTTAAAACCTACATGATTGTTGCAAATAAAAAATGGCCACGATAAAAAAAAAAAGACTAAAATCTAAAACAAAGCGCTATAGTAGGTAGGTATATTCAAACAAGCATCAAATGCTGAACTCAAAAGCCAGGCCAAAACGGAGCAAACGGTTTTATGCTCAGTAGCGAAAAAACAAAAGCCCACACATTCCCATGTATACACATAACAATCAGTTGTTGTTGTTGTTGGATGTAGTTAGGGATTAAGCCGGAAAATGGATAAGGGGGGGATGTAAGTTGCATGCTTGCATATTTTTCCTTGTTGGCTCTGGTCTCAGGGTAACTACATACATATATGTAGATACATGTATGTTTGTTTAGAATCACAAAATACGATCATGGAATTTTTTTTTTGTATACCCTACTACACTCTAGAAATGGAAAAAAAAATGTTTTAATTTCAAAGAGAGTCCTCGTTGATGGATACTGAAAAATGTAGGAAATCATTTGTTGGGACCGACCGTGGGTATTTAAGGGCCAAAGGGAGCACCCACAATAGGAAAATCATATACGCTATGAACATTTGGGTAAAAAAGAAGTCATTTGACTTTTAGTTTTTTTTTATTTTCAACTGAGGGCGTTCTGTATGAGCATGCCTTATTCAAATAATTGTTGACCGGAAAATAATTTATTGGCAATAGAGAGCCGCCACCACTCTATTGCTATTCAAAAATAAATGTTCCTTTAACCGATTTTGTCCGCAAGATTCTTTGAAGATGTGGCAGGGATAGCACATAATGTACTTAGTTTTTAAGGACAATATTATACATCATGCTCGAATTAAAGAGGGTTTTATTTAGCTAAGAAAATGTTAGGCAAAATATTTACTAAAGATTTTATATTTTATTTTATACCTAAATTAAGTGGAAAAAAAATGTACTTAGCATTGAAAAACTAGACAGAGGTAATCATCATGTGGGTGAGAGGCAATAGCACAGTTGATGTCGTGCTTGACTGCTAACGCTCAGGATCCTTTTACTAATTATCCCCAGCGTTAACTGAACATATTACCCGTGGGGTTCGATGAGATAATAAATAATAGCACTGTTATTAATCCAGTGTATCAACAGAAGCTATTTTCTATATCCTTCTAAGTATATAAAGCTAGATGCATTCGAGAACAAATTTATTGCTCTTGACGAACGTGTCGAAAAAAAATTTCTAACAGTAGACGCAAAGCTCGAGAAAGTTAAAGAAAAGTTCGAAGACCGAATTCAGAGCATTACAAATGAATTGGATAAAGTAAGAAAAATGAAGGTTCGAGAAAGTTCTGGGGACTTTCCAAAGCCAAAGGAAATGCATCCACCAACTTCTTTGATGGACAAAGTTCTTGGTCGATCTACAAGAAGCAGTTTGAGGCAGCCGCAGCAACAAATGGCTGGGATGACGGAGACAAATATATAGCTCTGACCCTTGCCCTTAGAGGACTTGCTGCTGAACTATTGCAAACCATACCAGCAGACAAGAACGGCAACTTCAGTGCTCTTGTTCAGGCTATCGACAAACGTTTTGGAGATGGCCATATGCAAGAAGTTTTCCGCGTCCAACTCAATACCAGAGTCCAGAAAAGAAGAGAAAGTTTGCAGCAACTTCAAGCAGACATCGAACGGTTGGCTCATTTGACATATCCAACAGCAGGAGACGAAATTATAAGTCAGTTCGCAACAGAAGCCTTTGTCCGTGCTGTATCCGACATCAACCTACAGCGAGCAATTCGAACTGCTGGAAAACGGACGCTTCCTGAGGCATTAGCATTTGTGTTGACTATGGAAGCAGCAGAACAGGCTTCTCAAGGAGTTCATCAAGTAAGAGAAGTGGAAATTGAAGAATGCTCATGTCAAAGAATTGCATTCTAAAGAAACCAGCGAGATGGACCTGTAATAAGACCGGACACCTGCAGCGCCAGTGCAGACAGCCACCGAGAAGAGCTGCAAGTCAACATTGTGGAAGCAGAAATAATACTCCAGAACAAAGAAACAATAACACCAACACTCCTGCTCAAATTGTTTCCCAGTCGGGAAAAGACTAAGAACTAACTTCGAGGGGCAGAAGCTGGTTTCTGGTATCGACGGCCCCAGAACCACCATCCAAGTCTCGCAGACTAAACGAGACAACAAAAGTCTGACAGTGGAGGCAACCTTAAACAACAAGAAACACGTGGCTACAATTGACACCGGTGCCACAGTCTCCATTCTACGAAGGGACTTGGTCAAGTTGACATGGCTACATAACACCAATAGCTATCGTCTGAAAACGGCAACAGGAGAAGCAGCAAAAGTGTACGGAGAAGTTCGTCTTCCGATCTGTTTGGCAGAGCTGGAGTTTACGCACGTGTTTCTGGTAGCAGACATATATGACGAGTGCATCATCGGAATTGACTTCATGAGAGAACATGGAGTAATCCTGGATATCGGTAAGCAAGCTCTTAAGTACAAAAATGTAGAGATTCCAATGGTTTATGGTGATGAAAAGTCATCAACTCTAAGAACTGTCATCAAAGAATATATAAGCTTGCCTCCTTCTTCAGAAGTGTTGGTTTGGACAAAAATAAAGGGTGATTTGGGTAATCCTCGGTACCTGATGGTGGAACCAGCCACTGAGCAATGTTCCCAAAACATCATCGTAGGGAAAGCTCGCGTGTCACCAAAGAACAACATGGTGCCTGTACGGATACTCAACATCAAACCGTACGAAATTAAGCTCAGGAAAGGAGAAGTAGTTGGACAATGTGAATCTGTATCCGCGATAACCAAGATCAACGAAGTGGATACACAGAAGTGTGTGAACTCCAAAAAGTTAAATTCAGAAATTCTAAAGTCATCCGATCTTAGTAAACATCAGCTTAATGTCACTAGAAGCCTTCTTCACGAGTATGCTGATATTTTCTCTTCACCCAATAGGCAATATGGTAGAACACAACTGGTGCAGCATCAAATCGACACAGGAGATGCAAGACCGATTGGCCAAACAAGCCGAAGTTGTATAAGGCGTCCGCTGGATATTTCCCAAGGGGGCGCAAACACAATATTTTGATAACATTTTTAAGGTGATGTTATATTTCACTGAAAATTGACTTAATTTTGTTTGTGGTACTCACCTTTTTTCTTTTAATGTACTGAAAGATCGCTCTTCTGTAAATGCAGGGACGGGAATGAAAAGTCCTACATAGATAAAGATGGTGCTGCGAAAACCTATACAATTTTTCCTCATTTTTCAACACATCACATGTATTGGTATATATTGAATTTGGTCAGAATTCATCTTATTGTGGACTAGGCAGAAAAATTATCCAGAAAGGAACAATCAAATTGAGATCGGATGAGACCATGCTTTGCATATTTTTAGGAGATAACTTAAATATGACTTATGCGGATTTATTTTCTTCTGAAAACCGCTCTTTAAGGGACATTTGAGAATCCAAGTAAGGAATGAAAATTGATGTTCTAAGATAATTTTCGGGTGAAGATGAAAATTGGATCGGTGAGTTTGTTTCTTTCGGGCAATTTTCGGGCAACTCAATTTAATACACCTGATTCACTCAAACATTTTTCTATTGTTTCCCAAAAGCGTTTTGAAGGAATTCTCAGCATTCTCCTGATCTTCTTCAAAATGCTTGTATATGATTTGATCTTTTACACTTAATAAATTCTAGTCAAGTCTATGTAAAATTTTTGCGACTAGTTCAAGTATCGACGAATAATGAGCCATTATGAACAAGTGGACTAAAAAAGTCGAATTCGAACACGAACACGAATAAAGTTGAAGGGCTCGTTCTTTTAACACGGTTTCCCTCATTACCCAGCTTTTGCAGTGCTTCCATTACAATTACTGTTCCCTGAGTACTCGTAGACTTTTGTATTTTGCTGTCCATCTTGTTTTACGGAACAGGGGGATGCTGGGAATATATTTTCTTCACAAAAAACTGTCCGGGAATAAAGTAAATATTTCTTTTAGGACACTTCATTTACATCATTTATCTTTATCACTAAAATTAATTTGTGGGCGTTTCGATTCAAATCTTGTTTTCTTTTCCATACCCAACTAAATTTTTCAATATTTTTTCCTATGACTTAAAAGTATGGAGTTAAAGAGTTTCAACAATTTTTCAACATGAAATAAAAATTAAATCCATTTTTATGATAAGTCGGCAAAATGATCAAATTCAGGTATTTATTCGACCAAGGTCCAAATTCATAGGGGGGAAAGGTATGGAATTTAACGAAAAAAGTGAAAAAATGACCAATAAGTCAAAATCCCCTATTAAGAACTGAGAAAATGTTTTTAGACAAAAGTCGTAGCTCAGAGCCAGGGGAGGGCAAGTACCGCCATTGCCCCCCCATGCGGGCGCCTATGTTCTATGTTTTCCTTATTGTAATGAATGTAAATATGCAACGGAAATTGCAACTCCGCCCCTTTAAGTATACTAAATGGAAACATAATAAATCAATATCAATCTTTTTCAAGAAACCTGTGATTCCCAAACAAGCGGCTATCTAATGATTTTGCTCTTCTAACCACCATTAGCAAAAAAAAAAGTAAAACCGATACCTATAGGAATATTAAGGTGCGTGAGGATGGCGCCACCACAAACGAAATTCAAAAATTAAATGACATAGGAAATAGGACCTAATTAGGTGCTAGCTAAGTGCTGCATTTTTGGCTGAGCACTTATTTTCCCTCCCCCTCAAACTTGTAACGGTGCTAACTTGAAGTCAAAATAGTGCCACCAGCCGCCACAAAAAAAAATGTAATAATCTGAATATGCAGGAATTAGGACCTAATTATAGGTGCTAATTTAGTGCGTTATATTAGTTGAAGTGCTTTAGGATTTGACCTCCAAATGCACTTGAATAAATTCATATTGCAGCACTAAATTACATCATAATTCCTGCCTCATTTGATTTTTTTTATTTCGTTTGTGGTGGCTTCATCTTGACGCACCTGGAATATTTCGAACAATAGCCATACGTATGTATTTTTTTTTGCTCGGGCTTCTATAGATGTCATATAATGGGTGATTTTTTAAGAGGTTTAGAACTTTTTTTTTAAAAAAAAACAAAAAATTCGAAAAAATGAATGAAATATTTATTTGAATCGATAGGTTGAACCTTGCAATTTAATGTTTAAAGATAATTTCATGCAAATGTTGACCGCGGCTGCGTCTCAGGTAGCCCATCCGCTGAGTCCAATTTTGGCATACTCTTTCACACATATCGGCCGGTATCTCACGAATGAATGCATGGATGTTGGCTTCCAGTGCGTTAATCGAAGCGGGCTTGTCCCTATAGACATTAGCCTTGACATACCCCCACACAAAATAATCTAATGGTGTCAAATCGCACGATCTAGGCGGCCAATTGACCGGCCCGAAACGTGAAATTAACTGTTCACCAAACTCGCCTCGCAATTGCGCCATTGTTTCGCGTGCTGTGTGGCATGTGGCACCGTCTTGTTGAAACCACATATCATGCAAGTCAAGAACTTCCATTTCGGGCAAAAAAAAGTTTGTTATCATCGCTCGGTAGCGTTCACCATTGACAGTAACGCTGCGATTCGCATCATCTTTGAAGAAATAGGCCCAATAATGCCGCCGGCCCATAAACCGCACCAAACCGTGGCTTTTTCGGGATGCATTGGTAGCTGTTGCAATGCTTCTGGCTGATCTTCACTCCAAATGCGGCAATTTTGCTTATTTACGTACCCATTCAACCAAAAATGAGCCTCATCGCTGAACACAAGCAGCGCGCGATGAACATTTCGAACCGAGCACGAATTTTGATAGTAAAATTCAATAACTTGCAAGCGTTGTTCATTTGTAAGACGATCCATGGTTAAATTGCAAACCAAACTGAAGCTGTTTGACAGTGACACAAGGTACTAAACACACGTCAGCTGTCAAAACCAGTGTTGCCAAAACCAAACCAGCTTAAAAATCACCCTTTAATATGAAGGCATGAAAAAATTATATATATTATATTTATGTTTATGTTTTTAATTAAATTTTTTTTAATTCTACATGCGACACCTAATCCCTTCGGGTAGTGTTGTTAAATTCAACTTTAAACTCATATTTCATTCTTAATACCAAAATCATCTATTAATTTTTTTTTTATAATCCATAGATCTTCCTGACAAAGGACCCGTGATGACTGGTGGTCGACCACGTTATCAAGTTGGAGATTGGGTGCGGATAAATTGTACATCAGGACGTTCGAAGCCATCCGTTCAGTTGACATGGTTTGTCAATGGTGAACAAGCTGAACCATCAATGGTTAGAGGCTATGAAAAAATATTTTCCGGTCGCGAAGCACTGGAAACTTCAATACTAGGGCTGCAGTTTCGAGTTGAACAGCATCACTTTCGAAATGGTGACATGAAATTAAAGGTATATTGTAACATATACTTACCTTATTATCGCGTGAATTCAATTAAATAACACTTTTGATGATGGATGAAAATACAATGTCAGGATGAAAAAAGTCACAAATTTCTTACGGTCGATAAAAATAATAAAAAAAGTATGAAATGATATATATGGAGATTTTCTCAACGCAAATCCATTGCAGTACACACATTTTTTCAAAATTAATATATTTTTACACCGCTGGCGCTGCATCGCACTGGTGAAAATCGAACATTATAAAAACCCTAAGCAAACAAAAAATAAAGCATTTGGATTTTTTTCAACACATATCGATTGCCGTACTTTTTTTCAAAATCGATTAATTTTTAGGGCGCTCGCTGGCTAAAATTCCAATTTTGTGCATTCTTTTATTTGATACTTCTGACTTTTTTCATTGTATCTTTTTTTATTGTCAGACAAAAAATAAAAACAAAATATGATACATTGAGATTTTGTCAAAAAAAAAAAATCGATTTTGTGCTTTTTTTTAAATCGAATTACATTTACAGGCGGTGCTAGTGAGATTCCAAATTTTGTAATATTTTTTTTTATTTGTGATATGTGACTATTTTTGTAGTAAAATTATTGTTACGGTCACTAAAAAAAAAAAAAATAAATATGATTGTTCGATATTTTGTCAAAACAAATCGATTGTAGTACCTATATACCTTTTTTTTTTAAATCGATAATTTTCTGATTGCACTGATGAAAATCCAACATTTTATTTTTTTTTTTTTGACGACACTTCTGATATCTTTCATCGTATCTTTTTTTACGGTTAGAGAAAAAAATATAAAATTCTTAATCGATATGTTGTTGTTAACACTAATCGATTGTAGTATTTTATTTTCAAAATCGATTAATTTTTACGGCGCTGTTGGATATCCAACAATTCTTAAATTGTTTTTATTCGACATTTCTTACCATTTTCAGCATAACTTTTTTGTTACGAGCAATAAAAAAATAAACTGGTATATCGATATTTTTTCAAGGTTAATTGGCTGCCATACTTTTCCCTAAAATCGATTTATTTTTACGGTTTTCTTTAGAGTTTCTTATTCCGGATTTGTGACTTTTTTGTCGTAATATTTATGCTACGGTCAATATAAAGAAACAAAATATCGAAATATCGATGAACGAACTTTTTTACAAAATTGTTTTCATTAAAATTGCAGTGTGTAGCCCGTTTGTCAACAATCTACTGGCGCAGCAATGAAGAATCCGTTGAAGGTGATCGCCCCCAAAAAGCACCCGTACTCGAATCACGTGAAACTGTATATGCCAGCAATTCAAGAATGGATCCAGTCCAAGGTATGTCATTCCGGGAATTATTTGTTACAAAACTTTTATCGTTTTTCATTCAACCAAATGCAGCCAGTACGGACAAATGCTTGCCAAGTTTAGTTATCACACTCACGTTGTTATCATGTGCGCTTAGCTTAACACCATATCAACGAATTCATATATCTTTCACAACAACGTTATCCAAAAGATAGCTTCATTAAATTTCATTATTTAAATTAGATATATATATTATGTATGTAAAGTATATTGTAGGATTAGGTATACACGGAAAGAAAAAATTTAAAAGCACACTCAAATGTTTTAATTTATTCCTAAAATTTATTATGATCACTTCTTCAAAAAAAAAAAAAAAATATTAATTATTAAGTGTAATTTCTTAAAATTAATTTTTTTTTTTAAATTTCAAATTTGTAAGATAAAAATACATATATTAATTTGGCCAACGATATAAAGAAAGAGAATTCAAGGCAATTTCATTGCTGCTGAATAAAAATGATACCAAAAATGCATTTGTAAAATTAAAAAAAATAAATATATTTACATACATAGATTTAAAAAAAAGAAATTGTGAAAAAATTTAAGCTTATATAGATTTTATGTAAAGTGTTAGTATAGTATGGCTAGAATCTTGTACATTGTCATTATTTTATGTTAAATGCACATAAAAATTAGAAAAGTATTTTTTTAACGGAAGTGACTCTAGAAATGCCAATTATAACAGTTTAAGTTTATAACACTAGGTACTGTTTATGTGGCTTCCGCTGGTGGGCATACTTCGGGCACCTATAGCTTTTTTGTCAAGTCTTGTGTCGATATAAACTGTTATAAATTGGCATTTCTGTAGTCTTGTCCTTTTTTAACTACAAATTGTTTTTTTTTTTCAATTTAACTATCCTGCATTTTAAGTGTTAATTTTTGAGAAAAAATATTGAAACAAATGTTTGAACTAAAAAGCAAAAAAAATTAAATAAGAAAATTCTTCATATCAACTCATCAAAGTTTGTCTTCAAAAATCCAGGAAAAATAAATACATCCATGTATATATTTACAAAACTCAAGCTTATATATTTAGCAAACAAAATGCTTTTAGCTCTATCGTCCTGTTGTAAAAATGTTATTATAATTGAACATACTCGATATAATTTTTGATTTAAGTACCTAAATTAAAAAGAACTCTCTGTCAAATAAAAAACAAAAATAGATATAAAAAATCAAAAATAGGTGATTGATTTGATCTCCTATTTTAAAATCCAAACAGTAGGTAGTTTAAACTAGAAAGAACGGAGCTTAAAAAATTAAAGAGAATCTTTTAAAGAGCGTTATTTTTTCTTCAAAAGTGTATAGCCAGTTTCACATGCTATCAATGAAAATTTACCTTAAATTCACTTTATATGGTGTTGTATACATTATACAAACAATAACAAAGCATTTATGATCCCTTCTGTTTTTTTATTGTCTGCTATAGATACACTATACAAGAAAACACGCCTAACATTGTACATTTATATGTATATAGTTACTTTCATGAATTAATTTTAGTTTTAAAATATTTTTCTTAGATTTTTTTTTTTTGATAAAATTCAGAACAAGAGATATTTCCTTGTCATACTCATCAACTCATATTTCAAATGTTTTTCTTTTAATCTTAAAAGGCAATGAAGCGCAATAATATTATGGGAGAACAGTTCTGCACGCTATAAAAGCCTTCGGGAACTTTTTTAATTTTTTATATCAAATTTCGTATTCTTTCAAAAACAAACTTTTTTGATTTCACTTCTTAGCCTTATTGCTCTGCTTAGCCTCAGGCACAGTTATATGAAAGGGAAGAATCTACAAAGGCTTTTTTGATACTCAAGTTAAATGTCCGGAGGAGTTCATTTTTAATTTTTTTTTTTTTTAACGTTTAAGTAATATAATTATAATGGTCACGAACATTACATTTCTTGTACTAAGTTAGTAAAACATTTGGAATTTTAAGTTAATAATTTTAGTCCTTTTTATTTTCAAGTCCTTAACTTTTTTAACGTAGGATTAACTTAATTATTGTGAAATTATGGGTATCACATGAACCTGCAACATGGTTTGGTCAAAGGAAGGTGGGAATATGTATGTTTATAAACTCCATAGCTACATAGGTGATTGAAGCTTAGTATTACTCCAAAGATATGCTTGGGCATTTTAGGGTATAGAGGCGCCCTGAGCGAAGAAACTGGGTTGTGTGAGCGTGAACTGAGGTATCGAGATTTTCAAATACTTTGAACCCTCGAAATGGCACAAGATTCTTATAGAAGGATTAAAGAATTCCAAAGTGATGCCTGCATTCTTCTTTAAAACGGATTTAAATTATAAAAGGCGCAAGTGGGCGGTCCGATAGAAAGAATTAAGAAGCTAAATTGATTCTTAAAATCTTCTTAATTCGGAATTACATTTGTCTTAAATACTTCCTTCCACCTTCTTAAATAGGTATTAAATTTTCTTTCCCTTCAAAAAGCCTTCTTAAATACTTCTTTACTACGTTTTTAAGAGGTTTAAGAGGTATATCATTTGTTATGATAAGAAATAAGATTTATTTATTTTTTTGTTTTATTTTTATTTACTTTGTATACTTTCATTTTTTAAATTTTATTTTTTATTTTCAACTATTTTTGCCTTTTTCTATAATGATATTATTATTTTACACTGTAATTGAAGTCAATTTTTTTTATTTACCTGTGCTGCCACCGGTATTCGAACTCGATTTCATTCGCATGCCGTTCCTGTGGGCCAGGTACTCAGCCAATCTGATGCTTTTAAATGCTTGTCTAAATTAAGAGCTAGTTGAAAACGTTTTCGATTTTCAATCGTGCAAAAGAATTTACGTAGGTTACTCGTAGTAAAAAGGATGCAATTTTATAATACTGACATTATTATTATTAAATAAACAAATGTGCACAACAAAAACTAAAAGTTCAAGTTGATTCAAAGTTTGAAAAAATAAGATTCCATTTTTAAGTATTTAATCCACCTAAAAACGTCATTTCCAAAAATGCAGTAATACATTTTGAAAATACTAATCTTTCACAAAAAAACAGAAATTGATGTTTTTTTTTATTTTATAACGAGGCTGGGAATCGAACCGAGGCCTCCGTCATGACAGACATACACACTAATCATTACGCCACCGGATACTATATTCGCATCAATAGGGGCAATAATTAATGATAGACTTAAAGAAGTATTGAAGAATTAAAAAAATGCCGATATACTTTCTTAAACAAAATCATTTTAGAAGGATTAAAGAAGTATTAAAGAAATAAAAAAAATATCGATTTAAGAAATGCCAATTTAAGAAGTATTTTAGAATGCTTTAAGAAGAAGTGCACATAACAATTTAAGTTCTTAGAGAAAATACCTAATTAAGAAGAAATTAAAAATGATTAAAGAAGCCATAAGTTGGTATAACAATTTAAGATTGAATAAAGTATGAATTAAGAAATATGATACCGAACTTATACTAATTTGTGCTATACTTGTGGGGCGAACTAAGGAACTATTGTTCTTTTGATTTTGTAACTGCAGGATTTAAAATATGTGCTTCTTCTTCAATTATTCAAATTCCACCTGCACCCCCCCCCCCCTCAGCGAAAACTCAGCCATTAAAGAAGACCACTTCTCCGGACCCTAACTGATCAATTACCATCGAGAAATAAAGCTGCAGAATTTCCGTTCAACTCAAGCTCAATCTAAATCAAATACCAACGAGAAAGTCCAATAAGAATAAGGGAGCAACTGACAATGCTCTATCAGTCGGCCGGCGGGCAGATAAAAACCATGGGTTCCTGAGTTAATTTTAAGTCTAAAAGCTTTAGGGGTAATTTTCTCGTTTTCGCTTTCTTTTCGACTTATAACAATTTTTATGATTCTTGGTCCCGTTTCTTTTAACTGTGTCTTACTTTCCCAAACTGCAACCGATCCTTAAGCACTTCTTAGCAGTTTTTAACCACCCTACAACTTTGGTCTGTCTATGCGGGCAACGGGTTTCCCGCATTTTTTTTTATCAAACCTAGTTTTTTGTTATTTTTAGGTTTTTTTTTTTTACTTTGCTTTCATTTTAGTATTATATCCGGTGGCGTAATGGTTAGTTAGTGCGTATAGGACTGTCATGCCGGGTTCCCAGCCTCATCCACCTAATTAAAAAAAAAATGGCTACTGCCTCTTGGGAGGAAGTGAAAAATCTTGTCATGAATAAATGCCTCTCACCACCTTAGTCGTTCAGATTCAGCAGAAAATTGTAGGTCCCCTCCATTCCTCCAAAACAAACACAACGCACACAGAAAAGGTTGAAAGTTGTAACTTGTAAGTCATTAGGCCCTGGCCCTTCACGAGCTATCGCACCACCAAATTTATTTTTTTTTTCACAAAAACACGTTAATAAGTAAAATTTTTCCTTTTTTCTTATGAAAGCCCAATTAAGATTTCGTCTGCGGGCGGTGACTGTGAGTATATATTGACACTTTCTAATTCATGTATTTGAAACTTCAACTCTCTCCGCCGAACATTGATCAAAATCAAGAAAACTAAAGGAACATTTCATTGATTTCTGCCATTGAAACCAACTTAAAAATAAACGTGACAAAAGTGAAAGCACAAAGGGAATATAAATACAATATCCTTTATAAATAAATATATAAATACTTCCAACCAAGATTATTTTCCTTTAAATTATTTTTCTATTTTTTGCTTAATGCTTCTGATCTCCTCCCATCATAGAGCTTGTGTATATCCATTATTATTATATTTTGTTTGTGTTTTCTTAATCCTCCTATGGGATCTGGGTTTATTTACTTATTTATTGTATAAAAAAATGCCAAAGGACATTTCTTTGGAATACAAAAAAAATAAATCTGTTTTTAACGAAAATCGAATAATTTTGTTCTCTTTGAATTGAACAAAAAAAAAAACCAGACAATGCGAAAACTGATATCATTGTTTAATAAGTCTGTATAAAAAAAAATATTTAAAATAAAAATCATCCACGTACATTTTTTTTAAGAACACATTTTCTTTCTGGCACAAATTTTTATAAAACTACATCAACGCAAAACATATTATAATGAGCTACTCTTACTTTATGTTTTTATTCTTAACAATGCTCGGGGTGTTCGTTGCTTCCATTAAATTAGAAAATTTAAACAATTTCTACTATAAAATTGTGTACATATTTTAATTGTTATCTTTAACAATTTTTTTATTATCCAAACACTAAAATTATTTATAATCAAAAAAATTGTATAAAGTGATTTGAAATGAAAAAAATAGTTTATGTATAAATGACAATGAATTTATAAAAAAATTACACAAAGTAAAATAAAATTGGAATTCTATTTTTTTTATAAACTTATTTTAGATAATGTATGTATGAGCAAATGTGAAATTATGTAAAAAAATAAAAACAATAAAAAAGCTATAACGAATAATTATATTATTATTTTAAAATTCCATTGTAAATAATATTTAAATTTAAAATTTACTTGATAAGAATAAAATATTATTTAAAATAAAATCTAGATATTTAAGAATGTTATCTTTAAAAGCAAAATGAATCTTTAAAAGAAAAATATTTAATTTTAAAAAAAAGTAAATTTAAATGATAAAATTGAAAAATTATATGCCATACATTAATTAATAAGAAATTAAAATAAAATGTTTAATTGAAGAATATTATTTTGGAGAAGTCTTTTTTTTTTTAATATTGAAGATGCCAAACATCCAAAATATTATCAGGTAAGTGATATCTTAAATAATTATGTAGGTATAGAATTGATTTTATTTCAGCTTTCTATAAACAAATCATAATTTTAATTATTTTTTTAATAAGTGGTTTTAATAACGGTTGTCATCAAAAGAGTTCCTAAGCCATACAACTGTCCTGCTAATTAAATAAAAAAAAAACAAAAACAAATAAAG
Source organism: Leucozona laternaria (assembly GCA_932273885.2). Lineage (NCBI taxonomy): Eukaryota > Metazoa > Arthropoda > Insecta > Diptera > Syrphidae > Leucozona > Leucozona laternaria. Next base: position 94,232,151 of record OW026368.1, read on the forward strand.
AATTTCAAGCCACGAAAAATGAAGCAAAATGATTTTTATTGTCTTTGATCGTATTGTATAGTTAAGAGTGTTTTTTTAGACGTGTGGTTTTTAAGAAGAAATAAAAAGGAAATATAATTTAATGTTATGGCCAAGAATTTAGCTTCATTATAAAGATAAGGCTTTGCCATTATGTTCTAAAAATGATTTTGGGCAAGTGGCCACCGCGGCTGGCTCGAATAAATTCCAGCCGTGAGGCCCAATTTTCGACAGCTTCAATTGTTGCGCGCGATGGCGGATGGACTCATTCGGGTCGTCTTCAATACTCTGCTCCACAGCAGCAATAGCGTCTTCGGTGCGGACTTTACGGCATCTCTGAGGAGATGCATTATCCACTAAAGTAAACGTGGTGTGAAACCGATCCGTGGGTGGTCGAATTTATGCGATCTTGCGATTATGTCGACCGAATATTGGACGATGCGTCGCACGAACCGAACCATTATTTTGGTGACACCTGTCAAAAAGACCAACTCCAAAAAGAGTATTGCCAGATTGAAAACCACACGTCTAAGAAAAACACAGTTTACTTTGTTTTGAGAAGATCGTCAAAATAAATAAGTTAACCTATTGTAATTGCAAATGGATGCTTGATGCTTAAAACGTTCAAGAATAAAATAAAATGCACTACTGTGTCGCACGAATTTGCTCTGAGGTGCGATCACACTGTGCTTCTTAACCCTGTAATAAATTAGTTATAGGAGGATTATTTAAACTGGAATATTGTTTTAAATCAACAAAATCAAATAAAACAAAGTCAGTAACATCATTTATTATTCAAGAACGGCTGAACCGATTTTAATGATTTCGGATTTGTTAGATTCGTCTCCACCCCGAATAGCAGAATAACTATCTAAAATATCAGAAAAATTCACTTTGTAGGGTGAAGTGGGGTAAAATGAAAAAGACGTATCCGATTGAAAAAAACTCTATCTGCGTTTAAAAGATTATTCATAGGAAATGACTTCAAGAATATTTTTTTTTTAATTTTTGCTATTTGTAGGTGAAATAGGTTAAAAATAAAAAAATGAGCGATTTAAGAAATACTTTTTGTCTTTGAAAGGTTATTTTGAGTGGATGGGCTCAGGAATATTTTTTTTTTTTTTTAAAACTCGGTATTTATAGGGTGAAAGGGGTTAAAAATATAAAAGATATCTGATTTAAAAAATCCTGTTTGTTTTTGAAATTTAGTTTGAAAGGAAAAATGCTATTCATATGAAATGGGATAAAAATAAAACATTGGTTTTCGAAAACAAAAATTCTTATGTGTTGGTAAAGTAATACAGGTTGGACTAAGAGGATCATATTTCTACAAATTCAGCCTGTCATCATAACGTGAAGTGTGTTAAGCCCCAGAAAGAAGTATTCGATTACAAAAAGTCAAAAAATAATATTTTCTTTTATATTTTTTATGCGAAGCTTAGGTTTGTCTACCCATGCGATGCTGGGTGGGCCAACTAGTTAGAAATAAATAATTAATTATTATTATTATTTATTGTACTATTCATACTAGAATGTCAGTTTATTAGACTTGACCATGGAGGCGGAACAAGACAGCATACTTAAAGGCGCTTAGAAAAATGCTGATGCTCCAAATGCATTTGATAAACAAAAAACAACCCATTTTCGATCTGTGACGTCAGTGGTCTCAGGCGGCGGAATGTGTAATGCATACGGCTTTTAAGACTGAGCAAATCTGATATCGTGGGTTCGATCCCTATGATGGGCATGTAGAAAGTTTTTCATAATAAAATTGGATTAAAGCTCAGCACCACTAATAAGAGGAGACTGATGATAGGTGGCTTGGCACCCCTTGAAACAGCTTTATCTCTAGCCAAAATAAACGAATTATAAATTAATTCGTAAACAATTGGTGGTAGCACCTTTAAGTTGTTGTTCAAAAATTCAACAAAATAATTAATTAATTAAATTAATTTAATTAATTTTTTTTTTACATATTAAGGCAAACAATTTGGTACGCCAATTTTAAGTATTTGTTAGATTTAAAAATTGAATTTAAAAATAAATAATTCAACCTTTTTTGAACTACTTATAGAATTTACAAAAAAAAATTAGTTTTTAAGTCCAAAAATAAGTTTTTTGAAAATTTTGATATGCAATATTATTTAAACTTATTACAAGTATTTGTATAATAAATAAATCATTTTTATAGGTTAATCGGATAATGAGATAGCCCATATAAAAAAAACTTACTGTAACATGTACTGTTAATAATGATGAAATGTAAAATTTAATAATGTTAAATGGTAGATCGTACTTATTTTTCCATTTAAACAATTTTTTTTATCAACATCGTACGAGTGGTTTTTGAGAAAGATAAGACTTTTTTTAACGGCTTTTGAGCATTTGTATCGGAAATACCGTTATTTTTGGATATAAGAATAATTTTTGTTTAAAAATCTTCTAGATAATATTAAAGAACCGTTTTTGTCAAGTTCAAAAAAAATCGACCAAGTCGTTTTTGAAATTTTCAAAAAAAAAAATTTTTTTTGATTTATTTTACGGATAGGTATATAACTTATCATTGTAATTAGAACCTATGCCTATATCGTAAGTAAAAATTAAAACTGTTTTTGATAAGAAATTTAAATTTTTTTAATTAGAAAACTGAATTCTGGAACTGGACCCTTCTTTCTGTACGATGCTTTTCTTATCCCAAAACAACGTACATACCCTGACTTTTTGGCGCATTTTATTCGCATCACTGTCAATGTGACTTACATAGCTATATGGAAAAATTATTTTGCATGGTATAACTATCGTTTCTCAACTATCTATAGTTTGTGCCTAGCCTTAAACTTTTTTGTACCGCTATAATGATCAATTTTTGTTAACGTCCCTGATTTATGCAATGCATACTAAGGGCCAGTTTCACAGTGCACACTTACCGGAATAAGTGGTACTTAAACTTCCGAAGGCAAGGCTTTTGTTTTGCTACGAGAAAATAGCAACTGGGGTTATTCATCACCCCACCCCATTTTATTGTAAATAAAACAATACTTTAACTGAAAAGTAATTATTATTTATTATGAGATTTTTTTTAATCTTCGGACATAATTTTTAACATTATGTACAGTTAAGGCAAATATCCTTGCGGTGTTCGGAGCATATTGGCACTTGCCATTTTACGCAAGAAGTTTTAACTTTTTTGTTCCATTTTCTTGGACACAGTGCACACCTTGCCTGCTTCTGCAACTTTACAGGGGTTTCATCTTCAGTATGTTCTTTGGTTCATACTTAGAATATCCCGTAAAGTGCGTCCTAATTCTTGCAAATTTGTAGCCAATCGACGCTTCATATGAGGTTCCGCTAGTTTTTAATCAGGGTGTTTGAGTCCTTATCGTCAACATAAAGCACCATCGAGTTGCGTTCCAGTTTGATCAATCATGCCGTAGAAGTATCGAATTTTACAAAATAAAATTTACGTAAATAGCAAAGGGGGTGACAAAATTAATTATTTAATATATCCAAAATAACGACTTACCTGGACACGCTAGTACAAACAACTAACTGCCTACTATATATAATTAGAGAATAGATCCACCGGTAGAGAAAGACAACAACAGAAACAAAAGATATAAGGGATTTTCTCAAGTGATGGGGGGATGGGTAACCCCGCTTGCCCTCGGAAGGTTAAGTTTCCCATATTGGGCTCAGATTTATAGCCTGAGTAAGTGACACTTAAGTCACCAACATTGGAGACTTAAGTGCGGCTTATTCAGCTAAGTGTGCACTGGGATAATGCGCCCTAATCTTCCATATTGGCCACTTAAGTGCAACTTTCTCTGACTGTGAAACTGGGCCTAAATAGCCAAATAAACGAACATAAATGGTAACATTATACATATACCCAAAAGACACACAGCTCTGTTTTCCTCAATGCCCACATTCTGGAATGATTTTTGGTCTATTCTACTGCTTTTTGATTCCGATGGAATATGAAAACACCGACTTTCCCAAATTTACACACACACTATACCTAAAGCCGCTATTTAACAAAATGGCTTCTTCAAGTATTATTAATCACTTTTGACAAGTAAAGGTAATCCAACGAAAAACTTTATATGTATATGTGTGTTCCTCGTCTTATCCTTTTAGAAATTGGAAACAGAAGAACACTCCGTAAACATTAATCGGAACAGCCATCAATCGAAAGATTTTGGAGTAGTAGGATTGAGAAAGGAGTGCAAAAGGAGTGCAAAAGGAGTGCAAAAGGAGTGCAAAAGGAGTGCAAAAGGAGTGCAAAAGGAGTACACTGAAGTCCGAACATCGAAACGAAAACGACATTAATATGAAAAATATTTTTGTTTACCATCACCGTGTCAGCGTAACAACAAAAATAGATGGTTGTTTAGAGATATATACATATATTTTATTTCCTTGACAGAGACACGCTCCAGGCTACATTAAAAATCACTAAGGAGTTTCGAGATCTTTTGAATATACGAGTACATACAAATAGGTACATAGCTTCTAAGAGAGTCACGAGGAAACTTTTCCATCACGTGCAACTCGCCATTTTAATTCTGCTGTAGGTTTTGATCCCAAGTGGCACAGATTTGCCAGGTTAATCCTTCGAAGTCTTATAGTGGTGCCGTTCGTTGAGTTACTCCAAGGTATAGATAAACACTTTTACCATCACTTCAGCTAACACTATCAATAGTGAAATTTTGTCAAAAGTGGTGGAGAGATGGTTATATGTTTGTTGATATACATAGGTAGACACTTGGCCTTATTATCCTCTTATCCGTCTAGGCCAACAAGTTTTCCCATCTCTGTGAATTACCCTATAGTGGAAAGTCAGCATCGGCCAAAGACGTCAATATCCTCATATGAACAAATAATGTTGAAGATAGTTTTTTCCATGTTAACGCCTGGACGCCTGCACACCATATTCTGACTCGAGAATAAGATTGAAAAATTCACGTGAAAATGCATCGCCTTGCAAAAAAACCTTTACAGGTTTGGAAGAGCTTTTTCTATATATATTACGAACCCTCTGGATTTTCCAATGTTAGAACAGTTTTCCCGGGAAACCGAATTTGATCATCGCTGTATAGACTTCTGGACGATGGATGCGGCTTAGAATTCGATGGAAAGGTGTTGCGAGTCTGAATATATGCTCAATCTTCCAGGCTGAAAGTCACAACGGCCGATGATGACTGTCTATTTGAAAAAGTCTGTGCCCCGGTCTTGAAACCAGCAGCCATCAGTTACTTGGCTTTTTTACCTAAAACTTCTGGGTTCCGTTTCGATCGTGAGGCATCTCTTTTAGTATCTAACCGTAGTCCTGGCCTGGGTCGATTCTTTGCACATGCTTTACGCTGTCACATTTTTGCATTATCATATCACGGGACCACGAGTTTTCTCTGGGGTGTCAAGTAGACGACGGTCGTTTTGGCTTCCTCTTTTTTGATGTTTTGGTATACTGAGACTGAGACCGCTGATTTTTGAAGTCTGTAAATGCTGACCTCTGCACTGTGGAGAGCTTCTTGCATAGGTGCTCTCTCTAAAGGTGAATGTGCGAAGACGTCCATCGTTTTATTTCACACATAGAAATACCTTTCAGTCCATTCGTTAAGTCCCTAGCTTGAATGTAAACCTGGAAGTTTAGTTCGATAGATTTGATAAAACATCGATTTTTTTTTTTATGGAAAACGAATACTTGCCCTATAGTAAAAGAAACTTAAACCTATTTTTAAATTACAAGCTAATCAAACACTTTTAAAATGGGTATATTCCTACTCCTAAATGGACACTTAAGCATCAGTACATTAACAAATAAACAACCCAATCCTATACAAGTTTCCTAAATAAACGATAATAGAAAAACTATTTCCTTATTACTTATTAATGCCCTTACCCCATCAAGTATATTTAAGTGATTTCAAAAAGTTTTGTTGGCTTTCCCCAAAAACCCTTTATAGCCAAATAGTCAAATGGGTTTTTAAAAAAAAGGAAACAATTCCTTAATCCACCTGAACAGCATAAAACGAACGTTTGTCCTTGTCATTTGGCAGAAAAGCCAAATGCTGAAAAGGACAAAAAAAAAACGAAAAAAAACTTTCCCAAAAATTATACTTAATTTGCCACTTCGCTACCTCCATCGGATTAATGCCCCTAAAGGAATTAAATCTATAGCTCTATACCAAAAGAGAGAAACTACTTATAAAACTTAAAAAAAAAAACCGAAAGGAAATTGCCTGTGCCTCCTCCATATTACGGGTAGAATTTTTGTGACTTTTTTTTTAAAAATTAAGCATCTCGAGCATTTAGGCAGGTTTGTAGGTATCCTTTGTCGTCGTCGCTGTCTCAAATGCAATGAATCGCCAAACTTATATGTATGTATGCAGGTATAAATGTGCTCCGTCCCTTGAGGGTGAATATCGTGAAAACTTTTTATCAGCGATTTAGTTTCAGCGAAAAAGTGCATTCTCTTCGCTTGTTCCTTAAACATATATTTTTTTTTTTTTGCTGCCTTTTATGCATTTCACTTAATTTTATAACAGGAAAAAAAATAACCTCTTTTCCTTTTGCCGATAAAAAAAAGAAGAATTTATCATTGCCACCCCACTAAGTTTTCCACTTCACATACACACATGAAAATCAAGTGGAGAACAGGTCGGGCCAAAAAAGAATATGCGGACTCCAATTTATTTGGAGAAAGATAAAAACCGGAAGTTTGCCCGCACAAATATACAAACATACATAGCTATACCTATGTATATGTATGTAAGGACGACAGCAAAAACTACGTGCATTTCACTGAACAGAACACTGAAGTGACGTGCGCAAGTAGTAGAGACATCCTTTGTAAGGGATGGTCACGACCAACAACAACAATGGAAAACGACCAACCCTATACGACCTGTTTCTTGTTCTCCTGGCCGAGCAATCAAATTGTAATTCAGGATAAAACTTTGAATATCTCTTTCTCGATTGTGTTTGTTAGTTTCCTTTGCATCCTTTGCATCCTGTGTGTCCGTCGGTCGTCTATATTGGCGTCATGTCTTTGGAAATGGTTTCCATTATTCCTGCCATGACTGCCTTTGGGTGCGGGTGATGTTTTGCAATCAGGGCTGGATCACTTCCATTTAAGGAGTCCCTTTAGTATAGAGAGTGAGAATATCTATTAACATGGTGCATGGCTTAGAAAAGCTAGGAATCTGGCATCTTACAGGCTCTTACATAAGATGCATGGAAGCGCTTAAACGTTAAGGTTTGGTCGAATCAAGAAAAAAACAAATGGGGGACTATTTCCCCCCGTTGAGCTAGGGTAAGGGGCTGTTTTCTAAAAAAATTACTAACTAAATTACAAAAATGAAATAAAACATTCTTTTTTCCGCTGGGCCTTCGCCTTTATTTTGACGAAATGCAACCTTGTTTTCAACACTTGTTCTCCAGAGTCAATAGATTCGTAAATTGTCTACGACTTCTTGGTCACATATCGTTCCTGCTCGACTGAACCCCAAGAGAAAGAGTAAAAGCTGTTGTTACTATATATGGGTAGAGGTCATAATAGGTACCTGTATACCATACCAGTGAAAGGGTATAATGCTGATGGTGGTGGATAGCCAGAGCCACCATGCATTCACATGTACTCGTGTATACGTGTCAAGAGATAAATGAAACGAAAAAGTGGATTGCCCAATATAGACTTAGAAAAGCCATACCAATCGAAAGCACCTCTTGTAGAAATGCTTCCCTTGCATCGTTTTTTTTTTTTTTGTTCTCTCTATAATACAGAATGTAGAATAGTAGAACTTTGGAACGTGAATAGTCTTCGTAGCACGTGTGATACATGCTAAATTTTATCCATTGATTATCTCTTGAGGGACTATAGCAGCTATAAAGGCCAGCTTACCTGGAAATTGTGCATGCTAAGAAGATCCTTACCACTTCTATTTATAACCTATACATATGGACCAACCATTGGCTTGTTCGTTTGGATTTGGTTGCTTTAAGTTGGGTTGGGTTGGGTTTTTGGGTTAACACGAATGTCGGGATGTTATCCAAATAAACTTACAAGGTTTTTGAAAAATTTATCCTAAAATAAGTGGCACCCGTGTTTTAAGATAAGCGACCTTTTGGGAGATTATATTCAAGCCCATAAATATAAGGATACCTATTTTATGTAAGCTTATATTATTTGACTTGTTTTAAGAGAGGCTACTAGGTTTTAGAAGGAATTAGAATAGAAGTGTATTTTCTAGTCTTAGATCTTTCAGAGGCTTTTGATAACTATTCGTCTAGTAGGTATTATTGGTAAACTGAAGTTCATTCGAAAGAATTATCTTTTATCTCTGTTTTTTAACTTTTCCTTTTTTGTCTTCTTTCAACTTAAGGAGAAGAACAAAATAGCTTATCTTTTGCCATTATGTTTTAAAAATGATTTCGGGCAAGTGGCCTAGGCGGTTGGCTCGAATAAATTCCAGCCGAGAGGCCCAATTTTCAACAGCTACAATTATGGAGGATAGACTCATTCGGGTCTTCTTCGATACTCTGATCCACAGCAGCAAAAGCGTCTTCGGTGTGCACTGTACGGCGCGCGTCTCTGAGGATGCGCATTATCCACTACAGTAAACGTGGTGCGAAACCGATCAATAGTTGCTCGAATTTATGCGATTTTGCGATTATGTCGACCGAATATTGGACACAGCGCACGATTTTGGTAATTAATTTGCAGGATTTTCAAACGTTGTTCAGGAGTAAGTCTATTAATTATAAAATGGCAAACCAAACTGAGCATTAATCAAGTGACAACTACTGTCAAAAAGACCAACTCCGAAAAAAGTGTTGCCAGATTGAAAATCACACGTCTTAAAAAAACAACCTTGATTGTGACGCTCATAACAAAATTGTATGTAAGTTACATTTTATTCGTAAATAACCGAAATGTTTATGAAACTGTTGATTTTGGGAAGAAGGAAGTGTTGTATGTATCGCTCGTTGAAATTTCATTGCATTTAAAATGTATGCTTTTCCAGAATTTATAGTCTTAAGTCTCTGTTTTGTCACACCAGTAACAAGTTGCCATTTTAAAAAAAATTAGTCTTTCTGTTTTTGAACTTATTTTGAGTTTTGTCACTAAATTTGAGATGCAGGGATATAATCCTAGAGAAATCTACTCTACATGGGAATGTAATCCAATTTATGCGTAAAAATATGAATCATTCTTGGTCACAGCCGTAACGTATCAGAATCAGATCCTATCAGAATCGTAACAATTTCAAATTAAAATGTTTGTGTCTTACAGATGACTGAAGTTTTGGTTTATTAACATAGAATATATCATGTTAATTTATTATAAATTTATAGTTATGAGAGTATAACATTCAAACCCGTTTGTTATTTTCAACATTAACACCTTTTTATTTTGTTAGTATTTGACCCACTGATCTCTATAATAAATAGATCAGTGAATGGATTCAATAAGTACAGGGTGTTTTTTTTAGACGTGTGGTTTTCAATCTGGCGACACTTTTTTCGCATTGGTTTTACCATTTCGTAATGAATAGACTTTCTCTTGAACAACTTTTGAAAATCTTGCCCAATTGGGGAGAGAGAGGCGCCGTTACATCCTCAAAAAGTCACTGTTTGGTGTGCTCTATGGGCAGAGGGAATCATTGGTCCATATTTTTTCAAAAATGAAGCCCGCCATAATGTTACAGTCAATGGGGAACTTTGATGACTTTTTCGTGGCTGAGTTGGAGGATGTTGATGTGGACGACCTTTGGTTCCAACAAGACGTAGCTACATGCCATATACAGCCAACGAAACTATCAATTTATTGAAGGAAACTTTTGGTGAGCAAATTATCTCGCGTCGTGGGCCTGTGGCGTGGCCTCCAAGATCGTGTGATTTAACACCGCTGGACTATTTTTTGTGGGGTTATGTGAAGTCGCCTGTCTACGCAGATAAGCCCGAGACGATTGACGTCTTTGAAGAGAATATTCGGCGCGTTATTGCTGACATACGGCCCCAATTGCTGCAAAAAGTGGTCGAAAATTGGGCCTCTCGGCTGGAATTTATTCGAGCCCGAAATCATTTTTAAAACATAATGGCAAACCCTTATCTTTGTAATAAAGCTAAATTCTTGGCCATAACATTAAATAATATGCGTTTTATTCCTTCTTGCAAACCACACGTCAAAAAAAAAAAACACCCTTTATCGCTTTTGCGAATACGAAAATGCCAATCCGCCATCAAAAGCTATCCGCCGCGCATTTGAGAAGAACCTCCCAGACTGCCCACTTCTACTTTTATATTCTTTTAAAATTATTCGCACATAATTCAGAGAAATATAGGTTAGAGCCCTATGTACCCGTACCAATACCAAAACGTCATTTAAGAAATTAGGAAAGAAATTTTTAATATCATTATATCTTTTTTTTAATCCAGAAAATGGCCAAAACCCGAAAACACAATTTATAAATTAATATTCAAGTTGAATTAGACTTCTTACAATATGAATTTATAAATTATGTTCATACCTCCCTATACCCACAAGAAAAGGAATCACGTCAAAAATTATCATTATGAACGAATATAAATTATACTCACTTCAAATGTGAACATAAATCCCCCACGAAAATGTTTCACAATCTACTATAAGAACCCTTAGAACCGAAATTTCATTTTACATCCTTATTCTGATTTCTTGTCACCATTAACAATACCTGTTGAATACATCAAACCCATATATGTTGACATGGATATTAATTAACTTGTAAAAAGGTTATATGCCTTACCTATAGCTGATAAAATCTACGGTAATTTTTGTACCTACCTATTTTCTTCCAAAGCCTTACCAAGCATAAGTTTTTTTTTTCTGTCCATAAGGAAAGGACCTTCTTACACCCAAGAAAAAAAGATGATAAGTTGTTATGACAGGGCCAGAAGAGGATTAAACTCAATGAATTGCCTCTAGAATAGCTATGGCTTTGTTGATATAATGTTTTTTTTTTTTTTTTATGTTTTGCACATCTTACTCAAAGTTTCCATGATTTTCTTTTGTAAAAAAGTAATTGGAACATTTAGGTACATATTTTAAATGTTGCAATATCATATTGTGTAATAGTGAAAAGAGAAACTCCCAGAAGCCACCACCGTAGTTATAAGGACAATATGCAGACAAAAAAAATGAAAATGAAGAATTCCTTCAACAAATAGCCGCACGATGATGCCGCATGTTCCCCTTTCAACGACATACAAAATGTCCTTTGCCTTTGCACTATATAACCGCACAAGGATTTTTTTTTTTTGTTCATGTATTTTGAGAGCTTTGTACATTTATCATCTTAAAGTCCAAGCAGCTTAAAAAGGGGAGGATTCTGAGAGGAAAGTAAGAGAGCAAAAACAAACATTATGAAGGTGGTAAGACCTTAATCTAGCTGTCGGCAGCTTTGAAGAAGGCCATCATAATTTGAGTATACAGCGAACGAAAATGTCAGGAGAAATTTAGTCATTTAGAGGACAAGACTGGAGAATAAACAAAACCTTGTTCACGGCAAATGAGAGTATTTTTTTTTTAATTTGATCTTTTTGTTTCGCGAAACGAACTGAAAATAATTTTAGTTTATTAAATTAAGGTAGATATAATTTTTTTTATGTTGCAGAAAATTTTAATCAACGCAAGTCATATAATTTCTTTTGTTTAAAACACAACGTTGAATAACTGTTCATTCTGTTTACTCGTACATAAGCCTGTTCTCTATCATTACTTCTACAGAATGGAGTTTTCTTTCAGACTAATATATTTTTAAAGGATCTATGTATCTATGTATCGTGCTGCTATTCTGGAAAATACTTCGACATTTACCTACTTTATGGAAAGCCTAAAACTATTGTCTAACTGTATGGAGGAATAAATAGGTTTGCGGTCAGCTGTTCAAATTGAATTCGTCAAACTTTGGTAGGTATATCATGAGACTTTTAAATCGAGATACGAGAACAATTCTAAGCTACTCCCACCTAAAACTATGGTCTCACCATGCTCCATATAATGGGTGATTTTTTAAGAGGTTTAGAACTTTTAAAAAAAAAAAACACAAAAAATTCAAAAAAATGAATGAAATATTTATTTGAATCGATAGTTTGAACCTTGCAATTTAATGTTTAAAGATAATTTCATGCAAATATTGACCGCGGCTGCGTCTCAGGTAGCCCATCCGCTGAGTCCAATTTTGGCATACTCTTTCACACATATCGGCCGGTATCTCACGAATGAATGCATGGATGTTGGCTTCCAGTGCGTCAATCGAAGCGATCTTGTCCCTATAGACATTAGCCTTGACATACCCCCACAAAAATAATCTAATGGTGTCAAATCGCACGATCTAGGCGGCCAATTGACCGGCCCGAAACGTGAAATTAACTGTTCACCAAACTCGCCTCGCAATTGCGCCATTGTTTCGCGTGCTGTGTGGCATGTGGCACCGTCTTGTTGAAACCACATATCATGCAAGTCAAGAACTTCCATTTCGGGCAAAAAAAAGTTTGTTATCATCGCTCGGTAGCGTTCACCATTGACAGTAACGCTGCGATTCGCATCATCTTTGAAGAAATAGGCCCAATAATGCCGCCGGCCCATAAACCGCACCAAACAGTGGCTTTTTCGGGATGCATTGGTAGCTGTTGCAATGCTTCTGGCTGATCTTCAATCCAAATGCGGCAATTTTGCTTATTTACGTACCCATTCAACCAAAAATGAGCCTCATCGCTGAACACAATTTTTCGATAAAAAAGCGGATCCTCGGCTAGCTTTCCAAGAGCCCATTCACCAAAAATTCGGTGTTGTGGTAGGTCGGCTGGCTTTAGTTCTTGCACCAGCTGTATCTTAAAAGGCTTTACGCCCAAATCCTTCCGCAAAATTTTCCACGTAGTGCTGTAACAAAGGCCTAACTGCTGGGAACGGCGCCGAATCGACATTTCGCGGTCTTCTGTCACACTAGCTGATACGGCCGCAATATTTTCTTCACTACGCACAGTACGTAAACGTGTTGGTGGTTTAATGTCCAACAAAGTAAATTTGGTGCGAAATTTGGTCACAATCTTCCAAATAGACTGCTCAGAAGGTCGAGAATGCCGATCATAAAATGGAAGCAGCGCGCGATGAACATTTCGAACCGAGCATGAATTTTGATAGTAAGCGTTGTTCATTTGTAAGACGATCCATGGTTAAATTGCAAACCAAACTGAAGCTGTTTGACAGTGACACAAGGTACTAAACACACGTCAGCTGTCAAAACCAGTGTTGCCAAAACCAAACCAGCTAAAAAATCACCAATCACACATTTACAAAATATCAGAGAATTTGGGTGCTTAGTATAAGGCTCTCCATCTCCATATAGCCGCTTTCAAGAGAAAAGTTGTAAGGAGATTTAATCTGTATCTGCATGGTCGATTCATCAGGATATGCTACAACTATACAAACTGTGTTTCATGGTCTTATCCGGAATTAAAATAAATCTTAGAAAACATTCCTAAATTTTAAAAATTGCGTGGATGTTTTTGTGTTCACAGGGTATTCCAAGATATAACTGCGATCACAATAATGGTTTTCATCTGACTTTCTTCATTGGTTTGTGAGTTTGTTAGTTCAGCGGATCTAGGGTCAGACCGTAGAAAGCAAGGCAAACTCGGTTTTTTGAAGAGTTCAGAACTGTAACTATTCGTCTACTTTACTTGACTTTCGAGTCTTACAATCTAATTTAACTTACAATAATCTAACAGGGTATTTCATATAATTTTACAAAAGGTTTTTCTAAATAACTAACACGGTACTGCATATAATTGAGAGAGAGCCCCCGGCCCTTGTCGAAACTAAAGGCACAAGTAACTTAAGTGGGATAGAGTCCCAGGCCCAGGTCAAAACCGAAGGCGCAAATACTACAGTTGGATAGAGTCCCCGGCCCCAGTTGAAACTGAAGGCACAAACTAATTTCACAGCCCGAAAGCCAAAATCTTCGAAACTACTATCTAGTGCACCACTCACTCAGCAGTGTGTTTCTTGGTACTTTTCCTTTCGTACTCGAGAATGGTACGTAAACATACAACACTGGTAAAGGCAGAAGTCAGAAGATGAATTTCCGTTCAAACTGCACCTTCACTTATCATCTCTGTGGGCAAGAGTAAGTGTGAACTTTATAGCTGCAGAAAAACTCGTCCAACATTTAATCATATCCTATGTTCGTATATCTGGCTTATGACGATGAACTGTGGAGTGTGTATCCGGTGACTGCCGGTCGTTATTATTTGAATTTGAAAATCCAATAATAGTTAAAGTGGTAGTTGGGTCGTTGGTTGAGGGCGATGTGTGGTGGTAGGTATAATGATGGTTTGTAGATGGAGGAAAAATATGTAACTTCGTTACAGGTTATTGTCATATTTATATTATAGAACACAACAAGTTAAGATTGGAGATACATATTTAAAGGTAATTCAGTGTACATCCAGGTGTCTCGCAAGGCAGCCACCTGGGTCCACTCTTTTTCATACAATTCATAAATGATATTGTCTCGGTCCTCATAAGTATTGTGAATATTACTATATCCGGACGATCTGAAGCTATTTTTAAAACTTTCGAGTATGAATTATTGTCAACTTATTCAATCTTATATTTTGATTCTCTATTAAATTAGTTTCATATAAATGGCCTTAAATTCAATATCAAAAAGTGTAACGCGATTTCCTTTTCCAGAAAATCTCATAGTTTGTTAAACTATGCAATTGAATCTGTTGCTTTAGATAGGCTTTCAAGTTTTAAAGACTAAGGAGTTATTCTTAATTCTGCACTTTCTTTTAACAGTAGTTTCCATCATGTGGTTCCTAAGGCCAATTAGCTGGTAGGGTTCATTAAACGAAATGGAAAAGACTTTAGAGATTTTTTGGTGTATTTTCCCTGTTCAAAAATCGCAAATCGCGTTTAAAAATACAGTTTTTTTCATTAAAACACCCATTATTGAAAGTTGCATATCTCCATACAATCATTTCTTTAGCCTTTAAAGAACTTTTTATTGCTGTCATTCGCTTCAGCAGCATTCAAAGATGAAGGACAGAGACACCTATTTTCCACGTGTTCGCTGTCTTTGGCACCAAATGTTAACTTCGGCATTCTTTTTAAGCGTTTGGATAGTCAGAATGCTTTTTCACGATTCTGATCATATCCAGATTTTTCCTTTTAAAGCTTAAAATGCACTTTGAACATTGTTTTTTTTTTTTTGCAAAAAAAAAACTATTTTTATCTTTCAATTTTTTCAAGCTTAAAATGCATTTTAAGCGTTTGTATACCTACAATAAGTCATTTTTCGGGATTTTTTAAATTTTTCCAGCTTAAAATGTGGTTTCTACCAATTTTTTTCCATTGCCCCGCCCATTTCTTCTGATTGGCCAAAATATATTTAAAAAAAACAAATATTTTGTCAAAAAATATTTACTCAGAAAAATATTTTTTTCAAAACTACCAATTAATACTTTTATAAAAATACTTGCAATCCCGAATAATTTAATACGTTACTAGAAGAGTAATGAAAAAAATTCGGGCAAACGTGCCACGGCGCACAGTGGTTCGGTTTGTATGGGAGAGCGGAAAAAAGTCTGTTTTATCTGAACGGTTCAACAGATTTAAATGAAATTTGGCAATCATGTTTATATTAGTCTTATACATATTTGGTCAAAATTTGGTTGAAAAAAAATAATTAGAAACAAAGTTATTGACATTTTTCTAAAATTTGAGGGATTTGATGTTTGTATGGCAGAGCGGAAAAAAAATCTGTAACATCTGAACTGTTTAACGGATTAAGATGAAATTTGATTCGCATTTTTAAATTAGTCTTATACACATTTTATCAAAATTTGGTTAAGAAAAAATCATTAGTAAAAAAGTTATTGGCTTTTTTTTCTAAAATTTGAGTGTTTTGATGTTTGTATGGGAGAGCGGAAAAAAGTCTGTAAAATCTGAACTATTAAACGAATTTTAATGAAATTTGACAAACATGTTAAAATTAGTCTTATACATGCTTGGTCAAAATTTGATCAAGAAAAAATTGTTAGAAAAAAAGTTATTGACATTTTTATAAAATTTGAGGGTTTTAATGTTATATTTAAATAAAAGTTTTTTTTAGTAAAATCTTAACTTTTTATTTTGAATATATATATATATTATAAAATTAAATTTATAATCGATCGTTGTTCCACACAATAATATCTCTGTTTTCCTCCATAGTCATTTGAATTGGTACCAAAGATGTCATAAACGTCCGAAGTTTCTTCATTGTCAAATGTTTGACTGTATTGTGGTTGTCCAGAGGCACCATCGCATCCCCATTTAGTGAACAGTGTTAAAGACTGTCCTACAATTCTGGTTATCTCCTCTGATGTCTTTCCTTCTAATAACCTTGTTACAGTGTGGTCTAACAATTTTTGTAGTTGCACACTTGCTGAGCTTTCCGTAATGTTTATATCTAAAGGATAGCACTTTTTCTTTGCTTCCAGTAATTTAATATAAGGTGGAAAAACATCATGTCCTTCGTCTTTTAGTGCATGTCTCAATACTTCATATTGGCGTTTCGACAATTCTGCTTGTATAAATAATGCAAGAGCCTTATCCGGATCAAATTGTGAATAGGAAAAGCTCTCTGATGTTGCTGCATAGTTTATCTCTTCTTGAGGAAATATATTTCTAATTTCGTCCCTCTTATACCTTTTAGCTCGATCACAGCATTCGTCAAAACTCTTTCGTGGTCTTCCCATATTAGTTGACGTTTCGGGCAATACACTTTGGGTTAGTTCTACTTCGAAAACTCCTTCGAGCCAATGAGTGTATTTTTTTTCAAAATGACTTTTTTTTCTATGAACTGCGTTCCATCGACTTAAAAAATGACAAATAAAACGTTTCTTTAATTCTGACAGCACAGTTTCTATTTGCTCAGAAATTAAGTTGGGGTATTTAGTTACAAAATATAGTCGAAGATTTTGAACATCATGACCATTAGTAATAAGTTCACTACACAACACCGAATAAGGAATTTCGATTGAATCCATTTTAATGTATTGAATTCACTATATATGTTTGTTATTATATTTAACTTCACTTTCACTTATTGCACGTTGCACAAATGCTCAATAACTCAATACTGACTTTTTTTTCATTAATCCTTTATATAAATAGATTTAAGTAAGAGATTTTATTCTAATAAGCCATTACTAATCCTTACAAGTAATAAAAAATTACGCAATACAGAACAAAAACAAAGCAATAAAACTTTAAAAAGAACACTTTTTTTATTTTTACCTGCCCTACTTTTAGCGAAAAATTAAAAAAAAATAAAAGATTATCCCTAATCCCTTTCTTTATTTTGTATTAAGCTCTATCATATAATTCAAAATATCATAAAACTATATTATTTTTCGTGTGTTGCTTTCAAGAAAATTGAGTTGAAAGTTGAAAAATTTTCCAGGCAGAAATAAATGGTTTCGCAAAAATCGAAATTCTCAGCCCTGGGTCAATGTATTAATTTTGTTTTATTTTTAAAATAACGTTTGAAATTTTTTTTTAAAATAATGGGCCTAACCAGTTCATTCTGACAATTAATACCGAAGTAATCAAACTTTTTGGTAGACACCACCGTCAAGACGGAGTTTTTTGAAATCCGATTAAGTGAAACATTTTTGAGCATAACTTCCACATCTGCACGTATCTGCAGCTGATTTTTTCTGTGCTTTAACATGAATGTATGGAGCATATGGTGGCATACTTACTTTCTTGGTATCTTTTGGAGCTGTTTTTTTAAATCAAAAAGTTTTAAAAAAAAGCATTTTTTCTTAGTACTAAAGCTTCAGGCTACTTATTGAAGGTATCTTTTATAAATAATCAATATTTTTTTTTATTTTTAGATAATCGAAAATAGACCAATTAAATTATTTAAGAAACTAGAGAATTTATCTGCAGGAACTTCGGAAAAAAACATCTCAAAATTTGTTGAAAATACGGTTCGCGATTTGAGTAAAATTATTTTTCAACTTTGATTGCTTGTAAATCAGAACATACAATATATATGTTAAAAAATACTTTTAAATCATACGCTTTGGTTATCTAAGAGTACTTTAACATAAAGTTTAAAACGATAGACATGACTTTTTCAAAAGACTTTTTTCCGCTCTCGCACCACTGTGCGGCGGGCAACTGAGTTTCGGTAAAACAGGTCGCTCCCGTATTTTTATTTCATTTATTAAAAATATTAGTTTTTTTTCTTTTAATTTAAATGTGGTACTAACAAATAAAACAATTACCTTAGATTAAAGAAAAATTAAATTTATCATGAATAAATAAGTAAATAATGAAGTTTTACTTTAGAACAAAATTTAACAACTTTAAAAAAAACTTAGAAATCAAACTAGCTAGTTCTCAGGCGATTATTTTGTTCACTGTTTGTGAAGCTTTGTTTATATTCACAATATAGAAATAAAAAACAAAACAATTATAAACAAAATATCAGAATTTTGGCCTTAACTTTTGGCTTTTTGAACCACAGTGCAGCGTGACAGGGCAACTAAAGCGGTCAAGCGTCATTCGCAACCTTTTTTATTTTGCTAAATGTGGAAGTTTTTATGAAAATATCTTTACATACATCTGTATAAGATCCCGCTAGTACAGGAACTCAGTCTCAAAGTACATGACTTGACTGCTCCAAATTTGGTGGGATGAAGATGACTCTTTGACTTATCGACTCCTTTGGGAGATTATTTGTAAGAGCTTTACGTGGAAATTCAATTTCTGTGTGTGTCATCTCTTAAAAAAGCTTTAAACATCAATTGATCATATACAAATTGTGAATTAATTAAATGTGTCAAAAATTTGTGAGTATGTATTTCTGTATGAATGTAAAGTCATCTAATATTTAATCCTCATAATCATATAAAATTATCTTCTTTGTATCTATTAATTTACAATAAGATTCCTTGAAGTTATTTATAGTCCTATCAAATGGATTTAAGACAAAAAATGATCTCAAAATAAGGAAAAAAAAAACATTCGAGCTAAGACTATGATTGCCAACCCTTTGTTATAATTTTTTACTGACATAGAAGACATTAAGCTAATGATATTACAAATTAGGTACCAAATACCCAAAATGTTAATACATCAATGGAAAGCACATCATCATCTACTCTGACTGCTTTGGGTTGAATATTCCTTTGTGTCATGGTGAGACAACACTTTATCCAATTTAGATAAATATTTCCTCGATAAGAAAACGTTCCCATAGAACCATTAACCCTATATACCAACACATTTCCATCCTATTCTTATTGCCCTCTGTCCTCAACAAGTACATGCGGACTTGTACAATGTATACATGTTTCCTTTTTTTTTCGATAAATATTTAACCAAAATCTGATCAAATCTAATTTTAAATAAGATTTTCACTATAAAAGATAAATGTTTCGTTATTGTGTATATGAAGTGCAAAGAAAGAAGGGGTTTTCTCGTAAGCTTTTGCTAATAACTCGAAACAATTTAAATGGAATTTTATTGTGTGCAAAACTAATCGCATTACACTTAATATTATCAACTTGTATACCGAAATGGCTTCCAGAGGGAGGACAAGTCTTTCATTTATACTTTAGTTCAATCCCAGTACAACACCTTTCTTTGTGCAACATTAGTTTGCATGCAAATACAAGGATATAGCATAGGTATGCCCATTGTCCATTATACATGTACCTATGTAAGATACATAGGGTGGATTATGAGTGAATAGCTTATTTTCTAGTCGACTTAAGGCAATTTTGTTTGGGCTACCTGATTCAGCTTTACTATTTGCAAAAAAGTACTAGATAATAATACGAAAAATACTTGGGCTTGCTTTTTATATATTTTGGCAAAAGAAAAACACATTCTTGATAATTTTTGTGTAAATACTTTGTTATTTTTTTTATGGTTCCTAAGGTTTGTTTTTTTGCTAAAGGTAACAACAACGATTAAGGAGCATGAACATTTTTTTCCTACCATTCGTTGACCCGAAGTTATAAAGGTCTAAGCTTTTTTGTTTTTCTTTTTAAGTTACATGGTTAAAAAAGATTAATAAAAAATTAAGGAACAACGCCTCTATAGAGGAAGCTATATATTCTACATTACATTATTTTGATTATAAAAACTCAGAACAAAAATAGCCCCTCGATTAATTTGCGCCCAACATTTTGATGTTTAAAGTTTTACCACCTATCGTTGATAGGTATACTTATCGAGGTTTCTTATCCTAAAGGAAAAACAAAATTTGGATGTAGCGATCTTCAGCTTAAATAATATTTACGTTAAATTGGATTCATGTCTTCATTCATTTAAGCCGCAAAAGTAGAAAATAAACCCTTGAACTTCATCAAATAGCTGAGAGTGGTTCAATTAAAAAATACATATGTTTCTATAAGTAACTGACCTTTTTAGAGAAAAAAGAGTATAACCTAGATTTCAGTTACCGCATATCAAACTCGGGAAGAACGAATCTCGCAAATCAACTGTAGAATCTGACGAATCAATGGCCGAATCCGGCAAATCAACGGTCGAATCCAGAAAATCAACTGACGAAATAGCCAAACCATACGACCGAATCTGGAAAACAATTTAGCTTTGTTCAATTTCAGATCCTTGGTAAGAGAAAATGTCCATTTCCGTGCAATATGACAGAAAAGACCACATAAATACACTTTTTCTTCAATATGCACACAACACAATTAAAAAAAAAACAACTTGTTTTTTTTAATTTTGCCTTTCATCAAATTTCGTCAAAATTAGCTTCATTGTAAAATATAGCGGATGATAAAAGTGCCATTGGGAAATTGCCGTGTTTAAAAAGCACGATCGTGCCACATCAGCAACCAAGGGCGTATGCAGGATTTTTAGCATGGGGGGCAAGGCAAACCCATTGAAGAAACTTTTTATATAAACTCGTTTTATTGTTATAGAACTAGAACTTGGCCAATAGATGGAGATCTTTCGTTGAATAGTGCCATGGTAGATTCAGCATCATTTTGAGTACTTTATCTTGGATTCTTTGTAATCGAAGAATATGACTGTAAGCACATTAACCCCAAACAGGTGAAGGTTATCCATATAACGTTATTAACGTTATCCAAGCTGGCTTCAGGAAAAATTTCTCAACCGTAGACCATATCTTCATCGTAAAAGCATTCCAAGCGAGGAACATAAAAGTCTATGCATTTTTCGTAGACTTTAAGTTTGCTTTTGATCTTGTGAATAGAAATGCACTTTTCTACAAACTCTCACAACTAGGTATATCTTCGAAGTTCATCCGTGTATAGTAAAGGAGATATATGTAAAATCAAAAGCTGCGCTCTGGGATGGATCAACGTATTCAGAATGGTTCGAAACAGATTCTGGTGTTAAGCAAGGATGCCAATTAAGTGCTCTTCTGTTTGCTTTATTTATAAATGATATTGAAGCTTACCTACCTGGAGGTATCCGGATTGCTGATTTGACCATAAATGTCCTTTTATACGCTGATGACTTGGTGATACTTTCCGAGTCTCCAGACAATCTCCAGCTAATGATTAATCGTCTTGCGGATTTTTGTAATAAATGGGGTCTCACCATCAACGCTGACAAATCAAAAGTAATGGTGTTCACAAGATCTGCACGGAATCAAACAATATATGGAAGTCTTTTAGAGGTAGCTTCTGAGTATAAGTACCTGGGAGTAAATCTCAATAAGACCATGGATTTTAACAATCATGTGACCATCAAAGCTAAAACATCACAAAGTCTGTTAATTCTATCTTGGAGAAACATCTTTTCGATGCTGTTATTAGGAGTTCGCTTTGCTATGCTGCCCAAGTATGGGGAATCAACGAATACGAGTCGATAGAAAAATTTCACAGATGTTTTTTAAAGAAACTCTTTAATTTACACTTTAAAACACCGAACTATGCCCTTTATCTGGAAACAGGACTACCTAAAATTTTTACCAGCACTCTGAAACAAAGGCAGACTACATTGTCAAGGTGTTGTCTCATCGCGATGACCGACTGACCAAACGAATGGCACTCTATGAGCTAAGAAACGAGGACTGGTGGGTGTCAAAATGGAAAGATCTGGGAAACGCTTGCAGTGAAGTGGTATCTTTGCATTCACAAAATTTGGGTCATGTAAAAGAACAGCTGTACAAAATAATACAAGCGCACGAAAATTCTGAACGCAATGGGTTTATAATAGAAGCTCAAAAATCAGATAGCAGATTACTTTACTCACAACTGGAACTGAGCCATATGCAATCAAACTATACTTTAATGATGCACTAAATTATAGAGAAATATCTCAAATATTTTAAACAAGATGTGAAGTCCTTGCGCTAAATGGATCTCCTTACAACAACAGTTTTAACCAATTTTGCACGTTTTGCAAAGGGAGACTGTTTTCATTTCATTAGTATATGCCCCATTTTCGCTGCCAACAGAAAAACATTCTTTGGAAAGAAAACTTTGACGGTGCAGGAAACTATCTCAGTGCTAAACGATTCCGACTGGAAAATACTCTATTCTTTTTTGAAAATTATTTATAAATATAGGATGTGACTTCTAACCGAATTTGAATAAATATTTCATTCAAAAGAAAAATTAATTTATACCAATAATTTATGTATTTACTTAATTTGCTAACCGAGCTGACGGCAATGCCATAGCTATAAAATTCATAAAAAAAATTATAAACATTGTAACAAACAAAAGAACGGAACAATAAATTAATAAATCTTTACTTACTTTACTTACTTATAACGTTATGCTTTGAAAAATAACTTGTATCGTCTGCAAAAATAGCTGATTTGCAAATTCATCAGTCTCGGGAAGTCATATGTGTATATAATATACAAAAACGAAACAAGAACAGATCCTTTTGGTACACCAGCTAGGATGTCATATAAAGGGTCCGCCAAATAACTTTTTTTTTGAAAATGGCGCAAAACATCGAGTGTAGCTTCGGCTGTGTGGCACGTAGCACCATCCTGATGAAACCAAATGTTGCCAATATCCTCCTCTTCAACTTTTGTGAACAAAAATTCGTTCAACATGGCCCGATAACGATCGCCATTGACTGTAACGGCCACTCCTTGCTCATTTTCGAAAAATGGCCCAATTATGCCTCTGGACCAAAATCCGCACCAAACAGTGACTCGTTTTTGGTGTATCGGCTTTTCAATGTATGCGTGCGGGTTTTTTGTGCCTCAAATGCGACAATTTTGCTTGTTTACTACCCGCCAAGATCAAAATGAGCTTCATCTGAAAAGATGATTTTTTTGGCAAAATCTTCATCTTCCCTAAGTCGATCGCAGGCCCACTTAGCGAAGCGTATACACAACCATATTCGTTCAGCGGCAGGATAAAACTAATTATCTGTCAAATCAGACATGAGCTAAGTGCTACCATTCACGAAATAAGCACTAGTTGAAAAAAAAACGTTAGATGGCGGACACTTTATATAGATTGGAGAAGCAATTATTGACTGAAACTAATGTTTTTGCAGTAAAAAGTGGGAAATTTAGAACTGAAAGTTTTTGTATCAGGCCTTTATGCCACACCGTGTCAAATGCCTTCTCGAAATCTAATAGAACTATACCTAGATATACACTTTAAATATCATTTGTCATCCGATGTACTTGAT
The DNA here is from genome assembly GCA_932273885.2 of Leucozona laternaria. Lineage (NCBI taxonomy): Eukaryota > Metazoa > Arthropoda > Insecta > Diptera > Syrphidae > Leucozona > Leucozona laternaria. Next base: position 94,255,882 of record OW026368.1, read on the forward strand.
GGCTTGTACTATGACAACTTCTAGACCCAAATTCTTCAGCTGGACTGAAGTTTCTCAAGACATTTACTCAGAGAACTACGTAAACTTATGGGTCTATACCTAGAAGTTTTGGAAGGATTCTTCCCAGGTTTTTGTATAGGGATTAATTTTGCTTTTTAAATTTCAATTATATTCCAAAAATAATTACAAAAAAAAAAAAATAGATATTAAATAAATGAAATTGATATTCCCCTTAATATCCAATAAATAAATAAATATAAAACAGCTAGTATCAATCTTCTTGCTAAATTTAAAAAAGTGGTGCAGTTATCTTAGAGAAATAATGTTTCTTTTAATATTCAAGGCTTTAGACTGACACCGAAGCGACGGGTAGACAAAAAAACCGAGTCCATGCTACCTAATTAATTAATTTAATTTTACATATATTTTTGCAGACAAATTTGTTGAAAATTTCAAGGTTTCTTGAAGATTATTTACCTTAGTTAGTCTTTCAGCAATTTACGAAGCAAATACCTAATCTGCGTCACATAATATAATGATAATATAATGAAATTTCATTAACTTTAATATACTCGATCCTTCATGCTGTCACTTAAATGTCATCAGTGTTAGAAACCACTCATTTGGATAAGGCAATTTTATTTCATTTAATTTATTTCAATTTATTTATATGATTCTGGTGTCATCATAAAGCCGAATTAAATTACAATCCACTATTTTTGCCGTTATCAACATACGCATTGGCATTGTATTGCTTTATAAAGCTTCCAACCACAAAAACCCACACATATGCATTGTTATAGAAAGAGAGCAGCATTACAATAACGAATCATATTCATAATAAAATAATAACAAAAGTGTGTGTCTCAGAGGAAAAAGGAGAAATCCAGAACATTGCCAAAGGACGAGTACCTACATATAGGCAAACCAATCCCTGAAATAAAAAAAAAAAATTATATAATTTTCTCGTTTTTATGTGAAACAATCAACAGAATTTCGCACAAAATAAGCCAAGAGAAATTAATATTCGAAGACAACGCGTATAAAACTCAACCACGTGTAAGAAAATAATAAAATTACAGCGTTTAGTTATAAGGTAGGCGGCAAAAGAGGAGCAGAGCAGATGCCAGTGTTGCCGTTTTGAGATGATTATACATATGATAGGTGCATAATTTATTGCCCCACTATATGGAAATCATACCGGTTTTAAAAAAATATGTTTTATAGACCACAAAAGCGGAAGTCTTATGCGTTATACGCTTTATAAGAAAAAAAAAGTAGCTGAGTTTTTCGGTTTTCCCCAGTATCAATAAAATCTATGGGGTTTTCTACGATCTTGGCATTGATTTTTGTTTTGATTATTGTTACATTGACAAGAAAAAAAATAGAAAAATGTTATGTTTACTACGCATTTTCACGAGAAAATCAACCTCAAAGTCAAAAAAATTAGCATGGGCAGGAAAAATGGAACAGGCTAGAAACTGGATATCTTAAGACTGAATTAAGATATCAACTTTATTTAAACTCAGTTTTCAAGGCTAGTATTTCTTCTAAAAATAAAATTGTAAAAGAAGTTTCTTCCATTAGAATTAGTAGAGAAAGTTTTGTTAAAATGGGTCAGGGTACTCCAATGTAAGCGTTTTTCTTAAATTCAAAATAAATGATGTCAAAATTGGAGATAGACCTTTACTGTAAAACGGATGTTTTCTAAGAACCACACTCTGAAATAAGGGGTTTTCTAATAAGAGGTGTTATTTTGATATTCAAAGAAAAATGGAATTTTTTTGAGATAAATGATCGGCTGTTTATTTCATTATAAAGAGGAAGGTATGCCGTTAATAATGGAACACAACATCAGCCAAATGGCCGCCACGACCACGCTTACAGGACCATATCCTTTTCATGAAATTTTCCATAACCAAATCGCAAAGTGGCTGCCCTATGTCCTCGATAGCCTCACGAATTCCATCTTTGAGGTCTTGAATCGACGCTGGGCTGTCGAAAGAGGGAAGAAATCGCAAGGTGTTAAATCACAAGATCTCGGTGGCCAATTGTGATCACCTCTTCGAGAGATAACACGGTCCGGAAACTTTTCCCGTAAAAGATGGATGGTTTCATTGCTTGTGTGGAACGTAGCGCCGTCTTGTTGAAAGTAAACGTTGTCCAGATCAATACCATCCAATTCCGGCCATAAAAAATCATTAATCATCTCTCGATAGCGCAATCCATTGACCGTAACTGTTGCTCCAGCCTCATTTTCGAAAAAGTAAGGTCCAATGACCCCGCCGGGCCATAAACCGCACCAAAAAGTCACGCGTTGAGGATGGAGAGGCTTTTCAACAATAACTCTTGGGTTTTCCGAGCCCCAGATGCGACAGTTTTGCTTGTTGACGTAGCCTCCGAGGTGGAAATTTGCCTCATCAGTCAAGATGATTTTTCGATGAAATTCCGGATCATTTTCATGCGTTTCAAGGACCCAATCAGCAAAGACACGACGTTGTTGATGATCAGCCGGCTTGAGTTCTTGTGTTAACTGAACTTTATAAGCCTTAAGACCCAAGTCTTTATGCAAAATACGGTGTAATGGCGTTTGTGGAATGCCTAATTCCAAAGAACGACGAGGAATGGACAAACCTGGGTTTTCTTCAACACTTTGGGCTACAACAGCAATATTCTCAGTTGTTCTTGAGCGACGTGCACGGGTTTTATTCTTCACATCACTAACTTGTCCCAACAGCTCGAATTTGTCCACCAATTTCTGTATTGCGGTCCGACAAGGTGCTTCACGACGACCCAAAAATGTTTTAGTTTTACGAACCGTCTCTGCCAAATTTTCACCATTTTTATAGTGAATTTTAATAATTTCAATGCGTTGTTGAAGCGTGTATCGTTCCATTTTTATTAATGGCGTAGTTTCTACTTGTCAAATGTCAAAAAATGACAGCTACCGAAATAGCGGGCTATTCAAAATAACACCTCTTATTGGAAAACCCTTTACTTCCAAGCAGGTCGGGTCCCCTGTATATGATCTGGGTGATATAAAGGGTGCTTTTTCTAGGCGTGTGGTTTTCAATCTGGCAATACTTTTTTCGGAGTTGGTGTTTTAGACAGCTGTTACTTGATTTATGGTCAGTTTGGTTTGCCATTTCATAATGACGCCTGAAAACGCACAAAATCTGCTCGAAACGAGATCATTGTTGATCCCGATTTTTAAAAGAAATTTTTTTTCAGCTATGAAGCTCATTTATGGTTGAATGGCAACGTCAATAAGAAAAACTACAGCATTTGGAGAGTAGATAATCCTCAAGCCATTTTTGAGACGCGCCGTTACATCCTCAAAAAGTCACTGTTTGGTGTGCTCTATGGGCAGAAGGAATCATTGGTCCATATTTCTTCAAAAATGAAGCCGGCCATAATGTTACAGTCAAAGGGGAACGCTATAGAGCCATGATTAATGACTTTTTCGTGCTTGAATTGGAGGATGTTGATGTGGATGACCTTTGGTTCCAGCAAGATGGAGCAACATGTCATACAGCCAACGAACAATGAATTTATTGAAGGAAACTTTTGGTGAGCGCATTAATTCGCGTAGTGGGCGTGTGGCGTGGCCTCCAAGATCGTGCGATTGAAGACCGCTGGACTATTTTTTGTGGGTTATGTGAAGTCGCTTATCTACGTTGATAAGCCCGAGACGATTGCCGCCTTGGAAGAGAATATTCGGCGCGTTATTGCTGACATACGGCCCCAATTGCTTCAAAATGTGGGCGAATATTGGGCCTCTTGGCTGGAATTTATTCGAGCCAGCCGCGCTAGCCATTCGCCGGAAATCATTTTTAAAACATAATGGCAAACCCTTATCTTTATAATGAAGCTCAATTCTTGGCCATAACGTTAGATAATATGTGTTTTATTTTTTCTTAATAAACACCCTTTATAAATGACTGAATTACAAAAAGTGATCTTAAATGCGTGGCAACCCTATAAATGTCTTGATCACATTTTACTTGGATATCCATGCGCAAACTTTTTACATAGAAACTACATTAAAAACCGGGATCTTGTATCACCTCATAAGTGGGAAATTCGCAAGAAAATATTATCTTTCTAAAAGGTCAGTTATTCGTAAGACAAATGTTTTAAGAAATTATATTGCAATAGATTTTTTTTTTAAGAAATTTTAACGTTTTTTCAAGGTTGTAAAGATTGTGACTTTGGAGAAATATTTAAGAAATCATTAAAGAAAACACCAATTACTGAAACTAGAAAGTATACCGTTTTTTTGCGAATGTCCCTCAAATGAGGTTCTATAAATCACTGATGACATTGAAAAGCTTTGACCATTGATTAAAAATTTTCTATACGGCTGACCAATTTCTGAAACTATATGACCCTCGTTTTACTAATCATGAATTACTTATCATTGAGATGATTTATTTTTATCCCACTTAGTTTAGTTTCCGTAATCAAAAAACCGTATCTTTTCTTCTCGGTGAGATTCTTGGTGTGTTAAGTCCGTCTTATGGCTGCATTTTCTTTTTTAAGTAATTGTGTTTCTTAATGTGAACATTTTGCAGCATTGTTTACTTTAAACGAATCAAAGGTATTTTTTTTTTCAAATTTGTGTGTGTCCTGAATATTCGTGAGTAAATTTTTCAAATGTATCAATGGCAGCCCTTTCATAGACCACATTTCTGTACGGTGTATACGTACGTGCAGGGTATTCAGCTTACTCACAAGGTCAGGCGCCAGACGTATACTTATTTATGCAAAGACCTCTATCTACGATTTACGAATAAATGTACAGTGACTCGTAAAATTCAACGAAGGTAGACAAACGTAGAAAAATCATCAAACATTTTTTAATGTTATTTGAAATTTTGTTTATAGGGTTCAAAAATAATGGTTTTATTGCAAAGATACACAACACCACATTAATGTTAAGCTATAATAGCAAAAAGTAGGTAGGTATAGGTTTGTGTGCGCCTGTCATAATAAAATGTATATACATCAGTCGTGACAAATTTTGATAAACCAACATGTTTCAATCATAAAAATAAAAAATGTTTGTGTGAAATAAATTAAACTGCACGACTGGGTCGCATGTACTTGCTCTTGTAGCATACAATTTTGAAAATTGAGTTGCTACCTACATAGAAACATGTAAATACATATGTTTGAAGAGAAAAATGTCGAAAAGCATGAAATTTATTCTTTAAATTGTCTTAACAGCTCCCTTAATATTTTGAGCTAAAAAAGAGATGAAATCAGACTTCTTGAACAAATATCTAAGAATTCATTCGAAATATTTGTTTTTGGATATTAGGGATTTACACTGCTGACGAAATGCCATATTTTTCGTCATAAATTGGAAAAATAGTAATTTTTAAAATCAATTCGTGCGTATATGTAACAATAGGCTCGTTTTTTATTTAAAGCTCGGAGGAATTTGGTTGAAAAAAACGACATTGGGGATCACTGACGCCATTACAGACAAAAATGGAGTTTCCACACAAACTATGGATATCGATAAAAAGTATGGAATTAACGCTGGTAACACAGTTTTTCTCCGTGCTTAAGTTGAGCCCCGAGAATTATCTACGGTTAGCTAGACCCAAAGGGGATTACCTTATAACTGTTGTTGCATTTAAAATGCAATTTGCATTGCCCCGACTTCATTATTTTTTGACAAGTTCCCTCCGGGCTTGCAAAAAATCACGCCTAGTAACATCAAGTCCATTCTTTAATGATCTAAGCATAAAAGTAGGCTAACCTACAAGACAACAGTATAATGGCAGCCTTAAAAATCAGTTGCTCCAATTATCTTGATAAAATGAAAAGCAAATTCAAAACCTATCAAGGCAAAAACAGTGCGAACTAATATGCCACAAATAATCTTGTCAGTTGTCTGACTAAATCCAGCCGGTGTGGCGGACAAGGCGTGAATAAGTACGACCCATTCGCTTACTTAATTTTATGTTGGCTCTATTTTATTGGACTATCTTCTCTATTCATGACGTTTCGTTGGTTTTCATCTTTTCTTTTTTTGACATTCACATACAGAAATCTTATAAAGCTTAAGTGGTTGGGAAATATTATGATGCCAGACAAATAAAAAAGAACGAAAAAAAAAAGGGAATTCCACCCATGGCCGTTCGTTTAATCCCATTGCTACTTTGGTCACGTTTGATTCTAATTTCGTCCCTCTCGTTTTCATTTTCACTCTCGTTCCCGTCATTATCTCAAACATAATAATATAAAAAAAACCATAGGGACAAAATGCATGAAATGATTTCATTTACTGATGATGGGTCAAAATGGCAGAGGGTGGAGAAGCAGCAGCATATAGAAGCATCATTCGAATAAAGAAAGACAATTTCAACTTGATTTTGATGGTTAGTCAAAAGATGTCCCAGAGGCGCCTTTAGGGGACATACAATTTTTTTTTTTTGTATTTATTTGGCAGATAAAGTATGGTGGAAGAACGGATGTTCTAATTGTTTGTCAGTTCAGTTGTCGGTTTCTTTGAAACCGAAATTAATTGGTCAAAGATTGTATACAGATAGCATATGGGAGGATAGATCGGTGCATGGAATTCGTCATAGTCGTTTAATCATTATTTTATCAAAGAAATGTAAAGTTAAGTCGAACTTTTAATTATTTACTGCAAATATTTAAAATGTTTTTTCATGTACGTAGCCAACAGGTCAAGAACGTCGTTTTTGTGTCATTTGTAATATTAAACACTAAAATCCGGTATTGCCAGTTTAAAATTCCAAATCGAATCAAATCTGAGGTGTTGAATGGATAGTTCATTTAACTGAGTGCGGTTGTGTCTTCTTCAAGTATATTGGGTGCTCAGATTTTCAGTGAAAGCTCCTTAACAAAAACCAAAGAAAAGCCATAACGATTTAAAGCAACGTGTACATGGTAACTCTGTTTCAAAAAAATGGTTGCTTTGATCGTTGATGAACATTTCACACAAATCAGTGATTAGTATGCCCAAAAATGTTTGACAGATAGGATATGGTTGGATATATGAATCTATGTCTGTACATGGGTTTCAATTTCAGTTCAATTTCAATTTAATTTCAATTTCAATTCAATTCCAATTCAATTCAAATTTCAATTGAATTTCAATTCAATTTCAATTCAATTTCAATTTCAATTTCAATTCAATTTCAATTCAATTTCAATTCAATTTCAATTCAATTTCAATTCAATTTCAATTCAATTTCAATTCAATTTCAATTCAATTTCAATTCAATTTCCATTCATTTTCAATTCAATTTCAAGTCAATTTTAATTCAATTTCAATTCAATTTCAATTCAATTCAATTCAATTTGAGTTCAGTATAATTGATAATTGTATGGAATATTTCAATTTGTTTTTGAAAAATATTAGAAAATAGGTGTTAAGTTCCAAAAAACCGTTTGGACCAATCTCCCTTTTATAGGGTGTTTTTTTTTAGACGTGTGGTTTTCAAGAAGAAATAAAACGCATATATTTGAATGTTATGGCCAAGAATTTAGCTTTATTATAAATATAAAGGTTTGCCATTATGTCTTAAAAATGATTTCGGCCGCCGCGGGTCTTCTTCGATACTCTGCTCCACAGCAGCAATAGCGTCTCCGGTGCGCACTGTACGGCGTCTCTGAGGATTCGCATTATCCACCAGAGTAAACGAAGTACGAAACCGATCCATGGTTGTTCGAATTTATGGGATTTCGCAATTATGTCGACCGAATATTGGACGATGCGTCGCGCGAACCTAACCATTATTTTGGTAACAAATTTGCACGATATGCAGACGTTGTTCTAGAGCAAATCTATTAATTATAAAATGCCAAACCAAACTGAGCATAAATCAAGTAACAACAACAACAACAACAACAACAAAAAGACTAACTCCAAAAAAGGTATTGCCAGATTGAAAACCGCACGTCTAAGAAAAAAAACACCAAATTATGAACGCTGATCCAAGTTTTTGAAGCTCCAAAATTCGAAAAAAAAAACTTAGCTAATCTAAAATCTTCAAAACCTTGAAAGTTTCATTTAAATCGTTACAGGTGAAAACTCTAGAAATCTCCTTCCTACAATCATTTCAGAGCAACATAAATGCAATTCATTTTTTATTTGTGACAGTATTATACTACTTAAATGTAGATATTGCATACATATTTATTTATCAGTGACGTGCCGTGGTGCTTTTAGTAAGGTACCTACATTCGACAAGCTTTTCTGCAGTAAGATTATCTATTCTTGTGTGATTCATGGGAGAACACCAACTTACTGAGTGAATTTATAGTTACTTTGAATGAAAATAAATTCTCAACGGACTGCTGAATGAAGGTCCGAGCAAGAGGTGCGCTTGATATAGTTGAACACCAAGGCATAAAAATTTATAAGGAAGAACGAATTTCTCGTCCTTTTTTTTAATTTCTATGTATATGTGGTTTGGCTTCACTTCGCTGCGCTAAAGTAAGAAGAACACCCTGCTCTTTAAATTTTTCGTTACTTTGAGTTCGTTGTTCTGAAAAGTTTTTTAGAAGAACTAAAAGAACTTTGGCTACGCATGGAAATAAAGATTTGGCTAGGGTGTGCGGGGTACACTTGCGCGCACATTCGTACAAACGTCACTGGTATTTATATAATTCTAACGCATATCCTTGTCATATGTTTGTGTTTCAGTCGGTGTTGGTCGTTTCCATTTCCACACACACTTCTTTGCTTCTGCTGATGCCGTCCTCGTGTGTTTCCCAGTCCTGCTCCTGGTAGCTGGAGGTAGGTACTGGTAGTTTATATCTTTATCCTATAGAATGAGGAATTGAGATTTGGATTCCAATTTCTTCTTTGCTAATCCTCACTTTGTTTGTCGTGCCTGACTTAAGATGAGTAGCGAAATCATAAAGATGGATTGAGTGTGTGGCGTAGGTGTGGGTAGTAAGAGAGTACGGGGAGGGTATAGTACCTACCTACCTATACGAACAAACATTTATATGTTTATGTCAAACGAGGGTGAAATGTAATTTTTCTTCCTTCAAGAAGTTATCAAAATTTATTGTCAGATATTATTATGGCAACGTCTCCGCCTTCACCTGTTATGCTGACACATTTTTCAGGTTTATTCTGTCAATTCGGTCCTCTGACACCCAACACCCTTCGCCCATCCTCACCTACCTATATGTACCTATAACTGCCATATACCAATCTACAACATACATCCTCATCTCCCTTCTCATATTATATGGTTGGCAGATTCCAAAAGTGGACACCAGACGATCTGGTGGACGATGACGACGACGACAACGACAACGACAACGATGAGAACGACAACAACGACAGGATGACTATACTATACGACGAGAAAGTGATTTAGAGGAGATTTTCTGTTTTTATGAGTGCCACCTGCAAAGTAGTCAACTTGATTTTCGAAGCTTCTCTACCGTAGCATGAGATGGAATTAAGGCGGAAATTTTGTGGGAGCAAAGTAAAGTTTATTGCATCAATAAAATGGGTATACCTATATATATGGAGCTATATGAAATAGAAGTACAATATATATGGCAATAGAAATAAAGCGCTCTTCACCCGCAACGATATTCACATATAAACCAATGCATGTATAGGTAGGTTAGGTATACCTTCGTACATATGTACATGGAAAAGGAGGAGTTTTGAATGCAATTTGCTTTTCGTGATACATTTTTGGAGTGGATTTTGTTTAATGGGAGATTGGAATGGTATTGCGATTAAAAATAATTTATAATGTTTATCCTGACAATAAAACAGAGAAAGAATTACGAATTTTATTAGTTCATTAGATCCGAAAAAATATATATTCTTTCATATGCTTTCATTGCAATTATGTCGAACGAATATTGGACGCTGCGCGCGATTAGTCTCGTGAACTGAACCATTATTTTGGTAGTAAATTTGAACGATTTTCAAACGTTGTTCAGAAGTTTCATTTCATTCATTATAAAATGGCAAACTAAACTAAGCATAAATCAAGTGACAACTGTCAAAAAGACCAACTCCGAAAAAAGTATTGCCAGATTGAAAACCACACATCAAAAAAAAAAAAAACACCCTATATTTTACTTTGCACAGTTGGATCCCACGAACTTGATCTTGGGGTTAACAACTGTAATATAACCACACATTAAAAATGCATGTGAAAGTTTAATAGAAATCTTTACCCAGATTTGTTTGGTTTAAAATATTTTTGTCCAAGTTTTTAAATGTAAAATTGAAATATTGATCTCAACAATTCGAAGAGTCTTTGGATAATAAAAGACGTGACGACTGACGAGCGTGCATTTAATCGTATTTTAATGTGTCAAGTAATTTATTAAATAAAATCATTTCAGGATAAATGAATAATCCCTGCCTAAGGATAAAACATATATTCAAATGAATATAATCTTTCACATTAATTTAATAAATATATATGTATATTAAATTGTCGAGTAATTCCCAGTAATCTCTTAAATGCAGCAATTAAACAAACGAAAATAAAATATCATTCATATAAATTTTATAACATTTTCTCTTGAATATTTGAAGGCAATATATTATATCCTCCGAACTTGTTAATTTTATTTTATGTGGATAAGAGTTCAATGATTTTTATTTCCCAACTATATAGTTTACATATCAATAAAAACCTCAATAATATAATAATTGCATGTATGTTAATATTTATCTGGGTTTAACTCCAAGCTAAATCTTTTATTTTAACTGCGAATTTAAATTCCATCAGGCTTCATTTTAATGCTGTTAAAGTTTGACATTCAAGCAGACGAAAAAGTAGCACATCGCCGTTTAAGTTTAACTAGTCTTACTGAACTAAAACCTGGTATGAGTGTGATACTAAGCAATAAATACATATACATATGTAATTATGATAAGATTTTGTATTGAAAACAGCATACTGAGTGTGATAAGTGATAAAAGTTGTTTGGTGAAATTTTGAAAGTTGTTATTGTCACCACCTCTTTCCTGTCTTTATTCTTTTAAAAAAAATAACATAAATTATTTTCCGAAAACTTCAGAATTTCAAAAAAAAATTAAAAATATCTTATTCGATAAATCATCCTTGACACTTATAACCTTGAAAACTTTATATTTATGCTTACTTCAGATTAACAGGGACTTATGAAGGGTATAGGTCAGTACCAATTTTCATTATTCTGCTAATTTTATTTAAATTCGACCATTTTGTTTGCGCATTTTGATTGCTGATACTATACTCTATCCAACAAAGATTGTCACTACAGGGCAGATAGGACGTGGAGTTTTTTGGGAAATAGGTAGGTCACCTAGATTAGTCCTTTATTTGTCTTTTTATTTTGTTCATTTCAATATTATAGTTACATAGCACTCGAAAAAACAAAACTAAAAATTTAATATTGAAGTAATAGCCATGTTTTTTTGGAAGAGCTATCCGTAGTACAGTACGATTTTACACGAATAACAAATACAACATCGGCAGTAGGATTACGGCCGAGCCGATAAAAGCTAAAGTAGAATCCTACCGTGGATCAAAAACACTCTATATGAAGATACCAATCTCGGCTGTCATCCGAGTTTGCCTACAAGCTCATATAGGGGAAATTCAGGAGAAACACGCACACATATGCAGTAAGCGTACATCCACCACGCTTTATTTGCACACACATGCAGTAAGCGTACATTCACCACCAAAATGTCGGTTATTTACGAATTTCAATGGGTATGTTCAAAAAGTATAATAAAAGGAGCAACGAGTTATCAAGTGCTAACCCAACCTTATAAGGAAAAGTTTGTGGAAACAAATTGAACGTGAAAATTTATAATCAATTTAAGTATATTCGATTGTCTTTTGTCATTATTTGTTTTCTTTCTACGATTGTTTGGTATTGTATTTCGCTCTCGAATTATTGAAACAGACTGTGAACATGACAAAAAAAAAACGAATGAGAAATCAGCGAATCAACGCAACTGTTGTAAGACTTTAGGCGTGTTTTTTTGCAGGAAGTGACTAGACATGCCAATTATAACAGATTTTGTTTATAAAATTACTGTTTATGCGGCCCCGCAGAGCCAGGGTCCTCCGCCGGTGGGCATAATTCAAGCACCTAAAGTTTTTTTTAAGTAAACGTACGCCCGCTTTTAATGGCCAAAAATTGTTATAACTGTTATAAATTGGCATGTCTCTAGTCTCGTCCTTTTTGCAAACCTAGAGGAAATTGATCGAAAAAAAACTATTTCGCGTTGGGGCTAAGGAATTTACATGTTAAACGCAACAACAACTAATCCCCTCCAGGCATAGCTAAGAGCACATAATTTTCGGGGGTAAACTGTTCTAACGGCGTGAATTGCATATGTACTTCTAATCAATAGTTTTTATGGAAACTCCATTGTTTTCTGTGATGGCGTCGATAGATAGTCCCCAATATCATTTCTTTTTAACCACATCCCTCCGGACTTGCATTAAGGCTCTTAAGACGACGAAACTTTCGCCTGTCTTAATTTATTTACATGGAGATTAATGGGAGTACCCACACTGGCGCGATGCGAATCTTCGAACATTATTCAGTCTTCGTATATTCGCGCGAATGTTTCGCGTTGGTTTGGGACAGCCTTTATGCTATGTATATGTGAAACCAATAGAAAACTATCGATGACCGAAATTTCAATGTATAAATTCTAACTTATCACGTTATTTATTTTATTACAGATTTTTCTGTTAAATGCCAAAGATTTAAAAATCATTGTGTAACAGCGAACTACTTACAGGATGAATTTTCAAAGAAAAATTAAAAGAAGTTTCATCACGTGAAATTCGTAGTGTAATAGCAGACTTAGCACCATTAAATTGGTGTTTTTTTCAACACACCCCGATATCCCACCTAACATCCGCCATTTTCATGTTGAAAAGCTGGTGAGTTGAAATTTTTTTAAAGATGGCTGCGTTATTTGCACATACAAAATGGTTGTTCTGGAAAAACAGAACAATCCCACCCCGTTAAATTGTTGTTGCAATTCACATCTGTTCATGGACACAAAACGAAATTACAAAAACAACAATGTAAACAAATGGGTTTTGGAGGGTGATACGTACGAAAGATTGGTATCTTCATATAGAGTGTTTTTGCCGTGGATGGATTATTGACGTTTATTCGAGTCTCGAATTGGATTTTGTTAGTTTCGTTCTTATATGTTGGTACGATTGATAATAGAATTGTATCTCGATGGTAGTGTTCATGAAGTAGTTATAATTATAAATTTCCATTGGCCAGAAAAAACGATCTTTTTGATATTTTTTTTTTTAAGTTCCCCAGTTTATATATCTAAGAAATCAGAGAACTCCATATTTTCTTAAATATAAAACTGTTACTCACAAAAGTTCCTTAGTTTTGCTATCAAAAAGTTTGAATATAATTTTTTGCACTCAATAATCAAAAACAAATTAGAAGGAAAGTGAGGAAGGAAAATTTGTAAGTTCGCAGAGCTTTTTACAAAGATCAATTTTGTATCGTTGTTTTTCTTTGGTTCCCTTTTCGTTGCAATGTTGTTGCTTTTAAACACTTTCCTTCTAATTTTGTTCCTTTCTCCGCTTTATGTTAAATAAGGTTTTCTAAGTCAATACCAAATAAAATATAAGCGGAAAATAAGTAAACCCACAAAAATTAAAGAGCGATAAAACTTAAATTTTGTATACCTATTTTGTGTATACTATCACCGACGGTATAATTGAATTACGATTTTCATTCAGAATAAAAATTTTATGGTTCGAAAGAATTTCGATTCGATTTCTTTTCTTTTTTTTGACGAAGGGTTAATGTAGTTTCATATTTGTTTAATTTATTTGCGCTGTTAAAATTCTGTTCAAATATGTCTATCAAAAATCATGAATATCTAAAATAGTTAGCAAAACATGTATTTATTTATCCTACAAGAATTAACGCCCATATACATATCTACTGAATGTTTTGAAAACGACAAAATTTTATTCTGACCATAATATACGAACAAACCCATGCTTTTGTATTTACTTTTTTTTCGGTTGTGTTTTATTTGTCGGCTGCTAATTTCAATCGTCGCTTAACAGAAATGCCAAAAGAAAGGAAGAGGATCTGAATCCACCTCATTTTCTTGAAAATTGTCCATTTTATTGAGTTTTTTATTTAGTTTATTAGTTTTTGATTGAAGTAAATTTGTATTGCTACTGATTTTTGCAAAACTTTCTTCTATTCGTGTTTTTTTTTAAATTATTCTGACTGGTGTTTGTTCAATTGTACCAACATTGAAACATAAAAACCAGGCTACGGCGGTTGGGTTTTTTTGGGAATTTCTTACTGTACTATATATAAAATCCCAAAAAAAAACACGGCTAATATGTCTATACATATGATAAATAACAGTTAATTAATCCCACAACAGAAAAACAGAAATACAAAAAATTTTACAAAAGAAATTGACATTGAGTCCGAACATTTCGGAAGTACACATTATAGAGATGACAATGTTAAGTTTTGGTGATTCACACTTTAGAGAAATTCACATTATTGAGGGACTACTGTACTAACAAATGCATACCTATACCAACTTTAGGGCTATTAGACAAGTAGCAGGTATCCAATTTACCCCTTCAATTTTCTTAGAACCAAATCTGACAAAAATATTTATGGATATGGAGGCCACAAAGAAGAGAAGACAGACCAGTGACGACTAGCAAACAGATAAGTGCTCAGTGTCCATCCTGTTTTATTAAAATAAACTTGTACTTTATTAAATTATTTGTTTAAATTAATAACTAATAACAATTGCAATAATTTCCTTTTCATACCAAATTCACTGTTCTCAGCATTTCATTACTCCATGATGTTTCGTCAATTATATACGCTAATTGTCACCATTAAGTATACCCTACGCCTATGCCTTCATTGTTCCTAATATTCCTGAATCCATTCGTCATCATTCAAAATTATTTCCAAATCAACAAAGTATTTATAAATGATTCATCCAAGGGCCATACGGAGAAAAACCATTAAACATGAAAAATCCTTGATTACCTATCTGCTATATCCGCTATCCCATACCATCATGTCATTCTCCTTACTTTAGCTCCTTTTTAATGGATCGCGACAAAATGAACGCAGAAATGCTCTGCTTCCATCCAACCGCAATAAGCATTACTCATGTCCAACGAAAACAAATCTGCCCTCCGACTGTGGTACTGGTATTGCGCCCACCCTACAAGGTGGTTACACCTGCGGCTTCTGTTATACAGACACTCTCAGGCAAAGTGAACTAACCCCACAATCCAAAATCATGGCCAGTACTCCAAACCACAACTGAGGTCACTGCGAAACCGTTGAAACAGGTGCAACTTTCGTAGGCGTCCCATTCCAACCGCACTAAAAAAAATTTGACTTTTTTTTTATCTGCTTCTGCTTCGCTCCCATAAGTCTGGGTCTGCTATATTGCTGTTCAGGTTCTATCTTCGCCATCTACATAGATTTTCTACTTCTACATCTACACCGTCGACGTATTCGTCCTTCGTTGAGGAGAAAATAAAAACTGTTGCGGTAAATCGAAAAATCTAGAACACGCCAGGCGCTAAAAATCACCCTCCCTTACCTACATATACATATATGTACAACTTTTGAGTGGGCAGGCATGAATTGTCCAGAGACTGGGAGCAATTCCAGGTTCAAGGACCAGGAGTGCTATTTACAATGCATACATATAATATATATGACTGTCTGAAAAATGCGGACCACAAAAACAGACAAAAAAATTCTAGCAAATTTCCATTTAACCGTCAGATGGTGGTGTGTAACTTTGTCATAAATTTTGCACTCACATGCACCGCAAAGGTAACTGCAACTATTCTCTTGATACCAAAGGATATAGGCGGCCAGCTCTTATGAGAGCGATAGCGAGCACCAGACCCAAACGATTGACCGATGACACACCATAAGTCACATTCCCAACAACAATCCCTAGAAGGGGACACATATTGCTGAAATGCTCGTTGGATTGGGTGCACTTTCGGGAAAATTCTTTGTCCCTTGTGCTGCACTTAGGGTGATGGTACTCTAAAATTGTTACCGTAACGGCTTAGGACTATATGATATCAAACTTAATACTTATACCTAGATATATAGCTATGGGAATTGGTTCTTGGTTATAGAGCGGTTGAGTGGGGAAGGCGGGTGTGTATTGTTTCGGCCTCGAGAGGAACTTGATAAATGTCTGACAGCTTTAATGTGACGTGTGGTCAGTTCCAAAATTGATTTTCAACTAAAATTCGACGCAACGCATATTTTTGGCTGCCTTGTTCGATTTGTCGGAAGAATGATAGGAACCCTGGATACGTGGACAGTATGGACACCCCAGACACTGGCTAATCTGTTTTGTCAAAATGCTCAATTTTGTTCTAGTCAGTGCAAGCAAATTAATGGAAATAGCGGTTATCTTAGGTTTCGATTACTATTTTCTGACATTCAGAAATTTATATTCAGAGAGTGAAACAATTTTATACATGATCATCATTTGATGAATTTGGATGAATTCAGCTTGGTAAAGTTTTAATAACTTTTATAACTAGGGTTACATGAAATAGATAATAGATTTAAAAGCTGATGGATATTCAAGGTTCAAACCATTTCTAGACAAAGTTCAAACATTTAGGGACTTCTATTCATATCGAGATAGATTTTCGATTAATGTGGACTTTAAGTTTAAGATCTTCAATCAAAGTTTTCGATCATCAATCCCCTGCAGCGTTTCCGCCACCGAAATCTTGATTTAAAAAGTGAAATCATTTTCGCTATTTTCTAAACGGATAGAGGTAGACATTTTTGTATTTTTGTTAAAGACATAAAGGGTGTTTTTTTAGACGTGTGATGGTTTTTAATCTCGCAATACTTTTTTCGGAGTTGGTCTTTTTGACAGCTGTCACTTGATTTATACTCAGTTTGGTTTGCCATTTCATATTAACGGGTGATTTTTTAAGAGGTTTAGAACTTTTTTTTAAAAAAAAACACAAAAAATTCGAAAAAATGAATGAAATATTTATTTGAATCGATAGTTTGAACCTTGCAATTTAATGTTTAAAGATAATTTCATGAAAATGTTGACCGCGGCTGCGTCTCAGGTAGCCCATCCGCTGAGTCCAATTTTGGCATACTCTTTCACACATATCGGCCGGTATCTCACGAATGAATGCATGGATGTTGGCTTCCAGTGCGTCAATCGAAGCGGGCTTGTCCCTATAGACATTAGCTTTGACATACCTCCACAAAAAATAATCTAATGGTGTCAAATCGCACGATCTAGGCGGCCAATTGACCGGCCCGAAACGTGAAATTAACTGTTCACCAAACTCGCCTCGCAATTGCGCCATTGTTTCGCGTGCTGTGTGGCATGTGGCACCGTCTTGTTGAAACCACATATCATGCAAGTCAAGAACTTCCATTTCGGGCAAAAAAAAGTTTGTTATCATCGCTCGGTAGCGTTCACCATTCACAGTAACGCTGCGATTCGCATCATCTTTGAAGAAATAGGCCCAATAATGCCGCCGGCCCATAAACCGCACCAAACAGTGGCTTTTTCGGGATGCATTGGTAGCTGTTGCAATGCTTCTGGCTGATCTTCACTCCAAATGCGGCAATTTTTGCTTATTTACGTACCCATTCAACCAAAAATGAGCCTCATCGCTGAACACAAGCAGCGCGCGATGAACATTTCGAACCGAGCACGAATTTTGATAGTAAAATTCAATAATTTGCAAGCGTTGTTCATTTGTAAGACGATCCATGGTTAAATTGCAAACCAAACTGAAGCTGTTTGATAGTGACACAAGGTACTAAACACACGTCAGCTGTCAAAACCAGTGTTTCCAAAACCAAACCAGCTTAAAAATCACCCTTTAAATAGACTTACTCCTGAACAACGTTTGCAAATCGTGCAAATTTATTACCAATATAATGGTTCGGTTCGCGCGACGCGTCGCACGCTGCGTACAATATTCGGTCGATATAATCGCCCAGCAGAGTCGGTAATTCGATCAACCATGGATCGGTTTCGTACCACGTTTACTCTAGTGGATAATGGGCATTCTCAGAGACGCCGTATAGTGCGCACTAAAGACGTTTTTGCTGCTGTGGAGCAGAGTATCGAAGAAGACCCGAATGAGTCCATCCGCCATCGCGCGCAACAATTGGAGCTATCGGAAATTGGGCCTCTCGGCTGGAATTTATTCGAGACAGCCGCGGCGGCCTCTTATCCCATATCATTTTTAAAACATAATGGCAAACCCTTATCTTTATAATAAAACTAGATTCTTGGCCATAACATTAAAATTATATGCGTTTTATTTCTTTTTGAAAACCACACGTCTAAAAACAACACCCTTTATTTAGTAGATAGTGTCGAGATCTACCATGTCGGCGAGGTCTGGGTAATGTCTCTTGCAGGGAAGTGACAAATCCTCCAGGAATATATATATCATCATCAATAATAAGTCCCTCTCCCCTTAGGCGTTTGGATTCGGCAGAAAAGTGTAGGTTTCCTCCATTCCTGTAACCAAAAAAACACGCACACAGGAATGGTTGAAATTCTAAGTGACCATCAGACCCTGGTTTTCCACGAGTTGTTACGTACGCCAAATTTATTTTTAATCGATAGAAAATGTTAAATAAAGTGCCTTTGGACGCTCAATTTGTCAATGTTAATAAAACTAGATGTGTATATGAGAACATTATGGAATGTAACTTCACTCAAATGTCCACCCGGGACATGGCTTGGTGCCACAAATCGCTCGGGAAAAATGTTAATCGTAACATGAGTTAGGGTGGAACTCATGTCAAACGGTATCCACATCATCTAGTTTGGGACATAAGAAGTAGCTTGTCATCGATCAGTAAAGCGCTCACCTTTTACGGTAATGCTGACGATTTAGCCAGGCCAAAATCCGTAACAAACAGTGACTTCCTTGGGATGCACTTGGTGCTGGTGTCTCTCATGTATGACTTGGCATCGTCCCAAATCCGACAATATTGCTTGTTCATACATCCAATTATCCAAAAATAGGCCTCGTCACCAGAAATGATTTTCTTTGGCAAAATTTTGTTCAAATTCCAACTGTTCTTTTCTTCCAGAGCATTGATTTTGATAATTAAATTTGATGATTTGCACGATTTGGGCAATGCTTAAACCTTTTTAGTTGAATTGCCATAAACTGTAGTTACTGCAATTTTTACAACAAAAGCTTTTACAACATTGCTGTGCTACCTAACCAAACAAATTTCAAGCGTCTCTATTGAAAGACCCTGTAAATGTTATTATTTCAAGTTTTAAGGAGCTCATGTATACAAAATTTGATCAAAATCCGGCGAAGTCGTTAAAGAGAAAGACCAAAATAAAAACATTAAATTTGTTTCTGTAATATAAAATTGAAAGCTATAGAAAATGACTTCAGCTTCCCTTTTAATCTTGTATTGAACTTTATTGTTTAGAATCTCCAAGAGGCGTGTTACTCCGTGTGTGTGTTTTTTTGTTTGCTCCACAGAAATAAATATCAATAAATAACAACTCGAGTTTAATTTTCTATTTTTTTATTTTACAACTGATGCAATCCAATTATAGCAGGCAAGAACAACACACTTAAAACAAAAATAACAAAAAACAATAAAAATAAAATTCATAGCGTGTCACATGTCATATTTATGTCCAGATACTTATTTTATCCTATGACTCACTGGCACGTTATAGACCAACAAAAAAAGGAAGACAACAAAATTAATCCTCATATTCGTGCTTGCAGTCGAAATTGACTCACATTAACACAGCACAATGATTTGTCAGGCGGCCGGCCTGGGCGAAGTGGCCGGTGCGGCGTGCCTTGACGAGCGGAGCAGAAAATAGCCCGCGGATCCTGGCACTAAACTCAAATCCAATTATCCTACACACTGACCATAAGAGTATCACTATCACACCCGAGCATTCCGTTAAAACGTTAAAAACGATTACTCAGTGTATTAGTGTCGCTTTGGCGGAGGTGAGTAGGTATGTTGGTTTAGTTTTTCTCTGAAGCCACCAAAAACAACTGGCTCCCAATCCTATCCCTGTCCCGGCTATATACCCTAATCCCAACCCAATCCTAAGTCCCATTGCCATTGCCAACGACACGTTGTCATTTTAAATGAATTGAAATGCAAATTGGATAATTGCAATGACCACGTGCAACCACCAAACTATCGTTAATGTCATACCTATTTTATGGAATACTCTGGCATCGAAGTCGGACATCGCCTGCATAGCTAACATCTGTCATAAAACCTTAGACGATTGGGTTTCGCAATAATATAAGGGTTATTGAGGATTTGTTATAGGAGCCCGAGCTGTTAAGTCGGGGAAATTTCATTCAGAAAAAAGATTTTTAATCAGAATGGGGCGATAGGGAAAGAAACATCTGGCAGTAAACTGGTTGTATATTGATAATTAAGGGAGGCATTCATTCTGATTAAAACAATGAATTTATGTTTTAATATTCAAGATATTATAGGGCTTATAAAATAACTGACTAACTAAAAATAATTAGGGGTAAAATTGATAGTTAATTGGGAAAATAAGATGTGCGTGAAGTGAACACCGCCATTGTAAGTTTTCAAATAGCAATTGTGATGTAGGTATGTGGTCAACTTTTGCTGTCATCGACCGTAAATATTAAGCAAATTTAAATGCAAGACTGGATCGAACGAATTTGCTCTTGTGGTTCGAGTTTCTTGGAATTTCAAAGACTGTATATTATTATTATTATTATTATTATTATTATTATTATTATTTATTTCATATCAAATTGATTTACAATTAACGTTGTATATAAATAATTATGACATGGCATGGTTACCGTCTGCCAGATTGAACGTTCCATAATTAAAGCTTTTGAAAATAAAATATAAGTCTTATAAAAGTGTATAATCTCACAAAACTAATTAAATTGAAAATTTAAGTACAATATTATTGTTTTTGATTTATTTTACGTAAAACTATTCCTATACAACAAAGCATTTCTACAGTATGTGCAAGCTTTTTCCAACCGTACGACCCATTGAGTATATTGTATGCTTCACTTACAGTTAGGGAGTTCTTCGAGAAATATATTCGTCGGAATTCGCGCAGGATAGGACATTTGCCTAGAAAGTGAATGATGTCTTCTTTTTCGTTAAGACTGCATAAACTGCAATTAATACGAAGGTCTGATCTATAGGGCATGAAATTCAGATTCAGCATTTCTGTCCTTGCTCGAAAGATGTGGCTTATCTCATCTATTGAAATTTGAACTTGAAAGTAGTTTCCTGCACCTAAGGTGTGAGAAAGGTATTTGTGTGTTTCTCGTGTTTCAGACAAGGCAGCTCTGGTTCGGTTGGCTAAATACATATTTTCGTCGATGGTTGCAATTTAATTGTAAAGGTTTACCTTCCATTCGTCTATTCTACTCTCTGCTAGATTCAAGGAAATATGATTGAAATCAGCTAAACGATACAGCTCTCCAAACACTCCAGATCTCGTACGATTTAATTTCAACATAATTTTTTTTTGTAGATTAGAGTCATCTTCCTTCATTTTTCTCAAAACATAGTCCCAGAACGCTTTTAAGTTTCTTGTAAATATGTTTTCAATACCTGATTCTACATAAATAGCGTATGTTGGTACGTTGATTGGAAGCCTAAATAACCTCCTGAAAAAATAAATTTGAAGTTTTTAAAATTCTTCGATTTCTACGTATCCAAAAATCTCCTTTCCGTAACATAAACAGGAATTGACTACAGCATTAATGACTTTATATTTGACTACAGCGCTGATTTTAGAGACTCCAAAAAACTTGCTCCACATTGAGTTGATCGCCACTTTTGCCTTGGCGCATTTCTCCTTAATGTGGCTGGTAAGACTTAAGTTTGAATATAGAGTTACCCCTAGGTATTTGAACTCCGAAACAGTTTCTATTGGTTCGTTGCTAAGCGTCCATCGTTCAGTAGCCAGCTGTACTCTAGACCTTCCAAAAATCAATGTTTTAGTTTATAGTTTTAGTTTATAGTAAGGTCCCATAGTTCACAATTTTCTAATTCATTTATCATCATCAGCTGTAATAAGACCGTGTATTATAATTTACTTTTGTGCATAAACTTTTATGCATAAAAATTACAAAAGAAAATATTATTTTTTGACTTTTTGTAATCGAATCATACTTTCTGCGTTTTAACCCTCTTCAGATTATGATAGGCTAAATTTGTAAAAATATTGCCTCTCTAAGTTCAACCTTTATTGCTTTCCCAACAAAAAAGAATTTTTGTTTTCGAAAACCTGGTATAATTTGTATCATTTCACTCAATAAATAGCATTTTTTTCAAATAACCTTTTAAACACAAGAAGAATATCTTAAGCTGCACTTTTTTTTATTTTTTAGCCTATTGCACCCTATACAAATTTTAAGGTTTTGGAAAAGAATATCCGAATTTTTCCGATATTTAAATAGTTTTTCTGCTTTTCGTGGTGGAGGTGGAGATAAATCCAACAAATTAGAAAACATTGAAATCGGTCGAGGCGTTCTTGAGTTAGAAATATGGTGTAAATAAACCGACTTTGTTTTATATATTAACATTTAATTATTGATAATAATATTTATTTATATGTACCTATATGAGAAACTGAAAAATATCGTTCTTTAAATTGCTAAACAAAAAAATATTTTAATCTCAAAATAAAAAAAAACGCTGTTTGAATTATTGAAAATGAAATAAATTTATGGACAAAAATTTTCAAAATCGTTGGAGAGATTTTCAAAAAATTTGTTTAAATATACATTTTTTTCAACATTTAAAAAAAATGTTTGGATCCATTTTTAGGGAATTAGTAAACATTTAAAAACGCGTAATTCCAACAAAAATTAATTAACCCGTTAATAACCTTTTTTGGTAAAATTTTTGTTTATACCAAAATACATATTATAACTACAGAAGTGAATATAATTTATGTTGTCAAAATCATTAGGGCCGTTTCCGTGATAAATTAAACCGTTATTTTGGGAGCAAAAAAAAAATTTCAATTTCTACCCCAGCGCAGGTATAACTAAAAACCATAAGTTCAGAAATTTCAAGAAAATCGCTTCAGTCATTCAGGCTGTGCGTCGAGGTACGACAGATGGGCAGAATTACTGGACCCACTTTTTTCGTGTTTTATACCATCGTATAATGTCAGGTTTGATTCGAATTCCATGGGAGATTTTTATACGATCCCAAAACTTGCCCTATAGTGTACCTAAACCTACATATTATATGTACCTACATATATGTCAAATATTGCTATACAGTTAAAGCTCTATAATAAGGGGACACAAAAAACTTTTGTCTTAACTTCATATTAAATTTGTATGACTAAAAACTACAGCACTCAAAATATTCCAATATGAGCTGGAAACTTCTATTTTTGTTACCATAATGCAACCTACTTCCCTTGGCATCACGAAATGAAATAAATTAAAAGAAGAAGGAAATAATAAATCACATGACAATAATGATAGAACTTATGCAATAACGGAATGCGATGATAAAAAGGAACCATACACTCTCAAAACTACACCAACTAACGCTTCAACTGGAAGCTGCAGTTGCAAAAGTTGTCAAAAAGTGATGTACCTACGTTATTTTTTTCTGTGCCCACAATGCAGCTGTACTCTTGTACAGCTCTCTGAAATTCTGACTGCAAAAGCTATCAGTCTATAACATGAGGAATTGAAGAGGGCTTGAAGCTCATTTCAACCCCTATATATACACTCATCGAGTTAAAATAAGCTTGTTTGCCTCCATCAAATTTGAAATGTCAAAAATGCTGCACGCGTTTTGACAGCTAGTCCGGCTGCAGCTTCAGTTGCAGCTCCGTCTCCAATGTGTTCAGGCATTTAGTTGCTCGGGAAATCCCCTTATAAGCTTTCAACATATCATCCCTCTTATTGGGGATTTTCTATGGATTTGCTTACGTATTAAAAATAAAACATAAATTATATCTACTGAGAAATGTTGATAAAAAATAATCCCTAAATAAAATTATGTGTCCGCTTATGAGAGGATTTCTTTCTTAAATGAGCATAAAGAAGTATCCGCGTCCGTTTATGAGAGTGTCAGTTTATAGGCAAGTAATCTGTTTGATAAATTCAATAAAGAAGTTTGTTCCCGAAAATGTTTCCGTTTAAGGGAATTGAAACTGTCGCTGTCCGCAAGTAGAGCTTTCACATGATTACCTGTCAAAAAATATAACATTTACCACCATCAAACATTAACCTGATTTATTGCAAGTTGTTTGTCAAACATCCTCCTTTCCCGTTTTTTTTTTTTTTAATAGAAACGAAGTACTTAAAACAAAAGTTCTGAACTACTAAGTTCTGAACGATTTTATGAAAAATTAAAAAAAGTTCTGAAAGGACCATGTTATGAAAATAAGAAGAAGTTATGAAAGTAAAAAAAAAGGAATAGAAAAATAACTTTTGATGACTTATTTCGTGAGACTAACGGAACTCCCAGTAAATTTTAGTAAAAAAATACGGTTTCGTTTTGGTCGCTTTGATAGCAGTTGTAGGTATTATCTCAGTCTTAAGTGCTACATTTTTCTTTTCGTCAAAAAAATGTATGAAGAAATTTATAGTTTCTTTCAGTTTTTGAATCGTTACTCTTCCCACATTACACATTACAGTTGGTATCTAACCTATATATTCACTAAATTTAAGCAATACATACGCACTTTTATTGTTTGAGAAAGTTTACTTTAAAATATAAAAACAAATTATCTATAAGGTGTTTCATAGGCTTGAAAATTAGTTACTTCTTTACTAAAAAAATGAATCTCATTGATGATCTAAAATATGGCTAGTGCTGGATTTAGGCTTAGGCCCGTGAAGACCGCGCCTAGGGCGGAAAAATCTTTGGGGGCGCAGAATAATAATTGATTCTCAAAGTAAGCGATGATGTCTGTGGGCGCTAGTAGGCCACATGGGGGCGGCAACAGACCTGAGAATATTTTGTAGTGAAAAAGTAGTTTAGGAGGACTATGGATAATTTGTTGAGAAAGTTCAATTTTATTGAAAAAATGACAAAATAATATTTTCTATTTTATTTCTTTCTTTGGGGGTGCTGAAAAATAATTTATTCTAAAAGTGGGCAATAAATGAATTAAGTTTGAACTTTCAAAAAATCAAAAAAAATGATTTCCACATTAAAAATTGCAATTTAATTTATTAACATGTGAAATGTCATTGTGAGATAGTGCGAGGCTACACAACTTTTATTTATTTAAATTATTTTTTTGAGCGTTTTTTTTTTTCATATAAGATTTGATAATAAAAACCATAATATATTCATAGGTTTTCATATTAAAATTTTAAAAAAAGGTCTGTTTTGTGTTTTTTTTTTTTTAAATCGCAATAGGTTTGTACTTGAATATATTTTTTCTAGTGTTACATATTATATTTTTTTTTCTTTTGCAACATCCATCTCTAAGCAATATGAACAAGAACATGTAAGAAAAAACCCATTGCATGTAGGAATATTTTTACTTGTGATATATAGGAACATTATGGCAAGTTATGAATTCGTAAAAAAAAAAATCGAACTCGATATTTTGATCAAACTTGACATAACGATTATAGCAAAGTCGAAAAAAAAATGGGTCTCGCAATTCTTTCCGTATGTCTGTCCTTTATGTTGCAGCCTAAACTAGTGGGTCGATTTTCTTTAAACGTTTTGCGTTTTTTCGGGCCTTCCCCCACACGCTTTTTTCATTTTTTGTTAACCTAAAATAACGGTATCTGCCGTAAGATTTTTTTTTAGCAAGTAATAAAAATTTCATATTTAAAAAAAAAACATGCCAACAACTAAAAAAAAAATCAGTAATTTTTACAATTGTTTACCATTTTATAAAAAAATATACCAAAAATGCTAACTTATCTCCCATAGATCATTTTTTTTTATTTCCAATTTTCTCAAAAACATATTAACTGATTTTGAAAATATTTTTATGGAGAATGTTAAAAAAATTGTAAATAAATTGTATACCAAAATTTAAATTTTTTTTTATTTAAATTGAATTTTTTTTTTGAGAATTAATTAATTCAAAAACTATTTGATGTTTTTTGTTATTAAACTTGACACCCAGAATTTTTTTAAGATTATTTAGCAGATTTGAAATTTTAGATTTTTAAAAAAAGTCAAGATAACCCTATATAATGTAGATATGTATGCATTTTTGAACAACAACAACAACAACTTAAAGGAGCTACCACCAATTGTTTATGAATTAATTTATAAACTGTTTATTTGGCTAGAGATACAGCTGTTTCTAGGGGTGCCAAGCCGCCTATCATCAGTCTTCTCCGTATTAGTGGTGCTGAGCTTTAATCCAATTTTATAATGAAAAACTTTCTACATGCCCATCATAGGAATCGAACCCACGCAGCTATGTATGTCTATAATGTTATTGATTAGTGTTTCTGAAATATAGCTGCACCTACCTGCTCTGAGAGAACGATTAATAATAAAGGTAATTAAAAGAAAAGGGGGGGCGGCGTACTCAACCGGGCCTAGGGCGGCAGAAAACCTAAATCCGCCACTGAATATGGCAAATATTGTTCTCGAAAGTTCAAAGTTCATCATCACATAATTTTCATGCCATCATAATAATGATTTTCTGGTTGTGTAAACATTTTTTGCTAAGAAACCAAAAGATGCCAAATTTTAATAAGTTATAACTTTTTTCATTAGAGAACTTTGTGTGTGTGACTCAAAAGCAAATATAATAATTAAAAATATAAAATACAAATAAGAAGAGAAATTATAAAATAATATTCTTCTATACGACCTAGGTAATATAGTAGGTATATGTATATGTAGCTACTTGTTTGAATTAATTTAAAATTCACACCTCTGAGCCAGAAATGTTGTGTTTTCGTTCCCTTCTAAGATGGGGGCAAAATACAACTCAAACAAACAAGCGGAACAAAGTTTACTGTTTGCTTTTGAAATTTCAGGAAATAACTTTTCATATAGAGTTCTTCACGATCATTGGCATATCTCATGAAGCTCTTTTTTTTTTTATTTTTTTTGGGAGAAAATTACATTAAAAAGATACACAACCAAGCACCAGAAGCTTGGAGATTGCCAAATATTTTATTGGGAAATTTATTTAAAATACCTAAAGATAAATATTTCACAGCAAAGGTTCAACAACCTGTAGAAAAGTTTTCGTACATAACTATGAACCTATATGCAACCTACATGCTCTAGTTATCTAAGATTAAATTCCTAAAATGCTTTCTGCTGCACGTAATTAATTTTAGATTTTATTTCATCACAACCAGAAGTTTTAACACAAAGTCCTATACTATGTTCAAACTTACGCCATTATGACCTGATGTTTGGTTTTGAAAATGCTACTCGGTATCCATATTGTATTTAATATTCCAGCTGAGAGTCAAGTGCACACCTGCTGCTGTTACCTTACCGTTAACTGTACCTATACTGTATTTGCATCTTCTCTTCATATCTGGGCCAAAATTAAAATTTCATTAGTTTTTTTTATTGTTGGTTTGGTATAACTTGAATTTTGGGTTGTTTACCCAACAATTGAATTCCACACTGGGAAACACAAGTTTTCGAAATGTTAAATTAGCAATTCATTATATAATATTACATTCAAAATTCAACAATAACGTCAATGTTTTTGCCAGCAGAGAGAAAGTTTGAAACTCTTTGACCATACTGAATGAATTGTAATGAAATTGTAAAATTTAAACGTAAACTTTCTAACCATAAAAGTAAATACATATTTGGGGTTGTTTTTTTTTTTTTTTTTTTTTTTTTTTTTAAGCTCTAACTTTTGTATGAAAACATAATATGGGAAAT
The DNA here is from genome assembly GCA_932273885.2 of Leucozona laternaria. Taxonomy (NCBI): domain Eukaryota; kingdom Metazoa; phylum Arthropoda; class Insecta; order Diptera; family Syrphidae; genus Leucozona; species Leucozona laternaria. The sequence goes on from OW026368.1 coordinate 94,283,827, forward strand.
TCAAACAGTATAGTCAAGCTCCTTAATAGTTCACTGCGTTTGTGGTTTAAGTCAGGAATAATAAATTAGTAGATAATTAAATGCTAACTAATTTTCCTAGCCGAAGGTGCAGGTAGGTATAGTATAGGAACACATCGCACTGGTCAAAACAATTTTTGTTTCCAAAATTTTGAAATACAATATTATATTTACGGAACCAGATTGAAACATTATAAAAGATTATAAGCAAATAAGCCAAAACTGACAACTTTTTTTTGTCCATAAACCTGAAACACAGTTTTCTTCCGAATATACAGGGTGTTTTTTTGATGTGTAAACATCTATGCTGGCGGTAGAGTGAAAAAAAAAGTGAACGTTCGTATGCAACGTTACGATCTGCATACTAGGATGGGTGCGTTCAGTGAAAAAAAGTCTCAAGATCCCCTTCAAGAAAAAACAAGTCCGTTTTGGATCCGCGCACGTTGATACCGTGAGTCCCGGAACTCACACATTTTTTTTTTTTTTAGACGAGTGGTATTCAATCAGGCAATACTTTTTTTGGAGTTGGTCTTTTTATCAGCTGTCACTTTCGGAGTTGGTCTTTTTGACAGCTGTCACTTGATTTATGCTCAGTTTGGTTTGCTATTTCAAAACTTTGTTTCGAACACTCTTTAGTGATTGCATATTATGGCTACGCAAGTGGATCGAATGTGACTGTCTATTTTTTGGATATTCATATACAATATACCTATACATACAATCACACAATACACAATCCTTCCATGTGGAGGTCCTCAAACCTATAGCCCTTTAGGATTGCATAATATTTTTGCAGATACTAGTATCTTATATACATAGGTACGACAAATCCATATACTATAGTATATTAAAATTTACATCCTTCGTATGGCGGCGTGTTGTTGTCGTTATCAACCGAGATATCTCGGATATAGACATATGTGTATATGTAATAGTGCTGAGTATTTTCGGTGAGCTTTATACCCTGCACTATACTTTATATTGTATGCACTGCACGTCCTTGCAAAGTATTCTTGTGGTGTCAATAGGGAAAATGTGGGCTATTATTTGCAACACACATTCTCGAGTCGGAGTGAAGCATAATTGTGAATGAGGCCCAATCACAGTTTTATATTTCGTTGATTTCACCTTAATATGCATAATATGTAGGTATGTATGTAGGTTAGGTATACATCACATGTACATAGTTTAAATTGAATAATACCTAAAGCAGCATTTTTATTGATTATTTTGTGGGACCGTGTAATAATTTTGAACACAATTAGGGCACATTAATAGAAAACAGATTAAAAAATATACACGACTGGGTCGCACGAACTTGCTCTTATGCAAAAATTAAATCCAAAAATTATTTTTTAGAAAATTTTGCTACGCACTTTTATTTATACTTACTACAAGCTTCTGTATAAAAATCTAATTTTATTCGGTTGATCAGATATAGTCGAAAATCAAAGAAACCATCCTATAAGAGGTACTATTAATAAACGTAAAATATAAATTTTAAAAATTTAAAATGGTAGATCGTACTTATTTTTGACATTAGTATGGGAGGCACCGTTATTTTTGGATATTAGAATAATTTTTGTGAAAAACCTTCTAGATAAAGTTAAAAAAACTGCTATTTACCAAGTTTAATAAAAATCGATGAAAAATTGAGTTTTCAAAAAAAAAATTTAAAACTTTTTTTACAAATCTAAAAAATATTTTGTTTTTAAAATTTTGTTACACAATATTATTAAGAATGTGTCAATAATTCTTCATAAAATAATTGATCAGAATCAGTTGAAGCGTTTTCGAGAAAAGCGAAAATCAAAAAAATGGTTCTTTGGGAGGTACCATTAATAACCATTTTTCGGAACCTATTTTTTTATTAAACGGCAGTTTATAACTACTTAAATTTATTTAGTTCTTAAAAAAAATTCTGTAGCGCCGATTTTGAGAAAAATAAGTTTTTCCTTTTTGGCCAAGAAATTTTGTATGACAGCTACCTTTAGTTTTGGTCCTAAAAAAAAGAGAAAAAAAATGGGTAGGGGGAATGTCCAAAAAACGCTACGTACCAAGTTTAAAGAAAATCGACCCATCCGTTTAGGCTGTAATAGAACAAATAGACAGACAGACAGACGGAGGTTTTTGCGAGACCCACTTTTTTCGTCACCCACTCGAAATTTCAGTACTTTTCAGAAAAGCTTAGAAATTTTCAATTTCATACTCATACAAAATGTTTTTTTATTTTTCATTTTAATGATAAAGTGAAATTTTTTATATTTTTAGTATTTCTTAAAATTCGGAGAAAATTCCGTTCCGACCGGATACTAAGACAGGGCTATTGACGTTTGAGTACTTGTATTTTGGTATTAAATTTAAAGTTTATTTGCTCATTGAATTTTGGAAGATGCATACACATATTATTTTTCAACTACTATTGTGTTTGCGTTCTAATTTTAAAATATTAAAAAACAGAAAAGGGGAAAAATTAATGTTGTCCTTTTCCATCTTCATCAACTTCTATAGAGCTAGCCATTTCTATTTCTCTTTTACAGATGGGTTGTACGTATATTAAATCAATCAAGACAGTAAGAGCAAACAATGCTCAGCTGATGCAATTTTTCCATGATTGTTCGGTAGATCAGGAAACTGACAGTGCGGTATCAACCAAAGCCTCAGGACCCGTATCGCGTGAGACTAAAGCGATCGCTCTATAAGGTGATTGTCGATTTTACGATTGCTTCCTCTGTCTTTCCTTATATATGGCTAGGATAGAGACAGCTATCATCAAAGCGATAATCAAAAAAATTGATAATCAACTATCACCTTAGCCGATATCACCCCAGGTCTTTATGAATACTTGGAGTCTTTTAAATGCATTTTCTATACCTGACATTAATGATATTTTCGAACGAATTGAAATCTTAAACAAAGATTTGCAGAAGTCAAATCTCAGTGATGTGGAATCACTTAAAAAAGTAGAACAGCGGTTGTTGATCTTGAAATTGAAGAACCCCAAATTCCTGGTCAACGAAAAGCTTCAAAACGTATCGATGAAGGAACCTACCTCAGAAAACTACAAATTCAAAACACCGAAAGATTTTTTGAAATATTTGATCAATTATTATTATCATCACTAATTGCAAGATTCATAGATGATTCTTCTCGTTTCTTCAAACTACTGGAACGATTGTAGGCCAAAAATTAGATGTCGATGATGTAGTTAAGTTCTACAAAGATGGATTGATAAACAAAGACTTATTAGCGAAAGGGACGTATTCCTACAGCTTTTGAAAAGACACAATGAGCAAGCGAAAAATTTGAGAGAAGTAGTAGATTTTACGCCTAGAGTCGAGGGATTATTCCGGTTGCTAATCACAATCCCTTGCTCAAATGAACGAAGTTTCTCCGTTCTTCGTCGTTTAAGATCTTACCTTAGTTCAACAATGCTTCAGGATCGGCTCAACAATATTTCTTTATTGCAAGTTTATTCCAACCATACGGAAAATTTAAATTTGGATGAATAAAATAGAATGAAATAAATTAATTTCAAAACACTCCAAAAGAAGTGTGAATATCCACTACGGACAACCACACAAATGCAATCATAGAAGATAGAATTCATAATACAGCATAGCCTGCTGTTAAGATACACGGAAACACCAGAATTTGTTTCTGAAAACCCATTTCTTTTCAAATTAGCGTGTTCTTTATAACTTCTTTACTCTACGGTTTCAAATAATAAATTTGCTTTTTAAATTTCTTGAATAACGTGCACAACTTCTTAAGACTTTGACTCTTTAAACTTAGGCTGATTACAAATTCATAAAAAAATATCTACGATGACCAATTATTGGAATCTAAAAATTGACCTTTCATGACCATTTTCTGTCCTCTGAGATGGTAAAATTGGTTTTTCAGAAATGAGTTGGCAACATTCTCTTATATGAAGGTATATGTATATAACCGCACTATGTGAACTTTGTAATGTTAGATATACCTACTAATTTTTTTGTTTTTGGTTTAATTCTACAAATGAGTTTTCCAGATCCCGGAGACAACCTAAAAGTCTAAAATTAATGGAAGAGACTAGAGACATGCCAATTTATAACAGTTATAAAAGTTTTTCGCCATTAAAAGTATGGGTGTGCGTTAACGCGCTTCGCGCGACTCTGGGTGTTTGAAGTATGCCCACTGGTCCCTGGTTCTGCGGTCCCTCATTAACAGTACTTTTATGAACCAAAACTGTTATAATTGGCATGTCTAGAGTCACTTCCTTCGGTAATAGAAATTTTTCACGTTGACGTAGTTGAAGGTAGGGTAGGGTGGGGCTAATTTGGACACTTTTTACTTGAATTACCATAACTTTCAACTTTTACATAACATGACAATGAAACTAACAAAACTTAACTAAATATCATAACAAAGGCCTAGTTTTTCGGTGGTGAGTTAAACCAGAGTTAGCTAACTCTAGAAGAAAGTTAACCCACAATGGACTGAGGAAGCAGGTTTTTGGTGGAGAATGCATGTGGAACGATTAAACAAACTCGGTGGATACAACATCAAAAGCATCTGTTCACTTAATCCTGAGTTAACTCACCAAATTGAATGAGTTAACTCGGGTTTAATTTTAATCTCGCACTGAAAAACTGCGCTAACTGTTATAACTTGGCGTTTCGCTATCCTGGTCTTATAAAAAATGCTTTCAATAACAAGTTGTTTAGGCCCCCACAAAATAAAGTGAAAAAAAGGAAAAAAAAAAGTGTTCAATACGAAAATCTCTTAATCATCTTGTGACCCAAATCCCGCCTAAACCACCTAAGCCTAACCCCTGCACTAATTCTACCCGAATTATCTGGGAAAATCATTCAAAAGCGCAAATCTTGTCATTTCTCATTCTCACCAAAATCATAGAAAAGGTCTTTTACTTTTTTATTTTTTTTGTTTTATTTCCATTCACGGCCTCCACCGAACACTGAACAAAAAGTGAGCATAACTTTCTCTTCGATTCTTGCTACTCACCACATCAGCAAATCCTTCTATACCCTATTTTTTTTTGTAATTTTGTTTATGGTTCTTAACCAGATTTGTTTACTTTTTTGTTATACTGCCTTCTGACAACATCCATTAGAGAAAAACCTAGACTTTTGTGCAATAACGATGGCGGGACGACCGCGACGACACGGGTTATTTACTGGTCCTTCCGCTAAAATTTATGTTAACGGTGGCAGCCAATCGTTCCTGCGGTGATGGATAATGAAAATGGGAAAATGGGGATAACTTGGTAAAGGTCGGCTTTTTGTGTGCTTTCAAAGATTTTCCCAAGACTTAAGGATATTGGATTCGAATTTCTTTCCTCGTTACGTAATGAATATTTCTTTCAATTATAAATGAGATTGTCTGTTTTGAAGATGATGAGACATGAGAGATGGGTTTACTTGGGCATAGATAATTATGTATTGAATATATCTATACCTTAACCCCATAAGCATTAAAATGTTTATTCCTAAAGATTTTTCAATGGCGATATTTTTATCTTCTCATCCACTTTTTATGTTGAAGATTAATCGCTCATAGAAAACTAAAAATTGTGTTTAAGTTCTCTTAAACTTATGTGTACTACCTATTCTTGTTTGTTACAGCAGTCCCCCGATAATGTGAACTAATTAACTAATTAAAAAAAAGGCGTTTTCGGATTCTAGAGCGATTCACTTTAACTTTTTTCCAGTTTTTAAAAACTGATTGAAACAACTTTCGTATCCATTTAAAACAACATAAAATAATCTCTTAAAGCACAGTTTCAACATTTATTAAGTTCAGAAAAAAATATAAAATAAAATAGTATTAATAAATGATGATTAAAAATCATAACAAAAAGCATAACAATGTAAAATGTACCAAGGTACACAACTGGAAGAAAACACTCTCTGGACTGCAGCTGAATTAAAAACCTTGAAATATGTCTAGAAAAATAACAGTTAGTGAGTCCCTAATATCTCAGAGGCCAAACTAACAAGAGCAAAAAGAGAAATATACAAACTTTTGCAAAAGAAATTCACATTTTAGAGGGGCGAAAATGTCGGATCTTCACACTATAGAGATCACAATGTAAAGTTTTGTCGGTTCACATTTTAGAGAAATTCACAGTATCGGTAATTCACACAATCGAGGGACAACTGTAATTGTTATGACGTTTTTTCAAAAAATTACGACTTTAGTCAAATATCTGACCACTGCGACCACGAGTGAATGATTCTCATTGTTTTTTTTATTTTTATAATATTCTAGAAAATCATACTATGTAGTAGATATGTAGTCAAATTTAACACTAGTTGTTGCACTTTTTTTAAATTTTGATTTATAAAATTAATTTTTCAATACAAAAATGATAAAATATTTCTTTTCGCCAAAGTTTGACCAACTCTAAAAAAATAAAAATGCATAAGTGGCCAACTATTTTAAAAAGTTTTCCATTTAATGTTCTCTCGAAAATGGTACAAAACACAAGAACACATCTTTGTGTTCTTAATAGTAACCGATAAAACTAGCTTTTAACCTACTGAAAAAGCTCTTTTACATTTACTCAAATAAAAACTAAATTACAGTGAATACTCAATTACTAGGCCTATAAATGTACTTTTTGAAAAAAAAAGTGTAGAGTATGTTCATCATCATCATCATCATCGTCGGCTCGACAACCGGGGTCCGGTCCTGGCTCGAGACCGGGATTGGTGGAGAGAACCCATCCCGGTCTCGAGCCGCCGCCATCCAGTTGCGCACCCCAAGGCTCCGGGCGTCCTGGTCTACGCCATCTCTCCAGCGCAAGCATGGCTTACCACGCTGTCGTCTACCATAGAATGTACCACAAAAAACTTTCCGAGCAGGTTCTTCTTCGCTCATGCGAGCTAGGTGCCCTCCCCACCGGAGTCTACCGAGCTTAATTTTTGTCACGATATCTGCTTCAAGGTAGATTGCGTACAATTCATGATTGTACCGTCTCCGGTAAAGTATGTTTCTTGATGTTATTCAACCTCAATCCGACTACCAGGGCAAACCTCGGCCCTGTTGTTCACTTATAATTTCGTTATGTGATATTTTTGAGAAAAAGCTGAAACGCAGTTTTCTTACAATTGACTTAGTTATTACAGGTACAAAGTTTAATCAAAATCTTTGGACCCATTTTTGAGAAAATTTGATAAGACCAAAATGTTCCTATGGCAGCTAACCGTTCTAGATGAGCTAGAACAAAAATTCAAATTTTTCCTCTAGGCAATCACATAAAAATGCTATGTACAAAATTTGATGCAAATCGGTCAACCTGTTAAGGCTCCAGCTCAAATTACAGTGGACGCACATACGCACAGAAGAACATACGCAACGACCGACGCACCGACGACGCTCAGGCCGAAAGACGACATGACGAAACCCACTTTTTCAGACTTCTCGATCATCGTAATGTTAGTTTTGATTACAACCTCGAAATTTTTTTTTTACACGAAACCCATACTTGCCCTCTAGTGTAGAGCAAGTAAAAAATAAGAATTTGAATTAGTCGACCTAAGCAGTTATTGTTTGTGGCAGAGGTTGACATTTGATACGTTCCGTAAAAAGAAATAATATCACTTAAAATCTCATTCATTTTAAAAAGGCAATTATAATACTATAGACTTTCATTTGTCTTAGAAAGATGGTGTATTTTGAGAAGAAACAAATACAAAAATAACAGAGTATAGCCTCTTTTTGGTATCAGTAATAATCAGTCACGCTGTCTTGTCTAAAAGCGGGTTTCAAAAAAAAAAAAAAAATAGAAAATGTAATAAAAACAATCAAAATGGCTCCCAAAATTGGCCCGGGACATCAAATTGACATCATTCTCTATTAAAAATCTCCCTTTAGGAAATAAAATTTCGAAATCAAATTCAAATTAATATTCATTTAATTCATCTTATCTTAAAATTTTAGCTTCAATAAATATATATGTACACAAAAGTAGCTTCCAAAAAAATGTAAACAATTTCATGGTTCAGTTATTCCGAACGCCTGTTCCCTTTTAAAATTCCTACTAACTCAAACCGAGCCAGTAAAAATTCTTTTGCCATTACTTCATATATATACTAAGTTTTAAAATAATTTATTAACGCCTCAAAGTTATTTCTCATTTTTCTTCAATATCGCCCGTCAATTCCAAACCTCTCAAGAGCAGCAGGCTCACAAGTCACAAGTCAAAAGTCAATGTTGTCCTTTTGCTTATTTTAACTTAAATTATGTCAAAGCTCAAATACGTGTACGCTACGCGGTTTGGTAATTTCGAATTTCACAAATCGAAAATAAATTAAAGAAAGCAATGCGCCGCGCCGCGCCGCTCGCTGGTGGGTGGTTGTTAATTAAGGAAGGGACTTCAGATAGAGAGCAGCTTGCTATTCATTCACATAATGTGCTGGGCGTAAATAAGGAACGAATACAAATTAAAACGACCAAGGACATCACTTCAGTGAAATCCCACAGCTGTTGCAGTGGGATTCGGCACTGAATTTATTGCTGCCTCCCAAGTACTTAAGTGAGGAACGTAATTCCATAAACCTACATATACTGACGCATTGGAAAGGATCATTGCCCTATTATCCTCATCTTCTTACTTTCTGAATATCTGATGTGGGAATGACCAACAGAAAAAAATAAATAAAACAAAATTCGTAATTCTTTGCAAATTGAATAAATGCAAGGATATGTGTTGTTTCTTGAATCCTTTGTGGCAAGTTCTCATGCCGTACTTTCAAGCTACGCCCAAATAATTTGTATTACGTTTTCTCTTGACCAAGTCACAACGCCATCATTAACAATGGAAATGGCTTGTTTTTCGTATTTTTTTTTTTTTTTTTAATCGGGGGAAAGAAGAAATTTATCAATTCCCGAATGAGCAAATTTCCTGATGTAAATTGCTGTAATTACAATGTGATCAAGTTTTATGCTTTTGTGCTTGCTTGGGGTAAAATTGAAATAGAGAGTGAAATCATTGAGTGGGTGTTGTAATTTAAGGACCCGAAATAATTGGTTAATGGTACCAGTTACAGTTACTACCATCAGTTGTTGTTTTCGGGGAAGAATTTGCTTTTTATTTTCGGCTAAAGTGGGCTGTTTTACTATATAATTTGAGACATTTGGGAATAACTGTTATTATTGCATTTAGTTTTAAATACGTTTAGACCCTTGAGTTCGAAGACTGTTGATGGTTACGTAGTAATGAGTGAGCAATATTTAGGAGGCTACAATCTTATTAAATGACATTGGTCCTATGGATTTATTGTAAAAGTAGAAACTACATTGCTTAGCAGTTTTAATTGGAGTTGGTTCTAATAATTCCGGATTGCTTGAGTCATCTGAGTCATCGAGAGTTTGTTGTTCATTGAAATTTAAAGTATAGCAGCGTATACGCAATATTTTTTATTTTTCATTAGTTAACTACTTCAGACTTTATTATACATTTTTAAAAAAGACTTACAACTTTCTAATATATATGTAGAAATAAGTTAAGTTAGACTTAAAGTTAGGGATGACACAAACTAAAAAATAAATAACATATAAAATAGCCCAAGAAAATTAAAAAAAAATGGGCAAACTTAAAAAAAAGCTGCTGAATTTTGTGGGAGATCTTTATATCAAAGTTTTACGTTTCCCAGAAAGTACCTTAAATTAACACTGAGGGATAAAGGTTTTCATGAGAATAGTTCAAAATACGAGGTGTTACAAAAAACCGACGAAAAATGAAATTCAATGACAAAAATATCAGGCCATAAAAACCATAGTCGCATGACCGATTTTTTTTTTTAAATGTGGAGAAATAATGTTTATTATAACTGCTTTTTTATATACTAAATTTACTTCGACTTTATATTTTTGACAGGGATCAATGATTGGTTCATCATCACACTCGTAGCCTCTTTTTGGAGCGAACACGATGTTTACGCACATTTTAAAAATCTAACACACTGCATTGCAGGGTTGCCAGTTTAGGGGTTTCCCCCTAGATTTAGGAGCTTTTTTTGTCGTGGGGGGAGGGGGGGGGGCAATCTGGGGGATAAAATGTTTAGGGGAAAATATGGGGGGATTCATTTAGAGCTAAAAAGTTGAGTAATCGTAAGGATATTGAAACAGCTGACAGTATTCTAAGAGTTAGATTATTCCTTGCATTCTATGTCTGAAAACTTTCACAAGTGAGAAGATGTATCAAACTAACGCGACAGCCAAAACGAAGATGACCATAATGCATTAGAACTTTTTTTAAGAAGTGCAAACAAAAATTTCAATTCCTTTATATTTTAATTTTCATATGTATTTATTTCTCATTAGTTAAATCAGAGTTAGCTAACTCTAGAAGTAAATTAACCTACAGTGAACTGAGAAAGCCATTTTTCAGTGAAGAATGTATACAGAATGACTAAACAAGCCCGTTGCATAAAACATCAAAAGCATCTGTTCAGTTAAACCTGAGTTAACTCACCAAATATGATGATTTAACTCGGTTTTACCTTTAATCGCGCATTGAAAAACTACTGGAACTAAGGGCTTGTTTCAAAATGTCTGATTAAAGTCCCAAATGCGCAACAACTTTGTGAACTTATTAGTTAATTATCAACCTCCATTATGTTTCACAATATCTGAATAGTATAAGATATATTTAAAGTTCAAAGTATTTTAATAGCCCGATGAAGTGCCGATTAGCATGTTTACTTGGCAATTTAAATATTATTATTTATTTTTTTCAAGTTTTTATCAGTCCAAACTATTTGGTCTGGAACCAGAACATCTAAATGAAAAATGACACATAGCTATACTTTTATTTTTTCGAAAAATTGTGAAACGCTAAGTTTTTTACTGGGAGGATTTTATTTGCGGATACTTTAAATGCCAAGTAAATAATCAGAACTTTACTCAGACATTGTGAAGAAAACCTTAAACAAATTTTCTTTGATTACTAAGAAGGCACCTTTTTTACAAATGCGTTTTTATTGTGGCTACTCAACTATTGTGAATTAATTAAATTTGAAACTATACTCTGTCCAACAAAAATTGGCAGTGTAGGCAAGATAGGACGTTTGCCTCTTATTCTGGCTACAGTGGATTGCATAAATCTATCCATCATGAAAGCTTTTACAGGGTTGTCGTAGTGTACACGATAACACTCATCATTAAAAGCTTTTTCTTAAAGCTCGAAAATCAAAAGCACCTTAACAGAAACTCAAGGAAAAAAGCTGAACGAATTACCAAATGGACATGGGTTACTCTGAATGTACATCAAGCAGCAGCCAATCGACATTGGCCACAGCAATTCAGTGCACACTCACACTCAGATGTGCCTTGAATAGGACGTGTCCGATGCTATTGGAAATTCACAGGCGGGGAAACACTTTTTATGGAGGAATTATTTCAATTTAATATGGTGCAAAAATATGGCACATTGATTTTGAAAAAGCTTTCCCATAAGACGTGTATTGCCTATTTTGTTGGACAGAGTATAATAACAAATTTATGAGCTGGGAATAAAAGTAAAAAGTTGAAATAAAATTTAGGGATTTTTGTTGATAAAATGTGGTAATCTGGGGGGTTTCTCAATTTTTCTGGGGGGAGATTTGTTTTTCATCTATCAACTACTGCTCCATTGTCGATTTCAGCAGCTAAGTTTTTGGTGTCATTAAGAACTTAAATGTACCTAATAATTTTCAATAGTTTCACCCTGATTTTGTTTATTAAAAGGAATAGGAATAGATCGAGGCCTGTCTCCGTCTTAAAAGTAATCAAACAAAACCAACAAATTATTGTAGATTTTATATGTACCTACGACTTTTACTTCTTTGAACTTTTTTTTATTTAAAGTATCAAATATAGCTATACCTACTATTGCAACAAGTTGAATAGTAGGTATAGCCTTCCAGTCGTGTTAATTTTTATTGGAACTGACAAACACAATAATTTAAGACTTTGAAAATCTGTATTTTTCCGTTACAAAATTTACGCGCTCAGGAAAATTAAATATATCCTACTAGCCAGACTTTTCGCATTGGAACCAGAATAGTGAGAGGACCAAAATGCTGAAATTCTTTTCTCGGAACTCTTTTATAGGGTGTCATGACACTTCCCCATACACATCACACCAATGGACACACCGACACAAAAAAAATGAAAAATGTTTTGTTTTTGGTGTCGGTGTCTCGATTGGTGTGCACACAAGTATTGCGTCTATAAGCCCTATAAAACACGCTCAATATAGTATTTTAAAGAAAGTAGTACAACAAACGTCTTTGATCAGAAGCGTAAGTGAAATATCAGTGTGTGGAAATTGGACGATTTCCAGAAGGAAAAGTTAATGCTCTTTGCTCCAGTGCCCACAATGACAGTAGTCTCGCTGAAAAAGGATGATTTATAGGAACTATATGTTGCTACTAATAGATATAAGTTTCTGGTTCTCCTTTTATGGACGTACCTGTTCAAAAAATTCAGAATAATTTTCATGACATAAAATTCTTTTTTTTTTTATTTTCAAATGAATAAATAAGAAGATCTTTTTTCTTCTGTAGAATAAAAGAAGAAATACTTCAAAGCATACATAATCGGTTTTAAAATCACTTCAAAAGACTGTTTTCCAAATTCAACAAAAAAATGGACCTTATTTCCAAAATATCACATCAATTTCAGCAGAAAAACTTAAATTTACTTGAAAATCGAAAATAAAAATAAAACCTCCCTTATTTCTAAGTTCTTCTGTATACAGCTGCCTGAGAGTACCTCCATATATTCGCTTATATACAAATGGTACCTATGTATTTGTGTAGGTTTATTCTTCATTCGCGACCTGCATTTTGTTTGCAACAGGAAAAAGATTAATAGTGGCCCAGTTTGAGTATGCAATAAGTTCAGACAATTGAGTGTGCAGAGGCACGAATGGAAGATTCGACAAAGGATCAAGGAAACAATATTATTTTATTATATTTTTTGTTCTTATATTTTTTTTATGATTCCTGGAGAAAGGATGCTTTCATCATATGATGCTACCACGGCCACTTTAGATGCCAGTATTACATTTTTGGGAGTGTACCTACTTCGTAGAATGGAAATTGATTATGTGATTGTTGGTTTGCGGTTTGAAGCAACCGTTTTGAAGAAAAAACTGATATGATTTAAGAAGGATATTTAGCAAAGGAAGTTTTTAGAAACTGAAGTAGAAATCGAAAAGGGGTTTTTGAGTGATCACAAACTCGCATTTGGGATGCAAATCTATCGCACCGTCATATGAATATTGAACAGTTTTGGATGAAAAAACATAACACTTGAGTGAGCTTGAGCTACCATCAAGTTTTTAAAGGCTGGAGTTTTTAAATCGAAGAAGTAGTTTTAAAAATAATTAATTTGCATACATGCAATTTTGTTAACATTTTTGAGAACAAAATTTTGGATGCCAATTTTAAGTATTTCTCAATATGGAGTTAAAAATTTAATGTCAAAGAAAATTATCCACCCGTTTTTGAAATATCGAAATTCCAAAAAAAATAAATATATTTTTTTTTTTAATCCTAAAATATTTTTTTTTAAAATGTTTATACCTGTGCAATATTATTTAAATTTATAACAAACTTCTGCATAAAATTAATTTTAATTTAATCGAGATAGTCGAAAATGAAAAAAATAAAACCGTTGTTTGGTTTTTAATACGTAAAATGTTAAATATGTATACATAAATGTTAAACGGTAGACAGTACTTATTTTGAGACACACAAGAAAATTATAAATTATAATTTTTGAACAAAATATGATTTTCTTTAACAAGTTTTAAACATTTGTATGGGAAGTACCGTTATTTTTTTTATAAGAATAATTTTCGTAAAAAATATTCTAGATTAAGTTTAAAACTACTTGTTACGCGCAGTTTGATACAAATCTATGCAGTCATTTTTAAAATATTTAGTTTTCAAAAAAATGTTAAAACTTTTATTAAAAATAGAAAAAATATTTTTTAAAAATGTTCGTATACTTTATTATTTAAAATACACATATATTAATTATTCAACATAAAAAAACTGATCAAAATCAGTTGAACCATTTTTGAGAAAACAAAAATACAAACAAATGGGAATTTGGGAGGTGCAATTAATAACAAATGTTTTTACTTTTTTTTCAATCTATGTAGCCGATTTTGAGAAAAATAAGATATTTCTTTTTGTCCGAGAAAATTGTATGACACCAGGTACCGTTAATTTGGTCTTAAAAATATTTGAAAAAACCTGTCGGAGAAGGTAAAAAAACGATAGGTACGAACTAAAATATAATCGACCCATCCGTTTAGGCTGTAATAATAAAAACAGACAGACAGGGACAGACAGACATACAGACGGACGTTTTTGCATGACCCACTTCTTTCGTCTTCCCGCCTAATGATCAAAATTTCAAGTTCGATTTTCTTACGAACTCATAACGCGCCACCTGCATATATCACAATAAAAAATTATGCTATCTTTAGGCAAACAACATCCACAAAATGGCACCAGCACCATAAACTTAAATTCTACGCTATTTGAAATTTAAAAAAATATCTTCATCCAACTAAATAACTGTTTCTGTCTCATCTTATATTTTCTGTTTTGTCTGTAGAATAAGTTACTAATGAGACACAAAGTAAAAGACAGCGAATTTCCTTATTTTAAAATCAATTTATTTCTTTGTGAAGTCATATTTTTTTTTTTCATCTTCCTGATTGCTGTAGGTCCTTTTGTGGATTTTGTATACTCCTTACAAGCTTAACCAAAAACATTGTAATTCTAGACAACGGATGTGCTTTGATAACTTTGCTTTGTTTTGAAATGGTGAGAGGTGAAAAGAAGAAGAAAGTTGCTTAACTAGAGGCAGCGAGAAGTTACTTACAATCTCAATTCACTTTCCCATGTTTTTCTTAAGTAAAATAAAATTAAATGAAAACAAAATTGTTCAAAAAAATATAAATTACATTTAAGTTGTAAACATTTCTTTCTTAACTTGCTCTTTAGGGCAAGTATTGGTTTCGTGGTAAAACATACATTTTGAGGTATATTCAAAACTAACACTACGATAATCGAGGAGTTGGAAAGAAGGGGTTTCGTCATACAACCATTCGCGCTATGTGTGTCTGTTTCAGCTCATCCAGAACGGTAGATACCCGTTTCTTTCAATGCATCGAATTTAATATATTTATTCAAACTAGTTGGCCCCCGCCCGGCCTCGCACAGGTAGACAAACCTAAGCTTAGCATACAAATTACAAAAGAGAGAGAATTTTTAAAATCGGATACCATTTTTCGTTTTAACCCGCTTTCACCCTAAAAATAACAACATTTTTGAGAAAAAATATTCCTAAGGCCATCCACTCAAAATAACCTTTCAAACTCACAAAAGTAATTTCTTAAATCGGACATTTTTTTATTTTACCCTATTTCACCCTACAAATAATAAAATCTAAAACAAAATACCCTTTAAGCAATTTCGTAGGAATACCCTTTCAAACAACAAAAGAAAAATTTAAATCGAATACATTTTTTTCATTTTACCCTTCAAATAAAAAAAAATCGAAAAAGAATATCCCCAAAGTCATTTTCTAAAAAAAAAATTTCAAACAAAAAAAGTATTACTTAAAATGGACAATTATTTTAATTTTCACCCCATTTCACCATAAAAATAGCAAAATTTAAAATAAAATTATCCTTTAAGCCATTTCCTAAGAAAAACTTTTTAAACGCATGTAGGGTTTTTGTTTAATCGGATGCGTCTTTTTCATTCTACCCCATTTCACCCTACAAACTGAATTTTTCCAATATTTTATTAATTATTCTGCTATTCGGGGCGGAGACTAATCCAACAAATCATAAATCATTAAAATCGGTCTAGCTGTTCTTGAGATATACTATACATAAATGGTATAACTAAACCGACTTATAAAGGGTGTTTTTTTTAGACGTGTGGTTTTCAAGAAGTAATAAAACGCATATTATTTAATGGTATGGCCAAGAATTTAGCTTTATTCGAATAAATTCCAGCCGAGAGGCCTAATTTTCGACAGGTCTAATTGTTGCGCGCGATGGTGGATGGACTCATTCGGGTTTTCTTCGATACTCTGTTCTACAGCAGCAATAGCGTCTTCGCTGCGCACTGTACGGCGTCTCCGAGGATGCGCATTATCCACTAGAGTAAACTTGGTGCGAAACCGATCCATGTTGCTCGAATTTATGCGATTTTGCGATTATGTCGGCCGAATATTGGACGAAGCGTGCGATGCGTCACGCGAACCGAACCATTATTTTGGTAGTATATTTGCATGATTGAAAACGTTGTTCAGGAGTAAATCTATTAATTATGAAATGGCAAACGAAACTGAACATAAATCAAGTGACAGCTGTCAAAAAGACCAACTCCAAAAAATTATTGTCAGATTAAAAACCACACGTCTAAAAAAAAAAAATTTATTAAGATTTTCTCGAAAACGACTCTATCGATTTTTATAAAATTTCGACTAGTCTCCTCTTCATCTGAGAAAATTTTGTATACTCAATTGTTCACTTACACACTGCACTAACAACAGTTAATTTGTTTCAATTAAATTTCAAGTTCTGATGCCACTATGTGCTTTTAATGGTAAATTTGATCAATAAAATGATGCATTTTTTTTCTCCCTTTTTGTGAGCATGATTTTTTCTCGATAAATCTTTTAGCAGAACTTTGTTTGAAAGCAAAAGAAACCTTTCTATCACAACAATCTGAAAAATGCAAAAGAAATGACACTTAGAACATTTTTTTTTTTTAAATTTTCATTTCCACCCACAAACTCGTTGTAAGTTTTTTTTTTTCGAAAAACAACAAACACTACTTAACTTGTGTTTCCATCTGCAGCAGATGGATTTTTCCAATATTTAATTTCGAATTACGAAACACCATGCTACTCGTATATCGACACGCTGGCTGATGGCTGGTGGGTGGCCTGTGTATATTTTTTTGCTTTCACATTTCACTATACTTTTCCAGAAGTCAAGTGAAGGAAAGAATATTATTTTCCTAACGATTTTGCATAGTCGATGTTGTTTAAAGTCATCGTGTTTTGCATATTATAGTTGAGTGTGTTTATGTTTGTTTTTGGAAATTTAACTTTTGAAATTTTTCAGATGAAATGCATTTAAATTATTAGCTTTGATGTTAAATTTTCGATTTTTCGCTGTACTTTTATTTAAGACTTGAAATAAATACAAAGTGGGGTGTAGCTAAATCATTTCAAAGAGTCCCCTAAGAAATCCTTTAAACAATATAAAATGCCTACCTTATGTATTCCATTTATACGTTACTGAAGATGAAACGTCAATGTCATTGCCTACAACCCTTATAAATATAAGAATTTCAAACGTCAGAAAAATATATAAAAGAAAGCTTTGTTCGATGTTTTTGAATTGTCTATAAATTGACAGATTTGTGTTGTAAACTTGTTTCCATTCTTTTGAAAAGAAATAAGGTATTTGACACTGTCGCACCGAATCGCTCTTAACAATTTAGATATGTACTTAGTTTTATTGTAAACTTCGTATAAATTCTTCTTGCTTAAACGATTCTAATATTGCCAATATGGACTTACCTAAAAGTTTTTGAAAATATATTCTTCATAAACCTTCTCATACAAGACTTTTGAAAAATCCTCTTACTAAGCTAGCACACTGGGCAAATCCATGTGGTTAAAACAGATTTTGTTATCTTAGCAAGGAAGACAAATATGTATATTAAGCAAACAAACGACAGCCAGTACACAGTGGATCAATAATGACATTGACCACTCCGTTGTTCTGAATTCATTCGGATCACTTATAAGTCAATTTTAATGCAGCAACACAACTTTCGAATTCACATTCACCTCATAATAGTTATTCAGTTTATTTGATCAACGTAAATTAAGGGTACCTACTCGAAGTCAAATATATTTTTCTTTATGGATATAATGCACAGAATAGATAGAAAATTGTTTAGAAAATGTTGATTTTATTCTCGCACGCAAAGTGTAAAATAGTCTTAAGAAACCATAATCTCTTGTAATTTTATACAATCCATATACATTGCCTTTACATATTAGGAGACCTAGCTAAAAATACAAAGGTAAAAAAAACTTCATTGAAACTTTAAAAAAAAAATTGTTGTTCCTTCGTGTATTCTTGTTGACTGAATATACCTATACAAAAAGGAACACCTTGGAAATAAAGGGATGTCCTTGTCAATTTTTCTTCTCATCAAGTCGAACTGTATACAATATATTATGCGTGTGTGTAGGCAGATTCATTGTCTACGACTCTATTTACCACCTTTAACAAGGACACAATGGGTATTCAGAATTTATTGATTAAAAAATGTAGCAACCTTCATTCCTTATTATGTTACGTTCTTGTTTGCGGTCTAAATCTGTATATGGTTTTTTTGCACTCCAATAGGTATGCAAGTAATAATTTAGTGTTGCCAGGGTTCTGTACTTTTGTTTGTTTTTTTTTTTTAAAACACTTTTAATTTTTTTTCAAAACTTTATATTTTCCATGGACAGGGCATAGCAAAAATAGAAAACCCTTGTATGCAGTGGTTTAATTTTAATAGTTGAAAGGAAATATAGGGATACTCAATTTATTTATTTGTAAGTCTTGGAGTTTGTTTGTAAGCCAATAAACTACATAATATATTCTGTTTTTTTTAAAGATTTTTATGTTAATTAAGATTTAATACAAAAATCATTCTTTTAAGCAAAAATAACAGTAGAATGGTGACTACCATACAATTTAAGTAAGATCCATTATTCAATATAGTTAAATTTTACGTTGAGCCATTATTAACAGTAGCTCTCATAGAATAGTTTTTTATTCAATTTTCAACTAACTCACTATCCACTTAAAGCATTTTAATTAAAAAGACTACTGAGTCTAAATAATATTGCATATCAAAATTTTCAAATAAATATGTCTTAAAATTAAAAAAAAAAAAAATTTTAAATTCGATAAGCAGGTATTTCAAAAATAGTAAAATGATTTTATTCCCAATTCATTTTTTACTCCATATTAATCAATATTATTTCTTAAAAATGTTTTAAAAATTCTAATATTTTTTTTTTAAATAAAATCAAAATCCATTTTTGGAATTATCAAAAATTTGAACAACAACAACAACTTAAAGGTGCTACTTCCAATTGTTTACGAATTAATTTATGATTCGTTTATTTTGGCTAGAGATACAACTGTTTCAAGGGGTGCCAAGCCACCTATCATCAGTCTCCTCTTATTAGTGGTGCTGAGCTTTAATCCAATTTTATTATGAAAAACTTTCTACATGCCCACCATAGGGATCGACCCCACGATATCAGATTTGCTCAGTCTTAGAGGCCGTATGCATTACACATTCCGCCGCCTGAGACCACTGACCTCACAGATCGAAAATGGGTTGTTTTTGTTTATCAAATGCATTTGGAGCATCAGCATTTTTCTAAGCGCCTTTAAGTATGCTGTCTTGTTCCGCCTCCATTTTCTCCATACCTTCAATGAAATTGACGGAATAAAGAATGGTCAAGTCTAATTAACTGACATTCTACAAGTATGAATAGTACAATAAATAATAATAATATCAAAAATTTGTTTTGATATTTTTTTTCAATTCAAAACGTATTTTTACTTTATGGATTGGTAAAAAAAAAGAACTCCGACTGTCTGTTTGTACGGTTACAGCCTAAGTGGATGGGTCGATTTTCTTTAAACTATGCTATAACGTATACCTAACCTAAAGCGTCTTTGGACATTCCCCCGACAAGTTTTTTTCATTTTTGTTTAGGACTAAAAATAACTATAGGTAACGGTCATAAAAAACGGCTCCCACGATTTTGATAAGAAATTATTGTTTGCAATCTTTATATGCTACCGATGGAAAAATTCAGGTCAAATATATTTAGCCGCTACTGAGAAAATGCAAAATAAAAGTAAAAAAAAATATTGAACAAGTACAATGTAAAATATTTGTCCAAGTAATAGAAGATCATAATAATTTCGAGTAAAATAAGATTTAGCTTAAATGTCTTAAGCAAGAACCGTTGTCTTGGTTGTTGAACAATTTTCTTTAAAATCTTCAAAATAATTTTAAAAAAAGCTATATCCCAAATTTAAAGAAAATCAACAAGTATAGAAATATTGAGTTGAATAAAGTAAAAAATTGAATTTTTACTTTTGAAATCCATAAAATATACTTTTTAAGCTTTCTTAAAGTCTTTGTATAGAAATTTTGACCAACATTAATTAAAAATAAAAAAAAATGGTTCTGTCGGAGGTCAGATATATGTATACCTAGCCTTATCATTAATAGAATGTTTGAAGTTAGCCCTCTTTTTTTTGACTTTTTATTTTTGAAATTGTTCTAGGTTCTTCCCGATTTGCTCCGCATTGTTCCAAAAATTGGGGTATAATACCCCAAAAACACGGTTTTTGACCTAGCGCCTAGTTGTTCTAGTTGTTCTGGACTTTATTCCAAAAATTTCAAATGTTATGGCCAAAATTTGAAAAAAAATTCTAGCCCCCCTTATTCGAAAATTGAACTTTTTAATTTTTATAAGGTTTAGAAAAATGTTCTGAACATTGTTCTACAAGATTTAAGTTGTAAAAAGTTTCTTTTTAAAGATGAGTCCTACAAAACATTTTTTTCGAAAACACAAAAATCGGTTCCAATACTTTATTTTTTTTTTTTAAGTTTTGATTCATATTTTCTGATGATAAATACATGTGACAAGAAAATTTTGTGTCTTTATATTTATATTATCACCCTAAAATCAAATTAAAAAAAAAACATCGTTAACTCCTTTATTATGTCCCTATTTCAAAAATAAAAAATCGAAAAGTTGTTCTTACTTGAAAATCACTCAAATCAATAAAAAAAAATATGCACGACTGGGTCGCACGAACTTGCTCTTATGCGCGATCACATTGTGGTTCTATAGTCTGAAATAAATTAGCTATAGGAGTATATATTTTATCCATTTGCCAAATCTTAGTTTAGTTTCAGGAGGTAATATGTGAGTAGCTATACAAAAATTAACACTATAGGCTAGTGTTGCACATATGCAATATGCATAAAAGGAAATTATATTATTTATACTGGTAAATTGTTTTAAATCAACAAAATTAGAAAGAAATTGATTAAAACACTTTGAATCCGTTTTAACCCAACGCGATGTACACCATCTGATTTCTTATATAAATCTTTATTTATGAGAAAAAAATTTTGAAAATCGTAGGGGCGGTTTTAAAAATAATTAATTTTTTTATATATAAAATTTCGTTAGCATTTTTGAGAAAAATAATTGGTACGCCAATTTAAAGCATTTATTAATGTTGTGTTAAAAATTGAACTTCACAAAAAATCTGCTACCAGTTTTCGAAATATCGAATTTTCAAGAAGTAATTTTGATTTTTTTTAAAAAATCCAAAAATCACTTTTTAGAAAATTTTGATACGCACTTTTATTGATATTTGTTACAAGCTTCTGTATAAAAAATATAATTTTATTCGGTTGATCAGATGTTGAGATAGTCGAAAATCAAAGAAACCGTTCTCTGAGAGGTACTGTTAATAAACGTAAAATATAAACTTTAAAAATTTTAAATGGTAGATTGTACTAATTTTAACACACAAAAAAAACTTTTATTAAAATCGTAGGAGTCGTTTTTGAGTCGTTTTTGAGAAACAAAATATTTTTCTTAACGGTTTTTTAACATTTGTATGGGAGGCACCGTTATTTTTGAGTATTAGAATAATTTTTGTCAAAAATCTTCTAGATAAAGTTAAAAAACTGTTATTTACCAAGTTTAATGAAAATCGACCAAGTCGTTTTTGAAATATTGAGTTTTCAAAAAAAAATATTAAAACTTTTTTAAAAATCTAAAAAATTTTTTTTTGAAAATTTTGGTGCACATTATTATTTAAAATGTGTCAATACTTCTTCATAAAAAAATTGATCAGAATCTGTTTAACCGTTTTCGAGAAAAGCGAAAATCAAAAAAATGGTTCTTTGGGAGGTACCATTAACAACCATTTTTCGGAACCATTTTTTTGATTAAACAGTAACTTATAACTATTTAAATTTATTGAGTTCTTAAAAACAAATTCGGTAGCTCTGGATTTGAGAAAAATAAGTTTTTCCTTTTTGGCCAAGAAATTTTGTATGACAGCTACTGTTAATTTTGGTCCTAAAAAAAAAGAGAAAAAACGGGTGGGGGGAATGTCCAAAAAACGCTAGGTACCAAGTTTAAAGAAAATCGACCCATCCGTTTAGGCTGTAGTCGAACCGACAGACAGACAGACGGACGTTTTTGCGAGACCCACTTCTTTTGACTTCTCTATCATCGTAATGTAAAGTTTGATCAAAATCTCTAGTTCGATTTTTTGTACGAATCCATAACTTCCTATATAGTACCTATATCGCAAGTAAAAATAGGATATTTCCATTTGAAGTGTTTTTTCCGCTTAAAATCTTCAATTTTCAATATTTTGGATGAATATTCGGAAGCCCCCATCTTTGTGATTTTTGCTTTATTTGTTGTTGCATTGCATGACAACTTCAAATTCTAATTTTTTAACATTAGTGTATTTTCAAGATGACACCGAAATCTTCCTTGATTAATTTGAGTCAATAATGACAATTGTTTAATGTCTATACTCTGAATATAATGACATTTTAGTGATGACATAACAATTGAAATTCCACATTTAGTTTGACATGATGATAAAGGAGGTTTACCAAAATTCACCTTTCTGAATGTAAGCTTCTTATGTATTGTACGTATATTCAAAAAGATCACCTATCCTTAATTGTTTAGTATACAATGACATATTCAACATCTCACTCAGGATATGAAGTCGTAGAATTCAAGGATAATAAATTGAAGTAACTTTGAACAGCAACAGCACTTTACCCAAAATTTTTGTTATGCACATCGACATCATCGATTTTGTAAGGAGTGCTTTGGTGAAGGTGGTTGCACCTCTCCCCCACCCCATCTAATAAACCAAATGCAATACAATGACAAAGATGACAACGATGACGGTGCCAACGCGATGACGACGATGAAGTCGTCCGTGTGAAGACAAAAATATGAGAAAAATATAACGAACCAATAACGAAGGAAATGTCGTTAAGGATATTTTTCATTGTTTCGCATGGAAATTGAAAATTGATTTAATTGTTTTTGTTTTATTTCTTTGTTTTGTAGAATTTGAGAATGCAATACGATGTTATACAGTTACAGAGACAAAGAATAGAATGTTTCTTTGTGAAATAATTTTTTTTCCTGATTTATTATTGGCTGGAAATTATGATATTGTTCGCAGGATAATAGGATTGCTTGTTAAGATGGATTTGAAATAACCATGTAACAAACAAAATTGAATTTCATCTTTGGAATGAGAAACTATATAGAGTACAATAAAATTAGTATAGAATTATTCCAAGTGAATCGATGTGTAAAAATCTTTATACATATCTAAATATAAAGGGTCCGCCATCTAACGTTTTTTTTTTTCAACTAGTGCTTATTTCGTGAATGGTAACACTTAGCTCATGTCTGATTTGACAGATAATTAGTTTTATCTTTCCGCTGAACGAATATGGTTGTGTATAAGCTTCACTAAGTGGGCCTGCGATCGACTTAGAGAAGATGCCGATTTTGCCAAAAAAATCATCTTTTCAGATGAAGCTCATTTTGATCTTGGCGGGTAGTAAACAAGCAAAATTGTCGCATTTGGGGCACAAAAAACACGCACGCATACATTGAAAACCCGATGCACCCAAGACGAGTCACTGTTTGGTGCGGATTTTGGTCCAGAGGCATAATTGGGCCATTTTTCGAAAATGAGCAAGGAGTGGCCGTTACAGTCAATGGCGATCGTAATCGGGCCATGTTGAACGATTTTTTGTTCACAAAAATTGAAGAGGAGGATATTGGCAACATTTGGTTTCAACAGGACGGCGCTACGTGTCACACAGCCGAAGCTACACTCGATGTTTTGCGTCATTTTCAAAAAAAAAAAGAAGTTATTTGGCAGACCCTTTATATGTTGCAGAAAGTGAATTAAGAATAATAAAGATAATGGCGCAAAATTTTACACGTTTTAGTAAATATGATGTTTAAGTATTTTTAATATGATGTTAGGTTAAAAAGAGAATTTTCCAAATTTTAAACGAGTTAGCATCGTAGTATCTTTTTAACATTATTTATTAAACTCAAAATCACCAAATACCAACCAATTTTTATCACTGTCACTGTTTTAGGTGAGAAAATAGGTTTATTATGATTCTAGTTAAAAATTGTTAAGTAAAATCATACTTGTACCTTACCATCAGGCTGTTTAAAATTTTGCGTCTTTAGTCTTAGGTCATAGCTATATGATATATACAAGGTGTGGCAAAAGTAATGTCATAAATTAGTGTTTCAAAATTGCCATCGTTGGAGCGATTGCTCCATGCCATGCTGCTGGCACCAAAAAATAAAAATAAAAATAAAAATAAAAATAAAAATAAAAATAAAAATAAAAATAAAAATAAAAATAAAAATAAAAATAAAAATAAAAATGGTCGCAATATTTATAATTCTATTTAAATGTCTGTAGTGTTCATATATTATATCGATTTAGTTAGTGGATCTAAAAAAAATCCATAAAACATTATTAAACGTGCCTTTTCGAAGTTTTGAAGCAAATACATTGTTGGCATCATAAAGTATTTTTTTTTAATTGGGAGATTAACACCTCAGAAATCGGTGTTAATCGGGCATCAGTAAAAAAAAGTTAAAATACTTTTTCTTCTTTCTTTTTAATAAAACAGATCATATTCCAAGAAAACTAAAATTTCACTTCAAAAAAATCCGACAAAGCTGAATTTTGGTGGGGAGCATTATTATTATTATTATTATTATTATTATTATTAAAAAGGACCCTAAATTTGGACCCCTTCCACGCCACAAAATTAAAGGAATTTTGATTTCATCCAAAGAATGATTTGGAGAAATTTTCATTTGTTCATGGTTTTTCAAAGAATCTCATCACAAGCTTCGTTCACACTTAAACAAAAAAAAAAAAAAACTGATAGTTTTCAAAATACATAAAACTGAATTTCATTTTTAGTTTAAGTTTAATACTACGTTTCCACTGACCACTGGCACTTAGTCGAGATTTTATAAGAATTGTACATAATTGTTGAACCTATAAACTTAAATTTATCAACGCACTTACTAACTTGTAAACTTGGATCAAACTTTTAAACTTCACTGTATTGTATATAATTACCTTATGTAAAGTTAACTATCTGAATTACTATGTACTATATATGATCATGAAATCATATGATGTATTTTTAGTCTCTTTGATAAGCTGTTGAATTAAACAACGTTAGAATTAACTGGACTGTCTTTTCATTTTTCCTTAACAATAATCTTCTTCAAGTCTCGAAGATTTACCATACAAATATATTCAAATCAGTAAATTTAAAATAAATGTTGTCGAACAAACCTTTTTTATATTGCGTTGAACGCGTTCATTGGAAAATCTAAACTTTTCTTGACAAACATGAAACTTTCTGTCTCACTTAAAGTTCATACGAAAAAACAACTTTCTGACAATTAATTGTAATTGTAACACGGTTGTTAGGCATTGTAAGCATGTTTTTCACTGACAGATCTGACAGTATTGTAAGATCTACCAATCGTGTACCTACACTTCGCTTAAGTTAAACAATTACATTCCTTAAACTTTAAGTTTTCATTAAAAAAATAAAATTGTAAATTTTTAACAATAATTCATTTCAAGTCGATTTCTGAGAATTGTTTCGTTTGTGTTTATCTAAAAAAAATGGTTGAAGAAATTGATGAAGTAAACGTCAGTGGGAATGCTACTCTTTGATTGAGCCTTAGATGATAAATAATAGATGGAATGCTTGTTTTTATTGAAAATGCGAAGCTTTCATAGGGGTTGCTATTGAAGTGTCAGTATAAGTTCAAAGATACTCCGTTTTGTGTAGAATTTTTGTATGACGAGAAAGAGACAAAAAAAAAAAGAAAAAAGAAAATTTTAATATCTTTAAAACAATAAATAAACAAACACTAACAAATTTCAAGAATAACTTCAACTGAAAACAATTTCTAGAGAAAATATTAAGCAAACCATGACACTGACAATTGAAAGCTGCTGTTCAACTTCACTTTTACTGAAAGTGTAAAAATAACCCCCTATCAAGGCTTCAGGTACTGCAATGCATTACGGATAGAAACGAGCACTTCATATGAGGCCATGAGAAGCAGAGTGGCATAAATGATTTTTGCACTTTTTTTATTTTAAAAAGACAAAAACTTATGTTTATTGTACCAAAAATCTGCTTATTTTGAAACAATAATATCTGTAGATTGATGCAGCTTATAACTGCTTCAAAAAAACTTCTTTTGATTACTGTAAATATTAGTTTTCACCATTTTAAAAAGACCACTATCATGGACTACTATCATGGTTCTCATTGCCTCACATTAGGGTATATTTGATATGTCTTCTAAAGATTGAGCAAACAATTTCCAAAAAATTTAAATCAGTCGGGCGATTTGAAAAATATACGATAAATCGATGTTTCTGGAAACACTATGAGTAGATATACCTACACTGTCCAGAAATTAAGAAAATCTTAGCACTATTGTGGGAATTCCATTTTATAAGTCAATTTAGGACATTTGTCTAAGCAATAAGATGCAGTGGCGTTGCGTCTATTTAACACCTCTTTTCTTTTAAGATTTCTGTAAAAAGCATAAAACTAGGTCCGCCATCAAAATTCTAATGATGCTGGAATCAAGTTTCAATTAAGTGCTAATTAAGTACTCCAATTCCGATTCGGAAATAAAATCCCTTGACCTTCAAACTTAGGATTTTAGTTCCAAGTTAAGATTGGAGTACTCAGAGTTAGAACTTAATTGAAACTTAATTCCTGCATCATTAGAATTTTGATTTTCTGTTGTGGTGTACCCAGCTTGACGGACTTCAAAAAATTACTACAATTCAAATTTTATTTTATTTTACATTTACAAAGTTTTGTTCATCTATATTTAATCTTTTATTTTCTTGTTAATTTAAGATCTCAATTTTAATTATCCGACAATCCAGAGCTTAAGATATTAGCTTCTAACTCGAAGCATAAATTCACGGGAAGATAACAGGCTTCTGTTATATACCTACTAAACTATCTAAACTATACTTTGAATTTTCTTACCCCAGAATTCTTGTCCTAAGTCCCAACACTCCTTTATTCTCATTAGAAGTATAGGTACAGATATTAATGCTACAGAAAAAAATATGCACGTTCTTATGCGCGATCACATTGTGGTTCTATATAGTCTGAAATAAATTAGCTATGGGAGTCTATATTGTATCCATTTGCTAAAACTTAGTTTAGTTGCAGGTGGTATTATGTGAGTAGTTATACAAAAATTAACAATATAGCCCAGTGATGCACATATACGATATGCATGAAAGGAAATTACATTATTTAAACTGGTAAATTGTTTTAAATCAATCAAAAATAATATTCTTAACGGTTTTTAAACACTTGTATGGGAGGCACCTTTATTTTTGGATATCAGGATAGTTTTTTTTTAAAATCTTTTAGATAAAGTTAAAAATCAGGTTTTTACCTAGTTTAATAAAAATCGATAGGCGTTTTTGAAATATTAAATTTTCAAAAAAAAAAATTTCAAACTTTTTTTAAAAATCCAAAAAAATATCTTTTTGAAAATTTTGGTACACAATATTATTAAGAATATGTCAATAATTCTTCATAAAAAAATTGATCAGAATCAGTTGAACCGTTTTTGAGAAAAGCCAAAATCAAAAAAAATGGTTCTTTGGGAGGTACCATTAATAATTATTTTTTGGAACCATTTTTTTTTATTAAACGGCAACTTATAACTATTTAAATTTATTGAGTTCTTAAAAAAAAATGCTGTAGCGCCGATTTTGAGAAAAATAAGTTTTTCCTTTTTGGCCAAGAAATTTTATTATGACAGCTTCTGTTAGTGTTGGTCCTAAAAAAAAGAGAAAAAAACAAGTGGGGGGAATGCCCAAAAACGGTAAGTACCCAGTTTAAAGAAAATCGACCCATCCGTTTAGGCTGTAGTCGAACAGACAGACAGATAGACTTACGTTTTTGCGAGACCCACTTCTTTTGACTTCTCTATCATAGTAATGTCAAGTTTGACCAAAATCTCTAGTTCGATTTTTTGTACGAATTCATAAATTGAAATATAGTACCTATGTATATTCGCAAAAATGGTAAGTTATGTTTTCTGTATTTATAACGTGAACTATAAAAAAAATTAGTTTTTTTTCAATCTTAACGTGGAAAACAGACGTACCTACCTATACAGTATAGTATACATCATATGCCCTTGTTTGAAGTAAAGAGAAATAATGTTCTAAAGTTTGGAAGTTTTTTTTTCGATTTCCCATTACAAATTATTCTCGCCACCCCACTGTTAAGATGTTAAACAAATGGACATCACCAAGATAAACTATTTGTTATATACCTTAATGTAATGTGGAACAATAATTAAAACTAATAAGAGTCAATTTTAAAGGAATCTCACTTTTTCGTTCCTTGTTTGTGACAATGTATTTCCACAAATTCTGTCTCTGACAATTCCAATTACCTGTCCATGTCCAATGTAGGAAAAGATAATCTTGCACTAAAAACGAAAAAAGGGTTAGGTACTTTTAATCCTAACTATATTTAACATTTGTTTGACTTTGAGTCATCAGATCAGAGTTTGTTATGTGTGTCCAGTGTCCCTTTCTTCGTTTCTCTGAAGCCTTTTCTGCTTTTGAATTCCCAATGTGTGATATATTTCATTCCACAAGTGCTGAATGCTGTTGCTGTACAAATTATGTTTCCTGGAATTGCATCAACTTTCTCATTTAGAGATAAACAAATTGTCCGTGTACACACTATAGTGTATATGCTTTAATTATTGTATTTTATTTATCTGACTTGCTTTAATGTGACACTGATAGCTTAACATTCACACATAAATCCACGTGAAACCATATTTTCCATAATATGAGACATAAATTATTTTCACTTCGGGTGCTCGAATCTAAATGTGTAAGATCTCTGCAGGGGTCTGTTACTGCACAAATATATGCATCTATATTGTTTTAAGGATTTATTCATTATTTTAAGCAACATTTATGTGTGTATGATGTACATATATGTGTTTGATATATTGAATAGAAAAGTCTTAGGATAGTTTCAATGTCTTATCTGACTTAAAGGTTTGTCAGTTTGTCTTAGAAGGAACAATCTGAATAATGTTCGTTGGAATTTGAGCATCAATTGTTGGTCCTTCCCGATGAGTTAAAGTTTATAAATGTATGGAAGCTCTATAGGTGAGCCAACATCAACTATGTAAACTCAATTAACCGATGGGTTCTTAGACATAAGGGTGATTCCCATTCGATGCGACAAAAGGCTAGAGCGTGTAAATTGATTCGGACGTGGGGGTCTTTTTTTCGGATATGTTGATACCAACACTTATTTTAAATTTTTTTTAACATGCCCAAATATCAACATGCCTATACATCAACTAACTTTAGGTTGGTACCCTTTTTTCAAACTTCCACAAATAATATTAAAATAAATATAGAAAATTGCTTATCCCCAAAAGGATGTGTTGGAGTTTATTTTCCTTTTGTTTCAATATAAATCTGTTACCAGGAAAAGTAGGCAAACACACACACACTTACAGATGCTTGAAATATATTCTCTTTAAGGGATAATGTTGCCTAAAACTTTTTTTTTTAGTTCTGCTGCTGGCCACCTTAACGCATATTAAAAAGAAATTTCAGTTCAGAAGTTGCATAGTCTCAATAAGCACAGGGTGAATTATGTATTTTTTTTTTTTCCTTTTCGACTAAAGGGATCCGACAAAATTATTTAAAACTTTTTTGTTCGAACTTTGTTTCGTTAAGGGAATTTTTTTGAGTTCTGTTTGTTTAGTACAAAAAGAGAAGCTCGTTGAATAAATAGACAACAAAAAAAATAAACTATTAAATTCCCAACTTGCTTGTTCCTTTGTCTATATATTAGACCACATGCATGTCCTATAGCTAATGTGGTAAAGGATATTTATATTGTTTAGATAAACGATTTTAATTTCTTTAGCAACTAAAATGATAAGTAAGAAATAAATAGGTTTTTTTAATATTTCGAAAGGGCTTTTGAACTGAAAGTGTATGCCATATGATTTATTAAAAAAATAACATTTATAAAAAAAAAAAAATTATGGCCCTTTTTCTAAAAAAATAAATTTTTATAATACAAATCTTATTTAAAAAAAAACATTTACCAGTGCCTACAACTCTCGCATCGATAAAATCAGTCGAGAAACGACGAAAATTGAAACAAATCATAATGAGATTTGTTCCATTTTCCAACGTTTCTCGACCAATTTTATCCATGCGATAATTATGTCGTTTTCGATTGGATTTTCGGTCTATTCTACTTCTTTTTAATTCCAATCGAATTTGAAAACACCAACTTTCCTAAATTTACACACACACTACCCAAAGACGCCATTTAACAAAATGGCTTCTTCAAGTATTTATCACTTTTGACACTGAATCCAACAAAATACTTTATATGTATGTGTGTGTTCCTCGTCTACTGCAATATGAAATTGGAATCAAAAGAATACTCCGAAAACATTACTCGGAACAGCCAATCGAAGACTTTTGGAGTAGCTATTAGGAGTGAAAAAGGAGTGCAAAATTAGTACTCCGAACATCCAAACGGAAACGACATTACATAACGTAGCCACAGAGGTGGAAAGAAGTATCTACCTAGACCAACATTAAAACAAACAACTGCTATTGCAACGTTCAGGCCCGTTTTTCTCAAAACCTATTACCCATAGAATTTTATATGCTTAAATTTGAATCTTGAGTATTTAAAAAAAAAACACATTTTATATCTACACCAAAATACAGGTTTGTTGTTCTTTCGATGTTTGGTCAGTCTAACTATGGAATGGGGAAATTTGCAATACTATTTCGAAATAAAATTTATAATTTTTAGAAATTTAAGAAAACAATGAAGATGAAGAAAATTAGAAAGAATATATTTTCAGTTAATTGGAACTTATTATTGATTATAAGGAAAAAATAAAATAAAATAAAATAAAATAAAATAAAATAAAATAAAATAAAATAAAATAAAATAAAATAAAATAAAATAAAATAAGAAGGCGTAAGGCAATAACGCCCAAATAAATATCGCCCAAATAGATTTGGAAATATCCCCCAAGAAAATTCCGAAGAATTGTTGTTGTTTTTTATCTCGATTTGGGCGCTATTTCCATTTTTTAAATTTTAATTTAGAGGAAAAAATGGCCAAAATAAAAATTTTAAAATTTCAATGGGAAATAACTCCCAAAATTGGAAATAACGCCCAAATGCTAGGAAAAAACGCCCAAATCAACGCCAGAATCAAAATAAACAGTGCCCTGCTTGGGCACACTATGGGATTTTGGATAGGTGCGAGGCTGGGTGTTTGCAAAGTTTCTTTAAATCCAGATTCTTCAAATGTAAAATAGACTTTGTATACACCCCGCCTTGTACCTACCCCAAATCCTATAGTGTGCCTATGCACTTATGCAGTGGGGTTGCAGGGGGGGGGGGGCAATATGCCCCCCATACATACCTCACTGTTTATGCACCACAAGTTTCATTGAAATTTCACTTTGGAAATATTTCCCAAAATTTAGGAAAGAACGCCCAAATTTAAAAAAAATGTTTGGAAATATCGCTTAAAATTGAGGAAATAACGCCAAAAATTTACAATAACAATTTACATTGAAATCATTTGGGCGATATTTCCAAATTTTTTTGTTTTATTTTTTTGGTTATAAAAAAAATTTGGGCGATATTTCCAAATAGATTTGGGCGTTATTGCCTAACGCCATTAAGAGTTCTAAGAAAATCATTATGATTTGGTATAAACAAGTAAAAAAAAAACAAGTTTGAATAATTGGACTATTACTTTTGGGACACCCAAACCAATAATTGGATGCTCAAAAGGCTTACGATTTGGAATTAGGTAAAGATAAACTCGTCGAAATTTTGACCTTAAGGGGCCAGTTACATTTACTATTGCAAATTTGAACTTTGAAACCATTAAATAATAAAACGAACTACCTATGCTATTTTGGTATATTTTAAAGATGTGTTTACACCAAAGAAACATTTTTGAAATATTATAGAAACATTTCACAAACAAAGAAACATCTGAAATGTTTTCGAAATATTTCTTAATATTTCTGAAATGTTTATTTTGGTCAGGACGGTTCGCGAAACATTTCAGAAATGTTCAAAAAGATTTCTAAAATGTTTTTTTTTTTAAACAAATGGGAAACTTTTCAGAAACGTTTTTTAAACAATTTGTTTCCTGAAATGTTTCTTTGGTTTGAACACTCCTTTACTCATTCTTAAGGAATGTTCAAAGTCATCCTTCAAGAATGATTTTTTTTTGTAAAAAGAATTTGTAGAATAATACATTTTTTAAATTTTTTTCGTTAATAAAATACCCGCACTAGTGATAAGAAAATTAGACAAGAAAAGTCTCAATACAAAGCAATTTTTTTGTTATCAAATTTGGCTAGAGCCCTTATCCAGGACATCCCTGCCAGTAACCATTATGTATGTCTACGTTCCTTAATGCCTATATAGTAGAAATCCATATCTATAAAATATCCCTATATTTAAATTAAACAAAACATTCTGAGTGACAAGGGCGTCAACGGACACGGACACCCACCCAAAAATACCATAGCCGAAATCAGCCCATAAAAGTATGTATGAGCTCAGGCCGAAAATTCCATCAGCGCTGTTTGCGTTCGCTATATCATTCCACTAGTACCTGGTTGGGTCAGTCACAATTAAATAAACCACAAGTCACCAACCGCCACTATCACCACAACGCAACGGGCCAACGGCACGTCAAAGTCGCGTCAATACCAGGTGCTGTTGAAGGTGATATAGAACAAAAATGTGGGTATGGTTGAGTCTCTTTCTCTATTTCTCCATCAGCCGTCGCCATTATAGCGTTTTATGCGGTTGATAGTGATGGCGAACTTTTGCGGTATCCACATCGATTTCCATTGATATTTCCACACATTCGATTCCCGCAAATGTATTTGGAGAGATTCCCAAATCCCAGTTCCCCCTGTTGTCGACGTATACAGGCAGTCCCATAGTCCCCCAGTTCCCAGTTCTCAGTCCCAGAACTCACCACGCATCGATTTTAATTTTAAATGAATTTGCATATTTCCAATCGGAGCGTGCCTGTGCGGTGGCAGGCAAAGACAGAGCCAGACACAGGACCCAGAGGACACCCAAAACCCCGGCACTGAAAATATATCTATATGCAGATGGATATAGATTATTCCTGCAATGATTTCTGCTAACCAGTCGGGCGCGTAGAGTGGTCGCAACAACGAAATAGGTTAGTTGGAAAATGATATGCGGTAAGACCGGCATTCGAAATGATGGCTTTCCGCCTATATTTGCTTTTGATGCCTAACGAAAATGATCAAGTATCAATCGATGAATCAGGACACTCTTGTTCGTTAGTTTTGGTTAAAAGCTTTAAAACAAAATAACACCAACTTTTCACCATCTATGTAGATATAAATGGAACAAAAAAAGAACTTGGTAAATTTGGCGTCTGAATATAAAATCATTACTGAGAAACGTCAATGACGTTCTTTGAATACGAGATTATATATGAAAATGCAAACAGACAATTCACCGTCGCATGCGTAGGTCGTTACAGGACGTTTAATTGCGTTTGAGTCTGTTAGAATTGCAAAATTATATGGTTTTCCAGAATTAATCCTCATTTTATTTGGCATTTTGTGTGTGTTTAAAGTATTTACATTTTATCATCAATAGGTATTTAAACGTTTATGGATTTCTGTTTATATAATAATTTTGGGTTTCAATTGAACAACCCAATATCCCACAAATGCTGATGTGTTATTGGCAAAAGTTTAGTAAGTTTCTGTCTCTCTACTTTGGGAGATTCCATAATTAAGGCATAGTCAAGGATTACGATATAGTTTATATTTATTTAGGTCAATATATTATTGAAGAGTTTTTTAAGAGCAAAATAATGAATGATATCTTAAAGTAAAATAGGAATCCCGCACTTCTATGAGCACGCGGTCTTCAGTCCTCATAGAAACTTTTTGAAGGTTTCAACACCTACACGTAGAAAAAAAATTGTCTGTATGTGTAGATTTTTATAATCTATAAATACTACCTTTTTATTTCTTCCAAGAAACTGAACGATTTCAAGCAATTAATAAAAAAAAAAATTCTGGCCATCTTACCATACGATATCATAAATTTCCTGAGCTATTTATCTAACTTACCTACCATTGTGATCGCGATAAAATTGTAAAATCATGATCCTCTAAAAGTGCAACTTTTATTGCTTTCCCAACATAGATCAAAAAAAATTTTTTTGTGTTTATCCCATTTTATCCTATAAATAAATATCAATTTTTGAAAGAAAAAAAGAATTTGTATTCTCCGAAAAAGAAACCTTTAATATACAAAATAAATTTTTGAAATCGTAAACAACTTTTCATTTTTAGCCCATTTGAACAAATAACAAAACTTTTAAGCATAACCCTAAAGCTATTTCCTGAAAAAAAAAACTTCTTAAAAAAAATAGAATTTTTTAAATCGGCCAATATTTTCTTATTTTTACCCCATTTCACCCTACAAATATCAAAATTTTGAAAAACAATATCCCTCAAGCCATTTCCACGGAAAAACATTTCTAAATCGGACATTTTTTTTTACTAAAAAACGAAATGTGCGCCTACAGCGCCTCCTGTTGAGAATTTTTCGACTTTTAATTTTTCTAAGCTTTCGCATAGCAATTACAAACCATCTGGATACTTCCTGTTCAATTTGTTCCAGGCGTTTTCAAGTTTGAATCATCAGAACAAACCACGATCTACTATCCACGACTACAGCCTAAACGGATGGGTCGATTTTCTTTAAACTTGGTACCTAGCGTTTTTTGGACATTCCCCCCACTCGTTTTTTTCTCTTTTTTTTAGCACCAAAACTAACAGTAGCTGTCATACAAAAGTTCTTGGCCAAAAAGGAAAAAACTTATTTTTCTCAAATCCAGCGCTACCGAATTTGTTTTTAAGAACTCAATAAATTTAAATAGTTATAAGTTGCCGTTTAGTAAAAAAATGGTTCCGAAAAATGGTTATTAATGGTACCTCCCAAAGAACCATTTTTTTGATTTTCCCTTTTCTCGAAAACGGTTAAACAGATTCTGATCAATTTTTTTATTAAGAATTATTGACACGTTCTTAATAATATTGTTTACCGAAATTTTCAAAAAAAAAAATTTTTTTAGATTTTTAAAAAAAGTTTAAAATTTTTTTTTTGAAAACTCAATATTTCAAAAACAACTACGTCGATTTTTAGTAAACTTGGTAAATAGCAGTTTTTTACTTTATATGGAAGGTTTTTGACAAAAATTATTCTAATACCCAAAAATAACGGTGCCTCCCACACAAATGTTTAAAATCCGTTAAGAAAAATATTTTTTTCACAAAAAAAAAACTAATACGATTTTGATAAAAGTTTTTTTGTGTGTTAAAATTAGTACGGTCTTCCATTTAAAATTTTTAAAATTTATATTTTACGTTTATTAACAGTACCTCTCATAGAACGGTTTCATTGATTTTCGACTATCTCAATATCTGATCAACCGAATAAAATAAGATTTTTTATACAGAAGCTTGTAACAAATATAAATAAAAGTGCGTACCAAAATTTTCTAAAAAATTATTTTTGGATTTTTGAAAAAAAAATTCAAAATTATTTATTGAAAATTCGATATTTCGAAAACGGGTAGCAGATTTTTTTGTAAAGTTCAATTTTTAATTCAACATTAACAAATACTTAAAATTGATGTACCAATTTTTTTCTCAAAAATGTTAACGAAATTTTATATATAAAAAATTAATTATTTTAAAAAGGCGCTCCTACGATTTTCAAATTTTTTTTCTGATAAATTAAGATTTATATGAGAAATCAATTGGTGTACATCGCGCTGTGTTAAAACAGATTTAATGTATTTTAATCAATTTCCTCATAATTTTGTTAATTTTAAAACAATTTACCAGTATAATATAATTTCCTTTTATGCATATTGCATATTTGCAACACTAGTCTATATTGTTAATTTTTGTATACTCAAATTATACCACCTGCAACTAAACCAAGTTTTTTCAAATGGATAAAATATAGACTCAGATAGATAATTTATTTCCGCTATAGAACCACAATGTGATCGCGCATAAGAGCAAGTTCGTGCGACCCAGTCGTGCATATTTTTTTAGTTGTTCTGCTATTCGGGGCAAAAAAATCAGAAATCATTAAAATCGGTCTTGCCGTTCTTGAGTTATAAATGTTGTTACTGACCTGATTATTTTTAAATACAGGGTGCCCCGTAAATAATGGATAACCTTGGAACTGGGTAAAGCTGGCCTTAAGACCTTTCAGAAAAAAAATATAAAAAAAATATGTTAAAAAATTCAAAAGTCGCAGATTTTTTATATAAATATATTTTTTATTAAGTTAATTATAATAAATAAATTTAAATGCTTTTTTAAATATGCATTTAAGAAGCAGGTGATTTGAAAATTATAACAAAATGTGTTGAACAATTCAAAAGATGTACGTGAATAACCCAAAAATTAGACCATTTTTCCCAAAAAAAAAAAAAAAAGCGTAGAATACCTACTTCCGTTATATGAATTTTTTTGCTTTAAACCAAAAACCTCAAATGCAGTTTTCTAACAATAGCTATTCGTTATAGATGAGCTAAAACAACTTTGATGAAGTTCAAGAATCTATCGAACAGTCCCCTGGCTCCTAACTTGGATAGAACTACGTTCAGCGACATCAATCTCACAAGTGACTCAGCTGACAGTCTTAACCTGAGAACCGAAGAAAAGATAGCAAAGATAATAACCAACTGCAAGCCTAAGAAGTTAGCTGGACGAAATGGGCTTTCTAAAAAAGCATTCCAATCTACATCCGCTCCTGAAGTTTCAGCATGACATCACCATAGCCCTTAACAGCAATCGAGTTACCGTTGGTTTTATGTGTCGAAAAAAGCATTCAATAGTGTCTGGATAGAAGCCAAAAACGTCTTAGTGCAACTGAAGAACTACACATGACCAGTGAAGAGCATCAGAGCTGGAGTTGTCCAAAGATCGAAACTTGGACCATTCCTGTACAGCATAATGAGCTCTGACCAGCCCAACTCTAGCAAATGCGAGAAATTTCTCTTCGCTGACGACTCACTTATGTACATACCACACATCCTTATCACCAATGACAGCTGTCCAAAAGTTGAGGCTCACATTCGCAATCTATTTGAATTTTAAAATAAATGCGGTAACGAGATCAACTCATCCAAATCGGAGCTTGTCTGCTTCAGAACACCAGGAAGCGGACGTGATCGCTCAGCTAGAAACTGCAGAAGTATCACTCTTACACTCCCAGATGGAACCATAATACCAGCCAAACGCAGCGCCAAGTACCTGGGTATAAATGAGATTCAACCAACATTCATGGACTGTCCTCATAAAAGCTAACTTTGCCTTCCATCTTTCATACCCGCTGATGAAAAAGAGAACTGGGCTAATTCAGCAGACGAGAGTTTTAACCAACTCATGAGACCAGTTATCAGCTACAGCTTCCCATTCTGGTTCGAATATCTCCAAAACAGATGTGAAGGAACTTCAAATATTTGAGAGGAAAATCCCGAGGATCTGCATCGGGCTTCATTTCGATCTACAACGGAGTAAGCACTTCAAGAACGAGAAACTCTACTCTGAAGCCAAGATAATCCCCCTAGACATAAGTACCTGTTGCTATCATATAAAGAAGCTTGTTAGAAACATCACCAAACGCAACCACCCTAATCAATTGATGAAAAGGATGACAATAACCCAACAACGAATCCCGACAGAAGGTTCCTCAGGGCTTTGGAAACCAGCTGGACGACGATACCATATCCCATCAATCAACGAAGCAGTACCCTTCTACACTGACCCAGGGTCAGTACACTATGGTCGCTAAACGCCACGTGAAACGTGGTTAAACATACTTACATACTTCCTTATATTATAAACTAGCCGACCCGCCCAGCTTCGCTAGGGTAGACAAACCTAAGCTTCGCATAAGAATTACAAATGAAAATATACATAATTATTTAAAATACTTTTTTTAATTGAATACCTACTACATATTGAGTTTTGACCCACTTCACGTTATGAATGGCAAAATTAGTAAAAATATGATCATCTGAGTCCAAACTTTATTACCTACTTTCCCAATGTGGAAAGAATTTTTGTAATCAAAATTAATTTTTTTGTGTTTATCCCATTTCACTTTATAAATATCAAATTTTTAAAAATAACATCTTCAACACAAACAGAATTTTTGATATCGAATACTTATTTTAGTTTTTACTTCATTTCACCCTATAAATATCAAATTTTTTCCTAATTCCATCCACTCAAAATAATCTTTCAAACCAAAAAGACTTTCTTTAATCGGACAATTTTTTTTTTTTAATTTAACCCCATTTCATCCTACAAATTGCAATTTAAATAAAATATATCCTTGAAGCCATTTCCTAAGAATAACCTTTCAAACGCAGGTAGAGTTTTTCGATCATGAAATTTCGGGTGAAACTAACAATAGGCGAAAAGTGAAATGTCAAATTTTCCGGTTGGAATGTTGTTCGGGTGAAACTCACAATAAGGCTGATTGTGAATAAGTATTCATTTCGGGTAGAATGTAATGCCATTTTTACTTTTTTTTTGTAGGCGAACAAAATTTCGTTGGGGTGAAACTCACAATAGCTTTTAAAATTCCGGGCGAACAAAAAATTTTAAAGTTTAATATTTTTGGGGTGAAACTCAAAATAAGGCTGGATATTTAAGACTATGCTGGATATTTAAGACTAAATCGGCAATTACAATTCATGGTAAAATGGCAAAATGTAGATATACTGAAGACAAATCATCTGTCAGCTGTCAAATTAACTGTCACCAGAACCAGTGTTGCCCTTTAAAGTTGCATTAAAAAGTGTAATTTTTAAATAAAACACAATTTTTTTGAATTTCATTTGTTTTTATTTTCATTTATTACCAGGTAGAATTTATTTTTTCAACTTTTTCATTTCTTATTACAATTCTGCCAATTAATTTTTTTTTTTTAAATAAATCAAAACTTACAAAAAATATATTTTGTGCATAAAATTCAAACATAATATTTTTTTATTAACGATATGGTTCATAAATGTTTTCATTTTTTTTGTTTTGTTTTGTTTATAAAGACATAAGTGCAGTTAACTATTAATATTATTTTATAAATACTCGTAAATGATTAGTTTTAAACATTTACTTAGAATCTAGAGTAAAATTACTTAACCTAAATATTTTTTTTTTTTTATTTAATTTAATCTTCAATTTATGTTTAAAAAAATTTGTCTAAAATAAAATATTTTTATAGTAAAAATAATTATATTTTAATAAATTTATTTACTTTGTACAATGATATTATTATATGCACACTGTTATACTTAAAAACAAAAACATGAACTTTTATAAAGATTTCATCTTAAAGCTATGTTTATTTGAAGAAAAATGAAAAATCTTTTTACATAAAAGGTTTCAAAATTGTATTATACTTTCATTGTAATTCGTTTGTTTTGTTTGAAGTAATAAATTTAGTTTTGTATTTTTTGTTTTTTTTTTTTTTTTTTTG
Source organism: Leucozona laternaria (assembly GCA_932273885.2). NCBI lineage: Eukaryota > Metazoa > Arthropoda > Insecta > Diptera > Syrphidae > Leucozona > Leucozona laternaria. The sequence continues at coordinate 94,323,794 of OW026368.1, forward strand.
AAAAAAGAATTTTAGGACTTTACATTTGGCATTTTGAATAATATGGGTTTTTAGTTCATTTTTTCAGTGCGTTTGAGTTGTTAGTACTTTTTTTTTTCGTTTATTAAACAGGTAATAGTTACCTGAAATAACTTATATATGTAAGGAGGGACTTTGTTGATGCGAGGGCTAATATTGTTGTACTTATCCAATTCATACTCTGACTTTCTGTCGCCGCTGATGCTCCTGTAGAAAATAAAAAAAAAAAAAGATTAAATTTCATTTGGAGATCATTGGTGTGAATTTTTCTTACCGTGAACTTGAGATTTAGCTGCTACTGTTTCGCGTGACTCCAACGCTGGAGCCCTCTGCTGTTTGTCACTTTCGACACTTTCTTCATTGCTCTGCCAATAAAGCGAGGAGATTTTTGCGACACACTTTAAGAGAAATAATATTCATTTCGGATTTTAAACTTTAAATTGGCCTACTTACTTTCAATTTCATATCTCCATTTTTGAAATGAAATCCTCTGACCCTAAACTCAAGACCAAGTCGTGCAACTTCCAGGCCTTCTCTTCCCAAAACAATATTGTCAAATTTTTTGAGGTGCGATTGATTTGCTGGCTCGCCGTTTATGAGCCAACTTAAATGGCAAACAGGCTTTGATGGTGCCGATGTGCAATTTACCCGAACGACATCCCCAATTTGATATCGAGGTTGTCCACCTGTGATTTTTGGGCCATGATTTGGAGTCACTGTTGATGAAGGAAGAAAAAAGAAAACATCAAAAAGTTTTTAGTAATTGATTTGTTGTTTGAGAAAAAATAACTGAGTAATACTTTATGAAAAGCTATACCTACACAAAACACAAAAAAGAAATTTTGTTCTTGCACAGGACCAACAACAACATTTCCAGGAAAAACCAACATAGCCCTTATATACCAAGGACTTACTTCTTGTAATTTCATCTTTTTGATTTGAGAAGAATTTTAATATTTTGACTTCGGCGTGGTGCGGTGCGTCGGCGGCGGCGGTCGGTGGTGTAAAGGGAATTTTGTATCCTTGATGGCGCTACTTGTTAGTATATTGTAAAAATATTTAAAGCTTTGGTGTTTTATTCTTATTATTTTTGTAAAAATGTTTACGACCCGAGAATAAAAGATAATTTGCTGAAGAAATTTTATGATTAACTTTCGTTGCCATACCCATCAACGACCTCCTCCACTACCCCAAGTATGATGGCTTGTTTTGCTATAAATTCGTCAGCTTCGTATATATATACATATATACTTTAAGAGAATTCTATAAATTAAGAAAAGTCCGATTTGGCTATAAAGAAAAAAAAATGAAACTTCTTGCGGCAAATAAATAAATATTATAACGTAAGTGAATCTAAAGTTCCTGAATCTAAACTGCTCCCCCGAGAGGGTGTACTCGTATTTTTCTTGTTTTTGTTTTATTTAAAAAGTTTTCAAGAATATTTTTTTTTTTGTAAATAATCTTGGTCGCTCTATTGTAACCTTATGTACAAAATGAGTTGAGATTTACTTTTCATTTCATATAGGTACCTAAAGTGAACTGCTTCAGAGCAGTCATTCATTTCTAAGACAACTCACCGACAAAAAACGAACTTGATCACATATTTGCTGCAAGTTAATGTATTTTTGAAAAAAAAACTTTTTATTATTTGAGAAAAATAGTTATGTGTTGAAGGGTGGACAAAATTAAATCCTAAAATATTAAGATTGGTTTATCGACACAGAATCTTATCCTAGAAAAAGCATATCTTAAGTCCCCCAAAATCCTCGCATTGGCCCATAGAATTGTCGATTTAAAGAGGGGAAGAAGAGGAAGGTCGAAGTTTATGAAGTTTTACGGTGAAAAAATGTCTTTAGTTTTATGTAATCGAGTTATGTACGGTACAGCAGCTATTAGCGGTAATATGATTTTGACGTTTTTCTTCAGAAAATCGCCTTTTTTTTTGGGTTATTTCCGTGTACTTCGTGCGATTTGGTTTTGGGTGAATTGACACTTAGCGCCTCTGTTAATGGCTCCAAAGTTTTTTTTACAATTTTACAATCATGATTTTTAAAGCACGATCTCTGTGACCCGATAGTTCACATTACTTTCACGTAAGATGAACATGTCCTCGAATCGCTCGTGCAGAATTGGTGCCCATATCATCAATTTCAGGCCAAAAGAAGTTGGTAATCGCCAACCTTTAGCTCTTGGATATCATGTGGATTGGTATCGTCCAAAATTCCACAATTTTGTTTTTTGACGTACCCATTCATCCAGAAATGGGCCTGGCGTCATCGCTGAAGATGAGCGTTAATGGGCGAAGCGCTTCGAACGTTGCCCGAACAGAACATCCATTTTGATGAAACATTTTATCATTTTCACGTGTTGTTGAACGCTATATCCTTCTATGGTTATTTGGCAAAACAGACTAAATAAATGACAGCCAGTTTGACAGATGTATAGCTTCCACAATATGTCAAAGTTCGGAAGTCCCCTTTGGAAGATCCTTATATGTGAAAGAGCTTTTGCGATGAGATGTATCTCAAATTGGTATATGCATGAGGTCTATGAAACTTTTTTGTCACAGTCTTATATTTAAAAAATAAAATTGTAAGCTAACAAAGTGAGTAGCAAGCAAGATCAGTGGTAGCGAGCGTCCGAAAATAAAATCTGACCATACCTACGAATCATGTTATTTTTTGTGATTTCCATACAAAATAAAATGGCTATAATTTCAAAAAGTCAAATTTGTGACATTAAAAAGGAAAAAGTTCGCTCTTTGCAAAAATTAACAGCGAAAATGTTAAAGGACGCAGACACTGTGGCGTCTTATAAAAATGAGAATATGATCTTTTATACTTATTTTTTTTCAGCAGTTTCCTGTATCCATAACTCTGTGGTATCGGCATACTTTTGATTTATACCGAAATCCTTTACTTTGGAATTCAGGAACTCCGACAAATAGCAAAAAATGGGCATTCTGATTTTTGGCTAAATTTTCCTTTACGATATTCTTGAGCATTTGGGAAAGTATAATATATTTGAGAGTGTTCCTACATACATGTAATGGGTGATTTTTTAAGAGGCTTAGAACTTTTTTAAAAAAAAAAACACAAAAAATTCGAAAAAATGAATGAAATATTTTTTTGAATCGATAGTTTGAACCTTGCAATTTAATGTTTAAAGATAATTTCATGCAAATGTTGACCGCGGCTGCGTCTCAGGTAGCCCATCCGCTGAGTCCAATTTTGGCATACTCTTTCACACATATCGGCCGGTATCTCGTGCGTCAATCGAAGCGGGCTTGTCCCTATAGACATTAGCCTTGACATACGCCCACAAAAAATAATCTAATGGTGTCAAATCGGACGATCTAGGCGGCCAATTGACCGGCCCGAAACGTGAAATTAACTGTTCACCAAACTCGCCTCGCAATTGCGCCATTGTTTCGCGTGCTGTGTGGCATGTGGCACCGTCTTGTTGAAACCACATATCATGCAAGTCAAGAACTTCCATTTCGGGCAAAAAAAAGTTTGTTAAAATCGCTCGGTAGCGTTCACCATTGACAGTAACGCTGCGATTCGCATCATCTTTGAAGAAATAGGCCCAATAATGCCGCCGGCCCATAAACCGCACCAAACAGTGGCTTTTTCGGGATGCATTGGTAGCTGTTGCAATGCTTCTGGCTGATCTTCACTCCAAATGCGGCAATTTTGCTTATTTACGTACCCATTCAACCAAAAATGAGCCTCATCGCTGAACACAATTTTTCGATAAAAAAGCGGATCCTCGGCCAGCTTTCCAAGAGCCCATTCACCAAAAATTCGGCGTTGTGGTAGGTCGGCTGGCTTTAGTTCTTGCACCAGCTGTATCTTAAAAGGCTTTACGCCCAAATCCTTCCGCAAAATTTTCCACGTAGTGCTGTAACAAAGGCCTAACTGCTGGGAACGGCGCCGAATCGACATTTCGCGGTCTTCTGTCACACTAGCTGATACGGCCGCAATATTTTCTTCACTACGCACAGTACGTAAACGTGTTGGTGGTTTAATGTCCAACAAAGTAAATTTGGTGCGAAATTTGGTCACAATCTTCCGAATAGACTGCTCAGAAGGTCGAGAATGCCGATCATAAAATGGAAGCAGCGCGCGATGAACATTTCGAACCGAGCACGAATTTTGATAGTAAAATTCAATAATTTGCAAGCGTTGTTCATTTGTAAGACGATCCATGGTTAAATTGCAAACCAAACTGAAGCTGTTTGACAGTGACACAAGGTACTAAACACACGTCAGCTGTCAAAACCAGTGTTGCCAAAACCAAACCAGCTAAAAAATTTATAAGGCTGTAAAGCCTTTTGGATTTTCCATTTTGCTCAACAAGTGCAAAAATATATATATAAGTAGCAACTAAGTTATTTTACTTACTCAGACAACTAATTTGCAGCCTATCAACTATTATCTTAGCTTAAATCTTATTATGTTTGTGAAGATAAATGTCAATTTTTCAATAAAAGGTGTGTGTTTTAGTGCATGAATGTATACCACTTTAAAAATAATTTCCATGTAAAATAAAACAACAATTCCGCTTAGTTAATGGCGATAAACCTCTCCGCTAATGAACTTAGAGCATATAAAACAGAATAAGAAGTAGGTATTATAACTGTTATGTATATATAAAGAGTCCGCCACAATTTTTTTTTTTTTTTGAAAATGGCGCAAAACATCGAGTGTAGCTTCGGCTGTGTGGCACGTAGCGCCGTCCTGTTGAAACCAAATGTTGCCAATATCCTCCTCTTCAATTTTTGTGAACAAAAATTCGTTCAACATGGCCCGATAACGATCGCCATTGACTGCAACGGCCACTCCTTGCTCATTTTCGAAAAATGGCCCAATTTTGCCTCTTGACCAAAATCCGCACAAAGCAGTGACTCGTTTTGGGTGTATCGGCTTTTCAATGTATGCGTGCGGGTTTTTTGTGCCCCAAATGCGACAATTTTGCTTGTTTACTACCCGCCAAGATCAAAATGAGCTTCATCTGAAAAGATGATTTTTTTGGCAAAATCGGCATCTTCTCTAAGTCGATCGCAGGCCCACTTAGTGAAGCTTATACACAACCATATTCGTTCAGCGGAAAGATAAAACTAATTATCTGTCAAATCAGACATGAGCTAAGTGTTGCCATTCACGAAATAAGCACTAGTTGAAAAAAAAAAACGTTATATGACGGACCCTTTACATGGCGTTTTTTATGCGCATTTTTATTTAAAGTACAAAAAAACTATTTTTAACGAGAAAATGTTAAAAAGTCAAAAGTAACACAAAAATGAGTTTTTTTTTGTTCACTTTGAAATTTTTTTTCAAAATTCTTAAACGTAATATTGAGAAGCACTAGATTAAAAAAAAAATTGGTCTAGCAATGGAAAAGATATCCGCGAATAACCCAAAAATTAAACCATTTTGTAAAAAAAACCTGTAATGTCTATTTCCGTTAGGTATGCAAATTTTTCGCCAAATACCTGAAAGGCAGTTTTCTTAAAATTGACTTGGTTATTACAGGAACGAAGTTTAATCCAAATCGTTAGAGCCGTTATGGGGAAAATTAAAAAAAAAACTAAATATTTGTGTGGCAGCTACCCGTTCTAGTTGAACTAAAACAAAAATTTTAATTTATATTCTAGGGAATCATATAGAAATGCTTTGTACCAAATTTCAAGCAAATCAAAGGACCCGTTTAGACAGTGGATGCACATACTCACCGACCGACGCACAGACCGACATAACGGACGGCATGACGAAACCCTCTTTTGCAAACTTCTCGATCATCGTAGTGTTTTTCGAATTTTTTTTCACACGAAACTTCTTGCTCCATAGAGCAAGTAAAAATGTCTTTTAACACATGTAAATACTCTTAAAAGATTATGGTTTCAAAATATCTTTTAATGGGCTTTATAATCCACAAACAAAATTCACCAAATCCAATTATAATATACCGTGCTAAGTCTTCTAATTGGCTTATTTATTTCCTAGAATTTGTATAATTTAATGGATAACAAAAAAAAAAAAAAAAACCCTTAACAAAATTAAAGACAACAAAATCAATCATAATCGACCCCAATTATAGCATCGTCCTTATTTATATATATTGATTTTAATTTAATTATGAAATACCCAAAAGAAATAATTACAACGCATTCAAGCCGACGTACGACGACGACGACGACGCGTCGACAAGCATTATTTCCAACGTGGTTGCTCAAAGCCATAATCCTTTCACACAATTTCTGATTAACTAAAACCGCAATAATCCCCATTCCCCATCGCCACCCAACACTAAAAGTAAAACAAATCGAAGCAAAGTTCTCAGGCAAGTCTTTCCAAGATAAAGAACATGATTAAGAACGACAAGACCTATTCAAAGCGTCCTAAATCGAAACTCTCTTCTTTATGTATCTGCCTATGTATGTATGTAGGAAGGTGTATGTGCTGTAGGTACGAGTTCCTTTAGCTTCGGGACTGGGGGTAATTATCCTGCTCCAAATGTCATTGCACGTTTCATCTCCCTCAAACCTAAGTTATTTATATCTTAAAAGTGTCTTGTGTTGTTTTATATGTTGTTTCCAGAGAAAATCGTGCTAAATCTTATGAATACAGAGTTCAGATTTTGAGGACGCACATGACAAACACAATAGAATGGTCCAGGTGAAACAGCATCTAAGCATCTCAGCATCAACATCAGCAGGCTAGGTATACTGGGTATGGGTTGGCATTATTCCGTAAATGAATACGAACCTATTAAGGAATTAATGCCATTGGACAAAGAAAGCTCGGTATACTCATATTTATATACAAACAAATTCTCGTATACAATAAAACATGGCCTGAGGATTAAGGACATTGGCAAACTTATAACAAAAGAATAGACCGACGACGCAGGCCAGCAATGAGGACAATATGAACTTTCAATCAAATAACAAAGGTATAATCTATTTATGTATTTTGTGTTGGTATCTACATTTTGATATGATTTGATTTGACTTACTGACTACGGTCATCTTTTCTGATTCAGAAACTGTGTTGAATGCCGGCGCTTCCCCCGAAACTTCACATCTATAGAGGCCAGTTGATGCGAGCGTTACTCGGCGAAGGGTAACAATTGTGTCGGACGAATTGCGGAGCTGCAAGAAGAAGAAGAAGAATAAAATTGATTGAACATAATAAAATATAAATGGAAATATTGCATGCATAAAACATTTTGGCTTTAACACTGCTGCTTGAAAATATCGGTCCAAATTTTGTTTTGCTAGTTATAAAATTCGCAAATAAAAATATGGTTTACAGGGAGTTCTTTGGACCTAAACTAAAATTAAACAAATCAAGGTGTTTAGTGGTAGGTATTTCGTTCACTTTCAACAACGTACATATATTTCACCAAAAGAACTTTCAAATCTTGTAAAGAATTGAAGCTTATTAGTTGCTTAGCAAATATACTAGAATCTTTAAAGCCGCATAGTCTGGGTTGTTAGTTCTAGATTTGAAAATGAAATTGTTGTTTATCACAAATAAAAAAAGGTAAGTTTTTTTTTTTTAGTTTTAAGATAAATAATCTTTTCGTTAATGGTTGTTTGACAGATATAGGTACGGTTGTTTGACAGATATAGGTACAGTTATTTATGACCGCAAAAACACTTTGTTTTTCTTTATATCAATTTTGTAATATTGACTCCAAAATATCAGAATAGATACCTGAAGTGGCAACGGCAACACATTTTATCAGCCAAATGCCTTCTCTTAAATTATCATGAAAAGCAATAAAAGCCGGTATTTGGATAACACACGTTCTTCAAAATCTTTAAATGTTTTAACTACTGAAAAGCATAAGATTACAAAATTATAACAAAATCAGTCAAGCCATCAAAAAATTATAAAGGGTATTTTTTTTAGACGTTTGGTTATCAATCTGGTAATACTTTTTCCGAAATAGGTCTTTTTGACATCTGTCACTTGATTTATGCTCAGATTGGTTTGCCATTTCATAGTTCATAGACTTATTCCTGAACAACGTTTGCAAATCGTGCAAATTTATTACCAAAATAATTGTTCGGTTCGCGCGACGCATCGCGCGCTGCGTCCAATATTCGGTCGACATAATCGCAAGATCGCATAAAATCGCAGCAACCATAGATCGGTTTCGCACCACGTTGACTCTAGTGGATAAATCGCATCCTCAGAGACGCCGTACAGTGCGCACCGAAGACGCTATTGCTGCTGTGGAGCAGATAATCGAAGAAGACCCGAATGAGTCCATCCGCCGTCGCGCGCAACAATTGAAGCTTTCGAAAATCGGGCCTCTTGGCTGAAATTTTTTCGAGCCAGCCGCAGTGGCCACTTTGCCCAACATCATTCTTAAAACATAATGGCAAACCCTTATCTTTATAATAAAGCTTAATTCTTGGCCATAACATTAAATAATATGCGTTTTATTTCTCCTTGAATACCACACGTCTAAAAAAAAACATCCTTTACATGAAGAACCCAAAAATAAGACCATATTTTCTAAAAAAAACCTGGAATGCCTACTTCCGTTATGCTTTGCTTATTACAGACACAAAGTTTAATCACAATTGTTAGAGCTGTTTTTGATAAAATTAGCAAAAATTAAAACTATTGAATGGCAGCTACTCGTTTTATTTAGATGAGCTAAAACAAAAACTCGAAATTCTTATTAAAAAATTGAAGAAAAAAAGAAATTGCAAAACAGCTTTCCATTTTTAAGAAATTATTGATTTTTGCTCAAAATATAAGCACACCTACAGTAAACTTTTTTGTCAATATGAAGGTTTTTATAATATAAATTCTATATACTACTGAAATACATCAGCCAAGTAGAAGACTTAGCGCCAATTTTTTCGGACTAAAGGCTGTTAAAAGCTACTTTGTTGTCAATTGCAGTTAGCCCTATTGCATACTATTTATTATTAAAATTTTGAGAGGCAACGCGAGCACGGGTCCGCTAGTATATCTATATTTCACTTGTAACGTAGGCTGATCTTCCCATCTGAAAGATGACTGGATAAACACATCTCGGGTTCCATAATAATACTAGACTATTTTATTTGTTGTTTTCTGCAATTTTCCAAATTTCGCTTCACCAATTTGAGAATACCTAGAATTTCAAAACCTCCTCACAGTATTGGTATAGCTTATATATTTTCCATTACCACCCACTACACCATTATCAGGACCCTTAACAAAACATTCCCTTGAGTATATAAAATAAAGAATTTTTGATTAACCACTTAACAACGTTGCGGTAAAGCCTGACAAACATGCTCACCCACCATGTCTATACTATACACACATGAGACAACAGTCCTATTAAGTTACACGTTTGCAGCATACATTGTTAAAAAGTGGAGTGGGTAGAAAAGTCTAAAAGAATATTTTTCTCTTTTGAAGTTTCCCACAAATTGTATCACTCTGTTTGAAATGCCTCTGCCTAAGATTGCGTCCTCCAGCTCCAGGAGCCAGCAGCTATGTAAAAGCTTCCTATAGCAACAAAGTAACTAAAGAATACCGCAACAAGATAAGCATTAAGATGGAACGCAAGAAAATTCCGCAGTAAAAAAAGGAAGACGAAGAAGAAGAAGAAGGAAAATCAAGAAAAAAGGTAGCTACGTGGTTTTGAATTGTTCCACAGTGTTCTTTCAAGCTCAACAACTTTCAAGTCACGTTCCAAAAAGTTGTGAAGTATTTCAAAGTCTCGCCACATTCTCCGATTTGGTAGCGCGCGACATATTTGATTTCCGTCAGAGAGAGAGAGATAATATATACATATACATATATGAAGATACTTGAGAACAGAAGATACACCAGACAAAAAAAAACTCAGATACTAGATATAAACGACTTTTTAGGGAAGAAACGCTGAAAAAAGGATGTTACATCAACCAGCACGAAGAGATGAAAAGTAACGCTAAGGCATACGATGAGTGCATAAAGATCAAGTTTCTAGATTGCCAGAGCTCCAATTCAGTGCAGCATAGAAAATGGCTTCTCCGGGATTTACATGGCTACGTGATTTTTCCCTCTGCACATGGGATTGCAATTGCTGCTGTTGCTTAGTTATGCTAGGTACCGCAGCCAGTGCAGGAAAATCTTTACGACATAAACTTAATTTTAAGGAACCCTCATATAGGTTGATGGTATCGCAGGCAAATAAAATGGAAATGGAAAAAATGACAGTGACACAAATCCCCCACTCCCAATCCCCTTCTCCACATTTATCATCCAACCAAGCACACACTGCTATGCCACTGTAGGCACATACATATACACAAATTTCACTTGAACTTCAGGCAAATTTTTAATATCGGAACTGTTGGCAAAGTTACTTAATCATATTATTGAGCTGTGTTTTGCTTTTGGCGCAGTTTTATAACTTATTTAATCACCCTCGCTATTCGACTAAACTATTTAATAATAGGCGTGTTTTTTTGCAAGTCCATATGGATTTGTCGAAAAAAACGACATCGGGACTTAGGAACTTCTTACTTACAGTACGTAAGTCCCGATAATTATCTGGACTTAGCTAAGTCTATATGGATTTAAGTTGTTGTTGTATTTACGTGTAAAACTATTAGTCCCGATGTCGTTTTTTTCGACAAATCCATATGGACTTGCAAAAAAAACACGGCTAATGTTAGGAAGCAAAATAGTAACATACATCAAAGGTGTAAGATGTTAGGTGTATGGCAAAGTGAAAACAAAATAATTATTCTTCAATTGCATTATGAGTTCGAAAACACTGTTGTTCGCTATATTTGAGGTTATTTTTTATCATAAAAAATTTGTATACAGTAGTAGTAGCAGTAGGCGTAATGGTAAGTGCGTAGGACTGTGTGCCGGAAGTCGGGGTCCAATTTCCAGCCTCGTCCACCAAAAAAAAAAAAAACGGCTACTTGCGAGGAAGTGACAAATCCTCCAAGAGTATATCTTGTCGTCAGTAAGTGCCTAGCGTCCTAGATGTTCGGATTTGGCAGACAATTGTAGGTCCCCTTCATTCCTGCAAACAAATAACACGCACGCCGTGAATGGTCGATGAGTCACTAGGCCTTAGCACTCCATGAGCTTTCGCGCACCCAAATTAAAATTAAAAATTAGGCATTAGAAAATGTTTTCGTCAGTTTTTTTTTATAATTTACGCACACCAAGAGGATATGACAAACTAATTGCCCTTTACATGCAAAGATATGGTTTAAAAAGAGATACCGATTTGAGCATCAAATTAAGAGGGAAAACAGAGTCAGATAGAGCATTCTATAGGGTTTCCAGCGGAAAGTTTTCAACTTTAAATTGCGATTATCGAAATACTAGCGGGTTGAGGTAAGCAGGATTTGCTCAACTGTTAGTCACCTTCTTGCCTGAATCTTTGTGCCCATGACCAGATAAGTTGCGTACTCGGCCAATCACTTAGTCGTCGAATATTAAAATGAGTACAAAAAGCTCGACGCGCACCAACCAGCTCCACCGAAAACGAGCGGTGCGCTCCCGACCAGTGACTCACGGCGCGCGACTAACAATTCCGCAAATTCTGAGCTTTAAATGATACCCATTCTGCTAACCTCAACCCGCTAGTATTTCTACAATCACAATTTAAAGTTGAAAAATTCCAGCTGAACGACCTACATTCATACATTCGTGTGGTACGGTTAAAGAAAGAATATCTGGAAATTGGGCTCAAGCGAGTAAACTGATGGGGCATTCCCTGGGTAGGAATACAACTAAAGTTATTTTATTGGAAAACTATTTATAGAAGTAGCGGTAATATTTATAAGGAAAGATCATTTTTAAAGCTCTTTTCTGTCTAAAAAAAACTCTAATGAATTGATGGTGCACCTGCCCAAAATGGTATGCGAATTTTACTTAAGCTTTGGAGGACGAGTGTACGTTTTGTAAATAACACCTAGATCGGAAGGGGAGACAAATTTTTTAACTTTTCGAAGGAAGCCTTTTTTGTCGAGTTTAGGAATGTCGACTAAATATGCATATGCTGTCATTCCACAGAAGGAGTAAGGAAGAAGAAGTTGTTTATTAACACGCATACCGAGAGTGAAAAACTGTTCAATTTCGTCGATGCAATTACCATACTCATGCATATAGTGGGATAAAAGGTAAAGGCTTTAACGAAAATATATACAGCATTGAGTATTAACAGTATTAAATTCACCACGGTTTTAAATTCCCCATTCATTGGACAATGCTATAGAGCAGAGGGCTTCCTTCGTGCATCTAAAGAGCCAATTTGGCTCTTTTTTTCAGGTGTGGCTCCTTGGCTCCACTTTTCTAAAATCATTGGCTCTTATATAATATATCTTCTTAAATTTCTTTTTTCATAATTTTTCAATTTTCCTGAGTAAAAAATTCTTTGAAATCTGACCGCGTTCATTTTCATAAAAAAAAATCAATTTCTTATGTTCGGTATATTATATTATTATATTTAGCAAGCTTTCAAATTTCTAAATGACGTATTTAGTACTGACCAAACGTCATTTTAAGATTTAAAACCCTGTTAAATAGTTAAAAGGCCTTCATGAAATCGGCCATTGCTTTTTAGCTTTTCGCCTTTATTATTTCCTGAACGTAGCAATGAGAAAGAATTAGATGAATATAGTGTGCCATATTTCGGGTTTTATTTTGCAAATTCTTCAGTTGTTGTCTGTTTTATATTTATGTTTTTTTGCAACTGTATTTTTTGAATGTTTGTTATTTTTTCGAATAAATAAATATATGTGAATTATAATTTGTGTTTTTTTTTTATTTTGGGGACGTTTTCAGCGGTGGCTCTTTTTTTTTTAAATCCTCTTTTTAATGGCTATTTATCAAAATCCGGAAAGGTAGCCCTGCTGTCGAGATCAGAACTTAACGAGCTTGCCATACGCTGCCGTTCAAGTTCTAAATTCGAAGCAGGGATGTGGCTCTAGAAACGAATAAATGCAAAGCTGAGGGGACTGTCGTCTGTAAAACAATTTAATGGATCAGATATTTCTAACTAAATATTTCTATACTAAATAAATACTAAATGATAAATATGAGAAAGAAAGTAATAGACAAAACTGAGCCCTAGGGCATACCAGCATTTATTTTATGAATTTCAGACTTAAAAAGGTTTCTAATCCAATGACGGAAACAACTTATCGATACCAAATGCACGCATTTTCGATAGGACAACTTGATGCCAAATTATTTTGAAAATATTAAAATATGCTTCGTTGATCAAACATGGAAGAACCCACCACTTCAAACGGCTCTTACAGTCGCACTATATGAATTAGGAATGCCTAATCCGGCTAAATTTGTCCTTCCCGGTGGGATATTTGAACATTTAAAACAAGTATGCATCGGTGTCTCCATTCAAATCCTCTCCAACTTTCCTAAACGCTCGTGCTGGCTTCATCATGGTAAGGGTAGTCATAACCCCTTGAGTGCACAAAATACTCAAAATAATCTTATCTTTTAATATTATATTGAATTGTTTTTATCCCTATCATAATCCCTCTTAATCTATTTTATCAATCGACAGGACATTAACGAATACTATATAAATTTTAACTAAAAAACAAAATTCTACACACATTTCAAAACCTTTCGTTGGGTTTTTTTGTATTTCTGTTTTCATTCCCAATAAAGGTCACGGCACACAATGGCTGTCTTCATCACCATCACGTTTGAATAAACAATGTTCACATAAAATATATTTTATTCATCGTCTCCTGAGACTATCATTCTCTTAAAAAAAAAAAAAAATATATGAAACAAAAAAACTTACATCAATATTCACACCGGGTAATGGAAACGCCTGTCCTGGTGGTGAATCTCTAGGCAAGTATCGATAGAATTCGTGCCCGTCCTTGTACCATTTCACCGAATACAATGATTCTCCATCCAAACTGTATCGACAGCCAAGGACTGCTGTCTTAAAACGCATAATGTGATTTGGTATTTTCAACTCGGTCATTGTAATCCCATTGGCCAAATCTATACAAAGAAAAAAAAAAAAAAAAAACACATTGAAATGGAAATTTTATGCTACAAAAGTGTAAAAATGTTGGTATGATGTAAAAGGCTTAAACAAGAAATCGAAATATATATAGATATGTATGTACCTACAGGACACTCATAGAAAGGAAAAGGAAAAGTCCTGAATGAGTAATATGAGTTTAAATTGCGAGCAGATTTTGTTCCACGCCGTTAATTTAGTTAATGGATTGTCCTTGCTGTAGTAGTGGCTTCGGCTTGGCTATTTGCCTGCTCCCTGTAGAAGTGCAATTTTTTTTTTAAAACGGTGCAAGCTAACCCTTTTAAAACTATTTTCAAATAGAAATTTCCTGCACGCGTTTCCATTCTGCAAACTGCTTTTCAGCTTTTTCAATTAGAAATCAAATAAAAAAAAAAACAAAAAATCGATTTCTGTTGAGCAACTAAAAGTCGTCCTTTATAGTTAACGAACAGTGAGCAAGCGAGAGGTGTACCTTGATTTCATTTGAATTAGTCAGTACTTTCGGTATGGCAAAGGCATTTCTATGTTTTTCCATTTTGCTGCAAAAAGAGGTTTTCAGAACTCAACATCACAGTCCTCTTATGTGTTTTTACACAATAGAGTCCTTCTAACTACATTCATACCTATGTGTACTTACATTATATATATCTACAAAGCTTCCTAATACGCTTGTACCTGAAGAGCGGCCTTACAGGTGAGTGAAATTGAATTGATTTGATTAGAACTAGGTATTTGGCTATCTAACCAAAATGATGTGGACTAATGCTCATATAGAGAATCATATCCTTGTAGGTACCTTTGTATGCTTTCACATTTGTGGGTTTTATTAAATAAAAGTACCTACCTATGCCATTTTGGATGGCTTTTTGAGTTTTTGAATTTATTTTCCAATTTTTTGTATTCAATTTGACCTGAATCAAGCTTCAACACCGTGCAAAACTAACCATACAAAATTAATGAGCGCATATACACAGCATAACGAACTTTTCCCTCGCTTCTTTACCAAGTCCTATGTACTCACATTGATGTACACCTACATGAAAGCCTGATGGTTGAATTGAAATATTACCTGATACGTCCTTTATACCTTTGGGAATTTTTGAGGTTGAGCTGATACGGTAAAGGGGGCGGTCTTGTTCATAAATGGGTAATGGAATTTGTATAGCAAAATGCTTCTTTGGATATTTTTCTTCGTTTTTTTCTTTATTTTTATTTTATTTATTTTTGCATTTTGATGACAGGTAACCGTGAGCCATTTGGGAGGCACGTGAAATTGATGAGAAGTTTCGTACAACGAATTTCCATTAGGAATGAAAAATGAGATATACCTACATTTTTTTTCTTCTTCTGTGAATCAAGAAATATTGCATTAAAGCTGGATATTTTACTTTTGTTTGGAATTTGCGATTTAGATGGAGAAACAAATCTGAATAGTTAATCTAAAAAGAAATATAAGATCTTACATAATCAGCCAAGTAAAGAAAATTTAAGCTTATGGTTTCAGAGTTAGTATAATTCTGGATATGGGAATTTCTGAAGTAACTTTTAAGACCGAAATGAGTAGGATTATCGATACTCTGTGTTATCAGTAAGGTTTTGAGGAAGCATTTACACTTTTTACATCCCAACGAACATCCGAATTATACCATACCGAACCATTACATAAAGTATGAACTTAATACAACCAACCGGCAGTTTTACAAGTTGGCTTTTAGTCATGAATAAAATTCTCGTCAAATTGGAGAGATGTGGAGGGAAGGCTGTCATGCGTATGCCGATGATTTGGTAATACTGTGGGTGTCAGGATAGTTCACGCCCGTGATAAATTGAAATCACGGAAATTGCTTTAAGAAAAGTTAATAACTGGGCTACTACTTGTGGAATTTAGGTGATAACCAAAGCTTTTTGCTATACCAAAACTAAAATACCCCCTTTCATTCTACCCAGACTGAACGACCAAACTCTGTCGCTATCGACCCTAAATTAAACTGAAAATTTAATATTGAAGAATGGGTTAAGTAGGCCTTCTATGCCTGTAGCAAAACCTTTGGTAAAAAGTGAGGGACGATCTTAGTGACGTACACAGTAAAGTTTGCATCCTCACTCATGGTTTTATTGTATGGTGGCCCGCTCTAACCAAGGAATATAACATCTTTTTAAGATTCAAAGAACAGCTAGTGTTGGTACCACAGGGGCCTTAAGATATCTTGCCCTACGGATACCTTAACCGTTTTTCGGCATCACTTACACTCGATTTACACATTAAAAATCGAGTATCTTGGAGCGCGATAAGACTAAAAGAATTGAATTGCTGATGGTTTGTCAAACCCTATATGGCCATAGCAATATCGCAAATTTGATTCCAAATGATATATATTATTATAACTACTGCACCCCTACTTTCAGCATCAGTGGGGATTTTAATGTAAAAATTCCATCCAGAGAGGATTGAAAGGATGACGTCGTGGCGAGAGACTTCGACACAACTATCTAAACTGACGGCTCAAGGATATGGAGTGTGGTGTTTGTTCAGGAATCTTTTCTAAGTCCTTAAATGTCTCTTTATCGTTTCGGCTTCCTGACTATGCTAGCGTTTTTCTGGCAGAATTACTGCCTATAAGGGAAGCATTCAAACATTCAAACAAGACCCAAACCAAAATCGAAATACTGCAATTCTGACAGACAGTCAAGCGCGGCTGTTAAGGTCATTTCTGTGGCTACATTATCCTTCAAATTGGTCCAGCAATGCCGTGACGAGCTCGCAAGCCTGAACGTCAATTTTAATGCCACTCTAAGAGTTTACATACCTCTCGGAGTTATGAAGGGCAATATACTTTCAATTTTTCTCACCGAATCCAATCGTAGGTGGAGCAGTCTAAGCAGTCTGTGTTATATCTTGAAAGATGTGGACCACCTATAATAATACCCAAACAAAAGATATAATTTGCAGACCAGGGCAAGATATTGACAGGGTCGTTGTGCAATGCACCGGGCACTGGCCCATAGGCGAGAGCATGAAAATTGGGTATTTTTTAAGACACCCATTGTCATAGCTCTGTGAACCAGCAGGAAAAGGAAGCATTAGCTCACTTTCTCTGTATAAATGCCCTGCCCCTAGCCCGTTTCCTTGACGACATTGACGAACTTTCCGAACTTAAGATCAAAGACTTGATATCTTTTCAAAACGTGACGAAATAATTCTGAGAAGAATTTTGGCATTTAGCTGTCTGACTCGGGGCGTTAGATGGTTCTTCCACCAGAGTTTATTCCCACAAACCCATTTCTCATCCATATAGGTTCACACAAATTATGGTATCAAAAAGGCTCTTTTTGGCTCTAATTGGGTCAGCGAGCTAGTCTGCTCGTTGGCTCCCATTTCTGTACCTACCTATATAAATATAAAAGGTGTTTTTTTTACACGTGTGGTTTTCAATTTGGCAATATGTACTTTTTTCGGAGTTGGTCTTTTTGGCAGTTGTCACTTGATTTATGCTCAGTTTGGTTTGCCATTTCATGATAAATAGCCCAACCGTCAATCAAACGTGTCCCACGTTCGGTGAATGGGCCCAAAACGAGGTGACCACAGATCCCGATTTTCACAAGAAAATTTTGTTCAGCGATGAAGCTCATTTTTGGTTGAATGGGTACGTTAATAAACAAAATTGTCGTATTTGGAATGATCATAATCCAGAAGCAATTGTTGAGACGCCGTTACATCCTCAAAAAGTTACTGTTTGGTGTGCTCTATGGGAGAGGGAATCATTGGTCGATATTTCTTCAAAAATGTAGCCGGCCATGATGTTAAAGTCAATGGGGAACTTTGATGACTTTTTCGTGCCTGAATTCGAGGATGTTGATGTGGACGACCTTTGTCTCCAACAAGACTGCGCTACATGGCATACAGCCAAAAAAACAATCAATTTATTGAAGGAAACTTTTGGTGAGCGCATTATCTAGTTGTGGGCGTGTGGCGTGGCCTCCATGATCGTGTGATTTAACACCGCTGGACTATTTCGTGTGGGGTTATAGGAAATCACTTGTCTACGCAGAATAGCCCTAGACGATTGACGCCTTGGAAGAGACTATTCGGCACGTTATTGCTGACATACGACCCCAATTGCTGCGTCGAAAATTGGGCCTCTCGGCTGGAATTTATACACGTCTAAAACCTCTATTTATATTTAATTATATAAAATTTTTAAAATTCTAAGCAATAACTTGCACCACAAGAGTAAGTTTGTGCGACTCAGTCGTGTAATTCATTTAAAGTTTCAACACTTTTATCAAGATCAATGTACTTAGAGTTAAGTTTTCAAACTATTTTTGTATATTTAAATTCAAATTCCTACAACAACAATATAAAACCATATTCTTAATTTCCAGTTCTTCTGGAAATATGTTAATAAACTTACTGTTATATTGCATGAGTTGTGTTAGTCAAAGAAATGCTACATGAAGTGTGAAGTTTAGGTCATAATCATCAGGCCTTAGCAAAGTTTAACTACATATTTTTTTATAAGTAAATTTGCAAAAATATTCCTGGAATAAATTCCAAAAAACTTGTTTTTAGTTACTCCATTAAGAGGAAGAAAACTATTTTACCATCAGAATGCTTTTAGATTAAAATTTTCGACTCGGCCACAATAAATGTTTCCAACTTGGCTCATAACTACCATGTCCGAGTTTCCGCTCAAATATACCGTTTCTCGTAAACTATCTCCACCAAGGCAATGCATAAGCTAGTAATTATTTAGTGGCCAGGTAAGGTATACCTTCGTTCATTGGTCGTTGTTGCCACCAATGTGGAGATTAATACTATGCCGTAGAGCTAAACGAACTCAGGCTTATGACAATATGTGCGAACAGGACTCGAATTTGTTCCTTATTTCTATACTCTGCTGTTTGTGCATGGGTCGAAGGAAGCATATTTACAAATATGCAACACTCCATATAGGAAATCCCATCATCATCAAACCGATAAAAGCCAGTGTCCTCTTACCTACCATAGAGACATTACACACCTATATGCACAAAATGTTCGTGTATGGAGAGGTTTCACCAGTTTGCAGCTAAAACATTATATAGTGATGTTACACCTGCTAGGTGAAAGTGGTAGGTATAGATACATGATATTTTTTGTAGTATGGTATGGCCTGCCCCCCAGAAAGCCACACTACGAAGATGACGTTATAGAGAAAATTCTTAATCCTTACATATTGTATTGTGCGGTGGTTCTAGCTTAAGGTATTTTACTGAAGCGGAAGTAGAGAATGAGAAAGCATTTGTTGGTGTTTTTGCTTACAGCAGTTTTTGCACTATGCACAACCAGAACGTACATAGGTATAATGATTTTGGATCTTTGTATGTGCAGGGTATTACTCAGGCTTTTTCATTTCTGCACCTGCATTTGATAACCACTGCATTTCTCCTAGGACCTAGGACATACATTTGCACTATTATGTGATGGCATTGGATAAACATAGCTATTTACAGTCATAACTTGTATGTGTGGGCTGGGCAGGGTATATAGGTATAGCGTATAGGTACCCCTCAAAGAATAGCATACATACAAATCATCACTTACAACTTAGAGGTAAAATTGGTTTAACTTGATAATTTTTTAATAATAAAGGGTCCGCCAAATAACTTTTTTTTTTGAAAATGGCGCAAAACATCGAGTGTAGCTTCGGCTGTGTGGCACGTAGCGCCGGTCGTCCTGTTGAAACCAAATGTTGCCAATATCCTCCTCTTCAATTTTTGTGAAAAAAAATTCGTTCAACATTGCCCGATAACGATGGTAACGGCCACTCCTTGCTCATTTTCGAAAAATGCCAAAATTATGCCTCTGGACCAAAATGCGCACCAAAAGTGACTCGTTTTGGGTGTATCGGCTTTTCAGTGTATGCGTGCGGATTTTCTATGCCCCAAATGTGACAATTTTGCTTGTTTACTACCCGCCAAGATCAAAATGAGCTTCATCTGAAAAGATGATTTTTTTGGCAAAATCACAAAGTAGTAGCTTTAAAACTTGAGCATAACCTTACATCCATTTTTTTAATGCGATTTTCTTTGACATGTTTTTTTGTACCAACATTTGTTTTCTTTAAATCTTCTAGAAAGTGTTTATCTTTCAGAAAATAACAAAACTCATTTCCGAAAAAAAAAAGAATTTTTTTAAAAAGCTTCTTAATAAAAAAAATTGATCAAAATCGGTTGAACAGTTTTTAAAAAAGTTAGAAATAAAAATATGGTTCTAAGAATAGAATATAATTATTATAGCATTTACAACTATTTTGCAGAAAATTTATTTGTACCAAAAAGTTGGCCTATGCATGGGTATAGTACACAAAATTATTTTTATATTATATTATTATCTGACTGTGTGTTAAAGAAAAAGTATTGAGGTCCGTGTAAAATATCACTAGTGATTCCTAAAATAATAATAATCTTTTCACTCAATGTCGATCTTCTCACGAAATAATGTTTGGAAGCGATAAAATTTGCGTTCCATAAAAATTCATGGTTTGATCAAAAATAATCTTAATTCCTTTTTTATATAAATGTATCTCTCGTTCGTGAGCGAACACAAAAATTTACTTCAGAGAGAATATGGTTTGCTCGTGATTATATTGAAAGGATCTGTAAATCCTTATGAATAAATATCTATTAAAAATTGCGGCTGTGAAGTATTTTATTTTGAGAAGTATATTTTATGTTGAAATAGGTACTTTATCTAATGACATTTTGGGTTGTGTAAATATTATATTCTTTTGTTGTAGAAACAAATTTTTCATTTTGGTTACTGTTTGCAATAAAATTACAAGGAGAAGTACATACAAATTGCATAGAAGGTATGTAGATATTACTATTTTAATGACTCAGATGTTAGTGAAACGCCATCAGGAATTGTAATGGGTGATTTTTTAAGAGGTTTAGAACTTTAAAAAAAAAAAAACACAAAAAATTCGAAAAAATTAATGAAATATTTATTTGAATCGATAGTTTGAACCTTGCAATTTAATGTTTAAAGATAATTTCATGCAAATGTTGACCGCGGCTGCGTCTCAGGTAGCCCATCCGCTGAGTCCAATTTTGGCATACTCTTTCACACATATCGGCCGGTATCTCACGAATGAATGCATGGATGTTGGCTTCCAGTGCGTCAATCGAAGCGGGCTTGTCCCTATAGACATTAGCCTTGACATACCCCCAAAAAAAATAATCTAATGGTGTCAAATCGCACGATCTAGGCGGCCATTTGACCGGCCCGAAACGTGAAATTAACTGTTCACCAAACTCGCCTCGCAATTGCGCCATTGTTTCGCGTGCTGTGTGGCATGTGGCACCGTCTTGTTGAAACCACATATCATGCAAGTCGAGAACTTCCATTTCGGGCAAAAAAAAGTTTGTTATCATCGCTCGGTAGCGTTCACCATTGACAGTAACGCTGCGATTCGCATTATGCCGCCGGCCCATAAACCGCACCAAACAGTGGCTTTTTCGGGATGCATTGGTAGCTGTTGCAATGCTTCTGGCTGATCTTCACTCCAAATGCGGCAATTTTGCTTATTTACGTACCCATTCAACCAAAAATGAGCCTCATCGCTGAACACAAGCAGCGCGCGATGAACATTTCGAACCGAGCACGAATTTTGATAGTAAAATTCAATAATTTGCAAGCGTTGTTCATTTGTAAGACGATCCATGGTTAAATTGCAAACCAAACTGAAGCTGTTTGACAGTGACACAAGGTACTAAACACACGTCAGCTGTCAAAACCAGTGTTGCCAAAACCAAACCAGCTTAAAAATCACCCATTATATGATTTTTAAGCTATCAAAAGACAATAGTCAATATTTTATTATTTAATATATGTATCCCAAAATTTCGATATGCAGACAAAATTTTAAAATTACTGTTTTTTTTATCACAAAAGGCTCATTTAATATTAAAAGAAAGTAAAAAACACTTTTTACTTGATTCAATATTCTTTCATTAATAAGTTATGACAAAAACCAATATTCATACAGTACTTGAATGATTTGTGAATGATTCGTCATTGGTTCTCGCGTGATAAATTCTTGGACAAGTCGTAGATTTAAATCGTTCGTGAAAATTTTGTTCTTAAAGGAACCTGAACTGAAATTCGCGATCGAATCAAACGAAAACAAATAGTTCGCGAGAAAACAAATCGAATCATATAGTTCTTCAAATCTTGAAAATAAGATTTTCCTCAACACCAAAAAAAAATTTGGATAGCCTGTAGGTCTCATTAAATGTGGTTCTTAAAAAAAAGTCGTGTCGAAGGAATCCTCAAAAACGCTAGGTATACCTATTTTTAGTTGAAAGAAAATCAATAAGAAAAAATGCTTATTAAAATTGTAAAAAATTATTTTCAAGAGAAGTAAAGATTTTCTTTAATCTTGATTTTTGTTGAGTAGAATATACTTATGTTCACTATGGCGTATGTGGAATATTTTTTTCTCTGTACGAAAAATTGTTCCAATTAATTTGGATTTTAACTTTACTGCCTTGAGTAGTATTTTTGTTTTAAAAATTCAATGCTCATATTAATTTTTGTCAAACACTAAAAACCAGATGCTTCGCGCAATCTCTTGTAAAGGGTCCGCCATCTAACGTTTTTTTTTCAACTAGTGCTTATTTCGTGAATGGTAACACTTAACTCATGTCTGATTTGACAGATAATTAGTTTTATCCTTCCGCTGACCGAATATGGTTGTGTATACGCTTCGCTAAGTGGGCCTGCCGATTTTGCCAAAAAAATCATCTTTTCAGATGAAGCTCATTTTGATCTTGGCGGGTAGTAAACAAGCAAAATTGTCGCATTTGGGGCACAGAAAACCCGCACGCATACATTGAAAAGCCGATACACCCAAAACGAGTCACTGTTTGGTGCAGATTTTGGTTCAGAGGCATAATTGGGCCATTTTTCGAAAATGAGCAAGGAGTGGCCGTTACCATCGTTATCGGGCCATGTTGAACGAATTTTTTTTCACAAAAATTGAAGAGGAGGATATTGGCAACATTTGGTTTCAACAGGACGGCGCTACGTGCCACACAGCCGAAGCTACACTCGATGTTTTGCGCCATTTTCAAAAAAAAAAGTTATTTGGCGGACCCTTTATATTTTGAGAAAACTGTTTGATTAAATCTAATTTTACTACGTTACTACTTACTATGTAGGATTTAAGAAAAGGATCTTAAGAGCAACTTGAACAAATGATTGAATCCGAATTAAAGGAATACTATTTCTCTTTTTTCAATTTATTAATAAACGGAAGAACAACATCAGAACTATTAGAAGGGCTCCTGGTTTAAAAAATTATAGCATGACATTGTAAGTGTTTAAGTTCTTTTCAAATGTTTTTTCTATTTCAAGTTGATGTTTTAAAAAATTGCCCCTCACCCCCATAGAGGGGCAGATATATGGTACCCATTCTTTTTTGATCTTAGTTTGATGATGATTTGAAAGAATTAATTTCTGGATTCACCTTAATCGTCAAAACTGTAGGAAAACTGTAAAAAACCACAAATTGAATCCTTTTTATATAGCTAGTACAACCTCATAACTCTGTGGGCTTTGAGGCTTTGTTACAAAAAGTTCTTTTTGACATGAATTTAATAGACATGCAATAAGCAGAGTCACTTCGAGCAGTTTCATTCAGTTCCTGACTATTTTCCCAGGGTGTCTTTGGTGCATAAAGAACAAAGAGGATACTTGCAATGCATGCACAACATATTGCACATGCATCCTGTGTGACATGGCGCAAATCAGCAAGAAAAAAAAGGATACCATGGTAAGCAAGTTCCATTATATTAAAAAAAAAAAAAAGAATAGTATACCTTAAATGTAAGGCATGCTGCATTTTACTAGGCGAGCGTTCGAAATGGCAGTTAGTAGCTAGCTTGCTTTCGTTTAGCAAAAGGAAGGGAAGTCTCTCTGGCATCAGAACAGACTTACTGCTGGCTGGATGGCTGGAATTAGAGCCGGGCTTCCTTGGAAATCGTTTTTATGCATGGATAATGCTGCAGATGTGTGCATTGTTTATAATGACTTCCCTTAAAACTTCCATTACATGCACAAGAGGAGTGGGGGTAGGGGTGGGCGTCGTCAGTTAGGACTCTGTTGTGCTTCGCATTGAACGAAGTGGGTATAGGGTATCTAAAGAACCTAGAGTAGTTCTTGTGTGAAAACCAAAGTTATACGTATATTTTGTTCCCTTTTTGATAAGATAGATACCTTGAACGCTCGCTTTGCTGTTCTGAACCAGAATTCAGCAAAATGGAAACTTATATATATATATATAACAATCTCATCTGTTTGTATCTCCATCTCCGAACAACGCCACCTACCATCACCATAGAGCATTATAAAGCAGTTTCTGGATTTGAATTAGATAAGAGAGACAATGGCAGGATATGAAGACGTGTGGGTTTTGATATGAGGGGCGAGATGGGAGGAAAATCAATTTTGTTCACCATTTGCAGTTTGCAATTTGCATAATAAGGTCGTTTTGCTCAATTTGCATGCGAATGGCTATAAAATGGAAAGGCGGCTTGAGGGAAAATGTGAGGTGGCACTAGAATTTGTGTCGCACAAAAGGTGCCGATGTGAATATGACTAGGGTGCTGGTTTTAGAGCACATGAGGGTTTGATATTATAGTGTGAACTGTACATTAAATCGTGCATTTTCCCTCGTCCTTACAATATAAGCCCTTGTTTTCGTTTTCTATGCGCATTGTACCTCTGTATATCTGTATAGCTATATATTGTATGTTTTACTTTATTATTTTTTCTTCAAAGCAAGTTAGTTGTGTGTGACTCAATTTTGTCTTTTGCCTAGGTTCTATGTTCTGTTCATCCCTCTTTGGCTTTCAAATTATGTTATAGAGTTTGTCCTGATTCCCGTCGGTGGATATAGAAGGTGCCAGTGTGGAATGGTGGTAATAGATAAGCGTGGTTTGGGGGAATGTAGTTATGTGTGTCACGCCATCAGCCATATCCGTTTATCGAGAGTTGTCATATACCTACATATTATAACAATATACCTTTGTCAGTACCTCCCAAAGAGAACAATTTTTTTGATTTTCGCTGTTCTCAAAAACGGTTCAGTTGATTCTGATCAATTATTGACACATTCTAAATAAAGTTGTGTACCAAAATTTTCAAAAAGATATTTATTGGGTTTTTAAAAAAAGTTTGAAATTTTTTTTTTTGAAAACTCAATATTTCGACTCTATCGATTTTTATTAAACTTGGTAAAAAGCAGTTTTTTAACTTTATCTTGAAGATTTTTAACAAAAATTATTCTAATACCTAAAAATAATGGGGCCTCCCATACGATTATTTAAAAACCGTTAAGAAAAATATTTTTTTTTTCT
The DNA here is from genome assembly GCA_932273885.2 of Leucozona laternaria. Classification (NCBI taxonomy): domain Eukaryota; kingdom Metazoa; phylum Arthropoda; class Insecta; order Diptera; family Syrphidae; genus Leucozona; species Leucozona laternaria. The sequence goes on from OW026368.1 coordinate 94,349,252, forward strand.
CAAAAACGACTATTACGATTTTGATAAAAGTTCTTGTATGTTTTGAAATTAGTACGATCTACCATTTGAAATTTTTAAATTTTATATTTTACGTTTACTAACCAGTGCCTCTCATAGAACACGGTTTCTTTGATTTTCGAATATCTCAATATCTGATCAACCGAAAAAAATTGATTTTTATACTTGTACCTAATATAAATAAAAGTGCGTATCAAAATTTCAAAATTTAAAATTCGATATTTCGAAAGCTGGGTAGCAGATTTTTTTGTGAAGTTCAATTTTTAACTCAACGTTAATAAATACTTAAAACTGGGGTACCTATTTTTTTTCTCAAAAATGTTAACGAAATTTTATACATACAAAATTAATTGTTTTTTAAACCGTTTATATGATTTTCAAAATTTTTTTCTCATAAATTAAGATTTATATAAGAAATCAGATGCTTTACATCACTTTGGGTTAAAACAGATTTAAACTATTTTAATAAATTTCTTTCTAATTTTGTTGATTTAAAACAATTTACCAGTTTAAACAATATAATTTCCTTTCATGCATATTTCATATGTGCAACACTGGGCTCTATTTTTAATTTTTGTATACTCACATAACACCACCTGCAACTATAGTAAGTTTTGGCAAATGGATAAAATATATACTCTCATAGCTAATTTATTTCAGACTATGGAACCACAATGTGATCGCACATAAGAGTAAGTTCGTGCGACCGAGTCGTGCATATTTTTTTTTCATTTTTATTCGAAAACGGTTTTTAAAATTTTGATTTAACTTTCTATTTGTGCTTAATGGTCTGATTGTCTTAGGTTTTTAGCAAAAATTCACATAATGTATCGGAAATAGGCATATTCCACGTTTTTTTGAGAAAATTAGGTATTATTTTTGAGTTAATCGTGTATATCTATTCAATTGTTGGACCGATTTTGCTATGTTTTTGCAACCTAATACTTATAAATAAAAGGTCATTCATTATTCGGTTTTGAAAGTAAAGCTAAATAAAACACACACAGCGATACATTTTTGATGAAAATTTAAGCCATTAAGTGTGAAAAACAATATCATTCAAATGGCGGTCTTGGAAAGATTCGCAGCCCGCGATTCTTTTGAAGTAAATTTTAACCAGTTTTTCAGACATTTCAGGCAGTGTCTCGGCCATAACTTGAGTAATGTTGGTTTTTAATGCGTCAAGAGTTCGGGGTAGGCACGGTTTTTTTTTGTAGCCCCACAAAAATAAATCTAACGGTGTCAAATCGCATGATCTTGGTGGCCAATGGACATCGCCAAAGGGTGAAATAACGCGACCAGGAAAATTCTCAAGCAATAAAGCCATAATTGGTCGTGTTGTGTGGCTTGTTGGAACCACATATCATCCATCCAAGTCATGATTTTCAATCGCCAGCCAAAAACAATCGGTTGCGACACGTTCAATTGCTGAGAACATCGAGAAGTCGATAAATTCAGATCATCAGCAATACTTGCACTTGCATCAGCTAAATTTTCGACTGAGCGTGCATTACGATGATGCACATAGGCCTAACGACATCAAGAACGCTTCCACTCTCTTTAAATTTCTTTTCAATTTTACAGATTGCTTGTATAGTCGGTTGATTATGACGAACATTTTCATCGTGTAATGCGCGAAAAGTGGCTACCTTTTGAATCACCACGTTTGTAGTAAGTTTTAATAATTTTAACGCCTTGTTTGATTGTTAAGCGATCCACTATCTTAAATGACAAACATTATATTATGACATGAAATGTCCCGGGATTGATGGAATCCCATATGAATTCTGGAAGTACGCAACATTGGAGTTTTTAACACTTCTCACAAAAGGGTACAATCAGATTTTCACTAGAGGTGAAACACCGGAGGCTTTCAGGAAATCTCTAATTTTTCCCATATTCAAAAAAGGAGGTAAGATGGACCCATCCATCTTATCGAGGCATTGCTTTTCTCAACTCATCGCTTAAAATCTTCATGGAAATTCTAAGAAGCCGACTTACATCATGCATTGAAAGTAACCATATTCTGAGTGAATTCCAAATAGGGTTTAGAAAAGGATATTCCACAGTGGATCACATATTAAGCCTGACCAACATCGCAGAGATATATCTCCGCAGAAAGAAAAAAAACTATACGCATGTTTCATCGATTTCCGAGCGGCATTCGATTCCATCGACAGAAATGCTCTGATGTTTTGTTTAAATTGTTTAGAGATGGGATTTCTCTAAAATTTGGAAAAATAATTGAGGACATCTATAAAAAAACGACCTATGCAGTATGGGATGGGCAAAATCTGATTAATTTCTGACGTTAGTAGGATTGAAACAAGGTTGCAATCTCAGCTCTTCAGCTTTTTGCCTTTGTATCGAGGACCTAATAGAAGACCTGCCATGTGGCATAAGGCATAACCATTGATGGGTTTAGGATTAAAGTTCTGATGTACGCAGACGATCTTGTCATTCTATCTGAATCTCCTGAATCTCTTCAGCTAATGATCAACAAATTACGGAATTACTGTTCGAAGTGGAATCTAACAGTGGACCTTAACAAGTCAAAAACAATGGTTTTTCGGAGAGGATCAGGGCGATTGGCTGCAAACTAGAAATGGTATTATGGAGTTCCCCAAATTGAAACTGCGAGGGAATACCAATACTTGGGTAGCACTGTGACGAGCAACTTAAACCTAGAAAAACACCTAGTAAAAAAACTTTCTTCGTCCAAAAATGCGATTGGGATGGTGTGAAAAAATGTATATGGACACAAGGACCTAGCATTTATTGCAAAATACAAAGTTTTTCTCCCAACGTCCGAATCAATAATGCTGTATGCTGCGGAATTATGGGGCTGGAATCAGTCTGAAACCACCCAAAAACTCTTGAGATTCTTTCTAAAGAGGCAATTTCGACTACCAGAAACAACACCTAACTACATGCTTCTCATCGAAACCGGTCTATCACCATTATATCTCTCATCTCTTAAACTGCACTTCAACTACATCACCAAACTAATGTATAGCCACGTCGACAAAGTGGCAAAAAAGATTGCAGTATCGATAATTAGGTCGCAAAGCTCATGGTTTCAGGAATGGAAAAACCTAGCAGACACTTGTGAACTCTCTTTCAATCTAACTTTAGATAATCTTGCAGAATGGAGGCCATATCTACACAATCTACTGGAAAAGCCTAACTCCAAATCAAGAGAGAAAAGTATAGAGCAAGCTACTAGTTCACTAGATAGGGAATTCTACTCTCAACTTCATCACGATTTAAGAGAATCCAACTACTTCAAGGACACCCATAACAGTGAAACAATTTCATTGATTTTCAAAAATTATCTCAGTATTTAAAAATAGCACTTAATTATAGAAGACAGATAATAAGAGAAGACTTTTAAGTGCAAATTGTATATAAAGCACCATTAAACTACAAAAAATCGAAATTTTATTAATTTAGGCTTTCATCTGGCTGACGGCCCTTCCGGTCATGCCTCAAAAGATTTAAGTACAAACTCAAATGTTTTTGTAAATATAACTTTTATGCATTAATAAATCTATATCTAATCTAAAAAAAAATCTACATTTCAAATGACAGCTGAGTTTGAGAGGTCTCAAATGCCAGCGCTACCAACTTGAAACCATGAAATAAATGGCCCTGTAGTTCAAACAATATGTCATTTAAAAATTTACAGAAACAATTTAAAAAAAAAAATCTAATAAAATAAACCATTTTCTTAGTAGATATACTTTTGTGTTTAAAATTTCATCTTTAAAGATGTCATTTCATTGTTAAACCAAAAGTGCGTGGCTTTATTATAGGTACAGAAGCAAGTTCATACGAACCAGTGGTGAGTATTTTGTCTGTCTCACTTAAGATAAGATGAAAAAGCATTATTTTGCACTTTGCAAGGCACTTTTTTTTGTGCAGTGAAAACAGAACATAGAGTAATTTAATCTAATCTGAAATAAACCTTCGGTGGTAATATGGTAGCAGCAATAAAATCAAAGCTAAAATACTTCTGATTTCTCCAAAAAAATTGTATCAGCTTTTGAGTTAACATATAATCTAAGCCATCATAGGATATATGGGATCTAGGATCTTACACCCCAACACAAAACCTCTATATGCAAAGCTGAAAAAAGGAATCTTGCTTAACTGACAAATTTCTATAACTCGATTCATTTATTAACAAATGGTCCTGAAAATATAAACAAACATTTAAAAAAAATGTTTGCCTAAGGAATTCAAAAATTATATGCCGATAAACGAATCAAGCTTCTATAACCATTTAGAGAAATCTTTAAATATAATTTCAAATTTTCCACTTAAAAAAATTAAGTGTTCATAAAAATCGAAAGTATTTACATTATATTACGAGTATATCCGAAGATATCTATCAATTGATACAAAAAATTTAGATTTTGCAGAATAAAAAGTAAAACCCCAACGTCAGCAATAAAAAAAAATAAAGATATACAAAGGAGAACAAATTAAACTGAAATATAAAAATTCAACGATGCATGAAATTACTACGGGACAAGTATCTCAGTTTCTTTTCATTTTTTTTTTTTTTTTATTCAAACCGCCCACTTTGCCCAAGCTAAGACTTTTTTGTTGAGCTTTATCAAACAACCAACAAAAAAAAAAAAAAAACAAAAAAACAAAAACTTAACAAAAGATACAAAGTGAAAGAACCTTCTACTATGCAATTCACTGGTTGTTATGCTCTTATGCTGCCGCGGACCATTGAAATTCGTCGTAGTCGTTGACTATGGAGAGAAGCAGGAAATCCATTCTCGAGCAATTTTTGAATTTTTGCCTAGCGGAACTTTTTTACACTACACCCTTGCTCAATCTCAATCCAGAGCCACCCTTGGCAAGTGATTTTCTTTTTCTATTTTTTTTTTTTTTAGAAAAATTGAGGAAAAACAACAATTGAGGAAAAGTATTAAATATGTATGTGTGTGTGTGTGTTGTGTGTGTGTATGTATTTGCGAAAGCAAAAACCTTCAACAAAACGCGAAAAAACTTTGTAATAGAAACAAAAATTGGAAAGGATTATTTTTCCACATCAAAAGGATTCTTACCGCAGCAAAAGAAAATGCGGATCCACTGGATCCAGCAAGCGCATGCCACCGCCGCCGCTCTCTTTTCGGTGGCTGGCAGCAATAACAAGCGCGAGGTCTGTCGGTCGTGTGTATTTGAGTGTGTGCTAGAGAAACTTTCATTATTCCTTCTGAAACTATAAAAAAAGTTTTAAGTTTTCATTGTATCCTTTTGGTTATTTATTTTTTTTTGTTTGTTTTTATTATTTTTTCTTAGTTTTGTGCTTTTCGACTTTTTCCTGAAGAACACAACTCCACTATAAGGGGAGCAGAAAGGAATCTGTAACGTGTAAGTGTGTGAAAAAGCCAGTGCGATATTCCTTTTGAATGAATCGAATGGACATTTACAGGGGTTTGTGGTTGTTTAATTGAGCAAATAGGCTAATTTCAATTTGTTGGAGTGTATTTTTCAACGCTTTGGATTTGTTCTTTGATGCGTTGTGTGATTTTGGCTTTTTCTAAGATTACAAAGGATTTATTTTTTAAATTTGAAAATATAAAAAGTAATCGCTGAGGCTTAAGGGTGTTGCAAGTTCCCAACGAGGTCTTTGCTTAGTCCGATTTAAATCATAATATTGCTAAGCAAAAAAGGTTAAAAGGACGTAGTCAAGTTAAATACATTGTGCAAGGTGGCGCGAAATTAATCACCTTATTGGAAGATGTTATAATTTTTGCATATGTCGTCGTATACGTCAATCATATTTGACATTTGTGAACTAGACAGCTGGAGAATACAAACAGACAAGCAATGGAGCCCCATATAATCCGCTGTCAAGCATGGACTTTCGCTGATGGAGAAGTCCAAAAAAGTAGTTACCATACCGTCTATCGATCTGTAGGTAGGTCTACTCCACAGAGAAGTCGAGTCGACAAAAAAAATGGAAATAATTGGCTTAAAATCTTAGTACAGGAGATTCTTATTTAATTTCTTAGAGAAAATAAAATCGAATATTTGCTTTAAAGGGTGTTTTTTTTTAGAGGCATATAACTTTAAACTGACAATACCGGGGCCGAATTACAGCATCAGTTATCGAGCAGTACGTGACTGAATTATGTGAGTTTGGCATTACCACTCACGTTATGGAGTCATCATCCCCATAGGTTAAACTCCTTCATTCGATCACTGATGGCACTCACTGGATCGGCCCCTGTTTTCTGTGACAACTGATTTGACAATTTTTGATTGTTTTATGGTGAGTTTAGTTTGGAAATTTATCACTCACACATCATTTAAGTATAAACTTTTTGGACATTCGGCAATAATTTCTCAAAATATTAAATTTAGCAATTTAAAAAAACGCACTCTTCATAATCTCTCAATAACCAAATCCCGATTTTAAAATCTCGCATTAACATGAATAGGAACCAAAAATTTCGCAAATATCAACTGAAATCTCGCTAATTAATATCTCTTTGAAAAAGACGCCTGCTTGACGACTGAACATACCATAAATAGAGCAACGGAGTTGCCTCTGAGCGGGACTGAGGACTCAAGATAGAGTTATAATCCTTTTAACTCGCAAAGTGGCCAACCCAAAGGAACTGATGTTGTCCGAGAAAACTTTCGATATATGTATTCTCGTAGGAAGGTGATGTTTTGGAATTTAGTCTATTGAACTTATTTTTATGGCAACACATTATACACCCTTAATACAAAATTTTAGTTTTTAGTTTTTTTTTTTATATAAAATGGCGGTATTTTGTAATTGCGAATTTTTGTCTGGCATTTTATTTCACTTTTAAGATCTAAGCCTTGAAATTTTTATTTTTTAAGACCCCAGTTATAAGCTTCGTAAAGCAACCATATATACTGACCCTTTTTTTAAGGATTTAATGTTTTATAAAAATAAATTGAATTTTTATATGAAGGTTTTTATAATATCTACAAATTCTATATACAGTAGACGCTCGATATAGTGAATCTCGGAAGAGTTAACTATCCATTATAGTGAACGCCCTAAATTTTATACAGACTACTCTAAATAGTGAACAAAAAAAAATCTCGATATAGTGAACACGATTTTTTTTTAGGATTTATGGTGGATTGTAAGATATAAAAGTTACATCTATTGAATAGAGAGAGAATACCAAAATGCAGAGATCTTCATAGTCTTGTGGGATATCGAAGAAGGCGAAAATGGAAATTGTGAAGAAGATGTGCAATTGGTTTTAAATCAAGGTTTTCCAGCATGTTCGGTTTCATCTAAAGATGGTGTTATTTTTTTTGACAAGGTGATTGAGTGGGCGCAGGACATAACAATGCAGATTTTTCTGATATTTTAGTTATAAAACGTTTGCAGGAAAAGGCAATCCAAATCAATTTGAAAATGAGAAAGACTCAAACAAAAATGACAAATTATTTTTCTAAAATGTAATTCTTATTAAAAAAAAACTAATTTCTACATCGAGTATGTTTGTTATATGGAGTGTGTTTTGTTATTTATGAATTATAAAGTTAATTTTACGTTATTTTTAATGTTATGAAGTGTTTATGTTTTTTTTTCTGAATTTAATGAAACTTGTATTCATCTTGTATCAAATTCAGGTATGGAAAGTCATTTTAGCGTCTCTCTCGAAATAGTGAACAATCTCGAAGAAATGAACAGGGCTGGTTTTAATTACTTCACTATATCGAGCGTCTACTGTACTTCTGAATTGCATCAGCCAAGTAGAAGACTTAGCACTTTTTAATTGGACTTGTTGAATTATTGATTCAAAATAGCTTTTAACGGCCTTTAGTTCATTCAATTTTATTGGAGAAAATTTCAATAAAGTAGAGATACCGGCGCCTAACTCATGCACCTCTCTTGTTGCATAAACCTCGTTAAAAGTTTGTAATTAGTTTTTTGTAAATGTTTTGGCAGCAACTTTATTTTTCAGAATTCTGAAATTTTGTATCCAATTTTGCATTTTGAAAGGAAAATTTAAATTGATTGAGGTTTAACACTCTCCTTTTCAATGAATTATTTTTGTACAATCCCAAATTATTTGTAAATTAAATATAGGTTAATTTTTTACCTCCATTTAGAGATCTTAATATTGAAGATCTGACAACAAAAACTCAAGTTATGGGCTAAGAAAGCTAACCATACTGTTTTTTTTTTGAAGATTTTGCATAAATAAAATCTCAACTTTATCTTCAAAAAACTCTCAAGCAGAAAATTTTGTTTAAAATTTTTGTTTGTAAGTACTTGTCTTCATAATATTAATGTAGTACCCCATGGCTTAATCCGTTAGTATGTAACGCCAGACGTTTGGAAGTCAAAACCCAGTCTATTTAATAAAAGGAAGATATATATGTACATAAGTACCTGCTGCCTCTTGCGATTGAGTGCAAAATGCCTCAAAAGTATCTATTGTCATTACAATGATGAAATGAAATTCGACAGAAAATTGTAGTTCCCACCCATCTCTGACGACTTACAACATCACCCATACAGGAATGGTGCGTCGATATAGCCCCTCCCAACTATCAATTTAACTTGTATTAGGTCCAATTTTTAAAATTTGGTAAGCTATAGCTCTAATAGGATCGGCATAAGGTTATATTGTACAAGTCAACTGTTTTTCAAAATATATTTTTAAAAATAGCTTGTCTAAGCCCTTTGAAATGGACATCGACAAGTTGTATAAAAGACTTGTGTACTAAAGTATGAAAAGGCCTGTTTAAGGCCTGTCAAAGTTGTTTCGCTGAAAGTCTGGCTAACAATAGCTCCTGTACGATGTTAAAAAAAAGTATATAGCTTGCTTATCAAAGCTTTGTTTGTTTTTAATATTAACACAGCTTATATAGAGCTTTCAGCTGAAAGTGTGTATTGTAATATATGTATAAATTGTGTGTAAGTCAATTGGTACAGAGTGGATGGAAAGTATTGGATTATGGTATTATGGATCAATTCTGATTATAAAATACGGCTAATAGCTAGTATTTAAGCAATTCTGATAATGAATCAGCGGGAATTTTTGTTTGCTTTTGACAGCTTCATAATTTAGGTATTGGCTAAATGGTTTCATTAAGAAGAATATAGCTTTTATAAAATATTACTAGCTAAATAATAAAAATGATTGCATTCTCTGGTGAGCTATTTGTTCTGATTTAGTGAAAAAAGCGAGAATTTCGTTTTGCTTGTGACAGCTATTGCCTTCCGTGAGAAAAATATACCTTTTATAAAATGTAAATACCAAATTTATTGAAATACTTGCCTTTTTTGGTGAGCTATGATTTGGATTTAGCCAAATTTGTTTTCATTGTGACAGCAAATGAGAGGTGTAGCTTTTTTAAAATGTTAATAGCTAATTTATTAAAATGATAGTCTTCCCATTGTCAATATCTAAATCATTAATTACATGACTGAGTCGCTCGTACTTGCTTTCATAATTCAAGTTTCTTCTAAATCTAATTTTATATATAATTATACCGTTAATCTTTGATTAAAACTATAAGATTTAACTGAAAAAAATTAAAGGAATTCGAAATGAAAAGTTTTAAAGATTTAAGTTTTATGGTTTTTAAAAATGCCCTGATGTTGAAAGTTGATTGTAGCTCGCAAGGTAGGAACGGTACAAGATACCTTCATATTTTCCAATTTTTATTTTTCTAAAAATTGTCAGTCAGTATGTTTTAAATTAATGAAACATGATTTTATCTAATAAAAACAGTACAACCAACAAAAAGGTTGAACTTTTTAATATAGCTTAAATCGTTTTAAAATGGCTTTTAACGAATAAAACTTGGCATACGAGTCTATGGAAAGTAGGTATATTTCAAATGCAGGTACATTTGTGTAATTTTTTTTCAAATACTAACAGACTTTAATGATTCTCACTTCAAACTCATTATTTTGAAACCCTTTTGCCTACTTAGAAGCAACGACCTACCTACCATGTTTGAAGAAAAGAATGTCATTGATTTACGCTAGTTCGAGGTAAAGAGTCTTTAAAACGTACATATATAGTATATACGAATGTTAATATGCATATTATATCTTTTTCGTGATATCTATTATTATCGCTATAATGGTTTGACCGAAATCTCGAATTTGATTTTTTTTTGAAATCCAAAACGTTGCCTTTACTACCTAGAGTTTGAAGTTAACACATGTATTGTATCAATTAGTTAAAAATTGTCGTTCCTCTTCTGAATTACGAATTGGCCTAGTTGGTAGCGAGCTGGATCAGTGATTGGGAGGACGTGATTTCAAAACTCGGTAAAATCATGTAAGTACAATGAAGTTTTTTCAATTAAAATAAATTTCTATACCTTTCAGAATAAAGAGAAAAGCAGTCCAAACCCCCTAACTTGGTGCAAAAATGCAGATAAAATTAAAAATAATGCACAAAATAATTTTTGTTTTCTTATACACAATACAACTGCATTGAGTGGCTTTTATAAGGCCTTAATGAATGCAATGCGAGTTATTAACCGAAGCAATAGCACTTCGTGGCAAGGTATTAATTTCTTTAGTAGGCCTTTCTAAGACCTTATTATACAAGTGATTTGTATTGTTTTCTTTATTTCGCCTTAGTAAAGTCTTATTACAAATGCTATTTAATTGCATAGGACTTGTGATGAAAGGTTTTAAGGGAATCAAATAGCTTCTTTAATGTAAGCCAAAATGATTTGCATAAGGCCTCTTTAAGTTACTATCCAAGCTAGAGAATAGCTTGTATCAACCCTTAAACAAGTCAAATTGCTAGTTGGGCTGGTTTTCCCCGAGCTGTCGCACCATACTAATTAACTATCACTATTCCTTAAGATATGGTATGAATTTACTTCAGTTATTGAAATTTACTGTTTGTCGGTTTTTCTGTCTTAACTCCATACATTTCAAAGCCTTTGCTATATAAGATACTTTTTCTTCTAAAACTGGTTTCGCAGTTTTTTAAACTAAATCGTATTTTTTTGAAAGAGAATCTTCATTACACTACATCTTAAGTGAAAATAAAACGACCATGGAAAATTCTTATACTTTCTTAATGGCCAACATTAACAACGAAAAAAAATTTTCTAACACATTCTCATAAACGCAAAGTCACGCAAAAATAGTTTGTCATTCGATTTATCGACACAATTTGCGCCGTCATTGGTTTTGCACAGAAAAAAAAAATTATAAAACAGCAAACAAGTAAGTTTGTTTGTTAGTTTTGCCAGAACAGGATAATAATTCATTAGACAAAGAGCTTTCCCTCAAATTGACAAAAGCAACCCCACAGCCCACAGCCACTGCCAACACTCCCAGAGAACATTATTGGAGATACATATCTTGTGTGTATTTTTCTATAATTGAACATGGGAATATTGGAATGTAAGCCTGCTGAGTGGAGTCTTTGGATCCTTGTGTGATGCAGTGCATACATTTGATATGCACGTTTATTCAAGTGCAAGCCAAGCAAACGGCTTTGTGCAATTTCATGTTTATCATGTTCTCTTCTTGTTAAATTCAAATGTGCTCCTCCTCTTAGGGATTTTATATATTGAATGTGAAGTTGAGGTGGATATATGTATATTCTTCTCATCGCTCTGCATTACATCTGCACGTCACACTTTTCGTTTAAAGAAATTAAGATCCGAAGCACTTTCAATGGAATCGTTCATTCCAGAAAGAAAATAAACAGACGAGATGGATTGGTGCATTTGGTCCTTCTGAATTGGTATTGTATCCCATCACTTCCTTTTACCGTTCTCATTCCCCTGCTCTTCTATTTCTAGAATCCTTGGTTAGATATTTATGTATCTTTCGAATTTCGTTTAGTGCCATAGTTCACAAGGAGGATACCGCAGTTACATCGGCGCCCCCATTATACTGGAAGGAAGTGAAGTCCTATGAGTATATGTAAGGCTATAGCAGCAGCTAAATTCCTTAGCGCAACAAAGGCTTTAAGAGAGAATACCTGAAAGGAATTCATTAATGAGGTGAAATTACTTTCGCGGCCCCAGAACCTATACCACAACTTCTCGCGAACCCTCATCTATACAACTATACTATATACGAACTACGATCCAGACTCCCGAGACAAGGTGCGCAAAGCCCTTGTTCAAATAATCTATTTACCCCCAGAGTCTTGTGTTCCTCAACCCATTTGCTAAAAGAAGCGTTGCTTTGGTTGGTAAATGTTATTTATTGCGTTCAAAGTTTGACGTTATTTGGGTCTCGTAAACATTTGATTAGTTTTGCAGATGAATGAATTTGTTTGGGTAGAGCAAAGTCGTATATTGAATCGATTCTAGCTATGGTGGTGTCACAGTGAGTGTATAGCGTAGCGGGACCCTCGAAGGTTTCAAGCGAATTACTCTTTTGAAACGGTATTGGATGTTTTAGTGAATCTATTTAAGATTTTTCCCATAGTGCTAGCGCTAGGGTAATAATTGGAATGTAAAGTGTTTTAAGGAGGGTAAAAAAGAAACCTTAAATATGGATTCGAGGAATTAGCTTTTATGGATTTCTTCATTATCATAATTGGCGAAAAGGTGATGGGGTGTTTCATTTAGGTATGGTTGGTAGGTACCCATATAAATACAGTGATGTTGGATCATGCAAAAGGATAAATTATAGGCACGCTGGTTTGAGATTAGGCCCTTTAAATGACCCGTGAATTTAAAATGTTGTTTTAATAAAAATGATTTATTGACTTTGTTTTTTTTTCCAGGGTTTCTGTTTTTTTTTTGTGAAGGGCTCGCCATGAAATGTATATAGTTTACCAGAAATCGGAAATTACCCGCCTTTTGTCTCCTCACAAAAACACTTAGTTAAAACAAGATATTCTTAAAAGGATTTACAGGTATCCGATAATAATCAATAAATACCTGAGAACTACAGAGAGGAATCTCTTTTTGAACCTTTGTAAACACATTTTGTGTCCATGTTATGTGAAGAAGGTTAATGAATTGGATTTAAGGTGGAGAACCACTCAGCGCCATGGTTTTCCAGGCAGGGTTTCATGCTGGTTATTCAACTTCTGAATTCGTGTTAAAAAATTCATTGCTCAATAGTTTCTTAACAACAAAAAGAAATTATATGTGCCGTGTTTTTTTCAATCTCCGTGGATTGATCAAAAAAATGACGCCCTGTCTTTCAATTTACATGTTAAATATAACAACAACTAATCCCCTTCGGGCTTAGCTAAGCGCGGAGAATTCTCGGGGCTAGCACAGATAAAAACTGTGTTACCAGCGTGAGTTGCATACTTGTTATCGATAGTTTTGTATGGAAACTCCATTTTGTTTCTGTAATGGCGTCGCTAATCCTCGATGTAGTTTGTTTCTACCAAACCCCTCCGGGCTTGAACAAAATACGGCTATTGTCTTTATGTAGAGTTCAAAGCTGCATTTGATACCATAAATAGAAACAGCTTAGTTTAAAAAATGGCATCGATGGCCTTATTTCTTTAGTTTATCAAAATGAATTGGAATTTATCATCAGAAACTAATGCAAGACTTCCACGAGCGTTCCACAAGGTTGCATCTTGGGTTCTGTTATGTTTGCAATGTTTATTGATGACATAACAAATACTCTACCGGAAAGAACATGAACCAGAGGTCATCCAAATCCATGTCTCTAATTTCAGTAAAAAAATAAGTCGGTTAACATGGGTCTGTCACGCCCACCGTTGATCCAAACGTTGTTCCGAGCATCATTTTCAAAGAAAAATGGTGCCACCACTTCACAATCCGCACAAACAGCTGTCAGTGTCAAAATAACTTATGATTTAAAAAGAAACCACTAGAAGGCCCACCCGCCGTTATTATTGTTGTAAATTGAGAACGTGGGTCACTTATATCGGGTTTTTCAATAAGAGCGCTAAAAAAGTTTTTTTTTTTGGATATCAATGAAATTCTTTATTCCTGTGAAAGTACGTTCGATGCCATTATGTATGGAACTCAATTTCTTTTGCATGGCCACCACGGGCACGCTTGCAGAAGTCCAGACGCTGAACCCAATTTTCGACGGTTTTCAAGCATAAATCGGCCGATACTGCTGCAATTTCACCTTCGATATTCGTAAAGAAGTTCATCAATCGTCGCTGGCTTGTTGGCATAGACCATAGACTTGACGTACTTGACGTAGCCCCACAGTAAATAGTCTAACGGCATCAAATCGCACGACCGAGGAGGACCATTTCGTGAGATAACACGTTCTCCAAACTTGGTTTCCAATAAATTGATTGTGACATTCGCTGTGTGGCTTGTGGCGCCGTCCTGTTGGAACCACATATCCTGCAAGTGCATATCATCCAATTGGGGCCAAAAATATTCGGTTATCATTGAACGGTAGCGATCCCCATTCACAGTAACGTGCCGGTCTTGATCATCATGGAAGAAGTACGGCCCAATGACGCCGCCGCCGGCCCATAAACCACACCAAACCGTAATTTTTTCGGGATGCAATGATGACTCATGGAGTACGTGTGGATTGCTGCCTGACCAATACCGCATATTTTGTTTATTGACGAAGCCATTCAGCCAGAAATGAGCCTCATCGCTGAAGATGATTTTTCGATGAAAATCCGAATCATTTTCAAGTTATTGCTCAGCCCAATTCACGAACATACAACGCTTCTGGTGGTCAAGCGGCTGCAGTTCTTGCGTCAATTTAATCTTGTAAGGATGTAGGCCAAGATTTTTCGCAAAATTCGCCACAACGACGTTACAGAGATGCCCAACGCTTGAGAACGACGTGTGAGAGACACATTTGGGCTTTCTGTAACTGAAGCCTCAGCGGCAGCAATATTCTCGACACTACGGGCACTTTTTTGTCTCACTGGCACGGGAACATTTTGTACTGTGCCTGTGGATTCAAATTTTTCCACTAGACGCTCAATTGTTTATCTGCTAGGACGATTATGACGACCATAAATTTTACGTAGCGCTCTTAACGTTGAGGCCACTGACTCCGAATTTCGGTAGTAAATTTTAATAATTTCAACTCGTTGTTGGGTCGTATATCTTTCCATCGTGAAATTGCAAACCTTAGTGAAGAGAAATGTCAAAAGAGCGTCAACAAATATGGTGTCGTTTGCTGTCCCTGTTGGTCTACTTTTGTAGCGTCCCTGTTGAAAAACCTTTTAGATTCTTAAATTCTCTTGAGGTCACTTGTGTTTTGATTTTGTAAATTCTGACATCCGATAACTGAGATTCTCAAAGATACCCAATATACTACCTTAGTTATGACGTGTATGTATACTGTGATAAAAATTTAAGAAAATCTATACTGGCAGGCTAATTGACATGGGGATATTTAGTGGCCAATATTAATTAAAGTTCTAATATCTAATAAAATATTTATTTATCATGCATTTGAGAAAAAAATTAAATTAATCATTTAAATTCACAAATCTTTTAAAATTAACTATTTTAATTTAATAAAAATCAGTTTCAGGATTTTAATATCCTTTTTATTTCTTTTACTTCATGCCTTGATTTATTTTCTACGTATATATATTATACACAAATATTTCACATGCATTCAAATAATGGATACACCTGAAACCACTTACTGTTATTTTTGGCAGAAAAGTGTTCATTGTGAAGGACAGAATTTTATATGAATATTCTTTGTACTCCCTTTTGTGCACTATGGTGGAATTTCAACCTATATTTTGTCCTTATACCGCCCTACC
Source organism: Leucozona laternaria (assembly GCA_932273885.2). NCBI lineage: Eukaryota > Metazoa > Arthropoda > Insecta > Diptera > Syrphidae > Leucozona > Leucozona laternaria. The sequence goes on from OW026368.1 coordinate 94,364,989, forward strand.
AACAAACTGTTTTTTTTTTTTTTTTTAAGGATATGATAGGTGTGCATGTGCAAATATCCTTTCAAAACCATATATGAATGTACCTAGAACTCGCTCTACTTCGACACGTGTTGTGGTGTAAAATTTTGTAATTGTAAGTAATGTTGATTTTTCCAACCAGTCGACTGAATACACCTGCAGTGTATTTTATTTCTCATTCTACATTTTTTATGTTTGGCCAACAATATTTTCTTATGTTGTTTATTTTTTGCTTGCTGAATGTTTATGTTTCTGTTAGTGATATTTTTGTTTTATCAGTAAGCATAGGTATGTATGTATATCGTTATGGGTAGGTAGGTATAAATTTATATAAAATAGCATCGCCCTAGAGTACAATTTGGGTTGTTGTTCTGAATTCAGTTAACAAAAAATTGTAAGAGACTATGATTTTTGTATAAGCTTTTTTATTTTCATTATTATTTCATTACATTTAAAAACAACACAATACTTTTAAAAATGTAAAATTTGCATTGACCCACGTAAAAAAGCTCTGGTTTATGATTTGCAATTTACATATTTTTTTTTTGTTTTTAACTCTGAAATGAAAACCATGTAAATCTGGAAATGAATATTTTTATAATTCTTAAAATGTACTTTAAAAAAAATGCAAATTGTAGTAAATATGTATTTAATATACATCTAATATTTAGCATAATATAATTAAGTAAAAAATCAATAACCCGGTTTAAAGATATTTTATTTTTTAAATCAAAAAAAATATTTTTTTGATAATTTTTATATTGAATATTTTTTCGATTAAAAAGGACCAAATTGTGTATACATAATAATCTAACAGCCATATTATTGACTTGTTTCAGAACAAGTTTCATAGCAGAACTAGTTTGAGGCGATATTAAGTATATAATTTTTTCAAAATAAAAAAAATTGAGAAGCCAGCATTTTTCAATAAATGACTACACGTAAAAACGTAATTTCAAAATAATTCATTTACCCTTTTTTTAAATATGTATATGTATATGCATATAGGTACCTACCTATTGATTTTCACAAAGGAAAAAACAGACTTTTATTTTTTTAAATAGAAAAGTATTTGATTGAAAATTTTTACAAGCAACGACCTTCTTCATACATTTTGATCAAAATCGATCAAGTCGTTGACGAGAAAGTCGAAAATAAAAAATTGGTTCTTTTACAGATAACTTAAATAACGGTTTGGGTACGGAATCCCGAATGCCAAAATCCCGAATATGCCCAAAATCCCGAATGCCAAAACCTCGAATTTCTAAAACCCCGAATGCCAAAATCCCAATTTTTAATACCAAAAAAAGTACTAAGCCATTCGGAATACTAGCCTTTGAACTGTCCTTTTTTAGTGTTTATGTTTGTTTTTGTGATTATTGGTAGATTCTCCGGATTCAAGCTGATGCAAATGGAAAAAGTTGATTTTTTTGACAAATATAGCTATAAAACATTGTTTTTGAGTTTTGCTTAGAGTATTCGTTCTTTTAAGAACAAACATGATTCTGAAGGAGATATTGACTTCAATTTCAACCAGACAAATTGAACAGAAGTCAAGCCATAAAAACAGTTTTTTTAAGTACTAAAAAAGTACTAAAACGTATTGAAATTCTGTATTTAATCCCGAATGTATTCGGGATTTTTTGGCATTCGGGATTCTGGCATTCAAGATTTCGTTCATTTGGGATTTTGTTCATTCAGGATTTTGACAGTTGGGATTTTAGGCATTCGGAAGAGTGGGATTCGGCGGGATTCTCTTCTCTTGCATTCGTGATTTTTAGATTCGGGATTATGTCCCTTTCCCTTTAATATCAGTTTTTGGTAAAATGTTTGAAATCAAAATGCATAGCATACCTACCTACTTACAATAGAGCACACAAAATTTTAATGAACATCTTTAGAGCCATTATCCTTAAGTACCCATCGATGTATATTGCAAGTAAAAATATATTACTGTCAGGTCACTAATTAGTGATGAATAAAATACGAACTAGCTATTAAACGAATAAACGGGCTTAGAACGATTTAAGAAAATAAGTATCCAGGAATGTAGGTAAAGCTTTTTCTATTTCATTGCAATACAAATATGATGCTCTACTGTTACAAACAAATCAGACTACGACCGACGCGACGCGACGGTTCTATTGCTATAAATATTGAAGACGTGTGTAATCGATCAAGACACGAACTACAATTTTCTATTTCTTAATCAGCTCAATATTATTTCTTTGTCATTTTAAATTCCTTTCTTTTCTCTCTAAAAATTAAGCTTTTTCCGTCACGTTAAAAACAATACCTACAATGTAGCAGCCACCTTGATTACTTTAAGGCAATCATTTCGGTGTAATCGCTTTTATGAGCATGAGCATTGTTCAAAACGATTTTCTGTTTTTGTTTTGAGAAATAGCTTTTCCCTATACAGATACTGGCTTTAGCATAGTGTATGGTACAAGTCAGGGTCCAAATTGTTTCTTAAAATAAATGTACAATTTCTGCTTTTCGTTTACAACTTTTATTATCAGGTGTAAGATAAACACAAGAGGAGAAAGAACGAATGACAAGGAAAAGCTCTATTGCTTCTGGCAGTGGATTTTTGTCAAACACTTGTCCTGTTCTTAGAGCGAAGCCAGTAGATCTAACACGTGTCTAATGTTTCACAAATATTTAACAGGCTTTTAAATTTTTAAATGACATATTTTGTATATAAGAAGAGTTTTATAAAATCGGCCATAAATGATTGCATGTATAAAGTTATTTGAAAATATATACGATCTAGTCTATTTGTGAATTTGTTTATCTGTAGGATAGGTATAGTGAATTCATAGCAGTTTTGAAATTGGAGAAGAAAGATTCATCACTCATGCCATGCCAACTTCTCAATCACATTTTCGGTAAATTTTTCAACTTAGAAACCACTCTATCATGTTGATCTATCCAGAGTTGATTTTTAGAAAACAAACATCAAGAATTTGGGTAAGAGACTTATGATCTCCGAAAATGTGCAATAGGGCTAGGTTAATCGTTGAAAAAAATAGTCATCCTCGAACTATCGATGAATTGCACTTACGTGGCTTCTTATCAAAGTCATGGAAAGGCTGAATAATTATCAGCTTTAAAAAAACTTTAAGAACAAAATATTCTTAGTGACAGACAGTAGACGGTTTTTATACTTATCAAAGTAATCTTTACATCGTTTTGTAGAAAATAAGATTATTGTGCTCGATTTAAAAAATAAAACAAAAACATTTATTCGATGGATTAGTTTTTACCTCTTGGATCATGCTCAATATAAGTCATATTGGATGGGGAGTCTGAAATTAACAAAATAAATATTGGTGTTCCCCAGGGCTGCATTTTGTCTCCTACTCTTTTCAACAAATTTATCAACAATATTTTCTGTGAAAGTTCCTATTAATTAAATTGATTTACTGATGATATTACCTTGAATTTATCATATTCAATTCTAGAACTAGCTCTTCGGGTGTATAACTTTACCTTTTGATAAGCTCATTAAATTTTGAACTCTACACCTTTGTCAAAAGTCTAGCAGAATTTAATGCCTTTAAAATTAACTGCTGTCTATGTCTATTGTCGGTAAAGTGAAGACTACTCTACTCTGTACATGTACAATGTACATATCATTACTGGTTATCTCTGATTATGACTATATTACCAGTGCAGTGCTTAGGGATCATGGGAAAAATTTCTTTCCTTTTGGAATTTCGATCTTAAAAGTTTTTCCCTTTTGAAAACCGACTAATTTCGTGGGAATTTATTGTTTATAATATTTAAACCAGAAACAGATCACCAAAAAAATTCCAATCGATTTTACAGAAATCAGTGGAAAAATTGAAATGGGGAGGAATGCGAGAAATATTTCATTGAGAATTGCATAAGAAAGTGAATATACCTAGTTTGGCTAAAATATTTTGATTACCCTTTAAATGTTTAACACAATGCGAGCGTTAGGAAAATAGGGAAGGATTTAATAGGAGATACCGATGCACATTGGTTTTGAATTTCTGAATATCAAAATGGGAGGTAAAAATAGAGCATTCCACATTCTTGTAGTGCGGATAAAGAATGAATCTCTATACTTGACGGTACGTCCGAAATTGGGTTCAAGGGAAAACTGATGAGCATTCGTAAAAGCGCGAGTATTACGGTTGAATTGTTTAACGGCCAATTTCTTCACAGATTCCTAATGCTCGTACTGGTACTAGTCCTAAAATTATTACTCAAGCGGTATCAACTCATTTCTTCACACAAGTTCTAGGTCGTAGTCCTGTCAATTTGGTACCGAGTATCAGTTAGGACTCGGTACTAGCTGGCTCCTCAATATCAGCTAGTACCTGGTTATTATACCAGTTGTTAGTACTCAAAATACATACTTATTGACACTGTTTATTGACATTATGTCGATAAAAAACGTCATATCTAAAACGATTAATAGTGTTGTGGACAGTTTCGACAAACTATTAAAAAGGCATTCCGCACATATCCCAACATTTTTAGATATGCATTGTTGTTTTTGCATTTACTGTTTTCATGAAAGATTAAAAGAAACACAAAACCTATCCTGATAGCTCTGGATATTTCCCCGAACGCGACCAATGCATTTCATGGACCGCACATTTCTCCAAGACTGTCACACACATAACACCACACAAAAATGTCCAAAACTCCACGCAAAAATTAACATAAAATGCTCTACTCAAATCAAATGCTTCATCTCTGGAAGCTGATTCAAAACAGAGCAGTACTGATCACTCCTGTAAATATCGTTAGGACTTTATGTACATTCTTCATCTTCCCACTCTCTATAGGTTTGTAGCAATGACGACGACCGTTTTGCTACTAACTGCGTGAATTGAAGACCGGAAAATTGTTGATCACAGTGAGAAATTTCATAGTTGATGCTTGATGAGACAGGTATCGTGGAATGGATATTATGTCCCCTTTTCGTTAAAATTGATAAATCATTCGAAAATTGAATAAAATAAAAAAACAAATATCAAAATAATTTTTGAAATGCCAAAACATTGTCACTATCAGAATAAGACGAGTTTTAGACGTATTAAGTCCTAGTACCGCTTTGTGAACTTAGATCCGGTACTATTGATGTGAAGAAATGCCCAGGTATACTTACTTTTCATTAGAACCGAGTACCAGAGCTAGTACCTGGTCTAGCTAGACCGGGTACTAGGCTGGCTTAGTACTTCTGTGAAGAAATTGGGTGTAAGGGGAGGAATGCAATTGGCTATTTCACTAGAACACTGTTTGTGGATGTAGCGATAAAATAGAGAGAGAGACATGAAACATTACGGCGGCGGTGTAATTTTTTCTGTTATACTTATATCACCTATCATTTTCAAATATCTTTTTAGAATTCTATCCAAGAGATTCAGATGAGTTGAAGGAGCACCAGACCAGAATTAATTAAAGATTCTAAAATAACTCATAAACTTGTGGTTTTGCTTTAAACTAAATGAAAAAAAAAACTATTGCTTAGCTCAAATAAGTCTTCAATTTATCAAAAAGAATAGACAAATAAAATTCTTTATTCAAAAACTTGTGTTTTGTTTATTTTAAAGTAAGGATCACTACTCTCTTTTTTAATGAACAAACTTTTCTATCACAACATTACAATCGAAGTCTGCTTTCTTTTTAAAATAATGTTATGTTGTTTTTATTTAGGTAGCTATTTAAAATATTTAACTCATTAAAAAAAATAGCTTGAATGAAATTGGGAAATAAGAAGGGAAATACGAACAAGAATTGTGGGATTAAAAGGGAATTTTCGCACTGCTTGAAGGGATTTCTCTTAAAAATGTCCCCAACCCTGGAATAGCCATAACACAATTTAAGTTCAAAACTTTTTTTAAAAACAGTGTTTTTTTTACCATGGATGCAGGCAGATCAGGTGAATAATTTTCTCGTGCAGCTCTCGCCAATATAAGAACACACCAACACAAATCATCTAAAGATGTTTTTTTTTTCTGTTTTTACACAATTATGAATTATGTTCGAAGGGATGAAAGAGACAAAGTCGTTGGCAAAATTTTTTTAGAATTCTTTCAGCTTAAAATGCGTTGTCTTCAAACTTTTTGTTCAATAGATTTTGTGATTGGCCATCTTTAAACTCAATTTTTAGAAAAAAAATGGAACATCATTTGCGCCGCAGTTATTGTATTTTGCTAAGCACACTGTTAGATAAAGTCTCCAAGAGCCTGAAAATAACTATTAAATACCCCACCCGAACGATAAATAATACAAATGATGATCCTCTGCAGTTATCTTACTTTATGGAATGAGTAATAGCCTCAAGGCCCGCGGGTTGCTATTCTATTTTTTTGTCAGAACATAGATAATTCCTTACTCCTATCACGTCAATTGTTAAATCCTTTTTATTTACGTACTTCAAGCATGCTTTTCTTTTTGTTTTCGTGGCCATGCCATACTTGCCACCCATTACTCCCCAGCAGCCAGCAGCCAGCAGCGTATATGGGAATTTGTGATTGATTGAAATCAATTCCCGACAAAGCCAGATGAATTGTGTTAAAATTTCATATTACGACAAGAAATCCCAACCTAACACACACAATTGGATAAAAAACTTATAAATCATGGATAAAAAAAGGATTCTGAATACTTTTGTTTATTTTATTAGACGTCCTTTTGTTGGTCGATAGTATGTGTTGATAATTTTTCTATCCTCCCGCAATTCCTTTTGTATTTGTAGAAAGGGATCCCATTTTTTTGACACGTATTTGAATGCTACATATGTGATATGTTATTTTTTTCTAGGCGAAATCTCACCGAACACAGAGCCTATATCGTATATAGGTTTGTGTCCTCCACTCTCAGTCATTGGCCATAAGGATCCCAAACAAACAAACAAAAAAAAAAACGGAATACGAGCAATGATTTCGTGACGAAATAAAATTCAAACATGTTGTGAATTATTATTTCGGTTTGGCTGTCTTCTTGAATGTGGTGTGTTTGTGCTTTGTGCAATGCTTGCTCTTTTTATTTTGGTTTTATTTTTAGCGATAGGTCATAAAACGGATCCTTTGAATTGAGTTGACTTTGAAAACAAAAACTCCGCCACGCCGAGAGAATAAACAAGGAAAACAATTGTGAGGCAACCAGAAACCTATTGCATTGATCAAAAGAATGGGAAATGATCAAAATTTTATGGCGAATGGGAGACATATCGTTTGCTATATGGTCTGGTCATGGTGCACTTTTTTATGGAATTTTCAAGTACAGATTTTATCGAATTCCCATCATATAGGATTTGATTGACAAAATTAAATTTATATTTTTGAACATTCGCGTCCGAATGTAGTTTCTTCTGTTTTTATTTTTATTTTTATTTTACTTTTGTTTTTAATTTATCGAATTGTTAGTTAATTTATTAATATAGAATACGGCGATGGAAAACAAAAGGATTACAACTATCCCTACTAAAACAAAAAGAACATACCTATTGATGTGAATTTTTTCATTGGGACCAACCATTTTTTTTATCTTAACAATAACAAAGCCTGTAAGACCTAAGGCCTTTTAAATGCAAACTGAATTGCACGAAACTATAGTTAAACGGAATAGAAGGATAGGAAAGAATTTTTCAGGCACAGTGGACTGAGAAATAAAGTATTGATTATCTCATGGAATCCCATGAACTGGTGGCGTCCAGTTGCCTAGAGTGGGGCTCGAACCCACACCTCTAAGTTAGCAGCCAAGTACTACATCCGTTGCGCCATTCATCATCATCATCGTCGGTTCGACAACCGGGGTCCGGTCCTGGCCTCCTTCAACAAGTCTCTCCACCCATCCCGGTCTCGAGCCGCCGCCATCCAGTTGCGCACCCCAAGGCTTCGGGCATCCTCGTCTACGCCATCTCTCCAGCGCAAGCATGGTCTACCACGCTGTCGTCTACCATAGAATGTACCACAAAGAACTTTCCGAGCAGGTTCCTCTTCGCTCATGCGAGCTAGGTGCCCTGCCCACCGGAGTCTACCGAGCTTAATTTTTGTCACGATATCTGCTTCAAGGTAGATTGCGTACAATTCATGATTGTACCGTCTCCGGAATCGTCCTTCCTCACATATGGGGCCAACAATTCTCCTTAAGACTTTTCTCTCGAACGCGGCTAAGAGGTCGGAGTGCCTTTTGCTAAGCACCCAAGTCTCGGATCCATATGTGAGTACTGGCAGGACCATGGTCCTGTACAGCAGCAGTTTTGAAGTTATGGTGAGATTTCTGGATTTGAAGAGCTTTGACAGACTATAGTAGGCTCTGTTGGATTTGAGAAGCCGCCCGCGTATTTCTTCTTCTATTTTGTTATCGGCTGCTACTATTGACCCAAGGTATTTAAAGGATTGCACCACTTCAAATTCGTGCTCCGCTACCTTGATTGTTTGACCAACTGTTCCTCTCGCATTCGACGCCACCATGTACTTTGTTTTACCTTCACTAATGTGCAGCCCCAGATTTTGTGCCGCCTGCTCGATCTGGATGAAGGAATCATGTACAGCTTGCTCAGTTCTTCCGATGATGTCGATGTCGTCTGCGTAAGCCAGTATCTGGCTGGACCTGTTGACGATGGTCCCTCTTGTTGCCGTGCCAGAGTCACGGATTGCTTTCTCCAACGCCAGGTTGAAGAGGAGGCAGGCCAAACCATCCCCTTGTCGGAGTCCATTAAAGATGTTGATTGGTTTGGATAGCAATCCGGCTATTTTTACTTGGCTTGTTACGTTGGTCATGGTCAACCTACATAGTCGTGTCAATTTATTTGGGATGCCGAATTCTCTCTTGGCTTTGTAAAGTTCTACCCTGGCTATGCTATCGTAGGCGGCCTTAAAGTCTATAAACAGGTGGTATGTTGGGATGTTAAATTCTAGACATTTTTCCATCGCCTGCCTAAGGGTAAAGATCTGATCAGTTGTTGATTTGCCTGGAATGAAACCACACTGATATTGTCCGATGATGGTTTTAGCATATGGGGTTATCCGGTCTTGTAGGATAACCCCATACGCTAAAACCATCATCGGACAATATCAATGTGGTTTCATTGCGCCATTGCCACCCAGAATATTAACCATAGGTATTTGTTTAAGGGGAAAGTCATACAGCTTGTTCCCTAATTCGTCAAGGATAATTTGTGGAATAATTCTTGGTTATATGCTTTGCTTACAAAGAAATCGTTTCACAGTAAGAGCTAATCTCCAATATTGACTTCATTTATAGGGGATTTAAGAAAAGGCTAACTTCGGTGTACCCTGGTCTTTTTGTATGAATGGTAGAAACTTAGTTTAGGATTTTATTTTTAGAAGAAATAATAGCCTTTGTAATTGCATTTAAATAAATTAGATATCTTTTTTCTTTTATAAGTCCTTGAGTATCCGATTTACAAGCCTGTTCTATTTTTCTCCAGAAATCCGTAGTAAGTATAAGGTTTTACGTTTATAAAAATTAGCAACAAGTTTGCAGGAAAACCCATAGATTTTATGATATACTTGGGAAAACCACTAGCTGATGACAAAAGGAATTTATGATTTTTAAATTACCTTGAATATAATATGGAATAATTATTCATGAAAAGCTTACACTGTAAGATACAATATCTAATAAAATAGTGAAACTGCTGATGTGTATAATTGCTACAGGATTGATTAAAATTTAAATGTTACATATTTGTATACAATGTTTCAAATTAATTAACTAAGAATTACTATAGTAATGTTTAAGTTCTTTTCCTAATTGCTTCGGATTGCTTATATTTCTAATCTCTCGTGGCAATGAAATTCCAAATTCTTACCGAGTTGACAAAAAACTGGCGTTCGGATGTCAGGCAACGAAAACGCGGGATTCCGGGATGTAAGGATCTATTAAAATTTAGAAAGATTATTTTAATGTAATAATCCTAAGCGGGCTTAAGGTCTTTCTTGATTTATTTCTTGATTATTATCAAATAGACGACGTTTCGTACGTGCTTACGTACTTCTTCAGGTCTATTTAATTTATCCTAAAAATATATATAAAACTAAAATAGATGTTGTGTTGTGCTTTCTTTGTTTCTAATCGGCTTTATTATCGAAATTATTATTTTTATCTTATATTTGAAAATCTTGAAAAAGAAACATCTTCTATTTGATAATAATCAAGAAATAAATCAAGAAAGACCTTAAGCCCGCTTAGGATTATTATATAAATTATAAAAGGTCACGAAATAGGAATAATGATTATTTTAATGTACAGATCATCAGGCTTTCGCGTTATAAGTAAAGGGTGTTTTTTTTAGACGTGTGGTTTTCAGTCTGGCAATACTGTTTTCGGAATTTTTTCTTTTTGACAGCTGTCACTTGGTTGATGCTCAGTTTGGTTTGCCATTTCATAACTTTTGACGTTTTTGACTTACTCTTGAACAACGTTTGCAAATCGTGCAAATTCATTACCCAATTAATAGTTCGGTTATCGCGTGACGCATCGCGCACCGCGTCCAGTATTCGATAAAACTCATTTTTGGTTGAATGGGTACGTTAATAAGCAAAATTGTCGTATTTGGAGTGACCATAATCCACAAGCCATTGTTGAGACGCCGTTACATCCTCACAAAGTCACTCTATGCGCAGAGGGAATCATTGGTCCATATTTCTTCAAAAATGAAGCCGGCCAAAATGTTACAATCAATTGGGACGCTATAGAGCTATGATTAATGACTTTTTTGTGCTTGAATTGGGGGATGTTGATGTGGACGATCGTTGGTTCCAACAACAGCCAACGAAAGAATCAATTTATTGAAGGAAACTTTTGGTGAGCGCATTATCTCGCGTCGTGGGCCTGTGGCGTGGCCTCCAAAATCGTGCGATTTAACTCCGCTGGACTATTTTTTGTGGGGTTATGTGAAGTCACTTGTCTACGCAGATAAGCTCGAGACGATTGACGTCTTGGAAGCGAATATTCGGCGCGTTATTGTTGACATACGGCCCCAATTCCTACAAAAAGTGGTCGAAAATTGGGCCTCTCGGCTGGAATTTATTCGAGCCAGCCGCGGCGGCCACCTGCCCGAAATCATTTCAAACAAACATAATGGCAAACTCTTGTCTTTATAATAAAGCTAAATTCTAGCCATAACACTAAATCATATGCGCTATATTTCTTCTTAAAAACCACACGTCTAAAAAAAACACCCTTTATATCAGAGAACAAGGTAATTGTGCGGAAATTTATACAGTTTTCAAAAGACATTCCAAGAAATTGCATTGAAAAATGCGAAATTCTATCGTAGCGTCGTAGTCCGCAAACATATCGTATAGCACTATTAAAAGCAACTTTTAATTTTCTTTTACTTTCGTAATCTAAATTGCTAAAAAATTTCACATCCATAAGTAATCAAAGGTAAAAGCAGCGTTTTCACAAGAAGAGCTTTAACGTGTGTTGGAATAAAGTGCTGACTGGACCATAGCGTATACGAAGGACACCATACGATTTACCAATGGTGCTGTTTACGTGGTTCGTCCAGGTGAGGCTCCGGTTAAAAACAACTCCCAAATTTTTAGCTAAATCTACGAAAGAAATTGGACAATCATTTAACAGGATTAGGGGAAAGTAAGACAAATCAATTTTGGATTTTGAAATCACAAGACAATTTGATTTCTTTGGTTTCAGAAGTAAACCATATTCAAGTGACCAGCGTTCTAATATATTTAAATCTTCATTTATACAGGCTACACAGTAATCAATAAGGCCCAAAGTAGAGTTAGTGTTTTAACAGTATTATAAATATTGAAAAAAAAGCAAAGAGCCAAGAATTGAACCTTGCGGGGAGCCACTAACGACAGATACGAAATCAGATAGGGCGTTATTAAGTGTTACTCTTTGCATTCGGCTTGTAAGATAAGAGAATAAAAGCTTGGCCGCTGATTTAGAAAAAATGAACGAATTGAGAAGTTCTCTACAAAGTATACCGTGATTGACCATATCAAATGCTTTGGAGAAGTCGAGAAGTATCAAAAATGTAACGTTATCCTCGTCAATAGCTTTTCTAATATCTTCGGAAACACTCAACAAAGCTGTTATGCAACTATTTTTCTTTCAAAATACATGGTTTTAGAAAATCTACCTGCCCACAAGGCGATGGAATTTCAAAAATATTATTCCAGTTTATGTTACTTACATTTATCTCAAGTAAAGCATTGTTAACCTGTTTAAAATCTCGGTATTTGATAACAAGATTTTGAATATCGACATGAAAGTCAAACGTCAAAAAGATTAGATCATTCTTTGAGAAGGCTGGTGCTGACAACGGATTGTAAAGCATAACCTTACTTACATCATCTACAAGAAATAGATCCAAGAGCGTGGGGTCAGAATTCGAAAAATGGGTGGCAGTACGTGTGTTGACAGAGTGAAGATTAATACAAATGAAATCTTCCAAGAAATAGTTTTCATCAAGAAGGTTACAATTGAAATAACCACATAAAACAACATTTGGACAAGAAACTGTTATTTCTTCTAAAAGACAAATAAGCGGAGACAAACAGACGTGTCTGTTTGGTCTGTTGGTTAATTCGACAAAAACAAACTCGAATTCACCATCCTCACTTGAAGAAGTTATATGTTTACTTTTTCTTCTGTAAAGTATTGCAGATTTAATAAATTTTGTAAAGCTCATCCCAACCTTTCGCCCCATTTAGAGTTTGTATGACTTCCTCAACATCCAGTTGATACTTTCAAAAAATATTTATTAGAGAATTGGACATTCTCCTAGAAAGTTCACGATATTTTCTCTTTCATGGGTATTGCAGATTTCGCATTCGAAAGGAAGGTCTGGTCTGTGAGGTATTTCTCCTCTGGCACGTAGAATTGAATGTCTATGGAATTCTTGTCGTTAAAGTAGTTTAGTTCTTATTATTATTTATTGTACTATATTCATACTAGAATGTTAGCTTATTAGACTTGACCATTCTTTATTCCGCCAATGTCATTGAATTTTTTGAACAACAACCACAATTTAAAGGTGCTAACACCACTTGTTTAAGAATTAATTTCCCTTAGATTAAACTCCAGTTTTCTATAGAAGGTACTCTCTCTATATATATATATTATATAAAATTTTGTCGATATTTTTCGACCAATTCTTTTAAAGCCATTACATAGCCCAATTCAAGTTCAATCTGTCAATTCAGCATAAAAGAAGATCGGTCTAATTCTACACAAAGTTAATATGATTTGCGATAAGAAATTTTAAAACTCTGGTGACCAGCCTTGAGGTTTCCAATTGAAGAATTCACTTTATACATTTTTAGTGTTTCCTTTTATTTTATTACATCGAAGTTGGACCTTCGGTCCCTTCTCTGGCGTCAATTTCTAACAGTACTTTGGAGTTTCTAGCCACGGTAGAATACTCAGTGGTGTGTTCAGGGTTCGAGCTAAAGAAAGTACTTTGAAACTTCAGCTTAAATTAGGGTCTTCCTTTATTTTCTTTTAAATTATATTGGTTAACAATATTTTGGTTAAATCTGGATCGGTTTGCGGTTCTCGGCTTTTTGTTTCACGGTAACTGGTGATTTTCTGGTGTGATGTTTTCGGGTAGATTCCGGTTTTCTATGGTAAAAATGCAAGTTATAACTACCTAGCACAATGCGGTAGCAGATCGCAAGTTTAATCTACCTGATCAATCGCAGTAGTTATGTGTACTGGTAGATCATAGGTTTTAGTTACCTGGTAAAATCCTTGTTTTTATGTGGTCTGGTAAATAGCAGGCGTAAATCACTTGGTAAATCACAGAATTTTTAATACTGCTAAATCTCAGACTACGTCATGGTATTTCCTCTACCTTAGCGCGGCAAGACTTTGGATTGGGATATCTTAACCGTCTTCGCAAGGTTTAATTATGCCGTGTTGTGGAGAGAAAGATTATGTCAATTATCACGGCTGGCCCCAGCCAAACTTGAGCCCTATGCAAGATTTGTAGATAGCGCCCCTTTTTTTAATTTGCATCCATACATACATAAACTGATACACATGCAAAAGACTTTTCCACATAACCCAGGAGGTAGACTTTCAATGCGTGATTCTAGTGTGATCTTTAATTTTACGATATTTGGAGCTAAATTCTCTTTGACTGCAACAATGAAAGTGATGTTAGTTTAGTGTGCAAGAAATAACTTAGCACAGGGATTATTTGACAAATTTTGTGGTTAAAATGCAAATGATAGTACATATTTGTTTGCGCAAGATCAGATAACATTTTCGTTCTCCTGGTAATGCGCCCCAGAATTTCGCGCCCTGTACATTTGCACATCTCGCACATATGGTTGGTCCGGCCCTGTCAATTATATAAACTCAACCTAAAAACTATCATAGATTCATCCTAGGTATCGTCAAGCACAACAAAACCTTCTCCGATTGATCAGTATGTGAAATCTGAGCAATTTGATGAATATTGGTAGTTCTAATACATATGAAGAATATAGTTTGGTGTTGTGAAAGGAAGAGCGAAAACTATTTAAAAAAAAAAAACCAATTAAGTTTTCAACGCCCTCATAGTCTTTGTTGCCCCACACTTACTAAGGATAAAGCATTATAGACTTTGCAACTGCTTGAAACAATTTATATTTAGCTGAGTGGTAAATGGATTTGTTCGCAATGCACTTTTTCCATGAAACCTATTTTTGCGTCGGAATAAATATTTCAAGGTTAAGCCACGAAAACTATCTATCCTTGAATCTAGATAAGCTCTTAACGAATTACTCGTGTTGCTTTTAATTTTCTGCCGAAACCAAACGGTTTAAATGAGAGGCACTTAATTATGACAAGTGATAGTCTGAAAATGTTGTCACTTCCTCCCATGCAGCAGTAGTCAGTTTAGTAGGAATAGGCTGGATTCAAACCCATGACGTGACAGTATGAAACACACTATAACCTTGGTGTGCCACATTAAAAATATAATAAATTACTTAGAAATAAAAAGCCTTCTGATTCAAGAAGATTAACTTAAAATCTTTTTTTTCCACAGTATTTGTGAATAAAATATACACTTTGAATATATGTTAGTTGTGTTTTGTTTACTTATTTGTTTGTACTCTCCATATTGAAGCAATTTTGATAATTCAAGGCTCACAGTCACAAGTAGGTAATGTATTATTTATGTTAGTTCGTTTACAAACACGCATAATTATTTATGAGAAGTAATTAGTTGAATGTCTTTGTAGATAGTTGGCGCAGTATCTTCCCCACAGAAGCGTGGTTAATTGCTTTAATTACGGTTCAAAGGATAAAACTTTTAGTTTGAAGAGCTTTAAATGGAATTCCCTTTTGTCTTTCACCTTTATATTTGCCATCCGAATTCACTTACATTCATATATCGTTTATAGGTATACTCGAGCCCCCTAGTCGTACCTATGAAGGTAGGTACATTATATACCACTCTCTACCTCAAAAATTTTGACTGCCTTATAGAAGGAGTGTAAGCCAGGAGGGATGTGGAAAGGAGAGTCCTTATTTCTTTTTGTTACATGAAAATGGGGGTTGCGTTAATAATTAATCCGTTCCCATTGTTCAGACGACGGGCTTGAACACAGGGTGGCATTTTTCAATTATGAAAATAAGGATTAACAGCTGCGATTACTGACGACAACGAAGACGATACCAACGAAACGAAAACAACATGTGGTACAGGGGGCAGGGGTGTTCGTCGTCATCGTATATGAGAGAGTGTATCTTCAACATGGCATTAGTTGAGCCTGTATAATGAGTTCGGCGACCTTGTGACAGTAAATGGTGTCACATAGCACCTGGTGTGTATGATATCAATATACGTAGTTAGGTATACCTATGTATTATAAGTATACCCATACCTTGCTGACTACAGCCCCACAGCATCTTAAAATACACCTCGAGAACAATAGCGACAACAACCTCAAAAAGTGTGTTTCGAAATACCTACAATAAAATGTGAGTATTTGCTCAAGACTTCCGTGGTGATAGTCTCTGGGATCGCTTTCAAAGGGATGTGGCAAGGAAGCCGTTTATTTTCCTTAATTAAAGGAATAATCTTGAAATCCTTCAGAAATATACTATATGTATGTAAATGGGTGAAGGTTTATAACGAAAAATTACGTTAAAAGGTCTTTTTGTTTCTTGGTTTAAATTGAGATTTCTGTGGTATTATTAATGCGGATAAAAGGGGAGCTTAACAACTAAATGCTTTGAATAGGTAGTTAAATACAAAACAAGCTGAAAAGGTATTAAGAAAAGACGTTTTTCAGAAACCTTTTATAGATTCCCCATACACGAATAGTCGAATATATCTAGTGTAATGAGAAAAGTTGAGGAATATGCGGTTGACCAATGTATTTGGTTAGTTCGCCAGCACAGTATAAGGGCATAAACTTCCTATTGTCAATGAAAACTTATGGATGTCTATTTGAAAATTTAGAGTCAAACTTATATGATATAGGATCGAGTCTAAAGGTAATATTTTGTTGCATCTATGTGCTTAACTATTAATAAATTTAGAGAAATATACAAACTTCCAACAAACTTTAAATGCTATAGATTTTATTTTAGTATCAGAAATACCGACTAAAATATAAGTATTCAATGCCCTTATTAATTTTAAGTCAAACCCCAAAAACCAGATGCTAAAATCTCTTCTAGTTCTTTAGAAAATTGAAAATAACAGAAATAAAATTCCCTTAATTTGACTCCAATCCGTTGCTTAAGTTGCTCCAGAGTTTAGAGATCCTTTTTCCACTACGTAGCTAGTAAAGTAGATTTAGCTAGTTATTTTTAATTTTCTCAAAAAGTAAAAGACATTTAAGCATTCAATTTTTGGTATTAAAATATTTCACCTTAACAATTTTTGTTCGCCCGGAATTTTAAAAGCTATTGTGAGTTTCGCCCGAACGAAATTTTGTTCGCCTCCAAAACAAAAGTGAAAATGGCATTACATTCCGCCCGAAATGAATGTTCACAATAAGGGGAATTTTTCGATCATGAAATTTCGGGTGAAACTCACAATAGGCCAAAAGTAAAATGTCAAATTTTCCCGGTGGAATGTTTTTCGAATTGTGAAACTCACAATAAGACTGAATAAGAGCATTGAAGTTTGAAAACAAAATAAGAACTTAATTACGTAAAATTTTGAAAAAAATTAGTTTGAAAAAGTTTTTTTTCATTTTTTTCTTCGAAATTTAAGTTTGAAAACTAATTTTTCAAAAACAACCTTGGCCTTACAAAAAGATATATCATGGCATAAGTCTAACCGTTGTTCTTTAATTAATTTTTTTTCTGTTTTAATTCAATTATTTAGACAATTGCCCCTCCTGCCTAAACGGCGAGGGGGGGAGGGGGTAATAGACCCCCTCCTATACAATTTTTTTCTTGTCTCAACTCAACCTTCACACTCTAGCTTTTTGTCACACCTTATGCGAATCACCCTGTATAAAACAAAGTCGGTTAAGTTACACCATCCGATTTCAAAAATTCTGTTTGTGTTTGAAAGGTCTTTTAAAAAAATGTCATTTATAGCGTAGTACTCACCTCTTTGTGAAATAAAAATAAAACCGCTTCAAAATTCAGATGAATGATGATTATGAAAACATAATTAATTTTCCAGGTGTATTTTCGATACTCAGTTTGTAATTTTTTCTACTCACTTTAAATGAATAAAGAAAATTATTGAGTAACGAGTAATTATTTTAACAGAAGCTTGAAAAAGTCCCAATGAAGATTGTTTGGATCACACGGTTTGTAGTTTTTAGCCTGTAGCAATAAATTCGCAAAATGAGGCGATGGTTTCATCCCAGAATAATTTTTTAAGGTATATCTTTTTTATTTTTCAGAACCTTTTTTTTCAAATAAATTGACAAATGTCAAACTTTTCCACATCTCTTTAGATTTTCCTAGTAGTTGTACGTTCCGAAATGAAAATTATGGTGTGAAATTGATTACGAACCGAATTATATATTCCGCTTTCATATTTGGGTACTCACTTCTCAATGGGAATTTCATCGCTGTGAACTAACCGTCAGATGTATATGGAATTTTTTTTTCTTTGTTGGGAGAGCTATAATGGTTATGGACTGAGAGGATCATATTTTTACAAATTTAGCCTTTCATAACGTGAAGTAGGTTAAAACCCAGAAAGTAGTAGGTATTCGATTACAAAAAGTCGAAACAAAATATTTTCTTTTGTAATTTTTATGCGAAGCTTTCTACCCGTGAGAAGCCGGGCGGGCCAACTAGTAATAATTATTTATGAGCGCACTTGCCTCGGATGTTGGAATCTAGGAAAAAAGTTCTTAATCAAATTATTAGAAAGGTAAAACAGTTTATGTGTGGTTTTGTTAATGCGAAAGTCATGATATCAATATTATCTGAAAGTTAGGCTTTCATGAACGAAATGCCACTGCTACAAAGTAACTCTGCGATTGTATACTTCATAAGTCATAACCAGTTCATGGATCGTCTCGTCAGTCGATTGAAACCTCTCACAGCGTTGAGTAGTGAACATTTTTTTGTTTTTTGATTAAAGTTATATTTATTTGTCAACGTTCTTGCTATCCTATAAATAAAATACCTTTCACACCCGTCTCACACCTGTTTCCCACCTAAAGCAGTGTTTTGTTCTTGAAATGTTTGCAGAAAAAGCCGTTTTTATCTTTCTAATTCGTAATAACCCATTTATTTACCTAAACCTTACTAAATATAACGTCTTTTGATCTTATGAGAACATGCAGACAGAATAGATTAAACAATATGCTCCAGCGACTTTGACTTTGGCTATTGAATTTTCTGGATAATATCGCAAATTCAAATTTTATAGATGTTGCTTTTTATAATTAAATGTTTGTTTTATTGTTATTTTTATATTCAATTTTGTAAACGTTTAGATATTTTTGCGGCTAATGTTCTATTGGGGGATAGTGATGATGTCGACTCCGATGCTGTGAAAATTATGTTTTTTCATGGGTGAGTTAAAAATTCTATTTATTTCAAGGTTCAAGTTCACGTGTCTTATTTTGTGTTTTTTTTTTTTTTTTTTAATTTTTCGAAAAACGACTGAAACGATTTCAATTAAACTTAATTTTGAGGTTTTTTGAGTCTTATTTTGAGTTATTAACGTATATCGCCAAGTTTTTGGCACTGATAAAATGCAATAAGTATGTTTTACTCAATTTTCTTTGTTTTCTTTGTTGATTTTTGTAGACCAACTTATGAAGATTACACCGAATATGAGCTGAACGATGCAATTTCTCTCTTACAACATCCAAAATTTATCCATAACCAAACTCACTGCTTTATGCCTGGATACAGGACCCTGAAACTAAGTGGTGGCACAATCTTGATGGCTAATGCATATTTAAAAGGAAACACTACGAATTTTTTGAATATTGAATGGGAAAAATTGGCCAATGGAGATTATATTTCAGCTCAACGAAATGTCTTGAAGGTAAATTAGAGTTTAAGGTTTAAATTTTTTATAAAAATTTAATCCAAAAATAAATTTCTAAAGCTTTCTCCAAGAGTCGCTGATTTTATCATCGACCTCTTTAAGTCTGGTCTCAAAGAAGATTCCTTCAGCATGAGTGGACAGTCTATCGGTGCTCGCGGTATAGCGGTTATTGCACGTGATGTTATTAAAAGAAGTAATGGAAAAATGTTAATATCCCGGTTAGTTTATTAGTTTAAAGATTGACGATTCTGTTTCAACCTTTGAACTTTTCTTATTAATTCAAATTCTAGTATTACACCCTTTGATCCCTCAAACGAAGAAGCTCACGATGAGTTCATTCTGCCAGTAATTGAAAAGTCTTTTGCTAAGTTTGTGGATGTAATTCATACTGATG
Organism: Leucozona laternaria; assembly: GCA_932273885.2. Taxonomy (NCBI): domain Eukaryota; kingdom Metazoa; phylum Arthropoda; class Insecta; order Diptera; family Syrphidae; genus Leucozona; species Leucozona laternaria. Next base: position 94,384,872 of record OW026368.1, read on the forward strand.
CTGGAGGAATAGGAACGAGAAAGAGCATGGGACATGCAAACTTTTGGCCTAATAATGGAATTGCATTACAACCAGGATGTCCCAATAATACTAAACGTCAGTCATCTATTATAACAACTCACACATTTAGAATTAATTTTTAAAGTAAGAATTTCAATTTTCCAACAGCGATATGTAGTCATAGAAAAGGATCAGCCTATTGGGCAGAAAGTGTGGCTAGCAGATCCGTATTAGCTTTTCCTTCGGGTAGCTATGCCAACTTATTGAAAAAAGGAGTTGAGCATTATAAGGATGCAGCTGTTTTTATGGGAATAAACTGTCCTTGGAGGTATTAGTTTTCATTTAAAAAATACAGAAAATTTTAACAAAATTTTTTTCCTTCTCAGTGCAAGAGGAGATTATTATTTGCAACACAATACCACTTTTGGAGATTGTTATACTCATATGCCTCCAGAAAAAGGAATTTATTGCAAATCAATATAAAATGAATAGTAATAAAAAATACACAGACAAATTCGGGGTAAATTGTTTTTAATAAGAACTAGCGTAGCCCATAGCCAACGTTGTATCCCCTTAATACAGGAAATTTGTGCCCGTTTCGAGTGCCTTGATACGCTCTTTAGAAAAAAAAAGGTTAAAAGAGTTCTGCAGATGAACTCTAAAAATAACAAAGGTCATATTTTTCGTTAAATTAAGAGATAACACAACCCCAAGAAGGGTGTGGCAGTCGGCGGACTCTTAAAAAAATTACCACACCATATCACATGCTTCACTTTCAAACAGGTTATCTAATATCTATAAGACTTCAATTTTCGTTCAGCAGTTTTTGAGTCTATTTAGGTAGAGTTAGTAGCGGATAATCAGTGTGCGTTGGGGCATCTAAAAATCATTTTGTATCAAAGCAATAGGAATTGGAATAAACCGATAGTAAAGGGTTTTCCAATAAGAGGTGTTATTTTGAATAGCCCGCTATTTCGGTAGCTGTCACTTTTGAAGCTGTCATTTTTTGACAATTGACAAGTAAAAACTACGCCATTAATAAAAATGGAACGATACAAGCTTCAACAACGCATTGAAATTATTAAAATTCACTATAAAAATGGTGAAAATTTGGCAGAGACGGTTCGTAAAACTAAAACATTTTTGGGTCGTCGTGAAGCACCTTGTCGGACCGCAATACAGAAATTGGTGGACAAATTCGAGCTGTTGGGACAAGTTAGTGATGTGAAGAATAAAACCCGTGCACGTCGCTCAAGAACAACTGAGAATATTGCTGTTGTAGCCCAAAGTGTTGAAGAAAACCCAGGTTTGTCCATTCCTCGTCGTTCTTTGGAATTAGGCATTCCACAAACGTCATTACACCGTATTTTGCATAAAGACTTGGGTCTTAAGGCTTATAAAGTTCAGTTAACACAAGAACTCAAGCCGGCTGATCATCAACAACGTAGTGTCTTTGCTGATTGGGTCATTGAAATGCATGAAAACGATCCGGAATTTCATCGAAAAATCATCTTGACTGATGAGGCCCATTTCCACCTCGGAGGCTACGTCAACAAGCAAAACTGTCGCATCTGGGGCTCGGAAAACCCAAGAGTTATTGTTGAAAAGCCTCTCCATCCTCAACGCGTGACTGTTTGGTGCGGTTTATGGTCCGGCGGGGTCATTGGACCTTACTTTTTCGAAAATGAGGCTGGAGCAACAGTACGGTCAATGGATTGCGCTATCGAGAGATGATTAATGATTTTTTATGGCCGGAGTTGGATGGTATTGATCTGGACAACGTTCAATTTCAACAAGACGGCGCTACGTGCCACACAAGCAATGAAACCATCGATCTTTTACGGGAAAACTTTCCGGACCGTGTTATCTCTCGAAGAGGTGATCACAATTGGCCACCGAGATCTTGTGATTTAACACCTTGCGATTTCTTCCTTTGGGGCCACGTGAAAGATAAGGTCTACGCCAACAGCCCAGCGTCGATTCAAGACCTCAAAGATGGAATTCGTGAGGCTATCGAGGACATAGGGCAGCCACTTTGCGATTTGGTTATGGAAAATTTCATGAAAAGGATATGGTCCTATAAGCGTGGTCGTGGCGGCCATTTGGCTGATGTTGTGTTTCATTATTAACGGCATACCTTCCTCTTTATAATGAAATAAACATCCGATCATTTATCTCAAGAAATGCCATTTTCTTTGAATTTCAAAATAACACCTCTTATTGGAAAACCCTTTAAAAACTAAAAATCGAAGAATAGGGGTTTGAGTTCAAAATCCGTTATATTAAAATTTTTGCTATCAAAAATGGTGCTTTTAATGTAGGTACCTACTTAATATCACAAAAGAATAATATTTGAAATAAAAAAAGTAGTTTCAGTGAAGAAAAATTAGTTCTAGATCACGTTATTTAAAAAAAAAAAATCCGAATACAATTTGTTCTTAAATTTTGAATTTGAAAATGTTTTTTTTTTTTTCAAAAATTGTTCACTAAAAAAACTTTAAATAAAAAATAAAAAATAAATGATAAGCAAGTGTTGCCGTTGTTAAGTTAATGTTTTTCTATTAATTGTAATCAATGTTTTAGAAAATTACCCCTCCCACTTATAAATGAAGGAAAATAGACCTTTCTCGTAAACGATTTTTTTTTTCTTACAAAATGCCGAAGAATCATTCAACAAAGTAACTAGGAAACACCCTGTAAATACGGTATACAAAGGTTGTGCTGCCGTTAAAAGCTTTATCGATCATAATATTTTGGTTAACCTTCTTATAAATATGTAGGTATAGGCAACATTTGCCGAGCTCCGAATTCACCACTCTTGGGCCAGCCCCTTATACTTGTCCACCCCTGGAACACACTCACTTGCTTAGTTGGCAACAGATTAAACGATCTGGCCGTGTTCCAAATTTTATCAAACACGTTTACCGAATTTATTGAAGTTATACCTACCACATCGGAGATGCTACTACACTGACTCTATTTATGTGTGAATGTTCTTGATTCATAGATCGTCATCATTATGTTGTTTATTTGTTTGTTTTCATTATGTTGTTGTCATGCTAAAAATAAATATCTTTATTCTCACGCCTACAGCAGTTTTCTTATCATGATATTTACACTGTTTGCAGAAACGACTTTTTGTATCTTTCTATTCCGTAATAAACCCACTTATTTACTCAAACCTTTTCTACGTAAGATAATAATTTATTTTGATGTTATGGCAACTAAATACCAATATTAATGACTCAGTTGCCCGATGCTGCTATATTGACTTTGTTTGGGTAAAAAAGATCAAATAAATAAGCTGTATCTCTGTTGTTTATCTACTTTTTTGTTATTTTTAAATTCAGACAGATATTATGTATTCCTTAATAGTTTTGTATGAACAATTTATTTGCGATACCCCCCAAAAAGTAAACAAAATGCAGCACTTAGTAATTTGAGTTGTTTTTTTTTTGCATTGGCTTATGATGACCATTATTTTGAGTTTAAAATAAATTCAATAAACCCTCTTAAAAGTGTCTTAGATACGATATAATTATGGCAAGTTTAAAATAGATCTACGCATTCATTTTAAATTTCACTTTGCGGACAGACAGAATTGCCTTTTTTTCAGGTCTGAATGAAATACCCATGAGGCCCGGGCCTAGGGCGGCAAAATCTTTGGGGGCGCAGAAAAATAATTGATTCTCAAATTGAGCGATGATGCCTGTGGGCGCTAGTGGGCCACAGGGAGGCGACAACAGACCTGAAAAAATTTTGTGTTGAAAAAGTAGTTTAGGAGGACTATTGATAATTTATTGAGAAAGTTCAATTTTATTGAAAAAAATGGCAAACAAATATTTTATCTTTCTTTAGGGGCGCTGCAGCGGGAATTTTTCAACTTTAAATTGCGATAATCGAAATAAATACTAGCGGGTTAATGTAAGCAGGAGGGGTATCATTCAAAGCGTAGGATTCGCGGAGTTTTTAGTATAGCCATGAGTCACTAGTAGGGAGCGCACCGCGCGTTTGCGGTGGAGCTGGTACGTGTGCGTCGCGATTTTTGTTCTCATTTTAATATTCGACGACTAAGTGATGGGCCGAGCACGAAACTTATCTGGTCGTGGGTACAAGGATTCAGGCAAGAAGGCACAATGATCAATAGACCCATTCCTGGACCATCAACGTCCAGCAACAACGCCAGAGCATGTGTATCAAGTTTGAAATTCAATTATTAGAAATCCACGTAAGTCGATAAGGAAGATTGTGGCCTCCACAGGAATACAAAAATGAACAGTGCATGTTATTTAAACAAATAAATTAAATCTCCACCAGTACAAAATGCAAATTGTTCAGTATCTCAACGAAAGTGACTATCCTGTGCGAGAATCCTTCGCAAGAACAATGCTAGAACGTTTTCGGACAGCACTTACGCTTGGAAACATTTTATTCAGTGACAAAGCACATTTCCATATTGGTGACCCAACAACCCTAGAGAACGCCATCAAAAACGTTTATATTTTTTAAAAACGACAGTCCATCATTTTTTTCAAAAATCAATAAAAAAAATTTCAACGTCGATGGAAAGGTCTGTTAATTTTATATTCGCCACTGCAAACCGCAACCCCTTACGAGACTTTGTTGTGAAAATATCGCCATCGACACCCTTTTAAAGGTTGGGCCGAAGTACACAAAGTAATATCATTTCGGACGTGAATGTTTCGAGAACCAAAGCTTGCAAAATTTTTTGATTAATATCGGCGGAAAGGCCTGTTAATTTTCTATACGAAACTGAAAACTGCAACCTCTTACAAGCCTTGGTTGCGGAAATATAGTTATCCAAAGCCCTTTTAAGGGTTGCATCGAAATACAGTAATATGACTTTGGATGCGAATATTTCGAGAACCAAACCTCGAAAAGTATTTTGGTTTTCAGTTTTAGAAAGCTCTCAAAATTTCAATAGTCAATTTTAAAAACCACTACCGATTTCGAGGCTCTTTTACGGAAATATCGCTATCCAAACACAAACGCTTTTGAAAGTTTTGCACAGAAATGCAGTAAAATCGAACAATCACTTTGGATGAAAATATTTCGAGAACCAGACCTTCCACACGCTTTTGGTTTGTACGTCCGGATAGAGTTTGAAAAAAAAACCTTTCTTTTGATGTATAGCTCGATGGATTTTGGAAACATTTTTTACAATTCGAAAAAAGTAGTTAGCCCATCATTTTTCTTCAAAAATCGATAAAAAAAACATTTGTCGAAATTTTAACGTCGATGGAAAGGTCTGTTAATTTGCTATTCGCCACTGCAAAGACAGTTTGGTGCGCCATTTCAGCGAGTGGGGTAGTTGGCCATTCAAAAATTACTCTACCGTGACTCATGGCTACTAACAATTCCGCAAATCCTGCGCTTTGAATGATACTCCTCCTGCTTACCTCAGTCCGCTAGTATTTCGATAATCGTAATTTAAAGTTGAAAATTTCCCGCTGGACACCCTTTATTTGTTAATATTATTATTACCTTGTGGCGCATATATAAAACTTTAAATAAAATCAAAAATGGGAAAAAATAAACAAAAAAAAAATTCTTCATTTTGTTATATGTTTTTATTTATTTTATGCATTTTGTGCGGGTGTAGGGAAATGTAGGAATTTTTGTTCTTTGCTGTACGTACTTCTTTTGTTTTCATGTGGCATCACTGCTTTTTAGTTCTGTTAGAGCTTTAGTTTTTAAAACTATAATTTAATTTTTAAAACTATAATTTACTATAATTTTAAAAAAATTTAGTAAAAAAAAAAATAAGGCCTAGGGCGGCTGAAAACGTAAGTCCGCCACTGCGTGTTCCAAATTTTATCATACGCTTAATTATTATTATCTAAGCATCATTTGATGGAAACCACTCCCATCGTTAAGCAGTGAATAGTTTTTGTTACGGGTATAAAAAGCCACGTTTTATAAGTTCAAGTTTATTCTATTATTGTCACACCTGAAGCAGCCTATATTGTTCTAGCTACAATGTTTGGAGATAAAGCTTTATTTGTCTTTCTTTTACGTAATAACCCATTTATATAAATAAATCTCAGTATAGATAGCGTCTTTTGAGCTTAGAGCTAACACAGATTAAACCAACAAACAGCATTTGGATTTTTGATATCGAAAAAAGTACACACAAATTTTAACGAAGATGTGGTCAATGTCTTACAAATATGTGTTATATAATTGAATGCAAAGCTTTCATCTCAAATTCGGGTCTGTTGACGTTTTTGGTTGGAACTGTTACAAACTTGGGGGTTCAAAAAAAGATGATGATCTGCCTATTATATCTTATACTATTCCTAAATATTTAAACTTCATTCTTGTCAAATGTTTAGTTTTAATATTTTATTTCTTGGATTTGTTTAAATTTTTTGTGGCTAATATCTTATCGGAGGCTAGTAACGATGTTCCTCCCGATTCTGTGAAAATTATGTTTTTTCATGGGTAAGTTAAAAGTTCAATTTATTTAAAGTTTCATGTAGCTTAAGTGTTCGATTTAAACCAAGATTTTAAATTCCATAGAAAAATAAAATTTAGTCTCAGGGTGGGGCGTGAGACAGAACGGCCTTCGATTTGGCAACGTATGTGTCAACAAGACATTAGTGGAGCTTCTGAAGCTTTTTTATTCAAAAATAATAACGGTAGAATTTCTACTTCATTTCCCTCACATGAAATATAAAATTATAATTCTGTAAAGGTACAGGGTCATTTATTTCATAGTTTCAAGTTAAAAGCGCTGGCACTGGCGTTTAACACCTATCAAACTCAGCTGTCATTTGTAGTGTCATAATATTATTAGTTGAATATTTGCCATTTACGATAATGGATTGCTTAGCAATCGAACAACACGTTAAGATTATTAAAAAATAATGAAGCTAAAGATCGCTGCATCGAAAGTAAAAATTTCATTTGTTAGGGAATCTGTAGGTATTTTGAAATGATTTTTCAAAAATTTAAAAAGCATTGTATTAATGTATTAGGCGTAAATAAATTTAAACGTATTCGCTGTATTGTGTAAATTGTATATAAAGAAAGCATGTATGTGTAAATGAAGAAAGGTTATGTACGTAAAAATTCTGCCCAAAACCCTTGACTCTTATAAAAATCTTAACAATATTATATATCGAAAATAAAAATTTCCTAAGCAATTTACAGTGAGACTTAGTCATTCTATTTATGACATATTTTATTTTTTTCAAACACCAATTGGTGTGACGTAAATTCTCCAACAAAGAAAAAATTATGATTTTTAAAATTTTTAATGAATAAAAAATATTAAACAATTTTTACTTTCGATGCAGCGATCTTCAGCTTCATAAAAATTAGCAACTATACAAAAGTGGTGATTCAAACGCAACCATTTTTAGCGCATTACGCAAGCAATCGATAAAAATTGTGAAGAAATTTGAATAGAGTGGAAGCGTTACTGATGTCGTAAGGCCTATGTGCATCATCGTAATGCACGCTCAGTCGAAAATATTACTGCTACAAGTGCAAGTGTTGCCGATGATCCGAATTTACGGTTACAGTCAATTCGGAGAGCGATATGGTCGAATGATAACTGATTTTTTTTCTTACCGGAGATTGAAGATCATGACTTGGACGATATGTGGTTCCAACAAAACGGGGCAACAAGCCACACAACACGACCAATTATGGCTTAATTGCGTCAGAAGTTTCCTGGTCGCGTAATTTCACCAAGTTCATCCGATTTGGCACCGCTAGATATCTTTTCTGTGAGGTTACGCAAAAGACCGTGTTTGTTTTACTAAGCCTTACTTTCGAAGCCAAAAAATGAAGAAATGAATGACCCTTTAGTTCGTTTTTTTTTTTTTTTTAAGTTTATACCTAAAAAGGGTTAACACAAGAAATAGAGTGGGATAAAAGCATTTAATTAAAACATAAGACTTCGTAAAATTATAAATTTTTGTTCCTCTTGCTGGAATTAGCTTTGGTCTATTTTCACAATTTTGTATAGTGGGTCTGTTGGGATCAAATTATTTTTCTCATATTTTCAAAATTTCATTAGATTGGTCCGGTAAAGCTTCTTGAAAATATGCTAATTTTCCTTCTTAACCTCACCTTATTATAATTCCTTGTGATTCATTTTGTATTCATGCAATAACCAGGTTTGAATGTACAAAGTCGATCTTTGCTAATTGTCCCCTTAATTCAGGTAAAAGAGAGTTAAGAATTTAGTATTTTATTTTAACGTATTCCGAACACTGTTATTTCAATAGGAAATTTAATAAAAAGTCACCTTTTTTTTCAATCAGTGCTGGAGGATCGCGATCAATATTCCTTTTTTGGGAATTTTGACATAAAAAGGGACAAAAGGAAAACCAACTCATTTCGTGAATATTTTTTTTTTAATACAATTTCCAGTCTTGTTGTCTTTTTTAATGGGCTAAATTTTTGTATTACAATCGAAGAGTTTTAGAATAAAATGATAATTTAAGTTAAATTCTTGTTTTGTATTGAATCGCATTTTTTTGTGTAAGAAATGAATTTTTTTTTTATAAAAATAACTTCAATTTCAATTACATGCGTCGTACTTAATGAAAATATTTTAAAAAGTTGTTTTTTTTGTGATAAAAAATTTGCAGTTAGGATGCAAAGCTTATACCTACGCACCATCATATTACTATTGATGGTTTGAATGAAACAACAACCACTTGATTGAGTTTGGCTCTGAAGACGCTTGGTCTATGTTCAACTCTCAGGTGGGCAAAAAGATTTTCAAATTGAAATTGACCCAAGCCGTGAAATAGCTATATCTCCAGCTAATAATGTCTCGTTGGTAGCTCACCCAATGGAAAATATTTTTATTTTTCTAGGGAAATAAAAAGGGAAAAACTAACAAAAATTGTGGAAAAGTGGATTTTCACACTGGTTGAAGGGATATCTTTTAATAATGCTTCTAGCACTGATTCCAATTAATAAATAAGATATCCAGAGTTTGGGGCTTATATTTGTAAAAAATTGCCACTCTTCCAGACGCGCAGTAAGTTCTTACAAATTTATTTCATATACAGTTGCACAAAGTGTTTGCGGCGAGATGATTATGCACATAACTTATTGATGGTTTTTTTTTATGAAAAAAAATTCATTGTTGAATTTTCAGTATTAATACCTTGCTCCATTGGCTCAAATTTTGAATAAATCACAAACTAAATTTTTTTATTAATAAAAAAATAACTTTGCAACAGTTAATTCACGTTATAGCAGAATTTTTACGAAAATCTACTATAATCACCTAGAATTCACTGTTGTCAAGAATAAGTATTAATTAGACTGGGGGTTTTGGTAATACGTTTTTAGAAGTATAGTTTTCTTTCAAATAACTGCGTGCAACTCATGGTTAATGCGTATTGGTTTCCTGAACTTATTCTAATCATTTATTTGAGTCACCTTTAGGGAAAAAAAATCAAAAGCCACTGAAGAATTTTGGATCTTCAGAAAACTAGACATATTTCAAATTCGAGATATGAGAAGGTACTACAAATTGGGAGGCACAAAATTATAATAACAGATTCTTGAAGAGAGGCACAAATTGAAAGCATTATATAATATGGGATGGGTCCGTCGCATCGTCTAGATCTCACGCTTTTGAACGGGAGGTGCAGTTAAAAAAAATTATTAACAATATTTGAAAATACCTAGTTACTTATCGTTTGTTTTATAATTTAATGTTTTCGTATATCATATTTTTAATTGCACTCAATTTAATGGTTTATAATATTTATTCTCTGAGGCCAACTTCTGATGACTACAAGGAATATGATTTAAACGATGCACGTTCTCTCTTAAAACATCCAAAGTTCATCCACAACCAAACTCACTGCTTCATGCCTGCCTACCGGAACTGGAAACTTAATCCTGCTACACTTTTGATGTAAATGCGTATTTAAAAAGAAACACTACGAATTTTTTGAATATTGAATGGGAAAAATTGGCCAATGGAGACTATATTTCAGCTCAACGAAATGTAATTAAGGTGAATTAAAAAGGATACCTTGACACATTTTTTATTTCAATTTAATCCTAAAATTAATTTTTGAAGCTTTCTCCAAGACTCGCTGATTTTATCATCGACCTCTTTAAGTCTGGTCTCAAAGAGGATTCCTTCAGCACGAGTGGACAGTCTATGGGTGCTCGCGGTATAGCGGTTATTTCACGTGATGTTATTAAAAGAAGTAATGGAAAAATGTTAATATCCCGGTTAGTTAATTAGTTTAAAGATTGAAGATTCTGTTTGAACCTTTGAACTTTTCTTGTTAATTCGAATTCTAGTATTACACCCTTTGATCCCTCATTCTGCCAGTAATTGAAAAGTCTTTTGCTAAGTTTGTGGATGTAATTCATACTGATGCTGGAGGAAAAGGAACGAGAAAGAGCATGGGGCATGCAAACTTTTGGCCTAATAATGGTATTGCATTACAACCAGGATGTCTCAGTAGTTCTAATCGTCAGTGATTTATTATATAATCTCATACATATAGAATTAATTTTTAATGGAAGAGTTTCAATTTTTTAACAGCGGTATGTAGTCATAGAAAAGCGGATCAGCCTATTGGGCAGAAAGTGTGGCTAGCAGATCCGTATTAGTTTTTCCTTCGGGCAACTATGCCAACTTATTGAAAAATGGATTTGAGAATTATAAGGATGCAGCTGTTTTTATGGGAATAGACTGTCTTTGGAGGTATTAATTTACATTTAAAACAAAATATAGAAAATATTAACCAGTTTGTTCCTTTTCAGTGCAAGAGGAGATTATTATTTGCAACACAATACCACATTTGGAGATTGTCTGACTCACGTACCTCAAACAAAAGGAATTTATTGCAATTCAGCTTTCAATTAAAAATACAATTTTTTTTCGATTATAATAATATTTCATAGAAATTTTATGTAAAACTTGTATTGATATTAAGAAGAATAGTAGTTTCAGTTTCACATACACATTAATTATTTTCGATAAAACATGGGTGAAGGTTCTTGCTCCTCAACAGAAATGTGTATTTTTATTATATAAATACATTGTACATTATACAGCCTGTAATTGTAATTTTGTTAAAATGAAATAACCAATTTTTGTTTAAACGCTCAGTGTATAAATAAATCTTTCAAAATATTTGCTTTTGCCCAAACTTTTGTCTTAAAATCCAGGGTTTTGGTGGCCAACAAACACGTTTACCCTTGAGTTTAAAGTAACCCGAGGAGGAATAATATAAAACATTTATAAATCTGTAATGCCATAAAAAAAAAAAAAACAATAGCATATTATCAAAATTTGAAAGGAGTTAAAATAAAGCTTAACAATTTTATCCTTGTCCAATGGCGGAAATTTTGATATTTGTATTTTAGCTGAAACCTGGCTTAAAATTTCTGCACTTGAAGCTGAAAATTATTACATTCTTTTTCTTTTGAACAGTTAAGCCCAGTTCTTCTGTGGTTAGTTATATTAGAGTTAAGCTTGGGATCACATTTTTTTAACTCAATGAAGCAGCTTAAGAGAAGTCATAGGGATTGGAATGCAAAATTAAAGTTCAAATATGGCTTGGAATTAAAAACAATTGGATATTCTAGGAATTCATTACACTTATTTTTTTTCCAAATGTTTGTTTTAATATTTACAAATAAAATTTGTAAAAAAATTGGAGCTACGAAATCTGTAAGCCTATTGGCAAGAACTTCAAAAAAAAATAAAAAAATGGGTGCATGGGAGTAAAAGTTACATGTATAGGTACAGACAGCCCGAGGATAGACACATAAAACTGTTGTGATTCCCAAAAATCTTAATATTAAGATTATAAATGTGAAAATCTGTTTGTCAGCTTGTTCCTCTATACCGCCTAAGATACTGAAATAATTTTCACGAAATTTGGTGAAAACATTCCTAGGATCATGACAATGATTAAAGGCTACTCTTTTTGTTCAAAATTTTGCTGTTTGTAGGGTAAAATGGGTTAAAACTATAAGACGTGTATACCTGCGTTTAAAAGTTTATTCTTAGTATTATGTCTGTAAGGATATTTTTAAAAATAAAAAAAGTTGTCCGAATTAAGAAATTCTAAAGGTGTTTCTTAAGAATTGGCTTTGAGGATATTATTTTTCAAATTTTACAATTTGTAGGGTAAAATGGGGTAAAAATGAAAAAAATGTCTGATTTAGAAATTCTTCTTTTTTTTGTTTAAAGTGTTATTCTTAGGAAATGGTTTTAGGGAAATTTCTTTTGACGTTTGAAAGGTAATTTTTAGTAGATGGCCTGAGGGTTATTTTTTCAAAAATTTGATACTTATAGGGTGAAATGGAGTAAAAACAAAAAAGGCATATCCGGATTTTAAAAATTCTGTTTGTGTTTGAGATGTTACTTTTAAAAAATTGATATTTATAGAGTAAAATGGGATGGGAATGTTGGGAAAGTAATAAAGATTGGACTTAGACCATATTTTTTTAGAATTCACTCACTCATAAGTGTTATGATTACAGAAAATCGTTTAAATATTTATTTCCATTTGTAATTTTTACGTGAATCAAAGGTTTGTCTACCCGTGCGAAGCCGGGCGGGCTAGCAAGTCTAATTTAAAAACATTATTGGAAACAAATGTTCAGTTTGTGAAACTGCAATGAGATAGATATATTCGAATTTAAATTTGGTATTGGCATCACTGTAGTCTATTGAAATAACTCACTAATTGCTATAAGTAAGGCATAATGATAATGATAACCATCAGCGTGAAAACTTTATTTTTGGTGTATTTTAGAGTTTTGAAAAACATTTAACACTAAGAATTTTCGCGGTTTTTTTCTCATTTTTTAAAATGAATATTAGAAAATATTCGACATTCATTCATTAATTCAAAAACAAAATTTGTAATACTCAATTTTGGTAAAAGATCTTAAAATATTTCAACACACCTATGTATTAAAAAATATGTACTTAATTAAACAAAGTGTAATTTATTTCAACTTGTAATTGATTTATAACAAAAAAATAAAATTAATTACTTTAGATAATTTTTTTAGTTTTAAGGAAATTAGTTATTATTCTTAGTTTTTTTGACGTCACTGTCATTCCCATTTCAAACTTACCTAATGCAAATGTTTTTTATAGAGAAAATCTGTTTACATTTAAACATTTTAAATCCTGCAACTTTTATTATAAATTTCTTCTAGAAAGCCTTTTTTTCATATATTATCTCTCTGTTCGGAGGGGCAGAATCATAAACGAAAATATTGAATTTTTTTTTTTAAATTTCATGGTACCAGAATAACAATAGAACACAACGACCAGAAAAATTCAAGTTACACGCCACATATTTTAAAGCTATTCAAGACCGTTTTAATTCACGTTCAATATAAAAAAAAAAAGTGTAACATATCAGCAGATAACATTTCTTTAAATGTTTTATATCATTTTTTATAACGCAACTGTTATATTTGAATATCAAAGCAGGAACATTAATTTTTGATTTTACTGTCAATTGCATATTGCACTATTTTACAAAAATTGCACTCCATCTGATTGAAATTTTGGATTAATAAATAAGTTCGCTAGTGACTAAATTTTTTTTAAAATCGCTTTTGAACACAAGAAATGCAGCAAAATGATTTAAATTTTTATATAGTTTTCAAGTTAGATGCTTTTGCAAATGAATAACATTTTTAATTAATTTACATGAACACTTATAAAGTGGTAGTACCATATTTCTCTGATTACAATTTTCTACATTCAATACTCTATAATTATGTTTGTTTCATTTCTATTCGAATAAAAATAACTACAAACAAAAATCACACATAAAATCCTTTTTAACATGGCGTCAATTTAAACCCGAAACAGAGAGACAGAGAGAGAAGAAACAGAAAGAGAGATTGAATTTAATTACCTTATCCTGTGTCAATGGGTTTGACATCTTACGCTTTGCTCAGCATTTGTGTTAATTGTGTCAAAAGAGAAGACCGCAAAAACCAAATTGAAAAGGATTTTGCAATCCTTTTTTGCACCACAGACTTGCAAATAAACCTAATTAAGGAACAGCACCGACACCGAACGAAGTGTTTCTCATAGAGCTCCCCACATATATACGTATGTATCTCTACCTATACAAATATTTGGGTTAATTATATCCGTACCTATATTTTGTTCTAACAAATATACACACCCACACACAGACAAAGATGAAAGTCCTCATCTTCATTCTGAAAATAAGTACGATTCAATTACAAACTCCTTTAATAGAAAGTAACGTGGAAAAAACACAAGTCTCCAATTTCCCATCTCTTTTGCAATTCAACTTGGTTTTTGTGCCCTTATTCGGATATCCGAGCAAAGTACCTGTTCACTTTCAAGGACATTTCTGCTACGATTACCTTCGATTTTCTTTTTCAAGTCGATTTTATTATTGGCGAGGATCCTGCGAGTCAAGTGATTTGTCGTTGGAGGAGTCATAAATCCACGTGTCTCAGATGTTTGAAAATGCTCATTGTCGTCGTCGCTGCAAGGGGTTCTTCGTTCTTCGTTCTTCCTACTTAGAATTATTGTAGGAGTGTGGATTTATAAATGAGTATTAGTGCAAGGAACGAAATCCAATTTAAGTTTAAAATAACCACAAGCATAGAGGCAGAGGGGTTCAAACTAGGCACTCAGCAGCATCAGCTGGATAAGAGAATATTATTTTTTGCAAAAAAAAAAATAAATAAAAAAAAAATATTAAGAACAACCCCGGCTAAGTAGAAAATCGATGCCATCCGCCACAGCCATCCCTCGTTGTTGGCACACAGGATGAAAGTCCTTGAAAAGATTAAGTGTAAGCGTAAATGAGAAATAATTCATATGAAGCAGAATGGCAGGTGCGATTTGTGGTATTGGCCGTACGAAATTTACGGGCGTAAGACCTTAAGCTTGAACGAAATTACACCTCCATAATATGATGAGGATTTTGCAGCGCAAAAAGCAATGAAAATATCAAAATATCCTTCGAAAACGAAGGTAATGTAGACTACTCTACAGATAAGTACTGCCGTTCATACATTGTGTAATGGCTATACTCGTAAAATATTTTTTATTTTTTGTTTGTTGTGTTATTGTTATTTTGGTTTGCGTGATTGGCGATGGCGGTTTACTTTCTATATAACCCACAATCCTTGTTACTGCAGGATCCCAGGACTAAGGGAAAACTTTCATAAATTTAAGTTTGGTTTTTGGTTCGCTCGGATCCTATTTATACATACATAGGTACCCAACAGTATGAAAGCACGAGACAAAAAAAAAAAAAAGAAAGAATGTAGCGCTGTTAATGGATTTTGAGCGCGCGTATACTGAAACCACTATAATTCTACTCTGATTCGGATTTCGCTGGTCGTAGGTATCAGGGGGTAGTTATATTGGTTCAACGATCCGAGAAGTTTTACTCGATGGAAAATCAATTTTCCGGACGACCCCAGTGTTGTTTTTCGACAGCGAGATATGGGTGTAAACTTTTCGCACTGGTTATGGAGCTATATGTTTATAGCGATGTAGCAGCAAAGAGAGGGTTATTGAAACAATAATAGTAGATGAAGCGACTAAACTTAATACATTTTTTTTCGTTCGATTCGTTTATTCTACCATTTAAGGGATATTTTCAGAATTAAAAGATTGTTGCGAAACTCTGATTGCATTTATATTTTATGATCTTCAGATTTTTAAATATTTTTCCGGATTAATATTTATTTTTATTGACGAAATAAAAAGTGAAAAATATATCTGAAGCAGAAGTGATATAAAGAGCACTTTGTTTGCTGGAGGTTTAAAAGAAGATCTACATCTACAGGTTATATACAAAACACGAATAACATATTGGTAGAATAATTTGATAACATATTGGTAGAATGGCTATCGCTACTGAACTGCATGTACGTCCCCAAATTTTGATGACCAGAAATATGCCTCTAAGACCTATAGTATTTTTCAATACAACTTGAAATGTACGGCAATATACCTACTTGAAATGAGAACAACTTTCGCAGGGATAAGGGCTGAGCGCTTTAAAGTTTTTCCTGAACGGATTGGAAATGCTTATGTACGCAGCAGGCACCAACTAATTTAAAAAGTCTTATATAAATGGTCAATAAATGGAATCTTACCATATTGTTTTCCCCGTTATTATAAATTAAACTCTCTAAAACCCTTTAGTCCTTTTAAAATCACAATATATGAACCTGATAGGTCGCGCTGAGGTCAAGTTATTGAAAAATGTTATATTAATGAAGCAAAATCACGTTTGTTCCCAACATGTTGTTTATGTGACAGTAAAGTGAACTTATTTACGGATTAGCTCGATATGGGAACATTTGTTGAAATTTCCCTTTTATTCAAAAATGATGGTCATTCTATAACTTCCTGTTAAGTCGAACGACATTTGTTAAGCTTTCATCTATTAGCAGCATAACATCATTTCGTAAATATGATGTAGTTTCAATTTACGAAAAAGCAGGGGAACACTCGGGCGTATACGCACTTTTCTTATTTTATTGAAATTGTTAACAAGTTTTAATCCATTTTCGTTTGTACACTTCTCTTATATTCGGTGTTAAGCGCATCCCTTGAGAATGAAAAATTTTAAAAATCGCCATTTTAAACATCGGAATTGAAACATCTGATAAAATTCACATTATAGGGTGAAATGGGGTTATATGAAAAAGACGTATCCGATTAGAAAAATTCTAATTGAGTTTTAAAGCGTATTTTTAGGAAATGGCTTCAAGGATATTTTTTTTTTATTTTGCAATTTGTAGGGTGAAATGGGGTAAAAATAAAAAATACTGTGTTTGAAAGTTTATTATTTGAGTGGATGGCCTGAGAAATTTTTTTTTTCTTCAAAAATTTGGTATTTATAGGGTGAAAAGGGGTGAAAACAAAAGACTGTAGCCCTTTTTAAAAATTCTGTTTGTGTTTGAAAGGTTGATTAAAAAAAATGCTATTGATAGAGTTACATGATGGGATAAAATTAAAACAGTGGTTTTCGAAAACGAAAATTTTTTCTGTGTTGGGAAAGCAATTAAAGCTGGACTTAGAGGATCATATTTTTACAAATTTAGCCTTTATAACGTGAAATGGGTTAAAACCCAGAAAGTAGTAAATATTCAATTACAAAAAGTCAACAAAATAATATTTTCTTTTGTAATTTAGGACCTATGCAAAGCCGGCCGGGCCGACTAGTTTACTATATGCTCTGAAATCGAAAAAAATGAATGAGAAAGCTTAATATTTTTCAAATAGTTCCTGGAGATTTTTTTTTTGCTAGAAAATTATTAACCTTCAAGAACTTGCCATTGAGACATTAAATTTTGTCCTCTTTTCTGCAAATGAATGAAACATATGAAATAAATTTGATCCATTTTTTTTTTAAGATGGAAGAAATAGTCCACGATAAAATACCAACAAATCCCAACAAAAAATAAATAAAATGTTGTCCATATATATGTACAACTGTACATGCTGCTTGATAATACGTGTGGTAGATTTAAAACCCAATCTAGCAACATATTTGGCATATCTGTTGTTTGGGAATATGCCAAATAGGCCTCCCTGTCCCCCTTTTCACCAACATAAAACTACCTTAAATTTTTCTGCTTTTTACTATCCTTAGCATTGAAAACAGAATATAAGGCCTCACACAAAAGACAACAACAAAAATGAAAAGACTTATAAAATGCTAAAGTACCAACGAGAAAAACGTTAAATGGGTAAATAAAGTTTTGTCTATCGTTCGCACCGCAAACAAAAAATCCGAAAAAAAAACTCAACTGACTTCCTCACTATATTTACGACGACCTCGACGATGACTATACACATCGTCGATGGTGCGGGAAGGGAAAATGGTTGAAATGTTTTGAATTTGACTGTTATCCCACACCAACACAGACGAGGCAGACAAAATAATGGAAGTAAGTATCTAACTTTATTCCAGAAGCTTAGAGGATTCTAACTTTAAGCTTTAAGAGAAAATAGTCAGCCGTGATAGGAGGAAGTAACAGGGGGCGCAGGGACGAAGGATTGCTGTAAGTAGGTATGTCTTTAAGTATTCTAGTATTCATCATAGAAGGTTGTCAACCAAAATATTCCAATGTTCCCATCCATGCGAGGGCGTTTTATAATCGTATTCTCAGCTGGGGGCACTCACTAAGGGAGCTATATATGCGGAACAATGTAAGGAGGAGGAAAAGCGCAATAACATAATATCCTCCTAGAGTGTTCATTGTTTGGCTCGTCATTTTCAACGTTTCAATATTACGAAAAAGTATCACCATCCTCAGAAAAAAAAATAAAATAGTGGCTTAAGCTTACGAACATAACGACAAAAAATTTAAATCCTGATTTAGCTTGGGGGATGGAATGAAAGCATAACATTGAAGAATAATACGAAAAACGTTAAAAGGGTGAGTCAGAGTAGCTACCTCTACCTACTGCGTAGCTTCTTTTACCATAAAATAAACATTTTCGAAGGATGAGCCCCTGCTGCTGCATTTGAAACACTGGCACAGTTTTGTATATTTTTATAGTCGTCAGGAGAAAAGGTTTTATGGGTGTGGTTAAGGTGGGGCAGGCGGGTAAGAGAACGACGAAGATGTGAGGTGCTATGGAAATATTTGATGGCTCTACTTGGGGGGTGTGATGATAAAGTAAGTATCTACTTCTAATTCAGTTTCTTATTCTTTTGCCTTGCTGATAGATATTATAAAAACTTAGGCAGGAGTTTAATTATTTAGTAGGTAAGGTTTTTTTTTGCCCGTTCATCCGTTTTGCATTTAATTTTTTTGTCAAAAGCGCGAAAGATATTGGTATCACAAAATGTTTCAAAAATGATATTGCTACCAAATGAAATCCTAAACTTATAAGTACATAGATATTATTGAAATACCGATTTAAATACATTTTATAAATTGCGGTTTTTAAAACATGAATTTATATATCCTTGGCTTAGAGTGAAAACCTACTGACTTCACTTTTATTTTCATCATTACAAATTATTTCAAAAATTGCTTAAAAATACAAGGTTCAGTTCTTTGTCCTGTCTTATACAACACCCACAAATCTGATTTTCCACAGCTACCATATCGTGAAACAAGAATTTATTCAGATGACATCTCCGTACTTTCATATCGTATGAGTTTGGGTTCAACATTGATCTTCAATGTTGCACAGATAGAATATTAGACTTGACAAAAGGCATATTTTTAATGAACACGGCAGTAAAACAGATTTTCCAATCAATGTTGTTACATGGATATCAGGTATGGGGGAACTGCGCCAAATTTCACATTAAAAAACTTCAAGTGTGCAAAAACAAAGTATCTACTAAAAATGATGTTTAATTTACCACGGAATCATTTGACTTTTAATCTTCATAATACACCACGTGTCGAATTGATTTGTAGAAGAATTCTAAAGTTAAATGACCACTCACGTTAAGAAAGGCTAAATTTTTAAAAATATGATCCTCCTCTAAGTCCCACCTTTATTGCTTTACCAACACAGAAAGATTTTTTGCATTAGAAAACCACTGTTTTATTTTTATTTCATTTCACTCTATAAATAGCATTAATTGTTTCCTTTCAAACACAAAATTAAGAATTTTTTAAAACGATTTTTTTTATTTTTACCCTATTTCTGCAAAATTAAAAAAAAAAATATCCTCGAAGCCATTCCTTAAGAATATCGTGACAATTTTTTCGCCTGCTTTTTTCAAAGCTTTAAAATTGCAGAATTTTAGGCAAACTTTTGTACAGGGTGTTTTACAACCGTCTACTGAATTAAACCTTTTTCTTTTTTACTACAAGGAAAGAACGTTATATATTTGACCACAAAAATAGTCAAAAGATCGTGATTTAAGTAGATATACAAAATATCGATTATTTGAGCAAAATAGTATAGAGTTAAAGTAAACAAACATAATATTTAAAAATGTTTAAAAAAGTTTTTGTAGATGTATCAAAAAGATATTTATTTTAATTTGTTTTAGCACATCAGTGCACATTATATACTATTTTGATATTAAATTTAAAGTTGATCAGGAAAAAAACGTTCAAGAATTTCACCTCTTATAAAATTGGTAAATTAAAAAAAAAAATGCTTTTACCCACAGGGTGTTTGGGAATCATTTGCTGAACTTAGACTTTTTTACCAAAAGGAATAAATATTGTTTTTAACTTAAAGAATTATCAAAAGTACATGATTGTAGTAGTATATACTGTCTAAAGGCTCATATCCGAACAAAATAGTGGTGAATAAAAGTAAATTGGCCTTTTTTTCAAATACCCAAACATTTCAAGTCAAACAATGGAACAAAAAGTAAACCAAAATAATAGTAACTATACACCCAAAAATAAAGAAAACTTTTTTAAAAGACTTAATTACTTTTCTTCAAATAAAATCTGTCTAGACCTAGGTGGGTAAATTGACATCTGAGTTTTTTGAGCTTATTAACAGATTTTATTGAAGTTCATTTTCCGCTGTAATATGTTTGTTTTTTTTTTTAAACTCAAATTGAAAATCTTAATTCAGTAAACATTGTATATATTAAATAAAATAAAAAAAGAATGTAAAGTGTGTTTTTTTTAGACGTGTGGTTTTCAATCTGGCAATCCTTTTTTCGGAGTTGGTCTTTTTGACAGCTGTTACTTCATACAGCTCAATTTGGTTTGCCATAATCAATAGACTAACTTCTGAAGAACGTTTGCAAATTGTGCAAATTTATTACCAAAATAATTGTTCGGTTCGCGCGACGCATCGCACGCTGCGTCCAATATTCGGTCGACATACAATCGCAAAATCGCATAAATTCGAACAACCATGGATCGGTTTCGCACCACATTTACTCAAGTGAATAATGCGCATCCTCAGAGATGCCATATAGTGCGCACCGAAGAAACTATTGGTGCTGTGGAGCAGAGTATCGAAGAAGACCCGAATGAGTCCATCCGCCATCGCGCGCAACAATTGGAGCTGTCGAAAATAAGGAATCTCAGCTGAAATTTATTCGAGCAAGCCGCAGCGGCCACTTGCCCAAAATCATTTTTAAAACATAATTGCAGGTACCCAGTAGGGCTTTTATGGAGGACAAGCGTAAGGTATAACTAGATTTCTTTTATTCGAAGAATTTTAGTTTGCGCATCTTCACAATTTTATGAAATAAAAATTAAAGTTTGATCCGTTGAGATTAATAAGAAATCAATGGGCGAAATTGCATTGAAGTTTTCATAGGTCAGTTAAGTTGGAAGTTTTTATATTCTGATTTCATTTACTAAACAAGAACTTAATGGTAAAGTTACGGATTCTTGGAAAAAAGGAGAGTCCTTCAGGGACTAATCTTAGTTGATAAAATGATCGTATAGAGAATTGGAACACTTATTGTATATTCCCCTCGAAAAAATAAATGCATTTTATAATATTTCTAGATATTCCTTTCTGAAGAAAGCTCAATACCAAAGTCTTGGACAGAATATTGCCAAAGACAGCTTCAAACAATCTTTTGGTAGTTAAGGGCTCTGTCTACCTAGACCTACCGCTACCAACTCACACAACAATACCAGCGCTTATATCAAATTTAGTATAATTCGTTCCAACAATTATACTTTTTTGGGCTTAGAAGGTAATTGAGTATCAAAGCCCATTCGAGCAACTAAAGTCCCCAATTAGTGAAGTATTAGCTATCTGCACCAGAAGAAATTAACCGAGTAAGCCATTTTGAATAATTTATTTTATATAATTTCTTTTGTTTTATTTCTACGAGTACGAGTAGTTAAAAGTCTTTTTTCTGAAATTCAATTTTTTTTATTTACATAGCTTCTCATTGTCTAAATTAATTTAGAAACATTTTGAACAGCAATTAGTTGTTTTCCACTAGCTCTACAAAAGCAAGTTTGTGCGACAATACCGAGTTCTTACTTTTTTGAACATCCTTTCAATTTATGCTCTTCGATGGGGAGAAACTGATGGAAATCTTTTGGATTGAGATCGAACAAAGACGTCTGGTGTGGCTCTGGCTGGCTATAGCGATTTTGTTGAACTTAAGGGATTAGTTTGAGTGCAGTTGTTGTTCAGTCTAGTAAGAAGTTGATTTTGATTTACTTTTTTTCTTCTTCAGATGAAATAAAATGAACGGAAATTTAAGATAAGAATATAAATTGGTTTGAAGGAAATAAACAAGAAATACAGAAAAAAATACAAATTAAAGAAGACTTTCTAAGGAGTCAAGTGAAGGAGTTTCTTGGATCAAAAAAGAAAACATTTTTTGATTTACAAATAAGATGGGTTAAGTTGCTGCAATATAAAAGTACATCGTGTTTAAAAGGGATTAACCCAGTTTGGTTTGAAGGATTATGTGAATCCCACATTTAATTAAACTTTTTCATGTCGATTTTGTATATGAATAAACTATAAAAAAAGGGGGTGAATTTGACGTTGCACTTGGAAATGTACATATTTTAGTCACAAATTACATGATTGTTATGAAGTCCATTTAAATGTTACAAATATTTTGAGTTTTTGACTGAACCTTGCGTTTTAGGTAGGACAAAATTTCTTTATGTAATGTGTATTGGAATTAAGAATTTAAGTGCCCTAAACTCCAAAATTTGTTTTGCCTAGGTAGGACAGTGAGGGCATGAGTTAGAGGCTACTGTAATCTTTTAAGACGAAATTTTTGTCGATTTTTGCCGATTTTTTTAACAATCGCAGCATGGAGTTATGTACTGTGTATAGACAAACCCATTTTCGTGTTTTAAAGTCCCCTATTTGGCTGCCATCTTGAAAAAAGGGTGTTTAAAAAGCTTTCCGAGATATTTTGAAAACTATAAGTTTCTTAAACAACATTTCTTGACGACAAGTTAAAACCGTCACAACTTTGAGAAAGGAAAATTAAGTTCTCGACTAGGATTGCAGCTCACTAAATTAAACCAACTAGCACCTACAATCCTACATAGCTCCTGCATCATTCGATTTTTGCATTTTCGATGTGGCAGTGCCATCTTGACGAACATGAGATATTCGTGAATAACCACATTTTATCTGGGTAGATCGCACTAGGAATCACCAGTTGACTATAATTGTCAATACGCAACTTGTGTAAAGTTTAGTTCTAAAGGCTATTATAGCTAATGAAACACGGGTGTCTTTTCCATACGTCTATTTGTACGGAACACTTCATAAGAGCTTATAATTAGAAGTGTAGATCTGTACAGTGTACACATGAGCCGAGCGTGCAGAAACAAAGGATAGTTTGTTTGGCAGCTGGAACTATTAGGTCTTACTTTCATCACATTCATACCACCTCCACTCGGCATGAACTAAACCCAACATCACAACCACAATCAAATAAACAATTTGATTTTCAACGATGGACTATTATGAGCATGAAGAGTTTGTGCCTGTATTGGTTTTATTATAGACCTGTTCATACTCCGAACATAGTAATCCATGTTCATGCTTAGTATAGGGGGCATATGTGATAGACGATAATTATGTAGAAATTCAATGCTCTAGGTCTGTAAGTGAAATTAATGATGAATTTTAAAAATTTATTAAAATTAAAAAATTAAATTAAAAAAATGTACACTAAGAAAAACCACTAACCCGTGTTTCAAATATCGGGTTTAAGAAAAAAAAATATTTTCAATTTTTTGTTTGAACCCATGACATGATTTTATTAACTTTTTGATTTGCAATATTATTTAAACTTTTTAGGCTCAGTTTTTCAGTGGTAAGTTAAACCAGAGTAATCTAACTCTGGAAGTAAATTACCCCACAGTGAAGTGAGGACACAGATTTTCAGTGGAGAATGCATGCGGAACGACTGAATAAAGTCAGTGATGGATACAACATCAAAAGAATCTGTTGAGTTAATCGTGAGTAAATTCACCAAATTTGAGGAGTTAACTCAAGTTTAACTTCAATCTCACACTGAAAAACTGGACCTTAGAAGAATAAACTTAAAAAAAATAATAATTTAAATCGGTTCACACGTAAATGAGCAAGTAAGAACCGTTTTGTCGGAGGTACCTTTATTAAAGAATTATAGTTGAACTATAGTTAATATTAAATGGTATAAATATACTAATTATAATTACAGTACACAGATAAATTTTAGGAGCAGTTTTAATGAAAAAAATGATTTTCCTTTTTGGTTTTTTAACATTTGTATGGTAGGTCAGGTACCGAAATTTTTGTAAAAAGTTCAATATATTTAAAAATATTTTTGATTGTGTTAGAAAAACCACTATGCTTCCGAGTTTGAAAAAACCTCGACCATTTGTACCTACAAAATATTGAGTTTTCAACAAAAATAATTATTTTTTTTCAAAAATGTTGGAATACCGCAAATACTATCTAAACTTTTTAAAAGATTCTTCATACAAAAATTAATCAAAATCTTTTCAAACGTTTTTCGAGGAAAATGAATTTCAAAAAGTGGTTCAATGGAAAGTGCCATTCATAACCATTTATACCATTTTTTTTTTCCTAAAGTTTTTCCTAACATTTTTGTAAAAAATTAGATTCAGAGTAGTGCATACGGCTTCTATAAGACTGAGCAAATCTGATATACGTGGGTTCGATTCCTATGGTGGGCATGTAGAAAGTTTTTCATAATAAAATTGGATTAAAAGCTCAGCACCACTAATAAGGAGGAGACTGGTGATAGGCGGCTTGGCACCCCTTGAAACAGCTGTATCTCTAGCCAAAAATAAACGAATAATAAATTAATTCGTAAACAATTGGTGGTAGCACCTGTAAGTTGTTGATGTTGTTCAAAAAGTCAATGAAATTGACAGAATAAAGAATGGTCAAGCTTAAGTCTAACAAACTGACATTCTAGTATGAACAATAAATAATAATAATAAATTTGCAACATTGTTTTCTGTGATAGCGGATTTGACAGTTGTAGTTCTCGATTTTCTGAGCTTGCTTTGGTTTTGCAATTCATCATGAACAGACACGCTGGAACAAAGTTTTTAAAAATGAAGTGCTGACTTCAATGCCATTAATTTCCGAGATTGCAGACAAGAACAATTAATTAAAAATCAAATATATTTTCGAATACTTACCTTACAGCTAAAACTGCCTGTAATTTCAATTGATATTCCTTAGCTATTAGCTTAGCTTCCGAATGATTCATTAACACACTTAAACAAAAAACACGTTAAAAATTGCAAATTGATTAGATAACTCAGAAAAAGCTATCTGTATAAAAACAGAAAACTTAAATACTCATACATTCTTACAAAGCTCGGTTTTACACACACATGGTGATGCAAGATATCTGATGCTGATATTTTCTAATTATTCTTTTATCTCTTTTTATAAAAAAAAAAGAAAAAAATGGAGATTCAAGTCTGGGAAATGGTTTTCAGAAATAGTATCAGTCGGTAGGAAAATATATAGATGCGAGTATATAATGCCAGAAAGCATAAGCAAGCAAAGCGGAAAATGAAAGAAAATGAACAAGAAAAACAACAATTTTCGAACAGCCAGCTGAGTCCTTGATGTTTCCACTTCGATTAGAACCTTATCTATTTTGTCTGTGAATGTGTGTATATGTATATGAGGGTATAAGAAACATATACGAGCTACGTGCAGAATGTATGGATAAAACAGTGATACCCGGAAAAGGTCTACAAAAGATTACAATGTTCTTCTGACTGGAAATCGTGTGTTTATTTTTCAATGAAAATTTGAGAAATCAACCAACAAAAAAAACACACAAAAATACATACGTATATACAAGAAAATTTTTTAATTAAGATTGGGTAGGCATAGGCGCATAGGCTCTGACTGATATTTGCCTCCATGGAATTGTAATATTAGGTAGGTACCTATACTGTGAAATTGAAGTGACTTTATTTAGGTTACATAACTTGGAATCGTTCGACTTCCAAGAATAAGAAAATTTGAGTATCAAGTGATGTGGAAGATGTGTGTTTGCAACTGAGTAATTTCCAACAAAAAAAAACTCCTATAATTACTCTCTGGTTCTAATTATGAAAATGTTTAACATAAAATATGTATGCTCATTTATCTTGGCTCATTTGTACCATGTTATTTATACATTATTATCGTATTCAGTATTTTTTTCAGCTGAAAGAAATTAAAAATAAATTCTTAAATAAATGACACTAATTTTCATTAAAAATTAAACCCCCAAATGTAATAATTATAATGTACCTATACTACTAGCTACCTTCTTTGAAGTACCGTATGTCTAAATTGTAATGAAATCAGTTTTACGAATCTGAGATATATATGTACTATGCGGTAATATCCCAAAAATTAAGAACATTTTATCAAAAACGTCAAAACCCTATTTTGTAAGTGAATTGGGCGAAAACTTGAAAGGCAGCATTATTGCAATCATTTTAAAAATTAAAGGCACAAAGTTAAACAAATTCATAAGATGTGTATCTGAGAATAGATAAAGATGATTCTCATCGGCTTTGTTGTCTCACAAAGCCGATGAGAATCATCTTTATCTATACTCAGATACACATCTAACAATCAACTTGGTCAACAAAATCCACTAAAAACAAATTCATAAGAGCTGTTTTCAAGCAAATTATTTGAAAAAGAAAAAACTAAATCACACTCAAAAATTTTTCTTTTATGTTTGAAAGGTTTTTCTTAGGAAATGGCTTAAGGGATATTTTTTTTTAATTTTTTTTATTTATAGGATGGAAAGGGGTAAACATAAAAAGTGTCCGATTGAACAAATTCGTTTTTGTTTTAAGAGTTTTTCTTAGGAAATGTTTTGAGGGATATTTTTTTCAAATTTTATTATTTGTATCATGAAATGGTTTAAAAATAAGAAATTGCCAGTTTCGAGAAATTCTTTTTTGATGTATATCTGAGAATAATTAAAGATGATTCTCATTGGCTTTGTTGGTCGGGTCACAAGTCGGACATTCGTTTGAAAAATTCTGGAATGATGGCACTGGCTTGCCACAGGGTTGAAAGTGGCCACTAACTGGATGCTGATGGTGTGGAGATCTTGGCAATGGAGAAACACACTTGCAAACGCTACACGTTAGAAACACAACACATAATCAATAACAAGAACAACATGAACCGTAAACAAGACATACAGAATATCTCAGCGGTGTACTACTCCCTAGTTTCCAACAGTAGATCCAAAACTTCTTTTTTTATAATATTATTCAATTATTATATTTATTCAACTTTTTCAAAAATGTCACTAAAAAATATAAAAAAAAAATAAATTCTTTTTTGTTTGAAAGTTTTTTCTAAGGAAAAGGCTTTCGGGATATTATTTTTCAAAATGTTAATAATTGACAATTGTAGGGCGAAATGGGATAAGAATAAAAATTGTCCGATTTAGGAAATTCTTCGTTGTAAAAGGTTTTTCTTTATAAATAGCTTTAAAGATATTCTTTTTTAAATTTTGTTTAGGGAGTAAAAATAAAATAAAATCGGGTTTAAGAAATTCTTTTTGTATTTGAAAGGTTGTTTATTAGTGATTGGCCTCAAGGATTTTTTCAGAATTTATAGGGTGAAATGGGGTGAAAATGAAAAGTGGCATCTGATTTCAAAAATTCCGTTTGCGTTGGAAAGGTTATTTTTAAAAATTTTATATTTATAGAGTGAAATGGAATAAACACAAAACAAATGTTTTTGATTAAAAAAATTCTTTCTGGGTTGGGAAAGTAATAAAGGTTGTACGTAGATGATCATATTTTAACGACTTTGACCATTCATAACGTGAAGTGGGTCAAAACTCAGTAAGAAGTATTAGAACTAGAATTTAATTTTTTTTTCTATAGCTGGATGTCTTTGTCCAGTGGATGAGGTAAAGATCCACAGACTGACCGACGCGACGGGTAGATGCATGCAAAAGTGGGACAATAGTCGGTTTTTTAAATTGCAAAACTAACCATACCTATCTATAATAATTAAGTGTATTTAATTTTTTTCCTTTCAAGGCATTTGACCACATCACTAGTTCAAAATCAGTGGAAACTAAAACATTCACTTTTTGACATCATCGTATAGAAAAAATTTTGTTTATTTAATTTTTTTCCTTAAGGTTTCGTAACTTTCTATTTAAACATGAATAATTCAGCTGAAAAGTTTTAATTTGTGATTTAATTAAAAATAGTAAATTCAATCTTTTTTTTTGTTTCTTTTATAATCATTTTCTTATTGCATTTCGTAGTATTCGGTGCAGTTGTTTTGTTTGGTATGATCAACTGAATCATTAAGTTTAAATTAAAAAAAAAAAAACTAAACTCTAGTTTTTGCAAACTTTAATTTTTTTTGTCTTTTTAAGACATTCAAACAAATACGTCTTACGTCGTCTTTTTGAAAAATATTGCATCTTGATTACAATCTTCCAATAAATAAAAGTCAACTTTGAACAGTTGCAAGAAAAATTCAGAAGGAAAATCGGTTTTATAGTGGATGGTGGATGTACTTAAGAAAGGTTTTGGCAACACTATAATGATATATTACATTATAATGATAGTGGTGTTGACCAAATTTGTTAAACCATATATATATGCTGGTAATTTAAAAAGTCAGTGAACACTTAACTAAAATCTCAATGCTCCAGAGAGTGTAATAAATAAAATGTGCGACTGTGTCGCATGAACTCGCTCTCATGTGCAATTACACTGTGGTTCTTAAGTCCCAAACTATAGCTATGGGAATGTAATTTTTTCCAACTGCCACAAACATAATTTCGTTGAAAGCGGTATTATTGTGAGTCTACAAAATTGAACAACAAAGCACTTACATATTATGCATTCCCAAGTAACATCGTTGGAGCTATTAGAATCAAAACTGTTCTTCTTCAGCTCCTATATAGTGAAATCCAAAGCTACAGCTCTGTTGGAGATTATTTCACAGCTCTCTACATTAAATTTGAAAATAATGTTCTATATTCGAAGTTTTAGAATACTTTTAGCTCTATTAACTTTACAACACTTCCAGATTTAAAAACATGCTCCCTAACACAGTTCATGATATCTTGCAACGAGCAAACTCTAAATATCAGCATACATAGAGGCATTATAGATCTGCTAACAACACATGCGCAAAATACTAACGCATGATCTGTCAAAATGTCAAAAAATTGCATCTACAGAGCTACACTGAAAGCGGAGCTGAATTACTAATATTCTCACACAAAATTTGGTGTCAAAATAATCCATCAACAAAGCTACATTATAATGCACATATAAAGCTGAATAAATACTAATCCTCTTACAAGACAATTCTCCCAATCATATTATAGGGTGTTATAAACTAGAGCAAAAAACTAAAATTATTTCCACTGGAAAACGTAAGACAGTGGACAGTAAATCAATTCCTTTCACTTTATAAGGGAAATCTTAAGATTAAAACTAGACACGGAATTGACATTTTTTTTATTAAAATAAATTAACTATGCAGTTTCCTAAAAATAATAAAATGTTAGACTGAGTCGCACAAGTACTTGCTTCTGTAATTTAAGGTGCTTATAAAACTTTATACACTTCAATGGCAAGTAGGTACCTACTGTTTGAATTCAAAATTATTTCTAAAATTTAAAATTACGTATTCACTTAACATCTTCTAGCTTTCAATTTTCAAAACAAGCTCCCATTGCTCTCAAAGGGAAATTGCAGCTCTA
Organism: Leucozona laternaria; assembly: GCA_932273885.2. NCBI lineage: Eukaryota > Metazoa > Arthropoda > Insecta > Diptera > Syrphidae > Leucozona > Leucozona laternaria. The sequence goes on from OW026368.1 coordinate 94,414,559, forward strand.
TTAAAGAGATATTTTGTCTATAAAAAAAAAAACATGGCGACACAAATTAAAATTATTTGATTTATTTGTTTCCATTCATTTAAAAACATTTAAAATCTTCACTTTAAATATAAAACACATTAATATGTATTGCAATGTAAAAAGCCTTTTATTTCGTGCTTCGATAAATTTATTTAACCGAATTTTACATTACTCAACTTAATTTTTTTCACATTTCATTGCATTATATACACAATTTGGAAGGCGCCTTTTAATTTTGCGAAGTACCTTCAAAACATTTATGAAAAAACTAAGCGCGCACTTAAAGCCGACAACGAGCAAAAATGTGCTCTCAAACTCAATGAATTAGCTGTGAGAAAGCCCTACAATTGCTCTTAGGGTGCATCTAGAGTTCTTTCTTGAATAAACGAACTTTGAGATTTGCTCTGGAAGCGCTTTTAAAGCATTTAAGCAGCTAAAAATGTTTCTTGGGTTCTTTCTTTAATAAATCTTAAAATGCATTATTTCTTTAATAAATCCTATTTATTTATGTGAACAAAAAATTTAAGAACCGTAGCAATGACTTAAAAAATATTTAATTTTCTAAATAAACAAATTTGTTAACATTATTATGAAAAAATTGAAATAAAAAAAAAAAAAATAATACACTCGTTTTTGAAATATGTATCGAATTTTCAAAAAAATATTTTTAAATTTTATATTTGGATATAATATTATTTAATCTTTTTAAAAACTTCTGTATAAAAACTAATGGACGTACATACTATTAATAATGGTCAAATTTAAAATTTAATAACTTTAAATGGGAGTAACAGTTTGTAAACATTTGTATGGGAGGTACCTTTATTTTTGTCTATACAAAATTTTGTTAAAAAATCGCTTTTTCCAAGTTTAATAAATGACAACTTAGTAGTTTTTGGAAATATGTATTGAGTTTTCAAAAAAAAATTTCAGATTTTTTTTTCTTCTGCACACACTTTATTGAAAATTTTTGTATGCAATACTTTTTAAAATTTATTAATTATTTTTCATAAAAAGTTGATTAAAATTAAATGATTTTAATCGCTTTCGAGAAAAGCGAACATAAAAAAAAAAATGTTTCTTTGGGAGGTGCCATGCTCCATTTGAAAAGTGCAAATTACGTACCTACTACTACTACTTTCATGTACTTTCCCATCGCAGTTTCCCATTAGTGTTATTTATAAACAGCAGAAAAAAATCCTACAAGTATTTTATTTAAAATGTCAGACATTGTACACTTAAAGAATTTGTAAATAGAGTTAAACAACTGCTATTTGCCAATTTTAAATTTAAAAACACACATTGAGTTTTCCTAAATGGCTAATAAATTGAGTATGGAAGATCTAGTTACTGTTGTTTTTGATCCTAAGAAAAAATATAAAAATGAACGTGTCAGGAGAATGTCCAACAAATATACTCTTATATGAAGCTCATATCAACAAATCAACCCATCAGTTAAGGCCTTAAGTCGAATAGACATTAGAAAGAATAACGAGCCCTACATTTTTTCTCATCTCCCCTTTCATCTTACCATCATTTCAACAAAATCTCGATTTCAGTTTCTTTTACAAAAATGCATAATGTACCATAGCTATTGTCGTTGATATTTCAAAAAGACGTGTGTCACTTTATTGAGAAATTTTCAGAAAAAAAAGAAAAATTATTTTATGTAAAAAACAAAATATTGGAATTTTTCACCTATGGAACTTTTTCAAATTTGAAAACTGCTCACTGTTTGATAAGAAATAAATTATATTCCCACTATGAGACTTTTTGGAGTATCAAAGACGATATATACCGTACCTACATATAGATTGCAAGAAGAAAAACCTTTGTTCTACCAAGCTACAATAAATAGTGAAATTGTTATTTTTTTACTTCAAATAAAATCTAGCCTGTATTCACAATACAAAAGGTTATATATTCAGGCTATAGACATATGTTTTTATGTGGTTAAAAATGAATTTATTTACAACATTTCTAATTACTAAGCTATGTACAAAAAACTTGCTTAATGTCCCAACTACAAATAATTAAATTAAGTCGCGAACCTATCCCCATTGTTTATCACTTGCATTTTAAATATTAAATTACTTAGTAATGCTTTTAATCGATATTTCCTACCTACAACTTTATAAACTGGTTCTATCAAAACTTAATTTTTATATGAAATTTTAAATACTAAGACTATGAAATTGAAATCCGGATAAACAATTTTATTAAATATACTTAGGGCCAATTTTTCAATAGTCAGTAAGACATCAGTTAGTACTTATTCTTCAGATAGACCAAAAATAAGTTTTTCAACAATCAGATACAACAAATTCCTAGGAATAAATCTTTTACTAGCGGAATAAATTTATCTGCTCCTTTTAGAGCCGGATAAGGAGTTATTCTTGGGAATAAATTAATCATGTTTTGCATTTCATATGAAAATGGACTTCGTTGAAGTTATCGACGGTTTTATTGTTGAGGAAAAAAATGCAAATGGTCTATTTGAAACATTTTCAAGAAAAAAAGAGGTAGGATATTAGAAATAGAGCTTATCATTTTTCAGGATGGGATTTCTGAAGAAGATTCAGGTTAAAAAAAGTAACGGTGGAATACCTCTTAGCCTTAATAGTAGACGAAATTGAACACAAAACTGACAGGTGAGATTACCTAAAGAATATCAATTTATTGGGTACTATTTTTATTTTCAACCATATTTTGTACCATAGAAATAAGTGTCTCCCCACTATCCAACTGAATATAGCTTTTAGGTATTATGCAACTAGCGGTTTCTATTTTTAGTCGGTGATTTTGCGTGTGTTGATGCATCTACAACTGTTTGTGTCATAAGAAAAACAAGACCAAGCAGCGCACTTCAGGCAATGAAAAGTTTACCTCTCCTTTTTTTAATATTTATTTTATTCTCCATAACAAATGTTAAAAAATGCACTTTTTTCAAATATAATTCAAATACCAATGTTTAGTAATGGTATAAAAAATACAACAAACACGAAATACGAGTAAAAGTGACGTTTTAATTTAAATATCTGTTATTATTCTATATAATAGTTAACTGAGTGTTTATTTTTGATTGAAAAATTCAATGTTGTTATCTGATCGTTTAAGAGTCTAATAACTTTATTCCTCTGACAGTTAACTGACTCTTTAACTGGTGATTGAAAAATCTGCTCTTACTCAAATTTTCAATGAACCACAAACCTACATAACATTTTATTGTGAAACTGAATTTTTATACCGACAAAAAAGGCAATTAAATATAAATAACTTACATTCACTTTCAGCACACAATTTTTAATCAAAACTACAACAAAATAAATTTCACAACAAATATTTTAAACCTTGAAATATCTACAATAATTTACACCACATTGTAAATCCTGTCAAAAATAAAATAAATAAATCCAAAAAAAAACGCAAAACCAACAATAAAAGAAGAATACATGCAAATCAATCATACATTCAGTTTTGTATTAGGTTTAAATATTTTTGTTGTTTCAGTTCCAGACAAAAGACTGATTGTGGTGTTTTATGAATTTTAATAAGCTCATAACCATCAAGCCAGAGATGTTGTTGAATTTAAAAGTTATCGAGACCACAATGATGAATAAAGAAACAACAAGACGAACATATATGTATTTATTTCTCCGAACCAAACAACCCACCCAACATCATGCTCGTTCGTATTGGTGTAATGAATCATTTTAGCTTCAAGAATAAATTAAACGAAAATTATATGCATCCCATTCCCTGGACGTTAAAAGTTTCCTTTCAAATATGTAAGCTGCCAGACATGTTTCAAAACTTCGTCATTGTGCCACATCTATCCAATTCATTCAGCACAAAGCAGCAGCAACATCAGCAGTATAGAGTGTCTGCTGTACGAATATATACTCGATGTGAAATATGATATAACCCATATCGTCCTTTCGATACATTTACTCATTTTTTATCATTATAAATAATTAATGAAATTATAATGCAGTACTGAAACTTTGTCCTGTGTCGTCGTCGAACGTCGAGAATGATACTTATCATCAGTAAGACGATATCCTTTGGACGCACATAATCCGTATATATGTGCATAAAAATACTATACATAGATGGCTAAATAGAAGCCATTCAAGGATACTCCCTCACATACATTACAATAATAATAATTCATTGAGCACTTCCATTGAATACAAATCACCGAATTAATAACTTCCATATCATTGCACTCTCTTTCTTCCCTCCCGGTTACCCACAACTGCTACTACCATAAAATAGGACGAATGAAAGGATATTCTCGTAGATCTAAGTGTCCTCAATGGTGATTACAAATAAAATGTTATTTTTATTGAGGAAAATCTGCTCGCTTTTATGGAACCTATATGACATGAGTATAGCTATACTCCTTCCTAATCAACCCTATCGCCTTCTTTTTATAGTGTGTTATCCTTGCTTGGTACTTAAAAGAATATCACTTACCAATTAAAAGGATAATCAAGTGGATGATATGCCAGTGGTCACAGCCCATAATTTTATGATATGTGCTGTGATAGTGGAATGATGACGATGATGAGCCGGAACAGGAGGACTGCTGATGATGTGGCCGAGCCGTTTCTCTTGATTGGTGTTGTAGGTGGTGGGTGCTGGAATGAGAATGATTGTGATGCTGATGACTGGCGGAAGAGAATTTATTATCCGTTTGTATTTTGAACTTAGATGATGATGATATGTGAAGATAGAATTCATTAGAATGAGGATATTTTTTTCTGATTATCCTTTCATTTTGTTTGCACATATTTTCTTTGCTTTTTCGATTTAGAAATATTTTTTATTTTTTCTTTTATTTAGTTTTCACTTCACATCACATTGCATGGACATGGACAGTGGAAATAATCTTCCTTTTTTTATTTTTTATTCAAAACATAGGATATCACTTATCATTAAATAAAATATGTACCTAACCGACCGGGAGCTATGCATGAAACTCGATTGAAGTTGCCAGACATCCGATGAAACAAACACATAAATCGGTTTTAATTGAACGGGAATTCATAATCGTTTATTTCTATTTTTTTTTTTTTTTCTTTAAAAAAGGTCCTATATCCGGCTTGTTATTGTTTTTGATATCAAATCGAAAGGATTATTTAGGTAGCCATTTGTTTTATTTTTAACTAGTACCCATAGAGGATTAACGATTTGATTGTATACATTTGTGAATGTTATCCTTTTGTTTATCAATCCGAATTTCATAACCATAAACCGTTGTTTATTTTTTGTTTTGCTATCTATTTGTGTGTATCCTTTTAAAGCGAAGAATTTTTCGAAACAAACGATGAAAAGCGAGTAGGTAGTTATAGTTGGGTTATCCAATACGAACGTTTCGCGCGTACGAACAGTTAGGCGTACAAATTTCGACTAAAAACCGTTACATTCATGTACCTACTAGTATTTGGAATTAAGTTTGCATGAATGTCGATGGTGGCGCGGTTGTTGGTCCTGTATGTGTATGTGTGTGTGTGTGTGTGTGTGCTGTGTGCTTTCACTAACATTTAGTCAATGTGTCTTTATCCAACTGGGTTGGCATTTTGCGTGGAATTTCCGATTAGCATGACTCGTTCTGCCCTCTGGTATTTTCCCTGAGAAGTCAGTAGCAAAAGTTTTAAAATATTTCATGTAGCGCATATTATGGTTTGCTTAACTTTTTTTTCTGAGAAAAGAGAGAGACTAAGAGTGAGAGAACACACAAGGAGCTTTTAATAAACGGTTATTTCGTCAAAAAGAGCCAATTCTGCAGTTATTTGAGGGTTGATAACTGTTCCTAGGGAAATTCTCTCCGAAGTTTGAGGGGAAATCTTAAAGAACATCCAACATGTCGTATGAGGATATCATGAGAGTTCCTTATATAAATTTTAAATCAATGATTTTTTGTTAACAAAATATGAACTATAAAATAATCGGGAAACTTAGTTGATGATGCAGTTATACTAATTCGAACATTCTCTATCGTTTGGTTCTTTCCCCATTGCTATATTTACTATTCTATTATTTACAAACTTACGAAACCCACTTTTGCTCTATAGACCAAAATTTGTTGGGTTCTCTTAGTGGTTCTTTGCCTCATATCCAAAATTAGTACCAAGTACAATGTATATAGAGCAAATTCAACTGAAATATATTTTCAGTGCTTAATTGTCCCATATCCACCGGAGGTGAGATATAGAGCATTTAAGCTCACATGATCTATAACAACGTAGTACTAAAATGGAAAAAAAACAAAACTGGTAAAAAAAACTTTAAATTTAAAAAGAAACTTAAAACACTAATATAACTAGCTTCTACGATTGTTGAAGTATCTCAATAACCAATTCCGAATAAAATGAAATTTATTTTTTTAGAGAATTTAAGGGACCAACATTTATTTTAGCTATTTTCCATAATTTAGTGTTGAAAGAATTTATCATTTTGATAGGTTTTTCATCGACTTAGAAATAAGTCAATGTGATATGTAAGGCATATCCACAGAAGTAATAATAATTTTTATTTTATATTCTTATCACTAAAAATAAAATTAAAAAAAAAAAATACCTAATGCTAGTGATTTTGAATTTCTTATATTATTTTTGTTTTCGTTGATTTTCCAAGGTTTAGTGCGCAAAAGTCCTATATCCCATGGAAATATGAAGTTTGGTTTTCATTGATTTCACATTCGTATTTTTTCAAACTTTTTTTTTTTTCTTTTTAACCATGTAACAGTTTTTGCTCAAGGTTTTCAAATTAGAAAAAGGAAATGCCAATTAATATGCATCAATATTCAAAAGTCATATTAGTTAAGTAAAAAGTAACGAAGTTATTTTTCCAACCTTAAAATTCGTTTTCTGAGGAATAATTTCGATGGATATGAGCTACTTAAGCATTCAGGCGGCGATATGTAGATATTTAAGATGTGATTTTTATTATTTCATAATTATCAAGGAAATTAACCCTTTACCGCATACGAAGCCATAATATGGCTTTCTGCAGTTATGTGCCTTTTTCTCCTCACTTCAATAAAAAAATGATCAAAACACAACAGGATCCTCTTCTGTGCATTTCTGAGAACAAATAGCTGTACTTTTGAACTCGTGCACCAAATAAGAAGGAAGATATTCATGTTTAGGCATGGGTCAATACTAATATTTTGTGATATTACCTAATACTAATATATTAGTTAACAAATATTATAATATTTAAAGCGATACAAAAATATCACTAATATTTTCCTGATTAAAGAGTGTTCTGTTCAGGAGTAAAAAAAAAATTTTTTTCAATACCTACATTACATACATACTACCTACATTAGTGCCAAAAATTACTATCCTTCACTTGTTCTCACCTGATCTTATATAATTTATTGTTATCTTTAGGTACACACCTACGTACTAATTATCTTTTTTATTAGCAACAGAATAATTCAGCAGTCAGATTGAAATTAAATTTAAAATTCGATTCAGCCTTTGCAAAGTAAAACAACAACCAAGATATATTCTGTAACTGTAATAACTGTAAGAAATAATTTCCTTGTTGCATTCAAAACAACATAAGTACTGCCATTCCATACATATTGGCCCAAGAAAAATAAACGGTTCAAAAAAGTCAACAGCTTTTCATACTATTTGCACAAAAACTCAAGTGGCAGGATTGAAGTAGCCCAAGCTACATCTAAAAACAAAAAAAATATTCACCAAATCACCTCCAAATGCTTTTTTCTCTATTTATTATCTATTGTTGTATCTCTTTCTGCATACCTACACTCACACTGCACTGATACTGATACTAATATCTTAAATAGTTCGAAGTATGATACAAAAATATTAGCTTCGTCTTCGACTGACAATGATCCTACGTCCTACCTAATACCAAAAATATTATGATACAAAAATATTAGGATACACAAATATTAGGCTACAAAAATATTAGCTTCAAACCTAATATTTTTGTATCATAATATATTAGGTACTTGTATCATTGCCGGCTGAAGCGAATATTTTGGTATCTCATAGTATTCGTATTAGTTTTAGTTTATATCAGATATTCAGATTAGTGGCGCGGCGGCTGGCGATGGCGAGCGAAGGTAAGAAAGAGATATAGGAGTAGGAACAAGAGAATGCATTTTTTTGTTAAATACAAAATGAGCTTAGAATGAAATCGGTAGAAGGTGCGTTTGGGTTGTTTTAGTGTAGGGAGAAGTTAACATTGTTGTGTAGGGAGAAGTGAATATTTTTGTGTAGGGAGAAGTCAATATTTTTGTGAAGGGAGAACTTAACATTTTTATGAAGGTAGAAGTTTATTGGGTATTTAAATAAATATCGGAGTATTATGATATCTATGGTATTAGTATTAGTGATATTGAATATTTTCAAATATTAGTAATATCTTAGTGAATACTAATATATCAGTCACATCCCTATTCATGTTTCCAGGTCAGTCGGTTACTTATTGTCATTGAAAACGGAAGTGTGAAAAATTTTTTTTATTTCAAATAATAATAACTTTGGTGTTAGGTGAGTTAAGTGGTCATAAAAATATATTTCTGATTCTGTGTCTTATTCTCTTTGAAACGAATGTATTTTTATAAAAAAAAAAATATTATCTTGCTCGTTTGAGAGGTAAAAGTATACAAGTCATATTTGGCTTCGTATGTAGTAAGGGGTTAAAAATATACAAATTTAGTAGAAATTTGTATTTAAAGAAAAAAATGAAATAGCTACGTCTTAAAACAACCCAAAGAAGTCATTTTAAGCGTTTTTTTTATTTTTTTGCTCTTTAAACAGTAATTCATGCGGTAAAGGGTTAAGACGCTGCCGCATGTCTTAGAATTTTGAAATATTCAATTTTAAAATAATATCAACTATCCAGAAGGATGCGTCTGTAAGCCGATGGTACACTGTGGCGTATGCGTGTTTTTGTAATCTTATTTTTAGTGTTTTCTTATTTTTCGTGAGTTAGATGACCTATCGATATTAACTTGGAAAGTTAGTATATAAATACACAATTTGATCCAAATCATTAGAGCTGTTGGAGGACTCAAAGCACTCTCTTAAAATGACATGCAAATCGTTAGAGTCGATTCCGAGAAAACATTTATTTGAAAATATAAATTTGATCTTTTTTTTTACTAAACTTAGCTAGAAACCTTTTTGTACTTTAAAAATGCATCTTTAATAAATTTAATTTGTGTTTCGCAATAATGAACTATTGATCAGTTTAAGGATATACAAAATTAATTATTGAATTCAATATAATTCCCTTTAATAAAATTGAATAAATTGCATTGCATTGCACACATACATAGGTCTTTTATAAACTCTTAAAATATAATCTGCAGTGTGAAAATAGTATTTCTCACCATCTTGTCAGAAAAATGACTTCACTTTATTTATATTTTGTGACATTAAGAAATCTACAAATAATATTTCATGTCTTTTTGACCATCGTATGGCATCATAGAATTTTCATCTTCTTAGTAATTTAAATTAATTATAATCACCAATAAAAAATGGTTTTTGAAAATTCAAAAAAAAATTCTATTTAATGTTCAAAATTATGTAGATATATTTCAAAAAAAAATATGTTGAGCTTCTTAGTGGTATTTAAATAATAATAAAAAAAAACTCATCATGTTAGCTTAAACCCTTAAATAAACTTACAATATCACATGTACCTATAGCTGTTAGACGTTTTTATAATTAGTTATATTATTTGGGAGGTTGGAGGTTGTTTTGTCATGCGCTCAAAATATGTCAATTTTTGACGTTTAAATAAACTCAATAATAGAAAATATACATAAACTGGCTCCATATGCATTAACAAAGCTGCTATTGTCTGGAATCATCATTATGTAAGGAATCACAAGAAGAATGGTTTCACGAATGTGCTATTGTAATCGATTACTGGCAACATTATACCTAGAGCTCGCTCACCCTCCATCAAAAGACGTCTTGAATTTTTTTTTAATTTTTACTAATTTTTAATAATTTTTTCCGAGGTTTTGTAAAAAAAAATAACTTTTACAAAATTGAAATACCTAAATTATATACTTTGAAGAAATGTTAAAAAAAATGTATGCCAAATTTATCCAACCTGTACTTTCTAACAGTGTGCATATGGTATACTCTATGTTGCATACTCTTAAGCCTTCTGTTGATGTGGGAATGCCAATTAATGATTCATTTTATATATACAAACACAAAAGGTTAATGTCCACAGTTTCGTAATTGCTCAGTTTAGTTTAATTAAACAAACAAAACTGAACACACTATGGTCCCTAATTTGTTATTCATAAATTCCACACGTTTTATTACTTAATCATAAGCATTTATTGTATAGTAATTCGATATCAATATCTTTATGCTTTTGGAAATGTATAGATAAACGTCAATTTTCTCATTCACGAAAATTAAGCTTGTTCCAGTCATATAACCTTTAGTCAGTTTTGTTGGTGTTGATAGTTACAAATCTATTTGGTATCAATTATTCAATAACAAACAACCCTCTAGAAAATTAAAGACAATTATCATGACTTGTTGTTTTCATTTGTAATAGTCAGTAGGATACTTTGATAATATAATACCTTTTTATTACAATACCTATTACTTAGCAACTTATATGGCAAACATATGGTCATTTGTTATATTAAAACAATTCTGTATATATTTAGATTTAATCCAGCTGAAGTGAAAAATATACATGTGAGCGGGTGTTTAGACGGGACTCACTTTGCAATTCGACTATCGTAAGAATAAATCAATTCTAGCATAGCCTTGCACATGACATTAAAAATCACTATCTTCTGAAATTGCTTCACGCTAGTACATAAAATATTCTTTATTCAGTTCGATCAGCCTCCTGATACAATAATTGACGGTAAATTTCTTCACATCAAATTGCTGCTGGTTGTAGACTTAAAGAGTAAGGTCCCAGGATTGACAGCTATACATGTAAAGTATGTTTTTTTTAGACGTGTGGTTTTCAAAAAGAAATAAATCGCATATAATTAAGCTTTATTATAAAGATGAGAGTTTGCCATTATGTTTTAAAAATGATTTTGGCAAGTGGTCACCGCGGCTGGCTCGAATAAATTCCAGCTGAGAGGCCCAATTTTCGACAGCTCAAATTGTTGCGCGCGATGGCGTATGGACTCATTCGGGTCTTCTTCGATACTCTGCTCCACAGTAGCAATAACGGCTTCTGTGATGTGCACTGTACGGCGTCTCTGAGGATGCGCATTATCCACTAGAGTGGTTGCTCGAATTTATGCGATTTTGCGATTATGTCGACCGAATATTGGACGCAACGCGCGATGCGTAGCGCGAACCAAGCCATTACTTTGGTAATAAATTTCCACGATTTGCAAACATTGTTCAGGAGTAAGTCTCTTTATTATGAAATTTCAAATCAAATTGAGCATAAATCAAGTGACAACTGTCAAAAAGACCAACTCCAAAAAAAGTATTGCCAGATTGAAAACCACACATCTAAAAAAAAAACCCTCTATAGGGATAATGTCATTTTTAAAAAGTTACGTTGATTCTGTGAATAAAAAAGTTACCGTTGTTTCCCAAAGGATTTCAGTGAAAGTGAGATTCCACTATTTTCATCAGGATATGGTCAATCGAGCTGTTGATGTAGAACATAAATTTTCTTCATTTGTGAACAAATTTAACACTACAAAGGTGAAGAAGTCCAAACACGTGCTTTTTCCCATACCTAAAGTCATTTGTATGTGCACATTAAGTATCTCAAATTAAAAATTTAACAACAAAGTGATTAATGTTCTTGAATATTCCAAAAAATCATTACAGCTAAGGAAGTACTACTCTAAACCTGCCGTTTTCATGATTTTCTCTCATGAGAGATTTGTATGTTATTGCAAAGTATTGCTCCTGCAGCAAGAAATAAGTTCGATGGAAAAAGCTCAAACAATCCCGTATTCCTGTGAAAATCTAGTACAATATTGACATATATACAAGCTCTTTCCCAACCATGTGACCCGTCTCCAGGTTGGTTATTCAATGAAGAAAATACTCTTTCAGGCCGTTACATTGTCATGTCGATTTAACAACGATACAGTAGAGTGATTATCCTGATTTGCTAAAGGAACCTATGTGTTTCCGTAGATATCTGAAAAAATCCCAAGAGGTCTTTAATATATGTGTGCCAGCCAATCCCTGTACACCCGGAGTCAGGTCCAGTCAGGCCAGAACAAATGGAAGAATAAGTTAATTGCATTGGAAAACGTCGTCGCTATCTATATCCAACTGGGATTATTATGGCTACAACTACCTACTACTGTACTGTCATTGTTTAACAAATTCTATGTAAAATACATTAATGTGCCCCTGTCCACAATGGGTCAGGGGACGTGTCAATGGCGGAGCACTGCGCCGTCATCACGCCTTGCCTCGGTGGTAATTTTATCTTGGCCCATATTAGAACCCATATTAATGTCTATAGTAGTACGTTCGTCCAACGTAAATTTTATACATTCCATTACAGTCCTGCCGGTTTTGCGCCGCGAGCTAATTGTAGAGATATATGCACAGGGAGAGGGACACAATTTGAGCTTACATACATTCATAAATATAAACAACTGACAAAAAAAGACACATTTGGCAGGGCTACAGTGGCACAAGACTTCTGCAGCTCCTGTTAATGTTACTGTTACTTGTCCTGGTCTGATGATGATGATGACAAAGGAGAGAAAAACCAGCGTTATCGGGTAGGACCTACCGTTTACACAGTAGTGGCAGTGGTTATACCATTAATATGGTAATAAACATTCATCTCAGGGGTGCTGTTTAGAATGAGGCCAATTTTATGGTTATGTCGCAGCTGATTTTACAGTTATCTTTTAATAAATTGGATTATTTTTTGTTTTGTGTCTATCCAATTTGTCTGTCCGACGACGATTTTTTTCTTTCTTTATTTTTGATCACGTAGGGCAATTATTATTAGGACAGAATATAAAATAACAAAAAAAAAACACAACAACTCCGGAGTTGACGACTTTAAAGGCGTTATGGCCATAAATGCAGAAGAACGCTTAGGGCTTCTGGATAAGACCGATTTAAGGCCTTTTTATCTGCATTGAAATGTCAAATATATAGATTCCGGCTATACCGGTTTGGTAATGCTATGTGAGAAAAAGGATATTTTTATAGCTGTGGACGTTGCGTTGTATATAAAAACGCACTTATAGCGCGAGTTGTATAATTTGAAAGCGTATCACGATTTGGTCGAGAGTAAATTGGAAATGTAGCTTTAGGGGCGGGTGCAGGATTGAAGAACATGCATAATGGAAATGGAATCATTGTATGGAAATTTAATAACTCATTTTTTTTGTCTAAAGATTGAATCTATGGATATTGCTAGTACAAGGGATAAAATTAAATAAAAAACAAGGACTACGGGCAAAAAGCTGAGAAAACATCAGAATTCCATGTGGGTGGATTTCTTCTTTAACAATCACGAAGCGATGCTATCTTTACTTTGTGTGCTTATTATTTCAAGGTCAAATAATGGATAACTGATTTTAATATTAGTGCACAAAATGAGCCCCAAAATAGATCTAGTTTTCTGCATCATTAGATTTTTGAAATTCCATTGTAGTGGATCCAGTACGATGACGTCATTTTGAGTCAATCACAAATTTGAGGGTGAAGGGAATTTGGGGCGCCTTCGGGATTGGAGCACTAAATTAGCCCCAAATTAGCCCCTAATACCTGCATTGTTAAATTTTTGAATTTCGATTGTGGTGGACCCAGCTTGACGGAACTGATAAATTTTATTGACGGGATTTGATAAAAAAATATGTATTTTCTGCTTTTTACATGACATCTACATAATAAAGGGTTTTTCAACAGGGACGCTACAATAGTAGAGCAATAGGGACAGCAAACGACGCCATATTTCTTGCCGTTCTTTTGACATTTCTCTTCAGTAAGGTTTGCCATTTCATGATGAAAAGATAAACGAGCCATCAACGAGTCGAAATTATTAAAATTTACTACCGAAATTCGGAGTCAGTTGCCTCAACGTTAAGAGCGCTACGTCCAATTTATGGTCGTCATAATCGTCCTAGCAGATCTACAATTGAGCGTCTAGTGGAAAAATTTGAATCCACAGGCATAGTACAAAATGTTCACTGGCACGGAGTGAGACAAAGAAGTGCTCGTGGTGTCGAGAATATTGCTGCCGCTGAGGTTTCAGTTGCAGAAAGCCCAAATGTGTCTCTCACACGTCGTTCTCTAGCGTTGGCACATCTCTGTAACGTCGTTGTGGCGAATTTTGCGAAAAAATCTTGGCCTACATCATTACAAAATTAAATTGACGCAAGAACTGAAGCCGCTTGACCACCAGAAGCGTCGTATGTTCGTGAATTGGGCTGAGCAACAACTTGAAAATGATTCGGATTTTCATCGAAAAATCATCTTCAGCGATGAGGCTCATTTCTGGCTGAATGGCTTCGTCAATAAACAAAATATGCGGTATCGGTCAGGCAGCAATCCACACGTACTCCATGAGTCATCATTGCATCCCGAAAAAATTACGGTTTGGTGTGGTTTATGGGCCGGCGGCGTCATTGGGCCGTACTTTTTCCGTGATGATCAAGACCGGCACGTTACTGTGAAAGGGGATCGCTACCGTTCAATGATTACCGAATATTTTTGGCCCCAATTGGATGATATGGACTTGGAGGACATGTGGTTTCAACAGGACGGTGCCACAAGCCACACAGCGAATGTCACAATAAATTTATTGGAAACCAAGTTTGGAGAACGTGTTACCTCACGAAATGGTCCAGTCGCTTGGCCGCCTCGGTCGTGCGATTTCACGCCGTTACACTATTTCCTGTGGGGCTATGTCAAGTCCATGGTCTATGCCAACAAGCCAGTGACGATTGATGAACTTCGTACGAATATCAAACGTGAAATTGCAGCAGTATCGGTCGATTTATGCTTGAAAACCGTCGAAAATTGGGTTCAGCGTCTGGAATTCTGCAAGCGTGCCCGTGGTAGTCATGCAAAAGAAATCGAGTTCCATACATAATGGCATCAACTTTCACAGGAATAAAGAATTTCATTGATATCCAAAACCGTTTTTGTTCTATTTAAAAAAACTTTTGTAGCGCTCTTATTGAAAAACCCTTTATATATAAAATATAAATTTGAGGTTAGGTTGTTTTTTTTTTAATTTAAAATAATCACTCAAACAATATATCATTCAAAGAATAATCTTTTGGTAAGCACAAAAAGTAAGAAAAAATTAAATTATTATTTTCGATGACTGCTTTGCAAAAGATACACATTACTGTTAGGTTGCATTTAGTAAACACACCTTTGCAACACGTAAAAAAACGTCACAAACCAGGTTTGGCGTCCGTTTGAACCCCACGTTATTTTCTATTTAAATCTGTTGATATAGGTATCTATGATGGTAGATATAGCAGGGCTAGGATTTTCATGAACTTGAAAACGAAAAATATGCGCTTAAATATGATCCTAAAATGGGAAATATGCACTAAAAATACGCATTTAAAACCATATCTTTGATTATTTTCAAAAAACATGTCTTGCTTAAAATGTAAGGTTCTGACAAAATTTTTGGCGAAAAAAAGGATGATTTCAAGTAGAATTTTGGGCTGTGTGATAGAACGAATGCCTCTGGTTTTGTTCCTTGATCAATAGGGTAAGTACATATTGGTTTCATGTAAAACAAATTCGTGCAACTAATCGAAACTATAACACTTCGCTGATAGAGAAGTCCAAAAATGTTTGTTTGTTCATGCCGACCATCGGTATGTCCGTTATATCTGAGCTAGAGCCTATAAACGTGGTGGGCCAATTTACTTCAAATTTGGGACCTGCAGAGCATTTTAATGTGATTCCCTAGAAAGAACGACTCATTTCCATCGCAAAGTTCTGTTTTTTTTTTTTCAAATGTTCTCGAAAACGGCTATAACGATTTTGATGAAACTTTAATTTTTCAATTTTCTAGTAATTTTGATTATTTTAATAATTTCTCGTTAAAGATATCATAATATCATGCATCTTCAATGTGCGTGGCTAAATACAGTTGTTAACCACACGAGCAAGTTCGTGTGATCCAAAGCTTAGTTGGTAGCAAATTGCGTTTAAAGGAATCTAACAATCGACTTCTTACCAAACAAATATTTTTAAATTCAAATATTTACCAAACTTTAATATATTTAAAAAATCATTTTTCGAAAAAAATAATTTCTTGTAGGTATTTAACATATAAAAAACAAAACTTTTGAGGATGCCATTTTTAGTCATTATTTAATAATATACACCTAAAAACGGAATTGCAAAAAAAATTCAAAAAATATTTTTTTTGAAAAATTTTCATGGTCCAATATTATTAAGATATAAATAGACCATTTGTTTAGAATTCTTTATCAATATCGTTATAGCCATTTCCTAGATAAATTATTTTTTTTTTTCATAATTTTTTGGAGTACACACACAAATTTTAATCTCCCTCTAGGGAAGCACTGAGGTCCATTTGCTGAAACGAAACTTAAATATTTAAGTTCATCATAAGAGCTTAAGGGCCAGTTTCACAGTCGACACTTACCGAAATAAGTGGCACTTAAGTTTCCCATATTAGGAATTTAAGCTAAATTTCATAGCTAGCGTAAGTGGAACTTAAGTCACCAACATCTGAGACTTAAGTGCCACTTATTCAGGTAACAGTGAACGTTGATATTGGGAATTAATCTTTCACATTCCCCACTTAAGTGTCACTTTTCTGACTGTGAAACTGGCCCTAAGAGTCAGTTTACGCTGAGGAAAAATTAATTATAACATAAACGCATATGTTTAATTGAAATATT
This sequence comes from Leucozona laternaria, assembly GCA_932273885.2. Taxonomy (NCBI): domain Eukaryota; kingdom Metazoa; phylum Arthropoda; class Insecta; order Diptera; family Syrphidae; genus Leucozona; species Leucozona laternaria. The sequence continues at coordinate 94,431,474 of OW026368.1, forward strand.
TAAGTTTCATTTTAGCAAATGGGCCTAATAAATAACCTTAAGTTAAAAAATTCAATAAAATCACTTCAGTGATTTTAAATTGTGCAAGGTGCAGGTACAGGCAGACATACAGACAGACAGAATTGTGTTCTCTATATCAAAGTTATATCAGGTTTGATTTAAATCCCAAGTTCGATTTTTTACCAATCCTTTATCCTCACAAGTATAGCACAAAATAGTATAATCTCGGTATTACATTTCTTATTTCATACTTTATTCAATCTTAAATTGGTATACCAATTTATGGCTTCTTTATTCATTCTTTATTTCTTCTTAATTAGGTATTTTATTTAAGAACTTTAATTAGTATGTTCATTTCTACTTAAAGCATTCTTAAATTGGCATTTCTTAAATCGGTGTTTTTTTATTTCTTTAATACTTCTTTAATCCATCTAAAAATTATTTTTTTTTTTTGAGGAATTAAATCGGTATTTTTGTAATTCTTTAATACTTCTTTGAAAACTTGTTACTGCATTTTTGAAATTACGTTTTTAGGTGTATTAATAAATTGAAGCAACTTGAACTTTGAGTTTTCGTTGTGCATATTTGTTTATTTAATACGATGTCGGTATTATAATTGCATTTTCTTACTACGACTAACCTACGTAAGTTCTTTTGCACAATTGAAAATCGAAAACGGTTTCAACTATCTTTTTATTAAGACAAGCATTGAAATGTAGAGATTGGCTGAGTAGGTAGCGCACAGGAATGGTATGCGAAGGAAATCGAGTTCAAACACCGGTGAAAGCACCGGCAAATAAAAAAAACATGACTTCAACTACAGTGTAAAATAGTAATAGTAAATAAAAGTATAAAAATTAAAGACCAAAACAAATAAGTATTAATAGAAAAGAAATATAAGTTAATCAAAAAAATAAGTAAATCTTATTTTTTTTATGAGAAACCAGTATTTAAGAAGGCTTTTTGAAGCGAAAAAAAATTTAATACCCATTTAAGAAGGTGTAAGGAAGTATTTAAGACAAATCTAATCCCGAATAAAGTAGATTCTAAGAATCAATTTAGCTTCTTAATTCCTTTTTAAGAAGTATGCAGACACTGCTCTAGAATTCTTAAATCCTTCTATAAGTAATTCTGTGCTACTTGTGCTATAGTACCTATGTATGTAGATATTTATGTATATATATAAAAATTCAAGTAAAACCGCCTTTATGGCTGACTATAACTGAATCTTGCTTTCTTCCAGAACAGTCGTCACCATGCATTGGAACAGTGACAGTGAGGAGCGTGTGTTTTTGTCAAGGCCTACTTTTCGACCGGATGTTCTGTGATTGCCTTCCCCCAACATCCGGGCAGAAACTGCCAATATATACTTGCTGTTATCTATGGTGTCAGGAAATATGCTAGAATCGGCTTATTCAGATTGGGTAAAGAGGCCGTCACCTACCCGAAATGATTTTCAAAACTGTGTAAAACAAAACTTTAGACAAATGTACGAGAACTTTAATTATAAACAAAGATACAAAATCTGACTCATAAAATGGATTTTATTGCGATTTGAAAGAAGGAAGTTCTGTATTATTTGGTTGCAATGTTTACGAAATATGTAACGGAAAATGACAATATTTCATCAAGAAGATAACGGGATTGTAGGGAAAGGGGAAAGTGGGCATCAAAGGCCCAAAATTAATATCTGAGTTAATTTGAAAGCAGTATATATATTTAAGTGTATTAGAAAATATTTATTGAAGAATTTTTATTCAACACTTTTATTTTTCATTAAAGAAAAAATTAAATAAAAAGCTTTGAAGTTCATACCATTAAAAAAAAAAAACAACATTATTCACCTTTTTGATAGATCCTTTTTTCCGTTCGACCCATTTTCTATTATTTCTTACATAGCTAGATTCCTATCGAAAATCGAAAAACAAATGGATTTTTCTTGGGTTTTCTATATTCGAATCCTGTATAAATATAGATGTATGTATAATATCCTATACGCACATAAATCCTTAACACACATATATCTCAGAAAACACATGCCCCTGGCCTAATAACCTGTCAACGCTGTCGTCCATATCTATTCATGTGTGTTTCCAAATTAAACCAAAAATCCTTTTAACATTGAAAAACACAATTGTCAACCATCAGCCAGACAGCTAACCGTCGGTCGTCGTCGTTGTCGATGTGTCGTATTACGGTGCGGAGTGTGTGGGGAGGTTTGGGATGTTATAAGGTGAATAATGGCACATTGTTTAAGGGAAAAAAGAGAGGGGATGACTTCATAAAATAAAGTGCGTAAAAATCTAACATGAAAGCGTAGTGCTGTCGCATATAGTGGGGTATTTTACTCTAGAACATGGTCATTAATCTCTTAAACTCTCAATCACACGTATCAAATCAAAAAATGATACAGAAACTTTTACATTCCAAGATGAAGTGATGAAGTGTAAAAACAATTATTAATTTTTATATGGTTCATTAGTATTCTCAAATTTTGCAACACCTTTATTTTTGAAGAAATCAGGTGTAAAAGTAAATATTGTACCTACTAAAAAATAAAAATAAAATAAAAGTTGGCTTAAAAAGCAACATAGATATTACAATAAGGTAGAGAGTCCTAATTATAACAAGTTTTAAAGAAGTAACATATCAAACGTACGTTAAAATGTCAAACCCGTAAGCAAAGCACTATGACTTTGCCAAAGGTACAGGTACAGGTACAGTAAAATAAAATTAAGTTATATGGTAGTCGATCTTTTTATCTTATACCCTACACGTACATTATAGCTAATAAAATATTAATTTGTTCACTATCTTGATGATAACACGTCCGAATTTTTCATCAAGTTGTCAAACTTACAGTTGGGAGGATATAATGTGATTAAACCTCTAGCACTCCAGTTGATTTTATCTGATGGGTTACTGGCAGGCAACTTAATTACATAGAAGCTTTGCTACGTAGGTTATAGTTTACAAACCATACAGTTCCTACTTGCTCTTACGTCATTGAGTGTGGATGAGATTTAGTGCTGCGGAAGTCGCTAGTTCAGCTTGTCTTCTTAGTTAAGTTACTGTATAGAACCTCTTAAAAATATCTTGTTCAGACTACAAAGCTCAGGCTCAGCTCTACCATGCTTCAGACCTTAGAATTTAACTCCCTTTCATCCTTTAAGGCATGATCAGAAGGTCAGAATAAGGTCATAGTATTACACTGACTGAACAAAAAATCCAGGTAGAAATTCGCTAAGGAATTCTATTCTAAAGGGTTTTCCAATAAGAGGTGTTATTTTGATATTCAAAGAAAAATAGCATTTTTTGAGATAAATGATCGGATGTTTATTTCATTATAAAGAGAAAGGTATGCCGTTAATAATGGAACACAACATCAGCCAAATGGCCGCCTCCACCACGCTTACAGGACCATATCCTTTTCATGAAATTGTCCATAACCAAATCGCAAAGTGGCTGCCCTATGTCCTCGATAGCCTCACGAATTCCATCTCTGAGGTCTTGAATCGACGCTGGGCTGTTGGCGTAGACCTTATCTTTCACGTGGCCCCAAAGGAAGAAGTCGCAAGGTGTTAAATCACAAGATCTCGGTGGCCAATTGTGATCACCTCTTCGAGAGACAACACGGTCCGGAAACTTTTCCCGTAAAAGATCGATGGTTTCATTGCTTGTGCGGCACGTAGCGCCGTCTTGTTGAAAGTAAACGTTGTCCAGATCAATACCATCCAACTCCGGCCATAAAAATCACTAATCATCTCTCGATAGCGCAATCCATTGACCGTAACTGTTGCTCCAGCCTCATTTTCGAAAAAGTAAGGTCCAATGACCACGCCGGACCATAAACCGAACCAGACAGTAACGCGTTGAGGATGGAGAGGCTTTTCAACAATAACTCTTGGGTTTTCCGAGCCCCAGATGCGACAGTTTTGCTTGTTGACGTAGCCTCCGAGGTGGAAATGGGCCTCATCAGTCAAGATGATTTTTCGATGAAATTCCGGATCATTTTCATGCATTTCAAGGACCCAATCAGCAAAGACACGACGTTGTTGATGATCAGCCGGCTTGAGTTCTTGTGTTAACTGAACTTTATAAGCCTTAAGACCCAAGTCTTTATGCAAAATACGGTGTAATGACGTTTGTGGAATGCCTAATTCCAAAGAACGACGAGGAATGGACAAACCTGGGTTTTCTTCAACACTTTGGGCTACAACAGCAATATTCTCAGTTGTTTTTGAGCGACGTGCACGGGTTTAATTCTTCACATCACTAACTTGTCCCAACAGCTCGAATTTGTCCACCAATTTCTGTATTGCGGTCCGACAAGGTGCTTCACGACGACCCAAAAATGTTTTAGTTTTACGAACCGTCTCTGCCAAATTTTCACCATCTTTATAGTGAATTTTAATAATTTCAATGCGTTCTTGAAGCGTGTATCGTTCCATTCTTATTAATGGCATAGTTTCTACTTGTCAAATGTCAAAAAATGACAGCTACCGAAATAGCGGGCTATTCAAAATAACACCTCTTATTGGAAAACCCTTTACTTGACAATTTTTTATGAGCTCAAGAAAAATACACAATTTACACACATATTTGACAATTTTGCTGTTGAAAACTATGATATGTCAAGAATTTACAATGAAGTTCCATGTTTACGAGGTCTATTATTTAATAATATTTTTTTCAAGTGAAAGTTTTGACGACTCTCAGCTGGAACTTTCGTGCAATACGCACTCGAAACTTAGAGAATAAATAATGACTTTAATGCAGGAATCATTGGCCACGTTCAGGACCAATCCGTAGCTATCCGGACAGGTTTGTGAAAAAATAGCTAACGCAACAACAAATCAAGGTATCTGAAATTTTTTGGATACGTTGACACCCTCTCAGATAGATTCTCGAACCCAAGGATTCACAGTAGACATATCTGAGGGAATATATAGGTTGTCAAAATTGAACGTGTCAGAAATTAAAAATGGCTGTTCGACTGCCCACAGAGACTGCACATCGCGTTAGTATAGAAACAACAACAAAAATATTGACATTTTGACAAGTGAAGGGGGTGTCGTAAAATAACGCCAAATTTTTTAATTTTGGCCTTATTTTGCTTTGCTAAAGTGAAATTATGCCGACTTTTGGCGTTCGGCTTTATTTCTGATTGACAAAGTGATATAAGGTTGAATGTAAGGTGACTATAATAACGCCAAGCATATAAATTTAGGAATTCGGATTTATTTTTCTTTGGAAAAGGGAAGTAGGGCCGAATTCAAGAATAGTGCCATCATTTATTCATAAAATATAATAACAAAATATTAAACTGTACTTTTGAGGCCAGTTTTTCAGAGCAAGATTAAAGCTTAAATCGATTTAAAGCAACAAATTTGAAATTTTACTCGTATTTAACTCTGAAGTTCGCTGAAATTTGGACTACCTCACACTGCAAAACTGGGACCTAAGAAAGACAAGTGATGGAGTTTACCCTAATCAATGTTTTCTGATAACTGTAACATATAAGTGATGCTCTTTCATTATGTTGTGAACTTTGAAAGAAGACTTAATCGAGGTGTATTAAAAATAAATAATTTGGCAAATTCAGTGCTATAAGCTATATGAATGCTGTGAAGGGTATTGGGAAAAGGAAGCAAACTTCTTAGTCTAAGAGCTGACAGTAAATTTTGGATGTGCAAATGTAATCAAAAATTGAGTACAAGGGTTTGTAGGTGTATGCGTCGTTAAAATCGCGAAAATGGAGATTTTTACAATTTTGTTTAGAAGCATAATCACTTAAATTCATATATTTTAAATTTTCCCTAAAAGTTAGGATTTTTATCTTGACGATCCGATTAATAAAACTCACGATATAGGTAAGCTTTTTAAACGATCCTTATCGGTTTTCTTGGAGACTTTTGTTATTGATTTTTTTAGGCATAAAATCTTCAAAAAATAGTAGATAAGGATCACTTTAAAAGCTTATATATCTTGAGTCAAATAGTTTTATTTGTATAAATTGACGTGAATTCAAGAATATTCAATTATCAAGGAAAATGTGTATGAATTCAATTACAGTGAGGCAATGAAACCTTCATCAAACAACGTATATTTTCAATAAAGTGTTTCATTAGGCCAACGATTTTTGTGTTGAGTAAGTGAACACTCAGGTAAAGCAAGGAGTTGCATAGCCTTAGGAAAAGTTTTATATAGTACTCGAAAAACACTATAATATAGAATGACCCGAAATTTGACAATCAATCACACAGTCTCCACAGATTAATAATTATTTTATTTTATTTTATTTTATTTTATTTTATTTTATTTTATTTTATTTTATTTTATTTAATTTTATTTTAATTGAAATATCAAATTACATATATCTATACTAGTTAGGTTAGAAGGGGTGATGATACGGCAAGCCGCACCCTTTCACTCGGATCTCAATGGATCCATTGCGCTCCCCAAGATGTAAGGTAGGTATGAGAATGTATAGGAAAAGGAGTAAGGAGTAATGGGGTGCTTCCCTAAATCATCCCAAACTCTGTATAAAATTTAGGATGATTTTTAGTGGCAGGGTTGAGATGTCGCCCAGCTCTTCGAAATAGTATTCTTGGACGGCAGTTTTTCTGGTTTTACCTAGGCTGGGGCATTCACAAAGAAAGTGGCATGAGCCCTCTTCTGCCACCTCGTCCTGACACCCTCTACATAAGTCAGATGTGCTAATGCCCATTCTGCCCATGTGGGTTCCCTTTGAGTTGTGACCAGTAAGGATTCCAATTAGGAGGGACAACAATTGAGGCCTGCTTATCTTAAGTAAGTATTCTGTTTTTTTTTTTTCCTGGAGATATTCGGCCGTAGATACATAGAGACCCGACAAGTATCAATGGATGACCATCTGTCATTAGCGGTTTTAAAGAAACTTTGGTGAAGTCTATTCTTTTCTTGCTCAAGTGGCATTAGTATCGATGATTCAATTTCGCTTGGGTCAAAAGATGACCCGTTTTTGGACAATTCATCTGCTATTTCGCTTCCGTGTATATCACGGTGTCCTGGGACCTAGTTTAGGGTAACTGGGTCTGTGGCGCTGAGTAATCTTATGTTTATTTCTGCAATGGTCCACCAATTTTGACTTCATGATAATTGAGGAAATGGCTTTGATTGCCACCTGGCTATCTATGAAGATGTCGATATTTTTATCAACTATAATTCACATAAAGACTACACATGAAGTAAGATGTTTGGGGCTTTGCAAACTGCCAGCACTTCTGCTTGGAAGACACTGCACAAATTTGGAAGCTTTATGGATCTATTAATGGGTGGGCTATCTGAGTAAATTCCTGACCCTACCCATTGGCATCCAGAGGTTCTAGGTTTCTCTGGGCAATGCCACACAACTAACAAATTTTTCATTTTTTACTATGAATTTTAACAAATACTTGTCTTCTCTCCATGATTTGCCCTCCCCTGTCTCTGGACCCTGAAAAATGTATCTGAATATGTCTTTAATTTCGATATTCTTGGAAAATATGGCTATTTTCTTCACAGCTTTTTTATGGAGTTCATGGTTGATGGAGTTTCATTCCAGAGTTCCCTTGTTGGGATATCTACTAGAGTCACTGGGTTAAAATCTATGGATGGTTAGATGTAGTCTGTTTGTATGTTTATGTCAGTGAATTCCTTTATAGTTCTGTGCCCGTAGTAATCCCTTATCTACTAGTTCTAGGTTTCTTAATGCTAACTTATTTACACAAATCACCAATCTCTTAGCTGAACTAAATATTAGAACTCTATAAAATAACTTCTTCTCTTATATTTACAATTACATTACAGTGCACTACGTAAAAGTGGTGCAAACTAAATGGTTTTGTCGGAATCTTCTTAACTTTTAGAAAAAAAAAAAAATTATAAAATCAATGTGAATATACATTTCATTATCTGTAGAAGGCGATTTTTGTGATTAAAAAAAAATATTTTAAAATTTCATTTCTACAAAATATTTGTAAGTTTTTTATAGTTTTACCATTAGAGCCACGATATTATATAGAGATCAACCCTGTTGACTTCCGTAAACGACATTTAACGACAAAAAACATCCACTTACACAGTATCTAATGTTACTTGGTTTTGAATAAACAAATTACTAAGCTTTTTCTAATAACTTAATGTCCTTCTTTGTATATCTAATTGTAAGAAAAAACATCTTCAAAAGAAAGCGCGTTATCTTATGTAGAAACATTCTATACCCGTTCCCATTTTCTTTCCAAAATGCCAAGTACCACTTATGTTTTTCTATTTTCTATATTATGTTCGTGTAGATAATCAGCTTAGAAGCTTAATCAAATTAGCTTTATACTTATATGAGAATAAGGAAGAAGTATACTTACTATGTATATATGTAAGTTCACTCATATATAATTTTTCGTATGTAAGCATTTTTCATAACTCTAATTGCCATAATAAGACTCATTCTTATTTTGATAGAATGTGTCACAAACAAGGAACTCCTTTTTATCTGACATTTTCAATTATTATTTTTTACTATATAATGGCTATGGCAATAGGTACTTCCTTCTGAAGCATTCAACTCAAACAAAGAAGAGTTTCTTTCTTTGTTGCTTCCAATTATTATTCGTATCTAGAATTTTAAAATACATTCAAGGAAACATATAAGATATCCTATGTCAACAACAGGATTAATGTTGACAATATGTTTGTACCGATCTCAAAATCTACTTAAAATAAAAACTTTTGTCCTTGTTGAAACAAAAGTTCAGGAGCATCGTATTTCTTCCTGACGTATTTTCTAAAGTATCAAAATGGAAAATTATATTCCCACACGCTTGTTATTAAATAAATATGTAGGTGGTACTGGAGTATACTCTGGTACTCACGTGTAGGAAGGTATCTACTTATCATTGTTTTACAAATATTATTTTCGTTTTGACTTTTGAATTCCTCGTAATTCTTATCCGCGTTTTTTTCCACACACGCAATTTCTTTGAAGTTCTATATGTGATAAGCTGATAATATTTATATGATTGCGTTGGCTTTGGAAAACTGACAAAGGCTCGCTTATTAGCAAAAAAAAAAAAAGAATACAATTCGCACTGAACGAGATCCTTTGAAAGGATAAAAACTGCTTCATAAGAAACACACTATTAAGAGGACGAATATAACTATTCATTCGTGGCGTCCTGTTTTTGGAAATTTATTTTCTTTTTATCCTTTTTTATCTTTCGTGTCAGCGAAATACATTTTTTAGGATAATATGGCTGACATTAGGTCACCGATTAGAATGCCCGACGCCATCGCCATGGTGTTATGTAGTATTGTGTATTATAATATGTGTGCATAAGCTTGTATAGGTATGTTATAATATTTATTTTTCTATATGAAATAACAATTTCAATGTGTTTTGCTGCTAAACATGTTATCACCACACTGCCATATTTTTGCGCGATGCACAGTGGTATGTTTATCAATAGAAATAGGCATTAAAGTGTTTTTCAACATTGATACTCGAAAATTGTAAGGTTATACGCGTCAGGTTGATACAGCCCTATCTGTCAAATTTGTTTGTAAAGAGTTTTCCAATAAGAGGTGTTATTTTGAATAGCCCGCTATTTCGGTAGTTGTCACTTTTGAAGCTGTCATTTTTTGACATTTGACAAGTAGAAACTACACCATTAATAAAAATGGAACGATACACGCTTCAACAACGCATTGAAATTATTAAAATTCACTATAAAAATGGTGAAAATTTGGCAGAGACGGTTCGTAAAACTAAAACATTTTTGGGTCGTCGTGAAGCACCTTGTCGGACCGCAATACAGAAATTGGTGGACAAATTCGAGCTGTTGGGACAAGTTAGTGATGTGAAGAATTAAACCCGTGCACGTCGCTCAAAAACAACTGAGAATATTGCTGTTGTAGCCCAAAGTGTTGAAGAAAACCCAGGTTTGTCCATTCCTCGTCGTTCTTTGGAATGAGGCATTCCACAAACGTCATTACACCGTATTTTGCATAAAGACTTGGGTCTTAAGGCTTATAAAGTTCAGTTAACACAAGAACTCAAGCCGGCTGATCATCAACAACGTCGTGTCTTTGCTGATTGGGTCCTTGAAATGCATGAAAATGATCCGGAATTTCATCGAAAAATCATCTTGACTGATGAGGCCCATTTCCACCTCGGAGGCTACGTCAACAAGCAAAACTGTCGCATCTGGGGCTCGGAAAACCCAAGAGTTATTGTTGAAAAGCCTCTCCATCCTCAACGCGTTACTGTCTGGTTCGGTTTATGGTCCGGCGTGGTCATTGGACCTTACTTTTTCGAAAATGAGGCTGGAGCAACAGTTACGGTCAATGGATTGCGCTATCGAGAGATGATTAGTGATTTTTATGGCCGGAGTTGGATGGTATTGATCTGGACAACGTTTACTTTCAACAAGACGGCGCTACGTTCCACACAAGCAATGAAACCATCGATCTTTTACTGGAAAAGTTTCCGGACCGTGTTATCTCTCGAAGAGGTGATCACAATTGGCCACAGAGATCTTGTGATTTAACACCTTGCGATTTCTTCCTTTGGGACCACGTGAAAGATAAGGTCTACGCCAACAGCGCAGCGTCGATTCAAGACCTCAAAGATGGAATTCATGAGGCTATCGAGGGCATAGGGCAGCCACTTTGCGATTTGGTTATGGAAAATTTCATGAAAAGGATATGGTCCTGTAAGCGTGGTCGTGGCGGCCATTTGGCTGATGTTGTGTTGTTAACGGCATACCTTCCTCTTTATAATGAAATAAACATCCTATCATTTATCTCAAAAAATGCCATTTTCCTTTGAATATCAAAATAACACCTCTTATTGGAAAACGCTTTACAATTTTTTTGGCTCTTGAAAAATTCTTGACAAAAACTTTTAAATTAGGTGTGTTCGCGTACTAGTCCGAAAATACCCATTTTTACCATTTTTAGTCCAACTTAATTTTTTTTATATGCACTTTGAAAGAACTTCGGACTAAAACTGGCAGGTTTGGAAAGTAAACGAACAGAATTATTATTGACAAAAATTGTCAAATAAGTTATGGGTCAGAAATTTGACATTTTTTGTCAACATGTGTCACTTTAGAAATCTTCATTTGCCACACTTGTCACTTATTTTTTTGAAACAGGGCGTAGCGTACTATCACTTCCATAACGAATTCTTGAGGCCAACTTAATACTTGATTTTATTAAACGCTGGAATATGAAATTTTCTTGATGCCCTTAACATCTTTTTTGTAGAACATAGTTGTTTGTCTCCATTTAGAATATGAAAATTGAATAAAAAAAATTTCGAGGTCACAATCAAAACTATAATACTTCGATGATCAAGAGGTCCAAAAAAGTGTGTTTCGTCATGCTGTCCGTCAGTCGGTCTGTGCGTCCACTATAATTTGAGCTAGAGGCCAAATCCAGTACAGAGAACTTGTATGTGATTCAATAGATGGGAAATTCGAATTTTCGTTTTAGCTAATCTAGAACGAGTAGCTGTAATACAACAGTTTTGAATTTTTAATTTTTTTTTTGAAAATGGCTTTAACGATTTTGAATAAACTTCGAAGCTGTTGTGACCAAATTGATTGTAAGAAAACATAATATGGAAATAGGCATTTCAATTTGTTGGCTCTTTTAATATCTTCTTGTTAATGATATCATAACACCAAGCATCTTAAATGTGTAGTTTCACCGTTGTGAATATTTTTTTTTTTTAATGAGATGACTGTTTTCCGAAAAATATAACATACAATAAGCTTTGGTACCTATTTTTTTTTTGAAAATATTTAACACACAAACATAAAGTTCTCAATCCAAATTCAGGTAGGGCGGAATTTTTTCGAAACGCAAGTTTTATTTTCCTGTACTTTTTTAAGAGTTTAAGTTGTAAACGTTTTCATCTTAAAACAAATGAGTATATTCCAGGTTAGAGTGAGTGAATTAATTTCAAATATTGAACAAACTTACTTGAAATTATGTATAAATGTTTGTCTGTGCATATTTAGTTCATAGATACAATTTTTTGTTTGACACTCGCAAAATTGCACACTTCTTTTCAATCTTACTAAACGAACCCATTTGATAAGCAAGACGAAAACAATACCAGCAAAGAAAATTTGCAGTCATTCATTATGCACGTAAATTTTCAGGATTATCATAACGTCACAAAATACTTTATTCTTATATATTTACATATATACATAGGAAGATACTTCAAATTCCCTACAGGGTGTTTCCAACTTAAATGTTAATTAATTTTCTGGGAAATTATTCTAAGATATTTTCCTAGAAAAGAATCTTATAGGCTTATGGGATCTATTTTAGTCTGCTTAGCCGTTTGCGTACAAGTCCTCTCAGTGCTTCCCTTAATTGTGGCTTTTTCTATACTAAAATCAATTAATTTCTACTTCTATTCGTTGGAAAGGAACAAATTCCTAGACAATATATTTTGTGTAAAATGTACAAAGAGTTTATCCTATGACAAGGGCTGTCCTAAATTTTAAGCTGAACAATTATTATTCTCTCCGACTAAACATTCAAAACTAAATGTTTCTTTGGAGATATCTACCGCCATCCAACCGCTTAACAACAACAACTGAATTAAAAGATGAAGTGAGTACGGTTCTAAGCTATCCATGGACCTTGGGCGGTTGAATAGCGCTAGATCTCTCCAAAACACACAACTGATGGTATCTTTTTCCTAAGGAATTTAAATTTTAGTCGAAAACACCCTGTATAACCGCGAGGTTGATTTCACCACTCAAAAACAGAATACCAATAAGTGGAGACAAACAATGATCTGAGATGATGCAAATTCGGACATCCTATAGTCGGCAAGAGGCATGTGTTCGCTAGAATTTCAGCCATTTGTAATTTGCAACTTCCACGTCATTGAAAATCATGTGTAATACTTTGCCTGTTAACTACTATAGTCTACACCTGCAACGCCTATATTGTGCTTCTCAGTTGTCCATCTGTCCATGGATAAGGATATATATGTACCTACCTCTACCTTACACAGGAACTTGGTACCTCATGCATCAATGGTTAATTCGTTTATTCTGTGGGGCAGCAGTAGTGTTCATTTGCATAAAGTGCAACAGTGACCCCTATCACCTCGGATGTTCATTGCCCGAATTAGGTTGTACGAGGAAGAACTGCGCGGGTAAGGCGATGGTGGATGGGTAACACGGAATTGTTTTTTTCCACATTGACTGCTAAAATGTATATATACAGCCTAAGGTATATTATCTTGGATCTATCTAAAAGCATTGTAAACACGATTAATGCATTTTGGCCTTTTGTAGAGAGCCTGGGTAGCGAAATGCATCTGAATACGAGTAAGTATAATCTATGCTTACATATAGGTATGTGGGTATGCTGTGTGTAAAAAGAGAAGCGTATATGCCTTGAATATGGCTGAGGAACAAAGATAAAACCGCGCCGAAGGCAAGAATTGTAACAATTGTGGCAATGGCAGCGTTTTATATGATATGCTCAAAAGATGTGCAAAAGCATTTGGTACCCGATTCAATGACAAACAAAAACATACCTACATAGATGTGAATAGAAGAAAAAAGAATGCAAAGTCATGTCATGTTTTTTTTTTAAATTCGTGCATATGTACCTTTTTGAACAGTTTCTATACTTCCTCCTTGAGGCTTGAACAAGAATTCTTACTTTCTTGGGCAGATGTTTAAGAACTTGATTTTTGCATTATTGTAAAATTCAAGATGATTTTTCTAACAGGTATATGAATTGGTCTTGATATTAAGTAGAGCATGACGTATTTTGTATTTGCAACTTTGTGGCTTAGGTATATGAATACCTATAGATGGTGGATAGGGTCATGTCTGTTGTTTTGGTTTGTAAGATAGATAAACCTATATGCACCTATATTTTGCTATTAACCAGTCCCGTGCAGCAAGTTTTTGACCATTGAGAAATTAATAACAAAATTAAATTAAGTGGTAAAAGTTCAGAAGTGGTATTAACTAGGTTTGTGTGGAAGCTACCAAAAAATCCTCCATAAAGACAACCACCATCTAATTTGATTGAGTTTTGGCTCTAAGTATCGATGTCGAGGAAACTAATTTTCTGTCCTACAGAGATCATTCAAGTGTCATTTTGATCAGTTTAACTTCACTTTAAGTAGTGCCAAAAAAAAAAGAAAAGTACAGGGTCTGTCATTAAGCGCTTCCTTTCTCTAAATTTAAATGAATCGAAATGTGTGTAAAATATCATTGATATTTTTAATTCGTTTGAAAGGCCTTTCGATGCCATTATGCTTATAACATCGTTCAAACGTCCGCAGCGGCATCTCTGAAGGGTGGGTCGAATTCGAAATTTCCAATTTTCCATGACTTTGGCGCATAAAATCAGGCTGAATTTGACCGATGGCATGGGTTATGTTGGATTTGAGGGCCACTGTGGTTTGTGGCTTATTCGCATACACCTGCGACTTCAGAAAACCCCACAAATCTCGGTGGCCAGTCGACATCACCTCCGCATGGGATGACTATGACCATGCCCTTGAATCACTGGTGCAGAACTTCCAATGTGACGTGAGCTGTGTGGCACGTATAGCGCCATTCTGTTGAAACCACATTCGTTGGTGTCCATATCATCCGATTCAGGTCAAACGGAGGTTTAAATCATTGACCTAAAGCGCTCGTCATTGACATTGATGGCCTGGCCAACGTCGTTCTCAAAGAAATATGGACTGATGATGCCGCCAGCCCAAAATCCACACCAAACAGTGACTTTTTTGGCATGGGACGCTCTTGGATCTCATGTGGATTGGTATCGTTCCAAATTCGACAATTTTATTTGTTCACGTAGCCACTCATCCAGAAAATGGGCCTCATCGCTGAAAATGAACGTAAATGGGCAGAGCGCGCAGAACATTTCCCGAACAGAACACCCATTTTGATAAAAAACAGTTTTATCATTTGCACGTGTTGTTGAATTCTATATCCGTCCACGGTGATTTGGCAAAATTGACTGAATAAATGACAGCCAATTTGACAGATGTCAAATGATCAGCGACAATATTGGCGCTATCAACTGTCAAAGTTCGGAAGTGCCCATTAGAAAACCCTTTAAATCGACTTGAACCTTTACCAAATGCTACTATTAGTCCTGTAGCTATAGCCGAATTTCGAAAAATCAAAAATGGTGGCGGTTTTTTCAAGATGATGGTGTCTAACCCCATTTTGGATTTTGTAGGAGCGGAGCACATTTCCACCAAATTTCAGTATGTTAATATTTGTTTTCCGGGTCAGGGTTTTTTTTTGTCTAATTGCACTGGACTATACGAAAATAATTCTAATATACAAAAATATTTATATATAAAATTTATTTAATTTTAAAGAGTCGATTTTTCAATTATTAGCTAACTATTGTCAAGGGAACGAAAATATTTGCTGTATCAGAAGAATAAGTTCTACCTATCTGATAATCAAACTTGGGCGCCATTTAAAAAAAAATTTACTTTAACTTTGTAAATGAATAAAGAACAGTTTAACTCTGATTCATTATTTTTACCCATTTGCATTCCATATTCTGTCTACAATTTCGTTTCGTGTTTAAGTGATAATGACATATCAAGTGCGTCTGGAATTTTTACAATGCTTAATTTAAGGGAATGTTTGTTAGGGTGTCCCATATTTTGAAAATTTAAAAATAAATTTAAAAAAATGCCTCGAAGTTTCAAGTCACTATCTTTATACTAACCCGTGCCAGCTGAATTTTCAATTTTGCCAAACAAAATACACATAGATTTCATAGCATTTCACTTAAGATCTCGTTTAAATTGTAAAAGTTGATAGAAAATCTTAAAATTTGGTAAATATTTAAAGGACTATTATACAAAAGAATTATTTACAATTTTTAGAAAAAAATATAGACCCAGGTAAATAAAACAATAAATACATACAAGCAACGATATTTATTGCTTTTTTTTAACTCGGAATAGTATTTTTTTATTCTCCTTTCAGTCTTTAGGGTATAAGAAAATGTTGAAAATGTTTGCATTTTTACCCAAATTTTAAGTAAAGTACAATTAAAACTTGAGGAAAAATTACGTGTATTTTGTATGAAAAAATTGAAAATTTAGTCAGCACGGGTTAGTATTTAGATAAGGAGATATTTTTTTAAATTTATTTCAAACCCTTTGAGACCGAAAGCGCATTAAAGTTCGAAAATGGTCAAAATATGGGACACCCTAATGTATGTGTGTATGTATATAATAGAATACTACTCAGGGGAAGTAAGTTGAGAACGCTAATGGTATTGTCAACTTCACAATTAATAATTCTGTTTTTTTTGACACACCTGACCCTTTGCAGACAATGTATAATAAGTATAGAGTTATGACTAAGGAAAATGTGACCCATATCAAAATTATTCAAAAAACCACAAATTATGCATAAACCCTCTTATTAATGTCTGCTTTTTTCCGACGCAGTAAACACTATTGTCTTAAGTTTCTGACTACGTACTCTCCTTGCAATAAAATTCTTTAAATTTTAAGCTTACCATTATACATAAAAGCAAATTCACGCGACCAATCAGTGCATTTTATCTTATACATAATTTAAGGTATAGCACTCACATTTATCTCAAACTTATCCCGAAAATTTATGCGAATTACATTTAAATAATGAACTTCATCTTAGTTCAAGTTACATATCTCTGTTTTTATCTATGTGTATGGGTGTAAGTGTGTGTGTGTGTGCGGTGCGGGGGTCTTTTTTCGTATCGTTTCACCTATATGAAGCAATAATAGTGAGCTGCTTCATATAAGTACTAAGATTTTCCCATTTTCTTCACAGTTGTTGAAGATTTGATTTACATTTTATAAGAGAAAAAGAGGGAAAAAAGTTCATCTTCCTTCTGGTTTGACTTGGTTTTCTTATACTTTTTCATTTCATTTTTTTTTTTTGGAAAAATAACTTTCATCTTCGAAAAAAACATTCTTGCTTAAGTCCTTGAGCAATTTCATTTGCGAGGATATATATTATTATGCTCTTGGCAAGGCAGTGCGTTCTCGTAAAAAGTAAGAGTAGTGTTGTTTGTAAGATTCAAATTGGAATAGTGGGAAAAGTCTTAACAGAGGCAGCAGGCAGAGGGTGTACATAATCAAATCAAATTGAAACTCTAGCATTATCAAGCTTTTGAAAGTAAAAAAAAAAAAAAAAACGAGACAGAAAACAAAGAGAAAACTTTTCCAAAAAAAAATGGAAGAAAAATTAGTCAGCAAAATTTGGCAGATTGTGTTCGTTCTGTATGCGTATCGCTTACCTTATAGTCGTACAAATTTGTGTCAGTGATAAGTTTATCGAAAGGGTAGCAACTTTTTTTTTCTGCTTACATCTGAGCGTAAAAGACAGTCGAAATAAAAAAAAAAAAAAACACCGACCCGCATCAATTTCTTTTCGAAAGTAAACATCGTTTGTGACGGAAGAAATCTCTAAAATCGCTCCTTCTTCAGTTTCCAAATCGACAGGCAAAGAAACAAAAAAAAAGAAGCAACACAAAAAAAAAACAGAAAGAAAACTCGACAGTATCTTTTGTTCAAACAAAAGAAAAGAACCGAGAACTGACTACCTCTACCTCTTGCAACTTTCTTGGAAACTCTGCAACTAAGTTTGATTTTTTTTTTTTTTTTTTCACAGGACGATGAATTATGGGGCGTGCGATTCGATAATAATTTTGATGAATTTACACGCAGCAGTGCGGCTTGAGTGAATTTTGTTGTTTATCAAAACTTTTCTCTTTAGGGATTCATCAAGGATGAGCTGAAATGCTGTTTTTTTATTTCGTTTTTAAATATTACAACAAAAAAGGAAAATCTTCAGTTTTGTCTTCTTTTTATTTTTATGCGAGTTAATCCAAATTCAATAAATATAAAGAATAAGGAAATTCTTTGTTTTTGTTTGTATAGAAATTTACAATGTACCTACCTACCATTACACAGGGGATAAAGGTAAGGCAAATGATAAATTTATCAACTTTAGACCGAAATGTTTAAGGGATTTGTATAGGTAGAAGTATATTTTTTGTTATTTTATGAATATGTCCAGTTAGTAGGAAGGTGTCACCTATAATAAAATGTTTAAGGAAGAATTTTTGAATAAAATCAATAATTTGTTGATGAAAAATATGTAGATATAATTTATATTCGGTTACATTTATGAATATTATTGCGTTGCACTACGATATCCCGCAAATCAATATCTCGAATAATGAAATCTCGATTTTTTAAAAATCTCGGAAATCGAAATCTTGCAAATTAACAATCCCGTTTTTCATAATATCGCAATAACAAAATGGTGCTTTTAGCAATTTCGCATTTCCATTTCGCACCAAAAAATAACTTGTAAATATATCAACCGAAATTTCGCACATAAAATCTATTATATCGTTCAAGGAATCAATTGAGATAGGTGCCTTCCTGATGAGTAAGGGGAGTTGCATGAGCGGGACTGAGGACTCAAGCTGGAGTTAAAATCCTTTGAACACCTGAACCGGGCCACCCAGCCAATTTTGTCCAAGAATACTACTTACCTACGTTCCTGCCTGGCTCTTGAAAGTGCAATAAATTCAAAAATTAAGCTTTGAACTTTATTGCATTTGACTCGTTGGCTGGTTTTGTAATATGTATTTGCGAAATTGAAATAGGTAAATTTTGTAATTGCGAGATTATGTAACTCGGGTTTTTTTATTTGCGAGAATATGAAAAGCGAGATTTTGTAATTGCGAAATTTGGTAATGCGAGATTTCGAATGCCAGATTTTTATTTACGATATTTTACATAGCCAACCTTATTGGTTGCTACAGATGCAACTGAAAATGCTGAAATTTGTTCGACAACCTACTAAATAATTTTTAAGTTTGACAGTTTGATGTTGCTTTAATATCAGGGCTGCAATAACCTTACATTTTTCGAGTGTTCCTATTGGAAGACACTTTAAGAATCTTGGAATTTTGAAACAAATTCGCATTTTCCTGGAAATTGGTGTAGGCTTAGACCTTTATTTTGTCATCAAGAAAAGTGCCTATAAATCCGAGTGTCGGAAAAGATATGCTCATGATCTCATTTGTGTGGAAAAGTTTTTTTTTTTATTTTAGCGGTCACAGTTAGGTATATGCGAAGAGCCTATATTTTTTACTGTTTGCTAATTTTTTTGAAATCCTAAGATCTCGTTAATTATCGGTGACATATGAAAAAGTAGAAATTTTCTACGAAAATATATTTCGTAGAAAATTTTATAATTTCCAAACTGTGAGGAAGATATTTCTTTTTCATGTCACTAATACTTAAGGAGTAAAATATGAAAATCAAAAAGGTTTCACTTTTGACCAAATTTGAAAAGTGATGATATTATTTGAATTATCGCTCTTAAGAAAAAAAGCTTGAACGCAATTTTGTCTAGAGACATTATTATCTACAGCTTATGGGAAAAAAGTATTCATTTTTTTTTTTGAAAATTTTACAATCTACAAACATAACATGAACTACTTTTCGATTACTTTTACCGTTTAAAAGTAATACCTATGTGAAAAATCTATATTTTTGACAAAACACTTCTTGAAAGAAAAAGTTGATGATATACACCCTGTTTTTATTAGAACCTTACTTCCACTGATTTTGACTTATGTAACATTTCTGTTTAACACTGTACTATAACTACTGGCATATTTTCCCTATAAATTGGAATCAAGCCAAGATAGTCCCTGGTATAAAAAACTTCGAATGGCAAGGATTTTCGTCCAATTTGTATTCTAGCTTTTCTTTCGAAGATCTTGGAGAGAATAATGCAAAGGCAAATCAATACATTTCAAAGCAGATCCAATGTTCTTACACCTTTTAAGTCCGGCTTTCGCCCAAAACAGCACTAATTAAAGTGACTGCAGATCTAAGGTAAGCAGTTGACCAAGACAAAGTGTGTTTGTTGGTTCTGTTGGATTTTCCGCAACCTTTCGATGCATTTGCCCATTCGATCCCTTTAGTAAGCTACTCCATCAACTTAATTTTTCATCTTCTGTAGTTAAATTGGGACTTTCATATATTTGAGTGAGAGAAAACAGACACAGTATGTTTATCTAATACCCTTTCTTCGTTTTTGTCAGTCGTGCGAAAGGTGTTCCACAAGGATCAATTTCAGGGTCAGTTCTATTTTTACTCTAGATCAATGAGTTTGCTTCCATATTAAAATACTTACTTAAACTGATGTACCTACGCAGATAATGTGCAACTTTATTTGAGTAGTCCACTCGGTCTTATCGAAAACTGGGTCCATAACATAAATCACAATCTTCAAAGTAATCATATTTGGTCAGAACAAAATGGCATTTTCTTAAGCCCCTCGAAAACTAAAACTTTTATATAGTTATTTATAGAAAGCCCCTAGATCCCTCTTATTTCCCCCGTTTAGTGCTTAATAATGCCACTATTGATTTTGTGGAATCAGTTAAAAAATTTTTAGTCATTTTCAACAGGTCTTTAACTTGGGAAAATCACATTAATTCGACTGTTGGTAGAATATAGGGAGCCATTAGATTTCTTCTAGATTCTCAATACTTATTAACTCCGATTGAAATTCAAAAGATTTCGGCAAAAACTCTTAGTGTTCCTCTTTCTTATATAAATATATGGTTGTGAAATTTATTGTAATTGTGATGCTGAGAGTCGAAGAAAACTTATAGTTGCCTTCAACAACGCAATAAGATAAATTTATGGTCTTAAAAGATATGACAACATCACAGGCTTTGCTGAAAGATTATACAACATGCAATTTAAATATTTTCTACAGTTCCGGTCACTTCTTCTTTTCTTCAGCATAAAACAGACACATCAACCTTATAGATAACAATTTCCCGCATCAAATAGATTAAACACGCTTATAAGGTCCCACGACATAGCTGGCTAACATCCGAGCGACAATTTTTCGTAAGCTCCATTCGCCTATGGAACTCTTTGCCACGTGATATAAAAAGTACCTACTGAAAATGTTAAAATATTTCAAAACAAACTTAAACTTCATTTTTATTTTGCTGTAAATGTGAGATTTTACTTTTTAATAATTTAAAGTAATCAATCTTTAAATTATAAATTCATTAATGTTATTGTTGGCTAATCAGTTTTTCTTAGTTAATTAATTATTTATTTTTATTTTTTATTCTTAAATTTTTACTTTTTAAAGCTATCACTCTTGAAAAAGATATTGTATCTTATCAATGAATTAAAAAAACTAAACTAAACTTGACGAAACCTTAATGACGAAATAAAGGTTTTCAGCAAGATGCAAATTTGTCCTAAACTGGTTTCTGAACTAGATGCCTGATTTCGGAATCGAACCAAAACCTCTATCGAGATTGCCCGATGCCCTTATCACTACGCGAAGGGGTGTACAACTTCTTTTAATGAACGTAAGAAAATAAATAAAGTCCATTATGTTTAAAAATGTGTTTGGTCTAATGAAACTTCTTTACAAAATTCAAATTGTTTCGGGAACACAGGATCCACTGATGATGATGCATCGCAAGCAAAAAGTCAAAACAAAGCAAAATTGATTGGTTAACACACAAATTCGTAAATAAATCATTTTTCGCAATCGAAGAATTATTTCAAATATTACGCACTTTTCGTGTGTGTGTGTGGCTTTGAAACTTTCGCAAGATTCCCAAACTTTGATTCAGGCATATACGCTAAGATTACCTATACTCAAATTTTGCCAAGAATATTCGTGTTGGTGTTGTTAAACTTTTATTTGAGAGGCAGAATAAGTTTTCCTTGAATTTTCCCCACCAACAATAGTTAATTTTTTCTTTCTTCGATTAGCAATTCCAACTAATTTATTAAGATCTACGTGCTGCATGTCCTACCGCTGCTGGCTGCCCCTGTGCCACCCTGAGAAGAGTCTCTTTCTCTGAGCGCAATATGCTAAGAGGCAAGACTTTCCACAACGGCGGTAGTGTCGGTGGGCTTTGGCAATAATTATTTCATTTGTTTGCAACTTAATTTTTCTTTTGATGGTATTGTTGCTTCACTTCTTCATCTTGTTTCTTATTGCTGTTGTTTCTTCTTGTGTCTTTCTAATTCTAGTTTTGTTGTTTTATTGAATTTGCTATCATTTCACTTTCCTTTGGTAAATTTATTGCCACATTTTTGTGGCACTATACCCAAGGAACTGGCTTACCTAAGCAATAATAATAAATTATCTCGCTGATGCTTAGAATAGGTTTTCTGATAAGGGGCGGTCGGGCTGATGATGAAGACGACGACGACGATGATGATGAGAGTATTTGGGGAGGTGGGGCCTGTGTGAATGGAGAAAAGCAAAATATTCACTTGTCAATTGTTTCCCAAGAATTGAATTTATCGACTTTGTCGTGAGGCAAATGCGTAAAAGTGTTCTACTATACCTACATATATCGGGGATATGCCAAAAGGATGCTGGGTCAGGCTTTCTTCTCTATACAACATCTCCGGCCCATCTCTCCTGTCAAAGGGAAAATTGGAATAACTTACGTCGGCAGTATATCAAGATACAAGACAACTAATAGCTAAATGTTGTGTTTTTTTTTTTGTTGCATTTTGTTGTTATGTGATGGTGAAGACCATAAAGGCTGAAGAATAAAATAGACATACAAATATAGACGTACAATACAGGTGCTTATGTTATCTTTAATACTCTTTCTCTATTTATGTATAGATATGGCATGTATGTTGGTATTTTGTATTTTGTATTTTGTGATAAATGTGTTATTTGCTTATCTTAGAATGACCACTTTCTCAATTGAAGCGAATCTTAATGGAACGATTATTCGATTTGACAATTTGTCTGGGAAATTTATCAGAATAATCGTAGAATTAATTAAGCCAGCCAGCCAGCCAGAGCCAGAGTGAGAGTGAGATTGAGTATTGAGAGCCAGAGACGGGGTAGATAATTTAGTGTTTGCTTGTTTGTAAGTGTTTGCACAAAATATTTCATTCTCAGTATGTATGTAGCTATATAGTGGGGGAAAATTAAGATTTGTGTGAATGGGTTCAGTATAGTTTGAGGTGTTAAAATAATTGACACTTGGAAATTTATAATATTTCATTCAGTGTGAAATTAATTCAAATAAATTCTGGGGTGAATTTACAATAAAACAGGATTAAAATAAAGTTTTATCAATTTGAATGAAATGATATTTATATTTAATACAGGATATGTGATAGTTACAAAACTTACTTGGGCAATTTAGAGAAAAAATCGCGGTGCTATCAGAGGGGAGAATCTGCAAGGTCAATGCTTGACGTTAAGTATAATCGGGTCCGGCACAGGTTTGAAAGATAAAGGGACGAGCTCGTTGGGCCGTACTTCTTCCGTGATGATCAAGACCGGCACGTTACTGTGAATGGAGATCGCTACCGTTCAATGATAACCGAATATTTTTGGCCATAATTGGATGATATGGACTTGGTGGATATGTGATTCCAACAGGACGCCGCCACAAGCCACACAGCGAATGTCACAATCAATTTATTGGAAACCAAGTTTGGAGAACGTGTTATCTCACGAAATGGTCCAGTCGCTTGGTCGCCTCGGTCGTGCGATTTGACGCCGTTAGACTATTTCCTGTGGGACTACGTCAAGTCTATGGTCTATGCCAACAAGCCAGCGACGATTAATGAACTTCGTACGAATATCGAACGTGAAATTGCAGCAGTATCGGCCGATTTATGCTTGAAAACCGACGAAAATTGGGTTCAGCGTCTGGACTTCTGCAAGCGTGCCCGTGGTGACCATGCAAAAGAAATCGAGTTCCATACATAATGGCATTAAACGTAATTTCACAGGAATAAAGAGTTTCATTGATATCCAAAACAGTTTTTGTTTTATTTAAAAAGAACTTTTGTACCGCTCTTATTGAAAAACCCGATATAATAAAGGGTCCGCCATCTAACGTTTTTTTTTTTCAACTAGTGCTTATTTCGTGAATGGTAACACTTAGCTCATGTCTGATTTGACAGATAATTAGTTTTATCCTTCCGCTGAACGAATATAGTTGTGTATACGCTTCGCTAAGTGGGCCTGCGATCGACTTAGAGCAGATGCCGATTTTGCCAAAAAATCATCTTTTCAGATGAAGCTCATTTTGATCTTGCCGAGTAGTAAACAAGCAAAATTGTCGCATTTGGGGCACAGAAAACCCGCACGCATACATTGAAAAGCCAATACACCCAAAACGAGTCACTGTTTGGTGCGGATTTTGGTCCAGAGGCATAATTGGGCCATTTTTCGAAAATGAGCAAGGAGTGGCCGTTACAGTCAATGGCGATCGTTATCGGGCCATGTTGAACGAATTTTTGTTCACAAAAATTGAAGAGAAGGATATTGGCAACATTTGGTTTCAACAGGATGGCGCTACGTGCCACACAGCCGAAGCTACACTCGATGTTTTGCGCCATTTTTAAAAAAAAAAAGAAGTTATTTGGCGGACTCTTTATTACTTGTTCAAAATGTTCACGTCCATCTTCGTACTAAAAAATCTATTCTCCAATAACAAAAGAACGCCAATTAATTTTCATTAAATCCAATAAAATCAAATGTAAATAAAAGCAAAACACCTTTTGTTTTGTTAAAAAGGAGCAGGACCTAGACTATGTACATCCTCCACCACTCATCTACCTACTCTCATATATATATAGGGATCTACTAAAACTGGGGAAAATTAGCAGATAGGTAACATTATTACATTGGGAAGTTAATAGCTTGTAATTGGTGTTTTGAAAACTGGCACTAAACACGGGAATCACATGTAGTTAAGTCAATGTTGCAGTAGCCGGAGCAGAGCAGAGCAGAATAGAGGACGGGTATGGTAAGGATGGGCAGGGTACGGTTTACAGTGATGGCATTCCAGCGGCCTAGCAAAACGTTGGAATCATGTTTAATTAGACCTAAATAAATTAATTAAAAATGAATTTCGCACAAATAGGTACATGTTGGCACTTTGTATATTTTAGGCTGAAATTGCTGCAGTACCAGGCATACACATATATTCGTACATATATACACTCAAAGCACAAACACCATATCTGACAAACTAATCGCATTTAGGACTAGAGTATAACCTTATATGAGAAACCTGCGATGTGCAATGGAATTTGAAATTAACGTTTCTAAATAATAAACAGCCGAATAACTGCGTTGTAGGTACATATCGGTTTTGGGTGACACTGTCGGAACTCGGAATAAACCAACAAACTACATTCTATCTATATACGGAATGCGCAGTGTTGTGTTTATATGATGTGTGTATGTATGTATGTATATGTATAAGGACTTTTGTGTCGGAATCGTTTGAAAATTATATTTAACTGTTTTGTCGTTGTTTTGAATTAAGTAAGTTTCGCTGAACCACTAAAAAGGATCTAAAATTCTGCCACTTTTCAATGTTTTGGATTCGTTTTGCGAGAGCATATTTTATCATGCCCGGAATTAATCAATTATAAACGCCATTTATGAAAAGTTATGCATATGGACAAAAGTATTATGAGGATTAAAACAAATTGCAAAACAAATAGGAACATAACTTTCACGACTTTTGAGTTTTGAGACTAAATTATTCATCTGGGAGCATTTTGGGAGCAAACAGGAATATAATTTACGATTCTGAATTGTAACTTATATTCATCTGATTTTAAAAGAGCATAATATTTATGCCACCTGTTAAAAACAAAGTTTAATTTAAGGTAGTATTACGGGGCTACACAAAAATTATCAATATAGTATAGGTATGGCACTGATGTGTTGCACATATCCATATCCATGGAACTTACAGTTCAAAGTGAAATAAAATGCACGACTGGATCGCACGAACTTGTTCTTGTGGCTGGAATGGTTTGGAATCAAAAATTTTATATCACACATTTACACGAAGGTATGTTATCTTAAAATAATCTTAAAATATTTGAAAAATTCGTTTTGTAGGGTGAAATGGGGTAAAATGAAAAATACGTATCCGATTTTAAAAATCTACCTGCATTCAAAAGATAATTCTTAGGAAATAGTTGCAAGGATATTGTTTTTAAATTTTTCTATCTTTAGGGTGAAATGGGGTAAAAATAAAAAAACGTCCCATTTTAGAAATTCTTTTGGTGTTTGAAAGGTCATTTTTTATTGGATGGCTTAAGGGTTATTTTCCAAAAAATTTGTACTTATAAGGTGAAATGGGGTAAAAATTAAATGTTATATTCGATTTCAAAAATTCTTTTTGTATATCAAATATAAAAAGGCGTTTTTTTAGGCGATGGCTTTAGTAATTTTTTTTTTCAAAATTTATAGTGTGAAGTTGGATACAAACAAAAAAAAAAGGGATATCCGATTTTAAAAATTCTGTTTGTGCTGGAAAGATTATTTTTAAAAATTTGATATTTATAGAGTGAAATGGGATAAAATGAAAAAAGTGGTTTTTGATTAAAAAAATTCTTTCTGTGTTGGGAACTTAGATTATCATATAATCGAAACCGGGCGGGTCAACTAGTTATTAATAATTGAAGCGTTTAGAAGAATATGATCTTAAGCAATATTTACGACCATTCAATTACCATTTAAACGATTTTCGATCATGGTTGAACGATGCAAAGTTTTGATTCTTCTTAATGTACTAAAGGTCCTTTCAATAAAACTGGTGGTATACAAGGTAGCCCTATATAGAGCACTATTTGTAGAGCAAGTTTTGTTGTAGGGGAACAAATTTCTGCTCCTCATAATATTCTCCTCCCATAATTCTAGTTGTTGAAGATCTTCAGCTGACTTATTTTTTCAAAGATTTGATCAAAATTCAGTTTATCCAATAAAACTTTGTAAAGCGTAGAACTGGAAAGACAATTTTTGATTTTTCTTTGAATTCGTTTATGTTTATTTTCCACATACGTACATATTCGGCACCCGGAGGTAGGGGCAAGGGAGGGCACTTGCCCCCCTGGCTTTGGACAATACTACACAACTATTTTTTTTTCATTTTGGTGACAATTTTATAAAATATAAATATATTTTATAGATATTAAATTCCCAACTTTATATTCAAACCATCAGTGCCGAACTTATATATTAAATTATTTCAACCATATGTGACCATAAATGACCACCCCAAGCCAGCTTTTAGCTCTTTTCCACACACTGTTCTCATTATTTCTAAGGCATCTCCAGTTGAATGAGTTTTTATTATTTTTATTTTTTTTTTTTTTTGTTTGTTCTCTTCAAGCCTCATTACAACAATATTTCAAAGATTAACACTCCTCTTGGCTGTAATCCCTTACTCCATCAGAACCACGACCAGACATAATCCCAATGCCAATCCCACTCACATAGTGGCCCAGTTTTGTTCTTTTCGGAAGCAAACTGTTACATTTATAAAAGTTCAAACAATCCTTATGGTTTTTTTTTTTTTGTTGTTTCTACTTTTTTTGTATTTTTTTTCTCTCAGCAGCAACACAACCGTAGTGAAAACCAAAAACTGAGGCCCAAAACGAACAAAAGAATCGATTTATCCGTTGGACAAACTTTACTATTATAATACAACAGCGAACAGCCCTGCATTTTGCCATTTTGAAGAGATGAAACGCTCTCAGAGGATCTGCAACGGCACCTACTCTATAACACTCTGACTCGCTGGCTCTATACAAAAACAAAATCATTGGAAAATCGCTGGTCATTAACGGATCGAAATAAATTCGTTTTTCTTTTTGGATTCTTTGGCTTTTGTTCGTTGTAGTTGTAGTTGTATTTGTTTTTTTTTTTTTTTTTTTTCTTGTGTAAGAGAGAAAGCCCCTAGACCGCATAAATATGTTTCACGCTTAAATGTTTCCGATATTGAAAGATTTTTGTGTTTATATTGTCGGTCAGGGTTTGTTGGTGGAGAGAGGAGAGCCCCAGCCCCCAGTCCAGTGTTATAAAGAGTGATGTAGTGGGATTACAAGGGAACGTCTGATATGCACATTGAAAAACATAAAACATCAGAATTTCACGAGTTAAAATGAAATCCACCAGATGCATAAAGTTTAATCACGATTTCGAGTTCTATATCGAGAGTTAGCGGTGAGAGTGAATATGTAGGTGGACGAGGAGGGATAAACTTAAAATCGGCTCAATATACCTAGCTATGCCTATATGTACCTATACTGATGTGGAGTCAGTCGAAATCATCTCCTTTCAAATGGTACAAAAAGTTATGGAAACATGTGTAGCTCGTTGATTTCGAATAATAATGAACATCAAGGAACACATAGTCCTGGTCCTTGGCCACTGAGTTGGGCATTTTATGTTGAATGGGGCTCTCCGTGTTAGTTGAAGTTGGTGCCTGGAAAATAGCTGCCATCACCACATCGCTTCCACCACTCGCCACCATTCCATTCCGCATGCAACACAAGTGGAACCTGCAATTTGAATTTGAATAGCAGAGGGTAGGTTATTGGCTATGTCTGGTCTATATTATAGGAAAATGTACATATATATATGCTCCTAAATAAAGAGCTATGGGCATTCGAATTCTGGTCTATAAATTGTTTCTGAATGTAAATTGAAATTTTACATTCAATGGACGAATATTTTGTCAGGCAGATTGCGGAAAAAAAATCTGTTTTGTGTGGGTTGGTGATGGTGTAATTGAAGAGATTATGCAGCAGAATAGAGCTTTTCATCATAAAATTTTTGACAGCAAATTCAAAATTATTATTATTAATCAAAAAATAAGAAATAGAAGACAAAATTGTATTGCAGTTGACATAGAGTGAGTGAAATATTTAGGAAAAATCATAGGTTTTCAACTTTTTCTCCCACGCGGCTTCTATTTCGAAAGTTAATTAACTGCGCCATTGACAATTTTAAAATTTTTCACATTATATTTCTGCCTTTTTCGATTTAAAAAGAATGTGGGATGGATTTATTTTTCATTTCACGACCATTATTACTAGGTTTTTGAATGGAATTTACTGTCCAGCGTGATCTGCAGTATTTTGTTTAGTTTATATCAAAGGGAAATAAGTGGACACGGCTCTACGCCCACTATAGTAACATGCCATAGAAAAGGTTACAATTGTAGCGTGATTACTGTCAGATTATAGGTGGGTAAGAATTACGCACATATAATGAAAGCGCAAAAACCTTTAAAACATTTAAATAAACAATAAAAACTATTCAAGGTACAATTACTATCAAAATTCGATGATAATCTCCCAAAGGTAACACAAAAATTCATACAAATTATTAATTTTGTAACATATTTTTCCAATTATCCATTATTTTCATTCAGGTACTACATTATTACCAACCAACTTTTATAGACAAGCTATTTGGGAGTTTATTAAAAACTAACAAAAAGGGAAGCCTTTATTTTAATTACTATCCTTAAGCTTAAATAATACCTGAAATAAAATGACATCAAAGGATCATTTAAATTTATTTATATAACTCGGGTAAGTACTAGCTTTACAGCATTGAAAAAGTGAACCTTTATATTGCGATAATTTTAATAGTCTTTGCTATCCTCGTACCTTATTTACCATTTCACAAAAAGGGAAGCGCATTTTAATGGTTTACTATGTTTATATCAATGCAAATAAGAATTGGAATTACGGAAATTGACATAAACGGTGCATTCAAAGGACATAGGGCATAGCCCTTAAGATATAAAATTTAAAAAAAAATCTCCTTTCCTTTAAAAAAATATCATTATTAGAGCCGATTTTTCAATCATTAGCTAAGCAGTCAGTTAATTATAAATTAAATATTTGATTTATCTGAAGAATAAGTACAGGTACCTTCTATGTTTTTTGCCCAACGTTGATACTTACCATGCGATCAACGAATGTTCAAAATTCATTTGCTCTCAACATCTGTCGTCAATGCTTTGATTGTTTACAAAAAAAAAGAAAACTGGAAATAACATACAAATCGCTCAATTTCGAAAATCAATATGTGAGGCACTATGCGAACAAAGAACTTCCATCGTACGGGTAGGTACAACGCCAATCTATTGCTCCTCATGTTCTCGAAGAATATAAAACAAGAGATCAAAATAACAGGAAAATCCGAAAACGCTGATCAAACTGTTATACAGAACTTTCCAAAACTATCGGGTGGAAACAGGCAGCAAAAAAAGCCAAAAAAGTTTCAACTTTTTGCCAAAAATGCGATGGAAACCCAAAATTTTGTCTGGAATGCTTCAATAAAACACACTAAATTTTATTTTTTATTTATTTTTTTAAATATATAATAAGAATCTAAAATGAATTTTTCTATAAAATCCTTTTCTTTGATTTAAGTTTTGAATTATTACTTTTTTTTTTATTCAAATAAAAATGCCTTATAACTTCTGCAATTTTGCCGATATCGAGTTATTTATTTCAATGGATCAAAGAGCGGACTTTTAACTACATGCCAACGGAGAAAAAATTACGTTTTCTCAGCAGGCCATCGAAAAAATTCGCTTCTAAGAACATATAGTATCTGACCCACCGGTGGGTCATGTGGCCTCCTGAGAAAAAATTTCCTGACCCACCGGTGGCAGTCAACGTGTTAGTAAATTTGTCTTTTATTGTCCGTTTCGAAATTTCCTAACAATTGTTAATAAATTAAATAAAAATTAATTTATTGATCAAAGTATATTTGTTTGACGTATAAATCGTTAATCAATTTCAATTTGATTTACCTTTTTTAAATACTTATTGCTTATATAGTCGCTGGTGTTGATTCGCTGAACTCAGGATTCGAAAGAGGGACTTTCATTCGTCAAATTTGGCCTTTTAGAGACGGCCAAATTTGACGAATGAAAAGCTATTTTGATAGAACTATTAACTGACTACATAATCATTGTTTCCACAAATCAGTGCATGAATGTAACATACGTATTGGATTGATGCTACATTTGGATGAAGTATTGCCGTGCTTCTTATTATAAAGACTGGAAAGATATCATAAACCACAAATATCTTTATTGCGAGGTTATTGACCGGACAAGTTCCTTAGCCATGTACCAGCTAACACGTGTGTTAATGAACGGATAGTGTTTTTATTAATAGGACTGATAGTGTATAATATAGGAAAAATAGATTTGTTCGTCGAACGAAATATAGGAAGAGATATTTGAAAAGCTTAAGTCCAATTTTCAGGGATCTAAGACCCTGAAAAACGCTACTATTTTAGAAAATGCAAACTGATTGATATCACCGAAATCATTGGTTTAGGAGGAAAAATTGTCGATTTACGAATGTCTGAAAAAACAAAATTATTTTGTTAATTTAATGTCCAGTAACTTTTGTTACGATTGATTGATTCGTCAACTTTCCATAATTACCCATATCGACACAATTATGGTGTTGCCTCGGAATCTTATAAAAATTTAACCCAATTGTGCAGCCGAATTTCCAGAGCTATAACTTTCCGACTTTAATATTGCATTTCTAATTTAAACACCTTTTTCATCATATAAGACCGATAACAATAAAATGCACTACTGGATCGCACGAAACCGCTCCTGTTTCTCAAGATAGGGGTTAAAAATTGCCTGATGTATATAAGGCCTTCCGAAGTTGTTCACAACAACTTGTGTAAGGCTTGCCAATAAAGGCCATATGCAAACTAAATTAATATGCCATCAAGTCTCGAGTTAAAACCCTTTTATTTTCAGATTTGTTTTACTTGAACCTTTATATAAACACTTACGGCAAGCTATTAGCAAATAGCTGTCATTAAAAGGCTCGGTTAAGGCCTTTTTATAACATCCAAAGCAAGCTATTAGCATTAGCTGTCTTAAAATACCCTGCTGAGCCAAGCT
This sequence comes from Leucozona laternaria, assembly GCA_932273885.2. NCBI lineage: Eukaryota > Metazoa > Arthropoda > Insecta > Diptera > Syrphidae > Leucozona > Leucozona laternaria. Next base: position 94,463,343 of record OW026368.1, read on the forward strand.
TATTGCATTTAATGACAAGCTATTTGCTATTATAACACTGTCAACAAAAGTCTTATAGCAGTTAAATAGCTTGCGTAATGTGCTGTTAACTGTTTCTATAGCAATCTGAAAAAAAGCTTGTATTAGAAACTTATACAAGTTAAATTGTTAGTTAAAAATGCAAACCATACCTAAAATCGTGTATTCAAAATGTTTGTATCGAAATCGTTTAACCCGTTTCCGAGATCAATTATTTTTTCAAAACGGTTGTATAGCTAGCAGGTACTGTTATTTTTAGACAAAAAAATCAACTTGCCTCTTGGGAATAACTAAAAACTTTAAATTCAAAACTTCAATAAAATCATTTCAGTTTTTGAGACATTAGGTCGGGACCGATTAACAGTCAGGCAAACATACAGACATGCAGATAGATAGGTAGAATTACTGGACCCACTTTTTTGTGTTCTCTAAAATCGTTTTGTCAGAAATCCTGACAGAGCATAGGTATAAGTATATATTTCTCAAAACCAATATTTCTTCCTTAAATGTAAACAGACAAAATACAAAAACAAATCCTACTTAAAGGACTCCTCTCCATCGGAAATAACAACGACTGCAGCAGACAATGAAATAAAAATCTAGTTATACGCATTATTGATTTATTTTAAAATTAACTTTATTTCCCATCAAAGAACTTTAGTTTGGTATAAGGTCCTTACGTTCTTCTTCTTTTTTTTTGCTGCTGTTGTTACGAATTCATTGTCATTCGGAATCGAAAATCCTACCCCCCTCCCCCAACCCAAGCCATTGTCTTGTACGGTTGAATTGAAGTCAATAAAACTTACTTCCCCATCATTTACCAACTTACTGCGTAAATTTAATCCCCTTTCGAATCTGGAAGAGCAGATAAAAGTCGACGTCGTGAGATCAAAATTGGCACCACTTTCGGAACAACATCGCACAGCAGCCAGCGGCTGAGCAAGACCAATATGACAACAACACCAAACATTTTTATAGAATGACGGCGAGGCGGCAAGAGCAATGGTGGATGAATCACATCAGAAGCCCAGCCCGGAGCGCCCATACAATAAACTCTTTGCTCGTGGTGGAAGAAAGAAAAAAGGATTTTCAATTTCGCGGGAAAATACAAAAATAATTTCCACTTAAAAAAGCAGCACGCAGCGAAGTTTTCTTAAGGGCGACGAGCATCCTTCACCCGAGCACACACAATGCGTATAGAGGGTTGTTGGCATTCTCTGGCACAAATCAGTTTGTGACATTTTATGTTTCGCACAGTTATACAGTAGAGTTCCGCTCATCTTGATACATCATCATGATACCAAAGCTTACAAAATTATTTAATAAGCCTTGCTACTTTAGTGTAGGTTCATATAAAATGGGAAGTGTTCCTAATATTGCAAAATTATAACAGTTATGACTTTTTTTTCGCCAGTGAAAGTAGAGACAAGATGAGAGAAATTCCAATTTTTAACGTTATAAAAGTTTTAAGCGATTAAAGGTAGGAACAAGCCGGGATAAATTCCAATCTATGATAGCTATAACAGTTTTTAGCGATTAAAAGTAGGGAGGAGCCGAGATATATTCCAATTTATGCAGTTATAACAGTTTTTCAATATTAAAAGTAGGGAGGAGACGAGTGAAATTCTAAATTATAACAGAAGTGATTCTAAAATTGAAAATTTATAACAATTATAACAGTTTTTCAGCATTAAAAGTAGGTTCAAGCCAAATGAAATTCCAGCATTTCTTGTAATTACAATGCTTTTACTCACAACATTTCAAAAAACTCAAAATTATTTTGTCATTGGGCGTAAGAGAGATTGTACTGTAACAAACAGAAACAGAGCTCGGCTGATATGATGGAGTAGAGCAGATACGAGTCTCGACAAATAATGGTGACTCTGGCTCTTAAAATGTTTCGCTAAAGCCAACATAAAGGGTTAATTAACGTGAAAATGATTTTAATTATAAAGAAAATAGGATTTTCTCGCGACAACGATCGCAGGAGTGGGTCGGGTAGCAGTAGTCTACTCCTTTGCACAAGAAGTAGCAAGGCGTCAAAGGATTGCTTAAAATGGGACCGACAACAACTGGTTTTCTTCGTTTGAATTGATTATCGTAATTACAGAACTTTGGAAAGCAAAAAAAAAAAATGCTTGCTGCTATGTCTAATGTCAACCAAAAGAGTTTCAACCCCCAAGAATGAATTAAAATTGTATAAGAACTAAATTGAAGATTTCATTTGACAAGGAAGAAATCAGTCGGTTCGGTAGTGTGCGGTTATCCTTTATTCAAAGAATCCCACCATGACAGGCAAGTTGTTTGTGATGTAGTTACTCTTCGACAGTCAGAATAAATAATGGACATCAAGGGGGGAGGCTTTGAATGCTGGCTCACTGGTATAGAAATTATTTGTGTACGATTCTCTCATTTAACTTATTTTTGAAATTACACGTTGTTGTTTATAGTTTGAGAAATAATTCTTTTGTCTTTTTGCATACCTTTCTGGAAAACTAATGCTTACAAAGAGTAAATTATTAAATACAAAGTCTCTACAGATATGTTTATACCAAATTTATAAAATCAAGTCCAAAATGTTGACCAATATGTTCAGAATGAATAAGAACTAATTTAAATAGTAGGTAGGTACCTTCTGCTTTGATTTTTATGATATTAATGCAAAATAGTCCAAATTTCAATGAAATTTGATCAGATTTGGTCTGAAAATCATTTTCTGTCTGTTCGTCGGTGCGTCTGTGCGTCTACTGTAATTTGAGCTGTTGAGCCGATTTGCTTCAAATTTGGTACGGAGCTTTTTTTGTGACCAAGAAAGGGTATAGCTGCCATACAACAATTTTGGCTAAAAAGATTTTGATTAAACTTCGTAACTTTTATAACTATATAGTGATTGGAAGAAAACCACATTTTAGGTTTTTGGCAAAGAAATCTCATAACGGAAATAGGCATAGGTACTTACCAGTTTCTTTTGTTGTTGAAAATATGGTTTCATTTTTGGCATTTTTTTTTTTTTTTTATATATATTTTGCGTGCACTCAAGGGGTTGTGACTACTCTAATGATGATAAAACACAGTACGAGCGTTTAGGAAAGTGGGAGAGGATTTGAAAGGAGATACCGATGCACATTAGTTTAAATGTTTGAACCTCGAAGTAGCAAGGAAAAATTGAACCGGGTAACGCATTCCACATTCTTGTAGTGTGACTAAAGAAAGAATCTCTGTACTTAACAGTACGTCCGAAGTTGAGCTCAAGGGTAAACTGATGCGCATTCCTAGAAGTACGAGTATTACGGTTGAATTGTTTTAGGGGAGGAATGCAACTGGCTATTTCACTAGAACAATGTTTATAAAAATAGCGATAAAATAGTGAAAGACATGAAACATTGCGGCGGTGTTCGAGAGTTTCAATTGCTTCCGTTATAGTTCTATCGCCTATCATTTTTAAAGCTCTCTTTTGAATTCTTTCTAATAGACTCAAGTGGGTTGTTGGAGCTACTGCCCAAATATGAGAATTGTATTCCATTTTTGGACGAATGAAGGCTTTATAGATTACAGCCAGATCAGAGGGGGAGAAAAATTTCTTGCATCGACAGAGAAAACCTAGACACTTAGCAGCGTTTTTGGCAACATCGAATATGTGATCATTCCACAAAAGGTGATCTGTGATGCACATGCCAAGAACTGAAAGTTTTTCAGTTTCCTCGATGCAAGTGTCGCTCATGGATAGCGGCATTGGGGGTGGGGTTCGCTTTAACGACAGAAGTCAGCATTGTGTTTTTGAAGCATTAAATTCTACGCGATTTTTATTTCCCCATTTCACAATGCTATCGAGATCAGAATTTAATGAGCTTATATCATACGTTGCCGTTGAAGTTCGACATCCGAAGGACAAGGGTGTGAATCTAGAAACGAATATGAAAAGCTGAGGGTACTGTCGTCAGCAAAACAGTTTAAAGGATAAGAAGTTTCAGACAAGAGATCATTAATGAATATTAGGAAGAGAGTCGGAGACAAAACGGAGCCCTGGGGCACACCAGCGTTTATTATATGAGTTTCATACTTGAAACCGTCCAATACAACTTGTATTGATCGGTCCGAAAGGTAATTTCTAGTCCAACGAAGAAGAGATTCATCCATACCAAATGCATGCATTTTCGATAAGAGAGCTTGATGCCAAACTCTATCAAATGCTTTTGAAATATCAAGTGCAATAATCTTACTTTCGCCAAAACGATGTAAAGATTTGTGCCACTGTTCGGTGAGATATACCATCAAATCACCAGTGGACTTATTGCTACGAAAGCCATATTGCCAGCTGGTGGTTAATCAGCGTTTCCTTGACCTTGGAAAGAAGGGAAATAAGTGCAATTGGACGATAGTTAGAGGGGGAAGAAGATTCGCCTTTTTTAGGGACAGGCTGGACAAATGCTGTTTTCCATCCACTCGGAAAGAGACCAGTAGAGTAGGACAGATGGAAAAGGTTCCGCAGTGGTTTTGCCAGCGTAGAAGAACACTTCTTCAGAACAATAGGATTGATACTATCCGGGCCAGCGGATTTGTGAATGTCAAGATCCTTCAATACTCTTGCAACTGTATAATGAAAACGTTTACGTTCTCAAGTACAGGAGGCGAGTCATATCATTTTCTGGCAGCGTCGAATTAACAGCAAACTGTGCTGCAACCAAATTGGCTTTATCTAGTGAGCTGACAAGAGGAGTGTCTTTGAAGACGAGCGTTGGAACCGAAGACGAAGTAGTATTTCGTATATTTTTTACAAATGACCAAAAATTTTTACTGCCTTTGGGACATTGCAGTAATTTTTGACTTAATTTTCGATCATGCAAAAATTTTGTTCGTCGAATATGACCGTTGCAGGTATTTCTAGCTTGCTTGAACTTATTCCGATTTTCCTCAGTGGGGTTGGCTTTGTATCCTTTTTGGCCTATATCTTTTCAAAGGTTTGACCAATTTTGATATAATTCTACAATCTAATGCCTCTAAATAGTTGAAACAATAGGTTTTGTTTTACAAAAATTTCCAAAAATTATATTTTCTTAAACACAAAAAATCCATTTGTATTTTACGTACTTTTTTTCTTTTTTTTAACATTTTCTCATTAAAGATAGGTATCATGATATTAGGTTTTAGGAGAGGTTTATCGCCGTTAACTGAGTGGAATTGTTGTTTTAAATATATTTTACATGGACATTATTTTTTAAGTGGGTAGACATGCACCAAAATCACACGGTATGTTTACATTTAAGCTGTTAACCACAAGTTCAAAAATGGTCGATATTTTTGACCTTGAATAAAACAATTTCGTAATGAAATTTTTAGACAACATTTCTTAACAAAATATTCATTTGGATTTTTTTCCACAGTGACGATGGGATATTGGGAATTAGGGTGGTAAATGATTTGTGTCAACAATTTTCAACATTTGCCCGTATCTTTCCAATCATTACCCAAATAAAACGTCTCAGCTTTTTATTATTTAAATAATATTTAAGAAACATAATTTCAGGACACACAATGTTTTAAAAAAATGCGTTTATTTATTCGAACAAAGCAATCAAACGCCCCTAATACAAAAATAAACACACCCATTCCAATGAGGCATTGTGAATACAATAACAATTATTATTGTTAATAGATATTGTCATTGTTATTGCATGCAGTTTTATCTATGATTGAATTTGTTTATTTGATATAAATTATAGAAAACTCAATAAATGTGATTTTAATGTAGTTCGCGACCTACGGCAACAATGGCGGCAGTAACCATCACCGCTGGACTTATATAGATATGCGAATTGATTGACGTCTATGATACGGTGATATGGCTCAGTTCAATACCTTTTTAATTAAACTCAAAATAGGATACAAGGTCCTGGAAATCAACTCCCCAGTCCCCATGCGCTGCCATAGAGCAATTAAAAATAGCCATTAATTATAATTCTCGCTAAACAAGAACTAATTTATTTGTGAATTTGTTAGTTTAAGCCATCGGCCATCGATGGATCAGATGCCATCGCCATCGCCATTGACATCGGTGGTGATGGTAAAAGTATGGACAAAATAGTGGTTATAATCAGCTGTCGAGTTGAAGGATCATGAAATTCAATTTTATTTTACCGTGAATATAAATTAATTTGACAAACAAATTTGTCAATTTATTGGCGCGGTCATTTGGATACGATAATCATTTTGTATTTAGGTATACTCTGGTATCTATACATACGAACGAGATATGAGTATATGTTCGAGTGCGTGTAAATTGTGGTTTTGTTGTTTGACATATAAAGCTATTTAGTGGGGATGTATGTGTACCTATACATTTTAAGGAATCAACGACGACGGTGGATGTCCCGATGGCCTTGACAACCAGTCCTTGAATGACTATACCAATGGAATTTTATCTATGGCCAAATTTATTGTGACTTAATTACGTTCAAGTCCGGTCCAAATCAGTAGAGCGTGTCCAGATAGGACACAAGGCCATAAAACTAAATCTTCTTATGTGCGTGCCCAGTTCAGTGACAAAATGTTTTGCTAGAGTATAACGCAACAACTGGTCGCTTGGAATTGCTCGTAAATTAAGTTGTTGGATTTGTAAAGGGTGATTTTTTAGCTGGTTTGGTTTTGGCAACACTGGTTTTGACAGCTGACGTATGTTTAGTACCTTGTGTCACTGTCAAACAGCTTCAATTTGGTTTGCAATTTAACCATGGATCGTCTTACAAATGAACAACGCTTGCAAATTATTGAATTTTACTATCAAAATTCGTGCTCGGTTCGAAATGTTCATCGCGCGCTGCTTGTGTTCAGCGATGAGGCTCATTTTTGGTTGAATGGGTACGTAAATAAGCAAAATTGCCGCATTTGGAGTGAAGATCAGCCAGAAGCATTGCAACAGCTACCAATGCATCCCGAAAAAGCCACTGTTTGGTGCGGTTTATGGGCCGGCGGCATTATTGGGCCATATTTCTTCAAAGATGATGCGAATCGCAGCGTTACTGTCAATGGTGAACGCTACCGAGCGATGATAACAAACTTTTTTTTGCCCGAAATGGAAGTTCTTGACTTGCATGATATGTGGTTTCAACAAGACGGTACCACATGCCACACAGCACGCGAAACAATGGCGCAATTGCGAGGCGAGTTTGGTGAACAGTTAATTTCACGTTTCGGGCCGGTCAATTGGCCGCCTAGATCGTGCGATTTGACACCATTAGATTATTTTTTGTGGGGGTATGTCAAAGCTAATGTCTATAGGGACAAGCCCGCTTCGATTGACGCACTGGAAGCCAACATCCATGCATTCATTCGTGAGATACCGGCCGATATGTGTGAAAGAGTATGCCAAAATTGGACTCAGCGGATGGGCTACCTGAGACGCAGCCGCGGTCAACATTTGCATGAAATTATCTTTAAACATTAAATTGCAAGGTTCAAACTATCGATTCAAATAAATATTTCATTCATTTTTTCGAATTTTTTGTGTTTTTTTTTTAAAAAAAGTTCTAAACCTCTTAAAAAATCACCCATTATAATGAACAAATACATACAATTGTGGTGGCGTGAAAGGGCCTAGCGAACCAGATGAATAACAATTTTCAACTCTCAACCATTTCTGTGTGCGTAATATAACTTGCCAGAATTGAGGGAACCTATAATTTGTTGCCGAATCAATCGAAAGGCTTACAGGGAGAATAATTTTAACATGGCAAGAGATGCATTCCACTTTCCAACAAGATAGGGCCAAAAGTTTACAATATAAAGTGGGTTAACATTCCCTAATTTTAGAAAGGAAGTGGGTCGTGAGTCCACATTACTTTTCGAAATGTTGGGTGTGTAAACATTTATCCCAGTGACGGTAGGGTAAACTTAAAACGTTGCGGCCTTACGCGTAATAGGTACGTTCTGGCATTTTACGTTGTGGCATTTTACGTGTAGCACGTAGTAGTTTTAAAAAGTTGAGGTGACTTTTTAAGAAAAAGCAAATTTAATCCTTCTCAAAATATTTTTTTTTTTTCAAAATATCTATTTGAATATTTAAAACAAGGTAATTTTAAATATCTTTCAAAAAAGTTGTGGACTTATGTTCCACTTCCATATTGCACCTAACTGTTTATTTAGAAAATTTTTGACTCATTGAAGCCTGCCTGGCGACTGTCTTTAAAGCCCAAATCCTTAATAACTGTTCATTTAAGAAAATAAATTAAATGATTAGAAATGAAAAAAATCGTCATAACAGTACGTTACCATTAAGTTAGTAAATGTGAGTAAAAATCACATATGGACTCCGGAGAATAAAGTTCAAAATGTCAGTCGTTCCGTTTCGCGCCAGTAAGTTCCTCTTTTTCCGACTCATATCAGCTATCCATCTCTGTTCTCCAACCCCCTGGTGCTTTGTCGATATAATTGGCGTGGTTAATGGAGATGGGGCCTGGTGGCTGGACACAGTAGGACATCATGGAGAAGAGAACACTGTCACATTCACCTTAATTTGTCGTTCCTCTCTCCAGAATCAACTTACACCACGAACTCTATGGAGTTTGAGAAAAAGTTTCGTAATGCACAAGCAAGAGTGTTTTATTTGAATTCCAAACCAAAAAAAAGGACTTTTTCTGAGCAGTGCATGCTCCTCGGGTTGCAATTGCAATTCAAATAACTCTCTATGAATATTTGGTATGCTTAAGAATTAGAGTGTGACTGATATACCCAACTCTGTAAACAAACAAAACCTCCCACTTCTATATTGACCATGAATACTAATTAATCTGGTAAAATAAATTCTCCATTAAATCTTACCTACACCAGACCACACGAAGGCGCTCGGTTCGAATCTTTCTGGCTATACGTATTGTACGTGTGTGCACTGCATTGGAAGATATAAGGATGAATGGGAGTCGGTTCATTTGTAAAGGGCATCAACGGGTGATTCTTCTGGCTACCATTAAGTTGGATGGATTAGATGAGATAGGAATTTCCATCTTAATATTCCGAGAGCTGATTCTGCACGAGTAATTCTTTGTTTGTTTTTTTTTTACTTTTTTTTTTGTGAGACGATAACCCATTGCCCCACGGCAAGGACGAGGAAATAATTACAAGGACGAGGATAAATCGAGAAAACGGATAGATCACTCTGTCTCTTTCTCACTCATTCTCTCGCTTTGGTTCTATAATATAACATGAAAAATGTGGAAGCAAACAGCCCCATAGAAATATGGGGTAATGGTGGTAATTAAGCACTCGAAATTTATGGCAGTGTGTTTGTCTGAGGGCATCATGAAAAATCAATTGATTTGTGAGTATTTCACTTAAAACCGGAGCCTCGAGGAAATTAAAGAACGAAAATAATTGGAGGATAGAAGGTTGGGCCGATATCCCATAGATCTTTCAATTGTTTAGAATTTATTTGTTGTTATAAAATATAGACCCCGAAAAATGAAAATGAGACTTTCACTTCGAAATTCTGACGAAAATGAATTTTTTTGAAGAGCTTAATTTTTATGTATAAAGCATTTCCTAAAAAGTTACCTTAATTTAGACCGGGACTTTTGATTTTTGTGGGTGAGAAAGGCAAAATTTTTTAATTGTCCGAAAACTATAACTACGATGATCGAGAAGCCCGAAAAAGTGGGTCTCATCATACCGTCCGTTGGCTCGTATGTCTGTTTGTATTTGTGTCTGTGCGCTTATGCGTCTATGCGTCAATGCGTTCACTGTAATTTGAGCTAGAGCCTAAACAGATTAGTCGATTTGGTTCAAATTTGGTACAGAGTGTTTTTATGTGATCCCAAATTAGCTGCCATATAAAGGGTCTTCCAATAGGGACTTCCGAACTTTGACAGTTGATAAGGGGCTACATTGTCGAAGCTACATCTGTCAAATTGGCTGTCAGTTATTCAGTCTGTTTTTCCAAATCAAAATGAACGGATGTTCAACAACACGTGCAAATGATAAAATTGTCTTATTAAAATCGGTGTTCTATTTGGGCAACGTTACGCGCGCTTCGCCCATTTAAGGTCATCTTCAGCGTAGAGCCCAATTTCTGGATAAATGGGTATGTCAACGAACATGAGCGTCCAATGAATCCCGAAAAGTCACTGTTTGGTGTGGATTTTGGGCTGGTGCCGTCATCAGTCCGTATTTCTTTGAAAACGACGTTGGCCAGGTCATCACCGTCAAGGCTTGAATTGGATGATATATGAACACCAACGACATATGGTTTCAACAGGACGGCCGGCGCGGCGCTGCGTGCCGCACAGCTCACGCCACATTGTAAATTCTGCACGAGCGATTCGAAGGCATGCTCATCTCTTGTGGAGGTGAACTGACCACTGAGATCGTGTGATTTGATACCGTTAGAATTTTTCTTTTGGGGTTTTCAGAAGTCGCAGGTCTATGTGAATAAGCCATAAACCATCGGTCAAATTCAGCCAGATTTATGCGCCAGAGTCATGGAAAATTGGACATTTCAGATGCGCGCCAGCCAAAGAAGCCGCAGCGCCCAGCGGACATTTAAACGATGTTACATTCCATACATAATGACATCAAAAGGCCTTTAAAACAAATACAAAATGTCAATGATACCTCACATACACTTAGTTTTATTTAAATTTAAAGATAGGAAGCTCTTAATGAAAGACCCTGTACAAAGATTTTTTTTTTCAAATTTTCTCGAAAACACCTCCATTATTATTTTGATGAAACCTCAAACCTGGAATGAGCAGAATATTTGTAAGAAAACTAAATTTCAGGTTTTTGGCTAAAATTCAAATAACGGAAATAGCCATATCTGGAGGAATTCCCTCCTTTCCCCCTTCCCTCTTGATGCTGCATGACAAAGACTCCTATTTTTTATTGATTAAATATTTTATACTTGCAAAAACAGATAAATTCATTTTATTTTATATTTTTATTGTCTAACAAATCTGACAGTGATTCAAAGCAATTGAATTACATATGAGTCACTTGTGGAGATGTTAACATTAAAAAGCACCCGACTGAACAAACTATAATAACCATCATTGGCAGGAGTCTATTTCTTCGAAATCACATCATGGCGTTTTATCTTGTAAATTCAAATTCAAACTGTTTATTGAGTGATTTCCATTAACTAAACATAAAATTCAATTTAAAGCAAAATACAGAAAAAAAAAACCAATCACTGTAGAGTGAAAAAAGAGAATGTATACATTTTGCAGAATTTACCAATTCATTTGCATAATTGCTTACTTCCTTGATTTAAAGTTAAATTCCGGTATTATAGGTATGTACCTACATAAGACTGAGCGCGATAACTTGGAGTTTAACTGAAAATGATGACGAAAAGCTGAGAACCACAAGTTGTCTACAGTAATGGTAATAATTTATACCCATTGCTAAGCTAATTTATATATATGTATTTACGACAATTTACAAAATTCACCCAGAATACTAAGACCCAGAAGACCTATATACCAAAATCCACCCTTGCCATACACAGTTTTCAAATCTACCAGGGACAATTTTCAATTTAGAACCTTCTTCGTGTCTTTGTGGAGGTGATATAGTGACGGTGATGGGGTGGTGAAGCAATGGCATGTAATTCAAAAATTGTCGTCGCGAGAGGTAACAAAAGACTAATGTCGATCCTTGGCGATAGAATCCTTGCAGTTATAATCACATCCCTTTAATTTCAATTAGTTATAGACACACGACATAATTTGTCGTTGCCTTCTTTTTAGGGCTTTTACACGCGACGAGTGTTACCAGATTTATTTACTTGGAAATACGATATGAAAGAATTTCCAATAATATTTTATAAAAAGCAAAATAATTTTAAGTTTTCGCCTTAATATGCATAGAAATTATGCCCGTTTGATTGAAAATGATTAAGGACATATTATGTACTCGTACAAGGCGGATACCCAGCGTGGCTAAGGTTACACTGACACCTGCCTGGCTACTGTCTTTAATGGCCAGGCCATGTCCTTAATAAATCTTCATTTGTTGTTGTCGCCTTAATATGCATAGAAATTATGCCCGTTTGATTAAAAATGATTAAGGACATATTATGTATACTCGTACAAGGCGGATACCCAGCGTGCCTTAAGTAACGATTTAGAAAAAAATAAGAAGAAGAAAGTTTTTGCTCAGAATTTATTTTATTTTTACAACTGAAAGTCTGAAACAACAACTGCAAATACAAAAACTTCTGATTTAAGAAAAGTGCGTGTGGCAGCAGGTGAGATCGTAAAAATATTACATAATGGGTGATTTTTTAAGAGGTATAGAACTTTTTTTTAAAAAAAAACACAAAAAATTCGAAAAAATGAATGAAATATTTATTTGAATCGATAGTTTGAACCTTGCAATTTAATGTTTGAAGATAATTTCATGCAAATGTTGACCGCGGCTGCGTCTCAGGTAGCCCATCCGCTGAGTACAATTTCGGCATACTCTTTCACACATATCGGCCGGTATCTCACGAATGAATGCATGGATGTTGGCTTCCAGTGCGTCAATCGAAGCGGGCTTGTCCCTATAGACATTAACCTTGACATACCCCCACAAAAAATAATCTAATGGTGTCAAATCGCACGATCTAGGCGGCCAATTGACCGGCCCGAAACGTGAAATTAACTGTTCACCAAACTCGCCTCGCAATTGCGCCATTGTTTCGCGTGCTGTGTGGCATGTGGCACCGTCTTGTTGAAACCACATATCATGCAAGTCAAGAACTTCCATTTCGGGCAAAAAAAAGTTTGTTATCATCGCTCGGTAGCGTTCACCATTGACAGTAACGCTGCGATTCGCATCATCTTTGAAGAAATAGGCCCAATAATGCCGCCGGCCCATAAACCGCACCAAACAGTGGCTTTTTCGGGATGCATTGGTAGCTGTTGCAATGCTTCTGGCTGATCTTCACTCCAAATGCGGCAATTTTGCTTATTTACGTACCCATTCAAATAAAAATGAGCCTCATCGCTGAACACAAGCAGCGCGCGATGAACATTTCGAACCGAGCACGAATTTTGATAGTAAAATTCAATAATTTGCAAGCGTTGTTCATTTGTAAGACGATCCATGGTTAAATTGCAAACCAAACTGAAGCTGTTTGACAGTAACACAAGGTACTAAACACACGTCAGCTGTCAAAACCAGTGTTGCCAAAACCAAACCAGCTAAAAAATCACCCGTTATATGTATATGTCATGCCATAGTTTGAGATTGGTGTGGTGTAGTATGACATTTGTTGGCAAACTATTTAGCTGATTTTAACCTAACTTCACAGCAACACTAACTAACTTGTGTACCTTTAAATATGGAACCAATGAACCTTTAACTCGCTGTTTATGACAAGCTATAATTTTCTATGGAATGTTGTTTGTTTTAATTAAGCTTCTAACATTCTAATGACCAATGTGAGAAAATTGCCTTATTTTTGAATAATTCACGTAAATTAATGGCTTACAGCCAATTTATGCACATTTCTTAAAACTTGAAAAGAAACTAGTTTTCTTTAAAACTGATTTTGTTTTGAGTTTTTACAAAATTTATTAAAATTAGTTTAAAACAATCGGTATTTTTCACTAAGGTCCAGTTTTTCAGTGCGATATTAAACTTAAACTCGAGTTAACTCATCAAATTTGGTGGATTAACTCAGGACTAACTGAACAGATGCATTCGATGTTTTATTAGCAGGGTTTGTTTAGTCGCTCCGCAGGCATTCTCCACCGAAAAACTGCTTCCTCAGTTAACTGTGGGTTAATTTGTTTCTAGAGTTAGCTGACTCTGGTTTAACTCATCACTGAAAAACTGATAAGATCAGTTTAGGTTTTCAAACGAATTTCTAGTTTTGGCTATTAATCTATAGTTTTGTCGAAGTAGCTATAATTTTACTGATAACGGAAATTAATAGTAAATAAATTATGATACTTAAAATAAATCTAATTCATTTTCTGATTGTTGTACCTACTTGACTAATGACTATATATCTCTATTAAATGCAATGTTTTTCTTGACTTTTACCAGGTTTCAGCCGAAAAATATTTCACTCTAAAATTTTTTGTTCGCCCGGAATTTGAAAACCTATTGTGAATTTCGCATGAACGATGATGAAGATTTGTACATGATATGCAGTTTCCGTTCGCCACCGAAAACTAAGTGAAAATTTTGCCTCCTAATGGCCTTAAATTTCGCCCGATATTAGTTTTCACAATAAGGGACATTTTTCGAACATTTACCATGTGTGATCCAGCAGTCGTCACTTATTTCGCCTGTGGTAACTCCAACCTAAAATTCGATAGTTACAACGGTATATACGCTAGCTGATGGTTCACATAATTATATACGTAGGTATACCCCTAAAGCCATCCTTAATGAAAAGAATTTTGAAATTTATATATAAGTATTAGCTTTCTTAAATTCTGCCGTATTTTCTTACCCCATTTCAACTTATAATTAGCTGTTGTAGCCTTATGACCATAACCTTAGGATGACAACCCACCCTTACAATGCCAGCTGTCAAAAATCTTACTATCAATTTAAATTTTTGCAAGTCATTAGGTTTGTTCGTTGAGCCCTGAAGTCACCCTGGTGAAAAACTTCTGTGTTTTTTTAGACCTGCGGTCGCGCTAAGCTCGCTCTGAAGTGTGACCTAGGTTTTTTGTTGCAGCGAGTTGAGGTAAAGAATAAACTGCCAAAGTGACATAAGTTTTGAAGCATTTGTTTTGTTGTAGATTCAAGTGCTGCAAGTTACTGTTAATTTTTAAAATTAAATTAAAAGAATACACAAAATTTTATTTAATACTAATTTGAGAATCGAAAAATCCACGTTTTTGTGATAAATCTTGGGGTTGTCAAGAAAATCTGGGTCAACGCTGGGTAAAGTTCAACAAACGAAGCTATTATTGCTATCCTTTAATAAACGTCATAAAGTGTAATAATCATCCTCCATTATAACGTCGATGTGAAATCATCACGTCTTTAATATTTTTGGGAATCTAATAAATTGATACGAACATTAGCTATTATACTTTTTAAGAAATAAGTCTTTCAAATAAAAAAAAAAATTAATTTTTTTTTTAAATCAAATACCAAATAAAAAAAAAATTAATCAACATTTGCGGTTCGTGACAGCGGCGTTCATATTGCTACACTTTGTTGGCAAACTGCTTGACCAATTTTGACCAAATTTACCAGAAACACTTTCGAGCTAATACCAGCTTTTTTTTTTTTTTAATTTTAAACTTTTATTTCGCAGACTAAACTTTAAAATAGACGAAATTCTAGATTTGTAAGCAAATTATGTCGACTTGTTTATAACCAATCAAATTTTGTTTACCCCAAATTTTGGTTTGATAAATAAGTTAAATATGATCAAATTTTGATGTGTGGTTTCAAGATTGCATACAAAAAATTATTTGCATATTTTTTCTTGTCTCCTGACAAAAAAAAAACACAGTTGATACAAATTTTAAACCATAAGAAAAACCGCCTTTTGAACCTATATAATACCGTGTTTTTTTTTTAATCTGGCATTTCTCAAGCCAATACCTAAAAGAACTCACTGTTGTTGTATCATTCAGTAATCAATGGAGTTTAGTTGTCATAATGATTGCAGGTTGTTCAGCTTTCACGATAGGTGCGGGACTATGAAAACGTTTTCGTCATGCCTACCTTTTTACTTCAAAATGTATTTTATTTTTACCTACATATATACGGCTACATTGTATGTACATATGAATATCTATACTTCTATGAATTTCGATGCCTGAAGCACCGGTTGTTGGTAAAGCCCTGCAATTATCTCATAATTCTGTGGCTTAATGACACCTTTGCTGTGAAGGCGGCAAGCGCCGCGCCGGAAGTCGAACCAATTCGAACCACTGTTGTTGCTAAAGTGGATTTAAAATTGCCATCAGTCACGTATAAGGTTCTATATCTAAATACACCAATGAGTATCTATACATACCTACCATATCCTACATCTAAACACTATACCTACTCGAACAAAAGTGTGATGGTGGTGATGAGAAAGGGTAGCCAAGAGGACTCCCATCGTTAAACTATAATTCATCACTATGCGATGATGTTGCAATTTAGAAATAACGTTGTTGTTGTTGTCGTCATTGTTGTAAATACAAACGCGATGACAATATGACTTTTCAATAATTGGTTTGTCATTGTTTAATTACAATTATTCAGAGTCTATTGTCCTTGATATTTTAACAAAAGAATTAGCTTTTCGCTTAGTGTGCTATAGTGTTCTGGGTATAGGAGTAGCAGAAAGCTGAATATGCCAGTAGTTTCGTTAACTTTACAGACAGAGGCGGGTAGTAAGGATTCTGAAATTTAATTTGATTCATTTTTTTTTGTTTAAATTTGATCAACAACGTACTAAAGCCGTACACGTTTCATAATTGAAGTTAATGAAAACTGACATGCTACACGAGTGTAGCGAGTTAAACTGAAATTCTGTAATTTTAGGCCTCCCAACCCAACTATGCATTTCGAGCATTAATTTTTCGATATAGCAAATTTTGATTTTCGAGTATTGCCAATCAATCAATTTTCATTACAATGTTGAATATTATTGCCAAAATCTTTTTTCAAATTAGTTTAGATTTTTTTTTTTTTATTATTTTTTGAGTTTGTTTATCATTGACGTCACTATGCATTATTTGACGTATGCATCACGTCACGGAGATTATGGTTAGTTTTGTATGGAACCATGGGAGTGATAGAGCTGTTGTTTAGGACTAAGTAATTGTTTACTTGCGATATAACTATACAGGGTGATTCCCATAGAACCATTTCTTTATTTTTTTTATTTTTTGGCTTTTCTCGAAAACCTTTCAACCGAGTTTGATCACATTTCTAATGTAGGAGCATCTAAAAAGTATTAATATAGAATTGTTGAGTATACCTTTCTACAATTTTGGAAAAAAAAATTTTTGGATTTAAAAAAAATTTGATTTTTTGAAGTGAATATTTCGAAAACGAATCTGTCGGTTTTGTAATAAATTCGACACGAAGTAGATTTTAAGCAAAAATCATTCTTATAACAAAAACCAACACATACATAAAATCTTATTTCTCTCTAAAATGGCTCCTCAGATTACGCAACAAATTTGTGTGTGTGTCAAAGTAAGTAGACATAACCAAGTTAAAATCTTACATGTAGTCATTATTAACAGTATCTAACTTTCATAGAACAGAATTATCAGTTGAACCGATTTATATTAAATATTTTTGTACAGAATCATCTTAAAAGTTTAAACATTTCTTGCATAGGTATTCAAATAAATATTTTTTGAATTTTTAATATGAATTCTAAAATTCAATATTTCAAAAAAATTATATCTATACTTTTCCATTTTTGTATTCAAAGTAGTAACAAACAGTAGACATTTTTTTTTTTGATTTTCGACTTTCTCCTTATTGTAATACATTTTTGTGTACAGATAATTTTAAAAAGCCGTTACATCATTTTTATTTAAAAAAAAATTAATTTTTGAAATTATATTTTTTTTGAAAATTCGATAATTCGATGGTGCCATTGAATACCATCATTGAACGTTTTCTTTTAAGTGTTAAAGTTAAATCATTTATTATTTTGTTGCAAAAATATAGCTAAAGCGACGACTTGAATTATTTTATTTTAGTGAACAAAAATTAAATCGGGCCCAACCATCGCCATAAAATGACATTTAATTTTTCAATGATAATTGATAAGGTTGTTCAATCATTGAAATACTAAAACACATTTTATGTGGACGGTTGGGACAAAACAAACATTTTTTTGGCAAAATTAATAAATAATTCACCATCTTCATCTTGGCATCAACATAAACACTGATTTTGATTTTTAAGTGCCTCAAAACTAAAAATTTAAAATTTCAATGATGAGTTTTAATGAATGCTATATAACTGGCGCTTTAACGAGTGGATGATTTTTTTTAAATTAAATTCCATTTAAATTCTTTATTAATTTTTTAAATCTTTTGTATTAAAAATATTTCAAAAAACTTTCATCAACACAAAAAAAGCTTTCAAGACATTCTCCATGATTTTGGCAAAATCTACATGAATACTATTTTTAGTTGGAGTATGGTCTTTGGCTTATTGGAGAGTACTTTTTCTTTAAAATATCCCCAAATGAAGAAGTATGCAGTGATTAAACCAGAGAACACAGTGTCGGCGGAAAATTCAGCCCCTCACTGGTAAGAAACCTCGAAATTGGACTATGAGATCTCTTAGTACCCCATCCCATAGGTATGTGAAGTTTATTCTCAAACAAAATATGACATCTAAAAGGTCAGAAATTCATGAAAAAGGTCAGATTGTTTTAGAAATTGGTCATTTGCCAAAAAAGGTTATTTTAAATGAATTTTGAAAGATTTTTTTAACGTCAAAATATTATTGACCTTGAAAAAACTTTAAAAATTGACATTACTTAAAAATATTTCAATATTCGTTCGCTGTCGTCAGTTTTTGCATTTTTCCTAAGACCATTTAAATTTTTTCCCGAAAAAAAAACAAAATTATTTTCAATTTTAAGTCAACAATTCTATTACTTTTTGTTCATATCAATCTAGTCTTAGGCATATAAAATATATTTTTCAGTTAAGTATTGAATAAATATGTATTTTTTTTAGTTTTTGGCAACCTTAGTGTCTAGAAGGGCTGGAATCGAGACGAAACGAATAATTTAAGTTTAAAACTCTGTATCTCATTATTAAAAAAAAAAAAAAAAAAAAAAACCAACTAATTGGGTGTGGTGGAATAAATTTTGGTAAAAAGAAGAAAAACTTTATATACCTTTTATGTTCGGTTAAATTACATTTTTCTCCAAAATTAGTGGTGGGAGTGGTGGAAATTAGTGAAGTTGTGATTTATTTTAAAATTGCATGTCAGTTCTTAATATTTCATCAAAATCGGTTGAGTAGTTCAGTTTTTATGAAATTTATCCATATATGCATCTTTACAAAGTGCACCACTGTGTTCCTGATTTTATGTGTTTCTATACTATTTATATAAGGCTGTTTGCAGTTTATCTATGCTAATGGACACTCTCCCTTCTTGGAATGATGCATTTTTACCTTGGATATGGGCAAACCATCAGGTTCCATAGACTTTCTAACATGACTCAACAACGTTTCAATAAGTTAATTTGTCATAACAAATTTTAATCAATCAATTTATTCCTCAATAGTGCCGTGTCTCAAAAAACAATGTTTTTTTTTTTAATTTCTTTTCGCTTGCAATACAATGGTAGTTGGAGCTAAATATTCTCTTATCTTACCTTAAAATAAGCTAAAATGCCAACAAAAAAACTAACAATCCGTCCTCTCTTAAACAAATAGTAGATATATTACGTATTACAAAATGGGTACTATCCAAGCCAAGGTATACAGTAATTAAGAATTTTTTTTTACAAGTTTCAATTTCAAAGAAAAACTTTGTCAAACCATTTTCAGGTATAAAAACGCCTAAAGTTGCGTTGGTATAATGGAAACCACAACAACGCAGGAAACCTTAAAAAAATATAAACTTCCATATATATGGAATCTCGAAAAACCACAATTTTCAGGAAAACGATTTTCCCCACTTCGGAAATCATTCACTTTCCCAAATTGCATTTTACCACAAACAAATTGGGATTGAGTCAATAAGCAACTTCATTTCAACCGTAACCACACTGTCATCGCTGCAATGATTCGCATCAGAGAACAGCATTTTATTTGTTCTGATATACGTAGGTACAAACTTTTGGTAAATAACATTTTACATTTTCCTTACAAAACAAAAACATACGATCGTCAAAATAAAAAAAAAAAAGCAAACCAAAAATCCCACTCTGAACGACTCTTGTTTTTCCTGGGAGTATATGTAGGTCCTGGGTATCATACCTACGTTTATCATTCCAATGACAATAGTTTCGTTCTCCAGTTCCTGGTGACGGTGTATGCACAAACTTAATATCCAGAGGCCCAAACTCTTATTCTCCGTTTTGCTGCGGTATAGGAAGTTGTAATTGCCAACACAACAGCATTGGGTGGCACAAATAAAACCATCCAAAAAAAAAACAAACACTGGATAGAAAAGAATATATAATTAAATACCAGTAGTGTCCTTGTAAAAAGAAAAGTTTTTGCAGGACCTCCCTAAATCCCTACAAAAGACTCTATAAGGTTCGAATTTGAGTTTGGTGGCAGAGGAGCGCGAATACTGAGAAGAAAAAAAAAATAATAAAGACAAAAAAATAAAAATAAAAACCTGCGGAGTGGGATCAGCATCATCAGAGTACAAGAAAAAAAACAAACATCAGCAGAAATAAAAATCCTACTCTATACAAGCGAATTCAGAATAACAGCAATGAAATTGATTGAGTTTATTTGCTTGGCGATTCCCATTGAAATTTATCGAGGTTTTTATTTCGTTCATTTTATTCGTTTCTTTTATATTTCTTGTACCTAGAATAATACCAGCATGTCGTACATACATTATACCTATATCTCTTTCTTTGTGTAAATGTGTTTGAGTAGGATAGGTAAGTGGTAGGGGTGGGGGTGGAGAGTGGGGAGTGGGATGGAGAAAGGGAAACAAAAACAGGTTGGTTTATTATTACTGCTGTTGTTTGAAGATTTATACTAAGGATTCTGAAGGATAATGTTGTCTTTGGAAGCTTTGTGGGAAAAAAAGACGAACCAGTCAGTGGCAGTTGCGAAAATAGAAATTGCCACAAAAATATTTCTATTTCCTATCAAACTGAACGAATGGAATATAGAAGTTTAGATTCAATTTAAAGGATTTAATGTAACGGGTGATTTTTTGGCTGGTTTGGTTTTGGCAACACTGGTTTTGACAGCTGACG
This sequence comes from Leucozona laternaria, assembly GCA_932273885.2. NCBI lineage: Eukaryota > Metazoa > Arthropoda > Insecta > Diptera > Syrphidae > Leucozona > Leucozona laternaria. Next base: position 94,484,233 of record OW026368.1, read on the forward strand.
TGTGTTTAGTACCTTGTGTCACTGTCAAACAGCTTCAGTTTGGTTTGCAATTTAACCATGGATCGTCTTACAAATGAACAACGCTTGAAAATTATTGAATTTTACTATCAAAATTCGTGCTCGGTTCGAAATGTTCATCGCGCGCTGCTTGTGTTCAGCGATGAGGCTCATTTTTGGTTGAATGGGTACGTAAATAAGCAAAATTGCCGCATTTGGAGTGAAGATCAGCCAGAAGCATTGCAACAGCTACCAATGCATCCCGAAAAAGCCACTGTTTGGTGCGGTTTATGGGCCGACGGCATTATTGGGCCTATTTCTTCAAGGATGATGCGAATCGCAGCGTTACTGTCAATGGTGAACGCTACCGAGCGATGATAACAAACTTTTTTTTGCCCGAAATGGAAGTTCTTGACTTGCATGATATGTGGTTTCAACAAGACGGTGCCACATGCCACACAGCACGCGAAACAATGGCGCAATTGCGAGGCGAGTTTGGTGAACAGTTAATTTCACGTTTCGGGCCGGTCAATTGGCCGCCTAGATCGTGCGATTTGACACCATTAGATTATTTTTTGTGGGGGTATGTCAAGGTTAATGTCTATAGGGACAAGCCCGCTTCGATTGACGCACTGGAAGCCAACATCCATGCATTCATTCGTGAGATACCGGCCGATATGTGTGAAAGAGTATGCCAAAATTGGACTCAGCGGATGGGCTACCTGAGACGCAGCCGCGGTCAACATTTGCATGAAATTATCTTTAAACATTAAATTGCAAGGTTCAAACTATCGATTCAAATAAATATTTCATTCATTTTTTCGATTTTTTTGTGTTTTTTGTTTAAAAAAGTTCTAAACCTCTTAAAAAATCACCCATTATACAACCTAGGGAGTTTAATCAAACCTGTAATTACGATGATAGAGAGCACGCGTAAGAAATGGTTCCCGCAAAAAACATTTATATTATAAATAAGTGACTCTATAGACATATGCCAATTTATAACAGTTTTGTTTATAAAATTACTGTTTAAGCGGCTCCACAGGGCCATGAATGACCGAAGCGACGTTGGGCTAGATGGCGAAAAACTGTTATAATTGTTATAAAATGCCATATCTCTAGTCTCGTTCTTAATAATAAATGATGACGACTTATGGTTTTAAAACCATCAATCTCTGTATCAGTGTATATTAGGTTGTCCATAAGGTGTTTGAAAAAAAAGAGGATATTTTCGAAACTGTTTGAAAATTTCTCATGTTTTAATAAAAACCGAACTAAAAAAGAAATATGTCTTCACTACGGCACTTTCAAAAATGAACCGAAATAAAAGTAGCTATGGGGAAAAAATAAGAAAATACTTGTAGAGACAACAAATTTGTATAGGTATGCGTGAAATACACTCCGTTTTGCAATGATCCAAGAAAGATCGACAGAACTGGGCCAGTGAATTTGATTTAAATGTTCGTACCATCAGGGTTTGGTGATGGATTCCGAATAGGTAGGTTCATATTTCAGTGTGGTAATGCTTTATTTTAGAGGACACTACAAATCTATATTAATGATAAGTGAATCAGATTAATAAAAAAGAATTTGAAAAAAAAAGAAAGATCGGAGTCAAAAAAGAGGACATGTTCTCTTTAAAAGAGATGTTCTAGAAACCTTGGTGTATATGCGTCTATATAGAAAGAAGCTATACTAAAACAATAGTTCGATAGGCGCTACACTTCAGTGGCATGGACCTGGGCACAAGCTATAAGCTTCTCCAGCTAGTTCTAGGTCTCATAAGCTAAGCTATAGTTAGCAGCTGCTGTCTTTAGTTTGGTACGTCAAAATTGTTTTATGAGTTCCCCTTGGACATATGTGTGACACCTGAGTCGTTGTCTTCCTTTACTGCACCTATACCCTAGGCTGAATCGCTGAATTCAAAGATTTTCGAGGCCCAAACAATTTGTACACTTTTTTGACGAAGTCGGTATCGCTGGTAGGCACAATTCGTTTTAATATCTTCTTTTCTCATCAACCTTTTACAAAAGAGTATATACTCCTCTGGCACCTTATTACAGAGCTGAGATATTAAAGGGTGCTTGAAAAGGGCTGTGCAAATCAATTGCCTTGTTAGCTCAATAAAGCAGTCTTTGGCTACAATTTATCTACATTTGACCTCAGCATTGTCCGAGTATATAATAGTGAATCCTAGTCGAAGTCCATATAGTACCTACACCGTGGCCATGCAAGAGGTATGGAGATCGAATTCCATTAGCCCACCTTAGAATCAAGAAAATGTTTTTATTTTTCAAAGGGTACTTACTGGCATTTGCTATAAGAAGTGACAAGAAGATACTTCAAGAGTACACACATATTTCTCTCCCATGAAAAAATTTTCTCTAATCTTAGCCTTTCGCATTCGTCGGAAAACTGTAGGCCCTCTCTATATTAATGCTATTTAAAAACATTTACACAAGAGTGTTAAAGCTGTGAATATGGTGGCGTTCTGTCCAATATTTCAATACTATGCTGTCATTCTAAGAAAGGACATCCAAAACCTTTCCCGGCAACTGCTTGTATCATTTTGGTGTTGCCGTAATTGATCTTTAAACTCATATTCGTCATAATACTCAAAAAAACAGCAACACTGACATCATCATTGTGTAGATTCTTCAGATTATGAGGATATTGACGGCGCGGAGGCGGCGGTGAGCGTATATACGAGCTATTTGACGGACCTTCGACAACTTGTGTCACTATAGTGTAGGTATTGGCGCTATAGCTTTGTTTTATTCTCTCAAAAATGATGTTAAAGAATTCCCACTACACCGCATCGTCTTGTCTAAAACATTTGTTATGAAATTAAAAACTGGCAGTGCGGTGTGCTGTCTTTGCAAACCTTGGCGGAACTGCGTGCATAGATAAAAATAAAAATCGAATATATCAATAATGCCTTATGGAATTTTTGCTAAGCGAAATGAGGCCGTGTTCTATAAATATTCTGGAGTCTTCCGGTCAAGACAGAGTATCATTTCTACTATATTCTGGACCTTCCCGGTCAAAAGCGCTTTTTTTTACTTTCATTTTAAATTTGTTGGTTATGGGATTCTTGGAAGTAAATAATTGATGCTATGAGATCTAAAATAGTGGTGGAATATACCTTCAAACATTTCCTGACCAAATAATGTTTCTCAGCTTATGTACCTATATCTACTGATATAAATTATATTTCAACCCTCAGACATCAAATTGTTTTCCAAAATCTGGAATCAGTCTCCCTATGAAAGAACAATTGCCGAATACCTATATACATAGGTATGCATAAACAATTTGGTGTCCAGCTGTAGGGTATAGGTATCAATTTAATAAATAAACAAGGAAAATCATTTACCCATACCTATACCTAAACCTACCTATCTACCTGCATACGTAAGGTTTTGCATCAGCAACTGAAATAAAATCCACGAAGCTTACTGACAGCAACAACTGCGTGTGATATGCTTAAAGATAACACCCATTTACAGAGAAAAGTAATTTCATTACATTTGTCAAAATCCTTAAGGCCATGTTTTCCACAACCAAACCAACTCGAAAAGATTCACACTCGTGGCTGCCAACGGTGCCAGTGGTGGCGGCAGTGGTGTGGCGTCCGACAACCGATGGCACAAAAAGCAAAAAAAAAAAAAACAAAACGTATGAGAAAATACCTACAAAATATGTATACATATAAAAAAAAAAAAAAAACAAACATAATAAATACGCTACAAAGGTATGGTAGGTATATCTTCCTATAACAAAAAAATTAAAAAAAAAAACAAAAATAAAACATGGCTGAAAATGAAAACAAACAGATTTTTATGCAGCCGCAATAACTCATGTGACTTCATAAATTATCCTGAAAATCCTATAAAACGCGCAGCACGCGGCACAGAGAAGTCTGTAACTCTTTACCTGTGAATCCTCTTTCCTTTGCCTGATGTCGATGCGTAGTAGAAGACCCTAATGGGCCTCCTTTTCTGTAACGAAATATGCTTGTACATTCAAGGCATTCAAAATACGATTCCGTAAATCCCAATATATTATAATAACATATATGATATATATGTGTATAGGCATAAAGGTGAGATACTTCTTTTTTTCCCACACACTAACACACACACACCTCTACTTATATTTTGTTTTTTTTTTTTTTTTAACTAAGTACGTAAACATTCATATTTTCTTTGTACTATCAAAACAAAACAAAACGAAATGAATGAATATGTAAGGGATGGGCGGTGTGGGGGAAGGGGATGATTTTATATGGTTGAACCACCCGCCCGCATAATACGCAGGAAAAACATATTCATACCACTAGATGATAACAGATGTTCCCATTTTGGAAAACAAAAAGAAAAATAGAAGAATGATTTATCAATGTGATATTAGAATCATATAACTGTTGAATTAAAAGTGATATTCTTTTAGGTAACTTAGGGCGGGTTGGTTTATTCTCTAAATTAAAATGATTATAATATCACACAAATATTTAAGACCGTTCAGTGGTGTGCCGACACGACGCGACGAAGACGAGGTTTTAAAATTTTTCATGCAATTGTTCAATTTTTTTGGACTACTCTATCATCGTAATGTTAAGTTTCACTAAGATCTTGAAAATCTTTTTTTTGAGACAAAACCCTTTATTGTACCTTATACAAAACGGGTGGGCCATCTATAGTGGTTTCTTTTTAAATCATAGATTAATTTGGCACTGACAGGTGTTTCCCGCTCGTAATCTTGACAGAAGGTCAGTAACATACCTCCGCGGAACGAAATGAGTCGCTTTACGCTTGAACAACGTTGAGAAATATTCAAAACTTATTTCCAAAGTGAGTGCTGTGTAGCCCAAACAGATTTTGGACGAAAAATCATCTTTTCTGACGAGCCGCATTTTGCATCTCGGAGGCTACGTTAACAAACAAAATTTCCGCATCTGGGGCGCGGAAAATCTGAACGTTACTGTCGAGAAGCCAATGCATCTACAGGGAGTGACAGTTTGGTGTGGATTGTGGAGTGGTGGCATCATTTGAGTATTTTTCTTTGAAAATGAGGCTGGGAACAACGTTTTGGTAAACGGTGGGCGTTACAGAGCCATGCTAACCAAATTTTTTTCTACTGAAATTGAAGACATGGATTTGGACGACCTACTCTGGTTCAAACAGGATGGCACGCCATTCCACATAGTCCATGCCACAATCCATCTTTTGCACACCAAATTCCCAAATCGCGTTAACCAGCCAGTCTTGGCGATATCAATAATTGGCCACCTTAGAGCTACGATTTGACCCATTTGGACTTTTTTCTTAGTGGGGAACCGTGAAGGACCGTTGTTATGGCAAAAATCACGAAACGATTCAAACACTTAAAGCCAATATCATCCAAAGCAATCCGTCAGCTATATAGCCCGAAACCATCAAAAAGGTCTAGAAAAATTGGAGTGACAGAATGCGGTACTGCGAAGCTAGTCGGGGCAGCCACTTGAAAGATGTTGTGTTTCATTTATGGGAATGTTTGCTCTTACTAATAAACTCATAATACCTACATGGAATTAGTTTTGTTTGTTTTATTGCATTTTTAAAAAAGAAACTTGTATTTATTTGGACCACCCTGTATATACATACATAATATGCGACAAAAAGCTATAGAGCGTGTAGGTTGGATTGAAATTAATTGTATTTATTCTATATGCCAAAAAAGAACGGAGACTTCTCCAAATAAAAAAAATAATTTTCTCCAGTAATTATCAATTACGATAATATAGTAATATAGCATCATACGAGGCTTTAAGGGCTATTTTCTTATGAATCAATTTAAAATTAAAAAAAAAATATTACTACAAAAACATATAAAATAAATTTTTAGTGTGGAACTTAGTGGAAAATCATCAGAGCCTAGGGCCCTACAACTCTCGACCATCCCTGTGTTATTAGAAAAAATGGAGGTTACCTACAATTTACTGCCTAATCCAAACGGCTAAGGTGAGAGGTAGGTACACTTGGAGATTGTCAATTTCTCGCAGGAGGTAGTACTCGTACTCTTGAAAAAAAAATATTTCTGTTCTAACGTGGCATTAGAGGTAAAGTTTCGATGCTCAAGCCTCCACGGGAACTTTGTCAAAAACTACACACAAATAAAAGTATCTGTTTTTAAGTATATGACTAAAAATCGATGAAAGCATTGAATATTAAAAATAAAAACAAACAACTTTATTCAAATAGAGAATAAAAGAATGGATTTCTGGTGTTGCCGTGTAATTTTTTGTAAAGTCATTTTTTTCAAAAATTGTAACTCTTGTCCAAACGGGGGACATAGGCCATACTATGTTTCAGACCAACTAACACGCTCTGGCGATTTGTTTATCCTGTTTATATCGGGTAAGTAAATGATCATTCATATCTTCAAAAAAATACATCCCTTTTATATCAAGCAAAAAGAAACCAATAAAAATACAAAATATTATTATAAACGTCAAAACAAAAACAAAACAAACACATATGATATGATAGAACAGAGGGGCCCAAAAAAAGCTTACATAAAAGTGCCATAATATCATCCTCTGGTATGCGCACGTACGAAGACACATTTGTCTTTTTGAAATGGTTTGCAATGCATATCACTTAAACCATTTGCGTTCCTCAAGGACTCACCAGCGGCTAAAGTCACAACTGGCAGCATACTAGCTTGACTTCTGGGTTCTCCTGGATAAGAAAAATGGATAAAAGCATATTTTGAGCGAGGATGCACATAGTTATACCTACACCTACCTCAGCCGTGTCTGCTATTCCCAGGTACAAATAAAAGATCCTTAAAACCAACATAACTCACCTGGTTTTTTGGTCGCTGATTTTTTTTTCTTGGTAAGGAGGTGGTATCCCCCAGTTTCCAAGGACGGCTCCAATAGTCTCCAGTATCAGAGAGAGAGAGAGAGAGAGTAGTAAAAAACCATGGGAATAGAAATTTATGCAAAATGTTACAAGATGGGTTCCCGTGGTAGAGGGGTGGCATAAGGACTCCGGTTATTTAATGTTTCAAGATTTTTCTCATATACATACACTTACTGGTTAAGGGGATAGGTAAAGTATTTGAGGTGAATGTTGGGATGTTATTTTTTTTTTTTCTTGGAATTTTCAGCGCCTTCAGTGCGTGAAGGAATTCTGTGTCTCGGTCTCAAGTGGAGCCGCCCAGCAGGTGAGTGAGTCAAAATATATTCCTTAGCATGTTGATGTATGTGCGTTCGTATGGATCCTAACCAGGATTTGATTTAGAGTTCTCCTGCTCCTTGTATAAAATGCTAAAATTTCATAATGTTCATTTTGAATGCGTATGTTTGTTTGAATAAAGAGAAGAGATCATTTAAATTATGGTGCCATAGGGGGCCTTTTGAAACCCAAGAGAGAAATTATATTTTTTAATTCAATCAAAATGTGAATAAAGATTGAATTCACCGCACTGTAGGGAACAGTAGGTATATAGGTTAGTATAAGGTATAATGTTACACAATGTAGTGTAGGTACACCTTTATTCTCTTCTCCGCACAAATATGTAGGTAGTATAATTAATTTGAAATTCCATCGAGAGTAAACGCGACTGCGATGATTGGTTCTTAGCAATGTTATTCCAATTTAACATGTAGCTAAGTATATATTTCTCGAAGATTGAGGAGTTGAAATCAAATGCAAGTACCTTACCTATGAAGCTACGTGGGAATCGAATGCTTTTGAAAATTTTAATAATTTCTAAGAAACAAATTTTCAGTCTAAGACATTTTCATTTACCTACCTAACTCTTCTTTTACTATACACTCTTCACAAACAGTCCTTGATTTCAGAAAAATCATAATTCCTAGGTTTTTAAAAATAAAATCAAGAATTCAAAAAATGTTTTAAGCAAAAAAGTTGTTATAGCCACTCTATTTATTGAAACCTTATAAATTTTAGATGAGAGGAGAGTGAGAGAAGAGAGAGAGATAGATTTTTGTTCTTAATCTATGTATAAGCAGATAAAGATTGTTTATTGTATCTTTTATAACAGTTTTACTTTTAAAAAATTTTAGCCAAATATACTTTAAGCCATATTGAAGAAAACTAAGCTTTTTATTATTAATAAAAAGTAAACAGTACCGACACCTTTAAGAAAAGCTTATTATTCTGAAAAACGGGCTCTAAAGATTTTGATAACAAATTTCAGTTCTACTAATGGTAGTGAGGTGGTAAGCAAATTGCTTTATCTCAGTCTTAAATCTCACTTTTGTGAGCTTAAGTTAGGTATGGTATGCAAAATAATTATGAGCCGTATCTCATAGGGGCGATAAGTGGTATGAAAAAACGTGTACCCCAATCTCAATTAGCTCTGGTGATTTTTACAGCTGCGATGATATGTATCACAAATTGGTAAGCATGAGATCTATCACGCATACTTGTCGCAATCTCATGTTAAACTGTTAAAAATTGTAAGCTAACAAAATGAGTTCAAGCAAGATCAGTGGAAGTGAGCGTCCGAAAATAAAATCTGAGGATAAAGGCGAATCATTTTTTTTATTGTATGGAAATCAATACAAAATAACAAAGCTATAGTTTAAGAAATTCAAATTTGTGACACTAAAAAAAAAAAAATATTGCTCTTTTAAAATTAGCATTGAAAGCAGTTAAGGGTGCAAACACTTCATTTTCAACAGAAATTCCCCTCATTAATAGTGCATTGCTTGTCAAAAATTGATTTTGGCTTTCTTCAGTTAGAAACACTTGCATATACAGCATTCAAGAGTCAGACAATGGTGAGCGTAAACATATAATTAAAAAGTTTTGAACTTCTCTTAAGTGGGCCTTAGGCCTTTTTATTAACAGTAACTTCGAAAAGACAACGTTTCAAACGTGGTCACGTTGTTCTTCAGGTCTCTAGAAATAAACTTAATAGCTATTTTAAAAATTGATTAAATATATGATACTTACAATGATAATACCTTAAAGTTATAACAATATATTATATGATATATATACCCAAGTAACATTTTCCCTCTCAAAAGATGCTCCGAAAGCGCTACAAGACTTATTTTAGGGAGCTAAATGCACTCTTGAGGAGTTCTTCTAGATTCTTATAAGATTGTTAAAAGCCTTAAATGGCCTAGTTATGGGAGCCTCTTGATCCTATAGGAAGAGTTTTATTCTTCTTATGCGATTATAGAAGCCGCTTTGTAAATCTAGTAAAGCTCTCTGAACTCTTCCTATGGGAGTGCGTCTCTTCCTACAGAAGTTGTTAAAAAGAGAACGAATGTGTAAAAAAACATATATCTTTCGCATTTTTAATTTCTTTTTTTGAAGAAGGTAGGCGAATAGTTTTTATGTGTGTTCGTGATTCTCTCATGTAAAAAAATAATGTGTTTTTTGGTGTGAGTATTTATCTCACAAGTTAATTGACGTATTATATTTGTATAAATCATGGCATATGTAGGCTAAATTCTTGGTGCAATTAAAATTGCATCTATTAATTTAAACATTTTGCTTCAAAAATAACTACACGCTTCCAAAATTATGCATATTTAAAATATTTTTTTATTAATTATAATAAGAAAAAGGGTTACCATTAATATTTTTTTAGATGCAAAAATCACTTAAGTATGTTTTTATACAATTCACAAAACGCGATCATTCATACCATATTTTTTTCCAAATATTGTCATTATCGTGCTTTTATGACAAAAATTGGATCTAGAGTGGATTATCTGAAATCTTGCAATATATTTGTCATTAAAAACTGACAAAAACAACAGATTTTTAAAGATGCCATTTTACTTGTGTCGTGTTAATATACTGATGTCACAAATTTTAAATAATGATAAAATAACACAAAAAAGAATGTCCCGGTCATTCTTCTCTGGTGTAGTAGCTATATACTAAGTTATACAAATCCATTTTCTATACAACTAATATCGACAGCAAATAAGAGAAAACAAGATGAATATGACCTATACAACTTTTTACAAGTTTTGGTCGGAATGGAAAACCAAATAAGATAATTTATTTAGAATATTTTTTTTAAGCTGCGGTAACCCTTAGAATATAATGAAAACATTTTGTTCATATTGCAACATGGCTGCTGTTGATTGATACTTTAACTCTTGTTTTAACATCTCTATGAGATCTTTGGATGATGATGAAACGGAAAGCAACACAATTAAATGTGCTTTGTTTGAAAGTTAAACGTCAAATTGTAGTCCCATTACAACGTTTGAGCTCCCGTAAGAAGTGTCGCTCTAAGTAAATATAAATGTTCTCTGAGAGACAGTACTTCTTATGGGAACTAAAATGCTCTTATGGGACTTAAATTTGATATTTAACTTTCAAAATATTGAAATTTATTAGGTACGAGGATAATCTCAAAAACAGAACTTCTAAAATACCTTCTGGAAATAATATTCTAAACAATACACATGATACTTGTATGCACACTTGTGTACGACATTCAAGTTCTTAAAGATGCCATAACCTTAGCATCGCGTTCGCTCCAAAAGGAGGCAGTTTGGTTAGGAGTGTGATGATGAACCAATCATTGATCCCCGTCAGATATATAAAGTCGAAGTATTTTTCCACATAATAGATACAGCTATAAACTCCTTGGAGCTTAGGTTTTCCCAGATTAATGAGCATAATAAAAAAAATTATTTTTTGTATAAAATATATTATGAGCTAAGAGAATAATTGACGAAAGATGAATTGTAAGAAAATTGTAAGAACATCGAGACTTTTTTAACCAACGATGACTCATCTAATATAAATGGACTAGAACTGTCTCGTCAAGACATTTTAAAATTTATTACAGAATTAAGATTTGGTCCAAAGATCAACATTGTTCTTAGAATTCTTTTGACTTTACCAGTTACAGTTTGTAGTGGTGAAAGAAGCTTTTCTAAATTAAAAATAATTACAAAATATTTTCGGTCTACCATGACATAGCAAAATTATCAGGTTTGGCTATGTTTTTTATAGAACACAATTTTTGCGACAAGTATGAATTTATTGGAAATTACTGAAAAAATTGCACAACAGAAATTTCCAAGAAAACTACTTAAGTTACATTTAAATATTTTCAAAGAAAAAAATTTAATGACATTAAATAATTAAATAGTATATGTTCCTAATTTATTTATTTTTTTGTTGCTTTATATAATTTTCATTACTGTGTATTTTTATTTGAATGAAATAAGAAAAAAATATTATTTCTTGTGTTTTTTTTTCAATGATTTAAACTGAAGACAAAAAATAGGTAAATGTAACAAAATATTCATAAATATAAACTTACTTAGTAAAACATTTTGGTGTATATCTTTTAAACTACTGAACCGATTTTGATTAATTTTGTATTTTTATGAAAAAAGTTATTTAAATCTTGTCAGTAATTTCTGAGAAATATCTAAACAAATATGTAAACAAATATGACACATGCACTCATGTAATTTAATCTACTTGTTTAGAAGCCATTTCAGACTAACAAATGGATGTGAATATAATCGGGTCGAAATAATAACCTCCATTTTTAAAAGTCGGTTAAAAATCGCACCATCTCTGCAAAAACATGTTTTTAACTTAAATGTTGTCATTGCAAAGAGCGGCACATTAAATTTTTGCCCAGGGCGGCGAAAAAGCTGGATCGAGCCCTGACTACTAATATATCAAGGTAAGGCAGTATTCCGTTTTTTCAACTTCTACTGTAAATTGAATACTTGGGTGAAAAGAATTAAGAGCAGTAAGAGTGGAATTAACATCGTTAGATTTAAGAATAACAAATATATCATCAACATATTTTGTAATTATCTTCGGTTTGTTAGGAAGTTTATCAAAAACAACGTATAATAATGCTTCCATAATTATATCTGCTAATATTGGTGATGCAGGACTGCCCATGGGGACTCCTTGGGTCTGTTGATAAATTTCTTTATAGAATTCTAAATAATTATTATCTATTACACAAAATCTTAAAATATTTAAGAATTTTAACTTTGGAATTCTAGTAAATTTTGTAATTATGTCCCAATTTTTTTCAACCAATTCTATCGCCAATGGAATAGGAACATTAGTGAATAATGATACGACATCAAGATGATTTTGTAGTTTGTTTGTTGGGTCATTTCTCATAATAGTACTGGGTGATTTTTTAGCTGGTTTGGTTTTGGCAACACTGGTTTTGACAGCTGACGTGTGTTTAGTAACTTGTGTTACTGTCAAACAGCTTCAGTTTGGTTTGCAATTTAACCATGGATCGTCTTACAAATGAACAACGCTTGCAAATTATTGAATTTTACTATCAAAATTCGTGCTCGGTTCGAAATGTTCATCGCGCGCTGCTTCCATTTTATGATCGGCATTCTCGACCTTCTGAGCAGTCTATTCGGAAGATTGTGACCAAATTTCGCACCAAATTTACTTTGTTGGACATTAAACCACCAACACGTTTACGTACTGTGCGTAGTGAAGAAAATATTGCGGCCGTATCAGCTAGTGTGACAGAAGACCGCGAAATGTCGATTCGGCGCCGTTCCCAGCAGTTAGGCCTTTGTTACAGCACTACGTGGAAAATTTTGCGGAAGAATTTGGGCGTAAAGCCTTTTAAGATACAGCTGGTGCAAGAACTAAAGCCAGCCGACCTACCACAACGCCGAATTTTTGGTGAATGGGCTCTTGGAAAGCTGGCCGAGGATCCGCTTTTTATCGAAAAATTGTGTTCTGCGATGAGGCTCATTTTTGGTTGAATGGGTACGTAAATAAGCAAAATTGCCGCATTTGGAGTGAAGATAAGCCAGAAGCATTGCAACAGCTACCAATGCATCCCGAAAAAGCCACTGTTTGGTGCGGTTTATGGGCCGGCGGCATTATTGGGCCATATTTCTTCAAAGATGATGCGAATCGCAGCGTTACTGTCAATGGTGAACGCTACCGAGCGATGATAACAAACTTTTTTTTGCCCGAAATGGAAGTTCTTGACTTGCATGATATGTGGTTTCAACAAGACGGTGCCACATGCCACACAGCACGCGAAACAATGGCGCAATTGCGAGGCGAGTTTGGTGAACAGTTAATTTCACGTTTCGGGCCGGTCAATTGGCCGCCTAGATCGTGCGATTTGACACCATTAGATTATTTTTTGTGGGGGTATGTCAAGGCTAATGTCTATAGGGACAAGCCCGCTTCGATTGACGCACTGGAAGCCAACATCCATGCATTCATTCGTGAGATACCGGCCGATATGTGTGAAAGAGTATGCCAAAATTGGACTCAGCGGATGGGCTACCTGAGACGCAGCCGCGGTCAACATTTGCATGAAATTATCTTTAAACATTGAATTGCAAGGTTCAAACTATCGATTCAAATAAATATTTCATTCATTTTTTCGAATTTTTTGTGTTTTTTTTTTTAAAAAGTTCTAAGCCTCTTAAAAAATCACCCATTAAAAGTATTCCTATCTGCCATCATTTCATTCATTTTATTGATGTAATCCTCTTTTAATAACACTACAGTAACATTACCTTTATCAGCAGGAACAATATATATTTCAGGATGTTATACCATTTTCATATGAAAGTGTTTAATATTATCCCAATCTACGTTTATTAAATGCTCCTATAAGAAATAAAGAAAATGTTCGTGTAGCCTTTAAATCAGCTAATACTTAAAGAACATCTTTGTTTTCAAGTCTTAAAAGCAAATTATCAAAAGAAGATAAATCAAATATTGTTTATAAAATAAAATGTTTAGGTGATGGATTAAAAGGTTGCTCTTCTGTATATAATATATTGTTATAACTTTAAGGTATTAAGATTGTAAGTATCATATATTTAATTAACTTTTAAAATAGCTGTAAAGTTCATTTTTAGAGACCTGAAGAAGAACGTAACCTCGTTTGAAACGTTGTCTTTTTGAAGTTACTCTTAATAAAAAGACCAAAAGCCCACTTAGGAGAAGTTCAAAACTTGTAAAAACAAAAGGTGGCGAAAAAGGAAATATTATCACATAATTCAGATGTAAAAATTATTCTTAGGCACTCGAACATAACAGCAAATATGTTAGACATTTTATTTTGTCTGTCTGTTGAAACTTGAAATAAAGAATTTTGAACTTAGAGACAAAAATATGCAACATTATTGTATTTAGTTGTAATTATTTTTAGTTATTTTTAAAGCCAGGTTTGAATGAAACAACAACCACTTGAATGAGCTACCGCCAAGTCATTATAGGCTGGTGTTATAGCTATTTCACGGCTGCCATTAGGCCGATCATTAGACTCCATGTAAATATTTATGTAAGTTCAACATAAGAGATTATATTATAGTATTATAGTATGACAATTTACGCTAAGGAAAAAATAAAACATAAAAGTTGAACATAAAAATTTCAATTTCGTATCAGCAGAAATCTATAAATACCAAAAAATTTAAGAAATAAAATCCTAAGGTACTCGCAATGGTAAATGAAAAATTTTCTTTTACACAAAAAAAAAAAAAAGATTCAAACTTTGTGTTTGCATCATTTTAAAAATATTTGAACGTCTAACTGTTCACATTTATGATGAAACTTGCTTCGTCTATTTACAGCGGGTAATTCAAAGAATAAATATTGATGTAATGTATGCACCCGCATCAATTTGGCAAATCAAATAACGATGATTACTTTCGTTCTTGCTTGCACTTTTATTCAACTTCTTTATTTTTCTCCATTTCTACATAAATATAGGTACCTAAATATCTTCAGTGGAAAACTGTTTGGATGAAAATTAGAAAAGTTCGAAAAACTTTTTCCTCGTTTTTTTTTCTATGTATATAGCTCTGTAATAGCTTGCGACGGCTATTCTTCAAGATATAGTATATTTTCATGTGTGTGTGTGTTTATGTGGTGTGTATTTCGTGTGGGTGAGTGTGCGCTCTTGTGAAAGTATGTATGCATGTATTTTAATATTTTTTGAAGAAACTTTCATTTCGTTCGCTCCGCTATATCATATATGCCACGGTGGCTGCTACATTAATATTTCAATGGAACTTCCTGTCCTGCCTAAACAAAATTGGTAGTGAAGATGAATGAACGGGTAATAGCGATGGCAATGGCAACGGCAATGGCAATGGGGAGCAGCGCAGCATTGGTGGTGGTGGTGGTTGCAAGTTAATATAAATATTCCCAAAAATATTGCACTGTGATATTTCCTCAACTCTGTAAAAGGACGACCGACACATATATTAATAGAGTTGATTTGCCCGGGAAAAATGATTTTAATTCAGAAAAAAATGCCAAACAAAAATCTCGACTGATGGGCAACTGAAATTCTGAGAAACTGCAAACTTTTCACTCTTTCGAAGCCCAATATTCAGTGTCGTATAGTTATTAAAATTACCTATTTTGTACAGTATTATGTACAAAGTTCCTGGAAAACACCCTGTAGAAATGTGTGTTGAAAAAGCTTTTATCAATAATTGAGTGTGGTCTTTTTTGAAAGTAGACAATAATACTTTTTCCAAAGAAAATTATATCGTTAAGTTGCAATTATTTTTTTTTTCAACAATATAATCAATTTTAATGCAAGGACTTGATCTCTTTCAAAGTGAAGTATAAATGGACAGATTAAATTCAACTTCTTTGTTTAATACATACGATATTATCCGCTTTTTGAGTTATATTAAACAAAATTTGTTTTATCCAGAGAGCCACATCTACCCTTTTACAACAAAGGAATGTAGTGAAATAACTGAGGACTTGAAAATTGATATTGACTTCTTTGATGAGAGCCGCTTATATCACTATTTCATTATTGATTAGTGTTACCGCAGGCGAAATTATTTATGTGAATGAAAAATGTGTCCTTTTTTAAAAAAATGTGTCCCCAAATTCCCTAAAGAAAAAAGAGTCCCCAGGGACACTATAGTGTCCCAGTGGTAACACTGGTAGATATGGATCTTCCTCTAAACCCTAAAGTTTTGTTTCCACCTTTTCCACAAGAGACTTTCTATAGTTTTATAATTAATTAATTTATGTTCTGACTTAAGGTGTCTGGGTGTGACCTCAACCAAAAAGCTTCTTCAGCCAGCCAGGTATACAGCATACCTACTGCCTTGAGATTTGCTTGGTAATTGAGCTTACCTATATCCTTTTTTGCACTAGAGTGCGCCACCTGAACCACGGGCTTCATACTCGGGCTTCTTTACTCGTCGGACTCAAAGATTTTATGGCTCAGAGGCTTGCTGTTCAATCGCTCTTCATGGCCCATCAGACATCGATCAATTTTTTTTAAATTTTACCCTTGTTTCTGTGAAATGTTTTTTTTTTTATTTTACTCTTGGTAAGTCAATTAAAGTTAAGCATTTTCTTCTTTTTACTTGCGATACATATAAATACCTACATATACATATGTAGTAATATGGCAAGTTAAGAATTTGTAAAAATAATCGAACTAGAGATTTTAATCAAACTTGACATTACGATCATAGGGGAAACGAAAGAAGTGTATCTCGCAACAACTTTCGTCTGTCTGTCAGTTCGGCTACAGCCTAAACGGATAGGTCAATTTTCTTCAAAGTTGGTACCTAGCGTTTTTTGGACATTCCCTCGACATATTTCTTTCATTCTTTTAGGACCAAAAAAACGGTGGGTAGTACCTACCTGTCATTCATAATTACTTGGACAACAAGGAAATTTTTCTTAACATAAGTTCTACAATTAAAAAAAAAAAATAAGGAAATTCAAATAGTTAAAAGGTATCGCTTGGTAAAAAAAATGGCTCCCGAAAATGGTTATTAATGGCAACAAAAAAAAAAAAAACATTTTTTTGATTTTATCTTTTCTCGATTTTGTATGAAGAATGATTGATACATTTATAATAATATTGTGTATACCCACACAAATTTGCAAAAAATTGTTTTTGGATTTTTAGAAAAAGTTTGATTTTTTTTTTGAAAACTCTATATTTCAAATAGGTAGGTACTACTCCATCGATTTTGTTCAACTTCTCAGAAAGCATTTTTATACACTATCTAAAAGATTTTTAACAAAAATTGTTTTTATAACCAAAAACCCTTTTAAAAACCTATAAGGAAAATCTTTTTTTTTCTCAAAAACAACATCTACAAATTTTTGTATGTGTATTGAAGTTAGTAGATACCATTTAAAATTATTCATTTTACATTTTACTATTATTTACAGTACCTGCGCGCAATAAGTTTAAATAATATTGAATATCAAAATTTTCAAAGAAAAAATATTTTTGGACTAAAAAAAACAAATTCAAAATAAGTTTTTCAAAATTCGATATTTTAAAAACGAAGGATAGTTTTTTTTTTAAATTCAATTATTAACTCCACATTATTAAATACTCAACATTGGAGTACTGATTTTGTTTTTTTTACAAAATTTTATATATATAAAATTAATTAACTTTAAAACCACTTAAACGATTTTTAAAATTTTGTTGCCACAAATTCAAATGTATGAAAGAAATCAGATGGTGTACATCGCGTTGGGTTCAAAACAGTTTAAGAAGTATTTTAAATAAAATACTCTGATGACAGGGTATACAATCAGGGAAACTTTAATATTTTTAGAAAAACCAGATACAGTCGACTCCGCCTATGTATATGCGCTCTTTTTAAATGAAACTTTCGCTTATATTTATGCAACAATAAATTAACACGTTTTTTTCAGCGCCTTATCACACATAACTGTTTGAACACAATAGAATGATGCAACTGGAACTGGAGCTGCAGCTGCAAAAGTTGTCAAAAAGTGTAGTTGGTACGTACTTTTTTTTACGTGCCCACAATTGCAGCTATATAGCTTTCTCACATTCTGACATTCACAACATAAGGGATTGAAGAGAACTTGAAACTCATTTCAACCCCTATATAAACACTCAAAACACTTTCAACTCGATTGAAATGGGCTTGTTCGCCTCCATCAATTTTGAAATGTCAAAAATGCTGCACGCAAAAGTTAATAGTTGGTGAACTCTTGCAGCTGCGGCTGCGGCTCCGTTTGCAGCTATGTATGTACGTCTAATTGTATTCGCAACATTGAAATTATGTGTATTCAATATTTTTACAGCCAGTCCGGCTGCAGCTCCAGTTGCAGCTCCGTCTCCATTGTGTTCAGCCAGTAACTCCAGTCCGCTTATTTGAAAACTCCCGTTAGTTGAAAAATTTTTCTTTCAGCCAAATAATTATTTTGTTCTGAATCAACTTCGCTTAAGTAAAAACTGAACCCATCCATAAATTTTTGAAGTTTGAACACACCTTAAGAAATGATAATTTAATGTTGTTTTCCATTGGTTTCACTCGGGGATTCACTCATACTGAAATCCAATGGAACAGTGCTAACTAATTCTACTCAACTTTGAAATGTTTTCATTGTATTCGTGAATCGTAGTGTCGGTGAAATGCCCTGCCAGTTCATTATTTTGTATTTGCCTGCAAAAGAATAAAGAAATATCTACCTATACTCTATTGCCACTGACTTACGTATAAGTTATATGATTTGTTGTAATCCTGCGTGCACCCTACCATGACCGCTGCATTCCACTGCTGAAGGGAATAAGGATACTGACGATGAACGATCGTGCCTCGTCGTCGTCATCTACGATGTGTGTATTGAAATTGTGCTCATCCAAACAGAGTTACCTTTCTCAATTGTATGCAAATTCAAGAGCTTTTTCTTTGGATTTTATTATGGAACTTTTAGGATTTGAAGCTTTTGAGAACAGATTTAAGAAGTTGAGTAATTGAATGGTGAATATAGTTATTTTGAGTGAGTTTGTTCTGACGTTAGAGCTGAAATGTATGCGTGCTTCTTGAGTGGATTCTGATTTTAAATCGAGAAGCGAAATTCTCTTTTCAGAAGCGTCGGTTGACAGTTATTTTTACAAATGGAATGGTTTCAGAAGAGTTCATTATGATTCCGGATGCTTCCGGACGTCCAATGGAAAACGACATAAGTTTCATTCCATTTTTATCGTTTTAATCCATTCAACTGTCAAAATTTTTAAAAGTTGTTTTGTTTGTTGTTCGAGTTTATTTATGTTTTATTTTCCCATCTGTGGAAATATTTCACATCACATCGTTTAAAGTTGAAATAAAGTTGCAGTTATACGAAGTTTGGTTACATTCAACAAAGTTCGTGTATATGAAAAACTCCGCTTAATTGCAGCATTTTTTTGCATTTTTTCTGTTGCAAATAAGCGGAATCGACTATACTCAAGTTATCAAAACTTGGTAGCTGTTTGAGGAAGTTCACAGATTTGTGTATATTGAGAAGTATATTTTCTAACTTAAACAGTTAAATTAAATTTCAAAAACTTGAATAAACTGACCTTTTGTTGTACTACTATATTTAAATCTACAATTTCCGTTTATAACTGATCTTCAGATATGCTTTAGCTGAACATAGCTCTGGAGCTTGGAACTGACGGCTGCTTCCTGGTGGCCGATAAAATATTTAAAAAAAAAAACGTTTACTATACTATAGCAATTGGTTGGTTCTTTATTTATTAGATTTTGTACATGTCCATTCAGGGCCTGAAAAGGTTAAATTTAAAAAAAAAAATCCCAAAACCCATTTCCCTACAAGCATTAAATTTAACATTTAAATCACAATGTGAAAATAATTTTTCCAAGCCTCTGTTATTTCTATTATATGTATAAATCCTCTCATTTAACCTTACCTCTTCATATATAAATACAACAATTGTTTTTAACACACTCAACCTTATTATACTCCAACAAAAATAAACGAGCCTCATTCAGCTCTTTGAATCATTAACTTTTATTGCTTTCAATATCCTGCAACACCTCGACTCCTTGTGAATCTTATTTGAAATTACATAAATTAATGCCACACATTCACATTATATTCGCAATCAAATTGATATATTTATTTTTCCAAAAAAAAAACAAGCATTCTGTTATACATTATACTCGTTCTCGTACATTATTATAATTCACATGTTGTTCGATTAAAATTACTCTATAGAATTCTATACAAACCAATGCCACAAAACCTCCCACGTTGTCTTTATCAGGGTTCGGTGATAATTCTATTGGTTTTCGAAGAGAGATTCAGATATTGCCATACGAGTATACCTATACAAACAACCCACATGACATTAGTCTATTAAAGATTGTGTAAGCAAGATATATGGCCAATAAAAGAACTTTGGCAAGATGCTGAAGAAGGAGAGACTAATGGAAAGAGTCCTTGATGCTCTATATAATATGGTCTCTCTGAAAAACCTAACACCGGAAGTACGAGAAATGGAGGATCATTCAAATAGCCATTAAAAATTCGTAGAGAGGATATTTATATCATGAGTGCTGTATGTAATGTCATTAAAGAGATACTTCAATTTTTGAAAAAAAAAAAAAAAAAAAACACTGATTTAGTTCGATACTGTGTTTTGAGGAGTATAATCATACCTACTCTATCTAATTGGTCTACAAAGCTAAACCCAGCTACTTACTGACTGCATTTGAGACAAGAAAATAAAACGACTTAAGTTTTATACGAAAAGGATATATGTACATAAGTATTATTTCTTGGTTGAATTTCTGAAGGACTTTTGATAAAATTATATCGATTGGCTATTAAAGTGAGTCAGAGAAAAAACATCCAAAACCAAACCACTCGATTAAATTACACAAAAAACAATAGCTCGATGTGACAAAATGACAAATCACCCAATATAACACGTGGACTTTTGTCTTAAAAATTTTGATTGCAGATCCTATAAATAAATACAAACAATTTGGTGCCACGCCAGCTCGTGAAGAGTCAGGTCTATTGGTTTACAACTTTCAATCATTCCTGTGTGCGTGTTGTTTGTTTGCATGGATGGAGTTGGCCAACAATTTTCTACCAAATCCGAACGGCCAGCGTTGAGGACACTTCATTCATTAAAAGGAGATACATTTTTCACTTCCTCACAAGAAGGCAGTAGCCGATTTTTTATTATTTTAGGTGAACGAGCCTGGGAACTGAACCCTAACCGCCGACAAGATAGTTTTACGCACTAACCATTACGCCATCGGCTACTACCGATCATACAGTACATTAAAAGGAAATGTGAAAAAGAAGGAACAATACGGAGTACTTGAAATTGAAAGTATTTCAATGTTTCGCATGAGGGGGGGGGGGGGGGGGAGCTGTGTAATTAAAAAAAAAAAAAAAAAACAAAACAAGAGTTAAATAAAAAGACATTATTCTAAGATCGAATCTTCCGAGCTTTATATATTAGCTTAGTTATCTTTAAGAAGAATTCTGGAATCCAATGTCTTAACAGCCTTTATAATAAGCAAGATAATCTAATTTTTTTAAATACCTATGTATGTCACTTCGTTGACACAATTCTACATGAAGTATTTTTTTTTTTGCTCGTGCCAGTTGCTTTGAAGACTTTATACAAAATGTAGCTTAAAATTGTATTTATAAAATTAAAGCATTAACGTTCAAGATATAAGGGGTAAGGTTCTTTTCCGACTTAAAACACGCTGTAAACTTATATTTACCTTCATTTTAAAGCCATAACCTTCAAGATCCGACAACCAAAACTATCAAAAATTATAAATTTAGACAATTTACCCATGACAGTCACTTAGGCTGGCATAATTTTATATGCAGCTTGACACATTACCTGCATTTTAAGACCTCAACCTTACAGATCAGTTTATTAAAACCAAATTTATTGGTTTCCAAAGGCTTTCAATTTGTATTTTTATATATACACACATATGCTTTTACCGACACATACATATAAATGTGTCTGACCGCGAGCACCTACTCCTGGTCCCGTTTTCAGAATTGAACTGCCAAATGGAATTGTCCATTTCTGGCCCAGAGTGTACACAAACGAGTTTGGTATCAAATTAAAAGAGGCGTGAAGCCCGATACATAAGTGGAGTATACATATTTTCAAAATCGTTCATGAGAACGCCAAAATATTTGGGCTTGAAGTTGCCGATTGCAAAATATGATTTCAGTTTTTGTTCCAAATTAGACAAATAATATTTATATCAAATTAAAGGTATTTTTCTTGTCAAATATCAAAATTGTAATAGTATGTTTTACATAGTATTATTATTATTTATTTATAAATGTTAAACACATTTTGCAATATTGAGTTTTAACTTCGAGAAAAAAACACTTTTTTGTGAGATCTTTGCCACACCAATATTTCAAAAAAATCAAATGTGACCTAAGCTTTTTTTAGTTTTTATGAAAAGCTTATTTTATTACATTTAAATAGATATAAATAAAGTTTATTTAATAATACATATAATAAAATAAATACAAATGTTCCCGTTTTGGACAATCATTTGGAACAAAAATTAAAATAATTTTTTTTTTGCAATCGGCAACTTCAAACCCAAATATCGCGATTTTACCATGAATTAATTTGGAAATATTTAACCTTTGTGTCGGACTTAACGTCACTTTTCATTTGATACCAAACTCTTTCGTGTACAGCGTATACTATGGGGCAAAGCTCGACAGTAAATATAATATGGGCATTCCCTTTTTCTTGTTTTTCTCTTGTACTTGTTGTTGTTTTTTTTTCTCTATTTTTTGCGAAATTATATGTTATTTGCCATGCATATGTTGTAACACAGTTGTAGCTAGATATTTCTTAGCTTTAAATATTGACCAAAGTTATAGGATTTTAAGTGTACCTACTCATATCGACTGTTTTTAGGATTTTCCAATTTGACCCTGAAGCTCGTCCGCTGTCGATTTTTTGAATTTGTCTTAATTCTTGTGTGATTTTTTTAATTAATTAGAATAAACTGTTATGGGGCTTGTGTATTTTGTTTTTTGTTACTTAGGTATGATATATCAAAATGTTCTTGCTAAATAAAGAAAAACTAATTGCATACAACCGCACACTAAAAAGTTATTAGGTGATTTGTCAAACAACAAATGTAAATATCTCTGGTAAGTGGCATTTCGGAAATATGAAATTCTTAAAACACATTTAAATCAATAAAATGTATCACCTGTGTGACTTAAATATTTTCAAAACCACCTTTTAAAAAAATATAAAAAAATATGTTTTGACTTTGAAAAATGTAATTAAAAAAAAAAAAAAAAACAATAACTATGCGAAAAAATCCAATCGAACATTTCTGAAGCAAAAATAATTTTTTTTTCATTATGATTTTAGTATAAAATTTAAAAACCACAATTTTATAAATATATCTACTAGCTGGCCCGCCTGGCTTCGCACGGATAGACATACCTAAGCTGCGCATACAAATTGCAAAAGAAAATATAAATAAATATTTAAGCAAATTTTTGTAATCGAATACTACTTTATGGATTTTAAACTATTTCACGTTTCCAACCTTTATTACTTTTCCAACACAGAAATAATTTTTGCAATCGAGAAACACTTTCTTGTTTTTATCCCATTGCACTGGTCCGCCAAATAACTTCTTTTTTTCAAAATGGCGCAAAACATCGAGTGTAGCTTTGGCTGTGTGGCACGTAGCGCCGTCCTGTTGAAACCAAATGTTGCCAATATCCTCCTCTTCAATTTTTGTGAACAAAAATTCGTTCAACATGGCCCGATAACGATCGCCATTGACTGTAACGGCCACTCCTTGCTCATTTTCGAAGAAAAATGGCCCAATTATGCCTCTGGACCAATATCCGCCCCAAACAGTGACTAGTTTTGGGTGTATCGGCTTTTCAATGTATGCGTGCGGGTTTTCTGTGCCCCAAATGCGATAATTTTGCTTGTTTAATACCCGCCAAGATCAAAATGAGCTTCATCTGAAAAGATGATTTTTTTGCCAAAATCGGCATCTTCTCTAAGTCGATCGCAGGCCCACTTAGCGAAGCGTATACACAACTATATTCGTTCAGCGGAAGGATAAAACTAATTATCTGTCAAATCAGACATGAGCTAAGTGTTACCAATAAGCACTAAATGAAAGAAAAACGTTAGATGGCGGACCCTTTATAATACTATTTTGTTTAAATAACCTCTCAAACACAAAATGAATTTTTGAAACCAGATGCCTCTTTTTATTTTTACCCCATTTCACCGTATAAATGCCAATTTCCTGAAAAACATCCGCAAGGTCATTCACTAATAAACAACCTTTTAATTACCAAAAGATTTTTAACTTGCTCTACCTATAGGGCAAGTATTGGTTTCGTGTAAAAAAAAAAATCGAAGTTGTAATCAAAACTAACACTACGATAATCGAGAAGTCCGAAAAAGTAGGTTTCGGACGGCATGTCCGTCGGTCTGTGCGTCGGTGCGTCCACTGTTATTTGAGCTAGAGTCTAAACGGGTGGACCGAGCATTTTTATGTGATTCCCTAGAGGGAAAATTCGAATTTTTGTTTAGCTCATCTAGAACGTGTAACTGCCATACAAATATTTTGGTTTTTTTCAAATTTTCTCAAAAACGGCTCTAACGATTTTGATTAAACTTCGTACCTTTAATAATCAGGTCAATTGTAAGAAAACTACGTTTCAGGTTTTTCTCAAAAAATTCACATACCTAACGGAATTAGATATTCTACGTTTATTTGAGAAAATTGCCTTATTTTTGTGTTATTCGCATATTTTTTTTTGATAGTTACGCCCATTTTTTTATAATTTTTCAATCTGGTGCTTATTAAATGTATAAACAATATTGCAATTGAAAATTTTGAAAAACGTTGTTTTATAATTTAAAAAAAAAAATCAAATAAAAAATCATTTTTTTTCAGTTTCTTGACACTTTTAATAATTTCTCTTTAAATATATACATCATGCATCTTCAATTTGTAATTACACACAGTTTTTGTTCACAAGAGCAAGTTCGTGCGATTAAGACCTGCATATTTTTTATTTTTACTCCCTAAAATTTTTTTTTTTAATAATATCCTAAAGCTATTTCCTTAGAAAAACCTCTCAAACAAAAAAAGAATTTCTTAAATCGGACATTTTTTATTTTTGCCCCATTTTCCCCCACAAAAGTAACGAAATTTGAACTTTTTTATGTTTGCCCTAATTCACCTTTCAAATAATAAAATTTGAAAAAAAATAGCCTTAAAGCCATTTCCTAAGAAAAACCTTTCAAACAAAATAAAGAATTTCTTAAATCGGACATTTATTTTATTTTGACGCCACTTCACCCCAAAAAATAACAAAAGTTGAAAAAGAATATCCCAAAAGCCATTTCCCAACCGTCTACGCAACGACGGTTGAACGGTAATTGAACAGAACTGAAATACGAAATTTTCACTTACAGCGCCACCTGTTGAGACTTTTCTGACTTTTCTTTTTTGCTAAACCTTCGCGGAGCAATTACAAACAAACTCGTAGAAGGAATTATATAATTTGATTCAGTCGTTTTCAAGTTTTAAGCATCCGAACCCACCATGATCCATTTTTATAAATATTTATAGATTTAAAAAAAATCACATCCCGTTTAGAGAAAGAGATTGTATACAATTTCTTAGTAAGTTTTTATAACTTACAATATAATCTATTTAGAATGATAAGTCAGATAAATAAATCAGTGAGTCAGTGACCGGTTGTTTCCATTATTATATTTAAAATGCTAACTACAACTTTCTTTGCCAAAATCAATAACATTCAAAGAAATAAATGTGTTCAAATGTTATTATAAATTTTGTCACAATGTAATAGAATATCTTAAATTCATATACCCACACAAAAATGATATTGAGAACTTTAAATGTTGGTGTTTTCACTTCATTTAAAATTTTTATAAATGTTTGGGTTCGTCTGTTGTATAAATTGGCAAAATCTTATTATTAAAAATAATCTATACAAACTCTGGCATTTCATTAATTTGATTGAAATTCAAAATTAATAAAAAAAAGACAGTAGAAACAACAGCCGAACACGATGACGACAACGAGTGTCTTTGCGCATAACAGACAGAAGACTCTTCTTGGATTGTGTATGTGTATCTTGAATTAAGGTAACAATTCAGTCTGGGATTTTTTTTTTGTTATTTTCAAACGAAAAAACAACTTCAATCTGAATAATTTTATTAATCAACATCAACACCCATAGTATGGGGAAACATTTGTATAATCCAATTGAACAACGAACAGTATAGGAGAAATTAGGATAAATACATTGAAATTGAATGATTCGCAAAACTAAACTGACGATTTCTATAAATATAGGGTGATTTTTTAGCTGGTTTGGTTTTGGCAACACTGGTTTTGACAGCTGACGTGTGTTTAGTACCTTGTGTCACTGTCAAACAGCTTCAGTTTGGTTTGCAATTTAACCATGGATCGTCTTACAAATGGACAACGCTTGCAAATTATTGAATTTTACTATCAAAATTCGTGCTCGGTTCGAAATGTTCATCGCGAGCTGTTTATCGAAAAATTGTGTTCAGCGATGAGGCTCATTTTTGGTTGAATGGGTACGTAAATAAGCAAAATTGCCGCATTTGGAGTGAAGATCAGCCAGAAGCATTGCAACAGCTACCAATGCATCCCGAAAAAGCCACTGTTTGGTGCGGTTTATGGGCCGGCGGCATTATTGGGCCTATTTCTTCAAAGATGATGCGAATCGCAGCGTTACTGTCAATGGTGAACGCTACCGAGCGATGATAACAAACTTTTTTTTACCCGAAATGGAAGTTCTTGACTTGCATGATATGTGGTTTCAACAAGACGGTGCCACATGCCACACAGCACGCGAAACAATGGCGCAATTGCGAGGCGAGTTTGGTGAACAGTTAATTTCACGTTTCGGGCCGGTCAATTGGCCGCCTAGATCGTGCGATTTGACAACATTAGATTATTTTTTGTGGGGGTATGTCAAGGCTAATGTCTATAGGGACAAGCCCGCTTCGATTGACGCACTGGAAGCCAACATCCATGCATTCATTCGTGAGATACCGGCCGATATGTGTGAAAGAGTATGCCAAAATTGGACTCAGCGGATGGGCTACCTGAGACGCAGCCGCGGTTAACATTTGCATAAAATTATCTTTAAAAATTAAATTGCAAACTATCGATTCAAATAAATATTTTATTCATTTTTTCGAATTTTTTGTGTTTTTTTTTAAAAAAAGTTCTAAACCTCTTAAAAAATCACCCATTATATGCATAATGTTTAAAATTAACATCTTATTTGTGTAGATGATGATGCAATGGAGATGGATTTAAATCGATTTGTTTAAACAAAAATACGTACTTACAATCTATACGTATTCTATGAACAGCAGTGAAAATTTATGGCATTGGTTTATTAGTAAATAAGGTGATTTGGATAACCACGCGCGACATGACAAAAAAAAACTCTGGGTGCCCACAGTTGAGGGGCCCTAGCCCTGTGGAGCCGCATAAACAGTACTTATATAAATTGGCACATCCAGAGGGGAATCTTTTTTAAAAATATTTACTATTCTATTTTTTTTTAAAACTATCGACTGAAAAGTTGATGATTGATCATCTGAAAACGTTTCAAACTCACATTGTCGAACAGTGAATAAAACTCCTTAAATGTTCACTTATGCTAGGCGCGCACATGCAGTTTTTATGAAACTGAATAGTTTAATCACTAGTTGAAAGATGATCGCGCACATGAGCAATTTAAAAATCAACGACCGAGATAAATCAACACACAGGCAACATTAGCCGTGTTTTATTATCTTCTATCGGGATCCGGAGCTGGATTAACTTTTAACACGTGTTACAAAAACAATTTTGAAAATTTCCCAGTATTTTGTTTGTGTATTACGTGTTAAAAGTAAATCCAGATCCAGATCTGGATCCCGATAGAAGATAATAAAACACGGCTATTTATTCAGTTTTTCCTTCTCTCAATTTCTATTCCTGTTTCAATTCCTATTCTTAATAAGGAAAGAAAGGGATAAATATGTACAGTACATGCATTATTAAAAAAAAAACAACACTTGAACAACACTGTCAATTGTGAAATCCAAACGAACACATGAGCATAAATACTACTTAGCTCGTCACACTTAATAAAATATTGGAATGACATACACCAATAGAGGCCTTCCCAGATTTGTCTTTGTCTTTTCTCTTTCTAATTTGACATCTAAAAACAACAACAAAAAAAATCCCTGCGGTTGGAAAATATTTACGTGCTCTTGGCAGTGTTAAAAATCCGGTCATTTGATTATTTATTGTATTTGGAACTGAAAACTTAAACTTGCGATCGAATTACCTATTAATTAGTGTTTAAACATTTTAGTGAACATTTTTTCAAGTGTTTGATACAGAAAAACTAATTTTATTGCATATTAATCACTATTATTAAACACCCGACTTTTTTGGCTCGCTTTCGTGCCTTCGGCATTTGGTTTTGTTTTCCAACCAGGGAGTGCTGTCAGATTGTTTTTTTTTTTTTTTTTTTTTTATTTCACACTGACATTTCTGACATTTGGTGGCAGAGATCCATACACACATCGCCGAGAAACTATTTGATGGTTGCATGTGCGCGCATCTACGTTTAATCACGTAGGACACAGGTATTTTTTTTCAGTTTGAGCAACAGTTCAATCTTCGCAATCAACAGATGAAATAGAAAACCAATATAATTGGGATGTAAGGCTGTTCTCTTCCCTCTGAATTTTTGTTGAAAGGAAAATTTTGACTGCAACGATTTTCTCTCTTGCATTCAAAGAAAAAAGTTCAACTATTTGGTTTAATGTGCGCGCAGTTACAAACAATTCGATGTGACACAAAATGAGGAACTGATTAGTGATTTGGGACAATGGTTTGATTTGTCAAAACACAAACTTTTAAGTTGCTCGAATCGACGACTGAATAGTTTTTGCATGTGCGCGCACTCTCATACAAGTCCATTGTAGTCACTTGAGCAACCAAACTGTTGCGAAACTGAAAATTGCATGTGCGCGCCTAGCCTTACACTATACTTAGTCCCTTACTACACGACTACTCTTTATCAATCTTTTCAAAATTGAATGATTGTAAAGCTCTCTATAATACACTGGAAAGTGGTTTGCCTTCATGTATAACAGTTTTTTTTGACTCGAATTGAAGATGACATTTTGAAGGTGTGCTGGTGCCAAGCGCACCTTTTGACGTCTGTCTTTAAAAAAAAAAAAATAATTTGACGTACATTTTTCGGTTCACTGGCTGAACACAGTACGCTCGTCAGGATCCGCGGCAGGGCGCGCGTTCACATGAGCGTGATTATTAAAACTTGTGTCGAATTTCTTTCAACCATTTCAGATGGCTTATTTTTGTTTGTGATGGCGTGAGTTCTATTTGACAGGAATTTGAACAAAAAAAATAATGCCTGTCAAAACACCAAAGTGGAAACGAATTTCTCAAAAATGGGGAAACTTGCAAGAAAGTTAAGAAACGCATTGAACCACTTTTGTATACAAAACGTCAAAATATCACTCCTCACAGAAGCAATCACATGCAAAAAGTCCGTTTTTTTTGTCAATTTGAGTTTAATTTAAAAAAAAAAAGTATCTAAATTATGTATTTTTCAAGTGATCTTTTATTTATATTGTAGAATGTCACATACCACAATTTCAAATTAAAAGCAAAAGATGCTAACAGCTGGATGTTTTGACAGTCTTTACTCTTCACATAGAAATGTATGTAAGTAGCACAAATTCGCAAGTTATCCAATGCTAATTATTCGCTCTCACGATGTGCTCCCTCGTTGCAACTTTTTTGAGTTAAAAAACAGGAATTTTTTGACAATTTGTACTAATTTGTGCAAATTTGTCCAAATTCGTAAGAAATGTCACCTGCTATTTAACTCCCAGAATCGCGGTTGCGGCTACAGATCCATTGTTCACACACAAAACTTAATGTGAAAATACCTGACTCATTTTGACGTGCAGCAGTCGTTAAAACAAAACAAAAATATTTGATCGTTGAAGGATTAATTAGAAACTTTTCACTTACAAAATATAAATCTTATTAGGAAAATGCTTCCAATTAAAAAATTGGATTCCGTAGGATTTAAGTGCCAAAGATAAGGTACAGACAGAGAGAACAAATATCACAAAAGAAAACGTCAAAAAAAAAATGAACAATCTTGAGCAAAATATCAAAAAATCCTTACTTTCTTCGCCATCATTTTCTCACCATGAAGTGTGAGTGAGATAAATTACAGAGAAGCCAAAAAAAGTCGAAGGAGACAGTCCAATGTGAAAACCGTTCTATAGCGAGATTTTATGTATTTTAACATTGTAAGATAAGGACGCGCGCCATGGCTCGCGTGTATTGTGTTCAGTCACTTTGACAAAAAAAAAAGTTATACTGTTATACACACCTGGTGCCAAGCGCACCATATAACAATCTTCAATTGGAGTCATTTTGTTTGTATGAATGCGCTATCCAGTGTATTATAGAGATCAGTGTTGTAAAGGATATACAAAATATCCTATTTCACCTTTGCGCTTAAATTCAAAGAATAGCCTGAATTAATGGACTAAATAAAAACCGGACATCTCTTCAAATATCAGTATCTTGGAAAGTTGGAATATTTGAATTCAAAAATATCGTTTCAATCTCATTTTGTGCAAAATTTTTGATGGTATGGTACCTTTTCACTTGGTATTGAATTTAAAAAGAAGTGTATTGACAATGGGGCATATTTATAGTTAATTTATAAGTTCTAATTTTGACTTTGCTAAACTAAACTCCAGAGTATGGTATTCAAAAATAATTTAAACCCATTTTTAAACGATAACCTGGAGTCTAACAATACCACGACAGAAGGTATGTTTAAGCTGTTTCTAGCTCTATATCAAACGTCAAAAATAAACAAAAAGATAAAATTCTGAATTTTTCAGCGCGTCTGATTTGATTTAAGTGTTTTTTTTAAGAAAAAAAATAGAAATGTCACTTGATTTTAATATTGATGAAGATTTTGATATTATGCTCGATATTGGTATGGTATGCAAATATTGATCGAAGTGATACACGTTATGTAAAGTCTGCTACATACCTACTTATCTTCACTACAATAAGTAAAAATATATATATTAAAATCTTGTTATATCCTCCACAGGCGACATTCATGGCATTTATCAATGCACATTCAGCAGAATAATTGCAAAGATTTCAACTAAACTGGCTCTTCACCTACCTATTTTATCCCTTTGTCATCCACAAGCCGTATAGTCCAACAATCTGTTTTTTTTTTTTCAAATCTGCACAAAAATAACAAGACAACAGCCAGTATGGTACCATTGGCCACTACAAATTGATAGATGGACTGGACAAGTGGACACTTCACCAGCCCTGATTGAGTGTTGGATCTTTAAGTGCTTTGCTGCGCCATTTAAGTGCTATTATATGAGTGCCATCCGCTTAGGTTTTCGATTTTTCATGTCTGGATATTTTGTTTTCATGTTGGCAAAGTAGTGTAGATTTTATGAGAAATGGTTAATTCACAATAAGAATTAATTTATATTGTTTTCAATAACAAATCGTGTTCCTTTTCAGCTTATTTAAATATTTTAATTTTATCCAGGAAATTGTATAGAACAGTGACTTTTGCAAAAAAAAAAAACACTGACATTAAAAATAAATGATGCAAATTAATAGAAAACCATTCAATAACACTATTTTTACTGGCGGGAGGGAATTTTTTCATGTTTTATTGTCAAAAATACCTGATTAAAATTTGCAACAACAATTGAACCAAAATTTCGCTTGTTTAGCTAGATTTCACTTCACATATTGCAATGAATAAAATGTTCTAAAATGTTGCACCATGCAAAAGTTGCCAAAAAATACGGGTATTACAAATTGTGTTCCATTGCGATTAACCACATTTTTATTCCAAAATAAACAATGGCCATATTGTAAAATTGACACTACATTACTTGTCTGTAGGCAGTATTTATATGTATGTCTAGTGTTGAAAGAACGACAGTGAACTCCCAGTGGCAGAACCGCTATAATGAAAACTCCAAGCACTAACAGGCTGGCGGTGAAAATCTGAGGGTAAAGTGTCCAGTTCGGCACTTAATAGTCTTGCTTCGGACAACAGCTGCTTGCAATTTCGGGGTCAGTGGTTTTTTTGACAGATTCAAGGGAAATTTTAGTAGAGAATATTCTTAAACCTATTTCTAACTAAACAGACTTGCCAAATTCTTTATGAAAAGCAGCTGTGTCTATATAACCTGGGTCTTAAATTTATACTCCGGTTCAGTTTGACTTGGGTTTAAAATGTGACTATGAATATGTGCCAATCTGTTTGCACTTCAATCAAAATTGTTGTAGAACATTTTTTTTTTATTAAAGTCTATTCTTTGAAGTATGTACATGTTTTTTTATACCTAAAAATTATAGTCATCAATATAAATGAAAAAAAAAAATCAATATTATTTTAAAATTAATTACATAGATACTATCACAAAACAAAAAAAATCAAAAAAATTATATTTCTATACACAAATGATGCATTTGAAAATAATAAAACCGCAAACCGATGCACTGTGAATAGTTCAATTAGCATGAACTAATTCACTAAAACCCTTTTTGTGATTAATTATTAATACATCATAACATAAAATTCCATATCCTTCCAGTCCTTAGTCCTTATGGTTGTCATGTTGTGTTTGTTTAATTATTTTTCAACAAAATGTGCAACCTAATGAATTATTTCGAATCTAGTTCACTCAAATATTTTCAAATTCAATTCCTCAATTATTAATAAAAAAAAAAAAATAACTACAAATATTAAGCCTCTCGAAATAAAATATAAAAAATATTTATAAACATAAATATTAATTTATAATATCCTTTTGAACAATAAAACTTAAATGCATTCAATTATCCTTCGCCCTCTATACGCCTACGCTTTGGGTTCGTTTCATAGAGAAATTATCAATTTTTTTTGTTCATATTGTGGTCTGGTCGACGCGTTATATCAAAACGCAGATTATGTAAAGGGTGTTTTTTTTTTAATGGAATATAACAAAGATGATTTTTTTTAATTGAGATGAAATTTACTTTACTCGAAAGATAATCTTCTGGCATTATAACTAATTCAAATATGATTCATGGCATATGACCGCCACGGCTGGCTCGGACGTAGTCTAATCTGGAGGTCCAATTTTCGATGACTTTATCCAACATTTGTGACCGTATATCGGCAATAACGGGGCGACTGTTGTCCTCCAAGTGGTCAATCGTTTGGGGCTTATCGGCGTAGACTAGCAACTTCACAAAGGTATATCCCCACAGAAAATAGTAAATCGGCGTTAAATCGCACGATCTTGGAGGCCAATTCACGGGTCCGTAACATGAAACTATGTGGTTACCAAACGTTTGCTTCAATAAATCAATTGTGGCACGTGCTGTGTGACATGTTGCGCCGTCTTGTTGAAACCACAGCTTCTGCACATCATGGTTGTTCAATTGACAAACGAAGAAGTCAGTAATCATGGCTCTATAGCGGTCACTATTGACTGTAACGTTCTGGCCAGCATAAACCATAAAGCACACCAAACAGTCAGTTTTTGTGGATGTAACGGTGTCTCAACATACACTTGAGGATTATCATCACTACAAATATGGCAGTTTAGTTTACTGACGTATCCATTCAACCAAAATGCGCTTATGAAAATTGGTATCAACGGCAATCTTGTTTTGGGCCCATTTGGGCACATTTTGGAAGCGTTGTTCAGGCGTCAGTCCATTCATGTTAAAATGCCAAACTAAACTAAAAATAAACCACTTGACACCTGACAAAATGGCCGCCAGTTAAAATAGTGTTGCCAACTTAAAGTTCTATACCTCTAAAAAAAACACCCTTTATGTACATATATCAATTTAAATTTGAATAGAGTAAAAAATATTTATATAAAGCACCACACATTAAATAAAGAGTGACAAAAAAGTGTCATGCCTAATCAAATATCATCCAAAGACCGGGGAACTATTTTTTTTTTTTTCGTTTAGCTATATTCAATTTTGTGTATATTTTTATTTCTTTCTTTCATAGAAATAATATGAAAGCACATAGTTTATCGCCAGCAGTTGCAGTATAAACTGTTCAATTTATCGCCAGATGGGATATTTTCGTCCTTATTCAGTGTGACAATCGACAACCCTTTCAAATGAAGGTTATGCTCCTCCGCAGTCTCTAAACAACCCAAAGGATTTTCATTGATTGCGAAACCCCAATCCCCCTTGTGCCAAAGTGATTTATATGTATTTTATAATTTTATTTAGGAGAACTCTAGTGTATCTGTAGATCAAGGCAAAAATAATGATAGCATAGTCAAAAAGGGAAATAATAAAAAAAAATAAAAACTATGTAGACGGGTAAGCTTAGGAGTAGGAGCATAAAAAATGGAAATTTCACATTCTGGGAGACAATTTTAGTGGACAGTTGGTGAGAGATTTTAATATGTAGGTTTTATTTTAGAATTTTTTTTCTCAGTAGGTAGAGATACATACATACATATATACAAAAAGGTCAAAGTTTATTTTATGAATAAATTTTCACAGTTTTATTGGAGGAAAATACCACACAGGGTTTTCGCTTTTTGAGAATTTTTATAGCCTGATTCCATCAGAAGAAAAATACTTTTGTTTGTTATGTTTGGAGAAAATAAGGGCAAAAACCTTCAAAAATAAATGAATGAAAGCCCAGGTTACAATTAAATAAACAGTATGTGTTGAAAAAGTCCAAACAAAAAGTTTCATCATCATAATGTAGACTAGAGATGAGCAAGAAATCAAGACCTGTGATTTTCGACCTGTGAGTCAAAAATCACAATCACTACCTGTGAGCGACTCTTTAATAAACCTGTGAGTGCTCTAAATGTGATTGAAAATCACAACTGTAGCAAAATCACAACATAAAGAAACGATTCATAAATCACGATAATCGGACAATGAATTTTATGAACTGTGAACAAAATCACGAAGAGAGAAAAGTCAACAATGAGTAAAATGAATCAGAACGAGAACTGTAGTCGTGATTTAGTTATTATTTTAGCAACTGAACGAAATCACAATACAGAAAAACAAATTCTCAGGACTCATGATAAAAATAGGAAGAACAGATTAATTCTTTTATTTTTAGTTTAGGATCTAGAAGGTAGAACTGAATTGTGAACTGAGGTCCTAGCCTGGTTGTGATTTTGCACACAAGGACAAGGAAAAGTGAAACTAAAATTTTGAAATTGCACTGGACCTAGAGAGCAGGGTGAGACACTAAGGTAATTTCCACCTCCTAAATCGATTGGCGTACTCCGTTTTTCGATCCGCCGTACTAAAATTTTGACAGTGCAAATTTTCGAATTTCCACTGGAGCTGGAGAGCTGAGCGAGACACCAAGGTAATTTCCACCTCCTAAATAGATTGGTGTACTCCGTTTTTCGATCCGCCCCATGTATGTATTGGAAATTTTGGGCATTCGATATTTTAGACATTCGAGATTTTGCTATTCGATAATTCTGAATTCGGGACTTGAGATTTTTAGCATTTTTGTATTCATGGTTATGTCCTACGAGGTACTTTATTTGTTGTCCTCATTTAATTACTTTATATTTTACTGAGAATTTTTTTGTTTGGCCTACAAAGATATTCCAAACTTGCCAATCACAATCACAGGTTAAAATCACAGTAATTCATAAATCACAGTCACATTTATACCTGTGATTGTAAAATCACAGGTTAGCTCATCTCTAATGAAGACTAAGAGCTGACAGCAAATTCTGGGCCTGCAAATATAAACAAAAATTGAGTACAAGGGTTTGTAGGTGTGTAAGCGTCATCATATCAAAAACAAAAGTCTGACAGGTTTTTTTTTTGGCGCTGATGCTGGGGTTTGGTGGTTGAAAAAAGTGATTTTTACAATTTTTTCGAGAAGCATTATTACTTGAATGCATTTTTTTTTAAATAAAAAATTATTAAATAGAACTCAAGATATAGGTAAGCTTTTTAAGAAAACCTCATCGAATTTGTTTTTGGAGGCTTTTGTTGTTGATTTTTTGCTATGCTTTAAATCTCAAACAAAAAGCCGATAAAGTTCGCTTAAAAAGCTTTTATCTTGAGTTCTATTAATCGGATCGTCAAGAAAAACGTCTTTACTCTAAGGGAAAATGACAAAGCATTAACTTAAGTGATAATGCTTCTTAAAAACAAATTGTGAAAATCGTTATTTTCAACTACCCACCCTCACAACAAGCGTAAATAAAAACCTGCCAGACTTTGGATTTTAATATCAAGACGCATACACCTATACAAACTCTTGTTTTGGTTATATTTCCACACTCAAAATTAGCTGACAGCTCTTAAACTATCAAGTATTATTTACATTTTATATCATTTTATATCTAATAATTGCTTTTATTGATTTGCAACTAATATAAAAAAGAATGTTGTTCCAAATACGCCCAGGTTTACATTTATTGAAATTTAATTTATTATTTATAAAATTAAACTAGTAGGTATATTGGGTGTCCGAGGTAATTAAATTTATTCCCATGACCTTTTTGTTTAGTTAAATTGGATTGGGGACGATTGAATCCGCATTATTAATCTACGTCGATTTTATGAACATCAATTTTTGTTTGTTTTTTTTTTTTGTCCCATTGGTTTTTATCTTTGTCATATGCTCTAGCCAAGCCAAAATTTTATTAATGAGTGGATTTTTGGTGACGTGCCATGCATACTTGAAAACGTTTAGTTTTTAAACATACACTTTAAGTTCTATTCATTTCATCAATGCGCAATTTATGTTCCCTTTTAGATAACTTTTTGTAATAAATAAATTGTTCGACAAAAATCAAAACAATACAAAAAACCTTCTAAAGCCCGATCCACACTACTCTCGTGTGGTGTGTTGTGGAGTAGTGTGTCGCTGTCATTCCAATGTATTTCATAGATTTCGACACAACACATCACACGATACAAATATGGCTCTACGCATATAAAATACATTAGAGCGATAGCGACACACTACTCCCCAACACACCACACGAGAGTAGTGTGGTTCGGGCTTAAGAAACTTTGAGTAGCTAACAATTTTAAGTCAGAAGTTTTGATTATTACAATGACAAATAAAGGGTCATTAATTTTTCGGTTTCGAAAGTAAAGCTTAATAAAACACACACAGCGATACATTTTTCATGAAAATTTTATTTCATTATAATAAGTTTGGACATTGCCATTAAATGTGAAAAACAATACCATTAAAATGGCCGTTTCGGGAAGATGCATAGCATGCGAATCGCACATTTCGGGTGGTATCGGTATTTCGGCCATAACTTTATTAATGTCGGTTTTTAATGCGTATAGAGTTCCGGGATTATTCGCGTAAACATGTTCTTTTGCGTAGCCCCCACAGAAAGAAAATCTAACGGTTTCAAATCGCATGATCTTGGTGGGAAATTGAAGTCGACAAAACGTGAAATTACGCGACCAGAAAACTTCTCACACAATAAAGCCATAATTGGTCGTGTTGTTTGGCATTGTTGCCCCGTCTTGTTGGAATCACAGTTCATATCGGCCAAGTTATGATCTTCAGTCGGAGATGCCAATACAAATGTAAAATACGCCATAGTGAGGTGTACAACACGTTCAATTTCTGCAAACGCCATGCAATCGATAAATTCGGATCATCAGCAACACTTGCACTTCCAGCAGCAATATTTTCGACTGAACTTGCATTGCGATGATTCACAGGTCTTTTGACATCAGTAACGCTTCCACTCTCATCAAATTTCTTCACAATTTTACAGATTGCTTGCGCAGTCGGTCGATTATGACGACCATCGTGTAATTCGCGAAATGTGGCTTCGTTTGAATCACCACTTTTGTAGTAATTTTTAATAATTTTAACGGGTTGTTCGCGTGTCAAGCGATCCATTTTCGTAAATGACAAACATTCAACTAATATTATGACACTTCAAATGACAGCTGAGTTTGACAGGTGTCAAAAGCCAGCGCTTGAAACCACGAAATGAATGTGTATACTTATAATAGAGGACAGCGTGAGTGCAATTTAAATTACAAAAAAAAAAAGAAAAAATATACACGATTTATCTAAGCGGATATATAAATGAAATTATTACTATTAAAACTGTTTCACATGGGAAAGTGTTAATGTTGTTTTTTGTGCTCAAACAAAAAATTCAAAACCCTCTTTTTTTTGGAGACTTCGCATCAAATTTGTTCGCACATACTGTAGAAATGTTACATCAAACGTGTAAGAGAACTCTGCATGCATGCAGATATAAACAGTGGTCATCAATCTACATCCAAACATTTAATACACACACACATACACAAACAAACAGCCAGAAGCCATTAATTTCAATGGCGATCCTCATACATTTTTATTACAAAAAATGAAATAGCTTTTCATCAGAATGTAACATTTTGATAAGCAATAATAATCCTTAAAAGGGATCAATTTACCTCCTATACAACCAGACCAGGCCTTATGACAGAAGTGAAAGATACTCCAATCGTATGCCAAATATGGACACTATAGAAGGGAAGGGTGACGATGATGAAAAAGCACCCTGTCAAATAACATACCCATTGTTGTCGGCCAACACAATATTTCTCTACACCCTCACTCACAATTTGGCCAAGCCAAATTCACCTCACTTTCTCTATATAATAAAAGACAGATGATTGTATAAGAGAGACCAATCATCTAAGTTGGTCAGTCAGTTGGTCAATCATTCTTAGCTATAGGGAGTCCTTAAGTTCCTTCGGTCTGGTCATCATCAGCTTCTGGGGACAAAAATTATATTTTCCTGTCCCAATATTTTCATCTTTCATCTTTCAATGGTTTTGTTTTTTTGTTTGAAAAAAAAATATTTTTATCTTTACTTCTATGCTGCCCGAACTGGCCCCATTTATCCTGTCTGCCAGTATAGAATTCGGTTTTCGGTTACTATACACTTACTATACTCTATTCTATACCATAAGTAGCTACCAATCCATTGGAATGGCTAGGGTTACGAACGATACGATACGATTCGATTCGATTCGATTCGATTCAATGACGCTCATGATTATTATGACAAGCAGCATGGGAAAGGGATTGTAGTGAAAAGCGGTTGGAGGGGAAGAAGAAGAAGGGGGGTCGTAGAGAAATAGAGAATCATGAACATGATGATGATTATGGGCATGAAAGGAGACTCATAATATCAAAATGACATAAATGAATGAATGATGCCTTTGATGAAAGGATTTTCATCATTGTGAAGCTAATAAATTGAAGGAAAATTGTTGAAGGTATAGGTAGCTTCGTATAGCCACGTAAAATTTCCAGAATCGCATACAGAAGGAAAAGGGTTTTACTTTATTGCCATATATGCATGCATAAGGGTAGCTTGAGAATAATGAAAAGAGGATGACATTTCATAGGGGAGTAATCGGTTTAAAATGGAAATTTTCTATCTGTTCGGTTTGCCTTTTCTCAGTATTCCGTCAAAGAATATAATGCCTCAATACCCCTTTCGACTCAGAATGATCATAATGAAAGAGTGTTGCAATCAGAGTGGTTAAATTGATAATTCGCCTCTGAATATGGAACAACGGTTTAACATATGAAACTATCGACATTTAGGTATATGAATAAGCATATAACCGTTCTTGCTGGTTCCTTATAATGTGGTGAGAATTTAAATCCGAACTCATCTGACTTTCCAAATTACCTATACATGCATAGTTTTAATTTTAGCTGCAACTGAAACACATTCATACTTCTATGGATTTTGATTTAGAAATGATACTTTCCTCACATATGCAGAGGAATTAGTGGTGAACAGATATTTCTGTATGGCGCAAAGTATTTTCGTATTAAATAGCCTTAAAGTTGTATGTGTATGTAGGTAGAAAAAAATTAAGCAACAAATAAACGATTTTCAAACTTTAAAGCAGATTTTACCAGTTTTAAGCACTTTTTAACCTACCAGGGGGGTCACTCCGTAATTCTATTATCGTTACACGATATCGTTTTGACGACAGTCTTGCATCACGTAAAAGCAATAATTACTATCGACTAAAACATATATCGTCTTGACGTTGGAAATTTGCTCTCCGTAACTCAAAAAACGTCAAAACGTGATCGTTTAATTGTCAGCATTTGAACGATACCTATTAAGCTATGGTCTTGTGTCGTCCAGTTTGTTTTTGTAAGCAATTTATGCATTTTATCATATAAAGCAACGAAAAGTAGGGTTTTCAATAAGGGCGGGTAGATGTGTTCGGTTGATCCTGGATCCGAATCACCGCATCAGTTGTCGAGTAATACGTGACTGAATTGTGCGAGTTTGGCATTACCGCTCACGTTATGGAGTCATCATCCCCATAGGTTTTACTCGTTCATTCGATCACTGATGGCACTCACTCGATCAGTCACTGATTTGGCCCCTGGGTTTCGTTGACGCAAAGGCGTTGGCTGATTGTCCACTGAATTGGTCGACTCGAATTTGGGCACCAAACCATGTAAACCATAAAATAAGTGCAACGCACGTATCATTGCCTAAAAGATTTTTATATAAAGTTGTATCATTTGGACGTGTTGTTCAATCGTGTCACTTCCCATGGTGATTTGACATCAGTAAATGAATAAAAAACAAAAAATTTGATAAATGTCAATTAACGGGTGATTTTTTAAGAGGTTTAGAACTTTTTTTAAAAAAAAAACACAACAAATTCGAAAAAATGAATGAAATATTTATTTGAATCGATAGTTTGAACCTTGCAATTTAATGTTTAAAGATAATTTCATGCAAATGTTGACCGCGGCTGCGTCTCAGGTAGCCCATCCGCTGAGTCCAATTTTGGCATACTCTTTCACACATATCGGCCGGTATCTCACGAATGAATGCATGGATGTTGGCTTCCAGTGCGTCAATCGAAGCGGGCTTGTCCCTATAAACATTAGCCTTGACATACCCCCACAAAAAATAATCTAATGGTGTCAAATCGCACGATCTAGGCGGCCAATTGACCGGCCCGAAACGTGAAATTAACTGTTCACCAAACTCGCCTCGCAATTGCGCCATTGTTTCGCGTGCTGTGTGGCATGTGGCACCGTCTTGTTGAAACCACATATCATGCAAGTCAAGAACTTCCATTTCGGGCAAAAAAAGTTTGTTATCATCGCTCGGTAGCGTTCACCATTGACAGTAACGCTGCGATTCGCATCATCTTTGAAGAAATAGGCCCAATAATGCCGCCGGCCCATAAACCGCACCAAACAGTGGCTTTTTTGGGATGCATTGGTAGCTGTTGCAATGCTTCTGGCTGATCTTCACTCCAAATGCGGCAATTTTGCTTATTTACGTACCCATTCAACCAAAAATGAGCCTCATCGCTGAACACAAGCAGCGCGCGATGAACATTTCGAACCGAGCACGAATTTTGATAGTAAAATTCAATAATTTGCAAGCGTTGTTCATTTGTAAGACGATCCATGGTTAAATTGCAAACCAAACTGAAGCTGTTTGACAGTGACACAAGGTACTAAACACACGTCAGCTGTTAAAACCAGAGTTGCCAAAACCAAACCAGCTTAAAAATCACCCTTTATAAAGGGTTTTCCAATAAGAGGTGTTATTTTGATATTCAAAGAAAAATGGCATTTTTTGAGAAAATTGATCAGATGTTTATTTCATTATAAAGAGGAAGGTATGCCGTTAATAATGGAACAAAACATTAGCCAAATGGCTGCCACGACCACGCTTACAGGACCATATCCTTTTCATGAAATTTTCCATAACCAAATCGCAAAGTGGCTGCCCTATGTCCTCGATAGCCTCACGAATTCCATCGTTGAGGTCTTGAATCGACGCTGGGCTGTTGGCGTAGACCTTATCTTTCACGTGGCTCCAAAGGAAGAAGTCGCAAGGTGTTAAATCACAAGATCTCGGTGGCCAATTGTGATCACCTCTTCGAGAGATAACACGGTCCGGAAACTTTTCCCGTAAAAGATCGATGGTTTCATTGCTTGTGTGGCACGTAGCGCCGTCTTGTTGAAAGTAAACGTTGTCCAGATCAATACCACCCAATTCCGGCCATAAAAAATCATTAATCATCTCTCGATAGCGCAATCCATTGACCGTAACTGTTGCTCCAGCCTCATTTTCGAAAAAGTAAGGTCCAATGACCCCGCCGGACCATAAACCGCACCAAACAGTCACACGTTGAGGATGGAGAGGCTTTTCAACAATAACTCTTGGGTTTTCCGAGCCCCAGATGTGACAGTTTTGCTTGTTGACGTAGCCTCCGAGGTGGAAATGGGCCTCATCAGTCAAGATGATTTTTCGATGAAATTCCGGATCATTCCGGATCAAGGACCCAATCAGCAAAGACACGACGTTGTTGATGATCAGCCGGCTTGAGTTCTTGTGTTAACTGAACTTTATAAGCCTTAAGACCCAAGTCTTTATGCAAAATACGGTGTAATGATGTTTGTGGAATGCCTAATTCCAAAGAACGACGAGGAATGGACAAACCTGGGTTTTCTTCAACACTTTGGGCTACAACAGCAATATTCTCAGTTGTTCTTGAGCGACGTGCACGGGTTTTATTCTTCTTATCACTAACTTGTCCCAACAGCTCGAATTAGTCCACCAATTTCTGTATTGCTGTCCGACAAGGTGCTTCACGACAACCCAAAAATGTTTTAGTTTTACGAACCGTCTCTGCCAAATTTTCACAATTTTTATAGTGAATTTTAATAATTTCAATGCGTTTTTGAAGCGTGTATCGTTCCATTTTTATTAATGGCGTAGTTTCTACTTGTCAAATGTCAAAAAATGACAGCTTCAAAAGTGACAACTACTGAAATAGCGGGCTATTAAAAATAACACCTCTTATTGAAAAACCTTTTATGTACAATTAAGGATAGATTGATAACCGATTTGGTTAGGCGACATCAATTTTTGGCTGCACTTTTTCTTCACTTCTTCTTAATAAAAGAAAAGATGGACTTTTCCCTGGAACGAAATAAAGGGATGAGCTTAACCCTGTCAAAATCTGCCATTTTGAAAAAGTTGATTGAACTTTGTCTCGAAAACTATTGGTTTAACGGAAAAGTGCTTAAGAGCAAAGTTAGATTCAGTGAAATCATTATTTTTTGTACACAAATTTTTTCGGAGCGAACAATATTTATTTCTTAAAAACATTTATGTTTTTTTAATTTGTATTTCTTGCTCTTAAGGAAAGTTTTGGTTTCGTGGGGAAAAATTAATTTCGTCTTTGCGTCTGTCTGTGCGTCTATGCATCTGTACGGTCACTAAAATTTGATCTTTAGCCTCAATGAGTGCGAGCCGATTCGCTTAAAATTTAGTACAAAGCAGAGAAGAAATTCGAATTTTTGTTTTAGCTCATCTAGATCGGGTGGCTGCCATACAATGATTTTGATTTTTCTCAAAAATTTCTCGAAAACGATTCAAAAGATTCTCATTAAACTTTGTATCTGTAATGAATAAAAAAAATAAAACTGCATTTCAGGATTTTGACAAAAAAAAATCGTGTAAACGAAATAGGGATTTACTGTGTTTTGATAAAATTGCATTATTTGAGAGATATTCATGAATGTATGTCTTTTTGATGGCTTAAATGATTTTATTAAAAATTTTCCATCCGCTGCTCATAAAAAAATTCAAACGATATTACATTTTAGAATTTAAAATTAATTTTTTAAGCAAAAATAAAATCAAAGAAAAAATCAATTTTTTAGTACTTTTGACTTTCTCTCTAACGATACATCAATAAAAACTGTTTTTAAAGGCATTTGGTTCTTCGCCAATGGAAAGTGGAGCCCTTCAACATGCAGACTTTTTACAGTATTTACAGGAAAGATAAACATACGAAATACTAAATACTTCGTCTTCGATTCCAATTCCAACGCTCGTCTTCAACGACAGTTGTCAGTGCGATAGATAAAGCCAACAGCAGCACAGTTTGCTATTAATTCAACACTGTCTGTCGGACAGGGGCATCATTAGACATTTGGTGGCCCTGGGCTTTTGAAGGTATGGGGCCCCTTAAGGAAGTTTTTTTGATATAAATTTAGTTTTGTTAAATTTCGGTTAAATTTTTTTTTTAACTTAGTACTAAATAAGCTGTTTGAGCAAAAGTCCACATTTACCTATAAGCAATATTCAAGCTTTTTTTTTGAATAAGCTGTTGTGCTGAAAATATTGGAAAAATACAAGTAAAAATAAAAAAAAATAGAGATGTTATTATTTTAAAAAAGAGGAACTTTTTATCACAAGATTATTAATTATAAATCTTAATACATTATATTAAACACTCAGTTTAGTAACAAGAACGGCTGGCCTGATTTTA
The DNA here is from genome assembly GCA_932273885.2 of Leucozona laternaria. Classification (NCBI taxonomy): domain Eukaryota; kingdom Metazoa; phylum Arthropoda; class Insecta; order Diptera; family Syrphidae; genus Leucozona; species Leucozona laternaria. The sequence goes on from OW026368.1 coordinate 94,528,562, forward strand.
ATGATCTTTGTATTGTTGTATTCTTCTCCGCCCCGAATAGAAGAATAACTATGCAAATTTCGAAAAAATTCACTTTGTAGGGTGAAATGGGGTTCAATTAAAAAGACGTATCTTATTAAAAAAAAAAGTTCTATCTACGTTTGAAAGGCTCTTAGAAAATGGCTTCAAGGATATTTTGTTCTTAATTTTCAGATTTGTAGGGTGAAATGGGGTAAAAATAAAAATTGTCCGATTGCAGAAACTCTTTTTTGTTTGAAAGGTTTTTCTTAGGAAACGGCTCTAGGGATATTCCGTTTTTAAATTTAGTTATTTGAAGGGTGAAATAGGGTACAATTTAAAAAAAATCAAATTTAAGAAATTCTTTTCGCATTTGAAAGTTTTTTTTGAGTGGATGGCTGGGGTATTTTTTTTTCAAAAAAAAATTGGCATTTATAGAGGGGTAAAAACGAAAAGTGGTATCCGATTTCAAAAATTCTTTGTGTTTGAAAGGTTATTTTTAGTGCTTGGCTTTAGGGACATTAAAAAAAAAAAAAATAATATTTAATGGGTAAAGTGGGGTAAACACTAAAAAGGTATATCCGATTTCAAAAAATACTGTTTGTGTTAGAAAGGTTATTTAAAAAAAAAATGCTATTTATGGAGCGAAATAGGATTAAAATAAAACAGTGGTTTTCGAAAACAAAATTTCTTTATGTGTTGGACTTAGAAGATCATATTTTTACAAATTTAGTCATTCATAACGTGAAGTTGGTTACAACCCAGAAAGTAGAATTCGATTACAAAAAGAAGTTTAAATAAAGAAATACACTAAAACAACGATATTTGCTGTTATTTTTAACTGGATGTAGCTAATTATTGTTTAAAAAATTGAAAATAATTTTTTTTGTATACCTTCTCCTTATGGTAGGTACTTAATTTATTATGTACCAAGCACCATCCATTTTCACACTTTTACTGAAATTTTGAGTAACAGACTGAGAAATATCGATGTGTCTTGTATGGGAAATTTCAATTGCTTACCGGCACGTGTTAACGTTAACCTTGCTCTCTTTTAGGGGGAGGGGGGTCAAAAGAAATTCAAAAAATTCAAAAATAAGAGCCACTCTAATACATATGTATGTATCTACAAAATGTACGTTTTTTCTATCCAAAATTTAAAAAGCTATAATGCTATCGGCTCCAATATAATACATATATGTATAATATCCACTTATATACATTATTTCATATGGTTGTTATCTCTTATTATACTTTCGGTATCCTCTTGTTTAAAGTTAACGTGAGTCGCCCTACGCACTGCCTAAGAAACTTCAAAATATACGAGGTACTTACCTACATCCCTTACAATTATTGTGATAATAATGCACTCGTGTATAAATTAAGTTGGTTTGTACACATTTATTGTAACTGCAATGCTTGCAATTTGAAATAAATGAATAAATCAAATCGCAAATTGAACTGTATTGGTTCGGCGCCCCAATATTCCGGGGGCCTGGGCCCTGCCTCACCGGGCTCATGCCTAAAAACGTCACTGCTGTCGGAAAGTGATTTAACTCCTCCTGTACTTGAGAACTTAAACTATTTCATGAACCAATCTTCTTTCGTACTCGTATAGTTTCAAAAGTGTTGAAAGATCTCCGCTGGCCCGGATATTATCCCTCCTACCTCCTATTGTTGTGAAAAGGTGTTCTTCTACTTTGGTAAAACCACTGCGTAAGATTTTCCATCTGTCCTACTCTACAGGTCTCTTTCCATGTGGATCCGTGGATGGAAAACAGCACTTGTCCATGTCCCAGCTTGAAATTTATCTCCCTACATTTTCGAACTATAGCCCAATTGCACTTACTCCCCTTCTTTATAAGAGGTTATGGAAACACTGTTTGACCATCAGCTAAAGAAATATCTTGACGAACAAAAGCTTCTTAATGACCGGCAGAACGGCTTTTGTGACAATAGATCCACTGGTCCACTGATGGTATATCTCACCGAACAGTTGCACAATTTTTTACATCGTTTCGGTGAAAGTATGATTAGTGCACTGGATATTTAAAAAGCATTTGACAGAGTTTGGCATTAAGCTCTCTTATCTAAAATGCTTGCATTTGGTATCAATGAATCTCTTCTTCGTTGGATTAGAAATTACCTTTCGAACCGATAAATACAAGTTGTACTGGATGGTTTTAAGTCTGAAACTCATCAAATAAACGCTGGTGTGCCCCAGGGCTCCGTTTTGTCTCCGACTCTATTTCTAATATTCATAAGTGATCTCTTGTCTGAAACTTCTAATTCATTAAACTGTTTTGCTGCCGATAGTACACTCAGCTTTTTATATTCGTTTCTAGATTCACATCCTTGACCTCCGCTATCCACGAGCGGTACTTTCATCGAGAAAACTGAATAACTTTCAGTTCTTGGTATGTGCATCAAGGACCACCTTCTGTGGAGAAATCACATATTTTTGATGTCGCAAAAAATGCTGCTAAGGGTTTTGGGTTTTTTTGTCTCCCCTTCTGATCTGGCTGTAATATACAAAGCCTATATTCGTCCAAAAATGGAATACGATTCTCATATTTGGTTAGGTTCTCCAATAAACCACACAGATAGAATTCAAAAGAGAGCTTTAAAAATTATAGGCGATAGAACTGTAACGAAAGCAATTGCAACCTTCTAACACCGCCACATTGTTTCATGTCTTTCATTATTTTGTCCCTATTTGTAACAACAGTGTTCTAGCGAAATAGCCAGTGGCATTCCTCCCCTAAAACAATTACACCGTAATACTCGTACTTCAAGGAATGTGCCTCAGTTTGCCCTTGAACGCAACTTCGGACGTATACTGTTAAGTACAGAGATTAGATTAGATTAGATTAGAAAAACATTTTATTCATTAATTAAGATACTAATAGCTATTAACAATTTTGGTATAACCTATAAATTAATAAAGGGTCCGCCATCTAACGTCAACTAATGCTTTTTTCGTGAATGGTAACACTTAGATCATGTCTGATTTGACAGATAATTAGTTTTATCCTTCCGCTTAACGAATATGGTTGTGTATACGCTTCGCTAAGTAGGCCTGCGATCGACTTAGAGAAGATGCCGATTTTGCCAAAAAAATCATCTTTTCAGATGAAGCTCATTTTGATCTTGGCGGGTAGTAAACAAGCAAAATTGTCGCATTTGGGCCACAGAAAACCCGCACGCATATATTGAAAAGCTGATACACCCAAAAAGAGTCACTGTTTCGTGCGGATTTTGGAATGACCGTTACATTCAATGGCGATCGTTATCGAGCCATGTTGAACGAATTTTTGTTTACAAAAATTGAAGAGGAGGATATTGGCAACATTTGGTTTTAACAGGACGGCGCTACGTGCCACACAGCCGAAGCTACACTCGATGTTTTGCGCCATTTTCAAAAAAAAAAAGTTATTTGGCGGACCCTTTAGAATAAATAGTAGTAATCATTCTTTAACTTACAGTTAGTGATGAATTATACATACATATGATACATATGATTCTTTCTTTGGTCGTACTACACGAATGTGGAATGATACCCGGATAAAATTTCCCTTGCCATTTTGATGTTCAGACATTGAAAACCAATGTGCATCGGTATCTCCTACCAAATCCTCTCCAACTTTCCTAAACGCTCGCGCTGTGTATTATCATTATTTGTGCAGTAATAACCCCTTGAGTGGGCGCAAAATACATATAAAAATGAAAAATATCAAAGCTTTACAACAGCTTTCAGCTTTCCTGTAATTTATCCGGACTTTTTCTTAAAATGATGTCTTCATTCACTGGGGCTATTTTGAAATTCTAAAAAAAAGACTTGAATGTTGAATTTTAATAGCAATTATGTACGTGCCACGGGTGACCCATTCATGAATTTTATTATTTCCATTTCCATGAAGATACAATAATTACTGGAAATATTCCACTTCATTTTCAAGGTCAGAGCAATATTTTGTGAAAATATTTGTACATTGAACGCATCTGTTGGCTTTTTCCTTCTCCTGTTAAGTCGAAAATATAGACCTACCACAATAACCGAACTTCCTTTATACACGAAGCCTTCAATGGGAAATTCATACAAAATGCAAAAGTGAAATTTCACGTAGATTAGTGGAAAATTCTCATCACACACTTTTTCAAACGAAACGATACCTACGTGGATAAATTATTAAGTTAAGACAAAAAACCGACATGGTGCAGGTGGAAGAAGCCTGCATTCACGTCACTCAATATGAATAAAACTTTGTGAGCGCGAGTCCTAGTTTTCCTTGTTTCACATGCTGTCTAATTAACTTTTCCATGACAAAAGCGAGTTGTGTTTTTGTGTTGACTGGAGAGGGAGGTTTGGTGTGTGGTGTTGGGCAAGGGGTTAGGGGGGTGGAGTACATTTGGTGTGTTGAATTTCTTCGGATATAGGTTGTGTATAGAGGGCGCTGTATCTGTACCACAACCGCGTTTCGTGTGAATCTCAGTCTGTTGGTGTGTCGTGTCGTCGATGTGAAAGTTTTCTGAAAACAGAAACACTGCCTCCAAGAGATGCACAATTGCACAGACAACGAAGCCTCGACGAGGCGAGGACGAATATGTGAGGTAAGCAGACATATTCCAGCCACATTGCCTAATTTTGAACACATATAACGGTGCTGTTGGCGCGGCTAAGGAACGAAAGCAAACTTTTTACCGACAAAGTTTTTCCCGAACAATGTATGTAGGTTAGTTTTTGATTTGACAGTTTTGATTATCTTTTAAAATAAGGATATGTGGGATAAAATAATATCTGTGTGTATGCTTGTGTATGTATGGGTGTGTGGTGGAGTGTATACATGTGTGTGTGTTTTTTTTTCTAACGAGCAACCATGCGTTGTACAAAATAGTAAAATAACACATCAGTTTGACCCTGCGGGTGATGTTGATAAAGATGAATATAGTGGTGTATAGGGAATTTTAACTTTTTGTCGGTTGCTCCACAAAATAAATGTGACGTTCATGAAGTGAAGTTTGGTGGAGAGCATGACATCGTTTCTAATTGATAGCAATTTTAGTGCTTAAAGGCTTCGTTTTAGAAGTTATGTGAAATTAAATAGAATAAAAAAAAGATTAAACTAAACTGAATTAAAAGGTTTATGCGAAATAAAAGTTGTATATGTACAAAATGGATGATAAAAGGGATAAATATAATTATTTACCTATATTTCATATATATATATATAAATGTATATAAATATTTTATGAAATTTAGCCTCCTCACAGTGGGCAAATAATGATATTGGTCACTCCATTATTCTGAATTCTTTCGGAACAATTCCAAGTAACATTGATTACACCATCCCCCAGTTACAGTTCGATAAAAACTTCCAGGTCACCATACCCTCCAGATCTATCTGGGAGGATCGGGCATTTCTGGAAGATGAATCAATCCACTTCTATACGGATGGATCAAAAACTGATGACGGGGTTGGTGGAGGTGTGTACTCAGACAGGATGAATTTAAATCTCTCCTTTCGCCTTCTCAATCACTGTAGCGTGTTCCAGGCGGAACTTTTGGCGATAAAAGAAGTACTATCTTGGCTTTAAAGAAACGTGATATCTAACACAGATATCCGCATCTTCTCGGATAGCCAAGCCGCCATAAAATCCCTGGAATCTGTCTCTACCAACTCAATAACAGCCCTTAACTGTCGATCATCTCTCGTTGAGATGGCACAGCAGTTTAATTTTCACCTCTGCTGGGTGCCGGGCCATAGGGAAATTCCAGGAAATTGCAGGGCTGACGAACTCGCCAGAAGTGGAACAATACTACCTATTTCACCAAATAGGTCAGATATAGGTATACCCATTGCTACATGTAAACTTATGCTGAAGCAGGATGCAATACAGAAAACAAACCTTAGGTGGAACAACATCTCCACCTGTATAGCGACAAAACAGATGTGGCCAAGGTTGGACCTGAAGCGCTCGAAGAGTTTAATATCTCTAAGCAGACTGCATATCAGCTCCGTCATAGGTGTCATCACCGGTCACTGCTTGATAGGCAAGCACGCAACGAGGCTTGGATTATTCTCAAATGATTTCTGCAGAAGCTGTATGGATGAAGAAGAGGAAGAATCGATTCCTCATCTCCTCTGCACTTGCCCTGCTCTATCCCAACGACGTAAACTCCATCTCGGAGAATACTACTTCAACGATCCTAATGATCTGGTAAATGTTGACATAATTGATCTCGCACGCTTCGTAAGGAGCTCTAAGTGGTTCAACGAATAGGAAGAAAAATTTCAAGATTCCTGTGGTATCACAATGGACCAACTATGGTCTAAGTGTGTCTAGCCTTGCTCGACAGCCACCTTAACCTAACCTAACCTTTATGAAATTTATAGATTTTATTTTGATGTACCTAGTTAGCACCATAAATAACTGATGCTTCCTGGATACCTAGAGAAAGCATTTGACAGCGAATGGATACGTGGTCTAATACACAATAATCAAAATAATTTTCTGCCTTCTCAATTTCAAGTCATTCTTCGTGAAGATTCAAAACAGCCAGTCAACAACAAAAGCATCAGAGCAGGAGGTGCCCATAAAGGTCTTTCGTGCGAACGATCACTGAATGACGAGCCAAGGTGAAGTACATGTTCTCGTGACGGTGAGTGACATTTCCCCCAACCATAAGATAAAGGAATTGAGGATTTTTGTTTTTAGGCTGTGGCAAGCTTGTCAATAAAGTGCCAGGGTAACACTGAAGAAAGCAAGAAGTACTTTAGTAAGAGCTGACGGCAAATTTTGGGTGCGGAAATATAACAAAAAATTGAGTACGAGGGTTTGCAGGTGGATGCGTCATGATTTCGAAGAAAAAGTCTGGCCGTTTTTTTGGCGCGCCGCCGGTGGTAAAGAAAGAGGTTTGAAAATAGCGATTTTAAAATTTTTTTTTAGGAGCATTATCACTTAAATTAATACAGGGTTATTCATTTCATGATTTCAAGTTGGTAGCGCTGGATTTTGACACCTGTCAAACTCAGCTGTCATTTGAAGTGTCATAATATTAGATGAATGTTTGTCATTTACGAAAATGGATCGCTTGACACGCGAACAACCCGTTAAAATTATTAATATTTACTACCAAAGTCTTGATTTAAACGTAGCCACTTTTCGCGAATTACCCGATGGTCGTCATAATCGACCGACGACGCAGGCAATCGGTAAAATTGTGAAGAAATTTGAAGAGAGTGGAAGCGTTACTGATGTCAAAAGGCCTGTGCATCATCGCAATGCACGTTCAGTCGAAAATATTGCTGCTGAAAGTGCAAGTGTTGCTGATGATCCGAATTTATCGATTTCACGGTGTTTGCAGAAATTGAACGTGTTGTACACCTCACTATGGCGTATTTTACATTTGTATTGGCATCTCCGACTGAAGATCATGATTTGGCCGATATGAACTGTGATTTCAACAAGACGGGGCAACAATGCCAAACAACACGACCAATTATGGCTTTATTATGTGAGAAGTTTTCTGGTCGCGTTATTTCACGTTTTGTCGACTTCAATTGGCCACCAAGATCATGCGATTTGAAACCGTTAGATTTTTTTTCTGTGGGGGCTACGCAAAAGACCATGTTTACGCGAATAATCCCGGAACTCTAGACGCATTAAGAACCAACATTTATAAAGTTATGGCCGAGATACCGATACCGCCTGAAATGTGCGATTCACATGCTACGAATCTTCCCGAGGCGGCCATTTGATTGATATTTTTTTCACACTTAATGGCAAAGTCCAAACTTTGTAATGAAATAAAATTTTCATGAAAAATGTATCGCTGTGCGTGTTTTATTTAGCTTTACTTTCGAAACCGAAAAATGAGTGACCCTTTTCTCATTTTAGGCATCTTCAATGTGTTGCTCTATATCAGTTGTTAATCAGAAGAGGAATTTTTTTTAATTTTAAGTAAATTTTTTTAATTGTAGGTCAATTTTTTTAGACAATTGTCGCTCCTGGCCAAAACAGGAAAATAGACTCTTGTCCCAAACTTTTTTTTTCTTGTTATGACCCAATATTATATACTCTTACCTCTTATAGCATCTTTTTAAAGAAAAAAAACTCCCTTATGTATGCTATACATAGTATTGTTTGTGTATGTGTTCTAAATGAGAACTAAAAAGAAATATAACCCTCAAATCCTTTTGTTCGCATGAGATGAGGCATGAGTCTTATGCAAATATTAAACGAAAAGCTAAGCATTCATCAGAAGTAAAGTGATTTATACTCTTGTGCAGCCCTAATCCGTGTCATTTCATGTTCGCCCAACCACCAGTCATTCATCTGCCTGTCTATTTGTGAGCGTCCATTGTTTTTGTTAGGTCTTCCCCATATCAGCCAGTAGTTTCAAGGCTTAACGTATAAGTATCTATATATGTAGCATCTTATACACCATACTTGCTCCTCGCAAGGATAAATTGTTTGTAAATTGTAGAAATAATTTACCCCCCCTTGCAAAAGATTTCAAAAGTTCTTGAGTTATTTTCGCCGAAGGGTTTGGTTGTTGGTTGGTGCAACAGTCATTCCATCTTTCGAATAAACCTCCTCAGTTAATTCTTATTCGAGACGACTGGATGGATACCAAACAAGAATTTATCTTGGGGAATTTTCAAGTTTTGTTTGTGTAGAGAGCCCATGCCATGATCCCTCCTTTGCACTTGAGTTTGTTTTTCTTTCAAGAAATTCCTTTGAATGGGATAGGTAATACGGCTTGGCCCCACTAACTTCTTCTTAAGGCAGTTTGAGTTCTGTACACTGCACTTAGTATGATCTGTCAATGTAAATGACAGTGACTAGGTTCTAAGTTGTATTTGCTGGATTTAACAATTTTAAGATTACCAGAATGGGATCTATGAGTTTGTTGTTGATGTTGGAAATGTTCTTGAAGAAGCTCTAATGTGCCCAATGCCCATTTCTGGTTAGAAAAGACGAGACTTTTATTAGCAAATCCTTTTCCTGGTCGAACCATTCATCTCTCTCTCTCTCTCTCTCTTTAACTTGTTGTATTTCTTACACTTCCTTGACAACGTTTCGAAGGGAATATTTGCTTAAATGTTTTCTAAATGTTTGATGAGTCGACGAGGATGGTTTTGTTTCTGTTGTGTTTCAGTTATTTCGTCTAAATATATCGTTGGCTGATATTGAAATCATTCCTTTCCTTAATCCTTTCCTCTCTGAAGTTGCATCTGCTCACGTTTTTTGGCATGGAAGGATAAAATTTCCTTCCAGGAAGCGTGAACAGCAAATATAGAGAGTATGTATACAAGTACATGCATATAGCTACACAAATAATGTGGTGTATGTATATTAGAGATTGTTTTTGTTTGTATAAGTATAGGGTTTATGGTGTTGAAATAACGGTATCTGCATAAATGGGGGTGTGAGACTATGAGGTACATCCGCTTTAGATTGGATTTACATTTGCTGAGCTGACAAGTGACAAGTGCGGTGGCAGTTGAAAATTTTGTTTTTCCGCATAACAAAAGTGTTGAAAATGCGTTGGTAAATTTGGGTGGTAATGTATAATAGTCATAGTGGGCATGATGCGGTAACACGAGTGGCAGGGGTGTGTTTAAACCTCCTATAACTTCACTTTTCGGAAAATGAAAGCCAGCTTTTTTGTGTGCAGAAAATTGGATTTTGCGAATGAGTCGTGTTGTGTTGAGTTGAGTTGAGTTGAGTGAAACTTTCTTTTCATTTTTCTACGAGTGTAAACATTTTAATTAAATAGTAAAATTTAAATTTACGGATCACTTTTATGCGAATAGATTTATTTGTATGTATGGAATGGCACTTGTAGATAAAGTAGAGCTTGTTTTTTTTTCTTTTATGTTATTATTTTCAGTTTAAGTGATGAATGAAGCGCCATAAATAGATAAAGCTGTAACAACTGTAGCACATAGTAACACACATTGAAGATGCATGTTAATGGTTAATAATCTAATGAAATATTTAACGATAAAATGTTTAAAAAAACAAAAGTAGGTATGTAGGTACTAAAATATGGATTTGTTTTTTTTTTGGATTTTATGTTTTGTTTGAAATTTTAAATGCAATATTGTTTGAAATTTTCAGAAGTATCAGATTATATCAAATTCGGTTAAACTATTGAAGAGATATAGGTACTATTTTCTAAAGGGTTTTTCAAAAAGGACGCTACAAAAGTAGAGCAACAGGGACAGCAAACGACACCATATTTCTTGCTGCTCTTTTGACATTTCTCTTCAGTAAGGTTTGATATTTCATGACGGAAAGATATACGAGGCAACAACGAGTCGAAATTATTAAAATTTACTACCGAAATTCGGAGTCAGTGGCCTCAACGTTAAGAGCGCTACGTCCAATTTATGGTAGTCATAATCGTCCTAGCAGATCAACAATTGAGCGTCTAGTGGACAAATTTTAATCCACAGGCACAGTACAAAATGTTCCCGTGCCAGTGAGATAAAGAAGTGCCCGTAGTGTCGAGAATATTGCTGGCACTGAGGCTTCAGTTGCAGAAAGCCCAAATGTGTCTCTCACACGTCATTCTCAAGCGTTGGGCATCTCTGTGACGTCGTTGTGGCGAATTTTGCGAAAAGATCTTGGCCTACATCCCTATTGGGCCGTACTTCTTCCGTGATGATCAAGACCGGCACGTTACTGTGAATGGGGATCGCTACCGTTCAATGATAACCGAATATTTTTGGCCCCAATTGGATGATATGGACTTGGAGGACATGTGGTTTCAACAGGACGGCGCCACAAGCCACACAGCAAATGTCACAATCAATTTATTGGAAACCAAGTTTGGAGAACGTGTTATCTCACGAAATGGTCCAGTCGCTTGGCCGCCTCAGTCGTGCGATTTGACGCCGTTAGACTATTTCCTGTGAGGCTACGTCAAGTCTATGGTCTATGCCAACAAGCCAGCGACGATTGATGAACTTCGTACGAATATGGAACGTGAAATTGCAGCAGTATCGGCCGATTTATGCTTGAAAACCCTCAAAAATTGGGTTCAGCGTCTGGACTTCTGCAAGCGTGGCCGTGGTGGCCATGCAAAAGACATCGAGTTCCATACATAATGGCATCGAACGTAACTTAACTTAACCTCTCGCTACAATATGTTCAGAAATAAATCTTGCACACGTATGTTTGTATTTTAGCCGTACAAATTATTATATTCGATCCCAATTTTACAATGATTTTTTTTTTAATGAACAAACATATTATAGAAAAAAACATTTTTTTGTATCCCGATTATGCCGCCCTTGGATACTTGAACCCTTTCTTAAATACAGACATGTTTCAATGAATAAAATAACTTGGGTATCACAGTTGTCACAACTTTCTATTACAGCAATTAAGGTGGTTGAAGGCTGCCCATGTGTCGGTTTGTTGCTCCTATGAGGAACGTATCTCCCTTTACATTCATTCCTTAGATGAACCTTTCTCTATCCAAATTTTTTACTTGACGTAACGACTATGTATGATTGATGTTTATAACGGGTGATTTTTTGGCTGGTTTGGTTTTGGCAACACTGGTTTTGACAGCTGACGTGTGTTTAGTACCTTGTGTCACTGTCAAACAGCTTCAGTTTCGTTTGCAATTTAACCATGGATCGTCTTACAAATGAACAACGCTTGCAAATTATTGAATTTTACTATCAAAATTCGTGCTCGGTTCGAAATGTTCATCGCGCGCTGCTTGTGTTCAGCGATGAGGCTCATTTTTGGTTGAATGGGTACGTAAATAAGCAAAATTGCCGCATTTGGAGTGAAGATCAGCCAGAAGCATTGCAACAGCTACCAATGCATCCCGAAAAAGCCACTGTTTGGTGCGGTTTATGGGCCAGCGGCATTATTGGGCCTATTTCTTCAAAGATGATGCGAATCGCAGCGTTACTGTCAATGGTGAACGCTACCGAGCGATGATAACAAACTTTTTTTTGCCCGAAATGGAAGTTCTTGACTTGCATGATATGTGGTTTCAACAAGACGGTGCCACATGCCACACAGCACGCGAAACAATGGCGCAATTGCGAGGCGAGTTTGGTGAACAGTTAATTTCACGTTCCGGGCCGGTCAATTGGCCGCCTAGATCGTGCGATTTGACACCATTAGATTATTTTTTGTGGGGGTATGTCAAGGCTAATGTCTATAGGGACAAGCCCGCTTCGATTGACGCACTGGAAGCCAACATCCATGCATTCATTCGTGAGATACCGGCCGATATGTGTGAAAGAGTATGCCAAAATTGGACTCAACGGATGGGCTACCTGAGACGCAGCCGCGGTCAACATTTGCATGAAATTATCTTTAAACATTAAATTGCAAGGTTCAAACTATCGATTCAAATAAATATTTCATTCATTTTTTCGAATTTTTTGTGTTTTTTTTTTTTTTAAAGTTCTAAACCTCTTGAAAAATCACCCATTATTTTTATAAAGTTTATTTTAATTTGTTTGCTTGGTTATGTTTTTTTTGAGAAATAGCAAACCCAGACATTTCTTCAAATTTGATTTTTTTTTTTTCAAATTATATCAACATAAACCCTCCTGCAAAATTTGTGACATTTCTATCGAAATTTTACTGGGAAAACAAAATCAGTTGCAATGAAATATTTCTTCGTTCAACGAAACTTATCCTTCTCTACCTCCCGATATCAGTATCGTAGAAAAATAGGTATTGCATCAGATTTGTTTTGCATATTTCAACGAAAAACAAAGTGAGCACATCAAATCATCCATACCTGCACCCTGTATACAGTTGTATACACTGCGTCATCCCGATTCCCAAAGTCCTTGATTTCGTGTGCTTTTTTGCTGTCGAATTTGCTTTCTATCTCGATGAATCTTCATGAATCGCAGTGCGGAATCGAACACACCTGTCTGCCTGAAAATATCAACAATTCAAGATGGAACCATCGTCTGTTTACAAAACGAAGATAGGTACAATCTAACAAAAAATTAGCTAGCCGGTGAAACAAAACAAAAAATAAGTGTACGATATTCTTGGAAATCTTTTCTATTCTTTTATGCTGATTGAGGTGAATGCAGTCATTGTTGAGACAGGTGATTGAGCGTGCCACCAGGCAATGACAGTGATACCGACCTCAAACATCTCACCCACAATTTTTCTCTGAATATATATTTATAAACGGATAGGTATCTCAACTCTTATCCGATGATAACAAATTGATATCGATATCATCGGGAATACGCTTTCCATCCATTTAAAATAAATAATGTAAGGCAGATGATACCGGAATGAATGGCTACGATTCCAATCAAATTATTAAGACGTTTGGGGATTTTTATAGGATTTCTGTCTTTGTAGCTTTCGGATTTCTATATCTAAAATGTCTGAAGAATAATATTTGAGAATTTGGTAGAGAAAAGCAAAACGGGTGTTGATTTTTAAATTAGATTTTTTTTTTAAATCATTAGTTTACACGAGTAAAATGAGGAAGAACCGCCGCAGTTAGCCACCGCCTCCGCCGAACCACTCCGATAAGAAAAAAAAGGAAAAAGAAGGAGTCATAATGGATTTACCATTATTTTATTTGTCTTATTTCTTTCAGTAAAATGTTCATTTTCGAAAATGATTTGAAACAGTGTATTATCTCAAAAATTTTGAAAAACTAGAAAACAAGTGCAATGGCTAACTTTTCACTTTAAACGAGAAATTTTTGTAGGTATGCATATTTATAAACACGCATCATACAGGGTTATTGGAATAAAAAGCGTAAAAAAAAAACTTGAGCGTGTAGATTGGATTGAGATAAGCAATAAAAATGCCGGACTGGGTGGCACGAACTTGACCTTATGTATACGAGCACACAGTGGTCCAAAAAATTGAAATAATTAAGTTATGAGCAGCAAAATTGAAACAAATTGATTAAACTACTTCGAACTAATTCTTTTTTTTATAAGAATAAAATTTTAAAAATCGCAGGAGTGGTTTTAAAAATAATTAATTTTGTATATAAAGTGTGTTTTTTTTTATACGTGTGGTTTTCAAGAAGAATTAAAACGCATATGATTTAATTTTATGGCCAAGAATTTAGCTTTATTATAAAGATAAGGATTTGCCATTATGTTTTAAAAATGATTTCCGGCAAGTGGTCACCGCGGCTGGCTCGAATAAATTCCAGCTTACAATTGTAGCGCGCCATGGCGGAAGATGACTCATTCGGGTCATCATCGATACTCTGCTCCACAGCAGCAATAGCGTCTCCTGTGTGCACTGTACGGCGGCGTCTGTGAGGATGCGCATTATCCACTAGAGAAAATGTGGTGCGAAACCGATCCATGGTGGCTCGAATTTGTGCGATTTTGCGATTATGTCGACCGAATATTGGACGCCTGCGCGCGATGCGTCGCGCGAACCGAACCATTATTTTAATAATAAATTTGCACGATTTGCAAACGTTGTTCAGGAGTAAGTCTATTTATTATTAAATGACAAACCAAACTGAGTATAAAACAAGTGACAGCTGTCAAAAAAATTAACTCCGAAAAAATTATTGCCAGATTGAAAACCACACGTCTAAAATAACACTTCACAAGATTTTGTGAACATTTTTGAGTCAAAAACTATGTATGCCATCCACCAGCTTTTGAAATATAGAATTTTCAAAAAATTATGTATCTTATGAAAATTTTTATATGCAATATTATTAAAACATATTACAAGTTTCTGTATAAAAAAAAATTTGTTAATAATGGAAAAATGTAGAGTTTAATAATTTTGACACAGAGAAATTTGTATCAAAATCGTAGGAATTGTTTTTGGACAAAATGATATTCCCCTTATATTTTGTAATGGAAGGTACCGTTATTTTTGGTTAAAAGAATAATTTTATTTAAAATCTCTTAGTTATTTAAAAAAAAAAAAAACTGCTCTTTGCTAAATTTAATAAAAATGACCGGAGAAAGTTTTGCAATTTTCAAACTTTTTTTAAATAGATATTCTTAAAAATATTTTTTTTGCAAATTTTGGTACACAACATATTATATAAAATATATGAATTATTCTTCACAAAAAATTTTAATTAAAATCAGTTGAACCTTTGTCGAGAAAAACGAAAATTAAAAAAATGATACTTTGGAAGGCGCCATTAATATCCATTTTCGAAACAACTTTTTTTTTTATTGCAAGGCAACCTATACCTATTACATTTAATTGATTTTTTTTTTAATCTGTGGAGCCAATTTTGAAAAATATAAAATTTTCGTTTTTGCCCAAACGTTTTGTATGACAGGAACCATTATTTTGGGTCAGAAAAATAAATGTAAGAAACGTGTCGGATGTATGTCCAAAAAAACATTAGATACCAAGTTAAAAGAAAATTTATGCATTTGTTTAGGCTGTAGGAACCCGAACAGACGCAGACAGACACACGGGTGTTATTGCGAGACCCACCTTTTTCATCTTCCCTGTCATCGTTATGTCAAAGTTTGATGGTTTGATTAATATCTAGAATTCGATTTTTTATGAATCCATAAATTTAGTATTGAAATTAAAAAAAAAATTTAAATTTTATAATAATCCTAAGCGGGCTTTAGGTCACGAAATAGGAATAATTAAAATCTAAATTATAAGTTAAAAAATGTGGATTTCTGTCTTTGAAAAAAAAAGCTGTAACATTAAACTTTTGGTGTTGCCATTGTTCTATTCAATAATTTCCATTTAATTTAAAATCAGTGTTTTAAAAAATTTTCCCTTCTTCCACCTAAACGAGGGTTTTAAGACTTTTCCTTTCACATAACTTTTTCAAATTCAAAAATATGGAAACGGTAGAATTTTTCAGAAACATTGATTAATTATAATCCCAAATGTTTTTTTTTAAATAATTTTCTCGGAAATGGATCCAACGATTTGATGGATGGAGTTTTATAATGAGATTGATTTTTAATCTCTAAGTTTACTTATATAATTGTCAGGCCATTGCTTGAAATTTGGTATAAAGTGATTTGCTAGAGGGAAATATTCAATTCTTTTTGTCTTATCTCGTCTAAAACGGGTAGCTGACATTATAATAATTATGGTTTTTTCAACTTCCTCGAAAACGGCTGTTACGATTAAACTTCGAACTTGTAATAATCAAAGTTAATGTAAGAAACCTGCTTTTGTTTTTGTTTTTTCTTTTCAATTGTAAAAGAATAACACTTCTTTGGCCTGGAAAAAGTACGCATACGTCGCAGTGTACAATTGATTCATACATTATTTTTCACCAGGCATTGATGGAGCTGATTGCAACTTTTATTGAATAAAATCTTGATAAAATTGGATTTTTGCTCGACCTTGTCATGAGATGAGTTGATTGTAAGAAATTCAAGCAACCTATAGTTTATTCGATTTGATAATTTTATAATTTCAGAATTTTGTATTTTTTTTTAAATTTCTTTCTTTAGCAGACGGCGTGGTTTGAAGTAATGGCAGTATAATTATAAAAATAAAACTGGTTAGATTGATTTGCATTAAGGTTTTCTAATCGATTTTATTTTGATTGATTTGGTTTCATAAATACATTTATACATAGGTAGGTAGGTAGGTAGAGATGGCGGCCCAAAGCAAACTCGCTCCGTGACCCAATTAGCGCTAGAGTGCGCCGTTTTGACGCCATAACTATTGGGAGAAAAGCGGTTTTATTTTTATTTTGAAGGGTGAGGTGAAGGAATTAAGGTCGAGGCTTGACCTAGATCCATTTTGTAGCGTTGAGAAAAGCAATCAAATCTTTGATCCTTATCTCAGAAAGTTCGTGTAGATCTTCAAGAAAAGCATTTCCAAAAAATGTCGCTCTTGATCTGGCCAGAGCAGGGCATTTACAGAGGAAGTGGGCCACTGTTTCCTTCTCCTGATGGTCCCCACAAATGCGACAAAAAGTATTGTACGGAATGCCCAGCTTCGCCGCATGTTCTCCTATAGGCCAGTGGCCAGAACATGTCGCAACAACCCTGGCTATGTCTCGCCTGGGCCTAAAAATCAGATCAGTTGTTCGAGATTTATTATAAATGGGCCATATCTTTCTGGATATGACGCAGTTTGTTAAACTTTCCCACCTGCGATTGGATTCAATAAGAAAAATTGAGAATAAATTGCCCTTCATAATTCCAAGCGGAATATTAACTCTTTCCGCAAGTGAGCTATGAAGGGCTGATCCTGGCCTGGCCAGTTCGTCAGCCCGCTCATTTCCCTCAATGCCACAATGACCTGGAACCCAGATAAGAGTGACCCTGAGGTTGACATTAAGGCTAAGTAGTTCATCTCGGCATTGGTGGACCAGTTTAGATGATGTTATAGCCGAATCAATTGCTTTCACAGCTGCTTGACTGTCTGTCAGGATAGCAGTGTTCCGGTTTTGGTTGGGATCTTGTTTGAGTATCTTGCATGCTTCCCTGATTGCTAGTAATTCAGCTTGAAATACGCTTGCCAAGTCAGGTAGCCGAAAGGACCTAGAGATGTTCAAGGATTCGGAAAAAATTCCTAAACCAACACCACACCCCATCTTGGAACCATCAGTAAAAATAGGAGTGTCGAAGTCTCTCGTCACGACATTATCCTTCCAATCTTTTCTAAATGGATACATTTATACATATGTATGTAACATAGGTAGCGCGTTTTGGTCTAGCTAGCTTAGCCTGGTTAAGTCGAATTCCATTATTTTCCTCTGATAATAATTCAAGAAACCATAGTATCTACCCTATGGCTTAATGGTTAGTGCGTTGAACTATCAGGAACAGCAAACCGGATTTTGATGAAATTTGGCATATTATACTTTGAAGTCGATTGTGGAATAAGTCGTACAAATTATTATTTAAACGCAAGGTGCTTGTGGTGTTATGTAAGTAAGAAAAGTGGTCGGGTAATATCATCAGCTAGTGTGCATACATTTTTATTTTTTTATGAACACATAACTTGTCTTTATATTGCCTATACAACACATATAAGAATAAAATCGGTTTATTATGATACAAAAATACACTCACAATGAAAAATATCTCAATTTATTCACCAACCAGCAGCAACAATATGGCATACATATACGAATCAGAACGCACAACATATACATACATACAACAGCAGGGCAATGGTTTGTACCTACAAAACACATTTTTACTTCCTTTTCTATTGTTTTCTGGGGGATTTTCAAAGTTTGACTCATACTGCTCATACTGGATTCTGTGACGTGTCACATTGAGCAGAGGTAAAGTGAAACACCAAGAAAGCATCTTTCCCTTCTGCATATAAAGATATTAGCATCCTTTGACAGCCAAGAGAATAATATACAAAAATCTCGACCAAATCAAGAGTGAAAAAAAAATAAAATCCCAGAAGAATGGCACAGGACGACAAAAAAAAAAAAAGAAACACCACAGCACAACACAGATAAAGAGATAAATAAATAAAAATATCTCTAACGGGACGAAGTGAATGAGGACAATAAATCAACCCCTTTGACCCGTGCTGTGATTTATTGTTCGATGGTAAAACATCGGAAAAGCCAGCGTTCACAAACGCAATTATTGAATTACACCCCAACACAACGAACCGGTGAATAATCGTCGACCGGGAATGTGCATCATTGAAGGACTCTCCACAAATTTCCCTGTCTGTTGCTGTCGCTGGTGATGCTGATAGTGGCAGGAATTCCGAAAGTGATCAAATGGCCTATAAATAATAAATACACTCTGTGTCCTTAGATACCTTCCAGTTAACTAAGGGTAGGGTATGGGTGTAATCCTGCTCACAGTAAATCCGATACCGTTCACAGGTAGGTAGGTATTCCCTTTGCCCTATATATCTACCTCTATATATATTGGTACGTATTTGCGATAGGACTCCAAAGCAGGTGGGAAAAGTGGTAATTGCACATAAGTATCCTTTTCCCACATGCTCCTCTCACATGGAGCAGGTGACACATAGTTAAATTGTCTGTGAACATTATACCGGTTCTTGCTTCTCGGGTTTCTATTTTTTTTTTCACTATACCTTACCTTACCTATGCTGTGCATGGGTATTCTTTTTTTTTATCCTGTTTGAGAGAATGTAAAAAATTAATGGTAGTTCGTGAGTGACAGTTCTTAATCTGATTTTTTTTTCTTCCAACAGAGAGGTAACAAATTCAGATGACTTTGAACTGGATCGGAGTCAACAAGGTTAACTTATTTTATTCTTTAGACTCGTTCAGGTTTGATGGTTGGATCAGCTTTTGATAATTTTTGTGGATACCAGCGCCATCTACGGATTTTATTTTAAACAAGATGTTAGGTATATTTTTCGTGTCATTTGAAATTTAAAATCTTGATGTTGTCATTTTTACTTGCGATGTAGGTATAGGTGCCTATAGATTGAGGTACAGTGTTTGTAAAAAATCAAACGTTACAACGAGTTTTGAAAATTTGTGTCCATTCTTTTTTTTATCAATCAATTCAGACATTGTACAATTATCAAAATTCCAAGCCACTTGGTGGCACGAACTTCTTTCCTCCAGTCGTGCATTTATTTCTATTATTTTGTTTCTTTTTTAAAAAAGATGAAAAATGTTTAAAAACTTAACAAAATCGTTATCAAAAATAGTTACACTTTGAACGAATAAGTGCTAAAGAAAAACTTTTATTTTTCGTACGGTTGAAGTAAAGGTGGTTACCCAATATTCTTCCTTAAAAAGGCAAAACGACATGAGTGCCAACATGAATTTGAGTGACAATTTTGTTTTAACATTTAAAGTGATAAAAACTTACATATATGTACATACGTACATACTTTACCTACACAACATGCATACAAAAAAAAGAAGGTCACGTAAACAGACTGGGATTCTACTTTTAAATGATTTTCCATTTCATTCAAAGGGCTGAACTTGTCAGAAAATGTTTTCCAATAGATTTTCTTTCACATAGAAAGGTCATTTGTCTCAATTTATCTTCGAAACTTTGGTTTGGAAATAAAATAAAAAGCATACGACTGGGTCGGGCTGACTTGCTCTTCCGGTTTATGATTATAAGTGTTTTTAAATTGAATGTTTTTAACTTCGAATTATTGAGTTAGTGAGAAAGTGTAGAAATACTCCAAAATAATAGTTAAATAAATATGTTTGTTGATGTCTACAGGTTGGTGCAAAAGTATTCACCCGGCGGAAAATTTTTCACCGATGTTCTTTGGGTGTAAATTTGTTTGTAAATGGGGAAAAATTTGGCCCCGCTTTTGTCTTAATTTTTTTTCTCTGTTGACTTTACGGTATTTCGAGAAAGAATTTACATTTGGCGACATTCGTAAAAATTATAGCATCTTCGGATAGGACGAAGACTTTTACGCCATGTGACAAGTTTTGCGCCATCCTGTATTATTCTTAATAAAATAAACTATACAAAATCAAACGGTTACTACTTCTTGCGAAGAAATGACAAATCCTCCAAGAGTAGGTACCTCTTGCCATGAATAAAGTGCCTCTATCGCTGAAGCCGGTTGGATTCGGCAGAAAATTGTAGGCCCTCTTCATTCCTGAAACAAAACAACACGCGCACAGGAATGGCTGAGAGTTGTACATCATTAGGCCCGGAGACTCCAAGAGCTGTCGCGACAATTTATTTATTTATCTATTTTAAGTTGTCTTCACATCGGTTCCACACGCATTTCGCTCAACAAACTTAAAATAAAATTTCTTCTTTGAAAGTTCAGGGCTGTTTTCTTCATTCAGGAATATTTTATCTGGTTTCCTTTTAACGCATGCTCGTGTACCGCAAGGTTCAATGCTAGGTCCTTCTCTCTTCAATCTTTTCAAAAATGATTTACCTTTAATATTAAAATATGGTGATGGCGTTTAAATAAATTTTTAGGGTGACGATGCGACTGCAAGAATTAATGAAAAAATATGCCTGTATAGCTAGTACTATAGTAGAATAATCGTAAGGTCAATCAAAATAAAGTATGTAATTGAATATTTGTTTAAAAAACTTGGTTCTCCAACATCTCAAAGCAGAATTTAGTATTATTTGAACACAATGTTAAATAATTTAGTTCAAAGCTACAATAATTCTGAGTGCACATATGGAGTCTCTAAAATTCCCTTCCTGACCTGAGAAGACTAAACACAACTCTAGAACCTTTAAAAACTTCTTCATATAAATTTCAGAAGCTTATATTATTCTTGAAAGAAGTTAAGTTAAGTTAACATCTTGTAAAGCTTTTACTTAAATTTTTTTTAAACCTTACATTATATTCACTTTTAATGAATTGAATTAATAATTTATCAATGTTGACGTAAATTTAGTTGTTAACCAAAAATTTCAAGAAAATATGTCAAATCAACAAAAAAAAAATTACAATTAACTCAAAAAAACGCTTAATTAATTTAGAAAATTTGAAATAAATCCGTCCACCCGTTCTTCGATGCGTAGACAGATCGACAATAACTATATGGGGAAATCTATTTTTTTGTTGGTATTACGGAATTACGTTTTTGCACGAAACCAATACTTCCTCTATAGGGCAAGTAAAACATAATATATATGCATGTATATTGTGTTGTCTGTAGATAAATAATATGCCCTTTCGTATGTACGTTGTTTGGATATTTCAAAGTGTTGGGTTATGTAAGTGTTAAATGGATTAAGTATTTATTTAAAAAAAAAGTACCTTGGGATAGTTTTAGGGGGTAATATCTGTTTAGGAAAAATGTAATGATTCTTCAATCATGTGTTCATCTCAAAGCTAATTGTAAACTCCTAAGTCGATCATCGTACCAACTGGTTGGGCGGTGTTTTTCTACAGTTTTGTTTTTGATAGACGTGTTTTGGGAAGAAATATGAAATATTTTAGTTGGTTCGGGAGTTTTGTCGAAGTTAAATAGATTCAGTAACTCTTCATATCAATAGGGATAGCATATGACTTTGTTTGAAATTAGGATTGCAACTATTTCTATTTGATAAGTCATATGTATTTCTAGTTGAAAATTAAAATTAATGGACATTTTATATTTTTGTGCTCAATATCAAGTTTTGTGAGTGATTTTATAGACATGCCAACAGTGTGAC
The DNA here is from genome assembly GCA_932273885.2 of Leucozona laternaria. Lineage (NCBI taxonomy): Eukaryota > Metazoa > Arthropoda > Insecta > Diptera > Syrphidae > Leucozona > Leucozona laternaria. Next base: position 94,550,635 of record OW026368.1, read on the forward strand.
AGAGTGCCGAGTATTTTCGGCTTTAAGTGTAGCACTGTCGTTTGCTACCTGTTTTATGAGGCACAAGGGTATCAGTATAAGATTGAAATAGTGTGCCAGAGTAACAGAACAGCGTTATAGTGTAACAGTGTGAGGACAGCAGTTCGTGCTTTTAAGTGTGACTAGTGTATCAGTGGAAAACAGTCATACTGTGAAAGTGTGACAGTGTGAAACTAAAAAAGTGTGACGGTGTGATAATCTTACAGAGTGAAAATAAAAAAAAGAGAGAGCATGAAAATAAAAGTATGCACGACTAAATTGCACAAACTTGCTCTTGTACAACTCTATTGCAGCCAGGCGTGTTTTTTTCAATCTCGAATGGAACTGGGTAAAAAAAACAACATCGCGGATAAGCGACGACATCAAAAAAAAAAAATTGACGAAACTATCGATATCAAGTGCATAATGTATGTAATTCATGGCAGTAAAACAGTTTTTCTCCCCACTCAATTTATGCCGCGAGAATTATCTATGCTTAGCTAAGTCCGTAGGGGTTCAGTTGCTATTACATTTAACATGTACATATTATATATAAACACTGGCCTATTTTTTTGTCCAGGTACCTCTGGGATTGGACAAAATGCTCTTTTGTGTATCTTTAACGACAAAATATGTGTTAAAAATGTCAAAAGTGTTAACAACAATGTTTTTTTGGTGTTGTTTTGTTTAAGAAAAATTAATTTTTTAAAATTTTTAAATAGGTACAATATAGAATCAGATTATGATCATAACGAGATCGGCTCACGTCAAACCCCTATTTCCGTTATTTGAATTTTCGTTCCAAAAACCTGAAATGCAGTTATTTTACAATCTATTTGGTCATTACAAGTACGAGCCGTTAGAGCTGTTTTCGAAAAAAATTGGTACAAAAAGAAGACAACAAAAATACAAATTTTTCCTCTAAGGAATCACATACATACAAATATCCTGTACCAAATTTGAATCAAATCAGCCCTCCCGTCTAGACTCTATCCCAAATTACAGCGGACGTACGGACCAATGGACGGTATATGTCGATTTCTCACTCCATATTTTCGAACTTTTCGATCATCGCGTAGTGTAAGTTTTGATGGCAATCTGTATATTTTTTTTCGCCAAGCCAATACTTGCCCTATAGAGGAAGTACAAATTATAAGAATACAAAAATTGGTTAAATTTTGTTTAGTGTTTTTTTTTTCTTGAAAAATTATTAATCAACCTTATTACAATTGTCGTTTTACTAAAGGGTTTTCCAATAAGAGGTGTTATTTTGATATTCAAAGAAAAATGGCATTTTTTGAGATAAATGATCGTATGTTTATTTCATTATAAAGAAGAAGGTATGCCGTTAATAATGGAACACAACATCAGCCAAATGGCCGCCACGACCACGCTTCCAGGACCATATCCTTTTCATGAAATTTTCCATAACCAAATCGCAAAGTGGCTGCCCTATGTCCTCGATAGCCTCACGAATTCCATCTTTGAGGTCTTGAATCGACGCTGGGCTGTTGGCGTAGACCTTATCTTTCACGTGGCCCCAAAGGAAGAAGTAGCAAGGTGTTAAATCACAAGATCTCGGTGGCCAATTGTGATCACCTCTTCGAGAGATAACACGGTCCGGAAACTTTTCCCGTAAAATATCGATGGTTTCATTGCTTGTGTGGCACGTAGCGCCGTCTTGTTGAAAGTAAACGTTGTCCAGATCAATACCATCCAATTCCGGCCATAAAAAATCATTAATCATCTCTCGATAGCGCAATCCATTGACCGTAACTGTTGCTCCAGCCTCATTTTCAAAAAAGTAAGGTCCAATGACCCCGCCGGACCATAAACCGCACCAAACAGTCACACGTTGAGGATGGAGAGGCTTTTCAACAATAACTCTTGGGTTTTCCGAGCCCCAGATGCAACAGTTTTGCTTGTTGACGTAGCCTCCGAGGTGGAAATGGGCCTCATCAGTCAAGATGATTTTTCGATGAAATTCCGGATCATTTTCATGCATTTCAAGGACTCAATCAGCAAAGACACGACGTTGTTGATGACCAGCCAGCTTGAGTTCTTGTGTTAACTGAACTTTATTAGCCTTAAGACCCAAGTCTTTACGCAAAATACGGTGTAATGACGTTTGTGGAATGCCTAATTCCAAAGAACGACGAGGAATGGACAAACCTGGGTTTCTTCAACACTTTGGGCTACAACAGCAATATTCTCAGTTGTTCTTGAGCGACGTGCACGGGTTTAATTCTTCACATCACTAACTTGTCCCAACAGCTCGAATTTGTCCACCAATTTCTGTATTGCGGTCCGACAAGGTACTTCACGACGACCCAAAAATGTTTTAGTTTTACGAACCGTCTCTGCCAAATTTTCACCATTTTTATAGTGAATTTTAATAATTTCAATGCGTTGTTGAAGCATGTATCATTCCATTTTTATTAATGGCGTAGTTTCTACTTGTCAAATGTCAAAAAATGAAAGCTTAAAAAGTGACAACTACCGAAATAGCGGGCTATTCAAAATAACACCTCTTATTGGATAACCCTTTAAAACGACAGTTAAACGACATCGGCTCTAGAAGATAAAATTGTCAATAAAATAAAACTTAAACTTCAGTGTTCTCACCACTCTTCCCCTTCCCACTATTTTAACAATATTTTTATTTTTCAATACAAATTGGAGCTTCTAGAGCCGAGTCGTTTTACTGTCGTTTTGGAAAACCAACAACCGTAATAAGGGTAAATATCTTTGTAAAAAGTGGTCGTATTGAGATGAAACTACATAGAGCTATAAAATGATTTTATTTAGTTTCAATACGTCCACTTTTCACTAAGATACAGCACACAGCTTTTCAAAAAAAAAAACGAAAAAAGTCTGTTTGTTAAATTATGTTCCTTAAGTCTGGTTAACTCAAGTTAACTCATCAAATTTGGTGAGTTAACTCAGAGTTAACTCAGGATTAATTGAACAGATGCCTTCGATGTTTTATTCAACGAGATTGTTTAGTCGTTCCAAAACTATTTTTCTCCCAAAACCTGCTTCCCAAGTTAACTGTAGTTTAATTAACTTCTAGATTAAGTAAACTCTAGTTTAACACACCACTGGGCCTCAGTGTATAGCTAAACAAAAACAGGAACAACAACTAAAAATATCTATGAATTATCCATATAGCTTTGATATTTGACTTCCAAATAAGAACTTTCTCATTTAAGCACCCATTAGTTAAATGAATTTGTGAAATTCTGCTTCAAGCTATTTGACGTATAAAACTATAACACAAACTCAAATTGCTCATTAGAACACCGCGGTGGAGTATATACAAATATAGGTACTATACTCCTTTCAAAATCCTCCACAAAAATAATTCCTCTCCTTCATCATTATTCCCGTTTTATGTCTGAACTCGAATAATAATTATTTACCCTCTGGCAATGCGCAGCTCATAGTATATTCTATCTTGCCAATGCTACATCGAAAAATACACAAAGGAACTAAGCTCACAACGATTATAAATCAAAATTGCAACACAAAACTGTTGGCCCAAATAAGCAATATTGATTTGAGCTGCAAATCCGTTTTCTACGATATTATGTACTATATGCACTATACCCTCTCGCTTTGGTATACATAAGCAGCGGCAGAAGCATCAGCATCTATAGCTAGACCACAGGACAACTTTATCCGGTTTACCAAAACAAAAGAGAAAACCAAAAAAGTAAAAATAAAACAACAATCCTTTTTTTTTTTGCAACTTTTTTTTGTAGCCGCGAAGAAAACGTTTCAATAAACCCGAAATGAATCATTCGCAGAGGGTTATGGAACCGAATTCTGGAACTAGAACAAACACCATGTGCGCGGTCCCATGAAAATCTCTTCCTGCAGTTGATTTTCCTTTCCACACCTTTTACCAGCACACTTTAACGAACACGGACACACAAAGTTTGCCATTTTGTCTGCCTGTTATATGTACAACCGAACCGACCCCCGGCTAAGCCCCCAATCACCATCTGTCGCACCGTGCTTCTAAATGCGATCGACTCTGCCAGGCCAAATTTCCAGAGGACTTATGCTATATGCAATGCAGGATGTCCTATAAGGTACCTATATGTGTGGCTGCGTTTTAGTAGTGGGTCGGTTGATTCCCTATATCGATGATGGTACCGTTACACTTATTCACTGCCGGTTCCCCAAAGCGGTGTAGAACAGGTGTAATGCTTCCTTGCCTCGCCTCGGTGCCAAGAAAGGTAGAGAGGGACTGTTTTGATAAGACTATGGCAGAGGCTTACGTGACTGCATAGGTTTCTGACTTTACGACAAGGACGAGAGGTTGTATGGGTGTTGGTTTTTGGCAGAGGATATCATGCCAGCACTCGCATTATGAAAGTACGTGAGTTGGGTATCCGGATTGTTCTGTTAACCAGTAACCCCCACATTGTTGGTGGTGAAATGACATCAGTTTCAGTAGAGTAGTACAGAACGATGACGGTAGGGGGCTTTATTTTACCCCTGATAATCTTCCGTCCTTGATCTAGGCGGTGTCCGATGGTGAGAGGCAGTGTATCAGCATAGTTGGAAACATTTTCGACAGGAACCGCTGCAAATTTAACCTAGACTGGACAACACGGCCACCAAATTGAATGCTTAGAGCACTGGACGTGATGAGAATTTTTTTCCCTTGGTTTTCATAACATACAAAATTATGTTAGAAAGAAACAAAAGGAAGGAAAGGAAAGGACGAAGGATATAATGGCAGCATTATCAAAGATGTGATGAGAAATTTTATTCCCAAATGGTTAATTTAATTACTAATTTGGCCAAATTTATGGACCAATGATTAATGAAGGTTAGGACAAAGATTGACATTCATTATTTTTATGTCCGCATAATCTGGTAAAGTTGGAATTTATTTACCTATGAAGCGACCTAATTTGCATCGTGCAAGAGATTTTCATAGATTAAAAATATTTTTTGCTAAGGAAAGGTAAATATTTTTATCGTTTGAGCCTTAAAGAAATAATACGCAATGCCAGGATGGAGAATTTGATCCCATCACCCCTGGATCAGAGTTTGACCAAAATTTAATTTCTAGCTATTTGTCTATAAAATAAATGAAATTTGTTTGGGATTTAATAAAATTTTACCAATCTTAAGTGGTGAGTTAAACCAGAGTTAGCTAACTCGATAAGTAAATTAACCAGCAGTGAACTGATTAAGATTTTTTTGATGGAGAATGCATGCGGAACGACTAAACAAACCCGGTGGATAAAACATCAATAGCATCTGTTCGGTTAATACTGAGTTAACTTATCAAATTTGATGACTTATTAGCCGTGAAGGCTGTAGCACGATCAGACAAATAGATAGACAGAATTTTGAGGACCATTTTGTTCCTCTTCCTTTTCATTTTAATGTCAAATTTTATCGTAATATCGATTTGAATTTTTCTTAACGAATCAATAACTTGTCATTATAATAGGGGAAAATCGGGTAGTGTAGAAAAGGGGTAGTTTTGGAAAATGTCAAAAAAGTATAAAAATAAATACTTTTAAATGCTAAAGCATAATTTTACGGTGGGAACTCCTCCTTAAAAATATATCTATGTTTGATGACATTTGGGGCGATACATACAAACAAAATAAATACAAATAAAAGTCCGTCTTTTTCACGGTTGGATTTTTTTTTTTCGATTTAAGGCGTTATTATTTATTTACAAAATTAGTTAAACATTCTTTGAAAAAATATATAATAAAAAGTCAGTAGGCCTACACTTTTGGATAGTGTACACATTGACTATAAGGTCACATTTGTTCAGGTCCCAATCAGAGACTGGAAATTTAAAAAGAACTATTAAAGATATTTTCCTAAGACTTACCTGTTTCATAACTAATTTTATGTTTTGAAATATTTTTTTTGGCTAATTTTAATCTTAATTTATGTTTCTATACAAAACAAAGTCGGTTAAGTTACACAATTTATACCTCAAGAACGGCTGGACTGATTTTTTGGATTCTTCTCCGTCCCGAATAGCAGAATAACTATTATAATATAGGAAAAATTCACTTTGTAGGGTAAAATAAGGTAAACTAAAAAGGAATATCCGATTGAAAATGGCTGCAAGTATATTTTTTTTTTAATCACAAGGGTGAAATCGGGTAAAAAGAAAAAAAATTATTTGATTTTAGACATTATTTTGGTATTTGAAAGGCTAATTATAGTGGATGGGAAAATTGGTAGTTATAGTAGTCTGTAATGGGGTAAAAATGAAATGTTGTATTTGATTTCAAAAATTCTTTTTGTATATCAAAGGTTTTTTGTAGGCGATGAGTTAAGGAATTAAAAAAAAAAAATATTTATACGGTGATGTGGGGTAAAAACAAAAAAAGGGATATCCAATTTTAAAAATACTGTTTGTGTTTGAAAGGTTATTTTAAAAAAAATTGATATTTGTAGAGTGAAATGGGAAAAATATAAAAAGAGGTCTTTGATTAAAAATATTTTTTAATGTGTTGGAAAAGGAATAAATGTTGCACTTAGACAATGTTTTTAAGAATTTAGTCATACATAACGTGAAGTTTGCTAAAACCCACAAAGTATAGTATTCTATTACAAAAAATCAAAATTTTCTTTTGTTATTTGTATGCGAAGCTTAGGTTTATCTACCCCTGCGAAGCCGGACGGGCCAACTAGTTGTGCATAAAATTTACTTAAATTCATTTTTTATTGCATATCCAAAACTGCCCAAGGGCAGGATAGCTTGCTAAATCCTAAAAATAAAATACATACATAAAAAATAAATAGAAGTATGATATTTTATACCATCTATTTTCAAGGAAAAATAACAAAAAGATGAACGCATTTCAAAAATAAATTTGATATTGCGCTGCATGACTGTTCCAGTATGAGTTTCGTAAAGTTACTCCTTTCTCCTCTACTTATACAGGGTCTTTTTTAAAAGATTAAAAAAAAAATAAGTTGAGTCGAGAAAAAACAAAAATTGTACGGTAGGGGTTTGTCTACTTCCCCTTTCTTCTGAAATAGAAGAAAATAATTTAAAACAACAGCAAATGTTACAATGTTATATTATACCTTTTTTTAAAGCCAGAAATCCATTTTTGAATTATGTTTTCAAAAAAAAATAATTTTTAAACTCAGCATTAAAAAAAAAAAATTGTGTGAGTGCCGGGACTCACGGTTAATATGTGTAAACATCAACGTGCGCGGGTCTAAAACGGACTTGTTTTTGCTTGAAGGGGATGTTAAAATTTTTTTCACTGAACTCACCCATCCTAGTATGAAGATCGTAACGTTGCACACCATAACGTTGCACGACGTCACGTTGCACACGAACGTTTACGTTGTTTTTTTTGCTCTGCCGCCAGCATAGATGTTTACACATAAAAAAAAAAAATAGTATGCGTAACCTAACCATATATGTACTTTCATGGGTAATGACAATATAAGTGGGGCTCACACTCGTTTCGGACGATGACAGATGGATTCTCCATCAGTATTTCCTCTTGATGACAGATCTGTCAGTTTGAGATTATGTGGGAACACACGTAGCAAAATATGCTGTTGAATATGAAAAGTCTTTTTGTATGTCTTGCTGGACATGTACATTCCGTCTCGATTTCTGGATGAGCAAACATCAAGAACCTGCCTAGCTATAACTACTCTTATATCCTTTCTGTCGCATACACCTTTTGAATATATTTTCTTACATTTCGTCAAATAATTATATACCTATACATATACTTATCTAGGTTTGTTATGCTTTCCCAAATTGCCTGAGGAGGCATCTTGCTAAAATAAAGCCTCAGGTTCTCTACATTTAGATAATTGTAAATAATTTTAATCTGTTAGAACATAAAGGAAGTACAATTGATAGAAAGGGCTTAGTAGACTAGAAAATAAGAAACAAATATAAATTGTTTTATATTTTACTTCCTTTTGGATTAAAAGTTCTGCAACAAAATAAACCAGATTGACTTGTGACCATACAAATAAATCATCAATGAGGTGTTTGAAAGAATTGGGGTGTTAATTATTTTACTACATATCAACATATTTTGTATTATAATTCACTTTTTAAAGCAAGCTTAAACGCAACCATAATAAATTCCAAATTTCATCAGAGGAATCTCTTATTTTATTCTGTTTGTGCGGTGTTCATAATGAGGAGACGAAAGCATTTAATGGATTTTTAATTAGATAAGACCCACAGACTTTTTAATTAATTCGTGCGGAGGGGAAAAACTAACGTCCATCCGAACTTCAGTCCTTCGCACCACCAACCACCTGAGAGCATAGAGATTGTTGATTCTGTGGTTTCATCACCATCCCCTAAACATCAGGCCCCATTCCCAATGAAAAGAATCTCTTCTAGGTTCTAGGTGTGTATGAATGTGTATATATGGATGTATGTATGTAGATACTAAGCCAATCTAGTTTCAAAAAAAAAAAAAAAAAAACGTACAGAGATAATTTAAAAAGCAAAATTTATTAGCAACAGCGAGCATTAGGAGAGAATTCTTTTACTTTCATTTAATTTCTCTTTTTCTACTTATTTTACATCAAAAAGAAGAGAGGCACGAAAAACAGACCCATTGCGCCATGCCATGCACGTGATGGCAATTTACACGTATTTACATTTACTTTGCTTAAGGGATCATTTGAATAATTTTTTTTTTTTCTGTTTTAATTGGGTTCTAAATAGGTATACCGTATACAGTTATAGAAGAGTGTAGGTACGGATGCTATATACCTACGCATTGACGTATTTATATTGGCAACGGTAGGTGGGTATTCTGTGGACGAAATCCGGACATACGCAGTCATAAGGCTGCTTTATAATTTTAAACATGAAAGTTAAAATTCAGGACTGGTCTAGTTTATAAAAAGTAATTAAAATAAAAGTTTTCCACCCTTGAAACCAACATCAATTTTATAACCCAGAAATGTAAACATTAAGATTCAATTTTCTCTCGAAACGGCAATGGCCAGCAATGAAGTGAGAATTTGGTTGTTTTTTTTTTTTTAAACAAAAATTCGAACAGGTGTTTGTTTGTGTTATTTTTGAGGAAAACCGTTTGATAAAGAGGGATGTAACTTATTAATTTGTCTCGAATATACAAAGATAAAAGTTTGACATAAAAATAATTGTTCACATTTACTCAAATAATATTCACTTGCTTAATCCAGATTAAAAATTAAATCCACCCAATTAATTAATTTAAATCTAACTCCATAGTATTGACTCTTAAAATTCACACTGCACTCAGCCTCAGGAGACCAATTTGATTACTTTCATCTAGATTATTTTAGACATTGTAACGAAGCGTTCCATGCTTCAATACCTTTTTCTTTTTCTTACAACTATGGTTACTCGAGAATAATCGTATATTCATCATGTATAACCACAGCTATCATAGGTAAATTATTATTATTTTCGTTCATCATAATATAATTAACATTTATACTTGCTGAAAATATCACGGACGAAATATCATGGACGAAAACCACCTCTCCGGTCATGTATTTATGTTTTCTTTTATAGAAATCGAATTCGATTATTTGCTTTCTTGAAGCTTCCTCCAACTATAGTAAGCGGAGTTTCGGTAAAAGTATAGGTAGGCGAGATTTGTCCAGCTATTTCTTACGAAGGTTTCCTCACCACCAGTGGTAAGCAACCTTATTTTGAATCTTAACGTCCTAATTGCCACCAGGGGCTTCGGTACCTGTTGACCTACCGGAGTGAAAGACTGCATTGTAGAGTGCCACCATCAGGGGCATAGAACCTGCTGAATAGTGCCACCAGGGGCGTAGTACCTGCAGACTCTTTTTCAGATTTCACAGGTTACCCGATACCAATAAACCATAGACCCGAAGTCCAGAAACAACACCGAGATCGGAACTTGAATCACCAGCGATAACCATTACCAGGATACCTGTAAACCTGAACGAATGCATCACTCGATTGCTTAACCCGGAACTAAAGCTACCAGCCAAAAGATCCTACGTAAAATAAATTATAATTTGTTATAAATTTAAGAGTTGTTTAGAAGAAATAAAGATTTTGCAATAAAGCTTTAAAGACATTTCCCTCTGAAGTTTCGTGTTTTCTTCATTACGAGCCTTGCGAGACCGGCGAGTAGTAAAAAATCGACTGGAAATCTTAAAGCACATCAAAACATAGATTGAATAAATCCTTGTATAAATTCAAAGTGAATAATATGGCCGTTATTGACACAAATAAATAATTAATTATTTTGTTCGATAAATTCTTATTAGGGCCTGTTTAACAATGTCTAATTAATGTTCTGATTAGTTATCCGACCCAAACACAGGGTCATAAGTCCACAGGAAAAAAAACCGGGGTATCTTTTGGCACACCAAAAAGTGCCTTGCACATGAGCTGCGACCTGCAAATACATATAAATCTTTTAAAGCAATTTCTAAAGCTTTGCTTGCTTTGCCTTTTTGATGTGTAAACATCTATTCCGGCGGTAGAGTGAAATAAAAACGTGTGGACCTCCGTCTGTGCAACGTTACTAGGTCACACTTTACAATGTAGCACGTTACGTTACGAAAATCTTCATAGTAAAATATTGGGTACCTTTTTAGTGACAAAAATCAGAAGATCCTTTTGAAGTAAGCTAGTCCCTTTTGGATCAGTGCACGTAGTCAACAACTCGCTTGAAAAAACGTTGACGTTTACACATATTAACCGTGCGTCCCGGCACTCACACAATTCTTTTTTTTTTTGGTTTTAATTTTCTACAAAGTAAATAAATGATGTAATCGACAAATTAACCAAGAAAACTTACAAGTTTAGAAAAATAGTAAATTTAAGTGGGGGTATTCTCGATCCGTTGCAACTGGACTAGCATCATTGTAAGAGTGTAAAATTCTCTTACACTCCAACAGCAAAATATACTGACTTAAGTCTTACAAGACTTTTGGACTTTTACTATACCCTTACCCTAACCCCATTGCAACAGAAAAATACAATAGCACTCGTGTATTTTGCTAGCACGTCAAACGTCATTCTCAATGTCAGCTGTTGTTTGCTTTGGAAGTTGTGTTAATTTGTTGTAGTGTTACACAGAATAGCAAAATCGACCTGACTACCACTTTATTCATATAACAGAGACAAAGATTGTGAAAATTACAGCACCTAGGCTAGACTTAGGGTATGTTCAGTCGCCCAGGCAGCCACCTATGTCAAAACTTTTCAGAACGACTTTCTGTTTTTTGGCATCGATAGTCCCTAGAATTTCAGATGGAAAACTATTCCACAAAATTAAGGGTGTGATAAATTCTCTCTCTCTTCGTTTGGATTAACTCCTATTTTAAAAGTGGAATAAATTCCCATGTGGAGAAGATTTCCATGGAATAAATTCCCTGCACCTCTTTTTGTCTATAGTTATCCCTTCGCAATCCTAGATTCGTACTTATCTCTTCGCATTTTGTTATTCTTCACAACGCACTCCATACTTATCACTTCGCAAATATAACACTTCGCCCTTGCACTCCATACTTATCACTCCGGACTTTAAACTCCGCACTTCGCACTAATCATTCTGTACTTCCCACTCCATCTCATTACTATTTCGCAATCCGTGGTTGACAATTATCACTGCCATCAAGATAGCGCTAGATACTACACAGCCGTCCAACAATCGGGTTTTTCAATAAGAGCGCTACAAAAGTTTTTTTTAAATAAAACAAAAACGGTTTTGGATATCAACTAAATTCTTTATTCTTGTGAAAGTATGTTCGATGCCAGTATGTATGATTTCTTTTGCATGCCCACCACGGGCACGCTTGCAGAAGTCCAGACGCTGAACCCAATTTTCGACGATTTTCAAGCATAAATCGGCCGATACTGCTGCAATTTCACGTTCGATATTCGTACGAAGTTCATTAATCGTCGCTGGCTTGTTGGCATAGACCATAGACTTGACGTAGCCCCACAGGAAATAGTCTAACGGCGTCAAATCGCACGACCGAAGCGGCCAAGCGACTTGACCATTTCGTGAGATAACACGTTCTCCAAACTTGGTTTCCAATAAATTGATTGTGACATTCGCTGTGTGGCTTGTGGCGCCGTCCTGTTGGAACCATGTCCTCCAAGTCCATATCATCCTATTGGGGCCAAAAATATTCGGTTATCATTGAACGGTAGCGATCCCCATTCACAGTAACGTGCTGGTCTTGATCATCACGGAACAAGTACGGCCCAATGACGCCGCCGGCCCATAAACCACACCAAACCGTAATTTTTTCGGGATGCAATGATGACTCATGGAGTACGTGTGGATTGCTGCCTGACCAATACCGCATATTTTGTTTATTGACGAAGCCATTCAGCCAGAAATGAGCCTCATCGCTGAAGATGACGTAGCGCTCTTAACGTTGAGGCCACTGACTCCGAATTTCGGTAGTAAATATTAATAATTTCTACTCTTTGTTGGCTCGTATATATTTCCATCATGAAATGGCAAACCTTACTAAAGAGAAATGTCAAAAGAGCGGCAAGAAATATGGCGGCGTTTGCTGTCCCTGTTGCTCTACTTTTGTAGCGTCTCTGTTGAAAAACCCTTTATTAGCAACTTATTTCAATTATTGTACAATCGGGACCTGCGATTCAATGTTGGTGCGCCGTTGGACTTTTTGTGTGGGATCTAATTAAAGAATCCACAGGCAATATTGGTCAAGCTATTCGTGAAATTGGGGCCGAAACTATCGAAAATGTATTGATTAACTGGATTGACAGGATGGCTTTCTGAGAAGCCAGCTAAGGTTGTCATTTAAATGGAATAATATTTCGTATAATATTAACGTATAACATTAACCGATATTCATTTCAATAAAGCAACAATAAATTATTGTAAACCAAATATCGAATAGTTTTTTTAAAAACAAACAAATAGCTATCCCACCATTTTAATCATTTGCGGAACAAAAAAAAAAACCGTTTAATTTTAATTTTTGTTTAGATTATAAACTTTATACTCTCATGCCAATCAGATTAAACTTTGACCTATTTAAAGAATTTAAATGCGATTTTTAAAGTTTTCCCTTTTAAAACAAAACTTCTTACAACATCGCACGTTCAAGCTCTCTTATCTACAAACTAATCAATCTCTCACACTATATACAACACAACTATTGACTGCTCAAAAGCACATCCTGCTGCAAGTAATTTTGTGTAACATACACAAAAAAAAAATGTTAACAACGAAAAACAATGAAATCCTCTCTCTAATGGTAATACACTTCAAATCCGAAATCAGAACATTACCATCGCAAAACACAAAATTTTCTGATTCTGTTCTGGCGCTCCCCATCCCCATCTACCTATAATGCTTCAAACGACGAATGCATGAAAACCCACGACGCGTGCAATGAAACAAAACAAAATCCCTAATTTTATAACTCAACTTAAAACAAATGCGCCCTCGAAATGCACACTTTTGCACACTGGAAACGTATTACCGTATCGCACCAAAGTGAATACATCCGGTCTCGGGATGGACAGTGAAGTATTTTACAGCCGAACACCCCTATACCCCCTATCCCACCGAAAATAAGCCCTTACATACGACTGAAAATGGCCCCCATGCCCTCATTTTAAAACAAAAAATAACTTCCCCGCCCATTTCAAAAGCCTCTAGAAAAACTGCGGGCATGCAAATCAATTCTTTGCACTCTCTTTTAGCTGAGGGGTAACATTTTGTACGCGCTAAATTTGAGCATTCGGGTTTAAAATTAAAAAAAATGAAGTACTCTGTGTTCAGGAAAAATGAAGGCATTCAGGGAAACAATCCAAAAAATATACTCGTTTAACAGAAAAAAAAAATGTAGAGGAAATATTCGCCGTGTTACTGTTGACGCAACAGCGCAAACAAACGCTGCAAAGTGATCAGTCACTGAATGAATACACTACCTAAATAGTGCATACCTATACCAACTGAATAACGCCCGCTAAAAGCAAAACAAAATAAAGAACAAAAAACCGAATGTACCAGCTCCAAATGGGCGGAATATTGCATTTAATGAAATTCCCCAGGGAATTATTTATTCCCGTTTGGATACAAATAGCCAGCAAGTTCATATTTCACATTGAAAATGGACGCTGGTGTGCACGTTGCGTCGTGTCGTTTGACTCGGTGGCTCTTTGACTGTGCATTGTACCTATTTTAGCAGTAAAATGGGATCTAACACTCTGCGAGTTCGTAGTATAAGAGTAGGTGTGGGTGAGATTTGAATATCCATTTACAGTAGGGTTGAAAAGAAAAATATCCACGTTTTTTATTCGCCTACGGTTGGTAGGTCTTATGGTGCCTACAAAGGAAAAATATCGAAAATTTGAGGTAAAACCTCATTTAGGGGTCTTGGTCTTCCTACTGTAAAGTTCCCTGCCTATCCTATAGAGTTATGGGGGATACGGGCTTCCCCAAGCCAATTATGGATGATGGCTAAAAAGCCGATCTGTCTTTAAATAAAAAGAAGGCTGAGAAGCCAATGTTTCTTTTTAGACTCTCAAGTCGAAAGTGAATTTTATTTGATCAGACTTAGGCTATTTATACAAAATAATTTCCTTACACACTAAGAACTTAAACCTATACATATTATTACTTAAACATATACATTGTATTGAATTCTAATTCAGTGGGAAACAAATGACAGAATCAGGCAGCATACTTGCTATGTCATCAAAATCATAACCAATATGCATGCCCCTTTCACAATGCACAAATGCATCCCAATTCATTTGGTCATATTTACTACACAGCATGTAGTGCGTTGAACCTTCACGAATAAGTATACACTTGACCATAGTAAAAGTAATCTGAGACTCAAGTGGCATTGAAAATTTTATTAGATAATTTTCTGGAGTGAATGAAATGCGAGTGGATTTGAGAAATAGGTTGGCTATAGGAACGTGGAGTTTAGATCTAAAGGCAATGACCTGAAATAAAATAGGTTTGATATTCTTATGTTATATAGTGTAGTGTATGCGCACTACATCCTCACTCTTTTAGAAAAAAAAAAAAAAAAAAAAAAATTTTTTTTTTTAATTTTTTTTTTTTTTTTTTTTTTTTTTTTATCTTTTTAATCTATTATTATGTACCTCTTTTATTTCATTATTAATCTTAATTTTACTATTTACACCCTTTAATTCAATTACTTCGTATGGTCCTTTAAATGGTTTTTCTAATTTCTTCTTATTTCCTACTTTTAAATATACCTTATCTCCTACTTTTAATTGTAATGGGTTGGCAATTTTATCTACCAACTCCTTTCTTTCTACCTTGCTTTTATCTAATAATTTCTTAGCTATTCTTCTCATTTGACTCAATCTAAATTTTAATTCTAAACTGTAATTGTCAATATTATATACAGGGCTTGTTATGTTATGAGCTGAGTCTTCTGGTAGTTTGGCAAATTTCCCGTAAACTAATTCAAATGGTGATATTCCCATACAAGAGTGTGGTGTTGTGTTGTAACTAAAGACGAAATACGGAATCCACTCATGCCAATTGTCTTCTTTTGCGAAGGCAAGTAGGTATTCATTTAATACCCTATGGTTTCGTTCTATAGATCCTAATGTTTCATGATGATAGGGTGTTGATGTTATGTGATTTATCCCAAATAATGTATAAATGTTTCTCATTACTTCATTGATAAATTCTGTTCCCATATCTGTTCTTAATGTTCTGAAACTACCGTGTCTAAGCAAGAAATTCTCTACTAAGGCTTTTGCTACACTGTTTGCATCTTTGCTTTTAATAGGAATGGCTTCGACGTATTTTGTTAATTCGCATTGTAGAGTGAGTATGTACCTAAAGTCGTTTGAGGGCCTTAGTGGACCTACGGTGTCTGCTGTTACTACTTCAAAACTTGTTGTTGGTGTTTCTGTTAATACCAACCTTTCTTTTGTATTCCTGGTTTGTTTGCTCTGTGCACATATTATGCATTTATTAACATATTTCTTCACCATTTTGTTTAAATTTTTCCAACAATATCTTTGTTTTATTTTATTTATTGTTCTTTTTATGCCTGAGTGCCCACCGGCATGTGGTGTGTTATGGAAATTTTCTATTATCCTTTCTTTCTCTTTATCATCAATAACTCTTATTGGAGGATTATAAATCAATATTTTTAATCGTGCGTTTCTTTCAATTTTTTGTTGTAATTTATTATACAATTTTTTAAATTCATATATACTTATGTGCTCAAATATTTCATCATTATTAGCAATTGCTACTTGTTTAATATCTTCTTTATTCATTCTAAATACCAGCTTCTCCAATATCAGACCTAAGTCGAGATTCGGATTATCACTGTATTCTATCATCACATCTGTATTGTTTACATGAATTTTTGTACAGGCTTCTCCTGAATTAAACCTTAGTTTATATGAGGATTTTCGCTGATGTACTTCATGTTTTTGTAGCACTTTTTTGAATTTTAACTTTTTATTATTTTTAACTTCTGTTAGGGAACCACATTCCCAAATGTATATAGGTGAATCATTTGTCCTTAACTCTGCACTCTTAATATTTTGTTTTTTTAGATTTTCATTTGCTATTTTAGTTGATTTCGATCTCGTCATTATATTTACTACATTAACATTTGAAGTTGGAATCATTTCTTTTAGTATTTCAGAATCAAGCTTGATACGTGATAGTGCATCAGCATTGGTGTTCATTGATCCCTGCTTATAGATGATATCAAAATTATAATCTGCTAGATCCAATCTTATCCTTGTTAATTTAGATGATGGGTTCTTGTGAGTGAAAAGGTTTACTAATGGTCTGTGATCCGTTATTACTGTAAATTTTCTTCCATATAAATATGGCCTGAAGTAATTAATTGCCCAATGTATTCCAAGCAGTTCTTTTTCGATTATTGGTTTATTAAGCTCATGCTTAGTTAAACTTCTGCTGGCATAGGAAATTGGAAGATCTTTTCCTATATTACCTTGTGATAATACCGCTCCCAGTGCAGTATTAGAGGCATCAGTAGTTACAATGAATGTCTCTTCATAATTAGGGTATTTAAGGATCGGAGGGTTTATTAGTTTATTTTTTAAGGAGATAAAAGCATCTTCACATTCTTTTGTCCACACAAATTCTACTCCCTTCTTTGACAAAGCATTTAAAGGTCTGGCTATTGTTGCAAAATTTTGAATGAATCTTCTATAATAATTGCAGAATGCAACAAACTTTTTTACTTCTTCTGCATTAGTTGGTGTAGGATATTTAGTGACAGCTTCGTATTTTCTAGGATCTGGCTTTATTCCTTCATTTGTTATTAAATGTCCTAGATATGTGACTTCAGTTTGTAGCCAATTACATTTTTTTGGGTTCAGTTTAAGATTGTATTTTCTGAGTCTTTGGAGAACTTTTGCAAGGTTGTCATTGTGATGAAGTAAACTGCAACCAAATATGATGATGTCATCAACATATAAGAATGCTTCTGCATTAAGTCCTGCTAGGGCTACGGATAGCATTCGCTGAAAGCTGTTAGTTGATATTTTTAATCCAAAAGGCAATCTTTTGAAATGGAAGTGTCCGCGAAGTGTAGAAAATGCAGTTTTTGGTCTAGATTCTTCATCTAATTCTATTTGATGGAAGGAGCTTGTTAAGTCTAAAGTGGAAAAATATTTGGCTCTGCCTAGTGTATCTAAAACGTCATCTAGTCTTGTTAAAGGGAACTTATCATCTATAATTTTTTTATTTAACTGACGAAAATCTACTACTAAACGCCATTTTTGTTCTCCTTGGGAATCTTTCTTTGGAACTACTAACAAGGGTGAGTTAAATGGGCTTACTGAGTCTTCAATTATGTTGTTTTTAAGAAGTTCATCCACTTGTTCGTTAATCTCATTTTGTTGTGATTGTGGAAGTCTATAATTTTTGATGTAAACGGGGTTGCTATCAGCCATGGAAATTGTTTGTTTGTAAAAATTATTGACTGTTAATGTATCTCCATTTAAATGAAAACAATCAGCGAATTCTTCACATATTTTCAAGATGGATTGCTTGGCTTTATTATCGGATATATTAATATTTAGTTCTTTTACTAACCTCTCATATTGGTCTTGCTTTTTGTTTTTCTCATAGTTCTTTTTGAGATCAATTACATGGAAATGACGAAGTGGGATTACATCTGGCTCTACAGTTTTTATTATTACATCATGTTCCAATGTATTCAAAAATGCAATTTGGGTAATGCCTTTCGCTGGAACAATTGCGTTTGCAATGAATATTCCATGCTGTATTTCTTGGTTAAGAACAATGCTGTCTTCTTCTTTTTTTATATTTATTGGGTGAAGCGTTTGTGTTCTTGCTGGTAAAATAATATTTTGTGACTTAGGAAGCTGTGTGAACATTGGGAGAATGAATTCATCATTTTTGATTAAAATAGATAGGGTAAAGTTTTCATAATCTATTTTGCAATTGTTTTTTATCAAAAAGTCTCTTCCCAGAATACCATTCGTATTGATTGGGAAATTGTCATCTACTAATTGGAACTTTTGCTCGATCTGCTCGCCCTCAATCCTTACTTGTCCTTTTACTGAACCTATAGAACATACTTCCGAATCTGTGACTCCTTTAATTGTTATTTTATCTGTTATATTTATGTTATTTTCTGAATTTAAGCTACTTCTCTTCAGGATTGAGATATCAGCACCTGTATCAATTAAAAGCTTTTGATCTTTTTTTGTTATGTTAGATTGGACTATTATGTAATTTGTAAAATGGAGGTTGAGATTCAGAATTGCCTTTATTGGTTGTTTTCTAAACTGAAGTCTGAGTCTCTCTGGGCTTCGGAGACTCCTTGTGTGTTTTCCGAACCTTCTACATAATTTATTGTTCTTGGGTTTTGTGTATTATAGTTGGCACTATTATATCTATAATTATTGAATCTGTTATTACTATTACTGTTGTATCTATTATTATTATAGTATCTCATATTACTGTTATTATAACTGTTATTGTTAGTTCTATTGCTATTGTTTCTTGTGTTGAATCTAGTATTGTTGTTTTGATTTCCTGATCTATTAAATCTATTGCTATTGTTTCTGTTAGAATTTTGATAGTTACCCCTGAAGTTATTAACTCTGAAATGGTTAACCTGTGTAAACTCATTCGACGAATCTAACTCTGCAGCTAATTGAATTGCTTCATAGAGTGTTTTCGGTCTAGCCGAGAAGACTGTCGACTTCGTTGGTTGTTGTAATCCATTCTTGAACGCATTTAAACCTAATTGGTCATTTATTTTGCAGATCGTTTCCCTACTTTCATCTCCTTGCTCTAATAATTGCAGTGAATTGAGCTCTGATACCAAAGTTTCTATTTTTGTTGCAAAGGTAGTAGTTGTGCTTGAATTTTGTTGTATAGTGGAGAGTTGTGAAATTATTTGAAGAGAATTTTTCTTACTTTTAAAGAGTTGAATAAAGATTTCCTTCAGTTCTTTGATTGTTTTGGGTTCTTTAACAGTAGTTAGCCTATTCCTAACTTTGTCGGTTAATTTTGTTCCTAAAACAAATTTTATGAGCTTGTTTTTCTCATTTTCATCACCAAGAGAGCTGTCAACATAATCTACTAAATTTAAAAAATTGGTTAGATTCTCTGCTTCCCCTCCATACTCTGGGATAATTTTTATACTTGATAAAATGTCGAATTTTGCCATTTTTAATTCTAATTTAAATAGTTCTTCTTTGATTAATTTTTCATCAATTTCGATATCTTCTTCTCCTACGTTTTCTACATCTAATAATTTTGTTTTGTCATCTAATATTTGTTTCAATCTGACCAACAAACTATCTATAATTGTTTTCAACGCCTGCTGATTTGCTTCCTTAGGTGAATTTTCATACTTTTTATTAAATTCATCTTCTAATTTCAGTATTTGATCTCTTTTTTCGTTTATATATTTTCGAGAATATTTTCTTGTTGGAGTTTTATTAAAGTTAGCTGTTATTTCTTTTAACGTTCTTATTGTGTTCAGCATATTTTTAAACATACATTTTTATCGCATTAAATTTTTTTTGTTTTTTTTGTTTTTATACTGTTATATTTCTAACTTCATTATTTACAATTTTTTGTACATTTGTTTTAAAATAAAATCTAAAAATTTTGAATGAAATGTAGATAAGAAATATTATCAAAATTATAATTAGAATATCTATAAAGAATAAGTTCGAACTAAATGAAGTTGTGTTATTATTGTTTGAGGCATTAACAATCACCTCTTCCTTAGACGTTTTCCCTCCC
Source organism: Leucozona laternaria (assembly GCA_932273885.2). Taxonomy (NCBI): domain Eukaryota; kingdom Metazoa; phylum Arthropoda; class Insecta; order Diptera; family Syrphidae; genus Leucozona; species Leucozona laternaria. The sequence continues at coordinate 94,570,947 of OW026368.1, forward strand.
ATTTGTATTGATGTTTAATTGTTTTTTATTATCTTTTACATTTGCTTGTCGCTGTAAATTCCTTGCTTGCTCAATGAAATGTTTCCTTTGTTCGTTGTTGGCTAGCCTAGCTAATCTGAATAGGTTGCCAACTTCTTGCCTAATTCTGACCTTGCGCCCAGCGCGTTTCCTCTTCTGTGGTTGTAGCTGCTGCTGTTCCGGTTGGTGTTTGATTTGCTGCCTTCTCTTATAGTCTTGAATAGTAAGGGGCTTTGGTCCCGCTGTCTTTGGTGTCGGTTTATATTGAGGTATTTCCTCAGATGGCTGGCCCGGATGATAGGGGCTATTTAAATATTCAAAGAGTTTGTCCAACTCTTTTTGATTGTATGACATACTCTTGTTTTTTTTTTTTTTTTTTTATTTTGGCAAGATCGCCATGTAAAGTTCCCTGCCTATCCTATAGAGTTATGGGGGATACGGGCTTCCCCAAGCCAATTATGGATGATGGCTAAAAAGCCGATCTGTCTTTAAATAAAAAGAAGGCTGAGAAGCCAATGTTTCTTTTTAGACTCTCAAGTCGAAAGTGAATTTTATTTGATCAGACTTAGGCTATTTATACAAAATAATTTCCTTACACACTAAGAACTTAAACCTATACATATTATTACTTAAACATATACATTGTATTGAATTCTAATTCAGTGGGAAACAAATGACAGAATCAGGCAGCATACTTGCTATGTCATCAAAATCATAACCAATATGCATGCCCCTTTCACAATGCACAAATGCATCCCAATTCATTTGGTCATATTTACTACACAGCATGTAGTGCGTTGAACCTTCACGAATAAGTATACACTTGACCATAGTAAAAGTAATCTGAGACTCAAGTGGCATTGAAAATTTTGTTAGATAATTTTCTGGAGTGAATGAAATGCGAGTGGATTTGAGAAATAGGTTGGCTATAGGAACGTGGAGTTTAGATCTAAAGGCAATGACCTGAAATAAAATAGGTTTGATATTCTTATGTTATATAGTGTAGTGTATGCGCACTACACTACCCTCATATAAAACTACCTATGTACTTCCAACCTTGAAATTTGGCGCAATGGTAGGACTTGTAATGCACGCATAGGGAACAAAATTAAATTCGATATTTTACAGTCAGGACTTCAGGAGGCGTGGCCTCCACCCATTTAATCTGAATTCTTTTAAATTGTATGAATTAAGTATACGCTTGCCTTGTCTTACGCCTTACTTAAAACTCATACAAAAAGTGGGACTAATTTAAATTTTCAAAATAATCAGTGTCGAAAACTTTTTACACAGTAAGTATTTTCGGTTCCTTGGGTCAAAAATCAAAAATAACCCAAAGCTTTTTTGGCAGTTTTATAAGGCTAAAGGAAGTCTGTAGGGATACAACAAAACGAAAACGTTAGTGGAGTAACCTCTCTGAAATATGCAATATATATGTAAGTTTCTTTCCAGTCAAATTTTATAATTGATATTTTTAATTAAGATATTACCACATCCATTTTTCAAATACCTAATTTGCCATCCATGTAATTGGCTGAAGTTGAAATTATTGCAGAATTTTCTGGCCTGAACCTTATTTTTGTTTTTTTTAAGAATTTCAAGTAACTTGTCGAAACCATTGCTTATTATAATATTTGAATTTTCTCTTGGTAGTGGGGAATTTTTGGATGTGTGGAAATATTTGTGCATCACACAAATATATTAAAGTAGTTGAACACTCCAGACCCATCGCTAAATTGCAATTCATTCCCAAAATTGTGAGTCTATTGTGAAGTGAAAACATCTATGAAACCGGAAGGAATCATTTATCGGGCTGTTAGCATGATTTCGTGCACAGGCGGTCTAGTACGAAAAATTTAACTCCGGCTTTTTTCAAATTTCGCTTGAAAAAAACATTGAAAAAATGAATCAAATCGATGTGATTTTCACTGATTTTTCATAGAGCTAATCATCGGATTTTAATAAAAAATAAAAACGCAGCCTTCTGACATTCCATTTAACCCTGCTGAATTGAATTAGCAACTACGTACTTGTAACATTTGGTTCTGATTTTTTTTTTTTTAAATATTTAGGTAAATACTTTGGAGTACCATAAGGAAATGACCTCGGACCTCTGTTGTTTCTGCTTTTTTTACTTATGATCTTCCCACTGTTATTCATTTTTCAAATGGTCACATGTTCGCGGAAAAGATCTATAAATCAATCAAGTAAATTGGTGACTTTTTTTTAACTACAGTAATAAATAAATAAGTGTTGTTGTAGTTTACTCCATGCTTGAATATTGTTACATTGCATGGTCTCCACTTTTCAATAAATTTTTGTTCAATAACTTGAACAGTAAACTAACCCTAAAAAAATGCTCTCATATAATTTGAAGATGTTTCGATATAACTTTACCTAGGGCCATTTTCCCAATGTCTTTAAGTAAAGTTCTGATGATAGATAGATAAATATCTGATACATAAATACTGAAACAAAGATTGTAAGCCCACAGAAAAATGTTAGGTATAAACGAGTATCTATATTGACCCACCTGAATGGGTTACAAATCAACAAATAATTTTATTTAGTATTGTGGGCTAATGACTTTACTCAGACATTCTAAAACTGCCTTTGAACTTAGTTCTTGGAGTATTTTATAGATCTCGTAACTTTATTCATGACTGATTTTATGTTGTTCTTTTATCTTGGCTTATTTTCCTTATACTAACAATTATGGTGTGATCTTGAATTTGCCCCCAAAAAAAAATGATAAATGATTCTACAGCAACATTTTCTAACTTTTAAGCCCTTTACTAAAATGTTCTTAGTTTAAAATATTTCTTTATTATAGTATCTAACCTGGCATACTTTACCTTTTTTTCATAAACTCCAGCTAAAAACATTTAAGGCAGTGACATTTTATGCCAAAAAAAAATTAAGCAAACATACCTTTTTCACATTTTTAATTGTCATAGTGATATAATTATGGAGTTTGGTACATGATACTAAAAAGATAGAATAGGCATTTCATGATCTTAACTGTGATAAAATGTTGTACGATTTAAACTCGTTTGATATTTGAAAAATCCACTTTTTAAGCTAAAGTTGCATACTGAAAATGCTAAATTTGTGTCTAAATTTGTCGTCTGGTTACATCTATTAACATAATATGTGAAAGGCTTAACTGTTTTTTAACAACCTGATCGATCCTCATCAGTCATGACCACACTTATCGGGAACTGTGAGAATAGTCAACCGTAGATAAAATGTTCACACTTTACAAAAAAAATACATAGGCAATCAAAATCGATATAGAATATCTCTTTAAATTAAATTTTCACAAAACTGAAATTCACAATTTTCACGATAGTGGGTGCCAATATATTATTCTGTGGTCAATTGCACTTAGTGGAAAACGATAGTTCTGGCAATTTTTTGAATACAACCTGCTTGCCAAATCTTGACTTATCCGGGATACAGTGGCAATCCTGTCGAATCCACTATCACAGAACCATATACCATAGAGGTCTTTGAAGAATTCCCACTGATCCTGCCGCCATCGGGATAGTGTCTGATAGTGCTATTTTTTTTTGGAGCGCTAGGATACTACTCAAATCTCCACGCTTCCTATCTATGAGTGAAGTTAATGTAGTGCGGTGGGTTCTGAAAACAAGATAAGAGAAGTCCAGGTAGAATAGCGATAAGTTAAAAATTAAAAAAAATATTTAAAAGCAAAAGGAAATCCGAAAATAAGAACGAGAAGTGAACAAAAAGAAACCGAATTTAGCCGAGGATTTATTTTTTTTGATTGAAGGATACTTAAAATTTCCTAGTTACGTCAAAAGAAGTGTTTTTTTGTGTATGTGAAGTCCAAAAGTCAATTTGTTTGGCGTTGAAGTTTTTTGATAATTCTTTTTAAATTAAATTTTGTTTAAAATTGTAAATACTTGCTGTAAGTGGTAGGGTCTTGTTTTCACAGGCTTTTGCTCGACGTTTCAGCTAGTTTTTTTTTGATCTGTTTGGATCTCAAATCCACCTCCATTGAGCTCATTGTAGGTAGGGCCTAAATAGTAGTTGAATAATCCGTGCCAAGAAAGTGGTACTACTGTCGGAATCCTGGGCTGGTCCTGCTGGGAAAAAGTTCAACATCACATTTGTTTTGGTTGTATTTTGGTATAGTTTTCTTTGTATCGCAAAGTTAAAACATAAAATAAAACATAAACAAAAAAATAAAATTTATTTCTTAAATTTGATTTTGTTTAAAGATAATTTAAAGTATGTGGTAATAAAACTTCCAACGCCTTTTTATGAAATTTTTGGTGTTATTTATGTGTTTCGATTGAACGAAACATGATTGTTTGAAGATATTTTTCAGGGGTGCGGAAGGATAGCTAAGTCCGCCGGTGAAATGGAGTGACCTGTACGGTATACCGCCGTGATATTTTGGGGAAGTTCAAATTTAGCCAACGAACTTCCAGGTTGGGTGGGCTATGGCTACGCTGCCTCGACACCTGCAGCGCCTTAGTGTGGTGAAGTGTCCGTCCGATGTTTTTCCTCTTATTTCCAGGCCTGATATATGTTTTGTTGGGAGGTGAGGTCTAGTTCGGGGGCAAGATCCCCCCCCATTCCGGTGAGCTAATGCCGTGCGTAGCAAGCAGGCCACGTTCCCAAACTAGGCATTCCAGTCCGCTCCTTTTCCGATCTGTTTCCTTATTCCTACCCTAGCCTCATACCTACCGTCCTTCCTCGCATCCTCTTGCCTCGCAACAAATAAATGATTATATTTTACTAAAAGAAAGGGGAATCAAAAGTTATACCTATGGGAGAAACCGTGTCAGTCCAACGTGTTTTTCAAAGTAATATACGTTGTAGCCCGATATTTTATATAAATTTTAAAACCTTAACCTCGAAAATCCGACCCCGTCATAAATCTAGCCAATTATCCCGTGTCAATAGCTTCGCAGATTAAATTTTAAATGTAGCTTGCCATTTTACCTACATTTTAAGACCTCAACCTAATACAGATCGATTCATAAAAACCGAAATTAATGGTTTCTAAAGGCACACACCATCGACTACCTTCGATTTGCATTTATTTTTTTGGCTACCTTATCTACAAACATTTACTTTTTACCGACAAACTTGAATATCTCCGACAGTGAGCACGACCTATACTCGTCCTTTGATCACAATTAGACTGACCAATTTTGCATTTCTATAAATTAAATAAGTAAAAATAAAATCAATATAATATAATATATTAATTTTATTAATGTTATTTAATTGGAATATCTTTAAATTAACTTTTTACACAACTTAAAATTTTTAAATTTGGCAACGCGTTTCGGAAATTTTTAAAATCACCCCCTTAAAAGATATAAATAAATTAGTACATAAAATTGACTTTAAGAAATGTGTGTTTTTAAAAATCAAAACTTAACATAAAATTTGGTATTTTTTTTGCATTATAAAAATTCTTTCTTATGTCCCTGCTGACTGGCCTAGTTGATATTATAGCTCAAAAAATTACACCAGCGTAGAATCACGTTTGCCCATTGTTGTTTTTCCTAGAAGGCAATATTATCTATAAGCAATAAAGCCCTGTTTCAGAAACCTACACGTTAAAGACTGATATATCATTACACTCTTTGGCGCTATGTGGCAGAAGCATGGACCTCGTCAAGATCGAATTTGTTGCTAGCAAAGAAAGACTTTTCTGTCGATATTCACTCAGATGTAACGGGTGATTTTTTAGCTGGTTTGGTTTTGGCAATACTATTTTTGACAGCTGACGTGTGTTTAGTACCTTGTGTCACTGTCAAACAGCTTCAGTTTGGTTTGCAATTTAACCATGGATCGTCTTACAAATGAACAACGCTTGCAAATTATTGAATTTTACTATCAAAATTCGTGCTCGGTTCGAAATGTTCATCGCGCGCTGCTTGTGTTCAGCGATGAGGCTCATTTTTGGTTGAATGGGTACGTAAATAAGCAAAATTGCCGCATTTGGAGTGAAGATCAGCCAGAAGCATTGCAACAGCTACCAATGCATCCCGAAAAAGCCACTGTTTGGTGCGGTTTATGGGCCGGCGGCATTATTGGGCCTATTTCTTCAAAGATGATGCGAATCGCAGCGTTACTGTCAATGGTGAACGCTACCGAGCGATGATAACAAACTTTTTTTTGCCCGAAATGGAAGTTCTTGACTTCCATGATATATGGTTTCAACAAGACGGTGCCACATGCCACACAGCACGCGAAACAATGGCGCAATTGCGAGGCGAGTTTGGTGAACAGTTAATTTCACGTTTCGGGCCGGTCAATTGGCCGCCTAGATCGTGCGATTTGACACCATTAGATTATTTTTTGTGGGGGTATGTCAAAGCTAATGTCTATAGGGACAAGCCCGCTTCGATTGACGCACTGGAAGCCAACATCCATGCATTCATTCGTGAGATACCGGCCGATATGTGTGAAAGAGTATGCCAAAATTGGACTCAGCGGATGGGCTACTTGAGACGCAGCCGCGGTCAACATTTGCATGAAATTATCTTTAAACATTAAATTGCAAGGTTCAAACTATCGATTCAAATAAATATTTCATTCATTTTTTCGAAGTTTTTTTGTTTTTTTTTTTTAAAAAGTTCTAAGCCTCTTAAGAAATCACCCATTATTTAAAAACCTATCGTGGGAGTGCGTGTGGAGTTTGGATGATAACCTTTTTTTTACCTTTGCATTCTTTCTGCACAAACTGTCTCACCACAACGTGACGTCTCTTTTCCAACCTTAGATTCATTTTTTTCTCCCCTCTTAGCAGCCCAGGCTTTTTTTTTTGTTTTAATTTTTCGTGGATTTTAGGTCAGGATCCAGGATAAAGTAATTTATTCGCATATGAGTTGGAATTTAATCCTTTGTACACACAAGCACCATCATGACGATGATGTTTTTTGCCTGGTTCAGTGTACACTGTACATACCCAACAAACCAGCGCAAATTCCAGCGAGCCCTGTAAAATAAAAATTTATTGCTAAAATTTAGAATCAATGAACTGAGCACTTCGGATTTGCATTGCATGCATTCTGATGCAGTGTATAACCCCAAGTTTCCTTCCTTTCCTACACTATAACTCCTGCTGGTATATAAAGGATATATATTCTATACTGTCACGATTCTACTGTGCGGTACATTTTGTTTTCACTAGAGTTGTTGTTGTTGTTGTTGTTGTTTTTTTTTTTTTTTTTTTCTAGAGCCTTGGTTGTTTGTGCTTTTTTAAGGCTTAAAGGACTCTCCTGGTAATGCCATACGTATAGTGTATAATCGAATACCGAATGGAAAAAAAATTGTAACACGGTGAATCTGCCCCAGGAATATAATCATACATATGGAAACCATTTCGCAAGTGTCTTCCCTGATGGCATATGAGAGCATATATGAGCAAGCAAGGACGAAGGAGCAACAAAGAATAATTGTAGGTATAACAGCAATCTCTCGTACTCGAGGATTATATGGGACAAGGTTTCAATTAGGCGAGAAAAGTGTTGCAATTTGTTCGCAACGGAAGTTTGTTTTGTGGAAGCAGAGTATTATGTAGAAGTATAGAGAAAGGATATGTGTGTGGATCACCGGATGGGTAGCTACTTCGCACCAGGAAATGGTGGGAATTCTGTTATTTTTATTTTACTTTTATTCCGGCATCGGCATCGGCACCCCAACACAAACACATTCGTTTCAACTTCAACACACATCTTTTATTCTCTCTATATAAGCTACGCAGTGAATTGTGCGTCTTTCTGAAATGGCATTGTGAGCTATAGGTAGTCGGAGCTCGGAGAGTAGGTATAGGTACATTAGAATGTACTAACGGCTTAATTAATCCCAAGCTGCCAGCTCCTGGGTAGATGAACCATTCTGTGTTCCTAATTGGAAATATGAGTTTATTTAATTAAGTCGCCCAGGCAAGGCCTGGCATATTTAAAGGATGAAAGCCCAGGCCCCTAGTCTCTGGCTGTTATGTCGTTTTTGTTTTTGTAGTTAGTGTTTTGTAGTTGAAAGTGACATCAACAAAGTTGCTTTTGCTTTTGCTTTTGCTTTTGCTTTTGCTTTTGCTTTTATACCCATAACTTTATACGACACGACAATACTGATGTGAATGGATGGAAGTTGAGATTTGAGAATCATTAGGTGGATGAGGCCGAATGGAATAAATTTGCATTGAGGCTGGTTTTTGTCAAGACTTTCTTCTAGAATCTAGAGAGACTATACCTATATAGAGTGAAATCATATAGATAATATATGTATATAAGGAATAGTTGTGGATTATTTTAATTGCACAACCAGCTGGAATATGTTGCAAATTAAAAGGCAAATAGCTTGGGTTGTTGTAATTTGAAGAAACTATATCTTACTTATTATGGGGGAGTAATATTATGTTTGTACCTACATATACATATATTAAAGTAGTAAAATCGGAAACATTCGAATGCATTAAACAGGAAGAGTGAAAGACACATTAAGGACATAATGCCACTTTGTATAAATATAATATTATTTTGAGAAGGCTTATATCTACCTAATAGAAGAACTGATTGTAGTGTGTATGTATTCTAATTAATCTGAAAGGAAATTTCTGTAACATGTTGCAGCTGTAAACATAAACATTTCTATAGATCAATCGATTGAATCAATTGAATCAATTGAAAATATTTTCACCAGTTAGATTATAAACGATTAAACCAGTAGAGAGAAATATTTTCTTTGCTTCTCATAACCTAATTTGATTTGAGACATTAGTCAGAGACTAATTAAATTCCTACATGTGTGTGTGTGTCAGTAGGTGGTTGTATAACTTTTTTCTGTAGGCACCAATACTTATAAATTATAATGTATATCTGTGTACATAATAGGTATACTCAAAAAGTAGTGAATTTGTCTTCATTGTCATTTAGTTTGTTGTTTTCTTAAGGGCAGGTTTGCTATTTTAATTTACAGATATCAAATGAATATGAAAATTACCTCAGAATAAATTGCCAGAGCTAGTAAACGCATGCTCATGAGCAGCTCGCGAGCGTGCCTTTTCAAATGAGCGCATTCCAGATGAGCTCGCCCATGAGCCATCAGGTGTGAGTACTATTAGTTTGGCTTCGATTTATAAACGACCACGTTAAGAGCGGTCTCATTAAGACCGATCGCAAAACGCTCACATCAAGAGAGCCCTCATAATGTGCGATAACAAAACCACACGCTCATGAGCGTGAGACGAGAGCAAGCCAATTTAGCGCTCGCAAGCCTTTAAGAATTTAGAATAAAAGAAAATATATTAAATCGTATTTTTAAATTTTAATGGTAGTTATATGAATTAATGAATTCATTACATGAAAAATGTCTTACAGACCCTAGTTTTCAAGCAATTATAAAGAAGATATATCTATTAAATCGAGTTTTAATTTATATAGAGGAGCAGAAAATAAAATGGAAATTCCTTTGTATTTTTCAGAGGTTTTTTTTTATCCGTCGTCATCGTAGCCATCCTTCAATGGAATTCGACAGTAAATAGCTTGACAGAGAGAGAACATATTACATTTTGACGTGTATGGAATATTTCTTTTCAAATGTAAACCGATTGCCCTGAAATCGCATTTTTTCTGAAGCAAAAGCAAACATTTTCGGATTTTTTCAGAGGAATTTTTATCCCTCATCGTCGTAGCCATTCTTCGATGAAATTTGACAGTTGATGGCATGTTAGATAGGAGACAAATTATTTTATGAATTATATGTGTAGAGAATCATTTCCATACAATTATCAACCGATCGCCCTTGAATCGCAGTTTTCCGGAGAAAAAAAATTTAAAGTTCAGATTTTTGGATTTATTTAGAGGCTTTTTAATTAATTTTCAAATCTTGCAGATATTGTTATCTGTTTTCATTTTAAACAAGTCGGAAGCCCACATGGCTCGATCGTTTATAGTCAGCTAACGATTTTGTATTTCCAGATTCAAAATAACCGTTACTCAATAACTGGTATGAATAACTGTTTCCATGAAATAACTGCAACTGTAATAACAGTTATTCAAAAATAACAGATTAGGCCATCGCTATCCTAAACGTATGTTGATTGTATTGGAAAAAGGAAAACCCATTATGCTCACTATTGCTGATGAGCGCTCACAACAGCCCACGCTTGCCCTCTAGCCTAAAGGGAAATTATAATGTTTTCGCTCTTGTCCATACGGGCGGGCGTTTCGCTAATGCTTTTTTCGCTCTTTCCCATAAATGGGCGTTTCCCTAGTACCTAGTAGTAGAGCGTTTCAGTACCCTAAATTGAATTTCCGTATGTCTCTCTCTGGAACAATTTTCATTATTTCTGGATTATTTTCCAAAAATATTTTTAGCTTTTGTTCCAATTTTTAGTAAAAAAAAATGTATGGCATTTTTTGCCAAAAATATTTTCCGTCGTAATTTCCAAAAGCGGCTGGCAGGTTTTGAAATTGTCTAAAAAACCAAACTAAAGATTTAAGTCAAACCTAACATTACGACGGTAGGAAAAAGGCCCTCGGAACTCTGGGTGTCTATGCCTATCTTTACTTTGATCTACAGACTAGACCGCTGAAGCAATTTTCTTCAAACTGTTGGTGTACGCTTTTCAAAGTGATTCAGTATTCATTACTCTTTCTTGTGGGCATGATAGATATATAGATACTACAGTATGCAGTTTAATGGCTTCAGGGTTTTAAAGCCATTTTTAGATCTCCTTATACAAATAATGTCGCACATCACAATAAATTTTCAAAAAAAAAAATTGAATTTAAAAAAGGTGCAAAAAGGTTGCTTTTAAGACCCAGTTTTTCAGTGGGGATTTCATCCAGAGTAAGCTAACTCAAGAAGTTAATTAACCCATAGTAACCCGAAAAAGCAGTTTTTCGGTGGAGAATGCATGTGGAACGACTAAACAAACTCTGTGGATAAAACATCAAAAGTAATTGTTCAGTTAATACTGAGTTAACTCACCAAATTCTATGGGTTGACTTAGGCTTAACTCTAATCTGCCACTGAAAAACTGAACCCAACTGTATTTATAGGGTTTTTGTTATAATTCTGTATTTGGTGTTACAAATTCTTTATTTCAATATTGTATTCAAAAATTCTGAAAATCCATAATTCTGTGGCTCCGTTATCCGAACACAGCACATATGTGAGTTATTCTCAAAAAGAGTATGCCATCATAAAGGTTAGTAATTTGTCGCAAACTGGTCAACTATACTTTTAGAAATTGATCAGCCATAAGTTTCTTCATGATTTTTTAAAAGATTTGTTTCTAATATGCGTGATCTACTTCAAACAATAAGCCAATCTTTTATACAAAAAAAATCATCTTTCGAACGTAAATTTTGAATACAAAAAAAATTTCCTAACTAAAAATGTTAATACGAAATCATCAAATAAATTTCAAAAACCAAATTTCTTACAAATATTATTTTGGTTTGCTTCTTTTAATAGACTCATCACTCAAGCAGAAAGCAGATAGCGTTTGTGTCATTTCAACTTGAAAACGTTTCCATCATCATAATAATAATAATAATATTCCTTGCTGCAGTAACGTCAGCGAGTTGTCAGATGTCAGAGCACCGCGTGAGCAATGCAATCACCTCCCTGTACATATTATGCATCCATCAGAGAGGATATTCATGCAAAAAATTATCACATACAAACTATATCGACCTTATATGCAAAACTCCCAAAACTACCTACTCTTGCCGCCTCGTTGCCGACGGCCGGTCCCGGCCGCCCATTTCCATTTCTGCTTGAATATCATCCAAAAAGGCGCATATGTATGTGCACATTATTATGGAGATATGAAATGTGCATGCAATCTAGTCATGTCACACAGCGCCACACTCAAAAATTACTCCCTCTGTAGGAGCCTTTCAAGTAACCAGTTAGCGACTCATCCTTTATCCCTGAGAATGAGTTGTATATCAGTCAAAACTATCATCGCACCATGCTGTTCGGTTGGGATATGCCGCATGTAGAGTGGAGTCAAGTGAACAACGATGAGTGTTCGCATAAGGGAGGCGCATTCCTTTGCAACAGTCAAGGAAGGAGCCGTCACGCCGACCGACCGTGCCATGCCCTCCCATCAGGAATCACACCACCAGAATGCGGTGCGATGTGGTTGTTTCCAGAACGCGCGCGTCATCCCGCAAACCAAAAATATGAAAACTCAAGTAAATGAGTCCTTCACCGTTATAGCATGATGCATATAGTAGGCTACAGCGAGTAGCGAGTAGCGTCTCGTGTGAAGCTCCTCATTGCAAGTAAGGAGTTCCCCGTAAGCTGCTGCACTTTCGCAGTTCCAACTCGAAGACGGAACGTGATGCTTGATGGGAATTGGGGTGCTCGGCCGGCGGCGGCGGGTCTGTAAATGAACCCTGAACGTCTACGGCACCAAGAAGGACTCAACGATACGATGAAGGAACGCTATACCGAGGGTAGGTAGCCCTGCATAATAATTTATTCATTATGCACAAATTTATGTTAAAAGTTTTTTGCCTAAAGTTAGCGTTTCGAAGAGCAACCACCCGGAATGATGTATGACAGAAAGTTGGGGCGGGTCGCTCGCACAGCACATACATTATTGTACCCATAGCCATACCGCACAAACACATGCGAACACTGAGAAATAAATGAATTCCCCAAATGCAATATTAAAGGGTACTTTTCAGTAGTTTCAGTTTCGATAGTTTTGGGTCTTCCCGAAGCACGCTCGTGGTGGGTTGAAAACTTTCGGGGGCTCACACAGATTCTAAAGTGCTGTATAGTTGCTGATGGCACGGCATGGCAGGGCAGGGCAGGAAACAACTGGAGGACGCAGGAGAACCCAGAAGGAGCAACGGGAGGACGCTGTCGTTCTGTGTTGGCGTGCATTGAAAATGAAGTGAGTCAATCCATCTCTATCCTATGCCTTTCGAGGCTTCTTCTCTCTCTCCACTTTTGATACTAAGTATATGGTTTTTTAGGATGTGTATAAGGTATGGTGCCCACTGCATGCAATTCCGTTACCGCTGCTCCCAAACATCAACAAACAGAAAGCGCATTCCTCGAACAAGACCATTTTGAAGAATCTACTATACCACTACCCCAAAGGAGTTTCTATATTTTATTCCTGAAGGAACATTCCACCATCAGGACTATACCATCACTATACGACGAAGACGGTAATGTAAACATTTGTATGCAGTGTTGCATTTACCATTCCCAACTATAAATGCAGTGTTTTTGAATGTGAATAGTTTCGGGAAGTCGTCGGGTGGATGGAATGGTTTGTCCAGAAGGCGATCATTTTAAGGAAAAACCCTTAAATAAATATCGCAAGGGCTTCCACTTCCATAAGACATTCTTCACATGAATTGTAGAACTTTTACTTCACAAACGTTTCGTCCTTTGAATTCGCATATAAGCACAAGCGAGGGAATGTTTTATTTATTTGTCATTACCTGAAGTAGGTATCTACTTTGATATTACTTTATATGTAGGTATCTTTATTTTTTTAAAGGGTTCGGTCTTGTTCGGAAGATAATAATATGGTTTAAGTTAAACTAAAGTGCTTTATAAATTAAGACTTGGAATGTCATGAAATACTGGAAAAATTATTAGGAACACGGTTGGTCCTTTCGTTCTTCTTTCTGCAAGAGCGAGTGCCTTTATAACAATATTTGAAATAACCTTTTTGAGATAGAAATAAATTGTGTGGAAGAAAGAAATTGTGCAGGTTTTCAAAATAAGTTACTTTAAGTTAAACTTAAGAATTGAATGCGCGGGCTACTTTATAACTTTATAAATAGGACTTTAGTGTTTTCTAACTCAAATTTGGGTAGGTTATCGGTTAGGTAGAACCTCACATCAAACAATATCATAAGACCTTACCCTTTGTGACAAATGACCCCTTAAAGGCTGAACTACATTAAACACTTTTTGCAAAAAGTGGAAAAAAAGCAAAAAATGCGCTAGAGAAGCCTGTGTGGGAAAAAGGGTATGACAATTGTGGTTAATTTGTAATTTTGCAGATCGATTTGACAGAAGAAACACAAACATCTCTAGGGCATATTTTTGTTTTTCACTTTTCTACTTTTTGACACTTTTTTTCCAAAATGTGAAGAATGAAATTTATTGTTTCCCAAAGTTGATTTCTAATGTTTCAGACATTTGGACAGGACGACAACATAATTTGATTACTTTATTGAGTCTTTTCTTACTTTTTCATAATACATCGAGTTCTTATATCTATATCCCTTATTTATCGGAGGCTATAATGTGTATTCTTTTTTAGTTTTTTTTTTTGAATGGAAATTAAATCGAACGCCCCATGGCTTACTTTTTCTTTTTTGTTTAGAAATGTATCTTGCTCTTGCTCTCGGAGCTGTAAAAATTTGCATTAGACTTTTGTCACTTATGAACGGAAATATTTACACCATATACAGAATATATACAGATTGTCTCTTTAATAAATTTTCCCCAGCTTAACTAACTTATTGTTAAGGACCACCCCTAACGTATCTCTGAGTGTAGGTATGCGTGACGTTTAACTCGAAAAAATTAAAAAAACGTTTGTATTTAAAATTGTTTTATTTCTTTATCATTGTTGGCTCTAGCGTTGACTATTGGTTGTGACAATGCAAAAAGTGTAAAGTTCACAGTTCAATATAGTGGGCATAATTTAGTTCAAACTTTAAAGAGTCTTGTGGAGTTTTTCCACTCCGAAAAAACTGATTTATTTTTGAGTGACCCTTTTTAAAAAAAAACCCGATTTTTCAATAAAAATTAGGGTTGGCTTCCCGATTCTTTATTCCGAAATCTAAGGTCTAGACTCAAGATACCATTTTTGATCTAGGTACCTATCTCTCATTTTCAAAAATTAAAATTTTGAAAGTTTATGAAGACTTTTGGTTTTAAAATTGCTTCTATAGTTTCTAGTTTAAACATATAAAAGTTTTGAACAAAATTCGAACAATTTGCTCCGCCCCCCAAAATATTTTTTTTATAAATGGCGAAAGTTTTTTTTTTCAAATTCTGAAAATGGTTTTAAAATTTTGAATGAACAAAAATATCGAAATTTATATTTTCAAAATAAAGGAGGGTAGGGGTTGGATGTTTTAACGGTGTTTGGTTTTTTTTTAACTGTATTGCGTTTCTAATTTTTGGCATAGAAATTTGTAAAAACACTGCTTTTTGGCACAGTTAAGTTTGAAAAAACATAAAATCCATTCGTAAAATTGTTCAACTTTTATAGTTTCAGCCAAAAAAATATGCACGAACTTGTTCTTATGGTCTAAGTTGGTCGGAATTTCCAAGACTATATGTTATAATGTGCAATTAATAATAATATTAATTACTGTACATTTATTTTTATATATGAGAAAATCTAAAATCTCCTAACATGGTTTTAATTTCAAAATGAATAACAATGTCTAAATTTTTGAAGAAAAATTGAATTTATGGAAGCAAATGTCAAAAATCGTCGTATCGGTTTTCTAAAAACAGTAATTTTGTATGTATCTATACAATTTTTACAATATTGAAAAAACAAATTGGGATGCCGAAGGTTTTGAATGAAACAACAACCTCTTGAGTGAGCTACCACCAAGTCATTAGAGTTATAGCTATTTCAAGGCTGCGAGACCGATCATCAGACTCCTTTTAGTGGTGTTTAGTCTATTTACGTAAAATTTTAATTTGAAAAACTTTTTGCCCAGCTGAGGGTTAAACATAGACCAAGCGTCTTCAGAGCCAATCGCACTAAGCACTACGCTACCAAAGTCACGTGATCAGGCAGAACCAAATGTAGGTTTTATTGTTTGACCATTGCATTTTAATCAACTAGGGATGCCATTTTTAAGTATTTAATGTATTTTCAAAATATTAATTTTTCAAAAATAAAATGTAGGTATTGGTTTCGTGTAAAACAAAATTGAGGCTGTAATCAAAACTAACACGTAGATAATCGAGAAATCCAAAAAAGTGGGTTTCGTCATGCCTCTGTGCGTCTGTGCGTCCACTGTAATTTGAGCTAGAGCCGAAACGGGTGGACAGATTTGCTTAAAATTTGGTACAGAGCATTTTTATGTGAATCCCTAGAGGGGAAATTCCAATTAATGTTTTAGCTCATCTAGAACGGGTAGCTGCCATACAAATATTTTGTTTTTTTTTTAATTTTCTCGAAAACGGCTCTAACGATTTTGATTAAATTTTCTACCTGCAATAACCAAGTCAATTATACAAAAATTGCGTTTCGGATTTTTATCAAAAAAATCACATAACTGAATTAAGAATTCCACGTTTTTTTGAGAAAGTGGTCTTATTTTTGGGTTATTCGCGTATATCTTTGCCATGGTTAAACCGATTTCGTTATAATTTTGCAATCTGATGCTTCTCAATAGTTAAAACAATAATGCATGTAAAAATTAAACAAAATAAATGAAACAAAAAATTTTTTTAGTGCTTTTGACTCGTTAAATATTTATACATCATGCAACTTCAATGTGTGGTTACAGGCAGTATTTAACCACAAGACCAACTTCGTGCGATCAGGTCACTCATATTTTGTATATATTTATATGTAGGAGCAAATAAAATTGAAAACAAGTGTAAAGGTACTGTTCCAAGAAGCTTGGTATCTTTATTTATCTTTTTAGGTTGTAGCAGAACAGACCTACATTTTGCAGCTTCTTTTCATCATCTTAACGTTAAGTTTGATCAAAATAAATCGAGTTGGTTAGTGCATAATGTACTTACTTAAAGGGATTATGTAGAATACGTTTCGTAAATAAAAATCAATTTTGCGATACAAATCAATCGACGTTGTTTTACATAAATAATAATAATTCAATAAATCGGTGAAGTGACAGCTCGTGGAAAACCAAGGTCTGTCTAGTACTTAACAACTCTCAACCATTCCAAAACTGTCACGCCACGCAAAGAAGGTTACCTATACTTATCGTTATCAGAATTAATGCATGCAAATCTATCGATATTCTGAAAATGCTAAGCTGTGAAGTGGAAATTATTTTCTATACCTAGGTAGATATACCTATCTAGTTCATGTTTGATTTAAGTATCAATTTTGTAAATGTGAAATTCTTGTTCATGGACACTCTAACAACTGTTAAGCACGACATGGTGATTAAAAATTAAGGCAGATAAAAGGATTTTAATATGTATTCGCCTCCATTCGGAGCTTACTATTTTTAGTAACATAATAAGACAATGTAATTGAATCATATACTTAACTATACTTACCTTTAAATTGAATGTACTTAGGAACTTTGGGAAAAAAAAATTAAATAGGTATCTACAACATCAATGTACGAGTATTTAATTAAATATGTAGGTAGATATAATGAAAATCTTTTAATTGAAAAATAAAAAGCCAAACCCTAAACCGAACCATATCCAACAACTTAAAAGTACATCAGCTCTCGTTGCCTCCCTGCTGAATATTTATTAAAAAAAAAAAAAAAAACGAAGAAAAAAAATAAATAAAAATCAATGTTCCTTGTGATTTGTTAATCTGCCATCCGCCATCCGCTCTTTTGTCACACTCTTACCTGACTTGAATCAACAAGTTAGCATCAATTTCCCTCATCATCCCATCTCCCACTCGATTCCATTAGATCAAGATATTTCATCCTTAATTTAAGAAAAAGTAAAGAACGCAATCTACAGCTCTACAGCTACAGCTACAGCCCCCGGGGAGACTTCACCTCTACATCTATATCCACATACTTCTACAATCTACCTTCTCCTCCTCGGGATCCATATCCTAATCTTCTTCGTTTTATTCTACGAGTATCTCCTTTTTGCGTTTTTGTTGTTCCGTATAGATATAACATTTTTTTTTTTACTTAATTCTTCAGGATTCTTTGCGGGTATTCTTCTCTCCCTCCAGTTTATATCGAATTCATCCTAGCGGAAGCTGAAAAAATGAAAATAAAAACCACGACAAAAGAATAAGAAAACGAATTTTTCCCGAGTTCCTCCTACCTATAATAGCACCCGTTTTGTATACAGAGTTATCTTCGTTTTAAATTCTTTTCATTCCAACTCGTAGGTAAAATATCAAGGATATCGTCAAATTAGTAACATTTTGCTGTTATATTGAGAAGCAGTGAATCTCTTTCACTCGGATTCAAAAAAAAAGAAAAGGAACAAGGGACGAGTGCTATGATAGTTTATTCCACTGTCAAAATGTCACAGGTGCCATTTATTGCTGACTTAAGCCAGAACGTTTGTTGCAGTTACAAGACAAATCACGTGACGACAAAAATCTGGCATCACTTTTTATCCCTCGTATACTTATTTTGTCTGTGTTAAGCGAGAAAAGTATTTTATTCGTAGTTTTTATTTCTTCTGTTTTTTTCCAGTTTATTGGTACTATATTCGAACAAGCTTAGTTTTGTTAATATGTATATAGTTTTTTGTTTTGTGTTTTCCACACGCGATGATTGATACAAAAATGTAATTTTTTATAAATTGGCTACTCAATAAAGGTTCTGAAAATACAGGGTGTCCTTTAATTAGTGAAGGATTATTTGAGAAACGATTCGTGTTTAAATTTTAAGAAAAAACTCTTTCTAGAGTAAGACTCTTAAGGGTCAATAAGGATATCTAAATGTAACCTGAGGTAAATGTAAATTGAGCTGAAATTCCATACAAATAATACAGTCTTGAACGTACCCACTGAATAAACCTTCGGACGCATTCATTATCTGTCTCTTACAAGTCTCTCGTTTGTGTGTTTTAAGTTTTCAGTTTAAAAGTGTTTTACAAGTCTGTAGGTTTGTGAAATATTAATATTTTTTAAACAAAAGTCAATGTAAAGTAAAAATGGCTGATGAATATTGCTACAATAAGAATTTCAAATAACTTTTTTTTGTCAGTGTATGGAGTTCATTTTTCTTTTTTATTCATGTTAAAGCTCATTCAATTTTATTAAATATAGCTTAATTATAGTTTTAAAAATAATGGATTTTAAATGCCCCCTGCTCGTCGATGCTTGTGCGGCAACTTACCAAAAAGTTTTTCATTACTGCTTGGAGAGTTGAGACAGGAATAACCACAATTGTTTCTCGCATGGATTGCTTTAGTTCATTCAAATTTGTTGGTTTTGATTTGTAGACTTCCTGTTTGCAATAACCCCACAAGAAAAAGTCAGGTGCAGTAAGGTCAGGTTGACTTGGGGGGCCAACGGAATGTGGAGTTTCTATTTCTATTAGGAAATTTTCGTCTCAGTTCTTTCATAACAGGTCGGGCTATGTGAGGAGTTGCATCATCTTGGTGAAACCACACAGGGGTGAAAGAAATTCTCATTCGGCGTTATTCTGGATAGAAAAACTCTCTCAACATGCTCAAGTAACGGTCTCCAGTAACCGTAAAGATGTGACCGTGACAATGCAGCGTGATGAAACTGCACACCACACTGTGACACGAAGTGGATGCAATTCCGTCTCATGGAGTATCTGTGGGTTGGAAGCACTCCATTTTGTTTATGTTGCCGTTTAAATCGAAATAGTCCTTGTCTCGTCAGACATAAAGACAGTTCAGCATGTTTCCGTCCTTTTCCATCATTTTAAGCATCTTCTGGCAAAATTCCAAGCGAATCGGCAAGTCTGCTGCGTTCAATTTGTTGGCCATTTGAATTTTATATGGGAATAAGTCCAAATCATTGTGCATTATTGACTGCAATGACTGTCTGATTGCACCCATTTGAGCAGATAACCTTCTTGTTGAAACTCTTGGATTGTTTTGTATGGCAGCAGCTATAGCAGCGATAGTTTCCTCCGTCCGAACTGAAGAATTTCGATGGTAAGGTCTTCTTTCGACTGTCCCATGCTCGGTAAAATTTTCAAGTCTCATTATGGTCCATTTGCGCGTAGGATTGCCGCCAAACGTGCGCCTATACTCTCTTTGAACCGAAACCACGGACTCCAGTGCGTGATAACGGCGGACAATCCAAATTTTTGTTTCAGTTTCCCAGTTATCCATTTTTGTTCAATCTAAAAATCAATCTGCAAAATAAAAAAAAAATTAACAGATTCATTAAATAGAAAAAAAGTTATTAAATTGCTTTTTGGTAGCGGCTTTCATCAGCCACCCTGTACTTTTCAGTTACCAAATTTGATTGACATTAAATTAAAAGAAAAAAATCCAAAATCTCGAAGGGATTAATCTTTGCTTTCGTGTTTAAATTTACCCCAGAAAATTTTATAATGAGGGTAAACGTAAACAAAATGTTTGGGGTAATTGTAAACATACATTTTAATTAATAATTAAAATTATTGGTAAGAATTTAAGTGTCTTATTTAAAATGTTTTTTTGTGAAATAAATTTCACTCGGAAATATCCTTCAAAATTACTATCCATACTCATTTGATGACGTTGTCAAATCAAGCTATGCAAACCCAAAATCACGACCTTCAAAATCAAATCTAATGCTTATCGTTTATCTATCATCGAATGGTTGCCCCTGAAATAAAGAAATTTAACAATTTTGACAGCCCAATACGTTGTATAGGTATAACAACTTAAATCCTCTGCTCCAAAGCTTGAAGATGATTTACATTGCTGTTTACATTTACCCCATATATTAGAATACAAATAAAAACATTAATTATTATTTTTAAATTTTTAAAGCAATTTGTTTAATCTCTGATACAGAAATATTGTATTTACACGTTAGAATACAAAAATTTAAAAAATTTCAACTAAAATGTTTCAATACAAAATATGAAATTGTTTACAACTCCTCACATTGACCCTATACAATTTTGACATCATTTATGGGGGATTTAAAAAAAGGCTTAATTTGGTGAAAATGATCCTTAACAAATCAGGCGACACCCTGTATAAGTAGATAAATAGGCAAATAGCCCAGTTAGAATAAAGATTTGAAATAACAAAAAAATTGTCGTAAGCACTTCTTTAAATATTCTTTGGAGTGGGCTATTAAGAGGATTTAACGGGTTCCACTTTTGACAAAACAGGTAGAAATCTAAACATGAAAGTAAATTTAGTTCTGTGCAACTTCAGCAAAGGCTTACACAAGTTGGGGACAAGATGGGTGGTTCGTCGAAAACGCATTTTCAATTAAACATAAATACAAATTATTAGGGAAGTCCAAAACATTTAAAACCGTTTTTCGTTAATAACTCACAAATGGTCAATTTTATGAAAAAAAAATTGAATTTGAATATTTTAGCTAGAGTGTCAGTTTAATTAATTTTCGAAAAATTTGCTATTAGTGAATCCGCCGATTAAAAATTCAACGAATGTCTGTAACTTGCTCTGCACCACCAAAATATTGTTCTACTAAATTGGTATTAACGAAATCGATAATCATTCGTACTCCATACAAAGTCTGACATTTCTTATAACCGACATTTTTGGCACGAATCTGCTGTTGATACTTTTTCATTTACACATAAGTAAAATGGATAGTACAAAAAAGCTAGTTAAGATAAATAATGTTGAAGGTTAAAGTGCCCATTTAACATTTTCTATAATAGAGAAAGGACAACTAATCGCGAAAAGTTGAAAGAAATGTATGAGTTGATGAAGAAGCTTTTATCTTATCAGAGATATAAAAAATTGTTTCGCTTTGTACGTATCTTTATCTTCATGTTCTCGCAAGATAGAATAATGAATCGATAATATAGTTCATTCACCCAATTCAATAACTGAAATTAATGAGAATTCGCAGTCAATTCCCCGGGAGTCAAATATTCCGAATTACTTAACCAACATATGATTGATAAAATACAGTTTTTAGGGGATTCTCACTCAAAATTTTGACAGAAATTCAGTATCATACGCGCGGAACCAAATGAGTCGCAGTACGCTTGAACAACGTTGGAAAATACTCAAAACTTATTTCCAAAGTGAGTGCTGTGTAGCCCAAACATATTTTGGGCGAAAAATCATCTTTTCGACGAGGCACACTTTCATCTCGTCAGCTACGTTAACAAACAAAATTGCCGCATCTGGGGGCTCGGAAAACCTGCACGTTATGGTTGAGAAGTGGCATCACTGGAACATTTTTCTTCAAAAATGAGGCTGTGAACAACGTTTTGGTCAAATGTGGGCGTTACAGAGCCATATTAACCGACTTTTTTTTTCACTGAAATTGAAGACATGGATTTGGATGACCTCTGGTTCATGCAGGATGGCCCGACATGCCGCACAGCCCATGCCACCATCGATATTTTGCGCATCAAATTCCAAAATCTTGATGTCTACCTCGGAGCTGCGATTTGACCCCTTTGGACTTTTTTTGTGGGGATGTTATGCCAAAATTCTGGAAACGATTCAAGCTATAAAGGCCAATATCATCCAAGCAATCCGTGAGCTACAAACCGACCCCATCAACAGGGTCTTGGAAAAATGGAGGGACAAAATGCGCTGCTGCGAAGCCAGCCGAGGTAGCCACTTGAACGACGACGTCATGTTCCATAGTTCATGGGAATTTTTTATTTTAATAATAAAGCCAACATGGAAAAAATTTAATTTTGTTCATTTTATTGCATTTTTCAAAAGAAACTTCAAAAGAAACTTGTTTTTGGCCCACCCTGTACGTGTGCAGGGCTTAAAAAATGTTTAGAAAAAATGTTCGTTTTATGAAATTTTTAATTATTTTAAAAAATTATAAGTTTGATGACATTTTTCAATACTTCATTTTTAATGCTACCTCAAAATTTTCGAAAATTTCGTGTTTTGAAGGTGCTAAAAAAAAACACGAAAAAAAATGTTCAGAAAAAATCCAAAAACAGGTCGATTAGATAACTCAATCAACTCTCAAATTCACTATTTAGTTCATTTAAATTTATCATCAGTTAAGTTCCAGACCTCTTCAGATATAACGTTCCGTTTTCGCAACGTTAGCCGGAAATAGGTTAACGGCAAAAAAACTGTCGAATTGCTTGATATATCAAGAAAAGTCCAAATTACAGCGATGTGCTGCTGCCATCCAACCTCTATGATGTTTAACATGGTTCTTGAAAAAATTCTGTGCATAGCACTTAAGGCAACAACATCAGAGGTACAATTTATCAAATTTAATTTAAACTTCTTGCCAAGGTAGAAATGGCGTGAATTGGAATTTATTGAAGTAAAAATGCTAATGCGGTCAAGGGGTAATCCATATACTTTCATCGAGACTGGAGGCAGCTAGTTGACGAACAGTTGCGCGGGCTTATTCTGGTTGAGGTCAAGGTCCACTAAGTTATGAGCCAGATAGAAGCGGCTTTTATTTATATTGTCCTTGTCAAAATAAGTTGTGTCTGTCTTTTCATGGAAATCAACTTTCTCAATTATATGATGAAGCTGTGTAGTGGGAGTGCCTTTTTTAAATTTTGCTATTTCGCCCTCTAAATTTCTGCTAACGTCTACCATCTACCTGATGTTTACTTTTATAGCAAGACGATCAAAATTTCAAACGCGTGCGTTGCGCAAAAATCCAATTCCATTTTTTCTAAAATATTGACTAAATTTCCCTAGGGCCGAGCGGGCGGGAGGTTTATTAAAAATAAAAATTTCGTTTCGTATGCCAGAAATTCACTCCTTCTAAGTAAGTAACAGAAAAAGCGAATATAATAAAGGAAAAATTCTCATTCAGACGTCTGTTGAACTCCATAAATCCACCCCTCGGATCCGCCTTCTCCTGATGGTTTCCACAGCGAAGTCATAAATATTTTAGAAGGAATTTTATTAAAAACTCAAAGTGGGTCTTATTTTATATTTACAAATGCATTCACTTTGCAGGCTTGTGGAGCACTGATGTAGCCGACTTGTGCGCTTCATCTCTGCTGGCACCCAGTTCTGGTATATGTACTCCCGATGTCGATGTTGATGTCAGGAGCAATGTTAGCCTGGGCTAATCCAACATATCTCTATACAGAATCCGGATGGCATGTGTAGTGTAGTGTAGTGGACTGTTCCCAAACCCAAGCTTGCCTAGTCGAATAGCGAGAGCTTAAGCAATGGAAAATTTATCGTCCAATGAAGTGTACCGGTTTATTGGCGGACTCGTCGGCCAATCAATAAATCAGAGTCGAATGCAAGGCGACTATGACTATACTACTCGTAGTACTAAAGCGGTAGATGGGAAAATAAAAATATCGAAATAATAATTTTATAAAGCTCCTGACGGGACGGGTACCTACCAGCATAAAGAATAGAAGTAGAGGCGCACTTTACGCTTGTCCAGCAAAAATTTCCAGGCCAGACTCTATTTTTTTGTTTGTATATTATTAGGTATCTGAGTTAGTGTGAGTGTGTGTTTCGAGTTATTGGCGAAATATTTGCAAAAGCTATAAATCCTGCTAAAGGACATGAACGGAATCAAATATGAAATGCTGTTAGATTGTAATTTGGTTTTAGAATTTATGGGGCTGTCTACGCTTGACTAGCTCTGCACTGCTATGCCTTAATATTGATGGAACTGGCAATGGTGACAGGGCAAAAGCTGCTCGCTTAATTTATTTGAAATTAAAATGCAAATTGACAGCCTGCACACAAAGGAATATTTTTCTTCTTTTTTTTTTTTTTGTTCTCGTTGTTTTATTTTCTTATTTTGCAAAAAAAGGTACGCAACAGAGATTTCAATTTAAAGATATTATAGGAGCTTTGGTTTGATGGAAAAAGTATGTCCAAATCATTTTTTGTGTGACTTGATGGAGAGCTGTTCAATTTTTGATCCCTTGTCATTTGAATCACCTATTGTATTTCTATATACAGTGGATCAAGTTTTTCATAAAAGCTGATATCGTGATTTTATTATTGTTTGTAATTATTTTATTTTAATTTTTATTATCTGAAAGCAATCAATTTGATTTATTTATTTAAAATATAGTTTTTTTTTTGTTGTTCTTTTAAATAATGTGAGTAAGTCGGCCTATTGAAGGTTGTATAGATATCACGAAAAAAATATTGACCTGGAATTATTATATAAAGTTCAAAAGTATGAACAATAATGTATCGAAATTTAATAAGAATAGACGTACCCAAGGCCGTAGCCAGACAATTTTTTCGGGGGGGGGGGGGGGTATATAATTATTCGGAAAAAAATTCAACAATTAGTAATCAAAACTAAAATAGCCCATTAGCCGAAATTCAACCAGGTAGGAACATAACATCAATATCAAACAGTATCACTACAAAAGTATTACATATTTTTACAAAACTATATTCAGTCTTCTGATGGCCTTCTTAGCTGCAAATATATCGATAACTTCCTCAGTGTCAATCTCAATTTGTCGATAAACTGACATTAACGCCAATCCTGTTAGTCTTTCTTCACCGGTAGAATTTCTTAAATAGGTTTTCAGACGTTTCAAAAACAACTTAAAAATGCCTTAAAAATGTGTTTGATAGTTTTACACCGAACAAAGTTGTAAAGTGGATAGAAATTTCTAACTGTTCTTGTTTAAATAATAAAAAAATTAAAAATCGGTTGTAGTTTGGCAAAGTTAGAGCCAGTCAAAGGAAAATAGAATAAAAATCATAAAACCGTTATAAGTCGAAAACGAAGTAAAAACGAGAAAATTACCTCTTAAGTTTTTCGACTTGAAATGACCGCAGAAAATTATGGTTTTCTTCTGAGGCGATGATTTTGGGACACCCTGTATATAAAAAAGGATCGTGGTTTGTTCGGATGCTTAAAACTTGAAAACGACTGGACCAAATTAGACACTTCCTTCTACGGGTTTGTTTTTAACTGCTCCGCGAAGGTTTAGAAAAAAAGTAAAGTCAGAAAAGTCTCAACAGGTGGCGCTGTACGCTCAAATTTCGTTTTTCAGTTCAATTCAATTACAGTTCAACAACAGTTTCCAACTTTAGTTATTTGTAGGGTGAAATGGGGTCAAAATAAAATAATTGTCCGATTGAAGAAATTCTCTTTTTTGTTTGAAAGGTTGTTCTTTGGAAATGGCTTTAAGGATAATCTTTTTTTCAAATTTTGTTATTTGTAGGGCAAATAAGGGCAAACATAAAAAAAATTCAAATTTCTTTATTTGTAGGGGGAAATGGGGCACACGTGAAAAACAGTTCGATTTAAAAAAAAAACAAAATTTAAAGGTTTTGCTTAGGTAATGGATTTAGGGATATTCTTTTAAAAAGAAAAAAATTTTTATGGAGTACAAATAAAAACAATCTGGTTTAAGAAATTCTTTTGGTAATTGAAATTTTGTTTATTAGTGGATGACCTTAGGGTTTTTTTTTCAGAAAATTGGTATTTATAGGGTGAAATGGAGTTAAAATGAAAGTGGAATTTTCATTTTAAAAATTCTTTTTGGGTTTGAGAAGTTATTTTTAAAAAAATGTAATTATAGATTGCAATGGGATAAAAAAAAAAATTGTTTTTCGATTGCAAAATTCATAAAGTGAAGAAGGTTGAAATCCATAAAGTAGAATTCGATTCGATTCGATTGCAATATGTATTATTATATTTTCTTTTGTAATTTGTATGCGAAGCCGGGTGGGCCAACTAGTTTTCTAAAATTTTAACAACAAAAAAAAATTAATAAAAGTATCAAAATACCCTGATCTGATAGAAAGTTTATGGTTAACAACTTGGTCTAAATAAAAATAGTCAATTAATAAAATTTGTTTTTATAATCAAAAAATAGCTTGAAGTACAGGATTGACAACTTTGCCTTAATATGGTGTTGTTTAATATTTTAAGATTTACTAAAATTAGCTTTACCAACATTTGGCCTACAAAATATAAATTGTAAAAATTTATTTAATGAAAATTATTGTTTTTCGTGGAGGTGAGTTGCTGCAGAACATCAGACTTCAGGAAGATGGGAACGGGTATGAATATAAGCTTAGGGGTAACTGCAAATATTTTGGAGGTCGCTATAGCCAAGGCTGAGCTAAATCCTCCAGATGGTCAAAAACACCTTCAACCCTGCCCATCTACAGTAATCGTGGCTCCCAAGTTTCGGACAAGTAAAAGCTTTTCTTTATTGAAACTAATTTTTTTTAAACTTTATGAATGTATGTAAGTACTTGAACCATAAATTAACATCAGATCTAAACAGATTTACAGCCTTTTATGTTTCTTTAATGAGGACTAGACATTCTCAAGTTTAAGAATTAATATTTTTGGCACCAAACAAATCAATATGCACCACTATATGGTCCAGTTTACCGGGTCCGAAACAGGTTGGGTCAGTGGCGTAACTGCGGGGGTGGCAAAGGGTGCAATTGGTCCCCAAGAACCATACAAAATACCTATTAAAATGTTTGATATAAAGCTCATTTTGAGAAATTGTTCCAAATAAACTAGAAATTTACAACTACTCGACGTGTTCATCACATTTTGTACAATTGGGTGAAATTCAATTGATTACAATATAGCTCACAAAATTGCACCTTTTTGAGAAGCAACATACCTACATATAACCCACAGACGCGCATGCAATGCATTGCACACTGCTTCTATTCTAATTGAAATTCATAATTGATATAAATGTGCTGTGGATTCAGAAAGAGGCAAACAAACGTCCAAAATTTCAAAGTTCACTCACACACTGATGGAAACTGTAATCAAAATAGAAGAAACCCCTAAAACATCAAATTGCATTCACATGTAGGTACGAGTGTTAAGTAAACCTCACTTAAACTTTTGCCTACTCTTGTGAATTTTTTTTTTAATTTTTTTTTTGTTCTTTTCCTTTTCGAAAGTGTGTGCTATAAATAATATTTCAACAAGAAGAATGCAGGTAATGCAATTTTTTTTGTTGGTACCTCTACCTGTTTTAGTCCTTCCTACGGTAAATACTCATTTAGATTACCTTGGCGCAGAGAATTTATGCCTGAAACAAGTAAACACTGTGAAGTTAAAGAACAAAGCATTTACGAGAGTATACCTATACCAAGCCAAACATATATATTATGTACGTCTCTACTCGTGGAAGATACTGAAAAACAATGGAATTTGCATCTCCTTCCTGTTGTTCGAGCATAGTTCAAATGAGCCTCAGCTTCAGCTGAGTATATTTTAGGTGCGGTTGTGTGTGAAAAGGAAGGCATCATAAATTCACCTTTGCAGGAAAAGCATTAGCTTGTGTAATCTCGCAGACAACCTTCGTTTCCCCATTAACTTATGTGTGGCGAGTGTAGATAGGTAGGTACTTTGAAGCCTCATATTATAAATAGATACAGCTATACCTATACCTACCTTATATTTTATAACAGCGAAAGGTTGGTTGAGATACGAAAATGACCAACATCTGGCATTGGAATTTCATATGCATTTTAGAGCATATTTTCATTTAATGTTCTGCATTTGCAACAGCATGAGGATATGGTCTTCCCCGACTCGACTCGACTCTACTCGAGTCAAGTCGAAAAGTTCCTATCTGCTTGTATGTAGATTCCTTTTCCTTACGATGATGATTATGATGATGATGATGATGGTGATGGTGATATGAACAACGAAGCCATGAGGCTTGCCCCAGTTCTTACTCAAGAATAGTGGATATGGATAAAAGGATACTGCTGGTGTTCCCTTGCATGATGCGGTGAATTTAAAGCACTTTATTACATTCAGATCAGGAGGTTGAATATATTATACAAAATGGGGAATAAGACAGGCAACCAAGGCGGGTATCATAACTTTTTCTCATTTTTGGTTCTTACATTAATATTGATGGATTTGATGTTATGTTAAGTATTCGCCCGAGTATTCTGCTCCAATGTATATGTATGTATGTATATACACTGTATGTATGTATATGACACAAAGTGTTATGCTAGAGTTTTTCTCCACTCTGCTGGAGAACACTTGGAGCTGCTTTTAAGAATGTTCATAACGAAATATTAATATAAAATATTTTATGATCAAGAACAGTCCACGCACACTAAACACTTTTCGTTAACAAAACTCTGAAAGATTAAACAATATTAAACAATTTATACTTGATATTTAGATACACATATGAGTGGCTGTGTAAAAACTAACCTATGAGCCAGATATCATAATTTCCCAGACATTGTTGGCCTTGGACCAATTGTCCTACTTAAAGTCCACGGAGACTATATCTGCCGACATAATGTCATCTCATCACAACTAAATTGTACCGATTTATAATAAGTTGCTAAGTGATTTGTGATAAGTTGTTGATGTAATAGGGTCCTGATGGTGTTACTGTCTAAGTTCTGTATAAAATCAGGCAGTTCCAGAGACAACTATTTCCTTAGCCACAAATATGCTTAGTCACTTAGATCGCTGGAACTTGCTCTTGTGTTCTTGTGAACCAAGGCCTAATGTGGCTAGATATTCCAGATTAATAGTCATAACGTTTATGATTTATCGTTACAGGGAAAGTATCCCAAGTAACATTTTTCCTCTCATAAGCTTCTCCACAAAGCCTTACTCGACTTATTTAAGGGAGCTAAAACCTCTTGACGAGTTCTTCTAGACTGTAATAAGATTTTAAAAAGCCATAAATGGCCTAGTTTTGGGAGCCTCTTGAGCCTATAGTAAGAGTTTTGTTCTTTTTATTCGAATAGACGCAGCCACTTTGTAAATCTAATAAACCTTTCTGCAACTCTTTCTAAGAGAATGTCTCCGAAAGCCTTACTAGACTTATATAGGGAAGTTAAAACCTCTTCAATATAGTTCTTTTAGTTTGTAATAAGAGCCTCTTGAGCCTATAGTAAGAGTTTTATTCGTCTCATGTGAATAGACGCAACCGCTTTGTAAATCTAATAAACCTTTCTGGAACTCTTTCTAAGAGCTAGTGTGTCTCTTCCTACAGAACTTGTTAAAAGGAGAACGAGTTCATGTAAACTTAAAAAAAATGCAATATATTACCATTTTGTGAAGGTGAACAAGGTAGACGAATGTGAGTCACGCTCTTTAAAATAATGTGTATTTTGGTTCGAGTATTTAAGTCTCAAATCTAATTGAAATATAATATTTGTTTACATCGTGGCATAAATTTAGCCTAAATTCTTGTTGCAATTAAAATTGCATCTTCTAATTTCCACATTTTGCTTCGAAAAATATCAAATTATGCATATTTAAACTATGTATTTTGTTTTGAATTATTATCTATCAGAAAAAGGGTTACCATTAATATTTATTTGGATGAAAAAATAACTTATTATTTATTGACAAAATTCCATCATTCATATCATATTTTTTTTTTTTCATTTACTGTCATTATTGTAATTTTACGACAAAAATTGGATCTAAAGTGGCAGAAAATATGACGAGTTATGTCAGTCACTTTTTATTATTAAGATTTTCTAAAATCGTCCAGTATTTTTTTCATTTCAAACTGACTTTTAATGTTGCCAGTTTACTTGAGTCGTGTTAATATTCGGCTGCCACAATTTTCAAATATGGAATGAAATAACACAAAAAGGAATGTAAAAAAGGACTACATAAACGGATTTTTATTTTTAAAGACAAATAAGTAATTTAATAACTTAAATTTTGTCGTCAGATTCAAAGTTTCGTCACAAAATCGAAAAAAATCGGTTAAACTTCCACAATGTAAATTTTAAAGGCTTATATCTTACAAAATATGCAAGATTTTGGGAAAAAGTATTTAACATAAATTATTGAAAATCTTATTTTGAATATTTTTTGTCTTAATTTTCCAAATTCAAGATGGTGGAAAATGAGGGTTGAAAACTAAGTGGGAGTGTTCTGGCAGTATCCCCTACGTACAGTTATAATTTCATTGGACTCCGATTTAACGCAAGCCTAAACTACCGTTTGACTGGACTAATTAACAGCTCTATAAATAAAACGCGCTTAACTCACATGGTTCGGATAAACCACAACTTAACGCCACAGTTAAAATTTCATTTCATTCGTGTATTAGTAAACTATGGCATTTAGTAAAAATCTTTAAATAGAAATTCTCTTTAGTCCATTGCAATGTTACACTGACCTTGCATTATGAGCAGGAAAAGATTTGAATTTACATTTTTAAGTTAGTGGAGTCAAAATGAATATACAAAAGCATTTTCGATCTTAAAAGCTTCCCATTGGGCCATAAACTTGGTGCACACAAGTTTTGTGATACCTGGAGAGGAATAAGTCTGACAGTTAAAAGGTAAATAGACCTCTCCAATACGATTTTTTTTGGTCTCAACCCAACCTTAATGCCCTTGCTTTTCATCTCATTTTTTTTTAGAAAACATGCTGGTTTACCTATAATAGTTTTTGAAACGATTTAATTTACAAGTATCTTGTATTTATTTTTAAAAGTATCGTGTATTGTGAAAAAAAACAGTTATTGGTAATTGGTAAAAACTATTAATTGACATTTACAAAAATAGTAATATCATTTTTACAATAATAATCAAATTTAATAAGAATATACAAAATAACCATATATTTTTCTATAAGAGATTTTTTTTTTTAATAATCATCAACACCATCAGGATAAAACGCATTAAACTAAGATAATAAAAAGACACCACTAACTGCCCCTTGTTTTATGAAAATGAAACTCATTTTGTTGTGTGTTTTTTTTGCTTAACAAAGTATGAACTAGAGTTATGACTGCCACGGGCAAACACACCAACACGATACACGAGACAATGAATTTTCACCAATAAACTTTATTAATCACAACATAAAAATTCAGTACACTTCCTCTGCCATTATCATAGATAAAATAACATTTTTAAAACGGTTTCCTTTCCCATTCCCATTTCCACTACCACGGCCACCCTGTCTGAATCCAACAGAAAATGCCACAAAATTGCTTTAGTCAGTCATTCATGCCACCCATGTGTGAAATACTCACACAAAAATCCTTACAGAGAAAAAAGAAAAAAAAACAAACGAATATTCTGAGTATATAAAGGGAAAAGAAGAAAAACATTTCTTGTTTCACATTAACCTCAACAATAAAGATTTCCACCACCAAGGACCGCCAAAGGCTCTGGGTGATGCTTAAGTTATCCTTTCTCGCATACCAACCAAACCAACTTCGCAGAAATAAGTTTTCTTTTTTTTTGTTTTCTTTCTGATGGTTTTCTTCTTTTTTTTTTTTGTTTCTGATGGTTTTAGCTGTGGAACTTAGCGGGTGGCTTTGGCGTTTGGCTGGCGCTTGGGATGTACAATTTTTCCATCACATCAAGAATGAAAAGTTTCGACATTAAAAATCAACACACACGAACACACTTCCATGCTGCCGTCGAAACCTTCTTGATTGCCACTTTCAAGTGTTGCGCTCTCCTACCGATCTCTTCTATATGGAGCCAGAGGCACCGCACAAAGGGGAGTGTATATGGAAAATTGTAAAAGTTAAATGAAAACCTCGAGGAAAATCAAAGCAGAAGGAAGAGAAGAAAAAAAAATTGCTTAAAATAAGGTTCTCTTGAATACAGAGACAAAAAAGGATGTATTTTTTTGGAATATAAAAAGTTATGTTAGTACCGCAGGCGGAAGCTGAAAGAAACTAACTTTCTAGTAGGCTGAGGTCATTTTTGAATAAATAT
This sequence comes from Leucozona laternaria, assembly GCA_932273885.2. Classification (NCBI taxonomy): domain Eukaryota; kingdom Metazoa; phylum Arthropoda; class Insecta; order Diptera; family Syrphidae; genus Leucozona; species Leucozona laternaria. The sequence continues at coordinate 94,603,464 of OW026368.1, forward strand.
GAAGGTATAATTAACTTACATGCGAGTGTATCCTTAGACTTTAGAGGCATACCTAAGTAAACAGGTGTTTAAATGTGGCATAACCGAAATTTTCCTATTAACAATACACAAAGTCCAATAAGCTGTTTTTTTTTTTAACCTTAGAAGGCCAACTTTTCGCTATACCTATAAGAAATTTTAATGTCCTTACTTTTTTTTCTAATTTAAAAAATAATTTCCCGTTATCTGTATAGGTATAGCGGAACGTATAAGTATCTATCTATCGGAAGAAAATAATCGTTATTTTGGGCTGATGACTCTTAGGAGGGTTCCGGATCCGGACGCAAATGAAACAGGGAATTTCTTTTTTATGCCGCATTATTCATTGGCTATTTTGATTATGTATTAATGCGCTACATTTTCTTTTTGAAGTAATTTTTGTACTAGTTAAGGTACCTTCTTATTCTATCTGATTCAAAAGTTTTTCGGTCTCCCCTGTCATGTTTTCGGATTGTAATAAAGTGAAAAACTCAACTTTTGCAAATTGTCAGCAGATTACAAGTACCTTATTACTAGATTAGTTGATTTCTCTACACCTGATATATGTCAAGGACGTGCGCCAGAACGTTAGGAAGGGCAGTTGTCTCCCTAGTTGAATTAAATTTGTTATACAGGGTCATTCATTTCGTGGTTTCAAGTTGGCAGCGCTGGCATTTGACACCTGTCAAATTCAACCATAGTATTAGTTGAATGTTTGCCATTTGCGATAGTGGACAATCAAACAACGCGGTAAAATTATCAAGATTTACTACAAAAGTGGTGATTCAAACGTAGCCACTTTCGCGCATTATACGCTATGATTATGGTCGTCACAATCAATACGCAAGCAATTGGTAAAATTGTGAAGAAATTTGAAGAAATTGGAAGCGTTATTGTGTTACTGATGTCGTAAGGCCTGTGCATCATCATAATGCATGCTCAGTCGAAAATATTGCTGCTGCAAGTGCAAGTGTTGCTGATGATCCAAATTTATCGATTTTCTGGCGTTTGCACGTGTCGTACACTTAACTATGATTTTTTTTTACCGGCAATTGAAGATCATAACTTAAACGAAATATGGTTCCAACAAGACGAAGCCACACAACACGACCAAGTATGGCTTTTTTGCGTGAGAAGTTTCCTAGTAGCGAAATTTTACGTTTTGGCGACTTCGATTGCGGCCACCAAGATCATATGCTATTTGACACCGTAAGATTCTGTTCTGTGGAGCTTCGCAAAAGACCGTGTTTACGCAAATAATTCCCGAACTCTAGACGCATTACTGGTGGCATCAATTTTGAGCAATTTTGATCAACATTTTAATACAAGACGTTCTTTAAATTTTAAATAATATTTTTTTGGATTTAAAAAAAAATCAATACATATTTTGAAAACGGGTCAATCATTTTTTTTTTTGAGACTTTGTTTAAGGTAAATAATTGTGTTTTACAGTTTTTTAATTGCATGATACATACATTTTTCTTAAGAAACTCGCTCCAACGATTTTTGACATTTTTTTTTCCATAAATTCATTTTTTTTCTATAATTCAGTCGGCGCGGTGGTGTGTGCTGCGTTCTTCATTTTGATTTCAAATCATTTTAAGGAGATATTTTAGCAATTTAAGGTCAAATCTTCACTATCGCATTATTTGACTACCTGATTAAAAATAAATTTTGTATACAGAAGACAAATTTAAAAAATATTGCATATCGAAATTTTTAAATTTTTAAAAACAAATTTTAATATTTTTTTGATGAAATTCAATTTTTAACTGAAATTATGTAAATATGTACTTTAAATTGGCGTACTAATTTTTTTTTTCAAAAATATTTACAAATTTGTATACAGGGTGATTCGCATAAGGTGTGACAAAAAGCTAAAGCGTGTAGGTTGGGTTTAGGCAAGAATATAGGAGGTGGGTCTATTCCACCAGCCCGTTTAGTCAGGAGAGTCCATTTTCTAAAAAAATGACTTAAAACAGAAAAAAAATATTAAAAACAACGTCAATACTTACAATGCCATGATATACCTTCTTATAAAGCCTGAAATTTCTTTTTTTATTGTGTTTTAATTTAAAGTTGTTTTCGAGAATAGTTTTTGAAAAATTAATTTTCAAACTCCAACAAATGGGGGGGGGGGGGTGGGTGAATACACCACCTTCCTATAAGATTCTTTTCTTGGCTCAACCCAACCTACACGCTCTAGCTTTTTGTCACACCTTATTCGAATCACCCTGTATAAAAAAAATAATTATTTTTAAAATCGTTTCTAGGATGTTTTAAAATTTTTTCTCATAAATTAAGATTTGTATAAGAAATCAGATGATGTCCATGTACAATTGTACATTGCCCTGTGTTCAAAACAGTTTCTAAAGTATTTTTATCAATTCCTTTCTAATTTTGTTGATTTAAAACAATTGTCCAATTTAAATAATATAAATTTCCTTGCATGCATATTGCATATTATTTGCAACACAGGGCTATATTGTTATTTTTTGTATACTCACATAATACCTACTACCTGCAAGCCTGCAACTAAACTAAGTTTTGGCAACTGAATAGAATATAGGCTCCCATAGCTAATTTATTTCAGACTTTAGAACCACAGTATGATCGCAAATAAGAGCGATTTCGTGCGACCCAGTCGTGCATATTTTTTTTTTTAATATTATCGAAGAAAAACAATTGGAAGAAGAGCAGATAAGTGGTAACCTATACACAAGAATTAATTAAAAAAAAATAATTTATAAAGCACTAGGTACCTACTTTATAATACAGTTTGAATATTTAAGGTATTTGAAAACAAATTTGAAAAATGTTCCCCATGAAGTCCAACTTGGCATAAAACAATAAATAACGTGAACGGCTTATAAGCTTTTACCTGCCCTTCATTAACTTTATTGATATTAGTCCTCCTTTTTCACTTCTTTTCAGTCTGCGTTTATTTTTTCTGTTTTGTTTATTTTGCTATAAGTACCTACCTCATATGAATTTGGCTACGTCTTTTTTTTTAATAAGAATAGTTCCTGCGAGGGTTTTATTAAAATCGTTGAAAAGTTAACTCTTCTCCAACTCTGCAACTTAGACAAACTTCAAATCATACATTTTTGTTCAAAATCAACCACATAAAAAAAGTACCAGTCTGAGGAAATCAACGTGGCATACGTGTCCATTTCAAACGTTTTATGCGTCAAACATCATTCAAACTCTTTTTTTCTAAAGTACCTCACCTACCTCTATTCTTTATAGGAACTACATATAAACCTTAAAAAAATTCACACTCAAATTCATTTTGTCCCGGAAAAAGCCTGGCAGCACGATCCAAAAATTAGTCACCGCTTTTATAAAGCTCAATTAGCCTCAGCTTATCCGGGATTCACATTAGTGAAAACTTTGTCATCGTTTATGCCATCGGAAGTCAGACGGAACTGTGCAAATGAGCTCTTCTTTCAAGTTTCCTATAAAATCCTATCACCTATATAGCAAGGAGGGTGGGAAAGGTATGCAGCGAAGGAAAAACTACATCAGAGGGCAGGTTGGATAGACGTAGATATAGGTACCTATGACCATATACGTATAGCAGTGTCTGCTAACGTGTAAAAGTACTTTCGCAGCAAATTATGACATTCATACTATTTTCAGCTACTATAAAGGACCCAAATAGAAGAAGCTTCCTATAGGTGTAGAGCAAACCTTGCCCTTTCCATCAAAAGTAAGATCTCCGCTCTGCATGTTCACATTGTGCAGCAGGCAGCACAATGTATACATTCAGACATACTTAGCCCATTCACGAGTCACGGCATACCTACCATCACCAGCACCATCAGCATGTGTGTAAATTATCCTGGATTTTCATTGTGAAATTTAGTACTGCACCAGGATGTTAAAGCCCTCCGGCTTCAGCAGGAGAAGACGGCACAACTTTAAAGAAGAATGACAACAGACCCGACCAGACGACTGACTAGGACTACTGAAGCCTGAAGCAGATAGAAGAGAAAACTCACTTCCATTTTCTAACGAACAAACAGAAACACCCACTTTCAGAACTCGCTTGGCCCGAAAACTTGACGTGTGTGCTTAATGAAGCTCCATCCAGATCCAGCTGCAGCCTCCTCCGAAAAGGAATGAAACTTTTCTCATTAACCTGGAGGAGAAGAAGACCATCACAGATACCAAACATAAGTTGAGCCAAACTACAACAGTCGGAGTAGCGCTGGTTGGCTGACTGAGCTGGATGGGCCGGAGATGAGATGAGATGGGAGTGGAGGATATGAGCTGCAACATCTGAACACCTTGAGGACATGAATTGCATATGTTGTTGCAGATTTCTGAATAAAGGATTGCTCCGCTTGGCGGTTGTATATCTGACGTCTGTTCGGTTGTATGAGTTTAGGTTGGTCGTCGTCGCACAGTGGTTCGGTTTGTATGGGAGAGCGGAAAAAAGTCTGTTTTATCTGAACGGTTCAACAGATTTCAATGAAATTTGGCAAACATGTTTATATTAGTCTTATACATATTTGGTCAAAATTTGGTTGAAAAAAAATAATTACAAACAAAGTTATTGACATTTTTCTAAAATTTGAGGGATTTGATGTTTGTATGGGAGAGCGGAAAAGTAATCTGTAACATCTGAACTGTTTAACGGATTAAGATCAAATTTGATTCGCATTTTTAAATTAGTCTTATACACATTTTGTCAAAATTTGGCTAAGAAAAAATCATTAGTAAAAAAGTTATTGACTTTTTTTCTAAAATTTGAGTGTTTTGATGTTTGTATGGGAGAGCGGAAAAAAGTCTGTAAAATCTGAACTATTAAACGAATTTTAATGAAATTTGACAAACATGTTAAGATTAGTCTTATACATGCTTGGTCAAAATTTGGTCAAGAAAAAATTGTTAGAAAAAAAGTTATTGACATTTTTATAAAATTTGAGGGTTTTGATGTTATATTTAAATAAAAGTTTTTTTTAGTAAAACCTGAACTTTTTATTTTGAATAAAATATTATTATTAACTATGTATATTTTAATGTATTGAATTCACTATATATGTTTGTTTTTATATTTCACTTCACGTTCACTTATTGGTTGATCAAAGAGTAAAAATTTGTCTTACACACCTTGCACAAATGCTCAATAACTCAATACTGACTTTTTTTCATTAATCCTTTATATATATAGATTTAAGTAAGAGATTTTAATCTAATAAGCCATTACTAATCCTTACAGGTAATACAAAATTACGCAATACACAACAAAAACAAAGCAATAAAACTTAAAAAAAACACCTTTTTTTATTTTTACCTGCCCTACTTTTAGCGAAAAATTAAAAAAAAATAAAAGATTATCCCTAATCCTTTTCTTTATTTTGTATTAAGCTCTATCATATAATTCAAAATATCATAAAACTATATTATTTTTCGTGTGTTGCTTTCAATAAAATTTAGTTGAAAGTTGAAAAATTTTCCAGGCAGAAATAAATGGTTTCGCAAAAATCGAAATTCTCAGCCCTGGGTCAATGTATTAATTTTGTTTTATTTTTAAAATAAAGTTTGACATTTTTTCTTAAAATAATAGGCTTAACCAGTTCATTCTGACAATTAATACCGAAGTAATAAAACTTTTTGGTAAACACCACCGTCAAGACGGAGTTTTTTGAAATCCGATTGAGTGAAACATTTTTGAGCATAACTTCCACATCTGCACGTATCTGCAGCTGATTTTTTCTGTGCTTTAACATGAATATATGGAGCATATGGTGGCATACTTACTTTCTTGGTATCTTTTGGAGCTGTTTTTTTTAATCAAAAAGTTTAAAAAAAATAATTTTTTCTTAGTACTAAAGCTTCAGGCTACTTATAGAAGGTATCTTTTATAAATAATCAATATTTTTTTTTATTTTTAGATAATCGAAAATAGACCAATTAAATTATTTAAGAAGCTAGAGAATTTATCTACAGGAACTTCGGAAAAAAACATCTCAAAATTTGTTGAAAATACGGTTCGCGATTTGAGTAAAATTATTTTTCAACTTTGAGGGCTTGTAAATCAGAACATACAATATATATGTTAAAAAATACTTTTAAATCATACGCTCGGGTTATCTAAGAGTACTTAAACATAAAGTTTAAAACGATAGACATGACTTTTTCAAAAGACTTTTTTCCGCTCTCGCACCACTGTGCGTCGTCGTGTTTGGTCTCGCCGACGGCAGGAGAGGAGCTTCCTTGTCTCAATCCTAATTCAACCGTTAACTGTTTACAAATCAGTGTATTTTTTCCATATGAAAGAGCATGCATGAGTGTGAAGGTATAATACGAGTAGGGAGTGTTAATAAACGTTGCACGTACAAGAAAGTCTAATTTTATGTTTCCTGCTTTCGCAGAGTTGTCACTGGCATCACTATAGGGCAATACGAATGACTACCATCAGAGAAGACATTATTAAAAAAAAACAGGGATGAAGAGATCTGAGCAGAAGGATGGTCTCTGCAAAAGCAATTTCATAGGAAAATATTTGTTGGTAGAGCAATAACGAGTAGGTACGGCGAAGACGAATGAAGAAAAGCATTTAAAAAATCTGTGTACGAGTATACTAACTGGTTTTTGAATTTATTGTGTTTTTTTTTGGGGGGAAAACTATAATAATCAATAAAATTAATTGTTTGTGAAGAATCTATCCCAAAAACTTTTTTCACTCAAAAAAATGCTTAATATATTTATAATAATATAATATAACCAGATTTTTTGTCGAAGAGGGCTTAAAGCAAGCTACAACTCATAACCAATAATTTGCCAGTACAAAAATCATCTACAATGCCTCATCACCTACTGCAAAGTAAGAAGATAGTAAGCAAAACATAATGAAACAAAAAGCAAACCAAGGATGTAAATGAATGCAATCATTTGTGAATGCAATCTTTTATCAATTGAATAAAAAGATTGCATTTATTATTTATTTAAATAATGCATAACCAATCTTTTGATATCGTAAAGATTGCAATCATTTTTGTCCCTAGTCAATTGAATGCAATATTTTGGGAATAAATGCATTCTTTGCATTAGTTTTGCCGTCTACAAACCTTACGTGCTTTGGCCCTACTAAAATCTTGCCAACACCAAGTATTCCAAGCCTTATATGACCATTTTGGCCATATTCAAAGGAATGGAGAGAATGTAACAGAGCAAACAAATGCAAAGAATGAATGTATGCCCAAAAGATTGCATTCGATTGATTGCTATTTGTAAAATGAATGGGGAGCAAAATAATTGCAATTTTTTTGATGCGAAATAAATGATGATTACGTAATTTTTAGTTAAAGTCTCAAAGTGAAATCAAGGAAGGTTATTGTGAGCTCTTCCACGATAGAGAAAACTTAAACAATTTAATAAGTCAGGTATGCAACAATAACACTAGTTTTATTAACTGGGAACCGCTTCTGTTCGAAAGACCCAAATTTGACAGAGAATTAATCACAATTCTTGGAAAATTCATTAACTGCCTCAAGTCAGAAAAAGATACTAGATTTGTATGGAGATAAAAAACAATAGAAACACAAATGAATGAATTAAAAAAAAAAAAAAAAAAACATAACGATTAGAATTTTTGTATCCGCAATGACTCACCGTCGACGATTTTCCAAGCTTAAAAGTAGCTCTTGCTTATATATTGTATTTACATCACGATCTGGTTGTGAATATAAATGCAAGACATCGTAATCAACAAAGCATGCAAGTTCAAATCTACAAAGTTCCTGACAAATGACAGGACACGCGATTGCTTCTGCAAATATTAACTGTTTCGCGCGCAGAACATTATTCATAACACTTTTACATTAGCAGATAGCTAACCGCAGCAAACTCGTTTCCGTATAACACCTACCCGTCATTTTCATACCCCACATCACATCCACCCACAATTTCAACGGCAAAACTCGTGTACTTCTTTGTTTGCGCTGCACACACTTTAACGTCAGCGGACAAAGTTTATTCATCCATTAATTTAATTTTATCTCACACAAACATAAACTTGTACATTCTCATAAATAGAGTTTTCCAGAAGATGGTATTTACAACACAATGCATGCGTTTGGTTGTCCTTGTTGTCCTTGTCCTTGTTGTTATTTGTTTTTTTTTTTTTTTTTTTCTTTATTTTGCTTGACAATCTTCTGAAAATCTTGGAGAAATTATTTTGCATTGATGATGAGCTAAGATTGCGCTTTCATATATAGTTCTCAAAATTTAACAGAGATTGTGTGGTGCAGTTAAGTTGAGCCACACCATAACTTCTTATACATTTCCTTGCTTCCGCCATCACCGTACCAATGGTATTCCTTAAGGACGTAATATGTAAAACTAGGGAAGTCTTTAAATTGTTCTCTTTTGCTTATTAATAGCAGGGTATTGTGATGGTGGTAATGGTAGCCGGGGATATTGTGTGCTGTCTTCTCCCGTTTTACCCGTCTTTTAAAATCGGTTTTTGTTTTGCATAATCCTTGAAAGTTTGTGTGGCGTGGATTTCCAAAGATTATACGATTTAGCTTTGATTTTAAGAGGAATGCATACCCATACCCCTATTATTGCAGATTCAATGAGAAAAACGTGTTTTTAGCTCGGATTTTACTAAAATTAAAAAAAAAATATGTAACTATTTATTTATATCAATAAAATTTTCCAGATCAGGTTACAATGATTCATTAAGTCCCAGTTTTTCAGTGGTGAGTTAAACCATAGTTAGCTAACTCTAGAAGTGAATAATTTACTAACCCATAGTTAACTGCTGGAAGCAGTTTTCGTGGAGAATCTAACGATTAAACAAACTCGGTGGATAAAACATCAAAAGTATCTGTTCAGTTAAATATGAGTTAACACACCAAATTGGATGAGTTAACTAGCGGTTTAACTTTAATCTCGTACTGAAAAACTGGACCTAAGTAGATTTTTCATGGTAAAAAAATATATGCACTATAGTGGATCGAACTGTGCCCCGATTGCAGAAAAACATTCACTTTGTAGGGTGCAATGGGGTAAAATGAAAATACCTATCCGATTGAAAAAAAAACTCTACCTGCGTTCAAAAGGTTATTCTAAGGAAATGGCTTCAGAGACTTTTTTTTAATTTTGCTATTTCTAGGTTGAAATATTTGTAGGGTGAAATAGGGTAAAATTAAAAAAAAACTTCCGATTTAAGAAATTCTTTTTGTGTTTGAAAGTTTATTTTGAGTGGAGAGCTTTAGGAATATTCAAAAATTTGGTATGTATAGGGTGAAAAGGGGTAAGAACGAAAAATGGTATCCGATTTCAAAATTCCTGTTTGTGTTTGAAAAGTTATTTTAAAAAGATCTTATTTATAGAGAGAAATGGAGGATCATATTGATTTAAGTTGTTCATAACGTGAAGTGGGTTAAAACACAGAAAGAAGTATGTATTTGATTACAAAAAGTCAAAAAATAATATTTTCTTTTGTAATTTTTATGCGAAGCCAGGCGGGCTGATGTCGTAAGGCCTGTGCATTATCGTAATGCACGCTCAGTCGAAAATATTGCTGCTGCAGGTGCAAGTGTTGCTGTTAGGTAGGTAGGTAAAATGGCGGTTCGGAGAACACCTGTTCCCGAAGAACCCAATTAGCGCTGTTGTGCGCCGTTTTGATACCATAACTCGTTTGACCTGATTTGTTTCTTGATATAGGGGTTGTTTTTTTTCTTTTTTTTTTAAACTAGACAGAATTATTTGGGGGACTAGGTTATTGTTTTATCACGCAGCCCTACAAGAGCACCAAGCTCACGACTGTGTGCTAGATGGTTCCGGTAGGGTTACGATCCAACCATATAGCCCTTCACCAGATCCACTCGTGGCTGTGCCTATACTAAGCAAGGTAATACCTACTAGGTATATATCAGTGCTTTAAGGTTTGCACCAGTTATAGAGGTGGTGATTGTCCGAAAAGTTAAAACCGAGTTTGTTGATTGATAGAGGGACTAGGTTTTGGTCTGTACCCTCGACCTCAAGGGAATGTTAAGCTCACACTGTGTGCCAGGTAGTTCCATTGGGTTGAGAGCCGTCCGTATAACCTATCACTAGATTTACTTGTGGTTGGGCTTTTTCAAAGTCAAGGTAAACCTGGCTAGGTTTTGGCAGATTTGTAAGTCCTTCCCCAGTTATGGATTAAGAGGTAGTCCGGAGAGTTAGTGACGATATTTGTATATGATTTTTGTATTTATAGTGTTTTACCTAACTTATTAGCCCAGCAATGGTCCATCGGGAATTGGCCCGAACCGGAGTCGATAGCGATACAGTCCACGACTACCGATTCACCGAACCCCGGTAGACCATTGCCCGTCCTCCCACTTCCAATGCAAGGGCTGTGGTGAAGCTATTGTTTGATCTATTAGATCCATCTGGTGCTGTTTCGAAAAAAGATAAAATCATTTATCCTTTTGTTCGACAGCACGGTTAGGTTATCGAGAAAAGGGCTTCCAAATGCCAGGAAGACCTGGCCAGGGCTGGGCAGTCACAGAGAAAGTGTTCGATGGTTTCTTTCTCTAGAGGGTTCTTGCAGCCTCGGCAGAAACTATTAAAAGGTATCCGTAGCTTAGCCGCATGTTCTCCTATTGACCAACGGGTAGTGATGACTGCAACGATCCTGGCCGTATCTTTCTTTTTCTTTTTTTCTTTCGCTTTATTAACTCATTTGATCTGTTTTTGTGTTGCTGTTAATGATGACCGATTTTTTTGGCCGGCGATTACAGATCGTGATTTGGACGATATGTGGTTTCAACAAGACGGAGCAACAAGCCACACAACACGACCAATTATGGCTTTATTGCATGAGAAGTTTCCTGGTCGCGTAATTTCACGTTTTGGTGACGTTAATAATTGGCTAATAAGATCTTGCGATTTAACAACGTTAGATTTTTTTTCTGTGACGTTTCGCAAAAGACAGTGTTTACACAAATAATCCCCGAACTCTAGACGCATTAAAAATCAACATTATTCAAGTTTTGGCTGAGATACCGCCCGAAATATGCGAAAAAGTGGTTAAAAATTACCTAAAAAGGATCGTAAGAGTTACCAACATCCTAGACGATAATGACGAATACGACCAAGAACTATTTTCGTCAAACAGAAAACATATTTGGTCACGATAATAGTGAAATGGACAGAGAAAAAAAATTACCAAGGGAATGATGATATTTTTGAAAGTACCAGTTCATTCGAAGAATCACCAACGAAAAAATCGAAGTTAGAATGAATAATGCATGGCAAAAATTAAGTGGAAAAGGCCTACCACTTTAAAAAAAAACGCACCTTAAACTCGACCTTAGTTGGTGGTGTGGAAGAGAGTTCTATCATTTAAGGTATTAATTTTACTGCAAAAAAACACACATATACGATATACCTGATAAATTCATTATAATTTATTATTACTATCGTACCTTTAGATACCCTTCTTTTCGACATGAGAAACATAATTGTCCTGCTCTTAAGCTCATATATCTTCAGTTGTATTGAACGAACAGAAAATATTGATATACAGAAATGTAGGAAATTTAATGGTCTTACGAACATGGATTTACTAATTTACTAATATAATTTTTAGTCAGTTCAACAGAAGACGAGACAAACGGTAAAAATCGTTTTCAAGTACAAACATTTTACATTTTTTTGACAATATTTTTTTATTTAAAAGATTTGTCAAAAATATTTGTAGGCAAAAGATTTAGAGAATATTTTTTCCTAGAAATTAATCACGAAAAATCTGTTAAGAGTTAATAGGAGCCGAGAAAATCATACAAACGCCTTTTTCAAAATGGCTACCCTTTCCACACGGCTTTCAGTCAGGAAAATTGAGATTTAGGTTCGTCTCAATATACCCCATCATATTTTATTTGAATGACAAATCCTTTCAAAAAATTTACAGATTTTTCCCTATTGACTGTACCTACTATAAGTAATGTTTCTATTTTAATGTTTGTACCCCACCATGTTGGCGTCTTTCAAATTTATTTTTAACTCCCGTAATTTGATTTATTTTTATCTCAAATTTTTTTTAGATACATATGTACGTTCACAGTTAATTTGAACTTACTTACTACCATAAACCTACTGCTCAGCAAACAGATATACAACTTAACCTGCCAAACTGTGTAATTTGACATGTGAAACTGATCCTCTTGGATTTTACTAAAGCCAAATAGCAATACATACAATTAATTTTCTATTGATTTCGTATTTTTCTTCTTCTTTGAAATTCAAAACACCACACATTCGAATCAAGTCGAAAAAATCCCTCCGATCCGTCCTTTGGTTTAGTATATACCTAGTTCATTCAATATTTCAGATCATATCGAGCACGAAACAAATATTCGAAGATCAGTGCAAAATCTACCATCTGGTTAGTTTGGGTGTGGGTTTATTGCTGTCATTGTTTTGAGTTGGCTTTTGGTCAGGCCAGGTTGTAATTAATGTTCAAAATAATGTGATTAGGTATTATTAGGGTTAAGGTAAGGGTGTTTTATTTTATTTTATTTTATTTTATTTTATTTTATTTTATTTTATTTTATTTTATTTTATTTTATTTTATTTTATTTTATTTTATTTTATTTTATTTTATGGTATGACAAAGTAACCAGCTTCAAAATTCATTCTCCACTTAGTCAACATTTTGAAACAAATTTGTGAGAACCATTTTTATCTTCTTTTAAACGTAGCTATTTATGTACATATTTTAAAATTTAAAAATTTTCCTGAAACGTTTATCTTATAAAGGGTCCGCCATCTAACGTTTTTTTCTCAACTAGTGCTTATTTCGTGAATGGTAACACTAAGCTCATTTCTGATTTGACAGGTAATTAGTTTTATCCTTCCGCTGAACGAATATGGTTGTGTATACGCTTCGCTAAGTGGGCCTGCGATCGACTTAGAGAAGATGCCGATTTTGCCAAAAAAATCATCTTTTCAGATGAAGCTCATTTTGATCTTGGCGGGTAGTAAACAAGCAAAATTGTCACATTTGGGGCACAGAAAACCCGCACGCATGCATTGAAAAGCCGATACACCCAAAACGAGTCACTGTTTGGTGCGGATTTTGGTCCAGAGGCATAATTGGGCCATTTTTCGAAAATGAGCAAGGAGTGGCCTTTACAGTCAATGGCGACCGTTATCGGGCCATGTTGAACGAATTTTTGGTCACAAAAATTGAAGAGGAGGATATTGGCAACATTTGGTTTCAACAGGACGGCGGCGCGGCGGCGCTACGTGCCACACAGCCGAAGCTACACTCGATGTTTTGCGCCATTTTCAAAAAAAAAGAAGTTATTTGGCGGACCCTTTAGTTGAAAAATATTTTAATTTATTTTTGTTTACAATAATTATTCCAGTAAATCGAGTAGCTATGTGGGACTAAGTCACGTCATCTCGTTACTCGTGATATTCTTCTAAAAACTATATTCTTAATCTTAACTGCAAGGTACTTTTTCATAAAACATATTATAATAAACCCTTCCATACTTTACTCCTTTGTATCTTCATATGCATAATCCAAGTTTTGTTTAAAAAAAAAAAAAAAACTGAAAAGATTTAATCCACTTTAAAAGAACTTCTCATAGCAAAACGAATTTGGCAGACGAAACTTTCAACGAAAAATCATAGAAGTACAACTTTCTGTATAGATGTGGTGAAAAAATAAATTCTTCGTCGGAAACTGGGAACCGGGCAAACCCTTTCTCACTCTGATGATGCTGCATCTACAATATTCCAGGCTGTTTCGAGTGTGTTGAGTTTTTGAGTGCAGTAATGTATAGCTCTATAGTAGAAGGTGCCTTGTAACTATTCAGTTTTACTTAGAATATAGTTTTAAAGGAAATTTGATTTTCTCTTTTAGAAAAAAAAAAAAAATAAAAAAAATTCTAAACTAAAAGAGTTTTGATATTTTCCCAGTCCTGATAAAATTATATGGGGCAGAGCATGTTAAGTTTACACTAAAATGAACTCAGAAATGAGAATAATGTATTTTAGCCATAGCTAAGTTTCCAGAAGAATCTTTTTTAACTTTCCGAAAAATTCAAACGAAATTCACTTCCTCAAAGGAGAAACATTTTAATTATTTAACTTTTTTATATTACCATCAGCTATCCATTAGCTTTAATAGAATTGACGTACTCTCTCATAAACGAATTAAACCCATTTACAGCTTTGGTTTCTGTTTTGTCAGTTGTTGGAGAATCCTTGATCGGGAGCTATACATACCCTTTCTGAAGTTCATCGTTTTGTAATGGTCAACACTCACCATAAGAGTTGAGAACACACATTTTCTATATTGCATGACTATAAAGGAGCAGCAGCTTTTAATATAAGTTTGGTTCTTATGGGTCGTGTCGGTACGGTATATAGAGAGTATAAGAGACATTCCCTATATTCGAGTAGTAGGTATGTAGGTTCCTCTGGGGATATCTTTATTTTGCCTAAATCAAAGTTGATTGTGTGTTTTGGGAATAAGCAAATGACTTGTATTAGTATAAATCGCAGATAATAACTCACAGAAGGTTTGTTTTTTTTTATTTTTTTTGTGTGTGTGTCTTTTTTGTTTTTTTGCTGTACATTATTTGTTGACTTAATAGGACGTCGAGTATCCATAGGGAAAGTACGAACAAGGACGAACAAAAAAACAGAAAAATAAGGAAATCATTCTCCTTGATAGATAGATTCAAGAATATATTAGGAAAAGCAAACGACTTGCTTTGAATTTGATTGATGTTACTGAGGAGATTTTTTGTCTCAAAGGCTCTTGGGAGACTTCAATTGCCATCATTCAGTTCTAAATTCAGAATTTTAATTTATTCTAAATCTTATTTGTCGAGAGCGAGGTCTTAAAAAAAATACATGCTATATTTCTTATTTTTTTTTTATTTCTTTCTTATAGGTACTTCTTATTTAACTTGTGATCCTGGGAGCCTTTTTTACTATTTTTTTTTTTTATTTATGTGAGAAATTTATAATTTTACGCACCAAACGATACTTAGAGTTGTTTATCTTATCTAAGTTTTTTTTTTTTTAAATTGTATTCTAGTGGGAAGAAACTGGTGATATATCGATGAAGCATAAAGTAAATAATTTGCTAAGGACTTCAAAAACATTTATATAGGTACATATCTATAGGTTTGTAAAGTCCTTTTTTTTCTGTGTGATATGGCTGGGTTTGGCAGAGAACAGTCTACCAGACCAGCAGCACCGACTTATTTTAATTTAAAATTCTTAGACTATCTTTTTGTCAAAAAGAATTCAAGATATTTATTTTGCGACACCAAACTCGAGAAAAAGATTGTAAAAAATTCCTTGAGTAGGTAAAAATGCTTCAGACGATGGTTGGGGTTGACCTCATTTGACAAATGTGCAAAAATAAAAAAAAAAAAAAAAATATTAAGATACACTCCAAACTTAAATTAGAACTTTTCATTTGAAATCATCTAATTTCAAGAATTTTGGGTCACTTACTGCACGAAATGGTTTTACATATTTAATGATGGATGTATAGGATCATTAATTTTTTGGTTAAGTTTTAAATAATTTTAACGCGTAATTCAATTGTTAAGCGATCCACTATCGTAAATTAGCAAACATTCAACTAATATTATGACACTTCAAATGACAGCTAAGTTTGACAGGTGTCAAATTCCAGCGCTACCAACTTGAAACCACGAAATGAATGACCCTGTATCTGTATTAAAAAATGCGTGTTATTTAAATAAAATCGCATTGCAGAGAAACACTTTTTCTTTATTTATATTGTTTTGTTCTATTGTTTCGCAATAATGACTCTTCAAACCTGCGCGGATCAATGTATAGGTATACCTAGGGATAAGTTTCCTAATATTCGAAATAAGCAAGGAGATGATTTCTTCAATTTTTTTTTTTTGGAGCAGCTAGTGGCCAGAGCAGTCGATAACAAGAAAATCACTTTCTTCAACAAATCTGTGAAGATCCTACAGTATGCGGTAATATCGACATTTTTGACAACTACCAACGTGCTGAAAAACAGGCAGAATTTGTTGGTAGGTGCTTGCTAAAAGTACCTACTTGCTAAAAACTATTAAAATATTTCAGATCTCGAATTCACTATCATCCGTCAAAATTCTCTCCTTCCCTCAACCGAAATTCTAGTCTTTATAAAGGGTGTTTTTTTAAAGGTACAGAGCTTTGAAATGGAATAAAACAAAGATATTTTTTTTAAATTGACATAAAATTTACTTTATTCGAAAGATAATCTTCTGGCATTATAATTCAAATATGATTTCTTGCATATGACCACCACGGCTGGCTAGGACGTAGTCTAATCTGGAAGTCCAATTTGCGATGACTTTTTTCAACATTTGTGGCCGTATATCGGCAATAACTGGGCGACTGTTGTCCTCCAAGTGGTCAATCGTTTGGGGCTTATCGGAGTAGACTAGCAACTTCACAAAGGTATCCCCACAGAAAATAGTCAATCGGCGTTAAATGGCACGATCTTGGAGGCCAATTCACGTGTCCGTAACATGAAACTTTGCGGTTACCAAACCTTTCCTTCAATAAATCAATTGTGGCACGAGCTCTATGCGACATTTGAGCCGTTTTGTTGAAACCACAGCCACTGCACATCATGGTTGTTCAATTGATGAACGAAAAAGTCAGTAATCATGGCTCTATAGCGGTCACCATTGACCGCCTGCATCGTTTTTAAAGAAGTACGGACCAATTATTCCACCAAACCATAAAGCACACCAAACAGTCAGTTTTTGTGGATGTAACGGTATCTCAATACACACTTGAGGATTATCATCACTCCAAATACGGCAGTTTTGTTTATTGACGTATCCATTCAACTAGAGTGAGCTTCATCGCTAAACCAAAAGTGAGCTTCATCGCTAAACAAAATTTGCTTATGAAAATTGGGATCAACGACAATGTTGTTTTGGGCCCATTTGGACACAATTTGGAAGCGTTGTTCAGCCGTCAGTCTATTCATGTTGAAATGCCAAACCAAACTAGAAATAAGACACTTGACAACTGACAAAATGGCCGCCAGTTAAAATAATGTTGCCAACTCAAAGTTCTATACCTCTAAAAAAAAACAGCCATTATTTCTCAATGCAACATTAAATAATTTTTTTCAGAAAGTCGTTCGTGGCCCATTTGAAACAATTTTGACCAGTATTAAATTACAAACCTTTAATTTTGTCTTTCTCCTATGCAAAGCCAATACTTACAAGCCTTTTTTTTGTAATTGTGAGTTCTTTTTGAATATAAAACTTCCATAAAAATGCTCTTCTTTTGTTCTTTAAAGTTGCCATTTTGAGGAACACGTATAACTTTTGCGTTTGCATTCTTTCTGGGTGTTTCATTTTTGTGTAAAAACAGAAGTACCTATACTAAAAAAAAACAACTTAGAGACGCCAAAATCAACTCGCGTTCTTTCATAACATTTTCCTCTTGAAATAACACACACAGTCACGTTAAAAGTCATTTATCTTAAGAATTTCATCTCAAGCACAATTTACGTGGTTTTGTCCTTTTGTTGCGTTTTGTGTATGGTGTTGCATGCACATAATATTGCACTAAAACACCATCTTAACTTTTTACTCTTTGCACAACCTTCAACACACTGGCACCGCACTGCACTTCACCGCACCGTTTGGTCTTGGTTGCAAAAAGCTGAACAGAGCATCAAAACGCCACCCATGAATCTGTCTGACAAGATATACTTTGTGTGAGTTTTATTGCGATTAAAATGTGAAAAGTTTCCTGAATCTCTGTACGGAAGACTCATAACTGTAACACACATCCTCCTCATAATATACAGTACATCCCCACAATACATACCACCCACCAACACCTTTAAACAACAACCATCATTCCGAGTTATCTGTGGGATCGAAAAATGTGCAGTTGCATTCTTTGCAAAAAAAAAAAAACATACATACATAAATGTCCTAGAGGAACAGGAATGTTAAATAAACTGAGAATGGGTAAAGGTGAACTGTACCTGTACCTTGTGGGAGTAACCCCCAACCCCATTCCATTAAATAGACTTTATAAGCGTTTAATGCACATCACTGACACATTACGTGTCATCAACACTAGCGCACTTAAACATGCAATGTTTGTTTATTCTCAAAGCGTCTTCGTTGTTACCTGGAGTTCAAAAGCAAGAACCTCTCCACATATCCTATCCACTCTTGAAACGGGTATGATTTTTTTTTCTATCGTTCTTATATAGTGGCTATCCCCTAGGGCAGACTCTTTTCCTTCAGATCTTGCCTGATGGTTTCTGCAGCAGAGAGCGCAGAATAAATCTCTTGGTGCTGCATTTGCATAGAATACGTATGGAAGGTTCCCCAGACAAAAATAAAATTAAAAACTTTCCTAGATAAAATTCCATTCTCCATCTAAAGCCAGTCTAGAAGCGTTGGAATTACTCATTCACTTAATCGTTCTTCAACCTAGTTCTGTTTATGAGGAGTGTCTTAAAATTTAAATGTTTTATTAATTTTTTTATTTTTTTTGTGTTAAATAGGAATGATTTTTGAAATTTTCATTTGAACCCGCAGTTCGGGTGATTGAATATTGAATTCTGCTTTCAAGATTCTTTATTTCAAAAATTTTAGTTTTTTTTTTTTAATTTATTTCACCATCTAAAGGGGTGTTTTTTTAGACGTGTGGTTCTTAAGAAGAAATAAAACGTATATAGTTTAATGTTATGGCCAAGAATTAAGCTTTATTATAAAGATAAGGGTTTGCCATTATGTTTTAAAAATGATTTTGACAAGTTGCCGCAGCGGCTGGCTCGAATAAATTCCAGCCGAGGGACCCAATTTTCGACCACTTTTTGCAGCAATTGGGGCCGTATGTCAGCAATAACGCACCGAATATTCTCTTCCAAGGCGTCAATCGTCTCTGGCTTATCTGCGTAGACAAGCGACTTCACATAACCCCTCAAAAAATAGTGCAGCGGTGTGTTAAATCGAATGATCTTGGAGGCCACGCCAAAGGCCCACGACGCGAGATAATGCTCTCACCAAAAGTTTCCTTCACTAAATTGATTGTTGTTCGTTGGCTGTATGGCATGTAGTGACGTCTTGTTGTACTCAAAGGCCGTCCATATCAACATCTTTCAATTCAGGCCCGAAAAAGTCATTAATCATGGCTCTATAGCGTTCCCTATTGATTGTAACATTATGGGCGGCTTCATTTTTGAAGAAATATGGTACAATGATTTCCTCTGCCCATAGAGCCACACCAAACAGTGACTTTTTGAGGATGTAATGGCGTCTCAACAATGACTTGTGGATTATAATCACTCCAAATACCACAATTTTGCTTATTACCGTACCCATTCAACCAAAAATGAGCTTCATCGCTTCACAAAATATTCTTGTGAAAATCGGGACCGGTGCCTATCTCGTTTTGGTAAAAAATTTGCACGATTTTCAAACGTTGTTCAGGAGTAAATTTATTCATTATGAAATGGCAAACCAAAGTAATAACCATAGTAATAACTGTCAAAAAGACCAACTCCGAAAAATGTATTGCCAGATTGAAAACCACACGTCTAAAAAAAAACACCCTTTATAACCAAAAATTTCTAAATTGTCTTAAATCTCTGTGCGTAAAAAAAATTTGGAATATTTGCAAAACCAACTCCTCAAGTCCAAAACAAAACAATTTGCCAACTTAATTATAATAAATCCATTAACTCTCCTCATCTCTTTCAAAAAAAAAAAAAAACACACACACACACAGACACATTTTAGTATAATAACCAAACTAAGTTTGACCATATTTCTCGTATTCAAAAATAACATAACTGTACAAAAAAAGGGATGCAAATGATGGAGCTCTGAAAGCCCATAGTAATTATTATCTCTTCTCATTGTTTATTGAATATCTCAAGTCCTTTGTAAACATGAAAATCGTATCACATCAAATGTCAAACATCCTATAACCTTGAAAGCATGAAAGCCCTTAATGCAAAATATAACCCCCATCATCTGATTCTTTGTTAGGTACCTATATATCTATGTATATATCTTTACGCCAAAGAATAACCATTTTCACATTTTCCTATCACAAGCTTCCAGAATTCCTGCTGACAATCGAGTTAAAAGAAGGTCAAGGATTGAGTTGAGAAAAGGAAAAAAAAAATGTATTTTTTAACACCAAAACACATTAGCAAAGCCGCAAGAGCAATTTGCCTTTTCTGCACTCTGCGCGTCCCTCTTATCTTATACCAACGTATGTATATATGCGGCGCCCGCTTGAACAACAAACACCAAACCAGTATAAGTAAAGAAGGACCTTTTGTCACGTTTAAACTTTATTTGTGCTGATCAATATCCTTTTCAGAAAAAGGATAATCAAATTTACACTGAAATTAACCCTAGAGTTTAAGTCGAAAGTAAGCTGCAACCCCAACCATCTTCAACCATCTCCAATCCGGAGGACGCCTTTGTCATCGTTCTTTCTATATATGCTTTAAAAAAGAAAGAAAGAAAGACAAAAATAGGTATTCATGGCACTCAAAAGGATTAGAAAGGAAAACACACAAACATGCATCAGGATCTAGTACCTACATCTATGTATCTATATTTCTTCCAAGGAGAAGAAAACTTCCCCATTGATTTATTTTTCCAAAGATATATATCAAAGAACAACAATATAAGGATACAACATTGATACAGAACGTATCCTTTAAATGTCATGTCCTTCTGACCAGTGTGCCAAAACTAAATAGGGTACCAGCAAAACCTCCAAGATCTCCAGATAGAGATATTCAAAAATGCTGATGACGACTAAGCAGGCAAAACGAGTGCTCTTCCTCCGACTGATGGGTTTGCTATATGTGACCAAAAAAAAGGATGCTTAATAGTGAGAGGGCACAGGGTGCGGAGGCAGCCAGGCAGCATTGAGCCAACAACTTTGCCAACCAACACCAACACCAACAACATCCGCTTTGATAGACGCAAGCTGAAAAGCAACAAATTGAGTTAATCCCAAATGATGTGTGTCCCATCTGTTTAAATGTACATACTGCTCGCTCTCGCCTCTCACACTATACAACTACACTCCATATCTGAGGGCTATTTATCTCGTCGTCCGTCGGTTGTTGGGGCTCTGTTTCTGCCGCTGTGCCCTAGCTAGCCAACAGGACTAAGTGACATACAACTACTCGTACACTACAACTTTGTGTAGTATAGTAGCAATGAATGTCCTGAAAATCCTGCTGGACACGAGTGGCGTTAAAGGAGCGAATGGGGGAACAAACCGTACCATCAATTCACTTAACAGACAGACGGGCATTGATTAGAATCAAAGAATTTTATTTTGTGACAGACAAAGACAGGGAAAAGGATAGGGTGTGGACTTTATAAAGGGCATTGCCAACAGGACCGCATTTATAAAAGACTTGACCTCCCATTAGAGAATTTCTTTCAACTCAATAAAATTGTCTCTGAATAGAAATATTGATAAACGTAAGAAGTTTTTTTTAGGTCACAAGTTAGCGAGGTTTTTCAATAATACCAACAAAAAAAGACTTCATCGTGATATTGTAAATTATTACGAGATTGTATATCGCCTCTGAGATATTGATGGTTAGTTAATGGACGTTTTTGCAAGATCTTTGTTTTTAATACAAAACCAGATTGCACGAAGTATATAATTCCAGAGGAGAAGAATAACTTTAACGGAATTTTCTAAAAAGGTGTCGTAATAGTTAGTCCGTAGGACTGTCTTCCCGGAGGTATCGGTTCGATTCCCAGCCGCGTTCATCAGAATAAAAAAAAAAACAAACAGACAATTTTAGCTCCCCGCCTTCCATTCCTACAAAAATGTGCAGTTAAAAATTGAATTTCAAACAAAAAATCATTCACCCATTTTTGAAATATCGAATTTTCAAAAAAATAATTCTGATTTTATTTTTTAAAATTCAAAAATAATTTTTTGAAAATTTGTATATTTCAGAAATCGGTCTTAAAGGTAGGTTGTTAATTAGCTGCTATTTAGTTGCTAATTAGTTACGCAAAAAAAAAATGAACCGATCTGTTGGATTCCGTGAAATTGTGTGTCCTGCTAACTTGACGTATATGCACTGTTCATGAAATAAAATGAAAATATATTAATTTTAAACGATAGATCGTACTAATTTTGACATACCTAATGAAAAAAAAATTATCAAAATCGTAGAAGTCGTTTTTGAGCAAAATAAAATTTTGCTAACGGTTTTTAAACATTTGTATTGGAGGTAACATTATTTTTAATTATAAGAATAATTTTTGTTATAAATCTTTTAGATTTATTTAAAAAAATGCTTTTTACAAAATTTAACAAAAAATGAGTTTTCAAAAAAATTCCAACTTTTTTAAAAATTACAAAGAAAGCATTTCTTTTTAATTTTCGTATGCAATATTATTTAAAATGTAAAAATCATTCTTCATTTATAATTGATCAAAATCAGTTGAATCGTTTTCGAGAAAAGAGAAAATCAAATAAATTGTACTTTGGGAGATGCCATTAATAACCTAAAAAACGCTTGGTACCAACTACCAAGATTTAAGAAAATCGACCCATCCGCTTAAGCTGCAGCCGAACAGACAGACGGAAGTTTTTGAAAGGCCCACTTTTTTCGTCTTCCCAGTAATGTCAAATTTGATTAAAATCTGAAGTTCGGTTTTTTTTAAGAATCCGTAACTTTCCATAAAGTAGCTACGTTTATGTTATGTCGCAATTAAAAAGTTATAGAACTTATTCATTCATTGAAATTGTTGCAAAATCACTTGTAGATAGATAAATTCTTGTTTATTTTTTCATTAATATTACAATATTTCTTTAATATATTAAGAATACTGACTTGGCGATTCTGCTCACTCAATCACTCACTCACTCACTCACTCACTCACTCACTCACTCACTCACTCACTCACTCACTCACTCACTCACTCACTCACTCACTCACTCACTCACTCACTCACTCACTCACTCACTCACTCACTCACTCACTCACTCACTCACTCACTCATTCACTCATTCATCTGATGACTCCAAGTTTGCCATCCGGGAAGAAACGTGAGTTTTTATTGAATAAAAGCCGTTAAAAGCTATTTTAAAATATACCTACACAACATTTTATACAAATACAAACGAAATTTTTTTTAATTTTAGGTACCTAATTCTTTAAAAGTGGAGTCAATACAATTTCATTTATAAAATCGGTGATGTGGATATTTTCAAATTTTGTTTTCACGAAGGCCTTTAACGATTTTTATTAAACTTTCCATCTGTAATGTTCGGTCATTTCGTTTGCCACAGATTTTGGAAAATTCTTTAAAACAAATTTCTTTGAAAAAAATGCTCTATAGTTCGAAAATAAACACGAAAATAATGCTTTCGACGACAGAACTTGTACAATTTGGGGGCTTACAGTAAAAAAAAATATGACTTTAGATAACTGATAACGAGAGTATTTTTCAAGGAATTTCAAAATTGTATGAAGAATGATCAGTATAAGTGTTTATATTGCTTTCATTTAATACCATGCTATATTTTGTATTCGATTCACACGCATCCAGCCCTGGTAATGAATTTAAAAAAGCAAACATAACTTAGCTGAAGCTCCCCCCATCCCACTGTCCCAATTGCCTTTTCGCTGGGTGTTTATTAGGCGACTCTATCGATTTCATCTCCCTTATTGATTTTCTGTCACAATTGATTACCAGAATCTGTATTTATTCTACGGTCAGAGAAATAACAGGATTTTTGTGTTTTTAGCTTTGCCTGAAGGAACAAAGCAAACCAAAGTCAGAAAGTGTAAAACCAAAAATTTTACTTCAACTATACACTCCATCGGTCGTTTCCTCATAAATATAGATACAGTCCTTCAAAAAGGACCGTTGATCTAATACACAGTCCAAAAAAAAAAAAAAACAAGGAATGTGTGTATGTATATGTTTGATTGAAGAATCCCATTCAAAGCAAAAGGACACATCATTCAATGGACAATTATATGGTGGCACTTTTATGGAGGTAACATAATAAAACTTTGGACTTTTTGTTTCAGAGTGGATTAACAATGAACATGATGGAATGTCCACCACGTCGCTCCACGAATGACGACCAAAGGACGGGATGGGGTGTTTCTGTTGACAATAAGGACGACATTCTCTTTGGTTTTTTTTTTTCTTTTATGTCAAATGCCACTCCTGCCAGCCAGCGAATAAAAATGTAAGCTAGGTCTACGTTGAAATTGCGCTGTTAGTTGGTTGGCTTGCTATACTATTTAAGGAAGAGTAAGTTCGTGTATGTCAATCATGATTTTGATGTTTTGGATTCAATTTGTTCAGTAATTTGATTGCTATTTTTTGATAAGGAAACGTATATGGCATAGAGAAATGGCGAAATGAGAAATGGAAACCTTTTTTTTAATGAGTTTAAGAGGGATAGACCGATTGGATTACGTTTTATAAGGATGTGTATCTTTTTATAATTTCATTGTATTTTTTTCTCTTCTGGGAAGATGTTTTAGAAAATTAATTACATTATCTCAAAAAAAAAGAAAGGCTTTTGATTACAAAGTATATTTCCGATCTACGCAATATGATGGTGAATTATAGTGGGTTGGGTTTTATGAAATAATCAAATTCGGACCGCAAGGGATAGGTATATTTAAACCAATAAAATCTGTTGGCAGAAATGTTTGTCTTTAAAAAGATTCTTAATTCTGCTTGGCAAAAAGGGATTTGAAAAATCTGCCCTAAGAAGTATTGAGATCTTGCTAAGTTGAGTGAAAGTAGCAAAATATATATTTTAATTGCAGGATTTAAGATCATAGAAATAGAACTTTTTTTCTGATGGATTTTTCTTAATCCAAATTTCATTCTTAGAAATATTATTGTTCTGTGTCTCGTCTTGGTCTACCTTTCAAAGCACCTCAAACGAGACCGTGCTTTTTTGTGGATTGAATTTTACCAAGAATCACAGCATTCTGAGTGGTCACGGTAGAAAAGATTAGTCATGGAAAAACCCATTTTTTATACATAAAGTTGATTTTTTTAATGCAAATATTTAGCAGCTTCTATAGTGATTATAACTTTAGTTGAACATTTCTACCAAAACAAAACACAAAAAGGGGGACTAGACTAAGACGAGGCTAAGGAATACGAGACTGATACCGAGACGATACTGATTTTATTTAAATTTCAAAGAGATTAGGAGAAGACTTACAAAAGTCTGGTCTTGTTTGTTTCTTTAATCATGGCTCTTTAGCAAGTTCCGTTAAGCGCTTACCGCTACTCATTACAATAAACGTAGTTTTTATTAAAATACGGTCCGATGACTCCACCGCAGAGCGCACTGAACACTGCACTTTTCGGGGAGTAACGTTAATCTCATGTGTGGATTATCTTCGCTCCAAATGTGACAGTTTTTATTTTTAACATAATTTTTGACTGAGCCAAAAATGAGCCTCATCGCTGAACACAATTTTTGGAAAAACAGCTAAAAAGGTTTGGCGCACAGAACCATACATTTGGAACCAAATTTATGAAATTTGGTAAAGTTGTAGAAGCGTTCCAGCTTTCTCTGTCTTTGTACATGTTGGGTTGATTGACATAGGTTGCTCCATATATATATTATACTATCGGATGACTTTAAGGAACAGAAAGATTTTGAGTGGAGATGTATGCACAAATATTTGTATTTTCAGCAATGAAATTGGAACGTTGTTGGAAAAGCTTGGTGTTGAAAGGATTAAGATGGGCGAGGTTCATCGCGCTATGACTATATTCAGACATATAGGACATTTTGCCAATTCTATCAAAGATTGTTTTGGCTTCATAATCAGTGTTTGAACAGTGTTATTATGTGTATTTAAATTATGGTATAGTAGCTGTATACTAAGTTATACAAATCCATTTTTTATACAACTAATATCATAAGCAAATAAGAGAAAACAAGATGAATATGACGTTTTGGTCAGAATGGAAAACCAAATATATAAATATTTTTTTTTAAGCTACGGTAACCCTCAAAATATAATGAAAACATTTTGTTCATATTGCAACATTGCTGCTGTTGATTGATACTTTAACTCTTGTTTTAACATCTCTATGAGATCTTTGGATGATGATCAAGTCCCTTTACAACGCTTGAGCTCCCGTAAGAAGTGTCGCTCTCAGTAAATATAAATTTTATCTGAGAGACAGTACTTCTTATGGGAGCTAAAATGCTCTTATGGGACTTAAATTTGACATTTAACTTTCAAACGCAACACATTTGTCTGTGGGGCGTTCCTTTTTATTGCAATTGCCAACTTTTATTAAGAAATTTAAATGAGAAAGCAAAAAATCCATAATTGTGTTAGATTAACATTTTGAAACAATGGAACTAAATTATAACCTAATAATTTTTCGAATAAAGTAACAAGATTGTTTCCTCTTTTTAATAGTACTAATAATATTAACTACCTTAAGTTTGAAATGTATGCTTTTTGTTTAGTATATTTCAGTGCTAAAAATTGTTGTTATAATATTTATAATCAAATTCACTACTACCCCGAAATTAGGTAAACAAACGGAACAAAAAATCGACCAAAAAACTTGCTCGCTAAGAAAACAATCAAACTTTTCTTTGAAATCTAAAATTACATCTTCCACCGCCAATCAAATAACCAATCCGATAGAAACATGAACAGAAGCAAGTTTTGTGAACAAAAAGAACGCACTGTACAATTCAACTATAACATCTGTTCGTTTGATATTCAAAGCTGGCGTCGTAGCTCCTATTAGAATCTTGAAAAAAAACTTGAAGTATTATTATGGGATTATAAAGACTATAAAGATTATAATGACGTTTAGAGTTTTAATTTCATAACGAGATACTTATGAGACTTAAATAGATTTAGATATAGGATTTAAGTACTTTCAAATTTAAAAAATGCTTAGCTCTTACAATAAAAATGCTATGAGACGAATTTGAGTTTCATGACAAGAGATTCATTCTTAAGTATAGCAATAGGATTTAAAAGAATCTTATGGGGGCTTTTTTCAGATTTGAAGAGCTTAACTCCGGGAGTATGTTAGTTGGGTTATAATGTTACCGTCATAAAATTCCAAAGACTACTTATTAAAAATGACACTAAAAGTTTGCAATCTGACAGTTGGTTTGACAGATATAGGTACATAGGCGGCTGGAGGAAGAGACAAGGGGGGGCACTTTCCCTCCTCTGGCTCTGGACAAAACTAATAAATTTTTCATTTTTTACTATGAATTTTAACAAATACTTGTCTTCTCTCCATGTTTTGCACTCCCCCCCCCCCCCCCTCCATGGCTCCGAACCATGCCAAATGTATGTGAAAATGTCGTTATTTTCAATATTGTTGGAAAATATGGATATTTTCTTCACAGCTTCTTTATGTCTTTATGGAGTTCATGGTTTTCCCCCACATGGACAAAAATCTGCGGGCGCCTATGCAGATATAAGTAACTGTCTGAAGTTAATACTGGCTTAAAAAAATCATCCATCCTATATTATTCTCTTTTTGTTGGAAACGGCTCATACGATCTAGATGCAATTTGGTTTTATTTAATATTTGACATTTTAGGATTATCTGGATAAATTCCATCCATATAGTCATAGCCAGGAGGGTGCCAAGTGCGGGGTGTTGAGTCCCCAAATATAATAATAAAATTGAAATGTTTGATTTTCATATGTAGATACATAACATTTTCCGTGACAAGTTTAAATCGACAAGTTTCTTTCAAAGACGTATACCCTAGGGAGTGAGAGCTAAATGTCATAGAATAATATATTGTTTCTCGTAAACGGCTCCAAAGTTGAATTCAACTTAAACACTCGCTCAAACTTTTAATAAATTCTTCCCTTAGGGGAAAATTATGGTTTTATTGTCGCTTCGTTCGCTCTATTTCGCTTTCATGATAGTATGGATGACCGAGAGGCTGCCTATGCATACAACCCAGACCCAGTGACTGTTCGTATTACCGGCATATTTTAATAATTCGTAGACTGCTAGAACTTCTGCGGAAAACTGAATGCATGATTAGACATTAGACCTATTCCGATTAGTTCACCATTTTGTGTTGTTACAGCAAATACTGTATGATTTTCTGTTTTTGGCCCGTCAGAGAATATAAATTTCCAGTTCTTAGCTTTAAGGTAATTTTCTATAGTGTTAATTCCTCTAAAGCTCTAAAGAATGTAAAACACTCAATGGTTACGTATTTATTCCGCTTATTAATCGCGCTAACTCGGTGAGCGCCCTTTGATGGTCAGATATGGAATGCGATCTTAACTCAATCCATCTGCCACACTCACCGAGCTGCACAAGCAGGACCTACCGTAACACTAACACTACCATGAACAGAAGGGATTTTGCCTGCTCATATTCCTAATTTCATCGATGCACCGTTTGACTGTTAACAAGAACATGTATTGATTTCGTGTAAAAAACAAAATTCGAGGTTGTAATCAAAACTGAGAACAAACATTACAATTATCGAGAAGTCCAAAAAAGCGAATTTCGTCATACCATCCTTCGTTCTGTGCATCTGTCGGTCCATGCATCTGTGCTTCCGTGCATCGACTGTAATTTGAGCTAGAACCTAAACTAAGATCTCTAAAAAGTCTTAAAAGAATGTTTAACAGCTCAAATGTTTTCAAAGTTTTAAGAAGTAATTTATATGAAAGTACAGAATTGGCAGAAAATTGAATGTTTTTAATGAGTGTCTTTGCAAAATCTACAAACATGGATTTACGACGGTTTCATCCTTAACCGCCACGCGTGATGCTTTGGCATAATATAAAATAAAATAAAAATTGTGCAAGCATGAAATTGCATACACCCCCCCCCCCCCCCCCCACCCACTGCCTCATTTTTTTAACACTCACTCCCACTTGTGCCGATGGCTATTTGAACAAAAGGTCCTGGAGATAGCAAAGAAGCTCGCAAAACCAAAAATTAAAACACTCATAAAAAAATCAACATGACCACATTGATATACCCAATGGAGTTGACATAACGAATTTTCTCATCTTCCATCGACAAGGAGCCGAGGAGCCAATTGTTCAAGCAATTTTTCCAACGGATTCCAATTATAAAAATGAGAAAACAGTAAAATAAAACACGACCACTGAATGGCATTATTCAAACAATAACTGTTTTTATTTATTATGTCACATTCAACACTGTACACAACAAACACCCCATGTAAACCAATAAAACTTTAATACATTGCGTATACGCCCGAGTGTCATTCGTAGTTAATATTATCGCCGCCGCCGATGATTTATATGCGCGCGGTAATCATTTTTATTGTTAATATTCTGCTGGGTTGGCTTCGGGACTTGGAAGGAGGACGAAGAAGCTACATAACATGTACTACTGTGACTGTTGATTGTTGAAGTCCTGTCATGCTGGTAGGCTCATATATAAATATGCATACAAACAAGTTTGAGTCCATCAAGCTTCGATCACACACAAACTGAGTGCTCCCTGTCCCTTGATCCTTGTGTTTTATTGTTGGATATTGTTGATTTTTTTGTTTGCGTATTAATTTTCATCATAAGTATTTTTGTTGATTTAATCTTTTGCTGCAACACAGGTTGCAAATTGCTATATAGTCAGCAACATACAGATAAAGCTATTTTCTGACCAAAAGATAAACCATCATTGTCGTCCATTAAAATAGGATTTTTTGCTGAAACAAAAAAGCATTTTTTTAATATGTACATATATAACTACATAATATATGTATGTGTATGTATTTTTTATTTTATGAAAATATTGCGGCATTCTTCGCATCAATTAACTGAGTAAAATAATGAGCACAATTATATGAGGCTGTACAAAATATTTCGTTGGCTTTTCACTGTGTGGTGGGGTTTGGTTTTGGGATCGGGTGTTGGTTCAGTTGATGGTTTATAGACGAAGTCCATATGTGTGCATTGAACTTCGGGCTGGGTCATAGTGTTTATCTTTAATGTTTGTTTGTTGAATAATGGCGTTGAGTTTGCATAGCCACTGAGGCACATTGGGTGGTGACGCATTTGTGGTATTTTGTTTCACCCGAGTAAATAGTTGTTGGTTATTTTTTTTTATTAATAAAAAATAAAAAATAAAAAAAAAAACAACAAACTGAACAGAATCGGAGCTACCACCCAACCCTATCCCTAGAATCAACGACTGCTTGATAATTTCATCATCGGTTACCCGTAATTGCTATTGAAAATCCTCATTAACTACACTTTTTTTTTAAATTAGTTTGTGTCTACTTTATAATTTTGTTTGCTTTAATTCTAGGTTAATATATAGCTTTGTAAGTGTATATTATGAATCGTTTCTCTTAAGTTTTCTGGTATGATTTTGATATGGAGCTATAATTTTAGAATATAATATATCAGAAATGAATTATATTCACAATTACTGATGAGAAGGCAGTTTTTTGAGAGGTTTAATAACAAAGAAAAAAAATGATTACTGATTAAGGTTGTTGTGTAAATTTCATCTAAAGAAATTTTGAAATTTGTTTTTCCATTATAAATAAAAAAAATAAATTAAAATCCTTCTTGAGAAAATTTAAAAAGTTCTTACAATGATAGAAGGTATAAAAAAAATTAATTTTTCTTTCATTTTGGAAAAGTGGGAATAGAATGAAGTTGAGCGAAAATAAAGTAAAGATCGGTCTGATCGCCATGAATAGCAATAACTCCAGCCTATAATGACTTTTGGTGGTAGCTCACTCAAGTGGTTGTGGTTCCATTCAAACTTTCAATATTAATATTATGGTTTGTAAGCTTTGCAGCCTAACAGCGAGTGTGTTATCACACAAAAACCAACTTTCAAAATAAAGTGAGACTTTGTTGTCAAAAATTTTAAACACAGTTATATTACAATTTTTCTTTTTATAATTACTACTAGCGGATTTTCAATCATCGATTAAACATTTAGTTAACTATCAGACACTGTGGAATTCTAGGACATGCAGGTCACTGCCCTGCACTCTGCAATATAAGGAAACAATTTTTGATTAGCTATTTCTTCAACGATCTAGCAGAAATCTCGAAGTCAACAGGTGATAACATCTTAATTTTAATGAGCTTCATCAACGCCTCCAAAGGGCTTGATACTCCATAGGATTTCACAGGTTATATATTTAAAGGGATGGTACAATGGATCAATATTGATCTAATTGTGACGGGAACATGATCCACTGTCAGCCCATCAACCTAGCCTAACCTAACTATCAGAGGAATAAATAGGAACAAATTTTTTGCTTTATCTGAAGAATAAGTTTACTAACTGATGTCTTACTGACTATTGAAAAATTGTCTCTAAATGTATGGAGCTTAATGCAAATCAGAAAAAATCTAAATCTCTATGAAATTACTTACAAGATTTTGAACCAAAACAGTTTCGTCTATAGGTTATAGGTTATAAGTTGGAAGGGGGAAGGGGGATCATACCCCCAGCCGGATTAACTCTCACTTGTAATACATTCTATTCATTGCATTCGCTATAGATTGGGTTCCAGCTCAATATTCACAGACTATGACGTAACGACGTAATTTAAACTTGCAGAAGAGTCCCCTGGCCAAAGGAAAAAAGGTTTATTTAAAGACAACTTCGAACTAAATATCCGTATATTCTTCAAAGATATGATAGAAATAAGTCGCATGAAAACACTACTCATTACGGGTTTGGTACGGAATCCAAAAACCAAAATCCCGAATATTCCAAAAAAAAACCCGAATGCCAAATTCCCGTACGCTTATATCCCGAATGTACAAAATCCCTGATGAACAAAATCCCGAATGGCTAAAATCTCGAATGCCATAATCCCGAATGCCAAGATCCCATGCACGAAAAAAAATTTTGTTTTTTTCATTGTTTATGTCAGTTTTTGTGCTTATTGGTATAAACTTGTAAATTTCATTACTTAAAATGCGTTGAAGAAGACTCTAATTTTTAAAAATTGTTTTATTTTTCATAAAATAATAATTTGTTCGTTCGGGATTTTGACAGTCTGGTTTTGGGATATGGGATTATGTCCCCTTTCCAGCTGTTACAACTGAACCATCAAGCAGCATCAGATATTTAGCTTTGCAATGCAATCTTTCCAGATATCAAATTTTTAATGTATTCCTTGCTGAAAATCTTTATCAATACCATCATAAACCTGTGCCAAAACTGCTTCCCGATGGTTTAAAAAAGAAACTTCAGTTTTTAACTAGTTGCTGGGTTGACAAAGAGTGTACTGATGTTATGTGTGTCCCTATCCTTCATACTTACTCATTTGGAAAAACTATTAAAAAATCCTTGAACAAAAAAAATTAACCAATTTCATTATGTAAGTCCGAAAAAATTGTCATATATTTTCTGAGTTTGCAATTTACTTTTTATATCATTTTTACAAAATTAAATCACTTAAAACTATTCTTTTTATAAATAAATAAAACATTAATTTCTTTATATTATATTTTAATATATATATAGTCTTTTTCATTTTTTTAACTTTCTTTATTGATATTATAGGGTAAGGTCGGGCAATATGGTATCTATTTTTTTTTTTATTTTCCTTATATCTTTAAGCTTAGTTACAGTGTTTTTGAACGAAAAAAAGAGAAAGAAATTATTTTCCGGGAGAAAAATATTCGTGGTACGCAAACTAGATTTTGTCACTGACATTGTTTTGCGCGAAAAAAATCGTGGTGAGTATAATTTTATTTCCAAGGTTAAGTTCACAGTTCGATAAAAATATTTTTCAGCTGAAATTTTTTTTTTTTGGCAAAAATCACTCCCATAAGAATTGCATATAGTTTTTTTTTTCGCTGAAGAACTGTATACTTAGCTTTAAAATATAAAATTTTTTGATATACATTGATATACACTTATAAATACATTTATGTATATTTTTAAATTTATTAAAAAAAAAGAAATAGGAATAGCTATTAGGAGAATTGACATTTTAAATGATTATTTTTATTTAAAAAAAAAACTTACAAAACCAGTCAATTAAAAAAACATGGTGATTTGGAGCTTTATTTTTTGTTAATTAATTTTCAAAAAAATAAAAAAATCAGTTTTTCATGAGTAAGTACTTCTGCCTCTTTGATATAAGTATATAAATATATAGTTCATTCTTAAAAAAAAATTATTGGTAGACACCTGGTGCAGTACATTACCTATTTTGTAACGGAAATTAAAAAAAATGCAATGTTTTACGGGCCTTTTCTAAAATTTCATTACAGAGGTAGGTTTTGCACTAGGTGTCTGCCAATAATTTTTTTTTTAAAAGAATGTGTATGTAACGGGTGATTTTTTAAGAGGTTTAGAACTTTTTTAAAAAAAAAAACACAAAAAA
Organism: Leucozona laternaria; assembly: GCA_932273885.2. NCBI lineage: Eukaryota > Metazoa > Arthropoda > Insecta > Diptera > Syrphidae > Leucozona > Leucozona laternaria. The sequence continues at coordinate 94,636,884 of OW026368.1, forward strand.
TTCGAAAAAATGAATGAAATATTTATTTGAATCGATAGTTTGAACCTTGCAATTTAATGTTTAAAGATAATTTCATGCAAATGTTGACCGCGGCTGCGTCTCAGGTAGCCCATCCGCTGAGTCCAATTTTGGCATACTCTTTCACACATATCGGCCGGTATCTCACGAATGAATGCATGGATGTTGGCTTCCAGTGCGTCAATCGAAGCGGGCTTGTCCCTATAGACATTATCCTTGACATACCCCCACAAAAAATAATCTAATGGTGTCAAATCGCACGATCTAGGCGGCCAATTGACCGGCCCGAAACGTGAAATTAACTGTTCACCAAACTCGCCTCGCAATTGCGCCATTGTTTCGCGTGCTGTGTGGCATGTGGCACCGTCTTGTTGAAACCACATATCATGCAAGTCAAGAACTTCCATTTCGGGCAAAAAAAAGTTTGTTTTCATCGCTCGGTAGCGTTCACCATTGACAGTAACGCTGCGATTCGCATCATCTTTGAAGAAATAGGCCCAATAATGCCGCCGGCCCATAAACCGCACCAAACAGTGGCTTTTTCGGGATGCATTGGTAGCTGTTGCAATGCTTCTGGCTGATCTTCTCTCCAAATGCGGCAATTTTGCTTATTTACGTACCCATTCAACCAAAAATGAGCCTCATCGCTGAACACAAGCAGCGCGCGATGAACATTTCGAACCGAGCACGAATTTTGATAGTAAAATTCAATAATTTGCAAGCGTTGTTCATTTGTAAGACGATCCATGGTTATACATATACATTAACATACCATAGATTCAGACGGATTTTTATTTTGAAAATTAGCAGAATTTATAACCTTTGTGCTCCGCGCCGCGCAGCCTTTCCTAGAGGTAGGTACTTGCAGATGAGATTTTGAATGCCCATTCCTGTTCAGCATGTCTAATGGAATAAATCATGATGAAATACCGTAAGTCTCCCAGCTACTGGCTCTTAAAAAAGTAAAAATGCATGGAAGTCCTAAAAGAGGGCAAACAGTAAAATATCTTTGATTAAGAGAACAAAATTCAGTATGTTTTTTGATCAACAAAATATTTGTACTAAATACCCTCTCGAAAAAAATATTCTTTTAGAAAAAAAAAATACACGATTGGGCCGCACCAACTTGATCTAATGTTCGATCACACTTTGGTTCTAAAATCTGAAATAAATTTCTAATGGAAGCCTATATTTTATCCACCTGCCAAAAACATACATAGTTTGGTTGAACGTATATTCTTGAAACTGGAAACTGTTTTAAATCTAAAAAATTATAAATAAATTGATTAAATACTTCTGAAACACTTTTGAACTCAATGTAAACCATCTGATTTCCTTGATAAATCTTAATTTTTGAAATATAAATCATCTAAAGGGTCCGACAAATAACTTTTTTTTTTTTTGAAAATGGCGCAAAACATCGAGTGTAGCTTCGGCTGTGTGGCACGTAGCGCCGTCCTGTTGAAACCAAATGTTGCCAATATCCCCCTCTTCAATTTTTGTGATTAAAAATTCGTTCAACATGGCCCGATAACGATCGCCATTGACTGTAAAGCCCGAACCACACTACTCTCGTGTGGTGTGTTGTGGAGTAGTGTGTCGCTGTCATTCCAATGTATTTCATAGATTTCGACACAACACATCACAGGATACAAATATGTCTCTGCGCATATGAAATACATTAGAGCGATAGCTACACACTACTCCCCAACACACCACACGAGAGTAGTGTGGTTCGGGCTTAACGGCCACTCCTTGCTCATTTTCGAAAAATGGCCCAATTATGCCTCTGGACCAAAATCCGCACCAAACAGTTTTGGGTGTATCGGCTTTTCAATGTATGCGTGCGGGTTTTCTGTGCCCCAACTGCGAAAATTTTGCTTGTTTACGTACCCGCCAAGATCTTCTCTAAGTCGATCGCAGGCCCACTTAGCGAAGCGTATACACAACCATATTCGTTCAGCGGAAGGATAAAACTAATTATCTGTCAAATAAGACATGAGCTAAGTGTTACCATTCACGAAATAAGTACTAGTTTAAAAAAAAAGGTTAGATGGCGGAGCCTTTATATTATATACCGTTTTTTTCTTAATTATGTAAAAAAAACCGTAGTATGCTTAAATAAAAAGCTATCGAGTCATTTTTGAAATAAGTTCTGACTTTTCTAAGCAAAAAAATTATTTAAGTTTTTCATACAAAATTGATTAAAATCATTTGGGAGGTGCCATTAATAACCATTTTTCGAAACAATTTTCATATCGAAAAGCAGCGTGTATTTGTTTAATTTGTGGAATTTTCCTTTTTGTAAAAAAAATTATTTGTAGTCTAAGCAAAATGAAAAAAAAGCATGTCGGGTGAATGTCCAAAAAACGTTTACTATGTATGTCTATCCGTTTGGGCTTGAAGGCGAACGGACAGACTAACGTTTTTACGAGACCCAATTTTTTTTAACGAATCCATAACTAGCCATATAAATGTAGCACATTCATATATACCACAAGTAAAAAATAGTTGTTGAAACTTGTGTACAACCTATACAAATAACTAAAAAATTAAGAGTGGGAAATACTGAAAGGTTGCCATAATCACCCGACTATACCCTATTCTATTTGATGATATGTTATCTACACTAATAAATAAATGACTAATATTTTTGCTAGTTTAATTAATATAGTCACATAGTCAAAGAGTTATTTTGTTTAATAGACAAGATATGAATTTATAAGAGATTTTATTTTATATAACTATTCTGCATTCACTATTACATTATCTATATTTTTTCTTTTTTTTTCAATTTTATTTACATCAGTTTCGAAAAAGGTTTAAGTTTATTAAAAATCAAATAACATATGTAGCTATTTACAGTAGTTTTTTTTTTTTCTCTGAATTAAAAGCTTTTATTTTAGATATGTATTTTTATACATTTAATTGGATATGATAGCAATTCAATTTTCTATTACAATATTTGACAGTTTTTTTTTATATAGATTCACCTAAAAATGCATTTTTAAAATACAAATTATAGACTTTTTTCTGGAATCAACTGAGATCACATTTTGGTTTCTCATATTTTCCTAAATTTGATGAAAGAGAAAGTTTTTTCAGAAAATCGATAGGCAAATAATTCGATTGTTATTCCATTTACCTTATTAATTTTTTTTTCCTGATAAAATTGATTATTATTAATTTTTCTTACTTTTCTAAATATAGGTAACAATCGCTCATAAAAAAATTTTAATTGAAATAATTTTCTTTAATTCCTGGCTTTCTGTATATACAATAATATGGATTTGAATAAATTTTTAATTCAAAAACAATATAAATAAAATAATACACTCATTGTATATCCTCTCTATCTGCCATCACAAAATGTTTGAATTAATTATCAAGTCAACTTTAGAGCTATATTTATCTATAATTAAACTCGCATTCATATGGTTCACATTTTTGAAGCATTAACAATTATGATACATTTACAAATACATAAAATTAATTTTTTTTTTCTAACCAGGTATCCTGTAATTTCACAAAGCACATCTTCTCGTCCTTTTCCATACACATAGAACAGAGGCCTATAACACGATATAAGTCAATAGATACATATACGTGCCATGTGCCTGTCATGTGCTGTGCTGTGCTGTGCTGATGTGCTAGCCGTTGTGCTGCAATTAAATTTTACTTAATTCGAATCAATTACAAATTTATTGTTATCTTCGATGAAGACTAATTAATTGGTAAGACATAATGTCATGCTGTGAGAGGGCTATTAAAATTGGCAGAGCGTAAAAGGACATCCTTGGGATGGTTAAATATAAATGATTACTACGATATAGACTACTGCTGCTGCTGCTGCTACTAGAGCTGCTACTGCTGCTGCTGCTGCTGCTTCTACTACTACCACTGCCGCTTTTATCCTTTATCGTTCCATCTAAGTCGAAAAAGGGAAGAAAAATTGAAAACGAAAAAAAATTAAATGGGATGATTAGTCTGTGGATCATCAGAGCTTTTGCTGTACTATTCTTTTGTTAATTTAAGTGGATTTAAGTAGGTGAGGATGGGGGCGGGGGTGATTGGTACTCACCTTCGGGTGTTTTGTCAAGCAGGCGAGATTTGGGCACAACTGTTTCTCTTGACTCGAGTACTGGTATTCTCTGATGTTTATCACTTTCGACACTCTCCTCATTGCTTTGCCAATATACTGATGATATTTTTGCCACGCACTGAAAAGGACATTCATAAAAATAAGCTTTAAGTTTTTAATTAAGAAGCAAAACTGTAATATTGACTTTTTTTTTACAAATGCTTTCCTAAATTATAAGGAATAAATAGGTTAGAAAGAGTATTTATTTTATTCCCCAAAATTAACGACTTTTGCCTTACAAAATATTCTCGTGGACTTATTTTAAAAATCCTACTTTCAAGACGTAATGCAACATGCACTTTAAGAAAATAACAATAACGTCTTATTCTATACTTATGTAAAAAGACTAATTTCTAAAACAAATCAACTATGCATACTTATTACATTTTTTTATTCTAATTGTTCGCTAATTGGAGGACGTATTCGGGTCAATTTATATAATATGCAGATGCTTCCGCAAGCAGCTTCATTAATATTGCATTAAAATTAGTTTTCCAAATAAGCACACCTTATCTACATAATTATTTATGTATATACCTATACAGGGTGTTTTGGATTAGATGCGAAAAAAGGTTAGGACGTGTAAAGTTAGGGTTCAGTCAAGAAAAAAATCGTTAAGGAAGGGGAGTCTACTTTCCCCTCATTAGGCACGAGAGGTAATTTTTAACTTGAAATAAAAACAAATCAATTAAAAACAACGTCAACACTTTTAAATTCATGCTACACTCTCTTCAAAGTCAAAATTCCATTTTTAAATTTAATCGTTTTAGATTAATGTTAAAACAAAATTTTTTTAAAAAATCTAGTTTCTACTTTTTTGTATTTAATATTCGATTAAATACTAGATGCTTAAATGTCTTCTAATTTTAAGAATTTAAATTTGAAAAAATTATTATTTTTCTTAAAGATTAAAAAAAAAAAAAAAATAACAAATGACTAAAATTATCTGTTACACATTTTAGTATTATGCAAAATTTTTAGTTTTTATATACAATGCTCGAATCATGTAATGTCTTTTTCCTGATCTAAAAAAAATATGCACGACTGGATCGCACGAAATTGGTCTTGTGATTCAAGGCTATAATGTGGCTTGAAATTGAGAATATAAAGCAGATAGAAATTAAGAAGAACGAAAACAATAGAAAATGTATGATTTTTGTTCAGATATTATTTCAAATACAATTACACTAAAAATGTACAAAATCACCTTAAAAACAAAAAACATAATTAAAAAAGTGTACAAAATTACTGAAAAAAGTAGTTAGGTAGGTTTTTTTTAAAGATTTTTTGGACATACCTAAACATAATATTTTCATCAAATTTTGGAATGCAATGTTTTTAAAGTTTTTTCAGCAATCAAATAAAAAAAAAACAAAATATATGGCTCCAAACTGAGTTTATTTTGCCATTCAAGACAAAAATTTCCCAAAATTTCATAGTACCTACTCATAAATACAAAAACAAAAATCATATTGCGGCGCCAACTTCAATGTAAAGATAGCATGACAGTCCCTTCCTGAGCAACCACGGAAGCTATATAGGAACATACAGTAAATTTGCATGCTGTAAACTTGAATTTAGGCTCCAAATATGCAGTTTTTATGCAGCTTATGAAAATAGCGTCAAACAAAATTTTGAAACCGTAATAAAAAAAAAATAAAAAAAATTAAATTTCATCGCTAAATTCACTGTAAAGCAGTGGCGTACCCAGGGGGGGGGGGGCGCAGGGGGCTAGTATTTTGATGATATATATATGGATCATCTTATAAAAATCATCATTTTAAACTATTATTCTATTTTTAAATACAGAAATGGAATTGGAAGAACTTGTATTAATTGATCTTATTTAAACTCTAGTTAAGTAAAACTCGAGTTTAGCAAACCACTATGAATACGCCCTAAAAAAATTCATGTTAATAGAATTTTCTCTGAAAATTCATACTTTATTTTTTTTCATTGTTTTAGCTAACTTGCGCTACTTTAAATTATAATAAATATAAAACATAAGATAGCTTTAGGAAAAAAAAAGAAATTCCATGAATATATTTAAATATGAATTACATTCTCCTACTACCGTTGTTTAAATCAAGTCGATAAAAGACGATTTTTGTCATTTAGGAATATTTGAAAAATAAAGTTTTATTCAAACAGCAGTGGTAAAGGGTTTTATAAATATAACACACATTGTTCTCACACAGGTTTTTTTCGATATTTAGATTATTGAAACAAATGTAGAAGGCTGAAACCGTAGTAACTATGCCAAAAACTTTTTTAGCTTCTTTTTAGCAGTGACGTCGTCAGAGCCAGAACTTTTGTTTTCCACTTTGAGACGGTTAAAAACGTGGCCGATTTGCTTTTTTGAATATTTACAAAGAAATCGATGTAATCCCTGAAGATGTGTTGAATCAATTAGCTAATCAAAAAAAAGGAGAATGGATTTAATTTTTCACAAAATTTTACGACCTAAATATGTTAGTTCAAACTAAAATAATATCAACAAGTTTTTAAGAAATATCGCTATTTGTAAAGAAGAAATATGCACGACTGGGTCGCACGAACTTGCTCTTATGCGCGATCACATTGTGGTTCTATAGTCTGAAATAAATTAGTTATGGGAGTCTATATTTTATCCATTTGCCAAAACTATGTACGAATACAAAAATTAACAATATAGCCCAGTGTTGCACATATGCATCATGCATGCAAGGAAATTATATTATTTAAACTGGAAAATTGTTTTAAATCAACTAAATTAGAAAAAAATTGATTAAAACACTTCTGAAACTGTTTTGAATCGAACGCGATGTACAACATCTAAATAGTTATGTTATTCTTAATTTATGTGAACAAATTTTTAAAAATCGTAGGAGCGGTTTCAAAAATAATCAATTTTTTATTTATAAAATTTTGTAAACATGTGTTAAAAAAAAAATTGGTACGCCAATTTTAAGTATTTATTAATGTGGAGTTAAGAATTGAATGAAAAAAAAACCATTCACCCGTTTTTGAAATATCGAATTTCCAAAAAATATTATTGAATTCTTTTTTAAAATCCAAAAATATATTATTTCAATATTTTGATATACAATATTACTTTAACTGATTACAAGCTTCTATATACAAAATTTTATTTTAATCGGTGAACCCGATAGTGAGATAGTCGAAAATCAAAACTACCGTTCTATGACAGGTACTGTTAATAAAACTAAAATGTTAAGTTTAATATTTTAAAAAAGAAATTCGTACTAATATCAATACACAAAAGAACTTTTATCAAAATCATAGGAGTCGTTTTTGAGAAAAAAAAAATTTTCCTCAACGGTGTTTGAACATTTGTATGGGAGGTACCGTTATTTTTGGATATAAGCACAATTTACGCTAATAATATGTTAGACCATATTAAAAACTTTTTATTCCAAGTTTCATAAAAATCGATTGTGTCATATTTGAAATATTGAGTTTTCAAAAAAAAAATTTCAAACGTTTTTCAAAAATCGAAAAATAATTTTTTTGAAAATTTTGGTACACCATACTATTTAGCATACAACAATCCTTCTTCACAAAAAAATTGACAAAATCAGTTGAACAGTTTTAGAGAAAATCGAAATTCAAAAAAATGGTTCCTTAGGAGGTACCATTAATAACCATTTTTCAGAACCTTTTTTTTCATTTAACGGCAGCTTATAACTATTAAAATTTTTTGAGTTTTAAAAAAAAAAATCAGTGGAGCCGATTCTGAGAAAAATAAGATTTTCTTTTTTGGCCAAAAAATATTGTACGACAGGTACCGTTATTCTTGGTCTTATTGAATTTTTACTTCTAATTCATATGAGGTGGTAAATAATAAGAAAGGCTTTCATTTTTGTTATAGTTTTAGCCATACCTTAATTCATTTTTTTTTAATGAGGACTTCACAATCTTCGCAAAATGTTTTCTTGATACGAAATTTTGGACCCTTATTTCCAATTAACGACTTGCTTATAGTTGTTCAAAAGAGCATATATCCTGGTAACTTCACAGTCGAGTTAGCAGTAGGTACAGCATGAAATAATTTGAGTCGATTTCATGAACAGCAAAATCCGGAATAGAAATGCAAAAAATAATATTCCTGTTGTAGGTGAAAAATTGTTATGCTAACTTCACAGATGTTCAAGTTGGCATTTGCATTTCAAAAATCTACAAATTTTTTGTCTCTCGAAATAATAAGTATATTTTTTTATATTATCTTTTTTAAATGTTTTATTGCGTTTCAAATAACATACGTTTTTCAGTTTGAATATTGTTTATTTATTACATACAAATTATGCAAAGTTAAAAATACAACAAAGTATGGAGAAAACACCAAACTTAATAAATTTAAATAAAATTTGTTGAAAATATAATTTTCAATGAACTTTCTATAGGTACATTATTCGAATAGCCATAAATACATGCTTTCAAGCTACACATAAAACTTGTATTAACACATCACCAACAGCTTGAAAAGTACTGCCAATATATTATCCTTACTATTTTACGGAGATAGTGTTTCCTCAAGACAGGATTGCCAGTTTGGGGTTTTTTTCCCACAGATTTAGGGTTTTTTTTTTAAGGTTGGTGTGTTATTTGGGTGGGGGGCAAGATGTTTGGGGGCAATCCCAGAATAAAAGCTGAAAACTTTAACAAGTGAGAAAATGTATCAAACCGAAAGCCTGCTAATGCTTTTTAATAATGTTCAAACCAATTGTTTTAATTCCTTTATATTTAAGTTTTCATATTTATTTAATACTCGTATATTTATTACATTTAAACAAATTTTCTTTTGTAACTTAGTACCTTCTTAAAAATGTGAATTAATAAAATTTAGATTTAAAAACATTAATTTATGAGTTGTGAAAAAAATAAAAAGTTTAACAAAAATTTAGAATTTTTTTCTGTAAAAATGTGGTAATCTGGAGGTTTCTAAATTTTTCTATGGGGAACACACTGCAAGTGAACACTTCTAATAGATTTTATTAATAAAAACAGCATCCATTTCTTATTTCATCAAAGAATTTGACTACCCCTCTATTAATTTTGCAAAGAAATTTCTTTTCAAAACTATTTTTTTTTAAATATATTTTTGAGACGCAAAACTTCATTTGGTCCAAATATCTACACGAAAACATTCATACAGCTCCATAAAGAGCATTTATCAAAAAGGATTATGTTTGAAGAGATTTTCTGGGTTAAACTAATTTTTAAAAAAAATTTCATTCATCCATTTTTTAATTCCCTTTCTTATAAAGTGATGTTTTGAAATACCATCTAAAGAATACAAAAAGGACGCACTAAAAGAAATAAACAATGAAATAATAGCTTAAGTTAATAAACTCACTTCTAATTGATTGTATTAAGGTGTTCCTGCGAGACATATTGCTTGTTTAGTGTGTACACCTTTTCTGAACTTCTTTACCCTTGAGTTCATTAAGTATCGTTTAACTATAGTCTTACATCCTAGCTTTTCCAAAGACTGTTTTCCCCCCACTCTCGCACAGAAGTCAACATAAACAATTAGACACAGATGTCACTATATCGTTATGTAACTGTATGATGTTGTATACACTTGACGTAGTTAGCACACACACACACACACTCATACGGATGAACAGAGTATATTGCAACGTACCTTGAGCTTCATATCACCATGCTTGAAATGTCATCCACGTACTCTGAATTCCAGGCCAAGTCTTGCCACCTCCAATCCCTCACGTCCTACAATAATGTTGTCATATGGTCGAAGGAGTGATCGATTGGCATGGACACCATTAATAAGCCAACTGAGATGGCAGACGGGCTTTGATGGTGCCGAGGTACAGTTAACCCGAACTGTTTCTCCGATTTGGTATCGCGGCTGGCCACCCGTGATTTGGGGTCCACGTTTCGGGGTAACTGCAAATGAATTATTTAGTACACAAGTGTTAGTAAATGGCATTATGGTCATGATTATTATTATTGCTATTGGAGTAAGAAATTTTATATTAATGTGTGTTGATGGGGGAGATGGGGTGGAAGTGCGTATGTGTATGTGTGTATGCTGTAGGGGGAGGGGGGATGGAATTGTGTTCGGATATTATAAGCATGAAACGAGATTTTTGGTAACATTGACCTGACCGGATTTTATGGCTTGATGAGAGTTGGATCGTTTGAAATTAATTAAATTTTTTCGTGGTCAGTGATGCAAACAGATGCACACACGATTTGTTAGTCGAATTTAGAAGGGGGTGGGGTAAACTCGGGCACTTTGCAGAATACACCTACGTGAATAGGTTTATGATAAGCTAATCAATTTCAAATTGTTTCATATTCGACGAATGGCATGCATAATGAGGCTTATTATATTGCATATCTATATACAATCTCTACTATGTGTAATGACAATAAAACACCTCTTTACGAATGTACACATCAGATATACAGAGGTACCTACGTTTATCAAATGGAAATATACACACAGTAAATATTGTTTGAATTGAAATATTATTATTTATACGCTCGGTTAAATTTGTATGTCGGTATACTTGTCAGTTTAAAGATTCCTCTTATATCGATTTACATTAAAATTGACGTGAACTGTTTAAAAATTTTAACATTTATGGTTGCACAATACCAGGGAATCTATTTACCTGGTAAATAATTTAACTTTTATTTTGTTATTCTTCATGGAAAAGAAAACAACATTTTTGAAGGAATACAGTTTTTGATTCTCTTTTTGCTGGGGGAAGATTTCCGCTTTAGACGTGAGGGGGGTCTCAGGTTCGATTCCTGTCAGCGGCAACATTTTTTTTTTTTTTAATTTGTAATAATTTTCTCTTTTTTTTTCTACACATTCGCTGCAATTCAAAATGCATGGCCTAAACCAATGTTTTGGTGAGGAAACGACCTTATATCTAGAATACGACTGACAATGAGTGGATTTTTGTAATTTTTTTTTTAGATGAAAGCGGACCATTTGTTGATGGTTTAGGAAACAAAAAAAATTGAAAAGCCGTCAAGCCGAAGTTTTCGTAGCCCACTTTTTTTAAAGCTACATCGCAAAAATTACACTTTATTGTTGTAATATTTTTGTCCATTCATCGTGTTGAATTGTCAGATATATTTTACATAGATTATGTGTCATTAATTCAAATCCAAAATTGAAAAATAATCCGGACATTCACAATGAAGCTCTAATTTTGATTGAAGACATCTTTATGTGAATATAAAATAAAGTCGGTTTAGTTACACCATTTATAACTCAATAACTGCTGGACCGATTTTAATGATCTCTTATATCTCCACCCCAAATATCAGAATAACTATTAGGTCCAGTTTTTCAGTGCGAGCTTAAAGTTACACCAGAGTTAAATCATCAAATTTTGTGATTTTACTCAGGATTAACTGAACATATGCTTAAGATGTTTTATCCACAGAGTTTATTCAGTCGTTCCGCATGCGTTCAACACCTAAAAACTGCTTCCTCAGTTATAGCTAACTCTGGTTTAACTCCCCACTGAAAAACTGCGGGCCTTAAAATATCAGAAAAATTCACTTTATAGGGTGAAAGGGGGTAAAATGAAAAAAGACGTATCCGAATAAAAAAAACTCTACCTTCATTTAAAAGGGTTATTCTTATAGAAAATGGCTTCAAAGATATTTTTTTAAATTTAGCTATTCGTAGGGTGAAATGGAGGTAAAAATGAAAAAAAATTCTTTTGGAAAGAATTATTCGATTAAAAAAAGTTAAAAAACAATGTTTCCTTTTGTAATTTTTATGCGAAGGTCGACTCTATAAAATGTTGTGTGTTCATTAAAGCGGTGTTTCTTTGGAGGTGGCGTAGTACTCATGAGTAGATCCAAACGATAATCTAGTATTACCAACTACTCGGGCTTTCATGGCGGGTAGATGAGATTTGTAGTGAAATTAATTCTGAGCGTTCCATTGAAAATGGCTAACAAAGTTTCTACTCGTGAGTGCTTCGCCACGGCTTATATTTGATAGTTCACTCTACCGGTATATCGAGCGTCTACTGTATTTTGAAAAATTTCACACAATTTTGATAATGGATATATGCAATAGTTTTTTTTTTAATAAAAACACGTTGATTTATCAAAACAATAACGCCGTTATTTAACAAAATAGGTACCAAAACCGTACTACCATTATACTACTAAAATATTAATTTATACATATCCGAGATGTCCGTGTCAGTAACTACGTTAGTTCGTTGACATAATTTTACATCATGTAGTCAAACATTTTTTCCTATGTCAGTTGTTTGGCTGACTTAATTCTGTATGTTAAGCGTAGTTTGATATTTTAACCAAATTCAAAGACCCTAAACTTCAAGATATGACCTTTAAAGCTCAAGTTATAAGTGTATAGATGATTTTCCAGTGTCAATCGCTTCGCAGACTGAATTCCAAAGTGCCAGTTATAACTTTCATTAAAACTCATCATTGAAAATTTAAATTTTAGGTTTTAAAGATGATGACTTAGTAATTAATTCTTGTAAAAAAAAATTCATTTGAGCCCAACCATCCACATAAAATTACTTTTAATATTTCAATGATTGTATTACCTTATGGCGAATATTGGGCTGATAACTGGAATTAATGTTTTTTCTAACTAAAATAATAATTCAAGCCATCAGCTTTATTTTTGTCTAAAAACAATTCCTGATTTAAATTTATAAACGTTTCAAAATTAACAATTAAAGTTTTAATGATGTTTTTCAATGAAAGCTTTAACTGGTCTAAATGAAGGTTGACATTTTACCAACATTTTAGGACCTCAACCTAACAGATCGGTTTATTAAAACCGGAGTTATTGGTTTCTAGAGACACGCACCATCAACTATTTTCAAATTTCATTTGTGTTTCACTACCTTAGCTGCATACATTTTAACAATATTTATAAATCAATACAAAATATCACCTGCATAATTTTCAGAATTTCAAATTCACCCTTTTAAAAGATATTAATAAATTAGTGCTAAAATTGACTTTAAAAAATGTGTTTTTTTTTTTAATCACTCAGGTACCTACCTAAGAAAAAAAAATTCTCATCGAAAATTCCTGAAATATAGATAATTTAGCTTTCATTAGCTTTCCAGTTTTTTGTAACGGTTTTAACCCTGATGAATGGGGACCCATCTATTTTTCAATTTTTAAATTTTAAAAGTGTTTGTCTCTCGCTGTGGATTTGTTAGAATTTTTTGACATACCTATCCAAAACTTTCTGCAATTTTAAATATCTATTTTTTTTTTTTAAATCAACACTCTCTCCTTCCGTTTAGAATATAGTTTTTCTACCCTCATCCAATTAAACCCTATTTTACCCTACTTATAATTGAAATTTCAGAATCCCCGTCTCAGTGGAGCTCTAGAAAAATCGAATAATAACTACTACTGAGAGATTCTGTACACTTTTTTAAGACATTTTTATAAGTTAGTATAAGCTGAAGATTGATATGTCAGATGAAGGAATGAGTGATAGCGTGAGTGACGTGGTTCTTTCTTTTATAGATAATTACCTTATATAGATAATATTTAAAACTTTAACAAATAATTGAGAATTTAAATTTTTCGTTCCCGATTCAATTAAAGTAACAAATTTAAAGAAACATTTCATGTTAAATCATTATAATTTTCTTTCTGTTCAACAGAGCATACTTAATGGTATGAATTTGAAAACAACCGCACTCAAAAGGAAGTGTTTGAAAAGAAAGAAATTTATTATTCATTCGATATCAAAACGATAAACCTTTTAGGTTTAAGCAATCAAGTCATTGACCCAAACATTTTATATATGAGGCAAAGTAGAGACAATTTTTTTTAAGTAAGAATATATACAAATACATAATGTTATGTAGGTTTAAAAATTGTATGAAGCAACTGGAAAATGGATTAGAATATAGTTAAAAGAATATATTTTTATATAATTTTAAATGAATAAATATTTTTTAGCAGAGTCAAAACTTTAGGATATTATTTCTTATTATATGTTGGCTATTTCACAAAAATCGTAATAGAGGAGGTTGTATATTTTTTCCTATTAAGATGGGAGTATTGGAGACAGTTACTAAAAATGGATTAAATACACAACGATAAGAAGCGATATACAAAACTAGCTGGTCCGCCGGGCTCCGCACGGATAGACAAACCTTATTTTCGCACTCAAATAAAAAAAGAAAATATAGATTAATATTTAAGCTACTTATTTGTAATTGAATACAATTAACTGAGTTTTGACCCACTTCAAGTGTTGAAATTCGTAAAAATATGATTATCTAAGACCAACCTTTATTTCTTTTCAGAAAGAACTTTTGTTATCGAAATCCATTTGTTTGTTTTGATCCCATTTTACTGTATAAATAGCAATTTGTTTACATAATCTTTAAAAAAAAAAAAACAGAATTGGATACCTATCCTATTTTTGTTTTTACCCAACAACTAAATACTAATTTTTTAAAAAAAACATATCCCTTAAGCCATCCACTAAAAATAACCTTTCAATCACGTAAAGAAATCTTAAATCCAATTTTGTTTTTCAGCCAGGTTCTATGTATATTTCACTTCAGCTCGAAATGATCTAATTTCAATTGATATCAATTTCATTTCGAGTGAAAGTGAAATATAAAACCTGGCTGTTTTTTTTTAATCCATTTCACCCTACACATAATAAAATTTGGAAAAAAAACCCTAAAGCAATTTTCTAAAAAAAAACCTTTCAAACAAAAAAAAATGTCTTAAATCCGACAATTTTCTTTTATTTTTACCCCATTTCACCCTACAGATAGCAACATTTTGAAAAATATTTTTAAAGCCATTTTCTAAGAAAAACCTTTCAAACACAAAAAGGTTTTCTTAAATCTGACAATTTTTATTTTTACCCCATTTCACCCTACAAAAAGCAAAGTTTTGAAAAAAAATATATCCTTAAAGCTATTTCCTTAAAGTCACCTTAGACCCAGTTATATTTTTTCAATCGGATACGTCTTTTTCATTTTACTCCATTTCACCCTTCAAATGTCAAAATTTTGAAAAAAAAAATATGCCTATAACCATCCCCTAAAAACAACCTTCGAAACACTTGAAGAATTTTTGATATCAGACATGTGGTTTATGAAATAAGCCAGGACAAACAAACAAACGAAGAGTTCCGCTTTATATATATAAAGATTTTATAAATAGTTAAATAAAATCAAATAAGAACTACCGTTAATTACAAACTAATGTTCAAATATAAAATATATAATTCAAGTTCAAAGTTCAAATGAGCTCAACTCCATTCATGCGTTTCGCCTAGTTATACGTCATAATTGGGCTCATCAGTATCCTTCTGGGCGAAATTCATTTATGGAGTTGAGCTTATTTGAATTTTTAACTTGAATTATATTCAGTCGCTCCACTTAAACAGAAGAATTTTGCTCTTCAAATTTTCTTTATTTATTCTATTATTATAAAAATATATTTAAATACATAAACATACATATATCTATAAATATATTTACTATTCAATTTTACTTCAATGTGTTAAAAGTATGAAAAGCGTTCTTCAGAACCAAAAACACATCAATGTTCAAGTTCCTCTTGCTCTTTGATTGAATGCTCTTACAAATAATTAAGAGCCACTAAAAACAGAATATGTTTCCTTATTAGGTTCAAAATCACCGCCTGGAAAAAGTGAAGAAGCGACAAATCAAATGCACCCACGCACATTCCCCTATAACAGACAAAAAAAAATTATTCCATTTAACGACCGCTTAATACTCGTATAATTCATCTGCGATAAATTTCAAAAGAAATCAACTTAAAATTAAGGAAATCCTTTATTTTATTTTCGTCTTTTAGCCTTCACAACATTAAAACAACCAAAAATAGTATCTCCAACAAAATAGTACCTTAGGACATGCAATAAAAAAAAAATAAAATAAAAAATATAGAACACAACCTTGGTAGACTTCCTATCAGCTCTTCTTAAATTTTTTTTTTTTTGTTGCATCCGGTTTTGGCTTTTTATTAATTAAATTCTTTTCATTTGTGATTTTTAATTCCTTTTCATCTGAATCAGAACAGAGTTATCCCGGCTAAAAAAATTCAACAAAAAAAAAATTAAGGACAATGAGCAAAAGACGCACATTCACTTCTTAATGATGCCAGTTAAATAAAATGAAACACATTCAAATGTTTGTTATTCGGCAGCGGCCGGCGCGGAGGTGGGCGGAAGATGACATTTTTCATTTTCTCTTTAAATGTGTTTGTGTGTCATTTGTGTGTTATGGGGGGATGAAGTTTTGTCATTTTCCCACCAAACGCGACGCACAATGCGCCAACACAAAAAGGCACGACTTTCCTTTGTGGAGGTTGAAAATTAACAGCTCGCTCTATCACTTCCCGTTCCATATCCTTTTTTGAATTTTTAATTCATTTAAAGAGAAGAGAAAAATGACTGCCGGATAGAGGAAGGAGCAAAATAACAGATAACAGACGTTACAAAGATCCTTCAAACACACACACACACACACATACACTTTGCGTGCAAATATATTTATATATAATTTTCATATCTATACACATTTTTTTCTGATTTCCCCAAAAGGACACAACACAGTGGCATACACCAAAGGAAAAAGAAAAAAAAAAAACACAACACTGACATTAAATGAGAGTATAGGTAGGCGGTAACAGGATTCACTCGCGTACTTCTAATAAATTTCAGTGATTTTTTTTGCGAACATTTTTCTTCGCTTTACTAGGTAGGGTGTACAATTCATCCATCTCTTCCCGCCCATCCATATATAAATCCCAAACCGCTCCCAGAGATTTTTAATTGAATGAATAAATCTTCATTTAAAATTCTGTTAAATCCTGCAAAACAGATGAAAAAGGAAGAGGTGGCAGTGGCAGTGGCAGAGTGCCGACCGGGGGGGGGGGAGTCAAAAGAAATTGGTTGAAAAATAATAAGGACGACGTGTTACAAACATCTACTACATCTGCTGCACGGAGTTTATAGAGATTGAAGGCGCAAGGACGCACCCGCAGCTTGGTGCCATTAAAAATGCAAAATCTGAGTATGTACTCAAAGGCAACTAATGCGCTGCCTCAATACACAAGCGAAACTTGAAACTCGAAACTGGAAACAGAATCAAATTGCAAGGAAATAACTAACACAAATTAATAAGAAAAAACCAGAGCTAGTCCTATATGCACGAACGTATTTTATCATGACGAATGAGTTCAAGACACTGACTTTTGCTGGTCCAACTACCATAGGAAATCCAATAAGAAGGACATCGGTCGTGGCGTATAGTTCAGCTCTTGATCCTGGTCCTGCAATTGGGGTGCCAACGAAATGCTTGTAAGACGGTCGACGGACAATAATTTATATAACACTATGTGTCCGTTGTGTGTTTTAAGTTATTGCCGACTTCTATATGAAAATAATATGAAACAATTCACTGAGTGTGCGCCTCTGGACGGAGGAGTCTGTTGGTCTGGACTTCTGTGTGTTGGTCGGTCTAGCCTTAGGATTGGCAGCAAGCTTAAAGGATGTTTCCCGTTAATATTTTATATTGGTCCTTTCAATTTTTCACTCTCGCTTCTATTACTACTCCTACATCTCCTGCTTTTCTGATGTGGATCCTTTCGTTGTGATAGTATAGATGGCGTTGTTTTTGCTGATGGTGCTGTGTTTCTTCTATTGTAATTTGTATTAATGACGAGGAAAATTTAATTTTAATTTTTATTGTGAGTTTTCAAGAACTTACTTTCTTCTTTTTTTTGAAGAAGAAGAAGAAGAAGAAAAAGCGATATTCTCCCTTTTTTGGTTCCACCTAATTAAGGAGCAAATGAGACGAATATTAACACAAACAAAAAACACAACAAAGCTTAGTGATAATTTGTTTTATTATTACTATGTCGTAAGCATTTAAGCTAGACAATTATTTTTGATCAAATTGAAGGAATTAGAGAGAAAATTATTTGAAATACGGCTTTTTTTTAGTTGAGTTCCATAAAACAGATTCCATTGTCAAATGGCGCCCTTCCAGAGTCCTGTGGAAGATTTTTTTTTTTGAGGTATTCGTGCACACTTTTGTATTTGTATTTATTTGTATTTGTATTTATTAACAATTATTCATGATACATATAAGATATAAATTTTACATCTTTTAAGTTGTACATGCTTAAATCATTGTTCTTCTGAACACTGCGATCGGAATTTAGGCAGATTTGAGTTCAGATGCTATCTTTAAGGCCTTCAACCATAGGTTCTTCCACAGAAAACAATCGAACGGAATGAAATGAGGAGCCAACTGATATCACCCACTTACAGTGATATCTAAGCCCATCGGGAAGACTTTTATGGCTGTGACTACATATTTCTGGAACCCCTCTTCCTCAAGCTCCATTTTTTTCGAATGCAGGAAAGGCAACATTTTGGATCGTGGTTAGGTAATGTTTTGAAATCGCACCTCAAAAAAGTAATAGCCAAATTTTCCCAAATCATGAGGCTTCACACCAAACTGTCAAATGGCTTGCATGCCTAAGAGAAATACATTTGGCCCACTTGAGAAATGAGACGCTTGAGAAACTTTTAAACAGTCATTTAGGTACGTTTAGATTGCAGAAAAACCTTATAGACACATATGACAATCAAACATTATAAATGGTGTGTATAGGTTTATAACTTACATAGAAAAGGAGTTAATAAGTCTTTGCTGCAGGCTATTATTTGCATCACCATAAGCAATGATTAAGCAGAGATAAAGACTTATTTCCTCTATAGGCTACTGCATCCATTTAAAAATGTTTAAACATTGAAGAACACTTACGAGACCTTACAAAAGGTGCATGGAAGTCTAACAGCAGTCTATTCGAAATTTTATAAAAATAAAATTTTATACGAAATCTTTGGATAATAATTTTTAGTTCTACGTTTTCGTCTATATTTTCAACCAGGCAATAATTTTCATCTAAAATTAAATCTATAATCATTATCAACAAGAGAAACATATGCTTACTTGTTTAATGTTTTTCGAATTTGAACCAAGGATGTGCCGGATGATGGTCAAGTATACCAATTTTTTACTGGGCAAATAATTGGCAATATGAAATATCAGTTTCAATTCGTAATCACTTAAACTTCATGATGAACTAAACTTTTACAAAAATATGGAGACCACCCGTCTTTTGTTTTGAAGTCATTTCTATTGGCATTGTCTTCACAGGACTTACGCAAACAAAATTACTTGACATCACCTCGCAAACTGGTAAAAAATAATGCTTCTTGCTTAAATAGTTTTTGTAGAAGGTACAGTATTATTGTGCTTCAGTATTGTGTATGTGAATTTAAATTAGTTTCGCTTTGTATCAAAAAAAAGGTGCTTCGATAAAGCTTTCATCCACAAGACTGTAGAATAAGTCCCACTCTATTTAAAAAAAAAAAAAAAAAACAAATTTTGGTTGTTAAAGGCATTTGTATAGCCAAGATTCATGTTCTGTAACTCTCGCATCGATAAAATCAGTAGAGAAATGATGAAAAATGAAACAAAACTCATATGATTTGTTTCAATTTTTATCGTGTCCAGGTTTCTTATAAAGGGTTTTCCAATAAGAGGTGTTATTTTGAATAGCCCGCTATTTCGGTAGTTGTCAATTTTTAAGCTGTCATTTTTTGACATTTGACAAGTAGAAACTACGCCATTAATAAAAATGGAACGATACACGCTTCAACAACGCATTGAAATTATTAAAATTCACTATAAAAATGGTGAAAATTTGGCAGAGACGGTTCGTAAAACTAAAACATTTTTGGGTCGTCGTGAAGTACCTTGTCGGACCGCAATACAGAAATTGGTGGACAAATTCGAGCTGTTGGGACAAGTTAGTGATGTGAAGAATAAAACCCGTCCACGTCGCTCAAGAACAACTGAGAATATTGCTGTTGTAGCCCAAAGTGTTGAAGAAAACCCAGGTTTGTCCATTCCTCGTCGTTCTTTGGAATTAGGCATTCCACAAACGTCATTACACCGTATTTTGCATAAAGACTTGGGTCTTAAGGCTTATAAAGTTCAGTTAACATAAGAACTCAAGCCGGCTGATCATCAACAACGTCGTGTCTTTGCTGATTGGGTCCTTGAAATGCATGAAAATGATCCGGATTTTCAACGAAAAATCATCTTGACTGATGAGGCCCATTTCCACCTCGGAGGCTACGTCAACAAGCAAAACTGTCGCATCTGGGGCTCGGAAAACCCAAGGGTTATTGTTGAAAAGCCTCTCCATCCTCAACGCGTGACTGTTTGGTGCGGTTTATGGTCCGGCGGGGTCATTGGACCTTACTTTTTCGAAAATGAGGCTGGAGCAACAGTTACGGTCAATGGATTGCGCTATCGAGAGATGATTAATGATTTTTTATGGCCGGAATTGGATGGTATTGATCTAGACAACGTTTACTTTCAACAAGACGGCGCTACGTGCCACACAAGCAATGAAACCATCGATCTTTTACGGGAAAAGTTTCCGGACCTTGTTATCTCTCGAAGAGGTGATCACAATTGGCCACCGAGATCTTGTGATTTAACACCTTGCGACTTCTTCCTTTGGGGTCACGTGAAAGATAAGGTCTATGCCAACAGCCCAGCGTCGATTCAAGACCTCAAAGATGGAATTCGTGAGGCTATCGAGGACATAGGGCAGCCACTTTGCGATTTGGTTATGAAAAATTTCATGAAAAGGATATGGTCCTGTAAGCGTGGTCGTGGCGGCCATTTGGCTGATGTTGTGTTTCATTATTAACGGCATACCTTCCTCTTTATAATGAAATAAACATCCGATCATTTATCTCAAAAAATGCCATTTTTCTTCGAATATCAAAATAACACCTCTTATTGGAAAACCCTTTATAAGATGGGTGCTACTGTTTTCGAGAAAAGCGAAATCAAAAGAATGTAACTTTGGTAGGTGCCATTAATAAACATTTTCCGGAACCTTATTTATCGATATACAACCTATATTCTTGTAAAATTTTACTTATTTAAAAAAAAATCTGTTGAGCCAATTGTGGGAAAAATAAGATTTTCCTTTTTGGCCAAAAATTTTCATATTTTTGGTTCTGAAAAAAAAATGAAAAAACGTGCCGGGGGAGTGTTCAAAAAATGCTAGGCACCAAGTTCAAAGAAAATCAACACATCCAGTTAGGCTGTATGGGAACAGGCAGATAAACGGACGTTTTTGCGATCAAAATTTTAGCATTTGGATTTTGGTGTTTGACTTAAATTAAATAAAGGCATTGAATATTCAAAACAAAAATACTACTTAATAACGTAAAATTCAGAGTAAAATTAGTTTGAACAAAATATTTTTTTTCGAAATTTTGAGTTTGAAAATTAATTTCTCAAAAACTTATATTTAAAACAACTTTATTTAAAAACACAATAAAAGAAGAGATTACTGGCTTTACTAAAAACTGTATCACATGGCATTGTATGTGTAACTGTTGTTTTTTAATATTTTTTTTTTGTCTGTTTTGAGTCATTTTTTTTAGAAAATTGCCCCTCCTGGCTAAACGGGGGGGGGGGGGGGGTGGACCCCCTCTTCCTATACGATTTTTTTCTTTTCTCAACCAAACCAACATGCTCTAGCTTTTTGTCACATCGTATGTGAATCACCCTGGCGAGGTATACTAGAGCGTACATATTATGTATACAATGTTGCAAGTAAAAATACACTACTCAACGAACCACTCCATTTTTGCGATTGAAACTTAAGTGAACTCAAATTCTCACTATTGTTGCACTGATTAAATACGTTCCAATTTCAAACCAATTCGTCTACCGCGCTCCACCCTGCATAAGAAAATCACAAACATTCTGTTCGGAGGAAACTTGGGTAAGGATAACAAAACATCGCTTCACCGCTCACCACCCAATTGCTCATTACAGAATTTGATACTGCAAAGCCACAAGCGAACATAATTATGAAGTCTAACAATTTTGAAAAAAAAATGTTTTATAAATATACAAAAAAACAATTTACTAAGGTATGCATACTATAAAAAGCCCCAAAGGTAAAATGGAATTATATGGATATTCCTTATCTTATAGGTAGGTATACCAACGGACACTCAATGCTTGATTAACTACATAGACTTCCCTTATTACATTAAGCCCTAAGCACTTCTTCAAAGCAATTTATGATTAATGAACTCACAGATTAAGAATAGGTACATAACAAGAACATTGGAATTCCTTTTATTTCATCTACTCAAAAAAACAAAATTCCGACCCATACTTCTTCCCTCTACATTTCCTCCTCTTATTCCTTGTCAACTTCAAAAAGAAAAACACAATCCAATTTGAAAGATTATATTGTCTATTGCAAGTTCCAACGAAAACATATCCAAAACCATAGCAAAGCACACAAATGATTATAAGTCTTTAAAGAAAATTCGGTTCACAGAAATTTTTATTTTTATTTTTTGGTTTTTAAAAATGGTAACCTTCTCCAGACTTTGTATCTTTATTTTTTTTCATGTGCTAAATGGTGTATGGATGACACATTTAAAAAAAAAAAAAAATTAAAAACGGTTGGCAAGGACATCACACAATCTCATAACATCGATTTCCATCGAGTTCAAGTGCACGCGTATATGTCGTCCTCATTGACGTCGTTATCCTGCTGCAAGGACGCAATATATACTACTGGCGCTATATTCAGCACTCCAAAACTGTCACTATGCAGCAGTTTTGAAAATAATATGAAAGCTGTACAAAGTAGGCACTCCTTCTAGCAGGATAGTTGTTCCTTCACTTCAACTTAATTGAGGTGAAATGTATAAGACCGAGAGCGAGAGTCCACTTGAGCAAAAATAGAGATCTTACATTCTTCAAACAATCGGATTCAGCAGGGTGAACGACATAACGCATTCCTAAGGACAACGAATTGAAAGCTATACAGCTTAAAAAGCAACATTATACCATGTGCTTTAAAATGTAGGCAAGTAGGCTTCAAGGTCTGTGAGTGATAGTGAAGGACCTTTCAAATCTAATCTTAACCTAACTCATCTACATAAATGAATTTGCGTTTCGTATAAGGACGGCAGTTACGGGCACAGAAAGTACCTACTATAGGTCATACATAACGTACAGGTGAATCGCAAATATATTTAGGTATGTGAATGTGTGTAGGAATGCCTTCGTTTTGAGATGGTTTTTGTGGGAGTTAGTTTTTCTCGCAAGCTATTTGTAATCAATCTTCGTGAACAACACACTTGCTTCTACAACCTCATACCACCACCACCACAGCACACTGTCCTGTCCAGCCACTTGTAAATATATATGTATGTCTTTTTGCGCTTATCTCCTGTAGCTCCTTAGGTCTTAATGGACACTACAGCATTGCTCTTCTACTGGCAGTTCTAAGAACTCTTGTCCAGGCTGTGTAAGGAGCACCACAAGGAAAAGGATATATATTTCCTGAGCAGAAATCGGAGCAGAGAGATGATAGTGATTTGTGGTGCTCACAAGGTGGGTTCACGAGGAATATATATACACAGGACAGGAGATGAAGCAATTAATTTGATTTTCTTCCTTTATTTTTTTTCTTGCTGATGCTTTGTTTTATTCCTTCACCCTCACCATCTTCGTTTATTTTTTTTTTTTTATATAATATAAATGAAAAAGATGCAATACGATGATGACGGTATTTTGTATAAAGTCTTTTGAGGTGAGTGCTTTTCCTTGTTTATCCTTCTTAAAAAAAAAAAAAAAAAAAAAAAACAACGATGAAAAATGTACAGACTTAAGAGGATCCTTGACGATGATTGCACTTGAATTGTTTACAGTGAGTGTAAAATAGAAAATATCGTATTTTTTTTTTAAGTTTTAGGTATAGAGGGAAAATTGCATAGCACTTTATATGCAATTGAATTATGCATCTTGGTTTTTTTTTTCCATCGTTTGGTTTTCTGTTTTAATTATTCTGCGAAGGCAAAGGTAAAATATAATATAAAATCAAAACAAAAAATAGAAGAAAAGTAGGACAACGTCTTAAGATATGCCGAGTTAAGTTTAGGTTTGTTTAGTTTGATAGTGGTTTTAAGCTATGCTGAACAGAAAGATTTGTTTTTTTAAATATAAGTTCCATATGGACCCAGAGTGTATTTGATTGAGATAAGTTAATATAAGCAATCTTCTGATGTTTTCACATATAACAAATCTCTCCTGGTTTCTGTTTTTTTTTTTTGTAACGGGGGGGAGTTTGCTGCTTATTTAAATCTAGAAGCTGCTAAATAATTCAATTTTACAATCTAAAATTCCATTTTTAAATTTTATTTCTTTCAGATTCTTGGTAAAATTCAGTCAAAAAGTTACCGTCTCGTCATTTGATAGTTTTAATCTAATCTGAGATTTATTCTCTTCTCGTATATCCTATCAAGTACATTGGCTCCGTAATATGTGACACCGTCTTTTGGGTAGGTAAGCACGCAACAAATACTTGAAGTATTTTCAAATTATCTAAGCGAAGACGATGAGAAATCGATTCGTCACTTTCTCTGAGCATGTCCTGGTGCTCTATCCTAAAGACGGAGGCTCCATCGTGCTAGGGGTCTGTTAAATAACAAAATATAAGAAGACTCGCATGCTTCGAGAGGAGCTACAAGTGGTTTAACTAAGAGAAAGTCTCACAGATTCATGTGGTATCACAATGAACAAACTCATGGTTTAAGTTTGCCAAGCTTTCCTGCTAGCAGCCACGTTCGCAACGTAACATATACCTATCCTAAGTATTCTCAAAAATATTAAAAAAAAAAAACACCTTATTTTTGTCAAAAATTGGTGAATAATTGCAGAAAATAAGCCATAAAATCAAAAAAACGTGAAGCATACTGAAGGGATGGGGTGGCGTATGTGGAACCTTTTTTTTAATATTAGGGGTGATTTACATAAAATCGGAAAAAAACTTTACAGCTTCTTTATCGATTTTAAGGCAGCATTCGATGCGGTGGATATGCGTGCGCCTATCTAGAAGCTCTACGGACTTGAGATGTCTACAAAGGCAGCAGTTTGAAATGGAGAATAAATATCAGAATGATTTCAAACGGAGTCTGGCGTTTGACAAGAGCGTGCATTGAGCCCTCTTTTATTCGCGCTTTTTATAGATGATCTAACGGATTGCATTCCGTCAAATCAAAAATAATGATCTTCAGAAACGGCGGTTGAAGGAATAGCCTTAACGAAAGATGGTTCTATAATTCCATATACCTATTAAATCGTGGACGAATTTATATACATAGGAGTGTGCTTTACAAAAAACTTAAGTATGGAAAAGCTTCTGAGTGAGAAACTAGTTAAGTCCAAGAGTGCTATTGGAGTTACTTGGAAAAAGTGTTTTGCCAACAGAAGTATGGTGCATAGCTGTAAGTTTCGTGTTTTTGAAGCAGTTTTCGGAATCAATTATTATGTTATATGCGTCTCAGGTATGGGGGTACAAACAATATGAAAGTGTAGAAAAGTTGCTGAGGTTTTTTATTAAAAGGATATTCCATCTGCCTTGCAACACACGTCGTAATGTTAGAAACAGTACTATCCCCACTCTTCATCAAAACCCTCAAAATCTAGGTAGACTAAATTATCAAGATTTTAAACATGATGCATAATGAAAGACTACTACGAGCTCGTGCACTGTTGTGGTATTGAGATAGACTTGCGTATTGAAAATCTCAATGAATGGAGACCCAAACTTTATAAGTTAATTGCTATGGTTGATGTGAACCTTCGAGTGAAGTTTATCGAAGAAACCACCAGCTCTGTCCACAGAGTGCTGTTTACAGACGGCTTTGTCATAACCTAGGACCGAGAAACTTCTTCAGATATGAGAATAGTGTAGACGTAAAGCATATCTCGACGATGGTGAGACTTCGTGCCGAGTTTCCACAATTAAATTATATGCCACATAGAGATGATCTTGCCAGCCTATGCAGTCTATGTAACCTGAGGGAAAGAGAAGATGTCTTTCTTTTTCTAGGAAAATGCTCGATGCTAGTAGAAACTAGGCGATCCTTCTTCGGCTGCAATTACTAAACCGACACGGAAATGATAACGTATTTAAACGAAATGAAGGTGAAAAAACTATTTATGTACTGTAAAGTAGCGCAAGCTTACCGAAACAGAGTTCTCAGTGAAAAAATCTGAATTCAAAAAAATTATTAAAAACGATTTGGCTTAGATACTAATATTTAAAAAAAATAGGTGAGTGCCGGGACTCATGGTTAAATATGTGTAAACATCAACGTTTGTCCAAGTGCCTAATTTTTGTTACTGAACGTCATCAAAAGAAACATATTGAATAATTAACACTACATTACCTATCTGTAGGCAGTGCTTAAAAAGCTTAGTGTTGAAAGAACGGCAACGAAATACCCAGTGGGGGAACCGCTGTAACGAAATTTCCAAGCACTTAAAGGCTGGTGCTGAAGTGTCCAACGAACGGTGAAGGTTCGGTACTGAAAGGTCCTGCTTCGTAGTTCACTCTCAACTTTAAGTTGACTACATGGTTATTGTTTATGATCATCATCATCACTCTCTGAGCATCGACAAACAACAACTGTCAGCGGAGAGTACTAAAATCTTGGTTTCAATTAAATGACACCGTACCCAAATTCCAAAGGAACTTAATGGTTTGACTGACAGGGGCCGAATTAAAATATCCAGTTAGAACTGTCAACGAACTTGCAACGCTTATGAAACTCCATCTTTCCATCGAGTAAAACTTACAACAAGTTCAGTCTTAATTTTATACTGAACGAACCTCAAATGAATGTCACTATGAGATAGCCGGCGAATTATATATCTTGTGTGTTTTAGAATATTTAGTTGCAGTTGTTGTCAGTGGAAATCACTAAAATCGCAGTTTCAATCGATTGACACCATCAATCTGCAATCAGAAAAATAGATTACTTAGAAAACAAAACAATAACATGCTGTTTTTTTTTTAAATTCCATTTTTCAATTTTATTTTTAAATCAAGTTGATTTCATATGAATCTATACATATAAAAATGAATCCCTATATATCTATTGGTCACTCCATAACTTGGGAACGACTTTACCGATTTCATTCATCTTTTTTTTAAGTTTTCTAATATTTTGTAGAAGTTTCTTAGGGAAAGAAAAAATAAGAGAATTGCACGAAAAATTGCATAATTTCAGAAAATTTAACGACTATTTTAATTTGTGATTTTTTTTTTTTTTAATGAGAAGTATTTGTTTATGACTGTATTTCACCGGAATAACGCTTTTGATATTAAAAGTTTAGTAAAATATCGATTTTCAAAATTAATAATGTGTATTTAAACGCAACAACTTAACTTGCAGAACTCGAAATGCTGCAGGTCAAAGATATATACGAGTAAGTCAAACTGACGAGCAACGCAAAGCGCAAAATGAAGTTAAACGAAATCGATGGAACTGAAATCAACAACGTAGAAATGTTGCGTTTAATCCGCATTAAAAGTGGCAATCGATTATAGTTCACAGCAAATCGTTGCTATTGGACCAATGAGCGTTGTGTGTCAACATTGCAAGGCTTTAAACATGAAGCACCTGGATTGTGTTGCGCCAGTGGCCAAGTTAAAATGACTCCATTCATACCGTCACTAGGGCAACTAATGGGTGATTTTTTAGCTGGTTTGGTTTTGGCAACACTGGTTTTGACAGCTGACGTGTGTTTAGTACCTTGTGTCACTGTCAAACAGCTTCAGTTTGGTTTGCAATTTAACCATGGATCGTCTTACAAATGAACAACGCTTGCAAATTATTGAATTTTACTATCAAAATTCGTGCTCGGTTCGAAATGTTCATCGCGCGCTGCTTCCATTTTATGATCGGCATTCTCGACCTTCTGAGCAGTCTATTCGGAAGATTGTGACCAAATTTCGCACTAAATTTACTTTGTTGGACATTAAACCACTAACAGGTTTACGTACTGTGCGTAGTGAAGAAAATATTGCGGCCGTATCAGCTAGTGTGACAGAAGACCGCGAAATGTCGATTTGGCGCCGTTCCCAGCAGTTAGGCCTTTGTTACAGCACTACGTGGAAAATTTTGCGGAAGGATTTGGGCGTAAAGTCTTTTAAGATACAGCTGGTGCAAGAACTAAAGCCAGCCGACCTACCACAACGCCAAATTTTTGGTGAATGGGCTCTTGGAAAGCTGGCCGAGGATCCGCTTTTTTATCGAAAAATTTTGTTCAGCGATGAGGCTCATTTTTGGTTGAATGGGTACGTAAATAAGCAAAATTGCCGCATTTGGAATGAAGATCAGCCAGAAGCATTGCAACAGCTACCAATGCATCCCGAAAAAGCCACTGTTTGGTGCGGTTTATGGGCCGGCGGCATTATTGGGCCATATTTCTTCAAAGATGATGCGAATCGCAGCGTTACTGTCAATGGTGAACGCTACCGAGCGATGATAACAAACTTTTTTTTGCCCGAAATGGAAGTTCTTGACTTGCATGATATGTGGTTTCAACAAGACGGTGCCACATGCCACACAGCACGCGAAACAATGGCGCAATTGCGAGGCGAGTTTGGTGAACAGTTAATTTCACGTTTCGGGCCGGTCAATTGGCCGCCTAGATCGTGCGATTTGACACCATTAGATTATTTTTTGTGGGGGTATGTCAAGGCTTATGTCTATAGGGACAAGCCCGCTTCGATTGACGCACTGGAAGCCAACATCCATGCATTCATTCGTGAGATACCGGCCGATATGTGTGAAAGAGTATGCCAAAATTGGACTCAGCGGATGGGCTACCTGAGACGCAGCCGCGGTCAACATTTGCATGAAATTATCTTTAGACATTAAATTGCAAGGTTTAAACTATCGATTCAAATAAATATTTCATTCATTTTTTCGAATTTTCTGTGTTTTTTTTTTTAAAAAAGTTCTAAACCTCTTAAAAAATCACCCATTACATTCAATGGTTTCAGGAAATGGTCAAGATTCTATACATTTTTTTAATCATATCAACAATTCATTTCAAATGAAGTCATTTAGCACAACAAAAGTTATTCGAGATAATTGTATGCCTACTTTCAAAGTTAAGGTGAAATGGGGTAAATATAAAAAAGAGTCAAATTTAATAAAATTATTTTTGTTTTGAAAGTTCTTTCTTAGGAAATTTGTCTTTCTTTTTCAAATTTTGTTATTTGGAGGGTGAAATGGGGTAAAAATGAAAAGATGTATTCGATTTCAAAAAAGTTCTGTGTTATATAAATGGTTTTTTTTAGACGATGGATTTAGTATTTAGAGGTAAAAATAAAAAGGGATATCCGATTTTAAAAATTCTGTTTGAGTTGGAAAGCGGTTATTTTTGAAAATTCGATATTTGTAGAGTGAAACGGGATAAACACAAAAATGTGGTTTTTGATTATAAAAATTATTTCAGTGTCGGAGAAATAATAAAGGTTGCACTTAGATGGTCATTTAATTTTTGTGAATTCTGCCATTCGTATCGTGAAGTGGGTTAAAACCCAGAAAGTAGTATTCAATTACAAAAAGTATCTTAAATATTTATCTTTACTTTCTCTTGTAATTTTAATGCGAAGCCGGGCAGCCCAGCTAGTATCTAATTTTTGCAGAAAATTAAATTCTAATTTAATGCCCGAACCCGAAATATCTTTAAGGAGTCTTTAAGTCTGAACAAAAGTCTGGCGTATCATCCCGTCCGCGGTGCATCGCACTTGGAATAGTTCGTTTTCCCTTGATTGATTTCCACTTTCCCACTTTATTGTATGATTTTGCTTTCATTATTATCAGCAAATTTAAAAAAAAAAACATCTTGTTGGTTGGGTTGGGTTGGGTTGGGTTGGGTTTGCAAATAAAGAGCCGCGTTTTCGTTCGAATTTGGTCGGTCGGTCTTGGTAACAATATGGCTTCGGGTTTGGGTAGGAGCAATATTTCAATTATAATTTTATTAGGTTTCTGAAGCTAATAAAGTTTTTCTTAAAACTTCCCCAATGAACCATTGCCTAAGGCTCTTATAGGACGTTGTTGTCGACGATGGCTATACGAGACGATGAGTAGGACGGGAACTCGTTATTATTATTCTCTCCTTAATAATTTTGAATACAACAAGAAAACACATCGAGAAAATTAATACTTACGCTGCGGATAAAACTTTCGTGCAAGAGATGCATTTCCTTAGCAAAATAATTTATTAAGAAAAATGTGAAGATATGTATATTTTAAGAGAAGAGAGAGGGACTACGAAAGGAATGGTTTTAAAGCAAGAAAAGGTGACAGTGACAGCGAAGAAGATGAAGACGGAGAGGGAAATTACGACGACCGACCATCGACGCGACGGTTATGACGTCTTTGGGGAAGGATTTGTTCATTAATCAGAAATATTAGCTAATGGAATTATATGACACTGATCACATTTTGTTGGTTTGATGCTGGTGTTGGGGTTTGAATGGTTTTTGTGGAGAGTTATCTTGGTAAGATTTTTTTTTGTTTTGTTTTTGTGAAATTATTTGTTTTGTACATTAAAGGTTTAAATGAATTAAGATGATGAATTAAGATAGGGCGTTAAAAATGACATAGTATTACAAAAAGAGAAGGCACTATCATTTTGGAAAGAGAGAAAGAGAGAGGTGTAGATATATTATTCAAACAGAGTACATTTCAGAATATTATGATGTTGGGAATTTTGAATAAAGGTTCTTTTAATTCTAGCAACCTTTTGGAAAATAAGAGAATTTTAGATAATTGGTTTTAAGCTATAATAACTTCTTCTGGTGGTATTCCACAGATATACATATCTTTGGTGCATAAGTGCATCACATTTGCCTAATATCGGATCCAGTGTCTCCTCATGGGCGTTGCAGAATCTGCACGTGGCATTTCTCACTAGAACAAGCATGTTGAGGTGTCTCGTTAGCTTGCAGTGGCCCGTGTGGAGACCCGTTAATATTCAGAGTTTGTTCCTGTATACTTAAGCTGATGCAGGATAAAAATTTTTCCTGGTTGTAGCTTCCAAGTAGGAGTTTGGCTTGTCTCAGCTTTGGGAATTCTTTCCAAATTTTTAGTCTTTTTGCCTCCTCTTCTGTTTTGATTTTGTTCTTAATCAGAAAACAAAGCCAACAAAATTAGACAGAATGACAACAGGAGACTCGTGAAAGACAGGTACATCCACAAAACTGCGATCTTTGGTGTGGTGTTGCGCTGGAGGCATGATAGGTGTTTTATGCACGCCGGTAGTAAATTACCAAACGTCAGAGGAAATGAGCTTAAGAACCTTATTGAACAATTTTTATATCAATTATGTTTCAGTATTTTATTTAAACGACGGTTTTTGGTGTGTTAAACTGCCTTAATCTGGTAATCTTGCAATCTACTCGTTTGCCAGGCATTCAAAGCTAAAACGTTCTCTCACGCCAGCACTAAGAATAGCAGTCTAAGCGATCTGGCCCATTAAAGCTTGTATTGAGCGAATTTCATTATACTCGTTGTATTGATTGCCAAATTCTATAAACAATGGATTTAAATTAGACCAGAAGAGGATGCGTCCAGTTAGACGCTTATGGGAAGGCTGTATGTCTGACATCGTGTTCAAAATCATATACGCCTGAACTTTACATAATTGATAAACTTTATGGATCCAAACTCAATTCTTCTGGTTATAAAGTTAATTAAAAATAAAATCAATACTACCTACATATCTACAAAAAAAAAACACGATTATTACTCACCAACAACTGTCATATCTTCATGACCAGAGACTGTCTGGAATGACGGTGCTTCGCCTGATACCTCACACCTGTATCGACCAGTTGACTGTAGTGTGACTCGCTTCAAAAGGACCACATTGTCTGTAGAATTAGCAGGCTGTAATAAATGAGAACTATTTAAATATATTTTGTCACTTCAATTTTTTTTTTTTTTTTAATCCATTTGGAATAAAACTAGCAAAACTTTTCTACACAACAAACAACAACAACAACTTTTCTTTTAGAAAACTTTTCGATTTATTTCGAGGAAGTTTAAGCTTGTTGTCCTTTTCCAAGTGGCTATTGTGCAGATTGTTGATTTTTTTCTTCTTATATACAACAAAACTGCCCGTCCATTCACCAATTTCTTTTCAATAAACGCAAACAACACAAACAAGTAGTAAAGTAACGACAGGATAAAGAAAAGGAAGAAAGAAAATAATAATAAAAAAAAAAACAAAGTATTAGAAAAAGTTAACAAAACCAAAAGGATAACCGTCTCGGTCGAAAAAGCAAAGACAACTTCTCATAGAGCATATTACTTAGCCGGGGCCCCACAAAACTATCAAAACAGAAAAGTATAATAGAGAAAACTTATGCTTTTTATCGTTCATTGTTATCGCCGTCGCTGTTGCCGTTGCCGTCACCGTCGCTACCGCACCGCAATTGTCCTTGTGTCCTGCGGAAGCATCAACAAAACTTTTTCCTGCCATCTATTCACACTTTTTATTCAAGGACCTTACCTTGCCTTCGGGGAATCATAGTCGGAAAGAAACCGGAAAGTCCTTTGCGCGTTATACGAGTACCATCAGTACCAGTATATATCAACAAACAAAATGTGCGAGATCTTGGAAAGCAAGCAAACCGATATTATCAGAATGGAATCACTTGGTGATCCTGCGAAAAAGCAGCCCCACCGACCGCCACAAGAACAACAGGAAAAGGACTCGCCAAACTTTTGTCAGCTGATTTGAAGAAGGAAAGTATTGCATCATAGTGCTGGGCCTGGCCGAGGCCGAGGACGAAGCCGAGGGACAACAAACAGGGTGGTGGCTGTTTGACTTGTGTGAGCAGGATGAAAAGATAAATTCCCGCAGTGAATTGTGACAAAAGGCACGTAGCGAATGCTTATTAAATTTATATATCTTTGGTTGCTCCGGGGGCCGAAAAACGAAAAACTTTTCCGTTCGATATTTTTATTTCCTTTCTTTTTTTTTGTTGTTGCTGTGTTCTGCAACCAAACACTAATGGCATACAATACAAAGTACTTTTGGTTAAGCTTTATGGTTCAACCAACTCGCTTACTCATTCTCAGTGTCCTATACTGATGGCTGGCTAGCTAAGTAATTCTCATCCCCCTTTCCTGGGAGTTGTTCGGAACTTCCTTTTTTTTTTATGTTTTTGGGGAAGAGAATCAGGTGGTGGGTA
The DNA here is from genome assembly GCA_932273885.2 of Leucozona laternaria. NCBI lineage: Eukaryota > Metazoa > Arthropoda > Insecta > Diptera > Syrphidae > Leucozona > Leucozona laternaria. Next base: position 94,670,245 of record OW026368.1, read on the forward strand.
TGATATCTGTTGTGGTTGTATAACCAGAAAGAGGAAAATGAGATTCAGAGCCTATTATCGTTGGCTTTTGTATACCTACTCCTTTTTTCATCCTCCATTTTTAGCGTTTAAGCATAAAGGTGCAAGAGAAAAATAAATAAATTAATAAAATAAAACATTTATCCATATAACGTAGACCGTAGAGTATATACCTATACAAAGCTTTATCTTGGGACCAAAGGAAGGAAGAATGCAACTAGCATTCGCTTTTTGTAATAAAAAAAATATGAAAGGAAATAAATTATAATTATTATAGCTGTGATGGTAAAAAAAAATGAAAAAAATATTTAAACGTTTTTAATTGTCATCTGCAGCATAAAGTTGGACATTTATTTTCCTGCCACCCTGTTAAAGTCATTTATGGATTTGAAAAAAAAAAATCGTTACAGAGATATACATTTTGTGTATACTCGTATAATGATTCATGTTACATATAGGTACGACAAAAAATATGGACGAACTTGCTCTTGTGGTTGTGGATAACAACTATCTATATGTAACCACACAAATGAAGATGCATGACGTAATGACATCTTTAACGAGAAAATATTTATTCATTCAAAAGAACTAAAAAAATATTGTTTTCGTTTAAAGAAAACTGTTTTTCAAAACACTTAAATGCAATATTTTTTAAACTATTGAGAATCACCAGATCGCTAAATAATATTAAATCGGACCAACCATCAAAAAGATATAAGTGAATAATCCACAAGCCCATATTTTCTCAAAAAAAACGTGGAATGCCAATTTTTCCAAAAAAAAACCGAAACGCAGTTTTCTTACAATTATCTTGGTCATTCCAGGTATGAAGTTCAATCAAAATTGTTAGAGCCGTTTACGAGAAAATTAAAAAAAACTTTTGTATTGCTGATACTCATTCTTAAGGATTTTTCAATAAGGGCGGGAGGATATTGTAATGGAATATAACAAGTTGTGTGTCCGGTGTTAAAAAAATTCTTTTTCATTTGAGAGGCCCATGTATGCCATTTTGTATGGAATATGACATCGTTTAAATGTCCGTCTCGGGTTCTTACAGTGGCACGGATCCGAGTGCTCCAATTTTCAATGACACTTCCGCATAGATCCTGCTGAATTTGAGCGATGCCTTGTGTTATATTCACCTTAAGATCATCGCGAGGGTTAGCCTTACCCTCAAATCTTTCATGCAGAATATCTATTGTGCCGTTTGCTGTGTGGCACGTAGCACCATTCTGTTGGAACCAGATGTCTGTCACATTCATGTCATGTAGTATGGGTTTGTTTAATTGGAATTGTGTTCTCTGTTGATGGTGATGGCAATGCCATTGTCGTTTTGGAAGAAGTCCGGACTCTCACGAAGATCGGCGATCTTGCTTTTCGTTGAAGTACGGGAGTTAGCTGATTGTTCACTGAATCAGTCGACTCAATGTTTGCCACAAAATGTTGAATAGTCGACTCAGAAGGCCAACCATTGAAACCGTAAAATGGGTGCAAAGCACGCATCGTTGACATACGAGATTTTGATAGTAAAGTTTTATCATTTAATCGTGCTGTTCAATCGTGTAACTTGCCATAGTGATTTGGCATCAGTTACTAAATAATAAACAACAGATTTGACAGATGTCACCAAAACAACATGTATGTCACAGGCCGCCAAAATTTAACACCGCCAATTGAAGATCCCTTTAGATGACCTAAGACAAAAATTCGAATTTCTGAAACGGCTCTAAATATATGGATAAAGTTTCCAGAGGTGTGCTAGAAAAAAATGAAATTTGTTTCAAAAGAATCCGGTCACTACCACTCCTACTTTTCTTATTTCTCGGAAGTGGTTCTATAAATTTGGATGCATTTTTCAAAAATTGTTCTTACAATTGATAGCCTACTGTCACCCACAGGGCTGGCTCCAGCCAAACTTGCGCCCTATGCAAGATTTGTAGAAAGCGCCCCTTTTTTATATTTGCATCCATACATATGTACAGTACATACACTGATACACATGCATAAGACTTTCCCACATTACCCAGGAGGTAGACTTTCAATGCGTAGTTCTAGTGGAATCTTTAATTTTACGATATTTTGAGCTAAATTCTCCTTGAATGCAACAATGAAAGTGATGTTAGTTCGTGTGCTTAACACAGGGGTTATTTGAACAAGTTTTGTGGTTAAAATGCAACTGGCAGTACATTTTTGTTTGCGCAATATCAGATTACATTTTTTTGCTTCTGGTAATGCGCCCTAGAATTTCCCGCCCTGTGCATTTGCACATTTTTCCCATATGGTTAGTCCAGCCCTGGTCACCCAAACTTAGCCGGAAACGACCTTAAGAATTTGAATTTTATATATATAAAATCCGCTAATCTTTGATTACTAGGTATATAATTAATACTTTCTCACCTCTATGAACAATACTTATTTATAGTTGCAAGTCTTTGACCCTACGACCCTACGTATTATTAGTTCTGGAACAAGAGTTTTTATGGCCTAGATCTGAATAGTGTTGTTGAAATAATGAAAGTTCTTTACAGACAGGTAAATTACTGAGTTCCTATATAAATAAGAAAAATTAAAATTAAAAATAATGCAACAACTAGTGTTAAATTTGACTTCTTATCTACAAGTAGGTACAGATATCTTAGAATAATATAACATTATTTACTCGCGGTTGTAGTGTCCATATATTTGAGTAAAGTCGTAATTGTTAATACTTTTTTGAACAAAAATTAACAAAAAGGCAACATGGACAATGTTTTTTTTATATTTTTTTCTGAAGGGTCTTAAAGCCAGCAAGGTTATCCAGTTTCAAAGTTATCCATTATTTATTGGACACCCTAAATAAAAAAAATGGACGCACTTTTGTTTATATATTTTTTAATGGACTCCGAAACCCCCATACTGATTTAGTTAAAATTTTCATGAAATCCTAGATGGAAGTCGGAAAGTGTTCCTGTGTATGTGTTTGGTCAAAATCGGTCTAGCAATTTGCCAACAAGGTGAAGTAGCGCATCCATTTTTGGACTCTTTTCAGAAAACATGGTCCAATTTTAAAAATTATTTTTGGAAGTCATACGGTGAAATGTGAAATGCAAAAAAAAAAAATGGTATCTGATTCTTAAAATTAAAATAGCCTTTCAAATTTGTGGGGACATTGTGGGGATGGACTTAGAGGGATATCTTTAGAGTTAGATACTTTCCCAAAAATATATCTATTTGTAGGTTGAAATTATGTGAGTTAAGTTAGGACCGCCATTTCGAATTTCAAACAAATGAAAATTGTGCTGTGATTTGTTCAACTTGTGCTGTAAATGTTTTTAAAAAATTCGCAAATTTGCAAATTTTACGAATTAAATTTTTTTCTCAAAATACAATTTTCTTAAAAATTTTAGTTGTGCTGTTATGTTCTCAGTTGTTCGTCTTAAGCAATTTTTATGGCTGAAATTAAATTTTGCGAAGTGACATATAGCGTGAAGTTAGCACCGTGCTGTGATGACGCTCAACTCGTGCTGATTTGTGCCGTACATATCTAATTTTTACAAAATTCGCAAAAAAAATTTTGACGCTTATGGGCATATGAATTATTATTTCATGAAATTTCATGATCTTAGATATTGGTATGGAAAATTTTGTAATTATGAAATTTTTATACTGATGAGTTTTTCAGTGCGATCGAGCGCAAGGACGTATCCAAACAACTTCAAAATATTTATACATAAAGTGTATCTTAACACCAAGTTTTTGGATAGATTTTTGTAATGCAAGGGGGCTGTGGGGGCCCCAGCGAAGGGGTGGTACACATTTTTTTAATAATAAAATTTTGAAAATTAATTATTCAAAAACTATTCCTTAAAACAACTTTATTTAAAAACAAAACAAAAGAAGAGACTTCTATCTTTACAAAAAGGTGTATCATGGTATTGTAAGTTTAACCGTTGTTTTTAATATTTTTTTTGTGTTTTAAGTCAATTGTTTAGAAAATTGCCCCTGCCGTGTAAACTGGGGGAAATAGACCCCTCTCCTGTACGATTTTTTTCTTGTCTCAAAACAACCTACATGGTCTAGCTTTTTGTCACACCTTATGCGAATCACCCTGTATAACTCCTCAAAAAGTGAGAAAAGAACACACAGATGTTGTAAACCTACATCATTTTCAGTTAAAACGACATAATTATAGTAACAAGAGCCGTTTTCGAGATAAATTATCTCTTTCATAACGGTTGTATGACAGGAACCGTTATTATTTAAAATATTTACAAAAATTACCGATATTATAATAATTATATCTAATTTGTTTGTTTCGAATTTCTAGTTCCACGAGGGGATTTAACTGTTTTCTACTCAACAGCACTACTGGTTGGATAATGAGTGAAGTCCGTCCAGTTACTGTTGGTTAAACAAAAAACTTTAAATTTTGTTAGACGGCTAAGTCTTCGATGAAATCTATTTTGATAGGACTTTTCCTCCTCGAAACCACCTTCCATGGACATGGTACAACACGATTTTATGTGGAATAGTGCCAAGAGAATACTCGAAAGGAAAATCCTCGGAAAATTCAAAATTGTTGAAGGCTACACGTACACAACAAAATACCATCTTCAATTTTTTCCCCGATTGATTTTTATATTTTTCAAACAAAAATCTCTATCACTTAAAACATTTTACAAAAGTATGTTTGTAAAAACATTTGAATATAAGAAAAAAAAAATAGAATACTTAATTTTATTTTACCGGAAACAGAGAGAAAAACAAATCGAAAATATACGGATCAACCGGAAATAGCACGAGATTTCTCGAAAAAAAAAAATAAAATGTAACAAAACTTACATCAATATCAACACCCGGTAGTGGAAACACTTGCGCCGGTGGCATGTCCCTCGGGACATATCGATAGAATTCATATCCGTCCTTGTACCACTTCACCGAGTACAGCGCCTCTCCGTCCAAATCATATTTGCATCCAAGTACTGCATCCTCATAGCGCATAATGTGTTTGGGAATTCGAATCTCTGTCATGGATAGGCCGGTAGTAAGTACTGCAAATAAAAAAGAACAAAAAAGGATATAATATAGGTACTATGTAGCTGTAGCAGAATGAAAGCAAAATAAGTAAAAAATAAATAAAACAAGGATATTTTTGAAACCCGGACTGGTAAAAAAAAGTATTTTTTTTATTTGATTTGAAAAGGCCTTCTAGAAGCTGCTGAAGTAATGCGCTTTGTTGAGATAGAAAAAATGGGGAAGGACCTTACCAGGATCAAAGTAAAACGCCAGGACGAACTTTGTTTCTCTCACTTTAATGGAATGATTGAGTTTGTGCCTTCTATTTTTTCTCGTTTGTTTATGCTTTCTGGTTGGTTCTGCAATTTTTTTTTTTTTTTGTTGGAGTAGTGATACTTGGATTTTTTTTTCATATATGAACCTACTATCATTTTAGAGTAGTGGAAAGGAGTAGGCTTTCGGGATGGAGGGAGGTGGAAAGGGGTGTAAGTTCGTGGTATGATTTAATTTTGAAACATTCACATGCACGTTTGGTTGTTGGATATTCTTTTTCGACTGTCTACTTCTCATATTTCTCTCTTATTAGCTTTTTTTATTGTTGTACTTGCAAGATAAACATTTAGGTGGCTGAAACTTCTTTGATTTTTCTTTGCTGTTGTTGTTGTTGATGTTGTAATATGTTGGAAAATTCTAGCAATTACCAACTTGGAAAAGTTAGCGGAAGAAAGCAATTTCCTTCAATTCTTTTAAGAGTTGCTTTTGACAGATATTTTCTCGTGTTTCTTTATATACTGGCGTCGGTGTGTAAGTGTGGTGTGGCCATGGTGGTTGTGATTTTTTTTTTTTTTAATTTGTTTTGAGAAATATTTTTTGAGGAATTCTTTTTAATTGAAATGAAAGGAAATGGTATTGACTTCAAACAGGAAATTTAATAACCTCAAAAATAAAGAACTCTTTAAATGGAGACATTGAAGATCAAATGATTTGTTTTATATTTGTTATAAAGTATACCTAGCTACAAACGTGTTATAGCTAAAGGGCCCGCCAAATAATTTCTTTTTTTTTTTGAAAATGGCGCAAAACATCGAATGTAGCTTCGGCTGTGTGGCACGTAGCGCCGTCTTGTTGAAACCAAATGTTACCAATATCCTCCTCTTCAATTTTTGTGAACAAAAATTTTTTCAACATGGCCCGATAACGATCGCCATTGACTGTAACGGCCACTCCTTGCTCATTTTCGAAAAATGGCCCAATTATGCCTTTGGACCAAAATCCGCACCAAACAGTGACTCGTTTTGGGTGTATCGGCTTTTCAATGTATGCGTGCGGGTTTTCTATGCCCCAAATGCGACAATTTTGCTTGTTTACCACCCGTCAAGATCAAAATGAGCTTCATCTGAAAAGATGATTTTTTTGGAAAAATCGGCATCTTCTCTAAGTCGATCGCAGGCCCACTTAGCACCCCACAACCATATTCGTTCAGCGGAAGGATAAAACTAATTATCTATCAAATCAGACATGAGCAAAGTGTTACCATTCACGAAATAAGCACTAGTTGAAAAAAAAACGTTAGATGGCGGACCCTTTATATTGTTTATTCTCGGTATTGTCACCGTTTTTTAATGTTTGTCAAAAGAAATGTTAAAATAGACTATGAATCTTGAAGCTGCTTAGTATATTTACATTAAAAAATTGCCTCATGCCGTTTCTAAAAGGGTAACTGAGACTTAATTTGTTCAAAAATTAAAAACTTTGAACTTTTTATGATAAATCCAAAAAAAAACCACTTGAATTTTAAGTACTGAGTTACACCTTTTTCAGATCTCATGTATTTTTTGACTTAAAGATTGTGGCATAAGGTCCTGTTTCACAATATCTTATAAAAGTTCTGATAAGTTACTCGACACATAAGTATAAGCACAGAGAGTCACAGGTCCACAGGAAAAAAATCACAGTGGTCATTTGACCCTCCTGAAAAGACTATAAATCCAAACATATTTTTACTTGCGATATAGGTACTATATGGGAAGTTATGGATTCGTACAAAAAATCGAACTAGAGATTTTGATCAAACTTTACATTACGATGATAGAGAAGTCAAAAAAAGTGGGTCTCGCAAAAACGCCCATCTGTCTGTCCGTCTGTCTGTCTGTCGGTTCGACTACAGCCTAAACGGATGGGTCGATTTTCTTTAAACTTAATACCTAGCGTTTTTTGGACATTCCCCCCACCCGTTTTTTTCTCTTTTTTTTTTAGGACCAAAATTAACAGTAGCTGTCATACAAAATTTCTTGGCCAAAAAGGAAAAACTTATTTTTCTCAAATCCAGCGCTACCGAATTTGTTTTTAAGAACTCAATAAATTTAAATAGTTATAAGTTGCCGTTTAATAAAAAAAATGGTTCCGAAAAATGGTTATTAATGGTACCTCCCAAGGAACAATTTTTTTGATTTTCGATTTTCTCGAAAACGGTTAAACTGATTCTGATCAATTTTTTTATGAAGAATTATTGACACATTTTAAATAATATTGTGTACCAAAATTTTCAAAAAAATATTTTTTAGATTTTTAAAAAAAGTTTTAATATTTTTTTTTGAAAACTCAATATTTCAAAAACGACATGGTCGATTTTTATTAAACTTGGTAAATAGCAGTTTTTTAACTTTATCTAGAAGATTTTTGACAAAAAATATTCTAATACCCAAAACTAACGGTACCTCCCATACAAATGTTAAAAAACCGTTAAGAAAAATATTTTGTTTCTCAAAAACGACTCCTACGATTTTCATAAAAGTTTATTTGTGTGTTAAAATTAGTACGATCTACCATTTAAAATTTTTAAAGTTTATATTTTACGTTTATTAACAGTACCTCTCATAGAACGTTTTCTTTGATTTTCGACTATCTCAACATATGATCAAAGTGCGTATCAAAATTTTCTAAAAAACTATTTTTGGATTTTTTAAAAAAAATCAAAATTATTTTTTGAAAATTCGATATTTCGAAAACTGGTAGCAGATTTTTTTGTGAAGTTCAATTTTTAACGCAACATTAATAAATGCTTTAAATTGGCGTACCAATTATTTTTCTAAAAAATGTTAACGAAATTTTATATATAAAAAATTAATTATTTTTAAAACCGCTCTTACGATTTTCAAAATTTTTTTCTCATAAATAAAGATTTATATAAGAAATCAGATGGTGTACATCGCGTTGGGTTAAAACGGATTCAAAGTATTTTAATCAATTTCTTTCTAATTTTGTTGATTTAAAACAATTTACCAGTTTAAATAGTATAATTTCCTTTTATGCATATTGCATATGTGCAACACTAGGCTATATTGTTAATTTTTGTATACTCACATAATATTTACCACCTGAAACTAAACTAAGATTTGGCAAATGGATAAAATATATACTCCTATAGCTAATTTATTTCAGACTATGGAACCAGAATGTGATCGCGCATAAGAGCAAGTTCGTGCGACCCAGTCGTACATATTTTTTTTTTACGATTCATTGTCCAGAGCCATTATTTATATGTTGTATCTGAACTTTACTGTCGAATCAGAACTTAACGATAAAACAGGACTTATATACATTTAATTATTTTAATATAGCTTTAAAATATAAAAAAAGCATTTTTTTAGATAGCTAAAGGCCAAACACATTCAAAACGTCACGTCGTTGATTCCAGATTCGTTGATTAATCGAAAAGACCAACATTTATAGATAAAAAATGTCATGAAAATAAATTATTGGTTTTGCTCAACCATCCCAGAGGATTAAAGAGCATTTTTTGGTGACTGATAGATGTTCGTGTTCCGAGGCTCGTTGAATATGTTATACATACATTTAACGGGGTTAAACGGTTAAAACTGAACACAGTATAGCATGTCTTTAGTCTCGTAAAAATGTATTACCTTAATACTCTATAGTATAGTAATATTAGATAGATAGATTGGCTTTAATTTTTTTCTTTAAATTTTAACAATATTTCATTAAAAAAATTAAAAACATTAGAGCATGGTTTTGCCGTCTGCCGTCTGCCTGATTGACAATTCATATTTAATTGACTAGTTTTAATATTTTTTTTTTGTTCCTAATTAATTTTTTTCAAAAATCCCCATTTGATATTCTTTCCCTATATAACAGTGTAATTTTGCAGAATTTGTACAATTTTTCTACTTTTATTTGGTTGAGCAGTGTTATTAACATTTCTTCAGTTAAACGATACCTAACTGTCAAAAATATTTGTTCTTATGTCTCCTAAAATTGGAAAATTACCCATAAAATGGAAAACATTTCTTCTTGCTCTTTTCGATTGCACAAATCGCATAATATTGGTAGGTCATCTCTCTGTGTGGTATGTAGTTGAGTTGCAGGAGCTCTCCAAGTAAACGGATATTAATTGAAATTTCTTCAACTCTACACTCATCTCTAAAATAGTTTCTTTCATCAAGAGAGTAATCCAAACGATTATAAATTGATCTGTACAGCGAACTTGACGCTTCTTCTTCATACTTTTCCATACAAAAGGCTCATTTGTATTAATGTTTAGATCCATTCCACATTCTTCAGCCAGATCTAACCATTCCTCAAACCATCCTTTTTGACTCTGTTCTGCTTGCATCATAGCTTTTTTTGGAAGCCGGTGGTGGTCAGGCATTTGCATAACTTTCAGTGTCAATCATGATCATGTAGTTTGGCGAGTTGGGAGGAAGTCGAAAGGTTCTCTTAAAAGTTTATCCACGAAGCATCATACTGTTTGCTTCCCCATACTTGAGCAGCATAAAAAAGAACGGATTCAGCTACTGTTTCAAAAACTCGATATTTGCTGCTGTGGGATATACGTATTTGTTGTTTAGGCAATTTTTAAATGTAGCGTTAATAGCCAATTTGGCTTTTTGTAACTTCTCCTTCAAATGTCTATCCATACTCATATTTTGGGTGACATATAAAGTCTGAGATATTTTTATTCCTATACCACCCCAATAAGTTCACCACCATAAAACCATTTTTCATTTGTACAATATGCTCATTGAATTACAATAATCCGTCGATAATGTGAATTACCGATAATGTGAATTTCTCTAAAATGTGAACTTGAGAAATTTGCGCACTCTAAAACGTGAATTTATTTTGTCAAAGTTCTTTATTTCTTTTTTTTTTCTCTTGTTAGTTTTTCGTGTGATATTAGGCACTTTAGCTGCTGCAGTCCAGAGGTATAGAGGTCCAGTGGTCAAGAGTGTTTCCTGTCAATTTTGTCGGTACATTTTACATTATTATGATTTTTGTTATGATTTTGTATCATCATTAATAAATACTATTTTATTTTTAATTTTCTCTAAACTTAATAAATGAATACGAAAGATATATGTTTCAATCAGTTTATAAGAACTGAAAAAAGTTCCAGTAATGTGAATCCCTCTAAAATCTGAAAACGCCTCGTTTTAATTAATACAGAGGGACTACTGTATTACTAAAGCACTATTTGTAAAGGGTGTCATTTTAACGACACTTTTTAAAAGGTAAAACAAACTTTAATGAATGATTTATCTATACTTTTGTCAATTAATCAACCCCTAGTCTGAAAAGAACAACACTACCGTTTTTATTTTGCTTTCAGAATATCTTAAAGCCTTAATCCACATAGGTACCTTACGATGGTTTCTTAAGATTGTTTAAAAGGAAATTACGAAAAAGCTTCCGTATGGGTAGTACCTTTATATACCTACTGTGCTCGATCGAAAAAAAAAACTGCTTTGCCTTTATTATTTATGTATTATGCAAAACAGTAAATACCGCATCCATGGTAAAATCTTCTATAAGTAGTCACATGAAAATAAGAAAAGATACGAGTAGGTACCCATACCTATACCAATAACTCTCGTTCTTCCGATTTCCCCTCTCTCTCTCTCTTTTCCAAAGCTATATGATTGAAACCTTCATGCAAATAATATTATTTTCTTAGGCTTTTTTGTTAAAAAAAAATTCTTAACCTATGTATAACCGGTCATCATAATATTACCTCTATAAAATATTCCAAAACCCAAAACGAACTTTTCGATCAATATTATACCTTTGCTTACCTAAATCATCTCCTCAAGTGAAAAAGAAAGTTTGAGAAAAGAAAAACAAAGAACCAAAGTCTTAAAAGTCCCAACTCTTTTCACAAAAAGGACTAATAATAATATTCGTACGTAAAGGCACTCATATAACCAAGCTAGCAAAATGGATTATTTGTCAAGGCATCTTATTATAAGAAAAATGGTGAAAAGAGTAAAAAAAAAAAAAAAAACACCACTGACTTCTATTTTAGGTCTTTCAAGCAGCAATGCCAAATGATGCCTTTTCAAGTGGAGAACCCTCTCATTCAAAACCATTTGCCCATCAGCATTTTTTTTCTATATGCATCAAGCAGCTATCGACGGCGATGTTTAGTATATTTGCTTGAAAATGCCCGCGTGGCCTCCCGATGTGCAGGACTATATAGTAGAAGATTGAAAAAAAAAATGAACTCTTTCGTGACGATGGCGACAGAAAATCATATCCTTTGGCATTTTGCGCAGCAGCAAAGTTCATTTGACTTTTGAAAAATTCCATCTTCATACACAGCTTTGTGCATTTTTTCCCAAGGACTTCTTCTTCTTCTTCTTCCATCGTCATCTCCCGTTTCCCTAACCTTCTCATACCTACTACCTACCTACCATTGAAGGAAAAAGGTCCCTTGGTAACATATTTTATTTCGTTTATTCCTTACTGAATGTATACATATATTTTTATGCAGATAATTTATGTACATTTTACTATTCCTGGGGAACAAAAATACCACAAAGTGTCCCTTTTTTTATTTAGGTACCACCCTCACTACCCGCCACCACCGTACGTCGCCGCCGGCCGGCAACCATGGTAGTAGTGTGAGCTGGCACTGAGGAAAAAGAAAAGACAAGGAGACGAGGAGACATCATAAGATCGTGCCACAAGAATTGCCAAAACTTGCATAAATTTTCAAATTTAGACATTATGAATTATTCAGACATCCTTTATGAATCCTTCCAGCAGCAGCAGCAGCAGCCAGCAGCATCAGCAGCAGTATATGGCTGTGCTATCCGTTTTGGTTATTTTGGTCGTGTGATGGTTTTCTGAAAGTCCCCTTTGGGAGAACTATGTACAGTATGTACACAACAGTAATCTTCAAGGACAAACAAGACGCGAGTACCTACCTACCTATCTACCTATACCTACTGCGCTAAGTTAACAGTATTTTTCTTCTACACCTTCACTTCTTCACACTATAGGTATATACGGCTACGGCTTTCATAGCCTTTAAGTAAACTTTTATAATGAAAAAGGTGTGTTAAGTGCCAGCCTTAACACATCCTTTTATATTTTTGTTTTTTTCTTTTTATTTTCGTCTTCATTCACAACTTTGTTGACAGGCAAAGGGAGTTTTTTTTTTTCCTTGAAAAGCCACTTTTATCTTTGTTTGTCTTAACTTAAGGGATACCTATTAGTTTTGAAAATAAAATGGGTAAAAGGTATTTTTTTTTGATTTTAAAGATTGATGGAATGTTTCTTAAATATAAATGATATTTTATAAGGTGTGTTTTAAGCACGCATTTATACGCTTAACAAATAATTTGCATGTTAAATACAGTGGTAGCATATTTATATCCGCTTAAATAAAGGGTTTCTCAATAAGGGCGGGTAGATAAACATTGTGGTGTTCGCTGTGTGGCACGTAGCGCCGTTGTGGTTGGGACCACATGTCGTTCACACCCATACCGTCCAATTGGAACCAGCAAAAATAGGTTATCATCGATCGGTAGCGCTAGCCGTTGATGCTGATGAAAATGACATTGTCGTTTTCGAAGAGCTACGGACTCTTACAGACAGACATCGACGATATTGTCGGTTGATCTTGTGTTTCGTTGATTCAAGGGCGTTAGCTGATTGTTCACTGAATCGGTTGACTCGAATTTAGCCACCAAACTTTGGATTATCGACTTGGAAGGACAATCATATGTAAACCGTAAAATATGGGCGCAACGCACATATCGTTGCCCCAAAGGATCTTGATAATAAATTTGTATTATTTGGCCGTGTAACTTGCCATGGTAATTTGGCATCAGTAACTAAGCAATAAACAACAGATTTTACAAATGTCACCAAAACAACATGGCTGTCACAGTCCGCCAAAATCTACCAATTCAAAAGCAGAATAATTTTAACTGGGTACCTGCCTATACATAAAAAAAAAAAAAAAATTATTCGCACTTTGATTTTTCAAAATGTAAAAGTTGATGAAAAATTTAGGTCCAGTTTTTTTTAATTTGAGATTAAAGTTAAACCCGAGTTTACTCATCAAATTTTGGTGAGTTTACTCAGGATTAACTAAACAGATGCTTTTGATATTTTATCCACCGAGTTTATTTAGTTATTATTCCGCATGCATTCTTCTCCAAAAACCTTCTCCCTCAGTTGACAGTGGGTTAATTTACTTCTAGAGTAAACTTATTCCGGTTTAACTCAGCACTGAAAAACTGGGCCTTAGAGTTTTAAAAAACAATATTTTACAAAGTTGTTGCTCAATTACTCTCTTCTGGAAAAATGTTAGCGGTTGTATAGCAATTAATTCTACATGAGTGTCATTTTTTGAGCTGTTTTACAGTGGCGGATGCAGGGGGGGGGGGTCATGGGTGTTTATCCTAAGTTTATTAGCATGTTTATTTTTAGGCACCTATATGTATGTACACTCTATACATTTCTCTCGGTTGACTGCCTCTAAGCACCCTGACCCCCTCCCGGAACTAAATTCCTAGATCCGAACCTGCGCTGTTTTTGTTTTGACATAATTAAGTTATTTTAATCGAAAATTTAAAAAAAAAATGCACAAAAAGTCAATTTGTTTCTAAAACGAAGCGTACAACTTAAGTGCTAGTTCTATGGGCTGAAGATCACCATGCATTCATAACTAACTTAATGAGGTTTAAGGAACAAGTCAATTGGAATTTTTTCAGGCATCTCTGTTAAAAACATTACATTCTTGAATGGGCAGCGATGGCATTTCTTGTGGATTTCTATCTAAAACATTTATGCGTGAAAATTCGGGTACAAAATGTAAAACTTATTAATTTCAGACACAATGTTGTGACGGAAAATATTCGCAGCGCGTATCTACTTCAAATCACAACTTATTAATTATATCTACCCCTAAAAATAGCCAATATCTATACGATCTTCAAACTTTTTTTAAACACAGGACTAATAGAATGCTAGGACAGTGCAATAAAATACTTGTGTAGACTAGCTACTTTAATTCGAGCTAGAGCCTAAACTAATGTACCGATTTCCTTCAAATTTGGCACAGATAATTTTTAAGTGATTCCCTAGAGGGAAAATTCGTATTTTTTGTTTTAGCACACATAGAACGGGTAGCTGCCATACAAACGTTTTGTTTTTTTTTCAAATTTTCTAAAAAACGACTCTAACAATTTTGATTAAACTTCATTCATTCAATAACCAAATTAATTTTAAGAAAACTGGAATTCAGATTTTTGGCAAAAAATTCACATAACGAAAAAAGGTATTACACGTTTTGTTGAGAAAATGGTCATATTTTTGGGTTATTCGCGTGTATCTACTATGATTAAACCAATTTTGTTATAATTTTCCAATATGGTGCTTCTCAATAGTACAAATAATATTGCATTTTAAAATTTGGAAAAAAGTTCAAAATGAAAAAAAAATTAAATAATAAATTTAATTTTTGTGTTACTTTTGACTTTTTTAACATTTTCTCGGTCAAAATAGGTGTCATAATATTTGGTGTGTTTTTTTGTATTCACTTGTTCGCTTTGAATAAAAATGCATAAAAATATGCCATGTATAACAGCTATAATACTTAATATTCAGGTTTATCTCAATTAACTATAAGAGGAATTGTTATTGTATTTTACATTGAAATTATTTTTAAGCAGGTATACCCATACCTACACCTACAATGTAGGTCCTACATGCACTAAAAAACACATCTAGGTTTTCCAATAGGGACGGGTTGATTTTGACAGCTCTTGGCGGCCATATTGTTTCTTTTACTTTCTGTCAAAATATCGTCTTTTAATCAGTTACTAAAGACAAATCGTCATGGCAAGTTACAGCGTCGAATAACACGTTGGAAGTTGATCCCAATTTTGGTCGAAAAATCATCTTTAGCGATGAGGCCCATTTTTGGATGGATGGGTACGTGAATAAGCAAAATTGCCGGATTTGGGACGACACTTATCCACGCGTGATTCCCGAAGTGCCAATGCATCCAAATAAAGTTACTTTTTGGTGTGGATTTAGGCTGGAGGTGTCATTGGTCCGTACTTCTTCGAAAATGATGCTGGCCAGGCCATCACTGTCACTATAGGTCGATGATCACCAACTTCTTGTGGCCTTAATTGGATGATATGGACACCGAACACGTATGGTATCAACAGGATGGCGCTACGTGCCACACAGCTCAAGACAAAATCGACATTCTGCACGAGCGGTTTCATGGCATGGTTATCTCTCGCCGAGGATACGTGAATTGGCCCGCCAAGATCGTGTGATTTAACCCTTTTGGACTTTTTCTTGTTGGGATTTCTTAAGTCGCAGGTCTGTGCGAATAAACCGCAAACCACCGCGGGCCTCAAAGACAACATAATCGATGCCATCGGTCGAATTCAGCCTGATTTATGCGCCAAAGTTGTCGAAAACTGGACCTTTCGAATCCGCGCCATCCAACAAAGTCGCGGCGGCCATTTGAACGATGTTATATTTCACACATATTGACATTTTGTTATTGATAGGGCTCTCAAATAAAGACAAAACCTTATTGATGTCTCATATACAACTTGTTTTATTCAATTCTAAAATCGATCCGCCCTTAATGGAAAACCCTTTATTATTGAACCATTAACATCTATTTTCACGGTGTGTCTGAATTACAGTTGTTACCTACTAGAGCAAGTCCGTGCGATCTAGTCGTGCATATTTTTGTTCACTTGTTTCGTTAGTTTATTTTTTTAAACTATTCGGCTAAAAAACTAGCCGTATCAACGTGTTTCAATTTTTGGTGTTTCAGTAAAATTTACTGAAAATAACTTACAGAGAATTACCTTAATCTCGGATTTCGGCAACAAGATTACTAAATCTCGTTGAATCGTTCACACCACACATAAACTCGATTTTGTTGGAGATTTAAAACAACTCTCAGTGTTGATAGAAACACCGAAAACGAAAATCCATTACAATTATGGAAAAAAGTCCCAATAAAATTACATATATTTTATTTTGTCTCTCTTTTTCTGTTCAAAACGGCGCTTTTTGCGCTAATTGGGTCAGCGAGCTAGTTGGCTCGTTGGCCGCCATTTCTACCTTCTGTTGAAAAACCCACAAAACCGGAATTAAATCTCACTACCAGAGTACACTACACGAAAAATGTGTTTTTTTTAGACGTGTGGTTTTCAAGAAGAAATAAAACGCATATCCACTAGAGTAAACGTGGTGCAAAACCGATCCATGGTTGCTCGAATTTTTGCGATTTTGCGATTATGTCGACCGCATATTGGACGCAGCACGCGATGCGTTGCGCGAACCGAACCATTATTTTGGCAATAAATTTGCGTGATTTGCAAACGCTGTTCAAGTAGTTCTATTATTTATGAAATGGCAAACCAAACTGTGCATAAATGAAGTGACAGCTGTTAAAAATACCAACTTCGAAAAAAGTATTGCCAGATTGAAAACCACACGTCTAATAAAAATACCCTTTATAATAAAATCTCTTATCATTGACTCTTTTTTTGTGACTTAACTTTATTACTGAAGAGAAAAATGTGTAATTAATTATTGTGTTTGTTTCACATTCATACTGTTCCAAAAAGATTTTGAGGAGATTTTGCAGTAATCTACTAGATTATGAAATCTGACAATGTATGGCAAATCTAGTTGATTTCGATGAGATTTGGTGCTTTTCGCTAGAAATCTAGATTTTGATGCGGTGTGAAAAGGCTTTTACATACAGAAAAATCAAAAATTTCATCGAACATTATTGTTTTTGAAAGTTGGTTTTGTATGATTACACACTGGCAGTTAAGCTGCAAAGCTTACGAACCATCATTATTGTTTTTTTTTTTTTTGTTTATTTCCTAAATTTAGGTACCTACACAAAAAATTGTAACAAAACTGTAATTTAATGATTTAATAATTTAGTTAAGATTCAATCCACAATTAATAAACCACTGAAGTGAGGGCTACATTTGTGTGTTCTTTGAATTTGGCGAGTTTTTATCAGTAATATAAACAAAAAGTTAAAAACAATGTTTGTATGTAAAGTAGGTTTGTCTTAAATGTCAATTTATATCTACAAAAGATAAAGCTTTATTCAAAGTAAAATAAACTTATGAGCAAGATTTTAAGACCCATAATTCTTTCAATGATGACTCGCTTCTAAATCCTTCCAAGCTGAGAATAATGAATTTTATCATTCTTTTTGTTTGTACTTTACATTTTTTGTGTGCGCACACGTGAACCACATTCAAACGCACACCATAAAAAATCACTTTACCATCAGGACAATAATGAGTCCTTCCTGCTTCAGGTGCATGACAACATCGTCGTTTTTTTTTTTCTTTCACTCCGTACACCCAAAGCAAAGATGTTTATTTTGCCTCCTTTGCAACTATCAACTTTATTTTTAAGGCGCAATATCATCGTCTTGGTAATTGTAAACGTTTTGCCCTTTTGTCCAATCTTCGACAGTCGACACGACACGACACGACACATATAGTATCATCGCAACCATCATTTTGTTGTGTTTGTCTTTACAACATGATGGTCCTTAAAAAGAAATCCTTAAAAAAATAAGAAAGAAACTTATAAATAAAAGCCTAGGCAAGTTAGTAGCAAGACGATAACGAAGAACACGAATGAGACTCAGAGGGAAAAAAATTACAAAAAAAAAAAAGGAATCCTGAGGAAAAATCAAAATGAACGCATAATGAAGTGCGATTTGGTGTCATAAACTTCCTTTTGAAGGCGAAATTGTGTGAACTGTGAACCGAGATGTGGAAGGAAAGCCTTCAAAACACTGAGCGGCTGAGTGAGCCGAACGAGAACGAGTGAATTAATGTGAATTGAGGTGCGAGGTGCAGGGATGTGGCAATGGAGGCTGGAATCGGAACACTGTGTCAGGTAGAGTGTAAATATTTAATTTGGAAATGTCCTTATTTTTTTTTTTTTCTTTCTTGCTTTTTGAAATGTCTTGTACATTCCCTGAATTCGGGATATACCTACTCGTACACCTACCTATGTACTAGCTAAGCTTGCCAGCTTTTCACTATACGTTTAGGGAATATGTCTTGGCCCTACTTGTGTTAAATTATTTTTTCATTAGGTGAATTGAAGGAGCCTTAACACAAGGACCACAAAGCAAATTTATGGTGTGTGATTACGTGTCGCGTTGGTAAGGATATAGATACACTTAACTCCAGGACATCTCTATGTTTATCCAAAGCACAAGAAAGGGAATTTCCCTAGGCTTTCAATTTGGTTCTTTGTACTCGTAGGTACCTACATATATATGTAAGAACGAAAAGTAGAAGAAAAAAAAAATTGTTTTTTTTTTAGGTTTTCTGGGATTATAAATGTATTGGGGGTTTTTACGACCATCATGAGGATAATGCTAATCCTGTTGGCAGGTGGTGGAAGTTTTTGGCTTAAATTAACTATTTAAATTTTATACGCACGTGGACCTAAGGCATGGACGACCGTTGTTTTTTTTTTTTTATTTTTATTATTTTATTCAATGTTTTACAGAGTATATTCATTTCAGGAGCGTGAAACCCTTGAGATTGTTTTAATGGTGGCTGCTTTGAGGTTTAATTATGAAACGCTCCAATTGTTTTTTTCGTCTGCATGGAGAAAGATGTTTTTATACTTTGTTTTATTTGAAAGCGATTGTGATTAATTAATGAATGGGGATTGTTTCATTTTTTTCATTTGTTTTTTTTTTTTTTTTTTTTTTTGTTATAAAATGACTAAGCGTTTATGAATTTTTAAGCAATGCCATTGGGGATTTGCACGAAGAGATGTAAGTGATTAAATCTGAAATATTATTCAGCTGTGTGTTATTTAGTAGGCACATATACATATATTTTGTGCGGCATCGAAGAATATAGCGCGAAATTGAAAGAAATGAGCCTTTGGAGGAATATAAGTTGGTGGTTTTAAAAGTGTTAGAAGGCGCAAAAACATCATGTGGGAATAAGATTTCCCTCTTGTGGAATATAATTCAAACTTCACTCAACTTAAACGGCAATAAGTCACAATTTTTGTCTGGTGGTTAGTCTGCTTAGTCTGAGTATGTTCGTCGTAATTGAAAAAAAAAAAACTTTTGTCTGGGACGAAGACTCGAACCTTAAATCATGAGCTGTGACTGGATTCAGCAGCCGATGTAGCTACTACCCATCTCATTAAGTCGCACGATCAGCTCTATCCTAATACTTACAGTTTTTCAGTTTTTTGTGAATACCAGTAGTCATTTTGGAAATATTTTGAAATAAAATGTCAGCTTATAAAATTCTACAAAACAAAAAAGTTTTTTTTTTCGTAGAAGCAATAGAGATTTGGAGAAAAACCTACGCAAACCATACAATACCAGTTTTATTGTTCAACTATCATAATCGGCGTCACTTTAATCTCAATTTAGATTATAAAGGGAAGATGTCCCTCCAAAAGAGGGACGTATGGTTACCCTAAGTAAACCTAATCTACGTTGAAAAGCTTTGAAAAAATAAATATTTTTTAGCTACCCCCAACTTCTAAATATCAACTAGAAAAAATATGACCTTGACTTCGAAAAAATTCCGACAAATTTGAGTTTTAGTCAAGGTCTTTGTTTTGCCCTCTTATTTGCATCCTTTAATGTTTTTGTAGAATTTTATAAGGCAAAATTTTTGCATTGACATTTTTTTGTTTAACTTACAGCATTGAGTGTCTATACAAAAGAATAAAAAGCCACTTCTATTTCTGCTACCTTTAGTGTTTTAATCAAATTATGAATATTTTTCTAGTACAGGGTTGCCACAATATAGAATTGAAGTGTCGTTAGTTTTTCATGAGTGAAAGAGGTACATACCTGTATTTTTTAGTTTATTAACTAAAACATCCTTAAACATTTTCGGCAAGAAGGATAATTTCTAACATTTTTTATGTCATTTTGTTCGTATTCAACGAGTAGTAACCAATTTTAATGTTTGCTATATTGTTAAAATAAAAAAAAAATACCAATACCCTACTTTTTCTTAATAAATTTACGAAATTTAAAAAATCATTATATTTTATAATTGCTAGTAGGTACATAATATGGGGTAAGTTAGATATAAATACCTAAAAAGTGAAAATAAAATCTCCATTAAGGGCTAAAACTCTCTTTATAGTGTAACTTGGGTAAATGTGAAAACTTTTTTTGAAGGAAGCTAAAGCCAACTAGAGATAGCTTTTACTAGCAGCTAAAGCTTAACAATTCTAGCTTAAGCTTTGTTTTATGTGAATAAAAAATCATAACGCTTAATAGCTTGATCTGGAAAATTCTAGCTTTAGCTTATTCGATATTTAAGATCTCGCGTTTTGTATTCACATGCTTTGACTTAGATAGCCACCAGCTAGCTAGAACTGTTTTTAAATATATAGACCGAAGTGAAAAGGAAGTTTTTTTTGCATTTTGTTTTGCCATAACTTTTTATCTGTTCTATTGGTTGCGGGTAAAAAATCCTTTTATCATATTGTCCGTCAGTCTTTGCATGGCTTCTTCAGGCAAAAAAAACTTTATGCGTATGTGTGTGTTGCTCGTCTTCTCCATTAAGAAATTGGGACCAGAAGAACACTCCGAAAACGCTACTCGGAACAGCCAATCGAAAGCTTTTGGAGTAGTTGGAGTGAAAAAGGAGTACTCCAAACGTTGTCGAATCGAAAACGACATAAGACTAAAATAATTTTTTTTTTAAACCGTAGAATGGCTATTTCCGTTATGTGATTTTTTTCCAACAACCTGAAAACAGCTTTAGGTTGCAACTAATTTGATCATTGCAAGTACAAAGTATAATCAAAATCGTTACAGCCGTTTTTGTTATAATTATTATATTGTATGGCAGCTACCCGTTTAAGATGAGATAAATCAAAAATTCGAAATTCATCTTTATGGAACTATGTACATAAAAACACTCCGTTACAAATTTGAAAAATTTGGATTTGTAAGAAATTTGAAGACGCACACACGCAGGGATGCACAGACCGACGAACGGTATGACAACACCCATTTTGTTTATTTTGATTACATTCAAATTTTTTGTACACGAAAAGTAGAACAAGTAAAAAATTACAGAGTAAAGTTTTTTTTTAAATTTCTTTGCTTGATTGTCATTCTATTTATACAAATTTTATCTGGGAAGGAGCAAAGAGTCTTTTGGAAAACAAACTAATTTTTTTTACGAAAGAGATCATCGCTGGATTAAGGTTATGTAAATAGAGCAGGAGCCATGTTCTGTAACTCTCGCATGGTTCAAAGCAGTCGAGAAACGATCAAAATTGAAACAAATCATATGAGTTTTGTTCCATTTTCCATCGTTTCTCGACTGATTTTATCGATGAGAGAGTTACAGAACATGGGTCGTAGACCCATGTGGACCGCGTTGTAGACGTAATTGCTGTAAATTGCTATGAAACTGAAATGAATTGAATCGGAAGATTATTTATTGCTGCCATACCTACGTTCTGTAACTCTCGCATCGATAAAATCAGTCGAGAAACGATGGAAAATTGAAACAAATCGTTTGAGTTTGGTTCCATTTGCAATTTTTTCTCGACCAATTTTAACCATGCGAGAGTTACAGAACGTATAGGCACTGGGTAGAAAACAAGTTCCACAATTTACTTCAACCGCACACGGGATGAACTACTCCAGCAGAAAAAATGTATACATGAAGCCCTTTTTCATTGTGTTAGTATTCCTGTCTTTCATCATCAGTTCTAAATGTACAAAGTTGTGTGTGTATTAGTGTTCTACCTCGTTCTTCCACTCAAAACATTGTGGAACTTTTATTCCGTTTCGTTAATCACACTTCACTTCCCTCTCCTAAAACTCATTGTTCTGTCGGCAGAATTCATCTCGTGTGCCCTGGCCCGTTGTTTCCATGACCCATGTTCTGTAACTCTCGCTTCGATAAAATCAGTCGAGAAACGATAAAAATTGATTTTTGTTTCATATTTCAACGTTCCTCGACCTATTTTATCGATACGAGAGTTACAGGACATGGGTCTATATTGCATAACATTGGTAATTTGATATTATACCAGTTATTCCAGTCACAATGGACGAAAGATTGCACCCGAAAACTTGGGAAAAGGCTGGAAAAAGGCTTCTCTAGAGGGGCGCCATTTGACTGAAGCCTTAATTAACACCATGCAATCTATAATTTCCTATTGTTGTACAGTCTGGTCATGTATAGAAAGACGGATTGTAAAATTATCATTTAGAATTTACAAATCGTATACATTATGTATTTTTTTGTAAATGTTGGCTGTCGTCTGAATGATTGATAAAAGAACTGGAAAACATTCAAAACAACAGAAACTACACAATTTTGTTTGTTAGCCAATACTTTTGCAATTAAAATCATTCAAGCTTAAACTGATCTTATACCTAATAGTGTAATACAACATTATGTGTTACTTTATCACTATACGACACGGCTATTAAATGCGACCATGGAATCCAACATCAGTCAGAGCAGCCTCAGAGCACTATAATATACATTTTGGTGTTGATGATGATAATGTAAATGACTTTTGTGATGTGATGCTGGCGATGGATAAGAAAGTCGTGGATACTTTCACAACAAGAAGGTAGATACAATGTCCTTTTGCATATTTTATGCTCTGCCTGATGAGAATTCCATTGTTTTCTTTTATTATTCTGCTGGAAAAGTTCATTTCAAGAATGTAAATAGAACCATTGTCCAAGTTGCACACCTTTTTTTCTTTTCACCAGGAAAGGAACAGCATATAGGTAACCAGTATACACGTATTTCACATTAGAATGCAACCGGTCTTCCTCTCCGAAAAGCCCCCTCCTTTTTTTCCTCTTCCCGTTGCAGTTGTCCAGCAAAAACCAATGCAATTGTTGGTCATTGTTCTATAGGGATCACCATATCCAAACAGTCGTTCATTCATTCGTGGTGATGGTAATGGCTGTATGAGGTGGTGGTGCAAACTGCCACTACCACTGCCACAACCACTGCCACTGCCACAGTGCCACTGATGCAACTGTTCGCTGTTCCAATTTCATGCGAGCATAACTCAATGGGACGTTTTCCATTTTTAGATACAATTGTTGTTTCTTTTTTCTGTGTGGCTGTGGATATACCTATATCTTGCGGGTGTAGCACAAACAATATATACACCAACACTATGTTAGGTGTGTGACGTGTGAGTCTAGTGTAGCATACAATTTGTTTTGGATTTGGTTGAATGCAGTGTCTGGTGTTTTTCTAAGGACAAAAAATATTTCATTCCATATGCAGTGTCATTATTTGTTTGCATGACCCTCGGGGGGGTTGGAAAAATAATTTGCAAAATGGACAGTTTTCCCCCAAGCATTGCCAAAACTTGCATAAATCTCTGTATTTTGTTTTTGATGTTGTTATGTTTGCTTGTTTTTTTGTATGTTGATATGATTTTTTTTTTTTTTACTAACAATTTGTTTTCATATTTCAAATGGCGAATAGTTATTATGTTTCCTGTCTGTACCTATAGCCTTCACAGGTGAAATAGCCTTACGTGTGGTTGGATATTAAATTGAGTATTTTAGGTTATTACTTTTGTATGAGTTGAAATGGATGCTGTTGTTGAAGGACATTACGTCATCACTATTACAGTCGGTGATGAATTTTTAAATTTCTGTTTATGTCATCAGAATATTGAGAATGTATAGATAAACGTTAGCCAGACATAATTAAGAAATACAAAATAAAATAAATGAATAACGTTAACGTCGACTGTCTTATATATATGTGAATCAGAAGAAGGATTTTATACTTGTTAATGTCACAATTTCAAATAAACAGAACAGAAGGGTGTTTTTTTAGACGTGTGGTTTTCAATCTGGCAATACTTTTTTCGGAGTTGGTCTTTTTGACAGCTGTCACTTGATTTATGCTCAGTTTGGGTTGCCACTTCATAATTAATAGACTTACTCCTGAACAACGTTTGCAAATCGTGCAAATTTATTACCAAAGCAATGGTTCGGTTCGCGCGACGCATCGCGTGCTGCGTGCAATATTCGGTCGACATAATCGCCCAGCAGAGTCTGTAATTCGAGCAACCATGGATCGGTTTCGCACCACGTGTACTCTAATGGATAATGCGTATCCTCGGAGACACCGTACAGTGCGCACCGAAGACGCTATTGCTGCTGTGGAGCAGAGTATCGAAGAAGACCCGCCATAATTAATGACTTTTTCGTGCCTGAATTGCAGGATGTTGATGTGGACGACCTTTGGTTCCAAAAAAACGGCGCTACATGCCATACATCCACCGAAACAATCAATTTATTGAATCGAACTTTTGGTGAGCGCATTATCTCGCTCGCGTCGTGGGCCGCTGGATTTTTTTTTGTTGTGGGGTTAGGGGAGAGTACGATAACTTTGGCGCCAAAAATTGATAATGGTTTCTTGTAGAAGGGTCAAAAATAATCATTTTTTACTGTAGGTGGGGGGGTCTACCTCACCCCGTTTAGGAGGTAGGGGCAATTTTAGAAAAACTTACTTAAAATTAAAAAATAATTATTAAAAAACAACGACAACACTTACAGTAATTAAATATACCGTTTTTGAAAGCTAGGAATCTAATCTTTAATCCTGCATTTAAATAAAATTATTTAAGCCGATAGTTTTTTAAAAAATTCGCAGGCAAAATTTTGATAAATTTTTTTTTTTTGAAATGATGCGCTAAATTAGCTAATAAAAGTTAATGAAAATATTAATTCTGAATCGAACACAAAAACCCGAAACGATTTATGTCTTCCAGTTTTTGAGAAAATTGAAAATTACTAAAACTACTTTCTTATGAGATTTTTGTTTTTTGGTATTTACGTTCATTAGGTTCATCTTTGTAAGTTAAGTACAGCAATTCATTTAGCGTTACCGAGAATGCACCACGAGGAGGTAGAATTGCATTGCATTCCGCATCCCAGTCGGTCAGTTATTGAGTAAGTCAGGAGTTAGTTAAAAATAGTAAAGTCAATGTTCATTTATTAAAGAGGTATGTAAGTCTCGTCAATGAAGTCACCGTCCGTACTGGTGTTACTGTCGAGTTCATTGAGTTCGGCGTTGATGGTGAAAAGCCGAGGTTGTGTTGGCGGTAAAACACCCTCTAAGTGCTCACTGTGAACAGTGGGAGGGTCGAAGTCCTTTAGTTGCAAACCCATACTTTCTTCACCATCGATAAAACCTGGGTACACTTTTTTTACGTCTAGTAAAAATTCCATGTTTTGGGAGCCCAAGTCGTCTTTATATTTTTGTTCAAGGCAGTATTTTCTATAAAATAAAAGCCATATATTGGTGAAGGTGGTGCGTTGTTTTCCGGCAAAAAAAAAGTTTTTTTTGAAGCTTGTTTTCTTCGCCGCCAATGTTAACACCAACGTGAGACGCTATTATTTCGGCTATTTCACAACAACAGTTAAAGTTATCTACTATAGTAGATTTACTAAGATCACTTTAGGTGCATCAAGCTAGCAGGACACCTTTGCCAAAAATACATATAAACGGTCCGAAAGTGGATATTTGTTGAAAATGAATTAATCGCTAATTAGTTATGCAAAAAAAAAAATTATCGCACTTTCGGATTCCGAAAAATTGGGTGTCCTGCTAAGTTGTCTTCAAGTTAGCAGGACACCCAATTTCTCGAAATCCAACAGAGCGATTAATTTTTTTTTGCGTAACTAATCAGCAACTAAATAGCAGCTAATTACTACATACTCTTTATTGAAAAGTGTCCTGCTAACTTGATGCACCTGCTCACTTTTACTGTCGTGATGGTGCTTTTTTGAACATTACAATTGCATTATATAGGTATGTAAGACACAAACATACATTATAATGTGAATTTTTTATAATGCAATACATTTTCATGTCTGAAAATCTTAAATGTGCAACTTTGGGCCACGTATATGTATATTTAGAAATCAGCTGTTGACTTGGATATATGTATATAAGACAAATTGAAAGTTTAAAGTTTAAATGCAAAAGAAACTTTGCATACACCCAACCTCGCACTTACCCCAAATTCTATAGTGTTCCAAGCAGCATGCCCCCCCCTTACATATCTCACTATTTATACGCCGTAGTGCTGGGTGCTAGCATTGTATATATGTAATCAACAAAAAAAACTAAAATCTCTTACAAAAGTAGTTTTAGTAACTATCAATTTTCTCAAAAACTAGAAGACATAAATCAATTCGGTTTTTTGTGGACGATTCAAAATTGATATTTGCATTGACCACAAAATGCTAATTCAGCGCATCGTTTCACAATTTTGAGAAAAGAAAAGAAAAGAAAAGAAAAGAAAAGAAAAGAAAAGAAAAGAAAAGAAAAGAAAAGAAAAGAAAAGAAAAGAAAAGAAAAGAAAAGAAAAGAAAAGAAAAGAAAAGAAAGACTAACTAAGCTTTTTTTTCCATTTTTTTTATCAAAATTTTGAGTTTGCATGCGATTTTTTAAAAACTATCAGCTAAAATAATTTAATTTAAATGCAGGATTAAAGTTTAGATTCCTAGCTTTTAAAAACGGTATATTAATTTACTGTAACTGTAACTGTTGCCGTTGTTTTTTAATAATTATTTTTTCATTTTAAGTCATTTTTTTCTAAAATTGCCCTTACCTCCTAAACGGGGCGAGATGGACCCTCCCCCTCTCATAGTAAAAAGTGCTTGTTTTCGACCCCTCTAAAAAAAAACCGTAATCAATTTTTGGCACCAAAGTTATCGTACTCGTGCCTGGGGTTATGTGAAGTCTACGCAGATAAGCCCGAGACGATTAACACCTTGGAAGAGAATATTCGGCGCGTTATTGCTGACATACGGCCCGAATTGCTGCAAAAAGTGGGCGAAAATTGGGCCTCTCGGCTAGAATTTATTCGAGCCAGCTGAGGCGGCCACTTGCCCGAAATCGTTCTTAAAACATAATGGCAAACCCTTATCTTTATAATGAAAGCCAAATTCTTGGCCATAACATTAAATTATATGCGTTTTATTTCTTCTTAAAAACTACACGTCTTAAAAAAAACACCCTTTAGTTATCTATGCACAAATCAATAAATAAATCAGTGGAGCCCATAAAGTGAATATGTTTTTGCAAAACCTCAGCATAATATTTCAATTATAGCACCAACCTACCTGTATATTATGTTAGCACAAACTTAAAAATTATAGTAAAGGATATTGCAGACGAGAAATTCAATCAACATTTTTGAAGCTGTTTTCGAGAAAATCAAGTTCCTCCATCCGTTTAGACTTTAACTACTATAGTTTTTCAGATAGACGCACTAACATATTATAACGAAAACCACTTACAAAATCGTGGTTGAAAAACAAAGTGAAAAAGCTTCTCTTGCATTGCTATGTATATGTAGAAACATGCATATGAATAATTCTGAATTTCTGTTTCTATTATATTCACAAAAAATCTCTTCAAGCCACTTAAGTGGTTTTCTATTTGGCTTTTGCAAAGTTTTTTTTACAATTTTTAAATATTTTTCCTACAAGATTGAGCGGAAATTACTCCAGTAAAAAAAGAGCAGAACAAATCAGCAGTCGTTTCGCGCAACCGACGACGACGAGTGACGTTAAGAAGGATGACTCCGACTCCGACTCCGACAACTACGACAACGACAACGACGACGATGTGAAATTCAAGTGAATACAAATATTTTCTAATTACAAATCCTGTCATCCCAATCAGAATGTTACCCTTAGGGCAAAAAAAAACAAAAAAATAAATATAAAAAAAAAATCTGTCAGCAGATGACACTCCTTCCTTCTCATTTCATGCATCCTTCCGGACTGTCAATCAACTTCGCAATTACCCCAATCACAATTTCATTTTCACTGTCAGTTAAATAAGGTTTTATTCTCTGTCTGTGTATACCGTTAATACGCTATTACATCGAAATGCAATTCATATGACTTATAATATATACCTACGCCATCATTCGATTGGGTACTTAAATTTTCTTCGATTAGTAATCCAATTTCATTTTCTTTTATCGATCTATTTAAAGGGAGAAAGAAAGAATGACAAACAAAAAAAAACACTAATAAATGAAGGAAGTAAAATTGAATAGTGAATGCACAGAGAAGTTTTGATCCTGCAATCTCCTATGCACAGAGGATTAATCTGATTGGGATAGGAATATTGCGTAAAGTTTTTGCCAAGTTTTTAAGTTAAATGAGCGAAAGTGCTGAGTGGACAGGGATATAAAGTTTTATTCGCACATTTAAGTTGCATTCAAAGGACTTTGCTGATTAAATCTTTGTAAAATAAGTTTTTTTTTTCTGTTTGAAGAAAAAAAAAGTGAACCTAATTGTATTTATCGTTTTTTTTGTCGGTGTTGACCTGTTAGATATGTATAGACAGATAGCTATACTTACTTTATAATGTAGCCATCTTGATTTTGCGAAATCTCTGAACAGCTTTAGCTGAAATTTTTAGACTAGGTACCTTTGGTATTGTCACGAGAGTGGTTTCAGGTAGTTTGGTCAAAATCGGCTCCGCAGTTTGCCAAAAAGGAGCAGCAACACATGCAGGGTACCCGTTATTCATGTTTATAAAAATAAGTTTACATTTATTTATTTCTATATTATCAAATTTGTATACAGCCTAGCTACCAGAGACTATCAGTTAGATACCTACCTATAAAAACAAGTAAAATAACTATAGGTAAAAAATTGCCTTTGAAAAAAATAAAATAATAATATTTACATTTGACTCTTTATTCGGAATTAGATTAATGGGAAAATTTCTTTATCAATAATTTTATTATGCAAATATCAATTTTCTGAATTTCGGTACGTGATGTCAATTGTACTCTTTTGGAAGTAATAATGTAAATAGTAATACAATTAAATTATTTTCCCCACAAACGAAAAGTTATTGCTATCTTTTTTAGGGGATATTTAGTGACTGTAAAGAAACGCTGACTATAGAAAGAACTTTTGTCATCTGGAAGCTGAAACTAAGCGCAAAGTCGATGGCTTAATATAGAAAGGTATATCAAATAATACAAAACGGTAGCGGTACGATTGACATCAAACTAAAATCTCTGTATATAAATCAAATCTTTCATTTGAAAAAGTTCATCTTTTTACTTGCGATATATGTAGGTACTATATGGGAAGTTATGGATTCGTACAAAAAATCGAACTCGAGATTTTGATCAAACTTTACATTACGATGATAGAGAAGTCAAAAAAAGTGGGTCTCGCAAAAACGTCCGTCTGTCTGTCTGTCTGTCTGTCTGTCGGTTCGACTACAGCTTAAACGGATGGGTCGATTTTCTTTAAACTTGGTACCTAGCGTTTTTTGGACATTCCCCCCACCCGTTTTTTTCTCTTTTTTTTAGTACCAAAATTAACATCAGCTGTCATACAAAATTTCTTGGCCAAAAAGGAAAAACTTATTTTTCTCAAATCCAGCGCTACCGAATTTGTTTTTAAGAACTCCATAAATTTAAATAATTATAAGTTGCTGTTTAATAAAAAAAATGGTTCCGAAAAATGGTTATTAATGGTACCTCCCAAAGAACCATTTTTTTGATTTTCGCTTTTCTCGAAAACGGTTAAACAGATTCTGATCAATTTTTTTATGAAGAAGTATTGACACATTCTAAATAATATTGTGTACCAAAATTTTCAAAAAAAAATATTTTTTAGATTATTAAAAAAAGTTTTAATATTTTTTTTTGAAAACTCAATATTTCAAAAACGACTTGGTCGATTTTCATTAAACTTGGTAAATAACAGTTTTTTAACTTTATCTAGAAGATTTTTGACAAAAATTATTCTAATACTCAAAAATAACGGTGCCTCCCATACAAATGTTAAAAAACCGTTATGAAAAATATTTTGTTTCTCAAAAACGACTCCTACGATTTTCATAAAAGTTTTTTTGTGTGTTAAAATTAGTACGATCTACCATTTAAAATCTTTAAAGTTTATATTTTACGTTTATTAACAGTACCTCTCATAGAACGGTTTCTTTGATTTTCGACTATCTCAACATCTGATCAACCGAATAAAATTAGATTTTGTATACAGAAGCTCGTAACAAATATAAATAAAAGTGCGTACCAAAATTTTCTAAAAAATGATATTTAGATTTAAAAAAAAAATTCAAAATAATTTTTAAAAATTCTATATTTCGAAAACGGCTAGCGTATTTTTTAGTGAAGTTCAACTTTTAACTCAAAATTAATAAATACTTAGAATTGGCATACCAATTTTTTTTTCTCAAAAATGTTAACGAAATTTTGTATACATATATAAAATTATTTATTTTTAAAACCGCTCCTACGATTTTTAAAATTTATTTCTCATAAATAAAGATTTATATAAGAAATCAGATTGTGTACATCGCGTTGGGTTAAATCGGATTCAAAGTATTTTAATCAATTTCCTTCTAATTTTGTTGATTTAAAACAATTTACCAGTTTAAATAGTATAATTTCCTTTTATGCATATTGCATATGTGCAACACTAGCCTATATTGTTAATTTTTGTATACTCACATAATACCACCTGAAACTAAACTAAGATTTGGCAAATGGAAAACATATATACTCCTATAGCTTATTTATTTCAGACTATAGAAACACAATGTGATCGCGTATAAGAGCAAGTTCATGCGACCCAGTCGTGCATATTTTTTTCTTTGTTGCAATAAAAAAAATAGATAAATAACAAAATTAAAATTTAATTTAAATTGTAAAGCCTAGAACGCAGATCAAAAACTAAATTTTATGTCTGTAATGTTAATCTCTACAAACATTTGCTAAAAGGCACGCTAAATTTTGAAGTTGGAGAGATAAATGGAACTGTCAAGTATCTGTCAAATAAAAATGATTCTTTTAGAAATATTGGAATATTTGCGGTTTTATTATTTTTCATTGTGCTTCTGTTCATTCTTGAAGTCCTCAACAGCAACACCTTCAACAGGAAACACAGTGCGGTATCAATGAAACAAATGCAGGTCACTAGTTCACTTGTATCTTGCGATTGGATAAATCACAAATGGCCGAGAACGGATTCCGCGATGAGGTGATGGAGAATGTTAGTGTTATATATCTAAAAACTTGTTTTATCCATGTCTCGGGCTACGTAGCGCCAATTTGAATTAACTTCTTCCAGATTGCTGTGCGCTTTGTAGCCAAGATCCCATATTGCAGTGCATTCCTGCACCAGCCTAGTCAACTTTTTCTTCTCTTCCTAAGAGAATATTTGTTTTCTGGCCCTTTTTCTATTTTTGGGATCCACTTCACCTTCAATTGCAAAAAAATAGAAACACTTAAATAATTTCAATTCGCGGCTATATCACGAAGCTTCCCAAATGCCAAAATTTATCTGTGAAACAATGTGTTGAGCATTATTTCCCGTGCTAAATTAATTGGAGACTTTTTGATAAAGTACTATAGATGACAGTTTGAATTTAGCGCGTGAACTGCGTACTGTTCAGCTAAAAATCCTCGCTAAGATTTATATTTGGAGGAAATTTGTATGGAAGATAAATTTTAGCGTGATCTGCGTACTAAGCTTTATAATTTAAAGTCCAGGAAATTTTGTCGACATAATTTTGGAAAACTTCCTTAATTTGTAAAAGTATCAACATAAAAAAAAAAATTTTAAAAATGCTGGGTAACTTGTTAAATTTCATACGGCCGGTGGCAAATAAGCCGAATTCATAGCAGATCCCATTAAGTACGTAGTTTAAGCCTACTTATGGGGTGCGGTGAAAAATTAGCCAACTGGAGGTGCTTTTGCAAAGCTGAGAAAAATGTATTTTTATCATAGCTTCGTAGCATTTAATTAACAAATAAAGGGATTTCCAATAGTGACTTCCAAACTTTTACAGTTGATAGCGGCCATATTATCGAAGCTGCATTTGTCAAATTGTCTGTCATTTATTAAGTCTGTTTTGCCAAACCACCATGGATGGATATAGCGTTCAACAACACGTGCAAATGATAAAATTGTTTTATCATAATGGGTGTTCTGTTCAGGCAACGTTCCGCGTACTTCACCCATTTACGGTCATCTTCAGCTATAAGGCCCATTACTGGACAAATGGGTATTCCTACGATATCAAGCCACATGAGATCCAAGAGCGTCCAATGTATCCCGAAAAAGTCAATGTTGGTAGAGATTTTGGGCTATAGCGGCGTCATCGGTCATTATTTCTTTGAGAACGACGTCACATTGGCATGGTCGTCTCACGGGGAGGTGATGTGAACTGGACTCCGAGATCATGCGGTTTCACCCCGTAAGGCTTTTTCTAAAGCCTTAAACCACAGCGGCCCTCAAAGCCAACATAACACATGCCATCGGTCCAATTCAGCTTGATTTATGCGCCAGAGTCATGGAAAATTGGACTTTTCGGATGGGCACCACCCAGAGAAGCCACGGCGGACCTTTAAAAGATGTTATATTCCATACATAATGGCATTGTTAGGCCTTTCAAACGAATAAAACATTTTGATGATATCTCACCACACACACTTTGTTTTATTAAAATATAAAGATAGGAGGCGCGCTTAATGAAAGACCCTGTAGAAAGATTACCCTTCGTAGCACAAATTTTGGATATACGCCAAATAAGCACAGGACCGAAAAAATAGTAGTCTATATGGAGCAAACGTGACTTCTGATGTAACTTGCCTAATAATGAAGATAGGACAACGGGCATAGCAGCAATCGATAAAAAAATCCGATTTAGAATAACTGCATCATTAACTAAATTTCCCGAAGAAATGGTCTATATGGGGCACAATTTTGAAGAAAAAAAAAACGTCATACAAAAAATCTATATTATTAGCCTACCTACTTTTGACTTCTAAAATTTCATCGTTAAAGTTGTAATTACACATTATTATACCATTAGCACAAATCTTCAATATCTGGGTGAATTAAAATTGTTAATTTCGTGC
This sequence comes from Leucozona laternaria, assembly GCA_932273885.2. NCBI lineage: Eukaryota > Metazoa > Arthropoda > Insecta > Diptera > Syrphidae > Leucozona > Leucozona laternaria. The sequence goes on from OW026368.1 coordinate 94,703,539, forward strand.
GATCCGGTCACGCAAAATAAAAGTACAAATGCTGAGTCCACTTTGCCCCAGTCCCTCCTATACACGACCAGAATCAGCTTATTAGTTGAATGCTCTGTTAAATTATGTTGGAAATAATTTTTGACGTTTGCTACCACATGATTACATCCCCTACTTTCACAACTAGGTAGGGATTTTTATACCTTGAAAATGGAGGAGAGCTTATAATACCTTTATTTAGTATTGTTGACACCCGTATTCTCCATTCTCGCATTCATCAAACATATAGCTACACCAAAAGACACTTAAAAAAATGTATGAGCCCATTAAGAATGTCCACGTTAAAAATATAAAATGTTTGTCTCTTTATCGCAAGAGAGATAATAAAGCTTGTTTTGTTGTTTTTATGCTACCTTACGTCGCAAACTCTAAAGGTACCTACTCTCCACTCCCCTTTACTTTTTCCCTTTAGTGCAACATTTAATTACTTCATTTACACAATTTACGCGGATGTAGATATAGGTCAACTGTTAGCCATTTATCAGCTTGACTTAATGAGTAAAACAAGAACATCAACAAATGAAAAAAAAAAAAAAAATAAAATGTGCTATTCTATCCTGATCCCTGTTACATAAAATAAATACACTCATACAAATACGAGTAGGTACAACACATTATATCCTTATGTGAATATAAAGTCATGTATACATTGTAGATACATTTCTATCTATCACCGACGTCATGAAACTTAATGCCCATTAGCATTGTTCTGTTAGTCCTTTCTGCGCAATCTGAATAACGGATTTGTGGTATTTTACATGACTCTGTAATGAAGCACGAGATGAAAACGGGTCAGTGATGGTGTATGTTGACGGAAGTAGGTATTCATTAAAAAAAAAAAAAACAAAATGTCACAAAAATAAAATGGAAAACAGAAACAAATAAAACACAAAACCCAACTTTGTATATACTCAGGTATCAACAACGAACAACGGGTGTTGGCGTTGACAGCCTAAGCCAATCCGGGATGGGCCAGGCGTGCGTAATGGGACACACAAACGTCAAATACCTACTCGTCTAACACTTTTTTGCACTTTGTACACTTACGAGTAGGTATTCTTAAACAGTTCTGCTGAATACAATCTGCATACATAATAGTCCTTAAATATACGAATGCGGATGTAAAAGTGACGAAAGATAGTCAGAAATCAGGATAATGGCATGCATTGTTGGCTTTAAATTCTTTTAATCTCGTCGTAATGTGAGGCAAGCTTAAAGGTGATGTTTTGTTCATTGATGAAAACTACTGCATCCGGATTAGGAATGCAGTGTTTGTGCCGTTCGTGCGTTCATATTTCACGTTTTACGTCTACCTATACTTGATTTATGTATCGAAATAAATTAGGGTTGGATTTGGAGGAGTTATAACGAATATTATTTATGAAAAACCTACAATTAAGAAATATTGGAGCAACACAACATTGATAATGTTCTTATCAACACAGGAATATTTAACAAACTTGAAAGGTTATGGCAAATGTATACCTATACGTTTACAATTATGTACACTATACAATATACCTATAATACCTATTTCTTATTGCAAAACCTTGAACTGTTAATGACTTTCAGATGAATGTGAACTTAGCGAAACAACATTCACCGATCGAAAAGTGGTTAGGTGGCGATTACTTGCCGTTAATTAGGTGGATAACTTCGAATTTGTCGTTCTATGTTTTTGTGCTATGTTCTATGTTTGTTTGTGCTATGTTCTATGTTTTTGTGCATCCTCTCAAAAATGGGTCAACACTTCTTAAATTGAATGGTTTTCTACTCTACTTAATAATTTGCCGTTCCTTAGTTTTTATGTATTTGTGACGATTTAAATTTTTCCGTGCTATGTTTTTTCTGCTTGTTTGTCAAATTCATATGATGTTATCGAAACACCTATACTTGAAAATGAATTTAAACTCCTTGTATTAAATTGTTTATTGAATAATAATTTGCTATTAATTAAGCACAATAAAGTCGGAAAACTCTATAGTATAAGCCAATAAGAATAAGACTATAATAATACAAATAAACCCAAAAACATCGCAAATTGGATCAACTAATTGACGACAATTGAACGGAAAATTATTAAGCAATTAAATGTTCAATATAAGAAGTTTTTTGAGGAGGTTCTTCGCCAACTTGATATCATCAACTGAAAAACGTCGAAAACATTGCACGACAAAATTGAAATTGTCATAACTAATCGACAACTTATGACCGTAAAATTATTGAGCAGTAAAACATTCAGTATAACAACTTTTTTCCAATTTTTTCGCTATCTTCGTATGAATTTATAGTAAAAAAAAAACATAGAAAACATCGCACGACAAAATTAAAATTGTTACAACTATAATTCACGACTAATGAACGGCAAATTATTAAGTAATAAAACATTCAATATAAGAAGCTTTTAACACTTTTTTGGGAGGTGCTTCCGCTTCGGTAATTTTATATGAATTTAGCAAATTAACAGAAAAAAACATAGAAAGCAATCGTAAATATCGTGTATTTTACATCAATGTTTAGTATACAAGAAACACGGTTCATATGTAATATAAAAATATTAATTTAAAGATTAAAAATGTACTACCTAATCTTGTAATCTAATTCACTTTTGTCAATTCTTGTTTTTATCCATAAATGTGTTGCCACCTTAAATGACAGCTTCCAACATTCCAATGGAATAATAGAAAACTGTTTGGAAAGCCATCTCAATAATCTCTCGTTATTATAATATTTGGTGAGTTATTGTTTCATTTGTTTATGTTTATGAAATTTAGTTTTTACATAACCGGGTTTGTATATATGTAAGAAGAACTCGGATTATAAGAAATAATTTCTTTTTAATTTTCAGAGATTCTTATATCGGTGTTGTACTGTATAATCAAGCTATATTATTGTGAGTTCAGCAATGCAAAGGCTTGGGTTCTTCACCGATGAGAAAACTTGACACAACCGAGGCGCTAAGATCGAAACATTGAAACTAAATTTTAAACAGCCTGATGTGAAGCTGTTAAAATGATACTAGTTAACAATTTACTTACTTTAAATTTCTTTACTAAAACATGCTTAGTTTTAAACAATTTTTAACTAGTATCATACTAAGCCTGTTTTCTTTATAAACTCAAGCTGAACACATCTTAAATAGTGACAGTTTGTGCAAAAAAGTGAGCAAATATACTTTTTTCACATTTTGTATTGTCAAAATGACATATTGAGTTAGTATGGATACTAAAAAGATAAAATTGCTATTTGCCGATTTTAACTTTAGTAAAATGTTAAAAAGATAGTGGGTACGATGCTAACTCATTCAAAATTTGGAAAATCGTATATTTAATTTACTAAAAATGCTTTAACATGATACTAAATCGTCTAAAATGTTTCGCCAATATTTTTAACTTATCTCACTGTTATTGTGTTGTATTTTTTTACGTCTTATTGTTTTCTTATAAGAAAGACATTTATAAACGGGTTGGGTGTAGCCCATCCCAGAACCACTGGTCCCAAGACAACTCATCCCTGACGACTCATCCCAATAGACAACTGGTACCGGGACAACTCATCCCCATGAAAGTATAAGGTATGTATGGGGGGGCATGCTGCCCCCCTGCAACCCCCTGCTTGGCACACTATAGGATTTGGAGTAGGTGCGAGGTTGGTGTATGCAAAGTACTAAATCACCAGCAACAAAGCGCTGTTTTTCTTTGTTTCGCACAAAACATCCAAGAGATGAGTTCTTATTTCTGGGATGAGTTGTCCAGGGATGAGTTGTCCCGGGATGAGGTTTACTGGTACCAGTTGGGTCTTGGGATGAATGGTCGGGGATGGGCTGTCTTGGGACCAGTTGTCTTGGGATGGGTTGGGTTGACACCTCAAAAACACCAAAAATACTAGACTGAATTAAATAGGTTACAACCTCTTAATGTACTATAATGAAGAAGACAACAAAAATGCTTGTATTTCTTTGCCGTCAATTTGTAAGAATATAATGAAACAGTCTTCCTTAAACTCATAACAATCCATCACATTCCAGGAATGGAGTGATGCTTTTGCTTCACTGTTTTTGCCCCAATTCATCAGATAAAATCACCTGCACTGCCGCATTTTTCACACATGACGAGAAAGAAACTGCTAATGTGTGGCATAATGTTTTCAACAAAACTCTATCATTCGGTTGATGAGCTAGCAACTCTTATAGTCCGGAAGTTAGTGCTGCAGATATAAAATTAATTTTACCTCGATATAACATTTTAGAATTTTTTGTCAGCACATCTAATTTACAACAAAAAAGCCACAGTTAATGCCGTGTTTACATCTTCTAATTTCCTTTTCTAATGCCTGAGCTCAAAGTGACAACTTAGCACTAACTAGGTACCCAGTTTTTGTTTAAAAACTTCGCCAAAAAAGTCTAGATAGTGGTAACTTAACACACGTTAAAAAGGGCTTACCTACTTTTATGTACCCGGCACCCGGAAATTAATGAAAATCGCTTTGTTATATACCTACTCGCTATTTGAAATGTCTGCATTTACAAACCAAGAGTACGACGCAAACGTTTATGGAACACCCAATAGTTTTCTATTGACTTATATTATAAAAATTGTGCCAAAAATGCAACCCTACTTCCTAGAATATAAGGCTAGAGCATTTTTTAGCTTTGTATTGTTTATTACTGCCATTAATTTCTGATGAACAGAGTAGGTTGTCTTCTCTCTCCAACACCAATAACTCATGTCAACTTGAACAAATTACCTCTTCGTGTTAATTGCTTTTTCCCGCTTAAGAGTTATTTTAATTTTCATCCCCCAAAAAGGCAAAAACAGGAACAAAAAAAATATATAAACCAAGTGCAGTTTGCCGATGCAAATAAAAGGTGAAGTGAGAGGTGAGAATCAGTTTAAAAAACCATCTTCTTAGGAGGAATAAAAAGGGTGAAATTAATTCCTCAGCCAAGATATTATGCAAAATGCCAGCTGTGTATAAGGATTCAAAATTGCACTGCACTTCACACGTTCATTCTCGCATCACATAAAACACTGAAGTTAAGCGGTAAATTTACTTCACCCAGAAACTTATGGGTATATGACGTCGAGTAGAGTATAAAGTGAGGGTGCAGTGCATATGAAAAACCCCTGAAAATGAAAACCTATGGAATGCCCTGACAACGGGGCAAAACGAGCGAGATGAGGGCGATGGTCTTTTTGGAAATGAAGCCCTAAGTAAGTGATATATAAATTTTTAAGTGACAGTCATGAGTTTCTATTAAGTCATTCAGAGTTGATGATTGTGATGCGAAACACTTGCTGTACATCAGTACCTACACACACATCGTTGTGTAGTTGTGCTGCTCCGTCGTCATCCTGATGTCCTGGCGAGTGGCGATGATGGCGGCGACAACTGGAATGAAAGCAGTTATTTATGGGGAATATATGGCTTGGAATGAATGGCTTCCGGTTTTAAGGTTTAGAATAGTCCAGGGGCGTTGTGCTCTGGCTGGGTTGGGTGATGATGTGGGTGGTAGTTTAGGAAGATTATTATTGTTTATAATTTATTTTATTTTATTGTTTTTTTTTTTTGTGTGTGTCATTCCGATGGAGGGAAATAACTTAATCATTTTCGTTACGGAAAAAAACGTTTTTTACTGGAAAAGTGGAAATATGGATGTTGTAATAAAAGAGTTTTATGATTTAAATGGAAACAATGAATCTCCTGAAACAATTTGAGCTCATTTCTTTATAGGTACATGATATAAGCTCTCTTAAGTAGGTATCATTTTGTTCTAGATTGATATAAATTAATTTTGGACATAGCTATATCCACCTTTCTTGAAGAAGGTGATATTTAAATAACAAAAGTTCACTGAAAATTTTAAAAAGTCAACTGCGGTGCCGGAAATGAGGAAAGTAGGTATAAGTTCAGTAAGGCAAAGCCCAATCGAAGCAGGACTATTCAGTGCCGAACTTTTACCGTTGGACACTTCACCGCCAGATTTTCACCACAAGCCTTTTAGTGCTTAGATTAGTTCGCTGTCGTTCTTTCAACACTAGACTCTTTTACACTTAATATAGACAGGTAAGGTAGATAGTTCCAGGTAGTAATACCCGTATTTCTTTGACAACTTTTGCATGGTGCAACATTTTAGAAACATTTTATTCATTTGCAAAGTAAAGTGAAACCTTGCTTAACAAGCGAGTTCTGTGTATTTCAATTTCAAATTGACAATAAAACATGAAAAAATTGGCTCTAGACGGACTGCCGTAGGAAGTAAAAGAGTACCTATATTTTAAAAGAACTTTGGCTACGAAAGAATTTCAGATTTTGCTACGGTTTGTGATGAAAAACAGTTGCGCACCTTCTAATAAATGTCACCGAGTCTATGATAATCTAGAATTCCGCCGTTAATTGGTGGTCTTTAACAGTTTTTCTAGTATATTTCTTAATTGAGGCAATGAGAACCATTAATTAATAGATATTATGGTTTCAAAATAAGCAGATTTTTGGTATAATAAACATAAGTTTTTGTCTTTTTTAAAAACAAGGACGAAAATAATTTAGGCCACTCTGTTTCTCATGGCCTCAATTATCGTAGAGCTTAGAGATTTATCGAAACAAAGTCTGCACCAAAAATTATATTTTTACTTCTTCCTCTATGGGGCAAGTTACCTGTAGGTTTCCTGAAAAATAAATCGAGAGTATAATCGAAACTAACACCGAAACTAAATCCGAAAAAGTGGATTTCACCATACCGTCCGTCAGGCTGTGCGTTAGTGCCTATATGCATCAGAAAGTTTGGTGCGTCTCTGCGTCTATGCAACCGTGAACTAGAACCTAAGTCTATGAACTGTTTTGGTGCAAATTTGGTGCCGAGTATTTTTATGTGATTCCCCAGAAGGGAAACTAACATTTTTGATTTTAAGCTCATCTATAACGATTCGGTTAGCTAGCAAATTTTCTCGAAAACGGCTTTAACGATGTTGAATTAACTTCGTACTTGTAATAACTTAAGTGATTGTAGGAAAACTGCGTTTCATATATAAATATAAAGGATGTTTTTTTTAGTCGTGTGGTTTTCAAGAAGAAATAAAAACGCATATAATTTAATGTTATGGCCAAGAATTTAGCTTTATTATAAATATAACGGTTTGCCATTATGTTTTAAAAATGATTTCGAGCAAGTGGCCGCCGCGGCTGGCCCGAATAAATTCTATCCGAGAGGCCCAATTTTCGACAGCTCTAATTGTTGAGCGCGATGGCGGATGGACTCATTCGGGTCTTTTTCGATTCTCTGCTCAACAGCAGCAATAGCGTCTTCGGTGCGCATTGTACGGCATCTCTGAGAATGCGCAAGAGTAAACGTGGTACGAAACCGATCCATGGTTGCTAGAATTTATACGATTTTGCGATTATTTCAACCGAATATTAGACGCAGCGCGCGATGCGTCGCTCGAACCGAACCGAAATTATTTTGGTAATAAATTTGAACGATTTGCAAACGTTGTTCAGGAGTAAGTCTATTAGTTATGAAGAGGCAAACCAAACTAAGCATAAATCAAGTGACAGCTGTCAAAAAGACCAACTCCGAAAAAAGTATTGCCAAATTGAAAACCACACGTCTAAAAAAAAACACCCTTTACATAGCCAGGTAACGGAAATAGGCATTCCAGTTTTTTTTTAGAAAATGGTTTTATTTTGCAGGCGCGTATATCTTCCAATGGTTCCACTGAATTTTTTATATAGTTTTTCAATCTGATAGTGCTTCTTGATAGTTAAAACAAGATGGCATTTACAAATTGCAAGGAAAACAATTTTACACACACAAATAATCAAATAAAAAATCTATTTTGAAGATACCTCCTTTTCACTTTTTTTTAACATTTTCTCATTAAATGTGTCATTAAACTATTGAACAATTAACATATCTACATCTTAAAAGTGTGGCTACATTACAGTTGTTAACCACAAGAGCAAGTTCGTTAGATTTAGTTGTGCTTATTTTTTATTAGATTATATAAATCCTTTATTTCAAAAAACAGTCTTACAATATCTCTACTTAAGAATAAACACATTTTACTTTTATTTTTATTAATGAAAAGTTTTTTTTTTTTTTTTCTTACACAAAAATTAAAATCTATGACAGTAGCTATCACTGACAAACCTTAAAAATTTAATTCACCAATTTGAGCATTCAAGACCTATTTACTATAACAAAAGTTAAATAACAAAACTATTTGAATTGAAAATCCATTATCTTCATATCTATTCTGGTATACATAATAGGTATAGGTATATAATTTCACCTCTAAAATATTTAACCAAATTGCAACCTCACTTAAATTAGGTCAATCATTATATAGTAGGTAGGTATCTACTATTACCGATGACCTTAATCACGAAATGCATTTTATTATTCCCAAACCATTCACCCTACAAATGCTGCACACATAATCAAATAGAATTTCTAGTAACTAAATAATGTCCCCACAGAGAGACACAAAAACGTCCACGTCCACTGCATTTTTATTTCACTTCATTTGTTCGCCTAGTTTCACTGCGATGCCTTTCTCTATATCTTTTTCGTTCTCTCTCACTGCATAGCCGGAGTGTCCTTTGAATCAAATCACAGAACGAAGTGTCCTCGTAAATGCATTGCCTACCAATTCAAATGCCTGATGCTCTCGACCTCAAATTGTATACCACTATGACATCCCATCTACATTCTACAATCAGCTTCTACATAGAACGAATATACAGGATACCTACATATACAAATATAGACTCCGCAAAAAAGGCCATTTCTACTCCTCTTCCCTCTCTACCGCTCTAGCCAGCAAAATATAAAAAAATGTCATAGAAAAAGAAAATTAAAGAGTCCTTGCTTGGAAGTGAAACATTTCTCATTATTGTTTTCCTTCTGATGATATGATAGTATAGTTATAAGACTGAAAAATAAAAACTTAAAAAATAAAAATGAAAAAAAAAAAACAAATTAAAGAGAAATGGGGAGAGATGTCAGGGTCCCGCAGCAGCTTCCTGCTCTCAACCGAGTCGAGTCCAAGGACACACCAATCACACAAATCCACTGCACTATATATATTTTAATATTAAGTTCTTTATGGCCAAGTTTCCTTGTTTTCCTCGGTTTCATATTTCCATTCCATCAAAAGAACGAATAATAATAATAATTGAATATTGTCCTCGAAAAGCAGATCTTTTCTGTCTTCGAATATGCAACACAAAAGAAAGTCATTGTAATCGTATTAAGGGAAGGAACAAAATGAGTTCCTCTATATAAGTGAATCAAGTCGTTTTGGGAGTTGGGACGTTTGGCATAGGATATGAAATTATGTGAGGTATAAATGCATCTGTTTATGATTTAATTCAAAATAAACATCGTTACAGGATAAATAATATGAATGTGTAGGTATCGAGTTTTGTAACATTACTTTAAGTTACTTGCGATTTATAGGTGCAAAGCCTTTATTCATTTAAAACTTGAGGACAACTCCCATATTTGGGTAGGTTCCACAAAAACCCAATTAAATCTATTGGATAGAATACAAAAAAGAGCTCTAAAAATGATACCTAGGTGAAAGAACCATAATGGAAACATTTAAATCTCTTGAGCACCGTCGCATAATTTTTCATGTCTATCATTGTTTTACCGCTATTTCTATAAACAGTGTTCTAGTTAAGCAGCCAGTTGCATTCCCCCCTGAAACAATTCAACCGTAATACTCGCGCTTCTAGGAATGCCCATCAGTTTACCCTTGAGCACAACTCCGGACGCACTGTTAAGAACAGTTTTAGTGTTCTTACCGGCGCGGCTGAGGGCCCCGGCCTTTCGCGGCCGCATAAACAGTAGAGTAAGGGCCAGTTTCACAGTTAACACTTAACGGAATAAGTGGCACTTAAGTTTCCCATATGATGACTTCAGGCTAAGGGCCTGTTTCACAATGTCTGAGTAAAGTTCTGATTAGTAACTCGCCATGTGAAAATTAAAACAGGGTCATAAAGCCCGAACCACACACTACTCTCGTGTCGTGTGTTGGGGAGTAGTGTGTCGCTATAGCTCTAATGTATTTCATATACGTAGAGCCATATTTGTATCGTGTGATATGTTGTGTCAAAATCTATGAAATACATTCGAATGACAGCAACACACTACTACTCCCCAACACACCACACGAGAGTAGTGTGGTTCGGGCTTAGGTCTACAACCCAAACAAATTATTTTTGGACTTAGAACCAATTAAGGTTGTTGGTGGACAACAGTGATTTTCAGACATTGTGAAACAGGCATAGCTAGCGTAAGTGGAACGTATAAGTCACCAACATTGGAGACTTATTAAGTGCCACTTATTCAGTTAAGTATGCGCACTGTGATATTGTGCCTTAAGTCTTTCATATTGCCTTCTTAAGTTCCACTTTTCTGACTGTGAAACTGGCCTTAAGTTTCCCAAATATGGCCCACACTTAACTTGTTTTTTTAAATAAAACAGTCTGTTTTTTGGTAATTCACTTGTTTTTTTTTTAATACTTAAAGAAATTATTTTATAATCAGCATTCATAACAGAAAACATAAAAAAACAGCTTAACTAAAGATTAAAAAATAAAAAAAATAAAAAAAAACTCATTTTAACACTCTTCAAAAAAGTGCTGCTAATATAGACCGCCTTGTATTAAATATGGACCAGGGTGTTGTAAATGGTACATGTGATAGTCCAACTATTACCGACACGTAGTTTTTTCGCCCAGTGTTAAATATGGACCAGGGTATTGTAAATATGGTACATGTGATAGGACATATTATCTGCATATAGCCTTTTCGTTGTTCACATAATGAAATATAAATCTAAGCACAACAAAGTCTCAAAAAAATATTAAAATGTGTGCTCGAAAATTAGTGTGAAAACACTTACAAAAATCTGAAAGAACATTCTTTGACTTATGTACATTATGTACCTATGTATATAACAATTTATACTCATCCTTAGTGGGGTTTTGGTCTTGTGTGTTACTATTATGTTTGGGATATACGACGTTTCGAACGTGTTTGCGTCATCTATCCCAAACAGGATCTAAAGCCCATTTAGAAGGAGTTCAAATTTTGTATATAAAAAGGTCACGAAATAGAAAATATTATGTAAAGGGTCCGCCAAATAACTTCTTTTTTTTTGAAAATGGCACAAAACATCGAGTGTAGCTTCGGCTGCGTGGCACGTAGCGCCGTCCTGTTGAAACCAAATGTTGCCAATATCCCCCTCTTCAATTTTTGTGAACAAAAATTCGTTCAACATGGCCCGATAACGATCGTCATTGACTCTAACGGCCACTCCTTGCTCATTTTCGAAAAATGGCCCAATTATGCCTCTGGACCAAAATCCGCACCAAACAGTGACTCGTTTTGGGTGTATCGGCTTTTCAATGTATGCGTGCGGGTTTTCTGTGCCCCAAATGCTACAATTTTGCTTGTTTACATACCCGCCAAGATCAAAATGAGCTTCATCTGAAAAGATGATTTTTTTGGCAAAATCGGCATCTTCTCTAAGTCGATCGCAGGCCCACTTAGTGAAGCGTATAGACAACCATATTCGTTCAGCGGAAGGATAAAACTAATTATCTGTCAAATCAGACATGAGCTTAGTGTTACCATTCACGAAATAAGCACTAGTTGAAAAAAAAAAACGTTAGATGGCGGACCCTTTATTATGTTTGGGATATACGACGTTTCGAACGTGTTAACGTCGCGTCGTCTATCCCAAACAGGATCTAAAGCCTATTTAGAAGGAGTTCAAATTTTGCATATAAAAAGGTCACGAAATAGAAAATATTTTGTACATAAAATATTTTTTTTTAAAAGCTCAAACGGTTTTAAAAATGTTCACATAAATCGTGATTTCTTTAAGAAATTAGATAGTGTGCAGGTTAACATCGCGTTGGTGTTAAAACAGTTTCAGAAGTTGTTTGATTAATTTCAATAATATGAGCAAAATGTTTTTTTTTTAAGCATTATGTGCTTTTCTACTTAATTAATAATAACAATTTCCCAGGGGTATTAACACTTGCTTATTTTTTTGTTAAGCAGGCATGTACTGCTTTTCTGCAACTATACACAACAACACCATTAATAAGCCCCAAAAGCTTCCATGTACATAAATTTAAAAAAAAAAACACTCCATAAAATCAAGCCCGGAGGAGAGAAATAAATCGCAGGTGAATAAATTCTTCCACCAAGCGCTTCCTTTAAAAATCTGCAATAAGTGAAAAAATAAACAAACTTGACCACCATACCAAATCCCAAAGGAATTTCATACCCATATACAGTTCTGCCACCATCAGTTGTAGCCCTCACAGAGAATGTTATATTTTTGTTTTAATGTGCATTAAAGAAACGATTTAAAAGTTCGTTTTTGTTTAAGGTCCTCGCAATAAGGGATGTACATACAACACCCAAAATTATCGGAGTACAAGGGTGTGTAACATGTGCATTGTGATGTGCAATTCAAGCGGCAACATATAAATATACAAAACTATACAGTAAGAGTATAATCTTATATCTTTTACCTTAATTTCGCAATTGCATTGTTCAATTTATTCAACTAAAAGAGGAAGTGTTCACGGAGTAATTTTTACAGAGGAATGCGAATACATTGTATGTTAATATTATGAGTTTGTGTTTCAAGAGGGTATTATTATTTAACTGCAGACTAAAAAGGAGCACTTTTTGTGATTGTATACCTAGATGTATATTCTCTACCCATTTGATCGAAGAAAAATGAGAAAAAAATACAATATACCTAAAACATAATTATTATAATGTCGCTATATATTTATGTTTCGTAATTATTTTATTTTATTAAAGCTAGACGGAACCAAGTGCGCTGTGGTGCACAGTAATTGTACATAACTCTCGACTGAAAAGGTAAAGTATCTTAAGTCAATTTTTGACATTTTTCAGGAGAGCAAAAAAACTGTGGAAAGACGCTTCCCAAAAAACCTTTTAAACATAGTCTTCTTAGAATAAACTTTTTAGGGGTCAAATTTTGTGAACTTTTTTTCAAAAATTTACTGTAGAAAGATATTGTTAATATTTATTCAGTTATAGGGCAAATTATGACTTAAGATACTTTTGCCTTTTGTCAGTTTTCAAAATAAATTTTGGCTATTTTATCTTAAGTCGATTTAAGGGTGATTTTTATTTTTGGATTTGCACGCGGTAAGGTATCTTAAGTCCACTTAAGATGTTACATATTTTCAGATTTATCACAAACTTTTAAGATAAAATAATCTTAAGTATACTTAAAAATTTTTAATTTGCTACAACACAACATCTTATGTGGACTTAAGATATTTTACCTTATGTCACCATGCTATTTTCCAACATAAGATGATTTTTTTTCCTTTATAAGAAGGAAAGGGAGTGAGATAGAAAGAAGAATTCGGATGAGACAGAACTGTGCGCCTCTGTGTTGGTAATAGGGTTCATTAAAAAAAAAGCAAATCATCTTAAGTCGACTTAAGATACTTTACCTTTTCAGTCGAGAACTATAAGCACTTTGTGCTTTCTAAACGTGCAAACGTAAACGGTGGGACATGCGACCGCAAGTCATCCAGTACACGTCATCATGGCGATTGTTAGTCTCATTCTTGGCTACGGTTCGATAGTCTAGTGGAAGGCTGTAGAAAAGGATAGCTATCTCAAAAACCTGAACAAAATACAGAGACTAGCCCGTATAGGAATAAGGTATCAAGGAGGTATACGCCACAAGTAGGGCTGGAAATTATTCTCAATCTTCCAGTCCTGGACGAGTATACATAAGATGCACACCAGCCAAAAGTTCACATCGACTGAAAGAAATGGGCTCTTGGAAGCACAGCACCTTTTGGTCATGGGTCTAATTAGCAAAGGTATGAGGCAATGGCCGAACTTGAGGTGACTACTGACTACGTACCACCTGTAACTGATTTTAACAAAAACTTCTCTATTTTAATACCCCAAAGGTATAGCTGGGAACTTAACTCACTACTCAGTGGACAGAGTATCCCCTTCTAGACTTATGGGCAAAAATGGAAGAACGAACAGGAGCTGGGGTAGGTATTCTGTGAAGCTCTTAATATTAGAGAATCATATAAGCTCCAAGATGAGTGTAGTGCCTTTCAGGCTGAGATTTACGCTATGGAAAAAGCGGCAGAAATGGTAGATACACAAGAAAAAAAATTAGCTTGTCGGAGATCACATTTTTTCGTGGACAGTCAAGCTGCTATCAAAGCAATAGCCAGTGAGACTAAAAGATCCAGAACAGTAGCAAAATGCCGAGGTATACTGAATAATAATTTCAAGACCAACCTAGTCAAACTCTGCTGGTTCCTTGACTTATCAATATAGAAGGGAATGATATAGCAGATGAACTGGCAAGAAAAGGATCAGTAACAAATAGAGACAGTAGGAGCCAATTAGATATGCGACAAAACATCCCAATTGGCGTGATTAAAAGGAAGAAAATCAATAACTCCTGGGTGTCCACTGTCCAGGAACGACTTTGCTAACTCTAGAAGTTTATGGCCTAGATATAATGAAAATTAAACTCAGTATATTTTATCGCTGAGTAAAAAGAATATTAGATCCCTGAAAGGTGTACTAACGGGTCATTGCGCCATGTATATTCGCACCCGATTTCTGTAGGAGCTCTCAGGATGTCGAAGAAATAGAAACCTGGGGCCAAATTACCGTATCAGTGACTGATCGAGTGAGTGCCATCAGTGATCGAATGAAAGAGTAAAACCTATGGGGATGATGACTCTATAACGTGAGCGGTAATACCAAACTCACATAATTCAGTCACGTATTACTCTATAACTGATGCGGTAATTCGGCCCCTGCTCTGCGATTGTCCAAAATTCCAAGCAAATCGCCTCCACTACCTTGGAAACAGGTTTGTTGGAGAACTGGACGATCTAGTGAAGGTCTCAATGGAAACCATTTTTTTTTGTATTAAGGGGATCACAATATGGACTAATAGGCCCCCGTGTACTCAACAGCCTCTGGGCTGCGCTTGCTCCTCCTTACCTAACCTTACCTAACCTAACCTAACCTAACCTAACCTTACCTAACCTAACCTAACCTAACCTAACCTAACCTCACTACATTTGTGTAAATACCAGATAGAAAAGAGAAAACTTTCCTCTATAAAAATACACCAAATTCTCGAGTTCCTCACGCGAATTAATTTTGAGGTCGAGCTGTAGAATGAGTAACCTCATCCAGTTCCAAAAGGGGGACACAATAGATCTTAAGGTCGCACTGTAATTATACCCAATAATATTCATTATTCAACTACACTTCTCACTTCATAAAAAAATATACCTACATGTTATGCAAGCTTTAGCTCAATCAGATGTTTATTTGAATTTTAGATAATTTTGACATTTTGGTGTTCAGCGCCATCTTTCGACAAATTTTATAATTTTTGTTTACATGCACTTTACCATTGTACATACAAAATATACCTATTGTGTTTTAGCTTGATCAGATGGTTAGTTTTTATTTTTTGTTCGGATCGCCATCTATCGACAAAACTTGAAAATAGTTTACTTTACGTTTTTATTTCCGATCTGAAACAAAACAGTAAGCGAAATTGATTTCAGCACGGATTTACAAAAAAGTATTCTGAAGTTCACTTTCACGTAAGCCAGTCTTCAAAACTTTTTTTTACCGAAATACATAATATGCAAGGTAATTAAAAGCAAATTTGTTGAAAATTAGAAAAAATAAAGAAAAACCATACAATGTTGCATAGTAGGGACCGTGCATCTTTTCTGGCTGTCAAAAATATTTCTAAAATTTTGTCAATTCCAATTCGCACATGAAAACTCAAATTAATTGCAAACGTTAAAAATTTTCAATTCGATCGAAAATTAAAGCGCACTCATTCCGCAAGAATTGAAAATGAAAAGTATTTTAGATCACGTAGGGTATGATCGACATGAAAAAGAAAGTATTTTACAATCGATCGAAATTCAGAACAGGGGTGATTAATAATTTTTAGCATTGCTCGAAAGCACTCTTTGAAAGAGCAATAATTGTCAATCACGCAGTCTTTTTGTTCATCAATATACCACTCTTATATTATTCTCTGAAATTCCACTCCATAATCGAAATTTCTTGGATTTCCCCGAAAATCTAATAAATCTACGTCTCAATAATCTGTGAGTATATTTCGCTCCTACCCTAGGTATAAGATTAAGATTTTTGTTTAAACAAAAAACTTTGTAAACTTTTTTTCATAGTAAAAATCCATAAGTAATCCAGGGTCCTAGATTTATTACATACCAAGAAAAACATCATAAAAGTACAATAGTTCCATTTCAAAGTATATAATAGGCATAACTTCTTCCCAAATGGCAAGTTCCACAAAGGCGGGATTCTTTATATAGTTAAGTTGGGTGGTGAGAGTTCTGTGTTTCTTCTGTCCAGTCCAGATTATAAGCTCTTTTTCAAAATAAAAAAAAAATAAAGACTTCTTTGATGATAATTCTAAGGCCAACAGCTTTTGTCGATTCTTATCACCATGACTTCTGTTTTGTTATGTTATGTTGTTGTTACAAGTGTTATTGCATTTAATGACTGTACTACCTTGCCAAATTCCTAATAGTAAAACGAACTCGTCGTAAACTTGCGCACGAGCAATAACACAAAATAACATTCAAATGCAAGTGCTTTGGCATGCCCAAGCCAGGCCAGGCCAAGCCAGGCCATCAGGCCATGTCAAACAGAAGGCGGCAGCAAAGCTACAAATCAGCAGGTTCTGATGGGCTTTAAGCAAATAACTCCCCCATTTTACGCCACAAAGTCAGTTAAGGCTCCAGGAGGTCCTTGTTGCGCGCTGTTGGTGAATGCGTAGCTGTTGTTATTATTGTTTGTCAACACGCGACCAGCAAGCAAGTAGCTACCTATAGCTATACTCAATTCCCAAAGATCTACGTGAAGGCGATGTGAAACGCTGACGATGATGAGGACGAAACGACGGCGATGAGGGTTCGTTTCATTCAGCAGGACGTTTTGTTTGTTAATCTTTGATAAGGAAATCTGAAAGGGTATGGTGTGAGGGGGGCGTGAGGCTCAATTCCAACTACCTACCTACCTACCTACCTACCTACCTACCTACCTACCTACCTACGTACCGTTTAACAAAGGGTTCAACTGAAACTGGCAGATTAAATTTCCCGAATGCAGTTCTTTCCTCGACAAATTTATATTATGTAGGTATCTACAAACATACTGACATATTTTCTTTCCGTGATAGTTTGCCTTTGCAGAAGGTACTGAGGCTGAAGGTGAAATGGGGGAAAAAGAGGCTCTCGAAACGACTTATGGTGGTGATGGTGCTCCAAAGAATTGCAAAGACGGAACGACCTTTGAGCCCCGTTCACAATGCAGTTTCTCTTACCGCACCGTTTTGCATTTGCCTTATACGCAAAACCAACAGTGATATGCTGCATTCTCATAACACTTGGGCTGTAGCATAAAACACCAGGTTGGGTTCTTTTACCTTTTACTTTGAGTATTGACTTTGTATGAGCATTTATATAAAAATTGATGAATTTACTGTTGAAGTGTTTAACAGTAGGAGCTCAACTGAGTTGCAGATGCACAATACACTAGTACTTTGAACAAACGCCATAATGTAGCTATATATTGTTTCTATATTGTTTAAACAATTGAGGATCACCAGATTGAAAGACTATAACAAATCGGTATTGTCATCAAAAATTTATACGTGCATAACCCAAAAATTTAACCATAATTTTCCTAAAAAAACGTGGAATCTCGGATTCCGTTATGTGAATTGTTTGCCAAAAACCTGAAACGCAGTTTAATCAAAAACGTTAGAGCCATTTTCGAGAACTTTTGAAAAATTTAAAGCCGTTGTGTGGCAGCTACTCGTTCTAGATGAGCTAAAACAAAAATTCGAATTCCTTCTCTTGAGAATTGCTCTGCTTTAAATTTAAAGAAAATCAGCCAACCCTTTAAAGGTTCTAGCTCGAATTACAGTGGACGCACACGCACATATGCTAAGACACACAGACCGACTAACGGTATGATGAAACTGTCTGTTTTTGGACTTCTCGATCATAATACAGGGTCTTTCATTGAGCGCTTCCTATCTTTAAATTTAAATAAAACAAAGTGTGTGTAAGATGTCATCGAAATTTTATATTCGTATGAAAAGCAAAGGTCGATGCCATTATGTATGAAATATAACGTCCTTCAAATCGCATCCGAAATGTCCAATTTACCATGACTCTGGCGCATAAATCAGGCTGAATTTGACCAATGGCATGGCTTAAGGTTGGCTTTGAGGGCCGCTGTGGTTTGTGGCTTATTCGCATAGACCTGCGACATCAGTAAACCCCACAAAAAAAAGGGTCAAATTGCACGATTTTGGTAGCCAGATCACTTTTCCTCCACATGAGATGACCTGAACATGCCCTTAAATCGCTCGTGCAGAATTTCCAATGTGGCGTGAGCTGTGTGACACGTTGCGCCGTCCTGTTTAAACCTCACATATCGTTGGTTCTATATCATCCAATTCAATCCAAAAGAATTTGGTAATCATCGACTTAAAGCACTCGCCATTGACATTGATGGCCTCGGCAACGTCGTTCACAAAGAAATATGGACCGATAAAGCCGCCAGCCCAAAATCCACACCAAACAGTGACTTTTTCGGGATGCATTGGATGCTCTTGGATCTCATGTGGATTGGTATCGTCCCAAATTCGACAATTTTGTTTCTTTACGTAGGTACCCATTCATCCTGAAATGGGCCTCGTCGCTTTAAATGACCGTGATGAAACGTTGCCCGAATAGAACACTTATTTTGATAAAACAATTTTGTCATTTGCACGTGTTGTTGAACGCTTTATCTCCCAATAATGATTTGGCAAAACACATTGAATAAATGACAGCCAATTTGAAAGATGTGGCTTCAACAATATGGCTGCTATTTTATATATGAGGAAAAAAACATCTGTTATATAAAAAGAATTGGACGCAAATGGCTGCCTTGTGGAACTCAAAAAATTCACAACAAAACTATTTGAATGATTGCCATTGAAATTCATGGAATATAATTTGTTAAGCAATTCAAATTTAAGCCAAGCTATGAAATTGACGCTAAACTATCTTACTAAATCTGAAAAAAAAAAACACAGTCCGTTTGTTTTTATGCTTAAGGGAATCAGTACAAAATTCCACAAATAATTAAATACAAAAATGCAGGCTAAATACTTTTTGCACATTCTGCAAAAATCTTTGTGCGTGGGTTTTTTTTTCATATAAGTAGGAGCAAACTACCTAACCTACTCTATCGTGGAAAGCCTTCATCAACAAACAAAGCCATTTCCTAAAATAGAACGCGAAAAAACTAACTTTCATACTTTCGTGTAGTTTTCATTTTATCACTTGGTTTTTTTTTTATATAAAAAATATTTCGCGTGTTTATCTCATTGCCATTGCTTGCTGACTTGACTATGGGGCTGCTCTCTTGCTGTTAGCATAAGGACACGCAAAGTCTACGAAAAGTAGAGTGTTTTTATAAATATACTGCTGCAACTGAAATTATATCGGTGATAGATGGCGGTTATAGGGTTATAAGCAGGCATATATATTAAAAGAGTATATGGGCCTCTACCAACATTTTTGTGTGTTTGGCTACCTACAGCTAGAGAGTCTATTATAAGATAATAAAGTTTTATCGCGCCATAGTTGGCAAAGGTGAAATCCAATTCTGGTTAGTGCATAGTACACGTATGACAGGATAGGATGACACAAATGGCGCGGAGTAAAGTATGTATAGACACCATCAGGGATGCGATGGCTTAACATTATAATATTCGATAGTTTGGTTTTTGTCTCCCATGGGTCCTAGTCTCGCAGCACCACCACCACTACCACAAATACCATCACACACATTTGGTTCATGTCAACTTTTCTTCTTTTTTTTTTATTTATTTTATGTTAGGTACGTTTAATATCCTTAAGTGGAGAGGTTGTCAATATGTAATGAATGTGAGTTGTGACACGGAATTGTCTATTTTTTTCGATTCGATTTAGTTCCTATGACGTTAAAGTTTTTACGAACTTAGTAGATATGATACTGTTGACATAGATTTAGCTTGCAACATTCTTGATGTAAGATATTTAGCTATACCAATGGTAATATTTACTTTAACACATAGTTACAGCTGTATATAGCTTCGGAAAATTATTAAATATGTAGAGGTATATCTATATCTATAGTTATATCCTTTTCTGATGTATAATGAATTGGGGAAAGGATTTCGATGACCTGCAAAAATGAAAATGGCAAAATAGAACACAAAAAAGGAAATTTATTAAATAAAAAAGCACTGAAATGCTTTGTAATACAGCTTTAAAATTTCCAGGCAAAAAACGCCCACGATTCTTCCTAAAAATAACAAAAAAATGATGAACAAATTTTTAAAAGAGTTTTGCAATTGGCAATTTTCCATCAACAAAGAATAACTTTCAAGTCTTCCTTACTATGAACTTAAATGTATATTGCATTATTATTGATTCCGAAAATTGGAGCTATAATAGACGTTAACTCACTTAATCCAATCTTTTGGTATGAATTCGGAAGCTCTCTATGACTTACAACGCTCAAACATTACTTCAAGCGTGATTTTGGTCAGCAGAAATGAAGGGACCTCATCGCAAGAGGCAGTAGGAATAATACACGATCATTCATTTCATGGTTTGAAGTTGGTGGCGCTGGCACTTGACACCTGTCAAACTCAGCTGTCATTTGAAGTTTCATAATATTAGTTGAATGTTTGCCATTTACGGTAATTTATCGCTTAACAATCGAATAACGCATTAAAATTATTAAAACTTACTACAAAAGTGGCACTACGCGATAATTATGGTCGTGATAATCGACCGACTACGCAAGCAATCGGTAAAATTGTGAAGAAATTTAAGGAGAGTGGAAGCATTACTGATGTCGTAGGGCCTGATGTGCATCATCGTAATGCACGCTCAGTCGAAAATATTGCTATTCTTAGACCTCACGATGGCGTAATTTGCATTTGGATTTGCATCTCCATCCTCATCAAGTTCAAATTACGCAATAATTGAAGCCTGTTGACCACTCACAACGCCGTAGATACTTTTCTTGGGTGTTGGAACAACTGACAGTAAACCCCGATTTTTCGAACAACATTTTCTTCAGAGATGAGGCACATTTCTCACTCGGTGGGAATGTAAACAATCAAAATTGGCGCGTATGGGGCTTTGAAAACCCACAAGTGATCGAAAAGGTGCCGTTTCATCCAGACAAATAAAGTGAATGCTTGGTGTGCTCTATGGTCGAAAGGTGTCATCGGTCCGTATTTCTTCGAAGATCCGAATGGTCACGGACGGTTACAGTCAATTCGGAGCGATATGGCCGAATGATAACCGATTTTTTTTTTGGCCGGCGTGGCGTGGCGATTGAAGACCATGACTTGGACGATATGTGGTTCCAACAAGGCGGTGAAATAAGGCACACAACACAACCAATTATGGCTTTATTGCGTGAGTAGTTTCCTTGTAGCGTAATTTCATGTTTTGGAGACGTCAATTTGCCACCAATATCATGCGATTTGACACTGTTAAATTGTTTTCTGTGAAACTAAGCAAAAGACTGTGTTCACACGAATAATTCTCGAACTCTAGACGAATTAAAAACCAACATTACTCAAGTTATGACCGAGATATCGCCCGAAATGTGCCAAAAAGTGGTTAAAAATTACCTCAAAAGAATCACATGCTGCAAATCTTCCCGAGGCTGTCATTTGCATGAAATTGTTTTTCGCACTTAATGGCAAAGTCCAAACTTTATAATGAAATAAAATTTTTATCAAAAATGTATAGCTGTGTGTGTTTAATTTAGCCTTACTTTCGAAAGCGAAAAATTAATGATGCTGTACTTACTTCTAAAATCACAATTTATAAGCTTCCTCTGTTCTTGGCAACTACTTGAGGATTCGTCACATTACACTTATATATTTTCGACACTAATTGTCCTACAATCTTGCATTCATCGCAATGGCAACTCATTTTATTCGTCTTAAATTGAATTGTCCATAAACAAAACACCTTTTATTTTTTCAACAAAAGAAGTAATTGAAAGAACATGGAGTTGTTCTAGCATTAAAGTTTATATCGAATCGAAGTGGAAAGTTCCATTCCTTCTATGATAACAAGTATAAAAATGTAATACGTATGAACTTAGATATTTTCCAAAATATCTTCTTGAAAAAAAAATAAAAACAAATAATAATTAAACTTCCCATCACAGAAAATATCTTACCAATGGCAGATTAATTATTCTCTGAGAAATCTCATTATTCCACTCCAATTCCAATACCCATTTCAATTTTAATCCAAATCTATAAACCTGAATCCTCTATAGGTAGGTATTCCCTATTCGATGTTCTGTTCCTTCTATAAATACGTGTGTGTTATCGTCCTTCTCCATCATCTGTGTGTCTCTCTTATCACTTCCACCTTGTGAACAGTCTCATCTCGTAGGTATATATAATCAGCTATCTAACTTTCAATCAAAACAAAGCTTTTAGGAGTTAAAAGTGATTCGCGTAACCGAAACTCAATTAACCACTGTTCAAACAAATCCTTCGTCGTGATTGTCCCCGTAATTAAATCCCGAATCCGCAATGTGTAAACAACAATTATAAACGAAAGCATCGCTTAAGAGTGCCATACATAAAAAAAATATTTAATCCCGACTCTAACCTATAAGCCCACCCCAACCCTCCTCCAACCACCATACACCATCATCAGCTATTTCCCACGCATACTGAGAACTTTAGAGGACTGCTTATGTACTTATTCATACCCCTAAAGTCAAGCCAGCCAAATAAGCATACGCAAGTAAAAATGTTTCCCATTTTTCATCCCTTTCTCTGTCACCCAACGCGGCATCATTCGAAGCTCTGCTCCCAGAGAAAAGGTAAGCACACTAAACAAATTCAATCAGTTAATGAATCTATCGGCAAGGCAGGGATTCAAATTGGATGGATTTTGTTTGCCATGCGATTTACCTACTGAAGATAGCACAATAATGTGCCCTTGCCTTTGGATCTCCTTGGCGAGGCCCGGGAGTCGAATATATGAGCTTTGGTTAAGGGGTTTAAATATTGAATCCTTTTGGCAACATTATCGTCATTATCTGAGTTTGGCGCCACGTAACCTTTCATGCTCGGTGAGATTCCTCATCCTGCATTCCAAAAAATGTATTTGCAAATCACCATTCACAATGATGACGACGCCAACGGTGAACGGTGAAGTTGACGAAAGATCCAGAGCTGGCAACGGGTAACTGACGGTGTACGGCAGGAGACAAATAATAAGGACGACTTTTATTCACGACAGAATGTCAAATAACCACCACTTCCACCGATGATATTTTGTAAGCGAAGAATCCCTTCTGTCCGGTCGGTGATGGGGGCTTTCAGGGGTTTATTTGCATAGTTAAAAGGGCGACAATGACTCGTGTATTTACAAGCCAAATTGAAAATAGAAAACTTGGGTAGCTAAGCTATGATGGTGTAAGCGGTGCAAAATGTCAGCTTTGCTAAAGCTATTCAGGTAATTCCCTACATAACATTGGATTTTAAAAAGAATTTTTTGAATGGGTATTATCAATTGAATAGCTAGGCAACTGCGTGATGGTGGCAATATGATGCCGAATGTGTATAGGTAAATTGAGGGAAAGAAATATTTATCGTGTTGGGATTCCCCTCTTTGGAAAATTATTCAAATATTTGACATTCAGCAAGTTGGTGATGGAATTCACCAAATCATTTAAATGCGCTTAATTTGACGTTGCATTTGTGCTGGATGAATATGGTGAATCTTAAACAAATCAATAAATTTGTCTATTGTTCAATATTGAGGGATTGGCGGCCTCGATTTTAGCTGATTGGGAGCTAATGAATATCCAAAAAAAACATTCTTCACTATCACACAGTGTATTAACAGAAGATGTCAGAAATAAAACATTGAAAACATAATTTTAAAGGTCCTAACACAAGATCAGACGTTTAGAATTTATCTCAACTTGAAACAACTTGCTGAGTAAGTCACATGTTACAAGTTGGCTTTCTTTAAAATTACTCGTTAATTGACCAAATTCATTATCGCACCAACATAAATGACTGAAATATTTATAAATCTAGCAGCAAAAAAGGAGGTTTTTATGTTTCCTGTATGGACTTTAAGGTGGCACTCGACACTTTTACTGAAGCTATAATAACAAAGGAGTCTCGACAAAATTTGGACCCATTTTAGACTTTTTTTTTTTATTCAACAGCCGAAGAGTTTCCAATAAAAAAAAATTGTGTGAGTGCCGGGACTCACGGTTAATATGTGTAAACATCAACGTGCGCGCATCCAAAACGGACTTGTTTTTGCTTGAAGGGGATCTTAAGATTTTTTTAATGAACGCACCCATTCTAGTATGCAGATCGTAACGTTGCACACCGTAACGTTGCACGACGTAACGTTGCACACGAACGTTCACGTTATTTTTTTCACTCTACCGCCAGCATAGATGTTTACACATAAAAAAATAAGGATTAAGCTTAAGTCCTATGATTTCCGCTCTATTTTTTGATGACATTGAGGCAAGGACTTACAAAGTGGAACTCGAATTTTAGCTGACCTTTGAATCAAAGTTCTTGTGTTTGCATATAACATTGTTGATATTGCGGAAAAACCCGGAAGTCTCCAATTTTTATTAATCTAAGGAGAGATTGTTTTTAGAAGTAGTAGCCTGTGGTGAGTGTGTAATTCAATTTAATGTTAATTACATTTTGGTGGATGCAAATATTCGATTTAATACAAGCTAATTTAATATAACTTAAAAACTAAGAACTTAAACTAACTTAAAACTAACGATTAGGACGAGTTAGAGGGGTGATTGAGAAGACGGAGTATTAGGCACGTTGAACTGATGTTCAAGTCTCATTAATCCTCCTCAGCATACGAGTAATAGGTTTATTGGAGCCATAAGATGTACGGTGTGTAAAGGTAGATACAAATGGTGAAGATTTCTTAAATTACGGGGGTTTGTGTTAAAAGCGGAAGGGTTCTGCAGTCAATGGAAGCACTAACCAGAAAGAAGTTGATGAATGAGGAGATTGTCAGTTTTTTCTCTTCGTTTTTCCAGCGAACTTAAGTTAATTCGTTCAAGACGGTCTTGATAGGGAGGTAGGATCAAAGGATTATCCCAGCACAGACCACGAAGGGCAAATTGTAGGAAACGACGTTAAATGCCCCAATTTTTGAGATATTGTAATGTTTATAAGGGGACCACACTTGACAGGGGTGCACAAAAGCTATGTAGAGGGATCACGTTACGTAGGTGTCGGAAAATTCTTTGGACCAACGTTTCAAGAAGCCAAGTGCTGAGTTGGCCTTAAGAATTAAATCGTTGATATGTGTTAAGCTCTCTCTGTCACATAAGATGCCAAGGTCGCAAATCAAGTACACGCAGGAAATGGGTTTATTATGTAAAAGATAGGGACAAGGAGGAGATTTAGTGCGTTTACGTGACAAATTGATTGGTTGGCATTTAGCAATATATAGCTCCAAGAATTTTTTAAGGCACCAGACTGATGATAAACTGTTGAAAAAGAGAAGAATCGTGTGTCGAAGAAATAGTTCTGAAATACTGAGCATCGTCGGCATAGAGTGAGGTATGGGATTGTTTAATAACCATGACAATATTATTATTGGTAAAAATAAAAAGAATAGGACCAAGTGGCTGCCTTGGGGAACTCCGAAGGTAGCTGAGAAGGGGCTGGAGAGGATTGGTCTTAATCAAACATTGTAATAATGGCTATCCAGGTTAGAGGAAATCCAGACTTTTATCTTAAGAAATTTCATACAAAATGCTAAGCACCATATTTAAAACTTATCCGTGCAGTAGGTCAGGATTCCAACGACTGAAAAGATGCATGGCATGACAGCCGTTATGAAATCACTATATCACTTTGTTTTGTATTTTTCTCTAAACTTAGTTTCCAGATTTTATTAATCCTTTATCCTTTTGGAAAGAGCCAACATTATAAAGATACTAATCACTCTCTAAAATTTCTACTTCGTGATGGGTTGTTTGTGATTTAAAATTTTGGAATAAATATAAAAAAAACATTAGGTTTTAGTTGATCTTTAGTGTGTAATTAAGCTAAAGGTTATACACACCACCACCTGATTGTAGTAGTGGAAAATAATTCCTTTCGAAAGACAAACCACTATACGACAAGAACATTTCCTTTATTGAAGACCACCTAAAGGATTTTTGATAGTCGACCCCACAAAGCCGCAGAATAATTGATGAAATTCAAGGAGAGAATGCGTGTGTGTGTGTACGGAAGAAAGAAGTAAAACAAACAAAATTCAAACCACCTCGCCTTGTGGTGATTTTACTCATCAGTTCTGTATGCCAACAGGACTTAACCATCAATGACGGTGAACGACGACCTGCCCTGCCTTGCCCTGCCCTGCCATCCACAAAATAAGCCGAGCTGATGGCCATACGCAACAGCCTGATAAATGTTCCTACATAACCGCATCCAATCAGGAGCAAAAGGAATATATACAAGGCGTTGAAAATATCCCCAGTGCTGTACCTATCATACCTTATATTTACACAGATTCAATCGGAAACTCAGAGTTGGGGTTCGTCATTTTGTTTATTTAGAGGAATTTATTTGAGGTTGTGATTTATATCAAAGGATTAACGAAAACACCGAAGAAACTCAACACCAAATATTGTCACATCGTTTTCAAAATATAGATAGGTTCAGTACCTTCCTACATACATATACATATATAATTATACGCCACGACAACCTCGGCGACACACGACAACGACAACGACGGTGTTGTGAAGGATATAGAACTGAAGTCAAGAGGGAATATTGGAGTTCCATTCGTGGGTATATCTGACCCATCATGAAAGAGTAAAGCTTCTGTGCAAACAACATTAATTAATTTATTTGCATTCAAGAACAATCTCTGCAGTAGCTGATGTTAACCTCAGTTTTGAGTGTGCCTTAAAAATCACAGAAGGGAATTTATCCTTTGAGCAGTTAACAAACAATAAAATGTAAGATTGTATAAAATGTAAATATATATTGTTATCAACAAATAAGCAAACATTCAAAATGTCTTTTATGATAAATTAAGGGTTATGGCTCTTGGTTTAAAAAATACTTGTTTTTCTTTTCAGAAAAAAAAAAACAACACAAAAGTTGGTAAAATGGTTACTTTTTATACAGGGTAACCAACAATATAGCAATAATAGTTTTTCAAATTGTTATTTGCTAGCAGCTTTCAAAGTTACCAATGACATTCAGCTGTCAAAATATTTAGAAAGGTATTGCCATTTTATAAGAATTGTTTCAATTGTTTATCGAAATTCAGGCTCAGTTGGGAATGTATTTGGCAAAATTGACGTTATTGGAGCGAACACAATCCACAAGTCAAAAGTGTTAAACCAAGCATCAATGCATCCACAAAGATTGACTGTTCGGTGCGGTATATGGCATGGTGGCATCATTGGACCTTATTTCTTTCGAAATGAGGAAAGAAACACCATTACCGTCAATCTTCTCAGGTATAAAATGATGTTAACCAACTTTCTGTGCCAGAGCTTGACAACATCGATATATCCAAGCTGTGGTTCCAACAAGATGGCGCTACTAGCCATACAAGGGACGCAACGCTCGAAGTTGTGAAGTAGAAATTTGGCGATTTGGTCATCTCACGGCGAGCGTTCATCAATTGGCCGCCACGCCGCCGCTATCATGTGACCTAACACCATTAAATTATTTTCTCTGGGACTACGTCAAATTCTTAGTTTACGCTAACAAGCCAATCACTTTGGACGAGCTCGAGGCCAATATTCGAGATGCTATTGCCAGAATAATGCCACACATATTGGACCGAGTCGTCAAAAATGTGGAGAACTTCCAGCTAAGTCGAGGCTGCGGCCATTTGAATAATGTGCTATTCAATATATAATTACATAAATGTAGCTTCAAAATCAAGTCCGAATCACTTTCATATCTCAAACCGATTTTGTTTTATTTTAATTTCTTTTCTTGTCGTTCCCATTTAATCACCCTTAACAAGGTGGCTTAAAAGTTGTCACCACCTAGCGCAATAGTTGAGCATTACCGACGAATTATACCGTACAAAAATAGAAAAAAAAATTCCGCGTTCCTTAGGAATGTAGTTATTCATGTCTTGTTAACGTGGATTTTGTATCTAAAGAACGCGAATTGTTTCGATTTTTTTGCGGAATAATGAGTCAGTCGGTGGTGTTCAACTTTTTCGAAGGCCGGCGACAGGTGACAACAAGGACGCAAATGGTTTTAAAAATTTTAATTTTTTTTCGCATGTGAACTGTAAGTTAGGGTTTTTTTTATAGTTCTTGAAAATACATAAATGAAGTGACTTCATTAGCTGGTAGGTATATTGTTTCAAATATGCGAATAAAAATGTAAAAAACATAAAACAGAATTATGATGGGCAAACTAAATATTCTTCTTTTTGATGTGTAAACATCTATGCTGGCGGTAGAGTGGAAAAAAAAATATGTGAGTGCCGGGACTCACGGTTAAATATGTGTAAACATCAACGTTTGTCCAAGTGCCTGATTTTTGTTACTGAACGTCATCAAAAGAAACATATTGAATAATTAACACTACATTACCTATCTGTAGGCAGTGCTTAAAAAGCTTAGTGTTGAAAGAACGGCAGCGAAATACCCAGTGGGGGAACCGCTGTAACGAAATTTCAAAGCACTAAAAGGCTGGTGGTGAAGTGTCCAACGAATGGTGAAGGTTCGGTTCTGAAAGGTCCTGCTTCGTAGTTCACTCTCAACTTTAAGATGACTTCACATTACACATGGTTATTGTTTATGGTAATCACTCTCTGAGCATCGACAAACAACAACTGTCAGCGAAGAGAACTAAAACCGTGGTTTCAATTAAATGACACCGTACCAAAATTCCAAAGGAACTTAATGGTTTGACTGACAGGGGCCGAATTTTAAATATCCAGTTAGAACTGTCAACGAACTTGCAACCCTTACGAAACTCCATCTTTCCATCGAGTAAAACTTACAAAAAGTTCAATCTTAATTTTATACTGAACGAACCTCAAATGAATGTCACTATGAGATAGCCGGCGAATTATATATCTTGAGTTTTTAGAATATTTAGTTGCAGTTGTTGTCAGTGGAAATCACTAAAATCGCAGTTTCAATCGATTGACACCATCAATCGCCTATGGAATTTTACGCTGTGATTTTTAATGAATGTTAACTTCGTGCAAGTACAAAAGTAGCCGATAACTCTGCACTTTGTTCAACCTCAGCTATTTTGTATATCCCAGCCACCTACGTCCCTCGCCAACGTGCCTAAAAACTACAAGAAGAAATTGCATCATTTAAAAGCAGTATAATGTAAACGTAGAATTTAAGTTCAGATTTGTATCACTGAACGCACCCGATATCCTACCATACCTACAGCCATTGACCTACCATACCTACAGTCAATTGTCAATCCCTACAGCTGACTATTATTATTTTTGTTTTGATTTTGTTTTCTTTTTAATTACTAGTGTCACGTCCATTTTGTTCGGGGAATAATTAAAAATTAAAGAAAAAAATATAAAAATATAAGTGTTAAAATGATAAAATCGTCGGTCGCGCTAAAAACAATTTGCTTTCGTCGTTGGCAAAAAAAAATGAGTGGTCGCGATAAAGTGTAATCTAATTGTCGGTCGCGTTAAAATCAATTTTGTTTTGGTCGGGGCAAATCAGATTTCGTAACCTAACGTGCTACAACGTAAAGTGCACAACGTAACGTTGCACACGAACGTTCACGTTTTCTTTTCACTCTACCGCCAGCATAGATGTTTACACATCAAAAAGGGGAACGTTAGTGTGCAACGTTACGTCGTGCAACGTTACGGTGTGCAACGTTACGATCTGCATACTAGGATGGGTGCGTTCAGTGAAAAAAGTCTTAAGATCCCCTTCAAGCAAAAACAAGTCCGTTTTGGATCCGCGCGCGTTGATGCTTACACATATTAACCGTGAGTCCCGGCACTCACACAATTTTTTTCAATATATGTACAAGCACAACCCGCTTATATTGATACATACATGTATAGTTTCATTTTGTACTTCCTATCATCTTCGTGTAAGCGGGTTTAACTGTAGCTTTTTGATATTGCCTGTCCATATTCTCCATAGAAAATTAAAGCAATATTTTTTCATTACAATTGACGACTTTGCCTCGAGGTACGAACACAAATAAATGTACAAATACCTACAAACATTTTTTTTGATAAAAGATTTTTGTTTTAAGAATCTAATTGAAAAATAGTCGTTGACGTACTTAAGTATCGATTAATTTTTCATCGCTAACTTAAGAAATCGGTTTTCTAAGGATCCGTTCATAGCACGACCTTCCTGTTTCTTTGGAGCACCTCAAACAGCAGACCAATAGTTCTAAGGCTATATTTGTAGCACCTTTTTATAGATGATTGCATTCGAATATTAAATTATAACTAAATATTCTATTTCACTGTATAATACAGTAGGACATTTTAAATTTTTCTTTAACAATTAGTTGTAAAAGAAATTCAAAGTTAAAAATTAAAATTCAAAGCAAAAAAGAAAAATATGAACCCAAGTGTAAAACAAAAATACAGAAGAAAGGTAGATACGATTGAAAAAAAAATCACCGATTCTTTTTAAAACATTAAGTTTTTTGAGTAGATACATTAAGATCATAATAAAATTAGTTTTGACCTCGAGAAAAGTCTATTTTACATAGATCATAGGGTGTTTTAGAATTTCCTGTCTGGAATTAACTAACAAAATTGACGAGTTATAGCTTTGCTATAATAAAGTAGTACCAGCAATCAGAAGTTAAAAAAAAAAAATTGACATAGCATACAACATACAAACTACATAGGTAATATCAGCTTTATCTAAAGCATAAAACATGTCTATCCAATTCAGATGGTATTGACAGCATGTCTGCATTTTGTACAATTGTTCAATGGCAGCTGTGCAAAACCTGGGTTATTATGCGAAACAACAACTCGACACGCATGCATTTGCGGTTAATGAATAAGGCAAATATTCATGTATAAAATATTCATATCCTATAAACATAGGTATCCTGTCAATAGCGATGTTGGTATGACCTGATGCAGTATAGAAAATTGCATATCACTAAATCGTTGCAGTGGTTAATCGTAGTTTTATTTTTCGTGTGTTAAATAGCACTTGAACATCATATCGCCATACCCCTACCTCCCTCCACCAAAATCTCCTTCTCCATCATCTGTTTAACGAGATTGTACGATTTAAGCCTGTCGGAGATATAAAGTGTGCGTCAGTGTTGTCGTCGTTGTTGACGTCGCGTCGCTTCGCATAGAATAATTTACAGTCCTCCACTCATACACACACACACACGACACATAGATTAATATACATAGCAGCTATGACGCAGCTATTTTGGGCGTAAATTATGCGAAAATCAATTACGAGCACAGGATGTGATCCGTTTATGCTGGCGACATTAATCCTGATGGAGAATCGATGCATTTTTAAATAGGATTTGGTTAAAGTGCTCATTTTTTTTCTCAGTGGTAATCCAATAAATGTATATACCGCCAATGTCAACCAGAATTCGCTGCAAGAGCTTTGGCAGTGAGAAATGGATTGCTGAAAGCTGAAGGATAAGTTTTTTTTTTTTTTAATACAAGGACGATTTTTCTTCTTCATTTTAAGGCAGCCAATTTTTTAAATTGATTTCAAATTTAAATATTTAGTAAATCAAGCCAATAAAAAACCCAAGACTAAATATAATAGAAGTTTTTATATTTCTGTATAATGTGGTAGATACTTATTGGAAGATCATAATTATTTGCTTACTCATTTTTTTGTTAGAAAATCAAAAATTTTAAACTGGAACTTAAGGCTTAGTCGGCAACTTAGTTTTCCTAGTAAAATTATATTTTATGCAAAAATTCTAGCATGCCAAAATTATCAAATGAATGAATGGAAATGTAATATAAAGGGTATTTCAATGCACATGTTGTTATAGCAACATGTTTAAAATTCAAATTTGTTGTGAATTGTTCAATTTACCATGGAAGGATTAAGCGGTTAATAATATACGTGAAAATCATCAAATTTTCTGGAGCAGTTTGAAGTTGACCCAAATTTAGCCAGGATACACCAGCACCAAATGCATTCAGAGAAATGAGTGTTTTTCATCATGGGGCCCGTACTTCTTACAAAACGAAACTGGCATTGCCATCATAAACACTAAGAGCGAAAGCTACAAATCGGGGCTAAGCTAATTCATGTAGTCTTAACTGGATGATATGTATACTGACGGTATTTATGAGATTTCAACAGAATAGAGTTTCGAATCACAAAGCACATGCCAAGATGGTCATTCTACAACACGAACTGGCCATTGAGATCGTGAGATTTAACTTATTATCTATTCAACCTTTTTCTGAAAATTATAAAATGAGAGTCAAAGTTACAGTCAACCAATTTAATCTGTATGTACAGAGTTACATCACATTTGAGGGCTAAAGAGCTTTCACAACAAAAATGTGATTGTCATCAGTGTGACTAGAGTTACCATCTTTAATTTTTGATCACTCAAATCTTCAAACAAAGTCGTTTTACTAACAACACTTATAACTCAAGAACGGCTAGACCGATTTTAATGATCTTTGATTTGTTGGATTTTTCTCCGCCCGAATAGCAAAATAGCTATAAACATATCGGAAAAATTGACTTTGTAGGGTGAAATGGGGTAAAACGAAAAAGACGTATCCAATTAAAAAAAAATCTACCTATGTTTGAATGATTATTCTTAGGAAATGGATTTTTTTTTTAAATTTCCAATTTGTAGGGTGAGATGGTGTAAATATACAAAATTGTACGATTTAAGCAATTCTTCTTTTGTTTGAAAAGTTTTTTTTTAGGAAATGGCTTTAGGGATATTCTTTTTCAATTTTTTTAATTTGGAGAGTGAAATGGAGTTAAAATAAAAAATGGTCCGATTTAAAAAAATTGTTTAGTGTTTGAAAGGCTATTTTGAGTGGATGGCTTTAGAAACGTGTAAGATTGAAAAGTGTTATCCGATTTCAAAAATCCGGTTTGTGTTGGAAAGGTTATTTTTATAAATTTGATATGTAGGTATAGAGTGAAATGGGATTAACACAAACAATTGTTTTTAATTACGAAAATTCTTTCTGCGTTGGGAAAGTAATAAAGGTTCAACTTAGATGATCATGTTTTTACGAATTTCGCCATTCATAACGTGAAGTAGATTATAACCCATAAAGTAGTATACGATTATAAAAATTAACTTAAATATATTAGTCTATATAATTTTCTTTTGAATTTTTTATGCGAAGATTAGTTTTGTCTACCCGTGGTTCCGTGCGAAGCCTGGCAAGTCAGCTAGTTAATAATAATTTGATTTGTTTAGAATAAAAAAAGCATTACATCGCAAATGCGTCATTCATATAAATAGTTTATTAAATATTTTTTGAAGATTTCACTATGGCAACCATGACTTTGACAGATGCCATTTAAAAGTGTTCAATTGAATTAAATAGAATTGAAATGAAGCAAATGAAAAACTCAGAGAAAATCACATGTGACCATCGTTTATGTGACCATCACTTATCACTACCTTAGCCGATTGCGATGCACAGGTGAGATTAAGGGATTTCATTGCGTTTTCACAACGTTCGCTTAAAGAAAGGACCGAAAGTAGCGCTGAAACTAAGATAATATGCGTGTTTGGTTGAGCTAGTTAATGGATTTAACAATTTGTTCACATTAAGCCAAATAGTTATCTACTGAAAACCAAATGTGCTGTTAACTTTTTGTGGGTAGAAATTTCATATGACAATTCGACTTAATGTGAAGAATGTCTATGAAGTTGGCCTAACAATTTTAACCTAGACTAAGGGGACCAAAATAGGAATTTTGCATTTCTATGTTCCGGATTTTGCAGTTCACCAAATAGTGGGTGTAATCCCATGAACTGCTAACTTCTTTACTGTGAAATTAGCAGTATTTGCTGTTTTTCAACAACCATGCAAGCTAGAAACTTCCAGTTAGTGTCCAATTTGCTGTTTTTTTGCAGTTCCAGAAAAAAATTACCCAAAATTTTGAACTCCTCATATACAAAATTTATCAAAAACATCAAATTACACCGCAAACATCGTCCTCATTAATGATACAGACGGTAAGTAATTTATAACAAATTAAAAAGAATAGCGCCCTAAATGACTACCCTGTGGAATTCCACTTTTTACTTTGAACTTTTTGCATCGTTAAAAAGTTGGTACTAAGTAGGATTTATCGAAAAAAATAAGATTGAAGCCACTTTACAAAAAATTTACACTAAATCCCAGCTTCCTTACTTTAAAAAGCAAAACCCGATGTGAAAGTTTGTCGAACGCTTTACTAAAATCAGTAAAACATTGGCGCAAAATTTTAAACAGCCTCATAATATATTAAGGTTTTAGCATGGTACTAGTTAACACTTTACTATCTTTAAAGCTCTTTACTAAAATGTTCTTATTTTTAAACACTTTTTAACTAGTATCATACTAAACCTAATTTTTTACCAAAGTCAATCTGGACGCGTCTAAAACAGTGACAAAAAAGTGCAAAAAAGTAAGCAAACATGCCTTTTTAAAGTTTTTCTATGTCAAAGTGACATATGGATTTAGTAATATATGTTAAAAAGATAAAACAGCAATCTGGCGATTTTAGCTGTAGTAAAATATTGAGAGACAATATCATGTTAAACTTGTTTAAAATTAGCAAAATCCTCTGTTTAAACTAGTATCATACTAAAAATGATTTAACACTTAACTAAATCGTCTAAAGTTTTTCGCCATTCTGATTGGTTTTTTTTAAACGAGTCAATACAAATTTCTGCCAGTTCCACTAAAAAATGTACAGTAGAATAAGTAAAAAGGGGTATCTCACACACAAGTTGTTGTTGGTATACGCCCAATCATTACGGAACATATATACAACATTACCTTAGTTACATTTGTTTGACATCCAACGACATAAGTAAAAACATGACTTATGTATTTATAACAAACTATCAAAACTTTCTGACAGTTTTTATTTTGTTTTCTCAAAGGAATTATCTGTACTTAGTTTAAGACAAAAAAGTATTTCTTTACGAAAACAATGAAAACTCAACTTTAACTTTGTCTATCACCAGACTTCATATTACTCATAAATACATAATGAGGTTCTCGACTAAATTGAAGTAATGAATCCTCCCCTTCACCCGCATTGAAATAATTTTCAGGGATGTTGTTTTACTAACACACAAAATATTATGTACGTCTCATAGAAACAAAAGTATTTTTGGTAAAATTTTAATGTACCCACACCAGCCCCCCCCCCCCCAACAGACACACACACACAAAACTTATGAGTCCTTCAATGATAAATAAGACAATTCTTGAACCTAATTCCAAAAAGAAAACCACATCAACCGCAAACATGTGGTGGTGTTGGCCTTGTATATGTGGCCCTGAGCCTGACCGACTTTGTATATGCAAATGTAGAGTGTTCATTTTAGAAAATAATTTCGTATATTTTTAATACCTACATACTCATAAAGCTGAAACTTTTTTGTGTAAAAAAAAATTATAAAACTTAAATCAAGATATAAATTCCATGTGACCTCTTTATAAAGAAACAGAACTAAAATACCAGAGGAAAAAAGGCCAGAAGGAAACGGAAACAGGATATTTACCTAATCGTTAAAATTTACTTCATGCAAATAATATTTATAATAATATATAAAATATCATGTGTCGAATCTTAACTACACTTCCTGAGTTGGGTGACTCTGAATATATATATATCTCCATCTTCGATGTATAATGTAATGCAGGGTTGTTTATAGAATAATATTGAAACATCACATCAAACTTTAGACGATTTCTTACGGGCACGGGGGTGATCGACTCTCCAATAAGGAAGAGCAACAAAAACTATTCGTTGGGATTAATAATAAAGATACAAAGGGTAGGTGGTTTCTTATAACACTTAGTATATATGTCGGTCTATATGAAACAAAAAAAAAACAAGGACAAAAGGAATACAATGGCACGATGAAGATTTTCCCGATGAGTAGACCCATCAAGACATTTTCAATTGTAAATTCCATACGCAGAAAAAAAAATTGAAAAAGATTCTCTTTCAATAAAGACGAAGAAAGCTTGTGAAATCAACGTTTAAAAGAAAAGCCCAAAACGGTGCTAAGCAAAGTCACCCAGGGTCATGATGGTGAAAAGGATCTTTCGGCTATTTGATCCCCTTATGATGGAACTTTAAACTTTTCCTTTCGTTTTTCGTTCTTCGGTTGTCGGTCGTCGTTGTCGTCAGGCTTGTTATAATAAAAATAGGTGCCTATCTAAGATTAAGCTATTCGTATCGCTTATTCGTATAGATATTATATGAATAGGGTTTTTGTCTTCAGAAAAAAAAAAAAAAAAAAAAAACATGGAAGTCAATCGTTTGTGTTCGTTTAAGATAATCCTCGTAATCTGACACTATGCTATGGTATAGAGAATAAGACTGCTATATTATGTATTCAAGCAGATAAAGGCAGATGAGAAGAAAACACGTTCCTTATTTTTGGGGCTTCTTTGTAGAGAACAATTGAGATACAAAAATATAGGCTGGGGGAAGGCCTACGTTTTTTCTTTTTGTTGTTGTTGTTGTTGCTCCATGTTGTCTCTTATATCGAATTTCTATATCGGAGTTTACCTTCACTTTATGTTCTTTTGGAAGTACGCTTTTTAGAAGTAAGCTGATTTTCAATTTCCTAAGTAATTTGTATCGGAATCGGAAGTGTGCGAGATAGACTTTGTGTGTGTGCTGTGCGTGTGAATAGTGTACGCGCAAGAAACATCACGCTGGAGGTGAAAATTTAATTCTTAATTTAATAAATTTTAAACTAATCTTGAAGAAAACTACTTTTAGGGAAGATTTATGAAGCAATACAGATGATGGATAGTATTTACAGTCAAATGCGATTTCAGATCAAAAAAAATTGTAAAAGGCTAGACTTTTGGATTTTATATCAATGTCTTAAGCACCCACCTGAAAATTGATCTCCCACCGCCATCATATCAGCGCACTTTTTGACCCTTTTATAAAATATAAAAATGTCTAGACAAAAAATGTTTTGCATGAAATTAGGATTATTTCTTGTCTTGATTCAAAAACTCTCTGTACTTAGGTAGTGACAAATTTATAATTTAATCAGGGTGGAGCACAGCAGACACATAAGTTTTATATTGAAATGAATTGTATCATCAGAATAACCTTTTTTCATTTCCATATAAAGATACTATAGCTACAGGTAAATATGGCAAGTTATGGATTTTTAAAAATAAATCGAAATCTAGTTTTTGATAAAAATTGTCAATACATGATAGGGAAGACGAATAAAGTGGGTCCCTCAGCCCCGTCCGTCTGTTGATCTGTTCAGCTACAGCCTACACGGAGACGGCGATTTTCTTAAAAATTGGTACCTAACCTAGCTTCTTTTGAACATTCTCCCGACACGTTTTTTAATTTTTTTGAGCATGGGTCAATCATGAACAACGATGGGGCGAGGTTTTCCCTGGTAGTCGGATTGAGGTTGCTAACATTAAGTGACATAGGTACGTTACCACTTAATATTTGCAAATAGTACTTTTATGGGCCTAATTATACTGACGACCTTTGCAGAGGCTGCAGCGATGAAGAAGCAGATAAGGATACCTTACACTTCCTTTGTCGGTGCCCAGCACTCTGTTACTTAAGAAAGAAACACCTAGTAAATCATTTCTTTGATGACTTAGAGGATCTTTCTAGAACTTCGGTGAACAGCCTTTGAACTTCGTCAACGCCTCTAAATGGCATGACTGCTAACAGAACACATAGGTTTTTACATTAGGTGGGATACAACTTCCTAACAACGAGATCAACTGGCAGCCCTTCTATACCTAACCTAACCTAGGCCTATTAACAAACTATTCACTAAAACGTAATTTTCATTTGAGTAAATGTTAAAAAGCTCTTTCGATAGGTTAAAAGCTAATTTATTGGTTATCATTGAGAACACGAGAATGTTTTGTACCATTTTGGAAAGTACATTAAATATAGACAACTTTTTAAAATAATCGGCCGCTTATGCTCTTTTACATTTTTATGTTTTTAGAGATGGCCAAACTTTTGTTAATATAAATATTTTGTCATTTTTGTAAAGGGTGTTTTTTTTAGACGTGTGGTTTTCAATCTGGCAATACTTTTTTTCGGAATTGGTCTTTTTGACAGTTGTTACTTGATTTATGCTCAATTTGGTTTGCCATTTTATAATAAATAGACTTACTTCTGAAAAACGATTGCAAATCGTTCCCAATCAGGTCCGAAACGAGATGGCCAGCGATCCCGACGCATCTCAAGAAAATTTTGTTCAGCGATGAAGCTCATTTTTGGTTGAATGGGTACGTTAATAACCAAAATTGTCCTATTTGGAGTGATCATAATCCACAAGCCACTGTTGAGACGCCGCGCCGTTACATCCAGACATTACAGAGGGAATCATTTGTCCATATTTCTTGAAAAATGCAGCCGGCCATAATGTTTCAGTCAATGGGGAACGCTAAAGAGCCATGATTAATGACTTTTTCGTGCCTGGAGGATGTTAATGTGGACGATCTTTAGTTTCAACAAGACGGCGTTACATGCCATACAGCCAACGAAACAATCAATTTATTGAAGGAAACTTTTGGTCAGCGCATCATCTCGCGTCTTAGGCCTCTGGGGTGGATTCCAGGATCGTGCGATTTAACACCGCTGGAATATTTTTTGTGGGGTTATGTGAAGTCGCTTGCATACACAGATAAGCCCGAGACGATTGACGCCTTGGAAGAGAATATATGGCACGTTATTGCTGACATACGGCCCCACTTGCTGCAAAAAGTGGTCGAAAATTGGGCCTCTCGGCTGGAATTTATTCGAGCCAGCCGCTGCGGCAACTTGTCGAAATCATTTTTAAAACATAATGGCAAACCCTTATCTTTATAATAAAGCTAAATTCTTGGCCATAACAATAAATAAAATGCGTTTTATTTCTTCTTGAAAACCTCACGTCTAAAAAAACCCTTTATTAAAAAATTAATTTTAAAAATTTAAATTTAAGAAAATGCAACAACTAGCTTTAAATTTGACTGCCTACCTATAAGAATAGATATTTTAAAATAGTATAGAAATAAAAAAAAACAATTAGAACCATTCACTCGTGGTCGCAATGTTCAGATATATGAGTGAAGGCGTAATTTTTTTTTTTTTTGAAAAAACGCCTTGGGCAATATTTTTTATATTTTTCTTTCTGAAAGGTCTTTAGTCCAGTTTTCCATTATTTACGTTACACCTTGCATAAATAGTGAATTCTTTAAACAAATCTTGTTTACGTTAAAATTATGATAAGTATCATCTAGAAAATGAAACAAAATTATGTAAAGACACTTATTATAAACTTATCAAAATGGAAATAAACCTTCTAGATAATCTTGTATATGCTTGGCCTTTTTGAAGTATAGGTAAATAATTTATTTTAATTTAAACTAATTGTTTTAAAATGTAAATATTTTCCCATACCATATATATTTTTTATCTACCAAATTGAATTTAAGAACAAACAAGCAGTATCTATATTCTTTTTTATTATATCTGTGGCTAACCGCCTTCTTATAAAATATTATACCTATGTATGGCTCTCAGTCAAGATGAAAGTGAATCAAAAATTCATTTGTTTACATTTGCAGTAAATAATAGAATAACCTTTCCTTTCGTTACGTCCTCCTTTGGTATAATACCTCTGAGGTCTTGACAGTTTCACCTTATTCCTTTGGATAGATTTTTTTTTTATAAACGAGTAATGCATACATTAACTTAGTATTCGATATCTTTATGCGATAACCCTGCAGGATGTGTGGATACACTTTCTTATTGTGCAAACCACTCTCATTTACATCTTATAGCCATGTTTTATCTTCAATTGAAAATCAATCGATTGAAACAGAAAGCAAAGAACGGCGACAGCAACATAGACAATCAGAATTCAGACCCTATACGACTATACGGTACAAGGCTCAAGGCAAGTGTAGCTATACTATAAGGGTATATCAGCAGGTGCATATAGTATAAAATGAAACAAAGGAATATAGGCAAATACACTTGCCTTGTTATGCCTGGCGATGCCTTAGCCCAGACATACATAGTATGTATATATGTATAGGATAAGGTAATTCTATACATTTGCACAACTTGTCAGCAATATTGAGATGATGGGAGTTGAGTTGAGCCGTAGGCAATGCAGTCATTATTACACAGAGAGTCACCCTCTTTTGTGCGATGTGCTTTCATCGAGAAAGATATAATTGCCTTAGTTTGGATTCTTACAGAACAATTCAGTGGAACGACACAAAAGCTGTCGAAGTTGAAGTCTAAAGAGGGGCAAAGCAGAGCAGAGCAGAGCAGACGACGAACGACAATAACAAAAAGGACGAAATCAAAGAAGCCAGAGTCTCATGGTTCAAGGAACATTTGAAAGGAGCATTGAATAATATTAATATCCCATAGTCAAATGGCATAATATAAATAAATTGATGCCGTTCCATTATTTCTTTGATTGCTTTGTGATAATATTTTATCATAATTATTATTAGGTATCTTTTATTATTTCCTTGTAATTAAACATTTTGGTATTTGATTGGAATTTTCTTCTGTCAACAGGTCAATATTCCAGAGGCTGCTGAGACTATGAAACATTATACACTGCTGATGATCGAATATTGTCCTATTTTCCAAATGATTAGATTCATAAAGGAGAATTGGTTTGTTATTTTTAAAACAGTCTATAGCTACGTACATAGCTACCTTCTCATATCTCATATGAACATTGAAAATTGAAGTGAGAGAATGCGATGCAGTATGAAGTCTGGAGCGATCTGATATTGTAAAACATTTAATTAATTTAATGCAGGCATATCGATGAATGTCATACAATTTAAAGGGTTTCTATAGGTATGATGTGTACCTGTACATATTTGTCAATTAGATAAATTATGTGTGGTTTAAATCAAATGTTACAATATATAATTGGCAGTCCCTATGACTTTGACAGATTTTCCTTCAAAAAGATAGATCGAGTTTTAATTTAACGAGGTAGTACACAATGTTCCAATGTATTACTCGAAAATGTTCGTATTATTTTTTTTTTATTTTAATGCAGAATGACATTATCATATTTTCCAATTTATTATTAAATATTTTGATGTGAAAATTATGTACATAAATGTCACTTGTATACAAAATGACAATTAATATAAATTAATCGATGGACTTAATAAAGTTGATCTTTAATGGTGGTGAAAAGTCACATAACAACCTTTTTTTTAAAAATCAAATTTAGGTGATGCATATCGGTGAGGTATTTCAAAAACTTTTTGGAGGAACGAGTGTTCTTTATCGCCATTCTGAACAAACAGCGAAATTGGCAGGGATGTCAAAACTGCAACTGCACTATTTTGCTCATCTCTAGA
The DNA here is from genome assembly GCA_932273885.2 of Leucozona laternaria. Taxonomy (NCBI): domain Eukaryota; kingdom Metazoa; phylum Arthropoda; class Insecta; order Diptera; family Syrphidae; genus Leucozona; species Leucozona laternaria. The sequence continues at coordinate 94,745,368 of OW026368.1, forward strand.
TTCTGTCATACGTAGTCTTAAAGATTGGTTATCGGTGACCAGAAAGACAAGACTTGAGTTTTGTAAGTAAGAACTTTTTTTTTGCATATAATTATGCGCATATATAACTTTTTCTTTTATACAAAATGGGAGATATTTAAGTAAATCTAATAGAGGGTGTTTTATTTAGAAGTGCGGTTTTCAATCTGGCAATACTTTTTTCGGAGTTGGTCTTTTTGACAACTGTCACTTGATTTATGCTCAGTTTGATTTGCCATTTTATAATTAATAGATTTACTCCTGAACAACGTTTGCAAATGGTGCAAATTTATTACCAAAATAATGGTTCCGTTCGGGCGACGCATCGCGCGCTGCGTCCAATATTCGGTCGGCATAATCGCATAAATTCCAGCACCCATGGATTGGTTTCACACCACGTTTACTCTAGTGGATAATGCGCATCCTCAGAGACGCCGTACAGTGCGCACCGAAGACGCTATTGCTACTGTGGAGCCGAGTATCAAAGAAGACCCGAATTAGTCTAATGGAGCTGTCAAAAATTGGGCCTCTCGGTTGGAATTTATTCGAGCCAGCCGCATCGGCACCTTGGCCGAAGTAATTTTTTAAACATAATGGCAAATCTTTATCTTTATAGTAAAGCTAAATTCTTGGCCATAAAATTAAATTATATGCGTTTTATTTCTTCTTAAAAACCACACGTCTAAAAAAAAACACCATTTACTATATGGCAAGTTATGAATTCGTACAAATAATCGAACTCGAGATTTTGATCAAACTTGACATTACAATGATAGAGAAGATGAAAAAAGTGGATCTCGCAAAAACGTCCGTCTGTCTGTCTGTCTGTTTGACTACAGCCTAAACGGATGGGTCGATTTTCTTTAAACTTGGCAAAAATCATTTTTTAACATTATTTAAAAGATTTTAGACAAAAATGATTATTATAATTAAAAACAACGGAACCTCTCATACAAATGTGTAAAAACCGTTAAGGAGAAACTTTTTTTTTCCCCAAAAACGACTTCTAAGATTTTGATAAAATTCTTTTTGTGTGGCGTAAATAGTATGGTTTAGCATTTAAAATTATCAAATTTGACATTGAACAATATCTAACAGCACCTTCCATAAAACGGTTTTTTTGATTTTCGACTACCTATCTCATTATCTGATTTACCGAAGTTTTGGCAAATGGATAAAATATCTATAGACTCCCATAGCTGCTGTTTGGCTCGTAGGTACCGTTATTTTTGGAACTAAAAAAAATTGTGTGAGTGCTGGGACTCACGGTTAATATGTGTAAACATGAACGTGCGCGGATCCAAAACGGACTTGTTTTTGCTTGAAGGGGATCTTAAGATTTTTTTCACTGAACGCACCCATCCAGTATGCAGATCGTAACGTTGCACACGGTAACGTTGCACACGGTAACGTTGCACGACGTAACGTTGCACACGAACGTTCACGTTTTTTTTTTCTCTCTACCTCCAGCATAGATGTTTACACATCAAAAATTCAATTTCCGCTTTAGAGAATTACCAAAAAACCTTACCTAAGGTCAAAGTTTTAAAAAAATCGCTCCAAAGGTTTAAGGCTGTAGATCGAGGTACAGACAGACAAAAAGACAGACAGACGGAATCACCGGACCGGACTCTTTTTTATCGTAATATCAAGTTTCATGAGAATCCCGAGGTTAGTTTTTTTAACGATTCATAAATCATCGCTATAGTCCTATACCTAACCTACAAGTAAAAATAAACATCGTGCGTATTAAAATTAAGTACAAACGTTTCACAAAAATCTACTAGAAATCACGTGTGTCAAGTTAGCACTACACTTTCAGAAAATAAAAAAAACTAATAACACAGTCAATTGTAGTTTTTTTATGTAAATTAGTTGTGGAGAGAAAAAAAATTTTGGAATTTTTAGAAGTTTTGCTTTGAAAACTTCGTTAAAAAGTTTTTCAAATTTTTTTTCTCTCCACAACTAATTTACAACAAAAAAGCTTCAATTAATGCCATCTTTCTATTTTCCCATTTCCTTTTCTAATGCCTGGACTAAGAGTGTCAACTTAGCACTACCTACCTAGTTTTTGTATGAAAACTTCGTCAACAAAATTTTTAGAATTTTTTTCTCTCCACAACTAATTTAGAACAAAAAAGCTTCAATTAATGCCATCTTTACATTATCTAATTTTTCTTTTCTAATGCCGGGACTCAGAGTGTCAACTTAGCACTACCTACCTAGTTTTGGTTTGAAAACTTCGTCAAAAAAATTTTAGAATTTTTTTATCTCCACAACTAATTTAAAACAAAAAAAATTCAATTAATGCCATTTTTACATTATCTAATTTTCTTTTCTAATGCCTGGACTCAGAGTGTCAACTTAGCACTACCTACTTAGTTTTGGTTTAAAAACTTCGTCAAAAAAAATTTTTGAATTTTTTTCTTTCCACAACTAATTTATAACAAAAAAAATTACAATTAACTGTGTACTTACTTTATCTATAATTTCTAAAAGTGTAGTGCTAACTTGACACACGTCTAGAAATCAATATCAAAGATTAGTATAGACCTTCTCACAAATTGTGAATTTGTAAAACACACTTTCTCACTTGAGCTTGTAAATCGCATAAATGACGTGTCTCATAAGTCAACTTCAATTTTGTTATTGATAATAACACTGAACAAAGACATTAAGTATTGAGAACATTCCAAGCTTTAACTCAACAAAATTCAATACATTTAGTTCTTCGAATGCCTGAAGTACGATGTTTTTAGACATTGATTCTGAGTTAGGTATAGGAAGAGGATTTCACAGGAGCCTCTATCTGTTTATTTCCATAGGGAAACTTATATCGTTTATTGGATTTTACAAAAGGACTACCTACGTTTCCCATTATTTCTATAGATAAGAGTACCTATGCATAAAAATACCTGAACACACAATCAGTGCTATTTCCAGCAACCAATTATTTCAAGAACTCATACATCCTTCATTTGTATATGAGTACGTAGGTATATGAACTCAAATTTTTGTATATATGTAGCATGAAATACCAACACAGCGTCCTACACACACCGAACAAGAATTCAACCATAAATGCTATTTCAAAAGCTGAGCTGCGTTGAGCTGAGCAATATCAATTTTGCATGTGTAATGCAATAAAATGCCACAAATTGATTTTGACATTCCATTCTTTTTCTTGAAGTATGTATATACGGGTCAATGCATATGGTATACAATGCACAGATATACAACTGATACTCGTATTGAGAAAAGTGAAGAGAAAACGAGATGCTGTGCGTGGGTAGGTGGGTGGTTGTTGCTTGAAGGGTTAAAAATATGGAAGAAGTATAATAAACATCCTGTATATGCAAGCGAGCTGTATCATGACAGTTGACAGTTAAATTCAGGTATTTTTATACTTCTCCTTCTCCTTCTCCTCGTCCAACTTTTCCATTTTCTTTCGTTTATATGTGCCATGAAAAAATTGTTATGAAAAATACTTTATAAAAATCAATTTTCCAACAACTCAAGGACGCATAAGTTGAGAACCACGAAAGGAAACTACGTCATGTATATAATACAATATGTGTGGGCAATCACAAATGCAGGATATTTTTATGGAAGTTTTGCAGGTATGTATCTTGGACTTCTTCTTTGTTTTTTTTTTCTCCAAAAAGTGAGTGAATTGAAGGCTTTCGAACTGTACTCCTTATCCTTAACAGCATAACAAAAGATCCTTTTTTGGTTCATAAGAAAACCTTCAGAATTCCTACTCAGCTTTGATAGTTACGTGACACAAAACATTATGTGTGGTATGAATAAACCGGGGCAGTTGTTCAAATAGTGCTTTCCCTTGCAGGTCCACCAACACCTGTCAAGCTTCTAACATGGAGCAGCTGTTCTGAGCTCGTGTTCTTTTCTATTCACACTATCCACTTTAATGTTGCCGTTACATTTGGCCATCCGGCGTGAAGTTATATCGCCATTTTTGATTTAAAAAAAAAGAATTTTTTCAAAAATATTTACGGCACAAACAGCACAAGTGTAGCAGATTACAGCACAACTTTTCTTTTTTTGAAAATCATAATGGCGATGGTGACTTCACGGATATCATTTGGTTATGTAAGTTATGTAACAAACATCATGTTTGTTTTTTTTTTAACAAACTTTGTAACGATTTTAGTTGAATTTTTTTCAATATCTCTTTTATCCTGGTCTACAGTAGGGGACCTTCAATTTTCTACCGAACAAGAACGGATAAGTTAAGGTGCACTTTATAATGACAAGAGAAAGTCTTTAAAAATTTGCCACTTTTTCACAAGAGGAATTTTGTAATAAATCGAATTAATTAAAAGGGTAGAAGTACTTCTAGGCGGAATGGTAAGTAGGTACCTATGTTGGACTATAACGACTGAGGTACGAATCTAGCCTTTTTAACCTTAAATTCTGTTCAGAGGTACTCCTTCTTTATTGCTTGCAATTGATAAATCTTCTTAGAGTGATGATAAAGTATCATCGATCGTATTCAGCAGAAAACTGTAGGTGCGTTATTCCATTCCCAGCAAACTAACAACGCACACACAGAAATGTTTAAGATTTTATTCAATATAGGCCCCGGTTATTTAAATTAAGTTACTAATTATTTCCTATAATATTGCAAAAATAAAAAAGTTTACCATCCCACCCGCTGAAACATTACCTTATTTGTATCTTTAAAAGAGTTTTTGTTTTATAAGAAACAAAGATTGCCATTGCGCTGTTCCCAAACACATAAAGGGTCATTAATTTTCCGGTCTCAAAAGTAAAGCTAAATAAAACACACACAGCGATACATTTTTGCCGAAAATTTTATTTCATTATAAAGTTTTGACTTTGCCTTGAAGTGTAAAAAACAATATCATTCAAATGACCGCCTCGGGAATATTCTTTTGAGGTAATTTTTAACCACTTTTTTGCACATTTCGGGCGGTATCTCAAACATAACTTGAGTAATGTTAGTTTTTAATGCGTCTAGAGTTCGGGGATAATTCGCATAAACACGGTCTTTTGCGTAGCTCGACAGAAAAAAATCTAACGGTGTCAAATCGCATGATCTTGGTGACCGATTGAAGACGCCAAAACGTGAAATTACGCGACCAGGAAAATTCTTACGCAATAAAGCCATAATTGGTCATGTTGTGTGGCTTGTTGCCCCGTCTTGTTGGAACCACATATTGTCCAAGTCTTGATCTTAAATTGCCAGCCAAAGAAAAATCGGTTATCATTCGGCCATATCGCTCCGAATTGACTGTAACCGTCTGACCATTGAGATCATCGAAGAAATACGGGCCGATGACACCTTTCGACCATAGAGCACACAAAACAGTCACTTTGCCTGGATGAAACGGCACCTCTTCGATCAATTGTGAGTTTAATGAGCCCCATATAAGGCAATTTTGTTTGTTTAAATACCCATCGAGTTAGAAATGTGCCTCATCGCTGAAGAAAATGCTGTTCGAAAAATCGGTGTTTATTGTCTGTAGCTCCAACACCCAAGAAGCTCATCTACGGCGTTGTGAATGATCAGCAGGCTTCAATTGTTGCGTAACTTGAACTCTATAAAGATGGAGATTCAAATGCAAAATACTCCAAAGTGAGGTGTATGACACGTTCAATTGCTGCGAACGCCGGGAAATCTATGAATTCGGATCATCAGCAAGGCTTGCCTTTGCAGCAGCAATATTCTCGACTTAGTGTGCATTACAATGATGCACATCAGGCCCTCAACATCAGTAATGCTTCCACTCTCTTCAAATTTCTTCACAATTTTACCGATTGCTTGCGTAGTCGGTCGATTATGACGACTCCATGCGTTAAAAGTGGCTAACTTTTGAATCACCACTTTTGCAGCAAATTTTAATAATTTTAACTCGTTGTTCGATTGTTAAGCGATTTATTATCGTAAATTCAACTATTATTATGACACTTCAAATGACAGCTGAGGTTGTATTTTTGCATTTCATATATTTATAAGTATTTTTTTAGACCTATAGTTATAAGAATTTATCATTTTTTAAGTGAAAATTTTGAAGGTTGTAATTGAATTTTATCCACAAACAAAGATTTTTTTCTTTAAAAATTGCAGTTTAGATTTATAAAAAATTGACGAATCAACTGAATTTGTTTAACCCATCAGGTCAAACAGTGAGCTAACTAAGAAACTTTAAATATCTTCTTACTACGAGGTCAAAATGACAAGACACAAGTCTTAAAGCTTTGACTTAAATGAGAAAAAAATTGGGATTATATCAACATTTTTTAATATATGCGTATATCACAATAGCCTTTATTATCAATAATTATAATAATGATGAAATAACATGCATTACAAAAACACCACGTGATCCTGCTCTCTATCCGGATCGCCTTTCATGAACCATAAATTTAGTTTTTACTCTTGATTCTCAGCTTTGCAAATGGTTAGGTAATACAAACTGATAGTGTAAAGAAAAAAGACAACGAATAGGTATTTGAAAAATAAACAAACTTAATGAAAAAAGAGATAGGTATACCTACAAAACAGTTGTCACTAACATCTGTATCGTTTTATTTTCATGACATAATCTATAGTTATTGATCATTATAGCGATAATCAAATGCGGCTAATGTTTCCTTATTATTTTGTCAAGACATTTGTGAACAACAAGACCCAGCAAATTACCCACTTTAAATCAGTTGAATTTAATCTCATAATAAAGGTACCTTCTCTAGCATATGTATGTACATATATATACCTCACCTACTTAGCTAAATAAAATGAAAAAATAAAAAAAATAATTTTGTGGCACTTATAAATTGAAATATACAACTATACATAAATGTAGGTATGTATGTATAGGTATACATTCAAAGAGTGATGGGTATGAATGCTTTCTTACACTCTTACTTTATGTTATCTTAATTGAAACCATACACCCATAAACCCATACCTTTAATATCAATTTAGAAATGAAGAAGAAAAACTTGTCTCATCCTTCTCGTCCTCCTAAATGATGCCGCACTAAATAAATACTTAGGTATATCTCTTCACCACCGCGCCGCATACACTTCCTTATACGAGCAAACAAACAAGTGTCCCATTCTTGTTTAATTTTTTTTTTTTTTTTTCTTCCATTTTTGCACAAATCCCCATGCCACCTCAACAAATGGAATAAAATTCCAACAACAGACCTACCAAGGAGTTGGACAAAAACAAAATAAATATATAAGAGGAAAATAAAAATACAAATACAAAAGAAAAAAAAAAAAAAAAAAAACAACTGTAACCCAAACGTAAGCAACTTACCAAGAACCGACAACAAAATCCCAATAATCGTCCATTTAATCGCGTCCATTTCTCAGCCTTCGTCCTCGACGTATCCGCTGTTGGTCTTTGTCGTGGAAGTTGTCGTTGTTCCTTGATTATAAAGGCAATGGGTGCGGGTGGCAGCAGCAGCAACACTGCGGGGGTGGCTAAGTCTACGTCTCCGAGGACGACGAACTAATCGTCTTGACTAAAGCAAGTCTGGTATCGTCCTTTAATATCACCAAGAGCCTTCCGACCACACCACACACCACACACTACACACACACATAAGCAGAACTGAATACAACACTATACAGTATACACCCACCTAACCACGATTAGAATCATAAGGACGAAACGTATGTCAGCAAACGTCTTGATGGCAATTAATTGAAAAAGCAAGCACGAGTCGAAAAAAAAACTTTTTGTTTACACATACACGCATACACGACTGACGACGATGCCCAACGCAACGGGGTGGAAAGGTGAAGGGGGGGATTGGGTTTAGGCCTGGGACTTGGGTAAATAAGATAAATTTTCTTTCTTTTTTTCCTTCTATTTCTTTTATGATCAACTTTTTGGCAGCAGGTGTTCTGCACAGCAACCACCCACTTGAACGCTCACAACCGCACTCTTTCTTACACTTACTCACTGACTAACTCGCATTTATTTATCATGACCGACCCAGCAGAACAGAGCTCCTTGAGTTGATATGCCTCAAGCTCAGGCAAAAGACGCACCGTGTAAAACAAGCTTTGCGACCGCACACTTTGTCTCCCTGATTCCTTGATTGTTTTGTTTATATCACTCCCTACATTGGTCTATATGTGCTTGTGCTTGCTCCGCGACGAGAAAGCAAATAAAGTAAAATTTATTACAATCGCACTTATGTTGTTTTGTTTATCTTGTGTGTGGTAAGAACTAGCAAGGACACAGCGCCATCAAAAATGGACGAACAAAACCAAAAACATATACTTCCCTCCAATTAACATTAATTACTTTTGTGTTTTTTTCCCTTAATAAATAGAAGCGGCGAAAAAACTTTCTCCTGCGTGAGTTAATTTAATTTCGATATCATTCAAACAACACAAACAAAAATACAAAGAAGAAGAAGCAGAAGAAGAACCCCTTCCAATTAATAACACTGTCCTTAAAATGTTCAAGATGACAACGCGATTTATTCCACTTAACTGGGGTCAGCAGCGTTCGGCTCAGTAGGTAACCCACTTTGCAAGTAGAATACGACGAAATTATTCTACAAAAGAAAGTTTTCTTTTTCGCATTCGCATTCGCAAGAACATACAATTTTCTCACTCAATGAAGCAGAAATTTGTTGTAACTGACAACGAAAAGGATATTGTATTTGCAATGTTCTTTATTGACTCTCTTTCTCTCTCGTCCCTTGCCCATGATGATGATGATGGTGTATTAGACTTTGGCATTGCAAAGCCGCACGGATCCTTGACCTGGTTTAAGTTTTTGTATCACTTTTTCTTTTTTTTTTTAAAGGACCTTATTGCAATGACATTTTTTCTTCAATATTTCACTTAACACACATTGATCGGAAAGGATATGATATCCTTAGAGAAGGACATTTTTTGTTTGCTTTTCAGATATATTTTATTCAAAGAAAACAATGCCTAGTGATTATGTGGCAACTATACCGTACAGGACAAATAGCTGTTTTCGACTAAAAGCTCTCCCGTATCGTTTATCTGCTTATAGAAATGATGGCTATGAGGACATTTAAGTATTATTGTGTAAGGACGAATCGGTTTAGATATTTTGTGCTCTTTTGAAGTATTTTCGAAAGAGATTCGAAGATTTGAGAGAAACACACATAGAAACAGGATGGAGAGCTTTTGGTTCGTGCGAAATTTGAATATTCGTTGAAGTACGTTTGACACCTCTTGCGTATGGGATGGGTTAAGTGAGAAAGGATTTTTACAACGAAACAAAAGGGAATTTATGTGAGTTGTGCTGAGTGAGATTTTGATTTGGGATATTCGTTTTACTATAGAAGATAAAATATTGATTGAGAAAAGAGAAAAAGTTTATTTCACCTTCTTTTTACAAAATAAAGAGAACAGAATTTATTTGTTTCGTTAAGTTGAGAGAAACTGGGAACAGTTTTATTTTAACTTGGGCCAGTTTTTGTCAGTTAGTGCTGTACAGTGCAGTATGTAAAGAATAAAAACTGTGCTTGATTGAAATTTACTTTAAAATGATGAGTTTTCTTAAGCCAAAGAGAAATTTTGTTTGTTTTTTTTTTTTTTTTGTCTAAAACAAAAAAGTTTTCGCCAAAGTTTATGTGCCATTAGGTAATTTTTTAAATGATAACTTTTTGTTGGTGTGTTGGGTAGAAGTATATTGCTTTTAACCGTTCGAATAATAATTTGTCTGGCAGTGACATAGATATGCTCAAGGAAAAATGTTTATGGAAGAGTTTCTTGTGATGGTTTTAAGCAGGAGAGGAATATTAAATCAGCTGAGTGCGTATATAGGTATTTATTCATCAAAACAGATTTTATTATGATTTATAACACTCAACCATTTTAAGCAATTCAAAAATGGTAGGTTGACATTTTACTTCTAATTTTAAAGAAAAAATAATATTCGGAGCTTTGAGGAAACTTGGAAATCTATACAGAAAATCCTCGTTCAAAAGATTAGCAAATCGATTTAAAAAGATATTCCTATACCTTGTCTTAAAGATAAACCTTTTGCCAGTAACTAGTTTATTATACTATTAGAAGGTGGTATTATTTCAGAAAAGACGTCTAGTAAATACATGTGCAAACAAAAAAGACCTAAGGTCTTACAATCATATAGTTAAAATTATTATTATTATTATTAAAAACATCTTTGAAACAAAATTTTGTGTCTCAATTCCGTTTACATCCACATCAACTAGTTTACGCTCTTTCCTAGAATTAAGTCAGTCTATAATTTATTTTTTCAACAATTTTATTATTATTTTTAATCAAATCAGCCTGTAAACTAATCATTTTATGACAGGGTTTGTGCTTTGTCATCGGTAATCGCAGACACTTGTAATTTATATACAATCGCCTCCAATCTACAAAGAAGGTACAGGGAGGACCGTGGCAGACACCATTGCTTTTAAATTGAAATTAAACTGGACTGAATTGAATCATAACAATTTGTATTGCATACAATTTTTCCAGTTTCAGTCACAAAAATTAGGTGGTCCGTTGAGCACTAGCAGCACTCTTTTTGTGTTGAAAACCACTTTGTGGAATATTTATCGCTATACCACCGTATCTACAAAGGCGTAAGGTTCCAACAATATAGGGCCACAGCCCACGGAGTGAGGGTATGTATGAATTTTGTTTTCCTCAAAGATTTGCCCGTTGTCATATTTTGCAAAGAGTTGATTTTTACTGATTAGACTAACTGATCTCTACAATAAATTGAATAGAAGATGAAATTAGGTTTTTACGTCTATCTGATTAAAAAAAAAATAATTTGACGTAAATTTTTGGCACTGTTGCTTCATTGGATGAACACATAATAGACTCGCATCAGACCGCGCGATTTAAGTTCTTTTAGAAAGAAAACACCTTTTTAAAGAAGATTTAAACAATTTGTTTAGACGAACCGAACTCTTACAATATTAACTTAGAACTGAATTTATACTTGAGGGCAGCGAAGTTACGAAGGTTTCGCTCAATTAAGTTCATTTTCCAGTGTCAGCAATGTTTCCCAATTACTTGATTGTTCGTCATCGACGTTTTTATTATTTCTGATATTTGACTCTTTTTAATTCCAACTGTGGGAAATTCCGTTGTTGTTCGGGTTGCTGAACTCGACATAACCCGAGTTCTTACGCGTGTGAGAACTTAAACTTATGTCGAATTTCTTTCAAACATTTCAGATCAATTATTTTTTTGGTTGGAAAGAATTTGAGAAAATATCGATTTTTATGTGATAGTGTGTGTGTTATTTAACAAGAATTTTAATATAAAAGTTAGTGCAAATTCATTTCAGTAAATAGTAAAATAATAATTGCTAAATAGGAAACAATTTGGCATCCAAGTAAAAAAAATTACAATTCAATAACGAAAAGAGCAGTAATTCGAAGTTCGAATTCCTACTCATTAAAATCCGACAAGGAACACACCGGTGACATTGTTCGCCTCATATAATTAACTGTCATTTAAGATTTCTTATTGGTTTCAAGCAACCAATACAAGTGACTCTTGGACTTGGAAGTGACTCTAGACATGCCAATTAATTATAACAGTTTTGGTTTATAAAAGCCAGGGCCCTCCGCCGGTGGGCATACTTAAGGCACCCAGAGTTTTTTTTAAGTCGTGCGAATCGCGTTAACGCAGTCCCACTTTTAATGGTGAAAAACTGTTATAAATTGGGATGTATTTAGTCTCGTCCATTTTCCTACGTCTAAACCTTGGTAAAAATGAAAGATTTCATTTGTCTAGAATAATTGACATTTATTTCTAATGTCGAATCGATTTCGTTCCCATTTTTTTCTAAACAAAATTGATTCTTGTATTTTCAGCACCGATTTGCACACATACACTATAAAGATTTGAAATTTCAAATACGTAAAATTGAAAGTTGCGGAATTTTGGCAAAACAAATTGATTTTTACTTCCTCTATAGGGAAAGTATTGGTTTCGTGTAAAAAAAAAATTTCGAGGTTATAATCAAAACTAGCACTAAGGGCCAGTTTCACAGTCGACACTTACCGGCATAAGTGGCACTTAAGTTTTCCATATAAGGAATTTAAGCTAAATTTTGTAGCCAGCGTAAGTGGAACTTAAGTCACCAACATCGTAGACTTAAGTGCCAGTTAATCAGGTAACAGTGCAATGTGATATTGAGAATTAATCTTTCACATTCCCCACTTAAGTGTCACTTTTCTGACTGTGAATTTGGCCCTTAGATAATCGCGAAGTCCGAAAAATTGGGTTTCGTCATGTCCGTCGGTCTGTGCGTGCGTGCGTGCGTACGTCTGTGCGTCTGTGGGTCCACTGTAATTTGAGCTAGAACCTAAACGGGTGCATGAAATTCGGTACAGAGCATTTTTCTGTGGCAAATTCGAATTTTTGTTTTAGCTCATCTAGAACGCGTAGCTGCCATACAAATATTTTTGTTTCTTCAAATTTTCTCTACAACGGCTCTAACGATTTTGATTAAAATTCATACCTGTAATAACCAAGTCAATTGTAAGAAAACGCCATTTCTGTTTTTTCTCAAAAAATTCACATTCCGGAATTAGGTAATCAACGTTTTTTGAGAAAATGGTCTTATTTTTGTGTTATTCGCGTATTTCTTTGCCATGGTTAAATCGATTTTGTAATAATTTAGCAATCTGATGCTTTTCAATAATTTAAGCAATAATGCATCTAAAAAATTTTAAAAATATTATTTTATAAACAAAAAAAAAATCAAACAAAAAGTCAATTTTTTAGTCCTTTTGACTCTTTAAATATATACATCATGCATCTTCAATGTTGGGTAACATTCAGCATTTAACCACAAGAGTAAGTTCGTGCAATCAAGTCGTGGATATTTTTTTGGTTACAACGAATTAAACATAATTTAAAAAATATTTAAAAATATTTTCAGACAATATTACCTATATTACCTGTCAAGAACACTCATACAATCACAAAAAAAATCGATTCTTTTACGAATTCCTTTCACTTGACCGAAACAAATCGTTTCGGTCTAAAAAAAAGTTCTATTTGGCTAAGAAAAAAATCGATTCATTTCTTAAAATGAATTCGACACAAGCTAATCGATTTTTTTTTAACTGAATCAGTTTTTGGTTAGAAATAATTAGTCATAGTTTAACTCCCAGAGTCGCGTTTGCGGCTGCAGCTCCATTAGGCGTTTTTATTTTTTAACTTTAAAAAGATTTATGTTACCTTTTAGCTCAGATAGATCAAGAGCGCTCAACTCATGTTTCATTCTTCATTCAGAACTAGCTTGGAGCTCAGAATAAAATATACGAGCAAATGGAGCAAATCGCTGAGCACAGCCAACTTCATACAATTTTAATGTATATAATTTGACATATTATTATTCATATGACAATTCAGTGCTAAAGGGTGTTTCAAAACTAAATCGGAGAGCTCTGATCATACTTCTCTCAAACCATATTCGGTTTCCTCAGTGCACAGCTCAGATCTAAAAGGAAAAACGACCATCGTATTCACTTGTCGGTGTTCACATTGGACTTACTCTTACTCCTTCGACTTGTTTTTGACTTGAATCCAACTTGTATTTATTAGACACAATCAATAACAAAAATGTGAAAGGACAATGATATTTGACGACATTTTTAACAATTATTTCACATAAAATGTAACTTTTGCCCCTCACCTTTTAAAAATAGTAATTTAAGTCTAATTTAGTCTAGGAATCGAACCCAGTTATAAACTACAACTAGTCTTGCACGCTAATAACTGGGTATAATAAGGCATTCAATGTTGGAAACATCTGTTTGCTTTTTGTCATACTACATTTTGCTTCAGTACCACATTAACCTCCTTTTTTAAAGGAGGGACAGTTCCTGAAAAAAAAAACATTGACTTGAAAAAAATAATTATGTATGCATAGGAAGCGCAAAAGTTATGTCACCTTAGATTTTATGAAAATAAAAATCTGCTCGAAAACAAACCTTCAAAAATATCCTTTTTCAAAAAATTCCTCCACAAAATTACTCGGTGTAAAGTCAAAATAAATTGTTTGGTACATCTTATTTGTTTGCATCTTCCGTCTGTCTATCTAAAATTCAAATTTCTAGCACACTCCCGTGATTTATGGCTTTTTTTCAAAAAGGAGTGATATCGAAAAAATCCTTAAATTTGCATTAGCTTTTAAAACTCTACCCTTACAAAGACTTAATATACCCTTGCCCCTTGTATCTCATATTATTTACTTTGCCAGTTAGCAATTACCTCACCCAAAAATATTAGTTTTTTATTTAATTGAAAACTGGATAAAGTATGCCTTTTTCAATAAGATAGAAAAATGTTTTGATGTTGTTGAAATTAGACGAGTATTTCAGACTTTGAGGCAACTAAAACTATTTACCAAAGAGTCAACTATTTCGCTTATAAAATTGTTATTAGATTTTTTGACTAGCACAGTTAAAAATTTAAATATTTTTTGTCCTCATATTATGTTGTTTAAATTATAGTGCGTATACACCATAGTGGACATCTACGAAATAGAACTAAATATACTAAATAATCAAGAATTGAGATTAAAGTCTATTTATGATAAATATAAATTTATAACTTTGATTGAGCCACGAAAAGATAATTAGATTTCAAAGAAGCTTTCTCATTTAAAAAAAAAAAACTTAGACATAGTGAATGAAACATTTACTTAGCTTTTCAAAAACCGTTTGTGTTATTTTTAACGTCTTGCACCAGACTCACTAAATTTAGCAAAATGTTTTAGGTTCATTTGAATTTCATGTGTTCACATTATACAAACAAATATTTCCCAAAACACGTCCGTATACAGTTTTTTATGCAACATCCACCAGCATTTGATTTAAGGGGTTAACCAAACTTTAATCAGAAAAATACCGCAACGTCAAACCACCCTTTTTCCGCCATACGTTATGTATCTTCCCTTACCTACACAAACTCAAAAAAAAAAAAAAAAAGGAACATGTAAACTCATTAAGGTGATAAAAATCTTTGACTTTCCTTGTTGGTATTCACCTGGATTCTGGTATAACGTATAATACATAACAAAGATATGTTTATGTATATGTTATTTCTCTTCTTTCACGTCACTACTAGCTGGTGCTGCAGTATCGTGTTCCAACAGCTTTTGGTGGCACTGCCACCACTTTTCATCTTCCTGACCACCAACAAGATGAATTGTATTTATATCTATATAGGTATGCACCCTTAACAACATATACTTATGTACATACATATAAACCTTCATTGGCATCCAACTCTCCTCCTGGTAAATACAGGAGCTAGACTAGGGAAGCTACCCAAAGAACTTATCTGATTAAGATACTGAGTTCCATACACGGAGTGAAAGAACGTACGTATAACGTTATCCTTGGAGGGATTTTTTCCTCCTTCTTTCACACGAACGGGCAGCGATCAACCTTTTTACATACAATCTCTATATAAGTATATATGGGAATAAGGGTGTTTTGTTGTGGTATACCTATATACCTACATACACATATGTTCTTGTGGTCTGATTTTGCTGGATTGCTTCTGCCGTTTGGCTGACCTCTATGTTTGGATGGGCTTAAAGTTGTAGTTAAAAGATTTTTATTACTAATACCAAGGATAATAAATACAAAAAAAAAAAACAAAAACTTCATCTAGGCCACCCCAGCAGAAAAGACAAAAAAAAAGACATTTTGAATGTCTTTGTAATCTTTATATTTTATAGCATGGCAGGGATTTCTTATTTTATGTTTCTATTTATTTGATTTTTTTTTTTTAATTACAATGAATAATTAAAATATTTATTTCCAACAGTAAACTAATTATTTTTATATACTATAAACCTTCAAAAAATTGCAGAAAGTATAGCTCTTCTACTCTTCCTTACTATGAAAATAAGAAAATGTTTTAAAACAGTCTTCATGGGTTTTGGAATAAAAAGAAGCTGAAGCTTAATCTTGATTTTTGAAGCAAATACTCAATATGGTTTTTTATAAAATTAACTTGTAGGGTCAATGTGGGTAATTGTAAACAATTTTATATTTTTTTTTGAAAAATTTAAGTTAGAACTTTTTTAATTTTTGTAATTGAAAATTTAACGAAAAACTGAGAATTATTACGTGAAAATACAATATTTCTGTATTAAAGATTTTAAAAATTACTAAAATTCTAAAATAATGGTTAATGTTATTATGTTAACATTTGCCCACTTCTGTTTTTATTTGTATTCTAATTTATGGGGTAAATGTTAACTTAAATGTTAATGTTATGTAAATTATCTTGAAGTTTTGGAACAGAGGCTTTCAATAGTATATGTGAATAGTAATTTCGAAGGATATTTCCAAAAAAATATGTATTTCGCAACAAATCAATAAAAATAACACCACTTAAATTTTTACCGATTTTTATTTTCAACCAAAATATGATGTTAACATAACTACAACCAAAGTTATTTTAAATTTACCATCATCATAATACTTTCTAGGATAAATTTAAACAAGAAAAAAAGATAAAGCCCTTCGAAATGTTGGAATTTTGTTTCTTTTAGTTTAATGTCAATCAAATTTATAACTAAAAACTATACTAAAAAAAATGTACATGTAAATAAAAAAAAAAAAAAATTAATATTTCTCGAAGCCTTCGGACTTGTAAAACACTTTTAAATTGAACATTTTATAAACAAAAAAAATCTTCCAACTGAAAACTGTAAACACACGAATGAGTGTCATGTATGTGACAGATAATGAATGCGTCCGAACTTGTATTCAATGCTTTCAAGACTTCATTATTTGTATGGAATTTTAACTCTGCTTAGATTTCTCTCTGTTTTCATTTACCCAAGTTGACCCTACCTACATATAGAAATTACGTAGTTGGGAATATGAAACCTAGTTTATAGAGGTATATGAACAATTTTTATTATTGGATGGATTAAGCTACAAAAAAAAAGTCCACTCTGATATACGAAGACGATAAAGCAAACAAGCAAGTTCCAAGGGCCAGTGAGAGAATAAGTCTGATGGCAAAATGAAAAGATCAAGGCTGCAAGGAATTTTCTTACACAAAATTTTCACCGAATCAGTAGTTTGTCTTATTTTGATATCATGACAATTTATACAAGTAGATTTGCCTGTCAAAAGGGTAATACTAAATTCTGCAATATTTCTGGTACAAGCTTATACAGCAATGACAGTAGTCTTGAATCAATACAAGGTCTCTGCCCAGTGTCCACGTTATAAAGGGTGATTTTTTAGCTGGTTTGGTTTTGGCAACACTGGTTTTGACAGCTGACGTGTGTTTAGTACCTTGTGTCACTGTCAAACAGCTTCAGTTTGGTTTGCAATTTAACCATGGATCGTCTTACAAATGAACAACGCTTGCAAATTATTGAATTTTACTATCAAAATTCGTGCTCGGTTCGAAATGTTCATCGCGCGCTGCTTCCATTTTATGATCGGCATTCTCGACCTTCTGAGCAGTCTATTCGGAAGATTGTGACCAAATTTCGCACCAAATTTACTTTGTTGGACATTAAACCACCAACACGTTTACGTACTGTGCGTAGTGAAGAAAATATTGCGGCCGTATCAGCTAGTGTGACAGAAGACCGCGAAATGTCGATTCGGCGCCGTTCCCAGCAGTTAGGCCTTTGTTACAGCACTACGTGGAAAATTTTGCGGAAGGATTTGGGCGTAAAGCCTTCTAAGATACAGCTGGTGCAAGAACTAAAGCCAGCCGACCTACCACAACGCCGAATTTTTGGTGAATGTGCTCTTGGAAAGCTGGCCGAGGATCCGCTTTTTTATCGAAAAATTGTGTTCAGCGATGAGGCTCATTTTTGGTTGAATGGGTACGTAAATAAGCAAAATTGCCGCATTTGGAGTGAAGATCAGCCAGAAGCATTGCAACAGCTACCAATGCATCCCGAAAAAGCCACTGTTTGGTGCGGTTTATGGGCCGGCGGCATTATTGGGCCATATTTCTTCAAAGATGATGCGAATCGCAGCGTTACTGTCAATGGTGAACGCTACCGAACGATGATAACAAACTTTTTTTTGTCCGAAATGGAAGTTCTTGACTTGCATGATATGTGGTTTCAACAAGACGGTGCCACATGCCACACAGCACGCGAAACAATGGCGCAATTGCGAGGCGAGTTTGGTGAACAGTTAATTTCACGTTTCGGGCCGGTCAATTGGCCGCCTAGATCGTGCGATTTGACACCATTAGATTATTTTTTGTGGGGGTATGTCAAGGCTAATGTCTATAGGGACAAGCCCGCTTCGATTGACGCACTGGAAGCCAACATCCATGCATTCATTCGTGAGATACCGGCCGATATGTGTGAAAGAGTATGCCAAAATTGGACTCAGCGGATGGGCTACCTGAGACGCAGCCGCGGTCAACATTTGCATGAAATTATCTTTAAACATTAAATTGCATGGTTCAAACTATCGATTCAAATAAATATTTCATTCATTTTTTTGAATTTTTTGTGTTTTTTTTTTAAAAAAAGTTCTAAACCTCTTAAAAATTCACCCATTATAAGGTCAATACAATACAATACGTAGAGTACGTTATGTGAATTAAAATAGGAAGCTATGCTGATTCAAGATCAAAATGTAATACTATAAAATTTGAACTTACATTTTCTTAAATAACCTCTTTCGTATGCCTATCATATATGTAGTTAAATCATATCAAATAGAGCTAAGCTAACTTAGCTTTTGCAAAGATAAGCTTATAAAAAATAAGTTTGGTGGCACGAGAACCCTAGTGGCAACTCTCAACCATCCCTGTGTGATTGTTTTTTGCTTTTCTGTTTTGCAGGAATGGAGAGAACCTACAATTTTCTCCCAGTTCTGAATGTCTATAAGATGAGAGGCACTTATTAGTGACAAGAGATACTCGCGGAGCATTTGTCACTTCCTCCTAAAAGGCAGAGCGGTTTTTTTTTGTATTTAAGTGGAAGAGTCTGAGAATCGAACCCAGACCAGCTTATGCTTCATTATTTATAGCTTTTACTTTTCTGATAGAATTCCTATGTCCTTTGCTTGTTTTTCTTATATCAGATACTTAACATGTCAAGGCTGCGCATTCGATGATGCAAATACTGATGCCAAATTGTTATTATACCTTTAACCTCACAGTTCACAGATAAACTCAATTCAAAACAATAAAAATTTACTTTTATGAATGCGGTGATTTAAAAAAAAATATATTTAATGGAATACGTACGTACATGAGAGAATTAAAATTGACCTGCGACAATTTAAACAAAATCAGTTCTATTGAAAATAAATCCTGATAAATTTAAATCAATAAACACTCTTTAACTGGCACACAAACATGATTTCAAAATGAAATAAATATGTATGTATACATTTGCATTTATCGTAGTTTTGAAAAATACAATTGGTTTGGATTGTGTTGAATTGTAGAAAGCGCTATTTGCAATAACCGTGCAACGTGTTGATAAAAATGTTTTTTTCTTTTTTGTTATTTATATCGAAGTACCAATTCATCAATTCAGTAATTAAAAAAAGACTCACAATTGTATGCAATCAAAATCGATTATTTTTTTATTTTGTGTTTTTTTTTGTGAGAATTTGTATACATATAACCGGAATAAATAAATCTCACGATGCAATTACATTAGTATCTATTAATATTTTTTTTAACTTTTATAATATTGTACGAGTTGAGTGTTTAATAAAATAAACTAGCTGGCCCACCCGGCTTCCCACGGATAGAAAAACTTTAGTTTCGCATAAAAATTACAAAATAAAATATATAAAAATATTAAAACTACTTTTTGTAATTGAATACTACATTGTGGAATCTAATCCAATTCACGTTATAAATGGTTAAATATGTAAAAACATGATCGTCTTAGTCCAACCTTTATTACTTTCCCAACACAGAAAGGATTTTTGTTATCAAAAACTGCTTTTTTGTTTTTATCCCTTTCAAGCACAACTTTTCGTTTCTACCCCAATTTCACCCTATAAATGCAAATTTTCTGTAAAAAAAAAATCAAAGAAGCCATCCACTAAAAAAAACTTTTTAAACACCAAAAGAATTTCTTAAATTGGATTAGAAAAACTCTTCAAACAAAAACAAATTTCTTAAATCGAACAGTTTTTTTTATTTTACCCCATTTCACCCTATAACAAATAAAATTTGAAAAACTATCTATAAAGCCATTTCCCAAGGAAAACTTTTTAATCGAAAAACGAATTTCTTAGATATGACTTTTTTATTTTTTCTCCATTTCACCCTACAAAAAACAAAAGTTAAAAAAGCATATCTCAAAAGCCATTTCCAAACAGCCTACAGCACCACCTGTTGAGTGGTAATTGAATTGAACTGAAAAACGAAATGTGCACCTACAGCGCCACCTGATGCGAATTTTCTAACTTTTATTTCTTCCCTAAACCTTCGTGGAGCAATTACGAACAAAACCGCAGAAGGAAGTATCCAATTCGGTTCAGTCGTTTTCAAGTTTTAAGCATCCAAACACACATAACATCCTCCACCCAATCTTCGCGACCAATAAAGACAGCCATATATCTAAGCTCGATTAAAATAAAGCTAACTAACTTAGAAAAACATTTGCTAGAAAATATTTTAATCCAAAAAGTTTGTTTAAATTATTCTATTTAACAAATTCGCCATTTAAGAGGAAAAAGCAAAAAAAACACGGTATTTTTAAGTTATGACCAATTTTTTGAAATAATGATCGCTTCCCTTAGATTTTGGGCCGTTGATATTGCTGATGTATTTAGTAGGGTAAGTGCGGCCAATATGGCCCACTTTGGTAATATGGCACACCGTTATATTTCCCTGCTAGACGGACGTAGGTTGCCCGCTGTGCATTAATAAATTTGTCAGTGTGAGAGTAAAGTTCAACCCTAGTTAACTCATCAAATTTTGTGAGTTAACTCGGGATTAACGGCAGATGCCTTTGATGTTTTATGTACCGAGTTTTTTTAGCCGTTCCGCATGCACTCTACACCGAAAAAATGCTTTCTCAGTTCACTGTGGGTTAATTTACTTCCAGAGTTAGCTTACTCCGGCTTAACTCACCACTGAAAAATTGGGCCTTTATGGTTTTGATATATTTTTATGTGGAGACTCAGGAGCAGGAAATGTGCACGGAATATAGGAGGTTTTAATTTTTACTTGCTTTATAGGGCAATTATAATTGGTTTTGGTTCCATGGTTTCGTGCGTTCGTGCGTCTTTGCGTCTCGGAGTCCACTGTAATTTGAGCTAGTGCCTCCGATACCTAGTCCGATTCACATGAAATTTGGTACAGAGTATTTTTATCTGATTCGAACTTTAGTTTTAGCTCAACTAGAACGGGTAGCTGCCATACAAAATTTTGATTCCTTCAAATTTACTCGAAAACGACTAAAACGATTTTCAGTAAACTTTGAACCTACAATGACCAAAGCAATTGTGAGAGAATTCATTTCCGGTTTTTTTGTAAAAAAAAAATCAAATAACGGAAATAGGCATTTAAAGTTTGTTTAGAAAATGAGTTTTGAGTTTTGGGTAATTCACGTACATCTTTTGAATGATTCGACCAATTTTGATATAATTTAGCTTCTTAAAATTTTAAACAATATTCCATTTAAACATTTTGAAAAAAAAAAAAATGTTTGCAAACAGAAAAAAGTTATGGGTGGGCCTTATTTGGGAAACATACTCTACATCTCGAATTAAAACTAATGTCAATCCCATTTTAATTTATATGAAAACCTATTTTTATTATATATTTTTATTCTATAATGTACTATAGAGGTTACAATTAAAGCTACTTTTGTAGTTATAGCATAATGCATAACTGTTTCCATCATCAGGGATACCAAATTAAAGAGCTCCTCGTATTCAACTGGATACATAAAAAGCAACACCACAAAGAGAAAGAAAAAACAATGAAACAATAATATCACTTCAAAAGAACAACAAACCAATTCTGAATTGAAAAAGTTGAAATCAAAATATCTACCTGCTAGCGTTTTCATATATCTCTTTCTACCGCATCATATTTCAGGTGACAAATTGGTACCAACACGACGAAATGATTTCCCCCACAGAGATTCGTGCCCACCTACGATATCTACATCCTCGCCCTATACAATACACCCCAAATCTACAGGGGTGTTTGTGTTTGCAAAATTAACAGTTCAACCATGAAAAGGTGCTCTTTTTTGTTGGAAACTGTGTAAACAAAGGTTAAGCCAGGGTCTGACTGATACTACTTTTGTAAGCTATACCACCACATCCGCATCCTCGCATCCCCGCATCCTAAATCAACCTCTATGACCTAAAAATTTATCTCGTGAACCATTATTTTCACTTTGACAGTTCTTCGTGGCCATTTTTTTTTTTTTTTTTTGTGATTCTCTTTCTCCCTGATTTTCCTTTTGCCAGGGAACCAAACAAAAACAAATAAAAAAAAAGCGTGTCAATTTGCTTTCCAGTATTTATCTTTGCATTCAAACTGCAGAATACGGACTCTATACACGGACAACATGGACGACTAACTGTGATGGTATAATGCTTGAAGCTATTTCAATATTTAATTTTTTTTGCTCGTCATTTCTATATGTGAATTTAAACAATATTGACATGACAAAGGCTGATAAATCTCTCTCGTGGAAGCATACTTCGATATAAATGTAGGTGGTGGATTTATTTCGATTACTATCAAAGGTGTCTCACCCGCACCCCATCAACCGCAGACCATTTTTTTCTGTCTCATATTTAACGTGAATTAAGGAAAAAGAAATATTATTATTGCTGTCCCAATTTTCGGTTCTTTATTCAACCACTTAAATTTATTCAAACGAACCATAGAAATTGAATAGAAGTGTAAAGAAAATAAGAAAAGAGACAAATTCAAATCAAGTATAAATAAAAACAAAACAATCGCATTTCCTGGCAAATAAATCGAAAATAAAAGCGAAAATTCACACAATCACTCGCATCCTCTGTTTAGGCAATGATAGGAAGGTCTATAGGTATAGTTGGTAAGCCAAACAATTTGCGCTAGACCTTTTGACTTTCTCAGGAGCCTCCTACCTGACTTTCACAAAGTACAATGACTTTGACTTTTTCTGTTTGTATTGTTAACGTTTTTACTAAGCCAATTAAGGGCACAGTATTGGATTCAATAAATTTCACCTTAAAATATTCTATTTTTATTTGATTTCTGTAGGTAGATACAGCAGAAAAAATTATTTATGCTGATGCTGAAAGAGTACGAATGTATATGCGCGCTTTTCAAGCTGTATAGGGGTCGTAGCCTTATAGCAGAGCGGATAAGTGATATCATTCGGCAGGTGGAGTTATAGATTTTTTTTTCCTGCGAATTCAGTTTGGCATCATGCGTTTGAACAGTTAGGAGCGTGCGTTTGCCGTCTAGGCCCATTTTTCGAACTGATATTCGGTGTTCAAAATTGCTTGAATGTAGCCCCGTTTAGCCCCGTTTATTTGAGCTCTGGGATCAGAAACCATCAGATTGGCTGAGGACATTGAGGCAATGAGAACTATACAATATCGCAATCCCCATAGCTTTCTACCTGCAAATATGCATCTTACCATAGGTATGGAATTTTATGTCGTTCGGTGAACGAATTCTCAAAGATAATCTTTATTTTCATCTGTAAAAGTCGGCGTTTGTGCAAAAATTCTCTGAACGCAACTTCAACTTATAGGGAACACTCCCGGAATCTCAATAATGGCAATTTGATGTGGCCAGACCGCTCCCCGATTTGGCGCCATGCGATTTTAAAGGGTGTTTTTTTTAGACGTGTGGTTTTCAAGAAGAAATAAAACGCATATAATTTAATGTTATGGCCAAGAACACCACCAAAAACAGTCCAGCGTTGTTAAATCGCATGATCTTGGAGGCCACGCGCCAGGCCAACGAGATAATGCGCTCACAAAAAGTTTCCTTCAATAAATTGATTGTTTCATTGGCTGTATGGCATGTAGCGCCGTCTTGTTGGAACCAAACGTCGTCTACATCAACATCCTCCAATTCAGGCACGAAAAAGTCATTAATCACGGCTCTATAGCGTTCCCCATTGACTGTCCGGGTTCATTTTTGAAGAAATATAGACCAATGATTCCCTCTGCCCATAGAGCACACCAAACAGTGACTTTTTGAGGATTTAATTGGTGTCTCAACAATAGCTTGTGGATAATGATCACTCAAAATACGAAAATTTTGCTTATTTACGTACCCATTCAACCAAAAATGAGCTTTATCGCTGAACAAAATTTTCTTGTGAAAATCGCACGAACCGAACCATTATGTTGGTAATAAATTTGCACGATTTGCAAACTTAGTTCGGGAATATGTCTTTTTATTAAAAAATGCCAAACCAAATTGAGCACAAAACAAGTGACAACTGTCAAAAAGACCGATTCCAAAATAGTATTGCCAGATGCCACACGTCCAAAAAGAAAACACCCTACATTTTGTGATGTTTCTTGAAAAATTTGTCTTCATTTCCTACCCTAAAATACCTGAAGGCCAAAAAGGCAACATATACTCGCGCTGCTGTATTGGTAAGGGCCATGAAAACTCAAGAAATCGACTAATCCGATGTAGGTATGGGAATGGCGCAGTGCGATTTTTTTGCTTGAAATTTAATTTTACATGACGACTGACTTTTCTTCTGGCTAACCTCAAGCTCCCATCAGCTAGAAACATTTATAAAAGCCAAACAGTTACTCACTAGAATCGAGAACTTTTCGGTGACACATTTGACATGTTCCGAACCTTTTTATTGCTAGGCAGCTTACTTTTAACCCTACCAACGATTGATTAAATCAACCAGCTCAATATCCAAACCCCTTCAAATCTTTAAGAAGCCACTGTCATCGACAAACGGGGAAATGGGAGTCCCTAGCTGTTTGCTTTTATTTGTATGCCTAGAAATTAGAAGCTACAAATTTTTTAACACTTTTCTTGGAATCTCAAAAACAAACCTTGAAATAAATAATAAAATGTTGCTGGAATTTGCTCTCTACAGAATATCCATAGTTTCCTGAAAACCCCGCATTCGCCTTATTCTCTTTTAAAAAGGTAAAAGGTGGTCGGTGAGGAGGTGGTTCGGAACTGGTATGTATTTGTGTTGGTACAATATAAACATTTATTAATGTTTAATGCTGGATCTAAACTGAAACTCAACCAAATTGCTTCACAATAAAAAAAACAACCAATGCAGTCAAAACAACGACACAGCAATTATATATTTGAAATTTAAATTTAAATCATTTGAAATAAAACCAATAACAAAAATCAATTTCGTACGACTCGTTCTGGTTCCTAATTTTGTTTATTTATTTTTTTTATTTTTCAAAATAATAAAACATTCACTTTGAATGCTTTGTATTTTGTTGAAAAAATGGAAAGAACAAACAGCATAGTAAAATCACCCCTGCCACCAATTTTCAGGAACTTAAGAAAAACCACAACCAATACGTTTTGGGGTTTCTAAGGGAAAATGTTCTCAATAAAATTATAGTCACGTTTTCGATTACATTTTCCCCTCGTGGCAAAGGTCCTCGAATGGATGATTCCTCTCCTATAGCTACATTGTCGTTTCGTTGTATAGACTTCAATTGTATGTATAAGTTTACGTATACTGCTGTTGCTGCTGCTGCGGTGGCGGCCGGTTGCTTTACAACACCAATCCATGTACTAGAACAAACTTTTCCCGGAGGCGCTTATATATACATCTTGCGGTAATGGCGTCAGGGCCAGGATCAGAATCCAGTCGTAGGGTTTTATAGAGCATAGAGAGGGTCGTTCGTTCTTTCGTTCGTTGGTTGGTTTGTTTGTACAAAAGAAAGCTTTGTAACTTAACATGCGATAAGTTGTAACAAATAAATTTTGGTTTTTTATGTTAATGGATTTTTGACCTTTGCGCGAAATTCAATGGCTTCTCAGCGAAAAGGTGCTACGGCTGCTCTATGCCTTTTTGCTCCCTCCTGGTATTTGGTTAGGGATATGGAAATGACGATGGAGATGGAATAGATATTCCATTCGTTTTGACTCCTTAAGGAGTTGGAAAAGATAAAATGTAGTCTGTTACCCACCCGTACCTGATACTTTGTTAAGAATTTTTGATTCCATATTTTTTTTTATTTTAAGGACACGCATTTGAAAAGGCATACCTATTTAGCAATAAAAAAGACATCGTCAAGGATGATGATTAGATATTCCATTAAAGACCTTAAAGTTTAAAACTTTGAACCGATAAAGTGATGATTGAAATATGAAGTAGTAGAAATATTTTCGATATCATTTCCATCATTTGTAGTCCAGACAACGAAGGAAAAAATGAATGCAAAGAATCTTGTAGTCTTGGTAATTATTTTATGTTGTGCAGGGGTGACCTCTATCAGGTACATCATATTCGGTCGAAGAGGGATTTAATGTCCCTTTTTGTAATTTTTCGTTAATATATATTGAAAATTAAGCGTATTAGCAGAAAAGAAGCTAACATCACAAAATTAAGGTAAATTTAACTTTCTATAAAAAAAATCGATTCATATTTTGTCTAGGAGCAGGGATCTGCGGGAGTAGAAATGTAAACAACTCGAAAAAAACTGGTTATTACCCTACAAATTTAGTTTTTATTGATTAATTTACTTAGAAAAACGGAAGAGTAAATACATATTTTTACCCACAGTGGTTATTGCTAATTAATTTAACCTGACGAAGGGGGGAGGGGGCAGGTGACAATTTCGTTATATATTTTTTTTAATATCTCAAAAACTAAACGAAAAGTCATAGCATATACAAATCTTTTTTATAAAAAATAGCAAAATAAGGGTAAGCGTTCGGGCAGGGGATACGCAAATCGAGTGTTTTATGCTTACTTTAACAACTGTAGCGCATTCTGTCACTCTAATTTTCCGAGACCTTATTATTGTTGATGGTTTCGGGTTGTAGCACACTGATTGTTTGGATGAAATTTGCCAATTGACATCGCCAAAACGGCTGATGACACGATTTGGGATTTGCTTGGGCTACACAGCACTCACTTTGTAAATAAATCTTCAATATTTCCCAAAGCTGTTCAAGCGTAAGAAGACTCATTTGGCTAAGCGGACCGTGACTTTCTGTCACGATTTCGAGTGGGAAACACCTGTCAGTGTCAAAATCACCTATGATTTATAAAGAAACCCCTAGATGGCCGTTACTTACTAAAAGCTTCCCCACTTATCTCTTTTGTGGGGTATTCCAGCAGTCTCTGATGTGTGAAGAAACAAACTGTACACTCTTTGCTAGATCTTGGAATCAAGCTATCAAGTTATATAAATAAAGGGTCCGCCAAATAACTTCTTTTTTTTGAAAATGGCGCAAAACATCGAGTGTAGCTTCGGCTGTGGGGCACGTAGCACCGTCCTGTTGAAACAAAATGTAGCCAATATCGTCCTCTTCAATTTTTGTGAAAAAAAATTCGTTCAACATGGCCCGATGACTGTAACGGCCACTCCGTGCTCATTTTCGAAAAATAGCCCAATTATGCCTCTGGACCAAAATCCGCACCAAACAGTGACTCGTTTTGGGTGTATCGGCTTTTCAATGTATACGTGCGGATTTTCTGTGCCCCAAATGCCACAATTTTGCTTGTTTACTACCCGCCAAGATCAAAATCAGCTTCATCTGAAAAGATGATTTTTTTTGGAAAAATCGGCATCTTATCTAAGTCGATCGCAGGCCCACTTAGCGAAGCGTATACACAACCATATTCGTTCAGCGGAAGGATAAAACTAGTTATCTGTCAAATCAGACATGAGCTAAGTGTTACCATTCACGAAATAAGCACTAGTTGAAAAAAAAACGTTCGATGGCGGACCCTTTATGTTCACTAATTGAACTATACCTTAAGGCTATAAAAATTAGGATGCGACGCCTTGCAGAAAACTATAAATTATATCCATCTATGTAAACACATTAACACATAAACACATAAAATTAGATGCCAAATTATTGCCAACAAAATTATGACTTTCATGTTAATTAGCATTATTCACTTAGGTACCTATAAACAAACCATCATATAAATAAGGTTTGTGAGCTCATTATCATCATATTTCTACCTTGAAAAATTCAAAATAAAAAAAACAGAGTTTTTGGGTATAGGTTGGTATCATAAACCCATAAAAAGTATCACGACTTGAAAATTATCTCTAAAATTAAATTTAATGTCTATTTTCCATTACCGACAAAGTTTCATCAAAACATTCAATACAATCAAAAAGTTTGCGATGAAAAAAAAAAATGAAAAAAAAAGCTCAACAATATTAACGTCATAAAATATTTCCATCAATCTCATTACCATTCAAGTGCCACAACTCAAACCTTTTTATCTTAAATAAATAACCCAAATCATACAACAACACCAACAACAACAACAAAAAAAAAAGAAAACAAATCAAAAAAAAGAATTTGAATAAGCAACACGAAAAATGAAGGGAAAAAACATTCAAAATTAATATTCACCTCCTGTGCGACAAAACTTCTAGTTGCGTCCCATCATCATCGCGCGTCATTCGAAATTGACAACAACAACAACATACTAACAATGCTTACCGGAAATGGCATTCATTTCATAAAACATTCAACACTTTAATGGCGTATAACGAGATTGACATCTATTTACAAAATTCCAACAGTTTCCCCGCACACCGCACCTCACCGCGCCACACCGCATACCGACATCTACATCAACACATAAAGGACGACGAAAAATCTTCACCGTTAATGTAATTTTATCGACGCCTTCAATTATTACGCTATAGTATAGTTGGGTAAAGGACTCGAGGGGGTCACAGGGTGAAGGGTTCTGTGAATTTTTGAATTTGTAATCACCACCGCCCATTTATACCGGAGAAAGGAAAATGTCACGTTTATTGATTGATTTTGTAAGCAATACCATCAATTTCAGAAGTTTCCGGTAAAAGTTTTTTTTTTCAGAATTCCTCACAAAATATTAAATAGATTGAGCGAGCCCTTGGAAAAAGGAAAAAGTGGCATCTTTTTTTCTCTAAAAGTTTTGATGTTCTCTCGACTTTCGGGCTACTAATGTGTTCAAAAACCATAAAATGTTGATTACTCGAAAACCAAAATCAGGGGAGTGAAAATTTCGAAAGAGAAGCAACCCAACTAGTACTGTAATGCAGTTTAGTATAGTATAGATGGCTCCAAGATCTTAACATCCCATGTGTGGGATATTCGCAAACAGTACCTATGCCATTTTAAAGGTTAGTAATTAGTCGAAAGAGGTCAACTAGTTTCAGAAATTTGTCAGCCATAGTTTTTTTTTTAATAATTTTTAAAGTTTTTTCAAGGTCGTAGAGATTTTCAGAACCTCATTTTTCTTGGGATATTCGCTAAAAAAAAATATACCATATAAAAGGTCTGAGTGACCTCATAAAAAGGTAAACTAATAATAAAGTCATTTATACTGTGACCTAGAAAAATCTGTAAAATTAAAAAAAAAACTATGGCTGACTAATTCCTGAAACTATAGTTAACTTGTTATGAGGATTAAGCGACCTTTTAAATAAGATTTTTTCGAATATCCCACAAAAGAGGTGCTTTAAATCTATACTGTGATACCGACGGATACATTGTTTATTACCTTTGGCTTTCTATTACGGAAAACGATCAGATGCTAAAACATTGCAACAATATAAAGAGTCCGCCATCTAACGTTTTTTTTCAACTAGTGCTTATTTCGTGAATGGTAACACTTAGCCAATGTCTGATTTGACAGATAATTAGTTTTATCCTTCCGCTGAACGAATATGGTTGTGTATACGCTTCGCTAAGTGGGCCTGCGATCGACTCAGGGAAGATGCCCATTTTGCCAAAAAAATCATCTTTTCAGATGAAGCTCATTTTGATCTTGGCGGGTAGTAAACAAGCAAAATTGTCGCATTTGGGGCACAGAAAACCCGCACGCATACATTGAAAAGCCGATACACCCAAAACGAGTCACTGTTTGGTGCGGATTTTGGTCAAGAGGCATAATTGGGCCATTTTTCGAAAATGAGCAAGGAGTGGCCGTTACAGTCAATGGCGATCGTTATCGGGCCATGTTGAACGAAATTTTGTTCGCAAAAATTGAAAAGGAGGATATTGGCAACATTTGGTTTCAACAGGACGGCGCTACTTGCCATACAGCCGAAGCTACACTCGATGTTTTGCGACATTTTCAAAAAAAAAAAGTTATTTGGTGGACCCTTTATTTATTCTACATGTGAACGTCATGTGATGGGCAACGTGAAAATGACAAATTTTGCTCTTGCCAACGCCTTGCTAGTGAGCAACGAGCTAAGAAGTGTTAAAGTGGCGTGATCGTCAAAGTCTTACGTGTCAAGGCGTTTAAACCGAAAAAAATTCGCGTTGACACATAGCAGGTTACATAGCGTCAACGTGCTTTGGGACAACATCGTTAAACTAGCGTTATTATTTGTGTGATCGTCAATGCTTAGTGCGTTGAACCAATGAATGTTTACGTTGCGTTAACGTATTTATTTTGTTTACTCAAAACAAATACTTTTTAACTAGGAAATCTTACCTTTATCTTTTCAAATGCGCCTATCAAATACATTTGCCAAATTACTTTCGTCAACGTGACCATGACCACATCCATAATCCTGGGAAGACTAACATGTGTGGACTTTAATAAAATGTCAACTCTGGGAGTGCCTCATCTTTCTGTGTATCCTAATTATCCATATAAACGTCTATTTTTTTTTTTGTTATCGCAAGGGCCGAGGAGGGTCATCTTTCATTTAAACAGGAAGATGACACTCTCATTGATGAAAAAATGCTTTACGATCCAATTGCCAGGACATAAACATTTCACAAAATAATAAATATCCTCGAGATACGATCAGCATCAGAGACGACATACATACATACAACATAGCCACATGCACGTCATGTCATTTCAAACATAAAGCACCATGTGCGGTAGAGGGTAGGGGTACTTTTGTTTGCAACAAGAATCCGGTGACGGTCCCGTGATGTTCTTTGGGGTATTTTTTTTTTTAGAAAAGAACGAAGGACCTCTTTTATTTTCCTTTTTAGTGTTTATTTTCAGTTTCACAACCACGTTCTTTGTGCATAAATATTTCGATTTTGCTTCTCATAACAGCCAAACTGTGTGATGTGACTACGATGAGATGATGATGACGACGACGATATTTATTCGATACTGGGGTGTGAGGTTGTGTAGCGCAAAATGAGAGTAAGCAGGGATATCAGTTTTTTTTTTGTATGAGGGGTGAGGACGAGCAGGCTCACATGTGAAAAATGTGATCTGATTATTTATTTGCGGTCATGCGGGGATGGTGTAAACTGTGCCTAAATGGCCAAGTATCCAATTTAAAAATTAATGCCGCTGGTACGGTATGAAAAACCCTAAGTATAAACCTACATGGTATAGGTACCTACATTGAATGGATGTATTATTATTATGGTTTATATACGATGGTATTTGTGCAGCATTTGGCCGAGATGAATGGGGGTTGTGGGTAAACTATAAATTATTATGGATTCCATGTCAAGATATGAGACCGTTATACAAATGAGCAGTCGATGCTTTGTATACTAGTGTGTACGACTACGGGTATAAGGGGAATTTATGTGTATAGGGTGTGTGATAAGTAGGTGTGCTGATGCTCCTGTTTTATGTACAAAAAGCTGCTAAGGAGGCTTAAATCTATGATAGAGATGTTGATGTTTTACAGTTTTCTGCTAGTAGAAGGTAGAGGGGTACATACATACATACATATATGGATGATGAGGATGTTATTATTATTGAAGATTCTTTTCTTTTTTTTTTTTTTGATGAAAGTTATTCGATGAGAAGACATGAGATTTTGCCTGCGAATAAGGTCCTTGCTGAGAAGAACAATTTAAAATTATTAGTGATGTATACTCGACGAGATAAAGAGGGTCAAATGTTGGGTCTAACTGGCCATTTAAGTGAGAAATTTATTGAGGTGCGCTTATGACTAGGTAAACACTCGTGAACAGTATACGGCCGGTATTGTAAATTGTATAGGTTAACATATCTAAGTATAAAAGGTAGGTATGAGATAGAGGTACCTACTAATGAAAATGTTTTCATCGTGTGATGGTGGGGTAGTGGGAGAAAGTTGTAGGAAGAAAATGATGTTTTAGTTAAATTGAAATTCAAAGCCATGGGAATATAGGATAGGGGTAAGAAATAGAATAGGTATTCTTATTATTATCAAGAACATTTAAACTAAAAAAGAAAACATTTAATCTTTTTGAATAATAGATACAAGTTTGAAATCTATTTAAACTTTTAGGTCTTTGATGACTTGAAGATAAAGTGATATATACCTACCTGCTGACTTAAAAAAATAAATTAATGTCTCGATATAATCTCATATGGACAGACAGGACTCAATGAATATAGGTAAGTTTATTACCAATGAGAGGAATCCTACATAGTTCTGCCAAATGATGAGATATGAGATGCACTTAGTCAGGATAAAATATAGGTACCTCTTCACTTTATCGCAGGACGCATAAGAACTATTTTAATGAAATAGGCTGGATTCAAACCCAGGCCTCTCTCGAATGATAGTTTTTAATGCATACTTTAACCATTATGCCAAGGGGTAATTTTGGAATAGCGGCAGAACCTCCATTTATCAATAGGTACAAGCTAATTCTTAAGGCCTTTTTAAGTTGCACGAATGCAAGGACCCACAGACACCCGGACGCACGGACCAAAGGAGGGTACGACGAAACCCACTTTTCCGGACTTGTTGATCATCGTAGTGTTAGTTAAGTTTACAAACTCAAATTTTTTTAGGCGAAACAAATTTTGCAATATATGTAGTAGAGAAAGTTAAAATTGTTATTGTTTGCGTGTACAAATTCACTGCGCTAGTCAAACATAATCTAAGGAAACCACCTTTAAGCAAAATATCCCTTAAAATTAGTTTCATTTATACTTAAGAAAATTACAAACAAATTTACGAAATAAGTTTTTTTGTTTCGAATTTCAGGACCCTTTCAATGAACACTATACTGGCCCACTGCCTATACATATTTATCTAATCCGTTTGAGATAAAAATTCAATTAAATTACGTTAGAGTGAGAATAAGGTATTTAAATGGCTTAAAATATTAACAATTAAACACAACCACAAAGAAACAATAAACCACATCAGCAAGCCACCACTTACCACCATTCCATTGCCACAAAATCCATTAAAATACCATATTTATTCGGTTAGTTTCGTTCAAATCCATAAATTTCAAATCCGTGCTCGTAATTGAATTGGAATTAAGGTCAAGCAAAGAAATAAATAAAGAGGAATGAAAATAAAAATGTTAAAGAGAAAAAATATAACACCTATAGGTAGGTATACCTAGAGCTACACATACATATATATATCGACACCGCAATTATCAACCTGATACACCTTAACGTTTAAAATCTACTAAGAAGGAGGAAACGAAAAAAAAATAAATATAAAAGAAAAGAAAGGAATGCGTTACTAGCAATTAACAATAAATTAAATTAATTGCAAGAATTTATAGCTCCCAAGGTGGTCGTTAAGCTTTTAATACTTAAAATTGTTACTTTAGTTTCATAGTACTTTGCACTCTGGATCCGTTTTGTGTTAAACTAAACCATCATCGCAAGGACTATAATACGAGTACACAGCAGCAAGTACATATACCATTATCGTGCTGCAAAATACACACTTATATCTACGGTATAAACTGAGTAACTGAGTGGTGCGATATTTTCGCACTTTCACTCGGACCTTCTCGTTATAATGGGTTTGTTTTTCTTACTATTTTAAATTTATGCTTGTGCTTCATGGTGGGCATACTCATTGGTCTCGTCTCGGGTAGCTATATGTGTAATGGTGTCCCCGAAGGAGTAAAACAACCATTGTAGTCTCATATGATGTGCTTTGATCTATACCAGCGCTAGAGCCTGAGTTTTTGTGGGGTTTAAAGGGGCAACATTTAGTTTTTTTGTTGAGAAATGTAAAAAAAGATTATAATATTGTGAAGAACGTGACAGTGGTGCCGACATTAAGTGATTTACAAAAAAAATAATTGAACCCATCTCACCTCACAAATTCAAAAGTTTTGGTCCAAATTTAGGGTTTCTCTTTTTAGGAAGGAAGTGACTCTAGACTCTAGACATGTTTATGCGGTCCCGCAGGGCCAGGGCCCTCCACTTGTGGGCATACTTCAGGCATCCAGAGTTTTTTTTTAAAGCGCAGGAAGCACGTTAATACACGCCGACTTCTAATGGCGAAAAACTGTAATATGTAACTGTTAAAAATTGGCATGTCTCTATGGTCTCGTACTTTTATGAAATACTTTTACATAAATACACAATAGCTCTGCACAAAAATTCTTTGGAATGTATTAATTTAACTGAAGCGAAAGTCTTATTTACCTGGGTTATGAATAAGAAATTCAAATTTTAGTTGTACAACTCATCTAAAACGACCACTCAGGCCATACAGTGGAGCCGGTGGCGTAATGGTTAGTGCGTAGAACTGTCATGCCGGAGTTTTGGATTCAATTCCATGCCTCTTCCCCCTGCCTCTGGCGAGGAAGTGTCAAATAATTCAAGAGTATTTCTTATTATGAATAACCTCTCATTTTAGCCGTTCGGATTCAGCAGAAAATTTTAGGTCCCCTCCATTCCTGCAAACAAATGCCAAGCACATAAGAATGGTTGAGAGTTGTAAGCCACTAGGCCCAGGTTCTTCACGTTGCACGAGCTGTCACGCCATACAAAATGTATTTATTTTTAGGACGAGACTAGAGACATGCCAATTTATAACAGTTATAACAGTTTTTCGTCATTAAAAGTGGGCGTGCGTTAATGCGCTTCGCACGACTTGAAAAAAAAAAACTCTGGGTGCCTGAAGTATGCCCACCGGCGGAGGGCCCTGGCCCTGCGGGGCCGCATAAACAGTGCTTTAATAAACCAAAACTGTTATAATTGGCTTGTCTAGAGTCACTTCCTTAATTTTAAAGGGTTACTCGCTGGTAACCGTCTGCCCCTCTTGCTATTAAACTTGTGCCAGTTCAAATGAGTATGATTTTACTTTAGTTTTTGCCGAAATAAACGGACAAATTAATTACCTATGTAGGTAGTAATAGTTAAAAGAAATGGACCAGACTAAAGAAATGCCAATTTATAACAGTTATAACAGTTTTTCGACATTAAAAGTGGACGTACGTTAAACCGCTTGGAGCTACTAGAAATAAACTTTGGGTGCTCGAAGAATGCCTGCACAGGAGGGCATAAACGCTACTTTTTTTTAAACAAAAACTGTTATACATAATTGGCATGTCTAGAGTCACTACCAAAAGAAGTAACAAATTATTAACTATACAAAATATTAAGCAGCTTTCATACTGTTAAAGACTAAAGGCGCAACAAAAATCTTTCTAAAATTACTTTTTTCCACAGCAACAAAAAAAAATATTAACACAGCATTCGTTTTTGCCACTCTTTGGCCACTCTTTAGCCATTTGACTTTGATTCTTTCTGTTCGGACTTTTGATTCGCATTTTTTTTCCTTCAACACATTTCCTTTGGCAAGTTTAAAGTGCATTTTATTAGGCCTGATGTTGGTGAATGGTAAATGCTGCTACTCCAAGTTTAGCCATCACAGACATTTTTTTTTTTTCTATTTTCACTTATTTTTTTTTTGTTTGCTGTTGTTCATTTTTGTACGCATTCGTTGTTTTTGTTTGTTTGTTTGGCTGTGTTAGCAAAGGCAAGAGTGAAGACCATTTCAATTGAATAATTTCAAGCTTGTTTTTTTTTCTTTTTTTCTTTAAAGAAGAGAGATTTTCTTTGATAAATTCGTTTAACAAAGCGTTACTTTTTTTGCTTAAAACATAACAGAAAATCTTTGTCTTCTACATGATTCGTTGAATGTGTAATGGGTTTGAAGAGACTTAGACTTTGTGTAATTGTTTCAGTTTTTTGGTTGGTTATGCGTATGATAAGTTTAAATTTTGTTTATACAACGATAATGTTAAATGTTTTAACTTTTGATATTGGGGAGTTTTTCCGTTTGTGACTGTATAAATCCTATGAAGGTTTCAAATCAAATTGAAGGTTTCATAACTTTTTAAAAATCAAATCCGGAAGGTTCTGCAAGCAATTGGATAATTATTTAAATATTTGCTGAATAGAATTTTGAAAAACTGACCAAAGAAAAGCTGATTAGAGATTTTAGACTATAGAATTCCAGTTAAAATGTCGTAAATATTCTTGAATGATTACAGCAATTAGGCTAGTTTGGATTTTTGATATGTTATCGTGAAAATCCACTTAGTTAATAAACTGGCCAAAATATGTACCTATAAACTTTTTTTTCTTAATTGAATTCTGTATCGAATTATTGAGAACAATATTAAATTTGTATCTGTTTCACTTTCCGAGGTATAGAGCACTTTGAAGGTAAAGATTTTTTATCAAAGCTATTACTATAACTTCGTATCAACCTATAAATAATGGCACAAAATTTTAAACATTTAAAACCTACTCTAAATCAATTTTAAATTGGACGCCGACTCTAAAAATTAGTTTTAAAATGAGAATCGACGCTTTGATAATTTTAAACGATATAAAGTATACTTTAACGCTAAAGCACTCGTCTAACTTTAAAAGCAGCAAAATGCTTCTCTATTTTTTTTAAAGTATACTTTATCCATTCAATGTTTGTAATTTCATAAGAAAAATTTAAAGAAAAATGTTTGATGAAGATCATGTAAATCAACAATCACGAAAACTGTCTTGGCTTTAATTTGTGGTGCATGCACCCAGTAACCATTACCACGACAAAACAACACCATCTCCACCCACCGATTCAATAGACTACAAATCCTAACTTGTATTCGGTCGACCGCCCCAACAAAAACAGAAAAACATGTGGTACATAGTGTTGGACTACCATATCGTGGCAAATCATTTTCTGCTCACAAAATCGCCT
This sequence comes from Leucozona laternaria, assembly GCA_932273885.2. NCBI lineage: Eukaryota > Metazoa > Arthropoda > Insecta > Diptera > Syrphidae > Leucozona > Leucozona laternaria. The sequence continues at coordinate 94,782,477 of OW026368.1, forward strand.
GTCATCTTAGCTGGAAATGTGAAATAGCTATAGGGGAGTTAAAAAAAGAAAAAAAAATTACAAACAAATTTAATTTTCAAAGGGGACATCCGGATTTGAACCGGGGACCTCTCGATCTGCAGTCGAATGCTCTACCAAAAATCATAACAAAGCCCTACAAATGCGCTAAAAACCCTACCAATGTTCTAAAAATCCTACAAATGCGCTTAAAACACCTCTTTAGTTAAAAGAGTTGTTTAAAGTGTTTAAAATTAAGAAAAGGTCAGACAAGGACTCGCAACTAAGCGACTGCGTTAACTAGAGTTGGTTTTATTCCTTAAACGAGGACTGTTTAAAAATTTGGGCCAATGAATCTTAAGACGACGGTTTTTGTTAGTTGTAGTTATGTCCGGGGCTTTCGTACGCATAGGCAAGTGTAAAATTCCATGTTATATGAGGCCACGAGAAGCAGAGTGTCTTAACTGATTTTCGCACAGATGAATTTTGACAATGAGACCGAAAACGAAGACCACTAGATGCTCCAGCTCCAATTGATATGACTGATGAAGAATTCAAGAAAGAAAATATTGAATTAGAAGAAGTTAATGGAATGCAACTCTTTGCAGGATGGAAACTTAAACCATTTAAATGTATGAAAACGAAATATTTATACAAATTGTATAATATAATATGTGTTAATATATAAATTACTTATGTTACATATCTGATTAATCTGATTATGTGTAAACATCTATGCTGGCGGTAGAGCGAAAACAAAACGTGAACGTTCGTGTGCAACGTTACGATGTGCAACGTTACGTCGTGCAACGTTACGATGTGCAACGTTACGATCTGCATACTAGGATGGGTGCGTTCAGTGAAAAAAATCTTAAGATCTCCTTCAAGCAAAAACAAGTCCGTTTGGGATCCGCGCACGTTGATGTTTACACATATTAACCGTGAGTCCCGGCACTCACACAATTTTTTTTTTTAAAGTCTTGCAGTCACTATTTACCTCTACTTCAATCGATATTATATAATTATGTAAAATTTTATCGCTGGATCCCCCTTTTTGTGTATACCAAGTATGTAACTAGTAGGTAAGGTCTATAAAAAGTCGGTTAACTTTTGGACGCAAGAAGAAAACAGCTGAACCCAAATCCCTTATCCGTTTGTTGCATTCAGCCTAGGTTTTCGAGACATGCCCGTTTAAAAATACAAAAAAAAAATGATTTGGTTTCTTTGAGGTTATGTATATCAACGCGAGGTATTTTTTTTAAACGAATCCTCAAAGTATATACTAATCTTCAACTTCAAAAATCAGTTAAAATCTTTCTAATATCTCTTTTAGCCATCGAGGAAGAAAAAATTTTATTTATTTTTTTTTTAATTTTGTCGTTGAAACTTTTATTTCGAAAAAAATGACCTCACCTTTTTTTATATTGAAAAATCGATGAAAATTTAAATCTATCTAAAGATTTTTTGAAAAAGCAAAAAAGAGATATTGGCAAGGTTTAAATTAAATATTGACGAAAAATATTATTTAAGGAATCTTTAAAAATTTTGATAAAAAAAATTATTCCCTCTTTTTAAAATCAAAAATAACGAGAATCAGATGATGAATTTGAGTCGAACATCTAAAATTATACTTTTCGAACGAGTTTGACCCTTCGTTTCTCTCAACCCGTGTAAGTCTATAAAACCAACAGCGAATTTGATTTTTTTTATATATTTTTGATCAAATCTTAAAACCCAAAACGTTCTTTTTTGGAAAGATAACAGTTAAAATTTCAATATTGGTCTCAAAAACTAGTTAGCTCAAATAAGTAAAAAACGTAATACAATTTTTGTTAGACTAATATGTACTTTAAAAAAAAAAAAAAAACAGAGAAATCAGTTTTAAAAAAATTTGTATTTTATTTCAAAAACAGTCGCGATAGTGACTATTCTCAAAACCATTTTTTTTTTAATTTAAGAAAACTTTAATCAAATATAATATTTATCTCTGCAATTTTAAAAATGTTCAAAAATCGAATTCTATAGCTTGCAAGACAATATTAACTTTAAGTTGTTTTTTTTTCAATCTCCTACGTAACTTAACAAAAAAAAGTAGGTCAGTGTTAAACAATTTACATGTTAAATCCAAACAAATATTACTTATAACCTGAGTGCTTAGCTAAGCCCAGATTAAATCGTGGCTTAACTTTATCGCCGAGAAACACTGTGTTACTGACGTCAATTACATCTTGTTATCGAAAGTTTTTAAGTATGGAAATGAAAATTTTTGGCGTCGCTAATCCCTGATGCTGTTTTTGTTCACCTTTTGAGATTGCAATAATTGCAGGGCGTATTTCAGCCAACTTTTCAGTAAGATCACTGCTAGGGAGTAGGCAGCATTAAATTAAAAAGCGGTGTGAAAGTGGCCAACATTTAAAATGATTTAAGTGATGACAAAAAAGAATCTTTTGAGAAAGCTCCGAGAGCACGTTGGTCGAGAGGAACAGTTGCTCAAACAATCAAGGAAGCGGAGCACGAATTTGAAGTGGTGCAATCCTTTAAATACCTTGGGTCAATAGTAGCAGCCGATAACAATATAGAAGAAGAAATACGCGGGCGGCTTCTCAAATCCAACAGAGCCTATTATAGTCTGTCAAAGCTCTTCAAATCCAGAAATCTCACAATAACTTCAAAACTGCTGCTGTACAGGACCATGGTCCTGCCAGTACTCACATATGGATCCGATACTTGGGTGCTTAGCAAAAGGCACTCCGACCTTTTAGCCGCGTTCGAGAGAAAAGTCGTAAGGAGAATTGTTGGCCCCATATGTGAGGAAGGACGATTCCGGAGACGGTACAATCATGAATTGTACGCAATCTACCTTGAAGCAGATATCGTGACAAAAATTAAGCTCGGTAGACTCCGGTGGGCAGGGCACCTAGCTCGCATGAGCGAAGAGGAACCTGCTCGGAAAGTTCTTTGTGGTACATTCTATGGTAGACGACAGCGTGGTAGACCATGCTTGCGCTGGAGAGATGGAGTAGACCAGGACGCCCGGAGCCTTGGGGTGCGCAACTGGATGGCGGCGGCTCGAGACCGGGATGGGTGGAGAGACTTGTTGAAGGAGGCCAGGACCGGACCCCGGTTGTCGAGCCGACGATGATGATGATGATGACTTGTTTTGGCTCGACTAAAATTAGATGACACATCGAACCGCAGTTTTCAAGCATAAATACCTATATGATTGTGGTAGATTCGTGATCATATAGGATGTCAGATATATAAATATTAAACAATTAAGAATAATGTTTCAAATCAATAATTTAAGTTTCAATAGGAGCACGCCTTTAATCAAAAGCAAAATAAAAAAATTATTGCAATTACTTTTCTTACTATATAAAAATCATTTTAAAGAATTTCCAACGTCTAATGAAATTACATAAACCCTTCCTTGGTGAACTCACCTACTTATAAACAGAACATTATGCTCACTACAAGTATTCTCCATTTCCTTTTCCGGCATCCACTTCTCCCAATTAACAACTTCAAAACGGTATAACACATTTAAGAACTTATGTGAAATACAAAACAAAACAACAACAAAAAAAAAAACAGCTGCAAGCACCTGCAGCAAAATTATAACTCCCTTTATGGGTGGCAAACAGTTGCAAGAACCAAATATGCCAATAACACACAAAAGATTAGCACCACCCCAACCATGTCCTTACTCAAACACACCGACAAAGTCTACCAAGTTAAACTGTACGAGTATAAGAAATCCAGGCCAGGCCAACAATAGTTAAGGTCTACCACTCACTCACTCAGTAACTCAGCAAAAGGGCGGCAGGCAGTAAAGTGGACAACAACTTCACCCCTGTACGTGACCTGTTTGGTAATGCAGAGCACACGGCAGTCCTGCTCCTGAGTACTGAGTCCTGCGTCCTTAACAAAAGCCGAGCACACCGAAACGAGTCTTAAATTTTATTGTTTTAAATTGCTCCTTCCCTATTGTTGGGTGTTGTTGCTGTTGCTGCTGTTACTGTTACTGCTGCTGATACGGATACCTCAGGCCTCAAGTCCCAGGTGTGAGTGAGACAACGACAATGACTATATAATGATGACGAGAATATGAATGAAGTAGGTGTATTCTCTCCCTTTGTTTAAAAATTCAGTATAGTTCATGACCCACTGTAGAAAATAATTCTTCCACCCTTGCAGAGCAAAAACCAAATACAATTAGCCACCCTTATTCTCTCATCACTTGCTATGCTAAAGGCTTTTTAATAATAATTCTTTTATGAGAACTTGAGAACAAGGTGAATTTTTGCGGTTGAGCATTTAGTGGATTTCAGTTCTGTTCTCAAAATTTATATTTATTTAAAATCGGACAATGGAAACAAATTACGTATCAAATTAGTGGGCTACATTGGTAAATCCTTACACATTTAATGGGTAGTAATATCTATACCTCTGAACTTCTTCAATTCGATCATTAGTGGGCGAATATAGCTAGCAAACTTACCAGATAAAACTGTTGAAAAATCCATTCGTTCTTTTCTTGTTAAATCCAAAGGCATTTGGGTAAATGCTATGTCGCGTAGTTCATTTACGTTAAGCACATTCTATATTGTTGTGTCGGTTGACTGCTATTTTAGTGTACATGGGCTCTAATCCCACTTTGTATACAGCATTATTTTCTATGCACTGGGTGCCATCAGCTCGATCTAGTAAAATTGAGTATGAAATGAACTTTAGGTTTACTCTTAATTAAATGTATTTAGATTCAACTATGGTTCGTATACGTAGTTGCGTATACTTCAACATGTCTAAGCTATTATTCCCTATGCCTGAATTTGGAGATTCTTTTCACTCACTTAAAAACACAATTGTGAAGATAGCATACAAATTTTCACCTGAACCAATAGGAATTTGCAGTTTTTTTCTTCATACTGAAGTTAGCTTCGCACGGCTGTAGAAAAACCTAGGCTTCGCATAAAAATTAGAAAAGAAAATGGATATATGTAAATATTTAAGCTGCTTTTTGTAATTGAATACTACTTTCTGGCTTTTAATCCACTTCACGTTATGAATGGCAAAATTCTAAAAACCTAATCATCTAAGTCTAACCTTTATTACTTTCCTAATGCAGAAAGAATATTTGTAATCATAAAGCACTTTTTTGAGTCTTTCCCATTTCATTCTATTAATATCAATTTTTTAAAAATAACCTTTTTATTACAAACAGAATTTTTTTAAATCAGATATCCCTTTTTTGTTTTAACCCCACTTCACCCTATACCTAAGTACCAAATTTATTAAAAAAAATAACCTCAAAGCCATCCACAAAAAGACCTTTCAAACACAAAAGGAATTTCTTAAACCGGACACTTTTTTTATTTTTTTACCCCATTTCACCCTAACTTTGAAAGTAGATATAAAATAAGCTCGAATAACTTCTGATACGCCAAGTCCTTTCAAAGCAATTACTCTATTGCTGGATATGTGTCAAAAATATATAGAATCTTGCCCATTTCCGGAAACCAATAAATGTAGTGGCTCTGGTGGGAGTGGTGGCGATACGAATGGCGTCCCTCAATTTGACTTGGCCACTGGCGCAACACAATCCAGGTGTTTCGTGTTTTAACTTAAATGCTTTGCAATGTGGACACACAACGTTCATTGGTCCAATAGCAACGATTTGCTGTGAACTGTAATCAATTGCCACGTTATATTATTGAATGCAGCTCGATGCGGATTAAACACAACATTTCAAGTGAGATCGACGAAATGCCAATTTTTATGGTACTAAAGGCCGTTAAAAGCTACATGTTTTGAATTTAAAATTGCATTAAGGAAGACACTAAAATCTTAGTTTAAGACTATCAACCTCAGGCAGGGTTTCCGCCATATTCATTTTAATAGTGAACTAAGTTTTCACTTTTTTTCAAAGTGTTTCTGTTTGTAATCGATTGATTTTTGAATTTTAAGGAGGTTGTAGATATAACAAAAAGTTTAAAAAAAATATGAGAATCGAGACAAGATCGTTTAAAAGTCGAAAACTTGAAAGTTCAGAAAATAATTTGCAGTTAAAAAATCACAAATTTTATTAACATAAAATCCACATCAGGTTTGAGGTACTTTTAAGTACTAAATATTGATAGGAGAGAGCCTAAATCCTAATCTTAAACCATCAACCACTTTTAGGGTTGCCGCTTTCTTGCATCACTACTCATTTTTCGCGAATAAAAATCTTGATTTTGTCTTTTTATATGGGAATAAGATTTAGAACAATTTTGAAAATGGTACAATTTTTTCACGTTTTGAATATTTATCGAACTTTAAATAATTATTACAAAAAAAATGTATGTTTTGTATGCTATAATTTAATTTTTCTTTAAGTACTATTGCATCAACTGTAATTGGTTATTACTTAAAGTTAATACGCAAAATAAGAAAGAATTTACACTTACCATTTTGTGAAACTAAATACTTTTTCGATAAAATCTAAAATATTGATATTATTGGCGAAAATAAAACTTTCTTTAATTTAAAATTACGTAAACTCTGTAAGGGGTTGACGATCGGCGATTACAACTTCAGCTTTCAAAATTTTAACGTAAGGAGCTTAAAAAATTATTTTCCTGCTGAATTTTGCATCAGCCGAATTTCGGTTGTACGGTGTGTTACGTAAGATAACGTTAACTTACAATACCTTACGTTACAAAAGAAACACTTGTTACAAGAGTTTTTAAGCTGTTTAAAATTATCATAGAGGCTGATAGATAAGGTTTCACTATACTAAACTAGATCCAATTGTATTCCTTATGGATTCAGGTACATATTAAAGCTCCTCACAGGAGTACAGCACAGCAACATCATCGTTTTTAGAATCCCCCAGATCTTTTATTTTGAAAAATTAAATTGCACTGAAAAAATTCCCCTTTTTTATACAGTTTGTTTCAAGGAATTTTTGTATAGTTCTATCAAGTGAAGTTTGACATTCCCGAAGCCATTTGAGGCCCTTTTCAAATTGACAAGGCAACTAATTTAAAAGTAAGTGTTTTATTAACTTTAAAAGGGTTTAATTTAGTCACATTATGTATGTACTACATATAGTTAGGTCAAATGCAGGACGTATCTTTGTACATTTATGATTTCGAAATCTTTTTTGTCGCTCACGAGTACAACTTAAAATCTCAGTCGAGATAATCCCTCATCGCCAAAAATCCACAAAACCACTGGTTATATAGTTTTCTCTTGCAACTTTGAAAAGTAGGTAAGGTATAATACAAGTTCATCTTTGAGGTATCTCCATATTGATTAAGGAGGGGCGGAAGGTACAGTGCGGAGGCGTACTCGAATAAGGATAAGATACAGAGAGATCATTTAATAATGCAACCCACTTCAAGTAGTATAGCACACCGAACAGCAGCGACAGGCGACAGGATGCCCGGAGAGAGATATAGATGACAGCCTCAAGTAGTAGTAGTACACTTGTTGTAGTCGTCATCGTCTCCGTGTCGCTGTCGTCCTCTCTTGTCCTTGTGTCGTTTTGTTACCTTCATCCGTTTTCTGACTTTACTATTATGTATCGTGAGGGATTGCTTTTGCTTGGTTGAACGCCGCCGCTGCCGCCGCCGCAGCACCGAAGCTAGTGGATTGTTGACATAGTCATCGTTGTCGTCGTCGTCGTTGTCGTCTTCAGCTTGAAGTAGCTAAGAGATGCTCCTATGGAGCGCTTGTAAGCGATACACTAGGGTATTGTATCTTGTGTATAGTTTGTGTATACATGTATACGTAGGTATATGTGTCTGGTACAAGGATAATAAATATTGTTTGTTGCTTAGAATGCTTGTAAATAGACGAAACATGTCATTTAGAGCGGGAAAGAGACAGAGATAAAAGGAGCAAAAGCTGGGATATGAGAGAAGCAAGCAAACGACATTCATGGCTTCTTAATGACATAGCTTGTGGTTGTCAATTTAGATATCAAATTGATGTGCTATTTCAATAATACAGGACATTTGAAATGGATGATTGGGTTCATAGAAAATGACTTTGATGATATCAAATTGAAGGCGAGTATTTATGTTGATTTAGGTTGCCAGGCAAAACTGAAAATTTCAAAAAAACTTTCCAATACTCATACAACGAGTTGAAGAAAAAATTATAGATAAATTAACGAAAAATCTTTTACAATGGATTTTATTAAAATATCATTTTTGTTGAGTCGGTATACTTAACATATGTAGCATATAATTGAAGGCTTATTTAATATTGAACTTTAAAAAAATGCACAAATGAGTCGCAAGAGCAGCTTTTATAATAAAGTGTGTTTTTTTTAGACGTTCGGTTTTTGAAGAAGAAATAAAACGCATATAATTTAATGTTATGGCCAAGAATTTAACTTTTTAATAAAGATAAGGGTTTGCCACTATGTTTTAAAAATGATTTCGGGAAAGTGGCCACCGCGGCTGGCTCGAATAAATTCCAGTCGAGAGGCCCAATTTTCGACAGCTCCAACTGTTGCGCGCTATGTGGGATGGACTCATTCGGGTCTTCTTCAATACTCTGCTCCACAGCAGCAATAGCGTCATCGGTGCGCACTGTACGGCGTCTCTGAGGATGCGCATTATCCACTCGAGTAAACGTGCTGCGAAACCGATCCACGGTTGCTCGAATTTATATGATTTTGCGATTATGTCGATAGAATATTGGACGCAGCTCGCGAACCGAACCATTATTTTGGTAATAAATTTGCACGATTTGCAAATGTTGTTCAGGAGTAAGTCTATTGATTATGAACAGGCAAACCAAATTGAGCATAAACCAAGTGACAGCTGTCAAAAGGACGAACTCCGAAAAAAAGTATTGCCAGATTGAAAACCACACGTCTTAGCAAAACACCCTTTATTTCAAGGGTATATATTGGCTGTTCGAGCTTTCGTTACATTTTATTACAGTTTTACACTTTACGTTATATTACATTCCATTTTTTACGTTATTTTAAGGTGATCTACAGCCCAAAGTGGAGCTGCTCCAACCAACAATTTTCTTTCATCTCCAGTCAGGAATAATTAAAAAAAAAGTCAAAAGTACTTACAAAATTGTGTGAGTGCCGGGACTCACGGTTAATAAGTGTAAACATCAACTTTTGTTCAAGGCCAGTTTTGTGGATCTATATATCGGGTTTTTCAATAAAAGCGCTACAAAAGTTTTTTCTAAATAAAACAAAAACGGTTTTGAATATCAATGAAATTCTTTATTAACGTGAAAGTACGTTTGATGCCATTATGTATGGAATTTGATTTCTTTTGCATGGCCACCACGGGCACGCTTCCAGAAGTCCAGACGCTGAACCCAATTTTCGACGGTTTTCAAGCATAAATAATCCGATACTGCTGTAATTTCACGTTCGATATTCGTACGAAGTTCATCAATGGTCACTGGCTTGTTTGCATAGACCATAGACTTGACGTAGCCCTACAGGAAATAGTCTAACGGCGTCAAATCGCACGACCGAGGCGGCCAAGCGACTGGACCATTTCGTGAGATAACACGTTCTCCAAACTTGGTTTCCAATAAATTGATTGTGACATACGCTGTGTGGCATGTGGCGCCGCCGGTCTGTTAGAACTACATGTCCTCCAAGTCCATATCATCCAATTGGGCTCAAAAATATTCGGTTATCATTGAACGGTAGCGATCCCCATTCACAGTAACGTGCCGGTCTTGATCATCACGGAAGAAGTACGGCCCAATGACGCCGCCAGCCCATAAACCACACTAAACCGTAATTTTTTCGGGATGCAATGATGACTAATGGAGTACGTGTGGATTGCTGCCTGACCAATACCGAATACTTTGTTTATTGACGAAGCCATTCAGCCAGAAATGAGCCTCATCGCTGAAGATGATTTTTCGATGAAAATCCGAATCATTTTCAAGTTGTTGCTCAGCCCAATTCACGAACATACGACGCTTCTGGTGGTCAAACGGCTTCAGTTCTTGCGTCAATTTAATCTTGTTAGGATGTAGGCCAAGATCTTTTCGCAAAATTCGCCAAAACGACGTCACAGAGATGCCCAACGCTTGAGAACGACGTGTGAGAGACACATTTGGGATTTCTGCAACTGAAGCCTGAGCGGCAGCAATATTCTCGACACTACGGCCACTTCTTTGTCTCACTGGCACGGAAACATTTTGTACTGTGCCTGTGGATTCAAATTTTTCCTCTAGACGCTCAATTGTTGATCTGCTAGGACGATTATGACGACCATAAATTGGACGTAGCGCTCTTAACGTTGAGGCCACTGACTCCGAATTTCGGTAGTAAATTTTAATACTTTCGACTCGTTCTTGGCTCGTATATCTTTCCATCATTAAATAGCAAACCTTATTGAAGAGAAATGTCAAAAGAGCGGCAAGAAATATGGCGTCGTTTGCTGTCCCTGTTCCTCTACTTTTGTAGCGTCCCTGCTGAAAAACCCTTTATATTTGATTCCGTAGGTGAAGCCCTCCATACGTTGTTGACTACGCGCACGGATCCAAAACAAACAAGTTTCCTTGAAGGGGATTTTCAGATTTTTATCACTGAACGTACCCAATATCCCACTATGCAGATTTTCGTAAGGTAACGTGCTTCATCGCAAAGTGCGATCTCGTAACTTCGCACAGAGGAAAGTCCATATTTTTATTTAACTCTACCCCCGGCAGAGATATCTATGTCTACACAAATTTATTTTATATTTAATATTTCTTGTTTAAACATTATTTTTCAATTTTTTTTAATGCAATATTAATTGAACTATTTAGAAGTACCAGATTGCAAAATTCTGTAAGCTTTATAACTTCGGCTGCCAATTGAAAAATTTGTCGCCTGTAATTTTTGTTTTCGTAGAAGCTCCAATATCTTTGTGTGTCCTCTTTATCTGCCAATACTGCGGTTATCTATATAAGGATTGAGATTTTGCGGGATTTATAGTGCTATTATATTTTGCTGTGATCTGCAGAGGAAGCGTGACATATTTAACAACGGCTGATTCAACAAACAAATGTTACAAAAACAACAATGAAAAAGTCACATTTCCTTCGCAACAACAAAAAAAACATACAATACCCCAACTCGAGTCACGAAAATTTGCACTGTTCCCGTATGCAGATATGGAAAGAGATGTCCTTTTCTCTGGATTTTGTATAAATAAACCGAAAAGTAAGAAAAATTATTTAAATCCTTTGCAAACCCATTTCCGACTGTCCAACTTGTGTTTGGGAGACACGTATGTATGTGTTCCGGTTTCCGGGTGTCCATTCCAGGATATATTAAATTGTATTGTGGTTTTCTTTTGCTTGGCCGGGCAGGCAGGCGGGTGCCTGGCCAGATAATGTTTGTGCATAAAGATTTATGTGGTTAGTTTCGGTGAAGCAATTTACTTGGAATATGTCCGGCATTTTTGGTGACCAAAAATCTACGAGTATAGTTACAGTTTTTGGCTATGAAAGGGTAGAGGGTGGATGCCGGGAGCTAGGATTTACTCTTCTGATAGATGAAATTTATAACAGGCCGTAACGTCACCGCATCATACACTATACAAACTTCGGTGAGAAAGAGTGAGAAGGAGAGCAAGGCAGAAAAGTCATAGCTTTAAGACTTTTCGAATTCGGTTCTAGACATAGATCTTACCAACCTGACTTCTTGTTCCCCGCAGGACGACCTATGTACACAAACTCAAAGTGGAAAGAGTGAGTAAATTTAGATAGGAAAAAGGGGTTAAATGTATATGGAAATTAATTTAAAGACAAAAGGAATTCTGTTGAAAATAATTCAATTTAGATTTTAATGATCGCAAAAGAGAGATTGGGCATGGACAAACGAAATATTGTTTGTCAGAGTGTCGGACAAATGAAATATTATGTTGTGCACTTCCAGTTCCAAACCAACAATAACCTAGGATGATGGGAAAAGTTTTGAGTGGGATTATTTCAGAAATAATTTGAAATTATTTAACGATAGAATTTATGTAAACGGATGTGACAGCGAATGGAAATAATAGTTACACAACTCTTGAAGCAGCAGACATTTAAAAGTAAGTGTTTCGAATAAGTTGGTATTTTAGTTGAAATTATTTATTTTGAAAATTAGAGAATTAGAGAGGAAAAACCAAAAGTTAGTTGTAAAAGTTTTGGACGTTTCAATTTTCAAATGAATATTATTTTTATTTATATTTCTGAATATCAATCTATTTTGTGGCCCTGATGTAACCATAGATGATGGCCATTGGAAAATAACTTGACATTTTTCATTCCAAGTGCTCTTAGATTCAGCGATAGTTTTTAGATTTTTATTTCAATAATAAATGGAGTAGGTATACCCTCCTATACATATGAGAATGTGAATATGTGATAAGTGCATGAAAGGACAATTAACTATTTAAATAAATCTATCCGAATCACTTGAATGTGCTCGCTTATTTTGTACGCATAAAAGGTTGTTTTGTTATACTTAAGGACCACTTAGATATTTGATAAGTTGATGGCCTCCTTCAGGCTTCGGGATCTTAGCAACCCATATGTGGGATATTTGTAATAAAAGTTTTCCATCCAACAGATCAGTAATTGGTGAAAAAAGTTCAACTAGTTTCAGGAATTGGTCAGCCATAGGTTTTTTTGCGATTTTTTAAAGTTTTTTTCAAGGTCGTATAGATTGTGACAGTGAAAAAATCTTTAAAATTCATAAAAAAAACTATAGCCGACCAATTACTGAAACTTTTTGACCTTCTATGAGGATTTAATGGTGCTTTTCTCGGATATATTCCAAAAATGAGGCCTAAAAAATCGCTAATGACCTTGAAACACTCGAACCATTGATTAAAAATTATATATGACTGACCAATTTCTTGGTGGCATAGCAAATATTCCACTTATGAAGTGCTTATTACTGATTTTGACCAGTTTTGTAAAAAAAATTATAAAGGGTGTTTTTTTCGAGGTATAGGACTTAAAATTGGGAATATTATTTTAACTGGTGGCCATTTTGTCAGCTGTCAAATGATTTATTTTTAGTTTGGTTTTTCATTTCAACATGAATCGACTGACGCCTGAACAACGCTTTCAAATTGTGCCCGAATGGGCACAAAACAAGATTGCCGTTGATCCCAATTTTCAAAATTTTCATATTTGGAGTGATGATCATCCTCAAGTGTAGGTTGAGACACAGTTACATCCAGAAAACTGACTGTTTGGTGTGCTTTATTATGGTTTGGTGGAATAATTTGACCGTACTTCCTTATAAACTATGCTGGCCAGAACGTTAAAGTCAATAGTGCCCCCTATAGAGCTAGGATTTCTGACTTTTTCGTTCATCAATTGAACAAGCATGATATGCAGGAGCTGTGGTTTCAACAAGACGGCGCAACATGTCGCACAGCTCGCGCGACAAATGATTTATTGAAGGAAACGTTTGGTAACCGCATTGTTTCACGTAACGGACCCGGTAAATTGGCCTCCAAGATCGTGCGATTTAACACCGATTGACTATTTTCTGTGGGGATATGTGAAGCTGATAGACTACGCCGATAAGCCCGAAACGATGGACCACTTCTAGGACAACATTTGCCGCGTTATTTCCGATATACGGCCACAAATGTTGGAAAAACTCATCGAAAATTGGACCTCCAGATTAGACTACGTCCGAGCCAGCCGTGGCGGTCATATGCCAGAAACCATATTTAAATTATAATGCCAGAAGATTATCTTTCGAATAAAGTAAATTTATGTCAATTTAAAAAATCATCTTTGTTTTATTCCATTTCAAAGTTCGATACCTCCAAAAAAAACATACTTGAATTCTTAAGGTGGCGCTATGGTTCAGAGTGGACCAGGGCCTCAACCAACAACCTTCTGCCAGCCAGCTTGGTTCCTAGCTAGCTGTCTCCAGTTTGGCACGCCAAGTTGGTTGAAGTCCTCTTCCACTTGAGTGTGCCACCTGAATCGCAGTCTTCCTTTACTGCGCGCCGTTCCTGAAGCTTGGGTTGAGTTACTTTTCGGGCTGAAGCTTTGGTGTTCATTCACTCGAAATGACCCAGCCATCTTAGCTGTTGTCTTCTTATTCTTTCGTTTAGGTCAGTGTCGCTGGTATACAGTTCGTTGTTGTACCTTCTCCTCCACTCCCCGTTTATGCAGACGGGACCAAAAATCATCCGGAAAATCATCCTCTAAAAACGTTCTAAAGTGTTCTCATCCACCTTTGATAAGGTCCATGCCTCTGCACCATATAGCAGGACCGAAAAGATTAGCGTCTTGTATAGAGACACTTTAGTTGTTTAAGATAAAATGCTTTGCTACAAAATTACCTTTTTAGCCTGAAGAAGCAGCGATTATCAAATAGTTATTCTTCGTTTGATCTCAGCGCTGGTATCGTTGTCTGCGTTACTAGTGGAGCCTAGGTAGACAAAGTCTCTAACTGCCTCAAAGCTATAGCTGTTTATCGTAATATTCTGTCCAAGATGTTGGTGTTGGGTGTCTTTTCTAGATGACAACGTAAGCTTGGTTTTTCCCACATTGACCACTAAACTCATTTTATTAGATTCCCCTTAAATACTCACAAAAGCGCAAACATCACGCTGTGTTCTTCCAATAACGTCAATATCGTCGGCGTATGGGAGTAATGGGACGGCGTCTAGTGTTGACGTCAGAGTTTTTCACTAATCTTTCACGAATAATGTTAAAGAAGCCACATGACAGATCGTCGCCTTGTCTCTATCCATTTTTGATATCAAAGCTGTCGGTGAGGTCTTTGCCGACCGTGATGGAGCAGGACGAGTCAGGGATGCAAAAATAAAGACATTGCCCAAATAGCTCGTCTCTATATAGATGCTGTCATACGTGACTTTAAAATCGATGAAGAAGTGGTGGGTATCGGTTTGTAGTTCCTATGGGTTTTTTTCCCAGATCCACCGTAATGTGAATATTTGATTGTTGGTGGACTTTCCTTGCCTAAAGCCACGCTTATATGGACCTGTCAGGATATTGATAAATGGCTTTAGGCATTCACACAATATAGCAGAAAAAATCTTTTATGCGAAGGAGACTGATGCCTCTGTATAGTTGGCGCAGTTCAGAGGATCTCCTTTCTTGAGAACCTATCAAACAATGATGAGGTTCCACTCATCGGGAATGCTGCTTTAAACAGCTCGGCAGCAAGGCCATCAGCTCCAGCAGCTTTATTGGACTTCAGTTTAGATATGGCTATTTTCTAGGCTATAGGTTCTTTTAACCTTTTCCTAAAACTCCCGAACATCATTTCTGCTACGACATCCTTCTGTTTCCGTGATTGTGCGCTTCTCATGCTCCATTTTATTCCTTGTTCTTCCTCACGAATTTTTTGCATTAATTTGTTACTTTAATTAAAGGTAAAATCTTTTTAAACGCATTTCCTTATTTTATTAATCAAAAATGTTTTCATTTAGGCACCGGAAAACATATATTTACTTGTGAAGAGCCTTTTATTTAGGCACAATACCTCAAATGAATTTATAGGAAACAATATTTTTTCTAACAACTGTGAAAACTCTCCATCCCATTTCTACAAATATCGCATACACCTTACTCCACATATAGAAAACCACGTATACTTAAGAAGCTATTTATAAGAAAACTTGGCACAGCACGAATAATAAACTATTTCTGTTTTTTTTTTTCTCATTTCCTCGTCCTTTCTTCCAAATCAATGAACTATTTAATTTGGTTTTAATATAAAAAAAAAAAAATTATAGAAAAAAATTACATCCCATCATATATCATTTTCCATCTGCAGATGACCGGAGATGGCTTGAGATAGATGCACGGATACTATCATCACGCCACATTATGAGTGAGAACTTGGAGGTGTTAAAAGGAAATGGGAATAATACGCTCCAGTGAAGTCATTGTGTGCCAGTGCCAATGGAAATGGCAGGAAACACTATGCGAATGGTTTTGATAGACTGTTTGCACTTTCTTATTATAGAGTCGTTTTATAATATTTTTTTTTTTATATACATATATATATTTTAGTTTTCAATACAAAAAAAATTCTCTTTTCTTTTGAATTTCAGACGAAAAAAATAATAAAGCAATCGAAATGAGAAAAACGTTATGAAATTGATTTCTATTTCATTGACCACATTGGCGGCGAAAATAATAATGGAATTTTATACCTAGGTTCTATTGCTGCTTTGTAGGATATTGTGGGTTTTTTTTATTGCAAAAAGAAATATTTTTCATTCATGCAGAAATGATGATAAATCATGGAAAACCCTTTGATTAATAATATTCAAAGGTGTTTAAGTTTTTTTTATATGAAAGTATTAACTATTTATAGTCATAGAACTTTTGAAACCCTTTTCAAACTAGTCATGCTTAATTCTAATCATATGGGAAGTTATGTATTTAAAAAAAATATGCACAACTGGGTCACACGAACTTGCTCTTATGTGCGATCACATTGTGCTTCTTTAGTCTGAAGTAAATTAGTTATGGGAGTTTATAAATATTTTATCCATTTGCCAAAACTTAGTTTAGTTGCAAAATTTTTTCTTAACGGTTTTAAACATTTGTATGGGAGGCACCGTTATTTTTGAGTATTAGAATATTTGTTGTCAAAAATCTTCTAAAGATAAAATTAAAAAAACAGCTTTTTACCAAGTTTAATAAAAATCAAAAAAGATTTCAAACTTTTTTTAAAAATCCAAAAAATATCTTTTTGAAAATTATGGTAGATACACAATATTATTTAGAATGTGTCAATACTTCTTCATAAAAAATTTATTAGAAGCAGTTAAATCGTTTTCGCGAAAAGCGAAAATCAAAATAATGGTTCTTTGAGAGGTACCATTAATAACTATTTTTCGAAACCATGTAGCATACGAAAACATGCACGTGCCGTAACTATTCGGACTGGTGGAAGTGTGATCATAGCCTCTTCGCGGCGGCCGCTAGAAACAAGCCTTTAAAAAGGTTTGGCTAATATGATCAGGCTGGTTCCACAGGTTGGCAACAGGTTAATTCCCTGTTCCGTAAAACAAGAAGAATTACGAGACCAGCAACAAGCCTCGGAAACGGACTGATCTCAAGACGACAACCCACGCAAAGAAAACGGAATAACGATTTACGAATTTTCTTATGGAACGTACGATCGCTCTATAGAGCTCGAGCTGCTCAGCAGCTAGCCGATGCCCTGTCAAAATATAAAGCTGACATAACAGCACTTCAAGAAATAAGATGGACAGGGAATGGTGTTCTACAGAAGAAAGATTATGACTTATACTACAGCTGTCATACAAAACACCATGTGCTCGGGGTAGGCTTCCTAGTCGGCGAAAAAATGAAGTCTGCCATCATCGGCTTTAACGCTATAAGCGAAAGGCTATGCACCCTTCGCGTGCGAGGCAAATTTAAGAACATCAGCCTCATTAACGTTCACGGACCTACGGAGGAGTCCTCAGACGAAGAAAAAGAGACTTACTACGAACAAGTCGAGAGGGCCCTCAATGCCTGCCCAAGGTATGACGTAAAAATCATCCTTGGGGATTTGAATGCAAAAATAGGTCGGGAGCCGGTATTCAGGCATTACGCAGGCACCCATAGTTTGCATGAGAACACTAATGACAATGGACTTCGAGTCTTAGAATTGGCAGCATCGAAAAACATGGTCGTTGCGAGTACCAGGTTCCCGCGTAAAGATATCTACAAAGCCACCTGGGTATCACCTGATGGAGTCACTCGTAACCAAATTGACCACGTGTTGATAGACCGTCGCCACTACTCGAACTTGATGACGGTACGAACGTACCGAGGTGCCAATATCGACTCGGATCACTATCTTGTTGGTATGGTTTTCCGAGGGCGGATTGCCTTGCGAAGACGTATTGCATCCGCCGATCAGGTTCGAATCAACACGGCTGCTCTGCGCAATGAAAACACCAGTAACACCTTTGGTAATGCGTTAGGACTCGCCCTAGAACTGGGTAGAGTAAGTCCTGGAGCCAGTTTGCTGGGCGTAGATGAGAAGTGGACACGCCTTAAGAATACTGTCATTAGTACTGCCAACTCCATCTTAGGCAGCAGTCGTAGAAATCGGAACGACTGGTTTGATGATGAATGCAAGCTAGCGACTGAACGTAAGAATGTTGCGTACCGAGCAATGCAACAATCTCATAGAACGCGGGCACGCGAAGACGAATATAAAGAGCTCAGAAGAATTGAAAAACGGTTTCACAGACAGAAAAAATCAGCCTGGGAGAAGAACATAATCTGTGAAATAGAGAAAAGCCGAGAGCGAGGTCCGCACCAGGCGCGGAAGTTCTACCAATCCGTCCGAAACATGACGCAGTACACACCACGCTGCACATACTGCAAGGACGGAGAGGGAAATCTGATCACCGATCCTCAAAGCATACTGGAGCGATGGGAAGTGTACTTCAATGAATTGCTAAATGGTCAGCTCACTGCAGAAGTGGAGGCTCCAACACTTCAAGAAGAGTACCCTATGTTGCCGCCACCAAGCATAGAAGAGGTTGAGAAGGCTATAGGCCAGCTAAAGAAAAACAAAGCCCCGGGAGCCGATGGTATACCAGCCGAACTATTTCAACACGGTGGGCCAGCTTTACGTCAAGCAATTCATGAGATTATAGTGCACGTGTGGGAGCATGAAGAAATTCCAGAAGACTGGCGAAAAGGTATCATTTGCCCCATACATAAGAAGGGAGATGTCACAACGTGCAGCAATTATAGAGGTATCACGTTGTTGAGTACCGCCTATAAGATACTCTCCTCTATCCTCCAAGACCGGATAACCCCATACGCTAAAACCATCATCGGACAATATCAGTGCGGTTTCATTCCAGGCAAATCAACAACTGATCAGATCTTTACCCTTAGGCAGGCGATGGAAAAATGTCTAGAATTTAACATCCCAACATACCACCTGTTTATAGACTTTAAGGCCGCCTACGATAGCATAGCCAGGGTAGAACTTTACAAAGCCATGAGAGAATTCGGCATCCCAAATAAATTGACACGACTATGTAGGTTGACCATGACCAACGTAACAAGCCAAGTAAAAATAGCCGGATTGCTATCCAAACCAATCAACATCTTTAATGGACTCCGACAAGGGGATGGTTTGGCCTGCCTCCTCTTCAACCTGGCGTTGGAGAAAGCAATCCGTGACTCTGGCACGGCAACAAGAGGGACCATCGTCAACAGGTCCAGCCAGATACTGGCTTACGCAGACGACATCGACATCATCGGAAGAACTGAGCAAGCTGTACATGATTCCTTCATCCAGATCGAGCAGGCGGCACAAAATCTGGGGCTGCACATTAGTGAAGGTAAAACAAAGTACATGGTGGCGTCGAATGCGAGAGGAACAGTTGGTCAAACAATCAAGGTAGCGGAGCACGAATTTGAAGTGGTGCAATCCTTTAAATACCTTGGGTCAATAGTAGCAGCCGATAACAATATAGAAGAAGAAATACGCGGGCGGCTTCTCAAATCCAACAGAGCCTACTATAGTCTGTCAAAGCTCTTCAAATCCAGAAATCTCACCATAACTTCAAAACTGCTGCTGTACAGGACCATGGTGCTGCCAGTACTCACATATGGATCCGAGACTTGGGTGCTTAGCAAAAGGCACTCCGACCTCTTAGCCGCGTTCGAGAGAAAAGTCTTAAGGAGAATTGTTGGCCCCATATGTGAGGAAGGACGATTCCGGAGACGGTACAATCATGAATTGTACGCAATCTACCTTGAAGCAGATATCGTGACAAAAATTAAGCTCGGTAGACTCCGGTGGGCAGGGCACCTAGCTCGCATGAGCGAAGAGGAACCTGCTCGGAAAGTTCTTTGTGGTACATTCTATGGTAGACGACAGCGTGGTAGACCATGCTTGCGCTGGAGAGATGGCGTAGACCAGGACGCCCGGAGCCTTGGGGTGCGCAACTGGATGGCGGCGGCTCGAGACCGGGATGGGTGGAGAGACTTGTTGAAGGAGGCCAGGACCGGACCCCGGTTGTCGAGCCGACGATGATGATGATGATTTTTTTTATTAAACGATAACTATTTAAATTTATTGAACTTTAAAAACAAAATTCTGTGGAGCCGATTTTGAGCAAAATAAGTTTTACAATTTTGGCCAAAAAAATTTTTATATGACAGATACTGTTAGTTTTGGTCCTAAAAAATAAGAGAAAAAAATTGGTGGGGGTAATGTCCAAAAAACGCTAGGTACCAAGTTTAAAGAAAATCGACCAGACAGAAAGACAGACGGACGTTTTTGTGAGACCCACTTTTTTCGTCTTCCATATCATCGTAATGTCAAGTTTGATCAAAATCTCGAGTTCGATTTTGTGTACGAATTCATATATAAAGGGTTTTCCAATAAGAGGTGTTATTTTGAATAGCCCGCTATTTCGGTAGCTGTCACTTTTGAAGCTGTCATTTTTTGACATTTGACAAGTAAAAACTACGCCATTAATAAAAATGGAACGATACACGCTTCAACAACGCATTTAAATTATTAAAATTCACTATAAAAATGGTGAAAATTTGGCAGAGACGGTTCGTAAAACTAAAACATTTTTGGGTCGTCGTGAAGCACCTTGTCGGACCGCAATACAGAAATTGGTGGACAAATTCGAGCTGTTGGGACAAGTTAGTGATGTGAAGAATAAAACCCGTGCACGTCGCTCAAGAGCAACTGAGAAAATTGCTGTTGTAGCCCAAAGTGTTGAAGAAAACCCAGGTTTGTCCATTCCTCGTCGTTCTTTGGAATTAGGCATTCCACAAACGTCATTACACCGTATTTTGCATAAAGACTTGGGTCTTAAGGCTTATAAAGTTCAGTTAACACAAGAACTCAATCCGGCTGATCATCAACAACGTCGTGTCTTTGCTGATTGGGTCCTTGAAATGCATGAAAATGATCCGGAATTTCACCTCGGAGGCTACGTCAACAAGCAAAACTGTCGCATCTGGGGCTCGGAAAACCCAAGAGTTATTGTTGAAAAGCCTCTCCATCCTCAACGCGTGACTGTTTGGTGCGGTTTATGGTCCGGCGGGGTTATTGGACCTTACTTTTTCGAAAATGAGGCTGGAGCAACAGTTACGGTCAATGGATTGCGCTATCAAGAGATGATTAATGATTTTTTATGGCCGGAATTGGATGGTATTGATCTGGACAACGTTTACTTTCAACAAGACGGCGCTACGTGCCACACAAGCAATGAAACCATCGATCTTTTACGGGAAAAGTTTCCGGACCGTGTTATCTCTCGAAGAGGTGATCACAATTGGCCACCGAGATCTTGTGATTTAACACCTTGCGACTTCTTCCTTTGGGGCCACGTGAAAGATAAGGTCTACGCCAACAGCCCAGCGTCGATTCAAGACCTCAAAGATGGAATTCGTGAGGCTATCGAGGACATAGGGCAGCCACTTTGCGATTTGGTTATGGAAAATTTCATGAAAAGGATATGGTCCTGTAAGCGTGGTCGTGGCGGCTATTTGGCTGATGTTGTGTTTCATTATTAACGGCATACCTTCTTCTTTATAATGAAATAAACATCCGATCATTTATCTCAAAAAATGCCATTTTTCTTTGAATATCAAAATAACACCTCTTATTGGAAAACCCTTTAGTACCTACATACCTTCATTAGCAAGTAAAAATATTGCACTCAAAATAGACTAGTATTTGCATTTGACACTTACCAGAATAAAAAGCACTTAAGTTTCCCATATTGGAACTTTAGACTCAGTTTCAAATCCTAATTAAGTCTCCTTTATTAGTCAATTTAGTGCCCTTTAATCATTAAAGTGTGCAGTTCGATATTGCACCCATATATTCTTTTATTGGCCACAAGGTGCCACTTTCTCTGACGAAGGCCGATGTTTTAATACTTGAAGGAGGTGTAGTAGAAAAGATTAGGTGTTGGTCCAGGTTTCCTGGTGTAATCCGTTGCTGTGGAAAACACAAACTAATGAACATCTCGGGAACTATTGGTTTTGGCTGGAAAGTTGTCAAGATTATAATTTTTTTTTCATTTTTCTTTTTCTTTAAGAGGTTACGTACATTTTGTTCACCATACATACTAATTCTAGAACACCCAATTTCCAAAATCCTGTGATATCATAGTCCAAAATTACAACTCAGGAAAGTCGATAGCGTTATTAGGTTAAAGCATTATAGGAACTCCTTATAGGGAATGAGAAGGCTATGGGATTTAGTAGCACCGAATATTTGGGATGTTCGCAAAAAAGTATGCAACCTCTAAAAAGTCAGTTAATTGTCAAAAAAATTCAACTAACTAGTTTATGAAATTTGTACATATGTATATTATGTTGTTTTAAATGAGTTTGTAATGAAAAATTCGCAAAAAATAACCCATGGCTGACCTTTTATAAGGTTATACTAAGATCATTCAAATGGAACACTGTTTTTGCGAATATCCCTCAAATGAGATGCTGAAAATCCTCGATGACCTTGAAAAACTTAAACCATTGATTAAAAATTTCTTATAGCTGAACAATTTTGGTAAGTAGCTGACTTTTTTTTACCAATTAGATAGCATACGTTTTTGCGAATATCCCATTATGGGGTTCTGAGTTCCCATAGCAAAAAAAGATAACTGAAAACAACGACATAACTTTGAAAATTTTGTCCGTATCTTCTTGGTTTTGGTTTTAAAAACTGCTCCTCTAAAACAAATCGACAGTTTCGTGGAGTTACAGATAGATTTTACAATAAATTATATTTCGCCAGGGTCATTTCGTCCGGACCAGGACTTGGGCTTCTCTTACAACCTTGTCTTTCTAAAATGAACACATCAACCTTCTTGTATTTGGTTCCATGAGCGAAAAAGTCTATCCTTCCTGTGCTAATTTCTGAAATTAGAAGTTAAACAAAACTTTCGAAAAGAGTTGACATTTATTTAAATAACCAACAAATCATTATTGCAATTTTTCCAAATTACATAAATTTAAAGCAAAACAGCTGAAAGTACGATTGCAATTATTGCAATTCAAATTACTCCTTAGAATCGAGGTGATGTCTTCGAGTTGACATTTTTCGCACTTTGGAAAGGAAATTTGCATACAGGACACACTACATCACCATAACATATTAATATGCAGTTGTACGCGCTATAAATGTTGTCCCAGTTTTTGTTCTGTATCCTGAGTCCTGACTGACAACATCAGTGTGTTCAGGAGTTTTATCATGCAAACGGAGTGACATGCTGATGGAGGAGCTCTACATTATGCTCTATATATATGGAGAGGTATATGTTGTATGGATATTTTTTTTCTTATACCACCAAACCAACTTTCAGTGACAATCTAGTTTTCTCATCTCACATTTTTAGTCACATCACATCCCATTGCCGTTCGTTAGAACGTCTTTCCCTGTTTGGGATCCAGTTCCGACCGAAGCACTCTACCTAACAAATGGAAATTCAAAGTGACACAATGTGTTGTTGAACTGTAAAACAATAACAACAACAACAGCAATAACGAACAAATATCCCTACTACATCAGTAGGACATAGAAAAGTCGTAGAAAGGATGTTAGAAAAAAACATCAACAAAAGCAACTATACATAGAGGTAGGTATATGTAAAATGAACTATACTCACAGGAAAACTATTCAACAAGCGACTAAATAAAAACTGGATTGAAGCAAGAAAAAGGACTGAAACCAAGGAAAAACATGGCAAACTACAAGCAACGTTTGAAGCAAATAAACATGAGCGGCGAATAGCGAGGGTAAACAAAACATGTAGTTCAAGAAATAGGTATCAGGAGAACATGCAATTGAGTTAAGGTACGTCTAAGTTTTATTCTATAAACTCGGATCTAAAAAATGAACAAGCGTGAAAAAATTCAAACCACTATCAAAACAGGCCCAAAAAAGACATACTAAGGCCCGCAGTTTTTCAGTGCGAGATTAAAGATAAACACGAGGTAACCCACCAAATTTGGTGAGATATCTCTGGATTAATTGAACAAATTCTTTTGTTGTTTTATCCTCCGAGTTTTTTAGTTCTTTCCGCATGCATCCTGTTGATACATTTATTTACAGAGTTAGTTAACTCTGGTGAGTTACACCACTGAAAAACTGGGATTAAGTGACACAAAAATGGTACATTTTATCCAACTCAATTTAAAAAAAAAACCAAGCACCTAAAATAAACTAATTTTGGAATGATATTCTACCAAGCACTCATATATCAAGAATTCCATAATTTGATGGTAACTTGAGAAAAGAGAATTTCGGCATGAGTTAAAATTAAAAAAAAAAATAGTTAGTGCAATTCTTTTTTTCAATATACGACAAGGGTCAGTTGAATGTAGGTGGTTTAAATATTTATCCATGGCTCAGTGATTTTAACCCACCAATTTCGGTGGATTAAGTGAGATTCGTTGATGGTTTAAGTGTTGAGTATGTAATGATAGCCATTGTTATGCATGAACCAACGTTGAACCTCAGTCATCACCTTGAAATCGGAGAGTTAAAATTGCTGAACCACGGATTTAATTTGATCAACGTTTTTTGAGTTATGTTTTTGAAGAAATAAAATGCACGACTGAATCATACGAACTTCCTCATATAGTTCAAGTTTCTGGGAATTTCAAAGACTACAATATACATTTACTCATAAAATTGTATTAAATTTGGGATGCAATTTTAAAGTATTTTATAATAGGTATAAGAACATACATTTATTTCCAATCCTTAATCCAACAAAAAATTTATTGAAATTATTACAATTTTAAAGGACTACCAACATACAAATTTTAAATAAAATCGGTCAAGCCGTTAACGAGAAAGTTGAAAAAAAAACCATTCTATGACAGGTACCGTTGATAACATTTTGTGTTAAATTTTTGTCTATTAATGTCATACCAAACATGCAATAGCGCAAACAAACATTTTTATCGGAATCGTTACAGCCGTTTCCGAGTTAAATTTATTTTTGTTCATAACGGTTGTATGGCAGGTATCGTAGTTTTTGTAGTTGGAAAAAAATTTAATTTTTTAAAAATTTTAAAAATTTCAAGAAAATCGATTTAGTCTCTTAGGCTGTAGGTCGAGGTAAAGACAAAAAGACAAACAGAATTCCGGGACCCACGTCCAGATTTTATTAAAATCCCGAGGGCGATTTTCTTATAAATCAAAAACTTTCCCTACCTAGGTTTATCGCAAAGAAAAACTGTGTGTGGCTGTGGATAGAGACTAAATTTTCATTTTAGCTCATCGAGGACGAGCGGCTTCAATACAACAATTTTCTCAAAAACGGCTACAACAATTTTGATTTAACTTCGTACCTGAACTAACTAAAGTGATTTCAAGAAAATTTCGTTTCAGATTTTTGGCAAAAAAAATTCACAAAACGGAAATAGGCATTCCACGTTTTGTGAGGAAATAAAGGTTTTTTTTAGAGGTATAGAACTATAAGTTGGCAAAACTATTTTAACTGGCAGCCATTTTGTCAGCTGTCAAGTGATTTATTTTTAGTTTGCTTTGGCATTTCAACATGAATAGACTGACGCCTGAACAACGCTTACAAATTGTGCCCAAATGGGCCCAAACCAAGATTGCCGTTGATCCCAATTTTTATAAGTGAATTTTGTTTAGCGATGAAGCTCACTTTTGGTTGAATGGATACGTCAATAAACAAAACTGCATTATTTGGAGTGATGATAATGATCAAGTGTATGTTGAGACACCTTCACATCCACAAGAACTGACTGTTTGGTGTGGTTTGGTGGAACAATTGGTCCATACTTCTTTAAAAATGATGCTGGCCAGAACGTTACAGTCAAAGGTGACCGCTATAGAGCCAAGATTACTGACTTTTTCGTTTATCAATTGAACAAGCATGATGTGCAGGAGCTGTGGTTTCAACAAGATGGCGCAACATGTCACACAGCTCGCACCACAAATGATTTATTGAAGGAAACGTTTGGTAACCGCATTGTTTCACGTAACGGACCCGGTAAATTGGCCTCCAAGATCGTGCGATTTAACGCCGATTGACTATTTTCTGTGGGGATAGCTTTGTGAAGTTGCTAGTCTACGCCGATAAGCCCGAAACGATTGACCACTTGGAGGACAACATTCACCGCGTAATTGCCCATATACGGCCATAAATGTTGGAAAAACTCATCGAAAATTGGACTTCCAGATTAGACTACGTCCGAGCCAGCCGTGGCATTCATATGAAATAAATCATATTTAAATTATAATGGCAGGAGATTATCTTTCGAATAAAGTACCTAAATTTCATGTCAATTTCAAAAAATAATTTTTGTTTTATTCCATTTCAAAGTTGTACCTCTAAAAAAAACACCCTCTAGTACAATTTTTGCGTTACTCAACTATATCTACATATTTGAAAACTCTTATACGAAATAATTTTAACTTTCTTACAATAAGATTAAAAAGTGTGCAAACGAAACTAACTATCCTTTTGTATATAATAGCATCAGAAACCTTAAAATGTGTGTTTCTTCCAAAAAATAAAAAAACGCCAACATGAGGTCCTTGAGTAGCTATATTACATCCGAGATGTTATGTATATTCCTTCCTGCAGGCAATTTGTAAGAGAAAAAATTCTGTTTATCCATTCTGCCTTTATTCAATGAAAGGACATGCTCAAAGACATATGGTTATTTCCTTCCATCTGCCACTATAACCACCACACCAAACCAAATCATACTCCAACCGGTGTACTGGTGTTATATGTATGTAGGTATAGTGATTTGACTGCAGCTAAAAAATAACATGGAAAGGGTTTTTGGAATACCTAATATAATTTTGCGGTAATGCACTTATCTCATGTCATAAAATTGTACCTCCTAGTTTGAATCAATACAAGCTGCAGGAATCAGACAAAAATATGAACAAAATAAGGAAAAGCTTAAAAAAGTCAAAGGCAGACCAGCTCCAGCAGAAATCCATAAATTAAACATCACTTTAGAAAGGAAGTGAATACTCTTGTTACTGGAAGGAACAAAAGAAAGATTATGTTTTATTTTAAAAGTTTATTAAAAATATAGTGTCACTTTAGATAAAGTAATTAAATTATGTACATATATCTCTATAAAGAAAACGCTCGTGAAAGAGGATTTGCAGTTCTAATATTAGCAGTATAATTCTACACACGGATGTTGAGATAATTTAATTGAATATTTTAGGGCTGCAAGTGATATGTATAGCTCAATTATATTTTTTTTATTATTATGGGCACACGAAATGAAAAAGGATTTGAGTTAATTTTTCGTCATATGAGTTTTTTTGTCCGTGTTTCTTAATTTTTCAAGATAAGTTAATATCTGAAGTCCCTTAAAAAAATATGCACGGATTGATCGTGCGAATTTGTTCTTACTGTTAAATACTGTGTGTAACCCCCCATATAGGAGGTTGCATGATGTATATATTTAACGAAAAAGTATTTAAAAGAGTCAAACGCACTAAAAAATTGATTTTTTTTTTTGTTTGTAAGATTTTTTTTTAATTTTTTAATGGATTATTGTTTAAACTATTGAGAAGCATCAGATTGCAAAATTATAACAAAATTGGTGTTACCATGGCAAGGATATACGCGAATAACCCAAAACTAGTAGCATTTTCTCAAAAATCGGGGAATAATTCTAATTCCGTTATGTGAATTTTTTGAGAAAAACCTGAGAGGCAGTTTTTTTTTATAATTGACTTGGTTATTGCAGGTACGAAATTTAATTAAAATAATTAGAGCGCTTTTCGAGAAAATTAAAAAAAAAAAAAAAACAAAATATTTGTATGGCAGCTACCCGTTCTAGATGAGCTAAAACATAGCTCATTCTATAGGGAATTACATAAAAATGCTCTGTACCAAATTTGAAATAAATCGGTCCAACCATTTGGGCACTAGCTCAAATTACAGTAGACTCACAGACGCAAAAACCGACGGACGGCATGACGAAACCCACTTTTTGGGACTTCTCGATTATCGTAGTGTTAGTTTTGATTACAACCTCAATTTTTTTTTTACTCGAAACCAATATTCTCTCCCTATAGAGCAAGTAAAAATAGGATGAAATTTCAAAAAAAAAATCAACCAGTTTTCAAAATATTGATTTTCAAGTTTTTTTTTAAATCTGAAAATAATTTTTTTGACATTTTTTCTAACTATTTAAATTTGAATGTATGTACTTCTTTTTCTTCGAAATCGGTCAGGCCGTGAACGAGAAAGTCGAAAATAAAAAAAAAAAACCGTTTTATAACAGGTATACCGTTAATAACACTTCTCGGCATTTTTTTTTTACCAAAATGCATTTTATACTTGCAATAGGACATACATAAATTTTTATCAAAATTGTTAGAGCCGTTTCCAAAATAAATTTTAATTTTGTTTGCCAAACGGTTGTATGGCAGGTACCGTTATTTTTAGGTCTAAACAAAAGTGAATTTTCTAGGGAATCACGAAAAAACCTTAATAGAATATGAAGAAAATTTGAAAAGAAAAATTCTTTTGTTTGAGTGGAGTGACTGAATAAAATTCAAGTTAAAAGTTCAAGTGAGCTCAACTCCATGAATGCGTTTCGCCCAGGTGCGACACACTATTTTCGTATTATCTACTGTCGTAGTTTCATGTTTGATTGAAAACTCGAGTTCGATTTTTAATTTAGATAATTTTATCGGATGTTAAAATATATGCACGACTGGATCGCACGAACTTGCTCTTCTGACCCACATTGAAGATACATTATGTTGTGCTATATATCGGGTTTTTCAATAAGAGCGCTACAAAAGTTTTTTTTTAAATAAAACAAAAACGGTTTTAGATATCAATGAAATTTTTTTATTCCTGTGAAAGTACGTTTGATGGCATTGGTATGAAACTCGATTTCTTTTGCATGGCCACCACGGGCACGCCTGCAGAAGTCCAGACACTGAACCCAATTTTCGACGGTTTTCAAGCATAAATAATCCGATACTGCTGCAATTTCACGTTCGATATTCGTACGAAGTTCATCAATCGTCGGTGCCTTGATGGCATATATTATAGACTTGACGTAGCCCACAGGAAATAGTCTAACGGCGTTAAATCGCACGACCGAGGTGGCCAAGCGACTAGACCATTTCGTGAGATAACACGTTCTCCAAACTTGGTTTCCAATAAATTGATTGTGACATTCGCTGTGTGGCTTGTGGCGCCGTTCTGTTGGAACCACATATCCTCCAAGTCCATATCATCCAATTGAGGCCAAAAATATTCGGTTATCATTGAACGGGAGCGATCCCCATTCACAGTAACGTGCCGGTCTTGATCATCACGGAAGAAGTACGGCCCAATGACGCCGCCGGCCCATAAACCACACCAAACCGTAATTTTTTCGGGATGCAATGATGACTCATGGAGTACGTGTGGAATGCTGCCTGACCAATACCGCATATTTTGTTTATTGACGAAGCCATTCAGCCAGAAATGAGCCTCATCGCTGAAGATGATTTTTCGATGAAAATCCTAATCATTTTCAAGTTGTTGCTCAGCCCAATTCACGAACATACTACGCTTCTGGTGGCCAAGCGGCTTCAGTTCTTGCGTCAATTTAATCTTGCAAGGATGTAGGCCAAGATCTTTTCGCAAAATTCGCCACAACGACGTCACAGAGATGCCCAACGCTTGAGAACGACGTGTGAGAGACACATTAGGGCTTTCTGCAACTGAAGCCTTAGCGGCAGCAATATTCTCGACACTACGGGCACTTCTTTGTCTCACTGGCACGGGAACATTTTGTACTGTGCCTGTCGATTCAAATTTTTCCATTAGACGCTCAATTGTTGATCTGCTAGGACGATTATGACGACCATAAATTGGACGTAGCACTCTTAACGTTGAGGCCACTGACTCCGAATTTCGGTAGTAAATTTCAATAATTTCGACTCGTTGTTGGCTCGTATATCTTTCCATCGTGAAATGGCAAACCTTATTGAAGAGAAATGTCAAAAGAGCGGCAAGAAATATGGCGTCGTTTGCTGTCCCTGTTGCTACTTTTGTAGCGTCCCTGTTGAAAAACCCTTTACAAGAGTTAAAATTACTTAAGAACTAATTTTTTTTTTTAAATTAAAAAAAAAGCATTTAATTGTTATATTGTTTAAACTATTGAGAAGCACCAGACTACAAAATAATAACAGAATTAGATTAACCCTCAAAAAAAAAATATTGGAATATGTATCCCGAAAATAAGACCATTCTCTCAAAAAACGTGGAATGTGCTTTTTTTGGCAAGATCCTGAAATGCAGTTTTCTTACAATCGTTTTCGCTTCGTCTTGTTTTTTTTTTTTGTTTTTAGTCGCGTTTGTTAATCTTTGCCAAACTACAACCGATTTTTAAAACTTTTTTTCTTCGAACAAAAATTACTAACCGTTCACACGTGGGCGCCTCAGCACGCAAAACGAAAACGATCAGACGAAATCATTTCCACTATTGCTATCTCCATCACATAAGTCGACAAAAAAAATAAGTGTATGGGTTTCCTCAAAACGATATTGTTCCATATCGTTTTCGTTTTAAGTGACAAGGCTCCTGGTTTACAATAACGGTTCTTCTGCAATTTATTACCAAACGCGTCTTATTTATTATAAAAACAACGTTACTGAGCAGCATTTCTGTTTCTTATTATGAAATCAAAATCTATACCTACTCTAAAATTACTTAGCATTTTTTTTTCAAATAAAGACCATTAAAAGTTATTTTTAAAAATAGGAATCAAATGACTTTGAAGCAAAGTTTAAGTATATTTACATAATGCTGATGTCTTTTTTTTCTGAAAAAAAAGGATGGACTCGCCAAATTTGGAGATTTCGCTGGATTTCAGAATCAGAAAAAAAGGATACAAAAATAATAAATTTCCACCACTAATAATATTCCATTCTTTTAGTTTAAAATTTTATTTTAAAAAAAATATTTGTTTAAATACGTATTATGCATTTGGCAGACCTGAAATAGAAAATAATCTTTAAAAAACATTTTGATGATCAATCGATACTTTGTTGCATCACATATTTCTCTTTTTGAGAGATTTGGCGACAATGGTACCACTGGAACACTATAGTGTTCCTGGGGACTCTTTTTTTCTTTAGGGGACTCGGGGACACATTTTTTTAAAAAGGACATATTTTTTCACGATCATTTAACCTGAATAAAATTTCAATTTATTTAAAAACAAAAAACGAACATGAAATAAGTTATAAATAATAATTATAAATTTGTTTTTTTTTTATGAAATGTAAGACTGACTATTATATACATTGAGTAATATTATGCATCAAAATGTTTTAACTTTATTCTTTAGTTTATATTAAGTTTTCTATTATAAAACAATACAGACAAATTTTGGATAGGTATTACATACTTAAATTCGTTTATTTTTAAATGTTATGAATTTATTTTCAAAAGGACTCATTTATTTTCAAAAGGACACATTTTTTCATTCAGAGGGACACATACAAAATTTCGCCTGCGAAAACACTGTTTGGCGAATAAAAAAACCACTGATTTTAAAAAGTTGTAGAATTCAATGCTATGGAAAAATGAATCAGGCCAAAGACAAAAGATGGTTTAGCTACGCTAACTGTGAACATATATGTTTAATCGCGGCACTATTTGATTGATCGTTTTAGCGTTTTCCACTAAATTCAAAACATTTTTCGTTTGAAATTTTCCAAGGCTCCAAAAAGGGATATTAAAAGGATAACGCGGAATTTTAAAAGCGATCACGGGATAGTTTTTCGAAATCGGAAAAAAGGGATAATCCCGCGAAAAAAGGATAGATACGCATTAAGTATACACCATATTTTAGCTGTCTTGTTTGTGTCTTCAGATTTGTCTTCTAATACACTTACACCCTGAAAACAAGCCCCTGGTTTATATGGGAGAATCATAACAATTCAAACATTTCAGTATAGTTATAGGTTTCTGCATTTTTCACAAAAGTAATACTTGCCCCACAGAGGAAGTAAAAACTGGAAAATGCAACTGTAATTCAATCCAACTATAACAATGGATGTAAATACATTTCAGTTCTATTTAAAATCAAAATCTCTAATTTAATTGATGCAATTGCCGATGACATTCACTCCATTTACTGCGTTTCTGTAGCTAGGTCGGTACTATACTACTTTATTTGTCATTGTTCAACACAATACAAACTCGACACAACAAAATCAAGTGGGCGCTCTTCTATCGACTTGAATAATCTAAGTTCATTCAGACATTGGTATGTATCGTGTATATATATTAAGCTTGTGGAAAATGCATTTGCATTTTACGGAAGTGCGAGAATTTCAAAACAACAAATAATGTTGATTTGATATTGAATTTGAAGCAACAAAAGCACTCTATCACACAACTACTACTCACACACACAAAATAGAATGCAAATCGCAGTTCCATCAGGATAATATACTATATGTGTGTTGTTGGAGAGTGAACAAAAAAGGATCTTATGCCTTGCACATGCACATTGCAATCCAACACACCGAGATCCAAAATCCGAGAACTTGATAAAAACATGTTTATTTTTTTTTTCTTGCTGGCAGTGGCTGACATTCTTCAATTGAGTTTTTTTTATGTTCAACCTATCAGAGAATTCTTTTATTATTCATATATTCGTTCATCCGAAGGATTCCGCTTCAATTGCACTTCACAAACCGCGCAGAAACATCTCGTGTCTTCTACCCTATCCAACAAATCGTTTTCTTCTCTTCTTGGTTTAGCTATCAGTGAAAGAGAAGTCTTGTGGAAATCAAAATAAAAATATTAAAATTGGATTGAATTGTACAAATAGAATTGATATGCAGCAGGCAGCGAGGAGAAGTGAGGGTTTTGACTGATATGGGTATAGCGAATTCCTACTTCCTCAACTCAAAAAAAAGTAAATAATAAATAGCTATAGAATATCTTCAATGAAATGTGGTTTATACTTTACTTCT
Source organism: Leucozona laternaria (assembly GCA_932273885.2). Taxonomy (NCBI): domain Eukaryota; kingdom Metazoa; phylum Arthropoda; class Insecta; order Diptera; family Syrphidae; genus Leucozona; species Leucozona laternaria. The sequence goes on from OW026368.1 coordinate 94,815,473, forward strand.
CCAATCAGAAATATTTCTATGTTGTTTTTGCAAAAAAAAAAAAACAGTTTCATTTTGTATTTGTTTTTCCAAAAACAGATACCCCGCATGATGTTTTTACCTTTTTTCATGTTTAATACTGGGAAATACTTTTTTTCTTAATTTTGAGATTTTGGTTGAGCCTAAATGTCACTGTCTTTTAATTTAACTTTACAATAAACTATAGAAAATAGAATATCGTAGGGTAAACTTTTCAACTGTGTACCACTCGTCCCACAGTGAATTATTCCAACTTTCAGATTTCCTATGATTAAGGGTTGGTATGGAATTCCCGAACTACAAAATCAGGCATGTAAAATCGCAAATGACAAAATCCCGAAAATCAAAATCCTGTAAGTCAGAATCCCGAATTACATGATCCCGAATGGCTTTTCGCGCCATTTATAAGAAATCCTTGTCGTTCAGAATTTTCAAAATGTCTGCTCTTGGATATTCTTACTTTCTTCAATAATATTTTGTTAAGGAATCTTACAAATTTCGGTTTGTGGTTGTTCATTTTAATTTTCAAAGCTGGTATTTCTGGTAAATAAAAATATGTTAAACCAAATTATCATACAATTTGATGTACATATTTGCTGGATGTTGATGCTGGTTTTCTTTTTCATTATTTTTTAATAATCAAATAATATTTCCTTTGCAACCAAGCACAGAAATTTATCATAAGATGCTTTTTCTTTGAGGCTGAGGTAAGCTTGCGTCAAGGGTTCTTCCCAAAGAAGCAACTAAACTTGTGCTTGGATAGTCTAACTCCGAAATAACAAATTCTTTATTTATCTCTAATTCCGGTTACAATGCTTTACAATATTCATAACATGGTATTTCATATACTTCTCGGGTCCCCACGCAATCTGAGAAAAAGTCAGGCCGGGACCCTCTTGTGGGACTTTGTCTAAAGGAACCTTGAAGAGGCAAACAAAGGTAAGTGCTATTTGGAACCCTCTTTGGGAACCTTGTTCGAAGGAACCTTAAAGAAGCAAGCTAAGTAGAATACTCCCAGGGAATTCCTTCTCCAAAGGAACTTTGAGGAGATAGCCTAAGGAAAGTTTTACAGAAAGTTTTAAAGAAAACCTTGTCCCTAGTGAGCAAATTTAGGAAAGTTCTATAAGCCTATCTGAATAACCTTACAATCCTACCAAAAATATTTAAAAACAAAAACTTAGCGTGGCTTCTTAGGTAGTGTATTAACAATTAACAGCTCTCTTTCAGTTGTCACGCATGTTATGGGCCTGTGTCAACCGGATCTTCTAGTCTCCATACTCTAGATCTAGAGTGGTGCTTACTACTTGGACGAGATTAAAAGACAATTTCGGTGATTTCTTTAATTCCTCATGAAATATTTTTGGTCACAAGTGAATGTGAACTGAAGTTGAGGAAAATTAAATTTGTATCAAAATTAAAATTTCATCCAAATTACATTTAAAATCAAAATTGGGTGCATCTAAGAATAACAACACATCTGAAAAAAAAAAAAAATCGGGATTTGTCCCGGAAACTTTCGAGATCTTTTAATGACGGGATTTTATTATTTGTTAATTTTTTTGTTCTGGATTCGGGAATTTGTCATTTGAGATTATGATACGATCCCAAAAACTGGAACAAAAAAAAAATTAACACCCTTTTATCCTTTTTAAAGTTACCCAAAAGTTGAAGTCGGCTGATCTTCGGTTTTTGGACAGAGCAATGCAATTTTAAATTCACTGGTATGTTAATCATAAATCATAATTTTTGTTTATTTTTCTAGTTGACAAAGTAGTATATAGTAAGATGTTTTGAATGCACTTCAAAAACCATGGAGTAAGATTTTAGTACGATGTAAAAGCATTTTTAGTATGAGGATAGGTTAAAAAGAGGATTTTCTAAATAACATCTTTTTAACATTTTATTACAGTTAAAATCAGAAAATGTCTCTTTTATTTTTTTAATATCGTACTTATTCTATATGTCACTTTTGACAAAGACAAATCCGAAAAAGGTATGTTTGCTTACTTTTTTGCATGAAATAATGTCTCTGTTTAAGGGGTGTTCACGTTCAGCTTGCGTTTATTAAGAAAAAAGGTTAAGTATGATACTTATTAAAAATTTCTTAAAACTAAGAACATTTTAGTAAAGAGTTTGAAAGTTAGTAAGTTGCTAACTAATATCATACTAATACCTTAACATCAGGCTTTTTAAAATTTTGGGCCGATGTTATAAATTTAATTTAAAAACATTGAATAACTCAAATAAGAGCGCATTGGATTTAAGTGCATATAGTTTTCTCCAAAAACCAAAAACTTCACTATGTCCAACAGTGAACCAATTTTCAAAAGTACAAATAGTGATTGTGTTATTTTTATTGGTTAACCAGGTGGTGCACATCGCGCTAAATTTTCGTTTTCATACAAAATTCTCTCCAAAATTAAGCCAACCTAAAATTTGGCCAAGCATTTAGCTAGGGTTTCAGCTGATGTTTGGAGAGAAAAATGAGAGCTAAAATTTAGCTCCATCTGCGAACTAGGCTTTATATTTTATGTAATTTATTTTGATATTTTCTTTTGCCAAACAGTTTCTTTTGCTCATCTTGTAAGAAGTATTAATATTTATCCTTTATTGTTGTTCACTTCTGATAATTTTTGAATTTATGAATACAATAAATAAATACTATCGGTTCACTGTGTACCTATATATCCCTGTGATCCATGATTCCATCCCTTCGTACACAGTGAGCCAGCTGAGATGCTACTCAGAAAAAACGCAATACTTATTATATTCTTTAATCTTTTTAAAGATGTTTCTTCAAGTTGCAAAGTTAATAAACCAAATTATAAGTAAATTTTAACCCCTATAGAACTGACTACTCAATTTATAGGCAAAAGCTATCAAGATCAACTATCACGATTTTGATGTTTTGGCCAATAACTCGAAATCTTTGAATGCAGTCAAGTGCAGCTTCAGTTAATAACGCCGCAACTCAAAATCGTATAACATTGACTAAAAACTAATTTAGTAAAGTTGTGCCAACAACCTTAAACGCAAATTAAAACCCTCTCAGCAATAAAATGTTCCAGTTTTCCTGTTCTTTTTTTTTCACTCTTGGGTTGATCGCATTCATTGTGTTCAGCTTAACGGAACAACTGAACACATAAAAACCCTACTGTGTGACCAATTTCGTGTTGTTACGAAGTGCCATGTTTCAGATTCAGGGGCATGTATATATGTATGTATGTGTTTGTATTTTCAGCACAAATACAAATATAAAAACAAAAACCAAAACAAAAATACAAAAAAAAAAATCCTAAATCCTTCAAATATCGAATTGCCAGCGTAAGCACAGGATTTACTTAAGGATTCATTTCAAAATCCCATCCTTTTTTCTATTTACCTATACCTGACGCCCTCGAAAATAAAGGCAACACGCCTGCATGCCACTATCACCTGGAATAACAATTTCGTTGCAGTAAAACGCTTGCAATTCGCCAACGTTTTGGCACAGCACCAAATGGAAATAACAACAACAAACACAACATAAAATCCTTAAACAAGGACATTTGGGATTGAGGAAATGAATTTTGAATAAAACACGAAAAACGTGCACTGAAAATATCAACGTCATGTCATGGTGGTCTTCCTGCTGCCGCGCAACAGCCCACCTTAGCATTTGCCCACCTAAAGTACCGATTTCAGGTGTTTCGCGAGTGTAAACACAATTTGAAAATTCAAAGGACACAGAAACACGGAGAAAAATACAGCAGGAAAAACTCAGCTTTTCTATAAGTTCTGTTTTTTTTTTTTTATTTGCTTTGTTTTGTGTTCGTTGTTTTTACGTTAGCTTACCGCTTATCGATGCCAATAGCAAGGGTGTTGAAGACCAACTATATTCCCTTCCCGTATATAGAAACAGAAACACCTCTCCCCACATTACTCTGAAGGATAAAAACAAACCAAAGCCCAAAGCCCTCAATCGAGGATATTGGTTCGTTTGTAGACGAAAAATCCCTTGAAATTGCATCACGTAGGGTAGTTTTGACGAACCAGGACACTTACCTACCTACCTACCTAGCTAAAAAATACCGTGTTAATGCCTTTACCATATTATTCAGCCATTCAGTTTGTCGTTTCGTTGATTGTCACTTATTGAATAGTTGCTGACAAGGGTGGATGTGGGTTTGGAGTTTTTCTTGCTAGCATGGCGTTCAAGTTCGCCTTTTTGGTTTTCGTCCTAACACTTTCATCCTGTGCGTCCTTCCTTACTGATTTCAAATTCTGGATAGGATGAGCTCGTTTGCTTTGCTGTTTTTTTTTTTTTTTGTCTTTTTTGTAGCTATGTGTCGTTGTACCTTGGGAGCTTGCGGGACCCACTTGAAGCGCTCCATCATCGGTCTATCGGTTTCGATTAAATCAAATAAAGGATTTCCATTTCTGCTAAAACATTGATCAAAAACATAACCACAATGGATGGAAGGGTGTGTAGTGACTAAAGCGACTGTTGGAAGAGGCTTTGCAGAGTGTAAAGGGGGCAATTACGGTTTTATTCAGTCATGCAGAAAGGTTTAATTTTTTTTATTTTTATTTTCCAATAACCGAACCAAGTTACTACGTTGATTTTGGTATTTACTCATAGAAATCATCAAATAATTCAGTTTGAAGAGTTTGGCACTTGAAGTTCTATCTGTTTGTTTGGTTAAATTGAGGAGTAATTTTGTCCTCCATGTGATTCATGTCCATCAGGAGATATACTTGCTGTTTTTTTTTTTTCTATTCCAAAGCAATTTGAAAAATGATGTTTTATATCGAAAAAAAAGCGCTTAAAGTATTAGAAAGGAAAGTAAATAGGAAAAGAAATTATACATTTACACGCACTTCTTTTTTTTCTTTTTAGAATACTCAATGTTCTGTAAAGGATGTGGGATAATTTAAAATTTAATGGATTTCTTGGTGGATTGCTTGTATATAAATAAAAAGAAAAATACTCTTTTTTTTTTTGAAAATACAATCTATGTTCAGACGGCCGTGGTATGATTGATGTAGCATTTGTGGAAAGAAAAGCTTCATAAATATTTAGTATTGTGAGTTGTCAATTTGAAATGGAGAAGGTATTTATTTATTTCATTAATTTGAATGAAGTTTATAGACTTTTTATACAATTTTTTTTTTAATTTTTTTTTTTAACTGCGTAAATGCATGAATGTATTTTACTTACAATGATAGCTTTTCCTCAATTTAAAATTTTCATCGATTTGGTTTGCACACAAACTTGCTCAATTTGCTTAATATTTTAAAGATTTTATATCATAGAACATCCTTCTGAAGAGGTAGAAACGGCGATTTTCAGGTGGCTTTTTGGTATCTATTCTCCGATACATCGATACATTGATACAAATATTACAATTTACTGTTCATAAGTTCATAAGCTTTTTACGTCGCTGAAAAGTTTGGCTCTTGAGTGTTGTCATAAAATATTTTTGAAATCATAAGATTACCATATCATAGATCGGTGTTAATCGGGAAAACAGTTAAAAACAAAAATTGATATATGAAATATGTATCCCAACTAACAATTTAGCTTGTATAAGGTCCAATTTTTCGAATTTGGCAAGTAATAGCTTGTATAGAGCTTGCATAAAGCATATTTTCACAAGCTACACATTTCACACTTTGAAAATTAGGAAATAGCTGCTTTAAGGCCTTTTAAGTTTGGCAAGTTCTATACAAGTTCTATACAAGGCTTGTAGATAAAGTTTAAAAATTGCCTGTATAAGGCCTTCCGAAGTTGTTTACTGAAAATTAAAGCTATAATAGCTGCTATAAGGCTCTCAACGACAAGTCAAAGCAAACAACTTGTGTAAGGCTTGCCACTAAAGGCCTTATGCAAACTAAATTAATATGATATCAAGTAGTTCCCATTTGATGACATTTTTCTCAACAACGAAGTGGCGTAGTGGTAGAGTGCTGGAGTGGTACGCGGAAGGTCTCGAGTTCAAACCCAAGTAAATAAAATTTTTTATAGTTAAAATATGACTTCAATCATTACAGAATGCAATGGAAAAGGTTTCGGGAGCTGACTGCGAAGAGGAATATATTTAAAAATACAATACAAATAAAAATAATGCAATGAAAACACAAATACTTAAACAATACAAAAATAATATATTTTTTTTTTATTTCCAAATTTGTTTTACTTTAACCTTTATATAAACACTTACGGCAAGCTACTAGCAAATAGCTGTCATTAAAGGGCTTGGTTAAAGCCCTTTTATAACATCTTAAGCAAGCTTTTAGCAATAACTGTCATCAAATGGCTTTTGTAGGGCCTTTTTATAACATCCAAAGCAAGCTATTAACAATACCCTGCTGAGCCAAGCTAATTGCATTTACTGACAATCTATTTGCTGTTATAACACCTGTCAACAAAAGTCTTATAGAAGTTAAATAGCTTGCGTAATGTGCGCCAAAATGACTTGCATAAGGCCTTTCACTGTTGCTATAGCAGTCTGAAAATAGCTTCTTTAGGAACTTATACAAGTTAAATTGTTAGTTGGGATGTATTCAGTTTGCAGTATTTTGAAGAAAACAGAGGAAAAATAGACTTTCACTAAGAATTTTAGTAACAATTGCCATTATTCAAAACCTTTTATTCAAAACCTATATAGCTTTGACGAAAAAATGTATTACCTAGAATCGCATAAGCTACAATTTTTATGTTCATACTTTTTTCAAAAAAATACGAATACCTACTACATACATACATAAACAGAAGACTGAATTTTACCCATTTCACTTCCTCCTAAAAACTACATCCCTGATGATCAAAATTCAAGCAACTATTTAGTTTTTAAGGAAATGCTTAGTAAAAATAAGGCTCTCAGGAAATCCCTTCGTTTATAATTTTTGTTTTATTAAAGTTTATCCCAGAAAATTTCTCTTAACATTGGCTGAAAAATTTGGTTAAGTTAATTTAATTTTATTGACCTTTTGATTGAACAAACAATTTTCAAAATATATTAAATTTAATAGAAAATATTAAACTGCTCAGTGGGAGGAAAATATAGAAAATGTATTTAAAAACCTGTACCTTGTATAGTTAAAAATATCGCGAGAAAATGTCATATTTACATAAAAAATCGGGTAATCGTAAATAGCTCTAAAAGTCGGGAGAAAAACGATAAATCGGTGTTTCTGGCAACACTCTGGCTCTTGGTGGCAGTTTGTGTTTAAAGAGGCGAATCGAAAAGAGTGTTTAAATAGGCAAACAAATCAGAAACTACATCTACAGTTCTTTAAAGTACTGAAGTCATATACATATTTCAGACCGATTCTCAAACAAATAAATGCCGTGTACGACAAGGAAGTGTCTTAGGACCTACCCTGTATTTGAGTTTGGGATACTTCTTACCACAATATACTCTTCTGAAAATATTATTAAATATACACAGCTTTAGCATAAAATTAGCATTAGGATAAAATATTTTGTGAACAAGAAAAAAATAACCCACATACGCCACAGTGTACATAATGTTAACTATATTCTGCAGCAAAATGGTGAACATTCAGTTCTCTTTAATGAAAATTGTATTCTTCTATGGCAGCATAGAAATGGTATAGTCTATGTATATTCTATCAATATTTTTAGTTCATATGAAATTTGTATATAATGATGGTAACAGTTTGGGTAAGGAAAACAGACCCATTTTGATTGATCTATCGCTTTGAGTTGAGCTGCATCGCCATTGTATTATTTTTTTTAGACTTCAAATTATAGTGAGCTTAAAGCAAGCTGCAACCTATAATCAGAGGCTCGTCATAAGTGCATATATATGTTAGCGGTTAGATAGTGGTAGATTGGCAAATACTGTAAACTAGCCTGCACAATGAAATTGGGGCGCACTTCTTCCGAAACAAAAAAAAATATTCCAAAACTTAAATGTATATTTAATTGGAAGTAAGCATCGTTGCTCTAAAATATAAAAAAAAAAAAAACATTAATAAATCAAATTTTTTTCAAAACTTTTTTTTTCTCGTAAGTTATCCCCATAAATTCATTCCATTTTTCTGAATAACAATAAAAAACCATCACACTCAATATTTTCTGCGAGACAGCATTTTTTTGGAGAATTTAAATCTCTGCATGGAAATCCTTAAAATCCACAGATAAATACTCCGCGTACTTAACAGCCAAACAAAATAAATCGTATTAAATGTTCATATCCTTTTCAGTTTTCACAATTTATCCAAATATCAAATTGATATTCATTGACACGCAAATGCTTTATCTTTTATGTCTTGTATGTGATGCCAAAGCTACTTTCGCTCTTTTCATCGCTGAGTCGACACTTTCAATCCATAATGGCGTATTATATATTTTTTTTTTTTTGCTGTTATGAAAGATACCACCTACAGATATAAAAATAATTCAGCCAGTAAAGCATATTTTCTGACATCATGATACAACATATAATATTAACCCCATTTTATAAAATTTGAAAAAAAAATAAAAAAAAAAAAAACAAAATCAATTTCCATTCCAAATCGATGCCGTATAAATTTATCATATTCGACACCCGTATCCAGTGATCCGAAAAAGTTGGATAACACCATTCGGGGCCAACGAAAAAAAAAAAACAAAATAGATAGAAATATGTAGGTATCCTTCCGAAAAAATTGAGACGTGGAAAACTCATCCATCCGCCTGCCTGAGCACACCCCACTCCATTTAACATTACTGTGTCTATGTATATGAATGACTCAACCCGTTCAGGACTCAGCTCAGATAAACTTATTTGCTTGATGTGTGCCTATTTGCAAATTCAAAAATACAAACAACCCAATTGTCGTCGATATAAATAAAAATATACACAGATACAGTTCTGCGATGGGATTTCATTGAAAGGAGATCTGAAGCTGCAACAACGGTGTGCTACGGAGTACAACAAAAAAAAAACTGTCACACATTTATGTTGTGTTGCATTTTCGGTGTCACTCTTATAGATACATTTAGCAATTGTCAAAAATGCTTGAAGGATTTGATGCCGACTTTTTATATGAATGCCTACACCACACTTATACTCGAACTAAAGCTAACGTACATTTGCATGCGGAAATGCAAAACTTGCATTAAATTCGAGAAAACTTGCATCACTCGTATCAGCATAATTCGGAAATTCAGGAGAAAGACATTTGTGCAGCAGGTGGAATACAAAAAACAACCAACAAGTCTACGATAAAAATTGTTAACAAGTACTACTTCAACATTGAGTATGACATACGGAAGTCTGCAATGCGCCAGTGCTCCCAATTGATAGGTAACAACAGTCAGAGCCAGTTTTGCATAATTTGGCTTTTAAAGAAGTGTGATGCTTTTTTTGTTGAGGCTGGGGTGAGCTCACGGGTGTCCGTCCAGGGTCGATCCTCAAGAAAGCAAATAAAACTTGGGGTTGTAAAAATTCAAAACTCCGATTTATTAAAAAGTGTAGGTAGCTTTATTTTTTTCATAAGTATCTAGTTTTTTCTTGTTTTTAAGTAGAATGGTTACAATAGTTCGTTGTCCTTGTAAATATAACTTATACCTAATTATACTTAGTACATGTGTTCTTATAGCGGCCATGCATCCAGAAGAATAAACGGAAAGTTAACCGCGAATGGGGAACCTTGCCCTCGTCACACTTAAACGAAGTGAAGATGAGGGAATAAATGGTAGGAGTGATTTCTCCTACCAACACAGCAACACTAGCAGACCAATTGGTGAGTTGCCTTCGAGGGGTTGACTCTGTTAAAGCTACATGTAAAAGAAGTGTAACAAAGGAAAAAGCAGCAGACAACCAATATGGTCTACTTTTGCCTCTAGCCGCAAGCTAAAGAAATATTCGATGAGCTACTCAAGGTAGCTGTCCACGTACACTTAGAAGAAGTAAAGGGTGTTTTTTTGAGACGTGTGGTTTTCAATCTGGCAATACTTTTTTCGGAGTTCGTCTTTTTGACAGCTGTCACTTGATGTATGCTCAATTTGGTTTGCCATTTCATAATTAATAGATTTACTCCTGAACAACGTTTGCAAATCGTGAAAATTTTTTACCAAAATAATGGTTCGATTCGCGCGACTCATCGCGCTCTGCGTCCAATATTCGGTTGACATAATCGCAAAATCACATAAATTCGAGCAACCATGGATCAGTTTCGCACCACGATTATTGTGGAGCAGAGTATCGAAGAAGACCCCAATGAGTCCATCCGCTATCCCGCGCAACAATTAGAGCTGTCAAAAATTGGGCCTCTCGGCTGGAATTTATTCGAGCTAGCTGCGTTGGTCACTTGCCCGAAATCATTTTTAAAATACAATGGCAAACCCTTATCTTTATAATAAAGCTGAATTCTTGGCCATAACAATAAATTATATGCATTTTATTTCTTCTTGAAAACCACAAGTCAACACCCTTTATAAGCATGAAAATAGCAGTTTGGACCGACTCCTGACTCTAGTACAAAACTAGAAGATAAAAACAGGGAATTAAGGAAACTTCCGTCCGCTGTACCCTTTAGAAGAAAGTTGGCCGCAGAAATGAACTTTTCGGAACAAACATTCCAGAAACTCTTGTGGAACCACTACGTTTCCCTTAAAGTTTGTTTCTATAGTTAGAAATTCTACCATTACAGTACTCTGGATAAATACATAGCAACTGAGTATGGTAGAAGACGAATTCTTCAATACATCTGAACTCATCCTCATCTGCCTTTTTTTGCATAAACCAAATGGAAAGAATGAAGGTTCTAAAGTCTACTGGTTTTTTTTTTTTTGTCGAGCATCTTCACTTGTACATTCTCTTTCCGTGCCCTGCAATGTAGCTTCAACTGATTTCACCAGTGAGTTTTACGTTGTTGACAAAAGAAGAGGAGTAAAAAGAATATAATGATAAAAACGCTAAGTACAAAGTCCCATATACAGACAGACTTTGTTAAAACAGCAATAACTTGCAAATATTTTTTTTACCATCAATTGGGAACACTGTTAATAATACTTTAAATACAAAAGTTCCATGTTCCCATATTCTAGAGTGGATAAATTCAGCATTGCTGAATGACGTGGAGTTTATTAAATTGCGATTTAAGATATTCATATCGGCGTTGTAGTGCATGCACATCGAACAACATTATATTGTCATCCTCATCATCCTTGTCGTTGTCGTTCGTTTTCATTCTCATTCTCGTAATCGGAGTCCTTGTGCTTTCTTTTGTATGCAGAAATATTGTGTAATCCTTTTTTGTGAGCTCTTGCTTGATGGGGATTGTGACAATAAAAAACCGAATTTATATTTTTCCCATTGGCACAAATACACACACACACACCAATAATACGAACATTTACCTTACATGGAAAATGTCGGTGAAGTGCTCTATCTATAAAACGGTCTGACATGTAATGGGCGGGCGGCAATGGGTGGGGGAGTGGCAGGATTGCATATAGTGCGTTTATACGTACATGGCAATAAAATAACTGAACAACCAAGGAAACGTCTGCCAAAGGAGTCAAACCCTGAATATAATCAAGAAGCTGTAGAAAATGTTAGTATAGGTATATACTACCCGTCGTTGTATTCAGGTTTTAAAAAGAAAGGTGTGCCTACTCGCTACCCACAGAAGTAAGCAACAAAATTTTAAATAACAATTTATTGTTTTTACAAAAACAAAAGGAATTCGACAGACTTGAATTTAAGAATGCTGAAGGAAATATATTTATTTAAACTGAAGCCATAATAATTCATCCAATTAATGAAAATACGCCTTGGCGATAACGGCTTTCATCTAATAAATTTTGCAGCAGCTTGCAATGCGATGATAAAACAGCACTAGGTTTCCATTTTTTTTTTTTTGAAAATGGCGCAAAACATGGAGTGTAGCTTCGGCTGTGTGGCACGTAGCGCCGTCCTGTTGAAACCAAATGTTGCCAATATCCTCCTCTTCAATTTTTGTGAACAAAAATTCGTTCAACATGGCCCGATAACGATCGCCATTGACTGTAACGGCCACTCCTTGCTCATTTTCGATGAAAAATGGCCCAATCATGCCTCTGGACCAAAATCCGCACCAAACAGTGACTCATTTTGGGTGTATCGGCATTTCAATGTATGCGTGCGGGTTTTCTGTGCCCCAAATGCGACAATTTTGCTTGTTTACTACCCGCCAATATCAAAATGAGCTTCATATGAAAAGATGATTTTTTTTTGGCAAAATCGGCATCTTCTCTAAGTCGATCGCAGGCCCACTTAGCGAAGCGTATACACAACCATATTAGTTCAGCGGAAGGATAAAACTAATTATCTGTCAAATCAGACATTGGCTAAGTGTTACCATTCACGAAATAAGCACTTGTTGAAAAAAAAACGTTAGATGGCGGACCCTTTATATGGATGGATAGACTAAGGGCCAGTTTCACAGTCAAAGAAGTGGCACTTAAGTGGGCAATGTAAAAGATCGAGGCGCAATATCACAGTGCACACACAAAGTGGCACTTAAGTCTTCGATGTTGGTGACTAAAATTCCACTTACGCTGGCTATGAAACTTTAGCATAAAGTCCTAATATGGGAAACTTAAGTGGCACTTATTCCGGTAAGTGTCGACTGTGAAACTGGCCCTAAGCAAACTGATGGTGCCCTTAAGTTACTTACCAAAATTGACTGTGAGATAATCAACGCAAGGCAATTACCTTTCCAATATCTTTAACGTGCGCATAAGCATATTTTGAGGAGCTAACGTCTACTCTAACCATATTCCTTGTTGCAGATAAATTAAGAGAGCTCGACCCTGTCAAACTAAAATAAATTGCCAGACTCTGCAGAGAGTACCTGAGCCATAAGCCTTTCCTACTAATACAGCAGAATATACAACAAGAGTAACAAGGGAAGAGTACAATACAGGAGAAGAAGGGAAGGGAAGAACCAGCGTAGAAAAAAAAGGGCATACGGGCATACTTTTTCTTTTACTTAGACGCGATATTTTCACCTCTTTATGTACAATTTCTCACCAAACATAACTTCCCAGCTTCAAGTAAAAACCTAAAAACGCCTTAGATGTATAGGACAGTAAGAAAAAACAGTTCGAAAATTGCCTTTTGTAACACTTCAAAAGCAATTTCCAGCTAAACCAAGTCCTCAAGCGACATAATTCACCTACAGCTAAAAAAAATATAAATGTTTAAGTACAACAAATTTAAAAGAATCTTTTGACATTAGACCCACTTGATGAAATGAATATCGTAGAATTAGAACTCTACACAAAAATTACTAAAACTTCTCTGCGAAAATAAAAACCACTAAAAAAATGTTGTCTTTGCAATTGTGTAAGTAACGGATTTTATATCCGTGTCATATAAAAATATAAATTTACGGGACCTTGGCACTGGTCCCAATTAAAATACAACACTTCAAATCTTTATAAAGAGTTTATTGTAGTGCGACTGCACTCTTTCAGTTACAAAAATAGAATGAATCCAACTAAATCATAAATACATTTTATTACTTAGCCTAATACTGCTGACCAGCACTTCCCACACAGACCGAGTGCAAAGGTGTTTGCTCGGCTCAAGTTTCCCGGTGGGAAACAGTGCAAAGTGCGAAGCGGATGCCCGTGTGCATCGTCGACACTTTTTCCTGGTTGGGTCAATGCCTGACCGTGATAACTTGTACTTTGAAAAGTACGCACAAGTAAAAGCAATCAAAAAATTAAACACCCAAAGTGTTAAAATCCTTTAACATCCGCATCCCATCAATGTGGCCATATATCCTTGTGCCCTCAAGTATGTATAATAGTGAAGCTGATGGGTGGATGCTTTTGCTATCATCATTTTTCTCTTCTGTGTAGTCTGTCGTCCAAAGGATAAAAGCATTGAGATATTTGAGAGCATTTTTTTTTTGCTTCATCAAGGGGCTAAGGGGCACCTAAGTGAATGGGTTCTTGAAACTATAATATAATTGGACAAAAATAGTCTGTCCAATGTTGACAATTTTCTTAGCACCGCACCGATACGAATGAAGTTGCCATCATCATCAGCATCATCGTAGTCATAGAGTTGGGTTGGAGTGCGGTGTGGTTGTATAGGTATAGCTCCAAGGGACATGGTATAAGCCAACCGCTTTTTACGCCACGATTAGTCCGTAATTAGCATAAAAATGTAATTATTATGCAAATTTTTGCCTCAACTCAACTTTAGAAAAAAAAGAGAGATATCTGTCTTTTTTGATGATTGTGGATGCGATGACCGAACGTTAAAAATCATCTCGTCATAGAGTCCTCTTATAAGTATAGGTAAGGTGTATAGGTATAATGACACTAACTCCTTTCTCTAGTTCTATAAGGCGTGATGAGACAAACTGGCTGATTTTTTTTTTTTTTCTTATCTCCTTCAAAAAAAATCTTTAAGCTTTGTGTCCTTTTTGACGTTGGCTATAGGTATACGGCTGCGGTGAAAGTTTCTTAATTATTGTGAATTTTTCATTTCGTTATTATTTGATTTTGTTGTTGTTGTTGTTTGGTAATTGTGGTACCTTTGTATGTGTTTTTGCACGAAAGGATATTCTTTGCATTTCATTATTACAAGATGGATTTTTAATAAGTATAGAATAGGAGGGTTGTATTATGTATGTATTTTATTCTCTGTGGACATGGGAACTTTTTTTTCTTATTTGAAAGACGCACATGAAAGATGAATGGTGCGTTCTTTCGTTATTTATTTAACATTGCGCACTTTTCAGAGTTGATTAACATGTGAATAGAAGAGCTCTCGCTCGCCCCATGGCATCCTTGTTAAGAAAAGCAAGCGGCAAAATGTTTTGTACTACTTCAAAAATTAGGTATACTTACATAAGAACCTAGATAGCTTTATCTTCTGTCTGTGAAGAGATAAAAAATAGTGGCTGTTTCTTTGGGTATGGATGTGGAAGTTGATTAATTTTATTAAAAATAATTTTTCTTTTAAAATACACTGGCAGTAGATCATATGAGTTATTCAAAAGATGCAGATAGATGAAAAAATGCAACGTCTTGTTAATAAAATCATATTAACACTCATGCTGATTCAAAAGACAAGAAAAACATTGCTTAAGACGGGAGGATAGTTTCCTAAATAAAATTATTTGTAATAAAACTTAAGACCTGCAGAAACTTACATTACCAAGCTTTAGCTTTTCTTAATAACAAACATCACATCAGAAGGTGGATTTTACTGGATACCGCCTCTAATAGCATCACACTCTAAACATTTCAGCGAAGTTAAAACCACCGATTTTGTTAAAAAAACAACATCTTTAACCAGGCAGTGAAACATCACCAGGAGGAAGAATTGAGGACATCAAACTGAGACCCGATGCCTTCGAAAAAAAACAATCAGCTTGTTGGGAAGAAGAGCTCGATGGCAGAAACCATCATCATGAATACGGACAAGGATCTGCAACAACTCCAACCGATGAAGCAGAAGCTTTCGGCAACAACTTCGAGCAGAGTTTTAAGGATCGCCCTCGGAATCACCTTCCTGAATACCTGAATTTATGGAAGAAGTGGAAAGCAAGTATTAAGAAATTACATATCCTTCAACACCTAACGCTGGATTTATACAACTGACAAATTTTTCCATGCTTCCGCTAGTTTTTTGACAGTCTACATACTGACAGAATACTGCCAATTTGTCAGTCGTGTAAATCCAGCATAAGTCAGCACCTTCACTGACGTCAATTCCACAGTGGACCCACTAACTGGACATGCCTTCACTTTCTTGTAGGAATTGGCTGACCTCATACATGGTAGAAACTAAAAGAAGTCAACGGGAAATGATGAGATTTCTATCTTTGTAGTTAAAAATTTACCAAATCTCACCATCCTTCTGTTGACGATCATCTTCAACAATTATACTTGAACAACATCTATTTCCCTGAATATTGGAAAATGGAAAATGGAAAAAGTGGTACCTGTATCTAAAAAGATCAACAGGACGAGCGTTGAGAGATATCAACTAATCTCGCTGCTCTGCTGTGCCAGCAATATGTTGGAATGTCTTATCTTGAGATAGCTCAACCATCTCTGAAAGGAAAGGGAGATCACACCTGATTTCCAGTATATATGGTTTCCGAGGAAGACACTCCACCATTCATCAGCTTCTCGGACTGCTCTCAGACGCGTAGCCCATGGACTCAACAAGAAAGATACGACCATTGCATCTTTACTGGACATCAAAAAGGCTTTCGACACAGATTGGATAAAAGGACTTTTATTTAAAGGGCCCGAAGCGCGTTAAGGCACTCCCACTTTTAATGGCGAAAAACTGTTATAACTGTTATAAATTCGCATGTCTCTATTCTCGTCCTTAAAAATTACCCGATATCAAGCCCTCCTGTTTTGAAACCCCTTGCCATTTCTATAAAAAATTTACAGAAATAAATACAAAATTTAATGGCAATCAAATAACAATATCTAATCAGTGATGCAATGAATTTTGTACGTGCACACAGAGCAAAACGTTAGAATTAAATAAAAATGATAAAGCATAAATAATAAGTCACCCGAAACTATACGGCAACAACAACAACAACGAGGAATTTCAATAATTAAAATCAGATGAAAATAGCTCATTTCCATGCCAGAAAATATGATTAATAAATATTTTACATAAACGTCAAAACGAAAGGATATTGATCTGCGGACATCCTGAATGTGATGTAGATATGACGTATGTACGTTGTATGTGTGTGTGTGTGTGTGATTTTGTAATATAATGAAAAATTTAATTTCCCGAATGATTTCGCGGTTAATTGATTTTTATTTATTACAACGCCAAGCAGAACATATACACATTTTTATCCATTAACCCTGGATATACGCATTCCAAAAGTAAAAGGGACGTATAGTAAATTGGTTGAAATTCATAACTATTGACGCTAGGGTGCCCATCAGGGTGCAAGGCAGGGCTACTTATGCATATAATATATCCTCGCTCAAAGAACTAACGGTGACAGTTGACATATAAATGCTCCTCGTTTACTGATTACCATACCCAAATAGCAATTTAATTTAACCGGCTTAAGCGCCGTGTCGAATACCCTGAAATATACTATAATAATTGTATAAGAAGGGCCATGATATGAAATGAAATGAGGCCAGATTATGGATCATATCTTCAATCGAATCAATGGCTATACGAATACGAAATATACATTTATATATTTTTAATTTGTATTTTTAATATCCAATTCGAAAATCAATCCGTCAACCCTTTTTAATATTAAACCAAGTTCAGGGATTCTCCCGACTTTATATCCACTTACTGACACATCTACCCCATAAAACGAAGATATATAAATACCCTCTTGAACCCTGACTCGAAGTATCTACAAAAAAAAAATTAAAAAGGACGACATCAGACCTCCAACACTTTGATGAATCCTTAAAGTTGAGACCGAAGCAATGGATGACGATGACGATGATGACGATGCGATGGTTTAAAATGGTAAAATGTTAAAATGGGGTAAGAGAGCTTCGGTGCTACTACCTCATAAAAGAAATGGTCAAGTTTAATTTAAATTGCCCCCATTTAACTTTTAATTAAACGAACGAAAACTTTCATTTGCCATGCCATTTCGACTTTATTCCGCTCAAAATGAGTTTTAATTGTTTTAATTAAAAGAAAAAAAAAAATATTTAAGACAAGCATACCCATTATATGGCTAAGGGAAGGGTATTATGTGGGGAGGTAGCGCAGGAGGAGGATCCAGACCATCCCTCTTCAATCTAGTTTTGAAGGAGCAAAAGAAGTGGTTTCCATGTAAAACAGTTGAAATGGTAGGTACCTACTCCTTTCCATGGTAAGTAAGTTTTTTTTTTTTTTTAATTTTTGTTTAATATATGTATGTAAAAGGACTTTAGATCCTTACAGTGGTAGATACTCCCTCTACTCACTACTCTTTTGAGAGGTGTGTGTTGATTTTTTGTTTTTCGTTTCTTGAACCAAAATTCGATTTAAAATTGTTGATGAGGCTCATATTTGGAGGAAGTAAGTCCCCATCTGTATTTAAAGCTTTTGCTGCAATAAATGTAAGTTCATTAAAGTTTTTTTATTTTTTTTTAAATGATTTTGTGCAGAAATATCCCAGACTCTTCACACTCGAAATGATTTAAAAAGGGTAAACGAAAAACCTTGAAGAGCATACTAGAGGAAAGCTGTTTTAATGAATATAGTTTAAGTGTGCATTGAAAAGTTTTATGGATTCAAAGGAATTTGTTTGATGGCTGAATTAGTTTTGGTTATAAAGCTAAGAGTTATAATTGACATGGAGTTAATGAGTAAGCTCATATAAATATATCAAAAGTGTTTGGTTTTGTTTTTTTTTTTGTTAATTGGACAGTTTGATTGGCAAGACAAGTTTTATATAGTATATATGTACCTAGTTGGAATGATGAAAAGTTTAACAATTCAGACATAGAAAAGTATAAAGGTACTATAAAGTTGAATACTTTTCAATTGAAAAGACGACACTGGAGGAAATGTAAAAATTCATACAGTGGTGGCCATAAGTATGTATGTACTAGCTTAAACGTATTTCTTAAATTTAATATTTTATTGATGTAATGTATCGATGCTTTATAGCTGGGTAAGGTTATAGTTTAGAAATGTTTAATAGGGCTGGAAAAATCTCATTTCGTTCAAGAGGGTACTGCCTCCAAACTTTTCAAGATGAAATCTAGCTTTTTGAGTAAAATTTACTGATACTCACTTTGATCTAGTTACGTCTCGTCGGTCTTTGCAGAAAAATAATAAAAAAAGAATTTGCGTTTTTAAACTATAAAATTAAATCATTCAATATCATGTTTATTATTTATTTCAATACGTTAAAGGCTAACGTTACATTACATTATTTGCTTAAAAATAAAGGATTTACAAACAAAACTTAAGTATTAATACTGTGCAAAAAAACTATTTTTAAATTTATCAGATTTGATATTGTTATTAACAGAGTTGACAAGGAAGTTATTTTTAGTAAAAACATTTATTAACTGATTAACAGAACTATAAGTGCCATAGTTTGATCTGCTAAAAAAAAAGTACGAATTGGCAATCTACTTCTTAAATTAACCCTGCCTACATTAAAACATTAAAATTCAATCGACTCAAATCCGAAGAAGAAGATATCGATCCACTTATAATACCAATAATAAAACATAATTGTAAATACTCTCTGTGAATTGTAAGTGATGGGAGATTTATAAGTTGAAGTCTATGGGAGTACGGAGGCAAACTAATTCTGTCCGACCATGGGAGAAAACGTAGAGTAAATCTCATGAATCTTCTTTGAACACTTTCTATTCTATTTATATGAACCGATTAGTATGGGGCCCAAACTATACAACCGTATTCAAGAACTGATCTGACAAATGATACATATAGAGTTTTAATAACATAAGGATCCCGGAACTCACGACCGAATCGTTTTATAAAACCAAGTGATTTATTAGCTTTTTTTGCAATATAATTATAATGATCATTAAAGGATAATTTTGAATGTAAAATGATTTCAAGGTCTGTAAAGCTAGACAATTTTTCAAAATTTGACGAATTAAACAAATAGTTATAATTAAATAAATTATGTTTGCTTGTAAAACACATCGTTTTACACTTTTCAATATTTAATAACAAACGATTAGTATTGCACACCATCCCAAAACCTTTGCAGATCATTTTGCAGCAGTTCGCAATCCGTTAAGGAGTCTACTGTTCGAAATATTTTCACGTCATCGGCGTAAATCAAATCCATCGAGTTTTTTTAAAACTGAGGGGAGATCATTAATAAATAAAACAAACAACAATGGACCAAGGTGACTACCCTGAGGTACACCAGAATTAACTTTAAACTGACTAGAACGGTTATTTTTTAATACAACACTGTAATATCTAACACTTAAATATGAAGAGATCCACGTTATAAAATAATCACCTAGGCCAATCCTCTTAAGTTTCTCTAAAAGTACTTGATGACTTAACTTGTCGAATGCTTTCCTAAAGTCAGTAAATATACAATCTACATGTTGTTTTTTTTTTTCAAAAGCCTGTATACAAAAAGTTGTAAACTCTAGTAAATTCGTAACAGTCGATTTTTTCTTTACAAAACCATGTTGATTTTCACATAAAACAGAAGTACAATTAAAAGAAAGAATATTACAGACAAGAGATTCAAACAGTTTTGGAATAACAGATAGATTAGCTATAGGACGGTAGTTGGTAACTAAATGCTTAGGGCCTTTTTTATGCGTGAGTTTAATGAATGCATATTTCCAAAGAGCAGGAAATTTAGAACATTTCAAAGACTGATTAAACCAAACATATAACGGATATAACAAATGCGTTGCACATTTTTTCAGCATAAATGACGGTAAGCCATCAGGGCCAGAACTAAGACTATCGTCGAGTTTTAAAATATTTTCTAAAATTGATGCTTGGGATATGTTTGCATTTATTGAACCTAGGTGTGCATATTGTTCAGTGACAGAAGAACTTAAATTATTAAGATTATTTTGAGGAGAGTCTTCGTAGGCACTTTTAAAATATTCTGCGAACATATCGGATATAACCTCTGAATAGTGACTATTTTTATTTTTGAAGCTCATGCTAGCAGGATAACCGTCAAATTTTCTTTTACAATCTACATATTTCCAAAAGTTTCGCGGATTCACTTTTAGTTCATTTTCAGTCTTAGTGATAAATCCGGCATAAATGCATTTTGAATAATTAATAAATTCATTTCTTATCTCTAAGTAGATTATTAATTCCTCTTCAGTTCGAGATCGATTAAACTTAACCCAGGCCTTATTTCTTTTATTTTTTAAAGATTTGAGATGCAGATCGTTTAGTGTAGCTAAGGTACCTTTATGAATATATTATATATATTCAAACTCTAGGTTGACATTTCTTCCTCAATCAACACAAACAAATGTATGGAGACCGAGATGATACCGAGACAAAATTAAAGCCAGACTAATTTCGGATCAACACGACACAAGTTTTTTCCATTTTTTCAATAACTTACATATGACTTCATTTTGACTGTATAAAATTGTCTTAAATCTACCAGTACACTGACAAGTAAAACTGAAGTTTAATTTAGGAAATTATGACAAGGCACCAAAAAAGAAAGAATTTGCAGGTTATATAATATCTCATTCAGATATATTTATGTCCCCTAGTGAATATAGGGGCAAATTAATATGTTTACATTTTTTTACTGGTGACTTTTTTAATTCGACTGTTCTCTTGCTTTTTTTCTGTCGGAGTCCATAACCAATCAATTTGTATAGATAATCCGCACCCAGATGAACTGCGATACACTTGGCAACACTGTGTAATTTTTTTTTTAACCCACACTTAAATTACAACGATGAGAAAGTATACGATTAATTATTTTAATTAATAAAATCTTGAATTATTGAATGGTTAAAATAAAACTAATGATTCGTGTTAAAACAAATAATTAACTGAACGAATTTCCAGAAAATAAATATTTTTAAACCCAAAACATGAATTGTTGAAAAATTTGGTATACAATATTGTAGTAAGACTTTTAAGAACCATCTGTAAAAACAAAAAAATAATTTTAATCAGTTAAGCCGAGAATGACCAAGTCGTAAACTAAGAAAAAAAAACGCTTCTATGGAAAGTGGTCTAAGTAGGTATATCATTTGCAATACAGAGTCGTTAGAACAGTTTTCAAGTTTTTTTTTGTTTCTTATAAGATCAACTCAGTAGTATTAAAAAACCTCTAGAATACCAAATTAAAAAAAAAAATTAACTATAATTTGAAACTTTTTCAAAAACCCAGAAAATTTTTCTTTGAAAATGTTGATAAAAACAAAACAAAATGTCAGGGGAGCATCCAACAAATGCCATATATTTATTTAGTTTAAGGAAAATCGTATACTATCTGCCAGACAGGCGGACGGAATTACAAGAATCTCTTTTTTCGTCTTCCCAATTTGTATTAAGAATCCTTAACTTGCCGTAGTTGGTATAGGTTTGACTAGAGGTGTTCATGTCAATGTTCAAGATGTCCCCTTGTCAATCAAACTCTTTTTACTTGTAATTGCCCTTGAAGAGTTGTTTTCGGAAGAATATGAAGCTATACATAATATTCCGCATATCAATTTCTTCCAAAAATAGTAAGGCAGTACATATACATTTTTCTTTAAATTAGGACTTGAATTATTAATAAAATTGAAAATGTGAAAGCTTACTGCAAATTCAAAGAGTAGCCAATTTCCGGTTAGGTATGCGATGTGAGTTTTCAACTCCATCGGGAAGTAACGAACTACGGAATAGCAACGCAAACAAAATGTGAACAAAACTGCAAATTCTTGTCCCAATGGTTTCAGTGAAAATAAACACCCAATTGTTCAGTTATTTGTCAAAAAATATTTACAATAGTTTCAAAAAATTGTAAGTCATAGAAAAGTTACAGTTTTTCAATAATCAGCAGCGAGTTTTAGTACCTCATGCTAATAAATTAGTGCCATAGGTTTTTGAATGCCAATTTAAAAAAAAAATCAAGATCGTAAGGATTTTTAGCACTTATCATTTGTGGGTATTTCAATGTAATATTATGAAATATTTAAAAATAAATACAGTGGATTTATTTAAATATAATTTTAATAAGGCAAATTTTTCTGGCATTGCGAGTTATATGGACCGTTTATCGTTACCATCCGTAATAAATAATAATAACGAGTTATCTCTGTTTTATAACACTTTTCTTGTCACTCTTAAAAGTTCTATTGATATTTTTGTTTTAAAAATTCAAACAAAAAACAACTCGAGGGTCGAGGCCACCTTGGTATAATAAAAGATTGATTAATTTGAAAAATAAAAAGAATAAAATTTACAAATTGATGAGGGTATCTGAGAGTGCAGCCAGTTTGCGGACAAAATACGTTTCTCTTTAAAGATTTTTCAATGTTTTAAATAATTTTCTTTATAAAAACTATATATATTCAATTGAGTCAAAATTGAAAACAAACAGTAAATTTTTTTAGACTTTCATAAAAACGAAAAAAAATAGTAGTGGAATTCCAAAGAATATGGAGTATTTAGGTTCACAACACAACCATTTACTGGACATTTGGCTTATGCTGATTTTTTGTCAATCGAATTATTTAGCATCAATTCAATATAGTAACAATGATGTCTGTAGTCTTGTTTCAGATAATTTCATCAATATTGGCAGCTTACAAATTTCCTTGGAAGAAACTGAGGCAGCTTTATTAGGTCTCAGTGAAGATATTTCAGCTGGTCCTGATGAAGTTCCTCCTATTGTTTTGAAGAAATGTGCTTCTTCGTTTTCTAGGCTTTTGTGTTATATCTTTAATAATTCGCTGGATAAAGGTGAATTTCTTAGTGAATGGAAAACTTCATTTATTACTCCAATCCATAAAAGTGGTCCTAAACAAGTCATTTCAAACTATAGACCAGTTAGTAAATT
Source organism: Leucozona laternaria (assembly GCA_932273885.2). Lineage (NCBI taxonomy): Eukaryota > Metazoa > Arthropoda > Insecta > Diptera > Syrphidae > Leucozona > Leucozona laternaria. The sequence continues at coordinate 94,838,987 of OW026368.1, forward strand.
ATCTGTGATTCCAAAGTTGTTTGAAAAAATTATTTGTAATCGGTTTTCTTTTCTTTTAAAAGAAATAATATCTCCATATCAACATGGATTCGTACCTGGCAGATCAACTTGTACTAATTTAACCGTTTTTACTAACTTTATTTTAAACAATATTGAAAAGGGTTATCAAGTGGATGTTATCTATACTGATTTTGCGAAAGCATTTGACAGAGTACATCACAAAATTTTGATAAAAAAATGAGTAGAATAGGATTTCACTCGAAAATGCTTGATTTGGTAAGTTCATATCTTTCTGGGCGCACTCAATATGTTAAAATTGATTCGACAACTTCTAAACCTATTACAGCTGCCTCTGGAGTTCCTCAAGGAAGCCATCTCGGCCCACTCCTTTTTCTTATATTTATAAATGACTTACCTAATGTTTTTTCAAACTCGTCATGTCTTTTGTTTGCAGATGATCTAAAAATGTATTCATGTATTAAAAATCCTTTTGATAGTTATCTTTTACAAGAAGATCTTAATAGGCTTTCGGAATGGTGCAATAAAAATAAACTGTTTCTCAATATTTCTAAATTTCAAGGTTTTTCCTTCACTCGTCGTTTATCTTCTTTCTTGTCTGATTATTGTATTGATGGCATAGTTCTCGAAAAAGTTCGTGTTAAGAAAGATCTTGGGGTTATATTTGACTCTTATTTAAAGTTTAATCTTCATATCGATTTTATAGTGAGTAAAGCTAATTCAATGTTAGGTTTTGTAATTCGTAACGCAAAGGGCTTGAAAGATCCGTATACACTCAAATTATTATATGTTGCATATGTCAGATCAGTTCTTGATTATTGTAGTGTAGTATGGAATCCATTTTATATAAAATATTCATTAAGAATTGAGAAAGTCCAAAAGAAGTTTATTCGTTATGTTATAAACAAACTAGGTTGGAACACAGACAATATGCCTCATTATTATACCAGATGTCAGCTTATTGGCTTGCATACTCTGGAGAACCGGCGGAAGATGTCCTCCATCATTTGTATACGAGATATTTTATTTTATCGCATTAGTTGCATATTTTTGCTCAAATTGATTAACTTTTATGCTCCAAGTCGAGTCCTGAGAAATCGAAATTTATTTCATGAAGAAAATCATAGATATAATTATGCATTAAATTAACCTATAAATCGCTGTGTGAGAGAAATAAATATTATCTTAATTGATTTTGATTTTAACTTTCATCATAATAGAGAAAAATTTAAAAATATGTTAAATTTATATTTTTTAGATAAATAATTTATTTTAAACTTGTATAATTTCGTAGTCTGTAAGAGTAATATTGTAACTCAATTGATGTAATAAAACTAAACTAAACTAAAAATGTTATTGTGCAAAAAGGAACAATTTAAAACAATCAGCCTTTGCGGATCACATTGTAACTGAAGGTCATGGAATTGGGGAGAAAGAGCATAGCATTAGTTTGATTAAATATGTAAACAAGTGCAACAGACTAGATGCTTATGAAAGTTATTATATCGAAAAAGAAAACAATAACTTGAATGCAGAAGAAGGCGAGATTAGAACACCGCTTTTCTCTTTGGTATAGCTCACGTCCGTTACTTCGCATACCCACTCTTCGATGTTAAACAAAAATATGATACAGATTATGCAATCGAGTTAGTGCTGATGATGAACGCCAAAGAAGCGTTTGAAATGCATTCGCGTTTAATGTAAGTCCTTTTTTATTTTAATTTGACTTCGTTTTTTTTGTGTGAAACAATAAGGTGTTGTGTTAAAATAAGCTTGTTTAAATTTATTTATTCACGTTTTTCTTGATAAACTAAACTAAAAAATATACCGTGTGAAAGGTCACTAAATCCCCATAAAAATTCATTTAGTCTCACACATTTGTTGTAAAGATTGTGAGCTTGAAAAAATCTTATAATTTTCATTTATAAATAAACCTATGATTGAACAATTACTGAAACTGACTGACCTTTCAGATGGTATACTTTTGTTCTGAATATCCCAAAAATAAGTGTAAAATATCGCTGATGATATATTACAAAACTATTACCAGTGATCAAAAAAGTCTTAAGGCTGACCAATTGACCCTTTTTGAAAAATTATATACGGACTATTTAGATGGCATACTTTTCGCAAATATCTCACATATGATGTGCTAAGATCTGAGTTTTCTTAAAGGATTTTTAATAAACATCACTGAAATATTTCTCGAAAATTTTATTTTTATTTATAGGAACCTATTCTATGCGGCTAAGTAAACGTATGGAATAGTGGTGGGTTAAGCATTTTTTTTTTTTATTAAAAGTGCTGGAAACGTCTATCATACAAATATTAGTGTCATATACCTACTGTCACAAACGTCATTTTTCAAAATCCAAATATCTAAATAATCACAGATTTAGATTTAGACCAAAACATATTGTTCATCATATGTACATACATATACCTAAAATCCATATTCAATCATTCGTGTCCTGTAATATCCTTCCTTTTGTTTTCCATCCTGATAACTTTCTAATCAGTTGTTCAAACACTAAGCATCGTTGCTCCTTTTTTTTGAAAAAGTAACACAAGAAAAACAAAATGTCATTGCGATGTTGTTAGTTGATGTAATGCCAAGCTAAGACCTGTAGTGTATAATGTACTATATGGAGTGTGAATCATTATTTTATATTACATACTTCTTTCAACAGAAAAACAAAAAATAGATTTAAAGGGTGTTCTTAGAAATTATTCAATTGGCGTTTTTCTTTTTTAACTCTGAGCAGATCACGGAACTGTCAAAGAAAAAATCCATGTTTTTTTTTTAGCTCAGACATATCAGAGCATAAAAAGTGTGTTTCTTTTTTCCATCGGAGTTAGCTCAGAGCTTGTTCAATTAGCTCAGAATAAAATGACCGAGCAAATCGAGCGAAACGCTGAGCGAAGCCGACTTCACGGGTTGGGTACGAAATCCCGCATCACAAAATCCCTTATCACGAAATCCCGCATCTGGAACTTGGACAAAGGAGAAATTTTTTTTTTAAACAAATTTCTGGAGATGAATCTGGAACGAGGACAAAAGTTCTGGAGGTGGGTTTGGAACTTGGACAAAGGACACATTTTTTTTTGAAACAAGGTTCTGGAGGTGGATATGGAACCAGGACAAAAGTTCTACAGGTGGGTCTGGAACTTGGACAAAGGACACATTTGTTTTTGAAAGAAGGTTCTGGAGGTGGATCTGGAACCGGACAAAGTTCTGGAGGTGGCTCTGGACCTTGGACAAAGGACAATTTTTTTTTGGAAACAACTTTTTTTATTAATTTACAAATTTAAAAAAATTGCGTTTTTGCCAGATAATTTGGTAAGGTTCTGGAGGTGGATCTGGAACTGGGACAAAAGTTCTAAAGGTGACTCTGGAACTTGGACAAATGACAATTTTTTTTTGTTTTTGGAAACAAATTTTTTGCAATTTAAAAAAAAAATCTGGGGGTGGGTCTGGAACTTGGACCAAGGAAAAACATTTTTTTTTTGGAAACAACTCTTTTTATTCATTTACAAATTGAAAAAAAAATGCTTTTTTGCCAGATATTTTGGTAAGGTTCTGGAGATGGATCTGGAACCGGGACAAAAGTTCTGGAGGTGACTCTGGAACTTGGACAAATGACACATATTTTTTGTTTTTGGAAACAACTTTTTTGCAATTTAAAAAAAAATTCTGGAGGTGGGCCTGGAACTTGGACAAAGGAAACATTTTTTTTGGGAAATTAAACCATTTTCCAAGAGAAAAGTTAATTTTTTTTTAAATATTTTTTCCAAAAAAAAAAAATTTCCATCTCTGTCCAAGTCCAGAACCACATTCGTCCAGGTCCAGAAATCCAGAAAAATATTATATTCGGAATCACCAACATGCTGCGAGATTTCTTAACGATCCCCAACTTCACACATAACTAAAAATTAAAAATGGGTTCCTTAAAAAATGACAGTTCAGTGCTCAAGTGTGTTTCATAATTATATCTGAGGACTCTGATCATATCTGCTCAGAGCTCTGCTCTGATCGCTCAGCCTCTGCTCAGAGCTTTGCTCAGAGCCAAAAAAAGAAAAACGCCAAATAACGATACAAACAGTCAGCTTTTGTTCAAAAAAGATTTCAACTTAAATAGGTACCTATGTATATAAATTCATAGATATTGCTCTTCTGAGCACCAAGTTGTATGCCTACATACATAAATGTTTTTGTACTTGGGGTGGCTAACGTGCCAATTGCCTGTAAACGATGGGCAAAAAGTAGGGGACATGAAGAAACACTCCAAAAGCCTTAATATCTCTAAAACTTGGTATATGGTGCCTAATTTTGTATGTAGAATACGACAATTATTAATTTTACCCAATTCATAGAAAAAATAGTAAAATTATTTAAGTATGACTGACTCATCTCTGAAGTCTGAAGTAAAGCTTTTAACTTTGGCAATCAGCTCCAACAAAAAAATGACAAAATAAAATATTTTTTAAAACATTTTTGAGTATTTTCACTATGTTACTATAATAATTGGAAAAACTGAACATTTTTGTAACTTACATTAATAGATAAATGTATTTAAAGGTTTGAGTCACAATTTATTCACTCTCCATTAAATTTAAAGCCCCCAATAAAAATGTTAAATTCTTTAATTAAAAAAATATAATTTTCTCACTCCGATTTCGGTTTATGCTGCCACCATTAACTAACTAATTCATTTAGTTTAAAACCTTTTTTTGGTAAATGTAGAGCATTATTTGAAAATTATGTATTAATCATTTCTTAAAAAGTTAATCAATTAAGTGATTGTCATTTAAACGATTGCTCTATCTTTCTCTCAAGATAGAGACAGGATAGTTGCTGCTATCATCAATAGCCGATTCAACTTCTAGATATTCGGGGATATTTGGGGTAAAATGGGCATCATTTATTTTAAATTTCTCGAAAACTGTAATTTTTTTGGAAGAATTGTAAACACAAAAATGATAGCTAATAAAATTCTCCACAAAAAAGATCACGACACTTTTTGCCGTAAGAGCCACAGATTTTGAGAAATATGCGCGCAAACGCATTCAGTACCGTATTACACCACGGTTATATGGAAAAAAGTATATTTATGTAAATTCAACAAAACAACTGATACTATCACGTTTACAAATACATTAAATTTGTCTCAAAATCTATTGCCGTTACGAAAAAATGTTTTTGAATCTTTTTTGTGTAGAATACAAGCTACAATTTTTGATGTGACATTTCTCAAAAAAATTGACAGTTTTTGAGATATTTAAACATAACTGAATGTTGATCCCATAAATTCAAAAACACTGGTTCAAATTAAGGATGTGCTTAAGAAGTCAAAACGAAGCTTTCCATTAAAATTCAGCTTTAACGGAATTTTTCTCGATTTTTTCGCTATTTTGTTTTTCGCACTTTTCATAAGTTTCTCCATATCGAGAGCTTTGATGTTTACACATCAAAAAGCTGATATATCAGAAAATGCAAGATTTTAAATTACAAAAATTGCATGGCTAAATTACTGATGAAACGCAGGTTTTCGCTTAGGTAGCTTATTCAGGTTACTACTTCAAATAGAAACGGCCTAAGCAAATATCCCATATATTAATTACATATTATGGCACGTTTGTCCCAATACTCGTATGGCAGCCGAAAAAACAGTCTTAATATTTAAAGTATACCATTAGTGATGATTTGCAGCTCTTTTAACTATAATTGGGTCAGTCTTAGTTCAAGTATTGATTTAAGCCTTTCAACAAGTTAACATTCTGAAACACCCTATATAGCTTTATTTGAATGTGCTTGCTTTTTTTCAAAAGCTATAGTTGACGACGGAGACTGACCGACGCACGGCGTGACGATGATGATGACGATGACGCGACGTTGGTAGCTGGGAAGTATAAAATTTCTTGGTGTTACTATTACTACTGCTGCTGCTGCAACCAAATGACACAGCAACAGAAAAATTATGTCAAATCATTTGACAAACAAAAACATCAACACACATAAGGGAGCAGAGACAGGGAGTTATACGTATGTGTTGTATAATGTAGAGTGTATAGTATAGTGGGTGATGGTTGTAGCAAGTATAGCGTGTATATGCAAATTCAAATATAGCACGCTTCGCACATGCAGTGAAACCATAAATTTTCATTTTGTCAACATGGAACCTCCTTCAGCTCGAGCTCCAACTCTAGCTCCTGCTCTAGCTCTCCATCAGCTATACCTACGTGTGGAGCTGAAGCTGCCATGCCATCTTCGATGGAATAGCTTCCTATGTAGTCGCGTCTCGCGTCGCATCGTGACAAAATATAATACGCGGAAAATTTTATTCGGTTTTTATCATAAAAGATGTGCGAAATGAAATGAAAACTCCACCCCGTCGCAGCTCGCTGGAGCTGGATTCCTCAAATGTAGCTTTTTTTGGCATCATTTGGCAAAGACACATACACGTCTTTCATTCAGATGTGAATTTATTGTATATTTCATCCCCCAAAAGAGACGAGGATCGAGGAATGTAGGTAGGATGTTTATGGGGAACTGATGGGACCGATTTAGGTATTGAATTGATAAGGAAGCACGCGCGTTTCGAAGCGGGACACCTATACCTATTTGAAATTTGAGGTTGGAGCTGGAAGGAGGATTATTTTATGGTGGATATACATATTATGGTGGCGATGGTGATGGCGGCGGGGTGGTGCGGTATGCAGAGTGTTTAATCAGCCGCAACCAGAAGCAGGTGGTTGTCGTGCTCATTAATTTCTCAGCAAGGATGTTTTGTCTTTATGATAGGTATGTATACGCATGTATGAGTATCTATCTATGTTGTTGTATATCGGTATAAGACGACGAAGAGATTTGGTTGGATTTCCCATAAAGAGAAATCAAAACGAAAATGAAGTTGAATTTCTATTTTATTATTCGCATTTCGCATATTGGAATTGTGTGTAGTATAATTGGGGCAAAATCTAAATAATCCAAGCGGATATCCATCAAGGACGTCGAATGACGCATTCTGCCAGCATAAAATTTATATCCTCATCATGATATGATTTTGATTTTCTGTGTCAATAGAAAGTGGGTTATTCTAAGATATACATATGTACATTGTACAATATACATCATCAGATATGATACGGGCTCTATTGTGATGCTTAAAGGTTGATGGTAAATCAAAAGCGACAATGTTTCATTGGATTTGTACAAACATATATGTACATAGATAGATTTGTGAATTTTGTGGAATTTTGGTTGTTGATTTTCTGGGACTTTTTAACTTTTTGTGATTGAATTGCAAAAGTTGATAAGACAAATGCACAAACATATTGATGAGGAGATAATTTTGATTCAATTGACATAATAAGTCATCAGCTGATTAAAACGATAAAGAATTTACTCCTTAAATTAGACGAAGAAGGATTAGTTATTTGGTTCGAAAATTTAACTGAGGGTATTTTCACTTCAGCATTGGCGTAAAAAGTATAGGTAAAGTTTATACAGGGTGAAACGCAGGAGACGCATTGGTTTCAAATTCGAATGAAACTCACGTTGATTTCATCGAGTAACCTATAACAATGATCCAGGATTTCTCGCCTGCACATGGGAAGGAAAGAAGCTTGAAGATGTGTGAGGCCACAGCTCGCACACAGTGAGAATACGCATGTACTTATTGGCCATTAGATTTCGCGGTCGTATCATCTTGCTAAGAAGCAATCCTCAACTGGCACACACGCTCTCCTCGTCATGCCTGATGAAAACTAAAGGGTGTTTTTTTTTAGACGTGTGGTTTCAATCTGACAATACTTTTTTCGGAGTTGGTCTTTTTGACAATTTTCACTTAATTTATGGTAGATTTTGTTTGCCATTTCATAATTAATAGAATTAGGTACTCCTTAACAACGTTTGCAAATTGTGAAAATTTATTACTAAAACAATACTCTCAATTTTTCTCACTGAATCCAATAGCAGGTGGGAAAGTTTAACAAACTGCGCTATATCTAGGAAGATATGGTCCATCTATAGTAAGTCCCGGACAACTGACCTGATAGCTAGGCCCAGGCGAGACATAGCCAGGGTTGTTGCGACATGTTCTGGTCACTGGCCAGTAGGAGAACATGCGGCGAAGATGGGCATTCCATACAATACCTTTTGTCGTAGTTGTGGGGACCATCAGGAGAAGGAAACAGTAGTTCACTTCCTCTGTAAATGCCCTACTCTGGCCAAATTGAGAGCAAGATTATTTGGAAAAGCCTTTCTTGAAAACCTAAACGAACTTTCTGAGATAAAGATCAAAGATTTGATAGCTTTCCTCAACGCAACGAAGTGGTTCTAAGTTTAACTTTGACTTAACTTCTTTACCGTATCCGGTAAACTCCTTAGACAGCACGTGAGCTGAAAAAGGGTGCCTACTTTCAGACCCGTAAAGGAATATAACCGCAAACCCCTCCAATAAAACCACTTTCAACCCACAGGTCAATACGAGTTTATGGTATCAAAACGGCGCCCTCCGGCGCTAATTGGGCCCGCGGAGCTAGTTTGCTCTGGGCCGCCATTTGTACCTACCTTCCTATTACTAAAACAATGGTTCGGTCCAATATTCGGTCGACATAATCACATTTGTTTTTTAAGAAAAAATTTTTTAAGTTTTTTGTTTTATACGGGAAGGGGGGAGGGGGCATAGACATAGATGTAAGATATTCTATATCAATTGCGACTGGTGTAAGTTTTCCTCATTTTGACATCGAATACAGGTGAGTCTTTCACGCTCGGGGGCTATCCGAAATCAGCGCATGGTCCCGCTATTCAGTCGGCCTTCGCACTCTGGATCACACACATATATGTATGTATCAAGCGATTAAGCGATATTTCCCACACATTAAAACTTCTTTGTTTTACAACTCTCAGCTAATTGTTACCAGGTGGGTTCGAGCCATCGTATATGAGATAAGTTTCATGAGAATTTCCATCTCTTAAATTCTTCACCATACATCTGGCTCCAAAAGTACAACTGCTATGGACGGGAGTGATATTCCATTCAAAAAGGCCTAAAAAGGCCTTTCTTTTGACATTCTACACTAATCATATAACCATACTCTGAAAGTTATCGTCAGGCCGTGAAGGAAGAGCAAGGATCGGAGTCGAAATACAACACAAGTCCAATACCCACACTTAGCTTCAGCAGAGCGGAGCCTTATGTACCTACATAACATAAAGACAAGAATAAAAATAAGAATATTGGACCACTAGAACAGAAATTATGAGGTTCCAAATATTATCGTGCAATGCAATCGGCAGGTGCCACAAACTTAATCTACTAAAGGGTATTTTTTTTCCAGACGTTCGTTCCGTAAAAGACATTACTTACATATTTAAAAAACAACAACATTTTAATTATGAAAGTAAATCTCCTGGAAATAGGCAAGAAATTCAGTCTGTAAAAATTGTTAAATGGAAAGAACCTTTTAATGTAATTAAATATACCTCAACTCCAAATCTTATATACCTACCTACTAAGCAACGAAACCCCAGAACAAAAACCTTAAAATTAATTTTAAAGTTGAAATGCTTGAATTACAAAGCTTAAATTCAATAAAGCTAACCATTTGTGAAACGAGCTGTAAGATTTTAAAGCACCATCACCATCACCACCACCACGACCATTCCATCGCACCACTTACACCTCAAACCCTTAAATCTTATTGGCATCATAACGCTAAATATTTAAGCCAAACACAAAACACAAGCCTGTTTAAATCGTCAATTCAAGTCATAAAGCGTACATATGCCATTGCCGTTGTTCTTTACACTCCCGGCCGGTGTTGCCTTTTTCCAAAAACCCAAAAATAAAAAAAAAAAAATAAAAAAAATGAAAAACGTTATTATTCCTTATGCCTTTCTGTACGACTTGATGTTGATGCATACCAATCGACTTTGTACGAGCCAAAACCACAACCCTCATAGCTCCAACTCCGCATCAGCTTTATCATCAGAACACCGAAACAAGTCGACATTCATCTGTGGTTTTGAAAGTACCAAAACCAACGGGATAAAAATCAATACGAACATCTGTTACAAGCCCCATGGCAACTTGTTTAGTTTACATTGGGCCAAAAATAACAATAACAACAACACCGAGCTGGTGTGTTACACTTTACACACTACACATACACTCGAGCACCTTGTCCTTGCCAATAAGAAATCGCTCCCATACCCGATTTCTTCACGCCCTTCGACATACTTAGTCCCTTCCACGAGCTCGAGTCCGGGGTATAGTGTATGTATGTAGTTATATATGCCTTAATAAAAGGACACATTTTTATGGCTCATCAAGAGCAATAGTGTCCCGCCATTTTCTTGTACCATTACCGGAAGAGTTTACTCCCTAAATAGGTATACAACGAGAAGACTGAGGGATGAAGGACATTTTTTTAGTACCCCAATCAACAGTGATAAAATTTAGTATTATTATTGCATAATTCCAGCATCACAATAATTGTGAGGTGGCATTAATTAGGCCAAAGGTGTGCGCTGGCAAAGGCTCGAACTCCAACTCCAACTTCGAACGGCTGCGTTTTGCTAAGACGCAATTCGTGCCTCTCGGTCTGGAAAAGAAGGTCGATAAAATGTTGCGGCTCCGCGTGCTTTCACCAGATCTGGTAAATTAGGGTGAAGAATGATGAAGGTATATGAGTGGCGGGTGGACGTTAAGGCTGAGAATTGAAGAAGGTGAGTGGTCTGACTAAGCAGTGCTCATTAATTTAAATTATGCAAATTATCTGAAGTGGTAGTGAAGATTGGAGGTATCTAGGTTGTTTGTTTTACGAGTATCATAGAGTGTACTTGAGGTGTAGTATACGCTTGGATTTGTGTGTACTTTGATTAAAACCATGAGGCTTGCGGCTGTTTTTTTTTTTTTTTTTTTTTTTTTTTTTGTGCAAACAGATTTATACCGGCAAGCTGCGAATTGAGTTGGTGATATATCTACTTATACAACCAATATAAGCATCATTGTGGAAAATGCTTTGAATTATATAGAAAAATGTTAAATGTTTTAAATGTGTGATTTTAATATAATCATCAAGAGATCAGGTTTATAATAAAATCAAATTATAATTACTTACTCAGTCTCTGAGAAGGTTAATTTAGAAAGTTTTTTTGGATTCTCAATTTTGAAAGTTCATCATAGCAGGGCATCAGAGGATAATATTTGAAGGTGTTAGTATCCACGTGAAGGTTTTGCATTTAGAGATTTCCTTTTTGAGAGATGTCACCACACCAAACAGTGACTTTCTTTGGATGCAATTGGGTGCTGAAAGTGTACTTCGTGTAGATTGGTACACATATTGTAACAAATTCTACAATTTTTCTTGTTCAAACATCGAAAATTGACGTCGTCGCTTAAGATTATTTTTTTGTTGAAATATCCGGGTCATTGAGCGGAACATTTCTCGAATAATCAGGTCCTGCCATAGGACGAACTAACCTTATCGTTTTTAGGTTTTGCCTAAACAAACAATTTGCGTATGGGTATGCCAATAGTGAAATGTTTTTTTGCAAAAATTTCACCTGACATTTGTTTACTTTTAAAGACCTTTAAGGTGTGGAAACCCTATGTTTTGACTATATTTCACTAAAAGGGCTTGGCACCCCTTGATATAGCTATATCTCCAGCCAAAATAAACGAATTATAAATTAATTCGTAAACAATTGGTGGTAGCACCTTAAAGTCTTGTTGTTGTTCAAAAATTAATTCAATATTTCACTAGGTATATAGCCCGCTTCGGCTTCTTACGGTGGTGGCACAGATCCGAGTGGTCCGATTTTTAATGACTCATCCACATAGATCCGGCTTACCCAAGCAACACATAAACTCTTGAAGTGTTCTCCAAACAAATTGATCAGCTCTTAACAAACTGTTAGTTCAATCTTCTTAATACCACTACACTTTATGATCTGTTACTTTGCTCTAGAAAAGTGTTGTTTGTTTTAACTTTTACAAAAACGTCTTTTAAACATCTTGAATATCTTCATGGCAAATGTGTTTATATTGACTCTCTGTAGATCCTCTTTATAACCTTTTTAAAAGGAGTATGTTTAAATTGCGCAAGAGTATATTTCTTATTACTCTTTCAAATACATTTCGAAGATATTTTGCGGATGTTATTCCTAAAATGTCTTTATGAAGGCTTAAAATTGTGTCTTTAAGTAGAATTAATATTCTCTTTTGTTTGAAAAAAAAAATGTTTGCGTCATCTGAAATTTGTGAATTGCGCTTTTCTTATTTTCGTATTTATTGTACATATGTAGGTACTATTAATTTGAAAATTGAAAAAGAGTTTAGGGAGCTGCAAGAGACTTACGACCAAAAATTGCTCATCAATTATTTTAGTACGCGAATGAACATAATAATAGATAATTGCTTATAGTTTTTTTTTCTTTAACTCTTTGTTGACACTCAGTTGACACTTTCATTATCTCTCTTTTCTTTCAAGTTGATTCGTTTGATATCTTATCATGAAGTCGTTAAGAGGTTTCTGACTCTAGAAAAGTGTGATTATAACACAGATGTTTTGACGACATCTTAAGAAACTCTTTAAACGGTAGTTAGTTTATTCAAAGTTACACATATTTTTTGTAAAGGGTTACATAGTTAAACGTATATTTTTAATACAGTTTTTGTATGTTTTATTATTTTAATCAAATTTATTATTTATTTCAATAAAAAATTTTAATGTGCAATTGTACATAGGTAGGTATATTATGTAGGTAGTGAAATTTTCTTAAAAACTGCGGTGACAGATTTGGATCAAAAAAATATTGTTTATACCATTGGATAACCCCCGTCTGTCTGTTCAAACCAGGGTAATAGGGAATTAAGCAAATTTTTCAACCATCTGTTACTGTCATAAAACTGACGATGAAAATATGGCAAAGCGAAAATAAAAGGCAATATTTTTTCTTAAAAAACAAATAACTGCCACATTTTCATTTTTAATGTGAAATTTTAATCATGCAACATCAAAACTTTTTAAGGCCTCAATGTTAACCAAACGCTCATTTTATTAATATGAGAATAATTTATCCAAAACCCATTAACAGAAAAACAAGACATTTAGTACCTACATTTCATGAGGCACCCTGTAGGAAGGAATATTTTGATACATGCCCAACAAAATACGTTCGCCATATTTATTTCGTTCAATTGCGAAAAAAATATTTATTAAATACATAATATTTAATAAAGTACAGTTACATGTGTTATGCCTGCACTTTTATTTGTTTAGTAACACTGTGGGAGATAATAATTCATAAAAATCTGTTTTTTCTTTTGTTGTCAGTGAATTTTGTATTATTGTTCTTGATTTTAACTTGTAAATACTTTTTTATTTCAAGGCGCGTTTATTCTATGTGGGGTAGAGTATGCGATTTTTAAGTAAATCTTTTCTTGCAATACAAAATACACATCGTTAAAGACTTTATAAAATTAATTGTAAATCTAACCCTACATGAACATAAAGAATTTGTCATGGCTTTACTTTTTACTTTAAAATCATTCTATTTCATTTAAATTGTTATAAAATTGTATTTGTGTAAAAGAGAAAGAAATTATTCTTTATATTATTTTCTCCCTCATAGTTTACACTTTCGATTACAAAAAAAAATCTTCAAAACCTCTTGAGAGCATCTTTAAAGATGCGTCAGAAAAATGATCTCTATAAACTCTTACAAATACTTTATTTAGAACTCTTCGCTCCATACAATAGGCTCCTCCCCTTTAGGCCTTTTTGGGTCTTAACGACCTCTTCAAGATTGTGTTAAGAGTTGAAAGATCTTCGAAAATAGCTTTTAGAGATATCTTGAAGACTCAATTGTGTTGCTTGGGTAATTTGTGCGATGACCATTGTTATGTTCACTTTAAGGGCATCGGTCGATTGTGGTTTATTCGCATATAGACCTGCGACTTCAGGAAACCGAACAAGAAAAGTCTAGCGGGGTTAAATCGCATAACCTTGGTGGCTAATTCACGTCACCTCTGCGAGAGATAACCTTTCACTCTTAAAGGCTGTCCCAAACCAACGCGAAACATTCGCGCGAATATGCGACGACTAAATAATGTTCGAAGATTCGCATCGCGCCAGTGTGGGTGCTCCCATTAATCTCCATGTAAATAAATTAAGACAGGCGGAAGTTTCGTTGTCGCGCCGAATGTTTCGCGTTGGTTTGGGAGAGCCTTAAATCGTTCATGCAGAATGTCAATCGGGGGGTCCGCTGTGTGGCACGTAGCACCGTGTCGCGTAGTCTGTATCCATATGGTTCAATTTGGGTCATAAGTTCTGTAGCCCTCGCCATTGACGGTGACCGCCCCCTTACCAACATCGTTTTCGAAAAAGTAAATGATGACACCGCACCGGCCCAAAATCCACACCAAACGCCAACTTTTTGAGAATGTAGTGGCACCTGGCGAACCTCGTGTGGGTTGTTGTCGTCACGTATACGGCCATTCATCCAAAAACATGCCTCGTCGCTAAAGATGATTTTTCGTCCAATATTTAGGTCTTCTTTCAAACGCTGCGAAGCGTATAGTCAACGAATAAATGGCGTTGTCCTTGGTCATGAACTTGGAGCTCCTGGGTCAGTTGGATCTTGTGCGAGTGTAGGCTCAAGTCCCGACGCAAAATTCACCAATTTGAAAGGCCAAGTTCTTGTACACGGCGAGGAATCGGCTGCCTCGGGTTCTGCTGTACACTTTCACGGTTTCAAGGACCGCGGCGATGTTCTCGGCCGATCTTGCTTTCTTTTGACCTACTAATGTTGAATGATTGACTACCGAACCGGGCATCTCAAATTTGGCCACCAAACGTTGAAGAGTTGACTGTGAAGGGCCACCACGTCTACCGTAAAATGTGCTTAACGCACGCAACGTTTTCACTAACGAACACTCATTTTGATAATAATTTTTTATCATTTGGATGTGCTATTCAATAGTGTTACTTGTCACGGTTATTTGCCATCAGTTACTGAATAATAGACAACAGATTTGACAGATATCACCAAAACAACATGGACGCCACAGGTTCCAAAATCTACCCGCGTCAAGTGAAAACCCCTATACATAGATCGATATTTGTGTTGCCTTTAAAAAACTCAAAATTGTAGTGATAATCTGAATAGCAATCATTCGTTGCATAATTTTTCAAGAAACTGAAACCCAAAAGCAGTCTTGTGAATTCCTACCTTGTTCTCAATGTTGTATATGTAGCTATTTATATCTATACTCCCTCTGGATGCCTTTTAATATTTACAAAAGCAACTGACTGCACATTCGAAAAATTGATGATGTTTCAGTAATTTGATTTAAAAATATTCACTTGGCTGAATATTGATGTCCAAAATAATTTTAAACAAAAGAATATCCAGAGGGGAAAGAAAAAATTAATGCTTTTTGGATGGGTATAGTTTCTGCAGTATGGAACAAAACTAAAATAGAACACACCAGGATTCGGTTTCTTTGCGGGTATTGCGTTTCATGTATGTCTATAAAACGTACAGGACTTTCATTAACGTCCTTGTTTTAGGCTTTCACTTGAGTCAATGTACAATTTGATTGACACACATACATAACCATATCTCTCTTTCTCTGCCTGCTGTCTCCATAATTAAAATTGAGTCAATCCCTTGGAAATGCAGATTTTCTTGTCCTGGGCTTTCCAACGGCAACGGTTCGAGTAGAACATATGTAATATTGAAATGTGTGTATATGAGCAAAAAACTCAGCTGAGTGCAATGAACAGAAATGTATAAATATATAAACATAAAAGACATACAAATATCAGAAAACTGAGCTACGCATAACAATGCGATATCAAGAACTATATAGAAAGTAGTGTAACATTATGTGTATATTAAAAGGAGTGTTGACAGGACGAAGAGTATAGTTGTGCAGGACAACAACTGGCAATTTTCACAAACTGACACGTATAGATTCTTTGTTCGGGAAAAACCAGGAATGCATAAATATGCGTATGCGTATACACCACAAATACACTATAGGCCTTAGCCATGTTTAGCAGATAAGGGAAAATGTTATATATTCTGTTTTAATAAATCTTTTGGAATTATATTCAACTTAAGTCTTACGACTATTAAGAGAACGTAATCAAGTAAAAACTAAATACAAAATTCTAAAATGTGTGAGTGCCCGGCCTCACGGTTTAAGATGGGTAAATGCATCAACGTTCTTCCGAGTGCCAGATTTTTGTTATAAAACGGACCTATTATTTATAATGCAACCGAATCGTAACGTGTCCGTGTGACACGTAATGTATTAAGTATATACGGAACGCATTGCACGTAAGGCTGACTTTTCTTAGTTTACCCTATACCGCCGAGCTTACAAGAAACTTTACCTTGAACAAAACAAAATATAATATTTTGCTAAAATATTTATTTACTATTTGCCCAAATATTATATTTTAGACTTGCGAGTTAGTTTGAAAGGTATATAATAACATAAGTTGCTTTCAGGCTGGTTTTTGAGCTGGTTTGTCAACAATTGAACAAATTTTGGCCTTACAAGCTTTGCAAGACAATTTATCGACCTTTATGTATACATTTTTGTAGATTTTAACGCTGGCTGCTTTTGATACCATCAATAGTAGATCACTCTTATATAAGTTGGCAGTAATTGGCCTATCAACTTAATTCATCTGGGTCTATGTACATTGAACAGCTTCTATTGAATATGTTGGCAGTTGTTTAGAGTCGTAAAAACAAGTCTAAATCATTTATATCGGCTATAGGTGTTCCCCAAGGTTGCGTCTTAAGCCCGTTAATGTTCGCTCTGTAGGTATATTAATGATATTGAAAATCACTTACCAGGAGGTGTTTGTTTTGGTGATTTAAGTGTAAAGCTTTTACTTTATGCGGATGACCTACTCACTTTTTCCAACGTTGAGTCGGGTCTTCCCCAAATATATGTTAGAAACTTAAAGGCCAATGCAGATTTCCTGACTAAAGTTATGCATAGACCTGATATAGCAACTTACATAAAAAAATATTGTTTATATCACTCCGTTGCGGTTATTCCCCTTTAAGAAACTGGCATGCGCCTTGACGCATAACCTACCACTGAATTAAAACGTCAACAATAGAGAACAGTGGACGAATTTTGTGTACGACTGTATTGCTATGACTGATGAACAAATGTACAGAATGTATCTTGAAATTGAAAGGGCTAGGGAATCAGTTTCTAGATATACTTACAGTAGTCTGAATCATCTACACCTGGGGAGTAGTATAATTATTTTAAGGAGGATATAAATCAGTCTTATATATGAGTCTAATATTCCAAGTACGAACCGAAACTTTTGAGCTAACATAATCATAGGCCACATAGGACAGACATTAACCCAGTTTTTTCGCTCTGTAAACTTAGATATATAACATTTCTTAGCAATTTGTCCTATTTTACAGTAAATACGTAGACCCCATTTAAACAAAAGTTTCTTGTCCTGCGAAGAATGTTTCAGCCTTCTAAATGGGGAGTGTGGTTGGAAGATGCTCGTGCGTTATGTTTCTCATACCAAAACTTATAGAAACTCATATTTTAACATGTTTTGAAGCAAATATGTAAATTATTCAAGTCCGTCTAGTAAATTTTGTTTAAGCTAAACTAAAAGCCTAGAGTATAAAATTTTTTGCTTAATACTTAAAGCGCATCAAGCCCACAAATTTGTATTTATGCAACTGTTATTGAAAAAGAACGCGTGTATATTATTGTTAACTATGCGAAAAGTTTTTTTTATCCTAATATTTTTATTATTTATTTTTATTGATTGTTTTTATAGACAATGTCGATTTTTTTATCTTTCTTAAAATTAAAAATCTAGATAAAATCCGGTAGACGGCTTCACGCAATACTTGTAAATCTTTACTACATATTAAATATTATTTTTTGAATTTGTAAATAAAGATTTATCTACCTATCTATCTATCTATACCCCCGAGCAAAACACACGAAACAAAGAATCGAAGTATACATATAGAAACTATGCAATTTACCGTATGCTTTTATCACGTTCCATTTCTTGTTTTTATTTATAGCCAGTGGAGAAAATATGCTTAGTTGATAATATCAAATTGGATACTTTTAAAATTAGATTTTTAGCGCAGTAATATTTTTTGTAAATTTTCATTTGATAATTTTAAATTTCCCGAAAGTGTCAAGTTGGCCGGAGTCACGGCGGCCGGCGTGGCGTGATGTTTCCACTTAAAAAGTCTTAAGGCCTCTATTGCCTTTAACCTTCAGGTTTTTTTTTTTAATTTTTCCAACTTTTTAAAGTTGATTTTGATTTTCTGTTGACCCAAGGTTCTGTCTGCTTTGATGGACTCATGCATATTTAAAAATGCGAAATGAATCAAACGATGATTTAATCTACTTGTATACTTTCCCTCTGGATATTTTTTAACTTATAAGGGGTCCGCCATCTAACGTTTTTTTTCAACAAGTGCTTATTTCGTGAATGGTAACACTTAGCTCATATCTGATTTGACAGATAATTAGTTTTATCCTTCCGCTGAACGAATATGGTTGTGTATACGCTTCGCTAAGTGGGCCTGCGATCGACTTAGAGAAGATGCCGATTTAGCCAAAAAAATCGTCTTTTCAGATGAAGCTCAATTTGATCTTGGAGGGTAGTAAACAAGGAAATTTGTCGCATTTGGGGCACAGAAAACCCGCACGCATACATTGAAAAGCCGATACACCCAAAACGAGTCACTGTTTGGTGCGGATTTTGGTCCAGAGGGATAATTGGGCCATTTTTCGAAAATGAGCAAGAAGTGGCCGTTACAGTCAATGGCGATCGTTATCGGGCCATGTTGAACGAATTTTTGTTCACAAAAATTGAAAAGGAGGATATTAGCAACATTTGGTTTCAACAGGACGGCCGGCGCTACGTGCCACACAGCCGAAGCTACACTCGATGTTTTGCGCCATTTTCAAAAAAAAAAAAGTTATTTGGCGGACCCTCTATTTAAAAAGCTACAAATTTGGATGCCAAACATATTTTAAAATTCTTGCGGGCTACAAATATTTGATTTTCGCAACAAATTAGCATTTAATTAGCTATTTCTGGCTCTAACCCTTCACTTAAGCTCGTCCCACAAATGCTAATTAAGGTATAATTCTGGGCTTATCGCTGGCCAGTCCATCGTAGCAATATATTGACTTCCCTAAGGAACTCGACCTTCCTCGCGCAGTGTGGCATCGAGCACTGTCGTGCATTAGTACGAAATCTTCACCAATAAATCCAGTATAAGGAACGACGTGATCCAGCAGAATATCGGAGATGTAATACCGATCTTCAGTCAAACCTCCTCCTCAATCACCAAAAGACTTTAAAACCAGCTCACTTTTTCTTCAATTGAATTGCCTGCCTGTATGATATACAAGATCCTCCCCCGTAAGGCACGGTTTCAGCAAAAGAGCTTTGTAAAAATCGCTCGCCAGGTCACTTCCATGCAGACACATTCTCCACTCATCTGAGTACATAACTCAGCTTAATTGATCAACTTCCCAATCAACGTACGCGTTAGAAAAACGTGTAAGCAATTTCACTTAGTAATTAGCAATTTCACTTAGTAACCTTCTTTCAAATGTATGTACATATCTATATATCGCAAGTAAAAAATAGTTTTTACTATCCAAAAAATATTTTTAAACAATTTTTGATGCACAATATGTGTCTTCCAAAAAATTGCTGTTGGTTTATGCTCTAAAAACTCAAAAACTAACCATCAAATTGAGCTAAAACACATTGGGGCATATTCATAGTCACTTTTAAACTCCAGTTTATCTTAGACCTGGGTTTATCCTATCTAAATAACATTGAATAAACACCAGTCTAAGATAAACTGGAGTTTAAAAGTGACTATGAATATGCCCCATTATATTTCTAATGAAGTGAGAAGTTCATTTAAATAAAAAAAAATAAATTTGTCTGATAGATGGCGCTTTACACCAACATATTGTTCAAAAATCTTTCAGATAATGTTGTTAAACTGGATGCTTTTGTTCGGATTTCATGAACATACAAACTATACAAACGCTCCAAAATGGCGGCTAAATATACTAACCTGAAAAATTAAATTTTATACCCAGTTAATTTTGTATCTTTCCTCCTCCTTAGCTATTATCGCATTTACCTCTTACAAAATAAAGGTATTTCCATCCTAAAATTTCTTAGTTTCAATATTAATCTTAGGTATATAAAAATATAAAAACTCTAAAAGCTAATAATTTAGTCTTGCAAAAAAGTCCATATGCCATCCCTTTTACATTTTGTGTTCAAATGAATCCACTAACGATGTCGCAAAAGAAAGGACCTTTCGCAAAAACTATTTTAGACGGCTCAACAAATTGAATAAACTTATTTAAGTAAATTTTACTGTTTTGCCCTTTGCATCCATTATTCTATTCCACGATAACTTAAGCCAAAACCATCCATTGGGTTGTCCATCTATTATTGTGCATCGTGCGAAACAGCCACTAACCCGATTTCATTGCTGGCCATTGCTAGGATAAAAGTTGATTTGATTTAATCCTCGAGAAGGTGTAGTGGTGTGAGGGGTGAGAGTTCCGGGCGGGTGTGGGTGGATATTCATCTCTATCTCTCACTCACTCTGTCTTATACTTTCATCCTGCAATACACTTGTACATGACCCGGAAGGCAAAACTATAGTTTCCTGTAGAGTTGCATCCTGATGCTTCTATAGTTGTTTGCTGTTTTTTTCAGTTATGTTGTCTTTTTTTTTTTTGTATTTTGCTTTGTTTTGTATTTTTCGCCTTGTACGTTCTTTTTTTTATATTAGTCACTGTATGGGAAAAGTTGTAGCTCTGTTCACGATTATCCTGTTATTTAAAGTCCGTGACGGAATCTCTAGTCGTCGTCGTCGTACTCGCAGAGTCGTTGTATTTCAAATGCACCTAAAAAAAAGTTCGGTGTGCAACTAAAACTACCCCCCCCACACACACACCACCACACCCACCCCCATTGCCATCGTCAACGCCATCATCCATCTGCAAATGGTGGTATGCCTGCTGGACAGTTTCATCCTGCTGTCGCTGTCGTCGTTCTTGCCACTGCTGTCACGCTGCACAAGGAGCAACGTTCGAATGCACAATCCTTAAAGTGGATAAAACTTTTATTTTAATTTTGTCACACTTACTTAACTTGATTTTGCTGCCCCATTTTTGTGTTCATTTTCTATTTTCCTCGCAAAACGGAATCCTATTTTCTGCTTGCTGTTAATGGTGTTGAGGACTTCGTTGGCATTATTTTTCTATTTTTCTATTTTTTTCTTTTTTTTTTTTTATTTGTTTGCTCTCCTATTCTTGCTTTAGTTTCTATTGTTGTTATTATGTTCTAGCATCTCTCTTTCTCTTGGATGCGGAGGGGATTTTTCTATTCAGCGCGTTCGTTTACACTTCCACCAAAGCCAAGGTATTTTTTTGAGTAAATTTTATTAGAGAATTAATCTCAAAAAGGAACACGATTGAGGTCCTTAAAGATGACGGCGTGTAAAATGGATTTGTCCTTTAAAAATATAACGACATCAAGTTGAGTTAGACCAACTTTATTGAATTTGTTAAGCGGTTTGGTATATGAGCTGTTGGAGTATTAACCTATATATCCTATGTTGGCAAGAAATATTTTATTGTGCCATGTCTCACGAGGATTAAGGATGTTTTGTTAGAATATTGCAGACTTCATTTTGTTACACAATACTACTAACATAATCCCACAAGTGGCTCTTGACTTGTATAGTTTTGTGTAAAAGGCACAAGAACTGATGGACTTCTATAACGGGTGATTTTTTGGCTGGTTTGGTTTTGGCAACACTGGTTTTGACAGCTGACGTGTGTTTAGTACCTTGTGTCACTGTCAAACAGCTTCAGTTTGGTTTGCAATTTAACCATGGATCGTCTTACAAATGAACAACGCTTGCAAATTATTGAATTTTACTATCAAAATTCGTGCTCGGTTCGAAATGTTCATCGCGCGCTGCTTCCATTTTATGATCGGCATTCTCGACCTTCTGAGCAGTCTATTCGGAAAATTGTGACCAAATTTCGCACCAAATTTACTTTGTTGGACATTAAACCACCAACACGTTTACGTACTGTGCGTAGTGAAGAAAATATTGCGGCCGTATCAGCTAGTGTGACAGAAGACCGCGAAATGTCGATTCGGCGCCGTTCCCAGCAGTTAGGCCTTTGTTACAGCACTACGTGGAAAATTTTGCGGAAGGATTTGGGCGTAAAGCCTTTTAAGATACAGCTGGTGCAAGAACTAAAGCCAGCCGACCTACCACAACGCCAAATTTTTGGTGAATGGGCTCTTGGAAAGCTGGCCGAGGATCCGCTTTTTTATCGAAAAATTGTGTTCAGCGATGAGGCTCATTTTTGGTTGAATGGGTACGTAAATAAGCAAAATTGCCGCATTTGGAGTGAAGATCAGCCAGAAGCATTGCAACAGCTACCAATGCATCCCGAAAAAGCCACTGTTTGGTGCGGTTTATGGGCCGGCGGCATTATTGGGCCATATTTCTTCAAAGATGATGCGAATCGCTACCGAGCGATGATAACAAACTTTTTTTTGCCCGAAATGGAAGTTCTTGACTTGCGTGATATGTGGTTTCAACAAGACGGTGCCACATGCCACACAGCACGCGAAACAATGGCGCAATTGCGAGGCCAGTTTGGTGAGCAGTTAATTTCACGTTTCGGGCCGGTCAATTGGCCGCCTAGATCGTGCGATTTGACACCATTAGATTATTTTTTGTGGGGGTATGTCAAGGCTAATGTCTATAGGGACAAGCCCGCTTCGATTGACGCACTGGAAGCCAACATCCATGCATTCATTCGTGAGATACCGGCCGATATGTGTGAAAGAGTATACCAAAATTGGACTCAGCGGATGGGCTACCTGAGACGCAGCCGCGGTCAACATTTGCATGAAATTATCTTTAAACATTAAATTGCAAGGTTCAAACTATCGATTCAAATAAATATTTTATTCATTTTTTCGAATTTTTTGTGTTTTTTTTTAAAAGAAGTTCTAAACCTCTTAAAAAATCACCCATTATAAATAAATTAGTTTCTCATTAATTATCGCCTGAGAACCTCACGGCTTTATACCTAAGCTAAGGACATCAAGCTAAATACATCAGTCTAGTTCATTATGTAGGGCTTGTCCCGGTTAGTTGGTCCCAGGGGCAAGTTGACTAACTGCCAATAACTAGAAATTTAAACCAACAAATGCATTTCGCCTCTTGTTTTTGTAGTAGCCACACAGATGCCTTTCTGCCTGCACATATTCTCTTGTTGCGATTGCCTTTGTTTTAAAGAAAAAAATTGTTCTTATAATTATAGGCAGTTAAAAATTTCGAATATCGAATTTTCAAAATATTTAAAAACTAACACTACGATGATCGAGAAGTCCGAAAAAGTGGATTTCGTCATGCCGTCCGTCGGTCTGTGCGTCGGTGCGTCTGTGCGTCTGTGCGTCGGTTCGTCTGTGCGTCGGTGTGTCGCACTGTGGGACGAAATGGAATTTTATCGAGCCAAAAGTTGGATTTAAGAATTTGTGTAGGTTGGCGCAAGACAAGAAAAAAAATCGTATTGGAGGCGGGTCTGTTTCCCCATGTTTAGGCGGGAGGGGCAATTTAGAAAGAAAATGATTATATATTAAAAAACAACGGTAAGACTTATAACCTTATGGCAATTTTTTTTTAAAGCCGGAATGCCATTCTTCAATTTGCTTTTCAAACGAAGTTGTTTGAGCAAATAGTTTAAGAAAAATTAATTTTCAAACTCAAAATTTTGAAAAATGTATTTTATTTTTTCAAAATTTTTAAAACCGGGTACATTTCGATTCCTGTTGGTCGAAGAAAATAAGTGTGTGATCTTCAGATGTTATTGGGAACACACTTTTGCGGGCGGTACTGTTGGAATTCTCCCTCAATGTATCAAATAGTGCCGATTTTTTTTTTAATTTGCCGCCATTTTGTTATACTCTACCTATGTATAATATATAATATATGCATACTTCTTAATATACCTCACAGATGGCAGCACTTTACTGTCGTTTGATTAAATACTTCTAAGAAAGATGGCTGAATTTACCTGTTCAGTGTCCACATGTGACCTTGAAAACAATTTTTCACTTATCAACACTTTTATTTTCCGAATTGCTTGCGAAACGAATTTTGCTTTATGTGTTTATGAAACTTTTGTCTTTTTATAAAAAAAAATATTAATCACTTATAACAAAATAATATAAAAATTTAAAAATCAGGCAATGAACAAGCACTTAATGTTACAAAGCATACCCGCGGCTAGTGTTTGTTTAGGTACTCAATTTGACGAATATCGTTTAAGTCTGCGAGTATCTGCTAATGAATTTTTTTCTAAATGGTAGTGTAAAGGTTAACGAACTTAATAGAGGTAAAGGTTTGAGGTTCCAAGAGGTTGCGTGTTTTTGGCAGACGCTTAAAAAAAATTAATGTGGAAAATTTATATCCTTAATATTATATCAATTATTAATTATTGATAATTATTATATATTTTTTATTTTGATCAATTTAAATAAAAACAATACTAGTGGATATGAAAAGTATTCTTACCAGTTTTCTTCCATTGATTGGAATAATAACGATTGTTTGAAAAATAACACTTGAAATGCAATTTATTCATACTCGTCTAAAAAACGACGAACAACAAAAAAATGCATGAAGTTTTAAAAAAAACGTTATTGGAATTATTCAGAGTCAAGTATTTAGAGTCATTCCTGAAAATTTCATGCATATCGGAAACCATTTTCAAAAAGACTTTTGGCGCGCTTAAATCCCATTTCGTCCCACACTGTTATTCGAGCTAGAGCCTAAACAGTTGAACCAATTTGCATGAAATTTGGTACAGAGCATTTTTGTGTGATTTCCTAGAGGAAAAATCGAACTTTGGGCTTAGCTCACCTGGAACGGGTAGCTGCCATACAAAAAATTAAATTTGTTTAAAATTTCCTCATAAACTGTTCAAACGATTTTGATTAAACTTCGTACCTATAATAACCAAGTTAATTGTAAGAAAACTGCGTTTCAGATTTTTCTCAAAAAATTTACATGATGGAATCAGGTATTCACCTTTTTTTTTTTTTTGAGAAAATGGTTTTATTTTTTTGTTATCTTTTTGAAAGTTGGACCAATTTTGATATAATTTTGCAATCGTTTAAAAAATTTTTGAAAAACATTGTTTTATAATTAATGAAAAAATCAATTTTTTAGTGGGTAATTTTGACTCTTTTCATATTTTCTCGTTAAATATATTCATCATGTGTTAAATATATTCATCAGTTGTTAACCACAAGAGCAACTTCGTGCGATCAAGTCTTTTTTTTAAACAAATTCCTCCGGGCTTGTAAAAAAAAAAAACAAGCATAATATCAATTCAATAATCTTATATGCTTAACTTCTTCAAATTGTTAACTCAACAATGTTTAAGCTCTTAAAACACTTCAAACACCTCAAACCACATCGGATTTTACCGCATCATAGAACCGACTGACTAATTACATCTACAGTTTGGTATTACATATGAGCCGATAAACAAACAGGTACCTAGAGGTTAGGTTGTTAGCTAAAACACAATAATTATTCATTCAGCTATTATAATCACTTTAATCAAATCAAAGCATCAAATAGGTATATTAACAGTTCGGTGGTACATATGTATAAGTGTAGGGATATTATAAATGTACTCACGTATTGGCCACATTATTTACATAACTCTTGGCTAACAAAATGTAGTTTGTATAGGTGTTGGTGTCTGACGTGTGCAAGATGGTCAACCAGCAGTTTTCGGTAAGGAATCATGTTGAGCGTAGTTAAGTTAGGGATTTGTATATAAGTATGTATGCATACAGTTGAAGTCATCCACCTTGGATTAATTATTGATATTCGTTTACCTACAATAACAAATGGTTTCCTTAATCATAATCAAAAACTTAAGCAGAGATGAGAGGAAGGCTCGGAGTTCATTCTATTTCTCCCAAACTTAATACTGGACGGTGAACAAACTATATTTTGTATACGTACAGTACATAGATGATTAAAGGGAACAGGGAAATTCGGGGCCTGTAGATCTTACCATACCAATATACATAGAAATATGGGATTTAATTTGAGAAACATGTCTAAAATTTATTAAATCAATCATTTTTAGAGCCATACAATAAAAATCGAACTTCGAATTTCAATCAACCATAATATACTGGGTGATTCACATAAGGTGTGACCAAAATCAAGAGCGTTAAGGTCTAACTTCTATTCCCCCCCCCCCCCCCGTTTAACTTGGAGGGACAATTTTTTAAAAAAAAAATTGACTTATAACAGAATAGAAAATTATTAAAACCAACTCTACATGCTATACTTTTTTTTAAAGCCAGAAATCTCTTCTTTTATTTTATTTTTAAATGAAATTGTTTTAGTGAACAATTTTTAAAAAATTAATTTTCAAACTCAAAATTTTGAAAAAAAAATAGTAGTATATTTTTGATTTAAATATTAAATTTTTGTATTAATTTTAAGTCAAACTCCAAAAAACCAGATGCTTAAGTCTCTGCTCGTTCCTTAGAACATTGAAAATAACAAAAATATAATTCCATTAATTTGACTCCAATGCATTTCCACTACATTATGTAATAAAGTAGATTTAGTTATTTTCAATTATCTCAAAAAGTACAAGACATTTAAGCATCTGGTTTTCAGTTTTTGACTAAAAGTTTGAAAGAGCGTTCAATTTTCAAAACAAAAATTGTACTTCATTACGTACAATTTTGAAAAAAACTAGTTTGAAGTTTTTTGTATTTTTTTCAATATTTTGAGTTTGAAAATTAATTTTTCAAAAACTTTTCATTAAAACAACTTCATTTAAAAACGAAATAAAAGAAGAGAATTGTGGACTTACAAAAAAATAAAAAATAGCATTGTACATTTTACTGTTGTTTTTTTTAATAAGTTTTTTTCTCTTTTAAGTATTTTTTTTTTTTGAAAATTGCCCCTCCCGGCTAAATAGGGGGAAATATACCCCCCCATCCCTCCTATACGATTTTTTTATTGTCTCGACTCCACCTACATTCTCTAGCTTTTTGTCACACCTTATGCGAACCACCCTGTATAAGGATGATAGATATCACGAAAAAAGTTATGTTGTGACCTAACTAGCTGACCCACCCGACTTCACACGGGTAGACAAACCTAAGCTTGGCATACAAATTACAAAATAAAATATAAATTACTAAATTTAAGCTAATTTTTCTAATCGAATGCTCCTTTTTTAGTTATAATCTACTTCACGTTATGAATGGTGAAATTCGTAAAAATATGATCATCTAAGTCCAACCTATATTACTTTCCCAACGCAGAAAAAATTTTTGAAATCAAAAACAATTTTTTTGTGTTTATTCCGTTTCCTTTTATACCTTCAAATTTCAAATTTTTAAAATAACTTTTCCAACACAAACAGAATTTTTGAAATCACATAACACTTTTCGTCTTTACACCCTAAAAATACCAAATTTTTGAAAAAAAAAAAAATTCCTAAAGCCTTCCACTCAAAATAACCTTTCAAACACAAACAATTTTTTTTTAATCAGAAGAATTTTTATTTTACCCCACTTCACCCTAAAAATTGCAAATTAAAAAAAAAAACAAAAATTCCTTGAAGACATTTCCTAAGAAAAATCTTTGAAACGCAGATAGATTTTTTTTAATCGCAGAAGTCTTTTTCATTTTACCCCATTTCACCCTACAAAGTGAATTTTTCCGATATTTTCATACTTATTCTGCTATTCGGGCGGAGACGAATCCAATAAATCAAAGATCATTAGAATTATTCCAGCCGTTTTTGAGTTATATTTAGTTGTTGTCGACTTTGTTTTATTAAAGAAAATCAAATAAACTTTCTCCAAATTATATCCAAAATGTTGGAAATTTTGTGTTATACAATTTTTATCATCGGATCGGAGAAAATGTGGAAAAGTTCAAATCGGAGAAAATGTGGAAAATTAAAGAAATAAAATAATGAAACGACAGAACCTCGAAATTATTGCCTATGCGCAAAAAAAATATATGTCTATTGGTCGTGTTTTTTTTGCAAGTCCATTATGGATTTGTTGAAAAAAAACAACATCGAAACTAATAGTTTTACACGTAAATACAACAACTACTTAAATCCATATGGAATGGACTTATAGCTAAGTCCAGATAATTTTCGAGACTTACTGTAAGTCCCGATAAAAATGGTGATGCCAAAATAAAATATTCTATATGTTATCGATAATTTATTCAGAGACGTCAAAATTGACGTTTTTGGATGCTGGTTTAGCAATTATTTTTTTTAATTTGAAAAAAGATGGCGGAGGAAGGCAAAAGATAAATAAATATGTATTTGTGTCTGTAACAATTAATTGATTATTAACCTTTCTTTTCTATGAATTATCTTTGCTTTTTCTTATAAATTTTTATATGTGTTGATACTTTTCTTCTTTTTATGTATCTTTTTATTTTTTTTTTTGTAATACAGCTTCTCAAAAAATGTCAGTGCACAGTGCTGCCAATTTTTACGGAAGAAGTTAATAAGTCCCGATGTCGTTTTTTTCCACAAATCCACATGGAATTGCCAAAAAAAGCCTATTGTAAATGTACCTACATTTATACAAATAAAAAAACAATTTCCAACTACTTTGATGTCGACAATTTTTTGCTAAGACCAGTATCATAACGTATAGATACAGATCAATTTGCATTTTCCAAATGGTGGATTTCCCGTTGGGTATTGAGTTCCAAAAACCTGGACTTTAGCTTCGCTAATAGCCCACTTTCAGATATGAACAAATCAGCTGTCCTTAATTTCGTTCCAAAACACCGAATTGCTTTTTGACTAACTTCCGTATATTCTATTGAATTCCAAACAACATTGAACAAGCACACAGCCAGTTCAACCTACACAATATCAAAAAACTTATCCATCATATAGGTATGTAGCTACCAACTTAAATCATTCACCTAACAAAATTATAAAACGGAATTTAACTTTATTTTTGGCCGTCATTATTGACTTTCAAAAAACAACCTAAACAAACAATTTAGTTTCCCGTGCTGTGAAAACTAACGTGAGCACATCCGTACACCTACTGTCGAAACTGTTGCATGGGCCTAGTAGTAACAACTTCGTGGTCTTGTGTATCCAATTTCCACATTTTTGTAAGGCCATGATTTTGTGCGAGTATGTAGGTGTGTGGTGAATTAGCATGATTTATGCCTTTGCACATTCAAATAAATTATTCAGTTTTTAATAGCGTACAGAAAAAAAATAAATATGTATGTAGATACGTGCAAGTAAAAATTCCAAAAGCGATACATACATATTTCAGGACCTAAAAAGCTCAGTTATGCAATGTTACGAAGGGGGATCGGATGTCGGTGTAGCATTTGCAACTTCCATACCCACAACTCGTTTGATTAATTTCTGTTGCTCTTTTATGCTTTTACGAAGCGAATCATATGATTTCCTTTTTTATGTATAGAAACCCCCGTAGTTTTTTTTTTTTTGTTTTGTTATTTTATTATTTCCACACAGTGTTGGAGTCATTCATAAGCTTAGCACCAAAGTTTACGGTTTAAGGTGTAAATAGGGTGACCTTTTCTTTTTTCAAACAAATTATTTAATAATTATTCTATACCTGTAGGAAGAATTTTGATGGAGATTTCGAATAAAATAATACAATTGGAAGAATGTTGGTGATTTTGAATATAAAATTTTTCTGGAATTGTGGACCTGAACCAAGGTGATTCTGGAGCTGGACAGAGATGGAATTTTTTTTTTGAAAACAAAATATTTAAAAAAATGAAATTTTCGTTTGGAAAATTAAAAAAAAAACACATCTTTGTTCCTAAACTTTTTTTTGAACTTTCTTTTTTGAAAAAAAAATTAGTTTTTTGCAAAAAAATTGAAAAAAAAAAGTTAAATTTAAGTTGACAAACTGTTGACATTGGCGCCTGCCAGGCGACTGAACATATGCTAAGCGGAGCAACGGAGTTGCGTAAGCGGGATGACCACGCGAAAAACGGAGTTGAAATCCTTAGAACCTGCGCAGCGGACTACCCAAGGTACTGTTGACCAAGAGAATTGTAAGCGGAGTAACGGTTTAGAGTCAAAAAAGCATTTTTTTTAATTTGTAAAACAAAGTTTATGAAAATGATTTGTTTCCAAAAAAAAAATTTGTTTCCTCTGTCCAAGTTCCAGACCCACTGCCAAACCTTTTTTGTGAATTTGTAAAAAAGTTGTTTCCAAAAACAAAAAAAAATGTTCCCTTTGTCCAATTTCCAGATATACCTCGAGAACTTTTTTCCTGGTTCCAGATCCACTTCCAGAAGCTCTATCCCAGATCCAAAAACGAGTAGGAAACTTCGTTCTTCATGATTCTCATACAAACAAGGCGCCAGTTCCTATGGGAAAGACAAATTGTATGCGCTGTCGCATTGTAGTAGATCCTGCAGGATTTCATGCTGGGGGATTTTGTGCTGCAGGATTTTTTGATGCGGGATTTCGTACCCAACCCCATAATGTTTCGTATGTAAAATATATTTTTTTAAGAGAAAACTTCTGAAACTTTATTTATCGTTTTTAAATTTGTTTTTAATCTTGTCGTGTATGTATTCGTCCTTAAAACTGTTTTTACTTTCTATTATTTCTTCTGTGTATTTGTATTTAATTAAAAATTTATATAAATCTTTAAAATTTTATGAACTCAAGAATAAAAACTGCAATACAATTGAATTTTATTTGTTTAATTTTAGTTTAATACCAAACAAATTTATACTCTCTGTCTCTCTTAAAATTCAGAAGAGATGGTCACCATTGGCCAAGATTAGATATCTATGTCGTAATTTGTTTTTACAGGGTGTCCGCTGTGAAGGTATTTGTTTTGCCGCTATTTGGGTAAACATTAAATTTGACAGTTCATATTTGGTAGTCGTGAAGTAGACACATGGCAAATTTTGTATGGAAAAATATTCGATAAATCAACGTGTTTTAATCGTTAAAACATTTTATCAAAATCAATCAAAACCCTCAAATTATTCATCAGTCACCTTTGCATCCATTAAAAGTTACAGTCTGGTGTGCAATTTGGTCAGGAGGAATCATTATACCTTACTTCTTTGAAAATGAAACCGGTGTAACGGTAACTGTGAATGGGGAGCGATATCGTGATATGATTGAAAACTTTTTAACGCCACAACTGCATGCTTTGGTCTTGATTAACATGTGGTATCAACAAGACGGTGCCACATCGCATACAGCCAGGATTACAATGGAATTACTGCGAGACCTCTTTCCACAACAAGTTATTTCAAGCAATGGTGATGTTGATTGGCCTCTTCCTTTAGTAGACTTCCTTTATTAGGGATATCTGAAAAGCAAGGTTTATGCAAACAAACCAGAAACGCTTGAGCAACTCAAACAAAATATCCGTGATGAAATTAATGAAATACCGCGTGAAATGTGTGAGAATAGGTCTCGCATTTGTGAGACTAACAGAGGTGGACATTTACCTGATATTGTATTCCATATATGATTGCCGACATTAAATACAAAATTTATCTATATAAGATCCATTCTCTTTCATTTAATCAAAAATTATAAACAAACAAAGTAGTATACCTTCCCGGGGCGGACACCCTGTATATTATATGTCATGAATGAATTGAATTGATAATTGTTGCTTGGAAACTTAATTGCATTTATTTTTTTTTTTTTTTTGTTTATGTGTTTGCATCAACACAAAAAAATGAGAAGAGAGGATTTGACACTATGAATGGAATATGTTGCTTTCATTGAAATTTGATTAGGACAAACAAATTTCATGGTTCATAAACTTTATATTCGAATAATTTTTGTTATAAGGTGGCCCATATACACCATAGATATAAATTGGAACCATAAATATTGAGTGGATTTAAAATTCAAAGCTTTATAACGCAGCAATAATAATTTTTAGCAGGTATTTTCTAAAAAAGCCTATTCCAGTTTGAAAATAATTGTGCATTTGAATAGTGATAAAAATGCATTAAGCAGGTGGTGTTTTTATAATAATCATACTTCAGTCCTGATGGAGACATACCAGATCTTCTTTCAAACCTTAAATACAAATTTAATTGTTAAGCTTTATAGAGTAAAATGTCTAAGTAATAGACAAAAAATCTACTACGTAATTAAAATTTTGAAATACATTGCTTCGTTTTCAAATTATTCCCAAAAGCGTTGTTCTACAAGCGGATCAACTCCTCCCACTCTCCAGCCTCGGTAACCAATTTCAATTGTTCAAGGTTCGACGCTCCCGTTTTTCATTCCAAATTGGTTTCTATTGTGTGGTGAAATCTTCTATTAGCATAGCAATATCCCAAAGCGATTCTGGAGGGGCTGTCTTCCATTCTGGGCTAGCTATATGATATATACTATTGCCAAAAACCAAAAGAAGATCCCACACTGATATTAGCGCTGCTGCTGCTTGCAAAGGTGGACATAAAGCTTCCAGACTAATAACAATAGCATAGAAGAAAAGATTTTTATTTCATCATTATGCTGGTGACACTTTAATTTTGCAGATAAATTTTCTCAGATTATATTATATACATACAGACACACAGCCACACACAAAGGGAAAGTGGCCCCAGGAGGGACAAGACGATAGAGAGACATATAGAATATACAAGCTAGCGAGGAGACCTGAGTGAAGTGAATGTTTGCATCTGAGTGCTGGTTACTGGAAACCATATTATTTATAAGTAGGTACCTAACCTCCCTACATATACTGATATACAACATATTATAATGTCTAGTATGGGTCAAAGGACTTTTTTGTCGTTTGGACAAAGAATGCGTATAGAACGTAGAAGAAGAACTGGAACTGGAGCTATTGTACCTACGACATGCATGACTGAAATTGGAGAAGAATTATTTCAGAAACAAGAACTTCTACCCTAGAGCCATTGTGTGGGGAGAAAATCTGTCTATATTGGAATATTGCCATCACGTTTGGATTTATATGTCAGAACAGTGTAAATATATGTGATTGGTTTTTTTTTTAACAAATAATTATGTATGATAAAATCAATTCAATTGAAAATCTAAGCCTGAGGAAAACTAGTATCAATATATATAAATTGGTGTATACGAACCTTAATATGGTACAAGCGCTGATGTTAGTGGAGTATGCGTAACTTCTTTCCCCAAATTTAGTTCATTATTCAAGATCCGTCTTGTTTCTTTTCAATTACAAATAAATTTGTTAATGAAATCATTCTAAATGCTTTTTTTTTTAAATAAACTAAACTTTTATTTTCTGACTTCCATGAATATTTACTATTTTCTCCTGTAGCATTTATGTTTGTACTTGTAATTAGATCATTTTAAAGTAGTCTTAGGCCAAATACGAAAGTGTAAGAATAATATCAGTATATGAATATGGCCTATTATTTTTGAACAAAAAGAAGTTTGAGTAGAGAATTTGGTTGGAAGACGATAGACAATGATGATGGACACAAATTTATTTGATATAACTAAGGATTGTTTTTTTTTTTGAGGTATAGAACTTTAAGTTGGCAACACTATTTTAACTGGCGGCCATTTTGTCAACTGTCAAGTGATTTATTTTAAGTTTGGTTTGGCATTTTAACATGAATAGACTGACGCTTGAACAACGCATGCAAATTGTGCAAAATGGGCTCGAAACGATATCGTTGGCTACGTCAATAAGCAATAGATAATCCTTAAGTCATTGTTGAGACGCCGTTACATCCAGAAAAACTGACAGTTTGGTGTGCTTTATGGGCTGGTGGGATCATTGGTCCTTACTTCTTTTAAAACGATTCCGTCCAGAGGGTTACATTTAATGGAGACCGTTATAGAGCCATGATTAATGGATTTTTCGTTCCTGAATTGAATCGCGTTGATGTGGGGGAGCTTTAGTTTCAAGAAAATGGCACAACATGTCACACAGCGTGTGCCACAGTTGATGGAAGCGTTTGTTGAACGTATAATTTCGCGTTTTGGACCTGTGATTTGTCAAGATCGTTGCTATTTAACACTTCTTGACTATTTTCTGTGGGGATATGTGAAGTCGCTAGTCTATACGCCGATACAACATTCGCCGCGTTATTTCCGATACACGGCCACAAATATTGGAAAAAGTCATAGAAAATTAGACCTCCAGATTAGACTACGTCCAAGCCAGCCGTGGCGGTCAATTATAATGCCAGAAGATTACTTTCGAATAAAGTAAATTTAATGTCAATTTAAAAAAAATTATCTTTGTTTTATTCCATTTGAAAGTTCTATACCTCTAAAAAAAGAAACGGACGAGACTAGAGACATGCCAATTTATAACAGTTTTTCGCCATTAAAATTTGGCGTGCGTTAACGCGCTTCGCGGGACTTGAAAATAAACTCTGGCTGCCTGAAGTATGTCCACCGGCGGAGGGCCCTGGCCCTGCGGGGTCGCATAAACAGTACGTTTATAAGCTAAAACTGTTATAATTGGCATGTTTTAATTAAATTAGAAAATGTTATATGGTTGCAGTAACAAGCTAATAACTTAAGTTCTGATAGTCGGATCTTTAATATTGAGATCTTAAAATCACGGAAAAATAATAAAATACATTTATACAAAATATTTATGAAAAAAAATTAAACTGATTAATTTTAAATGTAGCAATTTTATGTTCTTTAGTAGAAATTCTGAAGGGAAAGATGATAGAAATCGTGTTCTATGGTAGCTAACGCTTTTTTAATAACTTATGAGATCTGGAAATGACTCTAGACATGTCAATTATATCAATTTTGGTTTATAAAAGTACTTTGGTCACCAGAGTTTTTTTTTTCAAGTTGCGAGAAGCGCTTAAACGCACGGATAAACTATGGTAGCTTTTAAAAGTTGGCCTTTTTCTAGTATTATTCATTAATTCGAGGTTGAATAAAATTAACTTTTTACAGTTTTTTTTTCAAAGTGCTTATAACTTGTTCAATAACTTGTTTATTTTGAAAAATAAAGTTTGTCACATTGATGGCAGGCGGCCTTACACACCCATTTAGTATGAAATGTATGGCCTTTATCCAATAATTTGTATATTAGTATAAAAGCCTCACATTTCAACTTTATTTAAAGACCTTAAAATTGAAGATCGTACAATGAGAACCGAAGTTAAAACCTTCGTTAACCAAATAAAATTAAATTAACGAGTGTTTCACACATACTGTAAGATGAACGATTAAAGTATGAACTTATACCTATTATGTTATTTGGTTTTAAGGGAAATTCATTAGTACGTATGGGAGCCTTTCACCTTCCAAATAAAGTTCAGTTAAACGTAGTATATATGAGTACATACTGTACTGTTACACATATACATGCATAAAACATACCGTTAACACTGAAAAATTCTTTCAAATCAACATAATTATACCCTACAATTTTTCAAAAATTTTTAAGAAAATGTTTTTATTAAAGAAATTCAATTTGAGAACATTTTTTTGAAATATCGAATTTCCAAAACCTAATTTTGAAATAATTTTAAAAACCGAAAAATATTTTGAAAAAAATTTGAAATTCTTCTTTATAATGGGTGATTTTTTAAGAGGTTTAGAACTTTTTTAAAAAAAAAAAACACAAAAAATTCGAAAAAATGAATGAAATATTTATTTGAATCGATAGTTTGAACCTTGCAATTTAATGTTTAAAGATAATTTCATGCAAATGTTGACCGCGGCTGCGTCTCAGGTAGCCCAATTTTGGCATACTCTTTCACACATATCGGCCGGTATCTCACGAATGAATGCATGGATGTTGGCTTCCAGTGCGTCAATCGAAGCGGGCTTGACCCTATAGACATTAGCCTTGACATACCCCCACAAAAAATAATCTAATGGTGTCAAATCGCACGATCTAGGCGGCCAATTGACCGGCAGGAAACGTGAAATTAACTGTTCACCAAACTCGCCTCGCAATTGCGCCATTGTTTCGCGTGCTGTTATGTCTTGTTGAAACCACATATCATGCAAGTCGAGAACTTCCATTTCGGGCAAAAAAAAGTTTGTTATCATCGCTCGGTAGCGTTCACCATTGACAGTAACGCTGCGATTCGCATCATCTTTGAAGAAATAGGCCCAATAATGCCGCCGGCCCATAAACCGCACCAAACAGTGGCTTTTTCGGGATGCATTGGTAGCTGTTGCAATGCTTCTGGCTGATCTTCACTCCAAATGCGGCAATTTCGCTTATTTACGTACCCATTCAACCAAAAATGAGCCTCATCGCTGAACACAAGCAGCGCGCGATGAACATTTCGAACCGAGCACGAATTTTGATAGTAAAATTCAATAATTTTCAAGCGTTGTTCATTTGTAAGACGATCCATGGTTAAATTGCAAACCAAACTGAAGCTGTTTGACAGTGACACAAGATACTAAACACACGTCAGCTGTCAAAACCAGTGTTGCCAAAACCAAACCAGCTAAAAAATCACCCTTTACATTGTTTTTTAATTAAATTTGTCGAAAATCAAAAAAACTGTTCTATAATAAGTACCTACCCACTTTTGATACTGTTGCTTAATGTAAGACTAAATCGTGTAGATCGTATATATACTAGTTTTGACAAAGCGAATTTTTTTATAAAAATCGTTTGATCGTTTTCGAGCAAAATAAAATTTTTCTTTAAGGTTAGTTTATTATGGTAATAAGAATACATTTTATTTAAAATCTTCTAGATAAAACCCGCTTGATGACAAATTTATAAAAACTCGAAACATTGAGTTTTCATCAAACAAAAATTGAATGCTTTTAAATCCAAAACAAAAAATGTTCTAAATTTTGTTATCTCAAAAATTCTACTAGAAGGTTATTCATAAAAAATTTTATCAAAATCGGTTTAAATGTTTTCGAGAAAAACTAAAATAAAAAAAAAGGTTCTTTGTTTACACAAAATGGCCGGTTCCTACCGTTTTTGTTGCTCTTAAAAGAAAAAAGTTATAAAAACTGTGGTCTCTTCGATTCGTTTGATTTGGGATGATCAATATGGATCATATTAGTGACAGTTAAATACAGCTTTTATCTTTTAACAACGTAGAAATACACAAATTATTTTAAATTTTACAAAATTACTTACACCAACTTCAAATAATTATTCTTTTTTTTCATTGAAATATGAAACCGTCATTTGCTGTGCATGTCATATCAGACTTGGAAGGGAGTATCTATCGTCTTTTCCAAGTTATTGTAATGACCACATACATTACTTTATATGAAAGCCTGCATCTTGGAATAAAGTAGAGTCCAAGTATCTAGTATTTTCATAATAATTTCT
The DNA here is from genome assembly GCA_932273885.2 of Leucozona laternaria. Taxonomy (NCBI): domain Eukaryota; kingdom Metazoa; phylum Arthropoda; class Insecta; order Diptera; family Syrphidae; genus Leucozona; species Leucozona laternaria. The sequence goes on from OW026368.1 coordinate 94,876,496, forward strand.
ACAAACCCAAAACTTATGCCTGGATGGTATCCATAATGATGATGACTAGGTTCTCCCGATGATAATGATAGTGTTTTCGTTTCAACGAGTAGGTATACTCTTATAGGCTATATCATCATCTCAGCTTCTAGCTCCAGCTCCATTTCCAGCTCCTGACGTATCGTTGATTATATGGAGATGGAGAAAGAAAAACCCCAACCAGAACTCAAGTGGAGGTATTGAAAACTCTTCTAGAGTACTTTTCCAGTTCATAAGAGTAGATGAATGGTGAAAGGCAAAGGACTTGTTTACATGATGTTGCACTGAACAACCTCCTCTGCCATTTTTGCAGCACACATACCACATTGTTTGTATACGTCGCCGTCGGTCGTCAACTGACGGTCGTCGTTGTCGTTCTCATCTTATACAGTGTAAGGACGCTCTTGTTATTCTTCTCCGGCTATGCTGATGCTGATGGTCGTGTTGCATTGCAAAGAGACTTTTTGTGTAAAAACGTAAAAGAAGAATGCACTTGGCACGAGCATCAGACGAGCTAGCTGCTACGATAATAATGATGACTACAACGATTTTGTTGACGTAAACAACACAAGAGACCAACAAAAGACGATATGACGATGTAGGACTTACTAGAGAAGACGAAGAGTCTCAAATTGCAATAGCAACGAAATATTTTTCGATTGTGATGAAACACTATTATGGCAAGAGATGCAGTTAGTTATTATTCCATGTGCAGTTTTAAGGGAGAACTATACTTTTATTTGGCTTTCAATTCGTCTGAAAAAGGGATAACGAACATTTTCTAAAGGTCCTTTTTTCTATATATCTATATCTCTCTACACCCACCCTACCTATCAAGAGCGAAAATTGTTTTGAGGTTGAATGGTTTCATTGCTTGCACATTATAAGCTCGAAGCTCTATATGTGAGCTAATGGATAGGAAAGCAAATTTAAAATTGATAGCATATCAAAGATAATTTGAGTTTGAATGTGAGTGATGCTGTATATGTATACAATAAATTGACAGAACATTAAAGCCAACAAACACGATACTGTTTCAAATGAGATGTTATATTAGAAACTGGTATGGAACTTCTGGATGTGTTTAACTAGAGAACCACAAAATTAATTTTGAATTCAAATAGCTTCTAACTGCAATAGGTTGGCGCTGAAACTACCAAACTCTCTAATAACAAACCATAAGAATTGTACATAATTGTGGTTTTTATATCTCTATACTATTTTGAAAGAATATTTAGCCCTACTATCATTTCCGAAGAACACCTTGAGATCTATTATTCCAAGAATCAAGATAAAAGTGGTTAGGGAAAATATCCTTGGCAAACGACCTCTAATAGGGGCAATTTTCTAAAAAAAAAAACATGTCATGCTATACCCTTTCTAAGGCTAGAAATCCATTTGTTAATTCTGTTTTTAAAATAAATTGTTTTAGTGAAAAGTTTAAAAAAAAAAATAATTTTCACACTAAATTTTTGAAAAAAAAACAATAGATTTTGCTCAAACTATTTTTTTTCTAAATTTTACGTCATTAAGGTCCAGTTTTTCAGTTAACTGAGGGTTAATTTACTTCAAATTCGGTTTTCCGTACAGAATTTTCATCAGGAAAATTAATAAGTGTTTTTTTTAAGAAAAAATATTTTCCCCAAGGAAAATTTTTTTTGCGAAAAAATTATTTCAAGTGATTCCTCATAGATTCGTATCATTTTTATTTTTTAAATAGCAAAGTCCTACTTCTACTATTTGGAGGGGGGACGTATGACTCTCGCCGCCTCCAAATCTCGACCTTACTCTACTAAATCAGATATGCAATTTGGTTTAGCCAAACCAAGTTGCCTCTGGAAGAAAGGTGTCAAATTCCGTGTAAGTTTCCTCATGTGTGGAAGCAATCTTTCATCATACCTTTACATAAAAAAGGAAGGAAAGATAAAATTGGAAATTATCACCCAATAGCTAAACTGTCAGCTATTCGGAAACTTTTTGAAGCAATCGTTTGCAAAATATTATGTTTTAATACAAAATCTTTAATTGTTTCCAATCAGCATGATTTTTCAAAAGGCCGTTCGACTGTCACTTACAGAGCTAGCGGAGTGTTGTAAAGATTCGTTTAAAAATAAAAAAAAACAAACGGATTGTGTTCTTACAGATTTTAGAAAAGCATTTGATAAACTTTCACATCAAATTTTGTTACAAAAAATGAGCAAGCTTGGTTTTAGCATTAAATTCATTGCTTGGCTCAAATCTTATCGAGCTTGACAGATCGTATTCTGTGAATTTTAATGGCTATCATTCAAACAAAATTAAAGTTAATTCTGGAGTTCCCTAGGGGAGCCACTTGGGTCCAATTCTTTTCATTTTATTCATAAATGATCTTCCGTCAGTCTTAAAGTACTGAAACTGCCTTATCTGTGCTGATGATGTTAACATATTTAAAACCATTTCTACTAATCTTGACTGTAAAAAGCTATAAAGTGATTTAAATGCTTTTTATGTGTGGCTTATCCGAAATTATTTATTGTTAAATATCGATAAGTGTAAAGTTATAAATTTCACATGAAAAATGTCTGTCTTGTCTTTTGATTATAGTTTTAATGGCGTTAATCTGTTAAATGTAAATGAGGTATCTGCACTTGGTGTTTTGTTTGATAAAAAAATCGAATTCACTCAACATATTAATGTGATATGTAACAAAGCCAATTCAATATTAGGTTGGATTAAAAGAGAATCCCGTCAGTTCTCTGACCCATACGTTATCAGACAATTGTTTATATCATTTGCTAGACCCATCATGGAGTATGCTTGCCAAGTGTGGTCTCCTTATTACAGTTGTCATAAAATAAGAATAGAAAATACTCAGAAAAGGTTTTTGAAATTTGCTTTAAGAGGCCTAGGTTGGCAGAACCCGCATTAAATCTTCCTTCATATAATAGCCGACTCATGCTTATTGATCTACCCAGTCTTGAGAGTAGACGTTCTTATTTGTTTTTCGTTTTTATTGTTAAGCTTATTGATGGTCATATTGATGCTTTGAACCTTTGTCTCGCGTTAATTTTAATGTTCCGCAACGTAATTTGAGAGTTCTACCTGACAGTTTGTATATAACCCACTATCGTACCAACTACGAGCGGAGTTCACCTTTAAATAATATGTTAAATTTGTATAACGTAAATCATTTTTTATTAATCCATTCCTTCTGTTATATCAAATGTTAATTTTAAAAAATCATTTTATAATCTAGATAATTTTTTACTAAACTCTAAGTTACAAACTTGTACGCTAGATTAATTAGCTTGATTCAAATAAATAAATAATTGAGAACTTCCTCTACAATTGGGTTTTCTAACTTACCAGTATCCCTAATGCCACCAGTTCTACTATCTGCAAGTACTTAGCCCGTCGATGTACCAGCAGAAGTATACTCATCAACCTTGTTTGAGGTTCAGCTGAACGCTGATTTTCAACCTGTTAATTGTTTCAATTATGCAAAAGAAAAATTTTTCCTGATCGCTATAACCGCCCCCTTAGCTAACTCTGGTTTAGCTCACCACTGAAAAACTGGGTCTAATATTGGGTGATTTTTTAAGAGGTTTAGAACTTTTTTTAAAAAAAAAACACAAAAAATTCGAAAAAATGAATGAAATATTTATTTGAATCGATAGTTTGAACCTTGCAATTTAATGTTTAAAGATAATTTCATGCAAATGTTGACCGCGGCTGCATCTCAGGTAGCCCATCCGCTGAGTCCAATTTTGGCATACTCTTTCACACATATCGGCCGGTATCTCACGAATGAATGCATGGATGTTGGCTTCCAGTGCGTCAATCGAAGCGGGCTTGTCCCTATAGACATTAGCTTTGACATACCCCCACAAAAAATAATGTAATGGTGTCAAATCGCACGATCTAGGCGGCCAATTGACCGGCCCGAAACGTGAAATTAACTGTTCACCAAACTCGCCTCGCAATTGCGCCATTGTTTCGCGTGCTGTGTGGCATGTGGCACCGTCTTGTTGAAACCACATATCATGCAAGTCAAGAACTTCCATTTCGGGCAAAAAAAAGTTTGTTATCATCGCTCGGTAGCGTTCACCATTGACAGTAACGCTGCGATTCGCATCATCTTTGAAGAAATAGGCCCAATAACGCCGCCGGCCCATAAACCGCACCAAACAGTGGCTTTTTCGGGATGCATTGGTAGCTGTTGCAATGCTTCTGGCTGATCTTCACTCCAAATGCGGCAATTTTGCTTATTTACGTACCCATTCAACCAAAAATGAGCCTCATCGCTGAACACGAGCAGCGCGCGATGAACATTTCGAACCGAGCACGAATTTTAATAGTAAAATTCAATAATTTGCAAGCGTTGTTCATTTGTAAGACGATCCATGGTTAAATTGCAAACCAAACTGAAGCTGTTTGACAGTGACACAAGGTACTAAACACACGTCAGCTGTCAAAACCAGTGTTGCCAAAACCAAACCAGCTTAAAAATCTTAAAATACTTACTCGAAATTTTCACCTTATTTTTGCATTTGTGTTAATTTTCCATTCAAAGGCCATCCTCTAAATCGAAATTTCTTTAAGTTAAAAGGTTTCGAAGGCTTAACACTTATAGTGGAGGTGTGAGAGAGATGAAAGAGGGATTTGATTAAAGAGTATTTATCACATACCAAGTCTCTTTCTGATATTTATCAATGATCTACCGTCTGAAACTACTAATCCATTTAATTGTTTTGCTAACGACAGTAGGTACCCTCAGCTTTTCATATTCGTTTCTAAAGTCATATCCTTGTCCTTCGGATGTTGATTTATAGCGGCAGCGTATGAAAACCTCATTAAATTCTGATCTCGACAACATAGTCCAATGGGGAATCAAAAACCACGTAGAATTTTACACTTCTAAAACTCAAAGCTGTCTTGTATCGTTGAAGCGGAACCCATCCCCTCATGTCGCTATTCATGGGCGCTACTTCCATTGAAGAAATCGAAAAGCTTTCAGTTTTCGGTATGTGCATCAAAGACCACCATTTTACGAATGACAACATATTCAACGTTGCCAAAAATGCTGCTAAATGTCTAAGTTTTCTTCGGCTATTCAAGAAATTCTCCCCTTTTGATCTGGCTGTAATCTACAAAGCCATTATCTGTCCAAAGCTTGAGTACAACTCTCACATCTGGGCAGGTGGTCCATTCACTCATTTGAATTTCTTGGATATAATTCAAAATATCGCGCTTTTAAGGAAGCTCATTAGTGTACCATCAAGTATAGAGATTCTTTAGCCGCACTATAAGAATGTGGAATTCTTTTCCTGGCTCTAATTTTACCTCCCATTTTGATATTCAGAATTTGAAAACAAATGTACATCGGTATCTCCTATTAAATCGTTCCTTATTTTCCTAACGCTCACTCTGTGTTACAAAATTTTATGTGTTGTGTAGTCAAAATCTCTTAAGTGCGCGATAATTATACAAAAAAAAAATAAACAATAATTTTGTTTCTTTTCAAATTTCCTCGAAAACGGCTATAACGATTTTTATTAAAGTTCGTTCCTATTATAAACAAAGTGATTCTAAGAAAACAGCGTTTCAGCTTCTTGGCAAAAAATTCACAAAACAGAAAAAGCTATTTCACGTTTTTTTATTGTTGATAAAATGGTCTTAATTTTTGGTTTATTCACTTATATTGTTTTCATGGTTGTAGACTAGCTATCTGCCGCTTCTGTTGCAATCATGCATATTTTGTATAAAACATAGGAATAACAAAAGGCACACAGGATATCTCTACAATAATAATACTAAGGTAAAACAAATATACATATTTATTAAAATAGCCTTTGCCGATGCAAAGTTCGCTGGGGTCCGCTAGTACCTTTTATATATTTCAAAATATTTATGCATTTGAAATACTTAATTGGAATTTTGCATGATTAAAAGTGAACTTATGACGTGTAAGCCAAATTAAAGTTATATTCAGAATTTTTTACAGAATGTTTAAAAGTTTATAGGAGATAACATTGATTGTCAAAATGTGTCACTTAGTACCTTACATTTACATTATCATGCATTGAATCAATTTTTTTCTTTATAGAGAAATAATTTCAATAATTAATCCTTAAACCATTGGTATCTTCCTACTTTGCTCTGAAACACAATTTATAAAATATTTTTAAAATTACTCATACGCCTACGTTCCTATAGGAATTTAATTCATTTTTTGTTTCTGATCACCCAATCGAATTCTTAATTATTAAAAAAAAAAAAAAAATAATTTCTCTTCTGCGCTGATGGCACAACCATTCAGTTGACTCGTAAATGTCAACTGCCAGCGCCATGTGTGTGCTTGTGGAATCTGGATGCTGGAGGAAGGAGGACCATGACCATGACGACCATGAAGTCCCTATCCCGATGCGGGTGTAGGGCGATATTTTATTCCATCCAAAACGGGATTCAATAAATAATTTCAAATTGGCAACATGTATTACACTCGCATTTATATACAAACAAACACAGAAACACAGAAACACACAAATGTCCAACAACTTAGCAAGAGAAATATTTTATTTCGCTCCATCTGCATCTGTTCAATTCGATAATTGATGGGAGTCTCACTTGTTTGTTTCTCTGACTTCATTTCGGCCCGTATATTATATTTTGTTGGATTTTATTTTATTTTATTTCATTTTGTTTGTTTTGTTTTTCTCTTTAATCGAAAGTCCATTAAGTTGGGCACTTTGTTGTTCTGATGGCTGCTGGCTTAAAAGATTTAACGATTTACGATATTTATACACTTCCAGTGAGATATATAGCCATAGAGGTATGTATTGATTTTTTGTTTGTATGAATACAGGATACAATGGATCAACAAGTCACTTGGTGACAACTGGACAGGACAAATAGCTCTGAGTATATAAGTTTACTTTGCCAAACAAAGGGTGCGCCATATGTACAAATAAACTAACCAGGACATTTGTAACGAAGCGGTAGGGGATTACTGGATGTGAATAGTGTCTTCTAAAAGGATAACGCAAAAGAAACCGCTAAAGGTAGAGTCTCTGAAAAAAAAAAAAAAAAAACAACACTTTGCACAATTGAAGTCATCCTTTTTAAGTCACGAACACAATACAAGGATAAAGCAGACCACTAAAAAATAGGTTAACAAAAGGAACTCCCGGCCAAAAGAGATAGGTATAGACAAAGGAACAATATTAAATATCTTGGTTGTCCTTTTGCTTTTGCAACGGGACTTTTGCAATATGCCACGCCTCCCCATTTCCACACAAGCAAAGGACTACCGAACCGATGTTGTGGCAGGAACATCTTCAAAATGGACCACTGCAGTTTGAGGTGGCTTTTATGTTGGCTTTTTTCGCACACATTCATGTAGATGTGGACAACAGGGAACAAAATAGGCACGACTGGATCGCACGAGCTTGCTCTTATAGTTATCATAACTGTAATGCAGACACACTGCCGTGACGATAAATATTAATAGTTCAACAATAGGTGTGTTTTTTTTTAAAAGCATGTATACCCGCTTAAAAAATAATTTTCGTGTAAAATACAACAACAAAAAAAATACAACAGTTTTCTTACAATTGCTTTTTTTCATTCCAGGTACGAAGCTTAATCAAAGTCGTAAAAGTCATTTTTGAAAAAAAAAAATTAAAAAAAAAAACAAAATTTTTGTATAGCAGCTACCCGTTCTAGGAAAGCTACAACAAAAACTCGAATTTCCCCTCTAGAGAATAACAATAAAAAGGTCTGTACCGAATTTCATGAAAATCAGACCACCCGTTAGGCTCTTCCTCAAATTACAGTGGGTGCACTGACGACGTAACGCCGACGCACTGACGCACAGACCAACGGACGAAACCCACTTTTTTGGACTTCTCGATCATCATAGTGTTACATTTGATTAGAAGCTCGAAATTTTGTTTTTACACGAAACCAATACTTGCCCTATTAGAACAAGTTAAAATGGATATTATACCCGTATGGGTAGGGTAGCTCGCTTGTGGCTGTATCTTTTCATTGCATCTTACAGATACGGAATTTATGAATGCAACAAAATTTTATAAATGCGAAGAAGATTTCGAAGGTAAAATCAAGATTATAGGTTGTTTATGTAGGCAATATATATTGGCGCAAAATCAATTCAAGCTCGAAAAAATGTATTATTTCTCGATAAAATGTCTTTAATCTAAAGTTCTCAAGCAACTCGTTAAATCTTAAAACTATAAGCTTATCTTCAGATTTCGTTGGTGTACCTACTTTGAGGTAGGGTACAGCTCCACTCATCCCACCTATCCTCACACTGTTGCGTCCCAACAATTCATATCGGAATTCGTAAGTTGCAATACTAATACATTGGTGGCCTAAATATAGAGTGACATGGACAGCCACCAAGGGCGCTAGAGCTAATGGGGCTACAAGCAAAAGAACAGCGCTCGTTTAATTCTCGTTCATTCTGAATTCTGAAATTTTATTTTCTACAAACATATAGGAATTTTTTTATTTTAAATAATTTTATTAATAGGTATTTTGACACCTTAATAGAGTTTTGTCAATATATTTTAAAAATAAAAGAATTTATTTCCTTCATTATTTTTTACCCACACAAGAATCTGAGAGGAAGGGCGCTGAAAAATATTTCGCCTGGGGAGCCCATATGGCTAAGGCTTTGCTTGCCTATGTAACGCAAACCAGGACAACAATCTTCTAAAACAGCGCAAACCTGCAAAACTTCCCCACAGCACTTCCTTGTTTTAGCTGTGGTCGAGATGTCGGGATATCAGTATCAGCAGCCGTGCTTTTGGCTACAACAAGGTTTTGATCTGAGTCAATGTTGGCCCCTGGGAATGTTCGGACATCCATTATTATACTGAAGGAGTGCCTTCTGCACAATGTTTTTAATGTTGTTGACGTTGATTGGGCAGAAGAGCTACAAACATTATCCCCTTCATAATGTGAAAACTGCGTCAATCTAAATCAATATCTCAACCCGCTGCAAAGTCGATACATCTGAATACCTAGTCCTTCAGGCTGGTGTTTTCCAATAAATTGTAAAGATCTCTTGATTTGAAAAAAACATACATAGCTAAAACACTGCGCAAATGTCTCATCCAAGACCTCTTAAATCATGGCTTTATTGACGTCATCTTTACTTCAGGCTTAAATTCAAGCAAATTTCCAAAAAAAAAAAATAAATATATAAAAAAAAATGTCTCCCTTGTCGGAACATTCCTGCATATGAGGCTTATGTTGGCAAATTTAGCCTTGATGTGAATTGTCATGAGTTGCAATGTTTTATTTTTTTTTTTTAAATACACAAAATTTTTTTTGTTTGAATTTTAAGGTACAAGCCTTCGGCGCCATCTTGAATTTTAAATAATTTTTTTTTGTTAAATAAATCGCTTATTTTCAACTTTTGACAAAATATTCTTTTATCAAAAATTGTAAAAAACTCAATGATCTACAATTTTGAACGTAACAGTTTTTTCTCTACGATTGATAATAATTTTTCGACTTAATCTGAAAAAAAAAATACAAGATTGAACTTAGATACTACCGCATATTTATTATACCTAGTTTAAGAATTATAAAATTATTATTATATTAATTTTATAAAATTCTAATTTTTACCTACTAAATAAATCACTCCAGTTAGATAGAAGGATTAGAACTTTATTGTTTTTCAGAAAAAAAAATTCAAAATAAGCACTGAACCAGATTGGCGAATAATGTACTTTAAAAATCAATGTAAATAAAATATAACCATTCTTAATGTCCAGATTACGACCAAAAATATCCATTGTAGAAAAACATTTGTATGACTAAAGCTGTAGAGAGTTCAATTTTGAACAAATTTTGCGGAGTGGTTTTTTTTTTGAGAAGCTGCACATGAACAAAACCCATTTACTTAAAAATTAAGATGGCAGCCATTGCAAAAGTGCCAGGTGGTCGAAAAGTGAGTCTAGACTCTTTACACCTTCAAAGATCAATAAAAAAAACTCTATCTAGTTTTTTCTCAACAACACCCTTGGTCTTGTGAATAAAAAAAAAAGCTAAAGCTAAAACTTAAACTTGGATTTTTAAGTAAAAGCTTGGTTTTTGGTGAATAAAAATAAGCTTAAACTCTAGCTAATTAAAGATGTCTTTTAGTAATAGCTATTTTAAGATAGCCAACGATAAATCTATTTAGTTTTTACTTGTTTTTCCAGCCTTAGCTACAATTTGCGTGAATAAAAATAACTTGAACTATACTCTGTCCAACAAAAATAGGCAGTACACGTCTCATGGGAAAGCTTTTTCAAAATCAGTAGCGTGTGATATTTTTGCACCATACTAAATTGAAATAACTCCTTCACAAAAAGTTGTTGCCCGCCCGTGAATTTCCAATAGCATCTGACACAGACCCAACGTCTTATTTAAGGCACATCTGAGTGTGCACTGAATTTCTGTGGCCAATGGCAATTGGCTTCTGCTTGATGAGCATTCAGAGTTACCCTTGTCCATTTTGGTAATTCATTCAGCTTTTTTTTCCTTGAGTTTCTGTTAAGGTGCTTTTGATTTTAGAGCTTTAAGAAAAAGCTTTTAATAATGAGTGTTATCGTGTACACTACGACAACCCTGCGAAAGCTTTAATGACGGACAGATTTATGCAATCCACTGTAGCCAGAATGAGAGGCAAACGTCCTATCTTGTCTACACTGACAATTTTTGTTGGACAGAGTATAGAATATTATAGTTAAAGCTATCAAGATTTTTTTCACCTGTCTAGACAACTCTGACTAATTCTTATTTTTAGTATAGTGTTTAGTTAAGTTATAGTGCGAATATGGCCGAGTTTATACGCGTAAGAAAACCAAAATTGTATAAGAAACGGTTGGAAATTAGTGATGAGGATTTTCATGGTTTATTTCGGTTTTCAAAAGAAAATGTTCAGTGGCATTCTGATTACTTTTTAGGAGATTCAATAGAGCATAGAATAGAGGAGGTGCATGATGCACTGACCTCTGAGCAGAGAATGCAAATATTTTGAGATATCTGAGTGAACCTGGATTTCAGTGCGGTGTAGGGCAAGATATTGGAGTTGAACGCTCTTCTGTATGTATGTAAGACGGAAAATGAGCTGAAAGTTTCCCGAAGCTTTTGGAGGAAGCTCCAATATCTGGCAAAATATTTGAATGACTTTTCGCTTCGGTCTATATAAAAACAGTTCTAGCTAAAGCTATATAAGTCAAGACATGTGAATAAAAATACGATATCTTAAATAACGAAGCTAAAGCTAGAATTTCCAGCTCAAGCTATTTAGCGTTATCATTTGTTCATTCACATAAAACAAAGCTTAAGCTAGAACTGTCTAGCTTTAGCTGCTAGTAAAAGCTATGACTAGTTGGCTAAAGCTTCCTTCAAAAAAACTTTTTACTTTTTTTTTATTCACAAGACCCCCTGTCTAACAGCACAGCAACCTGATGTGAAATTTTAACTTAAACCACTTCGTATGTCACGATCTAAGCCCAATCACGTGCAAAACAACTCCAAAAGTTGAAATCATCAGAGCTTTTTTGCAGAGCCAGCGTGACTTCGACAAGATTCAGAAGTATGATGTCATCATCAGTATCTTTTTTCGACCCCAATACAAACGTTGCGCTGGCCATTACGCGCACTGGGAAGCTTTTTTTTGATAAATGTTTTGTTTTATAACAGATTTATTGGATATATCAGGCAGATCGTTCCCTATTAGGGTGGCGTCACATCGTACACACGTTATTTCCACACAAAACCTACACATAAATTAGCATGTGAGCTTTAAGGAAGGTATCTATGGTTGCGATGATCCTCTAAAACAATTGCTAGAACTATGGCCTGACTTATGGTTACACTACAAATGTATTTCAAACGTTTAGACTGTAAATTATATTTAATCAACAGTAAAATGTGTATTTACATTTTATTTTCTTCCCAAAACTAAATTCTTGAATAAAAATTTATTTAACAAAAAAAGATACTCCTAATTTGATAAGCTCATAGTCATGGGATGTTTTTTTTCGTCACTTTTTCTTTTAGTTTCTCATCCACTTCACCATAGGGACTATAGGGTAATTGGGTACTTTATAAGCCAGTATAATTGTGTTCTGCGACCCAAACAAACATTTAAGGGATACTCCAGTTCTTACTGACTGAAGTCAAATTTTTATTTCATTTTTCAGATGGGGCAGTCATTTTTTTTTTTTTTTTTTGTGTTTTTAAGCCCAGTAGAGAATAGAGTTGCTGCTTTGCTGGTGACTGTTGGCACAAAGGAGCTGTGAAGGACACAAAATGGATTTTAACTTGATTTTTATCTCGGTTCCTTGTGCATTTCCCATTTCCCATTTTTTGTATATTTCTATTTTTTTTATTTTTCATCTTCTGGGGAATAAAATTTTCTCTTTCTTTTTTTTTTTGTTGAAGGGGACATCTGTAATCGCTGGTCGCCGTTTATAGCCTTTTCGACTATTTGTTTTTTTTTTGTTATTGTTGTTTTTTGTTTGTAGAGTAAGTCGGGGTAGCGTTTACAATGGGGTAAGTCGTTAGTTCATGTTATTGCATCTTGATGGTGATTTAAATTGACTTGTCTTTTCTACAAAAGTGTCCACTTTCCTTTTTCCTTTCCTCCGTCTCCGACTCCGACTCCATCTTTATCTTATACTCGTGGAACAACTGATACTGGGTGTAGTCGTAGGCGTGCGGGCTCTGTGCTGTGCTGGGGTATTTTCTAATTTTATTATATCAAGAAAGGGTTGTTTGGGTTGGTTGTTTATCTCTAACTCTATAGAAGGAGCAGGCCAATTGAATTAATTTTTGTTTGAATAAATTAGCAGGGAATGAAGTAATTTTCGGACTGAAATGCAAATTATATTGTCCAACTAAAGAATATATACTTAGATTGAAGTTTTTGGTTGAGATTCTTGAAAGACAGAACGAGAGAGAGAGAGAGAGAGAGAAAGAGAAAGAGAAAAGAATATTATCTCTGTTAAGTTTAGAGTGCGGCAGTGGTTGGTATATACTAATGCCATTAACTGACCTTTTATAGAGTAAATATATATAAACCCAGTATAGTTGTGGATTTATATTATTATATCTTAGATTTTTTGCTGGTGCCAGATATCTTCAAGGCTTTTGAGGATTATGCTGGCAGTTTTAATGTTGAGACATTATGATAATGCAGGTTTCGTTGTTAAAAGTTAACTGTTTGCACAATTATGAAGATTGTATAAGATTATGTATAAGAATATATATGTGGCTAGTGGTATCTCATCTTCTTAAATGATTCATAAAAAGTTATTTTGAATAGAAATTTCAGGTAAAGTTAGAAGGTAGTTAGAACGAATTAAATTATTAAATTTTTGTTTTAAGGGTTTGCTTATTTAACCAAAATGTAATACCTACATTTTTGATGTTTTTTTTTCAAATTTGAATTGCAAACAGTTTTTTTGGATTTCTTTCTATTTTGTATTTTAATAAATCAAAAGTATGTACATAGAAAATTTCAGATTTCAAAGATGAAAAATTACCTGTAGTAGATATCATGTTCAAAAGTTTTTTAATAACTTACTTATTTACAATTTTGTACTTTGTTGGAATGTTTTGTAGGGAGAAAACTCAAATTAGGAAAGTATAATTGTTTCCAGGCAAGACTTTAGAAAGGCATTTCCTGTTTATATGAGGATTTCCAAAAAAAACATATTAAGCTTTATGTTAAAGACTTAAAAAATAATTACTACAGTAACGGGTGGGGAATCTATTGGTTTCTTTTTAAATTATAGGTTATTTTGACACTGACAGCTGTTTCCCGTTCGAAATCTTGACAGAAAGTCAGTTTTATACCTCCGCGGAACGAAATGAATCGCTTTACGCTTGAACAACGTTGGGAAATATTGAAAACTTATTTCCAAAGTGAGTGCTATTTAGCCCGTTTTTTTGAAAAGAAGCGAAAAATCATCTTATCTGACGAGGAGCATTTTCATCTTAACCGGCTACGTTAACAAACAAAATTGCCACAACTGGGACTCGGAAAACCCGGATGTTATTGTCGAGAAGCCAATGCGTCCACAGAGAGTGACAGTTTGGTGCGGATTGTGGAGTGGTGGCATCATTGGACCATTTTTTTCGAAAATGAGGCTGGGAACAACGTTTCGGTCAACCATGGGCATTACAGAGTCATGTTAACCGACTTTATTTTTACTGAAATTGAAGACATGGATTTGAATGACCTCTGGTCCATCCAGGATGGCGCGCCATGTCCCACTAACACTACGATAATCGAGAAGTCCAAAAAAGTGGGTTTCATCATGCCGTCCGTCGGTCTGTGCGTCTGTGCGTCCACTGTAATTTGAGCTAGAGCCTAAACGGGTTGACCGCTTTGCTTCAAATTTGGTACAGAGCATTTTTATGTGATTCTCTATAGGGAAAATTCGAATTTGAGTTTTAGCTTATCTTGAACGGGTAACTGCCATTATAATGATTTTGATTTCTTAAAATTTTCTCGAAAACGAAACTTTAATGATTTTGATTAAATATCTAAATTATGACCACAGTGATTTTAAGAAAACTGCGTTTCAGGTTTTTGGCAAAAATTCGCATAACGAAATTAGCGTTTTGGTATTTTTTGAAAAAGTTGCCTTAGTTTCAAGTTATTTTAAATATGGCTTAATAGATTTCGTTACAATTTTGCCATTTAGTGCTATAGTAAATGGTTTAGACAGTCTTGCATTTAAAAATTTTAAAATTATTTTTTTTTTTCAACAAAACAAAACCAAAAAAAAAATTTCTTGATTCTTTTGACATTTTTAACATTTTCTCGCTTTAAAAAATAGATGATACATGCTAAATGCAACAACAACAACTAATCCCCAGATGATTTAAGGAGCTTTACGTAACCGGGAAGAAAAAAATCGCATAGGAGGGGGGTTCTTTTTGGCCCCATTTAGGTGGGAAGGGTAATTTTATAAAAATATTACTTAAAATAGACGAAAAATTATTAAAAATAAATGGCAACACTTATAATGTCATGCTATACTTTTTTTGAAATCAATTAATCCATTCTCGACTGAAAAGGTACAGTATCTTAAGTCGACTTAAGATGATTTGATTTTTTTTAATGAACCTTATTACCAACACAGGGGCGTATAGTTCTGTCTCATCCGAATTCTTCTATCTCACTCCCTTTCCTTTTTATAAAGAAAAACAAATTATCTTATGTTGGAAGATAGCATGGTGACATAAGGTAAAATATCTTAAAAAATTTTAAGTAAACTTAAGATTATTTCATCTTATTGTGATAATTCTGAAAAGGTGAAACATCTTAAGTGGACTTAAGATACCTTACCGCGTGCAAACCCAAAAAGAAATCACCCTTTAGTCGACTTAAGATAAAATAACCAAAATTTTTTTGAAAACTGAGAAAAGCCAAACTATCATAAGTCATAATTTGCCCTATAACTGAATAAATATTAACAATATCTTTCTACAATAAATTTAAAAAAAAAGTTCACAAGATTTGACCTCTAAAAAGTTTATTCTAAGAAGTCTATGTTTAAAAGGTTTTGTGGGAAGCTTCTTTCCACAGTTTTTTTGCTCTCCTGAAAAATGTTAAAAATTGACTTAAGATACTTTACCTTTTCAGTCGAGCATTCTTTAATTCTCTTCTTAAAACAAGTTGTTTGAGCAAATGGTTTTTGAGAAATTAATTTTCAAATTCAAAATTTGAAAAAAAATCAAATTTTTTTTTTATTCAAAATAGCTTTTAACGGCCTTTAGTCCATAAAAATTGGCGTTTAGTCCCGACGATCTCACTTGGACTCATCAGTTGACTTGTAAGGGCCTTGTCAATACGCAATTTTTATTAAGTTCAGTTCAACTTACATGAACTTTTTGACAAAAATCCAATGTGTAATGTGTTTTTTCTTCAAACTGAATTTGTTAAAAATTTAACGTTTTTAAGTAGGTACAGTTTTTCAATTCAATGCTCTTATCAAATTGTAGTCAAACACTGAAAACCATAAGGTTCTCCGACTTATGCTTATGAAGAAATAACCAAATATCTATAAAACAACAACAACTGACGTCATTCATACCAGTAAGGTAGCTGAAATGATCATATGAATTGGATGTTTCTTCATTTTTTTACGAAGTTGATTTTTATATTTGCTTATATCTTTTAAAGTATAAATCTTTAAACCTTTTGGTTTCCAGTGTTTAACTTCAAATTAATAAAAACATTGAATATTAAAATTAAAAACATTACTTAATAACTTAAAATTGTGAAAAATTTCAGTTTGAACAAGAAAATTATTTTTTTTTTTCAAAATTTTTAGTTTGAAAATTAATTTTTCAAAAACTATTTGCTGAAGCAACTTGATTTAAAAAGCAAATTAAATAATTAATTTTTAGTTTTAAAAACAGATATAAGATGACATTGTGAGTTTTGCTATTGTTTTAAAAAAAAAAAAAATATTTTAGTTAAAAAAGCGATTTTTAATTTTCTCGCTTTTATCACTGTTTTGCTGATATCTTCCGAAACCGCACGTTTCCGCAGCTGATTCTCTTAAATATTTTTTATAAAACACTAAGCTACAAATCAAAACTAAATGTAAAGCGTGGTAAAGCGTGGCCAACTTCTAAAATTCTCGGTGAACTTAAAAAATATTTGTTTTTTATTTTATTTTACATTTCAATTAATTACTTAAAAACTAAGTCATAAAATTAAAATCCTGAAATAGTTTTAAAATTTCAAGAAAATAAACTTTTCAGAATTGTATAAAACTTTATACATATTCCTACAAAGTCTTATAAAAACCTAACTTTCAAAGTGATGAACCAAACGGACTTGAAAGGTAAATCCAAAAAAATAATACACAATAATTTTTTGTTTCTTACATATATTATGTAAATTTTTTGCATTATCGTAAAGATTGACTATTTAGCTTTAAAATAAAATGTCAGTAGCGACTTAAGTAAAAACCTTTATAATCTGCTATTGCTCTACCATTTTCCACTGTGCGGCGGCGCGGAGTAAATAACATTACTTGTTCTCAATATTTTGTAAGAAAAAACGTAAATTTTTTTCTGTGATGGCGTGGTTAATTCCCAAAATAGTTTTTTTTCACCCAGTTCGATCCGGGATTGGAAAAAAAAATACCTACCTATTTTTACAATATTGAACCATTAATACTCATCTTCAAAGTGTGGCTTGGCTGCTTTAAAGTTGTACAAGAGCAAGTTCGTGCGATCAACTCAAGATTTTGAGTTAGAAAAGATTTTTTTCTTATAAATTGTTTATTAAAAAAATAAGAGAACGAATTTCTGGCTTAAAAAAAAAGAAGCTATTGCATGATATTGTTAACCAACCAAGTATTTACAGGTGTTTATGTACAAATGGTAGCTCCGACCAGCATAGCTCAGTAGCTCAATTAGAACTAGAATGCGGCGTTTTAATTCCATGGCTATGTTTGAAATGTGATTGATATGGGAGATTTGCCTAGTGGATCGACATCCATCTTAATACGTAAAGAATATGTCAATCTGAGCACTTTAACCTACCTTATTGAGTTTGGCCAAAACAGCTGGCCGGTATTTTGAAGCATTTTGACATAAGACGCGGTTCACTCTTAACACCAGAATGTTGCTGTAGTATTTATTATCAATCTTAAAGCTTAAATTATAAAAAAATTATTCAGAATAAAAAAAAAGTAAGAAAACGATTTTCCATTTCCATCATTATCAATTTAGAAATGATTAGGATGCCAATTAACATCGATACAAATTTAAGCAGGTGTAAAATATCGTCTTTATCATTTCAATCCGATTTTTTCGAGGTCTATTTATAATAGCTGTCAAAGTCAATTACTTCCATGACTTACCGATAGGAGCAATTAACCTCTTCAGTCTTGATAAATTTAGTAGGTATGCAAATTATTCTGGATGGTGGGGCTCTGAAGTTGACCACTTCGTAATCTTCTCTTAGACCTTTAATCAAGACCTTAAAACCGTTCGTATATAATTATTTGACTCTTATTCAAATCCTTCTTTATTTTTTGAAGAAGAATACAAGAGTATACCCAGCCGAAGGCAAATCCTTCAGTGGCTTTTTCCAAATTGTAACAATGCAAATAAAAACCGTTATCCTCGCCATTAACTCTAATCCTTTTCATGCATATCCATTACGACTCGTTGGTTTTAAATATTTGTTTGTTCCATATTCCAAGTACACCTGTGATTTTTTTTTTTGTTCCTTTTTGTTGCCAAAAAAAAGGGTCAACCTTCTTCATTGCTCAACATTTTTTGTGTGCGGTTGTTAGAAAGGACGTTTTCTTGTGACCTTCAGTCAAGAAAATCCAAACAGAGGATTTAAAATTTGTTGTTTGTCCTTTAAACGAAAACACACACACAAAAGAAAAACGAATTCTCAATTGGGATAATTTTTTTCAAATCGCTTTTATGCTTTGTATCCTTTTTCTTTTATTTCTTTTTTTTTTTGTTCAATTTGACTGCGAGAACGAAGAAAGAAAACACAAAGTCCTTAACCATACAGAAAATATTTTCTTAAAGGTTTCTGTTTAGTCTACAAAAAATGAAACCCCACTTTCAAATAAAAAAAAAAAAAAAAAGTTAAACAGAAAATGCCTTAAGTTTTAATGTTAACTTCTATGTATTTTTCTCTTCATTTTTGCTTGCGAGTTAGTAAATTTTCTAGGCCTCCTATACACTCTCCGCAACAACTAGAGAGTATAGCGACCAAGTCGGCAAGTGCTCGACGACGCTCGGCTTGCCAAAAAAGAAAATCAAAATGTAAATTAAAATGCAAAAAGAAGGATAGCTCGGGTATTTTTCTGTTTCTCTTGCGTGTCGGGATTGTAATTAGGACCGTTCGCATTTACATACTATATAGCCAGCCTTAGTATCTACTCGTGTCTCCTACTCCTTCCCCATTTCTCTCTATGGGAAGTTTTATAAAGTTTAGGATCAAAAAAGGATTACACAAAATTTATTTAGCGTAATTACACCGATTGCTTGAGGGTTGGGTGGAAATTGGGACCAAGGACCAACAAAAAAAAAAAACAAAAAACAAAAAACAAAAACACAACGAATGATGTTTCTATGTAAGGCGTGCTGAGGGTTGCGAATTGTGATCCCGACCTATTTTCTCTTTAAAATTTGAAGAGAGCGGGGCATGTGGGCAGCAATTTATTTATTTCATTTTTATTAGATCTCGAGATTATTCCCATCCCGAAATACTTGGTTTTCTATTTACATTTAATTTCGTCGAAATCCTCAATTCAGCGGCGGAAGGTACCTATCCAGAGAGATCAATTGGTGTTGTGGCTTAGGACGCCTTTGGCATAGCTAAACACTGATCCTAATGTTCTCCTTCTGCAGGATTCACAAGGATATCGGATTAACATTTTAACATTTTGTTTGAAATTATTTTTTTGTTCTTGTTGTACTACGATAATTAGAACTCGGGATCGGCAAAAAGGTTAAATGAGTTGATTTTTGGAATAAGATATGTTTTTTTTTCCCTTCTTCGTTGTTTTAAATGTTTCAAAATTTATATATTTTTGTATGTAGTTGTGTATGTGTATTTTTAAAAAAGCCACTAACGATTTGTTCTGTTCGTGTAAATGATTGTGTGCGTGTGTGTGTGGGTGTTGTTATCTGGAGCAGGTCCTTTATACGGTTGAGAAGGGTTTAATGACATGAAATTGGACAAATTATTGTGTATTTCTGTAGGGATGTTGTTTGTTTTTTTTTTTTTTTTTGTTAAATATAAGAAATTAATTGAACGCACAAAAAATTGTTTCCAAAGAATCAAAGGGATTAAAAGAGATTTGATTGTTTATAAAAAAGGATTAGATTCGTATTCTCTGAAAAAAGGGATCTGAATTAAAAGCGCATTTTATTGGAAAGATTTGCACAATTTATTTTCATCTGATAAATATGATAAGGAATTAAGGAATGTGATAAAAGGTAAATGTTCCATGCAACAGAAGATAGGTGAAGCCAAATTAGTTTAATTGTTTAAAAAAAATGTATAAGTATTAGATATTGTATCTAACGAATCTAAGTAGATAAGCTCTGGTTTTGGGGGGAAATAGTATAGTAATGCTGGAAATTAGATAAAGGGTTTTCCAATAAGAGGTGTTATTTTGAATAGCCCGCTATTTCGGTAGCTGTCACTTTTGAAGCTGTCATTTTTTGACATTTGACAAGTAGAAACTACGCCATTAATATAAATAAAACGATACACGCTTCAACAACGCATTGAAATCATTAAAATTCACTATAAAAATGGTGAAAATTTGGCAGAGACGGTTCGTAAAACTAAAACATTTTTGGGTCGTCGTGAAGCACCTTGTCGGACCGCAATACAGAAATTGGTGGACAAATTCGAGCTGTTGGGACAAGTTAGTGATGTGAAGAATAAAACCCGTGCACGTCGCTCAAGAACAACTGAGAATATTGCTGTTGTAGCCCAAAGTGTTGAAGAAAACCCAGGTTTGTCCATTCCTCGTCGTTCTTTGGAATTAGGCATTCCACAAACGTCATTACACCGTATTTTGCATAAAGACTTGGGTCTTAAGGCTTATAAGGTTCAGTTAACACAAGAACTCAAGCCGGCTGATCATCAACAACGATGTGTCTTTGCTGATTGGGTCCTTGAAATGCATGAAAATGATCCGGAATTTCATCGAAAAATCATCTTGACTGATGAGGCCCATTTCCACCTCGGAGGCTACGTCAACAAGCAAAACTGTCGCATCTGGGGCTCGGAAAACCCAAGAGTTATTGTTGAAAAGCCTCTCCATCCTCAACGCGTGACTGTTTGGTGCGGTTTATGGTCCGGTGGGGTCATTGGACCTTACTTTTTCGAAAATGAGGCTGGAGCAACAGTTTGATTAATGATTTTTTATGGCCGGAATTGGATGGTATTGATCTGGACAACGTTTACTTTCAACAAGACGGCGCTACGTGCCACACAAGCAATGAAACCATCGATCTTTTACGGGAAAAGTTTCCGGGCCGTGTTATCTCTCGAAGTGCGCCCAAAATGGTGTTTCATTAAACATTAAATAAACAAAACTAAATATAACAAAAATTTACAGACCTACCCAAGTACTAATTTTTGGGTCCACTTTTTCCTAAATAGGCCACTGTGTGCCGTCTGGATTTTTGAAAATAACAAATTAGAATTTATTCTAAAATCGTTTTTTTTTTTAATTTGATATACCTTATGTCAAACAAAAATTTAATCAACTCGTTTCAAAAAATTGATTGTTGATACAAAAATTTAAAATTTTTCTTTAAAAATTATAAGTTTTTATATGCAATATTATTTTATCTCAAAAAGGCTTCTTGTATTTCGATGGAAATCGGTTAACGATTAAGCCTAGTACGCTGCTGATGCACAAGAAAAAATGTTTGGTGTTCTCCAATACTACTGTGAAATGCTTACGAAAACCACAGCGAAAAAATGACAATTGAAGGTGTCACGAATTGCAAAAAAAAGGCAAACCAAAGCAAAAAATCACAGAAAACCATATGCTGTAATGAAAGAAACAACAAATAAAAATACGAATAAAACTCAAATGTCACTTTTTCGCACACAATTAAGTCTAGTTATTACATACTTGTGAACCATATCGTGAATTTATACAAATTGGCATTTTTATTCACCGCGTGAACGTCCTCGTGTAGCCGTGTGGAGAAAAAAGTGGAGGGTTTTCGTTCCCGAAAGGTAAACCGATTCCCGTGCAAAATGTAGGGGAACACTTCATTTCGGGATCTTTCGAACTTTTGGTGATATTCACAACAAAAGACTGTACCAATGAGAAATGTCAAAATATCCACTGGGATTAGTTCACTTCACTAGGAAGTATGTACTAGGCTTTAATGGTTCCGGCAATTAATTCAGTGCAAAAAAGAGCGGAGACTTGTCCAAATAATTTGATAAAACTATCAATTTCGCTCATCAAAGAGCGTTCTGCAAAACGAAAAGGAGAACGAAATTATTCGTTTATAATCTTGTTCTGTCATTTTTGTATGGGATTTTTCGTTTCGGATCAGCAGCGTACTAGGCCTTAATTAAGAAAGTCAAAAACACAAAAAAAAAAAAAACATTCTTTGTCTAAAATAACAGTTTTTCGGCTCCGGAATCTCAGCACACCATAAGTTGGATATTTGCAAAAAAAAGTCAGTAATTGGTTAAAAAAGGTCAACAAGTTCCAGTAATTATGGTCACCCATATAGGTTTTTGTAAGTGAATTTATTAAGATAAAGGTACAGATATTGCGCAGCAATCAAAGAAAGACCATGGGATTCATCTAATTTCGTATTTTCTTTCTACAAAATTTATTCAATTATTATTGTCAATTTTTCTTTTACGATTCTAACTAAAATCACACAAATAATTATTTTCTTATATACCCAACTAGCAATTTAACTTGTATTAGGTCCAATTTTCAAAATTTGGTAAGCTATAGCTCGAATAGGATCGGCATAAGGTTATATTGTACAAGTCAACTGTTTTTCAAAATATATTTTTAAAAATAACTTGTTTAAAGCCTTTGAAAGGGACATCGACAAGTTGTATAAAAGACTTGCGTACTAAAGTATGAAAAGTTCTGTTTAAGGCCTGTCAAAGTTGTTTCGCTGGAAGTCTGGCTAGCGATAGTTCCTATACAATGTTAAAAAAAGTATATAGCTTGCTTATAAAAGCTTTGTTTGTTTTTAATATTAACACAGTTTATTCAGAGCTTTCAGCTGAAAGTGTGTATTGTAATATATATTGTGTGTAAGTAAATTGGTACAGATTGGATGGGATGTATTGAATTATGGTTTTATGGATCAATTCTGATTATAAAATACGGCTAAAAGCTAGTATTTAAGCATATTTTATAACAATTCTGATTATGAATCAGCGGGAATTTTTGTTTGTTTTTGACAGCTTCATAATATTAAAAATGATTGCATTCTTTGGTGAGCTATTTGTTCCGATTTAGTGAAAAAAGCGAGAATTTTGTTTTGCTTGTGACAGCTATTGCCTTCCGTGAGAAAAATATAGCTTGTATAAAATGTAAATACCAAATTTATTGAAATGCTGGAATTTTTTTGGTGAGCTATGATTTCGCTTTAGCCATATTGGTTTTCATTGTCACAGCTAATGAGAGGTGTAGCTTTTTTAAAATGTTAATAGCTAATTTATTAAAATGATAGTCTTCCCATTGTCAGTATCTAAATCATTAATTACACGACTGAGTCGCACGTACTTGCTTTCATAATTCAAGTTTCTTCTAAATCTAATTTTATATATAAATATATAATTTATACCGTTTATCTTTATCGTTTATATTCGAAATGAAAAGTTTTAAAGATTTAAGTTTTATGGTTTTTAAAAATTCCCTGATGTTGAAAGTTGATTGTAGGTCGCAGGGTAGGAACGGTACAAGATACCTTCATATTTTTCAATTTTTATTTTTCTAAAAATTGTCAGTCAGTATGTTTTAAATTAATGAAACATGATTTTATCTAATAAAAAAGTACAACCCACAAAAATGTTGAACTTTTTAATATAGCTTAAATTGTTTTAAAATGGCTTTAAACGAATAAAACTTGGCATCTGAATCTATGGAAAGTAGGTATATTTCAAATGAAGTGAGAATCATTAAAGTCTGTTAGTATTTGAAAAAAATTACACATATGTAATGTGTAATTTTTTTCAAATACTAACAGACTTTACACATTACATTTGTGTAATTTTTTTCAAATACTAACAGACTTTAATGATTCTCACTTCAAACTCGTCCTACCTATAATGTTTGAAGAAAACAATTTCATTGATTTACGCTAGTTCGAGGTATAGAGTCTTTAAAACGTACATATATAGTATATACGAATGTTTATATGCATATTATATCTTTTTCGTGATATCTATTACTATCGCTATAAATGGTTTGACCAAAATCTCGAATTTGACTTTTTTTTTTAAATCCAAAACATTGCCTTTACTACCTAAAGTTAGAAGTAAACACATGCATTGTATCAACTAGTTAAAAATTGTCGTTCCTCTTCTGAATTACGAATTGGCCTAGTTGGTAGCGAGCTGGATCAGTGATTGGGAGGACGTGAGTTCAAAACTCGGTAAAATCATGTAAGTACAATTAAGTTTTTTCAATTAAAATAAATTTCTATACGTTTCAGAATAAAGAGAAAAGCAGCCCAAACCCCCTAACTTGGTGCAAAAATCCAGATAAAATTAAAAATAATGAAAATTAAATTGAAAGCGCAGAATTATTTTTGTTTTTTTATACACAATACAACTGCATTGAGTGGCTTTTATAAGGCCTTAATGAATGCGTTGCGAGTTATTAACCGAAGCAATAGCATTTCTTGGCAAGGTATTAATTTCTTTTGTAGGCCTTTCTAAGACCTTATTATACAATGGATTTGTATTGCTTTCTTTACTTTGCCTTAGTAAGATCTTATTACTAATGCTATTTGATTGCATAGGACTTGTGATGAAAGGTTTTAAGGGAATCAAATAGCTTCTCTAATGTAAGCCAAAATGATATGCATAAGGCCTCTTTAAGTTACTATACAAGCTAGAAAATAGCTTGTATTAACCCTTAAACAAGTCAAATTGCTAGTTGGGTATGCTTAAAGCAGAAAGGAAAAAAAAAACAAATACAGATTAATCTTAAATGAATTGTATAAAAATGTATGTTGAGTTGAAACTCGTTAAAAAGAACTTTATATATCCAAGTACGAGTATTATAACGTTGATAGCACAAATTGAATCAGTGCACTCTTGAAGAAATCATTCTCTACCTTTTAATACTCAAAGGAAAACCTCTAAATTCAATGAACGACGAAACAAAAATTTTATTAAACAAGTATATATGAACAACAACAGATACAAAAATCCCTAACAAATACTACTCCAAAGAACAGACACACGTATATAACCATTTTTCAGTGTGTAACAGGTATCATCAGAAATCTGTCAACCACATGCCATCGTTCGAAAAATGTCCTCTGCGAGTATACAGCCATATACTATACGTCATTCGATGTGTATCAAAGTATCTATATACTTTTGAATTTGCAGTCAGTCATGGATCAGCCACAGCAGCTTCGTTGGAGGAAGAAATTGATTCAATTTTCATTCTCGAGCTCCATTATTGGAAATAATAATTTTTTTTTTTTTTTGTTGTATGAGAATGAATTTTTATTAAATTTTGTCCCTTTTTACCTGAAAATGTTAACATTGGATTTTCAATTTTATTGATATATAAATAAATACAAAAAAAAAACACGAACTAAACCTTCTCAAAATGAAATAAAAATTAAATTGAAAAAAAATATGTGTAGGTACACTGTGGCGTATGTGAAACATAGATAACAGATATTCCCTATCAAAACCTGTTCGACATCAAACAAAAACAAAAAAAAAAAAACAGAACGACCGGTAGGTATTCCCGATCCGATCCGGAACAAAGTTTATCACCTTCCTTCACTTTGACTTGTATATAATTTGTTGCGTCCTCATCGAAAAGTTGTTATTTGATGCTTGGTAGTCAGAAAAACCACCGACTTCCATGACTCACTAGAGATGACACATCCCTCTGGATCAAAACTTTGGTGTATGTGTATGAGAGTGGGGTACGGGGACGAACAAAAAAAAAAAACAGGAACACGTTGCGATGGGAGGAATTAAATGAAAGGCAATAAATTTTGTTATGAAATACTCCTGGTATCCACTTGATCAGAAACTCGATATCATATACTCCGACGGTGACGATGAGAGTGAGGCAATAAAAAAAAAAAAAAACTTTTCTGTCAGAACGTACACACATTTTTATGATGGTGCAAAAAAAAAAAACACGAACAAAAAATGTCCTGTTTGACAGGATATAAAACTTTTTTTGACATTTTGCTCTCAGAATTCCAATTTTGTTCTTTTGCAGCTTTGCCTGATTTAATCAACCCTCTAGCCGCACTAACACTTGCGTGCTTGAACAAAAGGACGTTTTTGCATTGAATGGATTCTTTGAATTGCACAGATAGTAGGCTGATAATGTCCTGCAAGCAATCCAGATAAAATTGTAACTTTATTTTGTGTCCAATTACGGATATACGTACATGTATGGATATGTGCAATTAATATACACAACCATATGAAACAGTTCAATTTGATGGAATGTGAATGCACACTTTAAAAAAATTAATGCAATTTTGAAAAACGATAAAGTTGATCGAAATAATTGCTTTGCTAAAACATTTATTTTATCGATTTTGTAGAAACCTTGATTTAAAGGACAAAATGTTAAATAAAAATGAAATAATTTCAAAATAATACTTTTTAAATGAAATAACGATTAAATCGAACAAAATTGGTCTTAAATGACTGGACTGTCTTAAGGAGGAGCTGACTTTGGCGTAAGCTAAGTCTCAATTTGTAATGAAAATACGAACAAATGGCAATAAAAGTTGTATTTTTAGAGGCGGTGAAGAAAGAGTTGCCAATTTAAAGGGGCGCCACTGTATCTTCTGTCACAGCTGATTTGACAGTTCTCAGTTGTTTTGATTTTGAGGTAAGTTTGGCTTGTTGAATAAACTAACGCCGGCTTCAGCCGCAGCAACTATTTCAAATTGTTTAAATATATTTTGGAAAACATGGTTAAATTCGAAAAAATCTTCGGGCATTACGTGCTTTTTTTTACTAAAGATATTTAGGTACTATAGATAAGGTGACCATTTTTTGAGCGACAAGAAAGAGGACAATCTTTCAATAACTAAAAATCATACGACCAAATTACATACATATATTTATAAAAATTTTGTGCTTCATATTACATTTTAAAGTCAGTTCCAATAAGTTTTTAAAACAAATACATAATTAATATAATAAAAAAAAATATTTGAATACTACAAAGGAAGGTACTATTTATGTGTTACATTTTTGTATTTTTCTTTGCAATAGTTTTTTAGGATGCCATCCCGATTTTTTAAGAAATTTGAAATATCTGCACAGTGCACAGTCGAGGCCGTATAATTGTATTTTGTTAAAATTAGATGACAGAGTTCAATGATTCAAGCCAGTGCTGTTTACTTTGTATAATTAAGTGATTTAATAATAAGAAAAAGTACTCAATGGGTTGAAAATGGTTTGAAATAGAAAAAAAAGGATGTTGTTAAGAAAATTTAGTAAGTAAAAAAAAGTACGTACCGTCCTCTTTTTGGAAAGAGGCTCTCTCAAAAATAGGAAAGATGGTCACCGTTAGAGCTAGTTTTGAATTCGTAAAAAAATAGAATTTTAAAAATTTTAGAAAACAAGAATAGATTGGGTTTTGCAATTCTTTCTGCCTGTATGCCTTTCTACTGTATCTTGAACAACAGACTAAAACACTGAAGTGATTTTCTTCAAACATTAAACAGAGGCCAAATATTTTGTTTGCATTGAAAATAACGATTTATCTCGAAAACGGCTCAAACGGCTTTGATTTGCACTATATTGTAGGCATAATATACATACGTTTTGGTAAAAAGAGATAATTAACCATAACGTTTTTTTTTTTTTTAATTTTCTACTTTCTCGTTAAAGACTTAAGCGATTTTGATGAAATTTACTCTACAGAAGGGCCTTTTAAGTTTATATAATTTTCCTCATAAACATTTTCAAAAAAAATATATTTTGAATGTAAAAAAAAAAATTGTTGAAAAACCAATACCTATTTTAAAAATGGTTAGAGATTTTTTTGAAATTTTCTGAAAACCCTATGTATAAAAATCTGCAACACACTTCTCTCAAAACTATATTTCGTTCATTACAGTTATACGAAGTTTAATCAAAATCATTAGAGTCAAAAAAAATTAAAGAAAAAAACTGCAATCGTTGTAAGAATGGCAGCACCCGTTTGGAGGCCAACGATATCTATGTACCAAATTCAAAGATTAAAATATCGTTTCAGGACTGTCATAACCAACCAATGATTTGAAAGACTATATAATATAATAAGGGTTTTCCAATAAGAGGTGTTATTTTGATATTCAAGGAAAAATTGCATTTTTTGAGATAAATGATCGGATGTTTGTTTCATTATAAGGAAGAAGGTATGCCGTTAATAATGGAACACAACATCAGCCAAATGGCCGCCACGACCACCCTTACAGGACCATATCCTTTTCATGAAATTTTCCATAACCAAATCGCAAAGTGGCTGCCCTATGTCCTCGATAGCCTCACGAATTCCATCTTTGAGGTCTTGAATCGACGCTGGGCTGTTGGCGTAGACCTTATCTTTTACGTGGCCCCAAAGGAAGAAGTCGCAAGGTGTTAAATCACAAGATCTCGGTGGCCAATTGTGATCACCTCTTCGAGAGATAACACGGCCCGGAAACTTTTCCCGGAAAAGATCGATGGTTTCATTGCTTGTGTGGCACGTAGCGCCGTCTTGTTGAAAGTAAACGTTGTCCAGATCAATACCATCCAATTCCGGCCATAAAAAATCATTAATCATCTCTCGATAGCGCAATCCATTGACCGTAACTGTTGCTCCAGCCTCATTTTCGAAAAAGTAAGGTCCAATAACCCCGCCGGACCATAAACCGCACCAAACAGTCACGCGTTGAGGATGGAGAGGCTTTTCAACAATAACTCTTGGGTTTTCCGAGCCCCAGATGCGACAGTTTTGCTTGTTGACGTATCGTCCGAGGTGGAAATGGGCCTCATCAGTCAAGATGATTTTTCGATGAAATTCCGGATCATTTTCATGCATTTCAAGGACCCAATCAGCAAAGACACATCGTTGTTGATGATCAGCCGGCTTGAGTTCTTGTGTTAACTGAACCTTATAAGCCTTAAGACCCAAGTCTTTATGCAAAATACTATGTAATGACGTTTGTGGAATGCCTAATTCCAAAGAACGACGAGGAATGGACAAACCTGGGTTTTCTTCAACACTTTGGGCTACAACAGCAATATTCTCAGTTGTTCTTGAGCGACGTGCACGGGTTTTATTCTTCACATCACTAATTTGTCCCAACAGCTCGAATTTGTCCACCAATTTCTGTATTGCGGTCCGACAAGGTGCTTCACGACGACCCAAAAATGTTTTAGTTTTACGAACCGGCTCTGCCAAATTTTCACCATTTTTATAGTGAATTTTAATAATTTTAATGCGTTGTTGAAGCGTGTATCGTTCCATTTTTATTAATGGCGTAGTTTCTACTTGTCAAATGTCAAAAAATAACAGCTTCAAAAGTGACAACTACCGAAATAGCGGGCTATTCAAAATAACACCTCTTATTGGAAAAACCTTTACAAACTAAGTTACAATCGCATACATTATATAAATGAATCAGAAGTACATTTATAATCATGCAAAGTTAGTTGTACGTAGAATTATCTTAATCCCCTTCAATATCGTCATCCCTCGCAAAATAAACAATGCCTGATAGTTTCGAAGGCCTTGAGCGTTTCGAGGTAAAATTTTCTCAATCTATCCAATTCAAACAAAAATCAAAAGAATTATTTCTAGACCAGAAGTGATGGTTAAACGTGTCATTTCTCCGCATCAGGTATACACATCCATATACATAGGTATGAAATACGTTATAAAAGATATTTTGCATGTTAATTATGAAATTTGCATTTAATTAAACAACATAGGCTCAACAACTCAGAGCTCAGCATCACAGCATCAATTTTCTAGAATCTGGAGCACTAAACAATCATTTCATCCAATACGAGTATATCTGTGTATATGTGTGTACGTATGGTCATATGATAGAAATGTCTATTAGCTTCCCTTTCGAAAAATGTCAGATAGATGGATGGATGAATGTGAATATGGTTTTACCTATGCTGCATCTGTCCAACCAATACCTAGACACAAGATGGTTGCTTAATCTACTTTCAGACGCATTTGCACATAAATGGATGACGGGTTGGTGAATATTGTTTGTAAGCCTCATTTTGAAATTGTGATCTACAGACAAACTATCTACATAGGTACTGCTTTTTTGTGTGTCAGTATGAATGTTATTTCAGAGTTATGTGAGTTTTGAGAGTTGAAAGAAAACAGGTTAGATGTTGAAAACAGGTGTTTTGAATTTACATATGTGCCACCTGATTTATGAATTTCACTTGATTATGCAAATTTCATAGAGTTTTAATTGAATTTCATGGATAGGTAAATCTCATTATAAAATCCATTTCGCTATATCAAGATGAATAAATAATTTTTGTTATTTTTTAATTTCTTAAACTCACATATACACCTACCCATAGACACCAAATAAAAAGAAACTCCAACTTATACAGTGTATAATATTTAATCCTGAATAAGGACTCAATAATTTGAACCGAATAAATCTCAGATGAATAAACTTAACCACGATTTTCTATGAGATTTGTTTTAAGTTATGTGCAAGATTTTAATCTGCACATACTGGAATCTACTCAAATATATATACGAGCCATTGAGAGTAAATATCCAATATAAGGAACTTTAATTAGCGATCTCTTGATCAAGGTAAAATAACATTAAGAAGTTGATGTCTCTGGAGCAAGCTGCCA
Source organism: Leucozona laternaria (assembly GCA_932273885.2). Classification (NCBI taxonomy): domain Eukaryota; kingdom Metazoa; phylum Arthropoda; class Insecta; order Diptera; family Syrphidae; genus Leucozona; species Leucozona laternaria. The sequence continues at coordinate 94,907,130 of OW026368.1, forward strand.
ACATTTTAAAAAAAATAATTAGTTATTATTACCTGAATTTGAAGCTCGAATATTTATTGTATTCAGGTTTTTGCTTAAATATGTTCAGGGCTATAAAGTAGTCTAACAATGAGGATGTAATATCTGGCCATAAATCTAGCAAATCTACTGAGGCCAACGGATGGCGGTATTTGCCAGATTACCAAAGATACTCATAATTGTGACCTAGAGTCCGCTAAATTATCTGCAAATGTTTGTGTTTATTTAAAAAATGATTAAGATGGCATTGGATATGTTACTGTAAGGTAAAAATCCTGTAATTCAACTGTAAAACACACGTGGTAAAGTTGAAAAATGTCGAAAAGAAAAAGTCTAACTGGGTCAAATCGCACGATCTCGGTGGCCAGTCTATATCACCTTCACCCTCCACGTGAAATGACCATGAAATCGAATCGCTGGTGCAGAATTTCCAATGTGACGTGAGCTGTGTGGCACTATTGGAAGACCCTTTTTATTTGGGGTTCTATGATTATTTATTTTGTTTTAAATCTAAATAAATGCAAATGGTTTCAAAAAAAACACATTCAAAAATTTTTAAACAGAAATATCAAAATAATGTGTCATATCCCTATGTTGCATCAAAATATTTTTTTTTTAGTTCTGAATACCCCCTTAAAATCACCCTTGTACTCTAGAAATTTGTGTACCCTTTCTCGATTCTTCATTCTGATGGCAAATAAAAATGTTTGCCCATATTCGTCAATGAATGCCTCGCATTGTAGGTACCTATACCCAATCTCCCTCCCCTAAAAACTCCCATTCAACACAAATATTTTTATGAACTCTTTTGATTATTCATTCTCTTGATACTTGATATTTGAAACGTGTTTTTGCCAAGTTTCATGAGCAGTCGAATTAATTGTTTATGTATTAGTGTGTCAGTGAAAAATTATACTTCTTAGCTACATATGTATATTTCCTGTAGGAAAATCTATTAGTCGAAGATGATATATCACCTTGACAAAGCTCTTCAAGCCATGCGCCGCGTTGAGTCCTTTACTTAAAAGTCCAGAAAGAGTTTTTAATTTATACAGGGTGTTTTTTTTTAGACGTGTGGTTTTCAATCTGGCAATACTTTTTTCGGAGTTGGTCTTTTTGACAGCTGTCACTTGATTTATGCTCGGTTTGGCTTGTCATTTCATAGTGAATAGACCTATTCCTGAACAAAGTTTGCAAATCGTGCAAATTTATTACCAAAATAATGGTTCGGTTCTCGAGATTTTCACAAGAAAATTTTGTTTAGCGATGAAGCTCATTTTTGGTGAATGGGTACGGTAATAAGCAAAATTGTCGTATTTAGAGTGATTATAATCTATAAGCCATTGTTGACACACCGCGCGCGCCGTTACATACTCAAAAAGTCACTGTTTGGTGTGCTCCATGGGCAGAGGGAATCATTGGTCCATATTTCTTCAAAAATGAAGCCTGGAATATTCGAGCCAGACGCGGTGGCCACTTGCCCAAAATCATTTTTAAAACATAATGGCAAACCCTTATCTTTACAATAGAGCTTAATTCTTGGTCATAACATTAACTTATGTATGTGTTTTATTTCTTCTTGAAAAAAACACGTCAAAAAAAACACCCTTTACATACTGTTAATTTACAAAGAATTTTCTTCACTGTAATTTGCAATATTGCATATTCTTTTCTTTACCTTTTTCATTTAAATCCAGATATTCTCTGTGTGTTTGTGAATTCATATTGACAGATAATATCTTTATCAAATGTTAAAAGCTCACGAAGCTTCAAATCCAATTCAATATTACTATACTTCCTCGTATTTTGACTATGAAATACCCAAAAAGAGAAGAGAAGAGGAGACGTATGTGTGTATATTTCAAAGAAACAGAATGAACATCCTCAATACTCAGTTCTAAATAAAGTATATCTATACAAAGTGTATCTGAGAGCATTTTATTCCAGTGTAAATATTTAAACAACTAATAGTAGAGCAATTCCACTCTTTGCAGTGCCCCAAATCTTTACACAAGCCCATAAACATCACTATATAGAACATACATACATATATATATACACCGAACGTTGAATCGAAGCAAAAAGGATCTCTATTTATCTAAACCTACAGATATTCGTCAGGACTCAGGAGATAGGTATCTAAACACATATTCATCGGCTTAGATGCTTTTCTAACAAAAAAAAAATTCATATTTGAGATACAACAACGATCCCGAAATGTATGTTCTATTATCAATTCCATTAAAAACGACAACACCGGTGTAGACTGGGTCTGTCTGTTGGGTCCTTTATTTACTTCTCAATTCGTATAAATATTTTGTTATTTATTGGGAAATCGACGGCACATTGCACTTAAAACGACACTTCACACCTCCGTTCAGATTATAAAAATGGAAGAAGGAATCCATTTGAAGTTGGAAAAAAAAAGATAATAATAACCTGAAACGTTGGTTGATCCAATGGTAAACATTTTTACAAGATCCTTGAAATGTATTCTCATATAAATGTTATTTACTTAATTTTTCTTGTCCCTGGCGGAGCTATAATAAAATCCAGAACCAAAACGAGAATAAAAAAAAAAAAAAAAAAAAAAAAAAAACCTTTAAGTAGTGTGAAGTGGAAGAGCCAACCAACAAAAAAAAATAAAAAAAAATATAGAAATATAAATAAAAATTGGGAGGCGAATCAGAAGAGTGTCATTTGCAAAATATCCTTTGCGCTTAATGTGTTTATTTAGGAATTCATTTTTTTCTCGTTTTGTGTATCCCTTGAATTCACAGATAAATTTATTCTGAAGAATGAAGAAATGAATGTTGAAAATCGGGTAAGTAGATAGGAATCTTGATTATTATGGGTTTGGTAGTGCTTCAAAATTTCAAAATGAATCAACATCCTTGTCAGAAATTGCTATATGTAAATTTTTCAGCAAAGACAAGTGCAAATAAGACTTAATTCTATTTTGGTCTTATAGTGATTAACAGTCGGGCTGGAAAGAAAATCAACAGATTTTTCAAATTATATTTAAAAATTATGCCACGAGTGGATCGCATGAACTTGCTCTTGTGGTTAACAACTGTATGTATAGCTATACATTGAAGACGCATGATGATATGATATCTTTTACAAGAAAATCTTAAAAATGTCAAAAATAAGTACTAACAAATTGATTTTTTGTTTAATTTTTTTATTTAAAGAAAAACAATGCAAAGATGCATTACACCCTCTTCTTCATCGCCGTTTATTAAATTGCAGACAAAGAAATCCCGAATCATAGTTAACAACGACTCTAGAAAGAGCCAATCATAAGAATAAGAAAATATTAATAATACTATTGTTTACGAAATTATAATTCACACTCGGTTCAAACAGAAATATATATAAGAAACCGTGGATGAACACCAGAAAATCGAGCTCTGCCACAGTAGAAATCAGTACCAATCCCGAGTACTTGGTGAGTCTCCATTTTGAAGGACTTAGGTTCCAGAAGCGACAGTGGAAGCCCAGGTTTTAAGTTTTTAGAGTGACGTCTGCTATCTCAGACTGTTATTTAGTGACGTCTGCTATCTCAGATTGTAATTTAGTAACGTCTCCTATCTCAGATTATAATTTAGTGACGTCTGCTATCTCAGACTGTAATTTAGTGACGTCTGCTATCTCAGATTGTAATTTAGTGACGTCTGCTATCTCAGACTGTAATTTAGTGACGTCTGCTATCTCAGATTGTAATTTAGTGACGTCTGCTATCTCATATTGTAATTTAGTGACGTCTGCTGTCTAAACATTTGAATTGTATAAATTTAGGTTATAAGGTTATATAAATGTAAATAACTATTTTGATTACAACCTCAATTTTTTATACGAAACTAATACTTGCCCTATAGAGCAAGTAAAAAATTAAAAAGGGAAAAATTGAGGGAAGCGCATAGGTGGTAATACGCCAAAATTTGTTGGATACTTTGAGTCGCGTCCAGAACGATATAAATTTACGTTGTGCGCAGCGTTCGGCGGAAATATAGCCTCAATAAAATGAAATCTCGCAAATTAATATAATCCCGCCTTTCATAATCTCGGGGCAATTACAAAATCCCGTTTTTAACAGTATCGTATTTTCATCTCCCAGCAACTAAAAATCTCGCAAATATCAACCGAAATCTCGCAAATTAATGAAAAGCGGGTTTTTATAAATTGCGAAATTTTGTGATACGAGATTTCGTAACCAACCCCACAAATTTGTCTGTCGCATTCAACGCACCCTATCCGATTTGCGACACATAGTTGTTTTGACTTGGACAAAATTTTGAAATTAAGCAGAAATTAATTCCGAAGTAAATTTGAATTTTCGGCGGAAATATTTGCGACGAATAGAAAAATCAAGGAACCGGCTATAGATTTTTAGGATCGATTAAATGCTTAGTCTAGCCAGTTTCAATTTTTGGTGAAGTCACAACTTAGTTTGACTGTACATTACTTTTAGAGCTGCAGGCAAATAGGCAGACAGAATTGAGAATGACCCCATGATGAGTTCGACATGAAAGTTTTAAGTTTTTTGCTTATTTATTTTTGTTTTATTTAATCATTGTGGAAATTATTTCAAAAGTGCATTAAAACTAGCCTTATGCAGGTTTTGTTATAGGTATACATAATTTCAAAAAACTTAGCTTCAAAAAAGTCATTATTTCAAAGAGGAATATTCAAATGATCCAATTTTAGAATAACTTAGTTTTTCTCAGGAAACGTTGTTTTTTTTTTCTTCAGCTGAAATAAATCTCGATATGATCATAAATATTCAAATTGTTCTGCAAAAGTTGTTTCAGCTTGCACTCAATGAGGTTCATTCATCATCACATCAGCTATCATTGCAACCCACAGCAGCACATCTCACTCGCCTTCTATAACCTTACCATCCGAAATGGCAAAGCTAAATAACCCAGGAAATTTCCCGTAACGGAACGAAAACACTGACAGACAGTTTTATCACCATCTCGCTAAAGCATCGCTCTATACCTCCGCACCTCGTATACTGCAAGCGTAAAGAGCTGAGCTAAAATGCTAAACAGTTTGCAGATCTCACCAAAAGAAAAACACACATATACCTACACACATTAAATCTATAGTCGTCCAGTGCATAAAAATATCATTTTCCATCATCATCATCATCATAATCATCATCATCATCATCATCATCATATAATCATAACCAGTACCATCATCGTTGTCGTCGCAGTCGTCCTTCGTCCTTCGTCCTTGTCGCCTCTAAATGTTTTACTCTTGGATTCAATCTAAATTCAGAGGGAAATCTCATTAAAACTGTCATAATTAAATGTCAACATATGCAAATAGAAGAGCCCGGGCCAGGGAAACGCAGAGTGCAAGAGCACTGCTCGTACCTTCCTAAAAAGCAAAATAAAAAATACAAAAAAATGAAGCAGCTTGGCCCCGGAACGGGAACTGGGACACAACACACAAACACGCAAGGCCGAGATTTAAATTTTCAATTTAAATACGGACCGGAGAGTGCTCTCTGCTCCGGCCTGCTCAATACCGTCACCAGTGATAATTGTTGTATTTAGTTTTAAAGGATATGCCAGCTCAGCTCTTCTCCGCTGCCCTACAGCCCACATGCGCTTACACCCTCCCACCTATTAGGAACGATCCGGGTATAAGGATATAAGACTAATTTTGTTGGCTTTATCAGAAACAGAGTTGTGCTGTCAGTTTGGACTCAATCTTGAATGGCATAGATAAGTTTCAGGGTTTACATTTTCGAGGAACTTTCGGCTCTTGTATACGAAGCATGGTCCTAAATTGCTTATTCAGGAAATTTAAATATTTTTGATATGGCCCAGTCCATCAGTAAGTTACTCCTTCTATTCAACCTGACTCGACCCTGCCTCGGCCAGCCAGTAAGTTCCCCCAGGGACGACACGACGATGGTCAGTTATGTACGTACATATAATCTACTCTACCTTGCATGTTGCGTAATTGGAAGCGTCCTGTGTATGGACATGGACATATTTTGGGATTCCGTCCACCGCTATTATTCTGCGTATGACAGGACTCCCTGCAGGTAAAGATGGTTTTTCAGTGAGTGTGTGTGTGTGTGTGTGGTAGTATGTTTCGATGAAATAGAATTCGGAATAATGTTTATGGAAATATTACTTGGGGTCATTCCAAGTGCGTGTGGTGTGTGGCAGTTGAAGAATATTCTATTTATACCTAAATAGACTGTTGGGCGTAAATTCAAATTAACACTCGGTGTGATTCAATTTTGCAGTGCCAACAGTGATGTGGCATGTCTCTAGAGGATCAATAGCTTTTATCCGGAACTGTCGATAAGTTCCAGTGCTGCGGGAAATAGTTGTAACACAGTGTGTTTTACATCAATGAATAGATTGATATTATGCCGACCGACGCTAAAAGGCATATAGGTATCATAGGGGAACTGTCAATGATGTAACAAAAGCGCTGCTCGTAACCCTCTCGGAAACAATGTGCAATATCAAACTTTAAGCTATATTGAAATGGTTGTTCTGTTTGTAACTGCACAATAATAACATATATATATGTATGTAGGTACATATTGATAATTATTATAAGTAGTTTGCAGTTCAACTGATTTGCTCCCTTCTTTGCCTTCATCATAACTTGGGATATTACCAACAAAACGGGCCTCTGGACTTTGCATGATTTGTATAACACAGGGTATTCCATTAGAAACAACAGTTGCATTTCGGGCGCAGCATTTTGTGAAAATGTTTCATTTCATTTTTTCGATTCAGCTGACACAAAATGAAACCGATATAGGTGTCATTTTAATAATTTATTTTAAAGAAAAGTGCAAGAGAGTCGATGCGAAGATGTTTATACCTATAGACAAAACAGTCAATTTCCTAGGGCGCCACTTTAACTAGGGCGGCAAAATCAGTACAATAATTTCAAAGCGAAAAGAGGGTAACACATCCGTCTGCTTCAATAACTATGTACTTCGCTGAACTTTGTTCGTTCTTATTTGTTGTCCGTTCTATGTAGGATTATCAATCACCCCTATTACGACTATAAATTATCAAATGATAGTTGATAAATAATGAAAATCGATATTTAACAACCCAATTGATAAAAGCTTTGGTCATTGAGACTGGTGGAGGCCGTTGTGAATTACAAGAAAATTAATAATTATCACCGAATAGTTTTTCAGTTTTTTAATAAATTGAGTTTTATGTACCAAATTTCAATATTTATCAACTACTAGCTGACCCGCCCGGCTTCGCATGGGTAGACAAACCTAAGGTTTGCATTAAAATTACAAAAGAAAATATAAATTAATATTTAAGCTAATTTTTGTAATCGAATACTACTTTATGGGTTTTAACCTAATACTTCACGTTATGAATGGTAATATAAGTAAAAACATGATCCTCTAAGTCCAACCTTCATAGCTTTGTCAACACAGAAAGAATTTTTGTAGTAAAAACACTTCTTTGTTTTTATCCCATTTGACTCTATAAATAGCAATTTTTTCACATAACCTTTCACACACAAAAAGAAATTTTGAAATCAGATGCTACTTTTCACCTTATAGATGGCAATTTTTTGAAAAAAATGTCTACGGTCGTTCACTAAATAAACAAACTTTCAAACACCAACAGAATTTCTTTGATCAGATTTTTTTATTTTTACCCCATTTCACTCCACAAATATTATAAGTCTGAAAAAGAATATCCTTTAAACCATTTCCTTAGAAAAACCCTTCAAACAAAAAAGATTTTTTTAAATCTGACAATTATTTTATTTTGACCCCATTTCACCCTACACATAACAAAAGTTGAAAAATAGTATCCCAAAAGCCATTTCCTAACCGCCTACAGAGCCACGGTAATTGAATTGACTCTATCCCACCGTAGTAATTGTGCCTTTTGTTTTCGACCAGGGCCGGGGACTCTATCCCACCGTAATATTTGTACTTTTGGTTTGTTTGCATAAATAAACCTTGCTTTTCAGATATCCCCACTAAATTAAGTCCGGAGCAGTCAAATCAGGCGACCGTGGAGGGCAATCAACATCACCATTTCTTGAAATAACTTTTTGTGGAAAGAGGGCTCGCAGTAATTCCATTGTAATCCTGGTTGTATGCGATGTGGCACCGTCTTGTTGATACCACATGTTAATCAAGCCCAAAGCATGCAGTTGTGGTGCTCCCCATTCACAGTTACCGTTACGCCGTTTTCATTTTCGAAGAAGTAAGCTCCAATGATTCCTCCTGACTAAACTACACACCAGACTGTAACTTTTAATGGATGCAAAGGTGACTGATGAATAATTTGAGGGTTTTCCATTGCCCAGAACCGACTATTCTGTTTATTCAAATATCCATTCAAATGAAAATGTGCCTCGTCACTCATTATGATTTTTTCATGAAAATCGGGGTTGTCATGGGCTAGCTGTAACATCCTTTTGGCATATGGACGGCGGCGTAAATGGTCTTGTGGAATGCAAATAATTATGGCCAAAGTTGTTCTTTGAAGACCAAGCTCCTGGACACGGCGGCGTCGAATTGAGGTTGATGGATTGTTTTGAACACTTGCTTGAGCAGAAGTAATGTTTTTAACCGATCTTGCAGTACGTTGTGGTCCATGCTTGGGCCTATCACCTACAGACCCTCTTTCATCGAAATCATTCACTAAACGATAAATAGTGCGTTTTGTTGGCACGTTTTTTCTCCCAAAAATTTCACGTAACTTTCTCATCGTAACAGTAATCGATGATTGATTTTGATAAAATGTTTTAACGATTAAAACACGTTGGCTTATCGAATATTTTTCCATAATAAATTTGCCACGTGTTTACTTCACGACTGCCAAATATGAACTGTCAAGGAAAAACAATGTAGAAAACCTTCCCGGCGGACACCCTGTATTAAATAGACGACGTTTCGTAATTACGTGCTTACGTACATCTTTACGTCTATTTAAATTATCCTTTATATATCTATATATATGTATGTATATCTTGTAAAATAAAGGGTTTTTCATTGTGGCGAAAATGAAATTGTGTAAATAAAAGCCATAAAAGTTCATTTTCATGAAATGTATTAAAGTAAGCACACAACAGTACACCTAGATAGTGTTATATGTATAAAACGAAAATATCAACTGACAGTATGATATTCTATATCCCTCTATATCAACCCATCCATGAAAGCCAATAAGTTCTTACGAAACTCTTAATATTCACCAAGTTATGCAACAACTGCGCATCAAAATATTCATAGCTTTCAAGCTTTGCCACGAAGAGTATAAATGCGTTGTATTACGTCTTCACGTTTTGGTGCAAAACTTCAAATTCAGATGTTGCTGGGTGTTTCCATTGGCATTATAAATATATGATTTTCAACTTTCTGACAAAAAAAATAGAAAAAATCAGAATTTTACTACATTTCCACAAAACTGTTCTGGCAATAGCGCCGCATACACTTCACAACAATGCAATATCCCTGATGCTAGTCTAGTCTAACAGTACTTACTTCACAACGTTATACTATGAAATTGCCATGAAAAGGATATTAACTGCATAACTACCATCAAAGAAACACCAACAACAACAAGAAACCCCTAACCCAATTATGTATGTATACGTCTTCTTATCTCAGAATGGTTGAGATTATTCTGGATTTCGGATTCTCCTTAAGGAAGCATAGTGATGTAAAATAACGTGTAGGAAATCACAACTGGTGTAGTTGTGATTCGAAAGGAGCAACATTAAAATACAACAAAAAAAATACTGGAAAATTTGCATCCGCTACATTAAAAATAAATTCCCTTTCAGAATATAAGCAAATTTTATTTTATTTTTTAAAAGAGAAACCTCACAACATGATCATTAGATTAAAATCGTTACTTTTACAAACGCACAGTTTGAGGTTCACTAAAACGACATCTTAGATTCAGCAGCGGCTTTAGCTTTAGTATTCATCCGAAATAAGAACAAAACGAAAATTAGCGAAGGAAGTAGCTAATCGCAAATATCCTTTGGATGAGTGCGAGGAAATAAAAAATAATGCGGTCGAAAATGTGTATACGTTAGGTTTAGGTACATATCTAACACAAATACAAAACGCGGCATTCCGGTTTAAGGATAACATAATGATCCTAATGGATTCATAATTGCCATTAAAGGATATCCGGCAGTTGAATGTTGAATCTTTTTTACATCAGCGCACTTTGAATGTGCTTCGTTGGTTTCGGCTTTATGCCGCAAAAGGAAACCAAAAGGAGATTGCCTTCATGTTTTTTTTTTTTTTTTAGAATCCAAAATTTACACAGAGAATCTATGCTTGGTTTTGGTTTGGTTGGTTAAATAATGCAAGTTATATTCTAACTCAACACTGAAAAATACTCTCGGCTGCAGATGTGTGAATATAAAATGTTAAATTAATTTGTTATATTCATGGTGCTGGCTTTGGTGTATTTTCACAAACAGATTTTCTTATTTTTTTTTTGTTTGAGATAAAGTCAAAACTAAGAACAAAAAATGCACAACTGGACTGGATCTCTTTTAATTCAAAACAATAGCCTGCCTGAGCATTGAAGATAGAAAGTTAATGTTGGATGTTTAATGGGAAAGTTTTAACTCCGTATTAAATTTTCCGTTCATACACTTTGTTTGAAAAGTAGCTCAATCAAGTGGTTTTTGTTTCATTTACAAATATTATTTGAAAAGTATTGGCTTACAATACTAATAAATTCATCATCATCATCGTCGGCTCGACAACCGGGGTCCGGTCCTGGCCTCCTTCAACAAGTCTCTCCACCCATCCCGGTCTCGAGCCGCCGCCATCCAGTTGCGAACCCCAAGGCTCCGGGCGTCCTGGTCTACGCCATCTCTCCAGCGCAAGCATGGTCTACCACGCTGTCGTCTACCATAGAATGTACCACAAAGAACTTTCCGAGCAGGTTCCTCTTCGCTCATGCGAGCTAGGTGCCCTGCCCACCGGAGTCTACCGAGCTTAATTTTTGTCACGATATCTGCTTCAAGGTAGATTGCGTACAATTCATGATTGTACCGTCTTCGGAATCGTCCTTCCTCACATATGGGGCCAACAATTCTCCTTAAGACTTTTCTCTCGAACGCGGCTAAGAGGTCGGAGTGCCTTTTGCTAAGCACCCAAGTCTCGGATCCATATGTGAGTACTGGCAGGACCATGGTCCTGTACAGCAGCAGTTTTGAAGTTATGGTGAGATTTCTGGATTTGAAGAGCTTTGACAGACTATAGTAGGCTCTGTTGGATTTGAGAAGCCGCCCGCGTATTTCTTCTTCTATATTGTTATCGGCTGCTACTATTGACCCAAGGTATTTAAAGGATTGCACCACTTCAAATTCGTGCTCCGCTACCTTGATTGTTTGACCAACTGTTCCTCTCGCATTCGACGCCACCATGTACTTTGTTTTACCTTCACTAATGTGCAGCCCCAGATTTTGTGCCGCCTGCTCGATCTGGATGAAGGAATCATGTACAGCTTGCTCAGTTCTTCCGATGATGTCGATGTCGTCTGCGTAAGCCAGTATCTGGCTGGACCTGTTGACGATGGTCCCTCTTGTTGCCGTGCCAGAGTCACGGATTGCTTTCTCCAACGCCAGGTTGAAGAGGAGGCAGGCCAAACCATCCCCTTGTCGGAGTCCATTAAAGATGTTGATTGGTTTGGATAGCAATCCGGCTATTTTTACTTGGCTTGTTACGTTGGTCATGGTCAACCTACATAGTCGTGTCAATTTATTTGGGATGCCGAATTCTCTCATGGCTTTGTAAAGTTCTACCCTGGCTATGCTATCGTAGGCGGCCTTAAAGTCTATAAACAGGTGGTATGTTGGGATGTTAAATTCTAGACATTTTTCCATCGCCTGCCTAAGGCGAAAGATCTGATCAGTTGTTGATTTGCCTGGAATGAAACCGCACTGATATTGTCCGATGATGGTTTTAGCGTATGGGGTTATCCGGTCTTGTAGGATAGAGGAGATCTGATCAGTTGTTGATTTGCCTGGAATGAAACCGCACTGATATTGTCCGATGATGGTTTTAGCGTATGGGGTTATCCGGTCTTGTAGGATAGAGGAGAGTATCTTATAGGCGGTACTCAACAACGTGATACCTCTATAATTGCTGCACGTTGTGACATCTCCCTTCTTATGTATGGGGCAAATGATACCTTTTCGCCAGTCTTCTGGAATTTCTTCATGCTCCCACACGTGCACTATAATCTCATGAATTGCTTGACGTAAAGCTGGCCCACCGTGTTGAAATAGTTCGGCTGGTATACCATCGGCTCCCGGGGCTTTGTTTTTCTTTAGCCGGCCTATAGCCTTCTCAACCTCTTCTATGCTTGGTGGCGGCAACATAGGGTACTCTTCTTGAAGTAGTGGAGCCTCCACTTCTGCAGTGAGCTGACCATTTAGCAATTCATTGAAGTACACTTCCCATCGCTCCAGTATGCTTTGAGGATCGGTGATCAGATTTCTCTCTCCGTCCTTGCAGTATGTGCAGCGTGGTGTGTACTGCGTCATGTTTCGGACGGATTGGTAGAACTTCCGCGCCTGGTGCGGACCTCGCTCTCGGCTTTTCTCTATTTCACAGATTATGTTCTTCTCCCAGGCTGATTTTTTCTGTCTGTGAAGCCGTTTTTCAATTCTTCTGAGCTCTTTATATTCGTCTTCGCGTGCCCGCGTTCTATGAGATTGTTGCATTGCTCGGTACGCAACATTCTTACGTTCAGTCGCTAGCTTGCATTCATCATCAAACCAGTCGTTCCGATTTCTACGACTGCTGCCTAAGATGGAGTTGGCAGTACTAATGACAGTATTCTTAAGGCGTGTCCACTTCTCATCTACGCCCAGCAAACTGGCTCCAGGACTTACTCTACCCAGTTCTAGGGCGAGTCCTAACGCATTACCAAAGGTGTTACTGGTGTTTTCATTGCGCAGAGCAGCCGTGTTGATTCGAACCTGATCGGCGGATGCAATACGTCTTCGCAAGGCAATCCGCCCTCGGAAAACCATACCAACAAGATAGTGATCCGAGTCGATATTGGCACCTCGGTACGTTCGTACCGTCATCAAGTTCGAGTAGTGGCGACGGTCTATCAACACGTGGTCAATTTGGTTACGAGTGACTCCATCAGGTGATACCCAGGTGGCTTTGTAGATATCTTTACGCGGGAACCTGGTACTCGCAACGACCATGTTTTTCGATGCTGCCAATTCTAAGACTCGAAGTCCATTGTCATTAGTGTTCTCATGCAAACTATGGGTGCCTGCGTAATGCCTGAATACCGGCTCCCGACCTATTTTTGCATTCAAATCCCCAAGGATGATTTTTACGTCATACCTTGGACAGGCATTGAGGGCCCTCTCGACTTGTTCGTAGTAAGTCTCTTTTTCTTCGTCTGAGGACTCCTCCGTAGGTCCGTGAACGTTAATGAGGCTGATGTTCTTAAATTTGCCTCGCACGCGAAGGGTGCATAGCCTTTCGCTTATAGCGTTAAAGCCGATGATGGCAGACTTCATTTTTTCGCCGACTAGGAAGCCTACCCCGAGCACATGGTGTTTTGTATGACAGCTGTAGTATAAGTCATATTCTTTCTTCTGTAGAACACCATTCCCTGTCCATCTTATTTCTTGAAGTGCTGTTATGTCAGCTTTATATTTTGATAGGGCATCGGCTAGCTGCTGAGCAGCTCGAGCTCTATAGAGCGATCGTACGTTCCATAAGAAAATTCGTAAATCGTTATTCCGTTTTCTTTGCGATACTAATAAATTGCAAACTATTTACACTACTGTGTACAAAATTGGAACAAAATTGGTCATCCCATTACCGAGTTATTCGGGAATAACCCGAACTCAGAAGAAACGTCAAAACCCCACTTAAGTTACGTGAAATTTTCCTCAAAAACCTGAGACGCAGTTTTACTACAATCAATTCATACATTACATGAACGAAGTTTAGTTAAAATTTTTAGATGCATTTTTTGAGAAAATTTTATACAGGCTGTTTTTTTTAGACGTGTGATTTTCAATCTTGCAATACCTTTTTTTGAGTTGGTCTTTTTGACAGCTGTTACTTGATTTATGCCCAATTCGGTTTGCCATTTTATAATGAATAGATTTACTCCTGAACAATATTTGCAACGTTCGGTGAATGGGCCCAAAACGAGATGGCCACCGATCCGGATTTTCACAAGAAAATTTTGTTCAGCGATGAAGCTCATTTTTGGTTGAATGGGTACGTTAATAAGCAAAATTGTCGTATTTGGAGTGATCATAATCTATAAGCCATTGTTGAGACACCGCGCGCGCCGTTACATCCTCAAAAAGTCACTGTTTGGTGTGCTCTATGGGCAGAATCATTGGTCCATATTTCTTCAAAAATGAAGCCAGTCATAATGTTACAGTCAATGAGACACGCTATAGAGCCATGATTAATGACTTTTTCGTGTCTGAATTGAAGGATGTTGATATGGACGACCTTTGGTTCTAACAAGATGGCGCTACATGCCATACAGCCACCGAAACAATCAATTTATTGAAGGAAACTTTTGGTGAGCGCATTATCTCAAGTCGTGGTGGCGTGGCCTCCAAAATCGTGCGATTTAACACCGCTGGACTATTTTTTGTAGGGTTATGTTAAGTCGCTTGTTTACGCAGATAAGCCCGAGACAAATGAGGCCTTGGAAGAGAATATTAGGCGCGTTATTGCTGACATACTGCACCAATTGCTGCAAAAAGTGGTTGAAAATTGGGCCTCTCGGCTGGAATTTATTCGAGCCAGCCGCGGCGGCCACTTGCGCGAAATCATTTTTAAAACATAATGGCAAATTCTAATCTTTATAATTAAGCTAAATTCTTGGCCATAACATCAAATTATATGTGTTTGATTTCTTCTTGAAAACCACACGTCTAAAAAAAACACCCTTTATAAAAAAAGTCGTTGTATGGCAACTACCTGTTCTATATGAGCTTAATTCGAATTTCTTCTAAGAAAATCACCTTTGAAGTATAATTAAACCTTAAACTTGTTTTGATGTACAGAAGAGGCATTATTGTGGCTCATGTGGCTTTTAAATTCTCAATTATACATTTATAAGTATGATCAAACAATAAAACCTTAATTGGGTTGGACCTGATCATGTGACTTCGGTAGTGCAATTGGTAGAGCAATGGCTCTGAAAACGCTTGGTCTATGTTCAAGCCCCAGCTGGGCAAAAAGTTTTTTTCAATTTAAAATTGAACGTAATAGACTTAGCACCAAAAAGGAGTCTGATGATCAATGAAATAGCTATAACTCCAGCCTATAATGAATTAGTAGTAGCTCAATCAAGTGGTTGTTGTTTCATTTAAAACCTTTAATAATAATTATTATTATTTATTTATAATACATATGAGAAATAAAAAAAAAGCTAACACTACTCTTAAAAATGTTTTAATCTCAAAATGAAGAACACCGTCTGAATAATCAAAATAAATTAATTTATGCAGTTTTATTAAAAAATATAGTATACTTATATAAAATTTCTTCAACTTTAACCTTAATCAAAATTAAATCAAAAAAAAAATCAATATATCATTTTCAAAAAATGGATCTTTCAAAAAAAAAAAAAGTTGTATACAATCTTATTTGAATTTAAAAGGACTTTCTGTATAAAATGTTTGATCGAAATTGGTTAAGCCGCTTACGAGAAAGTCGAAAATCTTAAAATCGTTTGTATGACAGGAATTGTTAATAACAGTTCTTTAACCTTATTGTGAGTCTCCCCCGAAAAATATTTCACCTTAAAATTTTTTGATCGCCCGTAAAATTTCGTTCGCCTACAAAAAAGAAGTGAAAATGTTGCTCTGGTGAAACTCTTAATAGGGCTGATTGGTAAAAATTTGTGTGAAAATTTGCAATGTGAATAGGCCAAGAAAAAATTTAGTGAAATTATCATGCCGAAATGAAAAATTTAGGATAAATTTAGAATCCCTAGAATTGCCCCCCACTGTTATAAGTATTCTTATCAAAACATTTATTATGAAGTCAGCAATTAAGATACCTAATTAAACTCCTACAATCATACTTCTTTTTTTGTCTGTCTCCAAATCTTCTGAACCCTCAATGAATATCTATTCGTTCTCTCCTCCAACCTTCCCACTTCTGTCTACCATGACACCATAAAGGTCCATCGGAATAAGCAAATTGTCTTGCTGAACATTTTTTCGCACACTATATGAATGCTTTATAAGTGAGAATAATAGAATTATATCCAAAGCCCAAATAGTGCTACAACTTAAGTCCTATACTCAGTCTTTTACCCGCTGAATATCACAATAATTATGGAGTGGCTTTACAAAAGATCCTAACAAAAATTTCTTCACGAAGCTTCCACCATCCATCACAAGCTACACTCTCTCTAACCTTTATTGTCTTGTTCGGTATATTCATCATCATCATCATCTTCAGCCTCAAGCCCAAGGGTTACAACAAATCATTCATTTATTCATTCATTAAGACATCCTTATGATACACGTATAAGATTTAAATCAATTTGCCACACAGACGCCATTGTCCTAGGCAAGGACATCAAATTATCCTTTTGTGTGATCCCCTTTTGTAACAAGACAATTCACAGAATTCACTTTATGGACTTATGGACCTGTGATGCTATACTCAATGATACCTATGTGTGTATTCATCTGGTTATGTGTTATCCTTAAAATGGTTCTTTATTCAAAGGTACCCACATATATATAATTTAGACAAGACTCTCTTGCATCACATGCATCCTTGATTAATATGAAACATTTAATTTTGAACATGAGCCTTTGACCTCTGACATCTCTTATAGTAATTAACTTAATAATCCTCTGTATATGTGTGGCCCTTCTGGGTCATGGATATCTATCTAAAATGGGGGAATTGTATCAATTTTGATTTTACCCACATCATATCAAAGAAGTGTTTTTCAGTTTGAAAAGTTTCAAGAATATGATGCCTATATTTTTAAGGATACATACAAACCTACCTCGGTATACAGTTATCACAACATGTTTTAGGTCATCACTTCATCTATTGCAGGTGTCCATGATTTTCAGTCTAATCAACACACAAACACCACATGCTGGAATACAAGGAAATACCTAGAAAACTTCACTTTTTCATATATATAAACTTTTGAACAAAGTCATAACCATAGGATATTTTTCTGATACCTATAAAAAAGTCAGTGCCGTCATCCGAATAATTCCAAAGGTAGACTAAACGTTTTATTTTAGAGAATGCTTGTGTTAAGAAAGCTTACTTCCCGTGGAGCTTCTTCGAAAATTGTTAATTTTCCTCCAATTTTCTTCCACATCCAAAGAGCTAAGGTGAGAGACACTTTTTCATGAAAAGAGATGCTCTAAGAAGAGACGCGTCAATCGGTCTCAAGAGACTCCCCCCAAAATATCCACGCACATATGAATGTTTTAGAGTCGTAAATCACTAGGCCTTGGTTTCCAAAAGCAGTCTCACCACCAAATTTATTTATTTTTTTATTTAAATACAAAAATAATCTAGACGACAGCACTGGTTCGTATCAACGATAGATAGCTTCTGTTTTCATATGCTCAGAAAACTTCTGTGTCTTGTCGGTGAAGCTGGTCATATTGCATCAGCAGGCTCCTATGGGACACATATTAAACTTAACATTTAAGTATTTGCAAATTGTGTACATCTGGCTGCTGTTCTGTTAGCTCAAGCACGAGCACCAGTCAAGGATATCCAAAGTCCTGATTCAATTTTTAGGGGAAAATTGCCAGTGGCTTGTCGTGTACAATGCTTTCAGCATCATTCTCTATGAAGGTAGGTATATGTTGGGGCTTGTTCACATCCTTGTATCTTGTATCACTGTTTTTTTTTTTGTTCCTTTGGTGTGATCTGTCCCCAATAAAAAAAAAAGCAGACATCATCTCTTTTGGCTTACAACACAACCATATCAAATTAAGTTTGAGACTTATGTATATATGTGTATCTAATATTATATATATGTTTATTGGTTTGGCTATCATCCATTTTGAAAAGCAGTTTCTCCTTTCTCAACCCCCATTCCAGCCACCATACATTATATTTCAAAGACCATCAAATTCAGACAGTGAAATAGAGCGGGGAAGAAGATGGTGAGCAGCGGTAGAGAGCTGGGCTCTCAGGTCCTTGATAGTGAATGGAAAACCAAATCATCTAACAAAATGTCAAATGAAATCCCATATTCCCAAAGATATTAATGCCCGAATGATCCTGCAATTTCATTGTATCCATCAAAAACTAATTCAATGGGTTGCGAAACTCAAACTCAAACCCAAGCTCGAACTCCGGCTGGAACTGAGATTGTTATTTGGACTGAGACTGGCAGTTGGACTGGAAACTGGGTATAGCCGGTATATAGTCGGTATAGTTTCGTGTGTGTCGTGCTCGTGTCTAAGTGGAGCACTTGGGGTGTATCTAGAACTTTGTTTAAGGTAAGGGAGAGGACCTGATTTTGTTTGTGATGCATTGAAAGTGTTGATCTTTGGTTGGTTGATTTTGGTTTTTGAATGCCATAACATGACATGCCTGACGTTCATTACGAATTCATTCTGTTTACGGTTGTCATCCTTGTGAGTTTGTGAAAAGGGTTGATACGTTTTTCTATATATACCTAACCTACCTATATAACACTTTTAATAGTTGATAGAATAGAGCAAGCATCAGCCTTAGGCCAACATGATACGCTATGCATTGGGCGATGGAGTTGAGGTTTATTTGATTAAAGACATTTCTATGTGAGACTACGTGCGGTTTAATATTAATGCCAGTTTCGAGTGTTATTCAATAGAACTTGTTGGCCAAAAAAGAGACACTTTTAAGAATGTATCAAAATCTATAAGGGTTGTCTAATGTTACAAAGTAAAATAGTAAAAGGTTTTCAATTTACCTATACATTTAAGGAGATTCCAATTTAATTTGTAATTTTATTGAATATTGCTTGAGTTCATAGGCAATATTACATTTCAATGAGATTTATTGTGAAAATTAAAAATGGATGTGAATTCAACTCAAGAGCTCTGCCAAATTGGCTCTGGGAAAAAATAAATTTTAAACCCTCCAAAATTATTAAAATTAGTCGATTAGGTTCAATTGGTTTTTTTATGTAAATTTGTTAGCCTTAATTCGAATTTAATATTATTAGGGTAGGCAAAAATGCCGTGATGAATATGCAACCTTCAACGTTAAACTTAAGATCACTCTAGTCTGGATTCTAGAGCAATCAGGAAAATGTTTAAGCAGATGAACAACAAAGAATGGATCAGTTGATCAAAAAGAGCCAATATCCCGTTGGCAGTAGTGGAAGGCAGTATGTACCTATATTATAAAGTTGTATTCTAGTCTCGCAGCAATGAAAGAAGTGCTGTAGGTTGATTTTGATACCGAATGATTGAACTACTACATTGTAAAGGGTGTTTTTCTTAGCACTTTAAGTTGGCAACACTATCTCAACTGGTGGCCATATTGTCATCTGCCATGTGATTTATTTTTAGTTTGGTTTGGCATTTCAAATTGTGCTCAAATGATTGCCGTTGATCCCAATTTTCCTAAGCGCATTTTGTTTAGCGATGAAGCTCAGTTTTGGTTGAATGGATACGTCAATAAACAAAGCTGCATTATTTGGAGTGATGATAATCCTCAAGTGTATGTTGAGACACCGTTAAATCCACAAAAACTGCCTGTTTGGTGTGCTTTATGGTTTAATTGACCGCTATAGAACCATGATTACTGACTTTTTCGTTCATCATTTGAACAACCATGATGTACAGGAGCTGTGGTTTCAACAAGACGGCGCAACATGACACACAGCTCGTGCCACAATTGATTTATTGAAGGAAACGTTCGGTAATCGCATAGTTTCTAGCTACGGACCCGGTAAATTGGTCTCCAAGATCCTGCGATTTAACGCCGTTTGACTATTTTTTGTGGGGATTTGTGAAGTCGATAGACTACGCCGATAATCCCGAAACGATTGACCAATTGGAGGGCAACATTCACCGCGTCATTGTCGATATACGGCCACAAATGTTGGAAAAAGTCATCGAAAATTGGACCTCCAGATTAGACTACGTCTGAGCCAGCCGTGGCGGTCATATTTCAGAAATTATATTTAAATTATAATGCTAGAAGATTATCTTTGGAATAAAGTAAATTTCATGACAATTGTAAGAAAATGTGAAGAATGCAAAGAATGCATGAATTCCCAAAAGATTGCAATCAATTGAATTGTTGAAAAAATTGAATTGGGAAAAAATGATTGCAATCTTTTTGATGTCAAATGAATAAATGAAACCGTAGTCAATCAATGCGACAATTTAAATGAGTTCAATGAATTAATTATACAGAATGCATTCAGAAAACATTGCATTCTTTTACAACTTTTCTGAGGAACTAACTTCACTCAGCGTCAACTCAAATGATAACTATACCGTTTAAAACAGATTTTTTTTACAGTTTGAGAGAATTGTTCATAGATTTACAAAAGTCTAAAGTTTTTTGGATAATTTTTTGTGTGGTTCTATGCTGTTCAGATTGTATACACATGAACAGCAACTGCATTTTCAAGTTTTTTCCACCATTCACCACGAAGGAATTCTTCGAACCGTGTTCGCAAAGCAATAGTTATTTTGTCTTTCTTTGAACCAAGTAGAGTTTTTAATTTATCAGTGTTTGCAAAAATTGTTTTTTTCCTGTTGTATTTCAAATTATTATGCACGACTGGGTCTCACGAACTTGCTCTTATGCGCGATCACATTGCGGTTCTATAGTCTGAGATAAATTAGCTATGGGAGTCTATATTTAATCCATTTGCCAAAACTTAGTATAGTTGCAGGTGGTATTATGTGAGTATAAAACAATTAACAGTATAGCCCATTGTTGCACACATGCAATATGCAATATGCATGCAAAGAAATTATATTATTTAAACTGGAAAATGTTTTTAAATCAACAATCAATTAGAAATAAATTCATTTAAATACTTCTGAAACTGTTTTGAATCAATCTCAATGTACCCCATCTTATTGCTTGTAACGGGTGATTTTTTCGCTGGTTTGGTTTTGGCAACACTGGTTTTGACAGCTGACGTGTGTTTAGTACCTTGTGTCACTGTCAAACAGCTTCAGTTTGGTTTGCAATTTAACCATGGATCGTCTTACAAATGAACAACGCTTGCAAATTATTGAATTTTACTATCAAAATTCGTGCTCGGTTCGAAATGTTCATCGCGCGCTGCATGTGTTCAGCGATGAGGCGTGAAGATCAGCCAGAAGCATTGCAACAGCTACCAATGCATCCCGAAAAAGCCACTGTTTGGTGCGGTTTATGGGCCGGCGGCATTATTGGGCCTATTTCTTCAAAGATGATGCGAATCGCAGCGTTACTGTCAATGGTGAACGCTACCGAGCGATGATAACAAACTTTTTTTTGCCCGAAATGGAAGTTCTTGACTTGCATGATATGTGGTTTCAACTAGACGGTGCCACATGCCACACAGCACGCGAAACAATGGCGCAATTGCGAGGCGAGTTTGGTGAACAGTTAATTTCACGTTTCGGGCCGGTCAATTGGCCGCCTAGATCGTGCGATTTGACACCATTAGATTATTTTTTGTGGGGGTATGTCAAGGCTAATGTCTATAGGGACAAGCCCGCTTCGATTGACGCACTGGAAGCCAACATCCATGCAT
The DNA here is from genome assembly GCA_932273885.2 of Leucozona laternaria. Lineage (NCBI taxonomy): Eukaryota > Metazoa > Arthropoda > Insecta > Diptera > Syrphidae > Leucozona > Leucozona laternaria. Next base: position 94,928,918 of record OW026368.1, read on the forward strand.
TCATTCGTGAGATACCGGCCGATATGTGTGAAAGAGTATGCCAAAATTTGACTCAGCGGATGGGCTACCTGAGACGCAGCCGCGGTCAACATTTGCATGAAATTATCTTTAAACATTAAATTGCAAGGTTCAAACTATCGATTCAAATAAATATTTTATTCATTTTTGCGAATTTTTTGTGTTTTTTTTTTAAAAAAGTTCTAAACCTCTTAAAAAATCACCCTTTATAAATCTTAATTTATTAGAAAAAAAATAAAAAAATCGTAGGAGCGGTTTTAAAAATAATTAATTTTTTATATATAAAATTTCGTTAACATTTAAAAAAAAAAAAATTGGTATATCAATTATAAGAAATTAATAATGTGGAGTCAAAAACATTATTTAAAAAAAAAATTCTTTCACCCGTTTTCGAAATATCGAATTTTCAAAAAATATTTTAGGAATTTTTTTTTAAATTACGAAAATTACTTTTTTGAAAATTTTGATGTGCAATGTTATAAAAATAAAAATCGACTAAGTCGTTTTTGAAATATCGAGTTTTCAAAAAAAAATGTTCAAACTATTTTAAAAATTCATAAAAAAAATCATCAAAATCTGTTGAACCGTTTTCGAGAAAAGTGAAAATCAAAAAATGCTTCTTTGGGAGGTGCCATTAATAACCATTTTTTTTATTTAAACGCAACTTATAAGTTTACTATTTAATTTTATTGAGTTTTAAAAAAAAATTCTGTGGAGCCGATTTTGAGAAAAATAAGTTTTTCCTTTCTTACCAAAAAATTTTGTATGACAGCTACTGTTAGTTTTAGTCTTAAAAAAAAAGAAAAAACGAGTGGGGGCAATGTCCAAAAAACGCTAGGTATCAAATTTAAAGAAAATCAACGAATCCGTTTAGGCTGTAGTTGAACAGACAGACAGACAGACAGACAGACAGACGGACGTTTTAGCGAGACCCAATTTTTTCGTCTTCCCTGTCATCGTAATGTCAAGTCTGATCAGAATCTCGAGTTAGATATAATTAGTATCTATATTCGCAAGTAAAAGTGTATTTCAGCTTTGTCGAATTTTTTTCTTAGTTTTTTTGTCTAGTTTCTCGTTATTCTCTCATCTTAGTTTTTTGTTTTTTTTTTTTCTATTTTTCATGCATCAAATTTTTGACGTTTCTTTTTTGTTTCCGATTGATTATTTATTAAGATTTTTAGCCCCTTTAATATCATTAATTTTGTCTAGACAAATAAACCTCTATCATGAATCTTTGGGTGGAAATAAATGATGTGTGATGTTTTATTGAGTTCTTCGCAGGATTCTTGGAGTTTGAAAAAAAACAACAAAATCTATGCAGCCAAAAAACAGACTTGAAAGACAATGATTTTGAAAAAAATTGTTAGTACACTTTTGACTTTTTCACAATTTCTCCAACAACAAATAACATGATTTCAAAAATAAAGCATTATCTTAAATCTTCAATGCTTAGCCACGTTATATAGCCTTAAACCATAAGAGCAGGATAATTCGTGTGATGGGCGGGAGCCAGTCGTGTTCGTCATATCGCGATTTTTTATAGAGTCATATAGAATCTTCTCCTTGTTTTTGCATGCCAGTAAAATGCTCTATCTTATATTTACAAGTATAATTCAGTATGGGTGGGAATATTTTCACAAAACAAAAATTAATATTTTGAGCAAGATGTTCAAAGAAAGTTAAAATCCGCCTTGAGCAAAGCATTGAACTGACAAATTAAAAAAAATACAAAAACAAGAATAAGAATAGGACTCACAACCCCCGACAGGACGACGACATCAAGTTTCATATAAATAAAATTAAAAATCACATCATATCCATACATACATACAAACATACGTATATATTTACATACATAGAAGAGTTGATTTCAAAAGCTTTCTTTCCAAGTATTTAATTTCGTCCGTCTATTTTGCATTCAAACGATGCTTTCTTTCGCACTCTCTCATCATGTAAATATAATTAAAAAATTAATTTAAATGACATTTGAAAAAAAAAAAAAAAATTAAAAATAGCACACAAAACCAAAAATTATCATGATTGTGATAATGCCCTTCGAGCAAAGTTTCAAACACTTCTGGCCGGAAGGAACAACACTTTGCCTCCTTTTTGTATACAATTCAACTGTGTAATGACGTAAGTAAAGTAGGTATACATGTAGGTGCGTACTTGTTCTTTCAAAAAAATCTCTAACATGATTTTAATTCTCCTCGGATGTAAATCAACCAAACAGCTTACGAGCGATAGGTATGTAAATTATGTACCTAAGGATATTTTAATCATTCAGTATTTAAACACTTGCACTGTTTTATTTTTTTTTTTATTTTGAAGGACATGTTTTCCTTGTAACTTTAACACTTATAAAGGAGCACAGGGCTAGTCCGTCGTCGTCATCGTATGAGGCTTTTGGAATTATACAACCATTTCGTTGTTCCTAGCCTAGTTTCTTTAAAATTATATAAAAAGCATAAACAACCAACTCTTTCGTCCTCCTTCGAATGTCTATTTAATAATATTTTAAAGTCATCTTGAATTTTATTATTTTGTTGAAGACAATAAATCCTAACATGCTAAGTTATACGTCTTAATTACAACAATAACTTTCAACTCAGTCCCGCTATATTATCTACTCGTATATTTAGACAAAGGACGAAGAAGAAAAGTGTTGGCAGGCAGGAAGTGGGTACGCTTTGCCATCAAGCAGCCTAATCCCAGCAGTTTTCGGGAAATTAAATTTTGGCGGAACATCATTTATACCCTCGAGGATGACAAGCAACAAAATGAATGGCAAATAACTTTCAATATAAATTTGCAAATCCTTTCGCTTCAGAGTGTTTGATTAAATGACACTGGTTTGTTGTGAGAGGCGCTGGCGATGGCGGTAGCAATGGCAATGGCGCCCAATGCGAGGCCGTCTACTTTTCGCGCCATTGAACGGGAAAAAACAGCAGCGCAGGATGACAACAAACAAATACAAACAAAAGCAAAAAAAAAAAACATTACAAAATAACTATACGAAGAGCACCAATAGCTCGCTTGTCTAATAGCCATTTAAATGGTTTGTAAAATATTAGATAAGCTAAAAACTGTTTAATGTTTTGGAAATAATCGGCCATTATTCTTGTGGCAGTTATTTCTGCTCTCAATCCTTACTTCGCATTTAAGTTGGTTTCCTATCAGTTGGTTGGTTGGTTAATTAGGTTCTTTTGTCGGGTTTTTATTTTTTCGTTTGGTTGTTGTTGTTGCTTTTTTGACATTGCCCTGAAACGGAAAAGGACAAAGTTTTGTTGCATGCATAATTATTATTATCCTGCGTGTTTGCACAAAAAGCAAACACACAAAAAAATCAGGAATAAAACAGTAAAAACAATAAACAAAGAGGCGGGATAGCACAAGGACACTCCGTTTATATATCTTCGGTACGACTTTTATCATTTATATATACATTGGTACACACATTTCTCCAACAGAAATGATGATGGGATCATGATGGGAGTGGGGGTTGTTTGGGTGTAGTAATAAAATGATTTTATGTGGTCCGACGTTATAACGATTATAGTCAACTGCAGATGTTTTATGACAGCATGTTAGACAAAAACAAAACCGAAACGGTGCGAGGGGTTTCGTGTCGTTTTAAGTATTTTTAAAGTTAATTTTCAAGTATTAAAAGCTTAAGTGCACAATGCTGCTATCACTGTTTATTATTTTCCGAAACATGGAATATAGAAATGACATCGTGTTTAATTGTCACATTTTTATGGGAATTGTTGGTAAACCCAATGATGACGAGTGTTTGTTTTGGGGTACTTAGATTTTGAGGTTCTAATAGTGATTAAGTTGTAAAATTTTAAAGTAAGTACGCTTGACTTTGTGAAGCTATTTCCTACAAACGATATAACGGTAATGATTTGTTTGTAAAAAAAAGGAGTTTTGATGAGTTTTGAACGAATTAAGAGATATTACAAAAAAGAAAAAATGATTTCGATCGGTATCAAAACCACTTATCCACAAGATTAGTTTACTATACCTAACGAAGCGAATGCTCATGGGGTTTATATTTTTAACCAACTTTTTTTTCATATCTTACGCCCACTAATGGGGTTTGCGACTACTCTTATGGTGATATAATACACAGTGCGAGCGTTAAGGAAAGTTTTTTTTTTATTTTTAAGCACTAAGCGGGTTAAACATTCCACATTCGTGTAGAACTACTAAAGAAAGAATCTCTTTACTTAACAGTACGTCCGAAGTTGGGCTCAAGGGTAAACTGATGCGAATTCCATAAAGTACGAGTATTACGGTCGAATTACACACTATTATTGTTGTCTGTGTAACGCAAGTAAAAATTGAAAGCAGTTATGAATTCCTGACACATTTGTTGGATCTTGGATGGACAGCGGGTTGAAATTTAATACAATTTTTATACATCACCCCAAAGATTAAGATGAAAGGACGAAGAAAAACTATGCATTATGAAAGTTAAATCAGGGTTTTTTTTTTTCAATTTTAAACCGCCATTAAGAATTTTGTCTGTAAACTAACGAAGAGTTCTTATACGCCTAATCCTTGTAAAATTCATCTTTCTGGCAAAAATTTGCTTTCGTTAATTCAAAGAAAGAATACTGCAAGAATTAGATGATACTTTTACGAATTTTTTTGTTTTATCGAGTGAGAAGTGTGGAATGCGAAGTCTGAAGTGCAGAGTAAGAAGTGAAGAGTGCGAAGTGTGATGTGCGAAATGTGGAGTGCGAAATGTCGAATGCAAAATGTGGAGTGCGAAATGTTGAATGTGAAATGTGGATTGCGAAATGTGGAGTACAAAATGTGCTGTGCGAAATGTCGAATGCAAAATGTGAAGTGCGGGGTGCGAAGTGTATGGAAGTTGACTTTTAGACTGTTATAATATTTTTAATATTACAACTTTGAATAACATGAAATATTTTGGGCGTACTGATATTTCCTTAAATTCTTAATTTACATGAAAAACTCTACAATTAAACGGTTAATTTAATCTAGAATTTTCCACTAGTGGAAGATAATACGCTTAAGAATAGTGAACTGTGAAATGTGATTAGTATTTCATATAACAGTGCCGTCGTGACTCGTTAGTGCATCAAGATGGACACTGAACTTTTTTCTCTTGAATTTCAGTGATTTTTACGTCATCCTACCTATGTAAAATTTGCAAGTATGCTTTTTTTCTATATGTTAGGGGTATGGTAGCATAAACCAAGCTCAAAATAGCACAACTTTAATTTTTAAGAAAAATTGAATTTTTGAAAAAAGAATTTCATCCGTTAAATGTGCGATTTGCGAAATTTTTGTTACAATGTTTACGGAAAATTGCATCAATTGTTGAGCACATTACAATAAAACACTATACTTTTTATTGAAAATTGGAAATGGTGGTGCTATTTGTATATTATGTCACTTGAGAACACAAATTAAGCAAAAAACAGCATATATAAAATTTGTACGAAAATCATAATTTAAAAAAAAGTTCATCTATAAAAAGTTGCAATTTTTTTCCTAATATTTACTTCAAATTTCAGCATAGATTGAGCGTATTACAGCACAGCTTAATATTTGAAAATCAAAAAATGGTGGTGCGAAATTAAACGCTTCGCAAAGTATTTCTTACGGCCATAAAAGTTGTACATATGCGAATTTTTTGTTCATCATCTATAACTTTTGTTCGGTGAAAATCGAATAAAATAGCCTTCGCAAAATTTATTCTCAGTCGTAAAAGTACCGATACTTTCTTCATCTCTCTAATTATAATTGTCAGAATGAACTGAGCAGTGAGCACGAAATATCAACATTTTATTTTTTTAGAAAATTGTAATATGAAAAATATTTTTCATTCGTTGCAAATTTGCAAATTTGCGATTTTTTTTTTATATTTACTGAGCACAGTAGCGCAAATTGCATACCTTTATATATTAAAATTCATGGTGGTGCTAACTTCACGCTATGGCGCTTCGCAAAATTCATTTTCGGCCGTTCAAGTTGCAAAGATGCGAATTTTGTTTGTATCTTTATAAGGACCAAAATGTGTGTCACATCGCTCGGGTTAGATTATATGTCATAAGGCCCAAATTCCAAAACTAAAAATTTCTTGGCAATATTACTTTTGGGCTTTATGGTCCTTTTTTTCTTCGGCTATTACAGATCCTTTATCAAGAAATATATTTGTAAATAGGTACCTATTTCATTATAGCCAAGGACCAATATTGTATAGCATCAAAGAGCTCGAAATAACATCAAAACTCATTTATTCAAGTGTCATGTGCGTGCCTATTCTATATCAAAAGCCTACATGTTCCCATTCATTTTCTTAGATATCCTTTGTCTTTAAACGTCATGTTTGAAAAAATTGTCAATACACACCCCTTACCGGTTTGTCTTTGAAAGCACAACATGTCAGAAAAGATATCGATGAGGTTTTCCAAACCAAGGGATCACTTAACTGGTGGTCAAGCATTTAACTTGCATGTTGTACCTATAATAGTTCTACTATGTGACTATAGTATATGTATATGGATTTTATGCGACAAACTGCTATATCAACAGAGTAACCCAAGTGAAATGCTATCCAATTCCCAACAACCATGAACCAACTAACCCGTTCTTAACTTCCAATTATTTAGGGACTCATTTGAATAGTTATCGTTGTTGTTGTTGGAATTTGTGTCGTGTTCATGTCCTTCTTCCCAATCGTGGCTACAAACTAATTTAACGAATTGCTTCCGACACAACAGGACTATAACAATACAAAATGCTATACCCGTTCGCCCGTCGTACTGCGTTCTCTGACCTCTGACTTGTCCAGCACCTGCAGCATATCGAATAGCACATCAGGACAGTACAGTACGCCTTCACATGCAGAAGCCTGGATCTGATATACCTATACTCTACTCAGTCAGTGCCCAGCTCACATTTCAAATATTTAAGAGTTTCAGTTTGCTGAGTTTCAGCAAATCATGGTCACTAACCGCTGCCACCATCGTCACCACCATCACCACTGGCAGCATCACTCTCACAATGTACAAAACATGAATGGACAGCATCATTAAGCCAACGATTCACTGGAATGATGATGATGATGACGCCCAACTCCAACTTCTGATCTGACCTGAACCCCAGGGAAGCACAAATATACCCTGGCCAATCTTTGTTATCCATTTGAGGTTCAATGTTCAATTAAAACGATATAACCGAACACCATCATCGTCATCGTGCGTCGTACTCGTCATCATTCAGATCACCCCCGTGATGGCCCCATATACGTGCGAGGAGCAGGAGAAGTAGGTGCTACCAATCGAAGGAGCATCATTGTATAGAGATGGTCATCATGTCCTGACGTCAAGTATCCTTTTTGGGATTTTCCCATTCGTATGGCCTGTTACACTATTACATCACTGAATGTCGTCCACACCAATATGGTACACATGTTTGCCAGCTACGAGCAAGGGACAGGGAGCGAGAGTATAAAGAACTTGTCCTGGAGATGCAGACAGTTCGGCATTCGGCAAGGAAGGCTTGCGGAATCCAGTCACTGGTGCGTGTCCAAATGTCCACCCCCATAAATGCCTCCATACATGCGTATGTGCCGACTGCAGCCACATTGATCCCGTTCCAATATAGTGGTTTGAAGCTAAAGCAGTGGTTCACTGACTATAAGCTTTATGCTCCTCCAGAGATTCATAAACAAAGAGCAAAAGGAAACCAATATAGTTGAACCGAGCGGGCGGGTAGATGTATAGAAAAAGCTCCCAACTCTTCTATAATGCCACCACCCTCACTCTTGCTGGCAACTTTTGGCAACATCGCTTCCACAGTCCCACTATTAACTTCCGAATATGCTTAAAAGAAAGGTACTTTGTCCTGCAGAGAGAGAGAGAGAGGTCCTTAGAGGTAGACCAAGCAGAATGTGTGACCATTTGATTTGTGGATATTTGAAGAGGATATTAATGCCACACAATTGATCCAGATTAGAACGAATGCACTGACTTGCATCTAGATATATGTGCTTGTCTCTATGTGTATATGCAATGCCCCCTGAATCCGATTTTCAGAGCAGAACGTAATAAAGTCGATTTAGCCCAACAATGGCCGACCAAATATACATATCTGCATATGACTCTGAATCTCCGACTGACTGAGTGCGAATTTGCTTCTATAGATCTGAGTTTAGGTATATCTATAGATATGTGTGTGTTGTGCGGGTGAGGTCAAAGACTAGCTTCATCTCGAATATTGCCAAGACCACAATTTGTACTGAATTATGCAATCGGTCTTTGGGATGCAGATATTTTCAAAGTGATGCATATTTCATGGTTGTACTTAAATGAAGCTCATAAATAAAAGGGCAAGTTTAATATTTTCCATGCCGATATAGACCAAATGGAGTGCTGGCTATAGTATCGATGAGAATTATATTGTTCTCTGAGGCAGATCCTATATATATATTTAAGCAATTGATAGTTTGTTTAAATAATTGAATGAATTGTGCGAATGGGAATATCTACGTTGTTGCATTTACCTCAAAATGTTGAGGTGAACATATATTGACATGTTTCTTATGTTATTGTTCGATGAGTTGTATTTAGTTGTCAATAAGTTGGATTATGTTACAAAATGAATCGATTTCAATTAAATATGATTACGATGATAAAGGTGAGACGATAAAACTTATTTCGGTATTTTAACCAGTCGGTGTTAAAATGGTTATACACGAAGAGAACTAAAAATCACCAATTACAAAATGTGAGGGATGTGGGCGGGGGAGAGAGTGGGGAGAGGGTGGTGGTGTGTAAGGTGTAGGGAGATGAAAACTATTAATTGCAGAAGGTTTTGGTTTTCAAATACGGATAGAGGGTAATAAGACCTTTCTTTTGATGTATCGCTCGGAGGGTTTCAGAAACATTTTTGAAAAATCATGATTCCGACTTTTACGTGAGGGTGGGGGTCGTCACTTTTTTTTTTAAATGTATTTCAATATTTTCCATGTTAAAATTAAACGATTAATTTATATATAAAAATAAATCGTGGTGTGTTTGGATGCTTAAAACTTGAAAAGACGACTTTCTCCTGTGGGTTTGATCGTAATTACTAAGCGAAGGTTTAGGAAAAAATCTCAACAGGTGGCGCTGAAGGAGCACATTTTGTTTTTCAGTTCAATTCAATTACCGTTCAACAGATGGCGCTGTATGTAGTTAGGAAATGGCTTTTGGGATAATATTTTCAACTTTTGTTATTTATAGGGTGAAATGGGGTAAAATAAAATACTTGTCCGATTTAAGAAATTTCTTTTTTTTGTTTGAAGGTTTTTTCTTAGGGGCTTATGGGATATTCTTTTTCAAAATTTTAATATTTGTAGGGTGAAATGGGGTAAAAATTAAAAATTTGTCCGATTAAGGAAATTCTTTTCTATTTAAAAGGTTATCTTTACAAATTTTGTTTATTGTTTGAGGTAAAAATAAAAAAAAAACCTATCTAAGAAATTTTTTTGGTGAAATGGAGTAAAAACGAAAAGTGGAATCTGCTCTCAAAAATTCTTTTTGTGTTTGAAAGGTTATTTAAAAAATATTGCTTTTTATAAAGTGAAATGGGGTAAAAACAAAAAAGTTGTTTTTGATTACAAAAATGCTTTTTTCGTTGGGAAAGTAATAAAGGTTGAACTTAGAGGATCATATTTTTACATATTTAGCCAATCATAACGTGAAGTAGGTAAAGTTGTATTCGATTACAAAATTTAGCTTTAATATTTATTTATATTTATTTTTGTATTTTTTATGAGAAGCTTAAATTTGTCTTCCTGTGCAAAGCCAGGCGGGGCGGATAGTGCTTAATATAATATAATAATTAATAAAAAGTCTTTAAACAAGCTTGAAAAGGCGTAAACGAATATGTTTACATAGATCTATTTTTGGAATAATTCGAGCACTCAAATTCAGAAAGTTGTCACGAACTCGTATCAAAATATTAATTTTCAGCTTTTAAATAAACTTAGAATATGATTTCTTAATTTGCCTAAGAATTTACCAGTTTAATAGACTTTCGTCAACGAATAGAGAGGCTTTTTTTGTAACTGATTTTCTTGAATTTTATTCTCAGTGATTTAGATTAGATTTAGATTGATTTATTGCATTTTCTTGTTTAGGTTATGAATTCATTTTACAAAAAAATCGATAAGCATGGCTTTGCCGTCTGCCTGATTGACATAAAAATTAAACATTTAATATAGAAAAAAAAGAAAATGTGATATTATTAAATTAAATTCTCATTAATAATATTAATACGATAGTTTATAGCAAATTTATAGAAATACCAAAGTTGTCTAATCTCGTTTTCACAGTTGAGATGGGGTAAAACTTCTTCTTTAGGTATTACGTTGCGTCCAAAAAATTGTCTTGTCTGACACCTGCCAATAAAATGGATGACATCTTCTCTCTCAGATAGGTTGCAAACGCTGCAGTTAGTTGGTAAATCCGGACGGTGAGGGATGTAATTAAGTTTAATAAGTTCACCTCGCATTTTAAAAATAGGCGATATTATTTCCTTACAGCCATATTATTGACTCATTTCAAAACTAGTTTTACGGCAAAACTAGTTCTATAGAGATTTCAAGTTTCAAGTTTTGCACAAATCGGTATTATTCAAAACCGTTTTGACGTTTAAAACTTGAAATCCTAAAACTAGTTTTGGATAAAACTCGAAATACATAAAACCAGAAATAACTAGTTTTCATAGCTTTAAAACTAGTTTTGTCGTTGTTTCATATTATTCATATAAAATTCAGCATTTCAACTAGGGAACGTCACTTAAATAATTTGAAATTTTTTTAAAATGGCACGTAATGCAGTATTCCGCGAATTAGGAATGCAGAGTTTTTAACAGCAAGAAGAAGACAATTTGCTGTTCGATGAGTTCTTATTTTCTGATAGCGAAGAAGGTTATGAGTGCCGGCGACCATACACTTTGCGCAGCCATGCAAAAGTTGATGAATGGGACGATTTGTCGTTTTATCAACGCTTCAGGTTGACAAAGCGCACTTTTAAGCGTGTTGTGGATTTGTTGAAGCCACACCTAGAAATACCAAATAGACGGTAAGAACCAAATAAAAAGTGTACAAGGTTTGTGGATTAAATGTGGAAAAGTGTCCTTCAACAGATCTCGTTATCTTGGAACTGAGCAGAAATTAATGATTCTCCTTCGGTTTCTGGCTTCCGGAAGTTTTGAGCAAAATGTTGGAGATACAGTGCGGGTATCCCAGCCTACCGTCAGCAACTATTTGCCTAAAGTGTGTGATGCGTTGCTGAAGTATCGAATGCCAGAGACACAAGCGGAACGTCAAGCAGCAGCATCAGCGTTTCATTCCTTAGCTGGTTTTCCGCGTACTATTGGAGCTATTGACTGCACACACGTTAAAATATTGTCCCCAGGAGGCTCGCAGGTCTTTCCTTTTTACGATTTCTACGTTAGATGCAGAATTTCAGATTCCTTTAATATAAACAGGCTGAATCGTTTCGCAACCGAAAAGGATTTTTTTCGCTGAACGTGCAAACTGTGTCCTCCGCCAATTTGAAGATTTTGGATATTGTAGAACGGTGGCCTGGTGCAAGTCATGATTCAACAATATTTTCAGCATCTTATTTGAAAATACGCTTTGACACTGGTCAATTTGATCAGTACATTATGGTGGGTGATTCAGGGTATTCAAACACACCGTATCTGGCTACACCTTATACAACAAACCATCCCGGATTAACTACGGATCCTATGAAGCGTCGGTATCAAGAATCCCTCATACGTACTCGCAATGTCGTGGAACGGCAGTACGGTGTATTGAAACGTCGCTTCCCGGTACTTCGACATGGTTTGAACGTGGCGCTACCCACCGCTCAGAAATTGATTGTTGCCGCTGCTATTTTGCATAACATTTGCATAGAAGAGGGAGAAATTGATTTAGATGCTGAGTTGGTGCTTCCAATCAATGCAGAGGAAGAGAACCAAGCATTTGAAGAGCGCAACGAAAACGAAGAAATTTCATCGTTTCTCAGAAAAACAGCTCGAGATGATGTAATGCAGCACTTCCGCATTGAAGCGGCACAAAACCAACGCCAACGCAATTCTGTATCGATCTTTTGAATTTATTGAAATTGTCACATAATCTATTTATTTTTGTATTTTAATTACATATAATAATAACGATACTTGGGAAATAAAACATATGCATTTTTCACAGAATTTTTCTTGAATTGACTTTTTTAATGAATTGATGCGTTATCCTTTTCATTCCCATTACTTTCAAGCATTAAATTACATCCAGAGTTCCCCATTGCTGATGAAATAATTGTACGAAGTGCAACGTCGGGTGATGAGCACGTCAATACGTTGCTTGCGGCGTTCAACAACTGCATTTGGCTTTTAAAAATACCTTCATTGTGGCGTATAGTAATTTCATGCAGCTCTGCGCGGCGTTCCCGCTGCACTTGCCGGTCCAAGCCGTTTTGAACTATTTCTTCCAATTTCGCTTCCATCACAGCTTTTTCAAAACGCATTTCTGCTGCGTGTCTTTCACTTTCACGCTGGGCCCTTTCTGTTATGTATTCCTTGCGCATTTTATATGAGTCAGTAGCGGCTGACGATGCCACTCGTTTCTTAGACCGCCGTTGAGACGATGTAGGAAAAAATTGTGATTGGCCGGGAAAAGAAGTTTCACGTATCTCCTTTTTATTCTGACGCATTGTTTCGTTTTCGGCAACAGGATATTCAACCTGATACTGTGATTCGTTCACTTGAGCTTCTCCAGCTTTGTTGCAGGATTCGGCATTTTTGTCGTTATCGATGCAACCATCATTTATTAGGTTTTGTAAATGATCATGGCAAGTTTGTTCGAAAGTGTACGAATTGTCACACACTCCCCCCAACATTTGAGTTTCGTCATTAGATGCCTTGGAAAAACTTGAAGTATTGGAAGTTAATTGTAATGTTGCATCCGAACCGAATCCATCCATGCCGGAAATCGAAACCCCCAACAAATTCGATAATTCTAGCATTGGTCCTGTCACTTCAAAATGCATCTTTTCATTGTTGGCAGCACGTGGTCCACCACCAGTTGCAATGTAATTTCTGCGTTCTCGAGCGTTGTCCTTCCGCAAAAACATTAAAATGTATTTGTAGCGTGCCACTAATGCAGTTTTGTCACGTGGTGGATGAATCTTTGATTAAATCGAAGGGAAAAGAAATATAGTAAAACATTATCCCGGATAGATGATACAAATATTGTGGACGTACCGAATTAAACATAGATTGGACAGTCATCCATTGCATGTCCTTCTTTGCGGTCGTGGCTTTATTTGTTTCTTTGGACAGAATTCCATTCCGCCCATGTGAGATACACAACGACGCTAAAGATTCCATCTCCGATTGGGTCCATTTCTCTCCCTTGACTCTGTTATAAGGATTAGGCTGCAACATTTTTTTTTCAGGAATACTATCCTTTGGTGGACGCCCCATTACCTGAGTTTAAAATGGAATTAACAAAATATAGAAATAAATGTGCAACAAATACCTACTGTATCTGTATCTTAATTTAAAGCTTCCAAACTACAGTTTTTTATTTTCTTCACACGAAAATGACGTATGTTTAATAATTTTACTACCGATTTGTCAAACAAAAACAAGTTTACTACGAGAAAACTAGTTTTATGTATGAAACTAGAAATGAGTTTGAAAATTTAAACTAGTTTTATATCGCAATGTGAACAATACCGACTTATTGTGAAAACTAGTTTTAATAATTTTTTTCAAAACTCGAAACAAAACTAGTTTTAACGAAAACTAGTTTTATTTCCAGTTTTACAAATTGTGAATAATATGGCCGTTACTGTTTTCAATGTGCAAATAATTTCTTTCGCAAAAATTATGTTTTAAAATTCTGTAGTTGCTAGACTTATATACAATCAGCTCTGTATCTTTCGTCTACCTTTGAAATAAAGTTGTTTATTAAATCTTTGCAGTACCTTTCATTTTCATTCGCCAAGTTGAATTCTATGCCGCAGTATGTTGCAAGATCTTCTAGTTTTTTGTACCAAAGTGTTCTCCTTTCTATTGTAATAGTTGATGCGATTATTTTTGGAAGTCTATAATTCGGCATTTCTAGGACTTTCAATACATATTCCGTATGCAGTTTTAATGTTGTTATAAAAAGTGGTGATAATCCAGTTTCTATATTTATCATGTAATTTGGCATCGTACTTGGCAAATTGAAACATTTTTTAACTTAATGCCTTAGCAGTTTCTCCACTGTTTCTTACTGGCAGTATCCCCAGGATTGTGCTGCGTACCTATACAACATCACCGATTCAGATACAGCTCGAAAAACTTTATACATACTTCACATTATGATCGACTAGGTGATTCGAAAAACATCTCTTCCAGGTTGCGCATATGGCACTTTTGGCTTTTATTAATTTTTCTTTTGAGTGAGGCTCCATACTTAGATTACTACCTACTAATTGTTACTCCAAGATATCTGTATGTTTTCACAATTTCAATAGGTTGCCGATTAAGATACCTACCATTTTTCGTTTCTGCATGTTCTACCAGCTCCTTTTTTAAAAGTCATTATTTTGGATTTGGAGAGATTAACTGTCAGATTCCATAATTGGCAGTATGAATGAAGATGGTTAATCGTTAATTGCAGGGACTCTGGTGAATATGCAAAAAGAACCACATCATCTGCAAATAAAAGCGCTTTTGTCAAAACACTATCCATCTCAATGCCCCCTGGTAGAAAGTCTGTCAAGTCATTGATGTACATGACGAATAGTTATGGGCTTAGAGTGCATCCTTGCCTTACTCCCATTTTTATCTCAAATCATTCCGATCTTTCAATTCAGTTACATACTGCCGATTGGTAATCCTGATAAATGTTTTCGGGTACCCTACCAAACTTTTGGCTCATTCTCATATTATATAGCTTATATATTAAAGCTCTACGATATTCTCAGTGTAAACCTTCAGAATTACTTATTGTTAATTAACAATATGATTTTCCAAAACAACCTACATCATATTTGTATGTTCATTATTGAATGTTTTTGACTTTTTATCTATGCATTAAGAATCACTGAACTTCAAAACTAAGCACATACAATTTTTTTTTTTTAATTACAAAAACACACCAACATAGCATGATAATAAAAAAAAAATACAAATCTTAATTACAAAATAAAGAAAATCAAGGTATTTTGATATCTGTTTTCATCTGTATAAGCTATAAGGCCTATCACTCCCATATACACTAACACACTAACATAATACGCAATCAAAGATTCTATCTTTGGTTTCAGTTATATACATGCATACCTACATAGAATATTGACTCTCAATTATTTTCCATCTGCTTCCTCAAATCTATTTGAACTTTTCCAATCACGAAATCCGAGAATATCTACTAGGAGCAGATATATACCCAAAATGCAATCAAAAACTCAATTTTCCGTGACCATGACCACCTGGAGCCTTTCAAACTTCTGACTTTAATGAGAACAAGAGGAGTTCATTTCATTCTCTTGCAGAGAGTATATTATTGTACAAATATATGCCTAAGGCAAGAAATTGAATTCCCATAGGCAGTGCAAACACTTCCTCTTCATTCGGATCTAAGAAATCTTAAATCATTTGCAATGACCACACCATCACAGGACCACCTGTTGAGACTGAATTGCACATATATTCAACCAACAAAACTCAACTTCCACTTCCATTTCATTACTAGATAACATTCTCTTGAATCCTGTGAACATATACGATATAGCAGGCTCTGTTCTTCACTTCACTTTTGTCTGGGGTTCGTTTCCTTTTGGCCTTTTTAATGATGTTTTTGCCTTTGTGTTCGTTCGTCCTGAACTTAAACCAGCCATAAACCGAAGGAAAAGTTATCCGCACTTAATCAGAGACTTTTTTAGATTGCTTTCGTTGACTTTGACAGTTGATCTTATAAGACCCCCTCCGGTCATTGTTCTCGTTTTGTTCAAAGCGGAATCTCAAATATTTCTTCAAAAAAAAAAGGAAGTATTTTGTGGATTGTGCGGGTTGGGTCAGGTTTAATTGTATTTTGTTTTATTTTAAAGGTCATTGAAAAGTATCAGATGTTAAAGCGGTGTGCGGTGGTGGACTGAAAAATATATTTAAGTTAAACTAAAATAGGTATGGAACAGAGAGCATATATTATAACATGAAATATTTTAAAGCAATCATTGCATTATTTGTGTATTCAAATATTGGACGAGACTACAACAGGGTTGTCACTTTGCTGCAATTGCAGTAGATCTACTGCACTTTTTTCAAAAAATAAATCTACTGCCTTTAAATAAAATCTACTGCACTTTTGGTTTTTCGAAAAAAAAAATCCTTCAATAAATAATCCATAAAATTATTTTTCAATTCGGTCATTGAATGCAGTCATTCTCATTCTTTATAAAATCCACCCATTAATTTATGGATACAGCTTTCGACTATCGGGCTTTGTTTTGATTACAATTGACAGCTGTCACAGTAAATCCGTCAAGCTAACGTTTTTATTTAATTCAGTTTGTTTTTTATGTTTTGAGAAAAGAGATGGATTAATGTTTAATAAAAAATCTGCACGCAAAACGTAAAATAGTTTTAAATATTTGAAAATTTATATATATATAAGTTTATTTGTATTTATTTAGTATAGTGGTTCACAAAAAAGAAACAGGCTGCAGAAGAGGAAAATCAATGTGTAGATCCTGAATATATAAATCTAATGCAAAAATATTGAATCTACTGCACTTTTTTTGCAAATCTAATTCGGAAATTTTTTCAAAAGGTGGCAACTTTGTACTACAGAAATGCCAATTTATAACATTTTATCGCCAGTTTAAGTGTGGACGTGCGTTAACGCGCTTCACGTGACTTGAACAAAAAATTCTGATTGCCCGAAGTCTGCCCAGAGGTCAGTGGCTCTATTTTTATAAACCAAAATTGTTGTTGAGCTTAAGACTTAAAATAGATAAATAGATTAGATTTTAGAATAACACATACTGCAGCTGCGAGCAGAGCGGTGATACGAGAGTCGGGGAGAACGTCGATGAAAAAGGGAGTTTATCAAAGATTAAGTATCACATACTGAAGCCGTGATAGTCGATTTATTATGATTTATTATTTCAGCGAATGCTGAAAACATGTATTTCTTCTAGCAAGTTTTGAAATAAATTACCTGTCTATCTCGTTTGGTTATGCATGGTAGTTTGAAAAAATATCACCGTCACGAAAACATATACTGATTGACAGAATAGGGTTTTGCAAACATTATGACAATATTTTATGAATTTTGCTTAACTGCTGGTCAGCCTTTCCGCTTGAAGAAAATTTTTGTTCAGTTACCAGCACTTGCATTTTTCACGAGCCATAAATCCGAACATAAACTTCGACAACGTCGGGAAAGATTGTATGGTTTTTATTAAAGGAAATAAAACATAAGGTCTTGAAAAACTGAACGAACTATAACCTTAACACAATCAGTTCCGTGGAACGCCTCTCTGTTAAAATGGCAGCTGAAGTACAGCACCTTTTTTCTTGAATATATTCACGTCCCGAATATGAATTTCATGCATAAAATGTCATCGGGATAGCGTTCCAAAAAAAAATATGCACGACTTGATCGTACGAACTTGCTCTTCTGGTTAAATATTGTGTGTAACCTCAAATTGAAGATGCATGATGTATATATTTAACGAGAAAATATTAAAAGAGTCAAAAGCACTAAACAATTGATTTTTTGTTTGATTTTTGTTTGTTTCTAAAAAAATGTTTTTAAAAATTCTCACATGCATTATTGTTTAAACTATTGAGAAGCATTAGATTGCAAAATTATAACAAAATTGGTCTAACAATGGCAAAGATAACTGCAATTCGTTTGTGGAATGCTCTCCCAAATGAGTTGCAAAGAACTGCCACGCCCACTGCATTCAAGAGGAAACTATTTTTACACTTTAAAAATCAAACTTAGGAATTTACAGATGCCTTTTTCTTTTTTTTCTTCTCTTTTCTAAATACCTACGTACTATGTCCTTTTCTTTTCCTCTTAGATTTAAACTTAAATTTTCTTATATTTTTTTTTTCGCCTAGTTTTTGCCACAAATTCAAAGTCTAACTAAATTATTTTTCTGTAACTATTAGATTTTTTCTAGCCTTAAGAATTATGCTTCATATTTTTGAATTTTTAAAACTTTGTTACTTAATTACTGATACTCTAAAAGATTTAAATCTTAATGTATCATTGTAAATTGAATCCTTCTTCGAAATAAATGAAATGAAATTTACGCGAATAACCCAAAAATAAGACCATTTTCTCAAAAAACCTGGAATTCCTAATTCCGTAATGTGATTTTTTTGAGGAAAACCTGAAATGCAGTTTTCTTACAATTGTCTTAATTATTCAAGGTACGAGGTTTAATCAAAATCGTTAAAGCCGTTTTCGAGAAAATTTGAAGAAACCAACATATTTGTATCGCAGCTACCCGTTCTAGATGAGCTAAAACAAAAATTCGAATTTCCCCTCTACACAATTATATGAAAATGCTCTGTACCAAATTTCTTGCAAATCGGTCTTTGCCTTAAGGCTCTAGCTCAAATTACAGTAGACGCACGCACAGACGTACAGACGCGAAGACGCACAGACCGACGGATGGCATGACGAAACCCACTTTTTCGGACTTCTCGATTATCGTAGTGTTAGTTTGATTATAACCTCGAAATTTTTTCTTACACGAAACCAATACTTGCCCTATAAAGCAAGTAAAAATGTTTCTGACGGGTCTAATATTCGAAAGAATACAGCATAAGCTCTTGAAAACCTGGGAACATTTTTCTAACCTCCCAAAACCCAGTCGGATGATTTTTAAATAGTTATTTAATTTAATTGGATCACCCTTTCAATTAACCTACACCTATAGCCTACACCTATAGTACTAGTAGGTAATTATCATATAGAGTGACTAAACTTCAAGGCTTCACAGCTATAATATGCATGTAATTTATTATTAGAACACACGATAGAAGATTAATTTCATGCGACTAGAAAAAATTTCTAGAACTCATTGTATGATATAGAATTAATTATAAAGAATTAAAACTCCATCCTAGATTCTGCCTAATTGCACTCAAAACATTTTTTCATGCAGACAATATTATATGTTATGTGTATGAATGTAATGTAAAGATAGAGATATTAAGTACATATGTAAACAATATAT
This sequence comes from Leucozona laternaria, assembly GCA_932273885.2. Classification (NCBI taxonomy): domain Eukaryota; kingdom Metazoa; phylum Arthropoda; class Insecta; order Diptera; family Syrphidae; genus Leucozona; species Leucozona laternaria. The sequence goes on from OW026368.1 coordinate 94,948,231, forward strand.
GTACATATGTATAAGAAAATTCAAATCAAAAAAAAAAATAAACGCATCCAAGAAAAGCAGAAGAAGTCACCTCTCACCTCTGTCACTGATGGTCGGGAGGCATAAGGCAAACTTTTTTTCTGCTTCGGATGTAACAACGGCACAATATAATTAAAAAAATGCACGCTTGAAAAAAAATTTCCCATTCTCTCTAACAATCTCATTTAGCTTTTTTCCATCAAAATGAACGCCCTTCGCCGCCAGCGAAATATTAAGCCTTCTATTTGACTTTTACGGCTGGCATAGTTGAAAGGAAAAAAAAATATATAAGCATAAAAGGATACCGCCAAAAAGAGATGAAAAAAAAATAGTGAAAAAATACTTATGTACATACATAATATGTATATATAAACCTTCAAATTAAATGAAATAAAATGAAATAATATACAAAAAAAAGTTCAAGTCGAGTAATATTTTCTTGTTCTTTTGTTTTTTCTCTGAGACTACCCAAATTCTCAAAGGCGGCAAATGTCGACGTTATGTATACAGTGGGGTGTTTAACTACAAAAAATGGTATCAAAAAAGTGTTGCATGTTATAAGAATGTCTTAATTGTACTTATCTCAATATATAAAACAAATTCGGTTTAGTTACACCATTTATAACTCAAGAACGCCTGGACCGATTTTAATGATCTCTGACTTGTTAAATTCGTCTCCGCCCCGAATAGCAAAATAACTATTAAAATATCGGGAAAATTCACATAGTAGAGTGAAATGGGGTAAAATGAAAAAGACGTATCGCATTGAAAAAAAAAACTATACCTGCGTTTAAAAGGTTATTTTTAGGAAATGGCTTCAGGGATATTTTTTTTTTTAATTTGCTATTCGCAGGGTGAAATGGGATAAAAATAAAAAAACTGTCCGATTAAAGAAATTCTTGTTCTGTTTGAAAGGTTTTTCTTAGGAAATGGCTTTAGGGATATTCTTTTTCAAAATTTTAATATTTGTAGGGTGAAATGGGGTAAAAATATAAAATTATTGGATTTGAGAAATTCTTTTTTTGTTTAAAAAGTTTTTTTGAGTTTTTATTTTAATAAAAAACTGTCCGATTTAAAAAATTCTTTTTGTGTTTGAAAGGTTAATTTGAGTGGATGGCCTTAGGAATATTTTTTTCAAATGATGAGTAATTGTTCATTTTTGTGTGCTCACATAACACTCATTTATCTTAAGTTTGAATATTAGTTATTGTGATGTCAAAAATTTCATCAGTTTTTAGCAAAATCTATCTGAACAAAAATTTGAGTTCAAGACTAAAATAATCCACTGTTCGGTCGGCAGCTCAGCCAGAGCGACAAAAGACTATGACGGGGACTACGTTACGATGGTCCCACAAACAATATATTTAACCAGACCAAAAAGGACCTGATTCAGTTCATTTTCTTTTTGTTCTTTTTTTTTTTTTTTTTTTTTTTTTTTCCTAACTCTATATTTAGAGGTGGGTCTATGTATTTATGTATATTTATATAGAACCAGAACTGCTTGTAACTCTTTTTTTGGTCCTTAGCTCGAATGTCATTCCGAAGTGCGGGCCTTGTTAAAAGGCTCCCGAGCGTCTAGGTCTAGTTGGTATTTTTGTTCCTCGGATAGCTTTGGGCTATGGTGCGGAAAAGTCATCGCTGATGCTGGTTAAAAAGAAGAAATCAGAGACAGAGAGCCGAAATGAACCACACTTCCCTTGCTGCCGTTCGACCCCCTTAGCGTCTTATTCTCATTTATTTTGCTTTGTTTCGTTTAGTTTTTTGTTCCTTTTGAGGAAAAAAAATTGTTAGTAGTAGGTACCTCTTTAATATTGTGTGTTTTTTTTTTTTTTTAATATCCAACGGTAAAATGCAAATAAGTTGAAAATTTCTTCCGCTTGTACACAGTTTTCATTTTCTTCGTCAAGGTTGTGATTTTAATTAAGTTTCTTTCTTTGCTTCGCAATAATTTTTCCCTTTATTTTTCGCATTTTCATTCATGTTTGCGTGTGAGGTACATACATAAAAGTGTACACAATACGCGCGGTTTTATTGTTGTCTTTGAAAAGCACATACAGGTGGGGGTGGACTCCATAACCTGGGTAAAATTTATTAGTTTCGTAGTGTTTTAGGGGGTTGACTCACTGGGATGTGGGCGTGGTTCAAGGTGAGCAAGAATTTGAAAGATATTAATGCAGTTCTTGGCATGCATATATGCTATATGGGATGGTTTTGATCCTTTGGGGGAAAAGAAAAATTACCATACAGTTGACAGCATGAGCATAAGAAAGGCTTGTAGGTAGCAGGTAGGAGGTACAGGTATAGGTTAGGTATATTGGCCTAAGAAGTGGAATTGATGGAGACGTATTAGTTGTTGCTGATGGTGGTATACTTGACGTCAAATGTGTATAGAATGTTTATTGAGTTTTTTTCGTCCTACGTACGTACATAGTACCTCGGTAGAAGGTAAAACCAAGATGATTATGGAGTTTTTATAGAGGAAATTAACATTTCACGATGTGGGTTTTTGTTCTGATGAGGGTTTCTACTCTGTATGACTTAGTCAAAAGTCCTTAACAAAAGCACGACATATTGATTTAAAATAGGTACACTATATACCATTGTTGTTGCGTAAATGTGCTTTGGTCGGTAGCATTTTTCATTTTATTTCAAAATGAGACCTTTCAAAGTTTTAGCACAATCATGCAATAATAAATGCACTCTGCATTCTACCACGTGAATACGTAAAGGGCTTAATAAAGGAAACTCATATAGTGCTCTCATGTCAACTATTGTTGATAATATATGAAGTTAGAAAAGGAAATCGTACTGAGTAACTTTTATGGATCTATGTAGATTATAGTAGATATAATTTGTAGTGTTGAAAAATATTGCGTTAGCATTTTTAAACAACCTACCTATTCATGAAGAATTTTTTTTGGAAAGTAAAACTGGTTTCTACGTATAGAAGCTTATTTCAAATGATTTCAGCAATTTTCTTTAATTAAGATTTCAAAATAGGAGATTTGACAACTATACATATATGTAATTTATATTTTAATTAAATTTTAGGCAAGCGTTAAGCTTAAAGCCGATACTATACTGTGAGTTAATATCCAATAGTTTTTTTTCAGGTCCCTATATATTTCAAGAATTGATTAAACATTTTAACCTTTTCTAAATTAACTTTGATTTAATTACATGTACAATTCCACAATTGTACATCTATCTAGAACATTTTTACTTTTCTAATTTAACTGCAATACATGTACACCTTAAGTACACTATTGTGATCCTTAATTTTTGAAAATGTTTGAGTTTTTATACTCCCAGAAGCTCAAAGTGTTCGGAATGAATACTTTTTATATTCTCCAAGTTACAAATCTATATTTGTATTTTTAACTGAGTAAATATTTGTTTTATAAATTGTAAATGAATGTAATAAAAATTTAAAATGAAAAATTAAATTGATAAATAGTAAAAATAATTTGTATTTTATTTTATCATAAAGTTTTTTTTAGAAAGGAACACAAATGCTTAAAAAAAAAGTACGCATACGTCACAGTGAACGATTGATTCACAGTTTAAGTTTCACCTTTGTATCTCTATTAGTACGCCATAAAATTTCAAGATTGAATTCTTATGCTAGAAAATTATCAGAAATATATTATACTAACTGACCCACTCAACTTTGCACGGGTAGACAAAACTTAGCTTCGCATAAAAAATAAAAAAAGAAAATATAGATAAATATTTTTTAAGCTACTTTTTGTAATTGAATACTGCTTTCTGGGTTTTAACCAACTTCACGTTATGAATGGCTAATTTTGTAAAAATATAATCATCTAGTGTAACCTTTATTACATTCCCAACAAAAAAAAAATATTTGTAATCAATCTCATTTCACTCTATAAATATCATTTTTTTTTTAAATAACCTTTCCAACACAAACAGAATTTTAAAATCGGATATCACTTTTTTGTTTTTATCCTGCTTAACCCTATAAAGATCAATTCAAAAAAAAAATCCTAAGGCCATCGCGGTTAAAAAAACCTTTTATATACTAAAACAATTTTTGAAATCGACTACAAGTTTTCATTTTTACCCCCATTTCAACCTTTAAGTACCAACTTTAAAAAAAAAAATAACTCTTAAGCCATCCACTAAAAATGACTTTTAAAACACCAAAATAATTTCTAAAATTGGACAATTATCTTTATCTTATTTAAACCCCATTTCACCCTTCAAATTACAAAATTTGAAAAAGAATATCCCTAAAACCATTTTAAACAAAAACAGAATTTCTTAGCACATTTTTATTTTTACCCCATTTCACCCTAACTTTGAAAATCCACAAATTATCTCTAATAACTTTTGTTGCGCCAAATGACGTCTTTTGAAATCAATGATTGTATTGCTTGATATGAGTCAGAAAATTTATATGTATAGGCGTCAATTTGACTTGGCCACTGGCGCAACAAAATCCAGGTGCTTCATGTGCCGTCCAATGTGGACACACAAAGAGTTCATTGGTCGAATACCAACGATTTTCTGTGAATTGTAATCGATTGCCACAGTTATAATTGAATGGTGCTCGATGCAGTTTCGATTTTTTGGGACAGTCCCCTGACAGGTTTTTTACAAATTTCGGGCAATTATTTTTTATTTTTACCCCATTCCACCCTACAAATATTAAAATTTTGAAAAAGAATATTATACATTTTCTAAGAAGAACCTTTAAAACAAAAGAAGAAGTTCTTAAATCAGACATTTTTAACTAAGCATTTCCGAAATTACCTTTTGTTGGTTTTTGCTTTCCTCGAAAACGGTTCAACGGATTTTAATCAATTTTTATGAAGAATGACTGATACATTTCAAATAATACTGTGTCCCAAAATTTTCAAAGAAATATTTTTTCAATTTTTAAAAAAAGTGCAAAAATTTTTTTTTGAAATTTCATTAGGTATTTCAAAAACAACTCGGTCGATTTTTATCAAAATAGTTAAAAAGCATTTTTTGACATTATCTAGAAGATTTTAAACAAATATTTTTATTTTAAACAAAAATCTTATTTTTCTCAAAAATGACTAGCAATTTTGATAAAAAAAAAAATGTTGTATGTATAAGAATGTGTACGATTTACCTTTAAATTAAAAAATTTACAATTTATTATTATTGACAGTACTCCTCATAGAAGGTTTTGTTTTTATTTGCGACTAAACCATTATCGGTCAACCGATTCAACTTAAATTTAATATTTCAATTCTATATTTTAATAACGGGTGGATGATTTTTTTTTAATTCAATTTCAATAGTCTTAGAAACAACAAATGTGATCTAGAGGATGGAAGGTTAGATTTAGCTAAAGTGTTAACAGAGGAATTTATGGAATTTTTGGTTCCACAAAAAAAAAGAAAATTTGTTGTAAGCCACAGGCAAGGGTGGAACATGCTGGGATTTAATCCCAAGATCCCAAACCTGTCACCTAAGATTCAAATGTATTAACCATTACGCCACGGGCTAGTATACACAGACATAGGTTTAAGGTAAGTAAGCAGAATAAGAAGTCATGCGTGAGTTCCATCATCCTAATTTTACAATTTAATTTCTCAAAGCTCAAATAAAGGGTTTTTCTAATAAGAGGTGTTATTTTGATATTCAAAGAAAAATGGCATTTTTTAAAATAAATTATCGGATGTTTATTTCATTATAAAGAAGAAGGTATGCCGTTAATAATGGAACACAACATCAGCCAAATGGCCGCCACGACCACGCTTACAGGACCATATCCTTTTCATGAAATTTTCCATAACCAAATCGCAAAGTGGCTGCCCTATGTCCTCGATAGCCTCACGAATTCCATCTTTGAGGTCTTGAATCGACGCTGGGCTGTTGGCGTAGACCTTATCTTTCACGTGGCCCCAAAGGAAGAAGTCGCAAGGTGTTAAATCACAAGATCTCGGTGGCCAATTGTGATCACCTCTTCGAGAGATAACACGGTCCGGAAACTTTTCCCGTAAAAGATCGATGGTTTCATTGCTTGTGTGGCACGTAGCGCCGTCTTGTTGAAAGTAAACGTTGTCCAGATCAATACCATCCAATTCCGGCCATAAAAAATCATTAATCATCTCTCGATAGCGCAATCCATTGACCGTAACTGTTGCTCCAGCCTCATTTTCGAAAAAGTAAGATCCAATGACCCCGCCGGACCATAAACCGCACCAAACAGTCACGCGTTGAGGATGGAGAGGCTTTTCAACAATAACTCTTGGGTTTTCCGAGCCCCAGATGTGACAGTTTTGCTTGTTGACGTAGCCTCCGAGGTGGAAATGGGCCTCATCAGTCAAGATGATTTTTCGATGAAATTCCGGATCATTTTCATGCATTTCAAAGACCCAATCAGCAAAGACACGACATTGTTGATGATCAGCCGGCTTGAGTTCTTGTGTTAACTGAACTTTATAAGCCTTAAGACCCAAGTCTTTATGCAAAATACGGTGTAATGACGTTTGTGGAATGCCTAATTCCAAAGAACAACGAGGAATGGACAAACCTGGGTTTTCTTCAACACTTTGGGCTACAACAGCAATATTCTCAGTTGTTCTTGAGCGACGTGCACGGGTTTTATTCTTCACATCACTAACTTGTCCCAACAGCTCGAATTTGTCCACCAATTTCTGTATTGCGGTCCGACAAGGTGCTTCACGACGACCCAAAAATGTTTTAGTTTTACGAACCGTCTCTGCCAAATTTTTACCATTTTTATAGTGAATTTTAATAATTTCAATGCGTTGTTGAAGCGTTTATCGTTCCATTTTTATTAATAGCGTAGTTTCTACTCTTCAAATGTCAAAAAATGACAGCTTCAAAAGTGACAGCTACCGAAATAGCGGGCTATTCAAAATAACACCTCTTATTGGAAAACCCTTTACATTTTTACTTCAACTTTATCTTCCAAATTCGAATGCCAATACCTCAATTCACATAAAAAACAACTTGTAACCCCTTTGGGTTAAATATTTTTGAAAAGAGCTTGAATCAATATTTTTTGTTCACAGGGCGGGAGGGATTTAAGATCCTAAAACGTTCTTTCAAAATGTTATAGGAATATACGACCTACTTATAATTACAATGTATGGAACACATGTATATCTGAAGAGCTTTCTAAGCTCAAAAAATCTTAACATATAAGAAGACTTGTGTGTTAGATAGGGAACCTTTAACTATTAACCCACCGTAGGCGTCGTGTCGTTGAATGAAATCACACCGGGTATGAAAATCATTAGGATTTCATTCAAACACTGATTTATGCAAAACTAAACAAAGCCACGGCATTAAGGATATCGCTGGAGTTATGTTTTTTCCAACACCACCACCACCACCACTACCAACAAAGGTGTATCTTCCAAAGCGAAGGGGTAATCTCAACGCTTAAGATCATATCGTTTAGGTCGTCACACCTGAGATAACAAAGTTCGCGCTCCAAAAGCAACAGCCTTTCTTCACTATAAACGAGTGTGCTTTCGCTTTGGTGTCGCAGCACGCCCGCTATCCAAGTACCTACCACAGTTACAATGTTTGTTGAAAGTTAAAACCGCAGGATGTTTCGAAAGGATTTCATAAAGCACTGTTAACTACTGAGCTGTTCTTCAGATTCGCCTGTCTTGACTGTTATGCGTTTTCTCATCTCCTTCCGTTATTTATGGATTTATGAATATTTAATGCTTCGAGAATCAGCAGGGCACCATAAGTATACCAACACATTTTACTTTACCTGCTACAACGATTCAACATGCTCCAGCTCCGGCTTCGGCTTCGGCATCCATCCTCCATTTTCTTAACGGGAAGCATATATCAGGTAAAAGGCATTTCGTGTAGGGCTTGTGATTCTTTAGTGTCATAGTGTGCTGGTGCTGGTGTCAGTATAATATCGCTCATCCATCTGCCTCTTGTACAAGTAGGTATATGATGTTTCCGGAACGTGAAAACTCTTTAAACTTTAGAAAAGCATTGTTCTTCCGTGCTCGCATGAGAGCTTTATACATTTAAACACCTAAAGTGTGCGGGAAGAACTGATGGTTTGAGTTAAAAATACACACAACAAGAAAAACAGGGCGGGTAATAGTCAAACGAACCTGCCGGTAAAAGTAATACCTCCAAGGGCTTAAGGGATCAGGTTTTATTGTTTTCCTAGGGTGCGCACAAGGATGATAGGGAATTAAAAAACTTTGGGTAGAGATAGGTAAGTTAACGGTTTCATGTATATAATGTTGCTGGCGAGAAAATTTATAACGCTAGCCGCATCCAGCCCCTATTTTAACTCGATGTAAAATTTATGCTCTATCGTTTCGGGATTAGTAATTTAGAAGCATATCCTTAGCACCATCAGAGGCGTTGGTGCGGTGTTGTGTGGTACGCGGTGTGGTACGTTGGGGTGGTTTTGGTATGGGAAGAAAGATTCAAAGAGTCCTCTTCACGGCTAGAGTGTTGAAATTATATTCAAATAATAAAATGAAGAAAAGGGCAACAATTTAGCTAAGCCAAAGGATTTGCGGGAAATAAGTTACTCGAGTCGAAAATGGTAAAAATCTTCATCATAGGCTTAAAAATGTGTATATTTCTATATAGGTATAGAGCATCTAAGGGATCTACGTGTCGAGTTGTTGAAAACAATGCATAACCTTCAGCTTATGAATTACACAATTACAACAAAATAAAATTACAATTCAAAACTTTTAAATTAACTTAATTAAGAAATGTTGGAAGCTATCTTATTCGAAAAAATTATGCAAATTGGATTAATGGTTTCGCTTGTATAGAGCTAGTTAAAGTCGATTCATTTTTAAAGTCACGCAAAAATGTTTTTTTTTTGAGTCTAAAAACTTGTGAATGTAAAGGATGTTTTTTTTTAGACGTTTGGTTTTTAATCTAGCATAACTTTTTTCGGAGTTAGTCTTTTTGACAGCTGTCACTTGATTTATGCTCAGTTTGGTTTGCCATTTCATAATTGATAGGCTTACTTCTGAACAACGTTTGCAAATCGTGCAAATTTATTACCAAAATAATGGTTCGGTTCACGCGACGCATCGCTCGCTGTGTCCAATATTCGGTCGCCATAATCACAAAATCGCATAAATTCGAACAACCATGGATCGGTTTCGCCCCACGTTTACTCTAGTGCATAATGCACATCCTCAGAGATGCCGTACAGTATGCACCGAAGACGCTATTGCTGCTGTGGAGCAGAGTATCGAAGAAGACCTGGATTAGTCCATCCGCCATGGCGCGCAACAATTGGAGCTGTCGAAAATTGGGCCTCTCGACTGGAATTTATTCGAGCCAGCCACGGTGGTCACTTGCCCGAAATAATTTTTAAAACATAATGGCAAACTCTTAATTCTTGGCCATAACATAACATTAAATTATATGTGTTATATTTCTTCTTAAAAACCACACGTCTGAAAAAAAACACCCTTTAGTTATCTCTGAAATAGTTTTAAAAGTTGTTGATTATGCTCCAAAAATTAAAAGCAAAAATATGCACCCAAAAATTAAAAACCAACGGTCTGTTTATTTTTATTCGCCACTGTTTTGCTCCGAAATTTAAGAGATGATATACATGTTTACTATTTGTTTGACACTTTGTTTAAGCTAAAGAAATTTTTATTTTGTATGTGTTAAAAAAGTCTTAATTCAGCAGAAGATTCGGAGACACCCCGTAAAGCACTATCATTAAAAATTACATAAAATGTAGCACTAAATATAGTTTACTATGCAGTCTAATGTACCAAAAAATAATAAAATAATATAAAATGATTCTGAAACATCCTTTACAACAGTTTTTTTAATCCACCAATTTTAGAGCCTTGTAGATTTCTTTAAGCTGAATAGCAAAATTGTTACGGCATCTCAACCCGTTTAAAGTTTATAATTTTCGCAACCGAAAAATCAATATTTTCCATTTTACGTTGGATAAAGGCCTGCACTATATACTTTGATTGTTGCCGTAAGCCCTCGATTTAAGGATACCTCATAACAATCGGTGGGATCAAGTTGTGGTGACCAAGTTGTTCAGTGTTCGTTATGTTTCTGTACTTGTTGGCTTAATTTAATATCAAACCAGACAGTGAAAAGAAATAGTTTTTTTTTTTTTTATTTTGGTTGGCTTAATTATATTTCTCGTCATCAAATATTATTAAGCTTCATCATCATTTTCGGTATCACGTAATATTATAAGTTTTATGAAGACGCAAATATAAAGACCTTTGTTATTCCTTTTGATTGTATAATTAATCCTTATTGTCGTCGGCCATGTCTACATAAATGAAAATTAAAAACATTAAATAACTTTCATCTCTGAAGAGAATTTTTCGCCAAATTCATATTAAAAGCAATTTACAAGTCTTCCACGAAGTGATTTGCCAAAAATAATTGAACACACCCTCACTGCAAAAACACTTTCTCCCACAATCACAAAATTTGTCTCATTTCAATCTGTCGCCCTGTTTTGTTCTTAAACCAATTTAAATTAGAAAGATGAATTCATCAAGCTGATAACCTGCCCCAAGGATGAGTTCCGTCAAAAGAACGTCCACCTTCACAATAAACACATATACCCACCACCCTGATAGGGTGGTCTGTAAGAAGCGCCCTATCTGCCCTTGGCTGTAGTAGTTGAATTTGAATACCTCAGCTCAACCATCATCAAACTCTAAAAGCAGAAGGAGCTAGACGAGCAAGAAGCCAAGAACACGAACAAGAACAAGACAGCAACACTGACAACTATACCATATACTCCAAAAACAGCAGCTCTAGCTAAAGAAAACATCCTTTGGATCGGAACACAGAGCGTCATCTCACCTGGAGTGCAGAAGTTTTGCGTTTTATACTTTAATTAAATTTGTTAAAGGCAAATTATTTCATCCGCTTAACTGTTAAAGTGTCACAAAGTAACATTAATTAAAGTTTTGCTTGTCACACAGTGTTCTCTGTTCTGTTCTGTTTTGTTATTTTGGTCTGCGTCCCTATCCTTCGGGCCATGTTCATTAGTAGTAAGGAATAACTTTTTTTTGTGTCCATTATTTTCGTTTTTGTTTAGGTTTGTTTTCTTGCAAATTTTCCCTTTCTTATATAGGTATTAAGCTGAGAAGATGAAAATAAAGAACAATAATTAAGAATGAACAAGTATTGGATAAGCACGTTGGGCACTAGAGCTCATAGAGCTCACCAACCAGCTCACTATAGCTGAGCTTATAATAAAAGAATCCCGACGAGGAAGACAGGAATTCGCAACAAACTCTCCAGGTGGAATGTGGAAAGTTATTCAGACAAGAAATAGAGGTACCTAACTTTAAACAAAGATTTTGCTTGCGAATATCTTATACCTACATATTTGGGCGAAGGAAGGTTCCTTAATAAAAGTATCTATACGTTCTATGTTCCTACCTTTTTATAATAAAAAAAAAATATCTCAACGGGACGAGGACGAAGTGCAAGAAGTTAAGAACGGACGAGGAATTTTTCGTTTAACGGAAGTCACCAAACTTTAATGGAATGGGATGAATATTCTTGAATATTCTTGGAAGATATACCTAGTTGGTCTTTGTAGGGAATAAATACAAATAGGACTTATAGATTTGGCGAAAATGTAAATCTTCTTGAATAGGGGGGTTTCGGTATGATAGCAAATGAGCAGTTAGGCTGCGAAGCTTGTAAATATAATGAACCAGTATTGTTGAAATTGTCTACTGGTCAGCTCTTGGCCGCTATGAAATGCCTTTAAATGTGTGAGTATTATGCTTTTACAGGGGTTTTCATTCTTTAAATTTAAATAAAACAAAATGTGTGTGAGATATCATCGAAAATTTGGATTCGTTTGAAAGGACTGTCGATGCCATTAAGTGGCTTTTCCAGGTGGCACGCATCCAAAATGTCCGATTTTCCATGACTCTGGCGCATAAATCAGAATGAATTTGATTGATGGCATGGATTATGTTGGCTTTGAGGGCCGCCGTGGTTTGTGGCTTATTCGCATAGACCTGTGACTTCAGAAAACCCTACAAGAAAAAGTCTATCGGGGTCAAATCGCACAATCTCGGTGGCCAGTTCACATCACTTCCACGTGAGATAACCATGCCCTTGAATCGCTCGTGCAGAATTTCCAATGTGGAGTGAGCTGTGTGGCACGCCATCTTGTTGAAACTGCATATCGTTGGTGTTCATATCAGCCAATTCAGACCAAAAGAAGTTGGTAATCATCGGCCTATAGCGCTCGCCGTTGACGGCGATGGCCTGGCCAACGTGCGTCGTTCTCAAAGAAAAATATGGACCGATGATGCCGCCAGCTCAAAATCCACACCAAATAATGACTTTTTCGGGATGCATTGGACGCTCTTGGATATCAAGTGGATTGGTTTCGTCCCAAATTTGACAATTTTGTTTGTCGACGTACCCATATTCGTCCAGAAATGGGCCACATCGCTGAAGATGATATTTTGATGAAAATTAGGGTAAGTTTCCATCCATCTGCTCCAGAGCCCATTCAGCGAAAACACTTTGTTTTCTATGCTCATTTACCTTCAGCTCCTGGGTCCGTTAAATTTTGTATCTGTGCATACCCAACTCACGACGCAAAATTCGTTGTGGTCTGCGAAAGGCTGAGTTATTGTGAGCGACGCGAAATTTACTGCCTCGTATTCTCCTGCACACTCACGGACAGCGGCGATATTTTCGGCTGATCTTTCGTTTCGTTGACGTACGTGTGTTGATTGATCGTTTACTGAACCAGTCGACTCAAATTTATCCACCACACTGCGAATAGTCCTCTCGGTAGGACGATTATGGCGACCGTAAAATGGGCGAAGCTCGTGGAACGTTGCCCGAACAGAACAAACATTTTGATAAAAACAATTTTATTATTTGCACGCTATATCCATGCATGGTGATTTGGCAAAACAGACCGAAAACTAAACAACCAAACTGACAGATGTAGCTTCAACAATATGGCCGCTATCAACTGTCAAAGTTCGGAAGTCCCTATTATAAGACCCTTTGCATACAAATTGATTACTCGAAATGTTGGGTTTTCATTTTATATTTTAACGTAAAATTACAGCCATATTATTGACTGATTTCAAAGTTTGCACAAATCGGTATTATTGAAAAATGTTTTGAAATTTAAAACTTGAAAGCTTAAAAAGTAGTTTTGGATAAAACTCGAAATATATAAAACCAGAAATAAGTTTTAAGAGCTTTAAAACTAGTTTTGGATTTGTTTCATATTATTCATATAAAATTCAGCATTTGTCTTGGCAATTTGACATTTTTTTTAAAATGGCATGTAATGCAGGTATTCCACAAATTAGGGATGTAGAGTTTCTTATTAGCAAGAAGCAGACAATTTGCTATTCGAAGGCTTCTTATTTTCTGATAGTGAAGAAGGTAAAGAGTTCCGGCAACCATACACTTTGAGCAGCTATGCAAAAGTTGACGAATGGGACAATTTGTCGTTTTATCAACGCTTCAGGTTGAATAAGCGCACTTTTCAGCGTGTTGTGGATTTGGTGAAGCCACATCTAGAAATACCAAATAGACGATGAGAACCAAATATAAAGTATGTATACAAGGTATGTGAATTTAACGGAGAAAAGTGTCCTTCAACAGATCTTGTTATCTTGGCCCTGAACAGAAGGAAATGATTCTGCTTCTGGCTTCCGGAAGCTTCGAGCAGAATGTTCTAGATACAGTGCAAGTATCCCAGCCTAGCATCAGCAACTGTTTGCCTATAAAGTGTGATGCGTTCTTTAAGTATGTTCCCACATTTAATCGAATGCCAGAGACACAAGCGGAACGTCAAGTAGCAGCATCAGCGTTTCATTCTTTAGATGGTTTCCCGTGTACTATTGGAGCTATATAGACTGCATACACGTTAAGATATTGTCCTCAGGAGGCTCGCAGGCATTTCCTTTTTACAATTTGTACGTGAGATACAGAATTTCAGATTCTTTTATTCTAAACAGGATGAATTGTTTCGCAACCGAATAGGATTTTATATTGTGAAAACTAGTTTTAATCCATTTTTTCAAAACTCGAAATTAAACTAGTTTTATTTCTAGTTTTACAAATTGTGAATAATATGGCCGTTAGAAAATTTGTGTCGAAATCAATTGATTTTTAATAGCTATTTCTATAGATTAAAATTCAATGTAAATTTATCCCTATGTTTTTCAGTATTCTATGAATTTCAATCCTTGGCATAGGCGCCCGGAGGTAGTGGCAAGGGGGGACACTTGCCCCCCTGGCTCTGGACAATACTTCACAGCTAACAAATTTTTCATTTTTTACTATGAATTTCAACAAATACTTCTCTTCTCTCCATGATTTTGCCCCCCCCCCCCCTTGGCTCTGGATCATGCCAAATGAATCTGAAAATATACTTGATTAAATATTAATAATTAATATTTACGCACAACGTTTGAAAAAAATGGACAAACTACCTTTGAAAATGTGTGTGTTATTAAGTTGAAGTGGAGTATGCCGCCATAAGAGCCAAACTCATGAATTTGACGTTTAGAAATGAACAAGATAGAGATAGAGCCTGATTACACGATTCGTTTTTTCGGTCGCTTCGTGCTTCGTCTTTTTGACATATTTGGTGAGGGGTATAGAAATGTAGAGGAATGAAGTACAATATATATGTACATCGTAGTCTTTAGAAAATAAACGTTAATGTAATTTTTTGATTGCGTAAGCATACAATTTTAATTTAAAGCTGATCAGTTTTGTGGTCAGATGTTTAAACGGATATTATATTTTTATTTGATAATCAGCCCTATCACGAATTCCATTGTAATCGGATTTGTTTAAGAATCCCGAAAAAAACTATCACCGAATGTGTTCTTGATGGTAATTTGTGTGAAGTTTTGCACTACGATGGATTCTGTGAGTTTTTTTTTCGGGATTCGTAAAAAGTGTCCGATTACAATGAAGTTAGTGTAGGTAAATATTTAAATTTTGATTCAAAATAACTTTTAACGGACTAAATTTTCAAATAGTTTAGTAACTTTCTCGAAATCTAATTCAAGTCTGATTATTTATTTTCATTGCCTAAAAGAAGAACTTGGGTAACGCCATACTTTTCCATGCAAATTTGAATTCCAAAAGTTTTAGTAATTATTGTGTATCAAAATAAAAAAACAAATATCTATTTATGTATTAATACGTAAACACTTTTAAATATTTACCTTTTTAACTGACTTAATGGGAACGTTTTGAAAATATTTTTTCTTTTTTCATTCTGAAATCTATCAAGAGACAAAGAAGGTCAAAGGATTTCGAAACTTTTTTTTTTGAAACTGTCCTTGCTTAACTTTGGCTTTTCGAAACTTTTTTCCTTTTGCAAAATTACATTTTTCTTTCTTATTTGAACGGTTCGTCAATGGATCTTCAATAGTTCTCGCATGATAAATTTGGAACGAACGATATTTTATAGATCCACATCCTAGTGGTTCGATAGTGAAAATCAATTTTATTTTAAAGAACCAACAAATAAGATTCGCGGTCGAATCAAAAGTAAAATTCCCTTTTGAATTTTTCATTACAGAACGAATGATATTTTATCGTTTTATAAACTTTGCTTTTTATACAAAAACTTAAAAAAACATTTCCATCTGCTTAAATAAGTAAGTACGGTCTACTTTTAAATATAAAATATCATTACGCTGGACAACTAACGGGTGATTTTTAAGCTGGTTTGGTTTTGGCAACACTGGTTTTATTGACAGCTGACGTGTGTTTAGTACCTTGTGTCACTGTCAAACAGCTTCAGTTTGGTTTGCAATTTAACCATGGATCGTCCTACAAATGAACAACGCTTGCAAATTATTGAATTTTACTATCAAAATTCGTGCTCGGTTCGAAATGTTCATCGCGCGCTGCTTGTGTTCAGCGATGAGGCTCATTTTCGGTTGAATGGGTACGTAAATAAGCAAAATTGCCGCATTTGGAGTGAAGATCAGCCAGAAGCATTGCAACAGCTACCAATGCATCCCGAAAAAGCCACTGTTTGGTGCGGTTTATGGGCCGGCGGCATTATTGGGCCATATTTCTTCAAAGATGATGCGAATCGCAGCGTTACTGTCAATGGTGAACACTACCGAGCGATGATAACAAACTTTTTTTTGCCCGAAATGGAAGTTCTTGACTTGCATGATATGTGGTTTCAACAAGACGGTGCCACATGCCACACAGCACGCGAAACAATGGCGCAATTGCGAGGCGAGTTTGGTGAATAGTTAATTTCACGT
The DNA here is from genome assembly GCA_932273885.2 of Leucozona laternaria. Classification (NCBI taxonomy): domain Eukaryota; kingdom Metazoa; phylum Arthropoda; class Insecta; order Diptera; family Syrphidae; genus Leucozona; species Leucozona laternaria. The sequence goes on from OW026368.1 coordinate 94,964,532, forward strand.
TTCGGGCCGGTCAATTGGCCGCCTAGATCGTGCGATTTGACACCATTAGATTATTTTTTGTGGAGGTATGTCAAGGCCTATGTCTATAGGGACAAGCCCGCTTCGATTGCCGCACTGGAAGCCAACATCCATGCATTCATTCGTGAGATACCGGCCGATATGTGTGAAAGAGTATGCCAAAATTGGACTCAGCGGATGGGCTACCTGAGACGCAGCCGCGGTCAACATTTGCATGAAATTATCTTTAAACATTAAATTGCAAGGTTCAAACTATTGATTCAAATAAATATTTTATTCATTTTTTTGAATTTTTTGTGTTTTTTTTTTTAAAAAAGTTCTAAACCTCTTAAAAAATCACCCGATATTAACAGTACCTCCCATAGAACGTAATTTTAGATTTTTTCATTATTGGCTGAATGCAATTAAATTAAATTATTTATAGAAACTTCCAAAAAGCTCATTGCATGTCAAAATTTTTTAATACACATTTTTTTTCGAAAATTCGATATCTCCAAATTGGCGAAGCAGGACTATTCAGTGCCGAACTTTCACCGTCGGACACTTCACCACCAGATTTTCACCACAAGCCTTTTAGTGGTTGGAATTTTCGTTACAGCGGTTCCGCCACTGGGTAGTTCACTGTCGTCCTTTCAACACTAGACTTTTAATCACTGTAATGTAGTGTTAATAATTCAATATAGCCATTGTTTCTTTTGGATTAAAATGTGGTTAGTCACAATAGAATTCAGATTTGCCAGTAATACCCGTGATTTTTTGGAAACTTTTGCATGGTGCAACATTTAAGAACATATTTTATTCATTGCAATGTATACTGAAATCTTGTTAAACAAGCGAATTCTGTATGATTCTATTTTTGACGCAAATTTCAATTTGCTATGATTGACAATAAAACATGAAAAAATTGTCTCCCGCCAGTAAAAATAGTGTTAATAAATGATTTTCTATAATTTTGCAACATTTATTTTAAATTTTCGTGTTTTATTTTGCCAAAGAGTCTGTTCTGCAAAATATCCTAAATAAAATGCAAATGATATAAGCTGAAAAAGAATACGATTTGATATTGAAAACAATATAAATGAATTCTTATTGCGATTTAACCATTTCTAATAAAATCTTCACTACTTTGCGAACACGAAAACAAAATATCCAGAAACGAAAAATCTGACACTTAAACGGGCGGCATTCAAATATTGAGCACTAAATGGCAGTACTTAAAGATCCAACACTCAATCGGCGGTGGTGAAATGTCCGTCTATTAATTTTCGGTGGGGAATGGTACCGTACCGCCAAATTGGTGTTTGCTGTGCGAATACTGTATGGTCACCTCAGTCACCATGTTTTTCTATATCAAACATCTGAGTCTGAGTTTTACCGATTTTATTTGCATGTGAGAAATGCTGTGCCATCGAGTTTTACAATCATTGCTCGTTTGTTTGTCCAGTTTGAAATCCCACTCCAAACCATAACTTAAGTCTTTTTCTTACCGTAATGGGAAAATAATAGCTGATTAGCATTACCTTATTAATGCAAGCAGCATCTCAAAGCCCTTTATCATTTTCCAACTCCGCAAAGATTTATATTTTTCATAACCTACAACTACACACATGCGGCTCACTTATCCAATCTTGAACTTCACGTTCTTAGTGATATCGTAACTATCAAGCCATTTCGCCCTCCATCCGATGGAAGTTTAACTTATGTTTCACTATACAGCATTTGGTGTCCTCTATTTGCCTTTCACAACTCCCTCCTTAATAATTTTTCCTCCACCTAAGTGTATCCTGGTTTTGTTTCTGCTAAGCGGGACATGCATACTTGTTTCCCCCCCCCCCCCCCCCACCCCATGCACTGCTTTTCCTCCAACCCTACATCTCCTACTTTTCGTTCAATAAAGAATGAAGTTGTCACAATGTCCTTGTTGAACATCAGCATCAGAGAAGAGTTACTTGCTTTCGAAATGAACGAACCCATTTTTTGTAAAGCCCCCGCTTTCAATCTTGGTGCACACACATAGAGATAAAGCACAAGCAGAGGTAAGAGGTAAGAGAAAAGCCACCGAAGAATAACGTTGTGTTTATTATGATTTTTTGTTTATTTCAAGGATATCCCACTTCCATTCTCCCTAAAGCGAGAATCGGGTAAAAATTCTCAAGTCCCTGCTGTTGCTGTTGTTTTGCAAAACTTTCATTATTATTTTTATTTTACTATCTAAGTTCGAAGTTTTTCCGTCTTCATAGTTTCTTTGGGGTCGGAGGGACGGGCGGGCGTGAGTTTGAAAGCAAGAATCGTTCGAAGGAATTTTCAAACTTTATCATATCCTGTTTTTTTATTATTTTTTTTTTTTTGTTCACTCTGAATGCTGCTCAGTTGCCATTATTGTCACTGCCAACTTCATCGTGTGCTCATCCTTTATAGTGCCTTTACCTTGGATCTGTATCGCGATCTGCTGCTTCTTATACTGATGATTTTGCCAGTATATGATGCTTTAGTGCCTTCGTTGGAAATACATAGTTCCCTTAACAGCTTCCTTCCTATCGTCGTCGTCGTCGTCGCTCAAGCTCAAGCTCTGTTCATGGTGTGTCTTTTTGTCTTGTCTTTGTTGTTGGTGCAGAGTTGGCAATATTTTCTACTTTCTCTGCACCGAAGCTTAAGTAATTGATTTTTGTTTTCATAATTCCTTGTGATTGTATCTATGATGGCGTTGTGGTGTCAGCGTTGGTGGATAGTTTTTTTTTTTTTATTTGTTGCCAGAAATCAATTTATATGAGAGAGAAAAGTGTCTAAAGGATAAGCTCTATAGCTTAACAATGGGAGCAAATGGCTGATGATGGTTATCCTTGAAAATAGGTAACAGAGACATTGTTGCTACAAATGGAAATTTCTTATTGAATCCGGAAATCGTTTTGTTGATGTTTTTGTTTTTATTTTTATTTTATTGTGAGAGGTGAAGGTAAAATTGAAATGAATAGCATTGATTTTACAGATAGATTGGATGAAGGAAGAAGTTTAAAAGACATATATAAAAAACTTTATGCAATGGCAATAAGTTTGATCAATATGGGGGATTTAAACTGTACGATGTGAATTGCAGCTGAAATGTGACTGAAAAAATATGCACGACTTGATCGCAAGAACTTGCTCTTATGGTTAAATACTGTGCGTAACCCTACATTGAAGATGCATGATGTATATATTTAAAGAAAAAATATTAAAAGAGTCAAAAGAACTAAAAAATTGATTTTTGTTTGATTTTTTTTTGTTTTTGGAAAAAATGTTTTTTTTTTAATTTTTAAATCCATTATTGTTTAGACTATTGAGAAGCATCAGACTGCAAAATTATAACAAAATCGGTTTAACCATGACAAAGATATACGCGAATAACCTAAAACAAAAATTCGAGCGCATTTTCTCAAAAAACATAATTCCGTTATGTGAATTTTTTGAGAAAAACTTGAAATGCAGTTTTCTTACAATTGACTTGGTTATTACAGGTACGAAGTTTAATTAAAATCGTTCGAGCCGTTTTCGAGAAAAATTGAAGAAACCAAAATATTTGTATGGCAGCTACACGTTCTAGATGAGCTAAAACAAAAATTCGAATTTCCCCTCCAGGGGATCACATAGAAATGATCTGTACCGAATTTCATGCAAATCAGTCCACACGTTTAGGCTCTAGCTCAAATTACGGTGGACGCACAGACTGACGGACAGCATGACGAAACCCACTTTTTCACACTTCTCGATTATCGTCGTGTTAGATTTGATTATAACCTCGAAATTTTTGTCTACACGAAACCAATACTTGCCCTATAGAGCAAGTAAAAATACTAAATTTGAGGTACTGATATGTCAATGTTTTTTTTTTAAGCAACGATTGTAAAGGTTCAAATCAAAAACCAACAAAATGGACGATGCGAAAAAGTAATGAGAAATTCGAGCAAACTCAATTTTCATCTAACTAAGATCTGACACTTTCTAATTTCTGACACTTTCAGTTTTGACAACCTGCGCAATATATTACCTGAGATTTGTGAACTGCGTTTTCAGTCATACTGCGACGCTGATGATTAACATCGAGTACATGTATGGCTCTAGCCCTGCAAACCTTTTTTTCTATTATAGAGCAAATATTCTTTCTTAAGCAAATCCTATGAGGTCAACAAATTTAAAGGATACTCGTATACAAAATTGAACATAATGCTTTTTTCACTAAGAACGCGCTTAAATTCATTCAAATAATCAATTTAAAATACAAATTACAAAATAATTAACTATTAAGAGATTGTTCAAAGCTCATACTATTTTCGCTGTAATCAACATTTTGCGTATTCGTGTTATGATATTCAAAACTCTGTATACGAAATAATGCATTTTTACTTGCTCTATAGGGCAAGTATTGGTTTCGTGTGAAAAAAAATTTCGAGGTTATAATCAAAACTAACACTACGATAATTGAGAAGTCCGAAAAAGTGGGTTTCGTCATGCCGTCCGTCGGACTGTGCGTCTGTGCGTCCGGCGTCTGTGCGTCGGTGGGTCTGTACGTCTGTGCGTTGGTGCGTCCACTGAAATTTGAGCTAGAGCCTAAACGGGTGGAGCGATTTGCATGAAATTTGGTACAGAGTATTTTTATGTAATTCCCTAGAGGGAAATTCGAATTTTTGTTTTAGCTCATCTAAAACGGGTAGCTGCCATACAAATGTTTTGGTTTCTTCAAATTTTCTCGAAAACGGCTCTAACGATTTTGATTAAACTTCGTACCTGTAATAACCAAGTCAACTGTAAGAAAACTGCATTTCAAGTTTTTCTCAAAAAATTCACATAGCGGAATAAGGTACTCCAGGTTTTTTGAGAAAATGCGGTCTTATTTTTGGGTTATTCGCGTATATCTTTGCCATGGTTAAACCGATTTTGTTATAATTTTGCAGTCTGATGCTTCTCAATAGTTTAAACAATAATGCATTTGAGAATTTATATAAACATTTTTTTAGAAACAAAAAAAAAATCAAACAAAAAGTCAATTTGTTAGTGCTTTTGACTCTTTTAATATTTACTCGTTAAATTTGACCACAAGAGCAAGTTCATGCGATCAAGTCGTGCATTTTTTTGTTGTATCTTCTAGAAAGTTAAAGAAAAAACAATGGATATATTATTTTTACCCAAGCAGTTTGCAAAGAGGAAGGATGAAAGTATTTGCGGATGGTTGGGTACTAAAACGTAAACAAAAATTGCGCATAAATTTTGTTTAGCCCCAACTTTCAACTCCTTAATAGAACCGAGGGGTAGGGCAAGAGAGAAAGTGTTAAAGGTGGCCTTGTTGGTTTACTATCCGTTTTTTTTTTTTTTTTTTTGTCAGCAGCAGCAGCACTATGAAAGGTACCTTGGTGCATAATATTGCAATAACTCCGACGTTTACCCCATTTTTACGCTGAGAATAATATTTCATTTTATTTTCTCTTCCTGTTTGATGAGATCCTCTTCTAATTTTTTTTTCCTCTATACCTACTCCTATACGGCTGTATAATGATAGCAGCATAAAGCTCATATATGTATACATATGCATGTATAAGAACTGACTGCTGTTGCCGTTGGATGTACATTTTAGCAGGATGTGCAATGGCGGTGTTGCTATACTAGCTTCCTATACTTGTTACATCTTTAAGGCAATGATGGTAATGGCTAGGTGAAGGGTAAGTTGGGGATGAAATGTAAAGGGCGCAGTTCACGTGCAAGGTGCTCCCTGCGGTACTATGTTACTATATTTGTTTGTTTTTTTTTTCTTTGTTAATGCTTTCCTTATGGATTATTTTTCTGTGTTTAACTCCCACATGGCTAATACGGTGGATAATAAAAAAAATTATATTTCATCGCCTTGAATGAAAACGAGTTTTATATAATGATAATGACTTTCTTTTCAATGGTGTTTGGGGAAAATTTAGGGAGTAGTATAGTTTATTAATGAAACGAAAATGATGTACAAACAATAATTGAAGAGTTAAATTGAGCTTCTTTTTTTTTTAATTACCCAGTAGAATATCTATGTTCTATAGCCTATACGTACTAAAGTAAATCGATTATTACTTTCGATATATAAGTTCAGCTACAGTCTAAAAGAATGGGTTAATTTTCTTAAATCTTGGTACCAAGCGTTTGTGAACATTTGCTGGATATTTTTCTCAAAATCGGCTTCACAGATTTAAAAACAAATTAGTAAAGTTTAATATAGTTATAAGGACTGCCTTTCAGTAAAAAAAAATGGTTCCCAAAAATAGTTATTAATGGCACGTTTTCGTTTTTCTCAAAAACGGCTCAACTGAATTTGATCAATGTTTTTATGAAAAATGATTAATATGTTTTTAATAAAGGGTGTTTTTTTGCAGACGTGTGGTTTTCAATTTGGCAATCCTTTTTTCGGAGTTGATCTTTTTGACATCTGTCACTTGATTTATGCTCAGTTTAATTTGCCATTTTATAATAAATAGACTTACTCCTGAACAACGTTTGCAAATCGTGCAAATTTATTATAAAAATAATGTGTCGGTTTGCGCTACGCATCACGCGCTGCGTCCAATATTCGATGAAACTCATTTTTGGTTGAATGGGTACGTTAATAAAGAGAATTGTTGTATTTGGAGTGATTATAATCCCCAAGCCATTGTTGAGACGCCGCGCCGTTGCATCCTCAAAAAGTCACTGTTTTGTGTGCTCTATGGGCAGAGGGAATCATTGGTCCATATTTCTTCAAAAATGAAGCCTGCCATAATGTTACAGTCAATACGGAACTGACTTTTTCGTGCGACGTTTGGTTTCAACAATACGGCGCTACATGCCATATATCCAACGAAACAATCAATTAATTGAAGGAAACTTTTGGTGAGCGCATTATCTCGCTTTGTGGGCCTGTGGCGCAGCCTTCAATATCGTGCGATTTAACACCGCTGGACTATTTTTTGAGGGGAAATGTGAAGTTACTTGTCTACGCAAATAAGTCCGAGACGATTGACGCCTTGGAAGAGAACATTCAGCGTGTTATTGCTGACATACGGCCCCAATTGCTGCAAAAAGTGGTAGAAAATTGGGCCTCTCGGCTGAAATTTATTCGAGCCAGCCGCGGCAGCCACTTATCCGAAATACTTTTTAACAATAAACATTGATTTGTATAGGTATACCGCAAGTAAAAAAAAACTTCAATGTAAATTTATCCTTTCATAAATTAAATTTCATCCAATTTAATAGAAATAGGATAATTATATTCTCTAAATATTACATCACAGTTCTCTACCATCTTTTTACTTTATCAAACTTTCCCTTTTCCACAAAGTGTAGACAGCACATCAGAATATTCAATTCTTATTCAGCCCAAAAAAACTTCAAATACGTAAAAGAATTTTTAGGTAGCTATACCTCCTTTACACATCAATATCCAATGTGGGTTCATTTATAAGCCACACCCTGTTGTTTTTATCATTAACAGCACAACTTATGAAAGTAAACCTCATAAATCAAATCTTTCACCACTAGATCATCGTCGCACACACAAAATATAGTGGAAACCCTTTTCTTGGGCCGAAAACCCACCTATTTCTATGGTCACCCCATCAATAACAAAACATCTATGGCACAAGAACATCACCTTTCCAGTATATATAAAGAAAAAGAAGCAGAAAGGTACAAAGCATCACTCCATCACGAAGTGTCCGATTCCACATGGAACCTTCTCGTAGCAGCAACCATGGAAGAACTTTAACACCACGACCTTTATCAGGTGCCATTTTTTTGATCCTTCTAAAGGAAACAACCTTCAAGTTCCAACTAAGAACTTACCCAACTATAACCTATACTGATGGCGTGGCAGCGGCAACGAAAGTGGTGGCGGCAATGGGAATGACGGCGAGGACCGCCACGGAACGGTATTAACTTGTAAATCTTTCTTGTGCTCATTTTCATCTTCTTCTGCTGTTAACTTATTTCTAGAGGGCCAATTTAGAGCCACTTGCAGCTCCACCTCCGTCCGGTCCGCGATATTACACGCCATCGATGAACGAAACTTTGATTTTTATTTATGAGTCAAGTCTTCAGATTAAAAGCATTTTCCTTTCAGTCTGGGGTTTTTTTTTTTAATTTACACTTTTGTACCTGGTTTTGTTTGAAGGATGCGTATTGTAACCATAAATATTTTATTTAAATTTACTTTTAAATAATACAGGGTATCGCAAAAGTTGCCACCCGGCGCAAAAGTTATCACCCGATGATCTGTGGCTGTAATTTTTGTTCATGAATGAAAAACTATGGTTGTGCTTTTGTCTCATTTTTTTTTTATCTGCTGTTTACTTCACAAATGTCAAAGTAGAATTGACATTTGCCGCCATTTGCAAAAATTATAGCTTCTTCCGATAGGGTGATGATTTTTGCATTGGGTGACATTTTTTCAGCCACCCGTTAGATGCTATGAATGAAAGCCGAATCTATCTATTCCACTAGGTATTTTGGTAATTAGCGTACAGAATGGCAAGACTCTCGAAAGAAAAACTTATAAATTACAACAACTGTCATGGTGAACGGTCAAAAAGTGTCGGTGTTTACGAACATCAGTTATACCAATATCTATTTTTTTTTTGTAGCAACACTGTGACAGCTGATTTGACAGTTGTTGTCGGTTGTTTTCAGATAAGTTTGGTTTGACAATTTATCATGAAAAGAATCACACCTCGCGCCCCAGCCGGAGCAACTTTTGCAAATTATTGTTTAAATTGATTTTGAAAAATATTCAATTCGAGAACTCATTGGTCACTTCATTTGAAAATAGTTGTGAGTGATGAAGCACACCTTTGGTTAAATTTTTAATTATAAAGGTTTTCGAATAAGAGGTGTTATTTTGAATAGCCCGCTATTTCGGTAGCTGTCACTTTTGAAGCTGTCATTTTTTGACATTTGACAAGTAGAAACTACGCCATTAATAAAAATGGAACGATACACGCTTCAACAACGCATTGAAATTATTAAAATTCACTATAAAAATGGTGAAAATTTGGCAGAGACGGTTCGTAAAACTAAAACATTTTTGGGTCATCGTGAAGCACCTTGTCGGACCGCAATACAGAAATTGGTGGACGAATTCGAGCTGTTGGGACAAGTTAGTGATGTGAAGAATAAAACCCGTGCACGTCGCTCAAGAACAACTGAGAATATTGCTGTTGTAGCCCAAAGTGTTGAAGAAAACCCAGGTTTGTCCATTCCTCGTCGTTCTTTGGAATTAGGCATTCCACAAACGTCATTACACCGTATTTTGCATAAAGACTTGGGTCTTAAGGCTTATAAAGTTCAGTTAACACAAGAACTCAAGCCGGCTGATCATCAACAATGTCGTGTCTTTGCTGATTGGGTCTTTGAAATGCATGAAAATGATCCGGAATTTCATCGAAAAATCATCTTGACTGATGAGGCCCATTTCCACCTCGGAGGCTACGTCAACAAGCAAAACTGTCGCATCTGGGGCTCGGAAAATCCAAGAGTTATTGTTGAAAAGCCTCTCCATCCTCAACGCGTGACTGTTTGGTGCGGTTTATGGTCCGGCGGGGTCATTGGACCTTACTTTTTCGAAAATGAGGCTGGAGCAACAGTTACGGTCAATGGATTGCGCTATCAAGAGATGATTTTTTATGGCCGGAATTGGATGGTATTGATCTGGACAACGTTTACTTTCAACAAGACGGCACTACGTGCCACACAAGCAATGAAACCATCGATCTTTTACGGGAAAAGTTTCCGGACCGTGTTATCTCTCGAAGAGGTGATCACAATTGGCCACCGAGATCTTGTGATTTAACACCTTGCGACTTCTTCCTTTGGGGCCACGTGAAAGATAAGGTCTACGCCAACAGCCTAGCGTCGATTCAAGACCTCAAAGATGGAATTCGTGAGGCTATCGAGGACATAGGGCAGCCACTTTGTGATTTGGTTATGGAAAATTTCATGAAAAGGATATGGTCCTGTAACCGTGGTCGTGGCGGCCATATGGCTGATGTTGTGTTTCATTATTAACGGCATACCTTCCTCTTTATAATGAAATAAGCATATGATCATTTATCTCAAAAAATGCCATTTTTCTTTGAATATCAAAATAACACCTCTTATTGGAAAACCCTTTACGATCAAAATTGAGAACATCAAACAGATTGTTTAATCGCAAGTGTCGTATATAACAGTTAATAACACTCAGACCATTAGTTGGTGTGTTATGATATCACATGGCTTCCTACGCATTAAATCATTGTTTACGAAACTTTCCTGTACGTCTCAGAACCCTGAGATCATTCCATATCCCACATAGAGTTTACGATGCTGACGCAACGCATGTTAGACGTCATTATAATACAGTCTAAGATAGCAGATGTCAATAAATTACAGTCTGAGATAGCAGATGACACTTTATTACAGTCTGAGATATAGCAGAGTCAATAATTACAGTCTGAGTTAGCAGCATCAATTAATTACAATCTGAGATAGCAGAGGTCACTACAATACAATCTGAGACAGAAGGCCTCACTAAAATACAGTCTGATATAGCACACGTTTCTAAAATAGGAGTAACAGCCTGAATAGGAAACGTCACTTAATTACAGTGTGAGATAGTAGACGTCAATAAATTACATTTTGATATATCAGACGTCTACGAACCAGAGCCAGAAGACATAGCTTCCTAACTACCTGAAATATACGGGCTTTCACAGTCACTTCTCGTTTCTGGAGCCTAGGTTCATCATAAGTTGGAGTCTCACCAAGTATTCTTGATTGGTATTATATTGGTGTTGGCAGGCAGAGGTGTGATGCTTCATTACAGGTTTTTATTTTGTTAATTAACTGCATTCAATTAAACATTTTTTTCTTTCAATATTTTTAAAGTTGCAACTACCGCAAAGTGTGAATGTGATATTGATGTAATTTGAAATAAAGTACTTCTTTGAATTGTGTTCCACCATACTAAAGCAAATCAATACGCCCAAGCTGGGTACTAAACTATCTGTCTTGACTTATAAAATTTCTTTCATTTTTTTATAGGTCATTCATCATATTTTGGTCTTTCTCCACGACCACGGTGCACTTCAAAGTTAGAGTTAGACTTGGCTGGAGGTACTATCCCAAGTTATTTTGTTGATGTTTACTCCCTGAGTCAGTGTATGTGTGTGTTGCTAGCGATGTTTATTAAGAGGGTATCCGATATGAGAACTCCTGTATATATATTCTATTAAATGACCCATAAATCCTGATATATTATTATGGCAGACAGTATAATAAATTGACTACAGCGCCAGTTGAGAGACTTTATGGGGATCTAATTTCTTTGCTTAAAAAAATACCCGCACACTCAAACGCTTGTTAGAGGTGTATTATTATGGTCATATGTGAATGTATTTGTGTCGGGAGTTATTCTTGTTTTTTTTTTTTTTTTCATTCCTGAGGCCTTACACAATTTTGCCGATATAGCTACGCTTGAATAAGAAGAGGCGATTTATTTGCAAATTTGATCCTTTTCAGCAGTCGTTAAGGTTTTGCTATAGTATAGTGTGGTGTAGGAGAATTCTTGTGCTATTGTGGTCAGCTCATGTATACCTACTGATGCTATTTGGTGTTTGCTAGTTAGATGAAGAGTGCATGCCTACGCGCTCCATTGGACTTTTCCATATTATAGCTGGTGCGTAGGTGAAATCGGATGGTGTGGGTGGTGAAGTTGTGGAGTGGGTGTACGTGGGAGTATAGAGGTTTATGAGGTATAGCAACATGTGCAGAAGGATCAAAGTTTCCACTCATTACTCACTGAGTGATGAATAGCGGGAATTATTTTCCGCTGCTTTTCTGATGGTTGTGCACAAAGTGAAAAGTTTTATATTGGTACGTTAAATATGAGAAACAGTTAATTGAGTTGATGAAGGTTTTCTCGCAGTTCACAAATGATTTGTGGTTGGAAAGTATTTTTTTTTTTAATATTAAATTCGTTTTGTTTACTAATGCATCAGGTCGGTGAAATATTTAAGTCCATTCTTTTTTTGAGCTTCAAAAGAACATCGTAAATTATTAGATGCTTTACCTATGTCTAAACTCTTATTGAAATAAAAATTAATATGTTAAAAAAGAGAACAAATACGGAGGTATAAAAGTGAACCTTATCATTTCTAAGTAGTTTGCATTTTTCAAAAAAGTATTAACAGCAACACTATAGACTTTATGAAGTTACAGTAAGTAAAATTGGTTAAACGTTTATCCGTGGCGTATGCCATAGAATTTTGTAATATAGAAGGAAGATCATTTATAAATAAAAGAAACAGCAAAGGACCAAGATAGCTTCCCTGAGGTACACCAGAATAAGCTATAAGTTGACATGAACAGTAACTTCTCAATTTAACACTATAAAATCTATATCTTAATCTATAATTAATGTATGTGTAATTAAAGATATCCATGAAACAAAACGATCGTTAAGTAAAAGTTTCGTTAATTTATTTAAAAGTATTTCTTGACTTAATTTGTCAAGAGCTTTACTAAAGTCTATAAAGATGGAATCTACTTATGAGTGGCTTTCAAAAGTGTCTAAACACAATATGGAGAATTGTAATAAATTAGTGACGGTTGATTTTTTTCTCTACAAAACCATGATGATTTCCTTCATATAACAGAAGAACAATTAAATGAAAGTATGTCACAGACAAGAGACTCGAACAGTTTAGATACAAGATAGTTTAGCAATAGGAAGATAATTTGTTATTATGTAGATTCTTAGAACTTTTTTTATGAATTGGTGTTAAGTATGAATTTTTCCAAAGAGATGGAAATTTCGAAAAATGTCAGCTACTCGTTGAAAAGAAGAAATAGCAGATAAGACAGATGAGACACACATTTTTTTTTACATAACTGACGGTAAACCATCCGGGTGAGGTCTAAAACATTCATCAAGTTTTAAAATATTCTCATGTATAGATGATTCGGAAATCAGAAATTTTATTTAATTATGATGTGTGTAGTGTAAGAAGAGATAGAAGAAGAAGTACTTTCTGAAAAAAAGTCTTCGAATGCACCTTTAAAATAATCAGATGATAAAGATATCGTTTGAGGGTATGATGACTCTTGAGCCTCTAAAGGTTAATCTTCAGCTCAAATACGGCGGTTTTGCTTATTAGCATAGCCATTATCTATGCCAGAAATGAGCATCATCGCTGAACAATATTTTATTAATACCAGGGGACCTAAATATAACTTTCTGCCGAGTTCAAACTGCTAAAGTAAAAGGCACATATTCATGACAAGAGATTATACTCGAGGATTTGTCGCTTCCTAGCATGAGACAGTAGCTGTTTTTACTTGCGGTTATAGGTACTATATATCAAGTTATGAATTCGTAGAAAAAATCAAACTCGAGATTTTGATCCAACTTGACATTACGATGATAGCGAAGACGAAAAAAGTGGGTCTCACAAAAACGTCCGTCTGTCTATCTGTCTTTTCGACTACAGCCTAAACGGATGGGTCGATTTTCTTTAAACTTGGTACCTAGCGTTTTTTGGACATTCCCGCCACCCGTTTTTTTCTCTTTTTTTCAGGACCAAAACTAACAGTAGATGTCATACAAAATTTCTTGGCCAAAAAGGAAAAACTTATTTTTCTCAAAATTGGTGCTATAGAATTTCTTTTTAAGAACTCAATAAATTTAAATAGTTATATGTTGGCGTTTAATAAAAAAAAATATTTCCGAAAAATGGTTATTAATGGTGCCTCCCAAAGAACCATTTTTTTGATTTTCGCTTTTCTCGAAAATGGTTAAACTGATTCTGATCAAATTTCTTATGAAGAATTATTGACACATTCTAAATAATATTGTGTACCAAAATTTTCAAAAAAATATATTTTGGATTTTTAAAAAAAGTTTGAAATTTTTTTTTTGAAAACTCAATATTTCAAAAACGAATCTGTCGATTTTTATTAAACTTGGTTAAAAGTAGTTTTTTAAGAAGAATTTTGACAAAAATCATTCTAATACCCAAAAATAACGGTGCCTCCCATACAAATGTTTAAAAATCGTTAAGAAAAATATTTTTTTTTCCCAAAAACGACTCTACGATTTTGATAAAAGTTTTTTTTTCGTGTTTTAAAATTAGTAGAGCTACCATTTTAAATTGTATATTTTACGTTTAAACAGTACCTCTCATACAACGTTTTCTTTGATTTTCGACTAGTTCAATATCTGCTTAACAGAATGAAATTAGATTTTTATACAGAAGCTTGTAAGAAATATAAATAAAAATGCGTAGCAAAATTTTCTAAAAAAATGATTTTTGGATTTAAAATTCGATATTTCGAAAACGGGTAGCAGATTTTTATGTGAAGATCAATTTTTAACATTAACATTAACGAAATTTTATATATAAAAAATTAATTATTTTTAAAACCGCTCCTACGATTTTCAAAATTTTGTTCTCATAAATTAAGATTTATATAAGAAATCAGATGGTGTACATTGCGTTGGGTTAAAACAGATTTAAATTATTTTAATCAATTTCTTTCTAATTTTGTTGATTTAAAACAATTTACCAGTTTAAAAAATATAATTTCCTTTTATGCATATTGCATATTTGCAACACTAGGCTATATTGTTAATTTTTGTATACTAACATAATACCACCTGCAACTAAACTAAGTTTTAGCAAATGGATAAAATATAGACTCACATAGCTATTTTATTTCAGACTACAGAACCACAATCTGATCGCGCATAACAGCAAGTTCGTGCGACCCAGTCGTGCATATATTTTTTGTATTATTTGGGTGGACAAGGCTCGAAACCCAACCCAGAACTCCAGCATGACAGTCTTAAAACGGACGTAACCTTCTTGACGACACACTTTTTGGCTTCCACTTTAATTTTTCGGCAAAACATTCCGAACGGCTTTAATATATGTAAGTATATATTTACCTTAGATGATGAAAGTTCGAATTAAATACACATATGTATGTACCTGTTTGAAAGTTATTATTTATTTTTATGCATGTTTATTTTGTAGATATTTATAGTTATGAATGCAAATTGTATTTTTTTTTTAATTAATCTAATTATTTACGAAACTAAAGAAAAACAGTTAAAATTTCATACAAAATACATTTTGACACATTCATCAATTTGCACACTTCAGTGAAACATAAAATATTAATACAATTATACCAGTGTGAAAGCACCTAAAGCATCAGCACATCATACATTATGTATGTATATATAAGGAAATGGAAAACAGGTGTTGCATGCTTTACGCCTCGAAGCTATACAAATTCCCATGTTGATTAAAATAAACCCATCATCGCACCATTTTCGACAGAGTGGTCAAATTTGTTTGTTTTTGTCAGCCAAAGAAACTGCTGTTGATATATATGTATGTATGTATGTATGTATACTTTAGTAATTTGCATTCAAACTCATATTGTATTTAAAAACCAACATCCGCCTATATTTAAATTCAATTCAGTAGGAATCAAAATCGAATTATCAACCTTAATTCACTTAATTACACTGTCAGCGTAAAAACAAACAAATTCACGCTGCATTACCACACCAAACACCGAAAACTATAATCACAGTCCCTAGCCCAACAGCATCGGTCAACATTTTTTTTTTTTTTGCATTTGTTTGTTTTTTTTTTTGCATACAAAAAAAAGTTATTGGCTCAAATGAACTTTCAGAGCAACCAACATCAATATAGTAAATATAGTTTTCGACAACAATAATATACAACATAGGACACCTAAAGTGGGCGGGAAAATTTGCGTACATTTCCCTACGCCAAGGGAATCAGAATAATAAATTCGCATTTCACGCATTTTCGGCTTTTATTAGCATAAATACATTTTACATTTTCATATCGAATAAATAACGAATTCCGACGTGAACGGTTCCAAATATTCGGTCCATTTGCTGCTCTTGATACATATCTCACTTTATAATACCTTCATAGGGCTCTGCGTCTATACCTATACTCTACTACCCTTCGCCACCCAATATTGGCCATGCTGAAATGTAATCAGAATTCGTGCCAACGTCATCAAAACAAAAAGACACTCGTAGTTGAAAAAAAAAAAGTTGTCAATTTATAGAACTTATTTTGGATAAATTGCGTATGAGGTGCTAATTAAAAAGCTGTGAACTGTTAAGGGCTATAGTATACTCATATAGATGGCAGAATGGGAAATTGCTTTGACATTACGATTACAATAATAATTTCCAGTCAAATTGAACATAAAATGCAACACCACGGCCACCGACTGGTTGTGGTCATCATTGTGATCATCATTATTATTAAAATAGAAAAGTGCTGAACACGTTACACTATAGAAAATCAATGAGCGTTTTCTGTTGATATCAAAACAATAGTAGGTATACATAAATAGAAGGTAGGGACAGTTGCATGGTGCAAGAAAGTTAACACTAGCTATAGCTTGGTAGATTATGGCACAGTTTTTCGGTAATTTTTGTTCATAGAATTTTGATTTTTTTTTTAAGTTTATCAAAATTTCATTAACTGAAAAAAAATTTAAATATGATACCGAAAATTCAAAACACTTGTTTCCAAAGGTTTTAGATTTTTGTACAAATAATCAAACTTACCATTCCGCTTAATGATTATCATTATGCTGGACTTACACGACTGACAAAGTGACAAATTGGCAGTAATCTGGTAGTTAACTGTCAAAAAACTGTCAAAAACCAAAAAATGAAAAAATTCATTCTTTTGGCAGTATAGTGACAGAAAACTGCCAAACTGAGTTAGGTATATGGAGAACATACCTAATTCTTTTTGTTTTGTTTTTACTTTGACAGTCCAAATTGGTCGCGGTACTATATGGCGTACTGGTAAGTGTCAGGATTTTCACTTTGCTGCAATTGCAGTAGATCTATTGCACTTTTTTCAAAAAATAAATCTTCTGCCTTTAAATCAAATCTACTGCACTTTTGGTTGTACGAAAAAAAAAATCCTTCAATAAATAATCCATAAAATAATTTTTCGATTCTGTCATTGAATGCAGTTATTCTCATTCTCGACCCTTTAATGTATGCATACAGTTTCGACTATCGGTCTTTATTTAAATGACAATTGACAGCTGCCACAGTAAATCTGTCAACGTAACGTTTTTATTTATTTGAGTTTGTTTTTTGTTTTTATTGTGAGAAAAGCGAAAAGGATGGATAGATTTTTAATAAAATCTGCACGCTAAAGGTAAAATTGTTTTGAGCGGTTGAAAATTCATATAAATTTAAGTTTATTTGTTTTTATTTAGTAGTGATTCACAAAAACGGACTGCAGAAGATAAAAATCAATGTGTTGATCAAGTTTGTAAGTTTATATTTCTTAGTAATTTTAACATTATAATAGGGAGGCATATTTCCTTGGTTAGATTTTTAAAAACTAAGCATTTTTTTAATGACAGAGTTGACGACGTTGAGGAGAAATTTTAAGATCAAACTCACCAAAATTTGTTTCCAGAAAATATAAATCTACTGCAAAAACATTGAATCTACTGCACTTTTTTTACAAATCTACTTCGGATTTTTTTTTCAAAAGGTGGCAACCCTGGCAAGTGTATTGGATTCTCACGCAAGATTCCATCCCATTATTTTATTTATTTTAAATTCGCTTAGAATTCTAACAATGTTATATTTAACAATGGAAAAAAAAAACCTCGAAAACTAAACTCTCATGGTGATTCGAGGACTTTTATTTATTTCCTAAATATAAGTTTTAAGTTTTAATACATACATTTTGATTTAATTTTAAGTATAGTTAACTTACATTTAGTTTTATATCAATTCTTTTCTTCTTTTTTGTGTGCTAATTCTTACAATGGCTGCCTTTTGTCTTTCCCGCGGAAATTGCATGTGCCTAAATGAGTAAATGACATTCTGCACTCACATTTTTTTTTTTTCTTATTTTAAGATGGCTGCCAATTGCATCTGATCAGGTGGTGTCATTGCCAGATTTGACAACACGTTCTTAAAATTGGTAGAAAAGTTTTGAGCATAAAGTTATTAATTTTTCAAACATTAACTTAGATTATTTTTTTAGATCTAAAAAATATACTCTTTTTTGAAATTTTTAATATGCAGTGCTATTTAGACTTAGAAACTGCCTGTTACAAATTTGTATCGAAATGGGTTAAGCCACTGACGAGAAAGTCAAATTTTAAAAAAAAATCCGTTTCAATGGAATTAACCGTTAATAACAGACCATACCTACATAATAAATGTACATATATGTACATTACACAAAAACATTTTGATCAAAAGCTAAAGAGCCATTTTCGAGTTAAATACAGCAGACGCTCACAAATTAGAACCACTTTGTTCCTGGGGTAATTCTAATTTCCCAAATGTTCTAATTTCTGGACGTTTTCTTAATACCCTTAAAAAGTAAAAAAAGAGTGAAACTACATCAAAAATTTATAATTTTCACATAAATCTCTTTTATTAATTAACAATTTGTTTGTTTCTTGGATAATATATAGCTGATGACAGATTTTGTCAAATTGAAATCTAGAGCTAACCGATTCCCTTCAACGCCAACGCCTTCATCAAGCTTTTTTAAAATCTTAACTTTGCTTTTCAAAGACAGTGTTTTTTTGACATTTTTATTAAAGTACATTCAGTTTTTGATCGAGACTGACCCAAGAATACACGATCGAATCAAATATTCAAAGGCGAATAAATGACCAAATGTACCTGAGTATGGCATAAAAAAAACGCTAAGGGAATCACCACATACATAATTTGGTGATTCCCCTTTTTATTTTTAACTTGTTAAAGCAAAATAAATACAAAAATGGGGATTCCCCTATGTGTGCAAAGCTAAGAAAAATAATCGCTCTGAAATTAGAACCTCAAGTTCTAATTTTAGAGCATTAAAAACTCAGGTTCGAATTTCTGGAAGATTCGAATTTATGAAAGTTCTAATTTCTGAGCGTCCGCTGTAGCCTAATTCGTAACTGTTGTATGTGAAAGCTGTAGATACAAACTTGCTGTATAGACTATAGGTCAAGTGTTTAGTGTAAAAAAAGCTAAAAATAAGTGTAATTATTTTTGTTTTTCTCTTCGTTCGAGCGTCCAGCTGTACATTATGAGCTATAGAGCCTAAACGGATGAACAAATTTGCTTAACATTTGGTACACAGAATTTTTATGTGATTTCCCTATAGGAAAAATTGGAATTTTTGTTTAAAACGGTTTTGGTTTTATAAATTTTCTCGGAAACGGCTTTAAAGATTTTGATCAAATTTAGGTAATTTGGGCTTGAAGTTAGCACCGTTATTTTCTATTATCATAAAAAAAAAGTTTTGCTGTGATGTGCTCAACTTGTGCTGCTTTTTGCCGTTAATATTTTTACAAAATTCGCAACTTTGCAAATTTTACGTATAAGCATATTATAAAACATGTTTTTCCGTAAAAGTTGCAAATATGCGAGGTTTTTTTTGATTTTTTGACTGATGAGAGCACAAACTGAGCACAAAACAGCGTAAAATTTGCAAACTTGCGATTTTTTAAAATATTTACTGCACAAATTAGCACAATATTGAGCTCAGTAGAGCACAACATTTTTTTTTACGAAAGTTATAACTGACAAAAAATGCACATAACGTAAATATGGTTTTGACCTTTTCTGAAGATGTTGCCGTAGGTCTTCCGACTATAGCCTATAATGATTCAACTGATTTTGTTACAATTTTGCAATTTGATTCTTCTAAATAGAAGAAATAATATTGCATTTAAAATGACATTTTTTGTGGTGATTACTTATGAGATCTCTTATCATGGTTAAAACTTTCATCAGCATCGCGGCGGAGTGGTTTAGATATAATGTATCCATAATGTATTACACATTTAAAAACATGTGTGAGCACCGGGATGCACGATTAATATGTGTAAACATCAATGTTTGTCTAAGCACAGTTTTGAGGATCCATGTTTGGATCAGTATGCGAACGCGAAGTCGTCCATACGTGGTTGACTACGTGCACGGATGCAAAACGGACTAATTTGTTTGAAGGAGATCTTCAGATTTTTGTCACTGAACGTAGCCATAGTAACTTACTATGCAGATTTTCGTAATGTAACGTGCTACATCGTAAAGTGTGACATGTGACCTCGTAACTTGGCACAGAGTAAAGTCCACGTTTTTATTTCATTCTACCCCGGCATAAAGTTAAGATAACCTGAACTACATTAGATACTGTGTAACGGCTCAACAGATTTTGATCAAATTTTTGGTAAAGAACTGCCAAGTTTCCTTAGTAATTTTACATCATGAACATTATTATTTTCAGATACATTTTTTTTATTTAATATTTCTGAAACTGCAAGATGTATTTTTTTTCAAACCTTGATTTTACTTGTTTTAAAGAATACGCTTATTAATAGGAAGTAGTTGAATATTTTCTCTTCCAACTGTGTATATTTTTTTTTGTGATACTGTCTGCTCATATAATATGCCTATGAATGTGATAGTGCTGCAGCATAAAATGAATTTTAATATTTGAATAGAACAACCACAATTACAAAGTTCGTTCACGGAATTATGCTTAATGGATGATTTTCAATTGAGCAGTTGTACCGATCGTAATTCATCGAATGCAATAGTGGCTTTATATATAGGATGTGGCTGCTTCCGCTCCCACTACCACACCTCGACGCTTGTTTTTCCACAAAATGAAGTGCGTTTTGGTATATCCTTAATGCGTGCGTATGTTCAGGATAAGTGAAATCGATTTGTACAGGAAGGCGACAATATACTAGTATATAAGAGAGGAGAATACTACTTGTTGGTTGGCCATAGTCTAACAGCAATTGCCTAATAAAATCAAAATTGTGGTTAATGGAAATTTATTCTCTGTTTAATTGAGGCCTTTGTTAGCAAAGGATTTTGTGTTTGCTTAATCATTGCGATGGAAACAAATGAACAAATAGACTCTTTCCTATTAAATGCGCATAATATTGGAATGTTGAGGGTGGTGGGGGGGGGGGGGTATATTGGGATGGTGCTGTGATGGTTATAGAACTACATACATATAATGTGCACACAAATTAATTTATCTTTTATGCAACGTCATTTTGCATGAGAGGCTGTATGTGGGTGTGTGTTTATCTGTATATGTGTGTGTGTGTTCCATACATAAAATGTCAAATTGCAATTTATGAGAGAATAAATGATTAAAGCTTTCAATGATTAATTTTGAAACTAAGAATTTAAAATTAAATCTTTAGTTTGTTTTCATAATTTAATTGCAAATGGATTATTATCGATTGATCGATGGTGATGATTTTGATATATGCTTTGTTGGAAATATTAATAGAACGATTAAAGTCTATCACCATATTAAAAGAAAATTCATATTTAACTAAGAAAAGTATACATATATCTACGTATGTAGGTAAACTTAAAAAAATGTTATAAAACCCCAGAAGTAAACGCTCCCATTTTAATGGAAGGAAAATAATATTTGTGGAAAAGTATATCACAAAACAAAAAAATAGATCCTGAAGGGAACCATATTTCACGGAATCAGAAGTATAAATCACATACATATGTGCATACCACCATACATGTTTTTTTTTGAAGTGTGGTTTTCAAGAAGAAATAAAACGCATATAATTTAATGTTATGGCCAAGAATTTAGCTTTTTTCTAAAGATAAGGGTTTGCCATTATGTTTTAAGAATGATTTCGGGCAAGTGGCCGCCGAGGCTGGCTCGAATAAATTGCAGCCGAGAGGCCCAATTTTCGACCACTTTTTTGCAGCAATTGGGGCCGTATGTCAGCAATAACGCGCCGAATCTTCTCTTCCAAGGCGTCAATCATCTTGGGCTTATCTGCGCAGAAAATCGACTTCACATAACCCCACAAAAAAATAGTCCAGCGGTGTTAAATCGCACGATCTTGGAGGCCACTCCACAGGCCCATGACGCGAGATAATGCGCTCACCAAAAGTTTCCTTCAATAAATTTATTGTTTCGTTGGCTGTATGGCATGTAGCGCCGTCTTGTTAGAACCAAAGGTCGTCCACATCAACATCCTCCAATTCAGGCACGAAAAAGTCATTAATTATGACTCTATAGCGTTCCCCATTGACTGTAACATTATGGCCGGCTTCATTTTTGAAGAAATATGGACTAATGATTCCCTCTGCCCATATGGAGCACACCAAACAGTGACTTTTTGAGGATGCAACGGCGCGGCGTCTCAACAATGGCTTGTGGATTATGATCACTCCAAATATGACAATTTTGCTTATTAACATACACATTCAACCAAAAATGAGCTTCATCGCTGAACAAAATTCGCTTTTGAAAATTTGTATCAACGGCAATCTTGTTTTGGGCCCATTTGGGCACAATTTGGAAGCGTTGTTCAGGCATCAATCTATTCATTATAAAATAGCAAACCAAACTAGGCATAAATCAGGTGACAACTGTCAAGAATACTAACTTCGAAAAAAGTATTGCCAGATTGAAAACCACACGTCTTAAAAAAACACCCTGTATATTAAAAATCAATTTTTTGACTCTTAATATTTTCTCTTTAAATATATATACATTCATCATTTATCATCAATATGATGGTTACACAAAGTTGTTAACCACAAGAGCAAGTTTGTGCGATCAAGTCTTGCATATTTTTTATTTCCACACATGCCGAAAATTCCTGTACTCTTAAACTGAAGAAACCGAAAATCTTTCGATTCTTGATTAATTAATGACTAAAACTCCAGAAAAAGCCAGCTGCATTCATCCCCTTTTGACATTTTGACCGTAATACCCGCTTCGCCAGGAATGCTCATCGCTCATCAGTATACATACCCTTTGAGCCTTGAATATATACAGTTAAGATTACATAAATACATACATGTAGATTCTTCCTTTAGCCGTACTACACGAATGTTGAATTTTTATCAAATCGTATTTAAAAATGTGAACTATTTCAACTATCGTTATAATTTCAGTCAATTTTTTTTGCGACAGTACCTACATATATTTATATACGCTTCTTATTTCAGCTGTTAATGCTAAATTCCTGCGTTAATTACAGTTTAATATTTCTTCTTCCTGGAAACCCTCAAGCTATCAGAAAATTATACTTTAAAGTATAATATTATATTTCTGATAAGCATATTAGTATTTATTTCCATGCAATGAACTTAAGTGGATCTTTGCTAGAATACACATTTAAAACAAATCATAAAATTCCATCCCGAAGCGTTTAAGTTAGCAAAGTTTGCAATCGGGGTTATTATTTTAACTTAACTTAACTTTTAACCTAACTTTTACCCTAATACCATCACTTAAATCTTTATTAATTTTTTTTTTTTTTTTTGGTGTAGGTAAAGGTATAAAATCTTTGTTCGTTCATATATAGCAATAGTTTAACCATAAAACCATTCCTTATATCTTATACGATCTAAAGGTGCCTGGCTTTAAGTATACAGAAACGAATATCTACATATAGATATGTTTATGTTTAAAATAAACTTAACTTCCTCTGGCTATATGGTAAACCATATCAATATCATAAAACTGATTACGCTAAAAGGCAATTAAAATTAACATTTAAAGTGCTTCCCAAACACCAGAAGCAGCAGCAGTAGTGCTGGCTTTTTCTATACATACCAAAGTACCTATACCTACATATACAATAGGTATTATTTTCCCTAAAGATTTGTAGTCCCAGTTTACCTTTTTAACTTTCACTTCAGTTCTGAATATCTTATCTTGTTCGCATTCGCTGAATAGTTTTTCACTTTTTAATTTAAAACGCACGTATAGGTTATACCTACATACGTACATAGATGAAAATATCCTTCAAAAACTTTTAGCAATACATATTTAGATATCAGGAAGAAGCCATAACGCGTCATGGACTCATTAAGGCCCTAGGATATCCATCCATGTGTGTATCTGTTTATAGTAGTGTACTCTGGTATACACATATAAGAAATTAAGTTTCATATATACAACACACATGCCCCGAAGACACCCACCTGTAAACAGTGAACGGGAAACGCTTTGAAAGAAATTCGATCAGAACTCATTTGCAAATTTTGCGCCCTCTTCCCCACTCTACAAACCCTCCTATCACCATCGACAATGGGGGAAAAGTTTTAATGTCACCTCTAAAATTCTATCACCTGCCTCGCAGCGACTAAAAGCAAAGGTATCATGTTCACTAATGTGTCCTATAGTAAGGGTACGAATGTCATAATTTGTTACAACAAAAGTTTATATTTTCCAAAAAGATTAGACTTTATAACTGCCAATAATGAAAAAAACTTTATGATGTCAGGGTTACCACAAGAAAGATTTTAATTATTGTATTTAATAGTTGATTCTTAAAAATTATTGGAAGTTACTGATTTCTGTCTGGATATTTACTTTTGCATTAGATTTTATGCTCCTATTTTAAAGTTTAAGCTTAAATGCCTTCAATTTAATTCTATGTTCGTCTTGTGTTCATACGTATGTTTAAGGTTTCCGGAACAATACTAAAATTCAATAAAATATGGTAGTTAAAAATTGTTGTTCAAGAAGTGAAATGTATATTACTCACTATAGCAGTGAAAAATTATTCAAACTTTTTCAATATTTGTTGCAATTAAAAACTACAACTTGTAAGTTCAAATAAATAAATCCTGTTAAATCAAGAAGAAAATCTTAACAAATTAACTTGGGTTGGTATAAAACTGACAGTACTTGCCTGTATAATTTACATGACTCAATGTTTAATTAAACCAGTGGCGCAGTTAAGTTTTGCGTAAGAATAAGGAAGAATTAACATGGCGAATTTCCAATACTTACTTGTGTATTCTACCTGACCTCTTACCGGTGGCCATTTTACACTTACATCAGATTCAGAATCAGGATACATCAAAAATGCAAACTGGAATATTACAAATCACCTGTGAAACTTTCATAGTTTTAATAATCTATAGATCTGGAAAACTGTTTATAAATATTTTACTGCTTAGTTAAAAAAAAAACATCAATTGACTAGGTACGTCAAGCTGGGTCTACGGTCTCCCACAACAGAAATTCCAGATCCAAATGCTGCAGGAGTTAAGAATTCAGTGCAAATTTGAAAATCGATCGTGTCTTGGAACTTAAGTCCCTTCCTCTTCAAACCTGTGACGGATCCAACTTCATAACAAGTTATGTAGGTCAATTAAAACTTCAAATAAATAATTTCAAAAAGTTTATGATAAAGGATTAAAGTGCTTATTTGGAGTTATTTCAATTATTGATGTTTCTTTTTACTAAATCGAAGTGAATTGAGGTCCTTCCTTCACAATAGAATAGTAAATTCTATAGTTATTCAGTGCTGAGTTCGCTCTGAGTTAAACCGGAGTTAGTTAGCGTCAGTTTCAGTTGTACTATTATTTGATCGATTGTTCAGCAATTTTAACCCGCCTATTTTGACGGATTAACAGTGGTTCGGTTTTCAAGTAATTAAATTCAATTCAATTCAATTAAATAATTGAACTCTAGTTGAACCTTATTTAAAATGAGCTAAAATCTTGAACCGAGGCTGAACCAAGTTTGTGGAACAGGCCCTTAATCCTGCAAATAAATTGAACGCGAGTTAAATCAGAAGCAGGTTTTCAGTGTAGGACTAACGTTAAATTTATTTCGATGTTTAACTAACACTAATGGAAAGGGCAATTTTAAAAGTGTTTTGGCAAGCATCTGTCAAAAATATCTATTAAGTTAGTCCAGAATTAAATCACCGAATTCATTCAAGTTAACTCGGGATCTAAATTGACAGAAAACCAGTTTCAGGAGTTAACTCTTGTTTAAATCCGAAACTGATATGATTTCGCAATGAAAAACTTGGCCGAAGTAGAGCTGATTGTTTAAATACGCTTACACGAATTTGAATCTGGATTGATTCAAAATATGGAGATTTTAATGGCCCTAATAACACAAATATCCTTTCAATCCTTCAACAGCTATATATCTGACAACCAATGTAGTAGATTTAGTAATAGAGTGAGTTTAATTTGGTTATTGATATACACAAATAAATTAAAAATTCATTAAGGTTTTAAGTGGAGTTTATCTAAACGCGCGTTTAGTGATGACAGTTAAATTAGTAAGGCACTATGTGTGTTCTATTTAATTCTAAAGGATGTTTTTTTTAGACATGTAATTTTCAATCTGGCAATACTTTTTTCGGAGTTGGTCTTTTTGACAGCTTTTACTTGTTTTATGCTCAGTTTGGTTTGCCATTTCATAATTAATAGACTTACTTCTGAACAACGTTTGCAAATCGTGCAAATTAATTATCAAAATAATGGTTCGGTTCGCGCGACGCATCGCGCGCTGTGTCCAATATTCGGTCGACATAATCACAAAATCGCATAAATTCGAGCAACCATGGATCGGTTTCGCACCACGTTTACTCTAGTGGATAATGCGCATCCTCAGAGACGCCATACAGTGCGCGCCGAAGACGCTATTGCTGCTGTGGAGCAGAGTATCGAAGAAGACCCGAATGAGTCCATCCGCCATCGCGCGCAACAATTGGAGCTGTCGAAAATTGGGCCTCTCGGGTGGAATTTATTCGAGCCAGACGCGGCAGCCACTTGCCCGAAATCATTTTTAAAACATAATGGCAAACTCTGATCTTTGTAATAAAGCTAAATTCTTGGCCATAACATTAAATTATATGCCTTTTATTTCTTTTTGAAAACCACACGTTTAAAAAAAAACACCCTTTATAATTCACATCGGTCATTTATTGCTTTTGGGGCGCTTGTCCCCAACTTAAAAGACTAAACTTCTTTTTTTTTGGTGGAAATGTTTTATATTGCGGTAACCCTGTTCATGTGTGATAGCTTCTGCCGAATTCGGGTAGAGAAAGCATCGTTCATTAAGTTTCAAGAGTCCTCTTGGTAAAATTACATTTCAGTAATTTTCAATTAAACTCACTCCGAGAAGCTTATAGTAAGTGTGGTTACAACAACTCCCACCCAATCATTCGATCACAATGCGAATGGATAATTGCGATTAATTGATTATTTGCAAAACTATTATCGGTAGACAGCGATCCAATTCGAATTCAGTCAGTACAGTATCCCAATTCCCAATATATAACCCATCAGCCACACACTATCCTCTGCATCCGCATTGTTCTCTGCCTCCCTTTCGCCTCCAGATTAAAGGATCCCCAGTACCCAGAGTCTATGCTATATCCTAATACCATCATTATTATAGTATCCAATATTGGGTGTGTGTGAGTGGGGTGTGGGACGGGCTCAGAGTTAAAAGTTTAAAGACTGGTTGTGTATTGTACAAATGTACATCTATTTGTATAGCATATACGGATATAGAATGGATTTTTATACTTCCAGTCGATTTCTAATTAAGTGGCAAAGAGAGCGATAATGGAGTGTCCTATGAGATTTATATTTGCCATGCCAACACAGTATCTATCTATGCCAATGCCATACATTTTAATATAGTACATTATGGCGAATGGTTTGGTTGGGACGGATGATGAGGTGTTTCGTTCGATTCGATTCGATTCGATGGGATATCACAATTTGAATCGAAAAAGGTTTATCTATGAAAATGAATGGGAGAAAGTTTTTCGACTGGACAACGAGAACCGCATTCATTTCGATGATTATTTGGTCATTGGTGGTGGTTTTTGACAAACAAAGGACTCTATTTATGATCTCTTTGGATAATTGAAATGTTATTTCGGTAACATTTGCTGAATGTTTATATTTTAATTAAAAGGACTTATGGGATTTATTTGGTAATATGTAAGTAGTTGAAGGTAAATTATACTTTAATGATTTTTTTTTTTATTTATTCGCGGGGTAGTTGTGATTGTATCTATGTAGGTATAGATATACATACATACCTTCACTTTATTTTATATAAGCAAACATGAAAAACTGCCTTTCTCGGAATCGTCCTCAAACTCCACCAATGATTAATTATTTTCAGAAAAAAATAGTTTTTAGTGCACATGAGCCATGCTGTAGTCGTTACTCTTATTTGGTCTTACTAATTATCAAGCAGTAATGTCGACTATCTGTAAGGTTAAAATTAAATTCCAAGCTAAAACATAATCCTACTAACAAACAATTTAACCTTTTCGTTCAAAATTGTATGTCATCAGTTTTTCAGTGGTGAGTTAAACCGGAGTTAGCTAACTCTAGAAGTTAATTATTATCCCACAGTTAACTGAGGAAGCAGTTTTTCGGTAGAGAGCGCATGCAGAACGACTAAACACTCGGCGAATTAAACATCAAAAGCATCTGTTCAGTTAATCCTGCGTTAACTAACCAAATTTGATGAGTTAACTCGGGTTTAACTTTAGTCTCCCACTGAAAAAACTGGTACTAAGTAGTATTTTCGTTTTTGATATTTAATGCTCTTATAAATTTTTAGTCAACCACCAAAAACCAGATGATTCCAGTTCTTAAGAAAATTGAAAATAACTGAAATGAAATTCTCTTAATTTGACTCCAATCCGTTGCTTGAGTTGCTGTAAAGGTCCTATTTCCACTACGTAACGTAGGTAGTAAAATAGATTATTTATTTAATTTCTATTTTCTCAAAAAGTAAAAGACATTTAAGCACCCGGATTTCTATTTTTCACTAAAAATAATAAGAGCATTGAATTTTGAAAACAAAAATAGAAATTTATTCGTAAAATTTTGAAAAAAAATGAAATTGAAATTTAAATTTTTTTTTTTCCAAAGTATTCAGTTTAAAAACGATGTATGTTTTTAAAAAGTGTTCACTACACAAACTTTATTAAGCAAGAAAATAAAAGAAGAAAGTTCTGGCTGTTCAAAAAGGTATAGCATTGCATAGTAAGTGTTACCATTGATTTTTTAATAAATTTGTGTTTTAAGTCAATTTTTTAGAAAATTGGCCCTCCTGGCTAAATGTAAGGGAATTGACCCCCGCTTCCTACACACCCCAACCTACACTCTCTATCTTTTCGTCACACCTTATTCAAATGTGTCTGTATATGTTGTAAAAATTTTAAACTTCCAAAATACCGCTAAGCGGAGATATGTATTTACATACTAATTATAACTGTTGTTTGACAAATCACCTAAAAACTCTTTTATTAAGTGTGTATTTAATAAGCAAGTACTATAAAAGAAAATTAATTTGATTCATTCTAAAAACGTAATTGAGTGTTTTTTGCAATCTATTTAATTCACGGAAAATGACGTCATTTCACACAAAATAGAGAAAAAACACAACCACAATTACAAGAACAAACAAAAATCCAACAGAAATATATCAAATTGGTCACGGGGAGAGGAGGTTGTGCTCTCGTGATGGTCGGGATAAAGTATAGATACAGATGTACAATTGTACATGTAGGTGAGGTAGTGAAAATAATAATTCAAATCGAAAGTAGTCGATCGTGCGTGCCTTTAGACACCAATAACTTCGGTTTTAATAAACCTTTCTGTAATGTTGAGGTCTTAAAATGTAGGTAAAATGTAAAACTACATTTAAAATCAAGCCTTCGAAGCGATTGATATGAGACTAAATTTATAACTTGAGTTATA
Organism: Leucozona laternaria; assembly: GCA_932273885.2. NCBI lineage: Eukaryota > Metazoa > Arthropoda > Insecta > Diptera > Syrphidae > Leucozona > Leucozona laternaria. Next base: position 94,994,167 of record OW026368.1, read on the forward strand.
TGGTGGATTTACATTGATCTTTATATGAGTTCTGCAAAAAAAAAGGACGTAAGATATAAAAATTCACATTATTTGTTGAATAGAAAGATAATACAAAAATCAAGAGGCTTTATATTTTCTGTAGAAATTTCTACTTATTTTGTTTTTGAGAAAAGTTTATGAATATATCAAACTTAATAAAAAAAAAAAACAAAGTACAATAACTCAGGAGTTCCTCAGGGTAGCCATCTGGGCCCAGTTTTATTTATTTTATATGACATATAATGACATAATCTCGATCTTAAGAAATTCTTCGGTCCTGATTTATGCTGATGACATTAAACTTTACAAAAGAGTAAAATCCTCCACTGACTGTATACTTTTACAAATGACCTTGACAGATTTAGGGAATAGTGCAATTTAAATCGTCTTTTTTTTAAATATTAACAAATGCAAAACTATGTGTTTGTCACGTAAAAAAGACACAATTACACATAGTTACATGTTTGATTTGTCTCCCTTAAATAAATTGTCTGTATTTTCTGATCTTGGCATAATTCTAGATTCAAAACTGACATGTAGTTAAATTTTATAATAAAAAAAAAGCAAATAGGGTCTTAGGATTTGTAAAACGTTTTTCGTGTGAATTTCGGAATTCCTACGTTTTAATGCTTCTTTATGTATCTCTTGTGAGACCAATTCTCGAGTACGTATGTGTCCTATGTACTATGTCCATATAACTAGATTATAGAAGCGGTGCAGATAAGATTTTTACGTTTCTGCCTTCGACTTCTGCTATGGTCACAAAGACTTATTTTACCTCCTTATTCTCATAGATTTAAATTAATAGAATTCCCATTACTCTCTAAACATAGGCAATATCTTCAATTTATAATGCATATAGCCCTCTTAATCAATTAATTGCAATTTTTAATAAATTTTACTTCCAAATCTTTTCCGTAAATGACAATTTTAAATGTATAAAATTTAAAGCTTTGTTTTATAACACATAATAATATACATTAAGAATTAAATTCTTTTATAAGAATTTTTTTTTGTACATATTATATGATTATAAAATATGTATGTAACGTTAGTATTTAACGGTTTGTCAATAAATAAATATTGATATCAGTAAGGGAAGATGGTCGTTAGGACGGACAATTTAATTTACAAAATTCAAATGTTCATAATAATATACATACGTTCACTGACTCGTAAATTTCCCTATATTTGAACATAATCAGCGGAGTGTGACAGGTGCGTTCGCGTACTGGTCCGAAACTACTATCTAACATTTATTGTCAAACCATTTACAGTATATCTGCTATTGTGAATCATCGTTTTTTATACGATATTAAATACACCAACCATTCTATGTTAACTATAGAATAGAAAAATCTGATATATGAACCAGTACTGACTACCATATGCAAGAACCTTAAAGTTTTCTTTATACACTTGTGTTAAAAAGTATTAGTGGCACGTAATACAGTTTTGTAAAAATTAACTTCGGACTTTGCACGTATAGATAAGGGGGCATATTTATAGTCACTTCTAAACTCCAGTTTATCATAGACCTGGGTTTATCCTATCTAAATAACATTGAATAAACCCCAGTCTAAGATAAACTGGAGTTTGAAAATGACTATGAATATTCCCCAAGATGTTTAATCACAATCTTTAGAAACATTTTCGAGAAAATCTGAAGAAATTCCCTGCTCTATGAGCCAAAACGGAAATTTGAATTTCTCCTCTAGCGAATCACATTAAAATATGGGCTGAGTAAAAAATGGAAGAGTAAGAAATTAAACCCTGAGCTCTTATTTCATTTTACTTGGCTATATACCTATATCCTTTTAAAATGAATAAAAAAAACACCGCACAAAATTATTCGCTGCTATAAAGGGTGTTTTTTTTAGACGTGTGGTTTTCAATCTGGCAATGCTTTTTTCGGAGTTGGTCTTTTTGACAGCTGTCACTTGATTTATACTCAGTTTGGTTTGCCATTTTATAATCAATAGATTTACTCCTGAACAACGTTACCAAATCGTGCAAATTTATTACCAAATTAATGGCTTGGTTCGCGCGACGCATCGCGCCCTGCTTCCAATATTCGGTCGACATAATCGCAAAAATTCAAAAAATTCGAACAACCATGAATCGGTTTCGCACCACGTTTACTCTAGTGACACATTCTCAGAGATGCCGTATGCCGTACAGTGAGCACCGAAGACGCTATTGCTGCTGAGGAGCAGAGTATCGAAGAAGACCCGAAAGAGTCCATCCGCCATCGCGCGCAACAATTGGAGCTGTCGAAAATTAAGCCTCTCGGCTGGAATTTATTCGAGTAGCGTGGCGGCCACTTTCCCGAAATCATTTTTAAAACATAATGGCAAACCCTTATCTTTATAATAAAGCTAAATTCTTGGCCATAACACTAAATAATATGAGTTTTATTTCTTCTTGAAAACCACACGTCTAAAAAAACACCCTTTATTTCAAGTGTTCTTATATCAGTTTTCCTACAGTTTCAGTTAGGCTACAGTCTACACGGGTTGATCGATGTTCCCTAAACTTGATAACTAGAGCGTTAACGGAAATCTTTTGAAACCACCGTGTGATCGTGAATAACACTAAATACCTTCATGCGATCCAATCTTCAACTTTTCCTTGTTCCTCATATAAGTAGGTAGGTACAACGAAATTATAAGTAGGTAGGTTAATTATTAAAAATTACTTGTGTTTTGTATGGAAACTTCAACTCCTTGGTGGCACGAGTTTGCGTTAATCGATTTAAATGACGGTCTGGGTGTAGAAGAAATTTCAAATATTTCCAACCGAGCGCCACCCCACAGAAAGATAGATTATTCTTACGATTGCAAAATTTGGCCTTTAATTCAAGTACCTATACCCAAATGATTCTTTTTACACTGACATTTTATCCAATGGTTTACCTATTTACAAAAAACACACCTACCCTTTTATCAATCTTGATTTGATGACATAAACAATCATAAATGTAGGTACAAAAATGCATGTTGTACCTATGTATAAGTAGGTACACATTAAAAAGAAAAATTATCAAAACAAAACCTCCATACCCCGCTCATCAAACAACCTGCTTTTCGAAACCCCTCAAAAACAAAGGGATTTTCAAGCTCAAAATGTACAAGGCAGCCATTGATCCAGGAAAATGAGAATGTAGGTAGGTAGGTATACAAATACATACCATATGCAACTCTAATGCACATTTAACCCCCAACTCATTTTATTTTGCTTTGGTTATCAGTTATCGCTCATGATGATAACCTCAATCCCCTTTGACAAGCCATCGTCCTTCTATCAATGTACCTACACTTCTCGTAGGTATATCTTGAAATAATAACAAAATCAACAAAAACTGTTTACCAACCCCCTGCTGATGGAACATTGAATCGCAAGAACACTGACGCCTGCGCTGCAATAAAATAAATTTCCTCCTCATCGTCATCCCTAAAAGCCGACTGATAACAAAACAACAGTTGTTTTACACACAAACCTTAAGTCGGCAAAACGGAGGTTTATTGCAACCACAGAGCAAAGGAACAAGTACGTATGTATGTGGGTGAAGCAGTGTACGAGTAGGTATAGCGGCTGGAATTTTCTACTGTGCTTTAATAATAATAACTTGGGTAAAATTGATAGACATTAAAGGGGGTGGACGAATATTGATTTTAACATCCCCCTCTCAGGGATAAAATTGAGAATATTCCGAAGACCGTGATTTTAAAGACCTGCGCACTTGTCGGTGGAAAAAATAGATACCGAGGTAATAAGTACACGAACGAACAAACTACTCCTTGCAGTCACCCACTGAGAGTCCTTCAGCGCGTTCATAAACTATAATATCAAGTCGCTAAGATATCTAGTGTAGATACAAAATATTTTTCCAATCTTTTCCTCTAAGAACAATTTTTAAATAAAACTCGTTTTGTAAATAAAATCCGCTCCCAACTAAAGTTTTTTTTTTATTTCAAATAATTTCTTTCATCTTCAATGTTTCACCCGCGTCCGTACCTACTAATATAGTGAGTATTTAGTTACGAAGTGAACCTACCCCCGCCCGCCCTGTCTATATGATTATCGTTGTGTTGCTATTTTTCCAATCACTCTGTTTATACCTACAAAATATCGTCCTTAAAGTCCATGATAAATGGCTAAATCCTAAACACGCTAGACTTCTTATTGACAAAGAACAGCGGAGACTGCAGCTGTTCGCCTTAAAGCCCAAACATCCTGTTCCTGGATGCAGCTTTTGTTCGAATAGCCCATTGGGGTACTGTCGACACCATAATCCAAATCAACCTACACTTAGACACTTGAAAAATCGATTGTTGGTCAAAGGAGGAAATACTGCTTCTGTTGCAATTGGTGGCGCCTCTGATGTTGGGCTAAGCAGTGGTGGAGGAAGTGGAGAACAAGTGCGTAGTGTTGGAGGCAGTTCAATTTCATCTGAGTCGTCTACCTGTGAAACTCTTGCCAGTTATCTTGATCGTAAGGACCCAGACAAGATTTGTACTTGCCTGAGTTGCAGTCACGGTGGAAACCGAAATGCATCAACATCTCGTCGCAATCGTACATCTTGGGGAACACGAAACGGAACTGTCATTTGGGGCGAAAGAGTTGTAAACAACAACAACGACAAATCGCACAATGGACGTTCCAGTGAAGACAACGGCTTAGAAATAGTTCCAACTAAAAAACGACGTCGTCGCTACGAAAAATTTGGAGGTTTTTACTAACCGCACCCTGAGATTGTATTTATTGAACTCAGACTTCACCACGGATAATTCATCACAAACCTAAATCAACCGACCGAAAGCAACGATTGACGAAAAAGTAATTAATCACTTTAAACTTGATCAATGCCCTAACCCAGTTTAAGCGCAAAACAAAGCCGATTGCACAATGTCAAGTGATGAATATGAGACACCAGAATCAACACCAGCTCCATCAACCCCAACTTCAACAACAGCGACTACAAGAACAGCCGCCCAATTTACCACACGATCCAACACAGTGGAGAACTCTTCCACTTATCGTGGTGACCTTAAAGATTCCTCTGCTTCATTCAAGGACGACAGTTATCCGCTGAAGCATGGTTGTGATGATAATTGGACTTGGTCGAAACGACATCGCTCCAAAGAAGTCGTTTTGAGTGGGCCCAACAACCGAACTGTGCATTTCCATCCTAATTGGAGCAAAGGAACGGCGGGTGTTCAGGGGAAACGTCCATTAAATAATGGCCGTTTCTATTGGGAATTGCATGTGACGCAGCGAGTCTTCGGTACGAGCATTATGTTCGGTATTGGGACTAAAAATGCTCGATTACATGCGAATTCATTTCGCAATATGTTGGGCGAGAACGAGCACGGCTGGGGTTTGTCACACAAAGGTGTGCTGTGGCACAAAGGTGTTGCTTTGTTGTATACAAATCGATTTCGGGAGAATCAAGCGACTGTGATTGGTATCCTGTTTGATGGGATCGAAGGTACTTTGACGTACTATAAGGATGGCGAATGTTTAGGGGTGGCGTTCCGAGGGCTCGATAAGGTGAGTTTTATTTAGTTAAAACATTATAGTAACTTTATACTGCTTTGCTTATAGCTATTTGATTATTTTAACATACATATGTAACCTTCTACCAATACTTTTAGAAGGCCGATAATAAGTGTTAAAGATATTGGCGCACAATTTTAAACAGCCTGATGTTACTACTTTAAGGCCAAGTTTTTCAGAGGCGAGTTAAACTAGAGTTAGCTAACTCTAGAACTAAATTAACCCACAGTTAACTGCGGAAGTAGTTTTTCGTTGGAGAAAGTATGCGGAACGACTAAACAAATTTGGATAAAATATCAAAAGCATCTGTTCAGTTAATCCTGAGTTAACTCACAAAATTCGAAAAGTTAACTTGGGTTTAACTTTAATCTCGCACTGAAAAACTGGGCCTGAATGTAGTTTCCTAACCTTAAAGCTCTTTGCTAAAATTTTCTGAGTTTTAATCACTTTTAAAAAGCATTTTCTTAGTCAACTCCAGATTTACTAGATCTTCTTTTATATTATCTACATTTTTGAAATTGAAATTAAATATCGTGGGGTATATCGAGAATAAATAACTAATGTCGTTTTCCATTGGACGTCTGGAAGCATCCGGAACTCTTCTGAAACCATTCCATTGGCAAAAATAACAGTCAAACGACGCTTCTAAGAAGATAATTTCACTTCTCGATTTGAAATCAGAATTCGCTCAAGAAGCACTAATATTTACATTTAAGCTCTAATGTCAGAACAGACTCATTCAAAATGTCGACGCCATTATCTCTAGCGGTTTTTTTTTTATCAGAGATGATCCATATAGATCATCAAAATACATGCATTACAACAACACGAGATCCTGGTCTCTATCGGGATCACGTTTCATGAACCAAAAGATTAGTTTTTGCTATTGCTTCTCAGCTTTGCAAATGGTTACGAATTGTGAACTGTATAGTGTAAAAAAAAAAGAAAACCAATAAATGAAAAATAAATAAACGCAAGGAAAAAAGAGATAGGTATACAACACAGTTGTCACTAAGATCCGTATTGTTTTATTTTCATGAGATGATCTATATGGGTCATCGGCGATAATAAAATACGGCTTCTATTGAACAAAAAATCTCAGTGCGAGGGAAGATATAGGACGTTTTCCTCTCAGTATGGTTACATTCATCATCATCATCGTCGGCTCGACAACCGGGGTCCGGTCCTGGCCTCCTTCAACAAGTCTCTCCACCCATCCCGATCTCGAGCCGCCGCCATCCAGTTGCGCACCCCAAGGCTCCGGGCGTCCTGGTCTACGCCATCTCTCCAGCGCAAGCATGGTCTACCACGCTGTCGTCTACCATAGAATGTACCACAAAGAACTTTCCGAGCAGGTTCCTCTTCGCTCATGCGAGCTAGGTGCCCTGCCCACCGGAGTCTACCGAGCTTAATTTTTGTCACGATATCTGCTTCAAGGTAGATTGCGTACAATTCATGATTGTACCGTCTCCGGAATCGTTCTTCCTCACATATGGGGCCAACAATTCTCCTTAAGACTTTTCTCTCGAACGCGGCTAAGAGGTCGGAGTGCCTTTTGCTAAGCACCCAAGTCTCGGATCCATATGTGAGTACTGGCAGGACCATGGTCCTGTACAGCAGCAGTATGGTTACATTGGCTTGCATAAACCTGTCCATTAAAACCTCCACTATTAAAATACTCCACTTCGTAGATCTGTTCTCAAAAGCTTCAAATCTCAGTTTGCGGGACTGAAAAACGGGTGGAAGGGGCCGCCATTTTGAAAAAAAAAACGCTTATACGATGGGCTCCTATTACCCCTACAACGAATTTTTTTGTATATAGATTTGTGCGAAAAAATATTCTCCAAACATTTTTGACAACTCTTTTTACCTAATAAAAATGCTATCAAGAAACTGTAAAATTTGTGTACCTAAAACGGTTTTTACCGTTTTTTTCTCATCTTTCGTTAATCTGACTGAAAAAACGATTATCATAATTCTTGTAGATCACTAAATTTTCTACCTAAGTGACCTAGACATCCCAATTATAACTGTTTTATATTATAAAAGTACTGTTTTTACTGCCCCGGGACAGGGCCCTCCGCCCGAAGAGCATCAACGCAAACCCACTTTTAATGGCTGAAAACTGTTATAACGGTTATAAATTGGCATGTCTCTAGTCTGATCCATCTACGCAAACTAATAATAACACTATTACAAAATTAAAAAAATTATTGCACTTTTGAAATTACCTCATAGCTTCTACAGTTTCTGACGGATTTTAAGGAGCCGAGAAAATCGTATACCTAAACGATTTTTTCAAATAGGGCGACCCCTTCACACGTTTTTCAGTCCCGCAATCTGAGATTTAGTTTAGCCTCGATCTCGATAAACCCTACGATATTTAATTTGAATTTCAAATCCTTTCAAAAAAAAGTACAGATTTTTCCCTATTGACTGTACTATACGCTTTATTTTGCCTTTTTAGGGACTTCAAATGAGTATAAAATTCTAATATACGTAAAGTGGGTGTGGCAGTTGGATAAATTTACTAGAACAATCCTTCCCTCCGATAATAGAAGCAACATCTGAAAATTACAGTGGAGATGATTAAGTAGCTTTTCAGTCATCAGTCTATAGATGCAAGCAGGTACCCGGCGTGCGCTGCTGCGAATAAGTAGGTACACAAAGTAGAAGTTGTGTACAAACCGCTGAACTGATGTTGACCAAACCAAATAGAGTCTTCTCGAATAAGTATAAACTTTTGACTCGAAAATTGAGCTAAATTGGTTCGGAGGTTTTGGAGAAATATAAAATGAACCTTTTCGTTTGTGGCATTTCATTATTTCTTTTCTTTAACATACACATTTTTTTTTCATCAATGGTCTCCCTAGCTTCAAACTTCGACTTCAATTACTTCCTGTCGTTGAGTTTGCTTTCAATTATGTCGGAAAAGGGCTTTACTGATTCGATTAGCAACTCCTTCATAGGTGGATTCCAATTCGTATTCGAGGACCAAATTCTTTTTGACGATTTTTCAGTCATTTCAAATAATTCAATCTGAAATTGATATTTACAATCAATAAAATAAAAGGAATTTATTTAATTGGATATTTTACTTATATTTTTCAATTAAAAGCGCACAAACTCGAGTGAAAATAACATAGACGATCAATTGCTTTTAGCTGTCAGATTGATAGGTGTTTATACAATTAAACATGAGTTACTTCACTTTAAATTTAAAGGCGCGTTTAGCGCTCAGCTGACTATTAAATTGATTATTGGTATGGTATATGGTTAGTTTTTTAGAGTCCAGTTAAATATTAAAGTGATCTCTAAATTTGGTTATTGGTAAGGCCCAATGAAAAATATTTCGTTCTTAAACTCTTATTAAAAAGAATTACATATTTTAAAATTTTAATATGTACTTATTAGCCTTCATGTATTAAGCCGTTTTTACCCCCATTTCCTCTATAATTACAACATTTAATTTTGAAAAAAAATTTAACCCTTAAGCCATCTTCTATAGATTCATCTTACCGTGAAGCATTAAGGATAATATTTTAACATTTTTGGTTAATATTGGTAAGTTTTGGCTCTCCGGGCTGAAATACACATTTTTTTGTTTAAATAAGGTAAAATTAAATTCAGATGAAAAAAACCTCATATTTAAACCATTTTTTTTTTCAAATGTGCCTTTTGTATATTTTTCAAAAAAAAGCTTCATAAACTTATTAAACACAGTTTCACAGTCAGAGAAAGTGGCACCTGACACTTGAGTGCCTAATATGGGAGATTAGGGCACTATATCACAGTGCACAGTACACAAATCTAAGGTAATATATTGCGCAGGTTGTCAGTCAAGAATTAAACATGGCGGCTCGAGTGTCTACGAAAACTGCACATGGCATTACTAGAAACAACAACAAATATAAGCATTTTGACAAGTAAAGAGACACTGGATCCGCCATTTTCACAGATGCGCAGAACTGAACAAAAATTTAAACGCTAATGATATTACCTTTAATATATGTACCTTGATCACAGTGCACATTTACAAAAAATAAATGGCACTAAAGTCTCTCTGTTAGTCACTTAAGTGCCAGTTACTCATGCTGCGAAACTGTGCCTTAAGCCCCAACATATCAAATTTAAATAATTCATTCTGTTTCAAAATGTGGAATGTAATGCAGACAAAAATTATACTGCAACTGTTTTCATTAATTTTATTTTATTTTCAGATAAAGGAACCGCTCTATCCAATCGTTTGCTCAACAGCAGCAAAAACCGAAATGACACTTAAATGTGCCCGTCGGGATTTTGTAAATCTTCAGGACCGCTGTCGAGCCGAAATCATCAAGCATGTTAAGAATCGTCGTGAATTAGCCAAGCTAAATCTCCCACCATCGATCACAGCGTACCTAAGTGAAGTCTACAATGACATTATACCTTGGCGTCAAGTAGACAACTATGACTTTATAATTGACTTTTAGTGTTTAAGTATGTTAGGTAAATATTCAAATTTAAATAGCCTTAAACAAATAATAGTCATTTGTAACACATACAGATGACATTTATTTTTTTAAAGTATATTTAAACAAAAATCTATTTGAATGAACAAAAATATTCATGTATAGTAATACTTTGGAACTTTAAGGGACTAATTTAGGTCTCCTTACTGGGTCTAATCTATGTGTGTAAGTGCTAAGTTGGTGTATCTACAAACCTACATATTGTATATAAACCATCATTTGGCACTTGGCATAGTAATAATGTAACATAATATAATATGTATGTATAGAATAGATATATGTAATTGTATGTTTATGTGTTTATGGTGTTGTAACCTTAACTAACCTACCTTTAATATTTATAATAAGGGTACGAAATTTGTACCAATTTTGTGGTTAAAACAAAAAAGAACTTTAACTAAAATGTCCTTTTTATCCGTTTTAAAATGGGAGGAGACTAGAGACATGTCAATTTATAACAGTTAACTCTGGGTGCCTGAGGTGTATGCCCACCGGCTTAGGGTCCGGGCCCTACGGGGCCGCATATACAGTACTTCTATCATCCGAAACTGTTATAATTGGCATGTCTAGAGTCACTTCCTTTAAAATGACTAAAATCCTTTCACTAGGAAGTCTATGTAGGCTTTGTCCATATAAATATTTATTATTTATATTAAATAAGTATTACTATGTACATTTGTGTCTTCAAAACGGATAAACGGGTAATGTATTAGCCTTTCGTTTTCGAGAAATGTATAAACATGTCCAAAACCGATACATTTCTTTTTATAGTTCCTTTAGATCTAAGGGACTACAAAAAGAAAATTTTTGCTCATAGCCGTCGGATTCTTATTACTTGTTTAATAACTAAAAATCGAATGTGAATAAAAATAATATAATATTAGAACTGTTATCTTAATTTTTAAAATAATGATATTGTAGTTTTTTTTTCCTGTATATGATGGTTTACATTATATTCAAAATTCAAGGCTTTCGGTGAATTGTTTAAAGAAGTATTTGAGCTTGGTGAGTATAAAAACCTCTTAGTAATTTTATATACCTATAGCTTGGATTCGCATACGATGTGACAAAAAGCTAGGGCATCCAGCTTGGTTGAGGACAAGAAAACATTTCTTAGGGAATGGAGGCATATTTCCCCCTGTATAAGCGGGAGTGGCAGTATTTTAACCATTTAGTCAAATAGTGCTACTTGGCTGATTTATTTGAGTCGTTTGTATTTTTTATAAAAATTTCGTAATTTCGGGCCTGGAACATGCGATGTACCAATATCGCACGATACGAAAAAAGCATTTTCAAAATTTCGACTCTTTTACCTTTTCAAAGTGCGGTTTTCCAATAAACAAAGCATCCTGTAGCGAGTTAAAATAGAACCACCGTGGTCTGAGGAGTGATACCTTTCCATCAGGATATCGCAAAGTAGGTACAAAAATACAACCATAACAAAATCCAATTTTTGTAGTTGTACGTTTGCACTACTTCAAAATATCATTTTCTTTAGAAATTTAGTCAGTTAAAAGTTAAAACTTTATTCGAAAAGTGTATGAAAAATCTGTGATTTTGAAAGTCAATTATATGTAGTTGGATACCTAGCCTTCAGTGGTGCTAGCAACAATACAAATCTTTTAATTATGATTTGCTTCAAATATCATAACACTTGTTTTTATTATAATTAAATTAATAATTGAAGATGTTGCATATGCTTGTGGGTTATTCCACCTTAAAGATGATAGTGACAAGTCTACACCTCTAATTCGGCTATCATGGCGATTCCAGATCGCACATACATACCTAACTATAAAACCCAGATAGAGCAAACATTTATTAAAATTCCTCCAAATCGAAAGGCAATACAATGAACATACATAATATCGTTTGCCATGCGTCAATCAAAACACATTCAAGATCTGCATTCAGGCATCGTTTACATTGAAGATATTGTATTTGTATCCTTGAAAAGAGGAAAGGAACCGATGCACTTCAGAACACATCCCTCACTATATTTGTTGACTATACAGTTGTAAGAAGAAATGTTCTCAAAATCAGAGTTGTCTAATTGGCAAGACAACCATTCTCAGCAACTAATTGGGAGTTATCGGTCAGCAGAAATTGAGTATGTAGGAATCTTGTTTGAACTGTTCTTTTTATTGACTTATATAAAGTTTCCTAGAAAACTTCATCCATATTTTCCAGTAGGAATAGGAACCCTTTTATAATTTTCATCCACGCATATATTTATTTTATTTTTTATTGATATAACTGATGGTTACTCTATTCTATTTGGTTCAGGAAAAAAGAAAGAGGAAAAGAAATTTAAATACGACGCAAAATTTTAAATATGTACATATGTACATATGAAAATGTGCTATAAATCACTTTCCATGAAGAAGCTCTAAGCTAAAGTAGGTACACAAAACGCTTCTCTATCTCTTAAAAGTAAGTATCCAATTGGCAATAGCTATTTCCTAATAAAATAAAATAATTTAACCAAAATGTTTTCGGAAGTTTCTATATACTCTTTGAAGATTTGGAGCTTTGAGACCGGTAGAAATTATAGGTCTCTTCAACACAAAAAAAATGGTATAAAATAAATGCGTTATTACAACCTTCTCCGCAATTTTTATTCCGGTTGCGACTCTGTATTTTTAGGAAAACCAAATGCAACCGTGTATACTTGTTGAAGTTGGGGTTCAAAAGTGTTTCATGCGGTTTTTTTTTTGTTACAAGCTTGACTTCAAGTGCCTGTCGATCAAAATCCACTTCCAACACATGATTTATTTCAAGTGCGTGGCGGACAAGGAATAATACCAATGTTTTCAAGAGCAAAGCTCCATATCCACATGCTCTCTGGTTACTACTGGTAATTGAAACGAGCAACAGTCAATACATATTATAAATGAAAGAGATTGAAGGAATTTTTTTAAGAACTGCACATATTTTCAAGTTACCTCTTGACCTACTGTTCAGCAATGTACCTTGAACTACACTGAAGATTACATATTTCAAAATCAGCAATTTCGTTCATTCCTCGCTACGTATCCATATGACTTCAATTCAACGGTGTATGGTATATTAAACCCAGTAAATTATAACCGATTCCAATAGAAAAACGTCATTCTAAGCTGAATTGAGCTTTTTTTTAGAAATCCTTACAAGAAAAAATGTTGACGATTAAACAGTAGATATCATAAAATACTTATCAAAGTTGAAAAAATGTGATAAAGATGGAAAATTAATAAAAATATTTTTTTTTTCTTATTCGTCACTTTTTATTTTGGTAGAATGAGCAATATGACGTTGTATGTAGGTACTCAGCCTATCTCGAATTCCGTCGTAATCGGAATATTTCCGAATCCCGAAAAAAAACTATCACAGAATCTGTTCGAAATGACAATTTCTATGAGATTTTCCGATACGATGGATTCCGTTATACATTTTTCCGATATTCTTATCTAGCTTCCTATTACGATGGAATTCATGATAGGGCTGTGACTGTATTCGGTTTCCCACCTTCCAAACTAAAAAAAACTAAATTAAATTAGAAAAAGTGAAGTTATGAGCGATTGTGAACGTGATGAAGGAATATACAGGGTGCCCCGTAAATAATGGATAACCTTGCAACTGAGTAAAGCTGGCCTTAAGCCCTTTCAGAAAAATATATTGCCCATTCTGCGTACTATTCGCACTTCGTAGAATGACTACCAGTTAAACTTTTAACCCATGCATACTGCAAAGAATAGACAGAACAGAACAAAAAACTTTATAAAATACAATTATTTTACTTTAATAGTTATATCATTTCGAGACTAAGCCAGTAGATTTGCTTAGATAAATTATATAAAATTAATGAAAAAAAATAATTAGCTAAATGGCTATACAGAATTTCGCCTCATTTTTGGCACTCAAACAAAAAATCCAATTTTTAATTTAAAACAAAAAATCCTTTGCAGATTACAACTCATCTTGCAAATGGTGGATGTTTTGCAAATGATCACCATAATCAGTAGCTTCACTACCAACAAAAGTTTCATAGTTTTCAATTATTTCTGCATATGATAGCCTATCATCGTGATCATCATCTGCTGCTGCAAACAAATGGTCGACTTCGTCACTAGCTACATCTTCATTACTTGGGACAATCCAATTAAGTACTTCATTTCCAGTCAATAAACCATCGTTGTTCTGATCGAAATCTTTATCGAAGCGTTCTTTTTCCGTGACTAGCCATTCTTGATCGTGTTCTTGTGCCGAACCACCCAGAAATTCAACAAAATCAATTTGTCCGTCCTTGTTCTGGTCCTTATCGCGCATTGTTTGTTCTAAAACAATTGGCAACATTTGTGGATGTTCTTCTGGATTTTGAAACAAAATAAATTCTTCGATTGAAAGAGAACCATCCTTGTCACTATCTGCTACATTGAACATCTCTTTGTCATCCTGAATCATTTTCTGCTCTTCGTCGAAGCTATCGTATTCGATTTCATTTTTCTTAGTGTTTTCATCTTCCATTGAATATACATCCATCATGTATTCTTTCCATGTTATCTTATCATCAGTATTGGCATCGATTTCTTCAAAACGATCAATGGCTTCTTCTTCGGACAGTTTTCTGAAAAAAATTGTAAAATTATACGAGTGTTCTTATTGATACATCTTTAATAACAAAAAAACATAAAACAAAAAGCAAACCAAAAAATGCTTTATAATTGCAATAATGTTATGAAAATATTACCTTAACCTTAGATTTTGGAATTAACATATTATAAGTTCAATCTGAAAAGAGGTTTTCTTTTCGGTAGGACTTCATTGCGGTATATAAACGATAGTTGCAAAGTAGGCAATAAATACATGCATTAGGTAGGTATGTAGCTTTGCTATTTTTAAGATTCATAACCCTTTGACTTATTTGTTTGTTTTTTTCTTTTGCGGTGTACGTGAAAAAACATTAATGTTTTTTTTAGGCGGGGGCGCTTTTTAGATAGGGGGTGTTTAGGTAGTTTGATATCTTAAAAAATCACATAAACTCACTTAAAAGATCTCAAAATCCATGCTTTAAGTTCATGCCTATCAACAAACTGATCTCCATTTCTATCCATCAGCTTAACCAATACTGCTAGGCGTTTCTTTGATTCTTCTGGGGATAAGGTATCATATTCTTGTGCCTCCTTCACATTACCTAAGCGAAGAGTTTGATAAGATTAGACAAGGGTACGTACATTCTTATCATAAAATGAAAATAACTTACCAATAATTGCCTCATGGTCGAACTCAACGTGGTGCTCTCCATCTTCGTTGTGGTGGGAATCTCTGGGACTGTAGGATCCATCTTTCAAGCGTTCCTTGCTAGTATGCTTTTCATGTTTGTGAGTTGTTGCTCCGAAAGTGCACCCAAAACTGGCTAGTGCTACTATGACTATAAGCAAATATACTTTCTTCATATTATCGTTTGCTCTATCTTTAACTTATTTTTGAGCACTTCTATTCCCAAGGCGATTAACACGTCAACTGAAAAAAAAACTCGAGGCACCTGGAATCGCATAAATTCACAGAAAATTATAAAATGTATGTAGCATTTATCAAGGAAATTTACATAAGTAGATACGTACCTGCGCTAGCAGCCCGTCATCGACAAAACAAAGAATTCTTTAATTTGCTTAATCTGCTAAAAAGCCGACACGGCCAAGAAGCTACGCAAGCATACAACAAGCAGTGGAAATCTATTTTTGGGGTGATTAGCCTGATGAATTAACTCGAAATTTTGATTTTGTGGAGTACAAAACACGAAAATGAAATAAACAATTCTGTTTTGTTGTGTTGTGACTTGACTTCGACTTGTGAATGGATCTCTGCCACCAAATGTCAGAAGCAAAAACACTCTATATGAAGATAGGGGAGTTGATTTGGAACATCCACCAGACTTCAGTGCCAAACAATTAAAAAAAAAAACAATAGTTTGACAGAAAAATATGTAGGGAAAACAAAAACATGTGATTGTGATTGGTCGATTGTTTGTTTTCCCTACATATTTTTATGTCAAAATTAGAAAGAGAAAAGACAAAGATAGTTTCTGGAAAAGCCTAATTGGATCGTCGAAGAAGCAAGACGTGTTTTTATTCTCTCCGCAGTGAACAAAAAAAAAAAAAAAAAAAAAAACAAACTTTTAAAAGTGAAATTTAAGCGTTTAAAAATGGAGGGCGGTAAACCTCCATCAAATATTCCGCCTGACAAAACTTTGTCAAAAAATTTAAAATATAAAAAACCTATTCAATTACCATCTTCCTTATTAAATGCGGAAGACAAAAAGAAAATATTATCTAATTTAGATTGGTACTCGCTACCAAATGCAGGTGAAGAACCAGACATTCCACCATTAATGAATGAAATGGAGACAGACGCTAGTACGTCTCATATTAGTGCAAGTGAGAAAGTGAGTCATGCATATGACAGTGAACTACAACTTGAGAACAGCATTATAATTGGTAGTACCGTTGTTACTAACCCAAATGCAGCAAGCGCGTGTGAAGACACAGGCATAGATGCAACAGTCTCAACATTGAGTAAAATTCTTGTGAACAATAAGGATATGTACACCAACATATTGGCTCGCAAAAGGCGACAATATTCAACGGACTCCAACGCAAAAAAAGTTGCGATTGAAGAACCCAACAACTCCAACCGTTTCTCATTGTTGGACCCGGACCTAAACAAGGAAGATAACCACGCAGGCAACCAGCCATCCAGTGGACAAAAAATATCAACAAGCAACATTCAACAAAACAACACCAATGGACATGTGGAGCAGAAGAACTGGTGCCCACCTATCTTTGCAAAAGGGGTCTCATCTAAAGATCTTCTTAAATTCTTAAGTGAGTCTAACTATAATTCTGAAAATGTTAAATTTGAAACTAGAGGTTTCGGTAAACTCAAAATTTTTGTAAAAGATGTACAGGTACATAGTTATCTTTTAAGCGAATTTAAAACTAATGAAATTGAGGCTTTTTCTTTCACTCCCAGGGAGCAAAAAAAGTATAATGTAGTGTTGAAGGGGATTTCAGGTGATTTCTCTCCTTCTGAGATTCAGTCAGAATTAGCAAGGTTGGAGCCCTCACTGAGGGTAACTGTAAAAAACTTTGAGACCAAATGGTCTAAGGAAAATGGAATCCCATTAGATATGTTTATTTGTTCTTTAGAGGACAGAGACAGCCTTCTTCAAATAAAAACACTTAAGACCTTACTTAGGCATAAGATAAGGTGGGACTCGATAAAAAGCTCCGGAACAAAACAATGTTTCAGATGCCAGAGGTTCGGGCACTTGGCCGCATATTGTGCGTTTGTTTCTAGGTGTGTAAAATGCCTTCTGAATCATGAAGTTGGTAATTGTAGCATGGGGCCTAAAGATGGGACTTCCGTCGCGTCGTGTGTCAACTGTGGGGTTGCGGGCCACCCAGCTAACTACAAAGGATGCCCAAAAAGATCACAATATCTAAAAAAAAGAGAGGAAGTAGTTTCTCGCCCAGAAAAGAGAAACAAAGCAGTTTTGAATAACCTTATGTTTAATAGTGATATCAACAAATCACCACAAACGGGCTTCTCCTTTGCGGATGCTGTTAAAGGCAATGGCAAAGGGCAGGCAAACCCCCTTCCGTGCCCCTCGGATGGCAATGATGTATCGGATTTCCTCAATGAATCCCAGAAATTGTTTGGAATGCCAATCGGGCAACTTATTGCCAAAATAAGGTCTTTCTGGCCAACTTACCAAAAATTAAATGAAAATGAGAAGCCCGGTGCTTATTTATGCTTTGTTGCATCCCTTTCACCATGAATTTAAACATTTTAACAGCTAACGTCAATTCTCTTATTTCTGTAGACAAACAAATCGAAGTTGAGCAGCTATTGAAAGACACTCTTCCAACTGCTCTGCTTTTGCAAGAAACTTGCATTACAAAAAACAGCTCTAAATGCAGCTTTAATAGCGGCTACGAAATAATTAAAAATAATGAGAACCGAGGCACGGGTATCCTCGTTAAAAATTCCATAGATTTTTCACAAAAACATTTTCATAACCAAATCATTTCAGCCACTATTGCGACAATACCTATTAAAGTTTCCCATTCAAAAAAATTCCTAGCGTTGGTTTCAATTTATATACCATGTAGCATAGGGCCTTCTCTGCCCCCAGCACTCGACGATCTTCTCTCATGCTTAAGCGAATATGACTTCATAATCATAGGGGGTGATTTTAACTCTCGACATCACCTCTGGGGTGACGAAAAAAAGAACTTGAACGGTGATCATTTATACAAGTGGTATTTAAATAACCGTTTCCTAGATTTTGACATAGTAGCTGCAGAGGGCCCGACCCGACCGAGCTCTGGATCACATATTGACTTCTTCTTGATCTCTTCCAACCTCCGTTCTACCAACCGGACATGTGATAATATTGCATGTATAACTTTAGATCCCATATCAGACCACTTCTCAGTGTTCATGAGTATACAACTGCAATCATCTTCTGTATTTCCAACATCACCTAGGACCTTCAAGTGTTTCAAAGACACTAATTGGGTGAATTTTAACCGTTCGCTGAACTCAATTTTAGAAAATCAATTACTTCCAACGGATAGAAATTTGTCCAACGTTGAAATCGATTTTTATATAAATGCCTTGACTAACTCGTTATCAAGCTGCATAAATTCTCACAGCAAAGAAAAGACACTCCACCTGAATCATCATAAGATCTCTGAAGCTACTCTGGGGCTTTTCAAAATCAGGAAAAGTTGGAAAAAAAAACTTAAAAGAATATATCATCGTTTTGGAGATCGCATAAACCAAGAATACACAGAGTTGTCTTCACGCATCAGGTGTTTGAGTAAGATAATAAAGGATAGAGTCAAGATTGAAACTAATTCTCAATTTCGATCTAAACTTAACAGCATGAAACCCTCGGCCAACGTCTTCAAGGTTATAGACCAAATAACAGCCCGGAAAAGTAAACCCTCTGATCCTCAACAGATTCTTACACTTGGAGATATAGTTTTCTCATCTCCAATAGAAAAAATTAGCGCCTTTGAAACGTACTATACTGACTTATTCGATTTAAAAATACCGCAAAGTGACATACAAAACACAATGACAGTGAATACCTTTAACAGTGCCTTTGAAGTTTGGAATTCCAATCTTAAAATAAATGATTTTGGTCCCCTCAACAGGTCAGACACAACTACCAACACATCGTTCGTCTCGGATGGCCTAGTAGAATCTATAATCTTCTCGCTCAACAACAAAAAATCAAGTGGTCCCGACAATATTTCTAATTATATTCTTCGTAGATCAAAAAAAACTATAGCCAAGCATTTAACTCCAATATTCAATAATTGCTTAAACAATTGTTATTTTCCTAGTACATGGAAAAAAGCCAAATTGATTCCAATTAAAAAAAATAATAGCTCAAATAGCTTAGATAACTTTCGACCGATCTCCTTACTCTCCAACATAGGGAAAGTACTCGAGAAAATTTTACTATTAAAAATTCAGAACCATTATGATGATATTGAACTTACTCAAGACCAGCAATTCGGTTTCAAACGCAAACATTCAACTGAGCATGCTCTTCTCTACTTACAAGATCACATTCTGAAAAATTTAAGGCAAAAGAAATGCACATTGAATAAAGCGTTTGACTCTGTATGGCATGCAGGTCTCCTTTATAAGCTTAACTTGCTCAACTTCCCTGCAAAATTTATTAAAATCATCAGCTCTTTTTTATATAACCGTAGCACACAGGTATACTTCGAAGATCTTATCTCGAGTTCTATCCCAATTTTAGCTGGAGTGCCTCAAGGCTCTATTTTGGGCCCATTTTTCTTTAATATTTACCTGTATGACTTCCCTATCAAAATTAATACATCGGAAACGATTCTTTATGCAGACGACACAATAATTTTTGGTACTCATGAAAGGCCCCATGAGGCTCTTAGTCAGGTAACTTCTCACTTAAATGAAGTCATTCCATACTACACGAAATGGGGCATCAAACCCAATTTCAAGAAATGTGACCTTATTTGCTTCCGCAATGCCTCAGGTAGAGGTCACCATCTAGCGGTACGAGAAAGTCGATATCTAAAACTGGTAATCGAAGGGAACTCTATCCCCCTTAGACAAACAATCAAGTACCTGGGAGTTCGTCTTCACGAGCGACTCAAGATGAACCCTCACGCGAGAATAGCCCTTCGCAACAGCAAAGCCGCTGCAGCAAAACTTAAAACTCTTCTCAATTCAAAAGAAGTTGAAAAAAAAACGAAACTTTTGATGTATAAAACCTTAATTCGACCTCTGATTTCGTATAGTTTTCTTCTGTGGTTTCACATAACGCCCAATGTTGCAATCGAACTTCAAAGATTCGAGAGAAAAATAATAAGAAAATGTATTTCAAAAAGACGAAGACCATCTGGGAAATGGTACAGCAACAAACGTATTTACGAAGACTCGCAAATCATACCCCTAATCAATTACCTAACTTTACTCTCAAAAAAAAGAATTGCCACATTACAGCAACATGACAATCCGTTCCTTAGGAACATTTTTTCAGAAAACATTATCTATTCAACCAACGACCGGTACTATGTATCGCCTATCAGCATCCTCAGTGAGGGCTCCAATCCAGATTTTACGCTTCAGGAGGGAGATCACTTATTTCTCGCTCCATTTTACCAAAAAAAATCGTCGAACAACTACAGAGGCTAGATAGTTCTCTTCTTTAAAAAAAAAATAACAAAAACAAAAAAAAATATAAAAAAACAAACAAAAAATAAAAACAAAAAAAAAAAATAAAAAAAAACAAAAAAAAAACAAAAAAAATATATTAATACTCGAATTTGTACTTATTTATGAAACTTTATTAACGATAAATGCGACTAATGAACTGGCTGTGAACAAAAACTATAACTTATAAGTATAATAGGTATGTAACTTTACTTAATTTCAAAAATATAGGTACCTATACTTACCTACAATCGTTACCTATCAAACCAAATTTGAAAACAAAAATGTAACTTAAGTTTCTATTAATCATTAGATTTAAGATAGCATTTACCAAGTAGGTAGCTTTAATCTAAATACTGAACAAATATCTTTTATTTTTTATTGCATTTAAAATGCAACTAGGTATGAAATATATAATATGTAACGATGTGCCTTATCACTGGCTGTGAACTAAAATTATGCTATCATAAAGTCATAATGTATATCATTACTTATTATTTAAAAAAAAAATATAAAAAAATAAAATGCTACCTGTACCTACAAACCAGATGTGAAACTAAAATTAATTAAATCGTATCTCTAACTTTAAGTATTGCAACTTGCAACACAACATAATAAATGTAATCAAATAAGACTGTATGAGTGATGAACCATCCACAACAATTCTTATACGTTTAAACGAAACTTGATATGTTAATACTATTCCAGGCACTTTGTACACACACTTACTTGTGTTTGAGAAGATTCGACTTTGTCGTATCTATCTCGCCTGCTTTTATTTTCGTTTTGTATTGTCATCCCTTTCTTCTATTTCTATCCCATCTTTCTATAAACCTCAAAATAAGTATGGTTCCCATTGAGTGGACACATAAATAATATACTGTAGAATTCATTCTCTTAAATATCACTTGTTTGTTAAAAAATAAAGTAAAAAACAATAAAACCAAATATCCACGTGTAGCCTGGCCAATTCAAAGTCGGCAAATATATTAGCATTATTTAATTTATGTATAAATTATAAGAATCAAATGTGAAACTAAAAAAAAAAAAAAAAAGAACTCAATAAAAATTACTACTACTACTACTACTACTACTATATGAAGATACCAATCTCGGCTGTCATCCGAGTTTGCATACAAGCTCATATAGGGGAAATTCAGGAGAAACACGCACACATATGCAGTAAACGTACATCCACCACGCTTTATTTGCACACACATGCAGTAAGCGTACATTCACCACCAAAATGTCGGTTATTTACGAGTTTCAATGGGTATGTTCAAAAAGTATAATAAAAGGAGCAACGAGTTATCAAGTGCTAACCCAACCTTATAAGCATAAGTTTGTGGAAACAAATTGAAAGTGAAAATTTATAATCAATTTAAGTATATTCGATTGTCTTTTGTCATTATTTGTTTTGTTTCTACGATTGTTTGGTATTGTATTTCGCTCTCGAATTATTGAAACAGACTCTGAACATGACAAAAAGAAACGATTGAGAAACCAGAGAATCAACGCAACTGTTGTAAGACAACTTTAGACGTGTTTTTTTGCAGGAAGTGACTAGACATGCCAATTATAACAGTTTTTGTTTATAAAATTACTGTTTATGCGGCCCCGCAGGGCCAGGGTCCTCCGCCGGTGGGCATAATTCAATCACCTAAAGTTTTTTTTTTAAATAGTGCGAAGCGCGTAAACGTACGCCCGCTTTTAATGGCCAAAAATTGTTATAACTGTAAATTATAATAAAAAGGCATGTCTCGTTGCAAGCCTGGAGGAAATTGATCGAAAAAAACTATGTCGCGTCGGGGCTAAGGAATTTACATGTTTAATGCAACAACAACTAATCCCCTCCAGGCATAGCTAAGAGCACATAATTTTCGGGGCTAAACTGTTTTAACGGCGTTAATTGCATATGTACTTCTAATCAATAGTTTTTATGGAAACTCCATTTTTTTCTGTGATGGCGTCGATAGATAATCCCCAATATCATTTCTTTTTAACCAAATCCCTCCGGGCTTGCAAAAAAAAACACGGCTTTTAAGAGCATTAAGGCTCTCCAAAACCACAGCGAATACTTCAGAACGACGACGAAACTTTCGCCTGTCTCAATTTATTTACATGGAGATTAATGGGAGCACCCACATTGGCGCGATGCGAATCTTCGAACTATATTCAGTCGTCGCATATTCGCGCGAAAGTTTCGCTTCGGTTTGGGACAGCCTTTATGCTATGTATATGCGAAACCAATAGAAAACTATCGATGACCGAAATTTCAATGTATAAATTCTAACTTATCACGTTATTTATTTTATTACAGACTTTTCTGTTAAATGCCAAAGATTTAAAAATCATTGTGTAACAGCGAACTACTTACAGGATGAATTTTCAAAGAAATATTAAAAGAAGTTTCATCACGTGAAATTCGTAGTGTAATAGCAGACTTAGCACCATTAAATTGGTGTTTTTTTCAACACATCCCGATATCCCACCTAACATCCGCCATTTTCATGTTGAAAAGCTGGTGAGTTGAAATTTTTTTAAAGATGGCTGCGTTATTTGCACATACAAAATGGTTGTTCTGGCAAAACAGAACAATCCCACCCCGTTAAATTGTTGTTGCAATTCACATCTATTCATGGACACAAAACGAAATTACAAAAACAACAATGTAAACAAATGGGTTTTGGAGGGTGATACGTACGAAAGATTGGCATCTTCATATAGAGTGTTTTTGGTCAGAAGCGTCAGTTACTACGTTTACATGAGCGGATTCACGGATCGGGTTCAATCTGAATCGAAATTTCGATCCAGGTATATGAAGATGCCAGATCGAATGATAGAATCACAGATTAGCCACATGAAGATGAGAATCCCCGGCAGCCATTTTAATTTGCCTACAAGCTTGAACTGGCAGTTATCAGATAAAAAATGAGAATGTGTGTATAAAAATCTCACACATAGACAGTGGGGATCTTCACACACCTGGTTAAATTGTTGTTGCAATTCACATCTATTCATCGACGCGGGAAAAAATTACAAATACAACAATGTAAACAAATGGGTTTTGGAGGGTGAAACGTACGAAACATTCTCATCTTCATATGGCTAATCTGTGGTAGTAAGTGTGAAATAAAAAAAAAAAAAAAATCTGACAGCACTCCATGGTTGGAAAACAAAACCAAATGCTGAAGGCACGAAGGCGAGCCAAAAAAAGTCGGGTGTTTAATAAAAGTGATTAATATGTAATAAAATTAGTTTTTTTGTATCCAACACTTGAAAAAATGTTCACTAAAATGTTTAAACACTTATGTGGTTTTCGTTCCGACCAAAAAAATTTTTCTTTGATTTTTTTGATTTGTGACAAGTTTTTCCTTTCCTTTCGACCAAAAAAATCGAATTTTTGTCGATCTGAAGTCGATTTTGCAGATCTCGATTTTTAGCAAGATTTACACAGATTTTCACACGCACTTGCACACACATCAAAGAAAAGTGACTTTTACCCAGTGTCGTTTTAACAAAGGCACTCATACAATCATAAAACAAAATAAAATCACGTTTTGTGTTCGTTTTGCCAGTAAAATTTAAGATCTGACACCCAAATCTGAATTGGTCGAAACGAAAGCCACATTATTAATAGGTAATTCGACCGCAAATTTAAGTTTTCAGTTCCAAATACAAAAAATAATCAAATGACCGGATTTTTAACACTGCCAAGAGCATGTAATCATGTAAATATTTTCCAACCAAAACGTGACAAATTTTATATATGTTTTATGCTGTCAAAAGCGCTGTTCACGTTGGTAATCTATTTTACATGACTTTTGATGTCAAAGTTTTCGTTGCTGCCAAAGTAGCTGTTGAAGTTGCTGTGCCAATCTGTTTCTCGCTAAAAGACAAAGACAAATCTTGGAAGACCTCTATTTCTGATGATTGCGTCCAAAATAACACGTCAAATTTTTAAAGATTGGTTAAGCTTAGTATGACTGCTTTTACATTACAGCGATTTTTAATCTTCGTTTCTCCTTTGGTTTCCTTCTAATTGCAAATACCTTTTACACGACAGCGATTTTTAATGAAAAGTTTACTTTGTGCATGTGAAGAGGTATCTTCTCACTGCACTCTTTACTCCACTTGATTAACCGAAGTTATCTGAGTGGACGACGAATGAAAATAAAACACATTCGAACAATTAGGAAAGGCACAAAGAAGAATGAGCGATAACTCTGCAATTTGTTCAACCTCAGCAATTTCGTCTACCCCGGCCACCACATACGTCCCTCGCCGACGTGCTTAAAAATCGCAAGAAGAAATTGCATGGTTTAAAAGCAGTCTTTACAGTTCTTTTGAACGAAAAAAAAATTGATGGTGAGAAAGAAATTTTTTTTACGGAAAAAAAACATTCGTAGATTTTCTTGCACAAAACAATGTCCCTGACATTGTTTTGGGGGGAAAAAAATCTTGGTGAGTATAATTTTTTTTCCGGGGTTAAGTTCACAGTTCGATAAAAATATTTTTGAGCAGAATTTTTTTTTGGCAAAAATCACTCCCATAAGAATAACATGTAGTTTTTTTTTTCGTTGAAGAACTGTATACTTAGCTTTAAGGATCTCACAAACCAACGCGAATATTTCAAAACGACGATGAAACTTTCGCCTGTCTTAATTTATTTACATGGAGATTATAATGGGAGCAACCACACTGGCGCGATGTGAATCTTCGAACATTAAGGCTCTCCCAAACCAACGCGAAACATTCGCGCGAATATGCGACGACTGAATAATGTTCGAAGATTCGCATCGCGCCAGTGTGGGTGCTCCCATTAATATCCATGTAAATAAAGTATTCGCGTTGGTTTGGGAGAGCCTTTATTCAGTCGTCGCATATTCGCGCGAATGTTTCGCAATGGTTTGGGACAGCCTTTAATCAATAATAAAAGAGGTAATAAATAATAAAAGAGGTAATTTCGCAAATTACGGAAAAAGTGTTTTCATATCAAATTTGCTAACTTCGTTTGACAACTTATTTGATTTTGAATTTTATTTGGCCGTTAATGACTTGTTTTTGCTGTTTTCTCTTTGTGTTTCTATTTTTCACACATTGGGGCATATTCATAGTCACTTTTAAATTCCAGTTTATCTTAGACCTTAATTTATCCTATTTAAATAACATTGAATAAACCCCAGTCTAAGATAAACTGGAGTCTGAAAGTACTATGAATATGCCCCATCGAGTTTTGACATTTCAATATTAAAGGTTTTGAAAGCTTTTAAAATGGATTCCAATTGGGTGTGTTCATAACATGCCGCCTCCACTGGGCATGAACGATGCTCGGATTATGAACATGTCTTTAAAAAATCCAATGGAGGCAGAAAAATCCATGTCATGTAGTGACATAATCCATACAAGTCAGATTGTGGATTGGATTGTGGTTGTGATGTTGGACATCGTTGATGCCCAGTGGAGGCGGCATGTAAGGTTGGCATGTCTTTTCTCTTAAAACACGCTCGAACAATAATCGCCATATTATTCACTAGATACATCCAGATAAAAACTTAAATCCAGATGTATTTACAATTGAATTTGTATGCTTTACATCCGGATTTAAATTTTTAAATCTGGATGAATCGAGTGAATAATATGGCCGTTAGTGTGTTTGTTTAGTTCAAATCTGAATTCCAAATGGTTTTACACAGGTTTTATAAATAAAACCTGTAGTTTACGAAAACTTGTTGTTTACAAAAATGTATGGGAAAACTTGTGTTTTCGCTGTAGGTTTTACGCCAAAACCGATTTTTTCGCGAAAACCGGGTTTTGGGTTTGGTGTGAAAAGGCTATTACTGCTAGGTGTGGTGACTCCATTTGTAACTTTCAGTTGATGGTCCTTTCATTAAAACGACCATGTAGACAAGCATTTTGAAAAGTGGTGACGAACCTTAAAAGTTTCTTACTTTACTGTACCACCTACATGCTACACCAATTTTTTGTTTCTTACTGTACATACATTGTTTTTCGATGAAAGTTCGTCAAATTCGCAAATTACAGGAACAAGTTGAGTGAGTTGTGCAAAAATTCCAGTTTGTACTGAGATTTCGACATCAATTTTATAAAATTCGAAAATATTTAACTTAATTCAGTGAATCCCTTCGTACAATTGTTCCAACAATCGCTATTGCTTTGTTTTTTAGTCTAACTTGGTGCATTTTTGTATAAGCATTTCATCATTCCAAGGTAAGGTCACTACTTGTCTAGTATGGTTTTATTTTTTCTCATTTTGGTGTGGCAAACTGGCAGGGCAACCAATCCAGGTCCAGACACCAGACCCCCCAGTACATGCACAATTTTCATCTAATAATTTACTTATTAACAACAAAACTCGAAAGTTCCTGCTACTTTGTTTTTGTTTCTTTCTTTTGTCGAATTCTATTGTACATTTTGAAATGCGTCACTTGATTTGTTATTCAATTATTTAAGTTATAATTTATATTAACATACCTACATTCCATCTCGCATTTTATATTTTCCAAGGAATGATGTCATTTTGCGCTTTTGTATTAAGCACCCAACACCGCAGTTAGTAAGTAGCAAAACCACCTTCACTGACCTTATTATTTTGTTTGTTGTGTTCCTCATTATTTACGTTGTTTATCCTCCTCCTGGCGCTTAACTCTTGGCATTTGCTTAATTACATTTTCCTTATTATTTTACACTGCCGCAGTGTCCTATCCTGGTGGCCTAAACTGCTTGCCTACGTAAAATATACAAAACTCCTGCAACCGCAATTTTGTTTTATGTTTTACAAAACGATTCTTCGTCGGTCGTCGCCCTTCGTGTTGCTTTTATTGTGTTGTGTTCGGTCTCGGTGTGGTAATAAATATGGTTGTCTTTATTGATTTGTTCCTCCAAAGCCATTTGTAGTAAATAAAAAATGTCCTTGGATATTGTAAGTAACACTCCCCCTTCGCTCAACGAACTCAATCAGACGGACTCATGCATTGGGGCTAGTAAAAGTAAAGAAGAGAATCCCCATTCCCATTGACTGACTATCTCTATCTTACGTCACTAAAACGTTAACTTGGCTTTGATAATGATGTTTCACGGGTCGGATGCGTAATGTCTATTGGAGAAGTAAACTCGCCTTATTGGTGTAATTTACATGATAGGAATATTTATATCATTTTTTGAAAAAATTATTTTTTGTTGTAGGTGTATACAACGAAAATAGGCAGAATGATATCACAATTTAGTCGTAGTACATATTAATTATAAAATGTAAACATTGGAATTGTTGATAGTAGATGAGAAGATAAGATAATGTTTTTGTTGTAATCGAAAAAAAAAGAATAAAATTGGCGATTTCTGTTCTGATATCAACTCAAGCTTTAATTTTTCATTATATATGTTTTCAATAAACACTTTCAGTTTAGAGAATGAATGGAAAACTTCAAATTTTCAATTTTTTTTTCTTTGTATGTACCACAAGACCTTCCGTTGTACAAACTAACAAGTATCTACGCTGTCGGGAAGTGCTGAAGTGAGTTTCTGAAATAAATGGTAGCGAAGTTTAGAGGGGGTCAAAAATCGCCTGAATATGTTCCTGTAGAAAGTTTTAGTGCCAATTTTTGTAATATTTGGCAGCCCATTGAATATTTGCATTCCTTATGAAAAATTATTGTTTCTCAGATTATATGGCTGACCATCAGCTTTCCTAATCAATCATCTTTGTTGTGCAGTATATTTTTTTTAATATCAAAAAAAGTGTACAAAATAGTATCCTTTGTTTAACACTTAGCCATTTCAAAATACATATTAAGCATACATGGTGTATTATTATGTTCATTCAAATATTTTTTTTTTGTTGTCTCTTAAAGTCTTATATCCATATCCTTTACTCCTCGCTTAATAGATATTCAAAATTAAATCAATATTTAAATTAATTAAATTCAAGTCCATATTATTCACTCGGTAAATTCACATTTAAATCCAATGTATGTAGATAAACCAAATTAAATTTAAACTGCTCTCAGGAGACCAATTTAAGTAGGTACTGTAGTTTAGACATAGATTTAATAAATCTGGATTTAAACCCAAAATCAGAATTTTGACCCCCACCCATGTTTTTTTTAAACCTTACATATATGTAATGTGTACATACGTGCGACAACGTCAATTTCTGGATCTGCGTCACGGACTGTATTGCTGTATTGCTGTTTGTTTTGTTTTATTTATTTAACACTCCCCATACATATTTCGAAACACGCAAACTTTGCTGTTAATCGGTTTTTATTTTCTTTTTATTATTTTCATCGCACACCTCATCTAGTGGGGTTTTGTGTTGTGTACCTACTGCTGTCATTGTCTCCGTTATTATAACGGATGCCGGATAAATTCACCTCAGACTCTTTTCCAGCACACCTCATCCCCTTCATCAACTTTTGATTGAAGGCTGCAAGGAGATCGCGAGAGAAAGCAGCGCAAAAGCATGTTTTTGTAGTTAGTAGACGATTCATTATTTTAGTTTTCAATGTTCACTTTACTTCAATTCGGTTCGGTAGAGCAGTAGAAGTAGTAGTTGATTGTTTTGATTTCTTATGTTTTGTTTTCATAATATAAAATTATTATTTTCTTGAATAAACTACATCTGACATAAAAACAAACAATATTGTTACGTAGTTAGTTTTTTTTTTGTTTGGCAAACTCTTAACTGATATGTATTCTTAAAACAAAACAAAAAAAAAAACCCTTTTCGGATTCTAGTGAAGATATAAGACCTTGGGAAAGAAAGATTTTTGGTGGCATTACGAAATAATCTCAAATGCCATACATCATAATTCGGGGTAACTTAGCTTCATACAGTCATAAGTACCCCTGGCGTGTTCTTGTCTCTGGATTGAAAGGTAAATGCAGTTTAAATAAATTATAAAAAGCTTTCGTTAGTTTATTTTTTCTTGGTGTTATTTAAATTTGCGCTTATTTTTCATTTTGTATTTTTTGTAAAAAAAATTGGCAAACAAAATGATGACTTGTGTGTTGGTTTTGTGAACTCTTTATAATATCTACTTAAAGTATTTATTCTATACAAGTGGTTGAAATCCGATATGGTCATATCAAGGTAGACGCATTTATGCTGATGATCTTCATTCGACGAGCCAGAGCCAGTTTGTTTTATGGATTATGGTGCACTTTATTGTGCCAAGTTAAAACAACTTAACTGGCGACTTGTCATTTGTGGAGTGGAATATTTATGCAACACTTTATTGAAGTGATTTATGAAGTTCTTCTGTCCGATATTGGCAGTTTCCTTAAATGACATACGATCTTTACAATCCATTTAAGTTTAATTCGGTTGTATTTATTGCGAGAAGTACTTTTATTTTACTACTTCAATGTGCTTGATGGGGAATAAATAAAATTAATTTGTCTCTATTGCTTCGTTTTAATTTTTTTGTTTTTACTAATTTTATTGGACTGCTAGACATTTTCTTTTTTTTTTAATTTTCTTATTCTGTTTATATGATAAGTATGAATGTTGAACTGGTTTGTTGTGTTTTGCAGTTACATAATCATGTTGTTTAAAATGTTGTTAAGAGATTAAAGATTTGTGTACTATACAGACAAAAATTGACTGTCACGTTTTAGCAACCCGCGGAGTAATGGTTAGTGCGAGAAATTAAAAAATCCTCCAAGAGTATCTATAGTCATGAAAAAGCTCCTCTCACCTAGCCTTTCGGATTCGGCAGAAAATTGCATCTTTTTTTTCATTAAAGTTAATTGGAAAAGTAATTTTCCCATTTGTCAAATGGATAAGAAGTCATCCATACCGACCATCTCTTTTTTATTTCCCGATAACACAAATTACAGTCACCTGTTAACTTCAAGACAAAGTTTTCGAATTGAAGCACAAGCTAAATTTATAATAAGAAAAGTCAAATACTTGGTATCGTACTCAATCCAAATTTCCAAGTCATTTTAAGGATTTTCATTAAAAAAACTAACTTATGTCAAAATGAAAGTGGGTTGGAATTTAATGCGACTGTCAGATTTGTGTTGGAAAATTTATTTAAATATTTTCCTAAAACATTAATTTATTTAAACTACATTTTTCCATAGGAAAAATACATACAATCATAATATGTATGTACTAAAAGTCCTTACCCACTATTCCATTCAGTATTAACACATATCAAAAAAGTTTGAAGAAATTCATGTACAAATAATAGTGTGGAAACATAATAATGACAGCACATCACACAAGATGTGACAGTTTATGCGACACAGTTTGACAGTCGATACAGACGATTTAACATGTATTAATACATGAAATTTTTAAGGATTAGTTCTAAAACCATCACACATTCTATCCCATTTCAGTGTTTGAGGTTTTGGTGAAACTGATTTGTATGGATGCAGGTGTGGAGGCAAAATATGAAAATCAAAATCAAAGAGACCGATTTGGCAGTTGGCACTCGAATGTAATTCTATCCCACTTTTTTTTGACATATGTTAATAATCAATGGGATAGTGTGGAAGGACTTAAAACAGATTCCATTACACAAAAGATATAACCGCTCCAGCAATCAACAAGTTGATGTCTCGTTTATACAATACAATTTTCTCTAAATCGTATATGCACTCATATACATTCATACATATACGCCTAATGGCAACCATTGTGGCTTGTCACAAAAACAAAACCATTTATTTTATGAGGGTTGACACAACAAACAAAAATGAACAAACAAAAAAACAGATTTCAATGTAAATTTTGATTGTCTTCGGGGCTCGTTATGTGTGACTTGTATTTCGATAAAAATGTTGATGGTTTTAATTGCTGGAGTGTATTGAGAGAAAACGAAAGTTTATTTTTGTGGTTTGTCATTGCACTTATATGTTTTAACGACTAATCGATTTATCGATCGAATAAAAGCACACATTACCCACAAAAATACATACTTGCGTGCTTACACTATTTTTCATTACTTTTGCTTCGGTGCAGTTGATGGTGTATGAGTATGCTGAAGTAATAAAAAATAAAAATTCAAAAAGTGTGTTGGGGCTTTTGTTCCTCTCTATTTGCACAGTTAGTTTCCATGGAATAGTCGTCACATTAAGACAGCATAGAGCAGTTCAAAAAACTAATACTCATTCGTTTCTTAAGTTATCTATTGGTAAAATTCTTTTTTATTCCAAAGTTTTTATTCAAATTGCTATTTTGCTTAATTTTTATTTTGTTTTTATTTTTTATTTGTATCTTTATTTAGCGGATGAGATTGAGCAATTGAATCAATTTTCTTGTGGTGGCTACAGTGATGAGTCAACAATAGTCTATCTAGTTCATCCGTGTCGTGTTTTGTCAGCGCTTGAGGTTAATTTTATTTACTTGTAATTAATTTATTAACTTACATAAAATTTAATTTTGTTTGCTTTTAAAAGATTCTTGGATTCCGTGTAGTTGCATCTTCATCGACCTCAGTTAAGCAGGACTACAATGAGTACATGTGGACTATGCGTAAGGAATTCCATGAACCAGAACCAATAGAAACGTCAGACACATCAGTTGTACGAGAGAACCTCTCGAATATCGATCGAGAAGCCGGTGTTTTTGGAAATTACCATAAAGTTGATTCACCTGAATAAAACACAACACAAGCCAATGCCACAATAACTAATAGACAACTAAAATCAACCCAAAAGACTATACTAAAATATTCTATTCTTATCTAATTCAAAATCCTTTTTATTGATTTTGAGGTTTTTCATTTCTTCACACAAGCAAAAAAGGTAAAAGCGAAAGAGTAGTTGTAATTTCAATACAAAAAAAAACAAAAATTCAAAAATACATCTATTATGGAATGTTTAACGAGACAAGCTGTAAAGCCTTCGTCAGCACCACTATCAGCCTTAGTAACGTCGACAACTGCTGCTGTAACTACACCTGGAACTGCTGCTGCTCCAGCAACTCCACCAGCTTCGGGAACTCCAACAAATACTGTTCCACCACCGGTATCGTGTAGTACAAATGTTGTAACCATTCCTGTGCCCATAGTTAGCCAGGAAGACATTTATACGTATATTAGCATTAAGGGATCTCTACATGATCGCAGCACAGCTGTTTTTGGGTTAAATAGCGATGAAGTATTGGCCCTATCGAAACGTTTCGAAAACGGCACTACACAAATTGTCAATGGGGTGATGATCAACACACCACCAATGCAACTAATCAATACATTGAGTCAATTGGGCTACAAAGTGATTTGCAGTACTGGTGAAGCAGAAATTGTCTGGACCTTGCAACGTGAAGTTTAGGCTAATGAGAATCTGTGCAATATTTATCAAAATACAAACAAAAAATAATCGTTAACTTCTTTCAAGATTAATTGAAAATTGAAATAAATAAAAAAGACGCTTGAAGGGACTTGAAAACAGTGATTTTGGATTTAGATATTTGTGACTGTAAAATAGTTGTTAAATTTTTTGTATTTTTTAATTTTATCTTGTTTATTAGTTTAAAACAAAACATTTAATTCAGTGAAATAAAAAAAAAACTAAAATGGAACACGCAGTGGATTGCGGATGTAATCGGCATGCGTCTACCGTACAACAAACACTTTCGGAATTAGATTTTGAACGCGGCATCTGGAATGCAGGTTAGTAAGTTTAAATAACATGAATAATGCGTTTATATTTATCAGTCTTTGATATATTTGATTCAGTTTTCAGTTCTAGATTAAAGTTAAACCCGAATTAACTCATCGAATTTACTTGAACTCAGGAATAACTGAACATAAGCTTTTAATGTTTTATCCACTGAGTTTGTTTAGTCGTTCCATTCCATGCATTCTCAACCAAAAAACTGTTTATAATCATTCAACTATTTACTTTTAGGGCCAGTTTCACAGTCCACACTTACCGGAATAAGTGGCACTTAAGTTTCCCATATTAGGAATTTAAGCTAAATTTCATAGCCAGCGTAAGTGGAAGTTAAGTCCCCAACATCGGAGACTTAAGTGCCACTTATTCAGGTAACACTGCACTGTGATATTGGGAATTAATCTTTCACATTCCCCACTTAAGTGTCACTGTTCTGACTGTGAAACTGGCCCTTAGAGTTAACAAACTTTGGTTAACTCATCACTAAAAAACTGGGCCTAACTTGTTTGTCTTCGATCTTACTACGAAGAAATTATCTTTGCATTATACATTTCACCAAGAAGAACAAAAACGAAAAAAATTGAATTGCATTGTTTTTGTTTTAGTGGACTGTAATGAATTAAATTCAATTGAAAGTTTTTTTGCAACCTTTAGTCGAAATGAGTTTCGCCCAGGTACGACAGTTGGACTCATCAGTTAGATTTTTTTCATCCGAGCTTCATGTGTCATGCTCATGAACCTGCTTTAAAAAAAATCATATCCTTAACCCTTTGGTTGTTACAATGCTCCTTGGAAATTGAGTTGTGCCTTTTGACTAGAGACAAAAATGTCATCCTGCTTATTATCATAATAATTAGGATTGTAATTATAAGAACGCATACTGTTGTTGTATTTATCAATTATGTATTCAATATCCCTATTTTGTCTATCCTATTATTTTCAAGCAATTTATAATGAAGTCGATCGAGTTAGAAGCTTTATTGCCCTTGGCAAAGCCATGGACCGCGATAATTTTGGATATACAGCTCTACATTATGCAGCCCGGAATGGCAATGAAGATATATGTAATATCCTTATAAATGTCGGTGGTGCAGACGTAAATGCAGTTACCAATGGCGGTGCAACTCCACTTCATCGTGCTGCTATGATGGGTAAGTCATAATTTCATGTTCCCATGTTATGGTTAGAGTTTTGTATTTACTTATTTGTTATCATAATATTTCAGGTCATTTAAATATTGTTGAATTACTTGTTAAAGCGAAAGCTAATCCTCTGCTGCAAGATGAAGATGGACAAACTGCTCTCCACCGTGCCGCCGCCAATAGCCATGTAAGCATTACCAACTATCTCATCGACTTGCAACCAAATCTTAAAATTGTAAAAGATAAAAAAGATCAAACACCATTTGATGTTATACCGCGAAATGCAAACGATGACTTCAAATTTTTGCTTAAACCGTAATTAAGTTTTGAAGTATATAATTGTAAATTTTGATATGTTTAATTCTCTCCATTGGCTTGTTAATTAGTTTTCTAATATTAAAACTATCCAAGTACATTTATATTTTATAGAAGTAAATCACTATAACAGAAAAGTATTACCAAAACTTTTTCGTATTTCAATTTTCACAACATAAAATACAATAAACATAAAATAACATATACCTACATACCAATAAACAAACTTTATATAAAATATAATATAAAATTTTGTTAAGCATGTTAAGGCAGGAATTAATTGAAAAGAAAACAAAATTATGAAAATAAAACAAAACTATTTCTTTATCTAGTAAATGCATTTATTGACGTGTTTTTTTTCTTTTGTAATTATTATTGATCAACATTTGAACTCTAATAGTATAAATCGTTAACATTCAACAAAACTTGGCTAAATTCTCGGCAAATCATCAAAATCGCTCAAGTACTTCTGAAGTGGAATTGGTATTCCGGTTTGTTTTATCAGCATACGTAATCGAGATTCGTTGTAATTATTTGTATCGGCAATGTGTTTGTCTAAATTGGTGATCAAACGTTTTCGTACTTGAATTCGACATAAACTTTGCAATGACAACGGATTGCGGCACTGATAAGTTATCCAGGATTCAAGGTCTTGACGATTGGCATTCCAATGCGGCTTGTGACGATTGACCGGTTGAAAGAGTGATTGGTTGAGGCCAGCATGGACTATAAGAGGAGATTAAAAAACTAAAGTAAATATGACGAACATTCAAAGAACTTCCTTCTTACTGAAAAAAATATTTAATTTTAAATTTCGTTTTAATTTAATTATACAGATTCCACCACTCTGATCCTGGAATCAAAAATCTAACTCAGGCTTTTTAAGCAATTCAAAAAAGCCTCAATTAGGGCAAAAAACCTCTTTCAACTAAGAAAGAAACTTAAAAGGCTAAACTTAGCAATGGGAGAAGGAAGGCGGGAACGTACTTGTGCTGCTCCTATAAAAATGTAACGAGTTGCAAGTAATAATATCTTTTGATGTCTTACCCAGCAATATCAACAAATTTAGATAAGACGCCCTCAATCCTACTCGCAGCGTATCAGTAACATGGTCCGTACAAATTATGCTCACATCAGCACCTTCTTTGATCAAGAACTCTGCAATATCCAGCTTCTTCAACGCAATAGCTCTAGTTAGCGGAGTCGTACAACAAGATGTCCCATTACTATTCAATGAAACCCCATGCGCCAATAGAACTCTTGTCACTTTTCCAAATCGTTGAACCGATTCGGCATACTGAACTGCATAATACATTTCATTTGAACTTCTATCGATTAGTTGACTCCTTCTATTGGCATTCTCTAACAGACACTCCAGCATCTCGGCATTACAACTGACTATAGCTAAAAATGTTGCTGTACATCCAGCTAAATCTCTCACATTGAAATTGTCACCGGCACCATGGGCCAGAAGAAGTCTAGCCATTTCATGATAGTCGTGCTTGACGCACTTGTGCAGCAGGTAGTGGGAGATGAGGAGGCGAGCCCCATGCTGGAGTAGATATCCAGCAAGATTGACTTTGTTTCGTGCGACTGCAAGATAAAGCGCCGTATGACCGTTGCAGTCCTCCAGATTCAGTTTGGCACCTTTGCTCACAAGACTAAATGCAATTTCATCGGCGTCCAATTCAATAGCGCACATTAGAGGTGTGTATTCCCGATTGTTTGGTTCATTTATGTAAGCTCCTGATTGGAGTAACAATTCCACCTGAAATGAATGATTTAGGGTAAGACATTATATTATACTCAATATTGATTTATCCCACCACTTGGAGATTCCCTTGACGAATTGCGATATGTAAAGCAGTTTCGCCGGTGGTAAAGGTTTTTCGATTCGGATTAGCCCGATGATTTAGTAGAAGGCGAACAATATCTTCGTTATTAACGGCTAAATGCAATGGCGTTATACCCTTTGCGGTGGTAATGTCCACCGGGGACTTGTGTTGCAACAGTATGCTAAGGCAATCAATGTGACCGTATGCTGCAGCATAGTGTATAGGAGCACGACTCAAGGCATCAACTGAATGTGGATCTTCATGTTTGGATCCGTAGTTATTATTTACAAGAATTGCGCCTGTTTGTTCGAAGGTCTTCGCATAGTAAAGGTACAGTGATGAGCATTCATCGGGTTCTGATGCGGTATAAGAGTCACTATCGATTTCGTCATCCCATTCCAGATTATCCATGCCGTCGGGTGTATAGTCGATTTCCATATCCGAACATCTGGCAACAGTTCTGGAATCTATATTCACCTGATAAGAGCAGAAATATAACGATGATTTAAGGGAACTCACTAAAAACTGTGTCACCCTCTTCGCATGACTGAAGCAATACTTCCAAGACTTCAGAGTGTCCTTTTAAAGCCGCCTGTCCAAGAGCTGTACGGCCGCAGGAAGATTTTTTTGTTGCACTTGCTCCTTCTAGGAGTAGCTTGATAACATTATCAAGATCACCAGTGGATACATAATAGAATAATCTTTCATTGATATCTGCTATGAACTTCGACATTTTTGCATCTGTTGAAATAAATTGTATATTTTGTTAATAGAAATTTGTATACATCTTGTTTTGTGGAAAAAGGAATACGTTGACAAGAGTACAATAACTGACACCGAAAAAGGACATGCGCAGTTTTAGAAAAGGAATTTATTATGTGCTGAATGGATGGATGCATGCTGTCTTTCTTAGAAAGTCGGTTTATTATCCCAAGTTGCATCATGTGACAAACGTAATAAGCTAGTATTCTGCGAAATCACGTGAATAGAAAATGAAAAGGTTTTGCTCTGCTGTTTTGGTTATAATAGTCGGGGAATAGGAAAATTTTTCGACAAAAAACTTAATCAATCGGCGTCACATGTTTATATCATTAGTGATGATTAAGATCATAGAACTCGCAAAAGCAGTTTCCAGAAAAATAAGTTAGATTACCAAAATGTTTGTAATCCCCTTTTTTAAACGCAATATAACGGTTTTAAAATGTCTTCATTAATAAAATAAATGAGTAGGCAATTTTTCATAAAAATCATTTTAACTTTTCTCATGCAGGGATCAGGCAACGGCTATTCGAACTACTCGATCGGCATTGGTGCAATATTTTTGACATTTTAGTTTTATTTTACTGAATCACTTAAGTTTAGTCTTATACCTATTTTTAAATGTAAATGGTGTTTAATAAACCATAGAAAAATGCCCTGAAGTTAACGTTGCTTAGATTGAAAATTGATTAAAGGTACCAATTTCGCACTTAAGAGCTATTTAGAGGTATTTTAAAGTTA
Source organism: Leucozona laternaria (assembly GCA_932273885.2). NCBI lineage: Eukaryota > Metazoa > Arthropoda > Insecta > Diptera > Syrphidae > Leucozona > Leucozona laternaria. The sequence continues at coordinate 95,032,459 of OW026368.1, forward strand.
AGAAGGCTTTCAAATTTCCTTATAGATACGGCTGATATTAAAATACCTCTTTTTATCAGTTTTTGTTGTTTGTATCGCTATTTCGGCTATTAATGATGTATCCGGATTCCGGAACCTATTACTTTCTAAACTTGATTGAAATGTTCAAGATTTTGTAGTACCAAATTTAGCGGTACTGGGTCACTAGGCTTCTTAAAGGCTGTTTCTTTTGTAGCTTAAAAGAAATATTACTGAAAAACACTGTGGAATAGCTCTCTAAATACGTATACTACTGCTTAAGTTGTTTTTCTATCAGCATTGTCGTCACAAAAATGATTCCCACACAATCTGTGTTTAGAATAGCTTTCTGAACGTGCCTATTGTTTCGCAAAATAAATCTAACTCTTGGCATCACTGTTTGATTTTCGTTAAATTTGATCGAAAACAACGAGTGAAAATTCCAAACTCCAACAAACTTCATACAAGTTTTTCTTTTCGATTGACACGGTTAAAAATGGCTGGCCGCGGTGGAAATTCTCGTCGTGAACAAGAAACTGATAACACAATTACTCACGTACAATGTGATGGTTTGGTAAGTTAAATAAATTGACAATAACTAAACTTTTAAAAATTGATAAAAGTTGCACAGAAATTAACTCAAATATCGAAAATATAGAAAACTTTCTGATCACGTTTGTGGTTTGTCACCTCCTTAGACGAGGTTGACGTTTTGCAATTGACATCTCACAAGTTGTCTACAACAAATTGGGTTAAAATGCAAATTTGCAATTTTATTAATTAAACAAAATGTGAAATATAACGAATAAAAGAGTATAGTGTAGTTCTGGCAATGAGATCGTTTATTTTTCAACCAAAGGTATTGTGTTTTTATTAAATAATTCTAGGCTGTTATGAAAATGGTAAAACATTGCCAGGAGGAGTCCAGCAACATGGACTTGGCCCAAGGCGCCCTCCTCGGCCTGGTAGTGGACAAGCGTTTGGAGATCACCAATTGCTTTCCTTTTCCCAAGAGCAGTGACGAGGCCATGGACGAGGAAATGTATCAACTGACAATGATGCGTCGTCTTCGCCGCGTCAATGTCGATCACTTCCACGTCGGATGGTATCAAAGCTCCGACGTAGGTAACTTCTTATCGTTGCCTTTGTTGGAATCGCAATACCATTACCAGACCAGCATTGAGGAATCTGTTGTTGTTATCTACGACACCCAGAAGTCGGCTCGTGGGTTCCTGACCCTGAAGGCGTATCGTCTGACTCCACAGGCTATTACCATGTACAAGGAGAACGATTTCACTCCGGATGCCTTGCGTCAACTTAAGGTCGGCTATGAGACGCTCTTTGTTGAAATTCCAATTGTCATCAAAAACTCGCCTCTGACCAACATCATGATGAGCGAGTTAAGCGAAATGGTCCCCGAGGATCAGGGTCACAACTTCTTAGATTTGGGAACAGCTTCGGTATTGGAGAATCATATGCGCTGTTTGATCGACAGAGTGGATGAACTTTACCAAGAGTCGATGAAGTACAACAAGTACCAACAGATGGTGTTCAAGCAAGAAACGGTATGTGTATCACTTCTTTATAGAATCATTACTAATTTTTTGTTTATCCAATTTTAGGAGAAACACCGTGCTTTGACTAAACAAGCTGCTGAAAATGCAGTTCGTGTTTCCAAGGGCGAGTATCCAGTTCCAGAAGAGGAGGTTCTCAAGCAGTTCCGTCCTTTGCCTGTGCCAATTCGATTGAACGCCACAATCACTTCCGGGCAGATCAACACTTATTCCCAACATATTTCGCAGTTCTGTTCTCAATCTTTGGCTAAGTTATTTATTACAAAATCATTGCAAGACGCCAAGGAAGCCAAGGACACTAAGTAGAAACAATCATTGAATTTCAACTAAGAAAAAAATCGTGTTTTTTGTGAAAGAAATAAGATAATTTTAATTTAGAAACTCAGATAAGGAGCGTGAGGAGAATTGAAGCATTTGGAAAAGAAATAAACATTTTATATCCCTATCTGTAGAGTTGAAGAAAAATTGTTGTTTACTTACCTTTTTACTTAGCAAGACATGACACATCAGTTGTCAGGTGTGGCGCAGCAAGTAACAATTCCTATTAGTGCGACTACTGCTCTCTAGTCCCACATATCTTGCAGTTTGAAGTACTCGCTCACACAACATATATGTATGTAGGATTGTGTGCCTAGATGAGAATAAGCCAAGTAAGCTTTGGCAAATCAACTTGTTGTGCCTAACGTCCAGCTGAGCTAGCGGAAAGACTTTGTTGATAGAGGTGGTAGTACTTCCAGAACTCTAAACGCCATCTAAAGTAAAGTAGGTAACTTGAGCAAACATATTTTTGGACCATAAATCTTTCCGGAACCCGAAAAAAAAACTCGCACAATCCGCCCGTAGTGAAACTTTGAATTCCTTTTAGCTGCAGACAATTATGAAAAGTTTGATTCAAATCTCAAATGCAAAAGTAATCTGCACTCAATTTTTTTCCAAGGAACAGTTTCAATGGCCAATATGGGAGACTTCCTTTGAGTTTAAAACTGGACCTTTACAAATGAATACCTCTGGTATTGCATATAGAATAAACCTTATATATTTAAAATCTCTTTTGAATGACATGTATTTTAAAAATCTTACTCTTGTATTTTTATAATCGTGTTCACCCATTATCAGGCTTTTGAAGCCGTAGATGTAAGCTTTAAAGGCTGGCCTTAGTTTCAATTTTTAAAAGACAAAAAGATATGTAGGTGCGTGTGTTTGGATGTTAGTAAATATGGATGTCAAACAATGGATTAATCTAGGTTCACATGATAGCTGAAAAAATGTTTGCAAAGGCTCATGTGCATTTTGTTTTCATTGATTATTCTGCACTGACCGACGACGACGACTAAAAAAAAACACTAAAAGGTCAGATGGGAAGATTATTTGTGCATTTTCCTTCAAAATAACAAAAAAGTGTTAATGTTAATCCAACGTTAACATTAATCCAGAGATTATGAGCAGTGTTTACTATTAAGTTTTTTTTATACAACCATATGATACATTGCGCAAATTCCGTTTCTGAACCTGTGTACTACATAATATATGAATGTTCAGTGAAAGTATTTCATTGTAAATGGTAGCTATGTTAGTATATATACACATTAATTAAAAGGTTTAAACTATGTATGTATATATAACCTATCTGTGCCCTTCATTTTGAAGCTGATCTAGTTTCCTTTAAAGTTATCGGTTAAGCTGATAATAAAATTGATTGCAATTGAACGGTATCTCTTTAAAAAAAAAAATGGCAGTATAGTATGATAGTATGCGAAACGAAAAATCCCATACAAAAATGACACCGAAATCATAAACGATATATTTCGTTCAGATTTTCGTTCCGCGAGTTCGTTGTTCATGCAAAATGCCCTAATTTCTAGCTTATTTTAGGCGTTTATTGAAACTATGACCATTCATAGTCGTTCGCTAAGCTTCTTGATTTTTAAACTAAAATTTAAATTGAAGTTTCGTATTTAATTATTTATATTCAATTTTGCATTAAGATAACAATTTCATTATTAGTGAAGCCTTAACAATATTTAAGGGAAATGGCTCAATAAATACAGATGCAGCTCCTTGTCATACTACTACAGTAGATGCACGAAAGCACAAACCGACTGACGGACCTGTTTTTTTGGACTTTGCCATCAACGTTAGAATAATTTTGACTAAAATCCCGCATTGTTTCTTTGCACGAAACCAATACTAGCCTTATAAGGCAAGCACAAATAAGTTAATTTAATATTACAATGTATGTACAAATATGTTCATACCTTCAAATAGTCACATACATATAGCTATAGCATGCGAGACGACGCCTATTACCTCTACTATAGTTATTCTAAAGATGTCCTTTGATTTACAAAAGATTGTCCATTCAGTTTGAATGGTTGACAAATTCAGTTTAATTCCATTTATAAGTATTATTTCTTCAAATAAACCAATTTAAAATGAAAACACGATAAAATCACAATTGATGAGCTTTAAAGGTCAACAAGGAACTGCGTAGGTAATTATTTCATTGCGAAGCCAATAATTAATGTCTCGTAAAGGTTAATTATTTACGATTTTATTTATGTTCTACGCGCATCAAATAAATTATATGACTTTAGTTTTTGTTTGGCCCTAAATATTTTGTTGTGGTATTGTTTAAAGATCTTAATTACTAAAACAAAGGTGTGTCTTTTAAGTAGGGCAAGAAGGTTAAACTTAGCCTTTATTCGATTATGGTTTTCAGTAAAAAAGATAATCTTATCGGCGGCGTTGTCCTAGTCAAAATGAGAGCACACCAGAACACGTAGTTAAGTCAGAACGTTGAACAAATATCAAAAAAGTTCAGTTTTTATATCAATTAAAAAAACTATGATTACTTTCTGTACCTAATTCGTCCAATTATCAGTTATTTCCTAACTTAAGCTCCCACAAATCAATGTCATGGAAACAATCTGGCTAAAATAAAAGAACCTATTTTCCAACGTTGCAAGCATTTAAATTAATGACAAACCTCAATACAGAAGTTATAACATTACCGTGACAATGGACATTGCAATTAAACTGAGTAGTGCACTGTAAACGCGACAACTGAACCTGAAAGTAATCTTCCCATAGTGTGTTCCACGGCCCCGATATCAGAGAGACTATGGACCTCTGTGCGGTGTAGTAAAACATACCTGCTTTTTCATAGCTTCATATAACAATCAAGGCGTAGAAAGATGCCATGGTAATGGCAGAGAGGTACCGAACCCAAATCACATACCCATTAACTCTGCACTGGACATCGTTGAGTAGATCTAGGGCTGAGGATTGCATTTTGTGCTGAATTCTAGGGTTGACTGACAATGTAAAAAATATATAAACCTACTCATAGACCATGTGAGAGTGTAGCTGGGACTGGGACTCCCTTTGGCCATGGTGTGCAATTTTGTGCAGTAGCAATTTAAAAAGTTATTTGTTCGCAACAAATTGTGGAGTAGGTAGGTATAGAAACTATTTGGCTTAGGTATTCGAAAATTCCTCTCTCTCTTATCTCCAATTTAATATCATTTTTTGTTTCCCCACTGAGCACGTTAAGGCGGTAATATATGGTATCTTTGACATTGTTTTTGAAGTGAAGAGACATGTTATTACATCTATTTTAATGGATCCGTGTTGGCATTAGTTTTTACAAAGTAAGAGAACAACTTTATGAAATTCTAAATTTATAACTTTCATTGCAAAATTAATTTTAACCTGATAGCCTGATATTGAGATCTCTTGGAATGAAAATCATTTACAGGAAAAAAAAGCTACACTTTTTTGGAACGAAATATAGGAAGGCTGATACCAGAAAAGCTTAAGTTTTCCAGGTTTTCGGGACGCTACACCCTTGCGAAATCCGATGTATTGGAAATCGCTAATTGAAATATATCTCTGAAACCATTGATTTTAGCGGGAAAGTTGTAGAGGCCTGGCCTCTAAGTTGTAGACAATGAAAATCTTTTTGTTGTGAGTAAAATTTTCAATATAATTGACTTTTACTTGTGATATATACAATATATACAGTGAATCAATTTCATATTCGTACCCCTGCTTTCAAAAGTTCAAATCATATCTCAATCGCTAACGAATTAAAGTAAAAATCTAAAAATGGTATGCTACTATAGGATATTATGGTAAATATATTTTATTACATTTTTAAAGTTGGTAACAATCTTTGTACTAAAACAATGCGAAAAAGAAAACAAACTACTGTAAAATTAGGTCAATCTCGTATTCGTACGCTAAAAGCTAAGTAACCAAGGAGCTTAAATTTCCCTAACATTTCAAGTCAAATGTGTTTTGTGAATTCATTTGTTATTACTTAAGGTACTCCTAAATTCATTTTAAACTTTTAAGACCGGTTTTTATAATTGCCGAAGTTATTAAGGACAATGGGAAGAAAACAAAGTAAAACCTCTAAAGAACTTCGAAAACTTATTATAAAATACCATCAAGAAGGTAAATCATACAGAGAAATTTCATCTTTAGTAAATCGAGCAAAATCAACCATTCAAACTATTGTCAACCGGTTTGTGAACGAAAAAAGAATTGAAAACCTGCCTCGTAATACGACAAGAAGTATTCTCAGCACGCAAGACAAGAGGGTAATTATGCGAGAAATAAAAAAAAATCCAAAAACAAGTGCACCAAAACTGGCCCAAAGTCTGCGTCAATCCCTCGAAAAAGAATTTTGCACTGAAACCTTGCGAAAATGTATACGAGAACATGGTTTTAACGGAAGAGTAATGCGCAAAAAACCCTTTATTAGCCATGTCAACAGGCTAAAACGGCTTGAATTCGCTAAAGAATACCAATCAAAAGACTTTGACTTCTGGAAAACCGTTATTTTCACAGACGAGTCAAAGTTTAATATTCATGGCTCGGATGGCAGGAAAATGGTTTGGCGCAAGGCGAATACAGAATACCTTCCAAAAAACACTCAAGGGACAGTCAAACATGGTGGTGGGTCGGTGATGGTGTGGGGGTGTTTTTCAGCAGTTGGAGTTGGAAGACTGCACATAATTGAAGGAATTATGGATCATAAGGTCTACATTGATATCCTGAAGACAAATTTAAAAGATAGTGCTGCACAAATAGGTCTTGAAAACAACTTTACCTTTTATCAGGATAACGACCCCAAGCATAAAGCTAACGCAACTCGTATCTGGCTTCTTTTTAATTGTCGAAAAGTTTTAGAAACACCCCCACAATCACCTGATATTAATCCGATAGAGAATTTATGGGACGAACTGGACCGCAGAATCCGAAAATTTACCATTAAGAACAGAAACGACCTCAAAGAAAAAATTCTCTATGAATGGACACAAATAACATCTGAGATAACTGAAAAATTGGTAAGGTCAATGCCAAGACGATTGCAAGCCGTAATAGCGTCCAAAGGTTATGCTACAAAGTATTGAACACAGATTTAACTTAATTTTTTTTAGAGGTACGAATATGAAATTGACCAAGTATTACTTAAGTTTTTTCTTTTGTTTGCATTTTCCAAGTAAAATGATTGTTACCAACTACCAAAATTTCATAAAATATATTAACCATATATGAAGTTAAATTGCATTGCGTATTTATTTTTTTATCTCAAGTCACTTAGGATTAGGAGAACATTTAAACTTTTAATAGAAGGGGTACGAATATGAAATTGATACACTGTACATACACATACTTACATATGTAGGTAGGTACTATATGGCAAGTTATGGCTTCGTAAAACAAAAATCGACCACAAAAAACGGTACCTCTGTCACACAAAATTTTTCGGCTATAAAGGAAACTCATATTTCTGCCAAAATCGGCTCCACAGATTTTTACAAAAAAAAAATTAAATAAATTTCATTAATTATAAGCTGCCGTTTAGTAAAAAAATGGTTATTAATGACATCTTCCAAAGAACAATTTTTTGATTTTCAATATTTTTTGATTTTCAATTTTCTTGATAAGGGTTCAACCGATTTTGATACATTTTTTTATGAAGAATGATTGATACATTTCAAATGATATTGTATACCAAAATTTTCATATTTTTTTTTTGTTGGATTTTAAAAAAAGTTTGATTTTTTATTTTGAAAACTCAATATCTTAAAAAAAAACTTAGTCGATTTTTATCAAACTTGGCAAAAAGCAGTTTTTTAACCTTAGCTAGACGATTTTTAACAAAAATTATTCGAATAACCAAAAATATCGGTAGTACCTACTTCCCATGCAAATGTTCAAAAACCGTTCAGAAAAATCTTTTTTTGCTCACAAGCTACTACGATTTTGATAATTTTTTGTTGTGTATCGATATTAGATCGATATTCCAAAAAATAAATGTTGGTTTTTTTTCGAAATTTTTTTTTTTTTAAATTCGATACTTTTTGAAATTATACAATTTTTAACTCCACATTAATAAGAAGGTACATAGGTACTTAAAATTGGTGTAGGTACCAATTTTTTTTCAAAAAATTCTTACAGCACGTCCAAATGATAAAACTTTAATATCAAAATCATTATCGATTATCCAAAGTTTGATGGCCAAATTTGAGTCGACCGATTCAGTGAACAATCAGCCAACGCCCTTTCATCAACGAAACGCAAGATTAACCGAAAACATCGTCGCTGTCTGTGATTGTACTTAGTTCTTCCAAAACGACCATGTCATTCCATCAGCATTAACGGAAAACGGATAGCACTACCGATCGATGATAACCAATTTTTGCTGGCATTTGGTTCCAACAGAACGGTACGTACCCCACAACGAATGCCAGAATGTGCCATTTCAATATCTACCCGCCCTTATTGAAAAACCCTATATGAAGATGATACGATACCGCAGTTACCATGTAATTGCCAAAGGTTAGGTTAGGTTAAGGCGGCTGTCGATCAAAGGCTAGACACACTTAGACCATGGTTGGTCCATTGTGATACCACAGGAATCTTGGAACTTTTCTTCCTATTCGTTGAACCACTTAGAGCTCCTTACGAAGCGTGCGAGATCAATTATGTCAACATTTACCAGATCATTAGGATCGTTGTAGTAGTATTCTCCGAGATGGAGTTTACGTCGTTGGGATAGAGCAGGACAAGTGCAGAGGAGATGAGGAATCGATTCTTCCTCTTCTTCATCCATACAGCTTCTGCAGAAATCATTTGAGAATACTCCAAGCCTCTTTGCGTGCTTGCCTATCAAGCAGTGACCGGTGATGACACCTATGACGGAGCTGATATGCAGTCCAAAACAAAGGTGACAAAAATTACTGGATATTTTAAAAATTGATCAAAATGTTCCCATCAATTTTGATGTGGGCCCCCCAATTTCGACTTTCGTGTGTACATACATATGTCTGTATGTATACATCGACCTACAGTTACAGTCTAAATCACTGAAGCGATTTTGAAATTAAATTTTTGTGGTGATTCATAACAAGGTACATTCAAATTTCCGTAACTAAAAAATAAGGGTACCTATAATACAACCGTTATTTATCACGAAAAGGGTTCTAACGATTTTATTAAAATATTATTTTTTTATTTAAAAAATATACCTGCTATTGTTCTTTGTTTTCAATTTTTTCGTTATAACGCTTAGCTAATTTCGATCAGCATTTTTATATGCGAAAATACTGTAAGAATATTGACTCACGAAACCAACTTTGAAACATGCCCTTTTTTCCACCTCCGACCCACTGTTCGTCGTCGAACAAAAACCATCTTGTTGGAGTCTGATCCAGATAACTTCCTAGAAACTCAGAAGTTTATTTTTCCGTATAGCTATAAATAATGATAAAGAAAATCTTTTGAGAAATCACTGTCAAAGTCAGATCCGACAAATAAATCGTTCCGTTCCTGATGATTTGATCGTTCAGAACAACGAATTCAAATTTCAACAACAAAACTAAAATAATAAATATTTGAATCCACAAATCAGAAGCAGTACGTATTTCCCTTAAACTCCCACTCCCATTATATTTAGGTACAAATTGTTGTCAAAGGGCAATTTGTTTATTTATTCTCCACACATTTGCATCTTTTGGATTTGCCGGCTTTATCCATCATAGGCCTTCTGCCTCCAGTTGCATTGCGTTACCTTGTTGTGGAAGAATTAAAAAAATATTCAATGGAATGTTTTAGAATTACTCGTGCCCTCGTGGACAGATTTATATCGGCATAAACACCATGAATGCCAACAGTCAATTAACAATGACGTGTTGATGCGAGAACGTACCTACCTCTTCTTTGATGTGTCATGCAAATAGCATGCTTGATGCAGCAGTAGCAGCAGCAGTACAATTCCTGGAATACGAATAAATCATTAGGTTCTATTCATTGTTCAGTCATAGGTCCCGCAGTCACGTTTCCAAATAAAATAAAGTATGGATTGAAAGTGAGTGTTGTATGAAAAACACCTGTGTCGTTTAACAGCAGGCCGGTGGAATATTATTTGTTATTGGTTTTAAAAAGTTATGACTAAAGGACAGGTACATAAATATATATAGGTATGCGCACATAATTGAGAGGTTATTTACTTTTCCTCAAATATCGCTACAAACACCACATTTATATATACCTAGAGCCCAGAGGTAAGGTAGGCAACATATAAGTTATAACCCCTATTTCGATTGTAAATTCAACAATTATTGATAGTTGATAAATATTGAAATTTGGTAGCCCAACTAACATTTTTTCTTCTATAAGTTCCAATTTTTCAATTTCTTGAAGTTATTATTTCTATAGGGCTTGTATTCAGTTTTTTCTATCGAAGTTGTGCATTTTCGAAGCTATGGTTTAGTACACAGCTTCTTTTAAACCTATTAGAAGTGGAATTTGAAATTTAATGCAAGCATAATGTGAACAGTTTCGTTAATTTTTCGATAAGGCCTCCTTAAATTCGTATAAAGAAGCACAGGAAATAAAAGATAAGTATAAAAGCTTCGATTAAAAAGCTCTGTCCAAGATTTGCACTAAAATGGTAATATCTCAGTAGCCAATACGAGTTTTGAAATGCTTTTAATTTTAAAAATTAAATCATTTCATAATTAAATTTTTGCCAACAAAATTTTGTTCCGGCGAAACTGACAATCAGCCTTATTGTGAGTTTCACCCGAAAAATATTTCACCTTAAAATTTTTTGTTCGCCCGGAATTTTAAATGCTATCGTGAGTTTCGCCCGAACGAAATTTTGTTCGCCTCCAAAAAAAAAGTGAAAATGGCATTACATTCCGCCCGAAGTGAATGTTCACAATAAGGGGAATTTTTCGATGATGAAATTTCGGGTGAATCTCACAAGAGGCGAAAAGTAAAATGTCAATTTTTCCGGGTGGAATGTTATTCGGGTGAAATTCCCAATAAGGCTGAATAGCTTTTAAAATTCCGGGCGAACAAAAAATTTCAAGGTGGAATATTTTTCGGGTGAAGCTCACAATAATAAGGCTGATTGTTTAATTTTTTCAATGTTCAGTCAGTCAAAATTTTTTTTAGCTATATTAGTTACATTAGTTACATTAGTTACGCGGAAAATGAGATGTAACTAATTACAATTAGATACGCATAACTATATGGGTAACTTACTCGGAGTAACTTACGTTGCCAACACTACCAAAGAGGAGTTTAGTCTTTGAATTGAAAAGTTTAAAGTAGGTAGGGTCAACGTGGGTAAATGTTAACAGAGGGAAATGTGAAAAGAGCTCAAAGTCCATTCAAATAATGCAGTCTTATGGCGAATTCCTTTCAAAAAAGAAATCGAATTTTTTCTAAACAGAATCGAATTTTTTCTGTCAACTGAAAGGAATTCGTGTTTCGTAAAAGAATCGATTTTTTTTTTGGTGTGATTGTATTTGTGTTACTTTATAGCTGCAATTGACGCAAAACGTCAAGAAATCATTCACAAAACTATTAAGGTTGTTTGTTTTTGTTGTGAGAAAAATGTTTTACCAATAAAATTAAATTAATAAGTAAAAGATATTAGCCAGCTTATACGGTGCCAATTTGTTGGTGCATTTTATTTTTTTGAACTTCCATTTGCACATATATTTTTAAAGAAAATTGTTATTGAAAAGTTTTCACTTGCACTGAAAGTTTTTAACACGCTTTTCACTAGCGAAAGCTATTTTTTTTTGTCAAATTTGTGTTTGATAATGAACAACGCACAGTAAATTATTTTTATATGTAGCTGTATTGATTGAATATATTGCTGAATATTTTGTTAAATTATGTAGAATTCGTTGCAACCCAAAAATAAACAACTCGTCTTCCAAAAATTCCGCGACTTTCAATTTGACGTATTAGAAATGTCAAGTCTTCATAGTGTGTGTACAAATAAGTGTGAAATTTTGCTAAAAATGCAAGATTTGTTTTGACAGAAAAGAATCGATTTTGTTTAGAAAAAATCCGATTCTGTTTAGAAAAAATTCGAATTTTTTAATGAAAGGAATTCGCCATTAAACGCACGCGACTGAATAAATATTCGGACGCATTCACTGTCTGTCACATATATGACACTCATTCGTGTGCTTACAGTTTACAGTTTTCAGTTGGCAGTTATTTTTTTTTATAAAATGTTAAATTTAAAAGTGTTTTTCAAGTCTGGAGGCTTCGGAAAATATTAATATATTTTAAACAAAATTCAGACGTAAATTTTTTTAATTTACTTTTTAGCTATAAATTTGATTAACATTAAACTAAAAAAATAATTAGATAATTTCGAAAGGATTTATCTTTTTATTTCTTGTTTAAATTTAGCCTATAGAAAATATTATGATAAGGGTAAGATATTCATATTTTGGTTGAAAATTAAAATTAGTAAAAATTTAAGTGTTATTTTAAATGATCTGTTGCAAAATACATTTCTTTCGGAAATATTCTTCGAAATTACTATTCATACTCATTAAACGTTGCCAAAGCAAGAAATGCTGAAAATAACAAAATAATGACCTTCAATGCTTTTGCGTAGGTATCCTTTAACTATCATCGAATGGTTGCCCCAGAAATAAAGAAGATTTACGAGTTATGAAAGCCCAATACGTTATTTATAACAACTTAAAGCCTCTGTTCTAAAACTTTAAGATGATTTATATTGCGGTTTACATTTACCCCATAAATTAGAAAAAAAAAAAAATAAAAACAGAACTGGGTAAATGTAAACAAAATTATATTAATCGTTATTATACAATTTTTAAAATAAAATTTTTAAAATCTTTAATACAGAAATATTGCGTATTTTCACGTTTTCATTCATAGTAGTTTTTCGTTTACAATTACAATTACAAAAATTAAAAAAGTTCTAACTTAAATTTTACAAAAAAAATATGAAATTTTTTACAATTACCCACATGACCCTTAACTATTTGAACGCAGTGGCGGATTAGACCGATAAGAACATTGTTAACTTATTGTTATTTAAACAATTTCTTAAAACTCCCTCTAATACCTGTATATAGTTACCCTAATTACCAAGTTTGAAGAGTTATCCCATCAACTTTTATTTTTGTACATACATTTTGAGTAAAAAGGCATCGAGAACACTTTGAATGGAAAATGTGCGCGGTGGTAGGTACCTATCTGTAAACATAAACCGAATTCAATAAGATTTTCCAAACAATTTGGTTTTTAAGTACCTCTTTACATAAAATGACCAAGAACCCGCTTTGAACATAAAGCTACTCGTATGCTTTGAATAATTGTATTTTATTCACACACTTTAGTCGGCATTTACATTGCCCGATTTTTCCAAGGCCGATTTTTCTTTGTTGTTATAATGGTGGAGATTTCGAGGTACAGCCGCAATGTTCGACATGATTCGATTCGAGTAAAAAAAGGAGTTCAAAACAGTCCAAAAATCGAATCGCAGAAAACATAATTCGAATGCAAGAATCGAATCGAAATCGAAAAATTCATTAAAATCCCAATGATGGGGTTGAAACGTAAAAAAACAACAAACGAAATTCTTTGTGTCGTCAGTTTATCCATTCTATCCGTTTTCTGAATACGGTTCTAATGTCAGTCTTTAAATAAGTTGTCTGGCGCCCAACCATGCTTTGTCTGGAACTTAATTAAAATATTAAACAAAAAACATACCAAAAAAAACATACCAAATTTTTTCAACAGCCTCAGGCTAAGAATCATTCACAAATTAGCTTAACCGAATGGAGTATGAAATCCACATTAATTTCATATCTACAATTTCACATCCAGCAAAAAAAAACACTCCCAAAAAAAGAATATAATTCAATTGCAAGACAGGAGAACCGGTTTCTTCTGTTCAAATTAAGTTTCACCCTGAGGGAATTAAAATGTGTCACATAGCTTCCTTTTTTTGTTTTTGGATAGTGCAATTGTAATTGTGAATCCTTTGATGTGAAATGCATCAAGGACATGCAAAACTAAAGGACACATTTGGCCTGAAAATAAAAGCCGTTCTCACATTTTTATCAGATTTAATTATTCATAGGAATGATTTGCTGCTAAATACATGCTAAATAATGTGTATACTTTTTGAATGCATTGCGCTTGAGTCAGCTCTCCTGGTGCTCCACAATCGATGTCCAACTTCTCACATAACACTCGTATATACTCGACAAGTGATAGATTATCATCATTATAAGCTTTATCTAGCTCATTCGCTAATGTCGCATAGGATTGCGGCCAATCAATCATCATTGTCTCGATATCCTTTTCTGGCTGAACACTAAGACCAGATTGTCCCAAATGGATGTGTTCAACCTCTGTGATCCACTTATCTACATCCTTTATGGATTTCGCAACTGGAACTTGTGATGCTGAGTGTGACCTAGCACTTCCAGTGAGTACTGATCCTAATTTGATACTCAGCAAACTTGGTTCGCTTTGCTGGCCACTCGGCTCATCCAAGAAATTAAGTCCCATCTTCTGGAGATGCTCTTGTATATCCTGTTCACGCCGTCTGTCCATGACAGCAGGAAATGACACTCTCAGGAATGCGTCCACGTCTCCAACAGCTGGTACATATTCTGGCACAAAAGGCTGCAGGTAATATTCGGTCTCGATAAGCTGAGGTGTGTATTTTGCTATATAGGGAAAGATTTCTTTTATATCCTGTGGCAATGAGAGATTGTCCCAACTAGATGGACTTATAAGTCGTGTGCCTGGTTGATGTTCCCGAAGTTCCTTACTATCTTCGGATTCTGAATCACTGGCATCACTATCGTCGAGTCCTTTTGCTCCATCCAAATGTTCATCATCCTCATTTGTTGTTGTCGATGAGGACCGAGGTAATCCATCCTTGAGAAAAAGAAAATAGGTATAACAGAAGAATAACTTTGAATCCTTTCTTATTGTTAGTTGCAAAAAAAAAACTCACAGGCTTGGAACGAATTGTACGTCGGGCAGCAGCTGAACCTATAGCCGATGCACGCCGAGAATCTTTGGACGCACTTTGTACTTTTTCAAGTTTAATCGGCTCCGAGCCGTCTACCTTGATTTCTTCGTCGTAATAATTCATTGAAAAAGTATCTTTCGGCCAAATGGGATTTATTCTTACTGATTCTTCTTCTAAATGGAATAAACTTCTTAATTCGATAGTATGTAGGTACGTTCTGCCAATTTAAAGAGAAAAAAAAACTTACAACGGTGTTTGTTGTGTCCCAGCAGGACACCTTGGCAACGATAGGTCTAAACAAAATAAAATAGGTACCTGAAAACAAATTCTTGTCCAGGGTATAGCAGCTGATATGGGTGTTTTTTTGTTGTTATTTTCAAGTTTTGTTTTAGATGTATTTTTATCATCAAATGAAATAAATTAACAGTGTTTTCAATAGTTGCTATTTTCAGTGTAAATTGTGTGTTTCAATAAATGGGTATGTATATACCTTCAATTTTTGAACTTTTCATCATTGAAGAACGATTCCATTGAGGTAGGAATAAGAAATATAAGTGGTGTTTGAACTTGAACCTATTAAAAAAAATTACCATTAGAAATAAATGTATATATGACATGTACCTATTTGTGTACCTATTCCTATACCTATACTTACCTTTCTATTAGTTTTTTCAAGTTCATTTAGAAATCGATGGATTGTATTTTGCGTTGGTGTCAATACAAAAATCATGACCATTCAAGGTTAACAGGTGCATATCGAAGAAATTGGACAAAATGTATACCTATTCATTCCTAAAAGAACGCTGCAAAATGTTTAGGCTTTAAAACGTTAATTCTTCCAAAGATTGGAAATAATTCGATTATATGAGCAGGTGCAACGGCCTTCGACTTCGACCCACTTGAGCCTTTTCGCAGGCAATGATAATAAAATGTGATGATAGAATAATAATGGATATATTTGCGTCAGTGAAGCACTGTCGTAATGTTTTGTGGCTTTTCTTATTTTATCGCGACTTTTCTAAATAGTGTCCCAGTGTAATAGCAAAGTTGCATTTTTTCCCTAAAAGAATTTTATTGTCTCTTAGGAATGTCAATTTACACGAGAGATAAAATCAGGATGTACTGTCAAGTGCATATAGGTTCTTTCTCTAACCGCACTGCACGAATGTAAATTGTTTAACCCAGCTCTATTGTCTATCCCCTCATTGTGATATTCAAAAATTCAAAACGAATGTATGTGCAATGTGCTATCTCCATCTGCAAAAGTCTAAACCCAATCCTGTATTTCCCCAATGCCTATTATTTTTTTTTTTCAAAAACTAGAAGAGATTTAAGCATTTGTTTTTTAGTGTTTGACTTAAAATCGATAAAAACATTGGATATTAAATTAAAAATTTTGAGTTTGAAAATTAATTTTCCAAAAACTATTCACTTAAACAATTTGATATAAAAACAGAAATAAATATTGGATTTCTGGACTTAAAAAATGTGTGTTTATTACCTTGCAGAGGAATATGACATTGTAAGTGTTTCCGTTGTTTTAAAATAATTTTTTTTTTACTTCAATTCCCCTGGGATTTCTTTCATGTCTCGACCCAACCTACACGCTGTAGCCATTTCATCGCATCTTAAGCTCATTAAAAAAACCTTGATTGATTTTGCAGGTATGAAATGTATTTGAAAATTATGTAGGTAGTTTGGGAACGTTTTTCTCAAAATCTGTTGGTCCAACAGAAAACATGGTTTCAAACTTTTTTGTATAGAACTTCGAAAATTGCCTCGACATGTCTCCGAAAAAATTGATAATTTGACATTTCTTCGGCATAACTGATACATTTCGATCAATTTATAAAATAAAAATGCTTGTCCTTTTTATCGCACAAAATCGAGAGTCCAAACTTAGTCTTCTTTTTAGGAAATAGGTATAGGGTAGGGCGGGGCTAGTTGGACAACTTTTTACTCGAAGTCTCATAATTATCAAGCTACTCATAGTACAACTATGGAGCTGATACCAAAAGAAAGAATGGACTTCTGGCTTCTAAATGAAATTTGGAAATATGTAACCGCAGAAGAATAAAGCTACCTTAAATGGATCAAGTCCAGTGTGTGGAGTTAGTTGGACCAACCCTGAAAAGTGGAAAAAACAAGTTCTATAAAGAACAAAAAAATGCAAAATTTTATAAAGATATTTATTTAAAACAATAAACAAAGTAAAAATAAAAAAAACAAACTTCATTAAGTAGTAAAATAAATAAATAAATAAATAAATGTAGTTCTTGGTATTCCAAATTCGGAGGCGGCTTCCCTCACAGATTTTTCGTTAGACAGAACAGCTGTATTCATCTTCATCTGTAACACGTTTGTACGTGAGCATTCTAGAAATTGCAAACAAAAACATACATATAAAATACGTCTTTTTAATTTAGCGGGGCTAGTTGGCCCAACTGGGCCTAGTTCACACCTAGTTTAATGAACATATTTCGTCATAAATATAAAAATACTTAAAACTGTTCAATTAAATGCACATAATATGAAAAACAATATACCTATTCACTTATAAAAAAAAAACCTTAGCTCAATCCTTAATTCTTGTTTTTTTCACTAGGAAAATAAAAAAAACTGTCCTGATCGTATTTTTTACTTTTTCATTACAAAAAACGAAACTATGCGTGGTTTCTCTTCTGAGGGCACAGACAATGCAAATGCAGCTGAAACCGGTGTGGTAAACGTGCTGGTAAGAGAGCACGCTTATTATTAAGTAGCAATAAATAGTACGATTTCATTTTACAATTGGTGATGTTAGAGTTTTAGGATAAACATTTTCCTTTTCAACTATAACGCTTTGTTTCTTGTTTGATCGTGTTCTTGTAGTAGGTACTTTCGGTTTCTGAGTAATTCGTATGGGCCAACTTGCCTCGTGGTCCAACTAGCCCCGCCCTACCCTACCTTTGACAAAATAGTAATTTCTCCACCAAAATCCAATTTTATTGTAACTAAAATTTCTTGAAGTGCCATTTTTTCGAAATCCACTAATTTTACGATAAATTCTCCTCAATTTATAGTCCCACCTATGTTGGTAGGTGTACAGAATAAACATAAAATAAAATACCCAGCACTCTTATCTGAAATTATATGCAAATAGAATATCATTAAAATGTTATTACGTACTGTTGTTATGCAAAGCAATAAATTCTCAAAACAAATACATAAATAGTTTTCTTCTCTTAAAGGAAACACAAAATTCCTTGCGTACCTATACGAATTTTCATTGTTAATATGGGATGGGTATAGGTATCAGTTATGTATTATATGTTTATCAGTCTGAGAATTTTGAATAGGTACCTACTTTGACCACCCTCGAAACGAAAGATGTTAAAATGCCATTACATTCATTTTTGTTTCTGTTCCTTAGTTCCTTCCATCTATTGATTACCATACATTTCAAGGAGCAAGACAAATTCCCATATTTAGTCAACTTTCTTAAAATACAGTATCACACTACGGCGAGTCGTAATAGAGGGCACGAAACGTACAAACCTTCCTGGAGACCAATAATATATACTACGCTATTCTATTCCACCAAGAATAAGATTCTAATTGCTAATGCGTTCGTAATGAGATAACAGATAACCAATAATCATAGCCATAGGATAGCCATTAACCTTAGTTGCATATTTCTTCCTCAATTATTCCCCTATGCCTTTTATGTCATGCAAGATGCAATGCACAGAAGACAGAACGGCACGAGTTCCTGAACTCCAGATCTACATATATACGAACATTCCTGTTTTCATGCATGTGCATCTATATGTATGTATGTATATAAATTTATATTTCGTCTGAACTAGCGATAAGTATTATCTTCTGGCTTCTTGCACTAGCCATGAATTTATCGGTTAAGGAAGAAACGTTATCTAAACAGCAAATAAAATATATTTTTATGCTACAAATATGTTTCGACGTCGCAATTAATTTTATTCAAATTTGCAATAAAACAAGACTAAGCACTAAAGCCTTCATATAGTTGTTGACGCGTACAAGATTTCACATGCAGTGAGGCTTAATCTAGGAGTAGACGGCATATAAAAGTCGCAAACGTTTGCGACTCTGACGTCATTTTTACGTCATCATTTGCGACTTTGAGAGTATATTGTCTGAACACCCTTTTGGGACAGTCCGCATATGCTCGCAAACCATTTGCGGATTATGTGCGACACCCAAATTGCATATAAGTTTGCGACTTTCTTGCATATCGTGTGAACACCCTCGCATATAATTTGTGACAGTTTGCGATCATGTGCGGCCATATGCGACCATCCCAAGCATTTGCGATGACACGAAAACCGAACATTGCACATCTCCACATATGCAGCATATCAGCTGCTGTGATTCTTCATTTTACTAGTAGTGTTGTTGTTGTGTCAAATTCTTGCATGTACATACCTATAGCCTATAGGATTTACATTTAAACGAAATAAAATGGAACTTTAATTATAAGGTATATTCGTAAATTTAAAATTAAGCGTGGGTAGTTCTGGGGATGATATTATAATGTAAAGCAGCAACAGGGTTTTAAAAATTTAAATAAAATTGTTGGCTTTTATAATATGAAGTACATTATTTTTTTTTCTATTTTTGTTTAATCTTTTTATTGACAAAATACAGCAAAAGTATGTAAAGTTCAAAGAAAAAATTATTCCACAATTTTCCGATTCTGGCTGCTTTTAATATTTTCCCCACCACAATTCATTTGTTATGAATTTTCAGATGAGAATTTTTCAGTTCCAAAAAAATATGAATGTTCGCAAACCTGCATATGATTGGAATTGGGTGATATGCGGACTTTATAGCACATCGTCTGAACACCTCGCATACATGATGTACGAGTGCCTTGGTCGCAAATGCATTTGCGACTTTTGGGACAATTTTTGCATATCGTGTGAACACCCCCATATGCAAGTTTGCGAGCAATGATGTAGATATAGATTTTGCAACACATTTGCGACTATTTAGGTGACGTCAGAGTCGCAAACGTTTGCGAAGGGAGGTAGGGGCGCTTGGCCTCCTATTTAATATAAATTTTCTACATTTTTTTGTTGACAAAATTTAAATTTGAAAATTTTGGAGATGCTGAGTTATTCGGATTTATCTACTTTTAAGTGCGTTTCAAATTATAGATCTCTAACTTTAACGTAGGTACACATATACATGTCTGCAAAAATCGATAAAATTACCAAATCCAAATACTAAAGAAATAAAAGAAGGCTGTTTTGTTCATATCTGAAAGATGGCTATTAGAAAAGTTTATGAGCTTGTTTTTGGGGCACCATGAAATATCCCATAATGGTTAACGAGAATTGATCTATATGTGTAAAAAAGTAAAATAAACTGTTTAACATAAGTATGTATATACTTGCATGTGTTTTTCTACGTTTGGAAATGTTTTCAAAAGTGTGTAATCTTCCTATAGTTTTAATTTTTTTTCTGTACAAAAAGTAGTAAAAATTTACATAAGCATGTCGTCAACTTTTCGCGCAGAGGCACTGCCTGTTTTTTTGTTCATAGATCATAGCAATCGACTTGGCAATAGCATTTTTTAAGTTGGAGATAAGGAAAATGAACATGAGCAAGAACAAGTCTACTAGTCAATTTTTCATCCATATTTGACAACAAATATAAAAAAAATTCACAAATTTCGTAGCAAAGTTAACCCAGTTCATAACTTGATTTTATACATTTTCTAATAATTCATAAATAAAATTAAAAAGTCTTAACTCTGGCAATGCCATTTCAAACGATAGAGTATTAAGAGAAGAAAGCTTTTAAAAGTACTCAAATAAATTTGTGCTTTTATTAAAGTTAGCTTTCTTCTCGTTCTCATTTGTTTTTCAGATTTACAGAGTTGGTACCTACCTAATAATAAAAATACGACGAGAACAAAATCGAACTAAAAGCCCTGCTCCAACACCCCAGGCCGAGACCCAGACCACACATTGTACTTTGCACATTCTGTTGAAATAAAATTTGTTTCTCACTCAAATTCCCACAACCTGTGCAAGAGCAACTAGCAAGTGTATAAAATGAGTGGAATCTCTATGGAACATGGAAGAAGTTCAACAGCAAGCAGTAAGCACTACAAAAATTGAGTTAACAATGTTTATAAAATAATTTTGTATTCTTTTTCGTATTTTGAGCGATACTAAACACGTTTCTTTCCAGTTCCAGTCCAGTCAATTCGATTCGAATCGTTGAGCGTGATAGACGTTGTCGTGTTTTAATTTCAAGTGTTCAAGAGTTGGTCGTGTGCTTATATGTACATATATCGATAGCAAGTTTATTTTTTTTTGGCGGTCGATTTTCGAAATTTCGAACGGGATAGATAAATAATTCGTCCAGTGAAACGACTTTAATTTTTTTTTTAATCTAAACAAAAAAAAATAATTAAAGTGATTATAAAGATTCAACAAAAAAATAAATCTTACGTTATTTACTATTTAGTAAGGTCTTTAGTGATCTTGTGTGAAAAAGTGTTAACAAAGTCCTTTTTCAGGTGGAATATAAAATAAAAAAAATAAAAAAATTAAAATAAAAATAACTTCAAACGGATATTTCAACAAATAAAAAATAAGTACTTTTGTACACGGAAAGGATTTACGTTGCAGAACACAATCGGAATTCCAGCAGCAGTAAAAACAACAATGTAAGTCATTGTAAAAGCCATTTACGGAATAGTTAGTTCAATTCGACTAGACTCCTTGAGCTCTTGACCATTATAATGTATAGTATATCTACACCATTATATAAATGGAATATTAGGTAGGTGGAACGCAAAAACACTTGAACAATACCATTTTGCACTTCAAACGGATGAGGATACGACTATGAGCGGAAGTGGTATCCTCATCGTTATACTGATCTCGTATTCAACACTTGGAGTTTTTATTTCATAGAGAGAAAAATAAAGAATAAAATAACCTCATCCGGTCACTAGAGGGAGTAATAACAATCGTGGTTTTTTAGTGGTGTCTATATCTATAGCCCACTCACCGACTTACCATCCAGGAATATCTATGAGTTTTATTGTGGTTCAGCTCAAATATGTATCCAGCATCATACCATCCATTTTACATCTTTTAAGCCGGATAGAAGTTAAAAATCTCAACATCCCTTTTTAGGAGCTTTCTATCTGCCTTAAAACCCCAACGAATTCTCGTCAACATTAATTTGCATTTGAAATAATTTACCGGTTAGAAAAGAAAACATCGTCATCGAGGTTATTGTCGGTTGGGAAAATTACAAAAAAAATTAATGGATTACCAAGGGAGGACGCTCCTTTTTTTTTTTACTTTAACTGTTTCGTATCAGAGAAAATTTCCCTAATTAAGGATGTTAACCCTTGGCGTCATTTTATACATATTGTTTTTATCGCTGGAGGGTCTGCGAGTATAAAAATAGGATTACTTGCAGAAATAGGTCAAAAAAGAGGGGTGGTTTTTATATGAATACATTGGATAATGGTTTCCTTCCTCTGGGGTGCCCTTTATTTGTATAAAAACCTACAATTTCCACACCATTTTCATAAGCATTTTTTGTTTGTTTATCATTTTTACTTTGTGCTGGTTTTAAGTCACGTGTCACAGGTAGATTGAAGAGGTCGGGAAGACACTCCCGCAGGACAAATAGGAATAGGGTGACCATATCAATTATTGTAGGTATAAGTTTATTAACTTTAGCCACTTATAAATAATAGGTAAAGTCATTTAAAATAAAGGGTTTTCCAATAAGAGGTGTTATTTTGATATTCAAAGAAAAATGGTATTTTTTGAGACAAATGATCGGATGTTTATTTCATTATAAAGAGGAAGGTATGCCGTTAATAATGGAACACAACATCAGCCAAATGGCCGCCACGACCACGCTTACAGGACCATATCCTTTTCATGAAATTTTCCATAACCAAATCGCAAAGTGGCTGCCCTATGTCCTCGATAGTCTCACGAATTCCATCTTTGAGGTCTTGAATCGACGCTGGGCTGTTGGCGTAGATCTTATCTTTCACGTGGCCCCAAAGGAAGAAGTCGCAAGGTGTTAAATCACAAGATCTCGGTGGCCAATTGTGATCACCTCTTCGAGAGATAACACGTTCCGGAAACTTTTCCCGTAAAAGATCGATGGTTTCATTGCTTGTGTGGCACGTAGCGCCGTCTTATTGAAAGTAAACGTTGTTCAGATCAATACCATCCAATTCCGGCCATAAAAAATCATTAATCATCTCTCGACAGCACAATCCATTGACCGTAACTGTTGCTCCAGCCTCATTTTCGAAAAAGTAAGGTCCAATGACCCCGCCGGACCATAAACCGCACCAAACAGTCACGCGTTGAGGATGGAGAGGCTTTTCAACAATAACTCTTGGGTTTTCCGAGCCCCAGATGCGACAGTTTTGCTTGTTGACGTAGCCTCCGAGGTGGAAATGGGCCTCATCAGTCAAGATGATTTTTCGATGAAATTCCGGATCATTTTCATGCATTTCAAGGACCCAATCAGCAAAGACACGACGTTGTTGATGATCAGCCGGCTTTAGTTCTTGTGTTAACTGAACTTTATAAGCCTTAAGACCCAAGTATTTATGCAAAATACGGTGTAATGACGTTTGTGGAATGCCTAATTCCAAAGAACGACGAGGAATGGACAAACCTGGGTTTTCTTCAACACTTTGGGCTACAACAGCAATATTCTCAGTTGTTCTTGAGCGACGTGCACGGGTTTTATTCTTCACATCACTAACTTATCCCAACAGCTCGAATTCGTCCACCAATTTCTGTATTGCGGTCCGACAAGGTGCTTCACGATGAACCAAAAATGTTTTAGTTTTACGAACCGTCTCTGCCAAATTTTCACCATTTTTATAGTGAATTTTAATTATTTCAATGCGTTGTTGAAGCGTGTATCGTTCCATTTTTATTAATGGCGTAGTTTCTACTTGTCAAATGTCAAAAAATGACAGCTACCGAAATAGCGGGCTATTCAAAATAACACCTCTTATTGGAAAACCCTTTATTTGTCCGCGGTTATCTCGTAAAATACTTAACCGATTCAAATGATGATAACTTAATATAATATTCTTTATTTTTGTTAGAATTTAATAGGGCCGATTTCTATAAAAGTTTTGGTTAAATAATTAAAAAAAAAATAAAATGTTTCCAATTATTTTAAGACCCATTCGTCGATTTTAGGTTTTTATTGTTTTAAAGAGAAGAATAGGAATAAAAATAAATCATTCTTTAAGTGGATATATGAATAGGGTAATACCTACGCCTCTAGACTTTAATATATAATACAAGTTTCTGAGATTAAGGCTGTAAAACAAACAATAAACAGAGGCAAGGCAGACTGAATTACCAACCATTTTGGTAGGATTTTCTATTATAAATATTTTGTTTTTTTTTTTAATTGCCCATCATTTTTTTCTTAAAAACAGTACGCCTGGTCACCTAACACCTTATAAACTTTGTTATATAAAAAAAATATTTGGCAGGCTTAATTTTATGTTGTTTTTATATTTTATTTATATCTTTTTAAAAAGCCCTTAGTGAAGTATATTTATCTTAACTATTTTGCGGCTGTTAATTCTTGACCAACCGCGCGCCGCCCGCCCCCCAAACCTTTAACACCATCAAAATAATCGCTATCATCTTAGTCTTCTGCATTAGACACAAGTAATTCAAATTTGTCAGCTTTTGTTTCTATTTGGTATGCAGGGTTTATTTTCCTGGCTAAATTTTATTTTATTGCATTCGAATTACCTAGATCGTTTATCATTTTTGTTTGCTTTGATAAAAGAAGGAAAGAGTCATATTTTATGTATTTTCCGTACCCGCACTACGATCCTTTCATTTTGTTGTAGGAAATTCAAAACAAAACGAACAAAAAAGGTTCAATTTTATTGCTGCTTTGAAGGTTTGAAGTAATTGATGTTTTTTATCTAAGAAGGTCAAAAAGCAAGCAAAAAGTGAATGACTGAATGCAAATCAGTTTCTCTTTTTTTTTTTATACTTAAACGTGTGTTATGCAAATTACCAACATATAGTACAAGTTTTATGTATTCTGTTAGGCTAATGAGTTAAAACCACAAAATGTGATTGAAATAATGATTTACGTGTATGTAGGTATACATTTATGTACCTAGTATATACCTAATCTTAAACCTAGGTATATTATTTTTAGTAAGATCTTGATATTTTTTTCTTAGTAATTGCATGTTTCGATTAAGTATAATAATTATTGTTTTTTTTTTTATAGTTTTTGCGGTTTAAAAATATTTTTTGAATGATGAAAATAAAAACCTTGAATTTAACTGCAATAATTTTGAGTTGCACTATGCGTTCGCAAAACAAAATCGATCTCGAGATTTTGATCAAATTTGACATCAGGATGACGAAGAAATTTGGTTGTAGAAATTCCGTCAGTCTATTGGTTCGGCTACAGCCTAAATGGATTGGTAGCTATTCTTTAAACTTGATGGTACCAAGTTTTCATTGACGTTTCACCGAAAAATTTTCTTAGTTTTTTTTTTGTGACCAGAAAAACCAATGGCCTATGTAGGTACTTTTAGCTCTTAAAGAAAATCTTATTTTTCACAAAAAAACGGCGCAATAGATTTTTTTTTCTAATTCATTAATTAATTTAAGTTAGTAAATAGGTATCTACATATGTAGATAAGCTACCTTTTAGTAAAGCAAATTTCAGAAAAATGGTTATTAATGGCACCTACCATAGAACCTTGTTTTTATGTTATTTTAAAAAGTAGTTCGACTGATTTTGATCAAAGTTTTTTAATGCAGAAGCTTCTAGAAAGTTTAATTTCAAGTTAAAAAATGTTTAATTAAAAAAAAAAACTTCGCACATTTTTTTTTTTGAAACTCAATTTTTTTATTAGTATCTAACTTGGTACCTATCAAGTGCTATTTTAACATTATCTTGAAGATTTTTAACAATTAAAAACTATGTTATAACCAAAAATAACGGTACCTACGATACAAATACAGGATGTCCGCCGGGAAGGTATACTACTTTGTTTGTTTATAATTTTTGATTAAATGAAAGAGAATAGATCTTCTGTTATACTACGTTTACATGAGCGGATTGGATTCAATCTGAATCGAAATTTCGATCCAGGTATATGAAGATGCCAGATCGAAAGATAGAATTAATATAAAATCGAAGTGACTGTATTGTTTTTATTGTGTGCAATAAAATAAATACACAATAGCACACACACACCAACAATCAGCTGAAAACTCCATTCTTATTCTTCGATCTAGGTATACATTTATAATTTCGATTCGATCCAGCTCGCCGAGCTGGATCGGATCGAGTAATCCCGATTCGATTCGATCCAGGTTTACAAATACCTAAATCCTGATTCGATTCGGATTGAATTCTCCATGTAAACGTAGTATTAGTCTCACAAATGCGAGCCCTTTTGAGCACATTTTTCATTACATTCTCACACATTTCACTCGGATTTCATTAATTTCATCACGAATATTTTGTTTGAGTTGCTCAAAGAGGTCTAGGTAATCCTTACGGTATGCGATGGGGGACCGTCTTGTTGATACCACATATCACGATATCGTTCCCCATTCACAGTTACCGTTACGCCGTTTTCATTTTCAAAGAAGTAAGGTCCAATGACTCCTCCTGACCAAATTGCACACCAGACTGAACTTTTAATGGATGCAAAGGTGACTGATGAATAATTTGAGCGTTTTCCATTGCCCAGAACCGACTATTCTGTTTATTCACATATCCATTCAAATGAAAATGTGCCTCGTCACTCATTATGATTTTTTCATGAAAATCGGGGTTGTCATGGGCTAGCTGTAACATCCTATTGGCATATGTACGGCGCGGCGGCGTAAATGGTCTTGTGGAAGAAGCTCTTGTGTCAACTGAATCTTAAATGGAAACAAATGCAAATCCTTGTGCAAAATTGTGGCCAAAGTTATCCTTTGAAGACCAAGCTCCTGAGCACGGCGGCCGGCGTCGAATTGAGGTTGATGGATTGTTTTGAGCACTTCCTTGAGCAGCAGTAATGTTTTTAGCCGATCTTGCAGTACGTTGTGGTCCATGCTTGGGCCTATCACCTACAGACCCTCTTTCTTCGAAATCATTCACTAAACGATAAATAGTGCGTTTTGTTGGCACGTTGTTTCTCCCAAAAATTTCACGTAACTTTCTCACTGTCACAGAAATCGATGATGGATTTTGATAAAATGTTTTAACGATTAAAACACATTGGTTTATCGAATATAAATATTTAATAAATTTCCCACGTGTCTACTTCACGACTACCGAATATGAACTGTCAAGACTAATGCTTACCAAAATGGCGGCAAAACAAAGTAGTATACCTTCCCGGCGGACACCCTTTATTTTAAAACCGTTTAGGAAAATATTGATTTGCTCGAAAACCACTCCTGCGATTTTGATAAAATATTTTCGGTGTGTCAAAATTGACATTTTTAGTACATACATTGAGTTATTATTAACAGTTACCTTCATAGAAAAGTTTTTTTGATCTTCTTATTATCTGCTTCACCGGTTTAAATTAAATTTGTTTATAAGTTCCGAAGTTTAAAATAAAATTTAATAATATTGCATATCAACATTTTTAATAAATTATTGTTTGAATTAAAAAAAAATTGATATTTTAAAACCCGGCATATGTTTTCAAAGTTCAAGTTTTAACACCTCATTACTTCCATCGATTGTCTAACTTAGAAACTGCAATTGATTTTCCAAGCCAATTCTTAAGTGGGTACCTAACCTATGGACATTTATGTATACGTTCATTGAACAAGGTAAATATAAGGCAAATTTCTTGTTATGAGTTGAACAAATATCTTAAAATGCATACAATACAATCATTGAACGTATCCAAAAGTTCACGAAATTGACATATTTTACAGGAATGTCACTGGATTTATTGGAAATATTAAGACAACTTTAGGGAATGCGTTCATAAATAAGGAGGTATGCAACTTTTAAGACAATTGATAGCTACACAACTGTCCAAGAGTACTCTAAGTAAATTTAATCAATACAACTGTCTGTTTATGAATGTATACATTTTAAAATGTAGAATATTAGGCGTGTTTTTTATTTTGCAATTGGTCAAAAAAACGAAGTCGGGGCTAAGCAATTTACATATTATTTTAAATGCAACAACAACCAACTAATTCCCTTTGGGCTTAGCTAAATGCCAGTTATAGCTTTAATTGAAAACCATAATTGAAAACTTTATTGACTAATTTTGGTACCTTTAGAAAGTGAAATCAGTAATTATTTTGATGCAAAAATAAATCTGATGGCTTAAATTATAATTTTTGTGAAAAAAAATTGAATTGGGCCCAAAACTTCGCAATAAAATGACGTTTAATTTTCATTGATAAGGTAGTTCATTCATTGAAATAATAAAAGTCATTTTATGTGAACGGTAATATTTAAGTCAACACCTCCAAATTGGCACCAAAATAACCACAGATTTTTCTTTGTAAGGCCCTCAAAACCAAGCATTAAAATTTTCAATGATAAGTCACAGATTAGCCACATGAAGATGAGAATCTTTCGTACGTTTCACCCTCCAAAACCCATTTGTTTACATTGTTGTATTTGTAATTTCAATTTCTTCCCGCGTCGATGAATAGATGTGAAATGCAACAACAATTTAACCAGGTGTGTGAAGATCCCTACTGTAAATGCGTGAGGTTTTTATACACACATTCTCATTTTTTATCTGATATCTGACAGCTCAAGCTTGTAGGCAAATTAAAATGGCTGCCGGGGATTTTTTTTGTTTTTTTTCAACCAAATCCCTCCAGGCTACCAAAAAAGAACTCCTATTATTATTTCCAACGAAGATCAATTTGTTTAATTACAGCAAAAAAATGTAATTTAAAATGAGTTACTGCGAGCTCGTTAAAAATAAATTCTTTTGAACTTATATCAGTTGTTGAAATTAAAATTCTTAATAATCTAACCTATTAAATGTCTTAAGCGTGGAAAGATAAGGACATGCTATCATATTGTGAAATGTTTCATAATGTTTTTATTGTGATAATTTATATTTTTATCCATAAATTAGTATATGTTTTCGTGGTTAACCAAATAAAATGATAAATCGTATTTTTTTAAATACCTACCATAACAATAACAATGGAAGTATATTTGTTTCATATTCGACTAAAAACATATTTATGTGGAGTGTATTATGTGAAAGATACATTTTTCTAAAAAATCCGACTATTTAAAAGGTTTCTTGGTGTAAAGTCGTAGATATAAATATAAAATCATAGTCAGAGTAATATTTACCAGATTTGGTAGTGGTTATAAAGAGTTTTCCAATTATTGGGACTTGACAACTTTGAATTCTCACTGTGAACGCACCCTTAAACAAATTACCAAACTGTCAATGTCAAAATATTCAGTGAAAACAATAAAACTTCGTTCACAAACGAAGGATATGTTTAGAAATAATTAATGATTTACAGTTTTAACAAAAGGGTGCTACAATAAGCCACACAGCGGGTGTAACAATCGACTTATTGAAAACTCAATTCGATTAACGTTATATCGATAAATGGTCCTGTCGATTGGCCGCCTAGATCGTGTGATTTAACACCTCTACAACAAGCCGGCCGGTGCAGCGTCTTTTGGCGTTTGAGGAGCTCAGAGCCAATATTGAACGAGAGATAGAGGCCGTTTCCATCGAATTGTGTGGCCGAGTAATCGAAAATTGTGTTCAACCAATCGACCGCTGCAAACGTGCCCGTGGTGGACATATATATGAAGTCGAATTATATACATAAATGTTTTGATTGTAGATACTTCAAACCAAAAATACAATTTTCGAGATATCTCAAATAGTTTGCGTTTTATTTAAAAAAATATTGTCAAGTCCATATTGGAAAAACTGATGTAGGTATACAAAAAAAAAATCATGTCAGTTATAAAGGGTCCGCCATCTAACGTTTTTTTTCAACTAGTGCTTATTTCGTGAATGGTAACACTTAGCTCATGTCTGATTTGACAGATAATTAGTTTTATCCTTCCGCTGAACGAATATGGTTGTGTATACGCTTCGCTAAGTGGGCCTGCGATCGACTTAGAGAAGATGCCGATTTTGCCAAAAAAATCATCATTTCAGATGAAGCTCATTTTGATCTTGGCGGGTAGTAAACAAGCAAAATTGTCGCATTTGGGGCACAGAAAACCCGAACGCATACATTGAAAAGCCGATACACCCAAAACGAGTCACTGTTTGGTGCGGATTTTGGTCCAGAGGCATAATTGGGCCATTTTTCGAAAATGAGCAAGAATTGGCCGTTACAGTCAATGGCGATCGTTATCGGGCCATGTTGAACGAATTTTTGTTCACAAAAATTGAGGAGGAGGATATTGGCAACATTTGGTTTCAACAGGACGGCGGCGCTACGTGCCACACAGCCGAAGCTACACTCGATGTTTTGCGCCATTTTCAAAAAAAAAGAAAGTTATTTGGCGGACCCTTTAGAATCCGCAACATATCATTCCCGGGGAGTTAAGAACTTTTAAAAATTGTTTTAAGATACTTGCGTACCAAATTACTGTATTGTTTTTGGTCTACAAAACTCTTGGAGGGAATATGAAAGAAAAATATTTGTTTGTAGAGCGATTGGTCCTTGGTTTAACAGATTCTGCATAGTCAATACTTTGTTTTCCTTGTCAGCGATAACTTATCTATTTACATACATTTCTACATACAAATAATATACTCCATTTAAAATCTACATTATTTAACAAAAATACAACGCTATCGCATGGACCATTACTTAATACTCAATCTACACGATTTGTCTTTTTTATTCAAAAATAATAGTGATATCCTCATAAAATCAAAGTGAATCAAGTTATCCATTACTGTCATAGCTATAGTGGAGCGGTATATATGTATAATTATATATACCTACCTAAAATTGGAGCTAAGCTGCTTAATAACATAAGTGTATCTACCAGACTCATCCTTAAAACACGTCAGCTAATTGACTGTTGAACAAACATAAGCAATAATGACGAAATATGACTAAACAATCGAACTACGGAGAAGGCTAAACTGATAAGACTGTATTATGTACCCGTGTTATCGTTCGTTATCAACTGATTAAACATACAAAAAATTTCTGTGGTTGAAATACCATATAATACGTACTACAATCATCTACATATATATAAATTTATGAGTAACTAGCGATAAAGATAGTAAATTCTTCAAGGCAACGAAAGCAACGCCATACCAGTTTTTTTTATTTATAATTTCGTTGATAACAAAAAAAAGCCTAAGAAAATTTATCATTTAAAAAAAAAATCTCTCGATGGAGATGACAAAGATGACGGCAATGTCATACCATGCCCTCCTCGCTTAACATACTATGGTCCCGAATGCCAAAAGTCGTGGAAAATTCCAATAGTTATTTTTGATTATTTTTGTTTGCAGAAGAATGGAGAAATTTATTCTTTATCCAGTTTTCTGACAGAAATCTGCCAGTATTAATCCATAATAGGCGTGTTTTTTTGCAAGTCCATATGGATTTGTCGAAAAAAACGACATCGGGACTTAGGAACTTCTTACTTACAGTACGTAAGTCCCGATAATTATCTGGACTTAGCTAAGTTCATATGGATTTAAGTTGTTGTATTTACGTGTAAAACTATTAGTTCCGATGTTGTTTTTTTCTACAAATCCATATGGACTAGCAAAAAAAACACGGCTAATATGTCACTTTGACAGTTACAAGTGATGAGAAAAGAATGTTTGCTTACTTAGTTGCCCCAACTATCACTCTTTTTGGCGTGTTCAACCGGAGTTTAAGAAAATGGATTAAAGACTTAACTACATGTCTACATTCAAGACTTTTAGCAAAATTGGAAAAGTGAAAAGTAAAAACAACCGCTAGAGATGCCCATGTGTGAAAAAAGCGTACGAATATTGTGTTTAGTCTGTCATTTCCTACTGATTTTTTTAGATCAAAGTCAATTAGTACAGACTATACGTATAGAGCATGTTTTTACGTTTCACTTTTCCACTTTTTGCCATATTTTTGGAAATTTGTACGTATTAAGGCCCATTTGCTGACACTAAACTTAAATATTTAATTTCAACATAACAGCTTATGCGACAGTTTACACGGAGGAAAAAGTAGAACATAAGCTTTAAAGTTGAACATAAATATTGAAGTTTCATATTAGCAAACGACTCTAAGGGCCAGTTTCACAGTCGACACTCAAGTCCAGTTTCACAGTGCACACTTAACAGAATAGGTGACACATAACTTTCCCATATTGGGACTTTAAACTCAGTTTTATAGCCTGAGTAAGTGACACTTTATTGATAAACATCGGAGACTTAAGTGCCACTTATTTAGGTAAGTATGCACTGTGATATTCGCCCTAATCTTCCATATTGACCACTTAAGTTCCACTTTTGTGACTGTGAAACTGAACCAGTTGTTCAGTGTTGAGTTAAACCAGAGTAAGATATCTCTAGAAGTAGATTAACCCACAGTGAACTGAGTAAGCGGTTTTACAGTGAAAATCGCATGCGGAACGACTAAAAAAACTGGGTGGAAAAAACATCAAAAGCATCAAAAAAGTTTACTTAATCTTGAGTTAACTCACCAAATTTGATGAGTTAACTCGGTTTTAACTTTAATCTCGCACTGAAAAACTGGACTTTAGTATTATAAATAGTATTGAATTCTAAAATTATATTTTTATAAACAAAAAAATTAAGGAAACAATACATTTTTTACCAAAAATTCTTTTGACTTTTTTACAATTTCTCTCTAACGATCTATAATGACGTTATATCCACCCACTGCCACTTTTCCAATTTTGAACCAAAGGAGCAAGTTCGTCCGATTTAGTCGTGCATATTTTTTGTATGCAAGATTGACATTGATAGCGAGAGTAACTGTTTTCTTAGAAAATCAATTTTAACCAAAAGATTAAAAAAAACATCCCATAATCGATTTTGAAAAAAAAGTCGTATAGCTATAACAAAATATCTTAATTCGTTCAAAAGTAATGATTTCTGCAACGAAAAAAATTCATTTGGCACCACAGTGCGCTGCGCAGCCACCGACGAAGATAAAAATGGTTGATTTTTTTTGCTCGTCACAATAAGAAAAAACTTCACTGATAAAAAAAAAAAAACAAAGCGCGCAGTATACTCCACTCCAAGCCACACCCTGTCCAAATAAATCAACTTTTTTTTCTTTGGTAAACCCTACTCTTCTTATCAACAGAACACATTTTCTCAATTTAAATGATTAGAAGTATTTTGTACTTCTGTATTGTTAAATGTTTTTTTTGTTGTTGTTGTAATATGTGCATAAATGTTTACTTGTTGTTGTTGAACTTGAACAGAACCTTGTGTTGACAGTTGAATGTCGCAGCTCCAGGGCGCTTATAAATATCAAACATCCGTAGTGTAATAATTGTAAGTATCACATGTAAAAGGGGGTTAATTACCAGTTACACATATTATGCATTAAGCGGGTATTCACCAAAATATCATATTATACTTATGTACAAAATGTATCAAACAATTGTAAGCTATAGTTAATTGGGTGAAACAATTAATAACTTGACGCTCTCAATTGACTCAAAGTATTTTTTTGTTTGTACATATGAATATGTGTATGTTCAGATGCACGGAAGTTCGGGTTCAAATTGATTTAACCCCTAAAATGACGGAGTATTTTTCATATGACGATGTAGAATGCATTTTTTGGTTCTTTATATTTCTAAAGCTTGAACAAGTCCTATGCAGTCTCTCCAGAACCTACAAACTTTAAGACAAGTACATGTAAATATATCATACCTAACATAGCTAAATA
Organism: Leucozona laternaria; assembly: GCA_932273885.2. NCBI lineage: Eukaryota > Metazoa > Arthropoda > Insecta > Diptera > Syrphidae > Leucozona > Leucozona laternaria. The sequence continues at coordinate 95,066,319 of OW026368.1, forward strand.
CATTCCTTAAAAAGATAGGTATAGATATTGTAATCCAAGGACTACCCATAGAACTGAGAAAAATCTTGATTCGATTAGCCTTTAAATACTTTTGAAGGCCCGAAAATCAAGCATTGCAGTAAGGGTGGCGGGTGATGGCAATGGTTTATACTGGAACACTGTGTGTATCTGTATAGTGGTGTGTGATGCATGATTCAATGGATTCAATGGAGGGTATTGCGAGAAAAATTAAATCGGATAACGAATTCAGAGCTCGAAAGTAATTAATCGACAATCGGCTTCAGTAGCAGTGAATTTGAAATTGTAGAAGGCCCACAAGTTGATTGATTTCTCGATGTCGAAATGCTTTTGTTTCTTTCTGAGTATTGTTACTGTCTGGTTATTTAAAATGGAGTAATTCCTTTGGCAATTTGGATCGTATTCACATATATGTATGAGTGTACATGAGTGTGTGTTATAACGGGTGATTTTTTGGCTGGTGTGGTTTTGGCAACACTGGTTTTGACAGCTGACGTGTGTTTAGTACCTTTTGTCACTGTCAAACAGCTTCAGTTAGGTTTGCAATTTAACCATGGATCGTCTTACAAATGAACAACGCTTGCAAATTATTGAATTTTACTATCAAAATTCGTGCTCGGTTCGAAATGTTCATCGCGCGCTGCTTGTGTTCAGCGATGAGGCTCATTTTTGGTTGAATGGGTACGTAAATAAGCAAAATTGCCGCATTTGGAGTGAAGATCAGCCAGAAGCATTGCAACAGCTACCAATGCATCCCGAAAAAGCCACTGTTTGGTGCGGTTTATGGGCCGGCGGCATTATTGGGCCTATTTCTTCAAAGATGATGCGAATCGCAGCGTTACTGTCAATGGTGAACGCTACCGAGCGATGATAACAAACTTTTTTTTGCCCGAAATGAAAGTTCTTGACTTGCATGATATGTGGTTTCAACAAGACGGTGCCACATGCCACACAGCACGCGAAACAATGGCGCAATTGCGGGGCGAGTTTGGTGAACAGTTAATTTCACGTTTCGGGCCGGTCAATTGGCCGCCTAGATCGTGCGATTTGACACCATTAGATTATTTTTTGTGGGGTATGTCAAGGCTAATGTCTATAGGGACAAGCCCGCTTCGATTGACGCACTGGAAGCCAACATCCATGCATTCATTCGTGAGATACCGGCCGATATGTGTGAAAGAGTATGCCAAAATTGGACTCAGCGGATGGGCTACCTGAGACGCAGCCGCGGTCAACATTTGCATGAAATTATCTTTAAACATTAAATTGCAAGGTTCAAACTATTGATTCAAATAAATATTTTATTCATTTTTTCGAATTTTTTGTGTTTTTTTTTTAAAAAAAGTTCTAAACCTCTTAAAAAATCACCCATTATATATGCGGGAAACATAATAAATCAAGTTTAAAAGTTTGGAATTTCTTTCACGATTTCATGATTTCGGGCACTGCGGCTGGATCGAATAAATTCCAGCCGAGAGGCCCAATTTTCGACCACTTTTTGCAGCAGTTGGGGCTGTATGTCAGCAACAACGCGCCGAATATTCACTTCCAAGGCGTCAATCGTATCGGGCTTATCTGCGACTTCACATAACCCCACATAAAATTGACCAGCAGTGTTAAATCGCACGATCTTGGAGGCCACGCCCGCCACAGGCTCACGACGCGAGATAATGCGCTCACCAAAAGTTTCCTTCATTAAATTGATTGTTTCGTTGGATGAATGGCATGTTGCGCAGTCTTTTTGGAACCACAGGTTGTCCACATCAACATCCTCAAATCAAGGCACGAAAAAGTCATTAATCATGGCTCTATAGCGTTCCCCATTGACTGTAACATTATGGCCGGCTTCATTTTTCAAGAAATATGGACCAATGATTCCCTCTGCCCATAGAGCACACCAAACAGTGACTTTTTGAGGATATAACGGCGCGGCGTCTCAACAATGGCTTGTGGATTATGATCACTCCAAATACGACAATTTTGCCAAAAAATTAGCTTCATAGCTAAACAAAATTGGGATCAAGGGCAATCTTGTGTTGGGCCCATTTGGGCACGTCTATTCATTATGAAATGGCAAACCAAATTGAGCATAAATCAAGTGACAGCTGTCAAAAAGACCAACTCCGAAAAAAGTATTGCCAGATTGAAAACTACACATCTAAAAAAAACACCCGTTATTTAAAAGTTAACAATTTGAACACAAATTCATAGAAATAAAGCAGACAAATTTAGCTTTCCCTAAATTCTTAATTCGATTGTGTGAAGAAGGTATGTACCTATAACTATAAACACTGACTTTCGTCAAGACTTTATTTGTTCTCTATGAAAAGTGAAGTTTTGTTAATTTCAGTTACTTATTTTTAAATGCAAACTTACTTAAGACCTATGACGGCTCTTATAGTCCTATTTAGTTTTCATATGATCTTGTAAAGGCCGAAATTCCATTTTCTGTCCAGAGGTAATGGGATGATTTGAAAGGGGCTTTGATTCTTCGCCAGATGAATTTAACGAGGTGTGTCATAGTGGAGCGAAAGTTATATACAAAACATTTTATCTGTGTCTGTTATTCTCTACATTTTCTTGAGTTGGTGAGAGTCCTTATTCTATGACACTTCTTCCTGTCCTTATTATAGTAGTCAAATACATTTTCGGAGCCTATCTGTTTCAATACTTCGAAGTGGACGACTAAAAACTCGCTTTGTCCTCCTGATAATGACAATATCATCAGCATAATGGGTGTTTCCATTCTTACAAGTGTCCCACTGATAGATTCATATTATTCACAAAATATGAATTTTTATAAAGAAAATAAAACTTTAGAAGGTAATCTATAAATTAATTAGTTAAACTGAGTTAAAAATATGGTTTAGTTTTATTTTTAAATGCATTCAAGTTTAGATATGGCTGTGACCTTATAAAACTGGTGGTTTGGTTAAAAATTGTGACGGTTGTGACAAGTCAATGCTATATGACTGTGACCATGTATTATTTTTTTTAAGCTTGACCCAGAATATTCATATAGCAAGTTAAATAATAGTCATAACTCAATAAATACAATTTCCAGGAGAAGCAAAACAAGAATTTCTAAAATTTGGTGATATGACTTTTTATCTTTTATTTTATTTTTATAAAAAAAATTATAATTTGATTTACGCCATTGCTAATTGTAAATTTCACTATAAGAAGTTTGAACTGACACGGTTCATAAGAAAGTTCTACTCTCTAGTGTCGAGTTTTGCTGATAAAGACATCCCACGACGTACAGTGGGACAAGAAGGGGGCCAAAAATTCGATTTTCCAAAAATGCAGATTCTGATTGGCTGATTTATATTCCACTCACAGTATATATGTATAATTAGGATAATCTACCGGGGTAGGTTCATCAAGGATTTGGGACAAATTCGGAATATTGGAAATTATATGAGTGATGAACTTTTTAAGGGTGTTATATTTACTTTAATGTGAGTTGAAATAATTGTATTTTATTTTGCCTCTCTGGGATGTCTTACAATACAATGCAGCGGTCAAATTCTGCAAAAATTATTTTGATCGCGTTAAAAGCTTAAAATGTAAGAATTATTCGACAGTATCTAATAGAAAGTCTAAAAAGAACTCTGTTTTCTTCTTGGATACAGGTGTTTCTTCTGCTGTAGTCATGTGACAGTTCACATTATAACACAATTATTATCAAGAGCAAGAAGGGTAAGATGAATTTTTCTGTGGGCGTGTCAGTGGGCGGAAATACTTTAGTATTTCTGAAAATTTCATTAAATCGGTAAGGTCTAAGGTGCGGTTCAGATTTTATCAAATTTAATTGCCTCCATACAAACAAAAATTTAAACAAAGCTCAAAGAACGCCTACAAAGTGGGAGTGGGTAAAATGTTTGTATAGATACTTATTCGTTTTTCTTAAAAAAAAAAGATCTATTATGTGGCTATAAGGATATATAAACATTTTGACGATGATATATCTAAATACTTACAGCCCTATTAAGATTGTCAATTATCAATTGATAGTTGATAAATATTGAAATTTCGTACATTAAAACTTAATTTATTAAAAAACTGAACAACTGTTCGGTAATAATTATTAATTTTCTTGCAATTCACGACGGCCTGCACCATTCTCAATGATCAAAACTTTTATCAATTGGGTTGTCAAATATCGATTTTCAATATTTATCAACTATCAATTGATAATTGACAATTGTAATAGGGCTGTTAATTTTTTTTAAAGTGGTTGTGGGCGGAAATTAATTCTGTTAATTCACTATCACGCCTCAAAATGTAATCAAAACTGGGTTATGTACTGAGTTAAAAGAGAAAGATTACGTTATGAAAAGCAGCCGCAGGCGCAGCCACATAAATTTCAAATACAATGAATTTTTATCTGACAGAGGTCTGATCGTAGGAGACAAAAATTAAATTTTTCAAAAAATACTTGTCAATTTTTGTCTAAAGTTTAATAACTAATGGAAATTAATGTCAGCTTAATTAATGCTGGAGACCCAATTGTTTTTATTGCTGAGGAAACAAACTAAAGAATGTGCTCCTGTTCAATTTTCTCATTAAGGATATCATGGTGGTTAGAGCTCGAAATGCGATTTTTTGTGACGTGTGTGACATTAACAACTCTTTAAATCAACTGCCCAAAACCTCACTGGCTCTTAAATTGACAAACTTGCGTCTCGAAAAAAAAAGTTTTTGTTGCCTGGAGTTACTCCTTGCTAACAACACGGAGCATCTTAAGTTGTTTGCCCTCGCCCATATTAAGCAACTTCTGAGCAACTTTTAGGATTTTTTGAAGATTTGGAATTTTTTTTATTTATTTATTGTGTGTATTTTGTTCTTTTTTGTGATGTCTTATTGTCTGGCTGTCGTAGCGTTAAAGTTGCTTCGTGTTGCCAGACCTAAACGTTCTATAGTGGGTTCTTGCCATTGTTGCTTATACCGACAATCTTTTCAAAGTATCCATCCATTCTTAAGCTACTATAGTGGTAAGAGTCTATATACCATTCGAAACGTTAGAAGGTTTGCGGATCATTGATCTGGAGACCCCCAAATCCTCTTGTTTGCTTGATCAAAGCTCAAAAAGTTGCTATTGTTAACTTATATTTTCATCTTAATATTTAGAACTCAACAATTCATAATACCAAAAAACTTCGTGGTTTAAGTTTCTCGCTGTTTCCATAAAAAACCATTATTTATCTTGATCAACAACAGCACATTTAACATTTTCATCTAAATTTAAAATATATCTGCACTCCTATAACCATTCAGTTCAACTTCCTCCTCCCGAAATTATCATCCATAATAATGCGTCTGTTCGGCAAACGACAAGTGCGTGCCAACCCACTTGTATGGCTTAAAGTTGGTGCGCGTATGAGTGCGGTTATAGGTATAGGTAGAAGTTGATCTATACGATTCAATAGAAAAAACATGCTATCTTGTTGACTTTCCATTTTCAATCATATGATGCCTATCTAAACATATGTATCTGTTTGCGAAAAATTTCACTACAACTCTTGTATTTCACTAGATCAGCAACAACTGGGTCATTGGAGATTCGAGACATACCACACCTTCACCTAACAAGCTTCCATGTTTCCAACTTCGCATAAACATCCCCAGAGGGCGTATATATTTTTTAATCCATCTCTCTATACTTATACTATACGATGTGTAGTATTATTGACTGACTCTATTTGTCCGTGCACAAAGTGAAAACGTGAGAAAATTTAGATTCTGAAAATGAAGTGAGTGGATGAATGCCACTCAGGATTCATATACTATACGATACCCAACAAACCAATTCATCCAATACCTATACTTTATCGTTTAAGCGCAAAATGAAGAATCTACGCCACGACACGACGCACGCGACGCACGGGAGTATCTCCAAGTTGACTTACGTGAGCAAATCTATCTTAAGAGATTTTGTATGGAATGTCTTTTGGAAAATACTTTCGCTTCATCACCGGTTCTGTATACCATCATCATCTTCTTCAGGTAGACTCTTTGGCATTAAACTCCGCTGATTGACTTTGGTTGCATAACAGTCTTTTCTTCTTCTTTTCTGCTTCTGCTACTACTGATGATGCTGAAGATGAGCTTCTGCAGCATTGAAGTAAAAAAAAAAAAATAATGACATAGCTAGATTTTCCCCTGACTGTAACTTTCCATTTTGCTGCATTCTTCGATAGCACAACCGGATGGATGGTATTTCGGTGAAATGTTGTAAGCAGAGTTAGTATATAGGTGCATTAGCTTCTACTATAAACCAATGTGGGTTGCAGAAATTTGTTGTGATTCATTTTTAGTCCTTGTTCAGTTTGTTAAATGGAAAAACTTTTAGTATAGAAAATTCGATGGAAGATTGATTGAGTATAGTTGAACTTTATTTTCAAAACAAAACAAAAAACTGGGAAAACGCCTAGGTATATACATTTTCCAAAAATTATTTTAATCATAGACTTTTTTGATTTAAAAAGTTGAAAAAAAACAGGGAGCGAATTTTCACTTTTTTTATTTGCATTTGCATTCATTTACAGTCGACTCCGTTTATTTGCAACACAAAAAATGCAGAAAATTTGTTGAAATTAATCGGAGTGTTTATATAAACGAACTTCGGATATATTCGAATTTGTTGCAGTTGAACAATCTTCGTATAACTGCAACTGTATTTCCCCTTTAAAAGATGGGATGTGAGATATGTATTTCCAAAGACAGAAAAATAAAAAATAAATAACCTCGAATAATAAACAAAACAATTCTTAATAATTGTGACACTTGAAAGGATTGTAATGATGAGAATGGAATGAAACTTAAAATGTCATTTTTTTCAAAAAATTATGGATGCTAGTATTTCACTTAAGCGGATTTGTTTCAGAACAAAATAATGATTTGGGGGAACGAAAAATGTTTCAATTAAATGGAGTTTTCAAATAAGCGGAGTGCAGCTGTCCGTACTTATTTGTGTGAAAAAGCCCTGAAAAAAAAACGGGATAAACTTCTTGTTGCATATAACCGGAAGTTTCATTTAAGCGGAGTGCATATAGGCGGAGTCGACTATATATCATATCGATAATCTATAGCTGTCGGCTTTTTAAGATAAGATGCTTTTATTTTGTTTTTGTCTACATTTTCTTGGAAGGCTAGTGTAAAATTAATCAATACCCGATACGATATGAAAAAGGCAGGAGTATTTTTATATATATATATAATAATATATAATTCTTTTGTGTGTGTCATAGACAACATTTGAGTCATATGAGCTACTTTTAAATAACCTACAATCACAAAATAAACAAAACTGCTATCGGTTAAATTCAGGGAAAAAAGGTGCTTAAGTATACCTATATTTAGCTTTACAAAGTGCTTGTGGTAAAAGTAGGTGTGCTGAGATTATTTCTAGAAGCCATTTTGATTTTAGAAAATGATATTTCTAAAGCATTTAAAAGAGTTTGTTATGAACATCTTTCATCGAAAATAAGTGCGTTTGCTTTAGACGAGGACGATGGATTAGAAGCTATCTTTCGGTACATTCAATACAGGAAGTATTGAATAGCTTCAAATCTGACATCCACAAAATAATTGCTAGTGTGCCACAGGGTTCTGTTTTATCTACAAATCCTTTTCCTTTTTATTATTAATGATATTTAAACTAAAACTTCTAATCCACTTTGTTTTGCTGACGACAGCATCAATTTTAGGTCCAGTTTTTTAGTGTGAGATCAAAGTTAAAGCCGAGTTAAATCACCAAATTTAGTGAGTTATTTCAGGATAAACTAAAAAAATGCTTTGGACGTTCTGAAGGTATTGTCCTTCGAAAAACTGCTTCCTCACTTCACTGTAAGTTGATTTACTTCAAGAGTAAGCTAACTCTGGCTTAACTCACCACTGAAAAACTGGGTTTCTCATACTCAGTAGAATTTGATAAGTTCATTAAATTCTAATCTTCACAGAATTGTCCAAAAATGGATTTTTCTTAAAAATAGCTTCTTAAAAATAAAATTTTAGCTACAATTTTGAAAATAATTTTTTGGATTTAAATAAAATATTTCAAAATTGAATACATATTTCAAAAACGTTGATTTTTATCAAATTTGTATTTTTACTTTGCGAATACAAGTATCTACTATATGGCAAGTTATGAATTCGTACAAAAAATCGAACTCGAGATTTTGATCAAACTTGACATTACGATGATAGGGAAGACGAAAAAAGTGAGTCTGCAAAAACGTCCGTCTGTCTATCTGTCTGTTCGACTACAGCCTAAACAGATGGGTCGATTTTCTTTAAACTTGGTACCTAGTGTTTTTTGGACATTCCCCCACCCGTTTTTTTCTCTTTTTTTTTAGGACAAACACTAACAGTAGCTGTCGTACAAAATTTCTTGGCCAAAAAGGAAAAACTTATTTTTCTCAAAACCAGCACTACCGAATTTTTTTTTAAGAACTCAATAAATTTAAAAATTTATAAGTTGCCGTTTAATAAAAAAAATGGTAGTTAATGGTACCTCCCAAAGAACCATTTTTTTGATTTTCGCTTTTCTCGAAAACGGTTCAACTAATTGTGATCAATTTTTGTATAAAGAATTTTTGACACATTCTTAATAATATTGTGTAGGTACCAAAATTAAAAAATATTTTTTGGATTGTTAAAAAAAAGTTTGAACATTTTTTTTTTGAAAACTCGATATTTCAAAAACGAATTGGTCGATTTTTATAAAACTTGGTACAAAGCAGTTTTTTAACTTTATCTAGAAGATTTTTAACAAAAATTATTCTAATACCCAAAAATAACGGTGCCTCCCATACAAATGTTTAAATTCCGTTAAGAAAAATATTTTTTTTTTTTCTCAAAAACGACTCCTAAGATTTTGATAAATTTAAATTTAATTTTTTTTGTGTTGAAATCAGTACGATCTACCATTTAAAATTTTTAAACTCTATATTTTACGTTTATTAACAGTACCTCTCATAGAACGGTTTCTTTGATTTTCGACTATCTCAATATCTGATCAACCGAATAAAACTAGATTTTTTATAAAGAAGCTTTTAACAAATGTTAATAAAAGTGCTTATCAAAATTTTCTAAAAAAATCATTTTTGGATTTGTTAAAAAAAAATTAAAATTATTTTTTAAAAATTCGATATTTCAAAAACTGGTAGCAGATTTTTTTTTGAAGTTCAATTTTTAACTCAACATTAATAAATACTTAAAATTGGCGTACCAATTATTTTTCACTCCTACGATTTTCAATTTTTTTTCTCATAAATTAAGATTTATATAAGAAATCAGATGGTGTACATCGCGTTGGGTTAAAACAGATTCAAAGTATTTTAATCAATTTCTTTCTAATTTTGTAGATTTAAAACAATTTACCAGTTTAAATAATATAATTTCTTTTCATGCATATTGCATATGTGCAACACTGCGCTATATTGTTAATTTTTGTATACTCACATAATACCATCTGCAACTAAACTAAATTTTGGCAAATGAATAAAGTATAGACTCCCATAGCTAATTTATTTCAGACTATAGAACCACAAAGTGATCGCACATAAGAGCAAGTTCGTGCGACCTAGTCGTGCATATTTTTTTTTTTACATTACCTCGAAAAACTAACGGTACATACCTACCACACAACTTTTTAAAAGCGACATCTTATTTAGCTCAAAAACGACTTCAACGATTTTGATATATGTACATACAATTGTCTATGAATAATATTAGAAGCATGTATTGAACATGATTAAATTTTATAATCAGATGATTAGGATTACTTTCAGACTTAAAATGCACAATGTGATCGTACATAACAGCAAATATGTAGGACCCAGTCGTGCGCTTGGACGGTACTAGAGATGTCAATTTATAACAGATAAAATAAAGGGTTTTCCAATAAGAGGTGTTATTTTGAATAGCCCGCTATTTCGGTAGCTGTCACTTTTGAAGCTGTCATTTTTTGACATTTGACAAGTAGAAACTACGCCATTAATAAAAATGGAACGATACACGCTACAACTACGCATTGAAATTATTAAAATTCACTATAAAAATGGTGAAAATTTGGCAGAGACGGTTCGTAAAACTAAAACATTTTTGGGTCGTCGTGAAGCACCTTGTCGGAACGCAATACAGAAATTGGTGGACAAATTCGAGCTGTTGGGACAAGTTAGTGATGTAAAGAATAAAATCCGTGCACGTCGCTCAAGAACAACTGAGAATATTGTTGTTGTAGCCCAAAGTGTTGAAAAAAACCCAGGTTTGTCCATTCCTCGTCGTTCTTTGGAATTAGGCATTCCACAAACGTCATTACACCGTATTTTGCATAAAGACTTGGGTCTTAAGGCTTATAAAGTTCAGTTAACACAAGAACTCAAGCCGGCTGATCATCAACAACGTCGTGTCTTTGCTGATTGGGTCCTTGAAATGCATGAAAATGATCCGGAATTTCATCGAAAAATCATCTCGACTGATGAGGCCCATTTCCACCTCGGAGGCTACGTCAACAAGCAAAACTGTCGCATCTGGGGCTCGGAAAACCCAAGAGTTATTGTTGAAAAGCCTCTCCATCATCAACGCGTGACTGTTTGGTGCGGTTTATGGTCCGGTGGGGTCATTGGATCTTACTTTTTCGAAAATGAGGCTGGAGCAACAGTTTGATTAATGATTTTTTATGGCCGGAATTGGATGGTATTGATCTGGACAACCCTTACTTTCAACAAGACGGCGCTACGTGCCACACAAGCAATGAAACCGTCGATCTTTTACGGGAAAAGTTTCCGGACCGTGTTATCTCTCGAAGAGGTGATCACAATTGGCCACCGAGATCTTGTGATTTAACATCTTGCGACTTCTTCCTTTGGGGCCACGTGAAAGATAAGGTCTACGCCAACAGCCCAGCGTCGATTCAAGACCTCAAAGATGGAATTCGTGAGGCTATCGAGGACATAGGGCAGCCACTTTGCGATTTGGTTATGGAAAATTTCATGAAAAGGATATGGTCCTTTAAACGTGGTCGTGGCGGCCATTTGGCTGATGTTGTGTTCCATTATTAACGGCATACCTTCCTCTTGATAATGAAATAAACATCCGATCATTTATCTCAAAAAATGCCATTTTTCTTTGAATATCAAAATAACACCTCTTATTGGAAAACCCTTTAGTTGTCCGCTATTAAAAGTGGGCGTGCGTTAAAGTTCTTCGTGCGACTTGAAAAAAAGCTCTGGGTGCCAGAAGTATGCCCACCGGCGGAGGGCCCTGGCCTTGCGGAGCCGCATAAACGGTTCTTTTATAAACCAAAACTACATATTATTATTGGCATCTCTGGATTCACTTCCAATTTAATTTTAGATTTTCATAAACTCCCATTTGAAAGACTAAATCCAGCAAATTACCCCCAAAACCCCAAATCAACTTCAACATTTCACCACATCAGCACGTAACCCCTGCATTGTTCCCGCTGTTTTGTTGTTGTTATTCAGTATTATACATTCATCTTTCATCCCCATGACATATTTTTGCTCAACACAAGACACAAGCCAACCACATCAGCATCCAATCTTGCCTAAATTCATAACGAACCGTCTGTCGTCCATCGCGTCGCTTCCTTTAAAGAATGCCATATAGAGTAAGTATATTTCGATAGGAATCTATAGATATTAGACATTACATAAAGGTACACAATATTATCTCTGTATATATCTTTCGGATATTATTATACGAGAGAAAGAGAATATATTGTTAATGAACACTTCATAGCTACATACTCTGTTCACATGTGGTCGTTCGTTGAATAGGTATTGTGATAAGAAGCTTTTTTTTTTAATTAATAAATACACCCTCAGGTGGTGGGGGTGGGAAAACTACACCAATACTTGTAACTATCTATCTTTTGATCGTTATAGATACATTCATTGTATCTACAACAACAAAACCACAAATTAACAGACAAGGCTTTCTTCTGATTTCCTGGGCCTCTTCCTATCTATATAAATTGTTTATTTTTTTTAATTTCCGGTTAATCAGTTATGCCAACTTTGTATAACATTTTATCACAACAAAATATATAATAGGTATGTTTTCGTACGTAAAATGGGATCATCTCATCTCTTATTTGATGCGATTAGCGTAACTCGGCTAATTGTACCGCGAACGACGCGACGCGGCCCGGCACTATTGTCGTACTCCGTATATATACCCATCAAAGAACGTGTTCAATAGAAAGACCTTTGACGGAATTTGAAGGTTGAGTAGATGCCGAGAGGGTATAAGTTTCACTTGGATACGATATGTTAGGTTTGGTAGGTTTTATGAATTACGGAATAAAAATCGCAAGTGATGATGCCCTCTTAAGCGTTCATTGCATCTTTTATAAGTACCATAAGTAGGAAGAGTCACTTTAGAAAACGTTTATTGCATTGGGTGTCTGTGTTGGTTAGGTGCTCGCCGCCGTGCCTCTCTAGGAAATCTCTAGAAAAAAAAAAACAATTGTTTGAAGGAGCCTTATAGCAATCTATTCAAGTGGCAAATCGCACAACACCGAAAGCGATGTATGAGTAAAGAGTAATGTATAGGTAGTTAACTCAAGACGTTTATTAATCCATTGAATTGAGCGACAACGACGACGTGAATGTATGATATCTAGAGGGAGCTTGGAATCTTGAAGACACGGCAAACCAGTTATAATGTCAGCGATTTTCTCACTCAGTTAACAAAAAAAAAAAAAAACAAACGAAAATATCGGTCGTTGCAATTTGTGCGGTTGGTTTGAGTACAATTTTCGGTAACGTTAAAGTGATGATATAAATGGAATTTTGTATAGCCTTAAAAGTGAACTTTATTTACTGGAATATATTTTGTATATTTAATAAGTTATAACTACCGCATTTACACGAGTGACAAAACTGCTACAATATCTGCTATAAAACTGACAAAATAATGGTACACTGATATTCTTACATTTTACTGGCAAGAATATAGATCGGTATTCATTCTTTATTGTAGGTACTTATATAATTATATTGTCATTATTTACAAAATTCTGTCAGCACAATATTTATACCCGATACCATTATCATGGCAAAATTCAATGTCACTTGCATCACTTGTCACTACATATTTGTGTGTTAAAAATGATGACAGATTTTTCTGGGCCAATTATGTTCATTATTACCTCGCATTTATCGCAAAAAAATGTAAAAAAATTATGCCAATTTATCACTAACTTGTGTAGATGTTGAATTATTCTCGTTATTTGCAGTCTAAATTGTCATTCTCGTCACACCATGTCATCAGCGTCACTTTTTCCATAACCTTTATTATTATTTGTTTACAGCCTTAACCCCTTTAGCGATTTTCTTGAAATTTTTACCTTAAGGTTTTTAAGGCCCATTTTCTGAAACTATACTTAAATATTTAAGTTCAACATAAGAGCTTATGTGACTGTTTACACTGACTTAATAGTCGAACATAAGCGCTTTATGTATGATGTTGCACATAAATATTTAAGTTCCGTTTCAGCATGACTTTCCGCAAGATTTCCGGTGATAACTGTTCGCATTCCTGGACGAATATTCTCGTTAAGGGCTGCGATTGTCTGAGGCTTGTTGGTATAAATCAGCAACTTCAAGTAGCCCCAAAGAGAGAAGTCTGCGATGGTTTGGCCATGCCAAATCACCAAAACGAGAGATTATACGCGACCAGGAAACGCTTCCTTCACAATATCCAGTGTGGCTTGGCTCGCGCTGTGTGTGCGGTTGCACCGTCTCGTTAGAACCACATGCTCACCAAGCCCCGCTCATTTAATTTCGGCAGTAAGAAGTCGTTTATCATGGTAATAGTTACCGTATTGCCGCTGGCGTCCCGAAAAAAATACGGCCTGCACCACACAGTGGCTTTAAGTGGATGTAATATGGCTCTTCGTGCATCATACGCGGATTTTTAGTTCCCCAGAAACGAAGATTTTGCTTATTGAAGTAACCACTTAAGTGGAAATGCAACTCGTCACTCATAATGATTTTCGACACAAAATCGTCCTCTTCGTTGTTAATGGGGTTTTCCATTGGTAAAATAACGGGTGATTTTTTAAGAGGTTTAGAACTTTTTAAAAAAAAAAAAAACACAAAAAATTCGAAAAAATGAATGAAATATTTATTTGAATCGATAGTTTGAACCTTGCAATTTAATGTTTAAAGATAATTTCATGCAAATGTTGACCGCGGCTGCGTCTCAGGTAGCCCATCCGCTGAGTCCAATTTTGGCATACTCTTTCACACATATCGGGCGGTATCTCACGAATGAATGCATGGATGTTGGCTTCCAGTGCGTCAATCGAAGCGGGCTTGTCCCTATAGACATTAGCCTTGACATACCCCCACAAAAAATAATCTAATGGTGTCAAATCGCACGATCTAGGCGGCCAATTGACCGTCCCGAAACGTGAAATTAACTGTTCACCAAACTCGCCTCGCAATTGCGCCATTGTTTCGCGTGCTGTGTGGCATGTGGCACCGTCTTGTTGAAACCACATATCATGCAAGTCAAGAACTTCCATTTCGAGCAAAAAAAAGTTTGTTATCATCGCTCGGTAGCGTTCACCATTGACAGTAACGCTGCGATTCGCATTATCTTTGAAGAAATATGGCCCAATAATGCCGCCGGCCCATAAACCGCACCAAACAGTGGCTTTTTCGGGATGCATTGGTAGCTGTTGCAATGCTTCTGGCTGATCTTCACTCCAAATGCGGCAATTTTGCTTATTTACGTACCCATTCAACCAAAAATGAGCCTCATCGCTGAACACAAGCAGCGCGCGATGAACATTTCGAACCGAGCACGAATTTTGATAGTAAAATTCAATAATTTGCAAGCGTTGTTCATTTGTAAGACGATCCATGGTTAAATTGCAAACCAAACTGAAGCTGTTTGACAGTGACACAAGGTACTAAACACACGTCAGCTGTCAAAACCAGTGTTGCCAAAACCAAACCAGCCAAAAAATCACCCGTTAAATCAATTTATTTTTGTGATTTACATATATCTGTCAAAAAGTCGTTTTTTACCATTTTTGCATTCCATTGGGCAAAATAAATTGATTTATTTCTGATTTAAAATCAATTTTGCAGATTTAAATTTTTCGGCAGATTTACCCCTCCCTGTACTAACACCAACGTTATTTACAGCTGTCAGTTGGCAAATGTGTTGTTTGATTTGACTAATGTACATAGGTATTTTAGGAATGATATTTGTGTTTAAAACATGTGAGAAATATTCGATTATAAATATGGAAAAGTTTAAAATGAATCGGTAACTTCAACAAGCTCATTTTCCTCTTCTAAAAAGTACGAAATTTATATTGAAATATTGACAGACAAACGAAACTACACAAATACAATGACAAAAATAAATCAATTTGAAATCGTGTTCCATTCGCCGTGAAAAAAAAAAAAACAATTTTTAAATTAAAATCTGAATTTACCAATGGAAAACCCCATAAGATTGGGGATGTCTTGGCAGCGAAGTATAGCACTCCATTGCTTGTCTGTTTGTATATTGCAGCTGTCTAGTTTACAAATGTCAAATATGATTGAGGTATATACGACGCCATTTGCAAAAACTATAAGATCTTCCAATAGGGTGATTATAATTTTGCGCCGACTTGTACATACTACATAAATATGTACGTATAGATTTATAAATAAAATCCTTGATTCAAAGCTACTTCAGTGACAAGAGCAAGTTGCGTGCGATCCAGTCGTCGTGCATTTTATTTTTTAAATAAATCAATCATACCTTACCTATGTAAAATATATTGAAAAATATATAAAAATTAATTGAAATTAATGTTTAAAAAGACAAAGAGAGATCTACTCTACAATATGGGCAGTACTTTTACCATTGTAAAAGTCAAATGTGCCCCAGTGTAGAAATTACCCCACCCTCCCCTCTGAATTTTTTTTGTTTTCAATATTTTTTGTGGTAAGTCGGTTAAAGTAACAGTATCAACCGCCCGGCTCTGCCGGATAGGAACCATTTATTTGTTTTTAGCCTATATTACCCTATAGACGAATTGCTTAGTTATTCCTAAAGCCATCATTGGAGTACCCTTTGAGATACAAAAAGAATTTTTAAAATCACACCTGTTGCTTTTGAGATAAGACCGGACAATAAAATACCTATATTATCAAACAAATAAAACGCTGTATTAATTAATTTTAGATTAAAATATCTACAACCATGTGGCAATTAAAAAACTACATAACATAATTATTAACAGCTTTCAGCAATCTAAAACAAAACAAAAACAACAAAAAAACACAAATATACCGAAAGAAAAAACAATAATGTAGTACCGGAACAGATGTGTATAAAATGAATATCATATTGTATATGAATAAATCAAACAAAATTATTGCTGTCACGTAATTTCAAATCACGCTGTCCAAATTAATCATTCAGATCAGTATGGAAGAAAATAGTTGTTGTCCAACTCTGAATACTATGCAACCAAGACCGCACTTCAGACACCAAAAACATTGAAAAGTTGAGATACAGCAGTTGCTGGCTGGTGAGCTTCTTTGTGTTATCATAATCGCTACTAAATAATCGTGCAGTGAACTTTTCTTGTCAGCGATATTATACACCTTAACCTACCTATACTTAGTGTTAACAAGGTATTTTTACTTTCTGTCATTGTCATAATCGAAATTGTAAATGCTTCCTCAATTTAGTGTATCTATACTTAATGGATGGAGATGGATGGAAGAAGTAAAACCACCCACAGCTTGTAGATTTCTATATGCGGTCCGAAACCCTCAAAAGAGGTCAGAGTGGAGAGCGGACTTTCGCGTTATTCATTGACATTTTAAATTGACAGGGAAACGCAAAATTTTTGAGATATCTCTATACATACTTTCACTTCAAAGAGACAGCAGCCGCACGCTCCGCCACCGCCAGCACCTGTCTTAGAGCACCTTGCGTCCAAGTTTAATTTTTTTTGGTTTTACATTTTTTGCATTGGTTGCAATACCTTCAATAGGTATGACATGTGTTGGTCTGTTTGTAATGTTCACCTGTCAGAAGGCCAAAAACCTCATTAAGTCAGAGTCATCAGAAAAATACAACAGAAAAAAAAAAGATTAATTTACTATACCAAGCGGTGACTGAACGATTTCTCCGTCCAACAAGCCTCAGTCAGACTGGTTTAGTTTATTTTTGTCGATATAAAAAGTACCATATACACAACGCATACTCATCACCATCGTCATCATCATTCATAAATAACCAATGGAACCACTTTTGTCAAATTTTTCTTTTAGTAGGAAGCACAATTTGATACTGGTTGATCAAAGTCGAAGGCATAACAAAAAAAAACAAAAAACACCTTTGTTCAGGTGCGAGCTATCTTTAAGTGAATAAACGGTTCACTATCGCTTGAGGGGTTATTTTTAATATTTATTAACCAATTTATAGAGGTTAACAGTGAAAATAATACTGTTGCTGTTTTAGTTGTTCGGTGGGTTAAAGATACATAGAAATGACGATCTCACGCGTTTATTGCCCTCTGATGATTTTATAACATCGGGAAATATCCGTTATAATTATTATTATTTTTGTTTACAGGCATTTTTAGCACCATTAATTTTAATATCTTAATTTTGGACCTTAGATTGGAATTTACAAGTTAAAAATTATGTAAATTTGTTTGTATGGGAATTTTATCGTTTGGAGCGACTTGGAGTCTGAACCGCCATCACTATATTTGAGGAGTTCAATGATCAGCTTGATCGCTTCTGCACGTTAACGTTTTTTCATTCAACTTTTCAAGCGATTTAGTAATAAAAGGAATATCCCGTTATTGAATACCAAATCCAAGTTAATTTTAATTTGATTTCAGGTTACCATCTAGCTAAAGTCCATCATGGAAGAATACATTTTTTTTTCTAAAGAACTCACACATTTTTAAACAAAAACCATCCAATGATTGTATTCAATTCAATATTCCAATTTTACACTCCGGTTTAGTCAATGAATGCTGTATTTATTTTGAAACAAACCAGAAAGACCAAATCGAGTGAGTCGGAGTGTATAACTGGCGTTTTTTCTATTTGTTGGCCATACATATTTCTGGGAACAAAGTTTCATCCTTTATAAAATGAGGTAATTAAATTCTTAGCTATGAGTGAGCTGGATCATCAAAATCGAATTTCATACAAAAAAGTCTTATTAGATGACATTTCACATTTTTTTTTAGTTCTGGAATTCTTTTGGCTTTCTATATGAATAGTATAACAAACATATGTTATAATTAATCCATGGAATTTATTAAAGGTTAACTTTTGTCTATTGTCATGTTGTGTCCGGGTAGTTCAATCTACCGCGTCTATCAATTCTATAAATCAAAGTCATGCCCTTCCTTAAGATAAAATCTTTCATGAGGAAATAAACTTAAAAGTATCGCATATTCCAAAATCAATATTAATATAGGGGAATTCATGTCTTAGAGTTTAACTCTATTTTCTAATCTTTCAATGTTAAGCAATCCAATTTACTTTTGGGTTAGACACGACCATTTATTTATATCGCCTTGCTATAAAATTTATCAGGACTATCAATTTCAATTAAGCTTTTCTCCCTTTTATATTATTTGCTTTAATTATTGAAGGTCTTTTGGTACGTTTTGGTTTAACGTCAGTATCCTCAGAGAAATATCAAATACAATTTCATCATTTACCAAAGTCCTACTTGCTTTTTGTTTTTATTTTACCCACAATTACATATATATATCTATAGTTTGATCAATTAAGACGGACGAATTCTGTGTACAAAAGATATAAACGTAAATTTAATGCCAAAAATACGAGAGTTATATTAATATGGTGACCATGTTTTGGAAAATTGACTTAATATTGCAGAACAATTAAAAAAGGTCAATTTATACTTGCGGTATATACATACATCCATATATATGTATGTGTGTTTATGTATACGAAGGTACCTACTATATGACAAGTAATGGATTCGTAAAAAACATCGAACTCGAGATTTTGATCAAACTTGACATTACAATGATAGGGAAGATGAAAAAAGTGCGTCTCACAATTTTTTAATAATATTTTTTTTTGAATGACATTGTTGATTTACCAATATTTTCAAAAAAATATTTTGAGGATTTTTTTCTTTCTTAAAAATATTTAAAACATTTTATATTATACAAAAATTGTTTGTTTGTTAAAACTGCCCCAAAATTTTTTAAAATTTTTCTCTCATAAATTATTTGTTGTCAAAAGAATCGGGTTGGTGTCAATTGATTAGATAGTAGACGAATGTCTTGCCCTTCCCTTATTTTGGTCAGTATTATTTAGACCCTCAATATCGGTAATTGACCAATTATAGACTGTGGCGAAAAAGTCATCACTTTAACGGAAGACGATATAATTTTTGCAAATGGCGACAAATGTCAATTCTACTTTGACATTTTGTGAAGTTAACAGATACAAAATACACGTCAATAAGACATGAATCACTATACTCAAAAAGACCGCGGAGTAATTATTTTAAATGACATTATTTGCCGCCATTTGCAAAAATTATAGCATCTTCCCATAGGGTGATGACCTTTGCGCCAACTTTTAGTTAGTATCTACATAGATCGATATCAAGTTCTTTCATAAAAAATGTTGGAAGGCAATATTATTTTGAGTACTTGTTTGCAAAATTGCAACAGAATTGCTTGAGCTAGTATCGCGATATACCATCAGTGACGTTTTTAACCCAAAAACAGAAAAAAAATAAAAAAATTATGGCAAAAATCAACCGCTTTGACATATAAATTGATACAAAATTTTCTATGCCTGGATCAATTTCTGCATACCTTTTATGGCAATTTTCTGACTTTTTTAATGCCATACTTCGTTGTTTTTTATGCTTACAGATAAGGTGATATCAGAGGCAGACAAATAGTAGCACTGTAAAAAGAAAATCTGTGTTAAACATGTGCCATTTTATTGCGATGGAGATAGCAGATGGTCTAAAAACTGGAATAAGGCCACTAAGTGAAAATAGCGTAGTCAAATAATAAGACTTTGGCTTTGAAAAAAAAAAAAAATAATAAAGCTGATGTAGAATAAGGAATAATATAAAAGTACCGTAAATTTGAACCATTTCTTTTGATTTTGTGGAGTGCGAAATAAGCTAAATTCGCAGTTGTTTTTAAATTTCTCAAAAAATATCATTTATATATGTATTATTTTTTATACTACCACCGCGATGGCTGGGGTAAAGCCAACATTTTTCTCAAAAACTATTCCTCTTAGTAAAAATTAATTTGTCAACAAATTAATCTGTAAAATTGCCTTATTATCTGTTTAGTGAAAAAATGAATTAGCTACAATTTTATTCCCTTCAGTTTTTAACTGAATATGGAAGAAGAATATTTTCGACTAAGGAATCGCTAAATATTTTGTTGAAATAAATTCCCTATCGCTGTTATATTTACATAATCTCAACAAATAACAGAAAAATGCTTCTTTTTTTTTATTTTAAAACGGGAATATCTCAAAAATTTGACGAGATAGAGCAACTATTAGCTAAGGTTCGAATTGAAGGCATTAACAAAATGTCAACTTTTACAAACTGTTAAATTAAAAAAATTTAAAAAACCGTTTGAAATTCACATATGTAAATAGTTAAGTTAAGACAAACTATAGGACGTTCTTAGTACTGCCACAGGAAATTTATATTGGGCAATAGAATTTTGAAAAAATCGTTGTTTCCTTTTCTGTGTGACCTTATAATTCCTAGAGGAACATAATGTTTTCATTATATTGGTCTGAAATTGTTTCAAATTTTATGACTTCCTGACAAATAGGTCTGTTTGGTGACGTTAAGATTTATAAAAATAACAAATTTTCACAATTTGCTGTCAATATCCATAGTAAAAAAATAAATTCAGTTTTGCAAAACTTGGTAAAAATTTCTAGTTACCAAACTGTTCCCAAGTGCATAAAAACGCTAAAACTAAAATACTAATGAATGATATTTTGTAAATTAAAAAAGATTAAAAAAAAAACTGAAAGTCTTCAAATTTACAACACTATAAAATCTATAATAAAAAAAACATCATATGGTCACCCTTATTATACAATGTATACTAACTGCAATTATTATTATAGTTCAACTCAAAAACATAACAGCGTAGGTCTAGGTACCCTATTCGTTAAATAAGTTTTACAATTTTTAATAACTTAGCACATCATCTTTAAGTTAAGTAAAGTTATAAGCTGAACCCGAGACACTGATAGTTGAAGTGGAATAATTATTCTACTTTTATCATTTTCCAATTTCAATTTCACTTAAAGAAGTAACTTTTCAAGAAAACCCATTTGTTTCTTGATTTTATGGGAGGCGCATAACATTTTTTCGATTTCTGTTGTCGTATAGTCGTCGTAGTCGGTTTGATGGTGGGTAATATGTACGTAGAGTTTTAGTGTGGGGAAAATAGATTTCTTTGTCTGATGCGGGATGCGTGAAAAGATGGAGATGCTGTGAAAATATATCTGCTACAGAATTATTATACCTAAGGGATGCTCAAGATACACGGATGTTGCCGCATTCTTGAAGACTCGAAATAATTGTGCGTGTAAAGGTTTTTGTTGTAATTTCTGCTTAGATCTTTTCTTTCTTTGCCTTTCTATCGGTTTTCTATTTTATTTTAGCAATAATCTTAAATATTGACAATTGACAATTTGAACCCAAGGCGGAAATAGATTTATTTAATCGCTCACCAAACCAAATAGGTTTTGACGGTTTTTCTTTTTTGTTCGATGGCAAGAGGCTTACAATAAAAGGCTGTTAAGAGAACAATAAATATTTGAGAAGTTTTCAATATGTGGTTTTTTTTTTGGTTAGGGAAGATTCTTTTTTAGATTTAATGTTGGCTGCCTGCCGCCTCGTTTTATTTATTGTTTCTGTTTGGTGTAAAACCAAATGGGTTACTATAAGATGGGTAAACAATGGGTTTTTATCTGGGTTTATCCTTAGCCTAGACTATCTTCTAAAAGTTATTCTAATTTTTGAAAAATTTAATAAAAACCATTTCGGGTTTCGAATACAAATTACTTTATACTTCATTTTATCATATAATATTATATGGTGATATTGAAGTTTTTGATTATATCGCACATGTATTTCAAAAGTGTCACAACTAAAAAAACACATTTTTTGAGTTTTGGACGCAAAAAAATATTTAAAATTTTCCGGAAGCTTTCTATCTAGTTGCCATTGATATAAGTTGAATAGTTTTTTTTTTCAAAAGGTAAAATGTCGTTTTAGATGTTACAATTGAAATCAAAGGTGCTTTGACAAAAATGACATATTTTTAGTTGTGACGCGATTCTTGTTGTAAACAGTTGTGCAATAAATATTAAAATTGTTTTAATTCGAATTTGTGAAAAAATTAAGTGTTGTATTTTGAGTTGAAACATTTTTGCTGTCTTTTCTGTGGAAAAATATTTGTTTCATTTTAAGTTGTGACGTTTAGGTTGATTGAGGTTATTATAAATCCTTTGTATTATTTTTAGTTACTACACTTTAGAAACATGAAAAGTTGAAATTTAGAGTTAATTCAGTTTTGTTGTTTCAATAAATATTTAAGTTTTTAAAGCTCAATTAAATACCAAATGCTTTCAATATTATATAAAACCTTAATCTTGTCATGGCAGATATTTTACAATCACTTTAATTCGAAAATAAGCCTTTTCTCATACATTCTTGGATGATTTTCCGAGTTATGACACTTTAGATGAATAAATCACACTTGTTAAGAAAAACTATAATTTTGGTACGCTGACCTGGAATCCAGATTGGGACTCATCGTACCAAAAACCTTTAGAAAACGTAGTTTCGTTCTTCGGTTTTACTTTTGTTAACCAGTGCTATTTTTCGGTAGGTATTTTATAATGAATTCGAGGAGTCGCTCAAGATTATTGGTGCAATTAGCTACCAAAAAACATCTTCCAGTTGGAAATATTTCAACTTTTTCCGATTCGATTCAGAACGAGCCAACTGAATTAATAACTGACGACCCCTGAAGATGTTTTCAGCTTCTCAACACCCTTAATCACTCCCGAAATAAGGAATTTTAACGATTTAATCCTAAATAATACAGCGAGCTTCACAGGCGAAACGCCAATATAAATTTTGGAAAGTAAAACTTTCGATATTCATACCGATGACCAGGTGCACGAAACAAGTAGAGATTTTGATGAAATGCCAACCACATCAAATAATGCTTTGAATAATTTTTATAAAATTTCGCAAAACCCAGAAGTCACAACCAAAATTCGTCTAACCGCATTTCAACTAGTTCTTCCAACAGTGGAGATAGTTCCTCAGAGCCTGAAGAAGAACAAGAATTAAAAAGACGGAAACGGAACCGAAATCCCAAAAATTGGGCCGGCAAAAAAGTGAAACTTTTAAGAAATTCGGGAAAAACTTATGTCTCATCATCAAAAACAAAGAAACGATTTCCTTCAAAAAAAATGGGCCCACCATGTGGAGAAATATAGACTTAGGGGTCGGTTATAGCGATCAGGAAAACACATCAGGAAAAATTTTCTTTTGGATAATTGAATGTGTTAGCTTACAATTTGAAAAATAAAAATGATACGAATCTATTAGGAATCACTTGAAATAATTTTTTCTCAAAAAAAATTTTCCTTCGGGCAAATATTTTTTCTTAAAAAAACTAAAAATTGTTTGACTAAAGTGGCTGAACTCAAAATAATACATTATTTTTTTATGAAAAAAACACGAAAAGTGTCATAACTCTAAAACGTGAATTTTCATGGTTTAAGATGTAGAATTGATGCTGGTTGTTATGTATAGTTGGTTAATAGTGTATTTCCTTTTTTAAACATTGATTATTTCATAAATTTACTGCTTCTATTGTTGTTAAATGGTTTTTCGACTCTGTTGAAAAACGAAGATTTTTGAGTTGTGACACTTTTGAAATACATGTGCGATATTTATACTGGGTATTTATGATGGGATAAGAAAACTTGCCCAAAAGTTCTTACTAGCAAGTGTCTTATAAGTATTTGACAAAATTTACTCATATAGATTTTTCCTATTGAAAGCTTTGCACGACATAGACTAAACTTGGAAAAAACTGGCCACTTTTCCAGGCTGGTTATATACACAAGTCTGCAATTTTATCGGGTGAACGTACTACCCTAAAAATTTGGCCCAGACCATTTCTTGTTATTTCGAACTGTTAATACCCCATCGTATTTCTCGTTTATGACTCAACCGATTTTTATCAAATTTTGTAAAAAGATACTTCCGAGCTAATTTTGTTCTTAGATTTCTTATAGTCTTTCCTTATGTCATTATTTTAATTATATCCAAAACCTTACAATCTTCAATTTTAAATATAGTACTACTATGGGAATTTAATACTTAATTATCAATAAAGACTCCTTTCAACAAAGTTTTCATCAATATTGATTCTTAAATAGTGTAAAACATAGATGAAAATAAACTGTTTTGTGTGTGATGTTTTGAAATTCATAAAATCATTGATTCAATTAGGTTTTTTTGATACCCCATTCTAAAAGTATGGACAATTGCTTTGGATTGGAAGTAGGAATTTTTTTCATTGGTCAGTTCGAGCGATTTATTATTTTTTATAATGAAATTTGTGAAATCGTTGATCCGCTAAGCTATTGGATCTACCTCTTTGAAACTTGTGACTTATTTTTAAAACACTTATAGATCGACAATATAGTAGTACAAGACTTTTGAAAATTTTGAATTGCATACATTTATCGTTAATTGTGATTAAATATTAATAAATTTGGGCTTTACAACCCCTTAAACAAATATTTTAATACTAATAGTTGCACATATATTGTGACATCCAAAGATGCGCTAATGTATTATCTCTCTTCAAATAGCTTTATGATAAAATTTCTTAGACTTTATCAAAAGTTATAAATAATCTAGTGAGAGTCTATCGACACTTTTTGTGAGTTTTTTTTTTAAATCAACAACCCATTTCTCACTGAAATCGAGTCGCGGGCAACTACCAACAACATACATACATACATTTTCTTAACACCAGCGCATATACATTTTATAGGGAGAATGAATTTTGTGATTTGTTTTTTTTTGTATGTGAATTTACGCTTCCTCGGTACACTTAAGTTAGGTGAACACCTTTGATTGTTGATTCATGGGCAAACACCATAATTTAGTGAATTTTTTCTTTGAATGAAAATGAATCCTCAAGGGACTGACGAATGAAGGTCCGAGCCATCAGAGGGGCGCTTGATGGAGTTGAACACCAAGGCATACAAATTTATAAGGAAGAACGAATATCTTGTTCTTTTTCTTAAATTTCTTTGCATGTGGATTGAATTCATTTCGGTAGGCTTAAGTAAGAAGAGCACACTGCTTGCAACATTTTTTGTTTCTTTGAGTTAATTGTTCTGTAACAATATTTTTTTTATGAGATTAATAGAAGAACTAAAGGAACTTTGATTAGGCATGGAAATTAAGATTTTGCTAGGGTGTGCGAAAAACACTGGCGCACCCTCGAATAAACGTCACCTGGTGGTACTGTGCCTACCTACTTAACGAGCTTCTCAACCCCCAAAATTGCAATATACACTAAACAGTCCATAATGGTGTAGCTTGTAGTTAGTTCGATTTGTATTAATTATTTATTAGCGAAATTTACTGGTTACAAACATTATGTTTTGCCATAATTTGAGTAATATAATTGAGATTGAATCCAATTTGGTCGTCATCAAACTATTTCAGGGTTGCCGCTGTATTGAATTAATGAGTTATCTCGTTTTCGCAATTTTTAGCAAAAAAATTGGGTTTCACATTTTCGAAAATATGATATTCATACATAAGTAGGAAATTGGAATATTGAAAGAGTTATTACTTATAAAATCATTAAATCAATAATTATTATATAAAAGTAGGATTGATATTTGTTTTTTTTTCTGTATTTGGTTATTCACTACAACTGCAATCAAACAAATATCAATTTTGTTATCAGAAATTTTAAAGATCGTTTTTGTTAGATTAAATAGAAATACAGATATTGTTTGCGAAAAACTAATCTTGTTTGAATTCAAGACATTGGCAACCATACAAATAGTAAATGGTCGAAAATTAAGATTTAAGTTTACCAAATAGTTCCCCAACCCAAACAAAAACTCTTTCCTGATAAAATATTAAAGAAAAACTAAGTATACCTACTTAATTACAACTGTCTTAGAGCATTGAAGCACAAGGACACGTTAATTCTACAGTACCTATATACCCACTAAGTTGAAGTTAATTTTTCATTAAACTTAAATATATTTTTTTTTTTAATTTCAGATCTGTTTACTTCACTTCAGTATCAAAGTAAGTAAATTGATTACATGTATTTTAATTTTCAAAAACCTTTTTTAAAAAATATGCACGACTGAATCGCACAAACTTGCTTTTCTAGTTCCTTTAGTAAAAAATTCCTTGTTCCTTTATTAAAAAATGTAAAACATCGGATTAATATTGGCAGTAAGCCATTTTGTGAACTCAATTTTTCAATACATTTTCGATGGTTTCGGCCTCTTTTTCACGAATATAGCTTGACCAATGTTGCAATATTGTGCAACTAAAAAAAAAGTCCTGAAGCATAAAATTGCAGCTCCGTTTCGGACATCCAGAAAAAAAAATTGTGTGAGTGCCGGGACTCACGGTTAATATGTGTAAACATCAACGTGCGCGGATCCAAAACGGACTTGTTTTTGCTTGAAGGGGATCTTAAGATTTTTTTCACTGAACGCACCCATCCTAGTATGCAGATCGTAACGTTGCACACCGTAACGTTGCACGACGTAACGTTGCACACGAACGTTCACGTTTTTATTCACTCTACCGCCAGCATAGATGTTTACACATCAAAAACATAACTGATTGCGTCATGCGATTATTGAACCTAATACGTGCAATAAATCAGCTGTTAGACGGCTTACTGGGAGCGTAGCCGTCCCACATTGCTGGAACTTAAACAGCAGCTCGCCCAAGTCCAAATCCTCAACTTCTGGTCATATAAATCGTTTCTTTCATCGGCGGCCGGCGCACGCCTTGACGAAAAATGGGCTAATAATGCCGCCACTAAAAAATCTATGGCTCACTAATTACTGAAACTGGCGGTGAACTGAAATGAGGTGCTAAAAATTTTTGATGACCTAAACCAACTTAAACGATTGATTCAAAATTGTCTATGGCTGAACAATTTCTTAAACTATGTAGTTGACCATTTAGATGGCATGTTATTTTCCCGGAGCCGCATAAGAGTCAGTGAAATACGAAGAACCCAACAATTTAAGCACAGAGGTTATGGTCAGAGTGTGGGAAGATTTATGATCCTTAAATCTACATGAAGAAGAAGAATACAATTATTGATAATGTCCACAAAAAATTAGTCCATTCTGATTAAAAATGAGTCTAACTGTAATTATGTATATGTACATGTAAACTTACAACCTTAAATCCGTTGTATATAGTATAATTATGTATACTTTTTGATATTTGATAAAATATGTATATCCACCAGTAATATAATACTTTAGCTATTCGTAAACGCGTAGCTGCTGTAAATGCAAGTCACGTTTTTTGTGGGAAATGTAAAAATGTTAAATGTGTTTTTTTTATGTATCCCTGATGGAGTTCTTAGGGAGGAAATAAATTATTGTTAAATAAAATAAATGAGAATCTGGAAAAAAAATTTTAATTGTTTTTGACGTTTTAGTATACCTAAGTAAAAACGGTTAATTAAAAAAGAAATAAATTATTATACTTTTATTTAATACTTTATACATATATAAATATATATATTATATATTTTTTCTGATTTGAATATTTAATACGTGACTATAATAAATATTTGAAAATTTAAATATATGGCTTTAATAAGAGAAAGATATTCAAGAGCATGAAATTCGTACTTAAAAAAGCTTGAGCTCAAAAAATAAAATTGCCTATGATTTTTTGAATGCAACTGAATAATCCAAAAAATAATTTAAAAAATTAATAAATAAATTCGCTGGAGCAGGAGATTTTTATTTATACGTACGACTTAAAAACCTTATTTAAAAAAAAATTCAATTTCGTGGTGCTTTCGAAAAATTGGTTTTTCAAAAGTACTTTCCGGTAATAGAATTTGTATTTTTGCTGATTGTGATTTTTGATCCTAAAAAAATTCTTAAAAACTCCCTCTACAGCCTCGGTTCTTAAACTGTGTTCCGAGAAACCCCGCAGGGTTTTCAGGGTACAGAGATTTTCTTGAAGTAAAAACAGAAAAAAAACACAAAAATTATTTTTGTAAGTATTTATGTTTGCTTATAATATGTTTGGAATGCAACTCGATGAAATCACGGGTGTTTCAAGAAAATTTGCTCATCTGCAGACCTTTGGAAACCGATACAACTGGTGAAGAAATATTCAAGGCCAAACATGGTTGGTATTAAGAGTGAATACCCTGAACTTGCCGACTGTATCGCTGTGAAGCAGGCTTATCAGAGTTACTTATGCAAAAACTAAATATAGCTTTCGGACATAGAAGTCAATTTAAGAAGAAAAACTATGTATAAATCAAAAAAACAGTGAAACAGTTTCATTCTTCACACCAAACTTGATAAAATATCTTAAATTAAAAAAATTGACTTTGAAATGTGTTGTTTTCCATTTTTTTGCTATTGTTAAGAGTTGGGTTTCGAAAATATATTTGGGTTTAGGGTTCCACAGCTTGAAAAATTTATTAAACCGCTGCTCTAGAGTATATCCAAAAAGTTCTATATGATATTTACGGTGATATTCACCGAGCGAACTCCCAAAAGTAGATATTTTTCGAAGTTCGAAAATGGGAGCAACTTTTTCTCAACCAGACATGGTCAAACTGTGAAATCAAGTTGTTTTTTATTTTTTTGTAAAACAAATAAAATCCTTTCATCTTGTCATTTATTTTCTTATCTTTATTTTATTTATTTCAAAGTGGTTTTAATTCAGTGAATAATGAATCTAAAAAAAGCAAAAAATCATGTAATATAATTGTTGACAAATTCGAAAGTTTTTGGTGAGAGCTCTCATAACTTAAGAGCGCTTTCGACCACTCAAAAGAGCTCATAAAAATTAACTTATACTGCTTGGTGAAAAGGTTTATGAGCCTATTAGATTATGCGCGTGCGGTGAATACCGCCTTTAGTCTCAATTTAAAGACAGTCCGATCAAAACACAGGCTGATCGGACTGTCTTTAAATTACTCTGTCTGTCTTTAAATAACTCTCTTCCAATAAACCATACAAATTGTAGAGAAAAAATATTTTTTGTTCTGTAGTTTAATTTTTAAATAAATTTCAAGCAAAATGTTCCTTGGAAATATTTATTGAAAACAACACGTTTTGTAATAGATCGAAAAATCTGAAAAGGGCCATGAAGAGGCTTTACAGATTGTCTGTTATTCAGATTTTAATTGAAAATTCTGTTTAATACATGAAATTTATTTATTTTTTATGCAAATATATATATCTGTGTAGTTTACCCTTACTTTCAGGTATTCCAAAGAAATTTCCTAAAACAACAAAAAGAAGAAAAAAGTAATATTAAAAAAATTCCCATTTCATCACAAATGCAAGTAAGCAAAAAAACCCCAACAAAAATATGGTGCTTTTATAGTAAACAAATAAATTGTATTTTTTTATATATAACTACCAAGAATTACTTTAACAGAAAAGCAAAAAAAAAATAGTGATAAAAAAGCAACATCTGTCGTCATTGAATTGCAATACCTCCAGGTGTTCCACATAAGCTTCATATACTCTACATACATTACATTGCCATTGAGGTTATGGATGCATTTTCAAAGCCTCAAAAATACAAAATGTGTTTTGATGTCTCTTTGCAGATAAAGTGTATCTAAAACTCCTTTCCTTGCATAAAATATTTTACGTTGCTGGAGTAACGGATGACATTCATAAATCATTTGGAGCCATGAGAAAGAGATTTAGCTCTTTGTGTCAATCGAACATGGTATAGCATCGATATTGAATTTCGTTGCATCATTGAAAGTTCAGAAATATTTGTCAATATATGTACTGTACATATCTACAGTCAACTCCGCTTATTTGAAATACCTACGATTTACTGAAAAAAAAAGTTTGACTTTGAAATTGAAACTGAAACACAATATAAAAGAATTAGCATTCATAACGTTAATTTTATTTAATTAATACTTAACTCTAAGTTTAACTCAAATTTTGTATTAGTATTAGTCATTCCTCTTTAAAACGACTTCAAATGACCCTGTTTACCTGAAGTCTTCACTATTAATAGTTTATAAATTTATTTGTATATTGTTTAGATAAATAAATAAATAAATATGAAATAAAAAGCACAACACTAGACTGCGGATAGGAACAACTTGTTGTAATCTTTCCAGTTGCTTGGAGTTTCAAAGAATGAATACATCCATACATTTTGTTTCTTGTTTTTTTTCTCCTCTATATAATGATAATGGAAGTGACTCTATATATGCCAATTTATAACAGTTTTGTTTATAAAAGTACTTTATAGGTGGCCCACAGGCCCAGGACCGTCAGCCGATGGGCATATACTTCCGGTACCAAGAATGGTTTGCCAAGCCACATCAGACGCGAAGCTCATTGAATACATCGCAACAAATAATTTTCTGGAATGGTGCGATAAGGGCCGCCATTCACAGTTAAGTTGTGGGCAGCCGCATTTTTAAAGAAATATGGACGGATGATTTTATCAGCCCATAAACTACACCAAACCGTCACCTTCGTTGGTTGTTTTGTCTGGATGTAATAAAAATTGTAAACTTATTCTGGGTTGCTCAACAGCCTTAATATTGCAATTTTGCTTATTGAAGTATTTAGCCATATTAAGCCATCCTCAATGCTGAACCAAATTTTATTCGAAAACAGTGGATCTTCTTGAAGCTTTTCACCAGAACAAAGACTCTAAATGGTGGCGATTCGGCCGGCTTCAATTCTTGTCACAAGTTGTATTTTGTATGCTCTTAATCCAAGATCTTTACGAAAGATGCGCCAAATAGTTGCATACGACTAGGCAGAGGCACCGAATCGATTAATCACTGTATTCGTGCATATAGGGTATACTGTCAGCTATCGCCGTTGTATTTTGTTCGTTAGGTGCTGGATGTGGTCTACTTGGTGGAGAATTATGAAAGAACGAAAATTTAGTTCCAAATTTTGCAATGGAATAGAGAATTAAGCGTTCGTAAGGCTGATTATGCTGACCACAATTTTCTCAAAGCACACAGGAACAGGACACAAAAAATACATTCCACTGAGAACGCTGATTTTTGTATTACAGCTGAATAATTTGTAAGCATAGTTTTTCCATGAATAAATGTCAAACAATGCTGAACAAAATCAAAAATACCATGACAGTTGTTTAACACAACTCACGTGTTATCTGTCATTAATGCATAATAATGATCCCTATACTTAAAAATAATACCTATACTCTATACTTATAAATGAATATCCCATAAGTACCTACCCATGTTGTAAATATCGCAAGTAAAAATTGCAGATTGTGATTTCAAGTTATGCGGGGCAAAAAATCAGTAGGTTAGGTATGCCACACTTCCATTTAAATTTAACTTTTTTTTTGTTAAAAATCAGAATGCCAATGTGGAATCGAATAAATAAAACGTTTTGTCGATATCTATGTAAAAGATATCAACTTTATTTTCTGTCTCAGCACATTTTTGAACAAAATTATCAACAGCTTACAAAATATTGTTCCTATAACATTAAAACAATAAATAAATTAGAGTATTAATGCAATTGTAATGGTTTCGTTTTGACTTAATTGAAAAAAAAAAAAAAACTTAAAAATCATTATACCAACCAAAACAAACTCAATTCTTAGTATACATTATATCACAGAATGACTCACACTTTTAAACAGAAAACATTTGAACAATTTAAAGATATTTGTTTGTTTTTTCTTGTCGCTATCTTAAAAAACGTGAACCTTGAAAAATATAATGTACACACAATTTTTTGTTTGTTATATTTTTGAGGTCACACACGCGAATATTGCAAAAAAAACTAAAATTTTAATTGATGAATGTCAATTAATAACAGTTAATCTGCAAAACGTGGTGATTGATTGGTACGAAAATTTAAAATAACTTCTATGGTGGCAGACACGAACGCAGAGGAATGGTTGAGAATTGTAAGCAAAAATACTCAATTGTAAAGATGGTAAAGGGAATGCTCATTTACTATGGAGCTTTGGTCCAGAGTTTACAGGAACGAGCTTGGTATTAAATGAAAGGTTACGTGAATCCCGATTCATAATAAAATATTTTCGAAATCGTCCATGGGAAAGTCGAGATATTCGGGCTTGAAGTTGCCGATTGCAAAATATTGATTTCAGTTTTTGTTCCAAATAATTATCCATTTAACGGGTGAAATAATTTACGTAGAAAAATGATATAAATTTCAAATGAAAGGTTTTTTCTTGTCTTTAAAAATGTACCAAATTATTTTGTTATGTTAAACACATTTTGAGATGTTGAGACTCGTATTGACCTCTTGGTTGAAAGTGGTTTTATTTTATAAAACCTCTTACGGGTCCTTAGACGCCCTTATTCAGCTTACGCGGAGTCCAAAGGATGTGGTGAAGAAATTAAGATCGAAACTAGACCTAGATCCATTTCGTCGCGTTGAGAAAAACGATCAAATCTTTAATCTTTATCTCAGAATGTTCGTGTAGGTCCTAAAGAAAAGCTTTTCCAAATGATTTCGCTCTCGATCTGGCCAGAGCAGGGCATTTACAGAGCAAGTGAACTACTGTTTCCTTCTCCTGACAGTCCCCACCCCACAACTAATAATAGAGCATAAGGTTTGGCTAAAATTAGACGAAAATCATTTAGGAGTAGAGGGGGCTTATATCTTCCGGTTATTATTTTTTCAAAAAGTAAAGATTTATCAAAGAAGGACAAAATTGAAAAGATTAAAACAAGATTTAGAAGCAGAAGATTATAATTGCTCTCCAAACCAGTTACTTATTTCGGTGAAAAAATACACCGCAGTTATAACTTGTTCTAAATGTTTTTTTTTTTTTTTAATTTTTTAAATGACAATATTTATCTCCAAAACCCGACGTGATGGAATAATAATTCTGAGTTCGGATTCAGTGTGAGAAAGTTCCTCGGAAAATCAAAGTAGTTTTTCTGTCCAGTGTATTCAGATTCAGAGAACGGTACCTATATCTCTAGCTAGAACCCTGAACTCAATTTTTTTGGGGTAGCTACATACATATGGATATCAGGCAAAACAATTCGTTTTTCCACTTAAGTTTAAAACTATACAACTTTATTGTTTTACAACTCGAAAACCAAAAATTGGAAAAAAAAAACATTTAACAAAATCGGACCTATCGATCTCGTTTGTCCAACGCTTGTCCGCCCGTGTTTTGAACAAACCAAAAGTTTATCGGACAAACGAACTCACTAAAGTTATAAATTGGTGGCGGTAGACATTTTTTTTTTGCTGTTTCTATACAAAATGAAGAGCTTGATATCTTCTTATACCTGGAGACTGCAAAACGATATTTTTGCCTGCACAAACCTTGTAAATCGGTGGACTAAACTACCCACAAAATTTTGAGTTTGGAATCTGACTTTACTCAGCTTATATCTCTTCTCTAGTAATGTTTCAGATGCAGCGTGTTTTAAATATTTATTTATAAAAGAAGAACAGATCAATTTCTATTTTTGTATCTTCAAATTTTTGGAATTCAATATTATTAGATGATTCCATTTTCGTTCCGTCTCCCCATGTCGTGATATAGCTAAACAAAAGTATAAACACTAGATTAAGATTAATGGGTAGGTATCTGTTCCTTCCTAGTTTCAATTAAATCCAAAAACAACATTCTTAAATCATTAAAACACACGCTCAACGTCATCATAATTGGTTTCGGAATTGTTGCCCCAAAATGGTATCACATTTTTGGTATTTTTTGTTATTTTTTTTCTTCTTCCTCCAACCCCCATTTTATTTTTAATTAAACGATCGTGTCATGTTGTTTTAAGAAAAATGTACTTCTCCGTTTTTTTTGTATATCTCTTTTCTCCTTTAAAAACGAGAATGTGCTTACGAGACAGGAAACCATATCTACAGTCGAGTCGCCGAAAACTCTGCCGGCATCAATTTTCTTTTGTCGTTGTAAGTTTTGTTTGTTTTGATTTTCCAGCTTTTATGCTGAAAGCGTCATAAAAACCTAAAACCGTATCTGAATAAGATTATCAGATGATTCGATGGTGATGGTGATGGTGATCGTGATTGCGGGCTTTTACACTGATGCCGCGTTTACTGAGCGAACATCCTGTTTATGTTACAAATCGATGAGTAAACTTGAATTTGTTGTTTAATTATCCATTTTTTTTTGTTACTCTTGTCTTACTGCATCAGAGTGGAATCTTGCGAAGTATTTTCAATCAATCCACACGTAGAAAAAAAAATCATAAATTTATAGATAGGTAGTTTTGCACTTTCCATTACACTTTAGAGTCCATCGAGTAGTTTGATGTGTGTTTTTGTGCAGTGAATCTCGTATGTTGCTGTGAGAGCTGCTCTCGCTCGAAAGTGATTTGTTGCTTTGGTAAATAAAACGACAAACACGAAGTAAACATTTTAACACAACTTTCATATCTGCAAAATACACGACACGATGCGATGATGACGAAAAAGATGAAGTCGACGGATATAAAGATGCTTCAACTTCAAGTGGTATGATGAGAATCTGTGGTATGATCTTAATGTCATGGTATCTTATCTTTATGAAAAATGCTTGGCTGCAAATTGGTGTGTTAACTTTGAGAAGTGCTCACGAGAATTTAATTGAATTTTTTTTTTTTTAATACATAGTTTATTAGTGGTCATGAACATGAAGACTAGAAGAATTTCGAAGGTGACATCATGAAGTTGCGTCTTAGAGAAAATATGACCTTATAACACGAACCTCATCATGTGAACGTATATTTTTTTTTTCAGTTCAATTAAAAGTTTATGGCTTTATATTTGTTAAACATAAAGACAAAAGATGGAGTTTTTACTTTTAGAAGAACTATGTCAGTAGCTCACGAAGAGTCTAACTTTATAAACTTTATAAGTAGGTAGGTACTTATTTTATCAAAGAATGCGTATAAGTATACTTTATATTTTAGGTACTAAGCAGTTGTCATATTTATTATGGTTTTATTTGTGGGTTATTCACTTGCAATAAACTTTCCGTAGAAGCTCGAAGTAAGTACTATCTTTAGAGCAAGGGTGGAGTTACTCAGTTTAAATTATGTTCCTCATAGGTCGGATCTCTCTCAAAATTGTAATCTTTGTTATGGAAGAGAATTTGAAGATAGTTACCATTTCATAGCAGTTTGTCCGATCCTTTAAGAAATTCATCTGCTTTACTTCCAAGTGAGTTATAAATTTGAGAAGTGAGCATAAGTAGGTATATTGAACGGTTCCTAAGGTTGGTCAATCCTATTCAAAATTTGTAAACATGCTTTACTGTACCGTAACAGTTTTTAATAAGGACGCCTACTGAACACTTTGCATTCCACCATAGCAAAATTTTTCCACTTTTTATATTTCAAATCATTTTAAAATTGATAGTTTTATGTTGAATTCTACATTTTAAGTTTCAACCTACTAAATAATACAAATTGTAAAAGCTTATTTTAATATCTACGTACAAGAACCACACTTGAAATATTGTAGACTTATAGTTATACCATGAATTAGCCCAATTTATATTTTGCAAATATGTATTAAGAAATTCATTACTATGATTTGAAATTGTAAACTCAATCATTATTTAATTTAGTTTAATTTATTATCACTAATTAATTTATTTATGTATGAGCTTCTATTCTATATTTCATAGTTTAAGAATTGTCAGTCATGTAGACGGCAGCAAAGCCATGTCCTTAATCTAAAGGTTTAAAATATTGTATAAATCTATTGAAATAAAGAATTGTATCTATCTATCTATCCACTTATATCTTTTGGATGGATTTTGGTATAACTTTGCAATATATGGTGATTCTCCATAGTTTAAACAATATTGTATACCTACTTACAAATTTTGAAAAACAATTTTTTTTAAGCATAACAAAAATGAAACAAAAAATCAATTTTGTAAAGGGTCCGCCAAATAACTTTTTTTTTTGTTGAAAATGGCGCAAAACATCGAGTGTAGCTTCGGCTGTGCGGCACGTAGCGCCGTCCTGTTGAAACCAAATGTTGCCAATATCCTCCTTTTCAATTTTTGTGAACAAAAATTCGTTCAACGTGGCCCGATAGCGATCGCCATTGACTGTAACGGCCACTCCTTGCTCATTTTCGAAAAATGGCCCAATTATGACTCTGGACCAAAATCCGCACCAAACAGTGACTCGTTTTGGGTGTATCGGCTTTTCAATGTATGCGTGCGGGTTTTCTGTGCCCCAAATGCGACAATTTTGCTTGTTTTATTCCCGCCAAGATCAAAATGAGCTTCATCTGAAAAGATGATTTTTTTGGCAAAATCGGCATCTTCTCCAAGTCGATCGCAGGCCCACTTAGCGAAGCGTATACACAACCATATTAGTTTAGCGGAAGGATAAAACTAATAATCTGTCAAATCAGACATGAGCTAAGTGTTACCATTCACGAAATAAGCACTAGTTGAAAAAAAAAACGTTAGATGGCGGACCCTTTAGTATACTTTGTGACTCTGTAAATATTTACTCGTTAAAGATATCATAACATCATGTATCTTCAATGTGTGGCTACCTACAGTTGTTAACCACTATATTTTTGTTCTTTTATTTAATGAGAATTTAAATTTGTAATTAAAAAATTTCGAACTAATCCTTCATTGCGAAATTCTAGTTGTTTTTAAGTAGATTGTGAACGCACTTTTTGTATCCTGCAACACTACAACAAAATTGACACAATTTCACAAACGAATGACAGCTGACATTAAGAATAACGTTTCCAGTGCTACCAAATACACTATTTCAAATTTTACACCATCGTATTTTCTATTGCAATATGAGGTTAGGTAATAGTAAAAGTTCTTGGAGTGTAAGAAAATTTTACATTTTGGTGGCCTTTACAATGATACTAGACTAGTAGCACCGCGGATCGTGAATACCACTAACAAAAAAAGATAAGGTCTCATGCGTCAAAAATCTTTGTCTGTTCGGCTACAGCATAAACGGCTGAACCAATTTTTTTCTTTAAACTTATTGAGACCTAGTATTTTTTAGACATTCTCCAGATATTGATTTTAGGACAAAATATAAAAGTATAGTAACTGTCCCAAATATGGAACACCCTTAATTTTTTTGTAAATAAAACAGTTGGTTTTTGTTTTGTACTTCAACGAGATTATTTAATAATAAATCAGCCTTTATAACATAAAACATACAAAAATTGTGTGAGTGCCGGGACTCACGGTTAATATGTGTAAACATCAACGTGCGCGGATCCAAAACGGACTTGTTTTTGCCTGAAGGGGATCTTAAGATTTTTTTCACTGAACGCAGCCATCCTAGTATGCAGATCGTAACGTTGCGTTGGTAAATGTAGAGCTCCATATTACCGACACGTAGTTTTTTCGCAGCGGGGTTAAATATGGAGCAGGGTTGTCTATGTGTATATGGTACATGTTGTGGGCCATATTACCCGCACATAGCCTTCTCGTTGTTCTTTTAATCTTAACCCACTTTAAAAAAAATATTCAAAATGTTGGTTTCTCATAAAGAAATATAAATCTAAGCACAACAAAGTCTCAAAAAAAATTGGCGCACAGTTTAATGTAAAAAAATGAAAACCTCCTATTCCGCTCATATTTCCTGCACCTGAGTTTCCGCTTTTTAATTTAAATATATGAAAACCATTAAGGTTACGTTCGAAATGAATGCACAGTGGGTAAC
The DNA here is from genome assembly GCA_932273885.2 of Leucozona laternaria. Lineage (NCBI taxonomy): Eukaryota > Metazoa > Arthropoda > Insecta > Diptera > Syrphidae > Leucozona > Leucozona laternaria. The sequence continues at coordinate 95,104,399 of OW026368.1, forward strand.
CTAAGCTCTTTCAGTAGGGAAATATTACGTTGGGCCATATTTGCAGTACTTACTCTACCTACAAAAATAACGCAACCGTACTTAAAGGAAAAACTTAATTAAACTAGAACGTCTCAGACGATTTTAATAAAACAAAATTCTGTGTTAACTTCAGTTGGTTAATCTAGGTTTAGTCTAAGATGAGTGCCGTGTATGCTCAAAAACAACAACAAACGAAATCGTTTAATAATTTCAAAAGAGTGTTTGGCGTTGTTCAATCAAAATCCAAACGAGTTTTTGCCCACATTCGTATCCGTGGATGAAACCTGGATTCAACCCAACATACCAGAGACCAAAGGAATAGTCAAAATAGTGGACTTCTTTTGGTGAATCTAAGCCGAAGAAGCTCAAGGTTAAAGGTGGTATTGTCGGTAAACAAGGTCATTACGATAGTAATTTTTCGATGTGCTTGGTTTTAATAACCTTGAAAAGGCGCTTATTACGCAGAGCTACTTGATCGATTTCATGCCGTTTTAAAAAAAAAACCGCTTCATTTGGAGTAAATCAAAATATTGGAGAAAAGTTGGATGAAGTATATCGAGCTAAAAGGAGACTATCTTGAGAAATAAAATGTTCTTATGGCAAAAACAATGTTCCTTATATCAGTTTTCATTTTTGGACAACATTTTAAAATTTTTTAGTTTGAAAATTATTTTTTTAAAAATTGTTTACTTAATAAACATTAATAAAGAAACTAAAGGGTCCGCCAAATAACTTCTTTTTTTTTAATGGCGCAAAACATCGAGTGTAGCTACGGCTGTGTGGCACGTAGCGCCGTCCTGTTGAAACCAAATGTTGCCAATATCCTCCTCTTCAATTTTTGTGAACAAAAATTCGTTCAACATGGCCCGATAATGATCGCCATTGACTGTAACGGCCACTCCTTGCTCATTTTCGAAAAATGGCCCAATTATGCCTCTGGACCAAATACGCACCAAACAGTGACTCGTTTTGGGTGTATCGGCTTTTCAATGTATGCGTGCGGGTTTTCTGTGCCCCAAATGCGACAATTTTGCTTGTATTAGTATTAAACCCGCCAAGATCAAAATGAGCTTCATCTGAAAAGATGATTTTTTTTGGCAAAATCGGCATATTCTCTGAGTCGATCGCAGGCCCACTTAGAGAAGCGTATACACAACCATATTCGTTCAGCGGAAGGATAAAACTAATTATCTGTCAAATCAGACATGAGCTAAGTGTTACCATTCACGAAAAAAAAAACGTTAGATGGCGGACCCTTTACAAGAGGAGATTTCTAGCTTTACAAAAAGGCATAACATGACATTGAAAGTATTACAGTTGTTTTTAATTATTTTTTTTTTAAATTCATTTTAGAAAATAGCCCCTCCTGACTAAGCGCGGGCTAGACCCCCCCTCCTATGCAATTTTATTTTTGTCTCTACCCAACCTACACGCTCTAGCTTTTTGTTATACCTTATGCGAATCACCCTGTATAATGTTTTGTTTTATATTTTGTTCCACCTAAAAAAATTGTTTCTATGTTGTTAAAGTTTTAAGTGAATTTATTAAAATGCTATTAAAAATAGTATAATAATAATATAGTATATATAAATATAATATCAAATTCATTCGACAAGTAATTTTTTTAAATTACCTACTCATAAAAGTGTTAAGCCCCATTAAAAAATAAAAAAAAACACAAACACACACATTTTACTGTATTTTTATTTCGGTTTTTCTTAAACCATCTTTTATCGTCAGCGAATTGTATTTAAAATATCTCTCCTTGCATTTCTTAATTAAAACGGATTGAAGAACATCCTTTCTTTGGGATTTCGCACAGCCCAAGAGGGAAAAGAAGTCGAAACAGGAAATCGACTATTAAATTTCGCTATATACGATTTAATACGAGTAGATGTATACCCTCTCAAGACATTTTATCTCTGAACATAATGAAGATACTATTGAAGCAGCACTGTGTACACTGAACAGTGCACACTCTGTGCAAAAGGCAGAAATAATATGAAATAAGAATATGATCAAAAAAAAAAAAAAAATATGAGCGTAAAATTTTAAATCCAAATATCTTGACGTTTTGCGTTTTATTTGAATATTTTTGTTTGCTTTTTAATTTATGCTGGTTAATGATATTCCTTTGACTTTTGTCATGTGTGTGTTGTGAGTGTGGAATGAATAGGAGTGCAGACGCAGAGCAGAGTGGTATTAGAAAATGTTTTCGTCTTTGCTTTTCTTATTCGGGAAGCATTCAGATGATGTTGGGGCGTCTCTTTGCAATGGAAGAAGAACACAAAGTCAAAGGAAAATGTGTCATAAGACTTAAGATTTTTTTTTTCTACTATGATGATTTCATGGAATTGTTTTTTGTTACATTACCAACCTTATGATGGTTATGTTTAATATCTTGTATCTGAGATTGATTTATTACAGTCGACACCGATTATTTGAACTTATATAGTTTTACTAAAAAATTGGTTCACTATGATAAAATATTTATAAACGGTGTTGCACCTGGCATATAGGCAAAACAGGCAATTGCCTAGGGCAGCACTCGATTAGGGCGGCAAAATCAGTATAATATTTTTAAAAACAAAAAAAAAGTTACATATCCTTCTACTTCAATTACTAATTCCGTATACTTTTTTCTTTCGGCAGGAAAATCTTACTTAGCGCTGCCTTAGCTAGATTTATTTCATATCTTTTGCTTTAAATAACTTGATAACTTTGATTAGACCTTTGATAATAAAACAGCTGGAACCACAAATATTACCAAAGGTTAAAAATTGGTAAAATTGCGGCACAAAATCAAAACGTTTTTAACAATCTTCATTAAAGCATTAATGAATACAAATGTTTCATTCATTTTGACTCATTTACAAACTTATTTACAACTAAGAGTTGTTTATAAATGACATTTAGATCCCAGTTTGCGAAAAAAGAAAACTTAAAGTTTTAAGTTCAAAATAAGAGCTTATGTGATAGTTTACTTTGAGGAAAAAAGAGAAAATAAGCGTTTAAGTATAACATAAGCGCTAAGGTAGAACATAAATATTTAAGTTACGTATCAAAAAACAGGTCAAAGTATCATTTGTCAATTTTAAACTATTTAGCTCAACATTTCTTACTTAAATTGTATCCAAATTTATTAACGGCATTAAGATACTATTGAAGTTTCTTGTAAGTGTTGCATCAGGTGAAGCTAGCAAGATGTGCAAAAATGAAATCGCGCAGAGTAGCATTTTAGTTTCAAAATTTTGTAAACGTGTATTTTGTCGATTTTGTTGTGTTACTAAATTAAAACCTATATAAATGTTAATGTTGTCGTTATCTTCTTTTTTCATTTGAGGCGGCAAAATAAGAATTTTCGCCTAGGGCGGCAAAACTACCAGGTTCGGCACCGAACATAAATATGAAATGCAACTCATAGAATTAACAACTGACCCAACAGTAAAGTATAACAGACAATTGTATGAAGTTATAAACTCTTCTAATTTGGTTTTTGATCAGAAAGATAAGTTTGGTCTTAAAAACTCCATAACCCATCAATCCCTATTTTGTATGGTCTGCCCAAATTACATAAGGAAAACGTACCTGTGCGCCCGGTTTCATCATCTTTTAATGCTCGTTCGCAGAAGTTAGTCAAAAAACTTTCTGATATTTTGCCTGGGATTTTAATTTTCAAACCTAAATATTCGGTAAAAAACTCAATGGATCTGATTAATAGAGTGAAAGATTTGGCTTTGCCTTCAAATGCAAAGCTAGTTTCTTTTGACGTCAAAAGCTTATTTTCTTCGATTCCCACAGACAAATTAGAGTTAAATTTTAAGGAAGCTATCTCGATAAGTGTAGAAGATAAAGAAGAATGTAAGCAAATAGAAAATCTTGCTGAGTTATGCATCGATCAAAATTACTTTGAGTTTAATGGGAGTATTTATACACTCAAACGTCAGGCTTAGCAATGACTGCTTTTACACTACAGCGATTTTTAATCTTCGTTTCTCCTTTGGTTTCCTTCTAATTGCAAATACCTTTTACACGACAGCGATTTTTAATGAAAAGTTTAGTTTGTGCAAGTGAAGAAGTATCATCTCACTGCACTCTTTACTCCACTTGATTAATCGAAGTTATCTGAGTGGACGACGAATGAAAATAAAACACATTCGAACAATAAGGAAAAGCACAAAGAACAATGAGCGATAACTCTGCAATTTGTTCAACCTCAGCAATTTCGTCTACCCCGGCCCTCGCCAACGTGCTTAAAAATCGCAAGCAAAAATTGCATGGTTTAAAAGCAGTCAATGGGATCTTCGTTTTCGCCGTTTGGAGCTGAGTTTTACATGGATAACTTTGAGAGAAAATTGTTTCTTTTGAAAAATCCTTTACTTAAATATGTTTTCATGCAGATTCGTTACGTGGATGACATTTTTTGCATTTGGACAGGAACCCACCGGAATCTGATTAACTTCCAAAATGAAGTTTTAAATAAAATTGAAGAAAATATTCAGTTCACAATAGAATATGGGCCTAGTAAATTAAATTTCTTGGATTTAACAATGTCTATTGTAGGATACAAATTGGAGTTCGACATTTTTAGAAAGGGATCTAGCACCGATATGATAATACCTCTCAGCCCATACATGGAGTACAAAAGTTGCAGTATTTCATTCTATGTTGGACAGATTATTAAAAGTGCCACTCAACAAAGATAACTACCACAAGGAGCTTCGCACTATCCTTCATATTGCAACAAAAAACGGATACAAAAAACAGGTTGTCTTCAATATTTTACGCCAAAAATCTTACCGATACACGATACAGACCACTTTCCTTACGAACAAGGAAAAACTAGACCAGAATTGGAGAAAAATTCCCTACATTCCCGAGGTATCTGAAAAATTGATACCCTTTTTATCAGCAGCAAAAATCAAACCAGCCTTCTTTAGTGACCATACCCTGAGAAAATCCCTAAGTAACAATAAAATCAAGCGAAATATTGACAACATTAACAAAAAGCGGCGTATATAAAAATAAATGCTTAGGATGCGACGGCATATATATTGGAAAAATAGCCAGGACCTTACAGACACGCTTTAAAGAACATCAAAGGTCTTCAATGCTATCGGAGCCATCTTCAGGCCTCTCACAGCATCTCAAAGACTCCGGACATATTTGTTCAATCGATGATGTAGAACTTCTACACTCATTCATTACCTTCCGGACGCGTACTTGACAAGTACGAGATTTTTCAAATAAACAGACACAAAACACAAAATATTTTAAATTGCCAAATAGACCTATGCAATAATAGTCCACTTTTAAAGTAATTGTTTTCATTTAATTTGGTGTAGTTATAATCAATGTTGTTTACATTTAAACGTTAAATCTTAAAATTCATTATTTCCTTATTTTTCTTTTTACTTTTGTCTTCATGTTGTGTATCTGAACTTTGTACAACTTTGATGTTAAATGTATGACAAGTGCCCTGAGGATGTCCTAACAAGACGAAACGCGTCGGCTTAATTATTAAAATAAAAAAGTATAAAATACCGTGGAACAAAAAACAAGTGTTTTTATTTTATTATCTTTATTCAAGATGTTCCATCAAGTGCCTACAAAATGCTCAGTTTAGCTTATAAAAAAAAAAAAAAAAAAAAATATGATGTTCCATTTTGTAATAGTTCCGTGGATATAAAATATAAATAGGTATTTTCGCAAATATTTTTCTGAATGAAAATTTTAAGAAAATATTCTTGTGTCATATAATGTAGATACTTTGCAAGTCGGTAGTCAGCGTTCATACAATTTCTTTTGTTTCTTTTATCGGTCCAGTGACAGAGAATATCGGATTCCATTACCATTGTCATATTATACCTACCTTCCCATAATATTCGGCCTCTACTTATACCATACCATCATCATCATCTGAGCATCATCCGTTGATGGTATCGAATGCCATCTTAACATCATAGTCATACACGATGATGATGACAGTTACTATGCCCTTTTATGAATGGAAATGAAAATGATTGTTTGGCTTAGTTCAAGTTTTTTGTCCCCTTACCGCAAGCTCTTAAAGTCTCAGCATTTTAACTTCGTTACACTTGTCGCTTATACAAACAATGCTCAGCTTCAGACGAAAGACTTTTCTGAAGGCAGAGTGTCGCACAGAGTTTATATGATATGGTGGCAATAACCTCTTTCATCCCTAATCCTTTTTATTTTAAGACGATATCCGATAGTGTGGCATGCAACTCAATCTTTGGCATTTAATTCAGTTTCATTGGAGCACGCAGTTTGGGAAAAGCTTTAAATGTCAAATGTAATGGTATCGGTATGGTACTCGTAGAATCGTTCATACACAAATAAAATGACTACGAAATGGGTTGAGAGTGACTTGTATTGTTTGCACAATCTTTTGTCGATTTGTATGGGTATACTGGAACATTTTATTTTATTGGCAGTTCAAGGTGTGGTGTTTTGTAACAGCAATGGTGTTTGTTTGACTTCCTTTTCCTTTGTCTTTTACAGATATGTTTCTTTTTCTTTGTACTTTATTTTGTTGTTATTTTTCTTCAATAAGCATTCCGCACCCGCAAAAAACACGCACAACCCTATTACGTAAATTGTTGGTAAATATTGTTGGTTTGGTTGGTAGTAAACAAAACGTGCTTCGTCCTCTTTCTGACCTTTTCTTGATGGCAGATGGTGTGTTTGGTTTTGGTGTTATTTTTTTTTTTTTTGAATGAGATTTCAATATTATGCTGGTTCTTTTAATTCGATGAGAAAGGGATGCTATAAGAATAAAAAAAAAAAATAAAATTGAACAGGTAGGTATTACGTAGGTATAAACATAAAATAGAAGGTATCTGAGAACAGAAATTTTGGCTTGTGTTCTTTTTCGTTTCTACCTTATAATTTCGTGATGACTGCCTGCCAGTCCCAGGACGAAAAAAAATGTATTTAATATAAGGAGATTTAAACCAAGAGATCTGTTACTTACAAATTTTAACCTATACTCTGTCCAACAAAAATAGGCAGTAAACGTCTTATGGAGAGAGATCTGTTACTTACAAATTTTAACCTATACTCTGTCCAACAAAAATAGGCAGTAAACGTCTTATGGGAAAGCTTTTTCAAAATCGGTACCGTGCCATATTTTTGCACCATATTAAATTGAAATAACTCCTCCACAAAATGTGTTTGCCCGCCCGTGAATTTCCAATAGCATCTGACACAGACCCAACATCTTATTCAAGGCACATCTGATTGTGCATGTGCACTGAATTGCTGTGGCCAATGGCGATTGGCTGCTGCTTGATGTACATTCAGAGTTATATGAGAGGCAAACGTCCTATCTTGGCTACACTGCCAATTTTTGTTGGAAAGAGTATAGAGCATTGCATTTCTCCGAAAATATTTTTTGTCTCCAAGAAATTCGCAATTCCGCCCACCAAAAAGTTATATATCCTTCTTTTTCCGAACAGACCATATGTTCATGTAAAGCTTACGAAAGTTCATGCCCCATCCCAACATGCAACGATCTGCTCAGCCGGTCCTTAAAAAAAACTTTAGAAAGCTTTTCAGTATCAGTAGAGCTTAGCACAGTAACTAATCTGCTGACTGTGATCTTTTGAGATCTGCTAAAACTAATACAAAAAATGAACAGCCTGGAAAAATAATCTAGTTTCTGATGAGGTATACTCGAGAGAGAGCTTTATATTTATAATAAAAAAGGGCATAGTTAGGTTAACTTAGAGAAGCTATTTCAGGCCTCGCCAGTTTGCCTCCACAGACAAATTTGTAGCTTTTTATATGCTCTTGAGTTGCGCAAACCACGATTTTGTTGCTCAAATAGTTTATTAAATATATGCAAGTTTCCGCTAAAATAAGCCTGAAGTTAGAGGAGGAAAATACGAAAGTAATAATTTTCTTGGTGCTCAAAATAGTAGCTTTTTAAATGCTAATTTGTTGTGCAAAATTAATTTTGTAGCTTCTATGTATCATTTTCTATTTGCATTTAAAGTTTAAAAAGTGCATTTCCGGTCAGTTCAAATAAAACGGAAGTTGGTGTACAAAAACTAAAGGGAATTGTAGCTTTTTAAAAAGTTATGTCTTGCACTCACCCGACATTTGTAGCTGTACCGTTTTTTTTTTAGATACCTATTCAAGTTTAAAGTTAGCTCAAAAGTGACCTTCCATCATCTAAAAAAATGACAAAATCCAAATTTTTTTTGGCATGAATTTGAAGTTACCCTGAACAAAAAATATCGCGCAAACCCCGATTTTGAAGCTCGCATAGTTTCTTATGGAACGTACGATCGCTCTATAGAGCTCGAGCTGCTCAGCAGCTAGCCGATGCCCTGTCAAAATATAAAGCTGACATAACAGCACTTCAAGAAATAAGATGGACAGGGAATGGTGTTCTACAGAAGAAAGATTATGACTTATACTACAGCTGTCATACAAAACACCATGTGCTCGGGGTAGGCTTCCTAGTCGGCGAAAAAATGAAGTCTGCCATCATCGGCTTTAACGCTATAAGCGAAAGGCTATGCACCCTTCGCGTGCGAGGCAAATTTAAGAACATCAGCCTCATTAACGTTCACGGACCTACGGAGGAGTCCTCAGACGAAGAAAAAGAGACTTACTACGAACAAGTCGAGAGGGCCCTCAATGCCTGTCCAAGGTATGACGTAAAAATCATCCTTGGGGATTTGAATGCAAAAATAGGTCGGGAGCCGGTATTCAGGCATTACGCAGGCACCCATAGTTTGCATGAGAACACTAATGACAATGGACTTCGAGTCTTAGAATTGGCAGCATCGAAAAACATGGTCGTTGCGAGTACCAGGTTCCCGCGTAAAGATATCTACAAAGCCACCTGGGTATCACCTGATGGAGTCACTCGTAACCAAATTGACCACGTGTTGATAGACCGTCGCCACTACTCGAACTTGATGACGGTACGAACGTACCGAGGTGCCAATATCGACTCGGATCACTATCTTGTTGGTATGGTTTTCCGAGGGCGGATTGCCTTGCGAAGACGTATTGCATCCGCCGATCAGGTTCGAATCAACACGGCTGCTCTGCGCAATGAAAACACCAGTAACACCTTTGGTAATGCGTTAGGACTCGCCCTAGAACTGGGTAGAGTAAGTCCTGGAGCCAGTATGCTGGGCGTAGATGAGAAGTGGACACGCCTTAAGAATACTGTCATTAGTACTGCCAACTCCATCTTAGGCAGCAGTCGTAGAAATCGGAACGACTGGTTTGATGATGAATGCAAGCTAGCGACTGAACGTAAGAATGTTGCGTACCGAGCAATGCAACAATCTCATAGAACGCGGGCACGCGAAGACGAATATAAAGAGCTCAGAAGAATTGAAAAACGGCTTCACAGACAGAAAAAATCAGCCTGGGAGAAGAACATAATCTGTGAAATAGAGAAAAGCCGAGAGCGAGGTCCGCACCAGGCGCGGAAGTTCTACCAATCCGTCCGAAACATGACGCAGTACACACCACGCTGCACATACTGCAAGGACGGAGAGGGAAATCTGATCACCGATCCTCAAAGCATACTGGAGCGATGGGAAGTGTACTTCAATGAATTGCTAAATGGTCAGCTCACTGCAGAAGTGGAGGCTCCACTACTTCAAGAAGAGTACCCTATGTTGCCGCCACCAAGCATAGAAGAGGTTGAGAAGGCTATAGGCCGGCTAAAGAAAAACAAAGCCCCGGGAGCCGATGGTATACCAGCCGAACTATTTCAACACGGTGGGCCAGCTTTACGTCAAGCAATTCATGAGATTATAGTGCACGTGTGGGAGCATGAAGAAATTCCAGAAGACTGGCGAAAAGGTATCATTTGCCCCATACATAAGAAGGGAGATGTCACAACGTGCAGCAATTATAGAGGTATAACGTTGTTGAGTACCGCCTATAAGATACTCTCCTCTATCCTACAAGACCGGATAACCCCATACGCTAAAACCATCATCGGACAATATCAGTGTGGTTTCATTCCAGGCAAATCAACAACTGATCAGATCTTTACCCTTAGGCAGGCGATGGAAAAATGTCTAGAATTTAACATCCCAACATACCACCTGTTTATAGACTTTAAGGCCGCCTACGATAGCATAGCCAGGGTAGAACTTTACAAAGCCATGAGAGAATTCGGCATCCCAAATAAATTGACACGACTATGTAGGTTGACCATGACCAACGTAACAAGCCAAGTAAAAATAGCCGGATTGCTATCCAAACCAATCAACATCTTTAATGGACTCCGACAAGGGGATGGTTTGGCCTGCCTCCTCTTCAACCTGGCGTTGGAGAAAGCAATCCGTGACTCTGGCACGGCAACAAGAGGGACCATCGTCAACAGGTCCAGCCAGATACTGGCTTACGCAGACGACATCGACATCATCGGAAGAACTGAGCAAGCTGTACATGATTCCTTCATCCAGATCGAGCAGGCGGCACAAAATCTGGGGCTGCACATTAGTGAAGGTAAAACAAAGTACATGGTGGCGTCGAATGCGAGAGGAACAGTTGGTCAAACAATCAAGGTAGCGGAGCACGAATTTGAAGTGGTGCAATCCTTTAAATACCTTGGGTCAATAGTAGCAGCCGATAACAATATAGAAGAAGAAATACGCGGGCGGCTTCTCAAATCCAACAGAGCCTACTATAGTCTGTCAAAGCTCTTCAAATCCAGAAATCTCACCATAGCTTCAAAACTGCTGCTGTACAGGACCATGGTCCTGCCAGTACTCACATATGGATCCGAGACTTGGGTGCTTAGCAAAAGGCACTCCGACCTCTTAGCCGCGTTCGAGAGAAAAGTCTTAAGGAGAATTGTTGGCCCCATATGTGAGGAAGGACGATTCCGGAGACGGTACAATCATGAATTGTACGCAATCTACCTTGAAGCAGATATCGTGACAAAAATTAAGCTCGGTAGACTCCGGTGGGCAGGGCACCTAGCTCGCATGAGCGAAGAGGAACCTGCTCGGAAAGTTCTTTGTGGTACATTCTATGGTAGACGACAGCGTGGTAGACCATGCTTGCGCTGGAGAGATGGCGTAGACCAGGACGCCCGGAGCCTTGGGGTGCGCAACTGGATGGCGGCGGCTCGAGACCGGGATGGGTGGAGAGACTTGTTGAAGGAGGCCAGGACCGGACCCCGGTTGTCGAGCCGACGATGATGATAGTTTTTTTGCTATAAAAGATTCCGCTAAAATAAGACGTTTACCCATATGCAATGGTCAAAATTTAAACAAAAAATTTGAATTTCAAAATTTTTGTTTTCCCAGGAATTTTAGCTTTTTAAATGCTTAGGTATGTTTTCTGCCCAAGAATTAATTTTGTTTCTTTTATGATCCATTTTAAAACTAGGTTTTTTTTGTTTATTTTGTAGTTTTGATATTGCAGTTTTCCTTCTTATTCATATGCGGTGGTTGATAATAAGAATGGCTTTCATTTTTGTGGTATAGTTTTAGCGATACCTTAAAAAAAATGTCTACCAAATTGAGACTGAGCCCCCCCCCGCCCCAAAGAAAATCCTGCGTACGCTACTGGTGTTAGTGTTTCCCTAAGATCTGGTTGACGAACGAAAGCCAAAGTAGGGATGATAAGACTCATATTTGAGAAGTGCTTCTACACGTTTTAACTTAAATCTTAACGAAAATATACTATGTATAATCAAAAAGGTCTTTACTGTTGCCAAAGACTATTATTAGGCAGTTCATACACTTTTTTTTTTTTTTACAAAAAGTGAACTTTTATAGTCAACACTTTCTCATTTAAGCTTGTAAATAACATATGTCTCACCAGCGTTTTTTTTTGTTTTAAACTCTATTTTTTTTAAGGTTAAACTACATTCAAAAAATTTTTGCAAAAAGTGGAAAAGTGAAAAATAAGAACATGCTCTAGAGATGACTGCGTGCAAAAAAGAGTCTTTTATCTGTCATTTCAGAATGATTTGACATACCAAACACAATTTGTTCCCACCACAGAGATATCTACTTAGAGAATGTTTTTGTTTTTCACTTTTCCACTTTTTGTGTAAGAAGTTTTGAATGTATAGTTAAGCCTTAGCTTAATGACTTAAGTTAATCCTTTTACTTCGCTGAATAAACTAACTTATATTAAATAACGTCAATTTAGATTTATTAATAAGATTTTGCTCTTAACTCACTGAGTAAAGATAATTAATTCCTGTTTGATTTTAGTTTATTAATAGGGGTGTACGTGTAAGTCATGATTATGGAATCAAAGAAATGTATTCCCGCACTTTTAGAGCTCCAACAAACAGCCTTTAACAAATTCAGTATTAGTTGGGCCAGAAACGGTGGTTTAAATGTCAACTAACCCAGGGCAGAGCTGGTTTTGTTTATCAAATTCCGAAACATTCCAAATACATATATAGGCAACCCCAATAGAAATAGAATTCCGATCCATATTTTCTGGTTCGATGGAGTTTTCATGAAATTTCCCACGCACATCTGCTAAATAAGAAAAATAGTGAAAAATTGCCACAAGTTGATATACTGCTACCATAGGTAGCCATGTCATGGTTTTTTTTTGAAATATCTTTTGCGTCGACAGAAATTAATATATGTACTTTAGTTTCTCAGATTGCATTGTTGGCAATAATGTTGTTTTCATTTTGTCGCAGAAATAATAACACGACACAGATTGCTGTGTCGATTTTATTCAACATCTTGTTGCGGTAATATCTATGCCCAGTTTTTATAAGTCCAATCTTGTCATTCTGTGTGGTTCATGTTATTTTTGTTGACTTACTGTTATGTTGATGCTGACCCAAAGAAAACCACAGACAAAAAAATAAATTCAAAATTATCTTCAGATCTTTTCGGCGAGCTTATCCATCATAATCCCAGCATTCGCGCGGTTGTACGGAAATTTTATTTCGCTTCTTTTAACTACTCGTATACCTACCTTCCAACCAATCATAACTTACAGCCCCAAAAACCGGTCAGACAGAGACAGCGTGACTACAAGCTGCCTTCTGAGCTGATGTGTTGATGCCGGTTGTGTTTCACGCAGATTGTTTGGAATGCCAATTTGTATGGCTGACGCGCACGCGCAACGTACAAGAAGTTCTATCCAATATGCAAGCGAAGGACTGTGCGCGGCACTTAATCATGATGTATTAGCATTGCCTACGCGTCTATATAGCCTAGCCACTCCCGAGCGAGCGAATGAACAGGTTGATGTAGCGCTCCAAACCATTCAGTCTTGTCTTGTCTGTAAGCGATCCCATTTAAGATACACCCTGCATCGGCAGACCCATGAGCTAGCAACCAGCACTGCAGTCTTACGTGCATGCGAGTACATATCTAAACTTATATGGGAAACAACTAATCACAAACTATAAACGCACTTAGTGTCCCAGCGTTTCAATTAAAGTGGATTACCACAATGTTTATTGCTGATATTCCAAGAGCAAAATGACAGGATTTTTACATTTCATAAGGAAGTTATTAATTTGTTTGTGTGTTTAAATTCCAGCAGTAGATTATCATCTTGTTTTTATGAGAAGCAAAAGAAAATTACTATTTTGTTGCACTCGGGAAAATTAAAAACTAGAGGTGGTCACAATTGGGAATAGATACTACGCTGCGAAGCCACCGCTCTGGTGCTGCGCTGCTGCCAAGGTTCGAACTAGTTTTCAGGAATGCTCGCATATTTTAGTTAATTCATAGGCAAAGGCAACAGGTGATTATATTTATCTGGTTTTATATGCCTTTATTTTATTGCATTTTATTTTATTGTGTAATGTTTTTTTTTTTTTGTTAAACGTAATTCACCATATAACTGGGTCATTTATAGCCGTGTTCCTTTGGGCCTTCCAAAGTACTTTTTAGTACTTCCCAGTAGATGATGAATGGAACGCTTTCATTTCACCAGAAGTAAAATCTAACCTCAATTTTGGTTGAATGGAACGCTTTCATTATATGAGTTCTAGAAAAGTGTTGAAATCTAACCACGCAATCTTTTCGTCTCATGTCTGGTGTCTATAGTTTGGTTATTCTGAAGTTAAATTAATAAATACAAATTAATAAAATGGTAATACATGCATATTTCTATATTTTCTTCAAATTTTCATAAAATTATTATATTTTTATATTTCTTAGGCAAAAAATATGAAAAATTGGACGTACTACGAAGGAAAGGCTCTTATTTTAGTGTACGAGCAACGAAAAGAGGAATACAACAAAACGAGAAATAAAAAACATTTTTGGGAAAGCATCCTCACTGATTTGGAGGCAATGGATATACTCGTAAGGATTTTGTAAATTACTTCTAAGTGATATATATTATATAAAACTTATTATTTAGGAATCCACTACAACTGTTGACCAGGTCCAATCTAAGTGGGGAACGCTTTATCGAGCGTTTAAATCTGCCAAGGATAGAGGCACCGGTACGAGTGCAACAAAATTTTTATTCATGGAAGAAATGGATGCAATTTTCCATGATAATCCTCTTTTGTCATCACCACATTCGGTAATGGTAGGAACATGTTCTAAACCCCAGCCGATTATCACCAAACGAAAATCATTGCCAGAGGAAAGCACTGCCAAACATCAGCAGACACAACCGAAACGGAAATCTATGGTCGAAATAAAGCAGCAATACTATGAAGACAAGATTGATGAAAAACGCAAGACCAGAGAGTTCATGGAACAATACCTAGACGAAAAAGAAAAAAACAAACGTCAAAGGCATATGGAACTTGTGGAGGCTTTGCAAAACCGCAATATATGAAACAACACACACTTGAAACAAACCTGTATTTATATCTGAGAATTACTTAGGGGCCGGTTATAGCGATCAGGAAAACGCATCAGGACAAATTTTTCTTTTGGATAGTTGAATTTTTTAACTTACAATCTATGAGGAATCATTTGGAAAAATTATTTCCAGTGATTCCTCATAGATTCGTATCATTTTTATTATTCAAATTGTAAGTTAACAGATTCAATTAACCAAAAGAAAATTTTTTCCTGATTCGTTTTCCTGATCGCTATAACCGGCTCCATATACATAAGTAATGAGAAAAAGCTTTAATAAGTTGGCCAACAACAAATTGTATCAATTTTTTGTTTGAAAAATGTTCTTTTCCTAGTTATTTAAAGAATTAAGTTTTTGTGTTTTTTTGCCAAGGAGGCACTTTTTAATTGAATGTGATGTCATACTAAATGTGATGCAAATAAATTTACTTTTCATACGTTTTTATTTCTTTTATTTTCATTTTGTATTTATGTACATCGAAAAACTATTAATCCAATAGATTCAGATCATTTAATACCGAAAACATCTGATCTCTATGAGCCGAACCATCTTCGGGGTTAATTACGACAGGTTCTTCTTCTTCACTTTGTTCACTGCTTTCAGGATCCGCCCAGACTTCATGGTCGTTTGATTCCATACATATGTTGTGCAAAACGCATGTGGCTACAACGCAGTTTGCAATAAATCCAATATCGGGACTTTCAAAAAATTTGAGTCGCCGAAAACGAGTTTTCAGCAAACCAAATGCATTCTCAACAACCATTCGAGTTGATGAATGGATATAATTGAATCTTCTCTGTTGAGAGGTAAGATTGCCGAAGTCTTTGTATGGTGTTATTAAATAAGGTTTGTCTGGGTAGGCCGAATCACCAAGTAGAACACCTCCGGGTATGATTAAATCCGGGTGTTCACAAATTTTTGTGTAGAAATGTGACTTGCGGAAGAGACGCGCATCGTGCATTGCACCTGGCTCGCCGCAATGTATGTCCATAAATTTTTTATCAGGACCCACTATAGCTTGCATTAAAATACTATAGTATTTTTTCCTGTTGTAGTATGCTTCCTGGTTGTTCTTGGGTTTATTTATTTGAATATGGCTACCGTCAATAGCCCCTGCCATACAAAATTATAAATGGATTATCTATATCAAATTATGTTTTCGTATAGAGGTACCTACCAATAACACCAGGAAATCCTTTCATCATTGAAAATTTAATTTGATTAATTTTCATTTCAGGCTCCGTAGGCCACTTGATGTAGTTGTGGCTCTCCAACACAATCCATTGTATGACCCTATGTAAAACTCTAAAGACACTGCTCTTGGTAAGATCAAACCTATCGGAAATTTGACGATAAGTTTCCGTATTTGCTAGATACCAAAGCACTATGTATATTTCCTGGTTCGCACATAATTCCATTCGACCTCCGTGAATTTCTTTTTGTTTGAAGGCGTGATATTTATCTGAATGACAAAATTCTATAATTCTCAAAAGTGAAAATGATATGGAAATTTTATTTACCAGTTAAGATTTCTGCTACGGCTCGTTGAAGACGAAAATGCTGCTTGAACTGCAAATCTGTATACATGTTTATAACAGCCAAAAAGTTGTCTACTCTTGGTTTTTTAAGATGGTGTTCATCGTCGGATTCCGAAGACGATTCTGATGAAGAAGAGGAGGATGCAAATAATTCTTCTTCACTGCTATCGCTGCTAAGTTCAAATATTTCTAGCTTAAATGAACGAGAAACACATTCTTTGATGATTTATATTGAATTTCTTTGCACAATTTTATAACTAACATCAAATAAATCCATTATAAGTCACAAAATAGCCGTAAACGTTTTCAAAACAATTTTCTTTTTTTTTCGATTGAAGAAACGTCAGGTTCAAAAAACATACTTTTCTTCTTACTGATGGTGTCGCCGTCTAGTGTGGATGCTGTTGTAAACTAAATTTCAGTGAAGTACTTTGAAGTGCTTTGAACTACTTCCACGACATAGTGGCAGTAGTTGACTGCAGCCAGAAGTACTTGGCAGTAGATACTGGGGCCCAAAGGAACACACCTTATATTACTAGATTATATATTCTGAGCTCAGCTATATTTGTCTGCTAGCGGGAGACTATCTTGATATTCTAGTTTTCTGTTTTTAATGAGATTCTATTTGAAGGGATTAATATCCGTATTTAAAGGAGTTACTGATTTTGAAATGATTGTTTTCTAAAAAAACAAATATTTTGTAGCTAAAAAACAAAATTCAGGTCGATGGAATAGAAAATAATTTTAAAAATAGTTCAAAAGCGATAAGTGAGCAATTTTGAGGATTCAAGGACCTAACACAAAACCCTAAATTGAACTCAGAGCAACATACAAATAAATTAAGTCGCCGGAGTGGGACTTATTTTATATATTGAGTTAACTATGTGTGTATTTTATTATTTACTGCATAGGGTTAGCGTCAAGGACGTTGGCAGGACTTCAATCAGAAGGGGAGTTGGATAAAACCGACAATTAATTATTTTTACAAGTTATCGTTCGGTCCAAAAAATTCTGGAAGTAAACCAGATTAATGACTCTTTTAGTAATAGATTACTGCATTGCATTTTCAGTTACTACAAATATTCAAAAGAAACGTCCGACGACGAGATGTCAAAATTTCATGGCATTCCGACTGTTAACCAAGAGGTAAAGGTGATTTAAAAAAAAAAATAAATAAAAAGCGAGATTTTGTTAAACGACTCCGACGCAGTGAAATAAATCCCTGATGGGAATTAAGTCCATCATGAAATGAACACTTTAAGTGAAGTGGACTTATCCCGCTTATACAAGGTTTTTCTAGGAAAAGTGGAGTGGAGGGATACCAGGTGCCCTTCCATGACCCCTTGCGTACGCCCTTGCATAGCGTGTATTATGTATGTAACTCACATTTTATCTTAAAGTTTATTGTTATAAATTCTTGAAATGTTAATAAAAGCAGAAAAACAACCAAATCTAATTCTTTCGCATTTAATAGATCTGTTCACGTACTGATTTATTATTCAGTTCACATTCGATTATGCATATATTTGCATTGGCCCAAAAAAACTATCGCGTATTAAAAGACGATTAAAATGACAAAACACACCTTTATTTTTGTTTGTTCTTTATTTAGTATCAACCAGTTAACATTGATATTTTAACTACATACACACATAATACATATTTGAAATAAAAGTCTAACATTTAAAAATATTATACACAACTGAAGTGGATCACAAAAATTTGCTCTTGTGGTTCAATTAGGCTATAATATGGCTGGATATTGCAAATTTATGGTAATTTCAATGAAAAAATGTAAAAACAGTTAAAATTATTAAATAAATGGGTTTGTCTTTGACTTAGTTTTTTATTTTTTAATATGTATTGTTCAATTTTGAGATACAATATTGTTTGAACTATTTAAAAACAACGAATTGCGAAATTATTTTAAAATCGGTTTAGTCATTAAAAAATTCATTAAACGGTAATAACCAAAATATTAGGCAATTTTCTCAAAAAACGACAATACCCTATTTACGTAATGTATTTTTTTAGCAAAAACCTGAAACACAATTTATGCTTATAGAATTACTTTGTGTATTACAGTTACGAAATTAAATTAAGATCTTTTAAGCTGTTTTCGAGAAAATTTGAAAAAAACAACCAACATCGTTGTTTGGGAGCTAACTCGGCTTTCTAGATGGGTTAGAACACCAATTTTAATTTTTTCTAAATGTACCTGCATTTCATAAAAAAAATCACCCTTAATATGGACCAGGGCTTTTTATTTTGTGAGATATAAAGGGCAAAATTGAGCTTTTCGTAAATTGCTTGAAAAATATCAGGCAAAAATCGTATAGCTTATAAAATTTTCCCCAAAAAATATGGTAACAATTTTGTCCATAAAACTGATAGATTTTTCGAAAAAAAAAACAAACGTAAACGAACCCAGTCAACACCGCGGTGATTATATATGTGGAAAAAATAGATTAAAATAAACAACCGGTGTTGTAACGTTTGAGAACTTTTTTCTTAAAATCAATTCAGGCCATGAAAAGCAGGCGCAGTGTCATAAGTCCACAGGTCGAAAGTCCATAATAGATGAGTTATAAGTCCACAAATCAATTGTGAACTTAAAACCCACCCAATTGGGTCAAAAACTCACAAAATTTGGAGTCGTGAGGCCACAATATTAAGAAGAAGGTGGACCATACGTCCACAATTATAAGAATGAACTATATATGTATAACTAAATATTTACAAATATTTTTATTTTTATTTTCAAAATGTGTTTCATGAAAAATAAAAATAATCATTTTAGAAAAAAATAAAATCACACTTTGAGGTTAATAATTTAATATAAATAAATTGTCTACGGAAAATTCAACTTAAACAATTCGACTAAAAAACAATTAGACTAAACCAATTCGATGGAAATATCGTCGAGTTATTTCAAAACAGAATTATAAATTCATTTTTAAAAAATTATAAAGTAATAGTGAAAAATTCGCTCGAATTTTGTTGTTTCTACACGAAGATGACGATTTCAAATAATAAGGGACTTATGACCCAACTGAGTGAGCCTTGAGACCACAATCTGCGGTTCATTAGACCATAAAGGAATTCTATGGATTTCTAACCCAATTCGGTATGGGTTATAAGTTCACAATGGATTTGTGGACTTATAACTCATCCCTATGGACTTATGACACTACACCTGAAAACTATCGTGGCCAAACTGATTTGGCACCTGTTTAAAAAAAAAAAACAAAGAACTTGTGTTTATTTGGAACAAAAATCTTTTTCTGAAACAATCATATACTACTTAAATCAATAGATTTAAATGCGCAAAAAGGACATATTTTTTCGAATATAAATTTTTAACTTAAAAAAAAAAATACGAAAATCAGTTATTGCTCAATTATTGCTCTAAAAATAAAAAGTTTTAAAATTTGTTTTGTGTAGAATTTTATAAGCTACAATTTCCTAATATTTCTCCAAAAAACTTAACCAGTTCTGAAATATTTAGAAACAAAATTGAATTTTACTTATGGATTTCACCCGACAAAATCTAAAGAAATGTAACAGTTTTATGGTTGGTCAGGGCCGGACCAACCATATGTGCAAGATGTGCAAATACACAGGGCGCAAACTTCTGGGGGCGCATTACCAGGAGCATGAAAATGTACAAATATGTACTGCCATTTGCATTTTCACCACAAAACATATGCATGTGTATGAGTCTATGTATGTATGGATGCAAATATAAAAAAGGGGCGCTTTCTACAAATCTTGCATAGGGTGCTAGTTTGGCTGGGGCCGGCCCTGTGGTTGGTACCTAATTCTTAGGATGAGCATAAGACGACAAAAAGGCCAAATTTCAGGTATTTTGGAATTCTAATTTGTTTGGGGAACTAACATCCAGAGAATAAGTTGGAGTAATTAAAAAAGCACAAACATTTTCAAAAACAATATTTTTTGGATTTAAAACAAAAATTCAAATTTTTTTCTTGAAAAGTCCAACAAACAAAAAAAGAAGAAAACGGGTTATTGCATTTTTTCTAAATTACGCGCTGTTAGATGTAAGTAGGTACCTATGTTGCCTATTATGACGTCCCATTTTTACTTGTTCTAAAGGGCAAGTATTGGTTTCGTGTAAAAAAAAAAAATGTTGAGGTTGTAATAAAAACTAACACTATACGATAATCGAGAAGTCCAAAAAAGTGGGTTTCGTCATGCCGTCCGTCGGTCTGTGCGTCCACTATAATTTGAGCTAAACCCTAAACGGGTTAACCGATTTGCTTCAATACAGAGTATTTTTATGTGATTCCCTAGGAGAAAAATTAATTTTTTTTTCTTAGCTCATCTACAAGAGGTAGCTGTCGTACAAATATTTTGGTTTTATCAAATTTTCTCTAAAACGGCTGTAACGATTTTGATTAAATTTCGTACCTGTAATAACCAAGTCAATTGTAAGAAAACTGCTTTTCAGATTTTTCTCAAAAAATTCCCGTAACGGAATTAGGTTTTTTGATAAAATGCTCTTGGCCATGGTTGGACCGATTTTGTTATAATTTTGCAATCTGATGCTTCTTTAGTTCTTTTAAGAACATTTTTTTATAAACAAAAAATAAATCAAACAAAAAAACAATTTTTTAGTACTTTTGATTCTTTTAATATTTTCTCGTTAAATATATCGGGTTTCTCAATAAGAGCGCTAGAAAACTTTTTTTTTTTAATAAAACAAAAACGGTTTGGGCTTTCTGCAACTGAAGCCTCAGCAGCAGCAATACTCTCGACACTACGGGCACTTCTTTGTCTCACTGGGACGGGAACATTTTGTACTGTGCCTGTGGATTCAAAATTTTCCACTAGACGCCGCTCAATTGTTGATCTGCTAGACCGATTATGACTACCATAAATTAGACTCTTAACGTTGAGGCCACTGACTGCGAATTTCGGTAGTAAATTTTAATAATTTCGACTCATTGTTGGCTCGTATATCTTTCCATCATGAAATGGCAAACCTTACTGAAGAGAAATGTCAAAAGAGCGGCAAGAAATATGGCGTCGTTTGCTGTCCCTGTTTTTCTACTTTTGTAGCGTCCCTGTTGAAAAACCCTTTACACACAGTTGTCAACCACAAGAGCAAGTTCGTGCGATCTGGTCGTGTATTTAAATTTAAAACTGTATGCTAATATCTATATTTTTTCATCAATTATTACGGAAGTTATATAGTGATAGTCCGACGCGTCTACCATTAAGCCACGGGGACTAGGTACCAAATACATACAACTAAATTACGTAATCAAACAATTTATTAATCGATCCCAAATCTATCAAGCCAGAGCCAGAGCCAGAGCTGTTGAAAGCGATCTCATTTTGTTTGCATAATTAAATGAGACCAAATTCTCGTTCTGCTCGATCGATCTTAGGTATATGAGTACAAGCTCATTAGCGCAGACACTGAGATCTCGCTCATCTTTTATAATAGATTGTTACCCAATAATAATGGAGGCATCCCCAAATTAAAAACAAACAAACTAATTATTATAAAAAGCATTGCAATTCAAAGTCCCGAGAAACAAACTTCTTAAATATCTTTATTATCAACAACAATTTATTAATATCATTTAACTCGATGGTGATGAATGATGAAAGTCCCCCAATTGTCTTGATGGGTCTATGATATCATCTTCCAAAATGTTTCTTATTTTTTCCCCTATAAGTTTGACGAACAACTGTCAGTTTGGTTGTCAGTTAACGAAGCATTCATAAATCTACCTAGGTATGAAGTGTTTTCTTTTTTTATTTGACTGACGCAACCCGCAATGCCTCAGACCGTCAAACTGTGCACAATGTACCTACCTAATTTATCTAATAATACAAAAAAAAAAAAAAAATTAAAAAAAAAAATTCTGCCATTGTTGGAGAGCAAGTTTTTTTTAAGCTTCAGGCGTCATCCCATGGATCAGTGCAGTTTAGGTATGCGTTCCGTCTGGACTCTAACTTGATATGATATGACATCATCTGACTCACAATAACCTTGAACCTTAAGACCGAACATAACAAACCAATCTGCCGAGGGGCTTCAAGATTGTATAAGTCTGAATTTCCCTATATAGAATGTCAGGTTCAATTAACTTCGTGAACACACCATCATCAACTCCAGCCTCTTAACCACAGATCCTCTGGGAATTGCAAAAAAAAAATTGTCTATAGTTAATGAATTGAAATTCCATTTGCGGCTTTGGCTTCATATAAAGATGCATTAAAAGTTAAGAGGCATACCTTACCTACCAACCTCTCAGGTCTCAACTCTCAAGCCTCAACGAATTGATTTATTTGACTTAATATTAACTTACAGAAAAAATAATAAAATATATTCCTGAAAATGAGAATATAAATCCAAAGGAGAATTAAAATCTTCCAGGAAACTGCCAAATCGAGCGAAAATAGCAACCGAAGAGGACACGAAATTTGAATAAAAGAATTACTATGTTGCTAGGGGGGAGGGGGGCTTAGAAGTAGGTATTATTTTTGTATGTTTTCTTCCATCAGCGATTTAATGTTCTTTTGATTTGCTTTTTTTTTGTTTTGTTTTTTTTTTTTTTTTTTAAAAACGTTTACTATACTGTTTTTATATGGTAATAATAACACTTTAGAGACAATTTTGAGAACTAAATTGTATTGTTCTCGAAGAAAAATGACGTCTAGGACGCGACAAGTGCCTCCGTCCTCCGACTCAGAACTCAGAGTAGCCTTCATTTGAATTGAATTCGCAATTTAAATTCAGATTTTAAGTTTTGATGTTTGTTCGGCAAGATTATTATATTTTATGATGGTCGTTGCTGAAGATTTTTTTTTTTTTTTTTGTTATCAAGAAGCAAATATAATAACAATAATAATAATGACATGTTTTTTTTTTTTCTTGGAAATTATGCCATCAATTGGGTGTTAGGTATGTATTTTTCCTTTTAATGATTGTATATAGCTTAGAATTATAAGCTTTTTCTGCTTGAGAATATAATATAAGTATGTAGGTAGGTACAAATAAAAATATCTTATCAGTGTGTTGTTATTATGTGTGTTGTTATTGTTTGATGATTTAATGAATTTCGTTAGTGTTTTTATTAACACAAAAAATGATTTCATTGTAATTTTGTTTATTTATCACTCGAGTGAAAAATGTTAATGTGGGAATATCCAATTAAAATCACTTAATTATTAGAAAATATCTTTTTATAGATATGTACGTACAGGGACGTAGCGGGGGTTCTGTTGGTGGGAGGGGGGGGGGGGTAATTTGCTGACTGTATAGATTTAACATCCGTAGTAAAGAAATAATACTGTGATTCTGTGATGTCAATGATTTTCCATAAAACAATTTGAAAATATTGGGAATTATAATGTTGAAGAATTATTAGACATAAATTATTATTACAGTGATGTATTTTTTATCATAAATAATTTAAAAGACTTATGCCCAATTTCATAAAAAAAACACTAAAAACCCTTTTATCTAAAGTCCTCTTAAATTTTATAAACCTTAAAATATTCCCAGTTTCACCAATTTTAAAAAAGGAAATTTAAGGAAAATTTTAGTTAAAATTGGATTTGCCTCACATCCCTGGATATAAAAATAGGTTGTTTCCCTCTCACATTCAAAATGCATGTGAAAAAGCATTACATGTAGAAAAAAAAGCTACAAAAAAAAATATTCGGAGAACGGATTCCTATGAACTCGGAATATTGTTCAATTCAATTACCGTTCAACAGGTGGCGCTGTAGGCCGTTATGAAATGGTTTTTGGGATATTCTTTTTTCAAAATTTTAATATTTGTAGGATGAAATCGATTCCGAAAGTTTTTCTTAGGAAATAGCTTTGGGGATATTCTTTTTCAAATATTGTAAATTGTAGGGTGAAACGGGTTAAATATAAAAAAAAACTATACGATATAAGGAATTCTTTTGGCTTTCGAAAGTTTGTTTTTTAGTGGATTGCGTTAGGGATTTTTTTTTCAGAAAATTCTCCTTTGAAAATGCCGACTTGTATACATTTAAAAGGTCAAAAACCTATACCTAATGAAAATCCAAACTTACTTCTTATTTTTTAAAGTCGATCGAATCGATTTTTCTTTCTTGATTTGCAGACTCCTAGAAAAGGTGGGGAAGGGGGTGCCAAATACACCCCCCCAATCCTCTACTCACCTGGTATGTATGTATGTGTAATTGTATTTGTATATTTAGGTTACGTAAAATGATGGTACGAAAAATAAAACAAAAATTGTTTGAACCGTTGCGTAAATAATGTTAAAATTCTGTCCAGTAGTAGTTAAAAATATGGTCACCGTACTGTAGGGCAAGTACCTACCTATTGGTTTCGTGTCAAAAATAAAAAAATTCGATTATAAAATAATCTGCGTTTTAGGTTTTCGACTAAAAATTCGAAAAACGGAAATAAGCACTGTAGGTTTTTTTTTAAAGAAATGCCCATGTATTTTGAAATCAAAATTTTTAAACAAAAAAAAACTAAACAAAAAATATAATTTATTAGTACTTTTGACTTTTTTAAGTTTTCTTGTTTTAGATTTCATGACACCATCATCAATTTGTTGAAATATAACAGCTGTTCGTGCGATCCAGTCTTGCACATTTTTTCATTTTTCTTCTATATACGTCAACGAATTGACCAATTTCCCTCAAAAAAATTCTTTCAATAATTTTTTGAGGACTTTTGACCTATTCACTTTTAAGTACTCCTATTTTACTTTATGAATAAATCCATAAACACCTAACGTCTTATATGCCTGATAATGGTGCATTTTTTTTCTTACCACACACAAATTATACGCTCAAGATATTCTTTATTTATTTTAGATGATGTAACAAAATTAAGCTCGAAAATCCTTAGCCATTCAGGAAATATCTTTTACTTTTCTTTTGCAGGAAATATCTAAGGCTTCAAATTTGATTAAAGAATATTTTTTACTTGCTCTTAAGGGCAAGTATTGGTTTCGTGTTAAAAAAATTAAGGTTGTATTCAAAACTAACACTACGATAGTCGAGAAATCCAAAAAAAGTGGGTTTCGTCATGCCGTCCGTCGATCTGTGCCAAGTCAATTATAAAAAAACTGCGTTTCAGGTTTTTCTCAAAAAAAATCACATAACGTAATTAGGTATTTCAAGTTTTTTGAAAAAATTGTCTTATTTAAGGGTTATTCGCGATTGCCATGGTGAGACCGATTTTATTATTATTTTGCAATCTGATGCTTCTCAATAGTTTAAACAATAATGCATTTAAAAATTTTTAAAAGCATTTTTTTATAAACAAACAAAAATCAAGAGCAAGTTCGTGCGATCAAGACGTGCATATTCTTCTTGTATGAAATTATGGTTCACATAAAAATTTTCCTCATGTGACCATTTTTAAAACTGATGTGAGCTTCAATTTTTTTATTTTCAGTGTTGTCACTATTAGATAGCAATATAGCATTGATTTTTGCAATTATACATATTCAAAAATAATTTTTATATAACTTACTGCGGCACCATTTGTGACATCAGCATTTTACTTTCTCACCATTAAAAGATTAGTTACGCTGATGCCAGCCGCTCATACACAATGGCATAACTATAAACAATAATAAAGAAATTAGCTTTTGCCATTAGGTAGATAGGTACGAGTATACTCCTTAACAAACTCTTATTCACGGCAATTATGACAAATTTGTGTAAAGTGCCTTTTGGCTTTATATCTCGACACTGTCATCGTCACGGCAACTAATGCACCATAGCAAAGTAGTTTGTATAGATAGCTGTTACCTAGCTATGAAGCATAGCCATTTAATGAACGTCATTGTCTTGCTAAATTTTATATAGACATTAGCTAGCTGGGTGTGGGCAAATGCATAATCTTTAATTTCCCAGGCATCGCACTCCATTATGGCATAAGTATTGTAGGTATACTGACATTTTTACGAAAATGCACCAACCTTTGTGTTTGTGTTTTGCATTGTTGAAAGTTTCAAGCTCAAATCGTATCGTATAGGTACATATAATGACATCAACATTTTTATTGTATTCACACAACATCGTTAGAATTGTAATTTCGATATAAAGCAAAAGATTTAGTTTAAATAGGAAGATAATTGTTTTCAAAATAAAAAAGTAGATAAAATTAGGTTGGCCAAGGTCAATTAAGCAAAACAATTTCTGCCTTCCTGGGTCATAAAAAAAAGTCTGAAAAATTTAAAATTAAAATAAATTCCCATGAGATAAATTTATAATCATTTATTTTTAATGATTTTTAGAGATGTTCGGTCTGTTAATTTTTTGCACCCGACCCAACTGAATTTCATACCATATTTTATGGAACAATGGAGACAAACATAAACATGGCTATAGATGTTTAAATATCGAAATCCCATTCAAAAATTGAGTTAGATAAAATCCCTTTGTAAGTAATGTGTTAATTAACAAATATGAACATCCTTCAGCCTACACCAGGATACATATATTGATTTACCCTTTTAATATTAAATAAAATTGGGTTAAACTCATATTTATCTTATATATACGGCGAGAGGCAATAAGGGGATATTTTTTTTCGTATTTTTACTTCCGCAGATTTCGTTTAATTAAAAACAAAAACAAAAATAAAATGAAGTGTATCCCCATCTTTGGCAATTCAATTGACGACACCAATGTTAATTTTTATCGAAACGAAAGTTTTAAACGAAATTTTAATAAAATGCATGTTTTTTTATTAAATTAACAACCTCATATAACATATTCGTTGTTAATTTTTAAAATGTACATATTAATGGATTTTATTGTATTAAATGGTATTTTGTTTTTTCTTTTTTTCAGAAAACAATAATATACTAGCCGGAAAAAGATTATGGTAAGTTTTTATTCCTATAATTATTGTTATTATTGTTTCTTTATTTCAATTAACATTTACAATTCTAATTGAAAAAAAACATATGGACATGTCAAGTTGCCGTCTGTCAAAAAAATAACATTTCGTTAATAATTAAAAAAAATAATAAAATACAAAATTGGTAAAGATTTTAGTTTTTTCACATTCTTTTGATTATAAATAAAATATTAAATAGCAGTTTTGTGATATTATGGAGCAATATAAGATTTTTTGACAAACAATATTTCTTATAAATTTTAGTTTTAAAGTAGTGATTAGGAGGTTGAACAACCATAACTTGTCGGCAGGAAATTGTATTTAAAGCTGTTTCAAAAATTTAATGCGTGATCACAATACATGAAGAGACTTTCAGCTGTTTGGAACGGATCAGTCATTTCAGAGTGGTTTGCGTCGAAAATGGGAGTGAAACAAGGCTGTTCCCTCAGTCCAAACCTCTTCGCCTTATTTATAAACGACCTGATTGAGTTCCTACCGGGTGGAATCGAAGTTTCACAAATTCTCATAAAAGCTCTTTTATTTGCGGATGATGTGGTTCTAAAGGGTTTTCCAATAAGAGGTGTTATTTTGATATTCAAAGAAAAATGGCATTTTTTGAGATAAATGATCGGATGTTTATTTCATTATAAAGAAGAAGGTATGCCGTTAATAATGGAACACAACATCAGCCAAATAACCGCCACGACCACGCTTACAGGACCATATCCTTTTCATGAAATTTTCCATAACCAAATCGCAAAGTGGCTGCCCTATGTCCTCGATAGCCTCACGAATTCCATCTTTGAGGTCTTGAATCGACGCTGGGCTGTTGGCGTAGACCTTATCTTTCACGTGGCCCCAAAGGAAGAAGTCGCAAGGTGTTAAATCACAAGATCTCGGTGGCCAATTGTGATCACCTCTTCGAGAGATAACACGGTCCGGAAACTTTTCCCGTAAAAGATCGATGGTTTCATTGCTTGTGTGGCACGTAGCGCCGTCTTGTTCAAATTAAACGTTGTCCAGATCAATACCATCCAATTCCGGCCATAAAAAATCATTAATCATCTCTCGATAGCGCAATCCATTGACCGTAACTGTTGCTCCAGCATCATTTTCGAAAAAGTAAGGTCCAATAACCCCGCCGGACCATAAACCGCACCAAACAGTCACGCGTTGAGGATGGAGAGGCTTTTCAACAATAACTCTTGGGTTTTCCGAGCCCCAGATGCGACAGTTTTGCTTGTTGACGTATCGTCCGAGGTGGAAATGGGCCTCATCAGTCAAGATGATTTTTCGATGAAATTCCGGATCATTTTCATGCATTTCAAGGACCCAATCAGCAAAGACACATCGTTGTTGATGATCAGCCGGCTTGAGTTCTTGTGTTAACTGAACCTTATAAGCCTTAAGACCCAAGTCTTTATGCAAAATACGGTGTAATGACGTTTGTGGAATGCCTAATTCCAAAGAACGACGAGGAATGGACAAACCTGGGTTTTCTTCAACACTTTGGGCTACAACAGCAATATTCTCAGTTGTTCTTGAGCGACGTGCACGGGTTTTATTCTTCACATCACTAACTTGTCCCAACAGCTCGAATTTGTCCACCAATTTCTGTATTGCGGTCCGACAAGGTGCTTCACGACGACCCAAAAATGTTTTAGTTTTACGAACCGTCTCTGCCAAATTTTCACCATTTTTATAGTGAATTTTAATAATTTCAATGCGTTGTTGAAGCGTGTATCGTTCCATTTTTATTAATGGCGTAGTTTCTACTTGTCAAATGTCAAAAAATGACAGCTTCAAAAGTGACAGCTACCGAAATAGCGGGTTATTCAAAATAACACCTCTAATTGGAAAACCCTTTATTTGCAAACTCACCCCAAACACTACAGCTGATGATAAATCGACTGGAAATGTACTGGTAGGACATGGAACTTGAGGGTTAATTTGGATAAATCGAAAGTTATGATTTTTCGGAAAGGCGGTGGACGAATTTCGAGAAATGAGAAATGGTACTTTAAGGCCAGGCGCGCACATGCAACTAAACAGTTTGGTTTCGATTTTGAGCACTCGGGATTATATGAGAGTCCGCCGGTTTATGTGCGCGGACTCTCATATAATCCCATAGTGCTCAAAATCGCAACCAAACTGTTCAGTTGCATGTGCGCGCCTGGCCTAACGGGGATCTTATCGAGATCGTTAAATCCTACAAGTATCTGGGAGTAATAATAGCTAGCAACCTAAGCATGGAACCCCACCTCAAAGAGAGGCTAGTGAAAGCGAAAAGTGCTATAAGTGCTACTTGGAATAATTGTTTTTTTTATATAAATCAATATCACACCATGTGAAATATAAGGTTTTTTCAGCAGTAGCGGAATCTGTTATGCTTTACGCCGCTCAAGCATTGGGGTTTGCAAAATATGAAACAGTAGAAAAGCTTCTGAGGTACTTTATAAAGAGATGCTTCCACTTACCCAAAACCACCCCTAATTACATGATTCCAATTGAGACAGGACTACCACTTCTTTTTGCGAAAACTCTAAGTCATCACGTTGAGTACATTTCAAAAGTGCTTGATATGCCAGATGTAAGGCTGCCTAAAATTGTTGCACTGCAGACTATCGAAAAACAAAATTTCTGGTATAAAGAGTTAAAAGAACTTGGAAGTAGCTACAGAAGCAAGAAGATGGAAGTTTCCGCAAAGCTGACCTATTTGAGCTTGTCTGGAAGGTTGATAATCACTTTAGACTGGACTGTATTGAAAAGGCTACATCGTCCGGACATAGAGCAATATACACCCGTCTCAACCACAATTTGTGTGAACAAAATTACTTCCGAAACGAGAACGAGTTGGAACTTATTTCAGTAATTTTCAAAATGAGAGGTGAGCTGATCAATTTGCACTACAGACCACATCGAGAAGATTTGCCAATTTATTGCAGTCTATGCAATTGTTGCGCGCGATGGCGGATGGACTCATTCGGATCTTCTTCGATACTCTGCTCCACAGCAGCAATAGCGTCTTCGGTCCGCACTGTACGGCGTCTCTGAGGATGCGCATTATCCACTAGAGTAAACGTGGTGCGAAACCAATCAATGTTTGCTCGAATTTATGCGATTTTGCGATTATGTCGACCGAATATTGGACGCAGCGCGCGATGCTTCGCCCGAACCGAACCATTATTTATGTAATAAATATGCACGATTTGCAAACGTTGATCAGGAGTAAGACTTTTAATTATGAAATGCCAAACCAAATTGAGCATAAATCAAGTAACAGTTGTCAAAAATACCAACTCCGATAAAAGTATTGCCAAATTGAAGCACACGTCTAAAAAAAAACACCCTTTATTAAATATTTAAATTGTTAACAAAAAAAACATTTTCAAATTTTTAATGTGATAATATTAAAGCTATTGCGAAGCAAAATATCAACAAAATCGGGTTTAACCATCAAAAAGATATACTACTACCAACTTGAATAACTCAAAAAATACGATTTTCTCAAAAAACGTGAAATACCAATTTCCGTTATTATATTTATTTTTGCCAAAAACCTGAAACGCAGTTTTCTTACAATCAATTATTCATGGCAGTTACGAAGTTTAATCAAAATCGTTAAAGCCAGTTTCGAGAAAATTTAAGAAAACCAAAATTGTTCTATAGCAACTAACGGATCGAGATGAAAATTCGACTTTTCGCACTAGGGAAATTTTCTGTAATCTGTACAAAAAATACACCCAATCATTTAGGCTCTATAGCTCAAATTACAGTGGATGCACAGACCGACGGACGGTATGACGAAACCCAATTTTTCGACTTCTCTATCATCGTAGTGCGTTAGTTTTGATTACAACCTCGAAATTTCTGTTTACACAAAACTGATTCTTACTTAAAATAGAGAGTTGCCTTAAATCCATCAAATAAAATAACAATTACCATCAGAATAAACTCACAACAAAAATAAAAATAAAAATACATATAAACAAATAAACCATTGAAACGCACCCATCTGTCATTAAAATGTTTAATCTAAATTATTAATAGGCATATTAATTAATGTCCATTACAGACCATTGCCTCCATATTACGTTGCAGTGGAATTAAATTAACTATGGCACAATAATTTCGCTGAGTACCAAGCAAATTCTTATCGTCAGGCTTATTTGATGCCCTTCATGTAGAAGGACCAGACAAGTCACTTCAGATAAATTAATGAAATTGTAAAATGGATCCCTTTAAAATTTAATCCATGTACACTGTACAGTACGTATCTTCTTTTTTTGTTGTGTCCATGTATTACACTTAATTTATTATTGGTATGGAATTTCTGAGTGACGCGAGGGAGCTTTTATATAATGTAAAAGCTGCGAAAAGTATGTCTATTTATGGGCTTAAAGGACCCTTAAATGAATTGCGAATGGCATAACACGACATAATAATGTTTGTTGGTTGGGAATTTCTACCACTCAAGATTTTTAATGGAAACATAATTCATGCGTTCAACGATAAATGGGTCACGATTGTTTCAATTGGACAAATTTTACTGAAAATATTATGAATTAATGATGAATATATGCGAATGGCAAACAAAATTAAAATATTCCCTGAATGAATTAATTCAAATAATGTATAGTAGATACTTTTTTTATTCTTTTTAACTGGCAAATAAAAACTCATATTTTTTTAATTTTGGAAATGGTAAAGATAGTCTCTTATGTCAGATTAATGCGTGAAAAAAAAAAACAAAATCTCTTTCGGACAAAATCCCGAACATATAGTGTAATCCAACAAGACAAATCCCCAATAAATATTTGGTTTCCCAATACGTTTAGGTATATGTATCTCCAAATTTTCAAAAATTCCCAAAAATCCCCCAATTATTAACATAAATTGATGCTTTTATAAATTTTAAAATAGTACGATTTACAGTAGGTATAACAGATTTAATTTGATCTTATATCCCATCAAGCTAGAAAGAATTTAAATCATAATCGTTGTTATCATTCGCCAACCTTTAAAGAGTTGTATAGTCACCCATTGGATGATATTAGGACATCATTTGTGGGATATTCAGGTGACCTCAAAAAGATAGAAAAATTCTTAAAAAATAGCCTATGACTGACCAATTGCGAAAAACTAATTGACTTATTACAACCAATTACTGACCTAGCAAATAGCCTCCTTTTTTGAATATCCCATGATTGAGGTGCTAGCGTCCTCTAATGAACTCGATATTGTACATTTTAAAAATTCATAAAATTTCACCAATTGCTGAAACTAATTGACCTTTTGTTACCAATTACTGACCCAGTTGGCATACCTACTAATTTTTTGAATATCCCACATATAAGATAATAACATCTTCGAATGAATGACCTTGACAAAAAAAAATTGAAATTTCAAAAAAAAAAATTGCGTTTTGCAGCCTAATTAATGAAACCAACTGACTTCTTTTGACCAATTCCTGATCTTTCAGATGGCATAGGTACTAATTTTATGAATACCTATATCCCACAAATAAAATGCTAACATTCTCTTACGACCGATTTTGAGAAATCTTTCCAAAATTCATTAAAAATTACCTATGGCTGACCAATTTTAGGTGAAATATATAGAATAGGGGTATGTTACACAAAAATTCATCAATGATAGGGATTAACAAAGTTAAATAAAGGGTGGTTTTAAAAAATAAATAAATGTTATGGTCAAGAATTTAGCTTTATTATAAAGATAAAAGTTTTCCATTGTGTTTTAAAAATGATTTTGGGCAAGTGGCCGCCGCGGCTGGCTCGAATAAATTCCAGCCGAGAGGCCCAATTTTCGACCACTTTTTGCAGCAATTGGGGCCGTATGTCAGCAATAACGCGCCGAATATTCTCTTCCAAGGCGTCAATCGTCTTGGGCTTATCTGCGTAGACAAGCGACTTTACATAATCCCACAAAAAACAGTCCAGCGGTGTTAAATCGCACGATATTGGAGGCCGCGCCACAGGCCCACGAAACGAGATAGTGCGCTCACCAAAAGTTTCCTTCAATAAATTGATTGTTTCGTTGGCTGTATGGCGCCGTCTTCTTGGAACCAAAAGTCTTCCACATCAACATCCTCCAATTCAGGCACAAAAAAGTCATTAACCATGGCTCTATAGCGTTCCCCATTGACTGTAACATTATGGCCGGCTTCATTTTTCAAGAAATATGGACCAATAATTCTCTCAGCCTATAGAGCACACCAAACAGTGACTTTTTGAGGATGTAAAGGCGCTGTGTCTCAACAATGGCTTGTGGATAATGATCACTCCAAACACGACAATTTTGCTTATTAACGTACCCACTCAACCAAAAATGAGCTTCATCGCTGAAAAAAATTTTCTTGTGAAAATCGGGATCAACAACGATCTTGTTTCGAGCCCATTTTGCAAGATTTCCAAACGTTGTTCAGGAGTAAGTCTATTATTTATGAAATGGTAAACCAAACTGAGCATAAATCAAGTGACAGCTTTCAAAAAGACCAACTTCGAAAAAAGTATTGCCAGATTGAAAACCACACGCTCGGATAATCTTTCAGTAGATAATACTGGCACAATATAATGCAGAAGTTCATTCTTATTGGTTTGTCTTAGTTTGAAAAAATTGACCGCATCGACTTCACTTTAAAGATTTAATATTATTTAAAAAGATAAACAGCAAAATGATAAAGAAAACATTATAATTATGTATACATGTGTACATACATCAATCGTGGGAACCTGCCTCCCCACGAAAACTCTCTCCTATCAGATCAATTTTTTTCCCAAAAAAAGGAATAGAAATGAACATGAATGGAACCGACAAAAAAAATTTAATTTGTATGAAAAATGAATATGTTGTCGCAGCAACGACAAACATATGCGACATGCATATGTATTATCTCAATTAAGCATTAATCAAACCCAACAAAAGTCAAAACAAGCCCTACTCAATTTATTAACGCTCTGTCTGAAAAGATAATTTCTCAAATATTCCTCATTTACTCCCTGTTTGCAAAAAAAAAACTCGAGAAGGTTTTAATTTCGCGCCAATTTACATCAAACGTTTTCATTATGCTTTGCTCCTTTTAAACTCGTCTACTGTTTTCGATTCCGAGCACCCATAGTCAATGTGATATTCTTATATTTCTCCTCCCATGAGAACTCGTATCATAAAAATTATCCTTGTAAATGCTTCTAATTTCCAGTAAAAATAGAAACAAAATAAAAACAAGAAAAAAAAAAAATAAAAACCCAACTCGAATTAATTTAAACGGATTAATATTTTGCCAACGAGTTTTTGTATATTCTTGTGGTGAGATAGCCGCACATTCATGGAATGGAGATCCTTCCTAACTTCATCAAGAATTACTGTTTATATATATATACTAAATGCTCTCCCATCGCGTATCTTTTTGTCTTCATTTCACACGTTCATTGGAGTTGAAGAGCCCCAGCAACGCTTTTCGGTTTAATTAGAAATTCCCTCGAATCGAAAAATGTATTTGGTTCTACATAAGAAGACAGGGAGGGAATTGGTCTCATATCAGGCCATAACCGATAAAAACTATTTATTCGGATAGGAAAATTATTGTAGGAAGTTTCTTCTTACATTTATGGATACGACCATAGACATGATAATTTATAACACTTGTTTTAATAAAAGTACTGTTCATAAGGGCCCATAGGGCCAGGGCCCTCTACCGGTGGGCATATTTCGGGCATCCAGAGTTTTTTTTTTTTTAAGTCACACAAAGCGCTTCGATGCACGCCTACTTTTAATGTCGAAAAACTGTTATAAATTGGTATTTATCTAGTCTTGTCTAATTTTAGCTGTGTTTTATTATCTTCTATTGGAATCCGGATCTGGATCTGGATTTACTTTTAACACGTAATACACAAACAAAATTTTGGGAAATTTTCAAAATTGTTTTTGTAGCACGTGTTAAAAGTTAATCCAGATCCAGAACCGGAACCTTAACCTGATAGAAGATAAAATGAAACACAGCTTTTATCATTTTGTTTCCTTCTTGAACAGAAAACTGATGATGTTCTTGTTACAAACAAAGGCCCGACTGTAATGGTGAAAAACTGTTATAAAGGGTCCGCCAAATAACTTCTTTTTTTTTTGAAAATGGCGCAAAACATCGAGTGTAGCTTCGGCTGTGTGGCACGTAGCGCCGCCGTCCTGTTGAAACCAAATGTTACCAATATCCTCCTCTTCAATTTTTGTGAACAATAATTCGTTCAACATGGCCCGATAACGATCGCCATTGACTGTAACGGCCACTCCTTGCTCATTTTCGAAAAATGGCCCAATTATGCCTCTGGACCAAAATCCGCACCAAACAGTGACTCGTTTTGGGTGTTTTGGCTTTTCAATGTATGCGTGCGGGTTTTCTGTTCCCCAAATGCGACAATTTTGCTTGTTTACTACCCGCCAAGATCAAAATGAGCTTAATCTGAAAAGATGATTTTTTTGGCAAAATCGGCATCTTCTCTAAGTCGATCGCAGCCCCACTTAGCGAAGCGTATGCACAACCATATTCGTTCAGCGGAAAGATAAAACTAATAATCTGTCAAATCAGACATGAGCTAAGTGTTACCACTCACGAAATAAGCACTAGTTGAAAAAAAAAAGTTGGATGGCGGACCCTTTATATGTTATAAATTGGCGTGTCTCTAGTCTCGTTCATTTGTAATAGGTATTTTCTTTTTCCATTAAAAGTTTGTTTACAAACCTGTTAGTTTCATTGTTCCTACAGACCAAAATAATTAAGAAGTGGCTTTTGTTTATTTCACTCTAACTTCTAAAGAAATTGAGTAGGCTAAGGGACAAACTTTTGTAATTTATTAATTCGCTGATTCTAACTCCCGGCCCCTTTATGTCGACAATAAAGGGCCTTTCTAAGTTCAGCCGTTAGGGTATTCTGTACATACATATACATGCAAAAACACATCACATGGTGCTTCAAAATTTCTAATGAAAACTCATATCACTTTTTGTTCCCCGAGTCGGATTGACTTGGATTTGAATATGTCGGAAAACAACTTTTGAGAGATGATGCTTGGCTTGGTTTAAAATGCAAAATATTTGTATTATTCTGTAGTGTTTTCTTCCTACCTCTCTCTCTCTCTCTCCCTTTTCAATTGTATTCGAATTAGAATAGTTGTTGCTATATTTTTCATCAATGGAACGTAAACCTTTCAGTTTGAAAATTAATTTGCGTAGGTAGGTAGTCGTTGTACCATATGAATACAGAAGGGTTTGAGGATTGTGGATGTAAGGCTTCAACTTCTGCAGTAGAAACATCAGAAACGTAGTAGGTACGTATACCAAAAATCAGGAACCGGTCAGCAAAGGTCAATATATGTACAAAGGCGCAGATTGTAGATTTATATGGTGCCGGTTGTGGCCATCCGTACCGTGTCGCCTGTGGCTGTTTGTTTGAGAAAATGAAATCTGCCAAAAACATTTTCCCAAAATGCAATACAAAAGAATTTAACATTCACCATCATCATCATCATCATCGTCATCATGGCGACAACGGAAGTGTAGAAAAAATTGATTTTCGCAGGTACCTATAGTAGGTGGTCCCGTTTCCGTTGAAATGGCTTGTATTGACACCTCCTGATTGGCAATATTTGATTGAAATCGTAACGAGGAATAGGTACTTAAAGCTTCATGCATACGTAAATACTTATCAACCTGAATTGTGTGTGTTTGGATATTAATTTTAAAAATATTATGATTTCATGCTAATTAGATGTCACATGCAGGGAAGTTTGAATACTGCGAGATGTGAATGTGTAGTGGAGAAACCTTTAATGTCGTGGTTTGTGGTCATAGACTGTGATCGAAAGCTGAATTTGAATAATGTTTATTATCGTTCTTTTATGTGAAAAATTGGAAGGATAGGTATTTAATTATTTTCCAGGACGAATTTTGGTTCAAATAATTTTTGCTAAAACTGAACTAGCTGCACTCACACAAATTAAGTTGTTAGCGTCAATGTCAAATTAGATGACGTTGCCAAACCAAACAATGCTGAGAATAATAAATTCATGACCTTCAAATCTTATGCGTATCCTTTATCTTTCATCGAAAAGTTGCCCCTGAAATAAAGTAGATTTACGAGTTTTGAAAGCCCAATACGTTATTTATAACAACTTAAAGCCTCTGTTTTAAAACTTCAAGATGGATTACATTTCCCAACTAACAATTTTACTTCTATATTTATCTAGAGAAGCTTCTTATTACTATTTATCACACGTATATAAGCTTGTTATAGTACTCCAAAGAGCTAAAAGGGCCCCGTTTTTTCACACCTATTACACCTTTATGGAGTAAATTTTGTCACTCCAAGAAATACACTCATAAGTTATGCTATAGAGGTACTATAGGATAATATATTACCATTACAAGAATCGGAGAATGTTTGGTATATTGCACCGTTTGCTTCGATTGTAGATATGAAAAGAAGATTTACTGTTACAATTATATAATGCTTATAGAAAAATGTAGAAAATAAAAAAAAATTATTTTGTGCTTATTATTTTTATATTTTTCATATCTTCTGACAGCTTTTTCCACATGATTATCTGCAAAGTTCTTAAGTGATAATTATTTTATTATTTTGTCATGATTATTGTTATTATAATTATTTTAAAAATTACTAACATTTGTAGGCAGGTCTAATTTACTAACAGTACCGTCATCGACAGTAATACATTCTTAGGATATATAATAAGGAATAAAAAGGAGCACTCCGTATTATATATCCTCTAGTGTAGTTCAAAATTACTTTCGATGACGGTAGTGTTAGTAAATAATTTTTTTTTTATCAATTATTCACGCAGGTTATTGACCCTATATATAAACCATATTCTTATATAACAACCCGACGGGTTTAGTGTCTTTGCTAAAACTCTTTCAATAACCCTTCTATAAAGATATCTTATACAAATGCCATATACATTTGCGATACAGGAAATACTCCTATAACTCCTGTAGCTACGAATAACGTTTTAATGTCGGAAATCGGAAGCAATTTTGTTAGTTGGGTTATCTACCCCATAAATTAGAATAAAAATTAAAAAAAGAACTGGGTAAATGCGTAAACATAATAATAATATTAACCGTTTAAAGCAATTTTTAAATTCTTTAATACAGAAATATTGTATTTTCATGTTATCATTCATAGTATCTGGTTAAATTTTCAATTTCAAAAATTTAAAAAGTTCCCAAGTAACATTTTTCCTCTCATAAGACGCTCCGAGAGCGCTACGAGACTTATTTTAGGGAGCTAAATGCACTCTTGACGAGTTCTTCTAGATTCTTATAAGATTGTTAAAAGCCTTAAATGGCCTAGTTATGGGAGCCTCTTGGTCCTATAGGAAGAGTTTTATTCTTCTTATGCGATTATAGACGCCGCTTTGTAAATCTAGTAAAGCTCTCTGAACTCTTCCTATGGGAGTGCGTCTCTTCCTACAGAAGTTGTTAAAAAGAGAACGAGTGTGTGTAAACTTAAAAAAACATGTATCTTTCGCATTTTTAATTTCTTTTTTTGAAGAAGGTAGGCGAATAGTTTTTATGTGTGTTCGTGATTTTCTCATGTCAAAAAATAATGTGTTTTTTGGTGCGAGTATTTATCTCACAAGTTAATTGACGTATTATATTTGTAAAAATCATGGCATATGTAGGCTAAATTCTTGGTGCAATTAAAATTGCATCTACTAATTTAAACATTTTGCTTCGAAAAATAACAACGCGCTTCCAAAATTATGCATATTTAAAATATTTTGTTATTAATTATAATAAGAAAAAGGGTTACCATTAATATTTTTTTTAGATGCAAAAATTACTAAAGTTTGTTTTTATACAATTCACAAAATGCGATCATTCATACCATATTTTTTTCCAATTACTGTCATTATCGTGCTTTTATGACAAACATTGGATCTAGAGGTGTACAAAATATGACGCTTTTTCATTATTAAGATCTTCTGAAATTTTCCAATATATTTGTCATTAAAAACTGACAAAAACAACTGATTTTTAAAGATGCCATTTTACTTGTGTCGTGTTAATATACTGCTGTAACAAATTTTAAATAATGACATAACACAAAAAAGAATGTCCCCGCTCATTCTTCTCTGGTATAGTAGCTGTATACTAAGTTATACAAATCCATTTTTTATACAACTAATATCGACAGCAAATAAGAGAAAACAAGATGAAAATGACCTATAAAATTTTTTACAAGTTTTGGTCAGAGTGGAAAACCAAATAAGATAATTTATTTAGAATATTTTTTTTAAGCTACGGTAACCCTCAAAATATAATGAAAACATTTTGTTCATATTGCAACATGGCTGCTGTTGATTGATACCTTAACTCTTGTTTTAAGATCTCTATGAGATCTTTGGATGATGATGAAGTCCCATTACAACGCTTGAGCTCCCGTAAGAAGTGTCGCTCTCAGTAAATATAAATTTTCTCTGAGAGACAGTTCTTCTTATGGGAACTAAAATCCTCTTATGGGACTTAAATTTGACATTTAACTTTCAAACGAAACACATTTGTCTGTGGGGCGTTCCTTTTTATTGCAATTGCCAACTATTATTAAGAAATTTAAATGTGAAAGCAAAAAATCGATAGTTGTGTTAGATTAACATTTTGAAACAATGGAACAAAATTATAACCTTATAATTTTTCGAATAAAGTAACAATCAAAGTTAACTGGATATAGCTTGGTGTTATTTAAATCACTCCAAAGCTGATGACAGCCGATGCAACAACAGTATATATATATATATACCATAAACATTATGTGATACTCATGGTGATTTCCATTAGTACAATTAATAAGGTTGTTTCGATCAATTCTATCAAAATATTGCTTTTGAGATCGATTTTTCGGCAGATTGTTTCCTCTTTTTAATAATACTAATAATATTAACTACCTTAAGTTTGAAATGTATGCTTTTTGTTTAGTATATTTCAGTGCTAAAAATTGTTGTTATAATATTTATAATCAAACAGATATTTATAAACAAACAGAACAAAAAATCGACCAAAGAAAGTTGCTCGCAAAGAAAACAATCAAACTTTTCTTTGAAATCTAAAATTACATCTTCCACCGCCAATCAAATAACCAATCCGATAGAAACATGAAGAGAAGCAAGTTTTGTGAACAAAAAGAACGCACTGTACAATTCAACTATAACATCTGTTCGTTTGATATTCAAAGCTGGCGTCGTAGCTCCTATTAGAATCTTGAAAAAAAACTTATATATCATTGAAGTATTATTATGGGATTATAAAGACTAAAAATGACGTTTAGAGTTTTAATTTCATAACGAGATACTTATGAGACTTAAATAGATTTAGGTATAGGATTTAAGTACTTTCAAATTTAAAAAATGCTTAGCTCTTACAATAAAAATGCTATGAGACGAATTTGAGTTTCATAACAAGAGATTCATTCTTAAGTATAGCAATAGGATTTCAAAGAATCTTATGGGAGCTTTTTTCAGATTTGAAGAGCTTAACTCCGGGAGTTTGTTAGTTGGGTTCTAACTCAAATTTTTCAAATAAAAAATATGAAATGGTTTACAACTACCCACATTCACCCTACAAAAATTATCACAAAGTATTTGAACTTTTTAAGATTTTCGGTGTGCATATAACTTCGTTATCTACATATATGTATAATTTCTTATGTTTTAAAATTTTATCGATTTTATAAAAGTCAACTCTAAACAGTCTTTCGTATGTCGGCCTTTATAGTCAAACTTATTATTTTTGACCCTACTGTTCGTACGTGCTCTAATTTCATTTTATATTCGCTTAGCTCATATAATGTTTATCGCCACTAATTAAGCGGGTGTAAGCAATTATTTTATTATATATTATTTTATAGCAAATTATTTTTAAGAGTTTATCCATATGCCAAAAAAAAAAACTCATTGATACAGCTTAATTTTTTAAATACCCAGAGAACATAAAGCCCCTACCGCGAAAAGCTTATTAAATTGTCAACGAGTTCTTATATAACTTTTAAACTCTTATTTATCCGTATAAGTATCTATAATTTATTTATCAATTCGTTTCTAATCAAAACAATAGAAAAAGACATAATTTTCTTCATTTAATCTTCTGAATCTCTGCTGCTTGTTGCACCGTAGAGAATGCATGAGATTAATAAATAATTTGCATAATGTTTTCACTTTCTGTTGCATAGATCACCATATTGATGCACCGAACATGAACACGTAATATCTTTTTCGTTTAAAAAATGTCTGTAATTTAAAAATAAAAACGAAAGTTGGTTGGTACATATTGAAACATAACATAATGAAAAAAATATGGGTGAAATTATGTATATGTATGTATGTATAATAAACTTTTTTTTTATATAAATGTACATATGATATCTGGTTCCAAATGTCATACGGAGTACTTGCTCAAAACTCCATTTTAAAGAGAACTCAATTGTTTGGAGTAGGTACTCTATTTATAATAAATAAAGTCCTTGATCACTTCAATTTTCCTGAGAACCTACTCAACCTCTTATTAGGAGCTCATGCTCTGAGTTCGTGCTCCATTTTATTCATACCATGTATGCATGGACATTTGTACGAATAACAATACATACTTTCCAACTAATTTGCAATTAAATTAATTTAATCTTTATATTAAGAAAATCCCTTTTTTATTAGGTACCAACTTAAATGTCTTACAATTTACTGTGGGAAGCACTTTTCGAATACAATCAGTGTAAAGGCAAAAAAATTACTATGTTACACTATGTATACCTTTAAGCAAACCTGTCTGCTTTGTCTTGTCTATCTGTTTTTGCCAAGGGAATAATTTATGTAATTAAATACAACAACAATGTCCTTTCGTGTTCAATATCCGGTGTGTGGTACAGTGGGTTTCGCATGAATTTCTAAACTCACTCTGCATACTCTTCCAGGCAACACAATCAACTTGACTCTGGATTTTGTGTCTTCTGCTTTTGTTTTCCGCTCATTAAATTCTTCAGCCTTCAACATGAAAGCTGTGTAATGGTGGCAATAGTAATTCAGATTCGGATAAGCCCTTCTGCTTCAATGTATCTAATGTATTGTAGTATAGGTAGGTACTACGCTCATCAGGAAAGTCAGTACTCCGCATCACTTACCCGGAAGATTTATGAAACCTAAGAAAGTGAAGTTTCTTTCTCTGTGCATAGATTACCGAAATGTATCTTTTTAAAAGGCCCGGAAGATGTGTTCCTGTGTCTTTATGAATGTATAAATCTTCAATTCAAGTTTCGAGGATGAAAGTGATTTACGATTCATGCAATGTGTTTATCCTTGAGTTGAGAGGAAAATATAGAAAGTTCTTTGAAAATTTCACTGCTATATTGTACATAGATACCTGTGCAAAGGTCGAGTTTTTTTTTTGTAGAAATCAATAAAATGCAATTGTATCTCATATTCTCATGTATGTAGTTGAGATGCTGAGATGGTGGTATGATATGCAAATCTAACGCGAGTTTGTGCATAGATCATTTATAATGTGTTTGTCTCTAAAGAGCAATAAGTATGTACATATATTTTATTTTGTACTATACTTTGTCGTCGTTGGCAGAGTGGCCGCTGTTAGATTTAACGTTGGAATCGACATTATAAGTAAAAGGTAGGTACTCCGCGTAAAAAGTGTTTTTATATACCAAACACTGTTATAATTGGCATGTCTAGAGTCATTTTCATAAAAATTTAAATTTTGTTAAAATTTGTTACTTTTGCGCTCACCTCTTGATTTGGCAAATTTTTAAATTTCACTAGCGGCAACCCTGGCAATCGATGCTATTCCTGCGATGATACTTCGATTTGACCCACAAATTATTATGCATGCAAAGTGTTTGATAGTTTTGCAGAGATCTTCTTCGAAAGAAAACATATGAACCTTGACAATGATTCATGTCATTGATGGAATATTGTATTTTTGCTTTGCATTTTGAAGATACACAAAATAATAAATAAATATCATTCAAGAGTTTAGCTGTTTTACATACATATGAACATACATAGTATCTTTCATCGTTATTTAAGAGTCGCTGAACTTTTTATACCTAGTTATTATTTCTTTCCGTTTTCGTTTTATAATATAATTGGAAACTCATAAATATTCCATTTTGTAAATATGGAGATTGAGCGATTATTTATCGTGGTTTTAGCATTTATGAATTGCATACCAATTGATGCAAATTTTAGTTATTTTTTTTTTTTAAAGAAAATAACACACTTAGTTACTGATGCTTTTCTGAGCTTTCTCTCTCATCATTATAATTTATGGCAAATTTGAAAGAAATTCTTCTCTGATAGGACAAATGTTTTTGTTTAAAAAAAAAAATAAATTATTTCATTATGTTTTATATTTCTTTATAATAGCTTTTAAATAGAAAATATTTTAAAATCTTCATAAAACACTATAACCACGTGGTGTTCACATTAGTAGCTTGAGATTCTTAACTTTAAAAACTTTCACTTAAAGCAGGTA
The DNA here is from genome assembly GCA_932273885.2 of Leucozona laternaria. Classification (NCBI taxonomy): domain Eukaryota; kingdom Metazoa; phylum Arthropoda; class Insecta; order Diptera; family Syrphidae; genus Leucozona; species Leucozona laternaria. The sequence continues at coordinate 95,148,247 of OW026368.1, forward strand.
CATACATAGTAAATGGCGGCATATGTCAATTCTATTTTGACATTTGTGAAGTAAACAGGTACAAAATACACGTCAACAAGACATGAATCAATAATCTTACAAAGAACACGGAATAATTGTTTTGAATTTTTGTGCGGAATAATTCGTCTTTAATATCCAAAGGACATTGGATGACAACTTTTGCGCCATCTTGTATATTTAGAAGTGTGCAACCATCTCGTTCTTTGAAATCTGCGAAAAAAGTTTATTTCGCCAGTATGTCTTCTTAGGCGTGTAGTAATATTGAAATTACCGCTAAGGCTAACACAATGGGGCGTATTCATAGTCACTTTTAAACTCCAGTTTATCTTAGACTGGGGTTTATTCAATGTTATTTAGATAGGATAAACCCAGGTCTAAGAAGATTCTTCTTCTGTTTTTTCTGTTAGGGGTTTGGTTTTTGAATCGGCAACAATTATTTTAGTGACAGTAAATATGACAGCTGACAGATGATTTGTTTTGGTTTATAAAATTACTGTTTATGCGACCGTGCAGAGCCAGGGCCCTCCGCTGGTGGGCATACTTCTGGGAATCTTTTCCAAATAATACTATCGGTATCCAAAGTAATAAAATGCGAAATAAAAATAAACGAAGTAATGTTAAGCGAAACAATGAAATGCGAGATAAAAATTGCAATGGGAAATGATGATTTTGCGAAACTATAACATAGCGATATAAAAATTTGCCAAACTATTATAAACAGAATGATTAAATTCCAAGTCATGAAATTGCAAATATAAATTTTCAAGGTGACCGCTGGGGATGGCCCATATGAATATACATAGTCATAAAAAATAAAATTTTACTTTACTAAATATATACTTATCTAAAACAGTTTAACCCCGAAAAATGTACGCCATCAAATAAATTCAAATATGTCCGAATAAAAATGTAACGTACATATAAGTATATCGTATATTCAATAAAATTACTGCTTTTGAAAATATATATAAGTACCTATATTATGAATATTAAATGTTATAATGAAAATGAAATTATATTCAAATAACTAAAACAATATTGAATAAATTCTATATAAACTAAATTATGTCTGAAGTTGAGATGAGACACTTTTCCAATTTTTACCTTAGTAAGATTTTGGTTCAAAATTATCTTAAAAATATAAGTAATAGATAAGAATTAAAAACTTCCATTTCTCACCTGCTTACCTTCTTGTTCTTTTTAAGGTTTAATGTAAGATATGTATCGGATTTTTCAATAAGAGCGCTACAAAAGTTTTTTTTTAAATAAAACAAAAACGGTTTTGGATATCAATGAAATTCTTTATTCCTGTGAAAGTACGTTCGATTATGAATGGAACTCGATTTCTTTTGCATGGCCACCACGGGCACGCTTGCAGAAGTCCAGACGCTGAACCCAATTTTCGACGGTTTTTAAGCATAAATCGGCCGATACTGCTGCAATTTCACGTTCGATATTCGTACGAAGTTCATCAATCGTCGCTGGCTTGTTGGCATAGACCATAGTCTTGACGTAGCCCCACAGGAAATAGTCTTACGGCGTCAAATCGCACGACCGAGGCGGCCACGCGACTGGACCATTTCGTGAGATAACACGTTCTCCAAACTTGGTTTCCAATAAATTGATTGTGACATTTGCTGTGTGGCTTGTGGCACCGTCCTGTTGGAACTACATGTCTTCCAAGTCCATATCATCCAATTGGGGCCAAAAATATTCGGTTATCATTGAACGGTAGCGATCCCCATTCACAGTAACGTGCCGGCCTTGATCATCACGGAAGAAGTACGGCCCAATGACGCCGCCAGCCCATAAACCACACCAAACCGTAATTTTTTCGGGATGCAATGACGACTCATGGAGTACGTGTGGATTGCTGCCTGACCAATACCGCATATTTTGTTTATTGACGAAGCCATTCAGCCAGAAATGAGCCTCATCGCTGAAGATGATTTTTCGATGAAATTCCGAATCATTTTCAAGTTGTTGCTCAGCCCAATTCACGAACATACGACGCTTCTGGTGGTCAAGCTGCTTTAGTTGTTGCGTCAATTTAATCTTGTAAGTATGTAGGCCAAGATCTTTTCGCAAAATTCGCCACAACGACGTCACAGAGATGCCCAACGCTTGAGAACGACGTGTGAGAGACACATTTGGGCTTTCTGCAACTGAAGCCTCAGCGGCAGCAATATTCTCGACACTACGGGCACGGGCACTTCTTTGTCTCACTGGCACGAGAACATTTTGTACTGTGCCTGTGGATTCAAATTTTTCCACTAGACGCTCAATTGTTGATCTGCTAGGACGATTATGACGACCATAAATTGGACGTAGCGCTGTTAACGTTAAGGCCACTGTCTCCGAATTTCGGTAGTAAATTTCAATAATTTCGACTCCTTGTTGGCTCGTATATCTTTCCATCATGAAATGGCAAACCTTACTCAAGAGAAATGTTAATGCGGCAAGAAATATGGCGTCGTTTGCTGTCCCTGTTGCTCTACTTTTGTACCGTCCCTGTTGAAAAACCTTAAACTTTATTTAAAGTAACCGCATTACCCATAAATACTTGATATAGTACCTATTAGGCTTGCCATTAAATGTTATTTTTTCAACTACATATATACATATTTGATAAAAAAAAAATCCAGTTTCTCTTCCAATATTAAAAATTATACCACCAAAAATTTCAAAAATTGTAAAAACATTATTAAAAATTGAAGGTTTGAATGAAACAACAACCACCTGAGTGAGAGCTGCCACCAAGTCATTATGGGCTGGAGTTATAGCTATTTCACGGCTGCCAAACCGATCATCAGACTCCTTAGTCTTAGTCTATTACGTTCAATTTTAATTTGAAAAAAACTTTTTGCCTCAGCTGAGAGTTGAACATAGACCAAGCGTCTTCAGAGCCAATCGCACTACGCACTGTGCCATTTGACCATTGCATTTGAATCAACTAGCATTTTTAATAGCTACACATGATCGGTCTGGCAGCCGTGAAATAGCTAAATATTACTCTAGCCTATAATGACTTGGTGGTAGCTCTCACTCAGGTGGTTGTTGTTTCATTCAAACTTTCAATATTAATATGATGGTGCGTAAGCTTTGCAGCCTTAATACAAGTGTGTTATTACAAAAAAAACAACTTTCAATTATTAAAAAATGTTAAATAAATGACCATAGTAAAGTCAATATACTACTGTTGCTACCAGCTGCAATAAAAAGAAATTATTCCATTATCAGCAGTAACAAGCAACAATAACTGATAAGGACTCCCGTAGGAAAAGAGCATGATTGGTTTGAAGGAGAATTATTGTAATTGTATCTTTTTCAAGTTGTTTAATTTTTTATTTTATTATAATTTTCTGTCTTAAAGTTTATTATTAATTAAAAAAAAAAAAAGAATTCTAAAAAAAATACGTCTTTTTCGATCAAAAATAAATTTAAACGTAAGTAAACGGTGCATACATGTTATCTTTCCAAACATACATAATACAAAAATTCGTTTAAACATAAAATAGTACAATTTAGAAAAATTAATTTTTCAAGAACATATACAGAAGAGTATTTATTGGCTTACTTAATTATTTCTTTGTCACTTATTTTTAATTTAAAAAAGTTTTATATTTTATATTTTTCTACATATTAATTTTTGTTATATAAAAATAAAAACATTATATAAATATGTACATATTTATGACAGTACAAACGAATTTATGATTTCTCTTATAAAACTATCCCTTCTTGTTGGAATCCTAACGGGTCACAACGCAATGGGAACCCATATGAGCAGAATGGGCATTAGCACATCTGATTTATGCAGAGGGTGTAATGATAAAGAGTCGGAAGAGGGCTCATATCACTTTCTCTGTGAATGCCCCAGCCTAGCCAGAAACAGAAAAATTAACCTCGGAGAATACTTTTTCGATGAACTGTGCGACATCTCAACCTTGCGAACTGGATAGCATCCTGAAATTCATCCAGAATTCAGGATGGTTCAAGGAGGCTCCCTTTACCCATACCTAAAAGTCCCACTCACTCACCTCCCTACCCACCTTCACAACATACCTTTACCCCGAGGAACGCAATGGATCCATGGAGATCCGAGTGAGTAAGTACTTCCGAGTACACATCCAGATTATTTTGGACAGGCATATTATGGCACAGATTTAATAAATCTTCATTTTAAGTCCATTTAAATCCAAACTAAATAATAAGGCCGTTTGTTTCTCGATAGTAGTTAGAGTTATCTAGGAGCGCGCTAAGTTAGTTTGAAGTAGTTGCCATCAGTAAAGCTGGCTCACTTAGAGCCGTTTGCTGAATTATAAGTATTTATGTTCGACCTAAACCCTATAATGATCTACTTCTTCCTCAGCGTAAACTCCCAGATCAGCTCTTATGTTGAACTTAAATATTCAAGATGAGTTTCAATAACAAATGGGCCTTATTGATTCAAAATATTCCACAAAAATTGGCATTTCGTCCTTTTCTTTCGAGAAGTTCTCGAGACTTACCCTTTTTAATGGAACCAACTCAGGTCATTTTCTCCCACTTCTAACTTCAGTTCCAATAATAATAATATAGAAGTCTTTGCTAAGCTGATCACGTATAGCCATACCTCATGATATTTCAACTTCTTAGAATTAATAGTTCCTAAGATATAGGAATTCAAAAATCGCTAGAGCCGTAACACAGATTCATATAGAAGAAAAAATTGAAAACTTGAGATTTTCCATTAAGTGGGCGTGGTATCCACCCACTTACTCAGAATTGGCATCAATTATATGGAGTACTTTGTGTAAATTAATGAAATTCTGAAGAGCGTTTGGACTGTAGCGTATTGACATATTGAAAATTTGAGGTTTTATATTCAAGGGCCTGGCGTCCAATTTTTAACTGACAAATAAATCTTCGCCAAAAGCATTCCAATCACACTAAATTGTACATGTTTTGTTTTCCTATACACAAAACCCTGTGTTTAAAAAGTCAGACGTGATTCGTAATGAGACCTAAAAGGACGTCAAGTTCTAAGTTTTGAAGATTTAATATCACATATTTTAAGTAGAGTTGAGATGCCACACCAACTTACTTTTTAAATGAAAATTGTAAATTAACTTCGAAATTTCCCCAAAACCTTCGGCCTCTATATTCTACATTCGATAAATTTTAATATCCCAATCCCTGCGCACTAAAAATTTAAATACTCCAATAGCTTGTAAGCATTAAAAACCCGAAATTCCCTTTTGTGTGTCTACAAAACCCGCTATGTTTATTAGATTTTCTAAATTTTAACAAATTTATCTCCTCGATTACAGATCATCTCCTGATCCCAGACGTAGATTTGCACCTCCACTTTTTTTTATTAAATTAATTTAATTAAACTATAAAATTTAACATTTTGTTGAAAATTGTAAAGATATTTTCTACTTTATTTTAATTTATTTTTTTCATTTAAATTTATATTGAAAAATCAATACAAAGCACAACACAAAATGGAATCAATAACTTATGAAAATTATATTCTTAATTTAAAAAATTATAAATTTAACTTAAATGAAGTTTCTGTAATGTTAAAACGTTTACCTGATAAAAAATCCGAATATGTGACTAAAGAAGAAATAATTGAAAAATTTGAAAATTGTGAAAATGAGTGTGATTTCAAGTTTGTTGAATTTTTAAGAAATTTATACTTACCTAAACCTATGTTAGATGTTTTTGAATTTATGGACAGAGAAAATATAATTTTACCTAAAAATAAAATATTTCCAAAACTTTGGCATTTTTTTGAAAATAAAAAAAAGGAAATACATATTTGTGATGATTTACTCCGATTTATGGGATTTAGTTTAAATAAATTTAATGAGTTTTTAATAAAAAAAAATATTAATTTTCGTGATTCATCAGCATCAACATCAGCAGCATCATCATCATCATCATCCTCATCACCTGATAAATGTGTATATTTAACATTTGAAAATTTGAAATTAGCAATTATGATGCTAGCAAATAATAAAAAAGGCAATGATATTAAAATTTATTTCAATAAATTAGAAGATATTTTCAATGCTTATCTTTTGTATGTTAACAATGTCAAACACCAACAAGTAATTGAAGAAAATATTAAAGAAATCAAACAAAAACTCGAAGAACAGAATGCAAAGATTAAAGAAGCTGAAAGAGTCAATAGTAATTTGTGTAATTTTGTAACGAACATAAAAGCCAAAACTAAAAACGCCTACATTTATATAGCCACAACGGAATTATATGCTGAGAAAAATATATTCAAAATTGGTTCAACAACTAACTTACTACATAGACTTAGTAGTTATAATACCGGACGAAGTGTTTCCGATGAATTTTTCTTCGTATTTTTTGAAAAAGTTTTTAATGTTAACAAAGTTGAACAAATAATCAATGATATCTTAGAAGATTTTAAGGATAAAAAAGAAAAGGAAATAGTGATCTTACATTATACGTACCTTGAACCATTGATTAAATTAGTCATTCAAAATATTAATGAGCCTTATGAATATATAAATGATTTGATAAAAACTAAATTAGTAAAAATGTATAATCTCAAACCTGTTACCGTAAAACCATTAATTGTTACTGAAGATGTAATAATCTCAAAAGAATTGGAAAAACAAATTTTCGCTTTCTTAGATAATTGTATCAAAGATAATAATTTAAATCTAACAAGAACACAGCTTTTAAACCAACTAAATATTGATTCTAATCTAAATAGAATTAAACTTTGGTCTAATGTTAAAAAAATTTTAAATTGGAAAGGTAGTAAAACATTTATTGTTTATAACGAAAACAAAATAACCATAACTTATTAAAAAAATATTTTAATTAATAAGTTATATTTTTTTTTATCTATAATTACAAAATTTCTCAACGAATCATATTTTTCTTTCAAAATAAAATAAATGCATATTGTTTAAGTAAAAATCATAGTTTTAAATGTTTGAAAAAAAAAATAACATGCAAAGGTATCATTATAATTCAATTTATTATGATAAAAATATATTTGAAATAAAAAAAAACATGACATATCTATATATGTTTAGATTACTACCATATATATTTTGTAAACTTTTTGTTTTTATTAAAAAAGAAAAAAATTATACACAATTATTTTAATAAATAGATGAATATTTTAAATTTTATTATTTTAATATTTTATTATTTTTTATTTATTATTTTAGAATTTATAAATGAAATTAGGTAACCTATTTTAATTATTTGCTGATAAAATATTACTGTTACAACAATTTATATAAAGTCAATAAACTTCTTCCCCAGCAAGTCATTGTATTTACGATTTGCATAAAACACAATTCTCTCACAGATTACCAATTTATTTTTTAGAACCATACCGTTGACGATGCAATAACCATTTTCTACAGAGAAATAAATATTTAATTCTATTCCATTCCATTCCATTTGCCCTTCTCAAGACGTAAAACCCCATACTCTTCCCCACCCTGGTATAATCACAGTCTACGTTCTTTACGACACAAGAGATAAAAGGCGTCGAAAATTTTACTTCGCTTGCGATCACCCATCACTGACAGTTTTGCCATACAAATATTTTAAGAAATCTACAATTAGGACGAAAAATATCTGCAATGCAGGTTTCTAGGTATATGGAAAATATCTGACTTCATAAATATTTTTTTTTTACTTAGACAAATTTAACGAAAATATTTGTAAATTCAATAAATATTTACATATATCTTAATTAAAAAAAAAATATTGTTTTTTTCGAAAATATTCAAATCTATTCATCTTTGGTAATTTCGATTTTTCAACATCTTCATTCATAAAAGTTTCAAAACATCGATCCAGCTTAATACCTGATTGACCGTGCCTCCAACAAAGAGATAGCCAACGAGTTGCAAATTTACAAAGGATTTCGCTTAATTTAAAACCAAATTAGTATAGGAACCTAATGTTTGGAGATCTAAATCGAAGACAAGAGTATAGAAGACTTGTTGAAAATATTTTGCAAGATTAACAAATGTCTAAGTAAACACGTGCAGACAAAATCTGCCGAGCTGATTTAAGGATTGTGAATGTCTGTAGCTGATTGAAATTCTGATAAATGCAGACAAATCTGCACTTATGGCAACACTGTCCACTGACTATACTCAAATTATCTTGGTATAAGTTATCTACACTTTACTGAAAACTTCCCTTAACAACGTTATTTATTTGTAACGTAAGTCAACATCCTTCTTTCAACTACAAAAAAAAAATCCTTAAGCTACTACTTTTTTCAAAGAATTTCTTACCGACGGCGACGATTTGTTAGTGCCTCATCCTGCGTATTTTGATTATATGCCAAACTTCTCTCTCAGTCCATTTCTTCCTGATACCATCGACTCTATTCTTATTTCTTATATCGAAAATAAGATATCTCAACTTAACGATAATATTATTCCTGGCCCTGATGGCATTGCTGCCATATTTCAAAAAAAAAAATGCTACTTAACAATTTCTCAATCTCTTTCAATAATCTTAAGTTTATCCCTTTCTCAAGGAAAATTCCCTAAGATATGGAAAAGCTTTTTTGTCACTCCAATTTACTATCGTCCAATCGCTAAGCTTTCACACATTCCTAAAATCTTCGAAAGTATTTTGTCCGATCTCATAAGATTTCGCTGTTAGTCTCTCATTTCCCCTAGACAACATGGTTTCCTTAAATGTAGATCTACAACTACTAACCTGGTTGAATTTGTATCTTTCACAACCTCCGCCTTAGAGAGTGGAAAAGAAGTCGACGTTATTTCCACTGATTTCAGTAAGGCTTTTGATAAAATTTCACATAAACTTATACTCTTCAAGTTATCCTCCCTCGGTTTCAAAACTATCTTCTTGAAATGGATATCTTCGTACTTGGTCAGTACCAACCGTCAGTACAGCGTTCGTTTCAGATCTGCCTTTTCCAATTCTTTCTTAGATGTACCTCAGGCGTCCACGAAGGCAGCCACTTTGGTCCCCTTCTTTTCATCCTCACTATTAAAGATATTAAAATGATCATCAAACATTCCGTTATCTCAGTTTACGCCGTGAATACAAAGTTTCTTAAAACATTTCGTCGTCATGCGACACTTCTGTCATGCAACAACACCTCGACAATTTTTCAGTCTGGTGCCTCAACAATTGCTTAGAGCTTAACATAAACAAATGCCAATCAATCACCTTTTCACGTAAACGCATCAAATCTCCTCTCCGTATCACTTCCTCCATAACCAACCCATCTTCATCGTCGAATCGATTTGTGATTGGCCTCCTATGTGACCAGAAACTCAATTTCCTAGCATATATAGATGACATAATTCTGAAAGCGACTTAGCTCTCGGCTTTGTCAAAAGGTGGTCCAAAGAATTCTCCAATCCCTATGTAACAAGATCGCTCTGCATAACTTTTATTCGTCCCCCCTTTGAAAACACGTGTCAGGCCTGGTCACCTTATCAAGTTACTCACATTTCTAGAATTGAGAGCATCCAACGCCGTTTTGTTCGATTTGCCCTTCTTGGTGTTTCTTGGAAAGATTTCTTTCTCTAACCACCCTATTATGATGGCTAACAATTAATTAACCTGAATTAACTCGAGGAGTGTAGAGAAATAGCAGACATTTTATTAATTCACCGCCTTCTTTAAAGATCTGTTGACTGCGAAACTCTTTACAATTCTACCCCGCCTCTTCTATAGGGTCTTCCAATAGGGACATCCGGACTTTGACATTTGATAGCGGGTATATTGTTGAAGATATATCTGTCAAATTGGCTGTAATTTATTCAGTCTGTTTTGTCAAATCACCATGGACGGATATAGGGTTCAACAACAATTGCAAATAATAAAATTGATTTATCAAAATGGGTGTTCTGTTCGGGCAACGTCCCGCTCGCTTCGCTCATTTACGGTCTTCTTCAGCGATGAGGGCCATTTCTGGAATCTGGATAAATGGGTATCTCAGCAAACAAAATTGTCGAATTCGGGAGGATACCAATCCACATGAGATCCAAGAATGTCTATCAATTCATCCCGAAAAAGTCACCGTTTGGTGTGGATTTTGGGCTGGCGGCGTCATCGGTCCATTTGTCTTTAAAACGTCTTTAAAACCGACGTTGGCCAGGCCATCACCGTCAACGGCCTGTGCTATAGGTCGATGATTAAAAACTTCTTTTAGCCTTTATTGGATGATATGGACACCAACGACATGTGGTTTCAATAGGACGGCGGCGCGGCGGCGCTACATATGCCAATACAACTCACTCCAATTTGGAAATTCTGCACGAGCGATTCGAGGGCATGGTCATCTCACGTGGAGGTGATGTGAACTGCTCCAGAGTCGTGGAAAATTGGACATTTCGGATGCGCGCCACCCAGAGAATCCGCGGTGGACATTGGAACGACCTTATATTCCATAAATAATGGCCTTTCAAAGGAATTAAAAATGTCGATGATATCTCACACACACTTTGTTTTTTTTTTAATTCAAAGATAGGAAGCGCTTAATGAAAGACCCTGTACTTGCCTGCCCACCGTACGTCATATGGCTCTAAAGAGCCTATTACTGGAATTCGCATAACATTCCACTAAGAGGCTCGTGTTGAAATTTCTTCCACTTAAACATAAACACTTCCAACTTAAGCTCCATTCTCCATTTACTTAATCCCAACCCCGATACATCCCTGTCTTAGCTATAAGATTCTTAATTTTTAAGTTAGATTAAGTTCTTAGTTTTAAGTTAGATTAAGATATGTTTTTAGCTTGCATTAAGCCAAACAAATGGTGGTTTTTCACACACACAAATTATAAGTACATTTGATTAAGAAAAAAACATTCGTTTTAAATGATTTATCTTAAATAATAATGTTCTGAATTTGAAGAATTTTGTTTATAAAATTTATGCAAAGTTTATTATCTGAATCGAGAACAATTTCAGATTCGGCTACCAGGTCGATGGTTCCGCACATGTGGATATAACTAATTTATGATTTATTGAAGCGATAAACTATACAAAAATAATCATCGTCAGTAGTTCAGAGATTCATTAGTGGTTTAATTGGTATGTGTGTACGGTGTGACTGAATTTAACAAAAATTGCACATTGACAAAGTCTTCGCTATTAAAGTCAACTGAACTGGTGTTCAAGAAGTTAGATCGCCGAGACGAAAAAGCTTGCCTTTCTTTTTTTATGCTTTGAAGTTAACCTTTTAAGGGTTAGCTACTAGCCCACATACATATACTTTTTAGGTAAATTCAATCTTTGTAAAGTTTACTCGCAATCACAAAAACATTCTAATAGTTCCAGAAGGACCTTATCAGCTTGCTTGTATTCCTGTCACTTTTGTATACCCTAAAGGTCGTTTATGACTTGAATAAATTAATGCAATCATTTGTGGTTAGCAAAACACTCCAAATAATTTTCGCATTAAGTAAGTACAGTAATAAAATAAGCATCCATCAGCTTGATGTCACAAAAAAATTATTATCGTTGCTATAACGTGTGGGTGTCAAAGTCGTCCTCGGCGGTGCTGGTGCCGTTTCGTTTCTTGTCTTGTCGGCTGTCGACTTGACCAAGTTTGAGTACAAGTTAGTGCCATCATAAGGTGCAAACTCAAATCGAGCCTTAACGCTTTTGCGTGATTTAAATTTATTATTTTCAAGATACCTACAACAACAAAATAAACACAAAAGCAAATTTTCATTCGAAGACTATATTGTAATGGTGTTGGTCTTGGCTTGTTGGCCGGTGTAAACTAACATCTTAAGGTGTCCCTGTCCATGTACGATGATAATAATAATTGCAATCATTTGACAGCTTCGTTCACATGCCGTTTGAGGAAAATTTCAAATTCATTTTCGTCTTCGTCTCCACGTTCACGACCCGACGACGACGACGCCGCGACGCGACGCACGACATGATAGAGACTTTGCTGTCATGGCCAAAGACGACGACGATGACTTGTGACTTGGAGTAAAGAAAACAATAAGTAAGTATGTACATATTAATATCACCATCTCCGACCAAGTAAGAAACCATTGGAACGACGCAACACGAGGCACCTTCGCCACAGAGATGATTTACATTGGAGGAAGTACGTATATACATATCTGCGAACTGTGAGTAGAATATTTTGTGGTTAACCTTTGACAGCTAAATGGATCGATGATGATGATGATGATGATGATGATTTCCCATCATATTCTGTCACTATTCGGTTGCGTTGATGCTGCAGATGATGATCATGATGATGAGTTCTCAGATAAATCCAACGTGTAGGATGGCGTAATCTTTATTTAGATACTGCAAACGACATGAAATGACGACTATGTTCCTATATGCTTTGTGTACCTATATATTAGCCTAACAGTCTGTACTTATGCATCCATTCTGAAAACATTCTCTATATAATGGGTAATGACTTATTGTGAATAATGAGATGATGGATGGAGAAGCTTTAGGCTATTTTAAATTAAAAATGATGCGAAATCATGTTGATTAAACGGCTCATTTAAGTCTTGATTAACATACAATTTAATGAATGGTTAAAATAATTTTTTCTGTTTTTATATTTAAAAAAAAAAAACATCAATAAATTAATCTTATCAAAATTTGTTCTTAACAAAAAGAAATCTTGAAATTAATACGTGGAATTAATAATAACCTGAAATTTCCAGGTTCCGCAAAGTGACATACAAATATCAAACAACAAAAGTCTGGAAAAGTAATTGCAAATTATAACAGTCTGTCAAATCTTAAAGTATCTCATATGTGGGATATTCAAAAAAAAAAATGATGCCATAGTAATTGGTTAAAAAAGGTCAGATAGTTTCAGAAATTGGTCCGCCATAGAAAGTTTGTAATCAATGGTTTAAGTTTTTCAAGGTTATCAGCGATTTTAAGCACTTCATTTGTGGGATATTCGCAAAACAAATATACCTAACATCATAAAAGGTCAATTTGTTTCAGTAATTGATCAGCCATTTGTTTTTTTTTTTTAAAGATTTAGTTTTTATAAAGTTGTAAGGATTTTTAGGAACTCATTTGTGGGATATTCGGAAAACAAGTATACCTACCATCTGAAAGGTCTTATCGACCTTATAAACGGTTAACTATTTTCAGTAATTAGTCATCTGTAGGTTTTTTTTTAAAATTAAATTTTCAAGGCCACAGAGATTTGTAGCAACTCAATTGTGGGATATTCGCAAAAAGGATACCATCTGAAAGGTCTTAGTAACCTCATAAAAGGTCAACTACTTAGTTTCGGAAATTGGTGAGCCGTATGTTTTATTTTAAGGTTTTATTTTAATAAAGTTGTAAAGATTTTTAGCAACAAATTTGTGGGATATTCGGAAAAAAAGTATACCTACTATCTGAAAGGCCTTAGTGACCCTATAAAAGGTAAAATATTTTAAGTAGTTTTTTTTTAATGAAATTTTCAAGATCATTGACATTTGTAGCAACTCAATTGTGGGATATTCGCAAGAAAGGATACTATCTGAGAGCCATTAGTGACCTCATAAAAGGCCAACTCAATTCAGAAACTGGTGAGCCATAATTTAGTTTTTTTTGTGAATTTTTAAAGTTTTTTCAATACCATATAGATTGTGACTGATTTTTTTTAATTTATTGAAAAAAATGTATGGCTACTAATTTCTGAGACTTTTTGACTGTAAGTTACTAAGACCTTCCAGATGTTATACATTTTTTGCGAATATTCCACAAATGAGGTGCTTATATTATCGCTGATGACCTTATGAAAATTTGTAACCGTTGATTAAAATTTTCCATGGGTGACCGATTTCTGTAACTAAATAGTTGACCTTTTATGTGACATATTTGTTTGGCAAATATCAAACATTATATGGGGAGCCAAAATCCCAAAGCCGTTTGCATGTTTTGATATGAATCTTAACACGGTTTTGCTACAGTCGGATGATATAATTTCCCCGAACTTATGTCCAACTGAAGGTCCATGGACATTATGTCCACGGACATTACATAATCCCACCGCAATAAAATCGTCTCAAGATTCATGATAAGGTGCAATAGAGCCTTGGGCCTTATTGCACCAACAACTTATGACTAATCACTTAGCAAACATCATGAATTTTGATACGATTTTCTTGCGGTGCGAAGACATAATATCTGCGGATATAATGCCCGTGGGCCTTAAGTCGGACATACGATCCCATGCACATTACTTCAAGATTCATGATAATTGGTTAAAGTGATAAGTTTTTGGTGCAATAGAGCCCTGGTCCAATTAACATTTCAAACTACTGTCAGGCCCAAATTATGCGTTTGCTTCTTTTAATAATATCTAAACCTTCTTGAAAGAAAAAATTTCTGTTGAAGAAGAAAAAAAAAACTAATTCCCTTTAATAAACAAAAACAAAAAAGCATAATCAAAAAAAAAAAACAACTTCCTCTCACTAAATAACAAAAGATTATTCAGTAATAAGGTTCCTATACATTAACCCTGACGTTGTCATTTTTTTTAACTTTCCACTTCATTCTTTCGAACAAAAAGAAAAAAAAAAAAAAAAAAACATTTTGCATGGTTTTCCTTTATTTTATTAAAAAAAAGAAGAAATTTCCTCTTCAATTCGCTCATTTAATAGAAATTTCTCATCAAATTATCCTTTGAACTCTTTTTTATGTATTTTCATTTTAAAAAATTAATATCACTAAAAAATAAATATAAATCCCATTTCCTTAAAGGAACAGCCAAAAGTCTTTGTCGCTCTTACCAGATTTACCATCATCCCGAAGACGTAGAAGGAGAAGAAGATGATGAGAAAGTAGAAAAATCACCATCGTCCTTTTCATCAATTTTATGACCATATCCATAAAAATATAAACAGTACAGATAGAGGGCTTCATTATCGTCTCCTGTCCAGAAAATTGCCAAGATAAGATCAAGTATCAGAAAATTGAGGCGTGACTAAAGGAGTAAAGCTTCGACTTGAATGGACCAAACAATGCTTGAGTAAAATAAAATAATATGTATATATGTATAACCCTGCCAAAGCTACCATAGCTTTTGCTCTCTTGGGGCAGTTTTAGCCACCCAACCCTTGGGTCATTCTAAATGTATATCGCTATACTATGTTGTACGAACGAAGCTTACGAAAGGTCCTCCAGCACCATATAGCAGCTATGGGTTATTGTTAAAAATCTGGAGCTTGAGTATTCATGGAATTTTCGGAATTTACCATAATCTCCTTTGTGTTCATATTACATACATCCATGCATATAGTCTAGTCATATAAGTTTGTTTGTATGGTATAATGTGTATGTATGTTGGTAAAAAGAGCGAGAGCATTATTTTAGATTACTTTGGGCTTCCTGACCCGGGTCCATGTGCATATGTAATCAAATCAAAGCATTGTTTTCTCGGGCTAAATAAATTGGGTGAAATATGTGGTCGAGACGAGGCGGTGATGATATGGCATGGGACAAAACGGGAAGTGAGTATATCTTTCGAGTTTCAGCTTTGTTCACAAGATACATCTTGTTATGAGGTAATTTATGTGGTTTACCAAATTAAGTTGCTCAGTGAAAGGATATATCACGCCAGTGGCGTAGTTTACAAACATAAAATGAAAGAAAGCAAACCCGAACAGTTTCATAATATGTAGATAAAAACAATAACTCCAACTCGTTGACAAAGTTACAGTCACACTCAAACTCCCCAAGGCATGGGGAGGGGCAGCACTTACTTTTCGCAGTTAGTCGATTCGGATTATAATAACTGGCGCTGCTGAATGAATGGTAAGCCCTCCTAAATGGCTCTCATAGCGTAGCTATAATTGAAATCAAGGTGGGTATCAGCTTACACATTGTGTGACAGGGAAATGCTTTGCTTTTCATTTCACATTTGAAATGCAAAATTAGTTCAATGAAACGAGAATATGGACATGGAGGTGCATTGTGCAGCCATATCCAGAAACACATCAATGTTTTTGCATATTCAATGATATTGCTTTAGCGCCATGCTGACTTCGACCATCGATATAAATAAAATGATTTGCCATGGAAAATCAATATTTCAACATTGAGACCAAATGGCATACATATATGTATGTACTTACAAAAAGATTAAAATAGCTTTTGTAGTGTTCCTACAGAATTAAAGAGGCGTTTCAGAGTCATTTGTCATAGAGCCATTGCCATTTGAAATGTCAACCAACTTTAATAATAATTCTATGCTCTGTATACAAAATGAGGGTGTGGGGTCACAAGTTTCAAAAATAAATACCAACTTTTTGCATGTGTAATTTGACTGATGTTTTGGTATAGTTGAAGAAAACATTCAACAAATATTTTTTGAATTAACTTTTTGAGTCGATTTACTTAGGTATTTCCGATTTGACAAACGTTAGAAACAATTAAAGGGTCCGCCAAATAACTTTTTTTGAAAATGGCGCAAAACATCGAGTGTAGCTTCGGCTGTGTGGTACTTAGCGCCGTCCTGTTGAAACCCAATGTTGCCAATATCCTCCTCTTCAATTTTTATGAACAAAAATTCGTTCAACATGGCCCGATAACGATCGTCATTGACTGTAACGGCCACTCTTTGCTCATTTTCGAAAAATGGCCCAATTATGCCTCTGGACCAAAATCCGCACCAAACAGTGACTCGTTTTGGGTGTATCGGCTTTTCAATGTATGCGTGCGGGTTTTCTGTGCCCCAAATGCGACAATTTTGCTTGTTTACTACCCGCCAAGATCAAAATGAGCTTCATCTGAAAAGATGATTTTTTTGGCAAAATCGGCATCTGCTCTAAGTCGATCGCAGGCCCACTTAGCGAAGCGTCTACACAACCATATTCGTTCAGCGGAAGGTTTTATCCTGTTATCTGCCAAATCAGACATGAGCTAAGTGTTACCATTCAAGAAATAAGCACTAGTTGAAAAAAAACGTTAGATTGCGGACCCTTTAGATTGTTCAGATTTCTAAAATCTTATCAGAGATCTTCACAATCTTAGAAAAAATAAAAAGATTTCCTGACTTAAAGGACGATTTATTGAAGATTCACTAAAACAAAAGTTCAAATTTCTCCTCTGTATCAAATTTCAAACAAATCCGTCTATCCGTTTAGACTCTAGCTCGATGCACTTGGACACCTGGACGCACGGAAAAACATATGCAAGTACCGAAAACATCATTTAAATGCTAGACATTACTGTAATGATATTTTACAATTTTTGTTTTACTTAAAACTAATACTTGCTCTTAGACCTTACAGTAAGTACAAAATAACAGATACACACCGGAAAAAATGCTATCAACAGTGTGAACGCCACTATTTGGTGCGGCGGCGTTCACGCGGGAGGAGTGATTGAGTAGTATTTTTTTGAGGACGCCATCGGGAATACGGTCACTGTTACTGGCGAACGACTTATTACTGCTGGAATTAGATGAGCGGGGGTTGGTGAACTTATGGTTTCAACAAGACGGTGCAACCGCACACACATCACGAGCCACAATGTATATTGTGAAGGAAGCGTTTTTTGTCCGCTCAATCTCCCGTTTTGGCGATTTGGCATATCCAGCAAGATCGCCCGATTTAACCATCCCAGACTTCTTCCTTTGGGGCTACTGAAAGTCGCGGTTTTATGCCAACAAGCCTCAGACAATCGCAGCCCTTCAAGAGAATATTCCAAAGGATTGCGAACAGTTATCACTGGAAATCTTGCAGAATGTCATGGAAAATGCGATAAAACGGGCACAAATGTGTATCAACACTGACGGCAGCCCCTTGACGGATAATATCTTTTCCACTTGTAAAATCCCAAATGAAGATTTCCATCATTCAAAATTATTTTTTTTTATTTATTAAAAAAGTAATTCCTAACCCAAATTTTATATTATTAATATTTCGCGACCTTGTATAAACAAAATTCTTAGAATCAACTTTGTGTCAGCTGCATCAAGGATGCAGAGCAGAACTGTTCTCTACAACAAACCGTTTTTGAGATACTTGGAAAAAAAAACAATTTTATGAATTTTAACCTCTTGTAACTGACCTAGCGGATCCCTGTGGAACTGTCCTATTACCAATATCGGTGTCAAATTTCAGGCTTTAATTGTTTTGTTATTCTTGTATACCTAAATCTATTTTACATTTTACAAGGCTATCAAATTTTGGAGTTATTCCCGTTAAAAAAAAAGACTCGTTATGCGGTATTTTTTCGGTTATTTAAAATCATCATCATCATCATCATCATCGGCTCGAAAACCGGGGTCCGGTCCTGGCCTCCTTCAACAAGTCTCTCCACCCATCCCGGTCTCGAGCCGCCGCCATCCAGTTGCGCACCCCAAGGCTCTGGGCGTCCTGGTCTACGCCATCTCTCCAGCGCAAGCATGGTCTACCACGCTGTCGTCTACCATAGAATGTACCACAAAGAACTTTCCGAGCAGGTTCATCTTCGCTCATGTGAGCTAGGTGCCCTGCCCACCGGAGTCTACCGAGCTTAATTTTTGTCACGATATCCGCTTCAAGGTAGATTGCGTACAATTCATGATTGTACCGTCTCGGAAGGACGATTCCGATATTTAAAATCGCTAAGTACTAAATTTTTGTCAAACAAAATTTTTAGATATTTCTGAATGCACTAATCTCCTTCTTCAAAACTCGCAGTTTAAATATTTTCAATATTTATAGAATTTCGTCTTCTCTGAGAAAAAAATTTTTTGATGTATTTGATTTAGGTATCTTTTTATCTACAAGTCAGAAGGACATACAAAATGGCCATTAATTCAAATTCGTTGCAGTTGTCTTAGAACTGTCTATTTTTGTTTTCCTTTTTAATAGATAATAATCGTTGTGAAGTTCAGATTTTTAGATCAGTACAACAAAAACTGATGCACTAACTAAAGACAGCAAGTTAAATGGAAATGTATAAATAACTTTCGAAAAAAATTGCCTCAAGTGTAACAACCCTCGCATCATAGAACCCCAACCTCAAGTCATTCACTTTCAATTCGTTACACATGGTCGACGAGATAAGCGTCGGCGACCGTTTCGCTAGCTGGTGCCGTCAACAACTTCAACAAAAGTCTTGACAATCTCCAGCAGCAGCAAACAATCAGACAGTCGGCTGGTTTGAGCATGAGCATCACATCGTGTCTATACAAAAAAATGTACGTATCCGAAGATGCAATAGATATTCACATAAATTTGATTACAGATACTCGTTCACTTTGTTCCATTTCACTGACCTTGAATCTTGTAACTCGAATAGATATTGAACAGAAAAAAAAAAACCATCAAAAGTGTATGTTGCGTGCAACATGCTCTGAACTTGTTACATGACTTGGATTGGATTTGTGCTAACGTTTCAAAGTGCACACCGGCTGAATGGAGAGAAATATTAGGTACAGCGTGTCTACGAGAATGCAAGGTTCTGGCTTTCCTTGTCGGCTCAATAATCTTCAGATACAATTACGCACAAAAAGAAGAACAACTTGAACTTTGCTATACCCATCGAATGCAGATGAACAAGGAGAAAACTGATTCTCTCTGCACTAAACAATGCCAGAGAATTGATTGGTATTAATTACGAAATAGCTTCGCTGCTCTCTGATGCAGATTATATTGTTTCGTCGCCGGCCGTCGCGTCAGTCGATCGGTCGGTCGGTTGGTTGGTCGGTCGTCTTCAATGGAAATATTTAGCTCGAGTGATTTCCGATTCCGATTTATCTATCAGTTTCAGTTGAGTTTGTTTTATTTAACAGACAGCTCTAATGATATCCTTCTTTGTGGTATCAATATCAAATGCAACCAAAACGCACTCCATTGTAGGTATTGTAATGTTCTTCAAAGTTCTGTTTACCTTGTAATATAGAATTGTTTATTTTGTTTTGTTCTCTCTGTTTGATATTGATATCATTGATTGAACAAAAAGCAATTCTTGATTAATATAACCGGTGATGATGATATTTAGGTCAAAATTGCATTCATTTTATGATATGAGACGACAGACGAGTGTGTTTGCTTTCGATATAGGATTTCAACTGTATAGGTGCTTATCATGAATTAAATTGTTGCTATGTTTTTAAGCTGCAATATTGAGTTAAAATCAACTTATAGTTTGATTAAAGTTTTTATTAAACAATATTTAGAAAACCTATATCTTTAAGTGTCAATAAACAGATATCGCACTATCAAAAACAATCAGTTCTTCACTTTAAAAGGCAATTATAACAATGTATATAATACGAACTCGTATATTTGATTCTATTTTTAAAGAATTCTAATTTTCAAGAAAAAAGTTACTATTTATTAGCTTACAATTTAATTTATGTAGGTACATACATATACTTACATTGAAAACAGTCTGTTTTTAATGGCAAGTTTTTGGCAAGATTAGTCAAGCCCCTGGAAAGTTTGCAATGGGGGAAAAACAGACGAACAAAATGTGTCAAATTTAATTTTTTTTTTTCAAAAATACCTACCGCGAAATGTATTAATATATTGTTTTAGAGAACTTAATTGAATAAATTAAATTTAAAGGTTTCATTTGAAAAATGTTAGTAGTGTATTGTGAATTAGTTCCGTTTTGAGCGTATAGGACTGGTAAGCCGAACGTACTAGGATCGAATCCCAAATGAACCAATTTTTTTTTTCTCGAAGCAAAAGGTTTTATAACTGACGAGGCCCTAGTCAATTTCGATAATCATCCTTGCTAGCGCCTTCTCAGAAAATAAATTAATAATGAAAACCTATATATTATGGCACCTGCTAAAAAAACAATAAAATATAAAGGGTCCGCAGAATAACTTTTTTTTTTGAAAATGGCGCCAAGATCAAAATGAGCTTCATCTGAAAAGATGTTTTTTTTGGCAAAATCGGCATCTTCTCTAAATCGAAGCGAACCATATACGTTCAGCGGAAGGATAAAACTACTTATCTGTCAAATCAGACATGAGCTAAGTGTTACCATTCACGAAATAAGCACTAGTTGAAAAAAAAACGTTAGATGGCGGACCCTTTAGTTTAGTTGAAGCTTGAAGGAAGTACCTATATTGTGTGAGTTCACAAAAAAGAACTATAGGTACCTATACCTACGTACATTTATTTAAAAATTGAATTTTAAGAAACAAATATCTATCCATTTTTGAAAATTATAGTAAATATAATTTTGAATTTTTTTAAAATCCAAAAAAATGTTTTTTTTTTTTTTTTTTTACAGAGATTTGCTAAGCAATATCATTATAATTGTTAATTTTAAAAATGGAACATCAAGAAAAATAATTTTGCATTTAAAAGGTCGTTGTTGATATTCGCCAAGAAATTGACAAGGAGCATGTTTCTACTCTGGTGTTGTTAGAATTTTCAAAGGCTTTTGACTCTGTACCCCATGGTATTTTACTGAATAAATTGAGACATAATTTCAATTTTGATAGAAGTGCCGTGAATCTTATTTAAAAATATCTGAGTGGAAGAATGAATAATCAGCTAACAAGTTTCCTCGCAATTAATGCTGGTGTTCCACAGGGATCAATTTTAGGCCCTTTGATTTTCTTGTTATTTATTTACGATCTTCCTGAGGTTCTTAAATGCTATACATATCAAATTAACTTAGATCTGATTAGGGTATTTCAGTGAACCGAGGAAAATCAGCTGAGACTCAATCCCAAGAAAAGTCAATCGGTTGTCATTTGCAAAAACGCAATTGATAATTCTTATTTTCCATATGCTTAAAACTAGGCAGCTCATCGCACTCCCATATGTTCAAACGGCTTAAAAAATTGGGCGTGACTTTCAACCAAACCTTGACTTGGGAAGATCACCTTTCACTTTTTCTTGGGAAAATATATGTATGGTCCTCTAAGGATGCTGAACCTCACTGGAAGCTACCTGCCAATTAGAATTAAGAATATCCTGGCTTTAACTCTGGTTCTGCCAATTTTGCTATGCGGGAGCTTAATTTTCTGTAGTGTTGATAGTACAAGTCAAAGAAAAATTCGGGTAGCTTACAATAATGTTACACGTTTTGTGTACAATCTTTGTCGATTTGATCAGGTCTCCCAATATGCAAATTGCATTTATAATATGTTATTTCAAAACTCTCTCGACAGTAAAGTGTTGATGTTTTTATTCAACCGAATAATATCCATACGAAAGGATTGTCCTTTCGCAGTCACAAAAAAGCAGAGTGCTTATTGTGCCGATATATACATAAAATAATATTACTTCATGCTGTGGGTCATGTATTTACTATGATTTATTATAAAAAAGCAATGTGTTTCTACAAATAAATAAATATCGATTAATTCCGGCATTCCTCAAGCAAACCATTTAGGGCCCTTTTTATTTTTATTTTTTTTTATTAATGACTTACATAATGCAATCTAATATTCAGATCTTCTCTTGTTTGCTGATGATTTGCATATTTTATAAAATTAATAATGATTTTGAATTGTTACAAAAAGACTTTAACAGTGTTTCAATTGAGTGAAGTATGAATGATAGGGAACTAAATGTATCAAAATGGAAGTGTATGAGTTTTACTCGTAAACGTGCGCCTTTATTTAATGTCTGTATGTTTTGTCAACCACTTGAAAGATGGACTCAAACTTAAATTTTGATAAACATATTGACCAGATTATTAAGAAAGTAAATTGCAGGTTGGGCTTTGATTGTCGGTTTTCTAAAAAATTTCGAGTCCCATATATTTGAAAAACTGCTTTCTTGGGCGATCCAATATACAAGACTGTAGTCTTGTTTGGTGTCCAAGCTATCAAACTAACATCAATCGATTGGAATCTATGCAAAAGCGATTGCTTCTTTATATCCTGCCCTATCTCCCATGGAATATCGACATGGATCTACCACTTTGCAACCAACACGCCTGAATTAAATCAATTTGCCATCCCTGACTCACAGAAGAATAGTTTCTAAAGTATTATTTATTAATGATATTTTGATTAGAGCAATTGACTCTGAATAACTTTTGTCACAATTCAACCTAAATGTTAATTTACGATCCTTAAAATCTGTAGAGTTTTTAAATCAAAGACTTAACAGAACGAACTACCTATGGAATTCATGAACCTTTGTTTGCTGCATGTGCAGCTCTTAAAAAATATGAATGAAGTCATTGGATTCAATGTATCAAAATATTATTTAAAAATAGAATTTAACAATCTCAAAGCTAATAATTTCTAAAATTGTAGCTAAATAAATAAATCAATTTAAACTTATTAGAATCTTCTGTATACAAAATTATATTTAAATTGAGATAGTAGTCAAAAATTAAAATAAACTGTTCTATAAGAGAAACTCTTAGTAATTGATCAAAGTAAAATTTAAAAACGTTAAATGTTAATTTTAACACAAAGAAATTTTATTAGAAGGAGTCATTTTCGAGATAAATATAAAATTTTCCTTAACGATTTTAAAACATTTCTATGGGAGGTATGGGTACCGTTATTTTAATAATATTTTATTTACTTTTGATTACCTTTAAAAATAATTTAAGTTCAAAATATTCTAGATAGCTAATGTAAAAAAATCAGTTTTTGAAAAGTTTGATAAAAAACGACGGAGTCATTTTTGGAAATACGAATGAAATTCAAAAAATATTCTTTGATATCCGAAATAAAAAGTTCCAGTTTTTGGAACAATTATTTTTATTAAAACGAGGCCTTTATTTATATGTAATTGAAATTAACTGAATTTTATAATCTGTGGCCAATTTTGAAAGAAAAAAGTTTTTATTTTTTGACCAAAAAAAACATGTACGACAAGTAGGTACCTAACGTTATATTTGGTCTTAAAAAAATAATTGAAAAAAGTGTCGGGGAAGGGAATGTTGAAAGAGCCCCATGTACGAGGTTTAAAGAAAATCGACCCATCCGCATAGACGAAGTTGAACAGACAGAAGGACAGAATTGCGAAGCCCAATTTTCTTTTTTTTTTCCTTTTATCGTAGTTTCAGTTCGATTTTCTTATGGGTCCATAACTTGCCATTTATGAATGTACGAGAAGGTCTCCGCTGTAGATTGACCTAACACAACACAGACGTCAAAATTAGTTGTCTCAACATAATTAGTACTAGATACCTATATATCGCAAGTAAAATCATGTTATTTTTTTTATGGATAAAAGTTTCAGTATTTTTGCTGATTACTTTAAAAAAATACCTTAGAAAAATTAACATGTGGCTTTTTTGCTTAGTCGGCAATTTTGTCAGAAACGGAATTTTAAATCAGTCAGAAAATTGACTCAAGACTGAATTTTTGCATAAAACGATTAAAGCTTTCTTTAAACATTGCAACTTTTTATGCTGTACAGTGTACATCAACCTCTACCCTCTTTTTTTACATAAAATTCCATTAAAACCCTACTCTTGCTTCGGATATTAACGAAATCGAAAATTAACTCTCCATGTAAAATAGAAATTCAATTTTGTTAATTTGTTTCTGCTTGATCAAATTTAATTAACAGTAAATGTATACGAAAATGTCTGTAAAACAAAACAACCCAGTCAAGAAGTACCTATGTATACCTACGAGCAACTAGACTCTATTATCAAATTTAACCGCAAGTATCTTTTCCATATCGAATGAAAGTAATTTGCATAATGACTTTGTTTGCAACCAAATAAAAAAAAAAGATAAAAACTAAATATCCTGTGAAAGTGTTCAGAGAGGTCACTGGGGCGTATGCGGACTTTAATAATTGTGAATACTGAATACCGTAGTGTCGCCTTGAACTTCTCGGCCAACAAAGGCGAAAATATCTACATATATAAAGTGATTTATACCATTAAATGCACGCTCCTGTTGTTTTTGCAAACTGTTTTTTTTTTTTTTTTTTTTTATATAGCTCACGTTCCATTGAAAGTTTGTTCGATAGCTGCTTAAGTGAATGGTGGATTGGAAAAATGTGAGGAAGGAGACGGTTCTCGAGTCGTTTGGTTCGGTCGATTTGTGCATAAATTAGGACACTCTTATTATTACAGTATGTACCTCCTTTTTTCTTTGCTCCTCAAATGGTCTTGGCTGAATTGGCTGGGGATTAAATCGGGTCAATGTTTATTTTGGTTTGGTACCATAATATGCAAAGCGAAAAGGTTTTTCGTTTTTGTTTTAAATAGAACGTGTTTAGAGTATCGATTAGAAAGCAGCAAAGCTGAAAATGTTCTTTCTCTAAAAAAAAAGAGTTTTTTTGTTTTTCATTTTTTTTTTTAAATCAAAGTGATTTTGTTTACATTTGTTGAAGGTATATGAACTGGATCTGTGTAACTTTATATCTAGCTATTTAGAGAATAGAATCACACGGAAGATACAATTTGAGTAGATATACGAAACATGAAATGGGACTCATCCAGATTCCAGAACATTTGCATAAATTGTCTTGTGCTGGGATTTTCTAGATTTCAAATTATTCTTTGTGATAAAACTTAAACTTATTTACATCGCAAAGAGCTAAAATAAATTCGAAAAAGAACTAAATATAAAAATGTATCAAGAGGTTTTAAGTTATAGAATTCCTACAAAGAAAAGATCTTTTTGATTAGTTTGAAGTTGTTCAAACTTGTTTACTTTGATTGACTTAAAAATACATTTATTTTTTCGACTTTTTCACTTTCTTTTAACCTACGTAAGTACCTATTTTTAGATATGCTATTTTTTCGAAAGAATAAAATCAAAACTCACAACTAATAACTTAGGAAAATAAGACTTTCACTTCAAAGAAAAATCCGACAAAGCTTAATTTTTTGTGGAGAGCTCTACTTTTAGGTGGATGGTGTTACCTAAAAAGGAGATGCTCTAGGTTTGGACTAGACCTTTGATTTTCTGGGATGCAGAACTTGTATCGTATAAAACTCTACACAAAAATCATTCTAACATTTTGTCTATAAGAGCAATAGATTTAGAGAAAAAGATGCCCAAACGCGGTGATGTGAAAATTAGGAGGTACATTAAACTAACTGATGTTGTAAGGTTGTGTAGGGCAACGTTATTTTTTTAATATGGATTAGGCCTTATGTATAAAATCTACAAAAATACGCATCCTTTTCATCTTTCCATTGTTTTTGTGAAATTAAGATTACTCCACATGATAGAGTTTGGCATAAAGATGTCTTATGCCTGTGTTTGGTATTGCCTGTGTTTGGTATTGATGAATCTCTTCTTCGTAGGATTAGAAATTAAATTTAAGACCGTTCAATACAAGTCGTATTGGATGATTTTAATGCTGGTGTACCCCAAGGCTCCGTTTTGTCTCCATATCTTTTTCTCATACTGATCAATGACTTCTTGTATGAAACTTCTAATCCATTAAATTGTTTTGCTGATGACAGTAACCTCAACTTTTTATATTCATTTCTAGATTTAAAACCTTGTTCTTTAAATGTAGAACCAAAGCAGCAGTGTATGATAAGCTTATTAAATTCTTCAGCATTGTCAAATGGGAAATAAGAAAACAGGGTAGAATTTAATGCTTCAAAAACTCAATGGTGTCTCTTGTCGTTGAAACGGATATACGAAAATAAAAGCAAAACAAAAAGTTATAGTTTCTCAAAGTCTATTGCTTCTGCGAAAACAAGTGTTTAAATCTTTTTGTTGTAGACAAAAGCAACAGCTAAAACTTGTGTGTTTAATTTTCCTGGCTTTGAGATATTTTTTTTAAAAAGTTCAAGAGCAAGTTCACGCTTTATTATGATTTTTTTGTGTATTTTTAAAGTACCTAAAACTAAATACGTCTAAGAAAACTAATTATGTGTTGGATGATATGAATAAAACAGAGAACGTTCTCAGAGCAGATGCTCAACATAAGAAAAACCTGAGCAGTTGCTATACACAATTCTTTCTTATCCTTCTATTCCTTCTTACTATTACCATGCAATTCAAGTTGCATTTAAGATACCTTAGGTCTTACAGTCATATAAATAGTTATTATTATTACTATTATTTTTTATTATTATTATTATTATTAAAAAATGCTTCTTTGTGAAGAATTTTATTCATACCAAACGGAGAACTTCCGCCATATCTAAAGTTTTAATCAGGTGCTCCGTTTTATTCTTACCACCCATTTTATCAAAAGATTAAAAATTACTAGGCCTTCACTCTCAAACCAGGGCCCGTATCGTGTAAGACTAAAGTGATCGCTTTTTATTAATTGATTATCGTTTTAACGATTGCTCACTCTATCCTTCCCAATAGATATGATAGAGACAGCTATCGTGAAAGTGACAATCAAAAGATTGATAATCAACTATCACCTTAGCCGATTCCGCCCGAGTATTTGAATCAAGGCTATTTTAGAACAAACGATGATTAAAAAGCAGTTTTTCTTTGCATCAGCGATATCAAACCTCAGTTACCTGAGTTCTTCAGAAATTTTCCAATGATAAATATGACACTAGTCTCCTCAATTCATTGATAAAATGGAAGCAATACTGATGTGATATACTTAGTCCTTGTTTTTCAATGACAGATTATCCCAGCTTCAGAGTCATTTCTTGAAATATGATTTTTAAGTCAACAAATTTGATGGGTTTACTCTGAATAGATATCAAACTGAATAGATATTTATGACAGATGTGGGGCAAACATTATCGAAATAGAAAGGGCGACAAACTTTGGAAAATAACCGTTTCATAGTAGCACTTAGTGACGGCCCTGTCTGTTTCGCGCATTTCTATAGTGTCACACTTTGATTTCAATAGGTTTTTCACAGCTAAAAGTTAAATTTAATCCTATACACTGAAAAACTTCTTCTTAATTAACTCTGGTTTAATTAATTTCCAGGATATACTAACTCTGCCTTAACTTTGTTCCTTTGAGCCAGTTGTACAGATAGTAATCAAATATTGAACCTTGTGGTTCGGCAATTATAACTCGCCGATTTTGCATATTAACTGAGGTTCAACGATGGTTTAACCATGCTTGTAATAAATTGGCTAATAACACATACTTGAAACTTAAACCAACCTTCAATCTCAGTTAATCCGACGTCATCAGTGATTTAAATATGCTGCACAACGGATCAATTTTTGCTCCATGTTTAAACAACTGGCCCTCAGAGATTCAAATATACTGATATACTCATTCAATCAATCCAAGACAAGATGATGATAATTCTGGATTGTGACGCTCTAATGCTTGTTTTGAATTTCTTCTTAATTGCTTTTGAAAATGTCAAACTTCTATCTAAAACTTTTCTCATTTGTTTTAAAAATTAACAAAACACGAAAACATTAACAGCACCACAAAATTAAAATTATATAACTAACATTCATACACTTATAAAAATCCCGATCCCAAATATTTTTATTTTCACTGAAATATGTATTCTAGCAGTCTTATTAAAATATTTAATCTTCATCCGAGCCTTCATCGCTATCATATTGGGATGTATCTAAATTATCTGCAAAATAACATCGCAACCCACTTAATTGCCCATGATAACCGACAAAGACTTCCGTATATATTAAGCCCTATTTTATACGTATATACGAGTAGATCCTGATTATAGTACGTATAGTAAGTGAACACCATAACCTAATCTCATTCTCGATTCCTGTCTCTAATATTCTACAAATGGCATTTATGTTTGAGTCCTTTAGTCATCCTCAACCCATTAAGCCTTAGTCGTAAAATAGAATACCCAATATCATGACAGTACAGTATCTTCGTTGTCAAAATAACAGGAAAAGTTCTCTTGTGTGTGTGTGTGTGTTAGTGTTTTGACTGTTAAAAACACGTTGTCGTCGTCCTGTGAAGCTTTCTGATGCTCTTCTTATATAGGTATTATTCCTCTACTCTCTTAGGTACTTTGTCAAAGTATCGTTCAGGATTAATTTTGCCTCATGCATAAATCTACTTGATTCCTTTGTGCCTAGTAGAATATAGTATTTGTTCCCTTTCATTTTCGGGTGATAACGTTCCATTTTTAATGTTTCTTCTTTCTTTTTTTTTAGTTTAAGACCCATTCAACCTTAAAGTGTCAATTTGAAAATAATGGGTGTATAAGCATTGTTTGTATATTTTTGCTTTGGTAAACAAAGGGAGTAATTGAAGCGTAATATTAGGTTAAAATTTACTGACAAGGACGAATGATTTATTTTTATTCCTTTCAGTTTTTATTTTTTATTCAATAAACAAAATAAATTTCGTATTTCTCCATTTATTGAAAAAGGAAATGTGTAAGTACCTCCAATTCTTTATTGCTATTAGCATTTTAAAGAGATTAATTTTTTTAAATTACTCTGAGAGTTAAATATTTCAGTTTGAAATCATCTCAATTTGGGAAATTACTCCTCAATAATTATGTGTTTTAGGGACAGTTGTAAAAAATTTGGTTCAACCTTGGTTTAAGATTTTAACTCACCTATTTCGGTAGACTAACTACAACAAATTTATTGAGTGAACTCTAGATTAACTGAAATTGAATTTCTGACAGATGTGTGTCAAAACACTATCGAGATATAGGGGGCGAGGCTTTCGAAATCAAGCTTACCATAGTGCCCTATAGTGTCGCACTCTCTGTTTTGATAGTGAAATCGAATTTACATATTAATTTTGATAAATTTTTGACAGTTTAATGTTAAATGAAAAATCGCTTCTGAGTTAACTCGAATTTTATTAATTTAAAGTATTAAACATCACTGGATTAACCCAGAATTAACTTAAAATTAACTCAGCCCCCTAGGTCTGAAATGTCGGTAACATAGATCGGCGAGTGTTCGTTGATATTTGAACTGTCTCTTCCGATTTTTTTTTGACGTGAATCCAACTTGCCAAAGTTAAATCACAAACATAGAAAACAGATGTCACAAAAGAAAACGTTAAAAATCCTGCCTTCCCTGGCCATCTCTTTCTCTCCATGAAGTGGAATGTGGAAGTGAGCAAAAGCACAGAAACGTCAAAAAAAAAATCAGAGGAGACAGTCCAATGTACAGCGTCTTTCAAGGGAACTTTCTTTTTGGCGTTTAAGACTTCTCGCTCCTACTTTATGGTGAGAAAAATCCGCTTCATTTGGCCATCTCTTTCTCACCATTAAGTGAAAGGGAGACTATAGATTCTGAGAAGCTGCAGCAACAAATTATACAGAAATACAACTGGACTTAAAATTCACATTTTTTTTCGACCGATTTGACAATTTGAGAAATTTACACTTTAAACGTCAAAGAATGGTTTGTCCAGATATGAACTGTCAGATTTCATCAAAAAATGGCTACGATGACAATTGATTGCTCTGAAAAAGGGGATTTTCATGTTTCTAAGTGAAATTTGAAACAAATAAATCTATTTATGTACATATGTATATACTTGCATACAGTACATACTTAAAAATATATTTCGTTCCCCATCCGTTAAGCAAGGAATTGTCATGGAAAAATGGAGATATAAGAGCAACACTTTGCCAGCATTTACATTGCCCGATTTATCCAATGCCGATTTTTCTTTGTTGTTGTAATTTTGTGAGATTTCGAAATACAGCCGACATGTTCGACAATTTTTCCATTCTCACTCACACGATTACAACAATAAAGAAAAATCGTCACTGGAAAAATTGCACAGTGTAAATGCCGACTTTCAGTATTTAGAAGAAACGAAAATCGACGATTTCAATTTTGACATTTTAATGGGAAATGGGATAGCCGCGATCCGCTCAATGAATCTTATAACAGACAGTAAGCCTGCTATATAAAACGAAACGCGGGTGACAGTTCAAAAATGCTAGCGCAATAAAAAGCACTTTCTTTTAAGATTTGTGAAATTTTTCTATCAAAGTTGAATACCATTGATCTTAGGTAAAATCTGTTTTTTTATTTCCATTAATTTATATTCCTATCTTCTCCTTTTTAACGACATTAACCATGATATACGTACGTTATGTCTAAACAATATTGAGATAAAATTTTAATATCTAACAAAAAAAAAAATCAAAATTGGCTTTTGAAGTTAGTTTCTATAAATACATTTTACATATATTCGTATAGATTATTTATTTAAAGTTTTCCAAAGAACTAACTAAACTTTATTTATTTCAATTAAATACTTTGCAAAAAATGGTTACACTTTTTTTTTAACCTATTTTCAAACTTTTCACATTAAATCTCTTTGCTTTTTTTTTTCCAATTTCGTTAACTGTTTGATAAAAAATCTTGAAAAAAGACAGAAAATAAATTCTACCAATAATTTTTTTTGTAAGATGCGAATAACCTTCAGCACATTATTTCCAGTGTGATGCTCTACCAACAAGGCTTGTTATGCTTATGAGATAAACACAGTTGCGAAGCTGGTTTCCACATACATACCAAACCAGTTGTTTTTTTTTTTTTTAAATAAACCTCATGACAGCATGTGCTTGATAAAATAAAATACAAAATAATCTGTTATTTATATACACATAAAACAAACTGCATTATGACAAACCAGAAGTCGGTAAATTGGATAAAAATAAATTGAAAATATTTCCTTATGAAGAATGCGCGAGTTTTTCGATAACAAAAAAAAAAAAAAAAAAAAAAAATTAATTCTTAATGCAACTTCCGCCATATTGCGCATAGTTCATGGCAGTCATAAGAGCAACAAATAAACCTGACTAATCGCCCACCAACTATCACCTACTTCGTGTTGTTTCCTAGAACTTATTAATTCATCAAATAATATTTCTTCCCCTGCAGCGGTGGCGTGCAACCTTCCTTCGCCTGAATCTCAACTGAAACTTAAAGCCTTACTATACTACTGCGGTCCCATTGATTGTTTCAATCAATTAGAATCACGTTCGCAGTTCGCATTACAAAAAAAACAAGAAACAGTAATAAGAAAATGCACTGCCAACTGCCAGTCGTGTTGTTGTCATATCGTTCATGACATTGAAATCGCACAGTGTCGATGTCGGTCGTTGTCGTTGATATTGACGGGTTGACATATTGCTAACCCTGTGGGTCATGACTACATTTCTTAAAGGGTGTTTTTTTGTGTAACACATATTTGAGAATAGAATTATTTTTGATGTCTTTTCATGTGAATCAGGTTACGTGTAATTCATTGCGTGTAATACGTTACGTGTGAGACTTACACGTTACGATGCACTATGTATGGGGTGTGTTCAATAACAAACATCCAGCACTTGGAAGAACGTTGATGTTTTCACATCTTGACTGTGAGTCATGACACTCACACATTTATCTGAGCAATTTATTAGAAGAGAATTGAGAAATCCTGTACACAATTGACAAAATCTTATTATTATTGTCATAATCTACCAATTTTTCGGTCGTTTAAATAATGCAGCAAAGACATATGTAAGTTCATATAGAAGTTAGTTGCGGATTTTAGGTTTTTCATGTTAAAAATAAGTCCAGATTTAAATTTGCACAAAAAGTCTAAAATAAAGGGGTTTTTTTTAGACGTGTGATTTTCAATCTGGCAATACTTTTTTTGAAGTTGGTCTTTTTGACAGCTGTTACTTGATTTATGCTCAGTTTGGTTTGCCATTTTATAATTACTCCTGAAAAACGTATGCAAATTATTCAAATTTATAACCAAAATAATGGTTCGTTTCGCACGACGCATCGCGCACTGCGTCCAATATTCGGTCGACTCGACATAATTGCAAAATCGCATAAACTCGAGCAAACATGGATCGGTTTCGCACCACGTTTACTCTAGTGAATAATACACATCTTCAGAGATGCCGCATAGTGCGCACCGAAGACGCTATTGCTGCTGTGGAGCAAAGTATCGAAGAAGACCCAAATGAGTCGAAAATTGGGCCTCTTGGCTGGAATTTATTCAAGCCAGCCTTGGTGGCCACTTGCCCGAAATCATTTTTAAAACATAATGACAAACCCTTATCTTTATAATAATGGTACATTTTTGGTCATAACATTAAATAATATGCGTTTTATTTCTTCTTGAAAACCACACGTCTAAAAAAAACACCCTTTAGTTAAAATACAGAAGAATTTTAGGAAACTCGATAAATTCCTAATTTCAAGATTAAAAAACGGGAGTCATTATAGCATACAGTTTACAGAGTCGTGCAAATCAACAATTATGAAAGCTATTATATCTGTCATATTTTAGACATTTAATGCAACATTTATGGCGAATTGATTTTTTGCAAAGATCAAAATAAAAAAATAAAAATAAAATTTTGAGTCATTATAACCTACAATCATGCTGGATTTATAAAACTGAAAAAATACTATTATTTTTGGTATATTTTATCTATTTAACGCCATGATCGTGTTTTATGATAAACAAAATATTGGACATTAATGCTGACATGTAGATAAATTTTTCAAAGTTTAAGATTAAAAAAATGGGAGTTATTATAACCTACAGTGTTCACAGTCATATAAATTTAGAATCATGCTGGGAAATGTCTTTATGCCTCTGTCATATTTCAGCTATTTATTGCCATAATCGTGTTTTATGACAAATAATGAGTAGAAAATGACACAAAATATGACGATTTGTCACTCGCTTGAATCCACCATTATTATATATCTTTAATTCTGGCCACATCTGCATATTTTTGGTATACACTGATGAATATATCTTTCAATACTCTGCAATTAGTAGCTCATGGTGGATTTACATGACTGATAAATTGACAGTATTTCTCTCACAAAACTGAATAAATTTGTATATTCTTTTGCCAGTATTTTGTCAGTCACTCGGTCGTGTAAATTCAACATTAGTTAACAGACTTGATATCTATTCATAATACGTGCTAACGTGGCCAACAGATGTAAATTGCCATTATGTTTAAGAAAATTCACAAAATAAAGAAATTATTTGTTAAAAAAATTCAAATTTCACATTAAAAAAAAACACCCTGTATGAAAGTTTACTTTCTGAATTTAACGAACTAAGAAAATATGAAGATACACAGCTACATTAATTTTTAACACACGAGTGAAAATCACATTCTTACTAATAGATTTATTTTACGTTAGAACGCATATTGTAAAATAAACACGTTTAAATAATTTGTTTACAATAATTTTTTTGTTTGTATTTTTTTTGTTGTAAATATGTTTATTTTTTCAATTGAGCTCGTCGTGAGTCATATTTTAGGCAATAAATATGAGATGACAAAATGCTATCATCATGAATCACTCTTTAAATTGATGAACTTTAAGTAAGCGTCTATAAGATCGTATATAGGTGCAATTTAAAGGATATTGTAGAAGTATCGTATGCCTATAGTCTCCTATGAGTTTATAGATGACCTAGAAACTATTTAGATTCTGTAATCTAAAGATATATATAGAAAAAAAATAATTCTATGCAGAGTGATATTTTGAAATAGAGGAAGTTTTTGTTTATTTTGTTTTTGCGTTCACTTTTCCTCCTAATGTATTATACCGTCTCTCACCAAAAGGACTCGCCATATCTTCTTCACCATCATCATCAACACATCAGGAACAACAAGAACAGAGTCAGGAAGTTATTTTCTATCCCACAAAACCCATTAAAACATTTCCGGGTGAGGTATGGCCTGACCCAAAGTAATTCTGATACAGTAGGTGTTCGAAAGAAACGGTACACTGCTCTTACTGGAGTAAGTAAAAAACTCTAGTATAGGGTTTTCCAATAAGAGGTGTTATTTTGATATTCTTTTCCCGTAAAAGATCGATGGTTTCATTGCTTGTATGGCACGTAGCGCCGTCTTGTTGAAAGAAAACGTTGTCCAGATCAATACCACCCAATTCCGGCCATAAAAAATCATTAATCATCTCTCGATAGCGCAATCCATTGACCGTAACTGTTGCTCCAGCCTCATTTTCGAAAAAGTAAGGTCCAATGACCCCGCCGGACCATAAACCGCACCAAACAGTCACGCGTTGAGGATGGAGAGGCTTTTCAACAATAACTCTTGGGTTTTCCGAGCGCCAGATGCGACAGTTTTGCTTGTTGACGTAGCCTCCGAGGTGGAAATGGGCCTCATCAGTCAAGATGATTTTTCGATGAAATTCCGGATCATTTTCATGCATTTCAAGGACCCAATCAGCAAAGACACGACGTTGTTGATGATCAGCCGGCTTGAGTTCTTGTGGTAACTGAACTTTATAAGCCTTAAGACCCAAGTCTTTATGCAAAATACGGTGTAATGACGTTTGTGGAATGCCTAATTCCAAAGAACGACGAGGAATGGACAAACCTGGGTTTTCTTCAACACTTTGGGCTACAACAGCAATATTCTCAGTTGTTCTTGAGCGACGTGCACGGGTTTTATTCTTCACATCACTAACTTGTCCCAACAGCTCGAATTTGTCCACCAATTTCTGTATTGCGGTCGGACAAGGTGCTTCACGACGACCCAAAAATGTTTTAGTTTTACGAACCGTCTCTGCCAAATTTTCACTTGTCAAATGTTTCTACTTGTCAAATGTCAAAAAATGACAGCTTCAAAAGTGACAGCTACCGAAATAGCGGGCTATTCAAAATAACACCTCTTATTGGAAAACCCTTTATATGAGTATTACAATTCTGACGTAAAATAGCCTTGCTATGAGTGAGTGTAAATTTTGATTTTTTTTTTTTTTTTAAATGATGCTGTTTTTAAGTTCTGGTAGAGTTTTTACTTGCGCTTTATAGGGCGTCCACTGTAATTTGAGCTAGAGTCTAAACGGGTAAGCCGATTTGCTTCAAATTTGGTATAGATAATTTTTATGTGATTCTCTAAAGGGAAAAATTAGAAGTATTTTTTTAGATGATCTAGGAGGGGTAGATGCCATACAACGATTTTCCTTTTTTTCAATTTTTCTTGGGAACAGGTCTTACGATTTTTATTATTATATTTTCCAGTCGTTCATATTTTTTTTTATTAAAAATTTACATTGTATTATCTATGGGGTCTACTTTAAGAGACATACAATGTATGTGATATAATTCTTCGAATCACATTTTACTTTGAGTTAAAAATTTTCCTTACATTCTATATTTTTGTGTGTATACTTTCTTGTCACTTACACTATTCCTATATTCACAAAGCAATTCGACAAATGTAGGGCAATAGAAATTCATGTCGCAGGCAAAATAAAACACCGAAGATAAAAGTTCTACATGCATGTTCAAATAGATGTCCCACAGAAATGTGGGCTTCTGTGCAAAGCATCCAGAAACTTTGTCTTCCTCCTCCTTTTCCTCCGGGATTGTATTGATTCTGGGGAAGGATACATATATCAGGAATAAACTAAGGCTGGAAAAACTTTCCTATTTCTCACTTCAAACTGAAATACAGATTCCCAACAAGAAAAGTTTTTTTTATACGTCATGTCTATGCCCTCGAAAACTTTTCAATCTACACATCTCTCTCTCTCTCTCTGCAAACATACCACATACTTACACAAATAAAAAAAAGAATAAACAATAAACTTGTGATAAGAAAAAAATGTTTGCTACATGATTTTCCTTTTGTATCCATTTCAGATGCCACACATGCCACCACGTCGCCGTTTGGGTTCTGTCGGGGATTCAGCCCCACCAAGTGAATCTTCCGAGGGCACCGCATCGGAAACATGCGAAATCAATCAGGACTGGTCATCGTCAGCCAACCCCACAAATGGCCTCTTCATCAATTCCGATGCAGATGACACCATCAGCATCGAAACTAGCAGCACCCTGCTGACCGATAACGAACGTGCCCAAGTCGAAAGTTTTTTCAGTGGCCTTGGTACAGAAATTTTCGTCAGCTCATCGCTGGCAAACTTATACGAGGGCAGTGGAAAGGATGATTGGCGATTGGTTTTCACTGGAATTCCGGTCCTACTGCACGACAAAGGGGTAGCCAGATCACGTTCGCTACCTCGTGTTACTTTGGTCTTGGCCGAAAGGGGTTCGTCGTTTGCTCTGTGGAGTGATAAAATCGATAATTTGTCAAACTATAAGGTTGACGGTCCATCGTTTCATACAATGTGTTTTTCCAGTAATCATCAGAAGAAGATTGGCTTCAGTTTCGATTCGAAGGATGCTGCTCTTGAACTATGGTCACAGGTGGAACGGCTAGTAAGCGATCCAGAGAATATTGCATTGAGTGCTCCGGGCCGCAAGAAGTCCAAGCAAAAGCAAAAGCGCCAAAAGCCCGCACCATTGCCACCCAAGTCACAGATTTCACATCCTTGTCAATTCCATCATGTCACAAGTGTCACAAAGGAAGACACCGAAAGGTATTACAGTATGCAAGCATTTACTCCAGGCATGTTGAAACATCGTTAAGTAAAAGTTCGATAAAAAAAAAATAATCCCTCGTGCTCTTGTGAGAAGTGAGAAGTATAGGCATATAGGGGAGGTCCTTGTAAATATAAATGTCGGTGTAACACTATATATTATGTTTAAGGATGAATAAACAAAAATAAATCTACATATTATTATGTTTAATGCTAAAATAAATATTTTTGTGCGGAGTAAGTTATGTACATATTTGACTGTGATATAATAATTCAACTTTATTTTTTTTTCTTATTTTTCAATTTGTAGTTAAGGTATTTTTTGTTTGTTCTTATCAACAGGGTGTTTCAATTATTATTGGTTTGTTCAATTATCATTTCAGTAATAATTTCGTAAAAAAAAACCATTGATAAAATGAAGTAACTACCACAGAAAAATCAACTAAAAACTTATCTTCTTTCTCTTCAAAATTGTTCATTTACACTCATTCAACTGAAACACCCTGTTCTTATAATCGTTTGATGACTCGAGTAAGGATGAATTTACGTTTGATGTATTTTTTTTTCAAATTTATTTTTTGTATTTAAGATATGTTTTTCTTAAATAACTTCAATAATATTATTTGTTATTAATTCTGTATGAAATTATTTAACAAAAATGTTAAAGTAAAAAGTTTAAATAAATCTTGAAAAGAGATTTGTTTTTTTTTTTATTTTAATTTAAATAAATAATTATAATTTTAAATAAGGGTATATAAAATATTTTTGTTCTATCAAATTGTGTAAATTCATATCTGAAAAAAAACAAGAAAAGTCAAAACGTTAAGCCATCATCCCATAATTTTAATTTAAACCTATATATATATCATTTTATATAAGTCAATTAATTCAGATAAACTTTGATAACAGTGCCCAAATTTGTATTTAAAATAAATCAAAATTAATGTATGTATTGAATAGAAGGTATAATAGTTCTTACATAACAAAACAAAACAAAGTTGACACAACATCACTAATAAGCTTTTGTATGTGCACATATTATATATTATTTTGTATAGTTAAGAACTATAAATCAAAATATAATTAAGAATGTATATGTTTAAGTGAACGAAACGATAAATTAATGTAAATCAAACAAACTGTACATGTTAATGAACAAAAAAAAAAAAAAACTAATATGATTAGAAAAAATATCATCACAAATAAAATGGTGTGCGAAACTATATAAATGTATTGAGTTAGTTAATTTTTATAAACGTTTAATATTTTATATAGATGTAATGAATATAAACAAAAACAAACAAATATATATTCACTGTTATGAGCGTTTGTAACACAGAAATGATGGAAAATAAATAAATAATAAATAATTGTTCTAAATAAATATTGATTAAGTTATTTTATTAAAAGAAAATCTTGTTTTATGAACATGAATATTGTAAAGTTATAATCTATTATATTGTTAAACAAAAAAAAATTAAATAAATAAATAAACTCAAATAAAATTATAATTTCTTTAAGTTTGGGTCAATTCTATTTTTGCTTCAACAACATGAAACTTTGGATATGATTATGGTTGCCAGATTTCTCTCGCAGCTTAGTGGAACTAAAATACTGTTATTTTTTTCCCATTATGTAGAAACAGTCAATTTGATGTCAAATAAAATAAATAAATAAATTCTTTTATAAAAAGATTTTTTTATAATCCATAAATTCGCATAGTGAAATAATTCTAAATTAAAAAAAATTTAAATCCCACCTAACTTGAACATCTCTTTTTCACCATGAGGTGGGAGTAAGATAAAATAAAGACACGTCAAAATGAGTCTCCTGAAAGTGAGTCCAATGTGAAAACTCTTTTTTTTTACTGATATTAGCTCTGTTCCTTTTACTATGAAGTTTCACAGAAGTTAAGACTAAAATTGGAATAAATTGTCAGTTTTAGAAAGTAAACGTAGTATTTTGCCAATTTCAAACGACAGCTGTCAGATTGAAAAAAAAGCGCAGGCATAGAGCTGCACTTTTCTGGGGGGTAGCAAATTTTGAAAAACTGTAAAATATCTTTCCTTATTTAAACTATTGCAACTCAGAGTATTTTACAATTTAATCAATAAACAAAAAATACAGGGAAAAGCGTAGTTCTGAGTTCTAATGCAGCTCAGTGTCAACACGATTGATAAAGTTTTGTTTTAAATTTTGTCATTGGCTTCTTCTGAGGTGGTTCAGAAAATGACTCGAGAACTGTTTGACGTATGTTCGAAACAATTAAAGGTCCCCTTGCACGTCAAAGGTCTCCACGCAAAGATACCGGTGACTGTTACCTTGTTAAACAATGACAGTCATCGTATTGTCGTAAGAATTTCACTATACAGTTTGTATGTGTAATACCGATTCAAAAATTTCATTGATAAACGTTGAATATAGGGCAGTAGTTGACTCCTTGACGACACCAGAAATATCTTCAATATTCTGTCTACGTGTTTAACGCTAATGATCACACGAATGATTCCTTTTCAATTATGGTGTCAGAGTGACAGTTGCTTCTGAATTTGTTTTCAAAAACGTTCCAGAAGCGTTCAAACGTATCGAATTGTTTTCCGCGATTACCAATCGAAAAGGCCATCAGCCAATGATGTCACATGTTATCAACTGTCATATCAATTCGGTTTTTTTTGCGTGGCAAATATAGACTGTAACTGTAAATGATGTTACGATTTTGATGGATTAACAAACCCTATACAAACAAAAAAGCATTTAAAATGCGTTTTTGGATCGAATTATGTATTCAATATGCAAACGTCAAAATACATTTTTTTTTTATCTGTCAAGCTATAAACTGTCAAAATAACAATTAATGATGAGCTTCGATATCGATGAATTTAAAAACCTCTAAGAAATCATCTGAAATTTTTGAGATTGAGGTGAAGGACAACGCACGCTCCGTCAGCGGGGCAGAAAATTCGCCTATGTCAACATTAGAATACAGTCAATGCGATATCGACCAATTTACCGACACGTGTCTTAACTATGTACGTTGACAGTTCAAGACACACGGTCACACATCATAATTAACGCATTGACTGTAAAATTCACTTCAACGCAACCATCAATGCATTGACAGATTGACATAGCATACTGCGTTAGCTATTACACGGTTTGACAACATTGGGACAGAATTTAAAGTCCTTTTGACTAGTATTCAACGCGTTGACCGTTTGAGTTGACTTTCTAATTGGAGCTTAAAAATTAAAAATAAACAAATTAATTTTGTGGCGTGACAGCTGGAATAGATTTAAATCCAAGGTCTAGTGAATAAAGACTGTCAACGCCTACTACCTACAATTTTCAGTCAAATCCGAGCAGCCGGTAACGCAATAGGCAGTGACCCTGGAAAAGAAAAAGACGTTTTCCCGACCGTTTTAATTCGAACGTTAATAATTTTCTAACAAATAAGAACAAAAATGGTGCATTTTTTACTTCCAACTTATAACGGGTGATTTTAAAGCTGGTTTGGTTTTGGCAACACTGGTTTTGACAGCTGACGTGTGTTTAGTACCTTGTGTCACTGTCAAACAGCTTCAGTTTGGTTTGCAATTTAACCATGGATCGTCTTACAAATGAACAACGCTTGCAAATTATTGAATTTTACTATCAAAATTCGTGCTCGGTTCGAAATGTTCATCGCGCGCTGCTTGTGTTCAGCGATGAGGCTCATTTTTGGTTGAATGGGTACGTAAATAAGCAAAATTGCCACATTTGGAGTGAAGATCAGCCAGAAGCATTGCAACAGCTACCAATGCATCCCGAAAAAGCCACTGTTTGGTGCGGTTTATGGGCCGGCGGCATTATTGGGCCTATTTCTTCAAAGATGATGCGAATCGCAGCGTTACTGTCAATGGTGAACGCTACCGAGCGATGATAACAAACTTTTTTTTGCCCGAAATGGAAGTTCTTGACTTGCATGATATGTGGTTTCAACAAGACGGTGCCACATGCCACACAGCACGCGAAACAATGGCGCAATTGCGAGGCGAGTTTGGTGAACAGTTAATTTCACGTTTCGGGCCGGTCAATTGGCCGCCTAGATCGTGCGATTTGACACCATTAGATTATTTTTTGTGGGGGTATGTCAAGGCTAATGTCTATAGGGACAAGCCCGCTTCGATTGACGCACTGGAAGCCAACATCCATGCATTCATTCGTGAGATACCGGCCGATATGTGTGAAAGAGTATGCCAAAATTAGACTCAGCGGATGGGCTACCTGAGACGCAGCCGCGGTCAACATTTGCATGAAATTATCTTTAAACATTAAATTGCAAGGTTCAAACTATCGATTCAAATAAATATTTCATTCATTTTTTCGAATTTTTTGTGTTTTTTTTTTAAAAAAAGTTCTAAACCTCTTAAAAAATCACCCATTAGTTATCGTTTTGATTTATGATGAGTATTTGCATTAATAGACTCTAAGGCCCAATTTTTCGGTGGCGAGTTAAACCAGACTAAGCTAACTCGAGAAGTAAATTAATCAACAGGGAACTGAGGAAGCTGTTTCTCGGTGGAAAATGCATGCGGAACGACTAAAAAAACAGGGGGAATAAAATATGAAAAATCATCTGTTCAATTAGTCCTGAGTTAATTCACCAAATTTGATGAGTTAACTCGGGTTTAACTTTGATCTCGCACTGAAAAACTGGACCTAGGAGTGGTAAAAAAGATTTATAATGATTTTTCATCATCAACGAAAGCGTTCTCTTTCTCTATATGCGTAATTTATTAAGTTCAGTTATTCACAGAAAGCATATTGTGTAGCTAAAACATTTTGCATGAACTTACATCGCAATAGTTGATCTTTTGTAATTACATGATTATTCAATTCTCGTAATTCCAATTAAATGCAAATATAAATCACATCATTTCAATCGTTCTGACGACTCAATGTACGATGACATGCACTCAAATCCCAGCCATCTACCCTACACAAAGTCCCCAAACTTCTATCCGAAGCAAATTTATTCTAAAATTAAATTTTATCAACGAAATGAAATGCTAATTGAATGAAATATAGTTCCCACAGTTATAAAGGCATTATTTGTTGAATCAGTTTTCGCATGCTTGTGCAAACAAATTGATAGAGTTATATTTGCGCTAAATTGAAAACGGGCTTTTCTGATTTTCCACAAAAACGTGACAAATTTCAAAAATATCGTAATAATTATTATTATTTTCTCAATACGATTGTATTATAAGCTATAGCGACATTGGGCGTGAGCGAATATTGCCAATTTAACTTGATGTTTCATTGTTGGGAGTATGTGGTAGATTATATTATTATTATTTTGCACTGAGCGGTTTTTTTGTGGTTTGGCATTTGGACACGTTCAGAGAATATTGGAAATATGCCGATGCCATCACTGGGTTGGCATTCGGAATTTATAGATTTTCGGTGGAAAAATTAAGGTACTTTTTTTAATATCATATTTTATTCAATATTTTACCAATAAGTTGAATGGAATGGTTGAAATATACAGGTATGTTAATATTTGGATTAATTGATGCGTTATTTAGATTATGATTTCATGGTTTTTTAAACTGATAA
This sequence comes from Leucozona laternaria, assembly GCA_932273885.2. NCBI lineage: Eukaryota > Metazoa > Arthropoda > Insecta > Diptera > Syrphidae > Leucozona > Leucozona laternaria. Next base: position 95,191,049 of record OW026368.1, read on the forward strand.
TTAAGTTGTTGATTGCATAATGTTTGGGTTAATAAATTCATTACAATTTTAATCAAGCTGCAAAATTCAATGGACACACAATTTTGTTGTTAATTAAAACACATACCTACATTATGTACTGGGTGATTTTTTAAGAGGTGTAGAACTTTTAAAAAAAAAAAAACACAAAAAATTCGAAAAAATGAATGAAATATTTATTTAAATCAATAGTTTGAACCTTAACTAATGGTGTCAAATGGCACGATCTAGGCGGCCAATTGACCGGCCCGAAACGTGAAATTAACTGTTCACCAAACTCGCCTCGCAATTGCGCCATTGTTTCGCGTGCTGTGTGGCATGTGGCACCGTCTTGTTGAAACCACATATCATGCAAGTCAAGAACTTCCATTTGGGGCAAAAAAAAGTTTGTTATCATCGCTCGGTAGCGTTCACCATTGACAGTAACGCTGCGATTCGCATCATCTTTGAAGAAATATGGCCCAATAATGCCGCCAGCCCATAAACCGCACCAAACAGTGGCTTTTTCGGGATGCATTGGTAGCTGTTGCAATGCTTCTGGCTGATCTTCACTCCAAATGCGGCAATTTTGCTTATTTACGTACCCATTCAACCAAAAATGAGCCTCATCGCTGAACACAAGCAGCGCGCGATGAACATTTCGAACCGAGCACGAATTTTGATAATAAAATTCAATAATTTGCAAGCGTTGTTCATTTGTAAGACGATCCATGGTTAAATTGCAAACCAAACTGAAGCTGTTTGACAGTGACACAAGGTACTAAACACACGTCAGCTGTCAAAACCAGTGTTGCCAAAACCAAACCAGCTAAAAAATCACGTTGTATAAAATAAATAGATTTGATGATATGACAGTTCATAAAGAACCAGGGTCTAGCAACGTACAGCTCTCAACCATTTATGTGGGCGTGTTGTCGTTAGGAAGGAGGGGATTGGAGGGGATTTACAATTAACCTAACAATAAAGTTTCTTCAAAATGAAGATATTATAAGTTTTTTTTAGTGTCTCTTATACACACAGTTGGATTAAATAAGTTGCTACTAGGTATTTATTGAATGATACTTTGACTTTCCATATTGTCACTCCAAAATATAAACTCGACTCAATTTGCTGGACTGTACTTCAATATTTGGGACTTAGAAATCGCTTGTGTTCTGTGTTGTTTTGATATTTAAATAGATTTTATGTAAATGTTAAAAGATATTTCAAATTTCATTCAAATTTTATGTGTTTCAGCTGAAATATGAGATATACAATTTTTGTATTGAAATCGTTAGAACCGTTTCCGAGATTTTTTTTTTTAATAACTGTTGTAAGGCAGGTACCGTTATTGATGTGTAAACATCTATGCTGGCGGTAGAGTGAAAAAAAAACGTAAACGTTCATGTGCCACGTAAGGTCGTGCAACGTTACGGTGTGCAACGTAACGATCTGCATACTAGGATACAAGCGTTCAGTGAAAAAAATCTTAAGATCCCCTTCAAGCAAAAACAAGTCCGTTTTGGATCCGCGCACGTTGATGTTTACACATATTAACCGTGAGTCCCGGCACTCACACAATTTTTTTTGAAGCCACATAAAAAACGTACATAAGCACATAGGTACATACATATACATGTTGATTCGCATAAGGTGTGACAAAAAGGTAGGTTGAAATTTTTTTCAATTTTTTTTTTTCAAAATTTTGAGTTTGAAAATGAATTTTTCAAAAACTATAAAACTTTAAACACCATAAAAGAAGAAATTTTTAGCTTAACAAAAAGGTGTAACATGGTATTATAAGAGTGTTGTTGTTGTTTTTTTAATAATTTTGTTTCTGTCAATTTTTTTTAGAAAATTGCCTAAACGGGGGGAATAGACTTCCTTACCATACGATTTTTTTTGTCTAGAACCAAACTACACGCTTTAGCTATTTGTCACACCTTATGCAAATCACCCTGTATACAGACAGGCTGAATTGCTGGACCCACTTTTTTTTTAATCTCTATCATCGTCATGTCAGGTTTGACGAAAATCCCAAACTTAATATTTTCTACGAATCCTTAACTTAGTATAGTATAGTATTTAGTTACCTACATATTGTCAATTAGACTTTTTTGATAAATCTTGGTATAAAGCAGGGCTGACCTCCAGATGAGAGTTTTGTTTCGCTCTTGTTAAAATCGAGAAAACGTCAGTATCGTCTTGGTATTGGTGTTATATATAAATGATAGTGTCTTCGCAGATTCTTTTGTGTTTTTGTGGATGAAATATCAAACTAGATTTTGAGTCCAAAATTTGTATATTTTTAAATTGAACAACTATATTTATTATTTAAAAATGAAATTATTTATTTTTCTGCTATATGACCGGCAAATGCCCCAGGAATGCTACATTTAAACCTTTTTTATAGAAAGTGTTTGGTGTTAAACCGACATTTTCATCATGCCGCCTTGAATAACGTTTGAAAGCCAGATAAGGCAATATACCTTTAAGACAGTATTCCTTATGACAAAGTAAAGATTATTGTGTTTAAAAATCTTCACTTGGTTCCCGCAGTAAAAGTTCATTTTGCTTGGGCTTAAATTACTATATTTCGTCTTGGGCTCATCTTGGAAGCTTTTGAAGTAGTATCGTCCCGAATTTTCTAGTCTCTAGAGCAGCTTTAGCTTAAATATTTAATTTTACATGAGAATTAATCTAAAAATACTTAACTTTGTTGTAAGGTTCTTCTTTAGGGGGATGAGGATAGAGTTTCGGCCACTCTGGGATAATGCATTAGAACTGGAATTCCGGACTTTTAGCTTAGCAAAGTTATGAACTTATGTCCATCCATAAATTCTTCATTATAAGTGCTTTCCCTGTCCTTGTTTTTTTAAAGCTATAAGCAGGTATACCAATAACTAAACAACATTTCAGTACAGCGTACCTGCAGTCTGCAGTATAGGTATATTCGTAGGTATGTATATATTTTCAGAGTAATTAAATAAGCAGACAGGTTAACCGAATAAACTCTAATGTTGATAATAAATTAGGAAATTACCGGCGTAATTCTGTAAAATCAAATAAGTTCTTGCAAAACTCGCGCATTTCATTAATTTGTTGAAACTTTTTGCTTTGCAAACAAAAATTAAATTCCAAAACAAACTATGTATCTACTGTGTTTAGTATTAGATACACACTAATATGCTATATCAAATGCTTATAATATTATTTGCATTTATCTACAGGTACATATCCTGTGAATTGTAATTTTAAACAAACAACATGCAAACACCGCGCGGGGATGCTACACTATACAATATATATGCAACCAGCAGACGATGGTTATAAATTTAATGTACCTTTAAGTGTGTAACCTGCTGGAATAATGCGTGGCAATAAAACCACTATTCGAGTGTATCTTGTACCTGGCTATTATTGGTGTTGTGTTAAAATCTGCCATACTCATATCCTTTTTCACACATCTCCGCTGGCACCCTTTTGAATCAGACATACTCCTATTTACTCTCCTTATTCCTCTAAAACTATACACAGGTGTTCATATACATACATCATCCTTTTCTGTAATCTAACTTCATATATAGGTGTTTACGTGATTCAAATTCAACCTGAGGGTAAAGTTACTTCGTGTTTATAGAGGTTAATGTAACCCTCTTATTATAAATTACACCAAGGGAAGAGCTAACTTAATGGATGGTTGTACAGTACATGGTAACATCATAAGTAAACACTTTAATAATCTCGCATTTGCTTTTGCAATATCTAATATACAAACATTAAAGAAGACCATGAGGATTTCATAGATATATAAAATAGTGTCCTCGCTTCGCGAAGTCAAAATCATTTTATTCTACGTGTGCATTAATGGTGGCGGTTTGTTGATGGTATAGTCAAAGGCCGTCTAACGCCCTTTTATGATATCCTTAAAAGACATGTACGTACTCAAGTCTAACTTCAATCTAAAATCCACACGATTACGACTGTTTTTGCCAGTATTTAAACAATCTTAAAATAAAATGTAACTAGAGATTTTAGTCATTTGTGATTTTCGAGTACGAGATATAAAAATATTAATTCTGGTACATCATCCATATCATTCATCGAACATTGTTATTATTGTAAATGAAACCTTGAAAGGAGACAAATATACTGCTCATAGAATTTTGAAATAACTCTCCATGAAATGAAAAGTGAAAACTATTTCTTTTCTTTGGCTTTGGATCAAAAGTGTTTCTGCTATTTTAGACTGCAAATCAGTCTTTGACTATCATATATTGACATATCATTACTCCTTCGCATTTGCAGATGTATAGCTATATAGTTTTTATTATTACGGATGATGACATGACTTGAATCTTAAAAAGAAAACAAAAAAAAAATACAAACCTTGCCCCCATACCAGCGTTTTTTCATGGCCGCTTGTTTAATTTATATTTTTTTTCTATTTTTATATTTTAATTTAGTTTTAAGCTTTACAAAATTTATTTAAGAAAATATTTATCAAAATCGTATATAATAAAAAATTCAAATTTTAACTATTGTCGACCCAAAACGAATGTTCAGTGCGTCGGGTTGAGGTAACCCTAAACGACGAACATGCCCGCCGAACTTGTTTGTTTGCGTTATCCCCTACACATTGAACATTCATTTCGTTCTGATTCTTATTCAAAGAATAAACATCATTTGAATGAACATCATGCAATCAACAACCGACGCGACGTTCATAGCAAAAATGAGGTTTGCTCGCGGACCAGCCCCTACACTACAAAAATATAGCGAGCACGAACAAGTTCGGCGAGCATGTTCGTGTTTTAGGGCTACCTTTAGCAACACCCATACCATACCCGATTGCTGATTCACCAAGAACCTCTAATTATTTTACTGCCTCACCTGCCGAACGGTACAACGAAAAACAAGTTTTTGAGCCGTCGAGCCACTATGCGTCAGGACCCTCTAATTACTGTATACTACTCGATCCGACGGACTGTATGACAAAAACAACTTTTTTGGACTTCCCCATCATCGTTACGTTAATTTGGACTTAATTCCCCCGATATTTGTTTTCAATACAAAACGAATGCCCCACCTTCTCCCCTATCAAGCAAGTCAAAACAAACTTCTTCGTTAAAGCTTTAAATAATTGAACCCAATTTGTAATGGGTGATTTTTTAAGAGGTTTAGAACTTTTTTTAAAAAAAAAACACAAAAAATTCGAAAAAATAAATGAAATATTTATTTGAATCGATAGTTTGAACCTTGCAATTTAATGTTTAAAGATAATTTTATGCAAATGTTGACCGCGGCTGCGTCTCAGGTAGCCCATCCGCTGAGTCTAATTTTGGCATACTCTTTCACACATATCGGCCGGTATCTCACGAATGAATGCATGGATGTTGGCTTCCAGTGCGTCAATCGAAGCGGGCTTGTCCCTAAAGACATTAGCCTTGACATATCCCCACAAAAAATAATCTAATGGTGTCAAATCGCACGATCTAGGCGGCCAATTGACCGGCCCGAAACGTGAAATTAACTGTTCACCAAACTCGCCTCGCAATTGCGCCATTGTTTCGCGTGCTGTGTGGCATGTGGCACCGTCTTGTTGAAACCACATATCATGCAAGTCAAGAACTTCCATTTCGGGCAAAAAAAGTTTGTTATCATCGCTCGGTTGCGATTCGCATCATCTTTGAAGAAATATGGCCCAATAATGCCGCCGGCCCATAAACCGCACCAAACAGTGGCTTTTTCGGGATGCATTGGTAGCTGTTGCAATGCTTCTAGCTGATCTTCACTCTAAATGCGGCAATTTTGCTTATTTACGTACCCATTCAACCAAAAATGAGCCTCATCGCTGAACACAAGCAGCGCGCGATGAACATTTCGAACCGAGCACGAATTTTGATAGTAAAATTCAATAATTTGCAAGCGTTGTTCATTTGTAAGACGATCCATGGTTAAATTGCAAACCAAACTGAAGCTGTTTGACAGTGACACAAGGTACTAAACACACGTCAGCTGTCAAAACCAGTGTTGCCAAAACCAGCTAAAAAATCACCCGTTATATCAGAAACAATGGAATATTTTTAATATTTTAAAGTGTCGATACACATGCTTATACTTGTGCTTAAGATATACCTACATTGTTGCAGTTGAAAAAAACATTGAATTGACTTTTCAAAGACGGACAAACGATTAAACAAATATGTCCATGTACATCATCACAAGGATAGTGTGCCAAGTAGGTACCTTCCAGCAATTGAAAAAGAATCTTTCCAGAGAGCTGCTGTTTCTCTATAACTATAACTATACTCGTCTCGTATTCGTAAATGGTTTTATTGCTTTTGAATTGAAGTGCTTGTTTTCATTTTTTGCACCATCTTTGGCTTTGAATTGGATGTGCTGGTAGTGGGCTTTTGAAATAATGCAGTTCCAGTCATCTCATGGTGTCAGAGATATAAATATAAATTTTTATTTAATCTTTAAGTTGAAGCAATCACATCGACAATTTGAAAAAGTAAAATCAATTTAAAATTAAGATATTGAGTGAAAAAGGGGAAGTTTTTTCTTTGGATGACAAATCGTCCAGTTTATTAAAGAAAAATAAACATTCTATGGAGAAATCTTAATATATTTATAAAACAAAGTTGGTTTAGTTACACCATTTATAACTCAAGAACGGCTGGACCGATTTTAATAATGTCTAATTTTTTTGGATACGTCTCCGCCCCGAATAGCAGAATAATTATTAAAATATCGGAAAAATTCACTTTGAACGGTAAAATGGGGTAAAATGAGAAAGACGTATCCGATTGAAAAAAAAACTCTACCTGTGTTTAAAAAGTTATTTTTAGAAAATGCCTTCAAGGATATATTTTTTAATTTACTATTTGTAGGGTGAAATGTGCTTAAAATAAAAGAATGTCCAAAATAAAAAAACATCCGATTTAAGAAATTCGAATATTTGAAAGTGTGTGAAAGGTTATTTTGAGAAAACGGGTTTAGGAACATTTTTATTCAAAAATATAGTACTTATAGGGTGAAAGGGGTAGAATCGAAAAATGGTAGGTATTTAATTTTAAAAATTCTGTTTGTGTTTGAAAGGTTATTTTAAAAAAATACTATTTATAGAGTGAAATGGGATAAAAATAAACCATTGGTTTTCGAATACAAACATTTATTTTTGTATTGGGAAAGCAATAAAAGTTAGACTAGGAGGATCATATTTTTACAAATAAAGCCTTTCATAATGGAAAGGGGGTTAAAACTCATAAAGTATTATTCGATTACAAAAAGTTCAAAAATAATATTTTCTTTTGTAATTTTTATGAGGAGCTTAGGTTTGTCTTCCCGCTCGTATGTAGGTGGGTGGACCAACTAGTAATTGTGTATACCAAATCTATACAAAGATTTCTTAAATAATAAAAAACAGTATGAAAATTTTAAGTAGGGGAGATAGGGGGAGTTTTGAAAACGTCAAACAAAGGATTAAAATAAAAACTTTTTAATACTAAAGCACATTTTTTTCTAAAGCCGCGTCCAGATCGATAATAATTTACGGTGTGTGACGTAAGCCTAAAACCCGCAAATATTTTCGTGTGCGCCGAAAATCCATCAGAATCGGATAGCGTGCGTTGAATATGAAACACAAATTTGTGTGTGTCCGCACGTCCACATTGACATATTTTTTTTTTTGCGATTACATAAACATTTGCGTCAAACACGAGGCACAACTCAAATTTTGATTGATCTGGCCGCGGCTTAAGGCGTTAGTATTTATCAATAAAACTATTGCCTAAAGTAACGACTAAGAAGTTCGTATTTGTTATGTTTAATTTAACATGAACAACATGGTTTTTGCAGTAACAGGTCAACTTCAACAAATCTTCTTGAATTCAGCAATCAAGTAAATAAAAACTTGACCGAAGGCCTTCAAACTGATGTATTCTATGGTGACTTAAGTAAAGCATTTGATAGAGTTTGCCATAAAATACTTCTATTTAAATTAAACTGTTATGGATTTCCAAACTGGATGTTGACTTGGATAGCATCCTACTTGAAAAACAGGACCCAATATGTCAAACTGAAAAATGTCATCTCTAAAACAACAAACGTCGTATCTGGAGTTCCCCAAGGAAGTCATATTGGACCTATTCTTTTCTTACTTTTCTTCAATGACATATACACACTGCTATCTTGTACAGTAAGATTTTGATGTTTGCTGATGATTTCAAACTAATATATGGTTTTAAAAGTAATAACGGTTATCTGTTTCTTCAACATGACATTGATAAGGTGTCTGAATGGTGCTCACAAAACGGAATGGATCTTAACACTAATAAGTGTAAGATAATCACCTACTCTCGGAAACGATATCTGGCTGACTCCTTCTACTTTGTTGACAATACTCTTGTTAGCCGAGTTGATATGTTTAATGATCTGGGAGTACTATTTGACATTAAACTTTCCTTCAATCTTCATATCGATACAATAATTAGCAAAGCAAGGGGCCGTCTTGGATTAATAATGAGGTTCTCAAAGGAGTTTAATGATCCTTACATCTTTAAAACACTTTACTGTGCACTTGTTCGGCCTGTGTTGGAATACTGTAGTTGTGTTTGGTGTCCTAGTTATGACAACGCTATTAACAAACTTGAGAGTGTTCAAAAACGTTTCCTGCTGTATGCCCTTCGACATCTTCCATGGAACCCAACGCAACACTTACCGCCATACGAAAGTCGATTAAATCTTCTAAACATGTCGACACTGGAAAAAAGGAGAGAGATTAATAATGTCATGTTCTTATTTCAACTTCTGTCGGGATCTATTGACTCATCTTATATTTTAAGTCAACTCAGCATCAATACCCGTCCAAGATCTACTAGAAATCCAGCGTTCTTCTACATATCTAGCTCAAGGGTCAATTATGGTTTAAACGAACCTCTTAATGTTATGAGTCGAGACTTTTATAAATTTTATAGTTTAATTGATTTCAATAAATCTGTACCTTGTTTGAAACTTATTTTGTATTCTAGACAGTCAAATTAAATATGATTGTATCTTTGTTATGTTTATTATTTGAATTGTTATGTAAACAAATTGTTAAACTAAACTGTAAAACATTTTAAACAACTTTGACGTGATTGTCTGTAGTTGAAATAAATAAAATAAAAAAAACAAAAAAAAAAATTGTCCTTTGATGTTATTTAACAATAATTTAAGTGTTGAACATGGACATAATGGGCACATTTGGACATATCCATGTTTCTTTTGACTTGATTTAATTACTGTTATAATTTGAAATAATTTATTTTTCTTGAATAAAAAACAAAACAAATTAAGTAAATTGTTTTTTTTTTTTTTTAAATAAATTGGATATTGTGGTGCATATACATACATAAATGATCAAGGATGATTTTTGCAAAAAGTCTTCTCAATTGTCCCCCTCTCCCCTATGTATTATTATACAGTTAAAAATTTAATTTCAAAAAACATTCACTTTTTGTCTAGATATATTGGTTTTTCAAAAAAAATCTTATTTGTTTTTTTAAATCCAAAAAAGTGTTTTTTTTTTTAACTTTGTAAATGCAACATTATTTGGTTTTAAAATGGATTGCTGTTTAAAATTTTGTATCGAAATCGGTTAAGCCGTTGAAAACCAACCAACATTTAAAATATCCAAGTTAGTAAGACATTAATTTCATAACTCCTTTATACGTACATATTGCTCGACATCAGCCTTTATTCGTAAATAAAATCTAGCATGGAACGTATAACTTAACTCTATAATACAAATGAGCGGTAAATGAGGTTTGTGGATAGACGTAAAATCCGCTCTAAATGTTGCATGAAATATGAGCATCAGTACCAACGCACCTAGGTACTCACCATTGCCTAAAGATTAATCATAATGGTAACAAAAAAAAAAAAAAACATATCAAGTAAAGTATTTATAAAATAACTTAGTTTCTACTCCACCCAGTGCCAGTAGATATCATTACTAAAACATGTTCATTAAGCTCAATTAATTGAAATTAAAAAAAAACTCTTAAGAAAATAACAAATTTATTTTAATTACATTTTAAATACAAACTCATAAACTTATTGCCTTATACTACTCTGTGCATTACCCTATGGCGTGTGGGCTACATCACAATTATTATAATAACACATTGCCCATGTTAATTGTTGTCATGAAAGTGCACACATTTATTAGATACTTCTGTTTCGAAAGTGTTGTTTCGCTTCGTCAGCTACTGGAAAAGAGCAATAAAGCTGTGGCTTGCTCGACATCACTTGAATGCCATGCTAAGCAATCCATCTGCATCGCCTTCGTTCTTTGAATCTATTCCTCTCCTCTCTAATATGGCCACGAACTACGATGACGACCAGGCGACGACGCACGACGAATGAATCTCTTTGGGTACCTATATAGTCATATGCAGATAAAATCTTTAATTATTGATGCACTCCATGCCGCTGTTAAGATTGTGAATGAGTCACTATGTGACGTCTATTGGTCAGTTGAAGGAAGCCATGCACCAGAGTTTCTGTCCATGAACGTATACTTCTATCATCATCATCATCTTCATCATGGAGCAAACAAGAAGCAAACGTTAGCAGAATCCATGAGCTTTAGCTGCTGGATGTTTTGAATGCCAATGACTGCGCATGACTTTCCGATTTGATGTGGATATGACTCCGAGACTCAGAGACGTTTGAGCAATGCGGCTGCAAATGAGGAGTTTAAAATATGTACACAAACATATATACATGTATTTGGTACATACGGATCTTGATTAGGATCATTCGTGAAGAGTGACTTCAAGCTATATATTTGTTGTTTCTATGTGAATGACATTTGATGACCTTTCGTGGTTTTGAATAAAATTGAAGTTAGTTGGCATATTTTTCTTAATAGAGTCACAATGAGAATCCGTGAACAAGTTTTGGAAGTGGGATGATGTGTGTTTTTTTTTTTTTTATTTTCTATGTCAAATGAGTTTAACGATGTTTATAGATAGAAACTTATGCCGTTAAAATGTTAAATAAATGCGTTAATGCAATTTTATTGACTCGTTTAATATTGCGGTCATAGAGTATAGTTTCGTTTGGTTTTGTAAGCACCAATATTTCCTCAAATTTTAGCGGATAAAAAGTTTTTTTTTTACTATTTCCACTTAAAAGCTATCGTCGAAAAAATGTCGAAATTTTAGAAAAAAGTAAGCAAAACATATCTTTTTTTTTGTAGAATAAAATATTATTGCATATAAATTTTAGAATAGAAGAAAGTGACAACAAAATGCAAAACAAATAAAATATCTACAGATTTTTTTTTTAGCTGAAGACAATTTTAAAAAGATATCTTCTTAAAGAAATTATGTGGCTATCATATATGGAATAATCATTTAAATTTAAATGAGATCAAACAGAGAAAGGTTTTGATATGACTTTACCTATTATTTGTTAATGAAAACCATAGACTTGTTATTGTTTTTCATTTTATTTAAAGTGGTTCTATTTTCACAGTGGAAGGTGTTGGCTGATTGATATAATGATATACACATACATACATACATTATACATAATATGCTGTTAAGGAGAAAGTATGAAAAAAAAATGTAAAGTAAATTATTGATTTTTTTTAAGTCAATACTTTAGGTAGGTAGGGTGTTTCTTTTAGAGGTATAGAACTTGAAGTTGGCAGCACTGTTTTCAATGACAGCCATTTTGTCATTTGCCTTGTGATTTATCTTAAGTTTGGTTTGCCGTTTCATCATTAATCGACTGACGCCTGAACAACGCATGTAAATTGTGCAGATTTATTTCGAAACAAGATTACTGTTGATCCCGAAAATTTTGTTCAGCGATGAAGTTCATTTTTGGTTAAATGACTACGTCAATAAGCAAAACTGCCGTATATAATTCTCAAGCCATTATTGAGACGAAGTTACATCCAGAAATACTGATAGTTTGGTGTGTTCTATGGGGTGGTGGAATCATTGGTCCTTACTTCTTTAAAAACGATGCCGGCTAGAGGGTTACAGTCAATATGGGGACCGTTATAGAGCCATGATAAATGACTTTTTCGTTCCTGAATTGAATCCCCTTGATGTAGGGAAGCTGGGGTTTTAACAAGACGCCGCAACATTTCACACAGCACGAGCCATAATTGATTTGTTGAAGGAAACTTTTGGTGAGCGCATAATTTCGTGTTTTGCACTTGTGAGTTGGCCTCCAAGATCGTGCGATTTAACACCGCTATAGAATATTTTCTGTATGCGGGTATGTGAAGTTGCTAATCTACACCGATAAGCCAGAGACTATTGACTACTTAGAAAACAATATTCGCTGCGTTATTGCCGATTTACGAACCCAAATGCTGCAAAGAGTGAACGAAAATTGGACCCCTAGATTGGATTACATCCGAGCCAGCCATTTTAAATAAAAATGCCAAAGAATTATCTTTCGAATAAAGTCAATTTTATGGCCTCTAAATAAAACACCTTTTCGTTGTGTGATTTGATATTTGTTGTGTGATTTTTTCGCCAAAAATCAGATACTCCTTTTGCTAAAGCAAATTAAAAAACAAATCTTTTGTACCAAGTTTTGAAGGAAATCCGTTAAAGCGCTGGCTGTACACTGTAAAGATAGACGCACAGACGTACGCTGAGCGGTACACTGTAGCGACATAAAGAAATACCATGTATTAATATAAAGATTTTCAAGGATATTGTCTAATCAGGGCTCTCGTTATTTTTTTTGTTAAGTATAGTAGGTACTTCATGAAAAATAAGCGGTACACAGCAGTGAAAAAAACGTTTTATTCCATATGTTTAGTGTAATGTCTAGTTTAGTCTAGAGGTGTGTGATCGAGCCCCATTCTAGGCAGAATTCTTTTCTATATTCTCCCAGTTACAACTGGACGTCATCCGTGCTTTATTTCTCAGTCCACTGTGGCAGCAAAAATTATTTCCTATCTTTCTATTCCTTCTAATTAGGGCCCTTTCACATCAGGAAACATGTTGCTGGAGAATTGATGATGTTTTCTTTTTTTTTTGTTTTACATACCTACTTGTTCTAGGGGAAGCATTGGTTTCGTGTAAAAACAAAATTCCGAGGTTGCAATCAGAACTAACACTACGATGATCGATAAGTCGCCGGAAAAGTGGGTTTCGTCATACCGTCCGTTGGTTTGTGAGATTTTGATTGAACTTCATATATTTGATGAACAAAATGATTGTCAAAAACAACTGCGTTTCAGGATTTTGCAAAAAAAAATCACACAAAGGAAATAAACATTTCACGTTTTTTGTTGTTCTTATTTTTAGGTAATTTTAGGTAGGTGTATCTTCCCAATTGTTTAACCAATTTACTTATAATTTTGCAATCTGGCGTTTCAAAATACTAACAATAACAATATTGTATTTAAAAATTAAAAATAATATTTCAAACAGAAAGTACTATTGTTTGTTTTTTTCTCGTTAAAGACGTCATTTCATTATTAAACTATTAACATGCATCTTCAATGTGTGACAATGACAACATAACAGTTGTTTATCGGAAGAGAGAATTCGTGTGATCCAGTCGTGCATTTTTTTTCCTAAAATCTCCCGCAATATATAATATGAAGTACTTGTTTTTATTCGAATGCGTACCTTTCATAGGGGTCGCTGTTCAAGTTTCGGTCTGAGTTTTCTGCGCATTGGAGAAAAAAAAAACTAAAAAAAGAAGACATTGAAATCTTTAAAATAATAAACAAACAATTATTAATTTCAAGAATTACTTCAAATAAGAACAATTTAGAGAGAAAATAAGAAAATAATGACTTACAATTGCTTGATTGATTGAGCAGCTGTACGATCTTCTAAAACTTTATCTAAACCGAAAGTGAAATAGCGCCCCCTATCATGGCCCCAGGCTCTACAATGCATTAGGGAAAGAAACGAGTACTCCATATTATATATCCTCTTCTTCTAAATAATGCTCGTACCTATCACATGAGTAAACGAAATAGTAAGACATTTTTTGTACTTTATTTGTGAAGGTTTTTCGTTGAAAGTACACTACGCCAAATGTGAAAAAGAATGTCAAAAAATACGGTACGGTACCATTGGCCACCGCAGATTGATAGACGGACATTTCACCACCGCCAATTGAGTGTTGGATCTTTAAGTGCTGCCATTTAGTGCGCAATATTTGAGTGCCACCGATTTAAGTGTCAGATTTTTCGTGTCTGGATATTTTGTTTTCGTGTTGGAAAAGTTGTGTAGATTTCATTAGAAATGGTTAATTCACAATATGAATTCATTTATATTGTTTTCAATAACAAATCGTATTCTTTTTCAGCTTATTTAATCATTTGCATTTTATTTAGGAGATTTTGCAGAACAGCGACTTTTGCTAAATAAAATACGAAAATAATTAAACAAATGATGCAAATTAATAGAAAATCATTTTTTAACACCATTTTTACTGGCGGGAGGCAATTTTTCATGTTTTATTGTCAATCGTAGCAAATTGAAATTTGCGTCAAAAATTGAAACAAACTACAGAATTCTTGTTTGGCAAGATTTCACTTTACATTGCAATGAATAACATGTTCTTAAATGTTGCACCATGCAAATGTTGTCAAAAAAACAAGGATGGTGGTGAAAATCTGGTGGTGAAGTGTCCAACGGTGAAAGTTCGGCACTGAATAGTCCTGCTTCGCAAAAAATACCTTCCTCCCCTTGCTTCGTGCCCTTCTCTCACAAAAGAAAAGTTGCTGGAGCCAAAGATCTCCTCGTATATATGAAAGGGGTAATATTCTTTTATCGCCTAGCTAATATCTTGTCTATTTTTTTATTTTAAAAAGGATGTTCGTAAAGAATTTTCTTTGAGTCCGTATAGAGTCCGCATAGAGAGCAGTACACTAGTACAGTATTAATTATTTTAAGATTCTGTATGGAAAAGTTCACAAAAATGAAAAGTAGTATTCTTTGGCTTTGCAAATCACATACAGTACCTACTTCGACAATCATGGTACTCATACCCATACCAACGAACCGGTATAAAGAAAACCACTTATCTAGACTTCTTGATCATCGTTATTTTAAATTTGATTAGAACCTTAACATTTTTTTTGCACACTTACTCAATAAACTTTTAACAAAGAGAAAGTTGGAATTTCTTATATTTCATTCATAACTTTTTAAACTTTTAAAAACGTACAAGCTAACTAAGCAAAAGTCTTATTATTATTAAATTTTCTTAATTTAAAATTCATTTTCAGTAAATTTCTTTATAAGTAAATTTGAATAAAAAAAAATTAATAGTAGATATCTATTTGGCTAACAATTTTAAAAACAAAATTAAAATTTTAATCAAACTTCTTATGGTAAAAAAATAACAAATACGTAAAAATTTCGAAAAAAATTCTGTTTGCAATTACTCAGTACAAATTTTTTCAACTTCTCAAATATTTAATATTCAAGTTCAATCTATCAGATTGAAATAAAATATATAGCTAAAATGTTTTAATTTTGCACGGCCTTGTGCATTGTGATTTTATGTCCATTCACTTTTTAACAACTTAAAAATTTAAACCCATTTGGTTTAAAAGCTGTTAAAATATAAAACAAACCACGGCTATACTACAACTGCCACAGACAGAAAGCAAATAAATTGCTCTCAGTTCGTAGAGAAAAAAAAAATAATAAACAAACAATTCAAGACGATTGGTGTCATTTAAAAAAACTGAAAAGTAAGTTAAAGTATCTAATTGGTTATGTAGAACATGTGCGTAGATAAACGTTCATATAACACAAGAGTTAATAATAATCATTTTAAATGCAACACGTTTAAGTTCAGTTGTTTAAACAGTTTGTTAACGGCCTTCTCGTTTGTCACCATTCCATCAGCAAAATGTCAACAATTAGAGTTGATCATTGACTGATGTGTAAATGTTTGAATTTAATCATCATGTATAGGTAGATAGTTTAAATTTATAGAAAAGAAAATGCGCTAAGCTAGTACGAAACATTTTTTGTTTAGGAAAATTATTTCTAAAAATTTGTCAAAACTAAATAATATTTTATCTTCTCAAGAAATTCAATTCCGATTTAAAAAAAAGAAAGATGGAAATCGAAAAGTAACTTTTGTTTTGTGTTATTGAGTTGTTTATTTTTTCTTCAAACTTTATACTAACTTTAATGTTAAAGAGCAGATCCGCTAGAAGATAAATTGATTTTTGTAACTCTAAGGACAGGCGGCCACCTGGCAATTGGTTTCTCCAACTTTTCGCTACTTGCTATCGGTAAAAAAAAATGCCTGCTCGACGTGCTGTTTAAAAATATCGGAAATTATGTCCCATAGACACGAGAATGAGAAGCTTCTAAGATCCTTTTTCTAAGACTTTTCCTCCTGCTTTTGACTATGAAACCGTCCCTTTCTCTAAGCCATACAAATAAAATTACATAAATGTTATCACTGGAAACTATTATTCTGTTTTTCTCCCTTTATTCCTCGTCCATTATTTGTAAATTTGATGTTAAAATAATCTTAGCACCAAATACAAATTAAAATGTTAAGGAATTAAAGTCTCACATAGAATTGCACAGCGATGTTATACTACAACATTTGTTACAATTGAAATGTGAAATTCAGACTTATTTTGGCGGAAACTTACAACTAACTATTTATAAAACTATGCAAGCTATACATTTTTAGTTTGCGCAACAAATTAGTGAGACCGATACTTACATATGGTTGTATATGTATAGTTTGGTGGAATGCGGTAGATAAAGCTACCAATCTTAAAACTTTAACCAAAGTACAAAAAGTGGCATGGATAGGGACCACAGGAGCAATCAGTACAATCCTGACAGCGGGGTTAGAAGCCATACTTAATCTTAAGCCTCTTGACTTATTTATACAAGAATTGGCAGCGAAGAGTGCACTACGACTAAGCCAAACAAACGTCTAGAAACACAGACAAGTAGGACATGCTCAGATTCTAAATAGGTACATGGGTA
The DNA here is from genome assembly GCA_932273885.2 of Leucozona laternaria. NCBI lineage: Eukaryota > Metazoa > Arthropoda > Insecta > Diptera > Syrphidae > Leucozona > Leucozona laternaria. The sequence goes on from OW026368.1 coordinate 95,208,061, forward strand.
GTAATATTTACACAGACTATATTACTCCCAAACTAGACTTTTCACTTCTTAATATTATGGGAAATTAACGAACTACACATCAACGACAAAACGGGATAAGTTTTTACAGATGGGTCAAAAATGGAATGTGGAGTTGGAGCAGGATTCTATTCGGAAACCCTCGACTTAGCGAGCTCCTATAGACTCCTTGACGATAGCAGCGTGTTCCAAGCTGAGGTTGTGGCAGTAAAAAAGGCTAATGAACGACTGTCAATGTAAGCGATACCTCCAGCTAATATCACCTTTTTCATCGACATCCAAACAGCCATAAAAGCAATCTCTGCCATCGAAATAAAGTCGAAGCTTGTTTCCTACTGCCACGAAGAGCTCAAGATTCATGGTTCGCAGCTAAAAGTTAAGCTCTGCTGAGTTCCTGGTCACATAGGTATTCCTGGTAATGAGAGAGCAGACGGGCTGGCACGAATTGGATCATCAATTGATCCGAGCCAGGCAACCTATACGCACCAATCTGCTTCCTCAAACAGACTGTGGGAAAGAAAATTCTAGAGAAAGCAAATGTAAGATGGTCCCAAGTCGACTCTTGTGCGAATACCAAAAAACTTTGGCCGTGTTTTGACAAGGGAAAAACAGATAGGATCTTAACACTAAGTAAGAAATTACTGTACGCTCTTGTGTGTACTGTCACCGGACACAACCTGCTCAAGTACCACAAAAAAAAGCTGAAGCTCAGCACGGATGACTTATGCAGAGGTTATGGCGATGAGGAAGTGCAAGAGGACTCTTCTCGCTTTTATGTCACTGCCCAGCCCTCTCACAACTAAGAAACAAACACCAAGGAAGCTATTTCTTTAATAACTTAGAAGAGCTATGCAATATATCTGGTGTGAAATTATCGCAATTCATTAATGACTCTAGATGGCTTGATAATCCATGAAATTTTATAGGTTAGCTTACTAGGAGTGTCCAATCCTCCAGGGTAATCACAGTGGATTTACCTACATTTATATAAATGTGATAGGCATAAGATCTTCTATCAGCCCAATAACCTAACCTAACAAATTAGCACCTTCAAGTTCAAATATCTCGACTTTCCTATAAAAGATTTTGAAAATATTTTACTTATGTATCGAGCTTCACGTCGCCTTTCATTTGATACCAAACTCGTTAGTGTACATGTAGACTCTGATAGAAAAATGGGCATTCCCTTCAAGAGGGAGGACCACATTTTCTAGATAATCTAGATAATACTATGTTTTATATAACAACCCTGGTCGAGCATCCACGAAATCAACTCAAGGGTGGTCTACAATTCTACATCAGCGCTGCTTGCTGCTTTGCCACCAGCAGTGTTTTGATTAGATATGCAACATTGTCTGTGGACTGTTGCATCAGACCAAGACGAACCAATACAGCTGGGCTATAAAGATTACTTCATTGCACAGATGTTCCTTTGTGTTTTGATCTGTCCTCAGTGGAAACTCCAAAGTACCTCAGGGCTTCGATGTGCCTTATCGGTGTTTTCGCAACTTGGTATAGTGAAAATGTCAACAATAAATTTACCATGGCGCACGAGTCCTCTGTTTCTCACAAGAAATCACTTTGAGTAATTAGAGTGGATGACGAAGATGCAGTTGGAGATGTAGCTATAGATGCTGGATTTAAATTCAAAGTTCTGTATAGCTTCCGTCTTGGAAAATTCCACCTCTCGTGGGTGGTACTTGAGTTTATATTGTATATGTGGTAGTGGGGGATGGGATGGAGGTTCAGTGATATAGCAGTGGTGCTGCTGATGATGCAAGTTTTATATTTATTTCCAGCTGTTAACGTTGACGACGAAGGCGACGACGACGATTCAAAACGTACACATAGTCCGGAAGAGTGTTGCATTTTGGTAAGTGGGTAGCCACAGGGTTGTGTACCAATTGGGCAACTGAAAGCACTTCATTCACCAACTAATGGGGCTGTTAAAGAATATGCACAGTGGTTTTAAATTGGTTTCTGTGTAGTGATGTCTGATTGTTTATTTTAAATGGAAGAAGTCTGTTTTATGATGAATTTGTGCTGAGCCATGGACGACATCGACTGGTGATATCGTTAAAATATATACGATTTATTGGAGGAGATAAAATAACAAAATATAACTCTTGTGGCATATTGTGCCCTTAAATCTGATTAAACAGGAGGGAGCGGCCGAAATCAGTTTGTTCTAGCATTTAACAAAATAGGTTATGGCAACAGACATGTTTTATTGAGGCATTTATTTTTATAGCTTACGATTGCCTGTGGCTAAGTGATTATACCACCAGCACCAACCACTTAAGATTTAATGATTTCATTGGAGTTAAATTTTAAATTATGTTGTAAACATTATTTTTGAAGAAGAATGGGAAAACTGTTCGTTCTTTTATAGTTATAACTGAGTGTAACAACGGTTATGTCTATAAAAGCACATATATTTTCTAGCATTGTATTAGGAGGGTATAGTTGATCAATTTAAGTTTTTTTTTTTAAACTTTTTTGAGACTAGTTTTTTTTTTGTTAATATTCTATTAGTAGATTTATGTTAAAATTCTTTGAATAATGTTTTAAGCCAGTTTTCGAATCCCAGCCCATGCCACCTAAGATAAATGTCTTTTTTCTTTTTCAGGGAAACTGCTGCCTATTGCGAAGATTTGACAAACACTTCAAGAAAATCTCTTGTGACAGGAACTTACAACTCTCTTGTTACAGGAACTTACAAGTTACAACTCTCAAGTAAGTCGTTAGGCCCTATGATACTCCAAGTGGAAGTGCTACTAAATTTTACTTATCTGAATACTAAGGTCGAGGTATCTTTCAACCTCCGTGAATTACCCTTTAAAGTGGCATAGGGCCTCTAAAGCTCCAACACTACTCTTATACGGCATGCATCACAAACGGTTTCTTGAGATTTATTTAAATCCTTAACCTATATTAAAAGTTTGCTTATTGGACTCCACTGTTCTACTATAGGGTCCATTCACTCGTTTGCCTTGCTGTGTGAGCGGGTTTCATCGCATGGTTTGGATTGCAATGCAGAGAACATGAGTTAAAGAGTATGATTGCCAATCTACTGCCACTTACTTTTTTTTATAACAATGTCTCAATTTCCTACTTCCTTGTGACTTTCCCAGTGCTACTTCCATAAAGTACTTAACAGGTATTGAACATTTGAATAAAACTGGGATTTTAAGCTAATGTTGTTTCCGAACGCAGCCTTTGCCTTACCGATTCTAATTATGTATAATCCGAAAAAACAAAAGTATTCACAATACCATGTTATAATCTGTCGTCCATCAGAGCAATGTACTTGGATTGATGAGAAATTGCCAAGTAGGTATTATCCGTATATTTTGTCCTTGGAGTATTAACCTTCAGTCCAACTTTTCAGCTTCATTCTCCGTCAAATCGATTTTTTTTTCACGATCTAGCAGCGCTTGGCAGCTGTGTCACACCTCATAAAAACCTGTCTTATTTGATTTCAGTGCAAGATACAAGCTGCACGTCTGTTTATACCATTAGACATTAGTTTTATGTGGAGAGTACTGAATTTCAAAATTTCCAATTGTCAATTCAGCATACAAAATGCAATACATGCCTTAGGTATCTCCAATGAAAAGAAGTGATGATAGTATACAGCCTTGTCTGACTCCAATTTCTATTTCAAATCCTCTGACAACCTTCTTCTTTGCAGATTATGACATGTGGATCCATCATATGTTGCCTTGATGTTAACAATAATTAGGTCTTTAAATTTGTTTTTGATTCACTCTCCAAGATTTTCGCTACCATCTTGTCTAAACACTGATGCATCTACCACGCAAATTCCTCTACAGTTCTTTCACTCTATGAGCTCTACTTTCTTCAGGAGCTTCACAATCCCTAAACATGTTATTTAGTTATGGAGTTAATGTTATTTATTACAATTTATATATTTATAAGACTTCGGCTTAAAATATTTTCAGCTTGGACTTATATAGATACATCAAAGGAAGAATTTCCAAAGACCACCTTCTTCTTTTTCATGCCACTCGTGGTCCATGGCTACAGCCTAAATACAACGTCAAATATATACATTTTCTTCAATTCAAACAGCAATGTCATAGTGTCAAAACGAATCTGTAGAATGCATCAATGCATCTTCATCAAACCAGTTTATGCATTTGACCGTCCAAAACCAAAACCAATACAACAAAAAATAATAACCCAAAACGTCCTCTCTGTATGGAGAATTATCTTGCCAAATGCCAAGCTCAGAAATCTTCATACAACAAATCATTACTGCTGTCAGACATTCATGAACAAACCGGGAAGAATTGACGAGGGAATAAATTCCGATTCTGGCTAAAACGTGCCGCCTTCGGTTCAACAACCTCGACGAGAGTATAGCGAAGTTCTGTGTGCAGCCAAATATGCCAAAGAGCATAATCCGGTCTGTCCACCACGACGATAACGAACGACGGACGACACGACTCATGACGATGGATTCGACTAGGTTCCATAGTTTTCGTCGACGCAAGTTCTGAAGTGTGGCCCTTTTCGTTGATCATGCTTTCATGGTTGTATGGGTCGCCGCCACCGCCGCAGCCGCTGCTAAAACCACTCTGTAAGATTGTGCCTTTTGTTATGCATATGTGCTGGGAATATCGATGTGCAACAGGTTTCCAATTCCTGGTGACGGCAACCAACACGACCACGACCAAGACGTAGACGACTATGCACTTGTTGATTTCACCATCGCCATGCGGGAATGTGACCAGATCTCCTGCAAAGTTCACAGCTACCGTACAGTTCTCCAATGCTGATGGTCACACACAAAGATGGGCATCGCCTGATGTTGCCACGTAAAGTGTTGGACGAAGTGGTTCCTGGGATTCCACATGTAGGTACCTATACTAGTATTATACATAGCTTTGACCAAAGTGCAATGAATCCGGCTGTGGCTCGGTTCTTACTTTATTTTGCCAACTCGTTTATTGGAATACTACCTCTATGTCCCAGGTCCCAGCACCTTTTCCAGGAACAAAACTTGTCCTACGACTTTCTCGTCCCATCTTATAGCTGCTTCGGCATCCATAGGCATCCAAGGCACAAAAACCAGATGATATAAGATCGTCGATGGAACTTTGATTCTTGCAATAAATTTAAGTGCTGAGTATTTTGTGTGCGTGTCTGTGTGAAAAGAATTATGTAACGATTATATAAAGGAGGAGATTATATTTTTTTTTTTTTTTTATTATAATTGAAAATGAAAAATTGTTAAGAATTTTAAGAAAAGATTCTATAATCAATGCTAATAAATTAACTTACCTAATTAATGTTTGAAGTTATTTATTTTCATTAAAGAACAAAGATATGTAAGGAAACAATGAGAAGCTTGGATATTGGATATGTTATGGGAATTGATGTGATGACATCTCCATTTTGAAAAAAAATAAGCTTTGTAGTTTGTACTGTAGATAAAATGTATTTTAAATTCAAGAATTTCTAGAATTCACGTGTTTTGTGTTTCTTAGGCCCAGTTTTTCAGTGATGAGTTTCACCAGAGTTAGCTAACTCTATAGAAGTAAATTAAACCACATTGAACTGAGGAAGCAGTTTTTCGGTGGAGAATGGATGCGGAACGACTTAACAAACTCGATGGATAAAAAATCAAAAGCATCTGTTCAGTTAATCCTAAATAAATTCACCAAATTTGATGAGTTAACTCGGGCTTAACTTATATCTCGCACTGAAAAACTGGGTCTTGCTAAAATATGACTTCGCTGTACTTCTCACTGAATATTCATAATATTTGTCCATAGGTACGACCGTTTAAAGTAGTATTATAGTGTATTACAATTATGTTTAATTCTCAACGGAAAAGTGTAAACATAGTCAAAAATACTTTGGATCAAAATTTGTCGAGCCATTAGCCCAAAACTAATGCTAGATAAAATTTCTCAAAGAACTTCAGAATCATATTTTCGTTATTTGAATTTTGAAACGAATTGAAAATCATTTTAGCCGTTTTTGACATCTTTTCAATAAACCAAAATTTTTGTTTGAGAACTATACCCGTTATCTAGAGAATCGTGTATGACAGAAGTTAGATTTTCAAAAAAAGTGATTAAGCTACAGATTTTTGGACACGATGAATATGGAAAAAATTCAACCATAAGAAAATTGGGCTTGGAGCTGGAAGTAAGCTAATTTCCAAAATAATGTTTACATAATTCATGATTAAGGTTAAAGAAAACTTAATATAAAGATTTCTAGAATAAAATAATTGGAGGATTTCGAACAAATTTGCACATTTAATGGCTCCAAGATATTTAAAGTACAACATTCTATAGGGATAAGAAAAGTGTGCATGGTAACAGGCGGATCACACGTCAGACTTAAAGTTAATGTGAACTTATACATAGGTAGGTTCCTACCCATAAAATTATTGTAGATTCATTAGGACATTAAAAAATATGCACGACTTGATCGCAAGAACCTGCTCTTGTGGTTAACTACTTTGACTCAAAATTTTAAATAGTCTGACGTTAAGCATGTTACCAGTTAACTCTTGATAGGATCTGTCTTTAAAGCTCTTTACTAAAATATTCTCAGTTTTGAACAATTTTTAACTAGTACCTATCATACTTAACCTATTTTCTTATAATAACCTCCAACTGAACACACCTAAAACAGTGAAACCTAAAAATGGAAAAAAGTAAACAAACATACCTTTTTCACATTTTGTATTGTTAAAATGAGATATGGAGTTAGTATGATACTAAAAAGATACAATCAATGCCATTGGGTGATTTTAACTTTAGAAAAAAGTGAAAAAGATAGTACGATAGTAACTCATTTAAAGTTTGGAAAATCGTCTTTTTAACATAGCATCATACTTAAAAATGCTTTAACACGATATTAAGTCGACTAAAATTTTGCGCCATAGAATTTAAATCCAAGATTCATGGTCGCCAGGGCTGCCTCTCCAGATTTTGAGAAAGACCCAATAAAAAGAGCATTTTAAGAAAAAAAGAGCCACCGCTGAATAAGTCCCAAAATAAAAATATGCACGACTGAGTCGCACGAACTTGCTCTTACGTGCGATCACACTGTGGTTCAAAAGTCTCAAATAAATAAGTTATGGGAGCCTATATTTTATCTATTTGCCAAAACTTAGTAAAGCTGCAGGCAGTATTATGTGAGTACCTGTATAAAAATTAACAATATAATATAGTCCCGTGTTGCACATATGCAGTATGCATGCAAGGAAATTATATTATTTCAACTGAAAAATTGTTTTAAATCAACAAAATTAGAAATAATCTGATTTTTTATATAAAATATATCTTAATTTATGACAAAACATTTTTAAAATCGCAGGAGCGGTTTTAAGAATAATTTCGCTAACATTTAAAAAAAAAAATTGTAGGGGAATTTTAAGTATTTCTAAATGTGGAGTTAAAAATTTAATTTAACCTTAAAATCTTCCACCCGTTTCCGAATAATCGAATTTTCAAAAAAATAATTTTGAAATATTTTTTAAAATCCAAAAATAATTTTTTGAAAAGTTTATAATCAGGTAATGGTAAAGTTGGAATTAAAAAAACCGTCCTATGATACATAGCTTAATGTTAATAATAGTTCTATTTAAAATTTAAAAATTTTAAATGATAGACCTTACTAATTTTGATACAAAAAAAAAATTATCAAAATCGTAGGAGTCGTTTTTGGGCAACAACAAAATTTTCCTTAACGGTTTTAAAGCATTTGTATAGGAGGTACCTATATTTTAGATAATAAGAATAACTTTTGCCTAAAATTTTCTAGATAATGCTAAAAAATTCGGTTTGCCAAGTTTAATACAAATCTACCAAGTCCTTTTTGAAATATCGAGTTGTCAAAAAAAATATTCAAATTTTTTTTAAAAGTTCAAAAAATATCTACATATTTCAAAATTGAAATGAAAAAATAACAAGAACTACCCAAAAAAAATAGTTTTAAAAAAATAAATACAGCAGCTGAACCATTTGAAAATTTAATTCGAAATATTTCACTCTCATCTCATTCTTTCTCTTTGTTACGTTCGGGAAATATTTAGACGAAAAGCTAAAAGGTAAAACATTGATTTTATAATGAAAATGAACGCGTTCAGGTTTCAAAGAATTTTTACTTAGAGGAAAAATTTCAAACAATTTTTTACAAAGAGTTTTTGCTTAGAGCAAAAGTGAAAAATTATGAAAAAAGAAATTTAAGTAGATACCTACATATATTATTCTGAAAAGATTAAAAAAAGCCACGAAAATCTCAAAAAGACCCAATTTTGGATGATTTTAGAAAAGTGGAGCCAAAGAGCCACACCTGAACAAAAGATCCAAATTGGCTCTTTAGAGCCACGAAGGTAGCCCTGATGGTCGCTAGAATTTGTACTCTTAAGGGGATTTTCGGCGCTTAAGGGAATTGTCCACAATAGGACCGGTTCCACTGTATAAGAAAAGTGGGCATGGCAGTTGGCGGATTTTACTAAAAGAACTTTAAAGATAATGCAACTGGATCATAATACAAATTACGGAAATCCGATATTCGAATCGTGAGTTATTGTAGGGGGGGCACTTTCCTTTTTTGTTTTAAATTTTCCAATTATTTGTCTGTAAACAAAATGGCACTAGCCGTTCTGAAGTGATGCTTCCCCTACCAACGAACAGAATTTGATGTTATTACATAAAAATAGAACGTTTAATTTTTTTATTTTGGAAATTCCTTGAATATACAATTTTTGTACTGCTGAATTTTTTAATGATTTCTTGTTATCCAAATTTCGTTTCAATTAATTAACGTAAGAACCAGACAGTGCTCAATGATATCCACAGATCGCCCCATGGGTTTCTTGGGAAAATTTTTAGATTTGTTTTCTTTTCTTTTCAACTTCTGCGAAATGCAGTGTTCTTACAATTGACTTGGTAATTACAGGTACGAAGTTTAATCAAAATCGTTAGAGCCGTTTTCGAGAAAATTTGAAGAAACCAAAATATTTGTATGGCAGCTACCCGTTCTAGATGAGCTTAATCAAAAATTCGAAATTCCCCTCTAGGAAATCACATTGAAATGCTCCCTACCATTTCATGCAAATCGGTCCACCCGTTTATAACAGTGGATGTACCGACGCACAGACGTACAGACGCACAGACCGACGGACGGCATGCATGACGAAACCCACTTTTTCGGCCTTCTTGTTTTTGATTATAACCTCGAAATTTTGTTTTACACGAAACTAATACTTGCCCAATAGAGCAAGTAGAAACTGATTGCCGAAGTATGCCCACCGGTGGAGGACCCTGGTCCTTTTATAAACCAATACTATTATAATTGGCATGTCTAGAGTCACTTCCTTTTAAATGCTCAAATGTTCCTTAATTCTTATATTTACAAGGAACGTAATAACCTTAAGTTTAAAAAAAAATCAATCATTCACTTACCTATAGTCGGTATACTTTCTCTAGACTCAATCAAAACATAATCGAAACTTTTAACTTAATGCAATCCAAAACCCATTATGTGTTTATAAATAAAAAAAAAATATTTGACAATTTAAAAGCAATTTTTCATGCACACACAAGACACAATCAAAAAGTAATTTTTCAATTCGAATTGTTATCTCCACTTCTGCTCATGGCTCATGGCTCATGGCTATACCAATGCTCATGTTCATTTTCGGAAGTTATTTTTGTAGTTTTTGGTGCAGATGATGTGATGTGTTGTTGGACCCAATTCACAACCACAAGTATAGTTTGCTTGCTGTCAGTTCCTTGGAGTGTCCTACATTTTCAATGCAAACGAAACTGGAAGTCATCTTGTAAGTCACTACGTTAATTTTTTTTTTTTTTTGTTAAGTAAAACTTTGAAGTGCACTTCGTTGCTTTACAACTATGTATACATCACCTATACATAAATTGTCCATGTAGGTTGACGATATAATGTATGTGTTCTGTAAAATGTACCATTCAGAATTCGCACATTATTTGATGAAACATTGTATTATAATCGAAACATTGAATTGTATAGAACAATAACCTCTTCGGAAATGTCAGAAAGACTGACAACGTTTTTAATAGAAGAAGATGACGGATATGATTTGGAAAACACAGTTTTTATTAATGCGCCCGGCAACTATGATTACTGTTATGGATACATTGAGCAGAATTCTGGAAATATTATATCAAAGCTGTACCGAAATCTATAATAGATCACTTAGAATATTGAGTGAAATAAATTAAATGGTCCTATATTTTTGATGAAAACAAATAAGATACATGGAAGTGCGTAGCCCACATGCAAGAAAAATAAGAGCTTTATAACCACTAAACAATGATATGAAATACGTCTGTCAAGTTGGCATAACAATTTTCAATTAGACTACCGGGACCAGAATAGGAATTTGCAGTTTTTTGCATTATTTCTTTTGCATTTCTATTCCGGATTTTGCAGTTCATCAAATATATAGTGGGTGTAATCTTATGTTCTACAAACTTCACAGTGAATTGAGGGCTTCAGAATTGTCGGTATTTTTTTTTTCTGTACTGCAAGTTTAGAGCCCTACCGCAAGTTTCTAGCTTGCGTGGTTGTTGGAAAAAAACTACATTTACTGCTGATTTCACAGCTGCTAACTGCAAGTTGCTGTTGCGGGACTAGTCTAGGTGAAAATTGTTATGTCAACTTCACAGACTTGTATAAAACATTAAAGTACAGTAGTCACTCGATAAAGTGAACTAATTAAAACAAGGCGTTTACGGATTTTAGTGGGAACTTTTTTCATTTCTTATAAACTGTTTGAAACAACTTTCGTATTTATTTATACCAGCACAAAATAATTTCTTAAAGCATAACTTCAACATTTATTACGTTTAGAAAAAATAAAAATAGCAATAATTAATGATAAAAAGCATAACCATGTAAAATGTAATATCACAACTACTGGTAGGAAACACTCTCTGGATTACAGCTGCATTAAAAACCATGAAATATGTCTAGACAAATAACAGTTAATTAGTCCCTAATATCACACTCAAAACTAACAAGAGAAAAAATATAAATATAAAAACTTTTACTTAAGAAATTCACATTTTAGGGGTGTGAAAATTTCGGAAGTTCACATTATAGAGACGACAATGTAAAGTTCAAGGGCGGTTCAATTTTTTGAGAAATTCACATTATCGAGGGACTACTGTATAAATGTTGTAATATTCATTTACATCATAGAAATACTTTATTGTGAATTAACGCAGTGGCATCCAATCATCGATACTGTTTGTTAGTCTCTCGAGGCAAAAAGGCTGCATACATAACTGGCGAGAGCTTACCCAATGAGGATAGTCACCCTTGCTAGCTCCTTGTCAGTATCTATGTAAAACTTTCTAGGCCTCATTAAAAACTAAACATGGGAGTATTTTTTGTAATACAAAAGTGCATTTCAAATTAGCCACCCGTCTGTCTGTGCGTCCGTGTGTCAACTCTAATTAAAGCCGATTTGCTTCAAATTCGGTACAGACTATTTTTATATGATTCATTTGAGGATATTTTTTAAGAATTTGTATTCTAGCTCATCTAGAATGGGTAGCTCCCATGCATCGATTTTTTTATTTCTAAAATTTTCCCAAAAACGGCTCCAACTATTTAAATTAAATTTCTTGGATTGTAGGATTGTGACTTTAAAAAAAATGCCTTGTTTTGTAAGTTGTTATTTACGCCATCTATACATATATCTATTTCATGACTTGAACGATTTGGTTATAACTTTACGATCCGGTTACTCCGGCTCGGAAACGTTTTTGAAAATTTATTTTGATGGTTTCCACGAGTTTTTCAACGCAATCCTATAACCTCTTCCATGGTAAATTAACAATTATAATTTGAACAATTCAAAATAAATTTCACAAATTTTGGGTTTCAGAAACCAGCAATGAAAATAAGGTCTACTACCTCAAGTAGCACAAAAGCCCACATCAATATTCGAACTACTGACACGAGCCATGCTCTTCGAAATCTTGTTACTTTAGCTAATAATTAAATTGGTGGCACAATTTTCCGTGGAGGACCAGGAACTATAGGGACTAATGAGAGGCATTTCAGCTTAGAGATGATACTAAATAAGGCAATTTAAATTTTAATTAAATGTCGAAAAATAGAACGCTGCTAAGCTCGTTTAAAATTTTCAATAATGCCTTAACATCGGACTTAATCGTTTAAAAATCTGCTCCTTTATGTTTAAACCGAAAAACATTTACTCATACACCATATATTTTCTTAACTATACATTTAACATATAAAAAAATTCCAAATATTATTCTTCGTCAACCTATATTTCCATGTCATTGAAGAAAAAAATTGGAATATTTTTTGCAAAGGAAGCTGTCAACCACACTTTGTCAATCACACTCAAATTGAACTTTATTATATAGGTACATCGCTTGCTGTTGTTATTCCACTTTTCACTCATACCATGTCTGTGATGCCTGTAAACATTACCACAAAATCAGCTTTTCCCACGCATCGTTAATTCATTTTTTTTTTGCAAAGGACCTGGGAAAAAAGAACGTCCTGATATTTATCATCATTTCGTATATAATTGTATTTCTATAATAATCGATAACTTGTGAGGGAAGTCAAAGCCCATCCAGACCCAGCATGGCATCATGCGCACGTCCCTGACCCCCCACTGATGTTATACGACGAATATTCTGAGTTTGGTCGAGTTATCAGAATTCAGAGCCTCCATATGAATCCATTGTTATTTGTGGTTAAATAATAAAAATGTCACCCTCGTGCCCAGCCCACGCTGGCACCGACTTAGGAGGACTGAGAGTGAAACTGACTATACTGTCTACTCCCTGTGGTAGTTGGTAGTAGTGTATCAAAGTTTTCCACTTCAATAAACATCAACGGTAGCACACAGTTTTGCGGCATTTAAGTGAAAAACCAATACAACGTGACATAATGGGGATGGCACGAGGACGGGGGGTATATTCTACTGGTTGTACTGGAAAGATATAAAACCTGCTCCCTAATCTTACGGGAGTGTATGTATGTAGGGAGTACGGACTAGGGATACAAATATATAGACAAAAAAAAAAACAACAGTTGAATACCATAATAAATAAAGTTTTTATAAAGAGTTAACTATTTGGGAAGCTTAGTCCACAGCAGTGTCCAATGAATTATTCATTTGGATTTCGCTACAGAAGTATATAGGGTACAAAATTCGACTTCTTCCTTCCAGGAAGACTTTTCCCACACGCATTGCTTTCAACACTTTATAAGACTTTAGATTTTGAAATAAACAAATACTAAAAAATACTAAATACTTTTCAACCTGTTTCTTTCAGGTAAAGGCTTTGCAACGGGTCTTTTTGGCTTTGTAATTGAAGGTAGTCAACAGGGCCGGTCCCAGCTAAACTTGCGCCCTGTGGGAGATTTATTGAAAACGCCTCTTTTTTATATTTGATACATGCATACATACACTGATACACATGCATAAGACTTTTCCACACTACCCAGGAGGAAGACTTTCAATGCGAAGGTCTAGTGGGATCTTAAGTTCTATCATATGTTGAGTTAAATTCTCCTTGAATGCAACAATGAAAGTGAAGTTGGTTATTGGGCAAGAATTAACTTAGCACAGTTGTGATGGATGTTATTTTGGGATTATTTAAAGAAGTTTTGTGGTTAAAATGCAAATGGCGCCCCAGAATTTGCGTCCTGTGCATTTGCACATCTTGCACATATGGTTGGTCCGGCCCTGGTAGTCAATAAAGCTATAATAGAGCCTAGACTGAAAGTGACTATCGCTTCATGTCTACATTTTTTGACACCAGATTTTTTGAAATAACAAATCAGTGACATTTTAGGGGTGTCATTGTAGTGGCATTTTCATACTTAACTCCAATATATACAATGCTATATATAAAATCCCAAAAAACACACGGCTAATGGTATATTCTTGCCCCAAATGGATCTTCACTTTGGCATATGTTTTGTCTACAGCACTGTCACAATTGAGCAAAAGGTGTTTGGGGAATATGTAATTAAATTTATGTTGGTTTTCACCCGTAAATCTCAGGTTTTTCACCAATTCGGGCGTGTAAAGTTACATACATATGTACATATATGAAAATATAAATTTTTCAGCTTGTGCATGTGTATATAGCAAGGCCGTAACCAGGGGGGGGGGGGGTCACAGGAGTTTTACCCCCCCCCCCCCCCCCCCACAATTTCTAAATTACACTTTTTCGCTTCAGTAGGTATGATATTTTAATCAAATTTCTGAAATTTCTGCTGTAGTTATTAATAATGTTCAAAATTTCCTGAATTTAGTATAAAGAGTATCTAGGTTTCTTCATAATTTTTAATGAACGTAGTAAGGTACCTACCGTACCTACCCTGACAACTTTTAAGTACAACCGCAAGTATAACCCCTTTTGCTTGAACTGCATACGGTACCTTTATCTAAAGCGGCCCATGCACATTATGCAAGTGTGCACACAGATGTCATACACGCACACGATACAAATCGAGAAACCGGCACAAAAACTATAAATATTTTGTTTTTTTCTATACCGTGTGCTACTAGACACACAGCAGTCAAAGAGTGCAACAAGGATCTGTTTCCTAACACCCACAAACTTCTAAAAATTCTGGCGACATTACCGGTTTCAACATGCACATTTTCGACAATGAAACGTCTGAAAACTTATTTAAAAAATTCTACCGGTGAAGAAGGACTAAAAGGATAGGCGTTAATGTCAGTTCATCGACAAATTGAGATTGACACTGAGGAAGTTATCGATGTATTTGAAGCTAAAGCCTAGTACGCAGCTGATGCGAAACGAAAAATCCTATACAAAAATGACAAAACGAAATCATAAACGTCAAATCATAATCGTTTTGCAGTACGCTGTTCGATGAGCGAAATTGATAATTGTAACAGATTATTTGGAGAGGTCTCCGCTCTTTTGTCGCACTTAATTAATTGCCCGGAGCATTAATTGTGTGCGGAAAAGTGACATTTGACTAAAAATGTTCTTATTTAGAAAAAATAATATTTATAGATTGATGAAGCATATAACTGCTTCAAAAAAAAGTTGTTTTGGTAACTGCAAATATTAGTGTTCGCCATTTTAAAAAGAAGTGCAAAAATCAGTTAGGCCACTATGGTTCTCACTGCCTCTATGTACGTATAAAGGTTTCTATACAGCAAGTAAAAAAAAATTGTGTGAGTGCCGGGACTCACGGTTAATATGTGTAAACATCAACGTGCGAGGATCCAAAACGGACTTGTTTTTGTTTGAAGGGGATCTTAAGATTTTTTTCACTGAACGCACCCATCCTAGTATGCAGATCGTAACGTTGCACACCGTAACGTTGCACGACGTATCGTTGCACACGAACGTTCACGTTTTATTTTCACTCTACCGCCAGCATAGATGTTTACCGATCAAAAATCGAAAAGCTTCCAGTTTAACCATAGAAAAAAAGTTATTTAAACTACTTTTTAATATAAAATAAACATAATCCTTATACGAGTAAATTACTTCTTTTGAAGATATTTTTACAAAAAATTATTTAAATTTTTTTTTCTTCCATTTAGAAAAAAAAAACTAAAACAGTAACCTAGCTTTTTCGATTTTTGGGAATTGTAGTTAAAAATACTTGATTTTAATAATAAAACAAATTGCTTATGTGCTTCACCGTTACTTGCCGTTTCCTTCAACTATAAGCACATTTGCTGAAAACTCATTAAGAAAATAAATCCCTTAAGTATCTATTAAGCAGCACCTAAGTTAATTGATTGATTAAATACTTTCCTATGATTCAATACAAAATTGAATCCACTACTCTTTTTTGCTACCACGGTAATACCTAAGCCAAAGCTTACTCCAAGAGCTTTTTCTGCACCTAAGAGCTTTTCTTTTTACTTCCTCTAACATCCACTAGGAATTAAAAATAAAAACTTTGGCGAAATTGAGTGAAAAACCGTTATTTATTCAAATTTTCAAAAAAAGTTTAAAAAAAAAACCTTTTCAATATTTCTTATTGAACTCGTAAGTTTCATTAAAATGATGGTCATCATGGCAGTGTTCAGCACCACGTCCACGAGAATGCTCCTCACAATCAAGAGTATCTCCAAGACCCAATCGTCCCCTACTGAGACTTCTATAATGTGCCTTATGCCGAGAATTATGTAAGTTCGATGAAGATCTATCATGCCGTGTGGCAGTGGTGGTTGTTACACATGGTCCAGGGCTGCTGGATCTTAATGGCCGGCAGTGAGTTGTTGGTGGTATTGCATCATCATACCGAGGGCAAGGATGATCGCCCACAGGCGAAGCTGATTCAAATCTTCGCGAAAGTAGCGTGAATTCTTGGTGGGCGCTGCAAAGTGTTTGAAGTCGATGTAATAGATCAGTTTCGGGGAGATCACGTAAATGTAGAGTACGGGCAACCGAGGTTCGAAATGATTGAAGGTGTGACAGACGATGGTTGGCGTCAGAAAGTTGGCCTTGCATGCGGGAGATGTCATCGCGGAGAGACTAGAAAAAAGGAATAGTTTTTTTTTTTTTAAATCAAAACTTAAGCTTCAAAACTAACTAACTAACATTAATTAAAGCCTCATCACGGCAGCGACGATTTTGTGAAGACTCAGCACAAGTTTTCATTCTTTCCTTCAATGCACTGAGCTGTGCTGTCAGTCGGGTTTTTTCTTCTTCCAAATCACAAATCTGCCCAGTGAGTTCATCAATTTTTCTGGCACGCTCAAGGCTAGTTATCTAAATGGAATATTTTGTATTCAAAGCTTAGAAAGTCACCTTAACCCCAGAGGTTTTATTATAAAATTTTGCAAGATTTTTTTCTAAGTGGTAGAAAACATTAATAATAAACAGCTGTTTTATTAAACCTTTTAGGCCCGTTTGCTTAGAAGACTAAAAAAGTACTAAATATTTAAATTCATCACCAAAAGTTCCACTTTAAAGGTTGCTATCCACTTTAGTGTCGATGGATTTAAATACAAAAATTGATTCGATTGAGCAAATGAGCTTTCCTTTATGTTTTTCCGCATCTTGTTTACACTTTACCAACCTTATATTCGACAGCTTCTGCAAGCTGAGATCTAGCTTCGGCAATTTGAGACTTGGCATCGACCAATTGGGCAGTGAGTTTGTCAATTTGTTTGCATGCTTTTTTGGCCCGGCAAACGGCCTCATCTCGTTCCCCTTGAAGAATGCATTTGCCCCTGGCTCCATCTTCTATAATTGCAAGCTTCCTTTTCAGGAGCTCTAAATGAAGATCTCGTCTTTGAACTTGTTCGCGAAGTACACGAACCCTTCTCTGCAGTTGGTACAAGCTGGAGCTCTAAAAAAAACAATAAATTTAAATTTTGAACATTTTCCAAGGCATTGTTGCATTAAACCTCCTTAATTGAAATATCATGACAGGATTTTTCCCTCCTCAGTTTCCCGTGAACGTGTGCATGAGCGTGGTGATGGTTTCCATGATCACAGCAAATCTAGGAATAATATATTTTTTTAATTTTTGAAAAAAGGACAAATTACTGATACTTCCTAACCTTTTCTTGTAAATGGGTATGAGAATGGTCATGGTGAGCTGCTAGACGTTCGGCTTTTTCTAGAAGACTCTCGGCCATTATGTTTGTGTCAGTTCCCGGTGCTGGTGGGGATGTACACTCACTCCAACTAATAGCTCTTGCCAGTCGAACCAAAAACTCCGACAATCCCATGTGCTCCTGCCTGATATCGTGAAGTTCTGCAAGTGTTCTTTCCAATCGCTCCTCAATCTCGACTTTCATTGTCTCTTCACTACGAAGCCGACATTGGGAAGATTCTTGGATCTCCTTGAGCTTACAGGATTCTGAGTTCAGTTGATCTCGTAGGGAGTGTAATTGCTATACAAAAATCATTAAACATAATATCTTACAAAAACTGAGTCACTGACTATGTGATATAGCTTACTGTATGCTGGGTCTGGTTCTCATTAAGGGTTTCTCTGATTTTGTCTTTAATCAAAGTCTCGCAGGGTTCGGGAATATTGAGTAAAGACGCAAGACTTCTTAAAAATTGCATACGATCAGTTTGCGATCGGTCCAAGTTATTCTGCAATCGATGACAACGTGACTCGAAACCTCTTAACTCTTCCCTCATTTTGTCGCCCGTAATTTCGGACTCTGTTAAGCGGTCTCTTGCAATTTGAAGATCCCTTTCTAGCTGCCTACATCGGTTCTCCAACTCATGATGATGATTGTGGCTGACTTCAAGTTGTGCCGTCAACCTTTGCTTATCAGAATTGGCAATAGTTTTGAGATTCAGCAGCTCAGTCTCGCAACTGGTCAGAGTATCACAAGTTGAGGCAATCTTCGATTTAGTCCTATGCAGCTCGGCCATAATTTCTTCAGCCCTATTAATGATGCATTCTGGTGAAAAGTGACTGGCATCACAGATTTCCATTGAGAAGCATGCACTAAGTTTGCGAATAAGATCCTGTAAATGAGCTTTGGCATGTTCTTTTTGGCTCTCCTCCTGGGCAAGATTGGACTCGAGCTCATTTATCTTGCATATTAACTCCTTACTCTTGTCATCAATACAACGTTTTTCACGCTGGATTGTACTAATTGTGCTGTCACATCGTGATTGAATACTGTGTTCACGGTTTTCGGCAGCCTGCAGCCGGCTTTGCAAGGACCCAATTAAGGCTGATTGCCGGGCGGCCTGCGCTCGTAGCGACTCACATTCTGATTCTTTTGAAACTAATGCACTTTTTGATTCAGCAAGCTGAAAACATGAATCCCAATATTAGTATAATTTGAAAAGAATGTTATTAATTTTGAACACTGCGCTTACTTCGATAACTAAACGGTCACGTTTGCATGAAATAGCAGCTAACTCACTACGTAAAGTTGTTGCCAAGTCTAAGTGATTCCCCACATGATCTAGAGCTGCCGGAACGCTTGCACAGTTTGAATCAATCTGAAAATAATGGCAAGGAGAAGAAGAAACATATGTATACATACAAGAGACAAACTAATAGAATAATGGTGCCAAGTTCCGAAATAAAATAGTCAGTGGGCCCTGGGTCTTATAATTCTGTCTATCTAAACAGATGGTCGACTTTCGTTAAGCTTAAACTTACCACTATTTGAACATTACCCTGACAATTTTTTTTAATTTTTAAGGAAACAAATTAAAAGTAACTTAGGGTAAAAGGGGGTAATTGTGAACATTTTTGTATTACGTAATTTATAATGTGCCCTCTAGCTAAGCTACGAGCATGGAATACTAGTATACAAAAAAGTAAATATTAAATACTGAAAATGAATGTTTTCAATTCGTAGTAAGGTAGGGTAGGGCGGGGTTAGTTGGGCCACTGTTTACTTGAAGTCTCATAATTATCAAACTACTCATAGTACAACTATGGAGCTGATACCAAAAGAAAAAATAGACTTCTGGCTTATAAATGAAATGCCAATATAGCGGGGCAAGTTGGCCCAGTGTGTGGGGTTAGTTGGACCAAGCCCTGAAAAGTGGAAAAACAAGTTCTATAAAGAACAAAAAATGCAAAATTTTATAAAGATATTTATTTAAAACAATAAACAAACTAAAAGAATAAAAAAACAGACTTCATTTAGTAGTAAAAAATATAAATAAATATAATAGAAATAAATAAGTAAATAATTAAATAAGAAATAAATAATTTATGAATCATAATCACTGTTACAATTATTGCATATAAAGAATCGCCCATCTCGGACTACTACACATTTGGTATGAGCCAATTTTGGCAAGTATGCACTGAATCCATTCCTCACCAAGCAAACTTTCAGCCTGGGCAAACTTACCCCACAACTGGTTTGATGAATATAT
This sequence comes from Leucozona laternaria, assembly GCA_932273885.2. Classification (NCBI taxonomy): domain Eukaryota; kingdom Metazoa; phylum Arthropoda; class Insecta; order Diptera; family Syrphidae; genus Leucozona; species Leucozona laternaria. The sequence continues at coordinate 95,227,986 of OW026368.1, forward strand.
TTCCTCATAAATGCACATAATATTAAAAACAATATTTTCACTTATAAAAAAAAACCTTACCTCAATCCTTTATTCTTGTTTTTTAACTAGGAAAATAAAAAAAACTGTCTTGATGGTATTTTTTACCTTTTCAATAAAAAAAAACGAAACTGTGCGTGTATCTCTTCTGAGGACACAATGCAGCTAAAACCGGCTTGGCACGTGCTGGTAAGAGAGCACGCTTTGTTCAAACACGTTTTCTTGTAGTACTTACGGTTTCTGAGTAATTCGTGTGGGCCAACTTGCCCCGTGGTCCAACTAGCCCCACCCTACCCTACTCCGAAAGATTTTGTAAAATCCATCTGCAAAACTTGAAAACAACTGCAACTGGACCGAATTGGATACTTCCGTGTGCTGGTTTGTTCGTAATTGTTACGCGAAGGTTAAGAAAAAAATAAAAGTAGGAAAATTCTCTAAAGGTGGCGCTGGCAAGCGCACATTTAATTTTTTCAGTAAGAAAATTGTCCGATTTAAGAAATTCTATATTTTGAAAGTTTTTTTAGTTGCAAATGGCTTTAAGGATAATCTTTTTCAAAATTGTATCATTTTTAGGGTAAAATGGGGTAAAAATAAGAAAAAAATTGTCCAATTTACGAAATTATCTTTTAAGAAGTTTCTCAGGAAATGGGCGTAGGATTATTTTTTTTAAGTTTTGTTATTTGTGGGGTGAAGTGGGGAAAAATTTTAAAAAGTGTTCAGTTTAAGAAATTATTTTCGTAGGGTGAAATGGGGTACAAATAAAACAAATTGTCAATTTTAGCAATTCCGTTGGTGTTTGAAAAGCTATTCTTAGTGGATGGCCTTAGAATTTATTATTTTTTTAAATTTGGTACTTATAGGGTGAAATGGGGTCAAAATGAAAAAAAAAAATTATTCTAAAAAATGGGTTGAAAAAAATCAGGAGGGCAAGAAAGTAAATTTAGTTGTTAAGGATGTGGAGCGTTTCCAGAGTGCACCTTCCTGAAAATCGTCTCTTTGTAATTTGACCTCCACAAAATTCGGCTGATATGGTTGGCTTGGATACATCAGGTTCACCAGTGGTGTCTTTGCGAAGTTTTTTTTTTATTGATGTAACAGAACTGAAATTTTAAATTTTGTCATCAAAACATAAATTAGACACAACATTAGAATATTAGACATTGCGACAGTCTGCAGATTAAAGCTCGAGTAAGTGCAACGCGGGCTCGATACATAGCTCTAACAGTCGCAAGCAATGTGCGCAAACAGTTCCAAACACATCATTGTGTTTCCTCCTTCGGTGAACACACCCAACCTCCCAGAATTCAAAAATACTGGTTATTTGTTTCTTTAACGGTGGAGCGTCGATGGTAATATTTCATTCTTCAGGGTTTTCCAATAAGAGGTGTTATTTTGAATAGCCCGCTATTTCGCTAGCTGTCAGTTTTGAAGCTGTTATTTTTTGACATTTGACAAGTAGAAACTACGCCATTAATACAAATGGAACGATACACGCTTCAACAACGCATTGAAATTATTAAAATTCACTATAAAAATGGTGAAAATTTGGCAGAGACGGTTCGTAAAACTAAAACATTTTTGGGTCGTCGTGAAGCACCTTGTCGGACCGCAATACAGAAATTGGTGGACAAATTCGAGCTGTTGGGACAAGTTAGTGATGTGAAGAATAAAACCAGTGCACGTCGCTCAAGAACAACTGAAAATATTGCTGTTGTAGCCCAAAGTGTTGAAGAAAACCCAAGTTTGTCCATTACTCGTCGTTCTTTGGAATTAGGCATTTCACAAACGTCATTACACCGTATTTTGCATAAAGACTTGGGTCTTAAGGCTTATAAAGTTCAGTTAACACAAGAACTCAAGCCGGCTGATCATCAACAACGTCGTGTCTTTGCTGATTGGGTCCTTGAAATGCATGAAAATGATCCGGAATTTCATCGAAAAATCATCTTGACTGATGAGGCCCATTTCCACCTCGGAGGCTACGTCAACAAGCAAAACTGTCGCATCTGGGGCTCGGAAAACCCAAGAGTTATTATTGAAAAGCCTCTCCATCCTCAACGCGTGACTGTTTGGTGCGGTTTATGGTCCGGCGGGGTCATTGGACCTTACTTTTTCGAAAATGAGGCTGGAGCAACAGTTACGGTCAATGGATTGCGCTATCGAGAGATGATTAATGATTTTTATGCCCGGAATTGGGTGGTATTGATCTGGACAACGTTTACTTTCAACAAGACGGCGCTACGTGCCACACAAGCAATGAAACCATCGATCTTTTACGGGAAAAGTTTCCGGACCGTGTTATCTCTCGAAGAGGTGATCACAATTGGCCACCGAGATCTTGTGATTTAACACCTTGCGACTTCTTCCTTTGGGGCCACGTGAAAGATAAGGTCTACGCCAACAGCCCAGCGTCGATTCAAAACCTCAAAGATGGAATTCGTGAGGCTATCGAGGACATAGGGCAGCCACTTTGCGATTTGGTTATGGAAAATTTCATGAAAAGGATATGGTCCTGTAAGCGTGGTCGTGGCGGCCATTTGGCTGATGTTGTGTTCTATTATTAACGGCATACCTTCTTCTTGATAATGAAATAAACATCCGATCATTTATCTCAAAAAATGCAATTTTTCTTTGAATATCAAAATAACACCTCTTATTGGAAAACCCTTTACATATGTATGTATGTATGCCTATGAATTCCATGAAAAGTAGACTTATGAAGATACAAAAATAGAAAATTTATCCTCCCCCGTATACTTTTTTGCAGTTTTCAAATTAGAAATGCAAATTATCCTACAAAAATGATTGCGTGATCGTAAATAAGAGAAATGGCGCTGAGTCGTGCACTTGAGTTATGTTACTTGAAGTTATCACTGATTCCACTGTTGACGAAAGCGGTCGATCTGTTTAGGGGTTGTCTCCGTATCAAACCCCAATTTTAAGGTAATTTTTTGAATGGAAATTCTAACAGAAGAGAGACTAAGCTTTTTGCTGTTTAAATCCATATCCATTATAGGCAAAAAAATAATAGATTATGTTATATAGTAATCCTGCACACGCGAGAATAAATTTCCCGTTGATTTTATTTTTAGAAGAATTATACCATAAATAGCAGCTAGGTCTAAACTATTTGATTTCAGAAATTATAAATCAACACAGAAAATAAATCATAAGAATATCTCATTATGAAGAATGACGATTAAGTGCTTGAGTGAAATAGTTTTCCGATACACGCAAATTCATATCTTTTCTGTTGGAAATATTCGTTAACGAAAAAGTAATACATCCCTCGAAGTTTTTGACACACAGGAAATTAGTTGATAGGTAAATATTGTATCTTTTTGTTTTAAGAGGAAATATATTTAAATCTCACTAGATGGTGATGATGAGGAGATAATCCAGCTACATGGTCATGGTCATGGTGCAGGGTGTGATGGTGTCGATGATGATGATGAGGATGACTATGTCTTCCAGACATTTTATTCCACTATTTGTATGTATTAAATTCACAACTCGCACCGAATTCTTCACTACACTTTAACGGATTCAACTACATATATATACTACTCGTCAATGATTAAAGAAATCACTAAACCGAATCCTTTGACATACCGGAACAAACTGAGACTTAATATTACCCAAAAACTATAGACACTAAAACGTTGTTTTTATTTTTTTTTTTTTAATAACCAATGCGCGACCATCTCCAAACCGTGTAATTGTTGGAAACAAAATTTTTTATCGCTTCCCCCCATTTAGGCCACAATGAGCTGACAACGGTATAGGTAATGTTTTGTTGTTATTTAGGTCATTCACATGGAGTTCAAAGAAAAAAGGCTCGACTTTGCTACAATCATTGTTGATGGAATGGGTGGCTTACCGACAGCAGCTAGGTAAATTGCTTAGCAATGAAATAGTGAAGTTCAACCCCTCCAATTGAGGTTACCTTGGAGAAATGCATTCAGAAAGTTTTCTTATGATAACGTATACGAGTATGTGAATTTATGGGAATAAGTTTTTGAGATCAGTATTCAGTTATTTGGAATTTGTATGTTATGATAGTTCAAAGGGCTTCAATTATAAAAAAAAAGATGGTGATGGAGAACTGACTTTAAAGACAAATTGTGATTGTATTCAATAAACTCACCTCACAAACTGATGGATTTGAGCAGCACACATTATCTTGACATAAAATTTCAAAAATTCTCCAATCTTCCGGTGAATTACCATCCTGACTCATTTTAGACACTCACTATACACTCTATACACACAAGACAAGAATTTTTATTTTCGATAACAACCACAAAACTATTAAATCAATTAAAAAACAAACATTTTGGTTCGGTCAAATTCAAAGGACTAAATTATGCAAATAATATTTCATCGACAAAAGGATTAAATTTCGGATATGAACAAAAACTTATTTATATTCCATTATTGGAATTCCTAAGGCGAAACAGGATGAAACTCAATGGAGCCACGCAAGAATTATGCTGAAATTTCTTGCAAGAAACGAATTGCATTTGAAGACTTTGGAAAAGGAGGTAGGTATAGGTATGTTTTTTTTTTTTTTTTTTAATTTTGTGATATTTTGTTGTTCTTGATTTTTATTGTTACGTAGGTGGTATATAGCTAATGAATAAACAGAAGGGTGTTTCTAAGCAATATGCGAAAAAAGGACTTTGGTATTCGGAAAACACGCAAAGACGTTCGTTTATGCTGTGAGTTAACGACTCAAGTCAAATTCCATCGTCCTATTTGGTGTTGATGAAAACAAAGACCGCGGTTTGTGTGTGTTTTAACATAAAGAATTCATGAATGCTATTATCTGAAATTGTAACAGGAATATATATTTACGAGAGTTTAATAGGATTTGATATAGAAATCAATGAATTGATATTCCTTTTTATTAATAAAAAATGTTAATACATAAAAGAGTTTGAACGTATTTTGATAATTGTTTGCAATTCAATAATAATTTAAGTATCCAAATCACTTTTGCTCTTTTATGTTAGTTCGTTTTAGGGTATCAATTGATTAAGTTCGAAATTTTAATCCAACTTAGGGAACAGAATTTAAGATCAAATTTCCATCCAGAAAAGATTGGAAGGATAATGTCGTGACGAGAGACTTCGACGCTATTATTTCTACTGATGGTTCCAAGATGGAGTGTGGTTCAGGAATTTTTTCCGAATCCTTGAACATATCTAGGTTCTTTCGGCTACCTGACTTTGCAAGCGTATTTCTAGCTGAATTACTAGCAAACAAGACCCCAATCAAAACCGGAACACTGCTATCCTGACAGACAGTCAAGCAGCTGTGAAAGCAATTGATTCGGCTATATAACATCATCTAAATTGGTCCAGCAATGCCGAGATGAACTACTTAGCCTTAATGTCAACCTCAGTTTCACTCTTATCTGGGTTCCAGGTCATTGTGGCATTGAGGGAAATGAGCGGGCTGACGAACTGGCCACGCAAGGATCAGCCCTTCATAGCTCACTTGCGGAAAGAGTTAATATTCCGCTTGGAGTTATGAAGGGCAATTTGTTCTCAATTTTTCTTATTGAATCCAATCGCAGGTGGGAAAGTTTAACAAACTGCGTCATATCCAGAAATATATGGCCCATCTATAATAAATCTCGAACAACTGATTTGATTTTTAGGCCCAGGCGAGACATAGCCAGGGTTGTTGCGACATGTTCTGGCCACTGGCCTATAGGAAAACATGTGGCGAAACTGGGCGCATTCCGTACAATACTTTTTGTCGCAGTTGTGGGGACCATCAGGAGAAGGAAACAGTGGCCCACTTCCTCTGTAAATGCCATGCTCTGGCCATATCGAGAGCGACATTTTTTGGAAATGCTTTTCTTGAAGATCTACACGAACTTTCTGAGATAAAGATCAAAGATTTGATTGCTTTTCTCAACGCGACAAAATGGATCTAGGTCAAGCTTCGACCTTAATTCCTTCACCTCACCCTTCGGACTAATTTAGACAGCGCGTAAGCTGAATAAGGGCGTTTTAAGGAACCGTAAGAGGGTATATATGTGCAAACCCCTTTAATAATATTAAACAAAAATTAAAAATAAAAATAAAACCGCTTTTCACCCAACAGGTCAATACGAGTTATGGTGTCAAAACGGCGCATTCTAGCGTTAATTGGGTCATGGAGCGAGTTTGCTCTGGGCCGCCATCTCTACCTACCTACCTATGGAACAGAAAAGAGATTTTTGTAATATACTATGTACATGTCTATGTCCACTGTACATTGAGCTAGAGCCTTAACGGGTCGACCTTTGGGTTTAAGTCGATTTGATGCAGATCATTTTTATGAATTTCAAAGAAAATCAATTAACTCGAATTTTTATTTTGGTTCATCTCGATCGGGTAGCTGCCATGCACACATTTTCAATTTTCATTAAATTCCGTATGAAAATGATTGTAAGAAAACTGTGTTTGAGGTTTTTGGCAAAAAATTCACATAATGGAAATAGGCATTCCACGCTGTTTGAGAAAACAGTCTTATTTTTGGCTTTATCATCTCAATTATTGGACCGATCTTGCTATAAATTTGCAATCTAGTACTTATAAATAGTTCAAACAATAACTTCGTTCGTTGAACTTTATACCCAGAGTTGACCCAGGTTTTTTGACAACCCCAAGAATTGTCAACAAAACCTGGGTTTTTCGGTTCTCAAAAACGCTCGAGGGTTGTTCACGTTTAAAGCAAAAAAAAAAGTTAGGTGCTCAGATAATTTAAATTTCAATTTTTTTTGAATATGTCTTAAAATTAATAAAAATAACTGCTAACGTTTCCACTTTCTATTTCCATTTATTAGCATTCAATTTAATTTGCGTATTCCTTCAATTTCTTTTTCAAAAATATGCAATTACGTGCAGCATGTGAATCCGCAACAAAACAAATGCTTCACAACTCATGTCACTTTGGCAGTTTATTCGTTACTTCAACTCGCCAAAGCCAAAAAACTAGGCCTGGTTCAGGGCGACCCTATAGGTAAAAGGCACAAAATTTTTTCACCAGAGTGATTCCAGGTTTTTCAAAAAAAAAGCTTTAGGGCGACCCCAGGATGAATTCAGGGCTCAACAAACAAACCTATTAAAAAAAAAATGTTTAAACAAACAAAAAATCAATTTGATTCAAAATAGCTTTTGACGGCCTTTAGTCTATAAAAATTGGCGTTTCGTCCCGGCGATCTCACTTTGACTCAACAGTTGGCTACTGTACTGACGGCCTTGTCAAGGGAGCAGGTCGAAATTCTGCTTTAAAAATTCAGCTTTGCCAAATTCTGCCTACTCACTCAAAAATGCTGTTTTTTTTTTATTCAGCTAGACAAAATTCTGGAAATAAATATTTCTAAAAATAAAATTCTGCTTACTCTGTTTTTAAATTACTTTTTTGTATTAACTTTCTGAAAAAAATATGAATTTCAAGTTAAGAGTTAGATAGAATATAAAACTAAAATATAAGCTAAATAGAGTTTTTCTTTGAATGTTACCAATCTGGCTGAGATCTGTGCTTTTTTTAGACTCTCCTTATTTTCTTATCTTTAAAAATATTTTTTCTTTTCTTTTGGATCCTCTCCCTATTTTTCGCGCCGCACTCAATTTCAGCTCCTTTCACCAAGTCGTCACCTTTAATCGGAGATACCAAGCCTCCATATTGTCTTGCGGTTTGGGAAATGCTTCTCTTGTTGTTTGTTGATCCTACAACTCTCTCTTTTCTAGTTTATTTCAGCCATTCAGCCAACTTCCAAAGAATGATGGTCTCAGAAAAGTAAGTAGGTAAGCAGTCTTCAAAACAAAAAAAAACAAAAAAACAAATTAAAAAAAAATGTTTTCTTACAAATTTTACAAAATTCTGCAAATACAGTCAAACTTCTTTATAACGAATTTCTTTATAACGTAATTCTCGCCATAGCGAAATTCATTTTGTTCCCCTTGCAGTATTTAAAAACAAAATAATTTCTATATAAAGAATTTTGTATAAAGCTTCTTTATAACGAAGCAATTTTGTGTTCCCTTGAAGGTTCGTTATAAAGAAGTTTGACTGTAATACAAAAAGGTTTGAAAATGTTTAAAAGCGCGAATTTCGAAAAGTAGAATTTTGTAAAAACGAATTTTGACTCATCCAGAATTTTGACCCCATACCCCTCGTCAAAAAGCTTTTTTAATCAATAATCCAGCAAGTCCAATTAAATTAAATAGTGCTAGTACGGTCGACAATTACCGGAATAAATGGCACTTAAGTTTCCCATATTCGGACTTTAGGCTCTTAAGTCACCAACATCGGAGACTTAAAAGTGTCACAGTGATATTGCACCTTAATCTTTCACATTTCCCACTTAAGTGCCACACTTTTTTTTACTGTGCAACTGGCCCTAAGTCTTCATTTTGGCTATGATGAATATATTTCAGTATAATATATAGAATTTGTATTATAAAAAAAATTCAAATAAAAAATCAATTTATCTATTACTTTTGACTTTTTTAACATTTTTTCGTTAAAGATTCTAAGACATTATTAGCCATTAACATGCATCTTCAAGGTAGGGCTGGGTTTTCCAATAAGAGGTGTTATTTTGATATTCAAAGAAAAATGGTATTTTTTGAGATAAATGATCGGATGTTTATTCCATTATAAAGAGGAATGTATGCCGTTAATATTTGAACACAACATCAGCCAAATGGCCGCCACGACCACGCTTACAGGACCATATCCTTTTCATGAAATTTTCTATAACCAAATCGCAAAGTGGCTGCCCTATGTCCTCGATAGCCTCACGAGTTCCATCTTTGAGGTCTTGAATCGACGCTGGGCTGTTGGCGTAGACCTTATCTTTCACGTGGCCTCAAAGGAAGAAGTCGCAAGGTGTTAAATCACAAGATCTCGGTGGCCAATTGTGATCACCTCTTCGAGAGATAACACGGTCCGGAAACTTTTCCCGTAAAAGATCGATGGTTTCATTGCTTGTGTGGCACGTAGCGCCGTCTTGTTGAAAGTAAACGTTGTCCAGATCAATACCATCCAATTCCGGCCATACAAAATCATTAATCATCTCTCGATAGCGCAATCCATTGACCGGAACTGTTGCTCCAGCCTCATTTTCGAAAAAGTAAGGTCCAATGACCCCGCCGGACCATAAACCGCACCAAACAGTCACGCGTTGAGGATGGAGAGGCTTTTCAACAATAACTCTTGGGTTTTCCGAGCCCCAGATGCGACAGTTTTGCTTGTTGACGTAGCCTCCGAGGTGGAAATGGGCCTCATCAGTCAAGATGATTTTTCGATGAAATTCCGGATCATTTTCATGCATTTCAAGGACCCAATCAGCAAAGACACGACGTTGTTAATGATCAGCCGGCTTGAGTTCTTGTGGTAACTGAACTTTATAAGCCTTAAGACCCAAGTCTTTATGCAAAATACGGTGTAATGACGTTTGTGGAATGCCTAATTCCAAAGAACGACGAGGAATGGACAAACCTGGGTTTTCTTCAACACTTTGGGCTACAACAGCAATATTCTCAGTTGTTCTTGAGCGACGTGCACGGGTTTTATTCTTCACATCACTAACTTGTCCCAACAGCTCGAATTTGTCCACCAATTTCTGTATTGCGGTCCGACAAGGTGCTTCACGACGACCCAAAAATGTTTTAGTTTTACGAACCGTCTCTGCCAAATTTTCACCATTTTTATAGTGAATTTTAATAATTTCAATGCGTTGTTGTAGCGTGTATCGTTCCATTTTTATAAATGGCGTAGTTTCTACTTGTCAAATGTCAAAAAATAACAGCTTCAAAAGTAACAGCTACCGAAATAGCTGGCTATTCAAAATAACACCTCTTATTGGAAAACCCTTTATTACAGTTTACAACCTGAAAAGCAAATTCGTGCGATCTATTCGTGCGAATTTTTTCTACACACCACCAAGATGTAAGGTATTGGGTGCGTTTGTGCACGCTTGTCAAAATGTTTTGCTCTTCTGAAAAAAGGATCATATTTTTTTATGGATAGAATTTTCTATGCTTGTTTGTTTTGAGAATTCTTCCAAAAATCTATTAGTTTTCGATTACTTACAAAAAACTAAATTTAGTCCCTTTTAGACCACAAAATCAAAAGTCCTGGTCCAAGTTAAGGGTACTTTATTAGAAAATATTTTACAATTAAAAATAAGCTCTTTTCTAAAATTTACCTTTGTCGGAATTTTTTGATGTGAAAGTCTAATTTTCCTATAAGATTTTTTTTTGTATTTCTTTCTCTGCCGGCGGCGGCCGGCGGCGCTGCGGTTCCTCCAATTATTTTAATTTTAGCATTCTGTATACAAAAATCTGAACGAAATCACTGTCAGCAGCACAAATTGAAACTTATCATTAAAAAAATTATAAATTCACCGTCAAAATAATCTCCCAGAAAAAAACTCATTTATTGTTATTCAAATATGAAATATCTTCCACAAGAAACAATCTTAAATTCTAACTCAAAACTTGATGCTTTTAAGTGGAAGAACATAAATCTCTGCTCGAAATTGCAGAAACAACTCCAGGATATTGCAATCCGACGTATTGGATCAGACGTTCTAAAGGCGTTGAAAGCAATCCAACGAATTGAGTTTATAGATGCACGAAATAGAATTGACGTTCAAAATGGCCTGTTTGGTTTAAGTTTGAATAGTTTTTATGCAAGACGGAATGACAAAGAGAACACAGTTTATATTGATGTTCTGCAGATGGTCTGTAAAGTTTCACTCGAACAAGCAAAGATCTGTATAGTTCTTGATGATCTTAACGATTTCGTGAAGAACTTGTTTCTTGGATATCAAAATACCAAATTAGAACCTATTTTGAGAGACATCTCGTATAAGATCAGGAATTTAGGCTTTTGATAGTTTTTAATAAGTATTGCATTGTTTGTTGTAGAAACTCCAAAAAATTACTAACAATAAGGGAGACAGTTGTAACTGATTTCAAAAAGAATTCGGAACTTTTGAGGAAGTTGCAAGACAAACTGAATGCTTTCAATGTCCGTGAAACGAATGCGATTCTGTACGTCAACAGTCAAGTTTATGGAGTTCAAAATGATTGCGTTGAAGCTGAACTTGGTAAGATTCAATGCTATACAGATATCATTTAATTATTCACTTGATATCATTTGATTTTGTTTCAATATTATAGTGTTGGAACCTATTGAATTCCGTTACAAAATGTCTTTTCACCATCGAGCCACTGAACAATCTGTAGAGAAAGCCCTTCAAGTTGAAACAAAACTTCAAAAGACTCTAGACGATATTGAAATATCATCCAATAGAGAAGATATTGTATCAGATGCCATTCAAATTAAACAACGAATGGATATCGAAGTGAGTTGCATTAAAAGCAAGTATATTACCTAAAATTTAAATTTTGTCTGCCTCTGCTTAAGGTTTTAAAATCAAGACTCCAAGAAATGACCGAGCAATATGATCGTGAGTATGAGCTTTTGGATGGACAAATATCGTACAAAACAAATGCAATCGAAGCCATGCGAGATCAATACAAAGATTGCCTCACAAAATTAGAGTTCTATAAGTCGGACATTCGAAGGCTTCGGGAATGGCAAGAGATGTGGAAACAAAAGGTATATAATTTGAGCTTTTGCACTAAAGGGTTTTGGAGTTTAAGGTAAAAAAATGTACTTATTCCAGAAATTCGAAAATGCTAAAGGTGAGCTTAAAGAATCTAAAACAAGGAAAAAGAAAGCCACTCTCAAAAAAATAAAGAAGAAGAAATAAATGCTAAGAATTGTTTGTCAGGTTATTTACACCACACATAACTCAAGAACTCCTCCACCGATTGCAATGATCTCTGATTTGCTCAATTCGTCTCCAACCCATCCGAATTGCAGTACGACTATTAAAATTAGGGGATGGCTTTAGGAATATCTTCTTTTTTTCAAATTTTGTTATTTGTAGGGTAAAATGGAGTAAAAATATGAGAAATTGTCCGATTTAAGTAATTCTTTTTTCGTTTAAGAATGGCTTAAGGGATGTTCTTTTTCAAATTCTGTTATTTGTATGGTGAAATGGGGTGGAAATAGGAAAAAAAAAATTTTAAAGTTTTTCTTAGGAAATGGCTTTAGGTATATTTATTCAAATTCTTTTATTCGTAGAGTGAAATAGGGTAGAAATAAAGAAAATTGTGCAATTTTTCAAATTCTTTTTTTTTTGTTTAAAAAGTTTTTTATTAGGAAATGGATTTATGGATATCTTTTCAAAAATTTAATATTTTTAGGGTGAAATAGGGTAAAAGTAGACAAAATTGACCGAATTTAGAAATTATTTTAGTCTTCAAAAATTTGGTAATCATAGGGTGAAATGGGGTAAAAATGAATTTGCAATTTATAAAGTGAATAAATATAAACATAAAAAGTGGTTTTTGATTACAAGAATTCTTTCCGGCTTGGGAAAGTAGTAAAGGTTGGACATAAATCATATTTTCAAGAACCAAGCCAACCCACGTAAAGTGGGTTAAAACGTAGAAAGAAGTATTCGATTTCAAAAAGTAGTTTCATTGTCGTTTTGGAAAAACGACTTGGATTTAAAGACATTTGGGTCTAAATGCTTAAAGCTTTTCATCTTCTAATGGGTGATTTTTTAAGAGGTTTAGAACTTTTTTTAAAAAAAAAACACAAAAAATTCGAAAAAATGAATGAAATATTTATTTGAATCGATAGTTTGAACCTTGCAATTTAATGTTTAAAGATAATTTCATGCAAATGTTGACCGCGGCTGCGTCTCAGGTAGCCCATCCGCTGAGTCCAATTTTGGCATACTCTTTCACACATATCGGCCGGTATCTCACGAATGAATGCATGGATGTTGGCTTCCAGTGCGTCAATCGAAGCGGGCTTGTCCCTATAGACATTAGCCTTGACATACCCCCACAAAAAATAATCTAATGGTGTCAAATCGCACGATCTAGGCGGCCAATTGACCGGCCCGAAACGTGAAATTAACTGTTCACCAAACTCGCCTCGCAATTGCGCCATTGTTTCGCGTGCTGTGTGGCATGTGGCACCGTCTTGTTGAAACCACATATCATGCAAGTCAAGAACTTCCATTTCGGGCAAAAAAAAGTTTGTTATCATCGCTCGGTAGCGTTCACCATTGACAGTAACGCTGCGATTCGCATCATCTTTGAAGAAATAGGCCCAATAATGCCGCCGGCCAATAAACCGCACCAAACAGTGGCTTTTTCGGGATGCATTGGTAGCTGTTGCAATGCTTCTGGCTGATCTTCACTCCAAATGCGGCAATTTTGCTTATTTACGTACCCATTCAACCAAAAATGAGCCTCATCGCTGAACACAAGCAGCGCGCGATGAACATTTCGAACCGAGCACGAATTTTGATAGTAAAATTCAATAATTTGCAAGCGTTGTTCATTTGTAAGACGATCCATGGTTAAATTGCAAACCAAACTGAAGCTGTTTGACAGTGACACAAGGTACTAAACACACGTCAGCTGTCAAAACCAGTGTTGCCAAAACCAAACCAGCTAAAAAATCACCCGATACATCGAACAGGGAAATAAATTCTTGACATACGTAATACCAAATAATATTTAAGAATAGTTTTTTTTTTTTCATAAAAATAACTTCACAATTGGTAAGATTGTTGTTAGTTGTGCGTTTTTGTTTTAATGCAAATGGAACCGTATGTGATTGAGATCGGGAAATTTGTTTTTGATATTTTGAATAAAAAAAGTTGCACTTATTAAAAAATCGCACTTTTCAAAAAGTCGTCGTTTAGTCGCTCAGATGCAAAAAAAAGTCGCACAGCGGTAACGCTGGGGTGATTATGTGAAGCTAGGGTTAGCCTAACCGTGCTAATTCTGCGAATTAGGAAGGAAAATTTACGAACTAATTGCATATCTTTTTCTCTTTTCGCTTATATGTACCTTCTACAAATTCGCATTAACTTTATTTGTAAAGTAGACATGAAATTACATAAACCTATTCATTTTCATAACTTATGAATCATAAGCCCTTTAACCTATTAAAGACCCAAATTGAGTAGTCATCAATTTTTTGATAAACAGAGATTTTTTTCACAAATGTTGCCAAAAGGTAACGCAGATATTTTTGAAACATTTCAACAATTTGTTTTCTTTTAGGACCAACTTAATATCAAAATATAGATTATTTAGATATAGATTATCAAAAAACATAGGTATTGTATTTATTATAAATTGGAAATCTATTGAATTCTCTTCTAAAAGGGGACTTTCTCAATAACACAAATTAGAAGTTTCATGTGTGTTTCATGCAAGTTTCAACTTACAACGCAAACGAAATTAACTAATAGAGACGGGCACGGGACGAGAAAGTATAAGGTTCTCTTTTATGTTTATTTCTTCATTTTATTTTCTATTATAAGAGAGAAGAGAAAATTTAAAGAAAATGATGCCAACAGATTTTTACGGTATACAAAAAGCCAGGAGATCAGCAAAATTTGCAGCGTCTTCTGTTGTTTTGCATTGTAACATTGTGTTGCACGCTATTTTGTGGCATTTCTTTCCTCAACCAGACAGTATTTTCTTTATCTTTTCAGTTGGTATGTCATATATGTTTTCTCCTTCTTAAATCTCTTGTTCTCTCATGTTAGTAGCAACAATATATTCCCTGTATTGAAACTTGTTCCTCAGAAGGTAAGTATACCTTTCCAACCTATTTAACTCAAGCCCTTCTTCATTTAAAGGGCTCTTTCTTTTCAAAAGAAAAAAAAAAAATCCAAACAAAATATTCTTCTCCCGATTTGATTTCCTCTGATTTTTTTTCTTCTGCCTGTGATATTCCTCTTCCAGGGCTATTGTTTTTTTTTTTTTTGTAGGGACTGAATTTCAAAAATTCCCTATGGGCGCTAGGGAAGGTCTATATGATTAAACAGTCGATCAGGACATCAGGAATGGCATGTAGGTAGAATTTATGCTTTACAACATAATGCTTCTGTTGTTACGTTCCCTTTCTTTTTATGTGCGCGACGCGAATGGAGAACATTGTTGAATTCCCTTTGATGATGAACGAATAAAAGAAGGGCCCTCTTATAAGCCATCAGCTATATTATAGTCCACAGATGCGTGATTTTTTTCTGAAGGTCTGCTTGCACACGTGCTTGTAACCTGTCTTTACTTTGAGCTCTTACAATGAGTTAGATTTGGAATTAATGTGTTCTTAAAGGGAATGTAAGAGAAACGTTGAACAAGTATTATTGTAGTTTTACATTAAAATTGCTCATCTACATTTAATATGGATACGAGCGAAGTGAGTCTTTAGCTCAAACTACAATTTATGACATAAAGGCCTATTAAATAAGAAGGCTCAAGATATCTCTCATAAATGTTTTTAAACATTCCATTAGGACAGAAATTATGAGTTCTTCTTTTGGGAACACATCTTATGATTGGTCCTTATTTTAATTTTATTTTATTCCACTGTGGTTGAAAACAAAATTGGTGAATCGTAAATGGGGCCTTTTATACGAATTAGCAATATTATATCCCTCTCCTGTTTTTTCACAAACGTCAACATTATCACTTTGATGAAACTGACTGACAAATACTGGCATATTGTATATCTCATTTGAGAGAGGTAATTTTGTTTGGGCAACATTTTATCCTAACGGCACTGCTAACTACGAGTAGGTAATGTATAGTGTGCTTTAAAAAATATGTGTGAGTGTTGGGATTCACAGTTAATATGTGTAAACATCAACGTTGGTCCAAGCTCAGTTTTGAGGATCCATCATCCATATTTGGATCCGTATGCGAAGTCGTCCAGACGTTGTTGACTACGTGCACGGATCCTAGTGCTTGAAGCGGATCTTCAGATATTTGTCACCAATATAATACTATGCAGATTTTTGTAACGTAACTTGCTACATCGTAAAGTGTGACATCGTAACGTATTGCAAAGGATAGCCTACGTTTTTAGTTTACCGCCGGCATAGATGTTTACACATCAAAAATAAAGGACCTTAAACTATAGATTTTAGTTGAAACTGCAAACAAGTCGTGTGTTACAAATTTCTCGAGCTGGATTTTATTTCATTTGTAATCAATGTGAACAGTTATATAAGATTATAAAAAAAAGTTTCTTACCATAATCAAACATACAAAAAAAAAATAAAAATAAAAAATATATCAACGACTGCATCAGTGCATCGTACGAACTTGCTCTTATCACCTAGAAAAGGTAGCTGCCATACAATTTTCCCTGCAAAACATCTTTAACGATTTTGATTAAACTTCGTAGTTCGTACCTGTAATGACCAAAGTAATTGTAAGAAAACTGCGTTTCAGGTTTTTGTAAGATATTCAAATAACGGAAGTATCCATTCCACGTTTTTTTTTCCAAAAATGGTCTCATATTTGGTTTATTCGCGTTTATTTATTTTTAATGATTGGACCGATCTTGTTATAATTTTGCAATCTGCATTTAAAAATTCTGCAAAAAAAAAAAACAAAAATAAAAATGTTCAACGAAAAAATACATTTTTGAATTATCTCCCTTTTACTTTTTTTTTGTTAGCAGTGTTTTGTTGCGACGGTCCATCTCATCAAGACAAAAAGAGCTTTATAACCCTTTTTGTTCCCCTTCATTTTGTTGCAAAGCTTGCTATTGAATTTTTATTATTAATTTTTAACCAAACACTAAAATTTAGATCCATTTTTTTTTTTTCAAAATTTTGATTTTGAAAATTAAATTTTACAAAAACAATTTCATTTAAAAATAAAATTAAAGAAAATAATTATATAATTATTATATAGAATGACATTGTATCGCTTTTTTCTATTTCAAGTCGATTTTTTAGAAAATTGTCTTTCCCATTTGAACAGAGGGAAAAAGAACTCCCATACGATTTTTGTCTTGCCTCAATCCAATCTACACACCCTACGCAAAACACCCTGTACCTATATCTCGGTAGACTTACCTCACATAACCGAGTTCTTCGTTAACAGCTGCACCGATTTTGATTAAATTGATTGCCTTATATCAATTTCGTCTGTAAGTGCATGTCCATGTAAAATAGAACAACAATTGCGCTTAATTAAAGTGGCGAAAGAGAAAATCATAATAGAAACAGAATTATTACTAAATACTATTATAACTGTTATAACATAATGTAAGCAGTCTTTTATTTTAAGCGAAGAAGTGCTTACAAAAAAAAAAATATACCTATATTGCATATCTAATAATTAAAAAATATATCATGACCTTTTATTGATCGAAGGTCGTAGAGGTACGTAGTTTAAAAACAGCATAACTGAAGCCAATTAAAGGTTCTTTTTGCTCGTTTCCACATTATAAGGAAGTGGGAAAGTTATATGCATATTTAACCATCAGCATGTAAAATTATTCACTGCCATGATTTCATCCCATAAACGTAAGAGTGTCATCAATTATCAACATCATCACACATTCAAACATTCAAAGTTCCCCATCTCTATCTCCAAGAGTTCTCTTTTTACTACAGCCCCATTCTCTTGGACACAAAAATAACGATAAAATGTAGAAAAAGTACAAAATCTTATACAAATTTTTCTGAGCTCCCAAACAAATCCCCAACACAGTACCTAGAAATCAAAACAAAAAAAAGCTAACCCCTTCTTTTAGAGGAGACAAAGACAACCAACACATAAATAGAAATTTGCCCCCACTATACCACTGCCTTTCCCCATTAGGAAAGACTTTTTTTTTTTTTTCAGTTGTTGTCTTATCTGCTTGTCAACAAAGAGGGGTTAAGGCAGGGGCTATGCATGCCCCAAGTCAATAAAATACCTTCACGACTCTTATCTAAAACGAAACCAACCTCAAAAAATTGTATCGGGGACAAGACTTGTGTTATTTTCTGATTGCCTGTTAAAATAAGTTTTAAATTTTGACAAATAAAACCGCGATTGTAATTTACGAGCTAAAACCAATTTTATGTTTTCCCCGCTGTCATGATAGATTTTGCCATATTAAGCTAGAGCCCCCATAACTGTCACAATGACAGTTTGGGGCTTTTTTTGCGCGCGCAAACTTTAGCTAAACGCATCATAGAAAAACTACATTCATTTTGGTTGGATCTCACTCACAATGTCCGCAATTCACTCCATTTTATTTGTACGTAGCATTTGCGCTGCTCCTCATACCAAACAATCATGAACCTTAGTCGTGACTTGAGAATTTTTTTCTCCCGCTTGATGGTTGGCATCGGGCAATCGTGGCATAGAAAGAGCGCCAATGACGTAGGACAGGATTTCTGGCGCTGTTTGCCTGGTAAATGAAATACAAAACATTTAACAAACAAACACTCGACTGTTGTGGTTGTCTCCATCTCCATCGGCATCCGTCTGACAGAACTTTGCAGTGGAGATGGTATGGCATCGATGCGACAGCTAATTGCTGTTACACGAGCGTTGAAGCTACTGGTTCTGCTGTTGGCCTGGTAAGATTCCGGTCTAGATGATGCTCTTTCTGCTCTAGTTGTGCGCTCGTTAAGGTAAATTGCGGTGCGCCCGCCCGTTAGTTGGTTCATTCGTAATTAGAAACGTCCATCGGAAAGCACAAGCCCGCGCGATCTAGGTGCGCGTCAAACATTATGCTGTCGCCGGCCGATTTGTATGTGCTTTGCTTCTTCCTGTTGCTCTTTTGTGAAGCATTTTGAAGAAATCTGATGAAAGACTCAAGCAAGTGCGCCACACTCTGCCACGCCATCGCCACACCACACCGGCCGGTTTGTGTAACAACAGTTGCTGTCGCAGCGATCAGATTTGGTCGTTTTCCGGGCAAAATAGAAGAAGCCAAAGTACCAGTAACCAAGAAAAACAGCAAGCTGATCTGATTAAATGCCCCGTCTAAACGACCAATAGCTATGCTGTTTTTCCTCCAGTCCTAGTAGAAGACGCAAACAAGTTCGCGTCGTTTTGTCGTACAACGCTTTGTTCAAGCATTGTGATAGACGGAGAGCGAAGGTTGCAGCAATACAGTCTTGTTATTTAATAATATTTGGTCTTTGGTCATTTGGTGGCATTGGCATGACAGCAAGTGCGCGTTCCCTTTTTTGGACAGAGCGACGAATCGAACACGGCGGCGATATTTCGCGCAAAACTCATGACACTCCAAGCAACCAGGTAAGCAGAAAAAAAGACATAGCACTTGGAATGTCAGCAATGCAATATGGATGGCATCGCCCGCCAGCCACCGCTAGCGTTTAGTTTATGTGGCATCGATTGATGAACAATAATTATGACGCTCGAAGTGGAATAAAAGACAACAAAAAATTATGACTAAATCATTCATCGAGTTCGAGTGGAATTCGGTATGATAAGTACACAGAAAGGTACTTCGTCACTGTGTGGGTTTTTTTTTCATTATTTTAGCCGTATGATGTGCTTTTGGAAAATACACAAACAACTAAATTAAATACATAGCAATACAAGACTGTTTTTTTTATTATTATTTTCCTCGTTTTAATTAAATGAAATTGATCAATAAAATGATTGATCAGGGATGTACGCAGGATTTTGACAGGGGGAGCTGAATTTGTATATTTAATAAAGTTAGGTATACTAAATCCGCATTAAGTCAAAGTTTTTCAGTGTCAAACCTGAGTTAACTCCTGGAGTCATGAAACACGTGTTTCAGTCAATTTAGACTCCAAGATAACCCACATGTTTGGTGAGTTAACTGGGATACTGGGAATATTTATGACAGAGACTGCATTGTGCGCGTGTCAAAAATGTATTGCAATCGAATTGTGAAACATTGAATGATTAATCAAGGGAAGATTTCCAGAATTTCGTACTTTAATTTCCAAACATGGACCGATTTTAATAATCTCTGATTTGTTGGATTCGTCTCCGCCACGAATTGCAGAATAACTATTAAAATATCAGAAAAACTCACTTTGTAGGGTGAAATGGGATACAATGAAAAAGACGTATCCGATTGAAAAAACTCTTCCTGCGTTTAAAAGGTTATTTTCTTAGCAAATGGCTTCAAGGATATTTTTTTTTAATTTTGCTACTTGTAGGGTGAAATGGGGTAAACACAATAAAAAACTGTCCAATTTAAGAATTTCTTTTTTTTATTGAAAGATTTTTCTAAGGAAATGGCTTCAGGGTAGTATTCTTTTTCAAATTTAGTTATTTGTAGGGTAAAAATAAAAAATATCTGTTTTTTTGAGTAGATGGTTTTAAGAATATTTTTTTCAAAAAATTGGTAATTATAGGGTGAAATGCAGTTAAAACGAATAGTGGCATCCTTTTTCAAAAATTCGTGTTCAAAAGGTTATTTTAAAAAAATGCTATTTTTAGAGTGGAATGGGATAAATATAAAACAGTGGTTTTTAAATACGTTGGGAAAACAATAAAGGATTTAGAGGATCATATTCTTACAAATTTAGCATTTCAAAACGTAACGAGGGTTTAAACCCAGAAAGGGTAATCAATTACTTACAAAAAGTAAAAAAATAATATTTTCCTTCGTAACTTGTATGCGAAGCTTAGGTTTGTATACCCGTGCAAAGCCGGGTGGGCCTACTAGTAAAGCATGTTTTTTGATGATCGTACTCGTAGATATATTCATCCATTCTGATAATAAAAAACAGCTTTTTATCGACATTTTTGGGTTTGTTATTGTTTGCTGAGAGAAATTTGACTGCAAAAGTAAATTTTATTTTTGTGGGATCATCTAAACGGATCATTCGTGATACTTAAATGCGGCTAGTATGACACTCATTCGGGTTTCAGACAAATATTTCTCATGCGAAGGTTGGCAGTCTTTTATAATTATTTACGGGTGTGTTCGTTGATATTTATTGTATGCTTTGTTTTCACTAGAGCAAAAATGTGGTGGTTTGAAAAATTAAGCTACGATTAGATGGTTGAAGTAAAAAATCAACACACCCTATGCTGTCTCTAAATGCGCTGATGTGTAATTTATTTCAAAGTGTGAACGCTTCCGGTTTCAGTTGTGAAATCAAATTAAAACACATTGGGGCATATTCATAGTCACTTTTAAATTCCAGTTTTTCTTAGACCTGGGTTATTCCTATCTAAATAACATTGAACAAACCCCAGTCTAAGATAAACTGGAGTTTAAAAGTGACTATGAATATGCCCCCATTTTCTATTCATTTCAAAAGCATAACTGTCATATTCGATAACCAATTGGAACCGCAATTAGTGCTTTCTGCTGATTGTTTCCACTTATTACTATGTTTATATTAAATATGTAATGAGGCCTGGTTTTTTGTTACCTCTTTCTGTTTTTTATACGTCAAACTTTTACATTTTCAGTGGATTCCGCTTTAAGTAGATGCCCCTTGGGTGTGTTCGTAACTCGTAAGGTTTTCACGTTATTTCCTGTAGAATTTTCTTCAAATTTTGTCGAAATTACCTCATTTCGAAATGCAAAATTGTAATAGGTACTACATTTTCATTAGACCCGAAATGAGGTAATTTAGCAAATAATAGAAAAAGTGTTTTCATCTCACATTGCTACATAATTTCGTTTGACAGCTGAATTCATTTTGATTTTGTTGTTTTCTCTTTCTGTTTTACGTACATCGAGTTTTGACATTTCAATACAGAAGCTTTTAAAATAGATTCCAAAGGGGTGTGTTCGTAAGGTTTGCACGTAATTCCCAAGCTAATTTCGTCAATTTTTTTTTTTAAATTTCATGTTTTTTTGTGTAAACTAGAATCAACGCCAACTTTAAAAATGGAAGGTGGTAGAAATCGTGATATATGGACGCCATGCTACTGCCAGGCACTGGTTCTCTACGAGCTGTTGGTGCCACCAATTTAATTTTTATTTCAAATAAATACATAGTTTAAAAAAACCAATTAGTAGGTATACAACCTTTTAGAATAATCGACCATGTCGTTTAACTAAACATCTTAGTTTTGATAAAATGCCTTTGTAAGTATAACATTGTTTTGGTAGGTAGGTATACCTACCTTAAACAAAAGCGTAATAAAATATTTTTTTTTATTTTAAACTGTCAACTGGATATATAACGGGTGATTTTTTAAGAGGTTTAGAACTTTTTTTAAAAAAAAAACACAAAAAATTCGAAAAAATGAATGAAATATTTATTTGAATCGATAGTTTGAAACTTGCAATTTAATGTTTAAAGATAATTTCATGCAAATATTGACCGCGGCTGCGTCTCAGGTAGCCCATCCGCTGAGTCCAATTTTGGCATACTCTTTCACACATATCGGCCGGTATCTTGTAACGAAGTTACACCTTTACATAACAGCGCCTATCCTCCAACTCAACATTTTCAACATCATCAACTAGAGCACAATTACATCACATACCTCAAGGCGCCCACGAGAATTGCTGACGAGGTTTGGCGACAACAACAGCGCACGACAGCACAACACAACCAATACGCACAACAACAATTCAACGACTTATACGAAATTAATGGGTAGTATTTTCCTACTTCACATGATTCACACTTCCTTGTTACCACCGAATCTATAAGCAAGGGTGAATTGATCACTGCAAATTGGGAAAATCATATCCTCCGTGGTTCTGCTAATTCAATAATTTGAACTTAGTGAGTACCAAGAAGCAAGCTGCTGGGTGTGTAGTACACCAGTAAGAAGTTTCAATTAATTTTTGGCTTTAAGCCGTAAAAGAACCCCTTACCCTCCTTATTTTTGCCACAACTTCTAGTTGCGGCTAGGGATTAATCCCAAACCAATTAAATCCGCCTCCACTTCTATAAGGCTAGGGAGCTAATCCCAAATAACATTTTTGCCTTAAGAGTCGCTTGGAGGCTAGGGAATTTATCCCACCGTCCGCCTTCGTACCGTGCCTTCACTTGGTGTTGGCTAGGGAGTTTATCCCACCGCCTGTCGTCGTACCGTGCCTTCACTTCAGTGTTGGCTAGGGAGTTTATCCCACCGCCTGTCGTCGTACCGTGCCTTCACTTCGGTGTTGGCTAGGGAATTTATCCCACCGCCTGCCATCGTACCGTGCCTTCACTTCGGTGTTGGCTAGGGAGTTAACCCCACCGCCTGTCGTCGTACCGTGCCTTCACTTCGGTGTTGGCTAGGGAGTTTATCCCACCGCCTGTCGTCGTACCGTGCCTTCACTTCGGTATTGGCTAGGGAGTTTATCCCACCGCCTGCCATCGTACCGTGCCTTCACTTCGGTGTTGGCTAGGGAGTTAATCCCACCTTCTGTAGCCGTATATGCAATACCGTGTTATTTATTTAAGTTATAATACAATTGTAAGATTTATACGAAAATAATCTGTTAGTATAGTTTTAAGTACAACTGGAATAAAAAGTGTCTAAAGAACTGGAGTTCTGAACTTTCTAAACCCGAGTTTTATTGCTTTCTTCGGTAAAAACCCTGGACCCGCTGACCTACCTCAGCTGGAAACTAAAAAAGCATCACAATCTCACGAATGAATGCATGGATGTTGGCTTCCAGTGCGTCAATCGAAGCGGGCTTGTCCCTATAGACATTAGCCTTGACATACCCCCACAAAAAATAATCTAATGGTGTCAAATCGCACGATCTAGGCGGCCAATTGACCGGCCCGAAACGTGAAATTAACTGTTCACCAAACTCGCCTCGCAATTGCGCCATTGTTTCGCGTGCTGTGTGGCATGTGGCACCGTCTTGTTGAAACCACATATCATGCAAGTCAAGAACTTCCATTTCGGGCAAAAAAAAGTTTGTTATCATCGCTCGGTAGCGTTCACCATTGACAGTAACGCTGCGATTCGCATCATCTTTGAAGAAATATGGCCCAATAATGCCCCCGGCCCATAAACCGCACCAAACAGTGGCTTTTTCGGGATGCATTGGTAGCTGTTGCAATGCTTCTGGCTGATCTTCACTCCAAATGCGGCAATTTTGCTTATTTACGTACCCATTCAACCAAAAATGAGCCTCATCGCTGAACACAAGCAGCGCGCGATGAACATTTCGAACCGAGCACGAATTTTGATAGTAAAATTCAATAATTTGCAAGCGTTGTTCATTTGTAAGACGATCTATGGTTAAATTGCAAACCAAACTGAAGCTGTTTGACAGTGACACAAGGTACTAAACACACGTCAGCTGTCAAAACCAGTGTTGCCAAAACCAAACCAGCTTAAAAATCACCCGTTACTACCGGCCATGTAGCTAGGTAGGTATATATAACTTCAATAAAAGAAAACGTCTCAAACATACTTACCTACTCAAGGCTTAAAGTTTTTTCTTGATCTAACGAATATTTTGATACTGCATCACCGCGCCTTAAAACCATGGTCCTAGTGGTACATAGACCTGTAATGATTTTAATTATCCAGCACTGGATTATAATCTCCTGCTCCCTGCACTGTTCTACTAGAACTTTCGCCTCAAAGCTTACGCTTTTCGTCACTTGTTTGTGCCTATACCTATACAATCTATGAATCCTTCCTTGTTATACCAAAAGTGTTTCCCTTACCAGTGACTCAGCCTCATAGTTATTTTGTCCTTTAAAAACAAATTTAAACCTGCAACCTAGTTGTTGTATCTTGTTTGGCGGAAATATACTTTCTAAAAGTCCTGTATGCCAATCAGTGCGAGAACCTTAAACAAAACAACATCACAATCACAATGCCCAACCCAACAACCACCACCACATTTCCGTACCACAACAGCAACAACATTCTGCATCCCGTATATGGTATGTAGTAGTGACACAGTACAACACTTGCCCTTGTGCCAAAACAAAAACACTATATTCTTGTTTTTAAACAAACAAAAACAAAATAAGTAAACATCCACCACCAGCGAACAGCCACCACCACATGCTGCCACACCAAGTCTCAGAATCTTCAGAATCAGCGGCAATCGGCAACTCCAGGGCATTCTTTCCACATTCACTTGTTTACACAGGATGGGATTATGGAAAAATGTGCCACACTTTGTTCAGGGGAGAAGATTACCCGAGAAATTTTTTGAATTTAACTTGTTGGGCGATCATGGATGTCTGAAGATGCCGCATCCAGATATACCAAGCTGCTGCTACTGGTACTGCTAGTGCTGGCTGCGGCAGCATTCCAATTCCAACGATGCGAACATAAAGAATGTGTGTGGTAGCTCTACTGGTTGGTATGTGAAATTTGAGCCCTCTGCGGGCATCGGCATTTTTATGGTTTTCCTAGGGCCAGACCCAGAGGGACAACATAAACGGAAAATTATAAAAAAAAAAACACACACACAAAATAAAAACTCATACGGGAAGGCAAGGGAATAGAAAACAACAACAACAACATGAACATGAACAAAAAATGCACAACAACAATTTTCAACAGTCGAAGGACTGTGGGAATATTTTGGCCGTGGGAATTCCGACAGCGTTTTCGACATTTTCTTAGGTGTCCGATACCAGGCTACCAGGATACGTAGCAAGGATGTCGATGGTTGTTGGATGATGAAAAAGTGTGTTTCTGTTTAGTTGCCTGTGGGAATTCTGGATACTGATGCTGATGATGGTGGATTATTTTTGTTTATTTTTTTGTTTGTTAATAACATTGGAAACGCCTATAAAGAGATAAAATTGAAAGAGGGGTGTTACCAGTCAATTTATGTATGTTGAAATGGTTTCTCGGTTGGGTTTTATTGACTACCAGAGCTCATTGAGAGATTGGTGGTAGGTTTAGTTAAGCACGTTCCCTTTTTATCAGAACGGCGAATAAGGGAGAAGATTTTGTTCTGTTTTATGGCAGGTGCTTAGCAAAAACATTCAATTAAGCCTAACAAAACGATTTAGAGCGAATGGAATAAATATACATTGGTGGTGTAACAGCTCGTGGAGAACCATAGAAGGGTGTATAGTGACTTATACAACTCTTAACCATTTATTCCTGCGTGTTGTAAGTTGGCGGGAATGCGCTAAGAAACAAACAATTATATAAACATATTAATGCAAATTAGAGCCAATTATTTGAAACAGTTTTGAGAGCGAGTCCAAATTCTGGCATTTATAGTGCTGTTTGGTCAAAACTTTGCTTTTTGAAGTAAAACTTCTTTTCCGGCGTTGGGGGTAAAAATTTTCATATGGAGCTGTCAGTGACATGTCAAACCGACACTTTTTATCTGTCAAAAACCGACAGAATTTTTCGCGACAGATTTTCCCATAGCTCTATATAAAAACTTTTATCCACCAATAATTATTTAAAAAAAACATCTTTTTATACCGAAAAAGAATGTTTTTTTGGCAAAAGAGCCACAAAAACTAACCGGCACAACATTTAAACACATAATTTCATTAAAAAACCACATGAAAATTGTTTTTTTTTTTAATTAAACACAGTGAAGAACAGCCACCAGAACAGAAAACTATTATTATTACTATATAATTATTAAATACTTAATGCTAGATAACACAAATCAGTTTTTTCCAACTTAACTTATAAACTAACTACTTAAAATGAACAAATAAATTTACCTAAAATAAGAAAAACACAAAGTAAACAAAACTATCTTGTTGAATGTTGACAAACGTAGACGAGCATTGCCATATACGAGGAATCCTTAACCCGCTGACAAATCTAAAACAGCATTGCCACATGCATTTGGAATTAGTCCTCGAACACAATGGATGCGATAAGAGAACGAGACGTGAGTGTGACGAGATGTCGTCGTTCTTGTTAAATTAGTTTCAAACTATGACGAGGATATGCATAATAAAGCATTTCACGTCGTCACGTTACGTAAAATTAATTTCCCCCAGATCTGATCCGTATTGAATTTGCGCACGAAAATACATTTATTACAAAAACAATTCAAGGTCCAGCTTTGCTTTTGGATTTGCAAATCCATTTTTTTTTTCCATTTTTGAACACACACCTTTAGTAATTCCTTCCAAAAAATAGTTTTAACGCTGACGGGTAGATGGGTTTTTGAGTAAAAACGAAGACAACGAACACCTACAAATAAATAAACAAAAGGACAAAAAGAGATGGGTATATAACATTTTTTTCACCGTGATCCTGTTTGTTTTATTACCATGATCTTATCCGGATCAGATTTGAAGGATAATAAAATGCAGCTTATATTATTATTTTGTTAAATCTCGTCAAAAGTCTCTTGCCATTGAATTGGGAAATGGTTTTATAATTCCAAAATGCTTACAGTGAATAATGTCACGCTCTCGTCTCGTTTTCTTGCGTCTCGTTTCCTTTCTTAAATCTCGTCCCAATTTCGGAAATTTTACTGAGGTGAATCGGTGAGTTGAAATTGCTAAACCACGGATAATAATTTGAATCAAATGAGAACCTCAGTTAACTCGCCAGAATCGGTGGACTAAAATTGCTGAACCACGGATAAAAGTTTGACCGACATCGACGTTTGTACAGCTGGCCCTTACATGCCACCTCCACTGGGCATGAACGATGTTCGGATTATGAACATGTCTAAAAAAAATCCAATGGAGGCACAAAAATCCATGTCCGTGCAGCAACATGTTGACGAAAACTACTTTTTCATACGACCGCTGTTCAAAGCTTGGGCATGAGATTTGACGTTTCATGTGTGTGAGTTTTCTTCTGGTTCTCGCTGAATGTGGTGGTAAATGTTGAAGGAAAAAGGTAGAAGTAGTGGGGAAAGGAATTTCTGTATGTTTCCCTTGTATGTGAAACGACATGACATAATTTGCCCAGCGGTAAAAATTCGCTGATTGGATTGTGGTTGTGCTGTTGGGCATCTGAATGCCCTGTGGAGTCCTTGTGTAATGGCTAAGCGAAAATCGTCAACTTTAGTTTGATTATCTAACCAATTTGTAAAGAATTCATTATAATCTTAAATCAACAATTAAGGCTGTCCCAAACCAACGCGAAACATTCGCGCGAATATGCGACGACTGAATAATGTTCGAAGATTCGCATCGCGCCAGTGTGGGTGCTCCCATTAATCTCCATGTAAATAAATTAAGACAGGCGGAAGTTTCGTTGTCGCGCCGAATGTTTCGCGTTGGTTTGGGAGAGCCTTTAATTGTTATGTTGGTTTATACAAAATGTTTGTACGTTTATAAGTAAGAATATGACAGAGGCGAGAGGCTTTGTTTGAGAGAAAAGAAGTTTTACTTCTAGCGCGCGTACGTCAGTACACACATATGTTTTTTTTTCAAATTTTTAAATCCTGAATGGCAAAAATTCTATATTTTAAAACTCTGACAAACACTGAAATTCTGTATTAAAAAAATAAACGTTTTGTATCAATTCATGCTTTACATTTAAACGTCAATCTTCCAATTACTGCACCAAACTATTCAATTTACAAGCTTCCCGAAATTATTTACTAGCACGCTGAAGACACAAACTGACTACATTAGAAAAGTTTGGGGGGTTTAAAAAAAGTATATCAAGTAAAATTATGCTTCTTTATGAAATATGCAATACAATTAAGTGGATGTGGAAATGATAAAACATTTTGCTGTCAATTGTTGAGAAGATTTGCAGATGAACCAAAATAATATTCCCTTTTTTAAGAGAGCAACTTAACAAAATCATTAAAAACACTGGGCCTTACCAATAACAAAATTAAGAGATCACTTAAATATTTAAGTGGAATCTAAAAAATTAACCATACCAATAAGCAATTTAATAGTTAGCTTAACACTAAACGTGCCTTTAAATTTAAAGTGAAGAAACTAATGTTTAATTGTGTAAACACCTCGTTTGTGCTGTCAATCTGACAGCTAAATGCAATAGAGAAAAAGAAAAAAATTTCTTATCTGTCGCATCTATGTTATTCTCACTCGAGTTTGTGCGCTTTTAATTGAAAAATTTAAGTAAAATATCCAATTAAACCAATTCTTTTTGTTTATAATTGATTGTAAAATTCAATTTCTGATTGAATTATTCGAAATGACTGAAAAATCGTCAAAAGAGAACGAATTGCACTCCAGCATTTAGCTTTTTTTTCTATATTTTTGTTCGGCGAGATTGTGCCACATCCTCCAAAATACTAAGTCATTTCAACAGCTGTCTATTTGACAAATACCTACTGTACTAGATTTTGTAATAGAGCGCTAGTTAGTAAAAGGTGTGTTTAATTTGGTTATTGGTAAACACACAAATTAACTCGTTTTTAAAGTTTAACCTGACATTTATCGAAATGCGTGTTTATCGTTTGATTATTGGTAAGGCCCGCTGAACCCACTGTTCGAAATCAAAACTGATTGAAAGAGCCTATCAATCTGCAAGCAGAATTTTATACAGGCAGTTAGACTTCAATTTGTGTGACAAAAATTATTTCCGAGAATTTCTTAACTCCAAAAATATTTCGTTAATATTTCAAGCGAGAAGTGAGGTCCTTTTTCTCAACGGAAGGCCAAATAATGGAAGTTTAAATAACTTTTGGAATTTATGTAATCTGAAATCTATATGGAGGACTCTTTTCACTTTTTAAGCATAATTTCCAATACCTTACCTCGGAAAACGTACACTTTCAATGCAAGAAACGATATTTATATTAAATAGATCAAACTGGACAAATTTTGCCAATTTTCTGAAGGATAGCTACAAATTTAGAATGCTGCTAATATCAGAATATGCAAAACCACTTTGATAAAAAATATATTAATTTAACTTGAACATAAATAAAAAAGTTCAATTTTGTATTTTAATAAACAAAAAAAAAATCCAAAGCCGTGAATATTTATATAAAAAATATTTCAATCTACCCTTCACGCTTTATAAGAACCCATATATGCATATCTCACTCACACAGTAAAAAGGGTTTAATGCTGAATCCGAGAATATTATTTAAAACTAGCTAATCGCTGGATTTTGGATGGAAGCTACCCTCCTCTTTTTTAAACACATTAATCTACCTTTGTCCCTGGATGCGGCTTTCAGTAAAAGAAAACAATGAGGCAGTAACAAAATTGTGTATTTCATAATCTTGTTAGTTTAGATAGATACTCAAATATTTTTAATTATGACCCATACAGAATTTTGACCCAAACCCTTTTGAAGATTGCAACAACGTTCAAATAAATATGACAGTTTGATAATGTTTTAACGCAGATAAATGAAACAGACAGTACAGAACCTTATTGGCTACCCTGTGGTTATTGGCGTGGCAAGGTGGGGTGGGGGGCACGGCAATATGTGTAAATTGGCTAAGGATCTATAATAACAAGCTAATTGCGACTGATCTAAAGTATAGAGTTTTTAATGCTACTGCTCAAGCTATCCTGTTTTATGGTGCGCAGGTATGGGGAGTGCTTGGGTATGAGCTAGTTGAATGCCTATTACGCTTTTTCTTAAGAAAAATATTCTTTTTGCCAATAAACACACCAAAATATATGTATTATTTGGAAACCGGTCTTCTATCATTGTTTATTTCAACCCTTAAGCTGAATGCTGACTACATTGAGAGAATGTTACATATGGAGGAGCATAGGCTACCGAGAAAGATACTGGAGTATGCGATTCAACAAAATAAGCTGGTTGTAAGAGACTGGAACTTGTTAGCCGCGGACTGTGGCTTGACTTTAAATTGGAGTGAGAATGCGGCTCAATTGAAGAAATTGCTTTACGAAGTAATAGCAGTCACCGATGAGAATGAAAGGTATGCGTATATTGAAAAAGCTCGCTCATCAACAGAAAGGCAATATTATTCAAAGTGCGTGTTTAATCTCAACGACAGAAACTATTTCACCAGCGTATATAACAATGCTATCATTGGCACCCTATTTAAAATAAGAGGAGAACTGATCAGACTTAACTTTAGGCCCCACCGTAACGATATTAGCGATAGCTGCACGCTCTGCAATCGGCATGAGAGAGAGGATGTATTCCACTTCATTGGCATTTGTCCGATGCTGACGGAGATAAGGCGTTTTCACTTTGATAAAAGCTTTCTGCAAGTTGAAGAGGTTACTAACTACCTGAATGGTGCAAACTGGATGCGCCTCTATGAGTTCTACAAAGAAGCAATAATGTACAGAGCCCGAATCATCGAGGAAAGTTTTTGATCCTAGCCAGTAACTCACATGAGAATCTGTTTCACCGATTTAAAAAGGTTTATTGTTTAACTTTGTTTAATTAAATTTAAAGTCACTTCAATTTGCTTATTCACATTTAATATATATTTTGATTTAACTAATCTAAAAGTCCTTTCAATATGTTTTTAACTAAACTGAAAATCCTACCAAATCTTGTCGAATTTCGCTTAAATTCATTTTAATTTGTCGAATAAAATAACGTAAAATATTTTGATTCAACTAATCTAAAAGTCCTTAAAATTTAGTTTTAACTAAACTAAAAGTTCATTAAATAAAGAAAAATGTATTCTTTTGCCTATATATGAAAAAAAGCATTACAATTTGCATCTTATCGTTACTTTTAAGAAAAAGAAAACAAAATAATAATGTTTTAAAATGTAAAATTACTTAATTGCAATTTAAAAACAAAAATGCCCCTCAGGCAGACGACAGTCCATGTCATGTCTTTATCATTTATTCAAAAATTATAAAACTGTATAAATCAAAATGTTAATCACAGAATAAAGAATATCTATCTATCTATCTATCTATCTAGTTGCTAATTAAAATTACGCCACAAAAAAACTATTCCATCCGTTGGATTACAAAAAAAAGGGTATCCTGCTAACTTGACTTGAAGTTGAAGTTGTATGTTTTTTTTTGAGAAAGGTGGCCCTGTAACTTTATACACCTAGTTAATTCCATTGACAAAAATTAAAATTTCATCTTTTTAACCTCGTCTCTTATACCACCACTAGGATAGGCAGACATATGTACCAGGAATTTTTGGTTCAATGGTGTTTTTTTTTTGGATTGAGAAACTTTAGAAAAAATGGAGTTTTTATGATGAATCTTTTTATATTTTTAAGAGGTGAGGAAGGAATTTTAAGAGGTGATGAGAATTATGGATTATGGATTTTCGATAAATCAAGAAATCGTAAAAATGGTATTGCAATTGCTCGCTTTGTTCCGTTAAGTACTTCATTTTGCCCATTTTTGAAAGATATGCATATGCATAATGCATAAGTTTCTTTAAAAATATTATGACATCGTCATCGTAAGGTCTTAAAATAAAGGTAAAATGTCAAGCTGCATTTGTACAGGGTGGCTGATGAATATTGCTACATTAAGAAACTCAAATAACTTTTTTTTTCAGTGTATGGAATTTATTTTTCTTTTATTCATGTTAAAGCTCATTCAATTTTATTAAATAAAGCTTAGTTATTTTTAAAAATAATGGATTTTAAATGCCCTCCCCTGCTCGTTGATGCATGTGCGGCATCTTACCAAAAAGGTGTTCATTACTGCTTGGAGAGTTGAGACAGGAATAGCCGCAATTGTTTCTCGAATGGATTGCTTTAGTTCATTCAAATTTGTTGGTTTTGCTTTCTAGACTTCGTGTTTGCAATAACCCCACAAGAAAAAGTCAGGTGCAGTAAGGTCAGGTGACCTGGGGAGCCAACGGAATGTGGAGTTTCTGGATATCAGCTTA
The DNA here is from genome assembly GCA_932273885.2 of Leucozona laternaria. Lineage (NCBI taxonomy): Eukaryota > Metazoa > Arthropoda > Insecta > Diptera > Syrphidae > Leucozona > Leucozona laternaria. The sequence goes on from OW026368.1 coordinate 95,260,538, forward strand.
TTGGGAAATTTTCGTCGCAATTCTGTCATAACAGGCCGGGCTATGTGAGGAGTTCCACCATCTTGCTGAAACCACACAGAGTTGAAAGAAATTCTCATCCGGCGTAATTCTGGATAGAAAAACTCTCTCAACATGCTCAAGTAACGGTCTCCATCAGTAACCGTAACGGTGTGAGCGTTTTTTTTCGAAGAAGTAGGGCTCGACAATGCAGCGTGATGAAACTGCACACCACACTGTGACACGAAGCAGATGCAATTCCGTCTCATGGAGTATCTGTGGGTTGGAAGCACTCCATATTCGACAATTTTGTTTGTTTATGTTGCCGTTTAAATCGAAATGAGCCTCGTGAGACATAAAAAGACAGTTCAACATGTTTCCGTCCTCTTACACCATTTGAAGCATCTTCTGGCAAAATTCCAAGCGAATCGGCAAGTCTGCTGCATTCAGTTTGTTCGCTATTTGAATTTTATATGGGAGTAAGTCCAAATCATTTTGCATAATTGACTGCAATGACTGTCTGCTTATACCCATTTGAGCAGATAACAAGCTTCTTGTCGAAACTCTTGGATTGCTTTGTATGGTTTTGTATGGCAGCAGCTACAGCAGCGACTGTTTCCTCCGTCCGAATTGAAGGGTTTCGATGGTAAGGTCTTCTTTCGACTGTCCCATGCTCGGCAAAATTGTTAACAAGTCTCATTATGGTCCATCTGCTCGGAGGATTGCCGCCAAACGTGCGACTATACTCACTTTGAACAGAAACTATGGACTCCAGTCCGTGATAGCGGCGGACAATCCAAATTCTTGTTTCAGTGTCCCAGTTATCCATTTTTGTTAAATTTAAAAATCAATCAGCAAAATAAAAAAAAAATTAACCAGATTCATTCGTTTGCAGGAATGAAGTGTTTTTATAGCTGATAAACTGCAAACTTTAATTTCAGCACTAAGAAGCCAATATTCACGGCGTTATATTTTAAAAAGATTCCCAAATTCTAGACTTTCCATCGATAAAAGAATAAACACATGGAAAACGATTTGAAAATCTCAGGACTCTTATTATATGAATAAATGCCTTTCATCTTTTAGTTCTTGAGATTTGGCAAAAAATTATGGGACGACAATTAAGCACTCATGGTTCTCCACGACCTGTGTCGCATCACCACAAATTTACTTATGGATTCATTCCTGGAAAAGCTGCACAATGCATACCTTCGAAAACAAAATTGTTTAGGTCAAGTTCTTTGACCTCAATCCTCAACAACAACAACAAGAAAAAACTACTACTGCGAAAATGTTTCTCCTCTAACAGCGCACGCTGCATTGGAAATCTTCGACAGCGCTTGAAAGAATTGCCCCAATTATGAGTATTGGTCGTCTCCCTCTTCATCGAATAAATTCTCCTTGCGTTATTTGGGGGCATCCTGCATCTAAGCATCAGCACCATACTCCGAAATAAAAGCAAAATCATCCTGTTCCTAAGACGCCATCAGTGTCTTAGTCTTTTCTATACCTTACTCCTTGAGTGTTCCCCATCATGGATGATATCTCAAATTGGCTTTACTGAGCGCGCAAGTGCGTACCTTTTTCATCTAAAAATAGTGACTTCACGTGCTCGATTGCAGAATATAAGTGGAGTGTAATCAAAGCATTCTGTACCCATTCCGGGGTAATCTCCAACCATAAAAGGGGGGTTGGTTGCTGATGACGGTCTGTATACTCCATATTCACGGAACCAGTGTTCCTCTGATGCTCTCAAATAAAAGGGTGCCATCGCCGCCACCGCTGCATGATATACCTCATGCTTTTCCTTCCTATATTCCTACATACCTGTTTGCTACAACCCGTATCTATTCCCTGACCAAGCAATAGAGACCGTAGAAGAAGAAAGAGGGAAAAGAGGGACTCTTTATAAATAGATAACGATGCACATTCGATCGGTATTGTGTGGTGTGTCTAGGACTATGAGAGTTTTTCCTGCTATTCTTCATGTTAGCCTAGTCCAATTTGAGGGAAATCTATTGGCGTCCCCGATTGAGGGCGTTGGAAAAACGTATCGGAAAATTTCAATTGGAAATTCTCCAGCACATTTAAAGGGGACTTTTCTATCCTCCTCTATACGTATATATGACTTTCACCAGTCCAAGCCGACGACCAACCCCTTTCATTCTCCATCCAACTCCATGCGGTGGAAAATCACACTCGGTTTGGAAAAACCAGGATGATAAGTTGTCCACTTCCGCATGAATCCCTGTTAGAAATAGGCGGAGTGTTTGTGTAAATGAGGAAAAGTTCGAAAAGAAAATTTCGTTTAGCGATTTTGATATGGTGTGTGTTTGTGTGGATATATATGCTATAGGGATTTCCGATTTTCCTTTTAACGGGGTGCGTTCTCACTTTAACTCTACCTAGACCTACCTACAACTGCTTGCGTAACATTTAAAGGTTTTTTATAATATCAAAAGGGCGGAGAGTCCTGCCCCCTGGTTTGAAAATTTCCACTTTTGCCAAAATGAACAATATTTAGGGGACAATATATTTGATACGGTGAATGATTATGTTGAACGAAAACTAGGCCTTTCCCTAGAGAAATGGAGAAGGGAGAGAGAGAGAGAGAGAGAGAGAGCAAGTGAGAATTATAGGGATAAGACTTTTTCTCCCAGACATCATCGCATCATAGGGGACCAGAATATTATAGAGCTCATATAGTCTTAGAAAAGTTCTTCAATATTATAATTGAGTGTTCTTTTCTATCCATTCAACTCTTTGCAGATGATGCACTTCTTTTCTTCTTTGTGCAAATATATAACATAGATACAAGCCAATCCAACCACGACCAAGAGAAGAAAATGTTCATCTCATTCTCGTGTATAGAGGGCGACTTCTCGATGTGTATATTTTCTCAAAATCAGCTTTCAATTGCATATTCGGAGGATGTATTGAGATCATGATAGCCCAACACAAAATCTGAGTGCAAAAAAATCATTTCCATTTTCTAGGATGTAGTAAGAAGGTATATAAGAAGACTCATGGTAGGTAGACAGGAACACACTGCAATAATTTGGAAGGTTTGTGTGCGTATACGGGAAAATCCCAGACAGTGATTTAAAAAAAAAAAAATCCTTTTTCGGAGAGGATTCTGAATGAAAAAGCAGTAAAAGGCTCCATTAACGTTCAGAAAGGCGCGAGTTTCGTTAACATACCAAATATATACTGGATCTCTGATCAGGGCCGAATCTAGTAGCGTGTTTACCCGAATAGTCCCCGAACTCTAGACTTATTAAAAACCAACAATACTCAAGTTATGATCGAGATACCGCCTGAATTGTGTGAAAAAGTGGTCAAAAATGACCTCAAAAGAATCGCATGCTGCGAATCTTCCCAAAGCTGCCATTTGAATGATATTGTTTTTCACACTTCATATCAAAATCCAAACTTTATAATGAAATAAAATTTTCATCAAAAATGTATCGCTGTGTTTGTTTTATTTAGCTTTGCTTTCGAAACCGAAAAATGAATAACCCTTTATTTCTAAAACCTCAGAAATCTCACAAATATAAACAGAATTTTCTTTAGTAAAATTTTTCAGTTTTTGTGTCAAATACTGAGAAAGCAAAACAAGTGAGGACTCTGAAATATAAACTTATCAATTAAATGAGAAGTTATTTATTTTTAGATTTAAAATACATACATATTATACGGTACTGACATTTATAATTATTTAATAACTCAATGCTAAAAGCCGCGTTCAAGGAACTAGGGCTATCCAGATGGGCTCATGTTGTTGTAACTGTGAAAAAAGCATCTTATGCAACAACAACTCAACGTATGTATCTGAAAATTTGTGGGTTAGGCGCTCCAATTGTTGCATGCGATGGGGGATGGACTCATTCGTCGGGTCTTCTTCGATACTCTGCTCCACAGCAGCAATAACTTCTTCGGTGCGCACTGTACGACGTCTCTGAGGATGCGCATTATCCACTAGAGTAAACGTGGTGCGAAACCGATTCATGGTTGCTCGAATTTATGCTATTTTGCGATTATGTCGACCGAATATTGGACGCAGCGCACGCAATGCGTCGCGCGAACCGAACCATTATTTTTTTAATAAATTTTGCATGATTTGCATATATACAAATATTTAACAGGCTTTTAAATTTTTAAATGACGTATTTTGTATGGAACAAACGTCATTTAAATATTTAAAAGCTTGTTAAACAGTTAAATGGGCTTTATGAAATTGGCCATAAGTCTATTAAATATGAAATGCCAAACCATACTAAGCATAAATCAAGTGACAGCTGCCAAAAAGATCAACTCTCAAAAAAAGTATTGCCAGATTGAAAACCACACGTTTAAAAAAAACACATTTTACTTATGTTGTTGAAAGGAAAATAAAAAGTTAATAATAATCAATAATAACAAAATGCAATAATAAATTTGTATGACACTTCCGTACGGTACTGACAGAGATGTACACCTGAGAACCTATTTTCAAAAATATTACTTACCTGTTTTTAAGATATGTAATGATTTTATGTTTAAATCCAAAAAAAATATTTTTTGAAAATTTGGATATGCAATATTATTTTAATTAAAAAGCATCTCCTATGTATAAATTTAATGAAAATCAGTTAAGCCGTTAATAAAAAAATAAGTATAATAGCGGGTACAGTTAATATTATTTTTTTGTACCTACAATATCAAAATCGTTGGAACCGATTCCTAGATAAATAACTTCTTTCTTTCTATTAGTTTTCGAGCTCTAGCGAATCACCTTATAATCTTAAGTTCCGGGTTTGAAGACAATCGCTTCAGTTGATTATAGACTACAACTGATTTCTAGATCTCTATCATCGTAATATCACGTTCGATTGAAACATCGTGTTCCATTTTGTGTCCGAGCCCATAAACTTGCAATTAAAAAGGGGCAAAATGGTCGTACAACTCTCCAAATTTTTATTTTATGCTTAAAACTTTGAGCGTTTGTAAAATGCAAAGTCCACATAGTCTTCTACAAATCAAGTGAATAAAAAAAAACAATACTCTAAATAGGTATCTACTCAATAAGACATTTTACATAAATAAGTTTTGTCAGAACTATATAAAAAAATTGAAATTTTTTTAATTAAAAGTAAAAAGTTCTTCGCTAAAAAAAAAGTTTCTAGATCGCTTAATACCAAATAATGTAGTTTTTGCAGCAAAATCAAAATTTCTTCAATTTACAAAGAACATTTTGTAAATATTACGTATACGCCCGAGTAAATAAAAAAAAAACCTTGATAAGTGTAGGATTGTTTGAAATTGTAACAAATGTACTATGTACGTATTAAGTTTCTGAGAATGATGTTTTCCATTGGGCAATTCAGATTTATTGATTCCAGTTTTCGTAACCGAAATGAACAAATAATCAAATCCGCATAAATCCGTTTCCGTTCCTAATTTGCTTTCATTTTCTATATTGTTTTTATTTTTTTTTTTTTTCAACTTAAGTCCAATTTTGACATTTTTATAAAAAGGTGTTAATGAGTTTTAACCTTATTTGAAGCAAAGTTGGTTGAAAATATCTCATTTTGAAGTGTAAATGTAAGGGAAATTGAATTTTTGATTTTTTTTAACAAAATCGTAAGAAAAATAATTCAGGGTAAATGAATAGATAGATTTTTTCGTCTCATGGAAAAATAAACAAAAAAAATATTTTTACACTTTTTATCAAAATTATATTACTATGTACATAGGTAACAAGGTGCCGGTTGCAAACAGTAACTGTTCCCACTATTGATGGGAAAATATTATTTGTGTAAATATAATTTAATGTTATGACCAAAAATTTTGCTTTATTATAAAGATAAAGGTTTGCCATTATGTTTAAAAAATTATTTCGGGCAATTAGCCGAATGGGCTCATTCGGGTCTTCTTTGATACTCTGATCCACAGCAGCAATAGCGTCTTCGGTGCGCACTGTACGGCATCTCAGAGGGTGCGCATTATCTACCAGAGTAAACGTGGGCGAAACTGATCCATGGTTGCTCGAATTTTTGCGATTTTGCGATTATGTCGAACGAATATTGGACGCAGCGAACCATTATTTTGGTAATAAACTTGCATAATTTGCAAACGTTGTTCAGGAGTAGGTCTATTAATTATGAAATGGCAAACCAAACTGAGCATAAATCAAGTGAGAGCTGTCAAAAAGATCAATTCCAAAAAGAGTATTGCCAGATTGAAAACCACAAGTTTAAAAAAAATGCTTTTGTAAGCTGCGGGTTTTATTAAAAAATAAATCCAAAACAATACCCACACTCGGTGCCGAACCTGGCCTATAGGCAAAACAGGCAATTGCCTGTAATTTCAAAACGAAACGAAAAAAAAGTTACACATCCATCTACTTCAATAACTAATTCGGTATACTTTTTTCTTTCTTCTTTGTTGTCCAAAAAGTTCGGAATTCGATGAAATTTAAATTTTTAAAGGGCAGCACTCGATTAGGGCGGCAAAATCAGAACAATAATTTCAAAACGAAAAAAAAGTTACACATCCATCTACTTCAATAACTAATTCGGTATACTTTTTTCTTTCTTCTTTGTTGTCCAAAAAGTTCGGAATTCGATGAAATTTAAATTTTTAAAGCAACTAAACTTGGTAAACACAAATTCAAGTTTGTTTTGTCAACAGTAATTTGGACTGAGTTTTTATGTAAAATAAATATAATTTATAAAATTCTTCAATCAAAATCAATGAAATTTTTGAACTGTTTGGAGCATTTAGATAAATTGCGATAGTACTTTCAGATAAACATAAGCGTTAAGGTATAACATAAATTTTTAAGTAACGTATGTAGTTTATAAACAACTTTTAGTTGTAATTTTATAACGTTGCGATTTATATGAGTCGATTTAAAATAAACGAAACATTTGTATTAATTGATTCAATGTGTTAGTTTAAAAAAGTGCACAATAAATCACCAATGACATTTGGTTTGTCTTAACAACATCAGGACACAAAGTTCTGCTTTTATTAATTTTTATAAAATTATTTCATTAGTGAGTTACTATAGCAAGCGCCTCACGAGTATTTTATTTAAATAGTAGGCAGGAGTCTGTATTGTTTTTCTCTTCTGGATTTCCTAACCGAAAACTTGCCAGCACCTTGCCAAACCTTGTCGAAATCTTGGCATTTTTCCACGCGGGACTTGTCGCAATATTAACGGCAACAATTGACAACAAAGTTCAAAAGGATAAACAAACTTCTTCTGCTGTTAATTTCAAACTTTTGTCAATTTTGTCAGCTTGACATTTCTTACTTAAGTTGTATGCAAACTTATTAACGGCATTAAGATACTATTAACGTTTCCTGTAAGTGTTGCATCAGGTGAAGCTATAGCTTCTCCAAACTTAAGCTTATAAAAACCTATTATCGCTCAACAATGACCCAAGAGCAATTAACCGGTCTTGAAACTAAATATTTCAATTTAAAGACATGCTTAATCGCATTGAAGAAGAAGAACTCGCTACAAGATGTGCAAAAATGAAATCGATCAGCATTTTTGTTTCAAAATTTTGTAAACGTGTACATATTTCGTCGAAAGCCTTTCATTTTTATTAAAAAAATAACCCTTTATTAAATGTTGTTGTCGTTATCTTCTTTTTATTTGAGGCGGCAAAATAAGAATTTTTGCCAAGGGCGGCAAAATGTCCAGGTTCGGCACCGCCCACACTCTAGCCACGTGCACCGCTGCACATACTAATTTTTGTATGAAAAAAGTGCCTTTTGTAAAGAAAGAAATCTCTCTTAAAGCACCACCTTATAACACACAGGTAGATATACTTTTTATATCTCATTATGTCACATCACACCTACCCCCCCATAATTGCTTATACGCTATCTACCTTCCTCTCATGAATAAAGTGAACACAAAACCTATGTAGATTTGTAGTCCAATGCCAAAGTTACTATAAATTCGGCTCGTTAGGTTGGTAAAAATAAACAACCACCACTGTTGTTATTGTCTGTCTGGCTATCCTCTGTGTCTGTACTCCAGCCCCCACGTTCCCATACAAACACACACCGATTTATAATAAAAAAAAAAAAAAAAAAAAAAAAAAACAACCAAATACCAAGCACAAGCATCAGGAAAACTGGGGTTCAGGTATTTCATATACCAACCAAAATCCATTAAAATCCCATCCGAACAACAAAAACAAAAAAGCCAAGTGGTCGCTGGCGGTATTCAGATGTTCAACCAGCTACCATCTATACCTACTGTCAATTCTGTTCGCCTGCTGATGCAACTAGACAAGTGGGACTGCCTCAATTTTTCAACATTTCAATCGTCCATCGTAGGCACACACAAATCCCAAAGATACAAACTCACACGCCCGTGGTGTGGTCTTAGAATATGAGATACATTCTGTGGGGCTTAACCGACACTGGCATTGGCGGCAGAAAAGGCAGAGAAGGCAGTCGGGGCGGCATGCAATGCTGCGATACGAGCTCGAGGACGGCCAGATGTGGAAACTACTGATACAACAACTGAGAGCAGTGTCAGTTGGTGGTGTTTTTTTTGTATATCTGAATATTTTTAGGGCGCATTGGTGATTACACGCCCACTCAATGTGATTCTTTTTGTTATTGTATCTTGTATCTATATGAATCTATGTGAGCCGCTTAAGCGTTGTGACTGTGAGAGAACAAAAGCAGGTTCATTGATCTCTCTCATGAGGTTTTTCTGCTATAGAAGATGAAGATGATAATGATGAGGAAGGGGAAAGGGAGCAGCGGCAATTGCACCCGACAGAAAATCAAACCAACCAACTTAAAAGGAGACAAACGATAACGAAAGTGAGAAAAGATATTCGGATATTCGCCACCACCGAGACCGACCAAAGAAGAGATTCCAAGATGGTAGTAGATATTGCTGCCACTGCTGCTGCTGGATGAGGGGAAAGGACATAAAAGTTAATTTAAGGCGACTCTGTGTGGGTGTGTAGTTATAAGTGGTGGGGAGGAGGAGTGATACAAAAACTCCGCAAATTACACCACACAATAGGGATGGTTCAGCGGGCGTTTTAGGGGGTGGATTAGCTGTCGGGAATCAGGGTGTGTTTTTGTCGTGTTGTTTAGGGGACTGAAAAATTAACACTCCAAAGGGAACTATGATGTGCTCTTTGTGATCCAAAATACCGGCTGGCGCTTCGAATTGACGCAAACTCCCCTGCTGCTGCTCCCCTAGGTGAAGTCGAAGCCGAAGCCGTTTCCTCTTAGATTCTCCACATTTGGAACATCGCCCAAAACCTAGAGAACGAAAGAGATGCAAAAGGTACTCATATTTTGTTCGTATGTTTTTTTTTTTATTCATTTTCTCTCCGCCGTGTGTCTTTGATTGTTGGGCTAAGGGACAGAGGGACGTTGACGTTAGTATTGCAGCAGCTGATAAAATAGGCTGGCTCCGAGGCCGAGGCCGAGGCTGACGACGCGACGTTGGTTGCTGGCTCGGTTCATAAAGTACAGCAAAATATAATACTTTCAAGTGCACACATGAGAGCAAATTAATCGTTGCGGCACCGGCCGGGGTAAAGTAGACACACTTTGCTTGGAGATTCTTACTGGAAGTTATGTTTTCCTGGTTCCAAAACACAATGCGTCATTTTGACTGACGTAATTTAGACAGCTGTCAATCTACGTAACGGTATGTTTGTTTGAAATTTAATGACAAACTAAGCGATAATAACAAAAGTCTATATTGCTGATAATGACGACACTCTCCGCTGTTTTCTCACTCACTCCAATGGCAGACGTTCATTATTTAATTGAAAGGGCAAAAAACCAGCTCTGCTGAACGTGCGGTAAATTCATCAAGCTCTCATAAAGTCTAGCAAATGCAAAGTGTTAATACAAGTTCACTGGATGTGGCGTTGGCGATATGAACGATACGATCTCGAGCTTGGAAATTACTTCCATTTCTGTGCCTTCCTCTTAACCTTTCTCCAGTGTTTTTTTTTCCTCTGTTTCTTTGTGTTCTGTTAAAGTGACGTGCAGAGGCATCTGTGAGGAAAAAAAAACCAACACTTGCAGCATAGTCGGAGGCAGAAAGCAGAAAGCAGAAGGCAGCAGCGCAGCAGAGAGAATTCTCCCCATATACACATTCGCTTCCATTCCATCACGTTGGTAATAATTTCGTGTTCCATCCGATTCCGATGGCATCTTCTCCATTCTCGAAATGGAAGGGAGAAGAATCCAATAGGAAAGTAGATGCACGTTATTCCACTCGGGCTATGTGAGATTGTTGTTGTTCTACGTGGTAATCACTGCTGAGAGGGCTTCTAGAAAATTCTGGTTGCCTGATGAAAATACCAGTTGGGGATTTCCCATGTGACTCTGAGAAACGAGTGGTGGTGGCTATGACACATACGACAAGGCTTCATAAAAGCCCCAATGCGCGTAAAGAGGTATGGTTGCTTCTCCTTTAGAAATGAGAGGTGCCCCAACTTTTTCCCTGAAAACAACTTGTGTGTGTTTTTTTTTATTTTTGTAAAAATGCCTTTTGTGATTGCCTTTGCCAGTTTCTGTTTCAGGCTCTTTTGTGGAAGTTTTTTCGTTGACCCAAATGTCTGTCCCTCTTTATGAGTGGAGCTCTGGTTCTCCTTTAGCATCGAAACGATACAAAAAATACTCCTTCCACTGCGTTGTCTTTATAGCTTGGTGCTTGGTGCTTGGTATACAGTGAGTGCGATGGTTCTCTCCTCTTTTTTCGTATGAATGCTCTGTCCCGTTTTTGTACCGCTGAAAGCATTCCACAAAATGAAGTTCTCAATTTTTTGTCCGCAATCTATTGGGGGCGCATGAAGTGCTGGACCATCTCGCACTCGCTGGCGATGGTGTGCTGTGCCAAAGGAAATGGTTGCCGGAATTTTTTGTCTCCGAATAGTTCGTTTCTCAGGGGAGAGATTATTTTGGCGCTTTTTTAGCTTGAAAATCACTCAGAGAACCTTAACGTGTTGTTGGTCAAAATACCTACTAAGAGGAGCCAAGTTAATGTAGGTCACGGATGAAGAACAGTCGAGTATAAAGGTTTCTATTTCAATACTGATGGGTGAAGTGTGAAGGAAAAGAAGGTGTTGGCGAGAGGTTGTACCATGATGGGGAATTTTGTAGATTAATGAACCTGGTTTATACGATCAACCTTATTCTCTAAGATGAGAGGTATAAAACTCTCGCGTGATGACATTGAAAATATCGGGCGAACAATGCGAGTAGTAAGCGACCAACACGACACTTAACGACCGTGATGCTGTTTGGCGATTCTAAAGTAAGATGGAACCTCTAAGCGGGAAATACCTACCTATACCTTGTAAGGAAAGGCACAACTTGTTCCTCTGCATCCATGCATCCATCCAATTTGGATAAACATGAAGATTGAGAACAAAAGCTGGAAATTGGGAATGTAGGAGATAGTCGGAGTAGGATGCAAGAGAGATTTCCCGATATGACAGGCAAACAGCTTATATAGTGGCTTGCAAGAGACTTGCAACTGCATGCGAAACTAAGAAATTGTCCCGAATGGAGTTGGCACATTTGCACAATGTGCAAGGGGTATTCTCATTGAAATGTTTTAATTCTTTTTTTTTTATTTTATTTTGAATCGGTTATTTCCATGAGAGGATACATATAGATGGTGTACCTACGTTGTGGAAATATTCTTCTTATTTTTTGCTGACTTGGCATTATAATATCAACAGGGACGTTTTGAGATGCAGCTGAGAGATGTTGTGAAAAAAAGGTTAGAAGGACTCATAATAAAATGGATCAGATTTGCAAACCCCTTTTTTTAAACTTGCTCTATAAGGCAAGTATTGGTTTCGTATAAAAAAAAATTTCGAGGTTATAATCAAAACTAACACTACGATAATCGAGAAGTCCGAAAAACTGGGTTTCGTCATGTCAGCCGTCGGTCTGTGCTTCTGTACGTCCGTGCGTCTGTGCGTCTATGCGTCTGTGAGTCTGTTCATCGGTGCGTCCACTGTACTTTGAGCTAGAGCCTAAACAGGTGCACCGATTTGCATGAAATTTGGTACAGAGCATTTTTATGTGATTCCCTAGAGGAGAAATTCGAATTTTTGTTTTAGCTCATCTAAAACGGGTAACTGCTATATAAATATTTTGGTTTCTTCAAATTTTCTCGAAAACGGCTCTAACGATTTTGATTAAACTTCGTACCTGTAATAACCAAGTCGATTGTAAGAAAACTGAATTTCAGGTTTTTCTCAAAAAATTCACATCACGGAATTAGGTATTCAAGGTTTTTTTAAGAAAATGGTCTTATTTTTGGGTTATTCGCGTATATCTTTGCCATGGTTAAATCGATTTTGTTATAATTTTGAAATATGATGCTTATCAATAATTTAAACATGCATTTAAAAATTTTTAAAAACATTATATTATAAACAAAAAAAAAAACGAAAAATCAATTTTTTAGTGTTTTTGACTCTTTTAATATTTACTCGTTAAATATATGCATCATGCATCTTCAATGTTGGGTTACATACAGTATTTAACCACAAGAGCAAGTTCGTGCGATCAAGTTGTGAATATTTTTTTTCGATAAATTTTATGTTTATTTGTTTTTGTATACAGTGGAAGTATGTTAAACTTGTTCTTGAATGTCCTATATCTAACAGAGGGCTGAAGTAGATTTTTCATACAAAATAACTGAGGACGCACAGTGGTTTGGTTTTTATTGGAGAGCGGAAAATAGTCTGTTAAATCTGAACTATTTTACGGATTTTAATAAATGTCACACATGTTTAGATTGTATTTTTTACATATTTGTTCAAAATTTAGGTAAAAATAAATGTTTAGAAAAAAAGTTATTGACATTTTTCTAAAATTTGAGGGTTTTGATGTTGTAGGTACTGAAATTTCAAAAAAGTCTGTTAAATCTGAAATATAATGAAATTTGACTCACATGTTAAAATTAGTCTTATGCATATTTGGTCAAAAATTTGGTTAAGAAAATAAATATAACTAGAAAAAAAGTTGTTGACATTTTTCTAAATTTGATTGTTTTTGTAATAATTCTAAAAGGTCATACAAAAATTAAGCAATAAGTGTTCTATATTCAATTCAAATTCCAATACAGTTGGAGATAGGATAAAATTTTTAAATTACTCTTTAATGTGTTTGCAAATGTATGGACAAGTGTCCTATATCCATTTTCTTACTTTTTTTTTAAAACTATATTTAACCAATGTTCCAAAAACATAATTGCTTTATGTATTACTGGCAAAGTACCCAAAATTTCAAAAAATATAAAAATCTTTGCAAAAAAAAATGAGTAAACCATGGTTTTAAAGTTTAATAACGCTCTCCTGAAAAGTTATGTTTTTGGCGTATAGAAAAAATTAGATCTCACATGACGATGTAGTAGTATCCATCCTATAAAATTGTTAAATTTTACATTTTTCTTTTATTTACAGTGCCCCTCAACGGTTTTTTTTTTGATTTTTGACTCTCATTATCTGATTAAAATTATTTTTTTAAAATTCGATTTTTCGAAAAAAGCCAAGTAAAAGATTTAATTCAATTTATTTTAAATCATTAAAATTTGTAATTTCATTCGAATTCGATGTAGCGCCCGTATGTATGAGCATAATGTACATATTGTATATTTTCGTATTGATTTTCATCTCATAATTATAATGTTAATTTTATTTATTTGTGTAACACGATAAATTTCTTTAAACTATAAAGCCTAAAAAAACTTGGTAGTAACACATTTAAATTTGTATGAACATAATTTATGTAGATTAAACCAAGAAATCATGCTGTGTATATAAAACCGTTTCTCAATTGCATCGACAGAAAAACGTATTTGCATTCCTAGTAGAGATGAGCTAAACTGTGATTTTCTAATCACAGGTGTAACTGTGACTATGATTTCTTAATCACTGTGAGTTTAAACTGTGATTGTGATTGGCAAGTTTGAAATATCTTTGGAGGCAAAAAAAAAATTCTCAGTAAAATATAAAGTCATTAAATGAGGACAACAAATAAGTAATTAAAAGTACCTCAAAGTACATAACCATGAATACAAAAATTCTAAAAATCTCAAGTCCCGAATTCAACATTATCGAATAGCAAAATCTCGAATGTCTAAAATATCGAATACCCAAAATTTCCAATACATACATACGGCGGATCGAAAAACGTCAAAATTTTATTACGGCAGATCGAAAAATGGAGTACGCCAATCGATTTAGGAGGTATAAATTACCATAGGGTCTCACCCAGCTCTCTATCTCCAGTGGAAACCCGAAAATATGCAATGTCAAAATTTTAGTTTCACTTTTCCTTGTCCAGGCCAGGACCTCAGTTCACAATTCAGTTCTACCTTCTAGATCCTAAACAAAAAATAAAAGAATTAATCTGTTCTTCATATTTTCATCATGAGTCCTGAGAATTTGTTTTTCTGTATTGTGATTTCGTTCAGTTGCTTAAATAATAACTAAATCACGACTACAGTTCTCGTTCTGATTCATTTTACCCATTGTTGACTTTTCTCTCGTCGTAATTTTGTTGACAGTTCATAAAGTTCATTGTCCGATTGTCGTGATTTGTGAATCGTTTCCTTTTGTTGTGATTTAATACAGTTGTGATTTTCAATCACATTTAGGGTTTATTAAAGAGTCGCTCACAGGTAGTGATTGTGATTTTTGACTCACAGGTTGAAAATCACAGGTCGTGATTTTTTGCTCATCTCTAACTCCTAGCTGTATGGCAGTAAAATGCATGAAAGTTACAAACATTTTGTGAAAAAAATTCAATTGGAAGTATTTTTGCGATCTTTAGTCCAAGTAATGCGTTTCCCCTATAGGAACGACAGTTGGGCTCATCAGTTAGATGCTATCATACCCTTCTAAATTAAGATTTGAGTTTATAAATTGACTTTTTTTAAGCTGAACAAAATTTCATAATTTATATTAAATTGATTTTTATTCTATTATTAACAAAAATCGTCATTTATATTAGATTTTTGAATGCTCATTAAAAATTCTGAGGTTCGCCCTCTCTCTATCTAATTCTGGGATATGTACATACGCAAAAGAAATACATTCCTAAAAATTAATCTAAAAACCACCCCTTGGACAATATACATAATAATTATACCTCTTTACAGAATACAAACCAACATATCGTTTGTTTGGGCTTTCCGTTGCTAGCGACCTCACTGGCGTTGTAAACAAAAACATTTTATCATTCATTTCATTGAGTTTGTCGTAGACAAATCATCATGAAGTTAAAAACTAACATAAGCAAGGAAGTAATTCATAAATCTCCACTATCGTGTGTCGACTGGAGCAGCAATGAAGAAATATATTCAGTCAGGTATTGAAAACTTATTTTAAGAAAAATGCAAGTCTCATATTTTTCTTTGCAGTGATGATCATCAAATTTACAAATGGAATTCAATAAATCGAGAAACCGCCGAAGTGGCCAAACTACCCGATGATTTTATACCAACCGATATGCATTGGTTGCTAGGACGTGGTAGTGGTACTAGTGCAAAGGGTAGTGACACACTGTTGATTTCTAGTAGTGACGGACGTTTTGTGATTTTGAATAAAAGTGCTCGTGTCGAAAGAAATATCTCGGCTCACTCACTAGCTATTAGTTCGGGTCGATGGAGTCCCGATGGTGCTGGACTTTTGACAGCTTCAGAAGATGGAATTATCAAAATTTGGTCAAGGTCGGGAATGTTGAGGTCAACAGTGGTGCAAAGTGACGAGGCCATACGATATGCTCGATGGTCACCCAATTCGTCGGCTATTGTCTTTTGTCAAGGTGGATTTATTTCCATCAAGCCTCTGGCAGCAAATAGCAAAATAACAAGGGTAAGTTTGTCAATCAACCACTAAGCATGTAGGTATATGTATACAATGAAAAAAAGTCATAGTGTAGTATGAGCACGAGAAATTTAGAAAGGACCACGGACAAATTTGTATTGACTTTGGGCCATAAAATGAAAAAAAAGTACTCTTCATAAGCTCTCATGTGACATATTTATTATGTAAGTTTCATAAATTTTGAGCAATATTGAAATTGGGCTCAAAGCACCCATGGTCCTTTCCCAATCAATCCCGTTGAAGTTTTTAATAAGCACAAGCTGTGCACATTGAGCATTAACTTTTCATTTTTGAAAACCAAAAATGTCAGTGCTGGCGCTTCGCAAAATTTATTTTCGGTCGTAACAGTTGCAAATATGCGATTTTTTCTTTTTGTCTCTTTGGCTCTTAATACCAAAAAATTGAGCACCAGTCAGCACAACTTTGAGATTTTAAGGAAATTATAATTTTGCAAAAAAAAATCATCCGTAAAATTTGCAACTTTACGAATTTTTTTGAAATATTTCGGCAACACATTAAGGAAAAACTTAAAAAAACAAAAAATTGAAAATGGCGTTGCTATCTTCCCGTTGGTCTCTCAAAATCATATGCTTAGTACGATATTTTAAAGCACGAGACTAGAGACATGCCAATTTATAACAGTTATAACAGTTGCACCCCATTAAAAGTGGGCGTGCGTTAATGCGCTTCGCACAACTTGAAAAAAAAAAAATCTGGATGCTTAAAGTATGCCCACTGGTGGAGGGCCCTGGCCCTGCGGGGCCACATAAACAGTACTTTTATAAACCAAAACTGTTATAATTGACATGTCAAGAGTCATTTTCTTTTTAAATACGGCACATGACAGCACAAGTTGGGCGCATTGAGACGCAACATTTTTTTACGAAAATAAAAAATGGTGCTTCTAACTTCACGCAAATGTACTGTGAGGTAAAACTAAATATGTTATATGCTACACGCTACACATTTAAGAAATGTATTAGAGAAACTTACAAACTTCAACTCCAAATTCGCTATAGCTTAAGAAAAAGTGGATAATACGATAGTGCTCTTATTTTCCCGATTAAGTCGAAAAATATAAATCTTACAGAAAAAAATGTTAAGACCGAAATTGTAGAAAATAAAATTTTGAAAAAATTTTGTCATGACCATATTTTTAAAAAAAGTTGAAAATGAGCAAATTATTTAACGAAAATCCAATTAACATGAAAATCCAAATGGAGTCCAACTTTTTGTTGGACTAGTTGCTAGAAAAGTGCACTTAAGACTTCCTATGAACTTCCTAAAACGATAAGACTATTTGTTTAAATATTTCAGTGGCGAGCTCACGACGGTCTTGTTCTGTGCTTAAGTTGGTCAAGTCAGACTGATCTTATTGCTTCTGGCGGTGAGGATTTCCGATTCAAAATCTGGGACTCACAAGGTGCAAATATTTTCACCAGTTCCCTAGAAGAATATGCCATAACCTCAATCGATTACAATCCCGAAAAAGATGTATTTGTTGTGGGTTCTTTCAATAGCTTAAAGCTTTGTAGCAGCTCAGGTTGGTCATATGGCAGCACTCGATTTAACTCACCATCTATTGGATCTGTCTATGGAGTATCATGGTCACCAGATGGAACTCAAATTGCTTGTGGATCCTCAACTGGTGCCTTAATTGTTGGACACATAATTGAAAAGCAGTTGATTTCGAGAAATCTCAAGGCAACAACTACTGGACGTAAATCGGTGCTTTTGCAAGATATTTCGAATGCAACTTCGGATGTCTTAGAATTTCCCGATCGAGTTATAAATTTTGCTTTGGGCTATGGTCACTTGATTGTAGCAACTTCAACTCAAATTCAGATTTTCAATGAAAAGTATATCAACACGCCGACAATTATCGAGGGCAGGAGTGATGTTCGAGCACTTGAAGTTTGTAAAAAGTTTGTTAAATGTTTTCTTTTTTTTTTATAAAATAGTCAGTTTATATTTTTTGAACTATTACAGATACTTCATGGTTTTAGATTCAACTTCAATATGGATATACAATTATACTGGTCGCTTGCATTTAAGTCCACGTTACCAAGGATCTCAAGCACAAATATCCCTGCTCACAACGAAGTGTATATCTTTGGGGCTTGATGTTCTTGCAATCCGGGATAACGCAGATCCTGCAGGTAGGTTATTCAAATAGAATACAGCTGGAGCTTAGAGTTCAGAAAAACTTTGCCTCTCCTTTAGTTGTTTACACGTTCGACTTAATTCCGGGAGCATCAAGGCAATATGAACCCCATCCCATTCGAGCGAAAACTCAAGTTGCCGAAATAGCTGCATGCAAAGCCGGTAACGCAGACGATCAGTTTATAGTGTTTTTAGATGGAAATCGTGAGCTATACATAACTTCAAGTCGGAATCTCTCCGAAAAAAGTGAAATATTCAAAATTGGAACCCAAGTTATATCGGTTATGTGGGCAAGTGAAACAAACATCCTTGTAGGACTGCACGATACTTGCTTTAGTATTTGGTATTGTCCTGGCGAAGGAGCAACAGACCCTACAATAATAGCCTTAACGACCATAACTATTGATACTGCGTAAGATTTTGAATATGTTTTCTTCTAATGTTGACACCTCCACTTTCAATTTTTTTTTTTTTTTTCAAAAATTCAGTGAATTAGGTAAAAACATCTCAATAGAATCTTTCGAAGATGCCATAATATCGTTTCGATCCTCTGGAGCACTTCTTGCCATCAATGTAAATATTTATTGCGAAATTCTTCATCGCACACTTATGGATGGCCAATGGCAACAGGCCCTTAAAGTATGCCGATTGGCACAGAGTACAATTCTATGGGCAACTCTTGCAGCGGTAGCTACGAGGAAAAATCAATTGTCAATAAGCGAGGAGGCGTATTCAGCTGCATTACAGGTAGATAAAGTATCTTATCTACAGTACATTAAGGTGCGTGTATCTTTTTTTCTATTGTGTTTTGTGTTTATTATTTTTTTTATTTTTTGTTAATAAAGGATCTCCCACCAACAAGTGCCGAACAAATGGCTGAAAACTCACTTATGCTAGGACGCCTGATTGAAGCAGAAACGATCCTTGTGCATGGCAAAAGATTTCACGAAGCAATATCTTTGTGCCTTCGAATGCATAATTGGCGAAAGGCATTGGAAATAGCTGAGAAGAATGCAATCGATTTGGATGTTGTGATGGAACAGAGGAAAAAATACTTAAATGCTTTGGGAAAAACTGAGTTTGATGAAATGTTTTTGAAAGCAACGAAGAACGATGATAGTGAAATTGGTTAGAAATTTTTTTTTCTTTGTATACAAAAATATACATCATTGTATTATCATATAATATAATTCTTATAAAAAAAAAACTTTTGTTATGAAAAACTAAACAAGAAGATGAAACATGTCAAGAAGCTGGGTCTAACGAAATTTGTCATATAACAGAAGAATGAACGAATGGGCCTAAAGCACTTGTCGATAGTGCGTAATTAATTTTAATAACACAATTCCATTATTTCTGCAATTGTATATGCGATTTGTATATCCGGCGATGTTGGTGATATTGGTGATGTTAAGCGGAGAGGTGCATGGGCAACACCCACTCCCGGTATATCCACTAGTAGGTCTACTTCTGACTCCTTTCGGACGTCCAAAACAGCCAGCTTAACAGCTGGTCTTTCAAAGATTCCTGCTTGAGTTAAAACAGTAGGCCAACTTTATGGACACAAAAAATGATTACGAAATATGGTCATTCATGACACTTCCCATATATAACCAATTTATTGTTTTCACTTTTCTCGTAAACAATGCAAATGATTTTGATCAATTTTTCTTATAGAAAATAATAAAATTGAAGAGGCTAATGCTTGAGTTAAAAAATATTTTAAAGAAGCTTGGGTGATTTTTTAAGAGGCTTAGAACATTTTAAAAAAAAAAACACAAAAAATTCGAAAAAATGAATGAAATATTTATTTGAATCGATAGTTTGAACCTTGCAATTTAATGTTTAAAGATAATTTCATGCAAATGTTGACCGTGGCTGCGTCTCAGGTAGCCCATCCGCTGAGTCCAATTTTGGCATACTCTTTCACACATATCGGCCGGTATCTCACGAATGAATGCATCTATGTTGGCTTCCAGTGCATCAATCGAAGCGGGCTTGTCCCTATAGACATTAGCCTTGACAAAACCCCCACAAAAAAGAATCTAATGGTGTCAAATCGCACGATCTAGGCGGCCAATTGACCGGCCCGAAACGTGAAATTAACTGTTCACCAAACTCGCCTCGCAATTGCGCCATTGTTTCGCGTGCTGTGTGGCATGTGGCACCGTCTTGTTGAAACCACATATCATGCAAGTCAAGAACTTCCATTTCGGGCAAAAAAAAATTTTGTTATCATCGCTCGGTAGCGATTCGCATCATCTTTGAAGAAATATGGCCCAATAATGCCGCCGGCCCATAAACCGCACCAAACAGTGGCTTTTTCGGGATGCATTGGTAGCTGTTGCAATGCTTCTGGCTGATCTTCACTCCAAATGCGGCAATTTTGCTTATTTACGTACCCATTCAACCAAAAATGAGCCTCATCGCTGAACACAAGCAGCGCGCGATGAACATTTCGAACCGAGCACGAATTTTGATAGTGAAATTCAATAATTTGCAAGCGTTGTTCATTTGTAAGACGATCCATGGTTAAATTGCAAACCAAACTGAAGCTGTTTGACAGTTTGACACAAGGTACTAAACACACGTCAGCTGTCAAAACCAGTGTTGCCAAAACCAAACCAGCCAAAAAATCACCCGTTAATATCGTGTACCAAAATTTAGTAAACCAATTTTTTTTTTTGATTTTTAAAAAAAAGGTTCAAAATTGTTTTTTTGAAAATTCAATATTTTAAAAATGATTATGTAGAACATATTATTAAATTTTACATTGTGCTATTCTTAACAGTATATATCATACAATTTTTTTTTTTTATTTTTGACTATCTCAGTATTCACTCAACTGATTGAAATTAAAGGGAATTCCCATTTTACTATGGAGCTTTAGCAAAGAGTGTACACGAAGGAGTTTGGTATCAAGTGAAAAGCAATAAAATAAGCTTTTCACTAGAGCTTTAAAAAGCACATGTCATCACTGAAATTTTTGAAATATTGGTGTGGCAAAGACCGATTACAAAAAAAGTGTTTTGCTATAAATTAAGACTCAATCACCCTTATTACGGTTTTCGTTTTTTTTTCCAAAATACTAAATATTGTTAAAATTGCGAGAAGGGTGAAGACCGGTGAGAACACTGAAGTTTTAGTTTTATATTTTATCGTCGATTGAACCTTCTGGAACCATGTCGTTTAACTGTCGTTTTAGTAAAATGACAACCGTAATAAGGGTGAATATCTCAAAATGTGTTACACATATCAAATTAATTTTAGTACAATTTTAGTAAAGACAAGTAAAATACCTCCCCATTTGATATCAATATCATTTTTGTATGTCAATTATTTCGTTTCGCCCGTTATGAACAATTATTTGGACAAAAAACTGAAATCAATATTTTGCAATCGGCAACTTAAAGTCCAAATATCACGACTTTACCATGAACGATTTTGAAAATATTTTACTTATACATCGGTCTTTACGTCACCTTTCATTTGATGCCAAACTTATTCGTGTGCATACTCTTGGCCAGAAGTAAGCAATTCCCTTTAGTATAAAGAAGCTTTTAAGAAGTTTAAATAGTAGTAATAGTAATATCAAAACATTTTTTGGAATTTATAAAAAAATTTTAAATAATATTTTGAATATTCTATATTTTTAAACTAGGTTGATGATTTTCATTTGAATTTGTTTTTTTTTTTGTTTAAGCCTAGAAAGGGACATAATCTAGTTTTTAACGTTTCAATAAAAATGTACAAAATCATTGAATACTTAAAACTAAATAAGTTCTGAATTACGTACAATTTTGGAAAAAAAAAATGTTTATAAAATTTGGTTTCAACTTTTTTTTGTTCAAATTTTTGAGTTAGAAAATATTTTTTAGTTTGTTCATTCCGTGGTATCGGAAAGAAAAAGTCTTATAGCTTCAATTTGACAAACCATAGAAGTCCCTTATTGACCGTGCAGGTACACAGTCGAGCCCATAATCCGAACAATAAACTGGATTTCTAACCGTAGCAGCCTTAAAAGCAGTTTTTTTTAGTTTTGGACTAACGGTTAGTATCCGCTATTTAAACGATTTAAACGTCCGCGATGAAATAACTATAATTCACATTTTTGAATATAATGTGAAAAATAAAAAAAAAAGATGGCTTTTTAAAAATAATTTTAATTTATTTATTAGTTTAGTTATTTCACAACACTAATTTCAGTATGAAAATAAAGCGACTGAAGCTTGAGATGTTGATTCCCCAAAAATTCACTTTCATCTGCATTATTAATTTTTGGAAAAAGCAACACCTCAAGTCAACAAATTAATGCCCGATAGTAGTTTTTTTTTTTAAACCGAAACGCGTCGCTTCAGTTAAATATTGAAATTAATTAAATTAAGAAATAAATTTAAATTATTTTTTTAAATTAGCCTTTTAATTATTTTTAATTTTTCACATTATATTTATTAAAAATATATACATATGTACATAGAAAATATACACACTATGTAGATTTCACCACAAAGAAATACGTATAATGAACGGTCGCCTCCCAGGCAACAAGTGTTGCAGTTTTCTTTTTCTAATAATTTGATTTCCGTTTTATATCAATTTTTATAAAATTTCTCAAACGTGAAGTAAACCACCCCTTCCTATACGATTTTTCTGTCATGACTTATTCTACACGCTTGCTTTTTGTCGAATCGAATTGAATATATACTTCAGTACGTTCCTACCTATATAAATTGTTAAACATTTTATAAATTTTTATTTATTGGGAGAATTCCATGATCTTAGAAAATGGATTATTTAATACACTTTAAATTCCTTACAACAAACCAAAACTGTTCTCTAATCCCTTTCTCGGTATATATTCCTATGAATGTGGAACCTGCTGTCTCTGGCAGCCGGTGTCTATAAATACATCGTAATATTTACACCCAAGTTATAAACTGACACACGTTTCACAGCTGATTCGCCGCATTTTCGTCGTTGTCTCAAATCTCAATGTTCGTACGTCAAGTATCAAAAATAGTTCAAACAGAGAAAGAGAGGCAAAATAAAAGCTAAAAAAAAAGCTAACTCACTACATTGACTAATAAAATAATTCTAATTCAGCTTTTATTCATTCAAATATATCCCGTATTGTTCATACTCTAGTCTACTCAATTTAGTTCAGACTTTCGTAGCGTTTTCGAGTGTTGTGCAGCAGCCGCTTACGCCTTAATTCTCTATAAATGACCAGTCGATTTTTCAAAGTACTAGTCACTCATCCGGAAGTACCTACACAAGTGCTTGACACGTTGAAAAAAAAATGCGAAATAATTGTGTGCAAAAATATACCTCCCTTAAAGTCGGAAGTTTTGGAAAAAATTCAAGGAGCTGATGCAATTCTATGGGCACACTATCAGCCATTAAATGCTGAAATTCTCGATGCAGCCGGCAATCAACTGAAAGCTGTATCAACGATGTCCTCTGGCATCGATTTTGTTGACATAGCTGAGTTCAAGAAACGCCAAATGCCATTGGGGCACACTCCAAGGGCAGTAAACAATTCAGTTGCTGACATTGCCATTGGATTAATGATATCGGCCGGGAGATTGTTTCACGAAGGAAGACGCATGATAGAAACGTAAGTAAATCTTTTCTTACCTAATACAATTTGCTAAAGAGAGCACAAATATAGCTTTTGTTATTTTTTTTTTTCTTAATCAATTGACTAAAGAGGCAAGAGAGTGTGTATTATGTAGTTATAGTCGTTTGACGTTTGGTTTTGGTTATGTTTGTGTTGAAATTTGTAAACAGCAAACAGCGTACTCTATGGGGGCTTATGATTGAAAGAATTGCCAGCTTTAGACAAATTTATGAATGAAACTAATTTATATGAAGGTTTTTATAATACAAATTCTATATACTACTGAAATACATCAGCCAAGTAGAAGACTTAGCACTATTTAATTGGACTTGTTGAATTATTGATTCAAAATAGCTTTTATCGGCCTTTAGTCCATAAAAATTGGCGTTTCGTCCCGGCGATCTCACTTGGACTCATAGAGTACCTATATTACCTAGAGAACCGACCGGTACCCCTCTTGCCTTAAACACCCGCAAATTTTATTTGAGGTGAGTAAGTGAAAACTCTCTTAGTTTACTCTTTTTTCCTTATCCGTGAATCCGTGTGAATGGTGGATATAAAAACAAATTGGCGCATTAGTTCAAAAAGGTACGTGTCTACGGTTTAATTGTGAACAAAGTGGTGGCATTAGCTCAATAAGGTGCGTGTCTACGATTTGCACACCTAAATCGTAGACACGTACCTTTTTGAGCTAAGAAACTAGAGTGCGCTTCCAATTTTCGGTAGGTGTTTTTGTTTTTTTTTTTTAAACATAAATATTCAAAAATATTATTCAATTTATTACCCGGGAGCAACAATGACCGATATTCTTCATAGTTTAGGTTGACAAAAGGTTAAAAAAAGAAATTTGACTACGAAATTAATAAATTTCTCAATTTTTGAATTTAACGGATTTTTTTTTTTGAATCCCTGGGCGGTCTTATCCACCTTATTGAGCACTTTGAGCAATTTGAGCAAAGTCCTTTAAATTGAAGCCATGTTGGTTCGGTCCCATTTCAAATGCATTGGACAACTACCCCATACAAAACTTAATGGGCATTTTCCTCTCAGTACAGCTTGTAGGGTGGAAGAGAACGACCGCCTAAGTCGGTTCTCTAGGTATACATAACCGGTATTATTAGCCATTTTCCTTTGAAGGTGGTGAACTACTCAAAAAAAAAAAAAAAAAAAAAGTTCATGTAAGTTGAACTGAACTTAATAAAAATTGCGTATTGACAAGGCACTCACTAGTCAACTGATGAGTCCAAGTGAGATCGCCGGGACGAAACGCCAATTTTTATGGACTAAAGGCCGATAAAAGCTATTTTGAAACTAATTTATTTTGAATTGAGAAACAAGTTCATAAAGACTTAAAACTTTGATATGAAATGCTACATGAGTGTGGACACTTTTTAGAGTGTTTGAATTTAGGAAAAAATGTATTGTTTCTTGTATGCCAGTTTAAAAAACACGATTTATTATTATAATAACACTAGCTGACCCACCCGGCTTCACACGGGTAGACAATCCTGAGCTTATTATAAAAATTACAAAAGAAAATATAAATAAATATTTAAGCTAATTTTTGTAATCGAATACTACTTTATACGTTTCAACCTACTTAACGTTATGAATGGCTTAATAAGTAAAAACATGACCCTCTAAGTCCAACCTTTATAACTTTTTTCAACACAGAGAGAATTTTTGTTATAAATAAAATAATTTTTTGTTTTTATCCCTTTTAACTCTATAAATAGCAATTTTTTTTACATAACCTTTCACACACAAAAAGAAATTTTGAATTAAGATGCTACTTTTCGTCCATTTCAACCTTTAAATGTCAATTTTCTGAATAAAATCTCTAAGGCCATCAACTAAGATACAACCTTTCAAACACAAAAAGAAATTCTTAAATCGAATCATTTTTTATTTTCTCCCATTTCACCCTACAAATACCAAAATTTGAAAAAGAATATCCCTTAAGCTATAGCCTACGAAAAACCTTTTAAACAAAAAAAATTTTAATGAATCGGACAGTTTTTTTTTTAAATTTTTACCCCATTTTTCCCTACAAATATTAAAATTTTGAAAACGAAAAACCTTTAAAAAAAAGAGAATTCCTTAAATTCGTTTTTTTTTATTTTTGTCCCATTTCACCCTACAAATAACAAAAGTTGAAAAAGAATATCCCAAAACACATTTCCTAACCGCCTACAGAGCCACCTGTTGAATGGTAATTGAATTGAACTGAAAAACAAAATGTTCACCTACAGCGCCATCTGTTGGAAATTTTCCGACTATTCTTTTTCTTTAACTTTCGCGGGGCAATTACGAACAAACCCGTTTGAGGAAGTATCCAAATTGGTTCAGTCGTTTTCCAGTTTTAAACATCCGAACCATCCACGATCCATTTTTATATAATTTTCAAGAAAAAGTTAAGCAATTAAACTAGACAGTAAATATGGGTAACATAAACCCAGTCCTTCCTTCGCTCCATGCCGAACGAAGAGTAAAATTATTGTAATAGTTTTTCCATGATATGACGAACTGATGGGTACACTATAATGTTGCTTCCTTTTCGATTGTAAATGGTTCAGTAATGCCTTGATATATCGTTTAAAAGAAAGTGTAAACTGTAAAATTCGTAAAATACTACAGTAGACGCTCGATAAAGTGGACTAATTAAAACCAAGCATGTTCACTATATCGAAATTGGTCACTATTTCGATAGAGAAGCTAAAAAGGATTTCCAAAGTAGAATTGGATTCAAAATGAATATTTTGTTCAGTGTTAGGTACAAAAATATTAAAATTGTAAATGTGTGTTCACTATACGAGTTTCGAGATTTTTTTGTTCACTGTTTAGAGTAGTCTGTATAAAATTTTGTATGTTCACTATATATTGGAAAGTTAACTCAACCGAAATTCACTATATCGAGCGTCTACTGTATTTGTAAAAACAATATTTTGTGAAAAGGTTTAGCAAAATTTGTTTGGTCATTATAAAAGTATTCGTGAATAACTCGAAAATAATGCAATTTTTGCAAAAAAATATCAACACCCTATGTCCGTTATGTAGCTTTTTTTTGGCAAAAAAATAAAGTGGAATATTATGTGATTTGCTTTAGACATTACAGGTACAAATTTTAATCAATATCGTTAGAGCCGTTTTCGAGAAACTCGTAACTAACCGAAATCATTATATGGCAGCTACCCGTTCTAGAAGAGCTTAAACAAAAATTTAATTTTTTTCCTCTAGGGAATCACAGAAAAAAGCTCTCTACCAAATTTTAAGCAAATCGGCTTATACCCTTTTGGACTTTCGCTCAATACATTACTGGATGCAGGGACGAACATACGCACAGAAAAAGTGTTTTAAACAGACAACAACGTTTTCCTCAAATTTTTTTTTAAAATTGAAAGAAAATAATTAATAAAAGATATACTTATTCATGAATGATAAATGATATACTTATGACTTAAATTAAAAAAAAAAAATCAATATTTTTAAAACATTTGCACCAACCTGAATTCCGCTGATAAAGGGTGTTTATTTTAGACGTGTGGTTTTCAAGAAGAAATAAAACGCTTATAATTTAATGTTATGGCCATGAATTTATTTATTTTTTAAAAATGATTTCGGGCAAGTGGCCGTCGCGGCTGGCTCGAATAAATTCCAGCCAAGAGGCCCAATTTTCGATAGCTCCAATTTTTGCGATGGCGGATGGCCTCATTCGGGTCTTCTTCGATACTCTGCTCCACAGCAGCAATAACTTCTTCGGTGCGCGCTGTATGGCGTCTCTGAGGATATGCATTATCCACTAGAGTAAACGTGATAGGAAACCGATCCATGGGTTGCTTGAATTTATGCGATTTTGCGATTATGTCGACCGAATATTGAACGCAGCGCGCGATGCGTCGTCCGAACCGAACCATTATTTTGGTATTAAATTTGCACGATTAGTAAACTTTGTTCAGTAGTAAGTCTACTAATTATGAAATGGCAAACCAAACTGAGCATAAATCAAGTGACAACTGTCAAAAAGACCAACTCCGAAAAAAGTATTGCCAGATTGAAAAAACACCCTTTTGTATATTGCAACTATGTGAATTTTAGTCAAAACTTTATATACCTATACTGGTCAAAACCTTTTTCTGAAATTTAATTTATGTAATACAATTTTCGTCATTTCTCCATACAGTGCACAATGGGAAACAGATCGACATGATTGGCTGATGGGCCAGGAGATAAGCGATTCGACAATAGGATTTTTTGGATTTGGTGGTATTGGCCAAGTTATTGCTCGCCGACTGTTATCATTCGATGTCAAGAAAATAATTTACACAACAAGAACCAAAAAAGCAAATGAAGCTGACTTCAATGCGAGTCATGTCAAATTCGAACAATTATTAAGTGATAGTGATTTTATAATTGTGGCAAGTCCTTTAACACCGGAAACAAAAGGAATTTTCAATGCGGAGGCTTTTGCTAAGATGAAATCTAATTGTGTTTTTGTTAATGTTGCAAGAGGACGTGAGTGAAATTTAATTAAAAAAAAATTTTTTTTTTTGTTAAAATTTATTTCATTATTTTCTTTTTTTTTTCAAGAAATTGTTGATCAACATGCTCTTTATAATGCACTGAAAAAAAGACAAATTTTTGCTGCAGGCCTTGATGTGACAACACCAGAGCCATTGCCAAGTGATGATCCGTTATTGAGTGTACCAAATTGCAGTAGGTTTCTTAAATAATTTTAATAACATCTCTAATTCGGTTTCTTACAGCGATATTATTCAATTGCTTAAAAACTAGTTTCATGGAAGAACTGGTTTCATAGAGGTTCTGGAGTTTCAAGTTTCCCGCAAACTCTTTAAACTGTTTTCCGATAAAATTACGAATTCGTAAAAAACGTGCAAAACTTGAAACTCCAAACTTCTTCCAATGAAAGTAGTTTTGAAACAAGTCAATAATATCAGGATTATTTTAGTTATTCATTCAAAATATTCGTATATCACTTAGTCATATTTTAAATAAATATTCTTTTCAGTTATTCTCCCACACGTAGGAACGGCAACTGCGCAGACAACTATAAAAATGGGAAATATTGCTGTACAAAATATATTGAATGCCCTTGAGGGAAAACCCATGGTTGCTCCAGCTTATTAATGAATATAATAATCAATGTTATTTTTTTTAATGAATATTAAATTCTGTTGATTTTTATACAAAATTTGTTTTAATGAAAAAATTAAAAAAAAAAAAACAGGGCTGACAAATTTCTGAAACTTTTTATTAAGATTTAGTGACCTTTCAAATCTTATATTTCATTCGAATAACCCACAAATGAGGTGCTAAAAATCTTTAAGATCTCGACCTTGACAAAAAAAACTCTAAAAATTCCTATACAAAAATCTATGGCTGACCAATTACTGCAACTGGTTGACTTTTAATGAGGACATCAGTAAGACCTTTTTGATGGTAGATACACTTGTGTTTAGCTTCTAAGGTTTAAAAAATAGATCCAGAGGTTTAGACAGACAGACAGAATCTCTTTCCCAAAATTCTACGAATATTTACTGACTTTTAACAGCTCAGCTTTTAGATCCAACTATATGTAAATATATTTAAAACCACAGATTTAAAGATATCAACAAGTTTTAAATACAATTTTTTACGTTTGGGACTTTATTTTTTTTTATTTTTATCAACTTCTTGATTCATAAAAACAAAATGTAATCATTTCTTAAGGTAGATTTTCATTGACTTAGGGCTGATAGACTGGTGCAAACATTGGTTCCCCAGCTAATCCTTGAAGAACATTGTGTGCTGCAATGACGCCCATATCTCCCCGTGTTCTTGCTGTAGCAGATCCCAAATGAGGAACAAGCACTAAAATATTTAAGAAATAAGAGAATGTTCTCTTTTTGTAAAGATAACAAAAAAAAAATTACCGCAATTTGGAAGACTCAATAGAGGATCGTCTGCTGGCAATGGTTCTGGTGTCATAACATCAAGTCCAGCTGAGAAAATCTTATTTGATTTCAAAGCATTGTAAAGAGCTTTTTGATCGACAATTTCTAAAAAAAAAACAACAATTTCATAAAAAGTACTTTTACAAGTCTTCTTCATATAAAAAATACTCACGCCCCCTTCCAACATTGATAAGAACCGCATTGGACTTCATTTTATTAAATGCACTTTCGTTGAACTTTTCCCTAGTAGCATCTGTCAGTGGGGCGACAATAAAGAGTATGTCACTCTGTTCCAGTAACTGGTCAAAGGTCACATGTTTTGCTTTATAATCATCTGCATCGGGTGAAACCCTTCTTGTATGGTAAATAATACTGCCAATTTCAAAACCTTCCAACCGATCAGCAATTGCCTGGGAAATATTACCGAATCCAAAGAAACCCACTTTCGCACCTCGGATCTCCTGACCCAACATCCATTTAAGACTTTTGTTATCCCAGGTTGACCTATTATAATTTATTGCGGTGATTTATAGAAGGACATTTTTGTTTTTTAAAAGATACTTACGATTCAATACATTTACGGCCTTCGTGAAAACGTCTCGAAGCTGAAATCATCAAGCCAATAGCCAGCTCAGCAACAGCCACAGAAAGTACTTCAGGCGTATTGCCAAATGGAATCTTTCTCCGTTTGAGTTCTTCAACATCCACAAAGTCATAGCCTGCTGACATTGTTGAAATTGATTTCACTTGAGGCCCGGCAGCATCGAGAATTTCAGCGTTTAATGGTTGATGATCAGCCCAAAGAAAAGCATCCATTCCCTTGCATTTTTCCAAAATCTCAGATCGTACTGGTGGAATATTCTGCAGAACTGTGACCTTACATTTTTGATTCAAAATATCAATGGCCTCCTGTGGTACTTCAGGGTGTGTAACAAGAACCTTTGGTTTGCCCTTGAGTTTGGATAAAACGCTATCGGGGAGTTTCTATAAAAATACAATAATATAAGACATCACAATAAAGAAATCCTAGAAATCCTAAGAGTGCGGTTAATCTCTCTCATTTTCCTATCCAACAAATAAAATTGTACTTTGAGAAAAAAATTTTCGAATTGTTTTTTTCATCGGTATTATTTTTTTTGTATTTGATTTTAAAATTTCAAGATTGCAGTCGATGTCGATTAAATTCTTATATGTCAGTATGATTGTAGCTCTTTTATCGGCAAACCTCTTTAAGACAATTATTACTCCTATCTTAAATAAACTAATTTCTTATAAAAAAGAAACGCAATCTTATCAATCAATCCAACGTTTAAATTGAATTATCGTTCTGTGTATTTGTTTTCTTTTATCTGTCAATTAGTAGAGGCGAATTTATTTCAATTTTGGTAATCGTATGAGCTAAATATTGGTCTAACTAAATCATAAGTGTTTTCTTTAAGAATTCGAAACAAAATAAAGTTAAGAGATTTTGTTTTTCTAGATGTTGAAGTCAAGTAGTATTTATCTTTGTGATTATGTGTATCTCAAAAAAACGTTGAATGCCTTCATATTTCCGTTATATAAAGTTTTCGCGAAAACCCTGAAACGCAGTTTTCATATAATTAGTTTGTAGGTACATTACAGGTATAAATTTCAATAAAAATCGTTAGGGCCGTTCTCAACAAAATTTGAAAAAAACGAAAGTTTTGTATGGCAGCTACCCGTTCCAGGTGAGCTAAAACAAAGACTTGAATTTTCCCTCTAGGGAATCACATAAAAATGCTTTGTACCAAATTTCATCGAAATCCGTCCAGAACCGGCCGTTTAGGCTCTAGCTCAAATTATAGTGGACGCACAGACGAGACGCACCTACGCACAAGCTCATAGACGCCCCGATGCACAGACAGACGGACGGTCTAACGAAACCTTCTTTTTCGGAATTCTCGATAATCATAGTAAAGGTTGTTTTTTTTAGACATGTGGTTTTCAAGAAGAAATAAAACGCATATAATTTAATGTTATGACAAGAATTTAGCTTTATCATAAAGATAAGGGTTTGCCATTTTGTTTTAAAAATGATTTTGGGCAAGTAGCCGTAGCGGCTGGGCCGAATAAATTCCAGCCGAGATGCCCAATTTTCGACTACTTTTTGCAGCAATTTGGGCCGTCTGCAACAATAACGCGCCAAATATTCTCTTCCAAGGCGTCAATCGTCTCGGGCTTATTTGCGTAGACAAGCGACTTCACATAACCTCAAAAAAAATAGTCCAGCGGTGTTAAATCGCACGATCTTGGAGGCCACGCTACAGGCCCACGACGCGAGATAATGCGCTAACCAAAAGTTTCCTTCAATAAATTGATTGTTTTGTTAGCTGTATGACATGTAACGCCGCCGTCTTGTTGGAACCAAAGGTCGCCCACATCTACATCCTTCAATTCAGGCACGAAAAAGTCATTAATCATGGCTCTAAAGCTTTCCACATGAACTGTGACATTATGGCCGGCTTAACCAAAGGTCGTCGAAGAAATATGGACCAATGATTCCCTCTGCACATAAAGCACACCAAACAGTGACTTTTTGAGGATGTAGCAGCGTCTCAACAATGGCTTGAAGATTATCTACACTCCAAATGCGGTAGTTTTGCTTATTGACGTAGCCATAAATCCAAAAATGAGCTTCATCGCTGAAAAAAAATTTCTTATGAAAATCGGGATCAACAACGATCTCGTTTCGAGCCAATTTTGCACAAATTTCATGCGTTGTTCAAGATTAAGAATATTCATTATAAAATTTCAAACCAAATTGAGCATAAGCCAAGTGACAACTGTCAAAAAAAAAACAACTTCGAAAAAAGTATTGCCAGATTGAAAACCACACGTTTAAAAAAACACCCGTTAATACTTTTGATTACAACATCGAAATTTTGTTTTACACGAAACCACTAATTGCCCTATATAGAGGAAATAAAAATCTGTTTTCCACAACTCTGAGATCCAAAGTTCTCTATTTGAAAATTCTTATAAATATTGATTAAGAATGCAATTATTTTGAGCGCTGTGCTGTTAACACTTCTAATCTGTATTTATATACTTATAGCTTGTCACTTTACTTTTTTTGCGGGAGAGGTACTCGATGATTTAAAATTTCACTGAGATTTTCGAATATTTATTTATTGTTTTGGGAATAGTTATAAATTATATTATTCACTTATTTTATTTAAAACTTTTAAATAGTGGACTGTATTATCTTTATTTTGAAGTGCTTGCAAATACAATTCATATCAAAAAGTTTAGTTTATTTTAGCCCGAGTCAAGTTTGTTAGAAAATAATTTCACTCACAATGGGTAATTTTGATTAAAATTGAACCTCAATTACACACTTTTATACGTGAGTTATAATCAACGAGAAACTTATATTTATATGTAAAAATAAATAAGTAATTATAATAATGTGTTGCTTGATTTTATTATAAAGATAATTATACGAACATAAACTTACTCTGTCCATATTTTATTTAAGTGTCAAAATTCAAAGAGACTCGATCACAGGTTCTGCTTTGATTGATGGCTAAAGCTAAACTGACACTGACTCTCAAATCTGAATGAAAATACAAAATGAGTTTCGGTTTTCTGATAAAAGCTTTTCTGAACAAGTTATTGCTTTTAGAACTATTCATACATATTTGCTATTAGTTTTTGTAGTCCAACCAGCTTTTCTTCGAAAGATGACGTTTACTGTAAATATCTAGGCATGTATATATGTACATGTATTGTGTGCATAGTAATTTATAGTAATTCAGAAACAAGATAGTGAACTTAGTCAATATGTTATATTTTTGATAATTTTGTTTTATTGATAAATATGATAATAAAATCAAACTGATAAAAAGCTTTATCAGTATAATAGGCTTAAGTGATTTCAGTTGCAGATGTTTATTAAACTCTTAACTATATAGGATATGATTTGATAATACTTTTTCCAATAAATATTTTATCATTTCGGTAAAATAATGGTAATATTGTTTAAACAGTACGCAAAGTCCTACAGTTATTTAGGCAATACAAATTCTATGTAGATGAAGTCATTGAAGTTCATAGTTTTTACACCGTACTGTGGCCAAAATAGTTTAAATCGGTACATAAATTGAAATATAACCAGTGGCCTATTTCACCAACTTACAATTTGTAATTTACAAGCGATTTCTTACAAATTTTATTAAAAAATCGATTTATTCTGTTTCACAAAACGTGTGTATTACAAAATTGAAGTTGTAATTTACAAAGGGAAATTTGTGGGAATATCTTTATTTTCGTTTCACCAAGAGTAATTTTTGTTTGTACAAATTACAAATTTGTGAAAATTCAGGTGTTTTTATAAGTTTCTGTTTTACCAAATAAAAGAATTTTACAAATTTGTTAAGTTGTAGAAAAATTCTTATAGAAGAAAGTTCATGTGTGAATTTATTTACAATTTGTAATTTTTCAATAAAAATATCTTTCCAAACCTAAAAATGTATTTATGGCGAAGACATTGTAGTACACCGATAGTTATGCAAGTGAATATTTTGCGATAAAAAGCTAAAGAGTCTATCGACCGCATATTTGCAGGTTCATTTGCTTTTAATAAATAGATTATTAGATTGGTAATGAGCCTGAAAAAAATGTTTTTATTAACATAAAATGGAAATGTTGACATTTTATGATGAGCTCTCCGACATGCACGGTATATCTAATGGCGAATTCCTTTCAACAAAGAAATCCAATTTTTTCTAAACAGAATCGAACTTTTTCTGTCAATTGAAAGGAATTCGAATTTCGTAAAAGAATCGTTTTTTTTGTGTGATTGTGTTTGTGTTACTTGACGCTGCAATTGGCGCAAAACGTCAAGAAATTTTTTACAAAACTATTAAGTTTGTTTGTTTTTGTTGTGAGAACAATGTTTTAGCAATCGAATTAAATTAATAACTTTAATAATACCGGGAAAATTGTTGGTGCATTTTATTTGTTTGAACTTCTATCCTGCCTATATATTTTTAAAGAAAATTGTTATTGAAAAGATTTCACTTGCACTGAGAGTTTTTATAACGTCTTTCACTAGCGAAATGTATTATTTTTTATTGCTAAAAACAACAGATTTGTTTTGACAGAAAAGAATCGATTTTGTTTAGAAAAAATTCTGAACAGAATCGATTCTTTTGTTGAAAGGAATTCGGCATAAATCTACACGGTGTTCAGATGTGTTCATAGTGTTTATGCAGTCGTGGTTGATGTATTTTTGGAAAATATTGAAGGCTATATAGTGCACTTAACGCTTCATACCTACTCAGCAGACTCTCACAATTTTTCGAGAAATAATTGTTTCTTACAAGTCTGGCAAAAAAGTGGTGAAACCGATTTTTTTAATTTGTAATTCACAAGTACAATTTCCTCTACTTTTCTTACTCTTTTTTACAAATTTGTTGGCATTATGTTTGTTGTTTGTGAAACAGAAATTAAGTTCAAAAATTTTTAATTGCAGATTACAAGTACAAGTTTGTGATTTTAATTGTAATTTGGTGAAATAGGCCACTGTAAGAATTTTTCTACAACTTAACAAATTTGTAAAATTCTTTTATTTGGTGAAACAGAAACTTATAAAATCACCTGAATTTTCACAAATTTGTACCTACTTGTAAACTAAAAACAAAAATTACTCTTGGTAAAACGAAAATAAGGATATTCCCACAAATTTGCCTCTGTTAATTACAACTACAATTTTGTAATACAAACATTTTGTGAAACAGAATAAATCGATTTTTCAGCAAAATTTATAAGAAATCGCTTGTAAATTACAATTTGTAATTTGGTGAAATAGGCCACACTGTTGGCCTGTAGACTTATGACCTTGTACAAATGTGTAAGAGGTTGCCCATTTTGAACATGTTTTTGGGCGTTGAATACATTTAAACTTCGTGCAAATGTCACTGAGAATATTTTGCTTGGATGCTTTTTTTAAGATTTCTCAAAACTTTACTTTAGGTTCCAATAACAGCCCTGTACCTAATAGTTTAGTCAGATGTATTATATGTTTTTTTTTGTAATATTTCATTATATAAGAGCATTGTTGCCATCGTTAGAAAGCTCAAGTCTAAGATGTCGGCCATCAAATATTTGCAGAGTTTCCGGTATCCTAATATAAAGGATGTACCTAGTCGTTTTTTACTGTATTCTAAGCAGGGGGAAGGAGAGATATATTTTTTCTAGGATTTTTTAAATTTCATAAAGTTGATTGTTTATTAAAAATAAAAAGGCTACTTGAAATTTTGGGAAATATCTCGGCATTAATCAGGATAAATTTTTTGTATAGGTAAGGTAGATAGAAAGAAGCAAAAAATAAAAAGTCCGCGTATGTAAAGGGTTTTCCAATAAGAGGTGTTATTTTAAATAGCCCGCTATTTCAGTAGCTGGCACTTTTGAAGCTGTCATTTTTTGACATTTGACAAGTAGAAACTACGCCATTAATAAAAATGGAACGATACACGCTTCAACAACGCATTGAAATTATTAAAATTCACTATAAAAATGGTGAAAATTTGGCAGAGACGGTTCGTAAAACTAAAACATTTTTGGGTCGTCGTGAAGCACCTTGTCGGACCGCAATACAGAAATTGGTGGACAAATTCGAGCTGTTGGGACAAGTTAGTGATGTGAAGAATAAAACCCGCGCACGTCGCTCAAGAACAACTGAGAATATTGCTGTTGTAGCCCAAAGTGTTGAAGAAAACCCAGGTTTGTCCATTCTTCGTCGTTCTTTGGAATTCGGCATTCCACAAACGTCATTACACCGTATTTTGCATAAAGACTTGGGTCTTAAGGCTTATAAAGTTCAGTTAACACAAGAACTCAAGCCGGCTGATCATCAACAACGTCGTGTCTTTGCTGATTGGGTCCTTGAAATGCATGAAAATGATCCGGAATTTCATCGAAAAATCATCTTGACTGATGAGGCCCATTTCCACCTCGGCAGCTACGTCAACAAGCAAAACTGTCGCATCTGGGGCTCGGAAAACCCAAGAGTTATTGTTGAAAAGCCTCTCCATCCTCAACGCGTGACTGTTTGGTGTGGTTTATGGTCCGGCGGGGTCATTGGACCTTACTTTTTCGAAAATGAGGCTGGAGCAACAGTTACGGTCAATGGATTGCGCTATCGAGAGATGATTAATGATTTTTTATGGCCGGAATTGGGTGGTATTGATCTGGACAACGTTTTCTTTCAACAAGACGGCGCTACGTGCCATACAAGCAATGAAACCGTCGATCTTTTACGGGAAAAGTTTCCGGACCGTGTTATCTCTCGAAGAGGTGATCACAATTGGCCACCGAGATCTTGTGATGTAACACCTTGCGACTTCTTCCTTTGGGGCCACGTTAAAGATAAGGTCTACGCCAACAGCCCAGCGTCGATTTAAGACCTCAAAGATGGAATTCGTGAGGCTATCGAGGACATAGGGCAGACACTTTGCGATTTGGTTATGGAAAATTTCATGAAAAGGATATGGTCCTGTAAGAGTGGTCGTGGCGGCCATTTGGCTGATGTTGTGTTCCATTATTAACGGCATACCTTCCTCTTTATAATGAAATAAACATTTGATCATTTATATCAAAAAATGCCATTTTTCTTTGAATATCAAAATAACACCTCTTATTGGAGACCCCTTTATAAAGGAATTTCAAATGTATTCATTTTTTTGACGTGGAGAATTGAATTGGAGAATTGATGTGGCAGTATAGTACATGTGCTAGCTTTTTGTCACACCTTATGCGAATCACCCTGTATATTAATATTTTTGTATTTGAATGTCCAGAATGTTTGAAGGTAATCCCCTTTATTGTACATATTGTTGTTCCCGATTTGTTCCGAGTTATTCCAAGTTTTTTTTTTTTTAAAGATTAAAAACTTCGGATTTCAGACCCAAAATATTTCTTTTTGCACTGATACCGCACGTGTTTTGAAAGTTGTTCGAAATCCAGCTTTAGTTGTTCTGAACATTGTTCTTTTTTGAAATAATTGGTAGTACACTTTCTAAAATCTGAATATTTTATTTTGTTGCAATTTTGAGTTTCAAGAACTTGGAACAATATTTAGAGCAATTCAAATTCAAATATTTTGAACATGTGAACAAAAAAATTAATACAATCCGGAACAACTTTAAAAATATCAAATTGGAAAAAGGAGGCTTACTTTACACTCTAATGGCCATGGTATTATGGCTTTGAATAAGAATTTTTTAGGTGAGTTGGACATGTAGGTGCATATATATAGGTATACTCAAAGCGTATGGCTAGCTAAGGCCGTGTTCTATAGAAATTAGTTCAATACATTGGGAATGAAAATTGTTTTGCTGTTAATTTCAAATATTTGAACATCAGCCCCTGCTGGGTTGCCACCATTTAGAATTAAAAAGTGATTTTTTTTCGGTATCAACAACTGTGCTTCTGATTTTTGAAAATAAAAGTGGGCACTACAATCACGTAGTCATATTTTTTTATTTGAAATGTTTAACGAATTATGAGCAATTATAAAAAAATCAAGTTGAAATACTGTTTGGTTTTTCTGTATAGCAAACATTATTAAAGCCATTACTCGTAAAATAGACAAAATATTAAAAAATACTATTTATGTAACTTCACAAATTTGTAGAACTCATTCTAGGCAAAAATGATTAAGGCCGATACCTACTTGCTAAGTTTAGAAAAAAAAAAACATATGGTTTGTGAAAAACATCCTTTAATTCAAGATAGCGGCAACCCAGCAAGGGACTGATTGCCGAAAATTTGGATTTAAGCTTCCCATAAGGTACCATAAGGAAACGAAAAAACATTCTTACCCAGTCAAAATTGAAATAACAAAGCTGGATGAACTGTTATCAATACTTCGCAATTATTAGTCAATAGCTAAAATACGGTTCTTTTGATTGAAATTTTTGCCAAATCACATCTCGGGAGGGTAAAATATTAGACAACATATTTTTGGAACCAGTTGCACAGTGCACACTTAACTACATAAGTTTAACTCAAATCTCCCATTTTAGCCACTTTGACTTAATTATTCTATGAAACTGGTTCTTAAAGTTTTAAACTAAAAAATGCAAAAAAACATCTCATCCAACCAAATAGTTAAAATGTGCTGTTCTAGATAAGCTTCAGTTTAAAACATTTCTAAACCAATTAAAGCCTTGGCTTCACGACACTAAATGCCCTTAAGAAGTAGTTCTCAAAAATTTTTCAATTCCAAAAAACTTATGTAGGTACATGATTTTGTTTTATAAAAATTTAAGATAATAAATATTTATAAATATAATTGGTAAAAGGTATACAGGGTTTTAAAGAAAGTATCATGGAAAATGAATTTGTTCTTCTGTTTTTTTTTTTTTTTAATAGGCTGGTGAGAGCATTGGTTTCCCAGCAAGGGCTTGCAGGATGTTTTTTGCCGTCACTATAGCCATTTCCGTTCGTGTCCTTTCGGTCGTTGCACCCAAATGAGGAATTATAACTTTAAGAAATTATACAAAACATCATTATCATACAAGAAAAAAGTATATAACACAATATCTATTATACCACAGTTGGGCAGACTCATAAGTGGATCATTTGGAGGTAGCGGTTCCGGGGTCATCACATCTAAGCCAGCTGCGAAAATCTTATTTGTTTTCAGAGCATCGTAAAGAGCTTTTTGGTCAATGATTTCTGTAAAAAATTAAATCCAAATGGATAACATTCGAAGGAAAATATATTCAGAAATATCTGCTATTCTACTCACGCCCTCTTGAGATATTCACCAAAACCGCATTAGACTTCATTTTGTTGAATGCTTTTTCGTTGAATTTTTCTTTTGTTTCATTTGTCAATGGACAAGCTATAATAAGGAAGTCGCTTTCCTGCAAAAGCTCCTCAAATGTCATATAATTTGCGTGGTAAAATTGAGCTTTATCCGATGGGTTTCGAGAATGGTAAAGAAAGCTGCCCACTTGAAAAAATCTCAAACGATTAGCAATTGCCTGAGCAATTTTACCAAATCCAAAAAATCCCACTTTTGAACCACGGATCTCTTGGCCCAACATCCACTGCCGACTATGTGTGTTCCATGTTGACCTACATACAGTTTTTGATGATTATAAGAAGATTTTTGTTCTAATTTGTATAGGTATACAAACGTTTTAATAGAACATCTGCCCTGATGAAAATGTCTAGCCGCCGCGATCATCAAGCCTATAGCAAGTTCGGCAACAGCTATGTCTTGGACTCCAATTGTTGTGCCAAGGGAAATATTTCTACGTTTTAGTTCATCAACATCTACGAATTCAAATCCAGTTGACATTGTGGAAATACATCGAAGCTGAGGTCCAACTGCATCTAGGAGCTCTTTATCGATGCGAGTATAGCGGCCCCTCCAAAATATGGCATCCACATCGACTCCTTTACATTTTTGTATAATTTCTTCTTTAACTGGTGGAAATTTTTCCAAAATAATGAGGTCACAAGTTGCTCTCAGAATGTCTAGTGCTTCATTTGGAATATCGGGATGTGTTATAAGAATTTTTTGCCTTGATTTGGAAACTGAGGGAATCATTGAGCTTTCATTCATTATCTGAAAAAAAAATAAAAATATACATAAAGTTTAGCGATTAAATTTATATGTATTAGATCTTGGCTGACTTTGGAATTTTGAAGGCCATGTTTTATTCCCCACAATTTTCAAAATCAATATAAATAAACCATTTTTCTTCTTTATACTATGTTTCCACCGAATACTAAACCGAGATTTGATAAGATTTGCCATAATCTTCAAATCTCGAAGATTTACCATACAAATTTATTTTATAAATCTAAATAGAAGATTTCAAATAAATCTTGCTAAATCTTCATAGGGAAAATAGTTTTCCAAGTCGAACAAACCAATTTATGTCGCGCTGAACGCATTCATTGGGAAATCCAACCCTTCTTGTTCCTTTGCCAAACATGAAACTTTCTGTCTCACTTCAACTTCATACGAAAAAATGACAACAATTGCATTTTGAGAGGTATCTACTGTCAAAGTTAATCTATTTTTTAATCTTTTTTGTGTGGTGGAAACCACTATATAGATTTATTTAATCTCAATTGAGATAAACCTTCGGCGGAAACATAGTATTAGATTGCAACCGTGCGTGGCGTCAGGCAGGGTTGTCACTTTGCTGCAATTGCAGTTTTTGCACTTTTTAAGCAAAATAAATCTACTGCCATGTAAATCAAATCTACTACACTACTACTACTACACTACTACTACTTTAATAAATAGTCCATAAAATAATTTTTCAATTCTGTCATTGAATGCAGTCATTCTCATTCTTCATGAAACCCACCCATCAATTTATGCATACAGCTATCGGCTATCGGCTTTGTTTTGATGACAATTGACAGCTGTCACAGCAAAAATAAAACGGACTGCAGAAGAGGGAAATCAGTGTGTTGATCAAGTTGCTGGTCCCACCAGAAGCATATTTCTAAGTACTTTTTACACTAAATTAGGCAGGCAGATTTTCTTGGTTAGATTTTTTAAAGTTAGCTTTTTTTTAGTGACAGAGTCGACAACGTCGAGGAGGAATTTCAAGACCTATCCCATCAAAATTTGCATTTTGAAAATAGAAATCTACTGCAAAAACATTCAATCTACTGCACTTTTTTTTGCAAATCTCTTCTTTTTTTTTCAAAAAATGGCAAACCTGCCTCCGGGTGATTTGGTTAAGTGGTCATTTTTGAAAATTTAAAATGGTGCTAGAATCCTCCTACTTTTCTAAATATTTAGAAAAAAAAATATATCGACGTTCCCATGTGGGCAGTTTTGAAACTGCCTGAGTAGAACAATTGTAAAAATCTCGAAAAAGTATATCAGTTTTTTGAAAAAAAAGATAAAAATTGTGGCTTCTGGAATTTGATACAAAAAAGATTTGTTTTCGTTTAAGTAGACACATTTGGACAAACATGATATTATTATAGTTTTTTTTGTGCTTTAATGTACAATTTTCCACAATTCTGGTGGCGGTGGGGTACAACTTATAAAACTGAGCACGTTTGTTTTTTGTGGTTTCAAGAAGGCATTATCCACGTTAAAGAACCATGACAAAAAAAACAGAAGTCATTTACTTACTTCAATATATTCTCTAGATGTAACTTGGTAAAATTAGGTATTGATTTCGAAAAAAATTCCTGTAAAGCTTAATTTTTGTGCAGAGCTTCGTTTTGATATCTAAATACTTAAACATTTCCTATAAAGTTGCCTAAATTTAAACCATTTGGGATGAAAAGGGCAAAATTCTTTTTTATTAAAACTATCTATTTTTTGGAAAAAAATTGAAGAAAATTGAACTCAGACAGAATGTTGATTTACATATTTCTACAGAATATTTTTTATTTACCTCAGTCTAAAACACTCAGAGGAAATTTTCTTCAAAATTGGATTTTAAGATTTTTTGGGGATTGTCTAGAGGATAAATCGAAATTTTTGTTAGCTGCAAGAAAAGCATAAGCTATTTATTTGATATACAAATTTGTATGTACTACAGTAGTTATTGTTTAAATTTTGGGGAAAAAAATCATCAAAACTGTTATTAGAGATATGCCTGCCACAGAATAGTTGTTTTGATTTTCGACTTTTTCTCGTTAACTTCTAAACCAATTTCAATCGCACTTTTTGTACAGGAGAGAAGACAAAATTCTCTCCGTCTGTCTGTCAGACTTAAAAAAAAAACTTGTTAATTTTAATACGTATAGGCTTCTTTTTTGTGAAAAAAAAATATGTGTATTGATAAAACCTCCAATCGGACCCCCAACCCATAGATTTTGATCAAGTTTTGCATGGAGATATTTTCAAAAAGTTTAATCAAAAGGAACAAAATTTTAGAAACCATTTTTTTTGGTTTTTAAATAAGTAGATAATTTTTTTTTTGAAAACTTAATATCTGGAGAATGAATTGCTGAATTTTTATTAAACATGGCACCAAAATTATTCTCATCACTAAAAATAGTTATACCCAATTGCTTAAAAACATTATTTTTCATTATTGAAGAAACTCTAAAATTCCTATGAAAAAAAGTCAAAGTGGGAAGATTGGCAACACCTTTGCTACATTCCTTGAGGCACAAGGGTCCAAGAATGTTTTTGCAAAAAATAAAAAGTCGTCGATAAAAACGAAGAAAATGACGATGAATTTCTTGTTGACCCACCGATGGACGCTTGATTACAATGGAAATGGCACAGTAGGTCACATATATACCTACTATTTTCACTTAATTAATTGTATTATGTAAATGTATTTATAGTTATAGTTATTTATACAAATTGCATTATGTTCTCGGTCTTAGAACATTATGAGTTACAAAACTGTTTTTTTTTTCTAGTTTTTAAATATTTTATTTTTTCTCAAAATAATTTCGAGTGGACATATGCCGTTTTTCCCATGAACCCTTCGTATATAATTACAGATAAACACAGATTGAATTTTTTAACACAACAAATTGGCAACACTGGTCCCGAACTAGGTCAACGGATTGACGAACTTTATGCTCCCTTACGTAAAGTAATAATTTTTATCTCTAGATATCACCGCTTTATTTGTTTATTTCTTCTCGTTTTAAACTCTTTCATTCTTTTCAAATGAAATTATCATCTTCTTAACATTAAATAATTAATTTCTGATGTGTATACGAGTATTTTGTATGTGGTACATATTGTACATATAAATTTGTGAACTTACTTCTTCGTACACTACACCAACAACAAAAAAAATACTTTTCTATGAATTAAGATCTAACTGTGGGTTGTTTATGTTTGGC
Source organism: Leucozona laternaria (assembly GCA_932273885.2). NCBI lineage: Eukaryota > Metazoa > Arthropoda > Insecta > Diptera > Syrphidae > Leucozona > Leucozona laternaria. Next base: position 95,303,998 of record OW026368.1, read on the forward strand.
GTGTGAAGCTTTACTGACTCAAAGCTATTCAGTGCTTCTAGCTTAAACTATATACTCCAGTACTTTTATCACTTTGTATATCAACATTAAATACCTATAATTTATTATTAAACTGATAGATAGTTTTTTTGTTACATGTTAAAAAGCTTACACGGTTCATAGTTTTATGTATGAAGGTTTCATTAGACAGATGCACTCGATCATTTTATCATTTAATCTTTTGATTTTGGCAATCACACTCTCATCATCATCCTCTTTGCGAACAAATAGCAAACTAGCTATGTACTAGTTTCCAACATACATAATATTATATTCTGTGATGATTAATTATGTGCTGATTACAGTCATGTAATTACCACAGCACTGTGCGTTCATTTGATGAGTTTATCTTTTTTAATTTGATTAAAGATAAAATACCTAAGCACCTACACATAATTAAATTTACGTGATTTCACGATATATTTATTCTTTGATAAATATCATATTATAAATGAAACAAGTGTTCGTTTTTCCTACAATTATTATTCTTGGGTAGATAGAAATCCATGTAGGATATCAATTTGAGTAATTTGAACAAAACGAAGATAGGTTAAATAAAAGGTGTTTTTTTTAGAGGTAGGTATACAACTTTTAAATTACACAGGCAAATAATGCTAATGGGCATGATATTTTTTATGTACAATTTTCAGGCCTAAGAAATGATTTTAGGAATAAATGCCTTGTATGTATATAAATCTGAAAGTCAAATTTTCGCCAACTTTATCGAGTGGCTAAGGCTAATTTTCTAATTTTGTTCTTGTGTCACTTTTTCATATATAGAGCGGTACAAAAGTTTTTTTTAAATAAAACAAAAACGGTTTTGGATATCAATGAAATTCTTTATTCCTGTGAAAGTACGTTCGATGCCATTATGTATGGAACTCGATTTTTTTTGCATGGCCACCACGGGCCCGCTTGCAGAAGTCCAGTCGCTGAACCCATTTTTCGACGGTTTTCAAGCATAAATCGGCCGATACTGCTGCAATTTCACGTTCGATATTCGTACGAAGTTCATCAATCGTCGCTGGCTTGTTGGCATAGACCATAGACTTGACGTAGTTCCATAGGAAATAGTCTAACGGCGTCAAATCGCACGACCGAGGCGGCCAAGCGACTGGACCATTTCGTGAGATAACACGTTCTCCAAACTTGGTTTCCAATAAATTGATTGTGACATTCGCTGTGTGGCTTGTGGCACCGTCCTGTTGGAACTACATGTCTTCCAAGTCCATATCATCCAATTGGGGCCAAAAATATTCGGTTATCATTGAACGGTAGCGATCCCCATTCACAGTAACGTGAAGGTCTTGATCATAGCGGAAGAAGTACGGTCCAATGACGCCGCCGGCCCATAAACCACACCAAACCATAATTTTTTCGGGATGAAATGATGACTCATGGAGTACGTGTGGATTGCTGCCTGACCAATACCGCATATTTTGCTTATTGACGAAGCCATTCAGCCAGAAATGAGCCTCATCGCTGAAGGTGACGTAGCGCTCTTAACATTGAGGCCACTGACTCCGAATTTCGGTAGTAAATTTTAATAATTTCGACTAGTTGTTGGCTCGTATGTCTTTCCATCATGAAATGGCAAACCTTACTGAAGAGAAATGTCAAAAGAACGGCAAGAAATATGGCGTCGTTTGCTGTCTCTGTTGCTTTACTTTTGTAGCGTCTCTGTTGAAAAACCCTTTACTTTACCTGTAATAACTATAAAATCAAATAATCTGTCAGATGTCAAATAAACTGTCACTAGAAGTAGTGTTGGCAATTTAAAAATCAAACACCCTTTAAATAGCACACAGGTCCTCCACGAGTTGTCATACCACCAAATTTATTTACTTTTTTTAATAAAGACAGATTTAATTTAACTCATTATACAGAATAATTGCAATATATTAGAAAAAGCTGAAAATTTCGTTGTGGTAAAAGAGGGTCATGAAAATTTGTTCGCTTAAATTGCTGACGGACTCTTAGAAATTACCCCGGAAGAAATTAACCTGGATAAAAAATTTGTATTCCTCATACTCAATTTGTCTACTATTGAAATAATATGGTTACTGACATCCCTGCTGATAATCTTTTAATATTTGCGAGGTGAGTAAGATAGTTTTGCTTTGCATTTGAAAGTTTAACTAAAGTTGTGGTAAAAAGCTTTAAAAATTTAAAACTTTTGAATGTTTGTAGTGCCATCTATTGTTTTTTTTCGTTTAACCACAGAATATTATGTAAATACGATAAGAAGAAAATGCTTTAAAATACCCCGCACTTTAACAATTAATAATAATTATTTTATAAATAAACGCACAATAGATATACACCACAACTTTATTTCCCAGTTAAAAAGTAACAATGAACAAAAGGGGTTTTAAAAAAATCAGCTTACCTATAGTTATTGTGTTTGATATTTTTGCCAAAAATATTCCATAATAAATATAAAGATGGTAAAAATGATTCGTACATTTTACACTCCAAAACACATTTGCTTAAACATTATTAGGTATGTTCGTTTGCTTCACAAAACTATACATTTCTACCATTTTTAGTTCAATTTTGTTTTATATGAACCTTGATAGAAATTTGGACTAAAATTGTTTTAATAAAATTTCAGTTTTGGCAAGTAAACGAACAGATACATATAGTTTCTTATTTGATAGCGTGTCAATGTATGGTCATTTGAAACAGAAAAATAAACGTTAAGAGTGTCGAAAGGAGATAGAATAATTTTTCAGCTTGCAGGCAAATTCAAATGACAGCAAAGGATTTATATTTCTATTGTAAGGAGTGGTTAAGGTTATATGGCCTTTTCTATGGGAGTTATCTGGAAGACATTTTGCCAATAAAACAAACGGGTGCTGCTTAATTAATTCTGAAGTTTATGTGTAACTTTGTGCTATTCAAAAATTTATCACAACAGCTAAGAAGATTTTACAAGTTAGTACTCAATTTCACTTTATTTAATATGCATTATTTTACATAAATTATCATTTTATTTGTTTTTATCAGAAAAAAGTGCGATTGCATTCAATTTCATTCAAATTTAACAACATTACAAAAACAAATAAAGGGTCCGCCATCTAACGTTTTTTTTTTCAACTAGTGCTTATTTCATGAATGGTAACACTTAGCTCATGTCTGATTTGACAGATAATTAGTTTTATTCTTCCGCTGAACGAATATGGTTGTGTATACGCTTCGCTAAGTGGGTCTGCGATTGACTTAGAGAAGATGCCGATTTTGCCAAAAAAATCATCTTTTCTCATTTTGATCTTGGCGGTTAGTAAACAAGCAAAATTGTCGCATTTGGGGCACAGAAAACCCGCACGCATACATTGAAAAGCCGATACACCCAAAACGAGTCACTGTTTGGTGCGGATTTTGGTCCAGAGGCATAATTGGGCCATTTTTCGAAAAGGAGCAAGGAGTGGTCGTTACAGTCAATGGCGATCGTTATCGGGCCATGTTGAACGAATTTTTGTTCACAAAAATTGAAGAGGAGGATATTGGCAACATTTGGTTTCAACAGGATGGCGCTACGTGCCACACAGCCGAAGCTGTTATTAAAAAAAAAGGAGTTATTTGGCGGACCCTTTATATTATCCTTATAATTGATTGTGACATTTTAGAGTCTCAATGATTCTGAATTCGAATTTACTTTTTAAAAAAAGAACCGTCATTTTGTGGTCCTCAGAAGGCTTCTGAACTGGACATATATTATGTGCCCAATCAAACTCTACTAACTCTAAAGGGACAAGCATTGGTTTCGTGTTAAACGAAAATTCGAGGATTCTCGTTTTTTCGTAGAAGTGAAATTGAAATTTGTTTATCTCTAAAAATAACAGTACCTTCCATACAACCTTTATGATAAAATAATTTATCTTGAAAACAGGTCTAACGATTTTGATAAAAAAAATGTTCAGTACTATTGTTTATGTAAGTATAGTATGCATTTAAGCAAAACACAAATTTATCAAGAAATATTTTTAACCCATACCTGTACCTCACAAAGCCATTTTTTTTTTAATTTTTTTATAAACCCTCTTAGTTATACAAAATAGGTATGCTATATAACTGCTTCCAAAGCTGATATAATTTGTACTCGTTTCGATACATTCAACTTTGTACAAGTCGAAAACCAGTAGGAAAACCAGTATTCGGTCGTACAAATTTTTTACTGGATGCTCTTTTAAAAATGGAAGTAAAAATAAGCTTTGATCAAAATATTAAATAACTATTAATTTTTAGCAAAATGGTGCAGAAAATCAAAAATATTTGAATGACAAAAATTGGTCTAACTATGAACAGTACCTATTCGAGTGAAAAAAATTAAAAAAAAAAACAACAAGCAATTATGGAAGCAGTGATAAAAAAAAATAGTTCAAAGCAGCTGTTTTTCCAAATTTCAAGAAAACTGCCGTTTCTCGAAAACGGTTATGATTCGGTATGGAAAAGTTACTATAGTCTTTGTGAGGTCATGAACTGGCTGAACACTAGTTTGAGTTTGAACCATTCATTATTTGACTGTATTTATTAAGCGTTTTTCTTTTTTAGTTCAGAATAGAGCTCTAAACAGAGTCCGAGCATGTCGAGCATCTCTGAACGTCGTCTGAAAGAAAGGTGTTCTAAGCACTCTGAACTATTTTTGAAACACACCTGAACACTTAGCTGTCAAATGCTTGTTTGTTCAGCATTTAATTCTGTCTGCTCAGGTTTTTTATTCTGAGCTCAGAATTCACTCTGAACACGCTCAAACCACGTTCAGAACGAAAACAGAAACACAAATTTGAAGCTTTGAACACTCTGAGAAAAAAAAAGAAACACAATTTTTTGTTTGAAAGTTCAGGCTCTGCTCTGAACTAAAAAAGAAAAACGCCTATTTTGTTTTGGTATATGCTATTTTTTACCGAGAGTTGCTTATTTCTTAAGAATATCTACTTATTTAGCCATCTTCTAAACATTACTTTTCAAATAAATAAAAATTTCCAAAGTGGGGTAGGTAATTTCTTATTTTGTTGACCCAACTTCACCCTATAAATGAAAAATTTAGGGAGGAAAATTATCACTAAGGCTACTTCAAGAATAGAATTTTTGAAATCGGACATGTGGCTTCTGAGATCAGCCCAATTAAACAATATCAGACCAAAGCATATGTTTTCCGCTTCATTAATATAGAAGATAGAAAGATAAATATATAATAAACTGAAGAATGGCAATTTAATAAGCAATAATACATTGCATATAAGTAGATTTTAACTCATTCGAGTGCGTTTTTCGATAACTTTATATGAATATGGGAATTTAGCAAAAAAAAACATAGAAAACATAGCACGACAAAATTGAAATTGTCTTAACTGATTTACGACTGATGAACAACAAATTATTTAGTAGTAAAACATTCAATATAAGAAGTTTTTACCACTTTTTGAGGGTTGTTTCGCTAACTTCGAATGAATTTGGCAAATTAACAGAAAAAAACAAAAAAAAAACATAGCATAACGACAAAATTGAAATTGTCACAAATGATTCACGACTAATTAACGGCAAATTATTAAGGAGTAACCCATTCTATACAAGAAGTTTTTACCCGTTTTTTTCAGAGGGTGCTTCGCTAAGTTAACGCCATGTAAGCAAAGCAGCAAAAAAAAACATAGAACACATAGCACGGTAAACATTTTTTCTGTCACAAATATTCAAAAACCACTGAACGGCAAATTATAAAGTAGAAAACCATTCAATTTAAGAAGATTTTTTCCATTTTTGAAAGGAGGCAGCAAAAAAAACATAGAAAACATGGAACTACAAATTTGTAATTATCGTTCCTAATTAACGGAAAATTATCCACCTAACCACTTTTCGATCCATGAATGTTGTCCTAAGTTAACACTCATCTGAATTTTACTTCAAAAAAATCGAAAAACTTTCTACATTTAAAGAGGTCTGTCAGGAGGTTCGTCAAGGAATTCTCGTCTAACTTTTTGCGCTGACACTTGTGGGAGTGTTGTGTAAGAAATAACGTTCATAAAAGTTATGTGTAAGTCACTTCCGGTTACAGTTTTAAGCAAAAACATTAAGAAAACATTTGAAGATGTCTGCTGGTGGGTTCGTCAAGGAATTTTTGTCTAACTTTTTGCACTGACATTTGTGGGAGTATTGTGTAACAAATGGCAGCAAAACAAATTGCATACAAATTACTTCCGGTTAGGATTTAAAGTTACAACATTACGCAAATGAGTTGTCTTTTTCACACTTTTTGTCGAGTTTTACACATGTTGGTCACACCAAAATGCAGGCAGACAAAGTGATTCTTGTACAGCACCCAAAGACTTTCTATTGATATTCCTTAGAACATTAAATAAATGACTTGACTTCTGTCATTTTTGTCACACTTTTGTGTCAAATTTTACATATGTTGGTCACACCAAAATGCAGGCAGACAAAGTAATTCTTGTAGAGCACCCCAAAGACTTTCTATTGATATGCTTTACAACATTAAATAAATGACTTGACTTTTATATGTCGTTGGCTCTCGGTCTAATAGAACCATTTCATATTTCATGTTTATTAATTATACATATTTAATATTTTAACATTTTCTTATATATTTATTTCATATAAACACTTACAAAAATGTTGTAGTTCTAACTTTCAACTTTCAAATCACCATAACCGACAGTCGTTTTAACTTTTCTTTGCTATGTAATATCATTCATATGACTTCTGATGCAATCAAATTGAATAACAAAAAATAACATATCTTACTTTACCTTAACAAGCATATCGGTTTCTCTTATATTCATTGATTGTTATACAAGATCAACATAATTTCTTATACAAAACAATAAGTTTATATTATTCAACTTAGCAATTGCTTGCGCCTTCTTCCGATGGAAATTCCCCTTTAAAGGTTTTTTTAATACAAGGCTATTCAAAGTTTGAATCACCTTAAATTATACACCTTGATTGGCACCCCAAAGCATACGTATACGTAACAATTACTTTGTTTCTGTTTTCATTTTCACTCAGCCGTAAAATGTTCAAATAATTGAAGTCACGAAATATGTGCTGCGTTTTTTTTTTTTGGTTAATAACAATTGGTCTGTTTGTTAACCTGAACTTGAATTTGTTTATAATAAAAGTGACAAACAAGTTCAAAAAAAGAAATATCAACAATTTTTTTTCTCAAAAGATATAATTAGTGTGTTCACAGTGAGACGTAACACGTAAACAAAGACTATACGTGTTTTGAATATTATCTACTCAAAGATTGAGAATGAATATTTACTATTTTTCTGATGTGAATTTGCTAAAGCAAGTGTAGGCCTATACTAGCATGGAAATTACTTTCGGCTGTCATAAAAACTTCCATGCCTATTAAATGTTTGCATTTTTGTATAACAATTTAAATTTCATTTCCTCCCAAAACAAAAACTGTATCTAAGCCCAACTATGAAATCTTATTATATTATTTTACGCTCATCACTAACTCACTCTGTAACGCTGTGAATACAAAGTTAAATTGTTCGTTTGGTGGTGGAAATGAGGGTTATGCCCAAGAAACTAACAAGCATTTTTTTATAAACCTACTTTATATATTTATTTTGTTCGGAAACGGCTTTAACGATCTTGATGTAATTATCCGAGTTTGTTGTTATGAGCGAGAAAAAGATTTGAGAAATAATTTTAATAAATTTTGCAAACTGACACGTCCACTGCCACATTATATTTTGGTTTTTCGGAATCGGCTCTATTGATTTGGATGAAATTTCGATTTTTTTTAGATAATATTTTACTATTCAAGTTTATTTAAATATTTGTTTTTCAGGACCGAAGCCAGGTGACGTTAATTTAGATACATATCACTCCCCAACTAACAAAATTTCTTCCGATTTCCGACATTAAAACATTATTCCTAGCTATAGTGCTTTTATAACCATTCTGGCTGGAAGTGAAGTAGTTATATGAGTTAAACTTGATATATTTCATCGCTTAAATATTCTTTGGAGCTACTTGTATCATTGTTATAGGCACAATGAGTCAGTTTTTCTATAATCACACTATATCCATACTATAAAATGATATTAAGTCTTAATTCCTGTATAATCAATGTTAAGATGCATAAATCTGCGAATGTATATGGCATTTGTATAAGATATCTTTATAGAAGGGTTATTGAAAGAGTTTTAGCAAAGACACTAAACCCGTCGGGTTGTTATATAAGAATAATATGGTTCATTTATAGGGTCAATAACCTGCGGGAATAATTGATAAAAAAAAAATTATTTACTAACACTACCGTCACCGAATGTAATTTTGAACTACACTTGAGGATATATAATACGGAGTGCTCGTTTTAATTCCGTATTATATATCCTAATAATGTATTACTGTCGATGACGGTAGTGTTAGTAAATTATTATTTTTTTTATCAAGTATTCACTCAGATCATTGAACTCATTGTGCCTATAACAATTATACGAGAAGCTCCAAAGAATATCTTAGCGATGAATTATATCAAGTTTAACTCCTATAACTACCTGACTTCCAGCCAGAATGGTGATATATAAGCACTATAGCTACGAATAAAGTTTTAATATCGGAAATCGGAAGCATTTTTGTTAGAACTTTATACCTTCTTTTAAAGCCAACATTTAATTAAGTTATATTTTAAATAAGGTAATTTCAGTAAGTAGTGCCCGCGTTTCTATCTTTTTGAAATAGCTTATGCGAATCAGTTGTATAAGATCATCGCTAATGAAACACTATATATTCATTCTTCTATAACGATAGTATATACTTATATGATAGTTTTGAAAGCATCTATAAGGAAAGCCAATGTGGCTTTATAGGAAAGAATTCATGATAAAAGTGAACCCGATTCGACGTTAGGTTTGTATATTCGAGATTAGCGGAGCGGTTACCGAGCAAGACTATTAGTGCGAAGGGACCAAGGTTCGATTCCTAGACCTGCCTACAAATGTAAGTAATTTTTAAAATAATTATAATAACAATAACCATGACAAAAATAATAAAATAATTATCACTTTAGAACTTTGCAGATAATCATGTGGAAAAAGCTATAAAAATAATAAGGACAAAATAATTTTTTATTTTCTACATTTTTCTATAAGCATTATATACTTGTAACAGTAAATCTTCTCTTCATATCTTCAATCGAAGCAAACGGTGCAATAAACCAAACATTCTCCGATTCTTGTTATGGTAATATTTTATCCTATAGTACCTCTATAGCATAACTTATAAGTGTATTTCTCGGACTAACAAAATTTACTCCATAAAGGTGTAATAGGAGTGAAAAACGGCGCCCTTTTAGCTCTTTGGAGTACTATAACAAGCATATATACGTGTGATAAATAGTAATAAGAAGCTGTTTAAGATAAATATGGAAGTAAAATTGTTAGTTGGGTCAGGCCCGCAGCCAAAATGTGGATAGGTGATACGAAATTTAATATTGAAAAAATCATCAATTTAGGTTATGATGGTCCAATGAGTGGTCAGCAAGGTTATATACAAAAATTAATACATGAACATTCATTTAACCGAATATCAGCTTATTTCAAATGATAATAACTTTATTTACATTTACATTTACACATTTAATAATCATTAAAAATAAATTGAAAAAAAGTACGCATACGTCAGAGTGTACCATTGTTTCCACAGAGTCACCTTGTTGATAGTTGATAATTATTTAAAAATTTTATGACATAAATTTTAAAATATTTTCTTAAGCTACCCAGTCCAACTGCGTTTCACCCAGGCACGATCGACATTTGGGTTTTTCAGTTAGATGCTGACGTATACGCAAGATTTTAGTCGACGATAGATGTCGCTGTTATGTTTCTTAATTTCCTTTATTGAAAGTGAGTATAAGCAACTTTCCTAAAATTAAATGTGGTGGAATTGTTTATAATTTGTTTTAGACAAGATTAAAAATTTGAAAAGTTTTCAATAAGCCAATTAAAAAAGTTAACTACATGCTTGCTTAAAAATTATCAATTAAAAAAATAGGTACAGGTTTAAGTACCTACTTGATAACATCGACACTCATCCGATAGTCATGCAGATTAACGAAATCGAAAAACCAAATTCATCAACATCATGAAAGCACTACCGCTAATCGAACAGTTATCGAATGCCAACGAGAAAAAAAAAATTAATTAAGAGCAACAACAAGATCAAGCACCATATAATCTTCAATAGACAAATCAACAACACTAAAGACTGTAAATAAATAAAAAAAAATTAAAATTAAGTGTTTAAAAATAAAGTTGTATTCAAATACATTTATTTTATGTGTGAATGTAGGTATATGTAACTATAGAAAAACATTTTTGAAAAAGCATGAAATGTATTCTTTAAACTGGTTAATAACCCGCAATGCTGAAAGTGTTTAGACCCCAACGCAATTAACGCAGCACTGTGGTCCAAAACACCAAAAGTCGGGCAAAACTCAAAAATGCTATGTTTTTTTTATCAGTTTTTGGGGTTTGAATAGAGCTACAGAGAATAAGTCTCCTAAAACCTGCACAAAAATTACCATGAAATAAGAAGTTCTTTAAATTTATTCAAAAAATTTAAAAACTCGTGTTATAATTCCATCGCGTAATTTTGAACGTAGTAGAGGGTGATTCTGTTGATTTCCAAGACTATACTGAACACAGAAAAGCAACTGAAAGTTGCTATAAAGAAATTAAGATGCCTACACGTGACGCCTTTTTTTGATGTCTGTGATATAAGCAACAACAGCGTCATAACCTGGCTTTTTCCACAAGAAAGTGATAAAACCAAGGTTGAAAGATTTTCTTTGATATTAAAATTTATTATCTCATGAATTAAAATTTCTTTTGTTATTTCTTATGTTACTAACAAGCATCTGAATAAATATTTTTTAATTCATAAGTCACCCACTAGCTTGTGAATTAAAGCCAAGCTAAAGATAAGAAATGACTACAGCTCTTGCAGCCCCGATAAAGAGTGAGTAAGTTTAGGCAGTCACTGAACGCGTACAGAGGTGTCTTAAAAATGAAAAATTTAGGGATTTAGTTATACAATGGTCAAAACGGCAAAAACCAGGAAATCGTTATTGGAAATGGGCAAAGCAATTGATGAGATAAGCTTATGAAGTTCATTTCGACGCCACAATCTTTAAATGAGGAGGAATTAACCGGTATACCACCAGCTTCCTCAACTTAATAAAAATAAAAATCTAACAAAATGCTCATTCAATAGCAAATTAAACACATTCGAGTTTTGCTCAGAATGGAAGAAACCTAAAATGATTTCCTTTCCTAAAAAGCAAACCGAGTTTTAGCCAATTGCTATTCTCCTTTTTCTTTAAAAAATGTTTGAAAAAAAAAAATCTGAAGCAGTTCCGAAAATATCTTCCGATCAACAACCTGCGCAGCTTCTAATCCACTATAATTTTTCCTGATGAAAAATGAACCGCAATGGACAGTGGTCACATTACACTTCTAACACTTTTAGATTTTTCTAAGCCTTTCGACACTGTTAACCATTCGATTCTATTTTAAATTGCAAAATTGCTTTCTGTTTTCTTAAGAGTCGTGTAACTATATTCTTTCTTAGCTTTTCGGAAGGCAACAGTTCGTGAAGGCTCATCTATTTTTCTCAATGTTTTAACTGGAGTGCCATAGGGATCTATCTTTGGTCCAATTCTATTCACATACTTTACATAAATTAGTTTGATTCATCTATATCTACGCTGATTTTGTGCTAATAAGTTGACCTTTCGAGTCGAAGAATGATGCAGTAGCATAAACTACTGAAGAACTTCTTTTCAAATTAAGGTTTTATAATACAAATTCTATATACTACTGAAAAACATCAGCCAAGTAGAAGACTAAGCATACAATTTAAATTGGACTTGTTGAATTATTGATTCAAAACAGCTTTTAACGGCCTTTAGTCCATACAAATTGGCGTTTGGTCCCGGCAATTTTTGGCAAAAAATTCATGTAAGTTGAACTGAACTTAACAAAAATTGCGTATTGAAAACGCCCTCACTAGTCAACTGATGAGTCTAAGTGAGATCACCGGGACGAACCGCCAATTTTTATGAACTAAAGGCCGTTAAAAGCTGTTTTGAATCAAGAATTCCTTTTCATTTCACGTTTGTCTAAGAAAAAACCATCTTTGCCTAAACCCTGCCAAATCAACAGCTCTACTCATTTGTCGCAAAATCTATGATTTATTGGTCTTAAGCCTATTGAAGCTTGAAAACGAAATCATTGAGTATGTGTCAACATTGCTAGAAACCTAGGAATAGTCTTCAATCATTCTCCCACATTAATGGACCATCTAATAAGATTGGAAAAGTCTATATGGATGTCTCCGTGTTCTTCAGGGGTCTCATCACGTAAAATAAAAACGATCGGGCGATATCGTTTCCATCATTGTTATACATCTCTATCATATCAGTAAAGAAAACCAAAGATAGCTACCTTCGTTCGATGGTTTCCATTTTACGTGATGAGGCTCCTGGTCACTTGAATTTTCCTTCCTTATAAGACTTAACTACTTTCCGAAATGCTTTTTTACTACTTATTGTGTTAGGTATATGGATGCCAAATTTTTGGAGCTTAAACTCACCCACTAACCGCAAATTTAATTTTGCATAAATCTATTTTCTTAATCCAACTGAACACGCCTAAAACAGTGACAGTTTGTGCAAGCAAAGTTAGCAAACATACCTTTGTAATTGTCAAAGTGACATATTATGGCAAAATGAAATAATGTTAAAAATATATTTCGATGATAACTCGTTCAAAATTTGGAAAAATGGAATTCAAATTTTTCATAAGTCAATATACGAACGAATTAGCATATACATATATGTAAATAGGTAATTTGAGTTCGGTATCTATTCAAACTAGAAACTGCGTGGTAAATTTTTATATTAAATAGGTAGAAATATTTTTATATCTTCGAATTGATCAATGTACCTACATATATGCCTTCTGGCGTTAAGTATGCAAGTAATGCCTTAAGTGCATTTTACTTCTGTGTGTCTGTTAGTTTACTATCAATGAATCTAAGTAACCCATGTCAATGTTGATTGATTAATAAAAAATTAATGAATGAATATCAAATTATTTCCAATCCGTTAGACTAGTATCTATGTGTGTAATAATTCACTTGCTTCGATTTTAATAAGTCCAAGGTGCAAACACGTCGTTCAACATAAAACTTAAGCCCACCAATTGTATAATGTTTTCCTAAATATAGTTAATGAATTGCTATTTTGAATATAAGTAAAAAAAGGATTCTATTGATTAGTTGGGTTGGGTATACCTAAGCACACGTTCTATTATTTATTATTGTTTATAGAGAAGTTCATTAAAAAATACCTTGATACTTATTCATTATCTTCCAAATACCTTACTATTAATATTCATGTTACCGAAATGAAACAACAAACATTAGTTTCAGTTTTGATTTTGACCTTGAGAAAAATCGAACATGTACAGTTATTCCCAAAGTTGAGCGTACACAAAAAGAAAACAAGTATTTTACTTCTTTAAATGATTCAGGTGTCATTTTTGAATGAGTTTATTTGGTAGTATTTTATATTAACTTTTCTATTTTATTATGCACACAAAAAATATAAAATAAAAAAAACAAATGAAACAAACAAAAATGTTAAACACTAAAACACCCTGAATTTAACCTCACAAAATTGAGCGTACACCCTGTTAGCAAGCCTTGCAGTAAGGCATGATCGAAAATTTACCGCTACTTTAGCTGTTCTATTTTACTTGGCAGCATATTAAAATACATTCTATTTACATTGCGCAGTTTATGCTGAGAAATTTAATTTTATTTTAAATAATTCGTTGAAATGGCAGAAAAAAGAAAGGAAATCGACATTTCTACAAGAAAATTAATTATTAACTTGCATTTCAAAGGAAAATCGTTGCGGGAAATAGGTGAAATCGTTGGGCGAACACATTCAACCGTGCAAAAAATTATCAACAAATATCGATTTGAAGGTACGATACTTAATAGTGCTGGAAGGGGCCGAAAAAAAAATTCTTTCTCAATATGATGAGAGGCTTATTGTGCGGAAAATCAAAGAAAACCCGAAAACAAGTGCTCCAAAATTATCGTCGGATATTGCGGCACTCATTAAAATACCTGTGTCAACCGAAACCATTCGGCGCGGCGTACGGAAAAAAAATTGCAATGGAAGACTTGCTCGCAAAAAACCATTAATTTCGGTGATCAATCAACGCAAACGTTTGGAGTTCGATGGTAGGTACATTAACAAGCCGCAAAGCTTTTGGGAGAGTGTTTTGTTTATCGATGAAACCAAAATCAATATGTTTGGTTCTGATGGTAGGCAGATCGTTTGGAGAGAGCCTAAAACTGAGTTAAAAAAAAAAAGAATTTGTGCCCCACTGTGAAACATGGGGGAGGTTGTGTTATGTTGTGGGGTTCTATGGCTGCTAGTGGTACCGGAAATTTTGATTTATCGAAACGATTATGGACAAATGGAAATTTCTTGATATTCTTAAAAGAAACATGCTTCAATCAGCGGAAAAGTTAAATTTATCGTCAGAATTCTACTTCCAACAAGACAACGACCCTAAGCACACGTCACTTGTTGTTAGGGAATGGTTGTTGTACAATGCCAAAAATCAGCTAAGAATTCCACCTCAATCACCGGACCTCAATCCAATAGAGCATTTATGGGAAGAAATTAAAAAAAGACTTAAAAATAATAATGCAAAAAATAAAAACCAGTTAAAAGCAAAGGTGAAGGATGTCTGGGAAAGTATTCCTCCATCATTCACGAAAAAACTGGTGGAATCGATGCCTCGTCGCTTGCAAGCAGTGATAGATGCTAAAGGCGGTCCCACAAAATATTAAAAATGGAATACGTACCGCGATTTCAATTTGTTTTTTAAGTTTTGCACAAATGTACGCTCAATTTTGTGTGTTGAAATCAAGATATGTTTAAGTTTTTGAGTTGTTACTTTGTTTTGTTTATCATTTTAATAGTTCTTTTTTAACATATCTATTATCAAATATTCAAAGTAAAATAAAATCAAAAACATTCTTAAAAATATAATATCTGTTTTATTTAAAGCGGAAAACTTTTGTTTTTTTATTGGTGTACGCAAAATTTTGGGAGCAACTGTATGTACATACATAAATGAACTAGACAAACTATAGTAATGTTTGTTGTATTTCCATTACTTACAAACATTCCGAAATAGTTAATAAATTATTGGCTTGATGAAAGCACCACCAAAAAATTGATTATTATATTTGATAGTCTGTGACTGCGAAAGAAGTAAATGACAAACCTACCTATAGGTACTATTATATGTACCTACACCAAAAGACAACAACATTCTTTTCTTTCTTATTGTCACTGATGTCAATATGTACAATATGAAGTCTATTCAACGTGAATTTAACGAACCAAACCCTTATATTTAGAAAGTTGGTTAATTGAACGATTTTATAAATGATGAATGTATGTCTTGAGGACTATACATACATACATATAGTATGTATGTATGTACAAATATTATTTTCTTTTTCTTGGTAGACGTAATTAGGTGGACTCAGCTTATAGTGCGTTCTAACTTGGACATTTGTTAGCATGATGTTTGATATATGGAGGCAAAATCAATGACCTATTAGAATCAAAAAGATAACACGTATGTAAGGCGTATGCGAGTATTTTCTTTTTGAGATAATTAGTTGTTTACAATGGCTTTTGTCAGACAAGAAAAGGTCTTCAATAGTCTACATATTTTAATTTTTGTTTTTTTTTTCAATAACTAGATATTATGTACATACGCATATACATACATATGCATATGTCAATTTATGTTGTAATGATGCATTACACCCTCTTCTTCACCGCCGCCGTTTATTAAATTGCAGACAAAGCAATCCCGAATCACCGTTATAAACGACTCTAGAAAGAGCGAATCATAAGAATAAGAAAATATTAATAATACTTTTTGTTTATGAAATTATAATTCACACTCGGTTCAAACCGAATTATATATAAGAAACCGTGGATGAACACCAGAAAATCGAGCTCTGCCACAGTAGAAATCAGTACCAATCCCGAGTACTTGGTGAGTCTCCATTTTGAAGGACTTAGGTTCCAGAAGCGACAGTGGAAGCCCAGGTTTTAAGTAGTTAGAGTGACATCTGCTATCTCAGATTGTAATTTAGGTTAGGATATATTGCTAAACATTTGAATTGTATAAATCTAGGTTATAAGGTTATATAAATGTAAATAACTATAAGCATATATGATTTTTTAAGAGGTTTAGAACTTTTTAAAAAAAAAAAACACAAAAAATTCGAAAAAATGAATGAAATATTTATTTGAATCTATAGTTTGAACCTTGCAATTTAATGTTTAAAGATAATTTCATGCAAATGTTGACCGCGGCTGCGTCTCAGGTAGCCCATCCGCTGAGTCCAAAGTTGGCATACTCTTTCACACATATCGGCCGGTATCTCACGAATGAATGCATGGATGTTGGCTTCCAGTGCGTCAATCGAAGCGGGCTTGTCCCTATAGACATTAGCCTTGACATACCCCCACAAAAAATAATCTAATGGTGTCAAATCGCACGATCTAGGCGGCCAATTGACCGGCCCGAAACGTGAAATTAACTGTTCACCAAACTCGCCTCGCAATTGCGCCATTGTTTCGCGTGCTGTGTGGCATGTGGCACCGTCTTGTTGAAACCACATATCATGCAAGTCAAGAACTTCCATTTCGGGCAAAAAAAAGTTTGTTATCATCGCTCGGTAGCGTTCACCATTGACAGTAACGCTGCGATTCGCATCATCTTTGAAGAAATAGGCCCAATAATGCCGCCGGCCCATAAACCGCACCAAACAGTGGCTTTTTCGGGATACATTGGTAGCTGTTGCAATGCTTCTGGCTGATCTTCACTCCAAATGCGGCAAATTTTGCTTATTTACGTACCCATTCAACCAAAAATGAGCCTCATCGCTGAACACAAGCAGCGCGCGATGAACATTTCGAACCGAGCACGAATTTTGATAGTAAAATTCAATAATTTGCAAGCGTTGTTCATTTGTAAGACGATCCATGGTTAAATTGCAAACCAAACTGAAGCTGTTTGACAGTGACACAAGGTACTAAACACACGTCAGCTGTCAAAACCAGTGTTGCCAAAACCAAACCAGCTAAAAAATCACCCGTTATATTGAATTGTTTAACAGTTTATATAGTTATAAGATAATAAGAATTGTATAGAAATTGTAAGAACCAGCGATTGGTGAATAAAAACAACCTCAAATACACTAAAGTTTGTTGCTTCTTTGGTAAAACCCTGGACCCGACGAGCCTATGACAAAAAGCATCTCACAATGTCATATATTTTAACTTGCGAATAAAGGTCGTACTACATATATGGCAAGTTATGAATTCGTACAAAAAATCGAACTCGAGATTTTGATCAAACTTGACATTACGATGATAGGGAAGACGAAAAAAGTGGGTCTCGCAAAAACCTCCGTCTGTCTGTCTGTCTATTCGACTACAGTATAAACGGAAAAATCTATTTTCTTTAAACTTGGTACCTAGCGTTTTTTTGGACATCCCCCCCCCCCCCCCCTCACAGTTTTTTCTTTTTTTTTTAGGACCGAAAATAACAGTAGCTGTGATACAAAATTTCTTGGGCAAAAAGGAAAAACTTCTTTTTTCTCAAAATCGGGTCCACAGAATTTTTTTTAAGAACTCAATGCCGTTTAATAAAAAAAAATGGTTCCGAAAAAAGGGTTATTAATGGTACCTCCCAAAGAACGATTTTTTTTGATTTTAGCTTTTCTCGAAAACTGTTGAACTCATTCTGATCAATTTTTTTATGAAAAATTATTGACACCTTCTAAACAATATTTAGATTTTTAAGAAAAGTTTGAATTTTTTTTTTTTGAAAACTCAATATTTCAAAAACGACTCTGTCGATTTTTATTAAACTTAGCAAAAAGCAGTTTTTTTAACTTTATCTATAAGATTTTTGACAAAAATTATTCTAATGCCCAAAAATAACGGCACCTCCCATACAAATGTTGAAAAACCGTTAAGAAAAATATTTTTTTCTTAAAAATGACTCCTACGATTTTGATAATTTTTTTTTTCGTGTATTGAAATTAGTACTATCTACCATTTAAAATTTTTAAATTTTATATTTTGCTTTTATTAACAGTACCTCTCGGTATTAACAGTACCAAACGGTTTCTTTGATTTTCGACTATCTCAATATCTGATCAACCGAATAAAACTAGATTTTTTATGCAGAAGCTTGTAACAAATATAAATAAAAGTGCGTATCAAAATTTTCCCCCTAAAGCCCCCCCCCCCCTGGCTACATGCCTGGCCGTAGTGTCAATATTTGGTCGATATGGCGGACTTTCAGACTGTTATTGACGAACTGCTTTTCAGGCGTTCTCATAGTTTGTTAGAAAAGTCTTACAGGCGATGGCAAAGGAGTCCCGGTATTCTCCTAAATCTTTATGAAAATAAAGAAGCATATAAGCATCGACTGGGTTTCTATACATAGGTATAAAAAGGATGTTCTCTTGATAGTCTCTGCAGGCTTCGGCTAAAGCCCTGTCATCTTAATAAAAACGTAACATTTACTTTTGGTAAAATTTCCAAAACCCACCTTTCTTTCTATGATACCTTAAATCACATTATAGACTTGAACCAGAAGAAGACTTGAACCGCTATCACTTTATTTTCATAACATACCTAGCTACAATTTTTGTTTGTTTTTCATACGCATAGCAAATTATTTCTGTCAGAGTCTTGAGTGTTAATTAAATTCATACAGATGAAGTACTTCCAAAAAAATTCCAAGGAAATCCTCCTTCAGTCATGTTGATACACCTTCAATCTCACATATCTACCTACTATAGTCTATAGAGCATCACCTCATTCGCACAAAATAAATATAACAATAAAGTTCATTGTTCTTTAAGTACGATAGGATAAATTCGACAGCGTTTCCCCATAACTCAGAAGAAAAAAAAACTCGGAAAAACTCATAAACAGCAGAAGGGATAATAATTCCTTTTCTCCTCTCGAAACAGTCAATAAACACCCCACCACCACCACCACCACCACCCCAACCACCCCCAACCACCAACCATTTAAATGCATTCAAAAAGTGAAACACAAACGAAAAAGCAAAATATCCACTTGTTCGATGAGACAGAATTTTCAACTATTCGTTTACTCGCGTCGCATCTATACTACACTTTTCGCCGCAATACAACTCGCCGTGGTGGTGGACGTATGCTACTCTGGTCTGGGTCTGGTACGTGGAGTGGAATAAACTTATGCGTTTGAATTTCGAGATACTTTCGATCAGTTTACTACGAGACGTTGAGAGTTTGAGTCTTTTATAACGGTATTTACTGGGTGCGCATAATTTATTATTATTCGGTGAATTTTTTTTTCTGTGCACTTTGCAAATAGGTAGCTTTACTAAAAAGAATAAAACACTTAAACGCTGCATTATTTACAAGAACTAGAGGGATTTTTTTTTGGTGTCATTGTGTGTGTGTGAGTTGGAACCTATATTCAAACAAAATTAAGCGGGACGTTCTGAATAAAGTGCATTAATTTAAAAAAAAAAAAATCAAACAAAAAATAAAACGAGTGTTAAATCTAATTTACTGTGTAGCACTACGGTTATTAATAAAAAGGACAATAACCTCTACCATGTCTAAGAACGGATATATTTTTGGCGCCCTACTGGTCTTGGTATTTTCATTCAATGCAGGTGAGTTTTTCCTTATGCCTGCTGCTAGAATTTATATGCGCAAGTATTGGTTTCGAGTAAAATGAATTCGAAGTTTAATTGAAACTTAACATAGCTTGTAACAGGCTGCCGTTTGAGCACCAGCTAGGACATAAATCTAAAACTCCAAATAATTAATTGATTTTCTTTAAGATTTGTTATAAAATATTAAAAAAAAAAAAAAAACTAATTTTTGGCGGAAAATTTGAATTTTTATCTAAGCCTGGTTACAAGAGGACATAATATATTTTTATTTTTTAATTGATTTTCTCGAAACCGACTTTAACGATTACGAAATTTTATGCCTTTAAATACTGCATCTCAGGTCTTTTTAATATTTTTAAAATACAAAACCGAAATTTAAGGTGTATTTCTGTGCACTTAGGCAAAATCCCCAAATTTGTCAAAATCGGTTGTTCATTTTCATTCCCAGATTTCTGGAAAGAAATTCCAGTTTTACTATTTTTCTATTTAATGGAAAAAATTTCGAGCATTTTACTGAATAAGATCAGTGCTGGAGGATCATGTGAAAAATCTTTTTTTCTGCTATGGTTAAAGAATAAAGAAACATAAGAATAAGAAAAAAACCTGACAAATAACTAATAATAATCCACGAAGGTACAAAAATATAGAATCAACGAATGCACTTGTAGAAGATATACATAAACAAATATTAATATTTCTGGGCAAAATTTTAGGAATAATTTGAAGACACTACAATATATTAACGAGACGGAAAATAACCGATGCAAATATTTTATGAAACAGATTTTAACAAAATGCAAAAAAAGACTCTTCCTCAAAGATCTCTCAAAGAATTCTTTAATTCAAGTGAAAGAATAAATAGTAGCAAAAAATAAACTAAAAAAAAAATAGTTTATGTTTGTTTGTAGAAATTTCTTAAAGTTTTTTTTTTGCATATGGCGACCATCCTCGTTTTTAATAATTTACTGAAAAGCTACTTTTTTTTTAATATTATCGAAGACTTTTGGGTTAAAATTGAATCACATTTATTTTTTAACAAGGAATCAAAAAACTCCAAAATACTCAATGAAAATATTTTTATTTTAGGGGAAGTAACAACGGAGAAATAAAAAGATTTGTGGTTAATAAGGGATATTTTTCGACCATCTGAAAGGATTTCTCTTAAAAATGCCCCCCCCCCCCCAGCACTGTTCACAAAAATGTTATTGATGAGAAACTGGCCTTAGAGGCAATTGTAAGCTTTGGGTTTTGCTTTACTTTTATGTTGTTGTCTACGTATAGAATCAGGTGTTTTCGGACTACCCTTAACAAGTTAAACGTAGTGCCCAGCTTTAGGTATAGAATAATTTAAAAGGCTTTAACAGAACAAACCGATGGATATTGGTTTTTATTTTCTGGAATATCACAATAATGAGAAGAAAAAAAGATAGTGCTAGGTTAAGCATTCTACATTCGTGTAGTGCGGGTAAAGAAAAAATCTAAATGATTGATAGCTAGAACATTATTTGAAATAATGCTGAAGGGAAAACTGAATGGAATTCCTAGAGGTGCAAATAGTTAGTTTAAAATATGTTTAGCTTTAGAAGAGGAATGCAGCTAACTTTTTCATTGTAGCACTATTTGTAAAAAGAGATTCACATTAAATATTATGACATGCCGAAGCGACGCTGACGGTGCTCAATAGACGCAAACGTTTCCATTATGGTTGTAACACCTTTTATTTGTAAAGCTCATTTTTCTGCACTATTAAAAAAAATACCAATCGGTATCAAATGAAGAAGTAGACTTCCTGCCACTGCTCTACTGAAAATTGTAGGTATCCCCTATTCCCACTGACTAACAACATGTATACAGGAACGCTGTTAATTGCCTGAACACAATTAAATGCTGCAACGGGAACTGCAACGTGACAAGTTTAAAGTTGGTGAACTCTTCTAGATCCGATTGCAGTTACATACATACGTTGCGTCGCTGATTTTGTGCGTATTCAATATTTTGACAGCTTGATTACTGATTTTTAAGATATGAGCAAGAACATACAACTCCCACGTGACTGTTGTATTATATTTCTTTAGCACTTTCGCGTGCGAATCAGTCAATTTCGATCAAAACAAGATTTTTATATTTCTTGGATTGAATCGTGACTGTTCCTTGTACAAAGCTGCCATGCCGCCACCGGCCGCAACCACCGCCATAAGTCGCACGTCGTCGGTCGTCGTCAGTCTTCGTCATTAAATATTTAGTGCAATTTTTACAATTAACGTTCTCGTCCAACCGACGACTATGTTTGCGGTGCATTTATGGGGAGAAGCATATTGTATATGATTTGCCCATCAGTGCCCACTTTTTACAATAAGTCAACGTCCATAAAAAAATCCACCTACAACTTTGATTTCTCTACCCAGATAAACAAATGTTTGTGGTTGCAATTTGTATTCTTAGTTACATTATATTGAACTATAAAGGGGCTCACAACCCCATCATCACCATATTTATGTATATAGGTATACATGCTATGCAGAAACTGAAAGACCAACATAACTGGGTCAGATGGGTGTTAACCCGTTCATAAGAGGTCTTTTGATGGATGGATACCTTTTCCTCAACAAAAGGTAATTTGATTGCGACAACCCGACAACATAATGTCGAAGCGGAGCATGTAATACAGCATATAGAATACATACCTGCATCAGATGTATTTAAAAGATGTAAGATAGGCGATGGCATAGTTCGGTTCAGTTTTGAATTGGATTCAGGATTAATTTATGAAGTTGATTTATATCTTTGTGTAGTTAAAAATATAAGTTTCTCTTCGTTCGCGGTATTCTTTTTGTAATAACTTTTTTCATCCAATTACGATTATTGGCATTTTTTACGAAGCCCAAGCCAATTTATGATTTTTACTACATTTTCTATATACTATATACGAGCACCTATGGATTTTAAATACCAACGCATTTAAAAAAAAAATAGGTGAGCTGAGGAGGAGTCACAATGCTAATTTGTTTTTTTAGAGAAATAACTCAGACTTAATGATGAATTTTCATTAATCTTTTCAGAAATAGTGGACTTTTAAATTTTGTTTATTTAGCATTTTTTTTAAATTGTATTCATTAAAAAGTTTATTTTTGAAATTTCATATAAAATTGTAAAAACTTTTTTTTATTTTTTTCAATAAATTATTTGTCTTCTTTCTAAAGACGAGAACACATTGTTCCTTAGAGCGTTAGGCAATAACTCCCAAATCGATTTGGAAATATCCTCCAAAAAAAAAAAAATTAAAATATCGCCCAAAATTTCTATTTTTCCAAATCTCAAGCTGGAAATATCGCCCAAATATTTTCATCAATGTCAAATGTTTTTGTAAAATTTGGGCGTTATTTCCTCAATTTTGGGCGATATTTCCAAAGTGAAATTTCAATAAAACTTGTTGACAAACAAAAAAACCTTGAGCATAATCAAATCATGGCAACCAAGATGGCATGTTCAAGGAATTGGAAGCCTTGGGTGATATAAAAAAAAACAGTGTTCAAGCTCCAAAGTGCTGCTTAGTGATTCAAATTCTTCAAGTGGAGTTTTTAGGAATATTTGCGAAAGGTATATTTGATTTATAAGATAATCTTCAAAAAAAACCGCGGCGCATAAACAGTGAGGTATGTATATGTATAGGGGGCATGCTTCCCCCTGCAACCCTCCTGCTTGGGCACACTATAAGATTTGGAGTAGGTGCGAGGCGGGGTGTATGCAAAGCCTCTTTTGCATTTAAAGAATCTGGATTCAAAGAAACTTTGCATACAAGATTTTGATTTGGGCGTTTTTTCCGAGCATTTGATAGGCGTTATTTCCTAAGATTTAGGAGTTATTTCCTTTTTCTGGATTTTTTTGCGTAATATTTCGAATTTTGGGCTTTATTTTCGATTTCATTTTTAAAATTTTTAATCTGGCGTTCTTTTCTTTTAAAGAATTTAAAAAATTGGAAATAATGCCCAAATCGAGATAAAAAAACAATAACAATTTTTCAGAATTTTTTTTTGGGCAATATTTCCAAATCGATTTGGGTGTTATTTCCTTGGGCATTATTGCCTATCGCAGTTCCTTTGTTTAAGGCATATCTAGAAGTATATAGGGGCCATTCCATACAACCCGTTGAATGCGTTGCGTCGACGGATACAACTGACAGCTCGATTAAATACACACACAATCTTATAAGAAGCGACTCATAGACAACGTCTGCGACTTTTTTCTCCGGCACATCCTTTGGCATCAATCAATAGTTTTTTTTTTGAAGTTTTGGGTTTTTTTTTTTTTTAATTTTTGTTCTCAGATTTCGTGTTGCTGTTTGTTCGTGACACGTGCGCGACGCATTGCTATGGCTTGAGGCATTAAGTTATGTGTCAAAACAAAATTTTCTGATCTGTTTGTGTCTGCCAGTCACGGTGTACCTACATCGAGCTAGAGTTTAAATGAATGGACGGATTTAACTCAAATCTAGTACAGAGCATTTGTATATGCACACGAAAAAAAGTCGGATTTTTATTATAGCTCATTAAGAACGGTTAGGTGCTGAATTTTTAGAAAACAGCTGAAACGAGTTTGCTTAAACTTCATACCTGTAATCTTTAGGTAGAGCAGTTTCAAAAATTGGTACTACGTATCAGTTATTTGGCGAAAATTCGTTTAACTAAAATAGAGTTTTGAAGTTTTTGAGAAAATTGGCTATATTGTAGATATTCCCAAATATCTTGTTATTGGCTGGGTTGATTTTTATATAATTTTGCAGGCGCGTATTTAAAAGAATTTTTAAATCATATTGCATTAAAACAAATTATAAATCATTTTTTATGCAATTTTTTGTTTACAATTTTTTGATTTTTTTCTTCACATTTTGTCGTATAAAATATCATAACTTTATTGAGCCATTACAATTAATCTTCAGCCATACTTTAATTTCAAACCACAAGCGCAAGTCCATTCAGTCGGGCATTTTATTTTTTGTGTTATGTGTGTTTTAGAATTTATTTTCTTAAAAGTCATTTATTAGAACTTTTGTTTTAAGATTTTTACTGATGTGGTCTAAAATAAATCTGCCCTCTCTTCCCTTTCTTTATAGACAATATGGTAAAAAAAAAAATCCAACTAAATTTGCGTAGATTGATGCTGTGAGTTTGAAACAACTATAAATAGGATTTGTTGCTCTGTTTGAAAATGCATTTTTGGGGCACTGATGTTAACATCATTTCATTAGGCTTTTGTTTGTGAGATTAAATTATGTATATAGTGTGCCTCGTATGTAACAATTCATTGTTTATTTTTCTATAAGATAATTGAATGAAATCCAAAGATATATTGTTTATGCCGTAAACAATGCTGTGCAACCAGTTTGATTATAAATATAACTTCCGCAATAATTATAATTTTATCTGATAGTATATTTTGTTTTGTGGAACAAGCCTGGAAATTTGGCTTCGTTTTTTAATTTTTCCTTGCAAAATAGTATGCATTTTTTTTTCATTCCTTTAAATTGTTTTAGAAAAGTTATGTTCCTAACAGTTCCACTCATAAAAAATAAAAACAAAAAAGGGAATCCAAAAAGTATTTTTAAATTATTTTGATCTTAAATGAATTTTTGTATGTAAAGGGTGTTTTTTTAGACGTGTAGTTTTCAAGAAGAAATAAAATGCATATTATTTAATATTATGGCCAAGGATTTAGCTTTATTATAAAGATAAAGGTTTACCATTATGTTTTAAAAATTATTTCGGGTAAATGGCCGCCGCGGCTGGCTCGAATAAATTCCAGCCTAGAGGCCCAATTTTCGACCACTTTTTGCAGCAATAACGCGCCGAATATTATTTCCCAAGGCGTCAATCGTCTCGGGCTTATCTGCGTAAACAAGCGACTTCACATAACCCCACAAAAAATAGCCCAGCGGTGTTAAATCGCACGATCTTGGAGGCCACGCCAAAGGCCCACGACACGAGATAATGTGCTCACCAAAAGTTTCCTTCAATAAATTGATTGTTTCGTTGGCTGTATGGCATGTAGTGCCGTCTTGTTGGAACCAAAGGTCGTCCACATCAACATTCTCCAATTCAGACAAGAAAAAGTCATTAATCATGACTCTATATCGTTCCCCATTGACTGTAACATTATTGCCGGCTTCATTTTTGAAGAAATATGGAACAATGATTCCCTCTGCCCATAGAGCACACCAAACAGTGACTTTTTGAGGATGTAATGTGGCGTCTCAACAATGGTTTGTGGATTATGATCACTCCAAATACGACAATTTTGCTTATTAACCTACCCATTCAACTAAAAATGAGCTTCATCGCTGGAGAAAATTTTATTCTGAAAATCCGTGGCCATTTTGTTTTGGGCCCATTTGGGCACAATTTTGGAAGCGTTGTTCAAGAGTAAGTCTATTCATTATGTAATGGCAATCCAAATTGAGCATAAATCAAGTGACAGCTGTCAAAAAGACCAACTCCGAAAAAAGGATTGCCAGATTGAAAACCACACGTCTAAAAAAAACACCCTTCTCAATATCCAACTCTTGCGTCTGTGCGCCTGTGTGTCCACTGTAATTTGAGCTAGAGCCTAAACGGGTGGACCGATTTGCTTCAAATTTGGTACAGTGAATTTTTATGTGATTCCCTAGAGCGAAAATTCGAATTTTTGTTTAAGGTCATCTAAAACGGGTAGCTGCCATACAAATATTTAGTTTTGTCAAATTTTCTCGAAAATTGCTCTTACGATTTTGATTAAATTTTGTATATGTCCAAGTCAATTGCAAGAAAACTGCATTTCAGGTTTCTGTCAAAAAAATTCGGATAACCGAATTATTTATTCCATATTTTTTGAGAAAATGATCTTATTTTTGGGTTATTAGCCTTTATCTTTGCAATGGTAACCCGATTTTGTTATAATTTTGGAATATAGTGCTTCTCAATAGCTTTAACAATATTGCATTTAAACATTTTGGAAAATATTGTTTTAGAAAAAAAAAAAAAACAAGAATTCATTTTTTAGTGGGTAGGTACTTTTTAAATCTTCAATATGCTGTTACACACAGTTGTTAACCACCAAAAAAATCACTTTCCTTAATCCAGTTTGAAAAGGGAGTATAATAACCTCATAAGCATCAAACACCCGACACGGAGACATTTTTTTTGTTTTTCTCTGCTTGGGATATTTCCCAAAGATATTTTGTTAACACCCTTTTTATGTTTTGTGTCTGTTCTGTCTGGCATATTTTATGGCAGATATAAATGAGTTTCTAGCTCATTTCGTTCAATGATAGCAGTGTATATTCATCCTACTAAACAAAACTGAGAGCTCTTACACAAAAGGTTTTCTTTAAAACAAAAGACAAATATGTAGTTCGTAAGAATTCATAGAAGTATTCAACTAGTATAAGTTGCACATATTTAAAAACTTCCCACGAAAGTTTCCCACGAAAATTTAAGTAAACCCCATTTGCAATCGACAAAGTCATTTGCGAAATGATTTAGCTATCTATTTGTAACTGGCCATTTCATTTAAGAAAATAAGCTAACTTTAAACTTATTTGAATATAAATGCCAATGCTAAGTATCAACATAATAAAATTAAGACTTTATGTCAAAAACGAAAACTAAAAAAAAAAAAAAAAACTTAACGAGCTCACAATTACCAAAGTCGATTCAAAATCGTTATAAATAAATTTAATAAACCCATCTCATCTCCACGAACAAACCGAACCAAACCGAACCGAACATTTAAAAAGATCGCGGAGTTCCACTTTTAAATAGTTGTCACATAAAGAAGCCGCCACTGTCTATTTCAGTGAGTGCGTAAATAGCCAGTAGGTAGAGAGGTTTAGCTATAGAGGCTTAGCTATAGAGCTACCAAAGCTACTGCAAATGCAGAAGCCATTTCAGCTATATTAATATGAGTTGAATGCAGTTGCTAGCAAGGCAATAACAGCCTGCGGCAGGTGAGACAATGTCAATGTACATAAAGCCTATCGTGACAGACTGCAAACGCGTTCGCCGTGTCTCCTAATGACCAATCATAATGGTTGTTGCTATATCATAATCAAATTGCTGCCATATAAAATAGCGATTTGCCGCCTTATTTGGTAGATACATAACTAAAAGATCTGAAATAATAGATTCTAATTTTGTTTTGTTGTTCATCTTATTGTTGTTGTAATTAAGGAAAATTCATCATCATTCATGTATTTTGTGAAAAATTTTGACTTAAAGTGGGATCTTCAAGATGTTTATTGCAAGATCTATAGGTAGACATAGTTCTGACGAATCTGTCAAGATTATGTTACATCTCTGACTCTGATAGATTATCCGCAGATACAGCTAAGAGCTATTAGTTTTTTTATAGATGGATTTAGTTAATATCGTGAGAAATAACAGCTAGTTGAATATGTAATTCAACAAGGTCTCAGACCGGAGAATCGCCTATTCAAATATTGGATGTTTATTTATTATTGTCTTCGTTTTCTTAAAAGAAATTTGATTAAATCTTGCTGTCTGAATTTATGGAGCACATTTTAGAAATAAAGGGTTTTTCAACAGGAACGCTACAAAAGTAGAGCAACAAGGACAGCAAACGACGCCATATTTCTTGCCGCTCTTTTGGCATTTCTCTTTAATAAGGTTTGCCATTTCATGATGGAAAGATATACGAGCCAACAACGAGTCAAAATTATTAAAATTTACTACCGAAATTCGGAGTCAGTAGCCTCAACGTTAAGAGCGCTACGTCCAATTTATGGTCGTCATAATCGTCCTAGCAGATCAACAATTGAGCTGCGTCGAGTGGAAAAATTTGAATCCACAGGCACAGTGCAAAATGTTCCCGTGCCAGTGAGACAAAGAAGTGCCCGTAGTTTCGAGAATATTGTTGCCGCTGAGGCTTCAGTTGCAGAAAGCCCAAATGTGTCTCTCACACGTCGTTCTCAAGCGTTGGGCATCTCTGTGACGTCGTTGTGGCGAATTTTGCGAAAAGATCTTGGCCTTAATACTTACAAAATTAAATTGACGCAAGAACTGAAGCCGCTCGACCACCAGAAGCGTCGTATGTTCGTGAATTGGGCTGAGCAACAACTTGAAAATGATTCGGATTTTCATCGAAAAATCATCTTCAGCGCTGAGGCTCATTTCTGGCTGAATGGCTTCGTCAATAAACAAAATATGCGGTATTGGTCAGGCAGCAATCCACACGTATTCCATGAGTCATCATTGCATCCCGAAAAAATTACGGTTTGGTGTGGTTTATGGGCCGGCGGCGCGGCGGCGTCATTGGGCCGTACTTCTTCCGTGATGATCAAGACCTGCACGTAACTGTGAATGGGGATCGCTTTCATTCAATGATAACCGAATATTTTTGGCCCCAATTGGATGATATGGACTTGGAGGACATGTCGTTCCCACAGGACGGCGCCACAAGCCACACAGCGAATGTCAAAATCAATTTATTGGAAACCAAGTTTGGATAACGTGTTGTCTCATGAAATGGTCCAGTCGCTTGGCCGCCTAGGTCATGCGATTTGACGCCGTTACACTATTTCCTGTGGGGCTACGTCAAGTCTATGGTCTATGCCAACAAGCCATCGACAATTGATGAACTTCGTACGAATATCGAAGGTGAAATTGCAGCAGTATCGGCCGATTTATGCTTGAACACCGTCGAAAATTGGGTTCAGCGTCTGGACTTCTGCAAGCGTGCCCGTGGTGGCCATGCAAAAGAAATCGAGTTTCATACATAATGGCATTGAACATACTTTCACAAGAATAAAGAATTTTATTGATATAAAAAACTATTTTTGTTTTATTTAAAAAAACTTTTGTAGCACTCTTATTGAAAAACCCGATACTTACCTTTGTAAAGGGTCCGCCAAATAACTTCCTTTTTTTTTGAAAATGGCGCAAAACATCGAGTGTAGCTTCGGCTGTGTGGCACGTAGCACCGTGCCGTCCTGTTGAAACCAAATGTTGCCAATATCCTCCTCTTCAATTTTTGTGAACAAAAATTCGTTCAACATGGCCCGATAACGATCGCCATTGACTTTAACGGCCACTCCTTGTTCATTTTCGAAAAATGGCCCAATTATGCCTCTGGACCAAAATCCGCACCGAACAGTGACTAGTTTTGGGTGTATCGGCTTTTCAATGTATGCGTGCGGGTTTTCTGTGCCCAAAATGCGACAATTTTGCTTGTTTACTACCCGCCAAGATCTGAAAAGATGATTTTTTTGGCAAAATCGGCATCTTCTCTAAGTCGATCGCAGGCCCACTTAGCGAAGCGTATACACAACCATATTCGTTCAGCGGAAGGATAAAACTAATTATCTGTCAAATCAGACATGAGCTAAGTGTTACCATTCACGAAATAAGCTCTACTTGAAAAAAAAACCTTAGATGGCGGACCTTTTATATACTTTAACGATTTGGAAATTTAACACGAGGTTATATTCAAATTAAGAAGCTCAGTGCTATGATTAATCAACATTAAGTTCATCAGGTTAACAATTTTTTGTAAAAACAACTCTATGCAACGTCAATTCAACATATTAGGCAATGGAAATTTATAAAGAAGCAGTGTTAAAAATGCATGAACTTGGTTAATATTACCACTCTGGTCATGTAAGAGTCTTAAAACTTGTTTCAATTTACAAGAGTTTCGTGTAAAGCAACATGACATCCTATCAAAATAGGGCCTTGTTTATTATACCAAGAATATAATGTTATTGTAATCTTGTTAAATTTGTATCTGATGTTCTTCTCTGAGTGATCCAAATTGATGAGAACTTGTCTGAAAAAAAAAATAAATTGATACAGAAAGTTGTTTTTTGTGTGATAACACACTCGCAGTTAGGCTGCAAAGCTAACGCACCATCATATTAATATTGAAGGTTTGAACGGCAGAAAGTTTTTCAAATTCAAAATGACCGTAATATAAATACTAAGCACCACTAAAAAGAGTCTGATGATGGCCCAGGCAGCAGTGAAATAGCTAAAACTCCAGCCTATAATGACTTGGTGGTAGCTCACTCAAGTTGTTGTTGTTTCATTCAAACCTTTAATCTAAATTGATACAAATTTGAGTATCTGTTAACTTTATGACTAGTATTGGTATTCGCTTTAGGACCCTGTGAACAACTTGGCTGTTATAGACTTGTTGGTTGACACAATGCTCAAATGTTATTTAAACCACCATTGTATCTTAGTTTAATATGCCTAAATCGGTCGGTTAAGTATTATTAACCAAGGTTTAAATATTTATACAACTGGCCCCTAATCCTCCAAAAAATTAATCCCGTCTTCAATCACCAGCAGTTTTTCAATGAAGTGTTAACTTTAAATAGTTTGTTTGTCAAAAATCTATCGAAATCCTTCGACACTATGAAATTCCACGTTTCCCTATCCAAGTTGAGATGGCGCCACTCTAAAAATCATCCTTTCAATTGTTTCTTACCTTGAATCTGAAATCAGAAATACCTTTTCAGTTTATCCAGAGTTAACTTACCAAATTTGTTGAACTAACTCGGGACTGAAAAACATGTTTCCAGAATTGAATCGGATTTGACCCTGAAACTAGGATGATCTCGCACTGAAAAAACTGAGCCTTAGAAGGTAAGCTCAAGAGTTTATTCTAATTGCAAATTAATCAAAAGTCAATCCACTTTTGGTTATGCCATTCGTTTTCGTCTTCAATTTTTCTGTCAATTATATAAGACTCTTTGCAAGCGATACCCTATCACACTTCCTTTCACTGGCCAATTCTAATTAAGTAACCAATGCATGTCGAGCTAAAAAAAAAAAAAAAAACAAAAACCAAACATTTTGATTTGAAAATCGTTGCCAAATCAGAAGATTTGTGTCCTCAGAGTAACAAATTATAGCTGTTGGTCTGCCAAAGGCCGTTGATTGAAGTCATAGATTCCCCTCTATTTTGTTCCCTTTGTTGCAATTCATTCACGCACCAAGTATTTTCAACGATTACCCATAAACAAGTTTTCTTATTTATTCTCCAGCAACTGATCTTAAGCCGGACAACGACTTCAACGACAACGACAACGATGATGACGGCCAACAATTCTATTTTATGGCTCGAAAGACTCCACATTTGACTGCGTTTCTTACAATGGTTTTCCCAAGTGAATACATGTTGTTATTAGACCAATTTACACTTTTTTCCACGTACGGCCGGCCGGCGGCGCGCCAATCAACGACAAAGCCGATCCGCATTTCAACTTCAACCATCAGCAGTGATGGGCAGCAACAACGAAACGATAAACAAAAGTGACGACTTGTCCCCCAATTACAAATTGCCTCGAAGATCGAATCCCCGAAAGACCTGTCAATTCGAATTCTACATAAAGGTCAGTTTAAAGGCACTGATTTTAAGGTAGTTCACAAGATCGTGATCGAGGGTATTGTGTGGTGATGGTTGTTCATTAGGTAAAGCCAAGTTAGTATAGCGAGATGAATACGAATTCACGTCTGTAATCGTAAGCCACTTCCTCAATTTTAAATTTTAATTTTTCCACATGACTGACTCGACTGTCTTATGTGACAATCGAATACCCGAGAACAAACTAATTTAGATTATTAATCTGGGTAGTCTAGTAATTATTCCGGAGCAGGCCGTGCCCTGCCCTGCCCACTATATACAAATACATAGACATATTATAAACTTTCAAGAAATGTTAGCATAAGTCGTTGCAGTCGAGTGAGAATTGAGATATTTACTTATAATTTTGTGACCATCACCGCTTGATTCAAGATCATCACGTATATAACTTTCGTGAAGCTGATGATGAAAGATATTATTCACATGAGTTTTTGCTTGTAGATATTATTAAATTTAATTATTTTTTCAGTATAGAACAATAGAATACACAAGGTCAATTATTAACTATAAGTAGTTAAATTATGGGATATATGGTAATTTTCTTAACCCTTAAATGTTATTATTCAAGTTTTTATACGTTTAAACTTGCTATACCTATACTCATCCGTGTTTCACGAAGTGTTTTTCCTCGTCTTCTAAATTGTATGCCTGGAACGGATAATCCGATTCAAGTGAATTTTACATCTGAATGTTTCTGTTCATTTCAAATCTTATTTGCAGTTTGATTGAATATAAAGGGTTTTTCAACAGCGACGCTACAAAAGTAGAGCAACAGGGACAGCAAACGACGCCATATTTCTTGCCGCTCTTTTGACATTTCTCTTCAATAAGGTTTGCCATTTCATGATAGAAAGATATACGAGCCAACAACGAGTCAAAATTGTTAAAATTTACTACCGAAATTCGGAGTCAGCGGCCTCAACGTTAAGAGCGCTACGTCCAATTTATGGTCGTCATAATCGTCCTAGCAGATCAACAATTGAGCGGCGTCTAGTGGAAAAATTTGAATCCACAGGCACAGTACAAAATGTTCCCGTACCAGTGAGACAAAGAAGTGCCCGTAGTGTCGAGAATATTGCTGCCGCTGAGGCTTCAGTTGCAGAAAGCCCAAATGTGTCTCTCACACGTCGTTCTCAAGCGTTGGGCATCTCTGTGACGTCGTTGTGGCGAATTTTGCGAAAAGATCTTGGCCTACATCCTTACAAGATTAAATTGACGCAAGAACTGAAGCCGCTTGACCACTAGAAGCGTCGTATGTTCGTGAATTGGGCTGAGCAACAACTTGAAAATGATTCGGATTTTCATCGAAAAATCATCTTCAGCGATGAGGCTCATTTCTGGCTGAATGGCTTCGTCAATAAACAAAATATGCGGTATTGGTCAGGCAGCAATCCATACGTACTCCATGAGTCATCATTGCATCCCGAAAAAATTACGGTTTGGTGTGGTTTATGGGCCGGCGGCGTCATTGGGCCGTACTTCTTCCGTGATGATCAAGACCTGCACGTAACTGTGAATGGGGATCGCTTTCGTTCAATGATAACCGAATATTTTTGGCCCCAATTGGATGATATGGACTTGGAGGACATGTGGTTCCAATAGGACGGCCGTCGCCACAAGCCACACAGCGAATGTCAAAATCAATTTATTGGAAACCAAGTTTGGATAACGTGTTGTCTCATGAAATGGTCCAGTCGCTTGGCCGCCTAGGTCGTGCGATTTGACGCCGTTACACTATTTCCTGTGGGGCTACGTCAAGTCTAGTCAACTTCGTACGAATATCGAACGTGAAATTGCAGCAGTATCGGCCGATTTATGCTTGAAAACCGTCGAAAATAGGGTTCAGCGTCTGGACTTCTGCAATCGTGCCCGTGGTGGCCATGTGATATCGAAAACCGTTTTTGTTTTATTTATAAAACTTTTGTAGCGCTCTTATTCAAAAACCCGATATATACCTTTCTACCTTATGCACTTAATAGTTGAAAGAAATATTCAAATCCATGGAGTGTATCTAGGTTTTGAGGTTTCAGCCTGTTTAAGACCATATTTAAGTGAGCTATGGAGTTTTAATGAAAACCATGGCCAACAGCATAATATCAAGTTTTAGTCTAATTATTTAGATGCGTGTTTAAAAAATAAACGTGAGAAATCGATCGAATTTACGAAATTAAAACGCTATGCTGATTTGCAAACTGAATTTTAACGAGTTCAACAATTAATTTGGCCTAATATTCTCAAACGAACAACCCGACAAAGTTAAAACGCCTCTCTAATGGGAGTTTGTATTATGTGACTGAACTGATAATTTTTGTTCTGCAAATAACCATCCACTTTAAAAAAAAAAAAAAATGAACTAAAAATGTTACCAACATATTTGCCATTTTTTTATCATCATCACTATCAGCACACAAGTTACTCAAAGAAAAGGACAAAAATGAGGTTGAAGTGAGGTTTAGTATCTAAGTATATATGTAAACCTATCTATATAGTTTCCGTATAAGGATAAGAAAAGGATGTGCTCTTTACTTCAAGGTTCAAGCCATGCGGACTGCGGACTATGAAGGGTCATTAGGAAATGTTTAGTTCTCCGATAGTGGAACGTTATATCCTGCAGTCACGTATTTTTGATGTTGAATGAACATGGAGAGTCGATTTCAATACGGGCTGTGTGTGTTTGTTGTATGCTTTTGTTTGTGAGAATTTATACTTTAAAAAAAATTTAATTGCTCATAGTAATGAAATAAAACCGTCTATAATTACATTTTGGAATAAATTTAATGCAAACATGCGGGCTGGCGGGGATAGTTGTTATAAAGGGTGTGGTATAATAATGATGATGTGTATTTTTGTATTTTTAATTGCTGTGATTTGATGAGTGATTCGGTTTAATATGTTGGTTATAGATACTCCTTGATGAGCTTATTCTTCTGAATTTAATGAATCGAATTTTTAATGGATTTTTACCATCAAGATTTTGATACAGTTATCAAAATAAATTTAATTTCTTCATCAAAAACTATTTACAGTACAGTCAAGCATAAAAAAAAATTGTAAGAGGATGGATTTTGCAATTCACTGTTCCCCAATGTCTCAGGCATACAAAATAATTCCCTGTGCAACACTCCATTTTGCCGTCTTTATTTTCTTTATCAGTTTATGTATTTCAATTCCTATTGGTCGGAGAGAAAATATGTTCAGTTTAAAATTTTGATCATTTTTACTTGTGATATGTAGATATGTATGTAAGGGGTGTTTTTTTTAGACGTGTAGTTTTCAAGAAGAAATAAAACGCATATAGTTTAATGTTATGGCTAAGAATTTAGCTTTATTTTAAAGGTAAGAGTTTGCCATTATGTTTTAAAAATGCTTTCGGGCAAGTGGCTGCCGCGGCTGGCTCGAATAAATTCCAGCCGAGAGGCCCAATTTTCGACCACTTTTTGCAGCAATTGGTACCGTATGTCAGCAATAACGCGCCGAATATTCCCTTCCAAGGCGTCAATCGTCTCGGAATTATCTGCGTAGACAAGCTTTTTCACATAACCCCACAAAAAATAGTCCAGCGGTGTTAAATCGCACGATATTGGAAGCCACGCCACAGGCCCACCAAAAGTTTCCTTCAATAAATTGATTGTTTCTTTGGCTGTATGGCATGTAGCACCGTTTTGTTGGAACCAATGGTCGTCCACATCAATATCCTCAAATTCAGCCACGAAAAAGTCATTAATCATGGAACTATGTCTATAGCGTTCCCCATTGACTGTAACATTATGGCCGGCTTCATTTTTGAAGACATATGGACCAATGATTCCCTCTGCTCATATAGAACACCCCAAACAGTGACTTTTTGAGGATGTTACGGCGGCGTGGTGTCTCAACAATGGCTTGTGGATTA
Source organism: Leucozona laternaria (assembly GCA_932273885.2). NCBI lineage: Eukaryota > Metazoa > Arthropoda > Insecta > Diptera > Syrphidae > Leucozona > Leucozona laternaria. Next base: position 95,340,187 of record OW026368.1, read on the forward strand.
TGATCACTCCAAATACGACAATTTGGCTTATTAACGTACCCATTCAACCAAAAATGAACTTCATCGCATATTTGACGCAGCGCGTGTTGCGTCTCTTTGGCAAACCAAACTGAGCATAAATCAAGTGACAACTGTCAAAATGACCAACTTCGAAAAAAGTATTACCAGACATTATGAAGGTACTAAATGGACAAGTAAAAAAAATTCGACCTCGGGATTTTAATCATGCCTGACATTACGATGATAGAGAACACGAAAAAAGTGGGTCCGGCAATTTCTTCTGTCTATCTATACGTCTGTTTTGACATAAATAAATATATAGCCTTAACGACTAAAGTGGTGAAAGTTGAAATTGCGCTGCAGATCTTTTGAGGACATGAAAGGATTCACTTTAGCTTTTCTTACCAAAGTGGCTCTATCTCTTCCAGTCATTTTCGATGGACTCCCTCTGGTTTCTTTGGTTTCTCTGGAGTTTATAGCATTAAACACAACTCTTGCGGAGCTTCCAATGACTGTTTGCTATTTTTCTAATAGATTATCCTCTGTTATGCATGGATAAATTGGCTTCACGTTGATCTTCAGTACATCAGTGTTTCGCTATACCCATTTTGAAGTGCCATTTCCAAAAAAAAATTACTTAAAATTTCAAAACTATTCTTAGAATAAAATCTCACCAAAATTTTGACTTTTTTATTCAACAAGCTAACTTTTTTAAGCTTTTTTTTTAAATGTTGCTATTATTTTGACCAGATAATTTTGTAGTTGCAATCAACTTAGTGCAGAATATGACTAATGCCTTTTGTTTACTCGGAAGATTATACGTAGAATAGATTGATGATATACATATTTACTGTTAGTGTAATGCAGACATTTTTTCACAAATCCATCTATCTAAAGTGCAACATACAGTATTTAAAAATAAGAAGTGTTGCTATTATTTTGGCCATGGCTGTATCTAAAATTTAATTTTAATATTTCAGCAATATAAGTCTGTCATTTGGTTTTCATTTCATTTTATGAAAATCATTTTAAAAATATTAGCTTAGTTCCTTGAACTTTACCCAGGGTTGACCCAGGTTTTCTTGACAACCCCAAGAATTGTCAAAAAAAACTTTGTTTTTTTGTTCTCAAAAAACGCTCAAGGGCTGTTGAAATTTAAAGCAAGAAACAAAAGCTCTGTGCTTAGATAATTAACACTTAAAATTTGTTTCAAATGTCTTAAAAATGAATAAAAACTACTTCAACCGTTTGCTATTTATTAGCATTAAATTAAATTTGTATATTCTCACAATTTGTTTTCCAAAAATAAACAAATAACCTGTAGCACGTGAATCCACAACAAAACATACGCATAACAGCTCATGTCACATTGGCAGCATTTCCTTTACCTCAACTTCGCCACAGCAAAATACCTAGTTCTACTTCAGGGCGACCCCAGGTCTCAAAAAACACAGAATTTTTTCACCAGGGTGACTTCAGGTTTTTCAAAAAACGCTTTGGGGCGACCCCAAGGTGACTTCAGGGCTCAACGAACAAACCTATTGAATTCGTCAAATATTTTTTTTGTTTTAAAAATCTCTACTTCAATCCTTACGTCAAAAAAGAAACATTTCGTCATACTGGGCATAGTGAATCTATTGTGAACTAATAATGCCTACCTATACTCACAATTATTTACAAATGCTTCACTAATGTCAACAATGACCCCTTTCATTCAATCAAACCGACCGACCACACGGTTTTCATTTTCTAACCATGCATCGTTGGCGTCGTCGTCGTCATATTGTCTAATAAATCAGAACCTTATCAGCAGTCACATAAACATTAATCAACTTTATCCCGCTGCGATTTGATTAATACATGTTGTTCATGCTCATAACGATTTTGTCCATTCACCATCACCATATGCAATTGACATTTAAAGGCATATTCCTTGGAATTGTCATGGCAGTTAGTTATTCTCAGGAAAGGACTGAAAGATTGATATAGAAATCAATTTTTAAGAACTGACCTACTTATACTTAAAAAATGTCCATTGTCTATAAAGTTAAAACAAATTTTGATGCGCAGTTCTAAGATATTCTAAGAAGATGTCGTAATATTTTGACATATATTAAGAGAGAGAGAGAGAGAGAGAGAGAGAGAGAAAGACAACGACATGGTTATGAGACAAAATGAAGCTGACATAAGCTCTATGCTCACGATATATACTGAATTACTAATTGAAGTTTATAGCTATACTTAGTAATTTCAATTGCCCATTATAAATGTGTGTGCACTCGAACTTACAACAACTTGAAATAATTAATCAGTTAAAATGAAGACATTGCATTTCTTGTCTATGTATATTTTTTATTTTAATAATCTTTGTTTTTTTTTTTTTTGCAGCAGATGCAATTTTAAAATGCTGGCGGTGTTCAACAGACGTTTCAAATGGCGAATTCTGCAATGATCCCTTCGATCCGGAATCCATTTCGGAACAGCAACGCTATTGGAGCTATGTCAACTGTTCATACTCGGTTGGAGTCAAGTCAGTCAACACGCGTCCTGTCTGCAAGAAGCTAGTACAAGAAGGTAAGTTTTTTGATTTAGTTAATGCATGTTTCGAAGAATAAGCTTAAATGACAGCAACTGTCAGTTGAACTGTCATCAGCATGTTTTGTTGTTATTGTCTGCCTGATGCAATAAGGTATATAACGGGTGATTTTTAAGCTGGTTTGGTTTTGGCAACACTGGTTTTGACAGCTGACGTGTGTTTAGTACCTTGTGTCACTGTCAAATAGCTTCAGTTTGGTTTGCAATTTAACCATGGATTGTCTTACAAATGAACAACGCTTGCAAATCATTAAATTTTACTATCAAAATTCGTGCTCGGTTCGAAATGTTCATCGCGCTGCTTGTGCTCAGCGATGAGGCTCATTTTCGGTTGAATGGGTACGTAAATAAGCAAAATAGCCGCATTTGGAGTGAAGATCAGCCAGAAGCATTGCAACAGCTACCAATGAATCCCGAAAAAGCCACTGTTTGGTGCGGTTTATGGGCCGGCGGCATTATTGGGCCTATTTCTTCAAAGATGATGCGAATCGCAGCGTTACTGTCCATGGTGAACGCTACCGAGCGATGATAACAAACTTTGTTTTGCCCGAAATGGAAGTTCTTGACTTGCATGATATGTGGTTTCAACAAGACGGTGCCACATGCCACACAGCACGCGAAACAATGGCGCAATTGCGAGGCGAGTTTGGTGAACAGTTAATTTCACGTTTCAGGCCGGTCAATTGGCCGCCTATATCGTGCGATTTGACACCATTAGATTACTTTTTGTGGGGGTATGTCAAGGCTAATGTCTATAGGGACAAGCCCGCTTCGATTGACGCACTGGAAGCCAACATCCATGCATTCACTCGTGAGATACTGGCCGATATGTGTGAAAGAGTATGCCAAAATTGGACTCAGCGGATGGGCTACCTGAGACGCAGCCACGGTCAACATTTGCATGAAATTATCTTTAAACATTAAATTGCAAGGTTCAAACTATCGATTCAAATAAATATTTCATTCATTTTTTCGAATTTTTTGTGTTTTTTTTTTTTTTAAAGTTCTAAACCTCTTAAAAAATCACCCGTTACAATAAACACCTATATTATTTACAGCCGGAGGAGGTGAACCTCAAGCGATGTTTTTTAATTGAATCACCAATGTGGAAATTCGTGTTGCATATAAGTTGTTGTTTGGGTGACACACCCATATCTCTGAATGCGTGTATGCAATTAATTAAGAACTACATAATAACCGAAGTTCATTATTGCAGATGCGGATGCCAAGTATCTATAAGTACCTTTAATGAATTCTAATCAGACTGAGTTGCATCATGTTGATGGTATGTTTGACTTGTTGTTTATAGGGTTGGGCGTGTTCATGTATACAAATTTAGCTGGCGGATAAGTTATTTATTTTTTTGTTTGTAACTCGTATCTCGTAAGTGTTTTTTTTACTTGCTCTATAGGGAAAGTATTGGTTTCGTGTAAAAAAAAATTGAGGACGTAATGAAAACTAACACTACGATAATCGAGAAGTCCAAAAAAGTTGGTTTCGTCATGCCATCCGTCGGTTTGTGCGTCTGTGCGTCGGTGCGTCCACTGTAATTTGAGCTAGAGCCTAAACGGGTGGACCGATTGTAAAGTATGAATACTTTTAGCTTTCACTGTTTTTATTAAACATCATTTGCTCTCTTAGGATTAAGCTATTATAACTCTATTGTTAAATAAAGTTAGTCGTAATCTGAACCTTGTGCGTTTCACTTAACTCGGCAAATCCCTGCTCCCTTAAGTATATAAAACCGATTTGCACGAAATTTGGTACAAATCGTTTTTATGTGATTCCCTAGAGACGGAATTCAGATTTTTGTTTTAGCTCATTTAGAACGGGTAGCTGCCAAGATTGGTAGATTTTGAATTAATTGTCAGTTATTTGGTAAATAATTGTCAGACATTGACCGAGAGAGACAGAAAATTGTCTGAGAATGAAAATATTGTACCATGTTATAAAAAGTACATCTGATTGTCAGATTTCTTCCAATTAATTGTGAGGCAACGATCGTACAATCAACTGTCGGACAAATTCTCTGACAATTAATTTCAAGAATACACGGTTCTTAAATATTGCAGTCATGTTTTTTTTGACAATATTGTAAGATTTACCAATCGTGCACACTAAGCTTAGTTCCACCAATTTTGTTTTATCGCGTCTTTCGATGATTTACATTTGTTGATGCGAATTTGTTGGAAAATAATTGAAAATGCTTTCTCATTCTTGCCTAACCATGCCTCAACTTCTTTCCCGATGCGGCTGAAGATACCTCTGGCGTACCGAATGCTCGCGATACCTATATAAGTCCATATAAATCACTGTGAAATAATACAGCCTTAAATCTGCACTTTGAACCTTCCATCCATCGTTTTTCTTCTCATTTATCTTGTAAGAAGTCAGCTTGGTATGATCATGTAATGAACTCATCTATATACCAAAATCTATACTAATTCAAGTCTAAAGATTTAAAGAATAAATATTTGATAAAAATTAAATTAAGACTGCGCATTATCTTTTATGATATATAAATGAAACACCTTCAATCTATATTAAGCTAAACAAAGAACAAATTTTATTATGCAATACGAAAACAAGGTTAAATTTTTAGAACAAAGTAATTAAGAGAACAAAAATAACACCAATATTAATACCTGAACTTTTCTATAAAAATTACATATTTAACCAAATTCAATTTTGTTTGATTGAAAACATTTTTCACTTATATAAATCCCTTAATTATGATAGTCAAGTTTTTGAATCGTGATTATTAAAATAAGTTTAAGCGTTTAAGAACGCTTCCTATTCCGAGTTCAAGCCCATGACTTGTTCGACCATTTTGTCCACCGCTAGAATAACTTGCTTGCCCAACGCTCAGTGAAGCTTTAGTTTCAACTCCAACGTGATTTTCATTTTGAACTGCAACTGCCCCTCCATTACTAGTATTTTTTCCACTTCCACTTGGAACTGATATTTCACCTCCATTATAACCAATTCCAAACTGAATTTGTATTCCACCTCCAGAATTACCATCTAGTCCAACGTTTGGTATTACATTTATTCCACCTTCAACTTGCCTTGCACTTGAAACTTCAAATCCACCTATGTTAGCAGTTGGTGTACTTTCACTTGGAACTGTTCCTTCACCTCTATTACTACCAATTCCAAGTTGAATTTGTATTCCACCTCCAGAATTACCATCTAGTCCAACGTTTGGTATGACATTTATTCCACCTTCAACTTGCCTTGCACTTGAAACTTCAAATCCACCTATATTAGCAGTTGGTGTACTTTCACTTGGAACTGTTCCTTCACCTCTATTACTACCAATTCCAAGTTGAATTTGTATTCCACCTCCAGAATTACCATCTAGTCCAACGTTTGGTGTTACATTTATTCCACCTTCAACTGGCCTTGCACTTGAAACTTCAAATCCATTTATATTAGCAGTTGGTGCACTTTCACTTGGAACTTTTCCTTCACCTCCATTTTTACCAATTCCAAGTTGAATTTGTATTCCACCTCCAGAATTACCATCTAGTCCAACGTTTGGTATTACACTTATTCCACCTTGAACTGGCCTTGCACTTGAAACTTCAAATCCACCTATATTAGCAGTTGGTGCACTTTCACTTGGACCTGTTCCTTCACCTCCATCATTACCAATTCCAAGTTGAATTTGTATTCCACCTCCAGAATTACCATCTAGTCCAACGTTTGGTGTTACATTTATTCCACCTTCAACTGGCCTTGCACTTGAAACTTCAAATCCATTTATATTAGCTGTTGGTGCACATTCACTTGGAACTTTTCCTTCACCTCCATTTTTACCAATTCCAAGTTGAATTTGTATTCCACCTCCAGAATTACCATCTAGTCCAACGTTTGGTGTTACATTTATTCCACCTTCAACTGGCCTTGCACTTGAAACTTCAAATCCACGTATATTAGCAGTTGGTGCACATTCACTTGGAACTGCTCCTTCACCTCCATTATTACCAATTAAAAGTGGAATTAGCATTCCACCTCCAGAAGTACCATCTTGTCCAACGTTTGATGGTGTTACATTTATTCCACCTTGAACTGGCCTTGCACTTGAAACTTCAAATCCACCTATATTAGCAGTTGGTGCACTTTCACTTGGACCTGTTCCTTCACCTCCATTATTACCAATTCCAAGTTGAATTTGTATTCCACCTCCAGAATAACCATCTTGTCGAACGTTTGATGGTGTTACATTTATTCCACCTTCAACTGGCCTTGCACTTGAAACTTCAAATCCACCTATATTAGCAGTTGGTGCACTTTCATTTGGAACTGTTCCTTCACCTCCATTATTACCAATTCCAAGTTGAATTTGTATTCCACCTCCAGAATTGCCATCTAGTCCAACGTTTGGTGTTACATTTATTCCACCTTGAACTGGCCTTGCACTTGAAACTTCAAATCCACCTATATTAGCAGTTGGTGCACTTTCACTTGGAACTGTTCCTTCACTTCCATTATAACCAATTCCACGTGGAATTTGCATTCCACCTCCAGAATTACCATCTTGTCCAACGTTTGATGGTGTTACATTTATTCCACCTTGAACTGGCCTTGCACTTGAAACTTCAAATCCACCTATATTAGCAGTTGGTCCACTTTCACTTGGACCTGTTCCTTCACCTCCATTATTACCAATTCCAAGTTGAATTTGTATTACACCTCCAGAATTACCATCTAGTCCAACGTTTGGTATTACATTTATTCCACCTTCAACTGGCCTTGCACTTGAAACTTCAAATCCACCTACATTAGCAGTTGGTGCACTTTCAACTGGACCTGTTCCGTCACCTCCATTATTACCAATTCTAAGTTGAATTTGTATTCCACCTCCAGAATTACCATCTAGTCCAACGTTTGGTATTACATTTATTCCACCTTCAACTGGCCTTGCACTTGAAACTTCAAATCCACCTATATTAGCAGTTGGTGCACTTTCACTTGGAACTGTTCCTTCACCTCCATTATAACCAATTCCACGTGGAATTTGCATTGCACCTCCAGAATTACCATCTTGTCCAACGTTTGATGGTGTTACATTTATTCCACCTTGAACTGGCCTTGCACTTGAAACTTCAAATCCACCTATATTAGCAGTTGGTGCAATTCCACTTGGAACTGTTCCTTCACCTCCATTATTACCAATTCCAAGTTGAATTTGTATTACACCTCCAGAATTACCATCTAGTCCAACGTTTGGTATTACATTTATTCCACCTTCAACTGGCCTTGCACTTGAAACTTCAAATCCACCTATATTAGCAGTTGGTGCACTTTCAACTGGACCTGTTCCGTCACCTCCATTATTACCAATTCCAAGTTGAATTTGTATTCCACCTCCAGAATTACCATCTAGTCCAACGTTTGGTATTACATTTATTCCACCTTCAACTGGCCTTGCACTTGAAACTTCAAATCCACCTATATTAGCAGTTGGTGCACTTTCACTTGGAACTGTTCCTTCACCTCCATTATAACCAATTCCACGTGGAATTTGCATTGCACCTCCAGAATTACCATCTTGTCCAACGTTTGATGGTGTTACATTTATTCCACCTTGAACTGGCCTTGCACTTGAAACTTCAAATCCACCTATATTAGCAGTTGGTGCAATTCCACTTGGAACTGTTCCTTCACCTCCATTATTACCAATTCCAAGTTGAATTTGTATTCCACCTCCAGAATTACCATCTAGTCCAACGTTTGGTATTACATTTATTCCACCTTCAACTGGCCTTGCACTTGAAACTTCAAATCCACCTATATTAGCAGTTGGTGCACTTTCACTTGGAACTGTTCCTTCACCTCCACTATAACCAATTCCACGTGGAATTTGCATTCCACCTCCAGAATTACCATCTTGTCCAACGTTTGATGGTGTTACATTTATTCCCCCTTGAACTGGCCTTGCACTTGAAACTTCAAATCCACCTATATTAGCAGTTGGTGCAATTCCACTTGGAACTGTTCCTTCACCTCCATTATTACCAATTCCAAATTGAATTTGTATTCCACCTCCAGAATTACCATCTAGTCCAATGTGTGGTATTACATTTATTCCACCATGAACTGGCCTTGGCCTTGAAACTTCAAATCCAGTTGGTGCACTTTCACTTAGAACTGTTCCTTCGCCTCCATTATTACCAATTCCAAGTGGAATTTGCATTCCACCTCCAGAATTACCATCTAGTCCAATGTGTGGTATTACATTTATTCCACCATGAACTGGCCTTGGCCTTGAAACTTCAAATCCAGTTGGTGCACTTTCACTTAGAACTGTTCCTTCGCCTCCATTATTACCAATTCCAAGTGGAATTTGCATTCCACTTCCAGAATTACCATCTAGTCCAATGTGTGGTATTACATTTATTCCACCATGAACTGGCCTTGGCCTTGAAACTTCAAATCCAGTTGGTGCACTTTCACTTAGAACTGTTCCTTCGCCTCCATTATTACCAATTCCAAGTGGAATTTGCATTCCACCTCCAGAATTACCATCTAGTCCAATGTGTGGTAGTACATTTATTCCACCATGAACTGGCCTTGGCCTTGAAACTCCAAATCCAGTTGGTGCACTTTCACTTAGAACTGTTCCTTCACCTCCATTATTACCAATTCCAAGTTGAATTTGTATTCCACCTCCAGAATTACCATCTTGTCCAACGTTTGATGGTGTTACATTTATTCCACTTTCAACTGGCCTTGCACTTGAAACTTCAAATCCACCTATATTAGTAGCTGGTGCACTTTCACTTGGAACTGTTCCTTCACCTCCATTATAACCAATTCCACGTGGAATTTGCATTCCACCTCCAAAATTACCATCTTGTCCAACGTTTGATGGTGTTACATTTATTCCCCCTTGAACTGGCCTTGCACTTGAAACTTCAAATCCACCTATATTAGCAGTTGGTGCGCTTTCACTTGGACCTGTTCCTTCACCTTCATTATTACCAATTCCAAGTTGAATTTGTATTCCACCTCCAGAATTACCATCTTGTCCAGCGTTTGATGGTGTTACATTTATTCCACCTTCAACTGGCCTTGCACTTGAAAATTCAAATCCACCTATATTAGCAGTTGGTGCACTTTCACTTGGAACTGTTCCTTCGCCTCCATTATTACCAATTCCAAATGGAATTTGCATTCCACCTCCAGAATTACCATCTAGTCCAATGTGTGGTATTACATTTATTCCACCATGAACTGGCTTTTGCCTTGAAACTTCAAATCCACCTATATTAGCAGTTGGTGCACTTTCACTTGGAACTGTTCCTTCACCTCCATTATAACCAATTCCACGTGGAATTTGCATTCCACCTCCAGAATTACCATCTAGTCCAATGTGTGGTATTACATTTATTCCACCATGAACTGGCTTTTGCCTTGAAACTTCAAATCCACCTATATTAGCAGTTGGTGCACTTTCACTTGGAACTGTTCCTTCACCTCCATTATAACCAATTCCACGTGGAAGTTGCATTCCACTTCCAGAATTACCATCTTGTCCAACGTTTGGTGGTGTTACATTTATTCCACCTTGAACTGGCCTTGCACTTGAAACTTCTAATCCACCTATATTAGCAGTTGGTGCACTTTCACTTGGACCTGTTCCTTCACCTCCATTATTACCAATTCCAAATGGAATTTGCATTCCACCTCCAGAATTACCATCTAGTCCAATGTGTGGTATTACATTTATTCCACCATGAACTGGCCTTGGCCTTGAAACTTCAAATCCAGTTGGTGCACTTTCACTTAGAACTGTTCCTTCACCTCCATTATTACCAATTCCAAGTTGAATTTGTATTCCACCTCCAGAATTACCATCTAGTCCAATGTTTGGTATTACATTTATTCCACCTTCAACTGGCCTTGCACTTGAAACTTCAAATCCAACTATATTAGCAGTTGGTGTACTTTCATTTGGAACTGTTCCTTCACCTCCATTATTACCAATTCCAAGTTGTATTTGTATTCCACCTCCAGAATGACCATCTAGTCCAACGTTTGGTGTTACATTTATTCCACCTTCAACTGGCCTTGCACTTGAAACTTCAAATCCACCTATATTAGCAGTTGGTGCACTTTCACTTGGAACTGTTCCTTCGCCTCCATTATTACCAATTCGAAGTGGAATTTGCATTCCACTTCCAGAATTACCATCTAGTCCAATGTGTGGTATTACATTTATTCCACCATGAACTGGCCTTGGCCTTGAAACTTCAAATCCAGTTGGTGCACTTTCACTTAGAACTGTTCCTTCGCCTCCATTATTACCAATTCCAAGTGGAATTTGCATTCCACCTCCAGAATTACCATCTAGTCCAATGTGTGGTAGTACATTTATTCCACCATGAACTGGCCTTGGCCTTGAAACTCCAAATCCAGTTGGTGCACTTTCACTTAGAACTGTTCCTTCACCTCCATTATTACCAATTCCAAGTTGAATTTGTATTCCACCTCCAGAATTACCATCTTGTCCAACGTTTGATGGTGTTACATTTATTCCACTTTCAACTGGCCTTGCACTTGAAACTTCAAATCCACCTATATTAGTAGCTGGTGCACTTTCACTTGGAACTGTTCCTTCACCTCCATTATAACCAATTCCACGTGGAATTTGCATTCCACCTCCAAAATTACCATCTTGTCCAACGTTTGATGGTGTTACATTTATTCCCCCTTGAACTGGCCTTGCACTTGAAACTTCAAATCCACCTATATTAGCAGTTGGTGCGCTTTCACTTGGACCTGTTCCTTCACCTTCATTATTACCAATTCCAAGTTGAATTTGTATTCCACCTCCAGAATTACCATCTTGTCCAGCGTTTGATGGTGTTACATTTATTCCACCTTCAACTGGCCTTGCACTTGAAAATTCAAATCCACCTATATTAGCAGTTGGTGCACTTTCACTTGGAACTGTTCCTTCGCCTCCATTATTACCAATTCCAAATGGAATTTGCATTCCACCTCCAGAATTACCATCTAGTCCAATGTGTGGTATTACATTTATTCCACCATGAACTGGCCTTGGCCTTGAAACTTCAAATCCAGTTGGTGCACTTTCACTTAGAACTGTTCCTTCACCTCCATTATTACCAATTCCAAGTGGAATTTGCATTCCACCTCCAGAATTACCATCTAGTCCAATGTGTGGTAGTACATTTATTCCACCATGAACTGGCCTTGGCCTTGAAACTCCAAATCCAGTTGGTGTACTTTCATTTGGAACTGTTCCTTCACCTCCATTATTACCAATTCCAAGTTGTATTTGTATTCCACCTCCAGAATGACCATCTAGTCCAACGTTTGGTGTTACATTTATTCCACCTTCAACTGGCCTTGCACTTGAAACTTCAAATCCACCTATATTAGCAGTTGGTGCACTTTCACTTGGAACTGTTCCTTCGCCTCCATTATTACCAATTCGAAGTGGAATTTGCATTCCACTTCCAGAATTACCATCTAGTCCAATGTGTGGTATTACATTTATTCCACCATGAACTGGCCTTGGCCTTGAAACTTCAAATCCAATTGGTGCACTTTCACTTAGAACTGTTCCTTCGCCTCCATTATTACCAATTCCAAGTGGAATTTGCATTCCACCTCCAGAATTACCATCTAGTCCAATGTGTGGTATTACATTTATTCCACCATGAACTGGCCTTGGCCTTGAAACTTCAAATCCAGTTGGTGCACTTTCACTTAGAACTGTTCCTTCGCCTCCATTATTACCAATTCCAAGTGGAATTTGCATTCCACCTCCAGAATTACCATCTAGTCCAATGTGTGGTAGTACATTTATTCCACCATGAACTGGCCTTGGCCTTGAAACTCCAAATCCAGTTGGTGCACTTTCACTTAGAACTGTTCCTTCACCTCCATTATTACCAATTCCAAGTTGAATTTGTATTCCACCTCCAGAATTACCATCTTGTCCAACGCTTGATGGTGTTACATTTATTCCACCTTCAACTGGCCTTGCACTTGAAACTTCAAATCCACCTATATTAGTAGCTGGTGCACTTTCACTTGGACCTGTTCCTTCACCTTCATTATTACCAATTCCAAGTTGAATTTGTATTCCACCTCCAGAATTACCATCTTGTCCAGCGTTTGATGGTGTTACATTTATTCCACCTTCAACTGGCCTTGCACTTGAAAATTCAAATCCACCTATATTAGCAGTTGGTGCACTTTCACTTGGAACTGTTCCTTCGCCTCCATTATTACCAATTCCAAATGGAATTTGCATTCCACCTCCAGAATTACCATCTAGTCCAATGTGTGGTATTATATTTATTCCACCATGAACTGGCCTTGGCCTTGAAACTTCAAATCCAGTTGGTGCACTTTCACTTAGAACTGTTCCTTCAACTCCATTATTACCAATTCCAAGTGGAATTTGCATTCCATCTCCAGAATTACCATCTAGTCCAATGTGTGGTATTACATTTATTCCACCATGAACTGGCCTTGGCCTTGAAACTTCAAATCCAGTTGGTGCACTTTCACTTAGAACTGTTCCTTCGCCTCCATTATTACCAATTCCAAGTGGAATTTGCATTCCACCTCCAGAATTACCATCTAGTCCAATGTGTGGTAGTACATTTATTCCACCATGAACTGGCCTTGGCCTTGAAACTCCAAATCCAGTTGGTGCACTTTCACTTAGAACTGTTCCTTCACCTCCATTATTACCGATTCCAAGTTGAATTTGTATTCCACCTCCAGAATTACCATCTAGTCCAATGTTTGGTATTACATTTATTCCACCTTCAACTGGCCTTGCACTTGAAACTTCAAATCCACCTATATTAGCAGTTGGTGTACTTTCATTTGGAACTGTTCCTTCACCTCCATTATTACCAATTCCAAGTTGAATTTGTATTCCACCTCCAGAATGACCATCTAGTCCAACGTTTGGTGTTACATTTATTCCACCTTCAACTGGCCTTGCACTTGAAACTTCAAATCCACCTATATTAGCAGTTGGTGTACTTTCATTTGGAACTGTTCCTTCACCTCCATTATTACCAATTCCAAGTTGAATTTGTATTCCACCTCCAGAATTACCATCTAGTCCAACGTTTGGTATTACATTTATTCCACCTTCAACTGGCCTTGCACTTGAAACTTCAAATCCACCTATATTAGCAGTTGGTGTACTTTCACTTGGAACTGTTCCTTCACCTCCATTATAACCAATTCCACGTGGAATTTGCATTCCACCTCCAGAATTACCATCTTGTCCAACGTTTGATGGTGTTACATTTATTCCACCTTGAACTGGCCCTGCACTTGAAACTTCAAATCCACCTATATTAGCAGTTGGTGCACTTTGAACTGGACCTGTTCCTTCACCTCCATTATTACCAATTCCAAGTTGAATTTGTATTCCACCTCCAGAATTACCATCTAGTCCAACGTTTGGTGTTACATTTATTCCACCTTCAACTGGCCTTGCACTTGAAACTTCAAATTCATTTATATTAGCAGTTGGTGCACTTTCACTTGGACCTGTTCCTTCACCTCCATTATTACCAATTCCAAGTGGAATTTGCATTCCACCTCCAGAATTACCATCTAGTCCAATGTGTGGTATTACATTTATTCCACCATGAACTGGCTTTTGCCTTGAAACTTCAAATCCACCTATATTAGCAGTTGGTGCACTTTCACTTGGAACTGTTCCTTCACCTCCATTATAACCAATTCCACGTGGAAGTTGCATTCCACTTCCAGAATTACCATCTTGTCCAACGTTTGATGGTGTTACATTTATTCCACCTTGAACTGGCCTTGCACTTGAAACTTGTAATCCACCTATATTAGCAGTTGGTGCACTTTCACTTGGACCTGTTCCTTCACCTCCATTATTACCAATTCCAAGTGGAATTTGCATTCCACCTCCAGAAATACCATCTAGTCCAATGTGTGGTATTACATTTATTCCACCATGAACTGGCCTTGGCCTTGAAACTTCAAATCCACCTATATTAGCAGTTGGTGCACTTTCACTTGGAACTGTTCCTTCACCTCCATTATTACCAATTCCAAGTGGAATTTGTATTCCACCTCCAGAATTACCATCTAGTCCAATGTGTGGTATTACATTTATTCCACCATGAACTGGCCTTTGCCTTGAAACTTCAAATCCACCTATATTAGCAGTTGGTGCACTTTCACTTTGAACTGTTCCTTCACCTCCATTATTACCAATTCCAAGTTGAATTTGTATTCCACCTCCAGAATTACCATCTAGTCCAATGTGTGGTATTACATTTATTCCACCATGAACTGGCCTTGGCCTTGAAACTTCAAATCCAGTTGGTGCACTTTCACTTAGAACTGTTCCTTCGCCTCCATTATTACCAATTCCAAGTGGAATTTGCATTCCACCTCCAGAATTACCATCTAGTCCAATGTGTGGTATTACATTTATTCCACCATGAACTGGCCTTGGCCTTGAAACTTCAAATCCAGTTGGTGCACTTTCACTTAGAACTGTTCCTTCGCCTCCATTATTACCAATTCCAAGTGGAATTTGTATTCCACCTCCAGAATTACCATCTAGTCCAATGTGTGGTATTACATTTATTCCACCATGAACTGGCCTTGGCCTTGAAACTTCAAATCCAGTTGGTGCACTTTCACTTAGAACTGTTCCTTCGCCTCCATTATTACCAATTCCAAGTGGAATTTGCATTCCACCTCCAGAATTACCATCTAGTCCAATGTGTGGTATTACATTTATTCCACCATGAACTGGCCTTGGCCTTGAAACTTCAAATCCACCTATATTAGCAGTTGGTGCACTTTCACTTGGAACTGTTCCTTCACCTCCATTATTACCAATTCCAAGTTGAATTTGTATTCCACCTCCAGAATTACCATCTAGTCCAACGTTTGGTGTTACATTTATTCCACCTTGAACTATCCTTGCACTAGAAATTTCAAATCCAGTTGGTGCACTTTCATTTAGAACTGTTCCTTCGCCTCCATTATTACCAATTCCAAGTGGAATTTGCATTCCACCTCCAGAATTACCATCTTGTCCAACGTTTGGTGTTACATTTATTCCACCTTGAACTATCCTTGCACTAGAAATTTCAAATCCAGTTGGTGCACTTTCACTTAGAACTGCTCCTTCGCCTCCTTTATTACCAATTCCAAGTGGAATTTGCATTCCACCTCCAGAATTACCATCTAGTCCAACGTTTGGTGTTACATTTATTCCACCTTGAACTATCCTTGCACTAGAAATTTCAAATCCAGCTGGTGCACTTTCCCTTAGAACTGTTCCTTCGCCTCCATTATTACCAATTCCAAGTGGAATTTGCATTCCACCTCCAGAATTACCATCTAGTCCAACGTTTGGTGTTACATTTATTCCACCTTGAACTATCCTTGCACTAGAAATTTCAAATCCAGCTGGTGCACTTTCACTTGGAACTGTTCCTTCACCTCCATTATTACCAATTCCAAGTGGAATTTGCATTCCACCTCCTGAATTACCATCTAGTCCAACGTTTGGTGTTACATTTATTCCACCGTGAACTGGCTTTCCACCTAAAACTTTACCTTGGCCTTTAGTACCAGCGTTTGTGTTTTCTTCACTTCCAAATTTAACATTTTGTCCACTGCCGTTTGAACCATCTTGTGTAATGCCAAGTGTGCTTTGAATTTTAACATCACCTGAGCCTAATTTTACTGAAAGTGAATGTGATCGACTAATTCTTAAATCAAACAAACCACCAATGGTACCACTTGTAGATAGAGCAATAATAATTGCTATTAGACCAACGGATGCAAACTTGAATACGAACATTTTAAAAAAACTTTCCCACTTCGTTCAAAGAAATAGGAACTAATGAGTTTCTAATAGATAATTTCTAGAGTTTTTATAGTGGAAAATTTGCCAAATTATCAATTTACTTTAAAGATAAGATGTTAGACGCAAGCAATATAAAGTAGGTATACAAAATTAGTAAAAGTATTTAGACAAAAAGTAGGTAAATATACTAAAGATTAAGAAAAACGATAGTGTGTACTAAAAAAATACATAAAAGATAAATATCTACACACAATAAACATAAATTATAAAAGTTTTAATTCTTAGAACAATATTTTTTCAGAATGGTTGGTTTAACTCCAATATAATCGTTGTGTAAGTCTTTTTTTTTAATAATATATCAAAAAATTATATACAGATCTTAGTACGTGAGTGAAGTTACTTTTATGGTTTAAGTCCCTTCATAAATTTATTTATGAAAAAACTTTTTTAATAATAATTCTCTACATAAAGGTATGAAGTACGTTAGCCAATTAGAACCAAGCAGTATCTATGTTATGTATGTATAAGGCGGCCAACGTTATTAAAAGCCAATAGGGGGCGTTCTTGTGGATAGGGGTGGTGATGTGGGCTGAGATTGTGAGCGTGAACGAATGTATGTTTAAAATGAATAGAAGATCTGCATTTCGTTCTCAGTTCATTTTGGGTTGAATTTGTACCTTTTTTTTAGAACTATTCAAAATGGTCATTTATTTTAATCAATCACTCAATCAATCAATCAATCAATCAATCAATCAATTAATCAATCAATCACTCAATCATAATTTTGTTAGTTTCTACATGAACAAAAGTAAAGAATATTTATATAAAAATATTTGTTTTGTAAAACCACGAACTAAAAAGTATAATAAAATAATTTCTCCTAGCCCCATACATTTTAGACGAAATGCATAAGGGGCGGATGCATTTCACTCTCTTCATTCTCTTCTATCATCTATTGCATGCACCCCACCCCACCCCACAAGTGGCCGCCGCGGCTGGATCGAATAAATTCCAGCCGAGAGGCCCAATTTTCGACCAATTTTTGCAGCAATCGGGGCCGTATGTCAGCAATAACACGCTGAATGTTCTCTTCCAAGGCGTCAATCGTCTGGGGCTTATCTGCGTAGACAAGCGACTTCACATAACCCCACAAAAAATAGTCCAGCGGTGTTGAATCGCACGATGTTGGAACCCACGCCACAGGCCCACGACGCGAGTTAATGCGCTCACCAAAAGTTTCATTCAATAAATTGATTGTTTCGTTGGCTGAATGGCATGTAGCACCGTCTTGTTGTAACGGCGTCTCAACAATGGCTTGAAGATTATGATCACTCCAAATACGACAGTTTTGCTTACTAACGTACACATTCAACCAAAAATGAGCTTCATCGAATATTGGACGCAGCCGACCCATTATTTTTGTAATAAATTTGCACGATTTGCAAACGTTGTTCAGGGGTAAATCTATTTATTATGAAATGGCAAACCAAACTGAGCATAAATCAAGTGACAGCTGTCAAAAAGACCAATTTCGAAAAAAGTCTTGCCAGATTGATAACCACACGTCTAAAAAAAACACCCTTTAGAAGGTCGTATCTATAAAGAAAGTTTAAAGCCTTCTTAATTTGAAAATACCTCTCAATAGCTCTTAAGTGCAAAGTTGGTACCTATATAAATATAATCAATTTTTAACATTAGAAATGTGACAAAGAGGGTGAAACGTGAGGGAATAGACGTTTATTCTTTGTTCTTCACTGGTCGCGCATACAAACAGGAAACAGCCAAGGCCAATACAATACGATAAAGACTCTAAACTTTGGCTCACTAATGTGAGCTCGCGGAGATGAATTGAAATTTTATTATTACCGCTTATATCCATTGAATTTCAACATTTCCTTGAAATCAACAAAACAAAAAGCAAATAATATAATATTCATATTTTTAAAAATTAAGAAATAAATTAAGGAAACGAAAATAAAAATAAAAATAAAAATATAAATATAAATAGAAACACTGCAAGTTTTTACCAAGTTAAACAAAGGCCCCGGGAAGAGGAAAATCTATACCCAATAAAAACATATCAAAAACTAGTGAGGCCCTTGCAAATACAAACTTGATATTTGGATTGGAAGTGACTCTAGACATGCTAATTATAACAGTTTTGGTTTAAAAAAGTACTGCTTGTGCGGCCCCGCAGGGCCAGGGCCACCCGCCGGTGGGCACCCAGAGTTTTTTTTTTTCAAGTAGCGCGAAGCGCGTTGACGTACGCCCACTTTTAATGGCAAAAAACTGTTATAACTGTTTTAAGTTATCATATCTCTACTCTCGTCCATTTGGAATATCCTCAAAAATACCCCGTTTACAACTAAAGCAAAAACGTAATAAGAAGAAAAATTAATGTTTAAAGTTATTTGGTCCGAGGATCAAGTCCAAAATGAATCAAAACCCAGTTTTTAGTTTGTTTTTATCTCTCAAGGCTCTTTATCTCTCAAGGCTCTTCTAAAGCTAGATGTTGGATGTAGTACTTGAACAAACTTTTAAGTTATTCATTACAATTTATACCTAACACAAATTTGTGTTCCCAATATAATTTGTAATTTGTAAACAATCAATTAAAATTATAAATCATTACAATGATTAATGGGTAAATTATAATGGTAATGGTTTATTAAAATTCACACAGAGTAATGGACAATTATTGAAGTATTTACATACTTTTAATATTAAATATATAAAAATGGATCGTGGTGTGTTCGGATGCTTAAAACTTGACAACTTCTACAGTTTTGTTTGTAATTTCGACGCAAAGGTTTAAGAAAATCGGAAAATTCTCAATTGTAAGGTGAAATGGGGTAAAAATAAAAAAAATTCCGATTTAAGAAATTCTTTTTTGTTTAAAAAGATTTTTCTTAGGATATGGCTTAAAAGATATCCTTTTTTCAATTTTTAATATTTGTAGGAAAAAATGGGGTAAAAATAAAAAAAAATATCAGATTTTAAAAATTCTTTTTAAATGGTTATTTTTAAAAACTTGGTATTTATAAAGTCTAATGGGATAAACACATTCATTTACAAAAAGCAGTTTAAATATTTATCTATATTTTATTTTGCTAGAGTAATGGTAGTTCGTGACAATACACAACCATGTTGCTTAATAATTTATCCCCCATATAAAATGTAACCCCTAAATTGGCAACCCTGGCTAGTGATCACACTCCTTCATTTTGTAAGTAAACAAACAAAATTCTAAATGCCACTGTACCTGTTGGAACCGTGACAGTCGTCATGGTGTTAATTTGATACGATTTATCGCTCCTACACCCGAGACAATGCACTTGGTCCACATTTGTTTGAAGCGCGGTGATGTTGTTGCTGATGCAGCGGTTGCAATATCACCCGCTGCGCCAACACTGCCAAACATAAACCGCCGTCATTTGCCTCGTATTCGAAAATATTTACTCCGAATCTAAAACAAAAATATTTTTCTTTTGCATCGCAGAAATTGAATTAATTAACAAATTGTGATCTTGTAACGATCGAAATTGCAATGGCGATGGCGGGTGTTGAATGTGCCGTGTGAAGCCATTAGATTGGGTCACGATCAAGCCGCACAAATATATGACCCGAAGTGTAACGCGCTGTGGGGGATAAAATAAATGCAAATTTGATTTATATAGTGATGAAAGGGTTTTTATTTGTTATTGTAATGAATTGTGGTTATTTTTTGTTGTTGTTGATTTGTTTATTCAGTTGCAAAATGACGCACCTTACCAAATGTTATACCAATTATAGATAATAGAGTTGGATAAATTGAGTTGACTTCGTGCAACAACTTCACTTCAATGTAATGACAACTCAGTTAATTGTGGGAAAGGATTACAATCTTGCTGAATGCAGATTGATTTGTTAAGGTTTGTCCGTGTCGGTTATTAAGAATAATGAGATGAGAATTATTATTATATAGCTTTAAAGATTCTGCGTCACGAAGTGGAGATCACTTTATTTAGATGATTAAGACTTTAATGTGGCGAGAAGTTTATATTCGTACATATTGAGAATTGAGAGGTTGTAAACGAGCTTACATTGAATTAAGTCATGAGCCGCATGAGTCACGAATATGAAATAACGTATCGTTTACATTTTGTTCAAAATTGAAAAATATAAATACAAAATTTAATATCTAAAGGGCGTTTTTTTTGGACGTATGGTTTTCAAAAAGAAATAAAACACATACAGTTTAATGTTATGGCCAAAAATGTATCTTTATTATAAAGATAAGGGTTTGCCATTATGTTTTAAAAATGATTTCGGGCAAGTGGCTTGAAAAAATTCCAGTCGAGAGGCCCAATTTTCGACAGCTATAATTGTTGTGAGCTATGGCGGATGGACTCATTTAGGTCTTCTTCGATACTCTTCTCCACAGCAGCAATACTGTCTGCGGTGCGCACTGTACGGAGTTCAGGAGTAAGTCTATTGATTATGAAATGACAAACCAAACTGAGCATAAATCAATTCAAAGCTGCCAAAAAGACCAACTCCGAAAAAAGTATTGACAGATTGAAAACCACACGTCTAAAAAAAACACCCTTTACTAGCTTTTGAAGGTTACCAAATAATAATTTAAGTATTATAAAGCCTTCAAGCACTTAGATTCTGTTATATAGTATGACATTACAGAATATAATTTAGGTCAAGAGTGTTAGCATTTAGAGGCATCAGCTTTAATTATTGTATGCACCACACAATTTAAAGTACATAAATTCATATTTACATATACGCATGTGTGAATAGATAATATAACTTAAGATACGAATTACAAATGTCACATGATTTACTGTCACCATTAAAGATTCACCTCAATTTTGATGGCCATTAAAGCAGTAATAAAAATGATTTAAATGTTTAACCCATCAGGCAGAATAAAAAAAAAACAGTAGATACCATCAACAAAATTAAGAAACCACTCAAAGTGAGAGTCTGCAAATCTGAGTGCTCAGCGCTCAAGAATGGAAAGGAAATTTGTTTGAGAATCTCGAAAAAAAACCCTCGACATGGACAGAATTTGAGGCAGAAATGGCATCTGATTTGTTGATAACATCTCTGATTGCGGATAATAAAGGGTTTTCCAATAAGAGGTGTTATTTTGATATTCAAAGAAAAATAGCATTTTTTGAGATAAATGATCAGATGTTTATTTCATTATAAAGAAGAAGGTATGCCGTTAATAATGGAACACAACATCAGCCAAATGGCTACCACGACCACGCTTACAGGACCATATCCTTTTCATGAAATTTTCCATAACCAAATCGCAAAGTGGCTGCCCTATGTCCTCGATAGCCTCACGAATTCCATCTTTGAGGTCTTGAATCGACGCTGGGCTGTTGGCGTAAACCTTATCTTTCACGTGGCCCCAAAGGAAGAAGTCGCAAGGTGTTAAATCACAAGATCTCGGTGGCCAATTGTGATCACCTCTTCGAGAGATAACACGGTCCGGAAACATTTCCCGTAAAAGATCGATGGTTTCATTGCTTGTGTGGCACGTAGCGCCGTCTTGTTGAAAGTAAACGTTGTCGAGATCAATACCTTCCAATTCCGGCCATAAAAAATCATTAATCATCTCTCGATAGCGCAATCCATTGACCGTAACTGTTGCTCCAGCCTCATTTTCGAAAAAGTAAGGTCCAATGACCCCGCCGGACCATAAACCGCACCAAACAGTCACGCGTTGAGGATGGAGAGGCTTTTCAACAATAACTCTTGGGTTGTCCGAGCCCCAGATGCGACAGTTTTGCTTGTTGACGTAGCCTCCGAGGTGGAAATGGGCCTCATCAGTCAAGATGATTTTTCGATGAAATTCCGGATCATTTTCATGCATTTCAAGGACCCAATCAGCAAAGACACGACGTTGTTGATGATCAGCCGGCTTGAGTTCTTGTGTTAACTGAACTTTATAAGCCTTAAGACCCAAGTCTTTATGCAAAATACGGTGTAATGACGTTTGTGGAATGCCTAATTCCAAAGAACGACGAGGAATGGACAAACCTGGGTTTTCTTCAACACTTTGGGCTACAACAGCAATATTCTCAGTTGTTCTTGAGCGACGTGCACGGGTTTTATTCTTCACATCACTAAGTTATCCCAACAGCTCGAATTTCTCCACCAATTTCTGTATTGCGGTCCGACAAGGTGCTTCACGACGACCCAAAAATGTTTTAGTTTTACGAATCGTCTCTGCCAAATTTTCACCATTTTTATAGTGAATTTTAATTATTTCAATGCGCTGTTGAAGCGTGTATCGTTCCATTTTTATTAATGGCGTAGTTTCTACTTGTCAAATGTCAAAAAATGACAGCTTCAAAAGTGACAGCTACCGAAATAGCGGGCTATTCAAAATAACACCTCTTATTGGAAAACCCTTTACTTGCGATGCTCGACGTCCTGCTTCTATGAATGGGGACTTAAATCAATAGTCAAATCTAGCATCGCACTCATAGGTTATGTATCTCCATCAAAACCATGTTTAGGTATTCTAGTTTATTTCATCAAACAGATAATTCATTTAGGTACATGAATATCCTTAAGACTACTATAGATACAAGTTGTTAGACATAAAGTACCACTCAGGTTACCTAAAATAAATAACAATCGTTGCTTGAATACATCCCTATTGACAGAATTGAAAAAAATCTACATGGTTATGAGCTGAACTTGATTCTCTCAAAAAATCTTGTATAAGAGGCTCATTAAGCCCATTATTCTATTTGTGAAAGGGTTCACAAAATAAGCTTCTTAATCTAAATAATAAAGAGGGGCGATTGATATGATTATTTAATAAATCTCTTACAAAAATTATCGAAAAATATTTGGGCGACCCGATAGCTTTAGTAAGCCGATTTAGTTGGACTCGTGAATCATACACCCGAGGGCATTCGAATATTCAAATTTAAATGATAAACAACCTGTGAAACGTTTTTGAATGTTTTCCATCCTATGCGAACTGGTTTTATAGAATGGACTCCAAATAACAGAAGAGTATTCTAAAACTGATCAAACAAAAGCAGTGAAAAGAGATTTAAGCGTATAAAGGTCAGTGAGCTCCTTAGAATTCCTCGCAATAAACCCTAGCATAGAATTAGCTTTAGCTTTAGCTATTGTATAGTAAAATAGCTATATGTGATGGTTAAAATTAAGTTTAAACTACTCTTAAGTGGAAATTAAGTACATAAAAAGGTCACATGAAACAGGAAATATGATTAAAATAACGTTTTGGATCAAATAAAACGCCAAAATGTCTTTCATTTATTTGGATTAAGAACAAAAGGGGACCCAAATGGCTACGTTGTGGAATTCCGTAGGAAACATGAATTCGATGGCATTTAATATTTCTTATGTGAACATATTGAATACGACCATACATAAATAAAATTGAAACCATTTAAAGATAAGTTATTGACCAATTTTGAATTAAATCTGATTATTAAAATCTTATTTTTCTGAGATTAAAATCTTATTTTCCGTTGGCTTTTATGGTCACAATAGATGTGGTAAAATTCCTCTGAAGAAGGCAGCAACCCCTGGCGAAACGTCGGGAAAAGCTAATGCTAACTTAATTGTTTCATTGCCACATCCATTGTTCAACGGAAAAAATAAGATTTTAATCTTATCCACAATCAGATTTGAAATCATTTAAGTAATTGTGAATGAAAACCAAAATATTTTAACTTAAGCATACAAATTTTATGATTGACTCGATCGAAAGTCTTAGCAAAATCAGTATACGTATATATTTACTACATCACATTGTGAGTACCGCTTTCGATACAACTAACAGCATTATTACTAAAAACGACGAACGGAAACATCCTATCTTCCCTGTAGGCTGGGATGGTGTGTCAAAAACCTTGTCGAGCTTTCGACTTATTGTTAGATATGTCAAATACTTGTGTAAATCATGAATAAATCTAAATTACAATGGATGTTAGCTAGAAGAATACAATACAAACGAAAAATCCCATACAAAAATGACACAACGAAAGCATAATTTTGGAAGTCTCCGCTCTTTTTTTGCACAGAATTGATTGTGTGCGAAAAAGTGACATTTGAGTTGTATTCGTGTTTGTATTTGCTATTTCTTTCATTTTATCGTAGCTTTTTGTGATTTTTTGCCTGGGGGGTCATTCCGTAATTTTTAAAACGATAATCGTCTCAACGATAATCATGCACGATATCATCATCAATTTGCTTCACGTAACACAATCACTATCGTCTCGACAATCGTTTATTATAAATCACAGTTTGAGAAGGATTGACTTTTCAATCATTGTCATAAATGACAATTCTGTAATTTATTTTTGTCAGTAACGCCCAAAAAAGATCAATTTTTATTTAGAAGAAGTGAAGAAAAGTGCGGGCAAAACGTGAAGTCGCCTTAACAAATCGGTTATCCACCTATCCTTCAAACTACATATAATTAATTATAAGGTTTTCAATTGCAGCGGGCAAATTTTGACGGTGACATCTATTAAATCTTTTGTTTATTATTTACTGATGCCAAATCATCAACGACATGTGCAATTGAAAGAACTTTAATACAAAAATCTTTTAGGCAACGATACGTGCGTTGCGCCCATTTTAAGGTTTACATGGTTGTATTTCCATGTCTATTATCCAAAGTTTGGTGCCCAAATTTGAGTCGACCAATTCAGTGGACAATCAGCAGACGCCTTTTAGTCAACGAAACCCAGGATCAACCGAAAACATCTACGCGCCCTTATTGAAAAACCCTACATATGATAAAATGCATAAATTGTTTCGAAAAACAAACAAGACGACGCAAGACGATAGCTAAATAGGTATCGTTCAAAAGGTAACGATTTAACGATAACGTTTTGACGATTTTTGAGTTACGGAGAGAAAATTTTCGATCGTCAAGACGATATCGTCCGGTCGATAGTGATTATAGCTTTTACGTGAAGCAAAGCTATCGTCAAAACGATATCGTGGGGCGATAATCGAATTACGGAATGACCCCCCTGTGTTTTTGTTTTTTTCCAAGTCTCATTTTTTTGCTGTGGTTTTCGTAAGCATTTTGCTGTGGTCTAGGAGACCACCGAAAAAATTCATTTCAAATAAGCAGCGTATTAAGCTTAAGTTTGATTTTTAAGAATAAAAAGGATACTGGTATCTCGATTACAAATTAATGTACTGATCAAATATCACTCATATACTTGGTACTTAATCTAATCGTAACTTCAGACTTTGATCTAAATCGTCGATTGTGCTTTCGAAATCGCAGTCATTTTCGACTATTTTTTCATCGGTTGACCGCAACGTGAAATAAATGCTGACAAGCTTCTTTGACGTCTCGTCTGATGCCCCCGGGTTTCTCATGTCAAGCTGAGCAGTTGATGCTGGGATCTTCGAAAAATCAATAGCAAATTTAGCTAATTTAGCATGGACCAGCACAGCGGCATCGGCATATTGCTAGAATGTTTTGGGGGAATTTATTTTTGTTTCGATTCAATGTACCAAACGTTTCTTCATTTTACAATTGTAACAAAATATTTTGTTTTTATTGTCTTATCACTATGTCACTCAGGCTTCATCAATGCTGCTAGAATGTGCATAATATCTAATATCTTCTTTACACTCAAAACGAGAATCAAAGAATTTCATTTGAGTATTTCATATTCTATAGTTTTTCAGGAATTTTCAACACGTCGAAAAGAAGACTACAGTTTTCAACGTAGACAACATACACGTTCCAAAAAACCCGTGTCGAATACCATCTCAGCCTGTATGTACTTGTAATGAGAATTTTTGTTCAAGAGAGTATATTAGGCCCTGATGGTTTTTCACGAACTTTTGCGCGCGCCCCGCCTTGAACTTCCTTAACATAGATATCCTTGAATTAAAACCAGCAAGGTTTTTTGATTATGTTTCCTTTTTGTTATTTGTAGTTTTGTCCATAACTTGTAGCGTAGCCCATATAATAAGAAACTACCAACAACCCATTTACCTATAAACCACCTATATCTACAATGCCAAACAAAGATCTTATGCGCACGTTAAATTAACTTTTGTTTTTAATGCATCATGTCGCGGCAGCTTTGTTCTTCAGCGTAACACGTAGCCAATCGCATATCGTTATGCGAGTCTTAATTCAATTTCGACGAGCCTCTATATAGTCAATTTGACAAGCATTTCGTCACGTAAATAAATAATAATAATAAACAAAAAAAAAATATATACAACATTTTTGAACATGCAAGGAATGCTTAATTCTTCAGCAATTATACAAAGAAATCTCTCGGCGGCTGGCGGCGATCTGTGCATCAGCGTTGTGCGCGTTAATTGCATAATCCTACTAATGGATCTTTTGTACATTTATGTAGGTATGAAGTCTATGAAGTCTTTGTATACAGCATGGAATCACCTCCAATGGACCACGAATCTACAATACCATCTCGAATAAATTTCATAATTGCCGCAATTATCTATTTGCAGGGTGAACATTGAACAAATAAAAATAAGAAATAGAAATATACCTGCATCAGATGGATGAATATAGTATAGCTCATACAGCGCGGCTATAGCGTAAGCCTACATAGTAACATCCTGCACCGCACATACATAGTTAACCACAAGCCATAAACCATAAACCTGACCAGACCATATAAGTCTAGTTTTGAAGCTGGTTATAGGCAAAATCCAACATAAATATTTGACAAAAGCGAATTCGAAACAAACAGCTAAATTGGCAAATAAATAGATAGAAAGATACTACGCGCAGATAGCTAGTCCAAGCAAGCACATACGCATTGTTTGTAATTATTGTGTCTTTATAGTCTTTCAACTCTTGCAGTCTTGCTTAGTGCGAGTCCAGTTGGGATGACCAGCGAAAGAGGGGTTCAATAATAAATACTCGGGGACAATCCACCATGTAAACGAATTCATAATTAATTTAGCGGAAAAAAATATCTATTAGTCGTCTTTTTTTTTTTTATACCGCACTGTCCACTAAATAGCTAAATCGCTTGCTGTACAACTTAATTAGTTGGAAAATGGCTGAAATGTGGCAGATACGGTTCTCTCAGTCCGCCAAACTGCTTCGTTATGTGTAAATGTGGATGCAAGTTTGGTTATTATTTTTATGTTTTTGTTTTTTGTTCAATTCGGTGGATTTATTTCATGTTTGGAGATATTATTTATTTGAGTAATATAATTTTACTAATTAATGAGAATTGCCGTTCTGGATATAGATTTTCTGTTTGCAATTTTGATTTATGTACACATGTAACTCGACTGTTAAATTGGATAAGGAGGTGCCAAAAAAAAGCGGAAGAGATAACATTTTCCAAAGGAAACAAAACGAAAGAATAAACTTTTATTTAAAAAAAAAAAAAAACGATAAACAATTTTAAGTTAAGGAATAAAACCGGTTTTTCTTCATTTTTTTATTTAGAAGCGTTTTGCTGTGGTTAAGGCTTGAAAATAGATTTCACTAGCTTAAGTCCACAAAACACATGAAGTCATCAGTTAACTAGTGAGGGACTTGTCAATATTGCTAAGTTTCTTTACTTGGCGGATTTTGTGGTGAAAATAATTGCGAACCTGTTTTTTAAATAGGAACCCCCTCTTCTACAACTACACAGATTCTTACCTACGTCAGTGCAGACGTATGTATGTTTGCAAACTAAGCTTTTTCAAAACTCTTTCCAAGCACATAATCCATATAATTCGAGATTGTGGAGCAATGACGTCTCCAGAACCATAATCTCGCAGTTTTTATTCATGTATCATGTTTAAATAGTTTAAAGTGAAAATCATTTTATTAACATTTATAACCTAGGCTATGTAAATATTTGAATTAACTTGCGGGTCTCTGTATGCTTGACGTCTTTATTTTATAGTCTATATACTGTTGGAATTTTTTGGCAGGTAGATATGAGATAAATTCTTCAAGTACAATTCAAACGATTATTCAAACATAATAAACATTTTTATTGCGTCTTTGCCAGCAGCTGTCAGACAACAACTTTTTGTCAATTTTTCTTAAAAACGGCTCTAAAGATTTTGATTAAACTTTGCACATCTGCGGAACAAGATAGTTTTAAGAAAACTGCGTTTCAGGTTTTTGAAGTAAAACTTTTGAAGTAAAACTTCTTTTCCGGCGTTGGGGGCAAAAATGTTCATATGGAGCTGTCAGTGACATGTCAAACCGACACTTTTTATTTGTCAAAAACCGACAGAATTTTTCGCGACAGATTTTGCCATAGCTCTATATAAAAACTTTTACCCACCAATAATTATTTAAAAAAAAACATCTTTTTATACCGAAAAAGAATGTTTTTCTGGCAAAAGAGCCACAAAAACTAACCACAAAAACACATAATTTCATTAAAAAACCACATGAAAATTGTTTTTTTTTTTTTTAATTAAACACAGCGAAGAACAGCCACCAGAACAGAAAACTATTATTATTACTATATATATAATTATTGAACACTTAATGCTAGATAACACAAATCAGTTTTTTCCAACTTAACTTATAAACTAACTACTTAAAATGAACAAATAAATTTACCTTAAATAAGAAAAACACAAAGTAAACAAAACTATCTTGTTGAATGTTGACAAACGTAGATGAGCATTGCCATATACGAGGAATCCTTAACCCGCTGACAAATCTAAAACAGCATTGCCATATGCATTTGGAATTAGTCCTTGAACACAATGGATGCGATAAGAAAACGAGACGTGAGTGTGACAAGATCTCGTCGTTCTTGTTAAATTAGTTTCAAAAAGCATTTCACGTCGTCACGTTACGTAAAGTTAATTGATTAAGAAATTGTAAATCAGTAAGCTTTAATAGCCGTAGGTATTTTAATTTCCCCCAGATCTGATCCGGATTGGATTTGCACACGAAAATAAATTTATTACAAAAACAATTCAAGGTCCAGCTTTGCTTTTGGATTTGCAAATCCATTTTTGAACACACACCTTTAGTACTTCCTTCCAAAAAATAATTTTAACGCTGACGGGTAGATGGCTTTTTGAGTAAAAACGAAGACAACGAACACCTACAAATAAATACACAAAAGGACAAAAAGAGATGGGTATATAACATTTTTTTCACCGTGATCCTGTTTGTGTTATTACCATGATCTTATCCGGATCAGATTTGAAGGATAATAAAATGCAGCTTATATTATTATTTTGTTAAATCTCGTCAAAAGTATCTTGCCGTTGAATTGGGAAATGGTTTTATGATTCCAAAATGCTTACAGTGAATAATGTCACGCTCTCGTCTCGTTTTCTTGCGTCTCGTTTCCTTTCTTAAATCTCGTCCCAATTTCGGAGATTTTACTGAGGTGAATCGGTGAGTTGAAATTGCTAAACCACGGATAAAAATTTGAATCAAATGAGAACCTCAGTTAACTCGCCGGAATCGGTAGACTAAAATTGCTGAACCATGGATAAAAGTTTGATCGACATCGATGTTTGTACAGCTGGCCCTTACATGAGGCACGAAAATCCATGTCCGTGCAGCAACATATCGAAGACCGCTGTTCAAAGCTTGGGCATGAGATTTGACGTTTCATGTGTGTGAGTTTATTTCTGGTTCTCGCTGAATGTGGTGGTAAATGTTGAAGGAAAAAGGTAGAAGTAGTGGGGAAAGGAATTTCTTTATGTTTCCCTTGTATGTGAAACGACATGACATAATTTGCCCAGCGGTAAAAATTCGCTGATTGGATTGTGGTTGTGATGTTGGGCATCTGAATGCCCTGTGGAGTCGGGGTGTAATGGCTAAGTGAAAATCGTCAACTTTAGTTTGATTATCTAACCAATTTGTAAAGAATTCATTATAATCTTAAATCAACAATTAATTGTTATGTTGGTTTATACAAAATGTTTGTACGTTTATAAGTAAGAATATGACAGAGGCGAGAGGCTTTGTTTGAGAGAAAAGAAGTTTTACTTCTAGCGCGCGTACGTCAGTACACACATATGTTTTTTTGGCGTAAAATTCACATAAAGGACATAAGGACATTCAAAATTTTTTGAGAAAACGGTCTAATTTTCAGAGTTATTCGCTTATAACTTTTGGATGGTAAGACCGATTTTGTTATACTTAATTGTTATAATCTGCTGCTTCTCAATAGTTCAAACAATATTGCATTTATAAATTTTTGTTTCACTTTTGACTTTTTAACATTTTCTCGTACATATTTTTTATGTTTCTACTATCTGCTTAACCGAATCCAATTTTATTCTAAACAAGTTTAAAATAATTTTCTGCCACGCTTTACAAACACTATGATGCAAACACATAATCCATGTAATTAAAGATTGCGGAGCAATGACGGATCCAAAACCATATTTCCATGTTTTTATCGTATTTTTGTATTAATATTTTATACCTAGCTATGTACAAACAATTTATGTACATATTTACATTTTTTTAGGGTCTCTTGACGTCTTTATTTTAGATTACTACAGGGTATTTCGTTAAGCGCTTCCTATTTTTAAATTTAAATAAAATAAAGTGTGTGTGAGATATCATCGATATTTTTTATTCGGTTGAAAGGATTATCGATGCTTTTTCGCAAAGACCTCCGACTTCAGAAAACCCCGCAAGAGAAAGTCTAATGGGGTCAAATCGCACGAGCTTGGTGGCCCTTGCCAGTTCACATCACCTCGACGTGAGATGATCAATTGAGTATGCCTTCGAATCACTCGTACAGAGTTTCCAACTTCTGTCCATGGTGATTTGGCAAAACAGAGTGAATAAATGACAGCCAATTTGACAGATGTTGCTTGAACAATATGGCCGCTATTAAGTGTCAAAGTTCGGAAGTTCCTATTGTGATACCCTTTAATAGGTTCTACTGTCAAAGAGATACCATATACCAAAAACAAATATTTTCGACAGTTAATCTTTAATAACTTTTTGTTCACATGTCGGATTGACGGGCACTTTTCACAATTCATTTTCGATGATTCAAAGGTCTGTACTGATTTTCAGACTTGTGCGAATTTCGTTCAGGTTGATTGACTATTTTAACTAGACTATAAATTATATAATGATTTGTTTTTCCCTGTGGTACTGATGAGGTCGCAGTAATTTGCCTTTTTGTAATCACCGAGAAGCATGTTGCTTGGTGCGTTGTGCACCAGTATGGATTTTGTGGATTTTTGCCGTTAATTCTTTTTCCCCCCTTATTAAGTTTTAACTAGGATAGGGAAATCTTATTTCAAAAATTAAACGGCTCTGATTTCACTTAACCTTGGTATTTAATCCCAAACTCGTCGTGGAATGCCAATTTCCTTTGTGTGATTTTTTTTACCAAAAACCTGAAACTTAGTTTTTTTTTTAAATCTCATATCTCATTGTGCTGCCTGTGTTACTGGTAGGCATGGGTACGAAGTTTAATCAAAGTCGTCAAAAAAAATTTAAACAAATCTATGTAACTATATAAAAATGGGGCGTGGTGTGTTCGGATGCCTAAAAATTAAAAAAAAAAAAATTAAAAAATGACCAACAGGTGGCACTCTAGGTGCACATTTCGTTTTTTAGTTAAATTCAATTAGCATTCCCCAGGTGGCACTGTAGGCGGTTAGGAAATGGTTTTTGGGATATTCTTTTCCAACTTTCGTTATTTTTAGGGTGAAATGGGGTCATAATAAAATAATTGTGTGATTTTTCAGAAATCGTTTTTTGTTTGAAAGGTTTTTCTTAGGAAATGGCTTTATGGATAGGAATTCTTTTTCAGATTTCGTTATTTGTAGGGTGAAATGGGGCAAATATACAAATTTTGTTATTTGTAGGGTAAAATCGGGTAAAAATAAAAAAAAATTTCTGATTTAAGAAATTGTTATGGTGTTTGATAGGTTGTTTTTTTTGTGGATGGCGTAAAAGATTTTTTTTCAGAAAAGTGTCATTTATAGGGTGAAATGGGGTAAAAAAACAAAAGTAGCATCTGCTTTCAAAAATTCTTCTTGCGTTTGAAAGGTTATTAAAAAAAAAATTGCTGTTTATAGAGTGAAATGGGATAAAAACAAAAAAGTGGTTTTTGATTCCAAAAATTCTTTTTGTATTGGGAAAGTAATGGTTTGACTTAGAGGAGGATCATGTTTTTACTTATTTAGCCATTCATAACGTGAATAAAGTAGTATTCGAACACAAAAATTAGCTTAAATTTTTTTTTTTTTTTTTATTTATTATTTTTTTGTGTGAAGCTTAGATTTGGTTACCCGTGATAGGCAGGGGGGGACAACTATAGTTAAATGTAATGTTATTTGAAAATTTGATATTCCAACAACTGGTTGATTATTTTTTCAAATTTCCCTTTTGACTGCATAATAAAAACTAAGGTTTGTTAACAACAATCATCTGTAACTTATTTTTCTCATAAATTTAGATTTAAAAAAAAACATGGTTGGTATTAATATAATTTAATAAATTGTTGATCAATTTTTTTCTTACTATCTTACTTGTTGAAATTGCAAGTTTCTGTAAAGAGTTTATTCAAGCCCCTGGAATTGTTTTGCATTAGAAACATCAAGGAGACGAAAGGCATGTTAAATACTCGTGAGGCCCTCCCTAATAACGAGGTTGAAGGGTACCTGTGTTACTTGCTAGGGCCACTTTCGATAATTAGGATCACTCTTTCTAGCCCCTTGTTAGTATCTAAAAAAAAAAAGATCTTTTAAAACTCTATCCGCACATCCTTACCAAAAGCTAGTTGGAGGTCTGGTTCTCGAAATATTTTCATTTAAAGTGATTCTACCAAATTTTACTGAATTTTCAAACGTCCAAAACGCTACTTAAGTGTTTGGATAGGGATAATTCCGATAACGAGCCTCGAAAAAGTATATCAATTTGCTATTACCTTAGGTTATTGTGCTGATATGGTAGATCATATTCCTGTCACACATCACAGACCAATGTAGATCGCTTGTGATACCCTGGAGGCTTGGACGCTTCTAATAAGTTTTAATGGGTTATTAAGACATCTAGAGGCATTAATGAATTTCGACAATTTCTTACCACATAAGTTGGAGAGCTCTTCTTAGTTATTAAAGAAACAGCTTCCTAGGTGTTTATTTCTTAGTTGCGAGAGTGCTGGGCAGTGACATAAGAAGTCAGAAGAGTCTTAATGTGCTTCTTCATCGCCACAACCGCTACATAAATCATCCGTGCTGAGCCTCGGCTTTTTCTTGTGGTATACTTCAGCAGGTTGCGCCCAGTAACGGTACCTACAAGAGAGTACAGCAATTTCTTGTTTAGTGCGAAGATCCTATACCTGTCTTCCCCTTGTCAAAAAACGGCCAAAATTTCTTGGTATTCGCACAAGAGTCAAGTAGGGTCCAACTTACATTTGTTTTCTCAAAAAATTTTGTTTGCCATACAATCTGTTTGAAGGGGCAGATTGGTGCGTAAATGAATCGATCTGCCTGGTGCGAGGTTCCTGCTATTTCATTACCTGGAATTCCTATATAGCCAGGAACCCACCACAGCCTAACGTTATGGCTGCCAGCCAAGAAGTTATTCGCGGCAGCAGGAAACAAGCGTTGACCTTATTTCGATGGCAGAGATTGTTTTTATGGCTGCTTAACTGTCAATGAAAAAGGCTATATCAGCTGATGGTATCCCAACATTGAAAGCCTTTGGTTACTGTCGAAACCTCAGATTGGAAGACGCTGCTGTTGTCAGGGATTCTATATGAACTAGCTAACTCAAAGGGTTTCCGAAGAGAATCCCGCTCCAACTCCACATTCCAGCAGTCATTGCCGATGATAGGTAAACAAACCCATCAAACATTAGAACCTAAATATTTGTTTAGAATCTGAGCGTGGCATACTCGACTGTGTTTCCAGATATTTGTTTGGCTTAGTCGTAGTACACTCGATCTCTTCTGCTGATTCTTGTAACGGGTGATTTTTAAGCTGGTTTGGTTTTGGCAACACTGGTTTTGACAGCTGACGTGTGTTTAGTACCTTGTGTCACTGTCAAACAGCTTCAGTTTGGTTTGCAATTTAACCATGGATCGTCTTACAAATGAACAACGCTTGCAAATTATTGAATTTTACTATCAAAATTCGTGCTCGGTTCGAAATGTTCATCGCGCGCTGCTTGTGTTCAGCGATGAGGCTCATTTTTGGTTGAATGGGTACGTAAATAAGCAAAATTGCCGCATTTGGAGTGAAGATCAGCCAGAAGCATTGCAACAGCTACCAATGCATCCCGAAAAAGACACTGTTTGGTGCGGTTTATGGGCCGGCGGCATTATTGGGCCATATTTCTTCAAAGATGATGCGAATCGCAGCGTTACTGTCAATGGTGAACGCTACCGAGCGATGATAACAAACTTTTTTTTGCCCGAAATGGAAGTTTTTGACTTGCATGATATGTGGTTTCAACAAGACGGTGCCACATGCCACACAGCACGCGAAACAATGGCGCAATTGCGAGGCGAGTTTGGTGAACAGTTAATTTCACGTTTCGGGCCGGTCAATTGGCTGCCTAGATCGTGCGATTTGACACCATTAGATTATTTTTTGTGGGGGTATGTCAAGTCTAATGTCTATAGGGACAAGCCCGCTTCGATTGACGCACTGGAAGCCAACATCCATGCATTCATTCGTGAGATACCGGCCGATATGTGTGAAAGAGTATGCCAAAATTGAAATTATCTTTAAACATTAAATTGCAAGGTTCAAACTATCGATTCAAATAAATATTTCATTCATTTTTTCGATTTTTTTGTGTTTTTTTTTTTTTAAAGTTCTAAACCTCTTAAAAAATCACCCATTACTTTGGTTAAAGTTTTAAGATTGGTAGCTTTTTCTACCGCATTCCACTTGACCAGAGAACAATAAGTAAGTATCGGCAGCATACATCCATATACTGAGTTTTGGACTAGGTCCAAGATTTTTCCGAAAATTCTGTTGCAGGAGAAGAGGGCAAGTATTGCCTTCGGGTTCTAAGCTCTTTCTTTGATATTCAGACTCCAATTTAGCTTTCCAAGACAACTCCTAGATACTTTGCACTACCTGAAATCCTAAGTAGAGTTCCGGGAATCAATGGAATATTGAAGACGGGTAAATCTTCCTTTTATATGTAAAAAGGACTAGCTACGTTTTTAACGGATTAAGCGTTATACCACAAATCCTTTTCCAGGTATACAAACCATGGACATTCCCCTTACTCGAGTGTTATTCTTTTTTCAAGTTTTTTTTTTTTTTGTTTTAACTCAAGAATGTTAAATTGACAACAGAACATTATTTAGCTCGAAATCTTGATCATTATTTATTTATCTTTGTGTCATATTCGTTTCAGGTTTTGTTTTGTATCTCAAAAAATCAAAACACGCCCAAAACAGTTTTCAAATACATAGATATGTATATACCAGTACCTATACCTATACCTAACTTTATAGCAAAGCATTTTAATACGCTAACAAAAATCGAATGCGAAAACAATTTGATATAAATTCCATTCCCTCCGCGATCAGCGTATTGGACGAAAAAAAAAAAAAAAAAAAAAACAAATAATGCACCCAGCCGAAATGATATTGTAGAAATTATTTTCTTGTTTTCTTCAAAGTTTGTATAGCTCTGCAGTTTTGTGTGTGCACGATGCCCCTCCCAGGGGGGCTATTAAAATGGCTTATTCTAACGATACCATCTGTGAAGTTTATACCTACATAATGTAGGTTCTGCGAACGAACTATGGTGCAGCGCGAATTTTATCTAAACGGCTTAACTGTGTCGCATAGAGTGTCGGACGCATAATGCAAAGCGATCGATCCGGTGCGTATCTTATTCGTATGTGAGATTCAGATTCTATCTCGCAGAAATCTAGTGTGGTAGACGAGTACAGCGAATACAACGCAGACGTTTGTGCTGATGCTGACTGCGCTATGCTGCAACTGCAACTTTCAGATTTGGGATACATGCTGCTGCCGATCGATAAAATCGCTGTGTGAACGTAATTTGTGTTTGTTGTTGATGCTGTTACGAGTTACGACTGTCGTTGCTGTTGTTTGTTTTTTTGTTTTTTTTTTTTCTAATTTTATAGCTAAGTTTGTATGTCAAATTTATTTGATTTCAAGTGGTCCCCGATTCGCATGATATAACCTTGAACCTATTCAGATGGATTGCATTGGAACTTATTCGCAAGCTAAAGCAGCAGTAGCAGCTTTAGGTATAGAGAGGCATGTGAAAGAAGAGATACACACGCAGCTGAACGAAAATATCTTACCTTACCGTTACCACCTGATGTGAACTGTCCGAGAATATAAGCACACGTTTTGTATGTTCGATTTGAATAAATGAACAAACGGTGACAGAGTGTTTGTTCACCCGCAGGATCAGTGTAGTGATATTTTAATGCGTCAAGTTTTATTTTATTTTTTTTTTTTGTAATGAAAAATTGACTAGTCGAGTACTTCTCGAGGCATTTGGAGGCAAAGAGTGCAATAAAATCGACAACTATCATGAAATACGATTTCCTATTAACACAGATTTTGAGGCTTTTAACAAAGTAATGGAGCTTTCAATGGGATAACGTACAGAGTAATAGGTAGAGTGTGTAGGTTTGAGGTTGAGACAGGAAAAAAAAATAGTTCAGGAGGGGGGTCTATTCCCCCCGTTTAGCCAGGAGTGGCAATTTTCTATAAAATTGACTTAAAACAGAAAAAAAAAATATTAATTTTAAGTCAAACACTAAAAACCGGATGCTAAAATCTCTTCTTGTTCTTTGGAAAATTGATAATAACAGAAATAAAATTCCTTTAATTTCTTTAGTTGCTCTAAAGATCCTATTTCCACCATTAGCTAGTAAAGTAGATTTTCAATTTTCTCAAAAAATACAAGACATTTAAGCATCCGGTTTTCTGTTTTTGACTAAAAACTAATAAACGCATTGAATTTTGAAAACAAAATTAGTACTAAAATTACTTTTGGGAGTTTGGAATTTTCACCATGGAAGGTTATAGCGTCAAACAACGTTCGGGAATCCTTAAATTTAATTTTCAAAATTACTGCTGCTATCGAGAAACGTTCCGCGGATTATGGATTTTGTAATTTTCATCCTCGCCAAAAGCATCTTGAGGCCTGACCAATTTTTGAGTGAGTGAATGTTTGAACAAGCAAGATTTGGGACGATACCAACCCATACAAGATGGTTTAAATATACACACATCCCGAGAAAGTCACTATTTGCAGTTTTGGCTTATTTTGGTCTGGCGAAATCATCGATCCGTATATATACTTCTTCAAAAACGCAACTGGCATTGCCATTACCATCAACGGCGAGCAGGCGAGCACTACAGATCGATGAAAAACTACTTTTAATGGCCTTTTTAACTGAATGATAAGGAAAAGGATACCAACGCCATGTGGTTTAAAACAGGGCAGAGCTACGTGCTGATTTGATGATTTTTTTTTTTGCAAAATTACAATTTTCTAAAAAACCACAGTTGTTCTAGTTTTTGCTCAGTTTTGGTCCTTAGAGCCGAAGGAATAAAAAAAATCGCATATTGATGGCAATTTTTACTGCCAAAACTGAATTTTGTGAAGCTTCACTGTCATTTTTACTTGCTCTATTGGGCAAGTATTGGTTTCGTGTGAAAAAAAAATCGATTTTATAACAAAAACTAACACTACGATAATCGAGAAGTCCGAAAAAGTGGGTTTCGTCATGCCGTCCGTCGGTCTGTGCGTCGGTGCATCCACTGTAATTTGAGCTAGAGCCTAAACCGGTTGACCGATTTGCATGAAATTTGGTACAGAGCATTCTTATGTGATTCCCTAAAGGGGAAATTCGAATTTTCCTTTTAGCTCGTCTAGAACAGTTAGCTGCCATACAAATATTTTGGTTTCTTCAAATTTTCTCGAAAACGGCTCTAATGATTTTGATCAAACTTCATACCTTTAATAACCAAGTCAATTGTAAGAAAACTGCATTTCAGGTTTTTCTCAAAAAAATCACATTACGGAATTAGGTATTCAACTTTTTTTTGAGAAAATATGCCATGGTTAAATAGATTTTTTTATTATTTTGCAATGTGATGCTTCTCAATAATTAAAACAATAATGCACTTAAAAATTTTTAAAAACATTATTTTATAAACAAAATAAAATCAAACGAAAAATAATTTTTTTTAGTGCTTTTGACTCTTTTAATATTTACTCCTTAAATTTATACATTAAGCATCTTCAATTCAATGTTGGGTTACATACAGTATTTAACCACAACAGCAAGTTCGTGCATATTTTTTAAAAATGTAATCCGTAACATTTGCAATTTTGCAATTTTTTTCACGCACACCAACTTGAGGGTTTTATGTATACAGCAATCAGCCTGGTTAGACATACAAACATAGGTTTTTTGCGTATTTTAAAAGTTTTTCAAAGTAATATAGATTGGAACATTGAAAAAATCTTTAAAAAATCATTAAAAAAACCTATGGCTGACCAATTAATGAAATTAATTGCACTTTTATGAGGTCACTAACACCTTTCAGATGGTATACTTTTTTTTACAAATATCTCACAAATGAGATGTTCAAAATCTCTACGATCTCGAAAAAAAAATTCCACCAAAACTGAAAAATTCAATTGATATTCATGAAATTTTGCAGATATTCTAATGAATGGAAAATAATTTCCAACCATTGTGGCAATGACCT
Organism: Leucozona laternaria; assembly: GCA_932273885.2. NCBI lineage: Eukaryota > Metazoa > Arthropoda > Insecta > Diptera > Syrphidae > Leucozona > Leucozona laternaria. Next base: position 95,379,364 of record OW026368.1, read on the forward strand.
CTTTAAAAAAAAAAAAATATCTTATCTTCAACTACTTTAGTAGATATACAAAAATGTATCCTATATTACATCAGTAACGTATTGTTGTTCAATATTCTGGACTTAAGATCTATAGACTCTAAGGCCCATTTGCTGAAACGAAACTTGTTCGAATTATGTTCAGCACAAGAGTTTATATGACAGTTTACGCCGAAGAAAAAGTAGAACATAAGGGCTAAGGCAGAACATAAATATTTTTGTTTCGTATCATCAGCAAACGCATAATGTCCTGTGATTTAATCTTGGGATTTATTGTCAAGTCGGTTTGTATATTTCTCAAGAATCCCTATGTTCTAATCCAAATAAATATTGCTTTCAGCAACACTGTAAATTCAAGCTCTGTTTCATGGATTTTTTAAGTGGAACTTAAGTGGCCAAAATTGGAGACTTATTCTGATAAATGAGCACTGTCAACATTGGACGTAGCTACATTTATCTGAATCTTTTAAAATTTTCCATTAGATATATTAGGAATATTTATTAGTCTGAACCCACCCACAAAGTCTTGTTGTTCGATTCTTAATAAGATTAAAAATCTTTGGCAATACATTCACGCAGCGTTACAGCTAAGACTTCTAATAAAAAAAATCCATTAATGACCTCATAATAGTATAGTTCCCACATTTTTGTTTTTCATCAAATATATAAACATAGCAATTCATATATATTAAAATGTGTTTAATCCAATATCTTACAGCCGGCATTACTATTGGTATAGTAAGTGCATTTGAACATTGCATTGGCCACAATTTCAACACTGGTTTGAAAAAAGATGCGGGTTGTTTCTAAAGTCAAACCACCTTCGTCCCAACACTGCTTCACTATCTTACAAAGCCACACACAGCTAGCTTTAGCTTTAATATATGTATATCTACTTAAATCGATTTCAAACGTTTTATAAGATAGATTTTATCGGTAGCCGGTGTTACGCTCATGGCGCGACGCGACGTGACGCGCTGCACCAGCCACGACAAATACGGCAAAGAAATATGCGTAACTATACGCAGATGCCAATCTCCACAATCGCTGGCCGTTACGACTTACGAGTACAGCAAGATGCAATTGCATTTAAAATATCTTTCCAGTTTATTTTCGTTTGATGTCGTTTATCTCTTATTCGAGCAGCACTCCTATCTGAGAGATACTATATAGACCCGCAGCCCGCAGTATAGTGATGGCAAAAATGCAATCGGTTTATCGCATAACGACCATATAGATGTAATTTAATTTGAAAATTTATTAAAAATAAAATTGGTAATTCTTTTCATGTATAATTAGCTTGCATGCCACCTTCTTGTTAAAAGTGGTATCCCCTTAAGTTGAGTTATGGCAGTCATTGCAACTAAAAAATAAATTTTTATAATCAATTTGATATAATTGAGACATCTAACTAAAAGATATTTAACTTCTTATTCCTATAGCTACTTACCTATACTGTGTATATATATATTTCTGTTTCTGTTTCTTTGCAGTTTATGGCAAGCAAGTTATTTCCCGTTCGTGTTTCTACGAGGACATTGATGAGCCAGCGGATAGGTGCTCACGTGACACAACTTCATCTTACGTCCGAACGTTGTACTGTCGGACGTGTACCACCGATGGCTGCAATGGATCCGGTGGAATCGTTCCAATTGTGGCTTTGGTGCTTGCACCCATTGCATTAATTAAATTAATATTAATCTAAACAAAAATAAAATAAAAATATAGATGAGTGAATAATTCATAAATCAAGCAATAAGTTTAAGAATGATAAAACAAATAAATTTTTTTGCTAATTTTTTTTAATAATATAGTAATTTGTTATGCGAATATATAGATGTATTGTACGAATATCTTAATGTTGGGGGAAAACTTAAAAAACAGTGCGTGTTTTATTTTTATTTTTGTTTGTAAAATAAAGTGTCCTTGTAAACTAGATTGATGTTTTACATGGTATTTTTTCTCAATCCATGGTAAATTATAATATTGGCAATAATAAGAATAATAAAATAAACAAATCACGTTGATACCTATGTTAAGTTTTTTTGTTTTTTTTTTTTATTATTTGAAATAAGCTTAAAAATCTTTTATTAAAATTCACATAAAATAAATAAAATGTCAAGACCAACTTGTTTGGTTTTTTTTTTTTTTTTAACTGGGAATTGTTGAACTATTTGAATAAATTGTTCATTTAAAACACATTTGGTAAGTAAACTATGCACGCGATTCAATGAGGTATATTTATTCTCAATCTATACTGTTCCAACAAAAAGTCATTCATAGACAGGACTGCACACAGAAGACGTGAACTATCTAGGTTTCAATTTGCGAGTACAGAGAAGGAGATGATATTACCCCCAAAACAACAAAGATGAAACACGACACGGAAAAGAAATCTTGATTTTTTGATTAAAAATGCATCGACGCAGTTTGCAGAAGGGGATAAACGCCAAAAATAAAAAAAAACGTCTTATTTTTTATTATGTTTTTTTTTTTTCTTTACCCCAAAATACACAAGCACATGTTAGGCTGGATTCGTAGCAACTGACAAATTGCCAGTGTTCTGTCAGTAAAATGTCAAAAAACTGACAGAAGAATCGAAAAGTTCATTCTTTTGGCATTTTACGGACAAAAACAGTCGTGTAAATCCATGAGTCAAAAGAAATCAAAAAAACTCGTCTTTTGACGTAAAAAAGGCAGACAAATAATTGATGAATTTTAAGAGACAACATTTTTCCGACATTTATTCCCTTCTTCAAACTTTGTAAAATTTTGCAAATAAAATGGTATGATTAGCATTTTCAAAATGCAGACGTTTTGTGTTCGCATTACCTACAGGATTAATATATGTATAGGTTAGGTACCTACCTCCCTCACTTATCAATCTAAAAGCAATAATAGACGAAAATTCTTTAGGGGACTTTGGACTTCTTCCCTTCAGCAAACTACCGCACTATTTCAATCTATCGATAGTCGTCCGATGATTTGATTTATATAGGTTGCCAAGATCACACTACACAAATCTAAGGTAATATATTGCATTACGTTCAGGTTGTCAAAATTGAAATGTCAGAAATCAAATACCATACCATACCATTTTGAAAAGTAAAGAGGCACTGAATCCGCCATTTTCACAGATGCGCAGAACTGTACAAAAATGAAGACGCTAATGATCTTACCTTGAATATTTGTACTGTTTTCTCAGATAGAAAAAACTAATGGCCCAGTTGTAAAAACGTGGTTCAAATATTCATCCGTGCGGTTCGCGACTTCGGTGGATTAACTGAAGATTAACGATCAAGTATTATATCGGGTTTTTCAATAAGAACGCTACAAAAGTTTTTTTAAATAAAACAAAAACGGTTTTGGATATCAATGAAATACTTTATTCCTGTGAAAGTACGTTTGATGACATTATTGATGGAATTCGATTTTTTTTGCATGGCCACCACGGGCACGCTTGCAGGAGTCCAGACGCTGAACACAATTTTCGACGGTGTTCAAGCATAAATCGGCCGATACTGCTGTTCGATATTCGTACGAAGTTCATCAATCGTCGCTGGCTTGTTGGCATAGACCATAGACTTGACGTAGCCCCACAGGAAATAGTCTAACGGCGTCAAATCAGACGATCGAGGCGGCCAAGCGACTGGACCATTTCGTGAGATAACACGTTCTCCAAACTTGGTTTCCAATAAATTTATTGTGATATTCGCTGTGTGGCTTGTGGCGCCGTCTGTTGGAACCTCATGTCCTCCAAGTCCATATCATCCAATTGGGGCCAAAAATATTCGGTAATCATTGAACGGAAGCGATCGCCATTCACAGTAACGTGCCGGTCTTGATCATCACGGAAGAAGTACGGCCCAATGACACCGCCGGCCCATAAACCACACCAAACTGTAATTTTTTCGGGATGCAATGATGACTCATGGAGTACGTGTGGATTGCTGCCTGACCAATTCCGCATATTTTGTTTATTGACGAAGCCATTCAGCCAAAAATGAGCCTCATCGCTGACAATGATTTTTCGATGAAAATCCGAATCATTTTCAAGTTGTTGCTCAGCCCAATTCACGAACATACGACGCTTCTGGTGGTCAAGCGGCTTCAGTTCTTGCGTCAATTTAATCTTGTAAGGATGTAGGCCAAGATCTTTTCGCAAAATTCGCCACAACGACGTCACAGAGATGCCCAACGCTTGAGAACGACGTGTGAGAGACACATTTGGGCTTTCTGCAACTGAAGCCTCAGCGACAGCAATATTCTCGACACTACGGGAACTTCTTCATCTCACTGGCACGGGAACATTTTGTATTGTGCCTGTGGATTCAAATTTTTCCACTAGACGCTCAATTGTTGATCTGCTAGGATGATTATGACGACCATAAATTGGACGTAGCGCTCTTAACGTTGAGGCCACTGACTCCGAATTTCGGTAGTTAATTTCAATAATTTCGACTCTTTGTTGGCTCGTATATCATAAAATGGCAAACCTTACTGAAAAGCAATGTCAAAAGAACGGCAAGAAATATGCCTTCGTTTGCTGCCCTTGTTGCTCTACTTTTGTAGGGTCCCTGTTGAAAAACCCTTTATATAAATAGCTAAAGAGTTAAAATTTTGACTTATGTAGCTTTTTTTTAAATTAAGACAAATCTAAATTGGTGTATAAATACGGCTGTATATACCTTACATGTTCGAATTTAGATCAAAATCGTTGTAGTCGTTTTCAAGAGAATTTATAAAACTAAAAAGATTGTTGTATGGCAGCTATACCCGTTGTAGATGGAGTCAAAAAAAAATTCGAATTTCAATAATCAGAACAGTCGTAGTCCTTATCTTCGATAAACCACTTTCAGTTACAGCTGGCCACGAAACGAGAAAAGTATCGTTCTCCTTTTGGAATACCGAGACGATACTACCCCCAAAACATCGTATTCGAGACCGAGACCTTTTTTCAGACTGAAATTCACCGAGAGTCTCAGCGATCTATAGAATCTTTAGATAGTCTGGGCAGAGAAGGTAAAAAAACGCGACGATACCGATACTAACATTTACGAGACGAGAGTGAACCATAAAGTGAACCAGGTACAGACATATTTTTTTAAAACAGATTTTAAGACAGATTTTAAAAATTATAAGAAAGTCATATTTAAACAAAAAGATCCAACAAAAATATAAGAATCAAGATATTTGTTAAAGTTCAAGTCCAAGTTTTTTAGTAGTCCATCAGAGTTAGCTAACTCTAGAACTAAAATAACCTACAGTTAACTGAGGAAGCTTTTTTCAGTGGTAAATGCACACGGAACGACTTAACAAACTCGGTGGATAAATCATCAAAAGCAGCTGCTCAGTTAATCCTGAATTAACTCACCAAATTTGATGAGTTAATTCGGGTTTAACTTTAATCTCACGAAAAACTGAACCTCAAAGACGAAAACGAAAACAATTTGTTGTCACTATGTAGCGTTGAGTGCAGAAACCGCAATTTTTTAAAATTACTCTGGTCATTCTAGGTATGAAGTTTAATCAAAATCGTAGCTATTTTTGAGAAAATTTGGAAAACAAACTAAATTTTTTAATTGTAGCTACCCGTATTATGTGAGCGAAAACAAAAATTCGAATTTCTACTTTAGATAATCACAAAAAATGCTCTGTTCCAAATTTGAAGCAAATCAACCCATCTGTTTAGGCTCTAACTCAAATTACAGTGATGGACGCAGAGACGCACAGACCGAGCGACCGACGGCATGACGGAACCCAGTTTTTTGGACTTTTCAATCATCGAAGTGTTAGTTTTTATTGTAACCTCAAATTAAGTTAAAATTGTCATATGGGCCATCTTGAACATATTATAAGCACTAACGCAGAATAAAAAGGAGCAGACACATAAGAGCTGAAGTTTTAATTAAAATTTTGTGGTTTTTGAATTTTGAATTGATTGACATTTTTGTCAATTTTCAATGACATGAAAGCGTGATTAATATCCGGGATAAATAACAGTTTAAAGCTTCATAGCTTAAAGGCTGACATCATGCCTTAGTTTGACTTTCTATAAAGCCAGTATTTTGAATTCTACTTTCAAAGATTGAATGACATAGCTACCTAGTAAATATTTACTAAATTTAAAAAAAAAACTATGTCTTTTAACTGTATAATATGAGATTAATGTCAATGCTAAGAAACTCCACACACAACTATTTATTTCACCATTTATCATGGATTAATCCCATTTAGCTATTTCATCACCATCCTGAAAATCATATCAGATTTCTAAGGTATTGCATTAACAAGATTGCAGTCCACCTACATAATATTATGTATACTACTTGCTTGATGTCATTTCACAAATTTGTGTTTCAAATGACAAAATTAGTTATGTTTGTTGTTTGCAAAATTGTCACTAAAGGTCGTGTTATTGGCTAATTGCTTCAAACCATCGTCGCTGCCGCCCGCAAATGCGTCCATGCCAAGTTAGCCAGCCATTGACCGGTGCTATTCATCAAAGCCCATAAATGGACCGTAATCGATGTCAGCGGACACAGGTTAAACTACCAATCAATACAATGACATGTCCAAGTCCGCTAGTCCTAGTCCGCCCGCCGAAACTAGTAAAACCACGCGCCAAGCGTCCCATATGCCCATCAACCATTTAACTTTCATATAGAATTGCTTGCCACGCTCCACGCTCAAAGGAACGTAAACTTGTTTCGGTTCAAAAAAAAAAAAAACCAAAAAAAAAAAAAGTGTCGCGCCACACGTCAAGATTACCAAAATGACATAAAGCAATTAACAAGAAAAAGTTACTCTGTTACCTGATAAAAAAATTATCGTCCGTTGTATAAATTCTATTTGATTTTATTTTTTGGTTAAGAAATATTTTTATGTTAATAAATTATTTTGTAAGATTACAGTTACAGCAGCAGCAGCCGGCCCAAATCAATACCTATAGCCAAACTACACTCCTCAAGGTGGTGGGCACGAAGGTTTTTTTTTTATTTTTGGTAGGAACTCAGCAGTTTTGTTTTTGGAAGTAGTTCGAGCTACTAAAACTGAATATTCCCCCAAGCTTGGTAATTTGTCATCTTAAGGCGACAATTGACAACAAAGTTAGCCAAAAAATTTAATAGATTTTTTTTTTGTTAGTCGAATGCCATGCACGCCACTGGATGCATGTTGCTAATCGCTGGCTTAGCTATATTATATTCCATGCGGGCTTACGAACGGTTACGCCTGCTCGAGTATGACTCTGATTTGTGGGATAAGGTTTGAAATTCGCCTTCATGTATTCAACACCATTATATCGGTTTTGCGTTTTCATTTTATGGCATTTATGTCAATTGGAATGAGAAAATAGTTACGCATTTTCATGTTAATAACCCACACAGGAATTTTATTTTTTTTGTTAGTTTTGTTTTCGAAAAAAGAACATGAAGGCTTACAAAATCTGCTGACAGGTCATAAGACATGTTTTAAAGCTTGCTTTGCGTTACGATGATCGAAATAAATTGACTTAATTCGAATGGTTTAATGCGTATAATAATAATAATAATAATTAGTAAACAATCGATTGGATAGGAAAAATAGAAGCTTAGCGAATCAAAATGTTTTAGCTTACACATTATTTTTTTATTTTATTTTATTTTATTTCTTAATCAAGGAAATCCAAAATTATATAATTTTTGTTGTTGTTTTTGATGTGTAAACATCTATGCTGGCGGTAGAGTGAAAAAAAACGTGAAAGTTCGTGTGCAACGTTACGTCGTGCAACGTTACGGTGTGCAACGTTTCGATCTGCATACAAGGATGGGTGCGTTCAGTGAAAAAAATCTTAAGATCCCCTTCAAGCAAAAACAAGTCCGTTTTGGATCCGCGCACGTTGATGTTTACACATATTAACCGTGAGTCCCGGCACTCACACAATTTTTTTTGTTTCTTTTATTTATTTCGTTGAATTTTTCACATTATACAGATTCCCTTGCTCGGCTTGCCAAAAACAAGGCATATTAAGTACCTAAGTGTAGGTCATTTATTGTTGTTATTGCTTCCCTTTTATGCTGAATGTTTTGGTGAAAATTAATTTATTTTTCAAATTCAAATTTTTCAAGTTTGTGAATTATTTTAAATAAATCCTTTATTTTTGTCCACTTTTGATAACTTTGTATATTTGAATTCAAAAAATATACACTATAAGTTCACTGTGTGCCACCCTGTAATTCACTGTTTCCAACCCATGGTACACAGTGAACCAGTTGAGATGCTTTTTAAAAAAAAACTCCCCATTTTACTTCTGATTTAGGTATTATGTGGCAAGTTTTGGAAACGTTGGAAAAATCGAATTCGAGATTTTAATCAGACCTAACATTATGTTTACAATGACAGAGAACGTGAAAAATGTGGGTCCTGCAATAACATACATATATGTCTGTTCTTACAAATGTTTTTGTATCTTTCTGTACCTGGAGCTACAGCGTATGCAACTAAGGCGATTTTCTTCAAACTTTGGACTTGAGGTTCTTTTACCTATAAATGATTTTCTATACTGGAAACTGATTTAATTTTAGATCCACGATATACATAACTGGTATACAATCGCTAAGAAAAAGCTTATTGAACTTGAAAACGGATCTTTATATACAGATTTGTTGATTTTTTTTTTAGATGGAAAAAATATAAAACAAAACACTATACAGGGTGATTCGCATAAGCTGTGACAAAAAGCAAGAGCATGTAGGTTGGGTCGAGACAAGAAAAAAATCGTATAGGAGGGGGGGTCTATTCCTCCTTTGCAGCCAGGAGGGGCAATTTTCTAAAAAAAATATTAAAACAAATTTACTAAAAACAACGGTAATACTTAAAATTCCATGCTATGCCTTCTTGTAAAGCTATAAATCTCTTCTTTTATTTAATTTTTTAATAATGTTGTTTTAGTGAACAGTTTTTGAAAAAATAAATTTTCAAACTCAAAATTTTGAAGAAAAAAAATTTAAAAGTTTTGTTAAAAGTTTTTCGTTATTAAGTAGTATTTTTGTTTTTAATATTCAATGCTTTTATAAATTTTTAGTAAAACGCCAAAAACTAGATCTCTTCTAGTTTTTAGAAAATTGAAATTTTCAAAAAAAATTCCCTTTCCGTTGCTTAAGTTGCTCTAAAAATCCTATTTCCACTACGTAGGTAGTAAAGTAGATTTAGATATTTTCAATTTTCTCAAAAAGTACAAGACATTTAAGCATCCGGTTTTCTGGTTTTCACTGAAAATTTATAAGAGCATTGAATTTTGAAAAAAAAAACAAAAGCAGTAATTAATAGCATATATTTTTGAAAAAAAATTTGTTTCGAAAATTTTAAGTTTGAAAATTAATGTTTCAAAAACTGTTCGCTAGAACAACTTTATTTGAACAGGAAATTAAAGAAAAAAAAAAAGGGTTTTCAGTGTTTGACTTTGAATTGATAAGATTATTGAATAGTTAAAACGAAGGTAGTACCTATACTTAATACAGTGAAATTTTGAAAAAAAAAATCGGATAAAAAATAAAATTAATTTCACAATAAGTATTTACTCAAACAAGTTGATTTAAAAAGAACGTTGATAATTGCGGAATTTAAGCTTTAAGAAAAGTTATAACGGAATAAAGTGAGGGTCGCTGTTGTTTTTGAATAATTGTTTTTCTATTTATTTTAAGACTCTTATTCATAAAATTGCCTCCTTCACCAAAAGATTACTTTTTTTTTGTTTTGGACCAGCTCACATACTTAAGGTTTTTGAAGCATCTTATGCTAATAACATGTACATATACAAAAAAGAATTCTTGAAGGAGTAGAGAGAAGCGCAGGACGGTAAGTGGGTACAGACTAGTTATTAAGTATCGTATAAGGGAGGAGTCTTTTTTAAGGTTTATGATAAATTGTTGTCATATTTGCAGCTATGTTCTTTTAAAGAGTTGGATTTGGATAACAATTTTAATAAGTATTTTGTATGGTTCTGGGGGACGCAATTGCCCCCACTGGATCATACGTATAACTTAGAGAAAATACGTTCCTTAAAGTTAAACTATAGAGTTAACTCATCGAACTTGGTGAGTTAACTCAGAATTAACTGAACAGACGCTTTTGATGTTCTATCCACTGACTTTGTTTAGTCGTATCGCATGAATTCTCCACCAAAAAACTGATTCCGAAGTTAACTGGGGGTGTACTTCTAGAGTTAGCTTATTCTTGTTTAGCTTGCCACTGAAAAACTGGGCTTAGTATGTAAATAGGTAATATTTATTACCATAAATTGTAAAAGAGGTATTACAATTTTTTTATTATTATTATTTATACTTTTTAGAAAGTACCGGATTGCTAAATTGCAACAAATCAGTCCAGAGTCATTAACAATTCGTATACCTATGGCAATATAATGAGTCAAAAATTATATTTCTATTCTCGATATGTGATATTTGACAAAACCTGAAGTCACTCAAAACATTAGGTAGGTACGAAGTTCAATCAACATCGTTAAAGTCGTTTTCGAAAAAAGTTGAAAACAAAAATAGTGGTTTTGTTTGTATGCAGGGCCGCACCAGACATATTTGCAAGATGTGCAAATGCACAGGGCGCCAAATTCTGGGGGCGCATTACAAGTAGCAAGAAATCGTAATCTGATCTTGCGCAAACAAATATGTACTGACATTTGCATTTCAACCACAAAACTTGTTCAAATGATCCCAAAATACCATCCATCACAACTGTGCTAAGTTATTTCTTGCACACTAACTAACTTCACTTTCATTGTTGCATTCAAGGAGAATTTCACTCAAAATACCGTAAAATTAAAGATCCCACTAGACCTTCGCATTGAAAGTCTACCTCCTGGGTAATGTGAAAAAGTAGTATGCATATGTATGAGTGTATGTATGTAAGCAAATATAAAAAAGAGGCGATTTCTACAAACCTTGCACAGGGCGCAAGTTTGGCTGGGGCCGGCCCTGTTTGTATGACAGCTTCCCGTTTTAGATGAGCTAAAACAAAAATTCAAATTTTTCCTCTAGTGATTTACATAATAATGCTCTGTATACCAAACATTAAATAAATCGGTCCACTTATATGGGCTATAGGTCGATGTACAGCAGATGTAAAGACGCACATACTGACACGACATGGCTATTTTTTTTTTGGAATTATTCATCATCGTATTTCTACACGAAACCAATTTTTGGCCTACAGAGCAAGTAAAAGTCCACTTTTTCGATACCTTCTATCAGCAACACAATAAAATATAATGGACAATCATAAAATTCCGTTAAATATATTGAACCAGTTAAAGTTCACTTTTGAACCATGCTTATGGAGTTCAGTTCAAAATCATTATATAAGAATAACCAGTGTTGGCGTTCACATCCAAAATTTGGCAGCCCTAATATTTCGTTTGCCCCTAATTTGCAGTTCCCATGAAAATATTTCATATAGTGGGCGAAAACATTCTTTTTTCAGGAACAATTTAAGAGTTAAAAAAAAAATGTACGTTGCTCTCTAGAACTAACCGAAATAAAGGGACGAGCAAACTGATGATGAAGGTTAAAGATGAATCAATTGGAATGAAATTCTATACATCAATTATGATGAGTTTGAATTTGAATAAAAGAAGAGGGATTATGTTAGGGAGTGAGAAAGTGCACTTCTTTGCGATGCGCCGGAAATATGTTAATTGGCAATAATTTGGACTATACAGATGCGGAGATATCGGATCAGCTCGTGCGTGGGTCCAACAGCAGCCGTTGCCAGCCCGTCAAGCATCAACAAAAGCATGACCCTATGCATATGCTTCATTGTAATTGTGCTACACTCCTCGCCATCCTCATTGTCTTCCTGGCATGGTGCTTAATTGCCCACTATGTCATTGCCATGGAGGGCCATCAAGATTCAAAGCATCTGCAGTTGTCTGATGTCTTTTAGGTTTTTTTTTTTTCTTTTATGAATTTATGTATGAAAAGATTAATTAAGTATAGTTTTATGTTGTAGGCAAGAAAATTAGTATTTTTATTGATAAATAAAACAAGTTGAATATAGATAGTGGTAAATTGAGATTTATGTGAGAGATTCTCAGTAAATGAATGTAATTTAATGGCAACACCAATAGGTATAGAATTAATAAAAACTCAGCTTAGAACTCAATCTATAGTGCAATAACTTTTACTTGTAAATAAATGTATTGTGAGAAATTGATCAATTATTTACGTGACGCGACAGAATTCGGTTTACAGAACACCATCTCGAATGTGCTTATCTTACATTGAACGGTTTGCGAAAAGTCTCTGCTCTGCCCTACGTATCTTGCGATGGTTTTACTTTTTTTTTTTTAAATAAAGGGTCCGCCATCTAACGTTTTTTTTTCAACTAGTGCTTATTTCGTGAATGGTAACACTTAGCTCATGTCTGATTTGACAGATAATTAGTTTTATCCTTCCGCTGAACGAATATGGTTGTGTATACGCTTCGCTAAATGGGCCTGCGATCGACTTAGAGAAGATGCCGATTTTGCCAAAAAAATCATCTTTTCAGATGAAGCTCATTTTGATCTTGGCGGGTAGTAAACAAGCAAAATTGTCGCATTTGGGGCACAGAAAACCCGCACGCATACATTGAAAAGCCGATACACCCAAAACGAGTCACTGTTTGGAGCGGATTTTGGTCCAGAGGCATAATTGGGCCATTTTTCGAAAATGAGCACGGAGTGTCCGTTACAGTCAATGGCGATCGTTATCGGGCCATGTTGAACGGATTTTTGTTCACAAAAATTGAAGAGGAGGATATTGGCAACATTTGGTTTCAACAGGACGGCGCTACGTGCCACACAGCCGAAGCTACACTCGATGTTTTGCGCCATTTTCAAAAAAAAAAAAAGTTATTTAGCGGACCCTTTAGATACGACAACATTATCCATGATCTTCGATTTTTGTCTTGCCTGCATTGAAAGAAACGAAGCTGAAGCTGAACGTGTGGTTCCAACAACATATAAGGCCACAGGCCACTCAGCGATGAGGGTATGCATTGTTTTTAATTATCGTTTCATTATAACACTCGAAGCCTTAAAAAGATATCAATAACATCCCGATCGAAATAGTTCAAATTCCGGTCACATCTAGTTTCAGTTAGAAACGACGATAAGGGGATAGCCAGTTGCGTAATTTTTAGTACACCTAAATAAAAACCAAACCAGCTATTGCCTCTTCCGAGAAAGTCAGACAAATTCTGCAAAAGCATCCCTTGTTATCATTAAGTGCATCTCACCTTAGCCTTTCGGATTTGACAGAAAGTTTCAGGTATACCCTCCAACAAGCACATATACAAATAGATGAGAGTTGTTAGTCACAAGGGCCTGGCTCTCCACGAGCTTTTATTTAACAATGTTACTTCAATAAAAAAAATCATTTAAAACGACAGAAAAGTTAAGTATTAAAACTACCTGTTTTTAAAGCCTGAAGTCTTTTATTTCATATTATTTTATTTTATTTCATTTCATTTCATATTATTTTATTTTATTTTATTTTATTTTATTTTGATTTAATTTTTTAATTTTAATTATTATTAGTTTTATTTGAAAATTAAGTTATTCCCATCAATAGTTTTTGAAAAATAATAATTTTAACCTCAAAATTTTGAAAAAAATAAATTAAAAATTCTATGTGGCTTCAAATTTACAACATGCATTTTTTAATTAATCGAAAATACAAAACAAAATAAAATAGGTAAAATAAAATATAAAAAAATTAAATTAAATAAATAAACAGAAAATATAATAAAATAACATTAACATTAACATAAACAAAACTAAAATCAAATAAAATCATTAAAATAAAATTAAATTGAATAAATTTAAGTAAAATTGAATAAAAGAACAATTTTTGACTTTCACAAATACAAATAATTGAATAAAAGAACAATTTTTGACTTTCACAAATACCTGTGTAAAACTTACTTCGCTGTTAGTTTTGCCGATATTTTCAAACAATTTTTTATTTAATTTAATTTTTCCTAGAAAATTGAACCTTTTGCCTTAACGGAGGGAGATTGACTCCTTTTCAAGCTCTAACAGTAAAAAAAAAATGCTTGAGTGCCGGGACTCACGGTTAATATGTGTAAACATCAACTTTTGTATCCAAGCGCAGTTTTGAGGAACTATATTTGAATCCGTATGCGAAGTCGTTCATACGTTTTTGACTACGTACATGGACCCAAAACGGATTAGTTTGATTCATGGGATCTTTAGATTTTGTTCATTGAACGTACCCAATATCCTACTATGTTGACTTCCGTAAACGTAATGTGCTACACCCCGTAAAAGTGTGACCTTGTAACGTTACACAGAGGAAAATCTACGTTTTTGATGTGTAAACATCTATGCTGGCGGTAGAGTGAAAAAAAAACGTGAAGGTTTGTGTGCAACGTTACGTCGTGCAACTTTACGGTATGCAACGTTACGATCTGCATACTAGGATGGGTGCGTTCAGTGAAAAAAATCTTAAGATCCCCTTCAAGTAAAAACAAGTCCGTTTTGGATCCGCGCACGTTGATGTTTACACATATTAACCGTGAGTCCCGGCACTCACACAATTTTTTATTTCCCTCTACAAGAACTCAAAAAAAATTAGGTGCTTTTGTTTATAAAAAAAATGCCTTCAAAGTAACTTAAAACGTGTACCTACCAAATTTGATGAAATATCAAATCATTCACAAAGCTACAAATTTCACCCAAACCTTAAAAATGTCACTGTCATACAAAAAAAAAGAAACAGCTTATACCTGCTGAACTGGCGTCTTTTTGTACATTATGTAATGTATAAGTACAGACATTTTCTATGTTTTCATAATTTAAATTTGCAGTTACGTTGTTGTCTAACCGGAAATAGGTGTGTACGCAAAAACTTAAACCATGTACACCAACCATCAGTGGATAAACCTTTATATATGCTTTTATTTATATGGAAGACAACATTTCACTTAAGCTTTCTGTAAATTGTCTGTTACCAAAAGCTTTTCTCTGTTAAACTGAATAACATCCCCTGTGAAATTCCATCACACCCGTAGTTCTCGCTTTCCACACACTCGACTTCACGACTTCTTGTGCGTAAAGCTAACTCATGCCTTCTTCCTTCCTTTTTTTTTGTTTTTTTTTTTTTTCATTTCAAGTTTCAACCCCAAACGTGTGTAGCTCCTGTTTTCTTTAAGAAACAAGAAAATAACCGTCAGTTGTTGTTCAGTTGGGCAAGTGTTTAGTTTAGCTCTTCCAATATAATCTTTTGAGATAAAAACAGAATTAAATAAAAGAAAAAAAAAAAATTGAAATCAAGTTTCGCATCACATCACCACCGGAAGTTGTGATTTACCCTTAATTTCTGTTACTATCCATTGTGTGATTTAATTGAGTGCATTAATTAATTGAATTCCTTCAGTATATACATCTCTGAATCGCAATTAACCATGTCCAAGTCAACAAAGCTCTTTGTCACGGGACTATGCCTCATTGCCAGCATTTCATTTAATGAAGGTTCGTATATGTAATTTCTGTAATTTAAAATAAAACAATCATTTTGTTTACTTAAAAATAAAATTACCATGAAGAGGACACTCCTTGACTTGGCATTTTCAAAAACAATGTTTTCGAAATTAATTACTTTTATTAACTCGAATATTAAAAGATTGCGACGAGTGAGGAGAGTGACCCATCATTATGAACGTCGTCGCGTCTTTGGCGTCGTGTCGTGTTGGTTGACGTGACTTTGACATGCAGAAAATAATAATATTTCACCCGAATTTAAATAGGTACAGTGTATTTCTTTTTTACACGTGACAGGTGATCACGGGGTGTGCGGGCGAGGGTTAAAATGGCCCCTTAAGTATAATTTCCCCTGATGCGCTGAGGTTGGACGCAATGGGGGCTAAGTCTATAGAGAATCAGCGATTTCAGGTGGATGTGCATCATATTGTTGGCCAAGTTTGGTTCGAGTCAATCCATCTGTCTGCTGTTATTTCCTGATCCGCACGATCGGTATATCATTTTTTGTTTACACCGAAAGTCAAGAGAACCATTAAAATTTTGTTTGCGTCTTGAATGTATTGGTCGGTGCTCTTGAAGAAACTCTTCAACTCTGGAAGCTGTTAGGCAAAATTTACTTATACGAAGTAATTTTTTTAATTTTTTTTGTTTATAATAAGGGCAATTAACTTGAAAATTTTCATATTGTAAACATTATTGATATTTATAGGTATATTTTTATTAATTGCAATTGATTGGGTAATAATTTAACCCCTCCCAGTCGCCATATGGGAACTAATGAACTTGAAAGTTTCGTAATAAAAAAATAGTAGGTATCTTATATCGATAACCTTTACACTCTTTCCGTGTTTTGATAGCTTAACTGTACATATCTATCTATATAGGTACCTATATCCAACACTCATGGTATGAAAGCACGAATTTTATAGAACGTGTCCTTAGTATTATATATTGTTCGATAAAAGTTGTTGCTCATGAGGTGTGTTTGTAAAGGAATGTAGGTACACATTTTAATGGATTTTTGCAATGGGTTATTAGTTATATTTATTTATGTCAATAATAAAGCTCTAAGAAAGAACTGCCGCCGTTGTTATCCTTGAGTTTTAGTAATGACCTCATAATAAAGGATATCAAGTCGCTGTGTTACTCGAAACTAAGTACTTGCTATATTATGTACAAAATTTATAGATTGAAATAATTTTATTTTTTGTACATTACTGCATATAGAATGATGTCATCTTTTTGATTTAATTCAACAAAGTGTTGTTTTATTGGTATATTAAAGTAGCTATGGTTGGTAAAGTTTCATTTTCATTTTTCATTTTTAATTTCATTTATTATTTCAATCAAAATTTACAATGACACATTAAGATTTATATCTTTTAGAGCATCTAAATACATTTGACAAGATTATGGATTTACATAAGAAAGAAAAAGAAAAGCAAACTACATATGTACATACATAAGCTAGATTATTCAATAAATAATAAAGAAAAAGAAAGAAATTATGAAAGAATTCCAGAACTCAAAAATAGAATATATTTATATTATTATTTTAAATTTAATTTGAAAAGTGCAAAAATAGTTTCCTCCGAAATGCTGCAGGTGCGATAGTGCTTTGCAATTCATTAGGAACTAAATTCCATAGACGAATTGCAGTTACGTAAAATGAGTGTTCTGCATTGCAGCGTGAGAAGCGTGGTAAGATTAGCTTTAAACCTCTCTGCGAGTGAGCAAAGTTGAGAAATTCAATAAGATACCCAGGACCTCGATCATGGATGATATCATGAAGTCTCAAGAGAAGCCTGAATTTCAAGTAATCGTCAAGGTTTATACCCAATAAATTGTGACGTAATTGTGAAACACTATAACATCTAGGTATAGAGTTAACAAACCGAACACAATCATTTAAAGCAACATTCAGTTTTCTCCTACATACACAATCTAAAGCTGGATAAACACTTGAATTATAAGTAAAATAAGTCATTATTAATGACTTAATCAGATGTTTCTTTATACTGGGTAATAAGAAGTTCGAGGAAGATCTCAAACTCCGTAGTCCATAGTAAATTTTGATTATTGTATCAGAAATTGCTTTACAACAACTCATATTAAAGCTTATTTTGTAACCCAAATAAGTGACATCTTTAACATACATTAGACCACATAAAGATTCTGTTGAGATCATCATTTAATCTAGCAATGTAGTCTTCCATCAGACCAATGGGACGAAAAATGTAAAGTATAACATCATCGGCATACAAATGTATCTGACTGTTGTAAATTAAATCTGAAAGGTCCAGGACCAAGTACCGAACCCTGGGGAATTCCAACATTGGTGGTAAAGGAATTCGAGGTACCAACCTCAGTTTTAATACGCTGAACTCTGTTAACTAAATAGTTGCGCAAAAGTTTGAGAGACGAATTTCAAAAATTGAACTTTGATTTGAGCTTAGAAACAAGAATAGAATGATCTATGCAATCAAAGGCCTTAGAGAAATCTAAAAGAACGATGACTGCAAAACTTGTCAAAGTCGAGCGCAAAGCGGATATCAGTTGTAACTTTGATAGCTGCAGATTCACAACTGTGCGAGCTGCGGAACCCGGATTGCCATTCAGATAGTAAGCGGTGTTCATTAAGGTAAGACTGCATTTGATCGTGCATTACTTTTTCAAGTAACTTTCCTAGAAAAGATAAAATGCTAATAGGCCTGAACTCAGAGGGCTTGGAGGGGTTAACTTTTTTGGGTACAGGAATTATGTTTGAATTTTTCCACTCCTCCGGGAATTCACCACTATATAAACAAAAGTTAAATATATGGAGCACGTAGTTCATTATAATCGGTAAAATAAGCTTTACAAATTTAGGTGAAATATCATCTGGACCAATCGCATTAGATTTAACTGATTTAATTGAATTTAAAATCTCAGAAACACCGATACAAACAAAAAAAAATGAATTTTCATTGTCAGGCATATCAAAAATACTCTGGGGGCTTTCTGAACTTGAGAAGGGGAAAATCAGAGCCTCAACCATCACTTCAGGGCGAAAGGGACATTTGGTTTTGCTTTTGTCTTCTGTTACTCCAATTTTTTTCAAGTTGCTCCAAAGTTCTCTAGAGCTAAGTGATGGATCAAGTTTCTGTAACAAATAAGAACGTTTGGAGTTACGAATTGACGTAGAATTGACTTTGTTTCGAGCATAAATATACTGCCTTTTGTTAAACTCTGTTGGATTACTCTTAAATCTTCGGAAAAAGCGTTCTCTTTCACTTATAAGAAATTTAATATATTACAAGTAAACCACGGGCATCTATTTAACCTCTGTTCTTTAGTAACTAATGGAACATACAAATAATACAAACCTAATAACAAGTTATTTAGCAAAGATACTTTAATATTAATATCCGGTGTGAAGAAAATTTCATTCCATTCTGAGCTATTAAAGTTTATCATATCACATCATCATAGCTAAAATTTCTATAGGACCTAAAGCTGAACGTTCTTATAGGATTAGTTCTATCTACGTCGAATTGGAAAGAGCAGAAAATGAAATCAAAATCATGAATAAACTCAGTAGTTGGCCTTATTTGGTCATAACCTAAAATTCGTAGACGGGAATTCGTTAAAAACATATCCAGAAGAGACGGGTTCACATTAGACTTGAAACAAGTTGGCCACCTATTGTTTACCACTGAAAAAACCATTTTATCACAGAAATAATTTAAAATTCGCGAAGAACTATTATTGATTAAGAAATTTACGTTGAAATCACCTCCAATCAAAGTATTTTTGTACTTTGGACTAAGTCTCAGTAAAGTTTCTTCTAGTTCCGATAGGTTTTCCTCGTTGAACATATTAGGCGGGCAATAAATGGCAACGTGTAATAACTTTTCAACTGAATTCCTCACTTCAACACAAATGAAGTCAATATTTCTTTCCACAGACTTAAAAACTGAATTCAGTGAAGCTTTTTAAAATATATGTTTTTAAAAAAAATGTTAACGACCTTCTTTTAAATTTAGAGCTTAAGCAAGAGAGAGAAGACATTCGTATTGACTGCTAGGCCTGGTTCATATGTCCCCAATATAGCAGAATTTCTTGTTTTTGTTTTTTAAATCTGAAACCTAAATTAACTTTATCGAAGGTTTTTGATGACCTGAATTCAAATCTAACCCCAAAATTACAGGTTTTTGGGACCTTATAACCTTAAAACGGCAGAATTCGTATATTTTCGGGTTATGTTTAAAGTTATGTTAAATTCTACAAATTAATTTCTCTCCCAGTTTCACAGGTCACACTTACCTACCTAATTAAGTGGCACTTAAGTTTCCAATATTGAGACTTTAGGCTCAGTTTCAGAGCTTGATTAAATGGCACTTAAGTGACAAACATCTAAGACTTAAGTGCCACTTATTGAGGTAAGTGCCCACTGTGATATTATGCCCTGATTTTCCAGATTGACCGCTTAAGTGCCATTTTCTCTGACTGCAAAACTGGTCTTTAAAGTATACTATACTAATTCTCCTATTAAATTTTAATCTTAAACTACGGTGCCATAAATTTTTGAAAATGATCAATTCACCTTCATATGTTTTATATGAAAAACTCGTACAGAGCTACATATTATACTATTGATCAATTCCTGCCCAATTTGAGAAATGCAAACACAAAATAATTTATCCAAGCAAAGTTGGGTTGGTCACTTATGTAAGGAAATTTTTGACTAATTTGGCACTTTAATGCGGCAGAGGCATTTTTTAAATTTTCTCAAAAATTATACTCTTAAGCATCTGGTTGTAAGAGGTTGATGAAAATTGATGACAGCATTGAATATTTAAAACAAAAAAAAATACATAATTAATAAAGTTAAATTTTTATCGATTCACTTAAAAAAAAAAAAATTGAAATTGAAAATTAATTTTTCAAAAATTATTCACTATCCAGATTCAATTAAATAAATTATTTTTTTTTAACTTGGTTTGATATCCATTTTAAGTAATTTTTTTAAGAAGATTGGCCCTCCCACCTATCTTATAAAGGGAACGAAATAGACACCCTTCCTATACGATTTGTTTTCATGTTTCAACCCAACCTACACGTTCTATTCTCTGTTCAATTTGAATATGCAGAATAGAGAAGATAGGATATTTGCCTTTCACCCATACTATTATGGATTTCAATAAGCTATCCCTATTTCAAATCTGTCATAGGGTTGCCGTAGTGAGCATTTAAAATTTCCGCAAGTCTCACAAAAATATTGCTATCAAAAGCTCTAAAAAAACTTAAATCCTGAAAGTTACATAGCAAAAACCAAAGAAAATTTCACATGAATTTCCATCAACTTGGCAATGGTAACTCTGATTCAACACAATGTCAATAAGGGTTGGTTGCAAATTGGTGACCACTTCAGTCTCCTTCTCCTTTCACCCGGAGAGCAGATAGGTCATGGCGGGATGTACGTGAGCTCAAAGAAGATTATACAAACTATTTAAATGTAACTCAGTGATTCCGTTTCTTATTTCAGTGCCGTGAAAGCAGCAGCAGGCACCAGTGTGTTTGAAAAAGCTCTGCCTTAAGGCCTGTAGATACTGCATATTCAAATTAAACAGAGTATAGCCTTTTGTCGCAAAACAAACTTTGTACCTTTTTTGATTCAATCCAAGTCAAAATATTTCAAACTTTCGAATAAAGGCTAAACAACATTCAACTCCGAGGACTGTCTTCGTTCAACACACTTTTAGCAAAATATGGCAAAAATTGAAAAACAAAAATTGTTAAAATGAACACAATACTTGTTAAAAAATTACTACACATTCTGCTATTTTCACAATACGGTTGTGGAATCCGCAACCATGTGTCTCTGTTAAATTTAAAACAGTGTTTGTCGGACCGATCATGAAAATAAATGCAGTAGAATCAACAGCGTTTTTAAACATTTCTACAACATTTTCTTTTGGGTGTATATATCTGTTTCAATGCACATACGTACGTCCAGACGCTAAGCGAAAAGATCCACAGATCGACGGACGGTATGATCTTTTTTTTTCTTTCCTTTTCTTTTCTTTTCTTTTCTTTTCATTTATTGACAGTTCTTTTGTCATCTTTTTTCTGTTGACCTCTAGGACGTACTTAGGGCCAGTTTCACAGTCGACACTTACCGAAATAAGTGGCACTTAAGTTTCCCATATTAGGAATTTCGGCTAGGTTTCATAGCCAGCGTAATTGGAACTTAAGTCACCAACATCGGAGACTTAAGTACCACTTATTCAGGAAGTGTGTATACTGTGATATTGCACTTTAGTCTTTCACATTGCCCACTTAAGTGCCACTTTTAGGACTGTGAAACTGGCCCTTAATCTCACTATAATTTTTTCCAAACGAACCCAATACTTGCCATACAGAAAAAAGTAGTAAAAACGGGCACTTTGCGAAATTAAATTCTATCTCTTCACTCGTGCCTACTTTATCGCATGTTTTTCTATATGAATCTTATTAATCTAGCAAAGTGTTGTTTGTAATTCTTCACAGGTTTATCATTCTATTATAATATGAACATCATTTTAAAGCCATAAAATCTCATGGTGGCGAACTTCAAAACTGTTCAACAAGCCAATTTGTTGCAAGTTCACATGAAACTTTAGCCATAACCAACCAGGAAATACACAAAAAAAAGTCACTCCTTCTAATGCTATAATGTTAATGAACCTTAAAACACAATGACTTACTAATTTTATGTCATGACAAAAAACATTTAACCTTGCTTTCTGCAAATGTTGTACACCTTCGAGTTGAAGAAACTTTAATATTATGTGTAATGAAATAATGTTGGGTGTCCTTGAAAAAGGCGTATCGTGCTAAAGTATAACTTAGTTGCTGTGTCATAATAAAATAACAATGTCGTTGATATTAAGAATGACTACAATAGCCTTCGTTTGACATGGATTTGAGAATTGCATGCTAATTTTTCAAGGTTATAATCTAATTAAAAATTAGAGTAACAACTAGTTATTAACGGTTTGGGGGAGGTGAATTAATAAACGAACCTCACCAAATTATTGCTTAATTGGCAAGTAAGAATATTTCAGCTGCTGCAGTACTGATACTTTTATTTGACATTTTTATTTCGCTCTCTTTATAGCATTTATGCTCGCTTTAAAGCATAAAAATAATTTGAAAAGAGGAAAAGCAAGATTTCCATTCAACGCCACTGAGAAAACGTTATCGAGTCGAAGCCCGTATGCATGGAAACGTATAGTAACTGTCTCCTTTATAACTAACTAACGTTGACTTAACAGATCGGAGTGGATCAGGGCCTCAACCAACAGGGTTCTTTTAGCCAGCCTGGTCCCTATAGCCATCAGCAATTTTGCAAAATTCTGTAACACAGAGTGACGAATCAGCGTTCATCTCGACTAGTTTCGCAATGGTTATGACTAGAGCTAGGATTTTCATGCAAATGCATATTTTTTTTGAGAAACTTTAGAAACACAGGAATAAAATACAAACACGAATCAATCAATTTGCTTTAAAATGGCATTTAATCGTTGGTGCATATTTTTGCATATTTAATTATAAATGCATATTTTAGTTTTAATTGCATATTTTCAATAATAAATGCATATTTGTGCATATTTTCGAAAAACAAAATAATCCTGAAGTAAAAAATGCACACGTGCCTTTAAATATATACTTTATATCAGTTTCTGTGGACAACTTCCACGACAGCTTTCGTTCATATTCCAGTATTCTATTTTACACATGCATACGAGTTAGTCGGCATTTACATTGAAAGATTTTTCCAATGCCGATTTTTTGTTGTTGTTGTAATCGTGCGAGAGAGAATGGAAAAATCTTGTGGAACATGTTGGCTGTCCCTCGAAATCTCACACGATTACAACAACAAAGAAAAATCGGCTTTGGAAAAATCGGGCAATGTAAATGCGGACTTAGTTTTAGTTGTGTATATATGACAGCAATTGTTTTTGTTCATATTTGTATTCACATATTATGTAATTTTGTGGTCTATTTATGATTTGAGTTTTCTTTGTTCTATTCTAAAGTTTTTGGATTTACTGTCGATGATCTTTTGTTAATTTTTGTATTTTTTTTTTAGATAAAAGATTGTATTAGATTTAGGATTTGCTTTAAAGTGAAATTCTAAGCAATTCAATTATTTAATCAAGCGATTAATTTGAGATCTGTAGTTAATTCAGAAACAATGCCGAAAGCGAAGCCGTCTGTAAATGAAAATCTGAAAAAATATGTTTCGAACAACTCGCACACTTTAACAACCGATGCAACAATTAATTTTTGTAAAATTGTGTAACAAAGGTTTCTCCTCCGAGAAAAAATTTCAAATTGGCCAACACCTGAAATCTATTAAACACACGGCACTGGGAGAACATTCTAGTAGTTCTGCAAAATCGCAGCCATATCACAACTCCTTTCGCTGAGAACACAAAACAATTTTAATATGGATTTATGTGAGGCATTTGTTGCAGCTGATATTCCGCTTAGCAAGCACAATAATCCCAATTTATTTTTCTATTTTTATTGATAAATATAATTTTGTGTTCCTCGATAATAAAGACCGAATTTGTTACATAAACTTTAATACTAAGTTTTTTTTTCATACAAATGGTTCACAAGGGATATTGTTTTAAATGCATATTTTAGGTGCATATTTTACATTTTTAAGAGCATATTTTAAGCGCATATTTTGCATTTTTAAGTGCATGAAAATCCTAGCCCTAGTTATGACAAGTGGTAAATTTCTTTTTAAGAAAACTTGACAAGTATAGTGTTGAGAAAAACTTTTTAATATTCGTTTATTTATGACAATAAGTGAATTAAGAATAAATTGTCGAAAAGTTAATATACAAAAAGACGGGTGGCAATGGCGCAGTGGATGTAGTGTTTGACTGCTAACTTAAATTCGAGCCCCACTCTAGGCAGCATTTTTTTTGTCTATATTCCCCCAGTAACAACTGGACGCCACCCGTGGGATTCCATTCTATTCCTTCTAATTCCTTCTAACTTGTGCAATATTTCACTCTCGGTGAATTGACTGGATTCACGGGGAGTTCACGGGGAGTTCACATTCGCGTTAATTTCAATTATTGAATTCGTCAAATGAACTATATTATCAATCCCTTAACTTCCTTACCATTTTCTAAAGATATATGTATCTATCAGCGCTGTCATTTGTTTTGATTTTTGATAAAATTATCGTGGATTTCATTTATATCAAAAAACCAGTGGTGTGGCAAAAGTATCGAAAATTACTTACACTGTCTCTCTAGCTCATTCGCCCTAATTCAGTTTTATAGGGGTGTACAATGTACATACTATTTGGCCCGAATTGCATTATTTCGCCGATATTTAAGCTATTTTTTTTCTCATTTCCTTAAAGGGAAATAACGGGTATTGGCCGCTTCATTCGTCACATCTTGAAATGTATCAAAAGTACTGATATTATTTTTACTGTGATATTTTTACACTTTCTCTTGGTCCTTATCTTTTTTTAAAATTTGCATTTTGAATAACGGTCATGAGTGAGAGGTGACGAGCCTATGGTGGGGGAAGGAGAAGATAATTAGCTTGGGACTTTGAAGAACAAATAAAAATCCAGTGTGTTTTTTGATACAAAATTAACACAATATCTATTAAAAAAAAAGTATTTTGTCTAATTTTCTCAAAAATTTAAATTTTGTACAGCCAGTTTCTTTCAAAATTTGACTAAAATTCCAGTGAGCATTAAATATTTAAAACAACAACGATACTGGATTTTTTTTTTTAATTTTTTATTCAAAATTTAGTTTTAAAATTAATTAAAAAGAAAAGTTGAATAATGCCTTAATGAGTTTAAAAAATATAGTTATATTTGGAATTGTAGGGGTTGCGGTTGTTTTTTTTTGCAATAATAGTGTTAAAATTTTGACAATTTTTATTAGAAAAATTGACCCTCCAGGTAAATGGAACTCCATCCAATACGATTATATTCTTATCTTGTACCTACTCAAGTTTTTCAGCTGTTTTCGTTGTTTAAGATATTACTTTATACTTCAATCATTTGGTAGTTTAAGGTGGAAAGTTTTGTAGAAATTTTGAAAACATATGTATTTTAAGTTGTCTACTTAATTCTACCTCGTATCTTTGCCACTTGCACTGCCATTAAAAAAAAATGGGCTTCATAAATTAATTAAAGCAAAGAAAATTTCCTACATTTAATGTCTTTTGGATTTTTTCTGTTAGGTGCCAGTTATAGCTTTCATTGAAAACCATCAATGAAAACTTTAATGACTCAACGTTTAGAAAATAAAATCAGTGATTATTTTGATGCAAAAATAAAGCTGATTGATTGAGTTATTACTTTAGTGAAAAAAAAAAAAAAATCAATTCGATCCTAAAATTTCGCCAAAAAATTTAATTTAATTTTTCAATGATCATTGGTAAGGTAGTTCATTCATTGAAATGATAAAAGTAATTTTATGTGGACGGTTGGGTCAAAAAGAATTTTTTTTTTTTGACAAAAATTAATAATTAAGTCACCGCCTTCATCAAAATATACGCTGATTTTGCTTTTTAACTCCCTCAAAACTAATCATTAAAGTTTTAAATGATGGTTTTCAATCATAGCTATAACTGGGGCCTTACAGAAAGAATAAAATAAAGTGTAGAACGTTCATACAAACATACAGACAGAGTCGCTTTATATTCCAGAATATTGGACAAGTTGTCGTTTTTAACCTGTCCGACATGTATACTTATTGTCACGTTTTGTTATACAGGACCTTGGTTGCTGCAGGCGTCCGCTCGAACATCTGCACTCTGAAACATGCCGCGTAGCGATGCATTCGCTATGGATTTTTAAAACGTGGCAATTTTCAAAATTGTTTTGGCACTTCAAACCGTATTTTCGTTCCGAGAATTCGCTATTTACGTAATTTTCTTGTGAATGTTATGAATTAAAAATTTAAAATAAAACCAACAGCTGTATGAACATTTAAAAAATCGATGTTTGACTCAAACACTTACTTGCTGTCAACTGGTACTGGATCAACTGCCACTAGTGGCTGCTGCAATTCATCCATCAAAAATCAAAATTATATAGGTTTCAAATTTCATGATATTCCCCACCCCAGACGACTATGGTGCCCTCGGGTGCAGCGTATAGTGGATACGAAGCTTTAAAAGCAACGAACAGTAAGTTCGAACGTTTTCGACAACTAAATAGTTACTCAATGTCACAGCAAACAGTGCTGTTGACTTTGAACATGGTGTATTTAAAAAGGTAAAGATACAATTGAACGCATTTCAAAACTATAAAATTTCGCATATCTGATTCTCGCAGTATTAAAATTTTTGTAAACTAAATTCTTGCAAATTTTAAATTGATATTTTCTGCGAAGATACCTTTGTTGTTCTAACTATGTAATCTACTATACGGACATTTTCAAATTAAAGAATGTTCTTTTTTTTGTGAGATATTTTGTATTGAAAAGAAAATTTTTTACGATGCGAAATTTAGAAAATGCGAAAATTCATTAGACGGGATTTATTTAAAAAAAATTGAATTTTGGTTATTAGAGATTTTGGTTTGCAGTCACTCATAGAACTGCTAGTTAAAAAAGATCTTAGATAGACCTTGAATATAAGCCCCGTCAGGTGTCAATTATTTTACACGTTATAAACAATTATTTGGAAAAAAACACTGAAATCTTTATCTTTATTTTGCAATCGGCATCTTCAAGCTCAAATATCTTGATTTTCCCTTGTACGATTTTGAAAATATTTCGCTCATATAACAAGCTCAACGTAACATTTCATTTTATACCAAACTCGTTCGTGTGAAATAACATAATGTTCAATATGTGGGCTTTGAAGTAAATATATAATTGCTTAAGGCAGTATTTCATTTATCATATAAATATGGCAAGTTTGCCAAATAAATGTGACTCAAAAGTGTCATATAAGTGTGATAGTCAAATTTATATGACACAAAATACATGTAGCCTAATACTACTTTGACATATTTACAACAAATATGTTGTCATTGTTATGTATTGTATGGCATAATGGGACATCATATATGTGAAGGGTCCGCCATCTAACGTTTTTTTTTTTAACTAGTGCTTATTCCGTGAATGGTAACACTTAGCTCATGTCTGATTTGACAGATAATTAGTTTTATCCTTCCGCTGAACGAATATGGTTGTGTATACGCTTCGCTAAGTGGGCCTGCGATCGACTTAGAGAAGATGCCGATTTTGCCAAAAAAAATCATTTTTTCAGATGAAGCTCATTTTGATCTTGGCGGGAAGTAAACAAGCAAAATTGTCGCATTTGGGGCACAGAAAACCCGCACGCATAAATTGAAAAGCCGATACACCCAAAACGAGTCACTGTTTGGTGCGGATTTTGGTCCAGAGGCATAATTGGGCCATTTTTCGAAAATGAGCAGGGAGTGGCCGTTACAGTCAATGGTGATCGTTATCGGGAGATGTTGAACGAATTTTTGTTCACAAAAAGTGAAGAGGAGGATATTGGCAATATTTGATTTCAACAGGACGGCGCTACGTGCCACACAGCCGAAGCTACACCCGATGTTTTGCGCCATTTTCAAAAAAAAAAGTTATTTGGCGGACCCTTTATATATGACAGTGTAATATCGCCTTTAGGCAATCTTCAATCTTGTTGTCAATTAACAAAATACTACGGCAAGCATACAAAGGAAGAAAATGAAAATCTGACAAAAAATTGAGAATCATGTTTTCTCCTTCACTAGTTATGTAAAACCGATTTAAGACCATCCCAACATACCTAATATCAAACCAAAAGGAAACCATATAACAGTTACCCTTATATACATCCGCATGTTTGTACACATATACATATAGATTTTCTATACATGGAAGAATGTATTTCTTAGCAAGGACTACATGACGTCACACTCTCTATGTCATCCTATTTTAATAAATTCCATTTCCAATCAAAAAAACTACCTTTGTGTCTTCAAAATACAATAATTACCTCGCTGGGCTATTCAATAATCTATTTGTTTGGTTTATAAAAATAACTAATTCCTTCACAGCTGGCTACTGAACGTCATGTTTGTCGGTGACGGGCGTACACCTTTACTTAAATATTTTTTTTTTCCGAAAACCAGACGCCTTAATGGATTAATGGATCGATACTATAGCGTCTCAAGGGAAGACTGACTATATTATTTCAAAGCAGGTAATTTAATACTTCGAACATGTCCATAAGCTGAACATAAATGACATTTTACCAACAACAATCGCCCTAATAATTTGTATAGTAAAAATAAAAAAAAAAAATGAATAATAGAAGCTCACAAAGGCCGACATGAGGAATAAGAATTCAGGATTCAGAAATTAACCAAAAACACTTTACAATGCAATTGAATAGTAGTTTATGTACGAACTTTCAAAGCCGCACCCAACCATTGGATGTATATGTAGCTGTAAGTGCTGAACTCAAAGCCTTTGAAAGACCAAAGGGTGCAGCTCTTACACCAGCAACACTTTCGATAATAAAAAGCAATTTCTCTAATAAAAAGGACGAAAATATTAGGTAGGCATAAATGTTCTTTTTTTTTTTTTTAATTTCAAACCATGATTTCACCGAACCTCAAATTGCTTTCAATATCCAAATATAAAAGCGTATTTTTTGTGTATAATAATGCGGATTTGGTTGGTGAATTCAGTAGGTCAGCTGTGATGCATTCATCTTGTGCATTTATGACTTGTGCTATAAAATATTTGGCATTAAATTTTTAAACCTATAATCAACAAAAAAAAAAGATTACAATCAATCCAAAAGCGAGTGGTCTAGCCAAAGAAAATAAACACAAATGCATATGTATTCAATTAAAGTGGCCACAATAAATCGATAAAAATTTTGGTTTCTCGTGTGTGAAAATAGCCCAATAAAATGCATGGATTTAAAAATTAATTTATATTCACGAGAAATTTCATTCAAAACACAATCCACTTGGATTATGTTTTTGTGGTGCCAGATGCTGATTCGGCAAGTGGGAGTAAAAATATAAATAAAAAATGATAGGTATTACCTGATGTATAGGTAGGTACATCAAATTTGGGTAATTTAGTGTATTTTGTTTGTTTATTACTTTTTCTTCCTAAGAAAACACAAAATCTTTGGTCTAATTATATTAGTTGTTGTGTATATATACTGATGTGGTAGGTACATTTTCTGGCTGAATTCCAAAAATTGTTATTTTTGTGATTTATTTGTTTTTTTTTATTATTATTTTTTTATCAATATTTCTTTTGCTTTTTTACTTGCGATATAATAGGTGTTCAAATTATGGCTTCAAAAATAATTCGTAAAGAATTCAACAAAACGATAGAAAATAAGCGGCGATAGCGATAGCCATTCAAAGCGCGGATACGATAATTGATTAAAAACTAAAAAGTGGGTTTTTAGACGTGTGGTTTTCAAGAAGAAATAAAATGCATGAATTTAGCTTTATAAAGGGTTTTCCAATAAGAGGTGTTATTTTGATATTCAAAGAAAAATGGTATTTTTTGAGATAAATGATCGGATGTTTATTTCATTATAAAGAGGAAGGTATGCCGTTAATAATGGAACACAACATCAGCCAAATGGCCGCCACGACCACGCTTACAGGACCATATCCTTTTCATGAAATTTTCCATAACCAAATCGCAACGTGGCTGCCCTATGTCCTCGATAGCCTCACGAATTCCATCTTTGAGGTCTTGAATCGACGCTGGGCTGTTGGCGTAGACCTTATCTTTCACGTGGCCCCAAAGGAAGAAGTCGCAAGGTGTTAAATCACAAGATCTCGGTGGCCAATTGTGATCACCTCTTCGAGAGATAACACGGTCCGGAAACTTTTCCCGTAAAAGATCGATGGTTTCATTGCTTGTGTGGCACGTAGCGCCGTCTTGTTGAAAGTAAACGTTGTCCAGATCAATACCATCCCATTCCGGCCATAAAAAATCATTAATCATCTCTCGATAGCGCAATCCATTGACCGTAAGTGTTGCTCCAGCCTCATTTTCGAAAAAGTAAGGTCCAATGACCCCGCCGGACCATAAACCGCACCAAACAGTCACGCGTTGAGGATGGAGAGGCTTTTCAACAATAACTCTTGGGTTTTCCGAGCCCCAGATGCGACAGTTTTGCTTGTTGACGTAGCCTCCGAGGTGGAAATGGGCCTCATCAGTCAAGATGATTTTTCGATGAAATTCCGGATCATTTTCATGAATTTCAAGGACCCAATCAGCAAAGACACGACGTTGTTGATTGTGTTAACTGAACTTTATAAGCCTTAAGACCCAAGTCTTTATGCAAAATACGGTGTAATGACGTTTGTGGAATGCCTAATTCCAAAGAACGACGAGGAATGGACAAACCTGGGTTTCCTTCAACACTTTGGGCTACAACAGCAATATACTCAGTTGTTCTTGAGCGACGTCCACGGGTTTTATTCTTCACATCACTTACTTGTCCCAACAGCTCGAATTTGTCCACCAATTTCTGTATTGCGGTCCAACAAGGTGCTTCACGACGACCCAAAAATGTTTTAGTTTTACGAACCGTCTCTGCCAAATTTTCACCATTTTTATAGTGAATTTTAATAATTTCAATGCGTTGTTGAAGCGTGTATCGTTCCATTTTTATTAATGGCGTAGTTTCTACTTGTCAAATGTCAAAAAATGACAGCTTCAAAAGTGACAGCTACCGAAATAGCGGGCTATTCAAAATAACACCTCTTATTGGAAAACCCTTTATTATAAAGATAAGTGTTTGCCATTATGTTTTAAAAATGATTTCGGTCAAGTGACCGCCACGGCGCCACTTGTTGCGCGCAATGGCGGATGGACTCATTCGGGTCTTCTTCGATAATCTGCTCCACAGCAGCAATAGCGTTTTCGTTGCGCACTGTACGGCGTCTCTGAGGATGCGCATTATCCACCAAATTAAACGTGGTGCGAAACCGATCCATGGTTGCTCGAATTTATGCGATTTTGCGATTATGTCGACCGAATATTGGACGCAGCGCACGATGCGTCGCGCGAACCGAACCATTATTTTGGTAATAAATTTTCACGATCTTCAAACGTTGTTCAGGAGTAAGTCTTATGTCGCTTTCGTTTGGATGTTCGGAGTACTCCTTTTCCACTCCTTTTTCACTCCTACTACTCCAAAAGTCTTCGATTGGCTGTTCCGAGTAATGTTTTCGGAGTGTTCTTCTGTTCCCAATTTCATATTGGAGTAGACGAGGAACACACACATACATATAAAGTTTTTCATTGGATTAATTGTCAAAAGTGGTAAGTACTTGAAGAAGCTATTTTGCAAAATGGCGGCTTTAGGTAGTGTGCGTGTAAATTTAGGAAAGTCGGTGTTTTTATATTCGATTGGAATTAAAAAGGAGTAGAATAGACCGAAAATCCAATCGAAAACGACATTAACTAGAGCATAAATCAAGTGACAACTGTCAAGAAGACCAACTCCGAAA
This sequence comes from Leucozona laternaria, assembly GCA_932273885.2. Taxonomy (NCBI): domain Eukaryota; kingdom Metazoa; phylum Arthropoda; class Insecta; order Diptera; family Syrphidae; genus Leucozona; species Leucozona laternaria. Next base: position 95,411,460 of record OW026368.1, read on the forward strand.
AAAGTATTGCCAGATTGAAAACCACACGTCTAAAAAAACCATCCTTTACTTACATTCAGGGCCGGACCAACCATATGTGCAAGATATGCAAATGCACAGGGCGCGAAATTCTGGGGCCAAATATGTACTGCCATTCGCATTTTAACCACAAAACTTGTTCAAATAATCCCTTTGCTAATTTATTTCTTGCCCACTTACTAACATAACTTTCATTGTTGCATTCTAGGAGAATTTAGCTCAAAATATCGTTAAATTAAAGATCACACTAGAACTAAGCATTGAAAGCCTACCTCCTGGGTAATGTGGAAAAGTCTTATGCATGTGTATCTAGTGTATATGGATGCAAATACAAAAAGGTCCGCTTTCTACAAATCCTGCCCAAGTTTGGCTGGGGCTGGGAATGGCCCTGCTTACACTATATTATCATGGTTAACTAACTAGGTATATACTTTTTAAAAATTAATCTTAATTTGTATAATAAATATTTTAATGACCTGTTCTACTGTTTCTCATCAAAATAAAAAGAAATCAATCGTTATTTTTTTTTTATTAGAACATCAAATTGATGGTACCGTTTTGTTTTTGATTCTATACAATTTTCTGGTATGGTGTCACGACTTACATAATTTTTTTAAGTTTTATTTTGCTTAAAATTTTAAATATCCTTGAGCTCTTTTTACATACTCCCGCATATATGTATTCTGCTCTTACTGTCAACACCCGCACAATAACATATCAACCCATGCCAGACGTCGCAAAATATGACTCTGCTATATGCATACTCGCCATTGTCCTCAATAGATCATTAAAATTGTTGACAGTGTGTTTACCAGCCAGAGAGTCCAATAATAACCATCAGCTAACCTTTCCCGCTTAATAATACAGCAAATATAGTGTAAGATGACCTTATTTTCTTAACTATAAGATACTCGTACCTAAGTATACTAAACTTTCACATTAAAACCTATCCCCATTTACCGGAAGGGTGGGGTTTTTTCTTCAGATGGTAAAATGTTGAGCTCTATGACATCATCGCACAGTGAAGGAATTCTCTGTGATACTTATCCCGATTTATTGTTGCTCTAAAAATCTTTGAACAGAAATAAAAGAACAAACAAGCCAAATCATATAACCCCCTTCAAGGGGGGTAAATGGCCGAAATAGTTTTATATACGCACAAAATAGTCAGCATCAGAGTTCGAATTTGTGTAGGTATCGTTCCAGTGAGTCTGGAAAATCTCGCATAATGGCGTCAGCTATGTCGTCCTTTGTCTGTGGCGACGACGACGTACGGCGACGATGGCATCCTAAACCCATTGACCCCCATCCTTTTCCTAGATAAATTGGCGCCAATTTGTCGGGTGTTCTAGTTTTATATGCATGATGTGTATTTTTTTTTTCAATGTTATTACATAAATTCATGAGCTATATACAGATACATGGCCAACAACTTCATGTACTGCCTTGGCAACCACCCTCATCAGCAAGGGTGGAATAGAAAAGTGGGGTCATTGTAAAATGAAGTAGGATTATGTACTATACAATTTGGATGGATTTGGAAGTATTTTTTGAATGTTGAATGATGGGTAGGTGGATTTATTGAAAATAAAAGAATTTTTTTTTTCTGTGGATACTTCAAAGGATTTTATTGACAAATTTTTAGTTTTGTCGTATTTTTATATAAGGAATTTTTTTTGTGGCAGATGAAGGGATTTCTTGTGGTTATTTTGTCTTGACACCCTTCAAACATTCATATACACACATTTATACTCGTACTAGCAAGTAAATTTGTCACAGTTGATTTATCATTTAAATTTTAGATGATGAATATTCATTGAGTAAGTCAAAATAAATTAGTTAAATTAATCCAAAAACATGTATGGGTTAACTATAGGTAACTGAATACAACTTTTTGGGTATCTTCCATTGAGTGAGAATTTAATTTTACTTTTCGAATAAAAAAAAGAAAATTGGATTTATTGAAAAATATTTTGGGAGACCATAAAAGTTGATTGAAATTGATTTACGGGAAAAGTTATAATGTAGATATGTCCTTGTTGTATTCAAATCCTTAAAATAAACAATTCAATTTACAATCTATTGCGTATGTACGCAATGTACATATGTATGTAGGTATATAGATATCTTTGATGGGTGAAGTGATTGAGAGGTATCAGAAACATTTTAAAATAAAAAAATACATATGGCGATAATTTGATTCTGGTAAGTGACATTGTTTTAGACGAAATTATCATATGGGGTGAAATAATCACCGCCATTTTCGATTTTCTGAAAAAAAAAAATCTAAGTTGTCCCGTTGTATTTAAAAAAAAAATGCATTTTTGATAATGACACCTTTGAGCATACAACTTGGGTACGAAACTTTAAAATTTAGGATAAATCAAAAATTGTTATATTATGTCCGTGAAAGTGATTTTTGCTTACAAAATTGTGGTACAGTATATGTGTGCCAAGTACAAAAAAAAATTAACTCGAAATTTTGAACAAACTTAATAAAGGGTGTTTTTTTTAAACGTGTGGTTTTTAATCTGGCAATATCTTTTTCAAAGTTGGTCTTTTTGACAGCTGTCACTTGATGTATGCTCAGTTTGATTTGCCATTTCATAATTAATAGACTTACTCCTGAACAACGTTTGCAAATTGTGCAAATTTATTACCAAAATAATGGTTCGGTTCGCGTGACGCATCGCACGCTGCGTCCAATATTCGGTCGACATAATCGCAAAATCGCATAAATTCGAGCAACCATGGATCGGTTTCGCACCACTTTTACTTTGGTGGATAATGCGCATCCTCAGAGACGCCGTACAGTGCGCAACGAAAACGCTATTGCTGCTGTGGAGCAGATTATCGAAGAAGACCCGAATGAGTCCATCCGCCATCGCGCGCAACAATTGGAGCTGCCGAAAATTGGGCCTCTCGGTTGGAATTTATTTGAGCTAGCCGTGGCGGGCACTTGCCCGAAACCATTTTTAAAACATAATGGCAAACACTTATCTTTATAATAAAGCTAAATTCTTGGCCATAACATAAAATTATATGCGTTTTATTTCTTCTTGAAAACCACACGTCTAAAAAAAACACTCTTTATATTACGATTGTCTGATGTCCATTTGGATAGAGCCTAAACGAATGAGTCGATTTTCTTAAAATAACTTTTAACTCGGCGATCTTTCTTGGACTCATCAGTTGACTAAAGTGTGGGCCTTTTGTCAATACCCAATTTTTATTAAGCAGGTATATTGATGAGAAATGAACACGTTTCATCAGTTAAAATTTTCATCATATTGATGAACAGTAGTGTTTCATCTTATTGACGAAAAGGTTCACTGGACTAAAATTGATGAATTTTTCATCATATTGACGACCTTTTTCATCAATATGGTGTAGATTTTTTGTTCAGTGTAATAATGAAATCAAAGATCAGCTGGGTTCTTTACATTTCTTCACCGGCGATGAGTTAGCAAATCCACATCAGCTGTAGTTCAGCGCTACGTCAAATGAACAACTGATGTGTAGAAAATCGGTGTTGTGTGTGTGGCGGTGCACACACTTGTGCAGTGTGTATGCATGGGCCACTTTATGCAGTTTTTTAATGTATACCTATCGACTCCCAATCATTCAATTGCCGAAACACTTTATTACGGGGTATTTAGATTTCATTTTAATATGGTGCTCTGAGATATAATTCCCAGACGCATTTTGAGTTCAATATTCGAAAGGGTATATCACTCCACGAGCCGAATACCGCATTTTTCACAATTGATCTTGACCGCCATTTTGTTTTTAATGGTCATTTTTAATTTTGCGCGTAACTTGCGTATTTTTGATCATAGAAAACAAATAGTATTACAAACCTGTAGGAAATTTAATTTCCTACAAAATATGTTGAGTAACTTTTTTTTAGAAATTCACTCACTCACGTTAAAAAAAACGTATCTTCAACATTAATATACCTACACTTTGAAACAAAATTTCAAGAAATTCATTCAAAATTAGAAAAAAAAAAACAATTAACATATTTTAATTTAAAAGTTTTAGCAGTTTCAATTTTCCCTCTAGGGAATCACTAAAAAACCATAAGATCAAAATTTCAAGAAAATCGCTTCTGTAGGCTGTAGGTCGAGATAAATACAGACAGACGGACAGACAGAATTTCCATACCAACTTTTTTCGTGTTCTCCTATCATCGTAATGTCAGGTTTGATTATCGATGATAATAAAATCGATCCCTTGCCCTTCTCCACGATTGAAAACCTAATTCAAGTCTTTTTGAACAAAACAATTTTAAAGAAGACTATTGAAGCATTTAAATACTAATTTGAATTTCAACTTTTATTTTTCAGCTCTAGAATGCTACCACTGCAGTTCCGAAACAATCGGTAGTGAACAATTTTGCGGACAAGTATTCCGGGAGGACAAGATTCCCGAAAAATTAGAAAAGTACAATATGAGTGTAGTACGATCGTGTAATTCTACATCCGAACATTTAATACCAGCCTGCCGAAAGACAGAAGAAAAGAGTAAATATTTTGATTATAATTTTGTTATAAAAATTAAATATTAATTTTTGTGTTTTTGAAGGAAACGGAAATGTGATAACCAAACGATTTTGTTTCTACACCAACAAATCTGATTCTATATATTGTGATGACCCTCATGATGGAACTCGAGAATCCTGTCAGGATTGCTTCACTGATAAATGTAATTCAGCATCTCATTTGCTTGCTCAACAATTAGGATTAATTCTCATTCCATTACTTGTAGCCAAAGTAACTCTTATTTAATTTGTTTAACTTAAACTTACTCAATAAGTAATTTTAGGTTTAAATTCATAAATTGAACCATTCTCAGAGTGTGCTTTATAAATAGCCAACAAAAAAATATCATTTTAAGTGATGACATTTAGTTATGTAATATAAGTTTGTACCTATGTATCTACAGTCGTATTTATTTAATTTAGACATTGTCTATAGTTAGACGGGTGGTAATTAGTTAGCTGAGAGAGCTTTATTTTGGTCTACAATTTTATTTCAGGACACACAAATGAGAAATAAAACTTTTCGCAAACCACCCGTTATTCCAAATAGTTTTTCATTTTAATTGATTAATTAATTATTTAAATTGCCACTTTAGTCAAGGCTTAGACCAGTAATTCTGTTGCCTAAGTTACGCCACTCTTAAACAACTATAGAAAATGTTAACTTATGCATGTCTAAATTTAAACAGTGTTAATAACAACGACTGTTATTTTCCATTTTTTTTTTCTTAATTTATCGAACGTTTTAATTTGACAGAAAAAGAAAAAAAATATTTAATAATTTCATGGTAGAATTTGGAAACTATTTATAATTTTCAACAAAAGTCTGTATTTTAAGTAACAGAATGTCTGGTAGATTATTATTATTTCTCAAACTATCGATAACGTACTGCCAATACATCTTTCAATATTTTATATTCTTCATTATTATTATTATTATTATTTTATAATCAAATTTTACAATTTTGTAATTTTCTATTTAATATATAATTAAACAAAATAATAAACCGCATCGAGCTGGATAAATAATTATAAAGAATGTACCTGGATGCATTTTCTATGCTTTATTTTAATTAGTACCTACTTTTCAATCCCTATTTAAAAATTAAAAAATTTAAAGAAAAACAATTTGTTAGTAAAATAAAAAAATCAAAAGACGTTATTTAAAATTGATACTAAATATAAAATAAAAATAAAAAAATTATAAATGTGCTTGCTAAAATGTTTAAGAAAATATTTATTATAAGTACACATTATTTATTTATATGTAATTACAATATATAAAATATTTAAAAGCTGTTTCTATTTGTTTTGGAGAAAAAAAAATAAAATATAAATAATTCCAACTATAAGAGTTCATTTAAGAAAAAAATTATAACAAAAAAGTTAAATTAAATTGAAAATAACAAAGCTTTATATAAGTAAATATATTTAAATTGGTATAAGAATTTCCCAAGTTGTTAAAATTAAAACCAAGACACACTGTATGTTTAGAATATTATGAAATATCCCTTTTGTAATAGAGTAAAATAATTTCCTTCTATCACTGATAACGATTTTGTCATTTAAATCATTTTTATAATTTCTTTTGTTTTTGTTTCTGGTTTCAAGACATAAATTAATATCTAATAAAAATAAAATAAAAAAGGGTGTTACAATTTTTGAAATTCAATGAGTAATTGAGAACACAACCGATCACTGAAACAACAAACGCAAGAAACAAAAAAAAAACCTTCAAAAAATCCAATTGTTTGGTTCGTAAAGACGCGATTTTAAGCTGAACTAAGAGCTCTAGCAGCCTTTAACCAAAATATTCTTGATTTGGGACTCACTACCTTTCCATCAAGGGATCCCACGAAGAGGAACATATATAGGGTAAAAGCGGGAGAGATGGCGCACTTTTAATACCTCATACATTTATTATTCAATCAAAACCTGTACAGACACCCGTTTCCTATTCATTTTCTCACTTCAAATCGAAGTAGCCAGTTTTGTATTGCTTGTCTGTGATGCAGCGGAGCAGCGGTACACCATCTCAAATTTATGGCGTGTTACACTGGTAAATTCACATTTCAATTTAAAAACTAATTTTTACTTGCGATATAGGTACTATATGGGAAGTTATGGATTCGTACAAAAAATCGAACTCAAGATTTTGATCAAACTTTACATTACGATGATAGAGAAGTCAAAAAAAGTGGTTCTCGAAAAAACGTCCGTCTGTCTGTCTATCTGTCTGTCTGTTCGACTACAGCTTAAACGGATGGGTCGATTTTCTTTAAACTCAGTACTTAGAGTTTTTTGGTCACTCCCCCGACCCGTTTTTTTCTTTTTTTTTTTTTAAACCAAAAATAACGGTACCTGTAGTACAATATTTTTTGGCCAAAAAAGAAAATCTTATTTTGCTCAGAATCGGCTCCACAGATTTTTTTTTAAAAACTCAAAAATTTAAATAGTTATAAGCTGCCGTTAAATGAAATAAAAGGTTCTGAAAAATGGTTATTAATTGTACCTCCTAAGGAACCATTTTTTTGAATTTCGATTTTCTCTAAAACTGTTCAACTGATTTTGACAATTTTTTTTGTGAAGAAGGATTGTTGTATTCTAAATAGAATGGTGTACCGAAATTTTGAAAAAAATTATTTTTCGATTTTTGAAAAACGTTTGAAATTTTTTTTTTTGAAAACTCAATATTTCAAAAATGACTCAATCGATTTTTATGAAACTTGGGATAAAAAAGTTTTTTAATATGGTCTAACATATTATTAGTGAAAATTGTGCTTATATCCAAAAATAACGGTACCTCCCATACAAAAGTTCAAAAACCGTTGAGGAAATTTTTTTTTCTCCTACGATTTTGATAAAATTTCTTTTGTGTATTGATATTAATACGAACTACTTTTTTAAAATATTAAATTTAACATTTTGGTTTTATTAACAGTACCTCTCATAGAACGGTAGTTTTGATTTTCGACTATCTCACTATCGGGTTCACCGATTAAAGTAAAATTTTGTATATAGAAGCTTGTAATCAGTTAAAATAATATTGTATATCAAAATTTTAAAATAATATATTTTTGGATTTTTAAAAAAGAATTCAATATTATTTTTTGGAAATTCGATATTTCAAAAAGGGTGAATGATTTTTTTTTTAATTCAATTCTTAACTCCACATTAATAAATACTTAAAATTGGCGTACCAATTTTTTTTTTCATACATGTTTACAAAATTTTATAAATAAAAAATTAATTATTTTTGAAACCGCTCCTACGATTTTTAAAATTTTTTCACATAAATTAAGATTAACATAACTATTTAGATGTTGTAAATCGCGTTCGATTCAAAACAGTTTCAGAAGTGTTTTAAATTCTTAAATTGTTTTTAATTTTTTTATTTGTTTTCTTATTTTTTAACGTTTTTAAATTTTTTCAAATTTTTTGTCAACTTTTTTCAAATTTTTCAATACGTTTTTTTTTAATTATTTTTCAATTTTTTGATTTTTTTCATATTTTTGTTAACTTTTTCAATTTTTTTCAATTTATTCAATTTTATTCAAATTTTCTAGTTTTTCAATTTTTTAAAAATTCATTTGTTTACAATTTTTTCAAATTTTTCAATTTTTTTCAAATTTTTCTATTTTTTGTTTCAATAACGCTGAGTAGCTACCTTCCTATGTTTGTTTTTATTTATTTTGCATGCAACTTTTATTGATAGAACTTTTATTGCATGCAACTTTTACTGTATGCAACTTTTATAGCAACATTTATTGCATCTAAATTTTATTGCATGTAACTTTTATCGCTGCAACTTTTATAATAAGAATATGAGTGGTTGCACAGATGGGCACAAGACTCATGCACATCATTCGAGCACACATGCAATGGTTGTGCAAACATTAATAAAAAGTAAAGAAAGCGCTATCTCACCCACCAGGGTATGATAGGGGGAAATGGGTTTTTTTAATACTTTTTTATTTGTTTACTAAAAAATATTAAAACTATTTATAAATCTTTTTAAACTTTAAATTAATACATTATTCAATAAAGGATTATGTTTGTATGTAAGTATTATTATAGAGCAAGTAAAAATGGAAATATTTTTTAATATCGATGATATTGGAAGAACACAGAGAAGGTATGGCATCTCTCCCGCTTTTACCCTACTTGTACGAAAAAAGTTCGATTTTTTCAAAATCTATTTTCCTTGTTGTGTTTATTACGCATTTTCTGGAGAAATTGACCTCAAAGTCAAAATTAGCTCGGACAAGAAGAATATAACATGCATATTATTTAAATTGGATACCTGAAGACTCAACGCAGTTTCTACCATAAGTTTTAACAGATCAGTTTTCGCTAACATGGAGCAGGGTATATCAAAGTAACCCCTTTGTTTTATCCCATATAAATTATGTCAACATTAGAGAAATACCCTTATTGTAGAACGATTTTTTTTCTCAGAATACACCAAAAAATCATTTCCCAAATTATCCTTAACGAATTAGGGGCCCCCTGTACATTCTTTTACAATTCGTTTGCGAAGATAAGATTTGTCTAAATCACACCGTGTAATCCCGGGGTGCATGCCGTTGGGCTACTACCTAGTTAATTAAAAATATGCGTTCTGGTTGCACTTAATTCCTTAGTTAATCATTTTCACAACATAAATAAATCCCAAATGCACTTTACTCAATTGAAATAATGTTATATTTTGCGCAATTACTTGCAATCGAGGCTGTGGTCGATTAACTAATGACAGCACACGCATGCATAATTATTTTTGTTTTAAAGAAAATTTGATTGACACTACATAATTGAATTTTCATAATTTGAATTTTCAACATTTAACCGAAAAAAGATTGATATAACGCCTATTATACACATCATGGAATCATAAGTGTTGCATACTTAAGAGATCGTTCTTTGAAGCAGCCTAGAAGAATGCTTCATTTTCATTTTTCTTGATCAAAATATTAGTGTATGAAGTTTCCGGTTCCGATATTTATGTATTCAAATGCGCACGCATTAATCCAAAGATTCTCAATGTAAAGATTGGAATCCTTTTTACGTTTCACCGCACCCTCCAAAAACGAATTGTTTTTATTAAATCCAACTAACTACAGTTAAACCTGCAAAAAAAAAATTACAGCTGATTTGAAGTGCCGCTGTGCGTCTGTACGTCTTCTGGACTTGTACAAATGTACACCGAGCTAGATCCCAAACAGGTTGACCAATTTACAAAAAGAAATCATCCACCCCTTTTTGAAATATCGAATTTAAAAAAAAATAATTTTTAATTATTTCTAGTTCATCTTAAATACATGCTTCTGTACACAAAATAAAATTTTAATCGGGTAGTGAGATAATCTTGAGTAAAAAAAACTTCTCTGAGAGGTACTCTTAATAATGGTAAAAGGTAAAAAGTTTAATAAAAATCGACCGAGTCGTTTTTGAGATATTGAAATTTCAAAAGAAAAAATTCAAACTTTTTTTAAAAATCCAAAAAAAATTTTTTTTTACATTTACATCATTCATACGAAGAAGAACAAAAACGGAATCAACAGAAATGCATTGTTTTTAATTTTTTTTTTTTAGTGAACTGTAATGAATAAAATTAAATTGGAAGTATTTTTGCTACCTTTAGTCCAAATAATGCGTTTCGCCCAGGTACGACAGTTGGGCGATATAGATTTTAGTCGATGGTTATCGACAAAAAATATAATTTACAGCATTTATGTCGATAACTATCGAGCTTAGCTGAGCGCGGAGAATTCTCGGGAATTAACTAAACCCATTATCTGCCTCTGTACTCAATTAAGTACAGTTTTTCTTTGCAAATTTGAATATAATTTTTTTCAGAAAGTAAGAAATATTTCGTTAAATGTAGTATTTAAATGGAAGAATAGTAATGTGTCCAAACATTTAAAAATTTTAAAGTGAAGCTAAAAGTAGTTTTTTGACATTTTTTTAAGAACATGAATTATAGTTGTATCTTAATTTGTGCTTTTTTCCTATACCATGCCAACCCGACTAAATATTAGTTTTTAAATATAAATTTTAAATAAATGATTATAAAACAATATCCTATTGTTTTTTTAGAAACGTAGTTCCTTTTTAAGTCAATCTTATTCATGCTAAGTCTAGCACAAAGTTGGTGTGTACTCAAATGAGTACCTACATTGTCCGAAACCATAAAAAGAATATTTAGACAAAAAATTCTAAAAAATATGTTGTAGCAAATGAAATGTCTCTTTTGAGAGCATATGAATGAATATTGCGCAAATATGATACTGATGAAGGAAAGGAGAACTCCCAGGCAAGACTCTAAATTGTTCAAGTACCTATATACATTGAATTTCTAAAAGAAATTACTTAACCAAGTATCTGGAGCAACAACACGTTGATACTGAGTCTTCATCGTTTACTGAGAAAAGAAGGAACCTCGGTATTAAGCCCCAACTTTGTACAATTTCCGTAGAATTTGGCAGCTTATAATGCTTTTTCAATACATTCAGTGCCTTTTTCAATACCAATTTCAAACAAATCTTCAGTTTAATAGTCTAAGGTTCAAAACCTATAAAAAGAAGTCTAAAATCACTCTTATCGCTGAAAACTATTTTTCTACATTAAATATTTTTTTAGAAATCAAAGAAACACTCTTTTTCCTAAATTTAAGAAAAATATTTTTATTTTTTGAATAATAATTCAAGTTTAAGTAGCTACTTTATTAGCCTGCATTCCAAATATATAATAAATAAGAGTGCTACAAAAGTTTTTTTATATAAAACAAAAACGGTTTTGGATATCAATGAAATTCTTTATTCCTGTGAAAGTACGTTCGATGCCATTATGTATGGAACTCGATTACTTTTGCATGGCCACCACGGGCACGCTTGCAGAAGTCCAGACGCTGAACCCAATTTTCGACGGTTTTCAAGCATAAATCGGCCGATACTGCTGCAATTTCACGTTCGATATTCGTACGAAGTTCATCAATCGTCGCTGGCTTCTTGGCATAGACCATAGACTTGACGTAGCCCCACAGGAATTAGTCTAACTGCGTCAAATCGCACCACCGAGGAGGCCAAGCGACTGGACCATTTCGTGAGTTAAACGTTCTCCAAACTTGGTTTCCAATAAATTGATTGTGACATTCGCTGTGTGGCTTGTGGCGCCGTCCTGTTGGAACCACATGCTCTCCAAGTCCATATCATCCAATTGAGGCCAAAAATATTCGGTTATCATTGAACGATAGCGATCCCCATTCACAGTAACGTGCCGGTCTTGATCATCACGGAAGAAGTACGGCCCAATGACGCCGCCGGCCCATAAACCACACCAAACCGTAATTTTTTCGGGATGCGATGATGACTCATGGAGTACGTGTGGATTGTTGCCTGACCAATAACGCATATTTTGTTTATTGACGAAGCCATTCAGCCAGAAATGAGCCTCATCGCTGAAAATGATTTTTCGATGAAAATACGAATCATTTTCAAGTTGTTGCTCAGCCCAATTTACGAACATACGACGCTTCTGGTGGTCAAGCGGCTTCAGTTCTTACGTCAATTTAATCTTGTTAGGATTTAGGCCAAGATCTTTTCGCAAAATTCGCCACAACGATGTCACAGAGATGCCCAACGCTTGAGAACGACGTGTTGGAGACACATTTGGGCTTTCTGCAACTGAAGCCTCAGCGGCAGCAATATTCTCGACACTAAGGGCACTTCTTTGTCACTGGCACGGGAACATTTTGCACTGTGCCTGTGGATTCAAATTTTTCCACTAGACGCTCAATTGTTGATCTGCTAGGACGATTATGACGACCATAAATTGGACGTAGCGCTCTTAACGTTGAGGCCACTGACTCCGAATTTCGGTAGTAAATTTTAATAATTTCGACTCGTTGTTGGCTCATATATCATAAAATTGCAAACCTTATTAAGATCCCCCGGGATTGCAAAAAAAACACGGCTACTGTATACTTCCTTATACTACCTATAATTTTTTTTTTTATTTTTTCCCTTAAGCTACGTCCAGATCGATAAAAATTTACTTTGTGCGCCTTGAATTTTCTATTCGCCGCAAATATTTCCGCTGAAAATTTCAACTTATTTCGGAATTAATTTCTGCCCAAAAGTGCCACGCGGCAACGCTCAAATAAACATCAAAACAACTTTGCGCAGCAAATATTTTCGTGTGCGCTGGAAATCCATCGGAATCGGATAGCGAGCGTTAAATTTGACACAGAAATATGTGTGCGCCCGGACGTCCACATTAGCCGTATTTCCATATAGATCATCTCATGAAAATAAAACACTACGGATCTGAGTGGCAACTGTGTTGTATACTTATCTCTTTTTTCCTTACGTTTATTTATTTTTCATTTATTGGTTTTCTTTTTTCTTTGCACTATACAGTTCACAATTCCTAACCATTTGCAAAGCTGAGAAGCAATAGCAAAAACTAAACTTTTGGTTCATGAAACGTGATCCCGATAGAGAGCAGGATCTCGTGTTTTTGTTGTAATGCATGTATGTTGATGATCTACCTATATGGATCATCTCTGATAATAAAAAAACGGCAATTGACGTATTTTTTTGGGTCTACACAATTAAAAATTTGTATTGATCTGGACGTGGCTTTAGACGTATAACTCCCTTAGACGGACGAAAGTCTTGCAAACTCCGCTGTTCGACTCAGGGAGCTTTCACTGCATATATCTATTGCGCAACAGATCATTTGATTTTGTTAATTATAAGTAGGTATTTCACATTCGTTTATGTTTACTTTCTTCTACATAGTTTAAGTTCAACCAAAAACAAATAAGAGATTAATTAAAATTCAAAACATTTTTCATACAAAATTTTTAATAGCTAATATTCATAAATAGATTGTGCGTTCATTCTATACCCAAACTTTCCAAATACTTACATAATATGTACTTCATACACTCATGATGACATCACATTGTTTTTCACTCCCCAAATACCTATAGAACATAGAGAGAAGCCGAAAGTAATGTCATGATGTCAGAATTCTCGTTGTATTGATATGCAAAACAGTAGAGTGATGAGCTGTTCAGTGACCTTATGCCGATAATGTTTCGAATCCAAAAAAGTTTATATAAGGTCAAGGTGGTTAAATGTAAGCAATTTTATTTTTTTTTGAAAAAAATTGAGTTAAGACTTTTTTAATTTTTGTAATTGAAAATTTAACGAAAAACTATATAACGTGAAAATAAAATATTTCTGTATTAAAGATTGCAAAAATTAGGTACTTTAAAAATTTTAAAATAAGGGGAGAGTGGGTACAAACCCTTACACAAAACTCAAAAATGTGAAATTTTAGTGAAAACGTAATTCGTTTGGTCTTGAGTTTTTTCAGTATTTTTCGTGAAAAAATTAACAACTCATTGAATTAATACCTACGACCTTACCGCGCTCCAATATTTCTAGAATCGAATAGAGTAAATATTTTAACGATAGGAATACTGGTTTCTTCTTAATATGATTTTTAATAAAGGGTCCGCCATCAAATTTTATTTTTTTAACTAGTGCTTATTTCGTGAATGGTAACACTTAGCTCATGTCTGATTTGACAGATAATTAGTTTTATCCTTCCGCTGAACGAATATGGTTGTGTATACGCTTCGCTAAGTGGGCCTGCTATCGACTTAGAGAAGATGCCGATTTTGCCAAAAAAAATCATCTTTTCAGATGAAGCTCATTTTGATCTTGGCGGGTAGTAAACAAGCAAAATTGTCGCATTTGGGGCACAGAAAACCCGCACGCATACATTGAAAAGCCGATACACCCAAAACGAGTCACTGTTTGGTGCGGATTTTGGTCCAGAGGCATAATTGGGCTATTTTTCGAAAAAAAAAAAACAAAAAGTGGCCGTTATAGTCAATGGCGATCGTTATCGGGCCATGTTGAACGAATTTTTGTTCACAAAAATTGAAGAGGAGGATATTGGCAACATTTGGTTTCAACAGGACGGCGCGCGCTACGTGCCACACAGCCGAAGCTACACTCGATGTTTTGCGCCATTTAAAAAAACAAAAACAAAGTTATTTGGCGGACCCTTTATAATCGGAGAAAAGAAATATGGGTTAGATTGGATTCGATCAAAATTGGTACAGTATTCGTTAACTTCGGAGATTGATTTTCATCGAGGCCGAAATAAAAAAATTGTCTTAGTTTGACAGGTGTCAAAATATGTCAAAATTTTTGGTACGGCGGATCGAAAAACGGAGTACGCCAATTAAGGAGGTGGAAATTACCTAAAGTCACACCAGTTCTGTAGATTCTCTAGGTCTTTTAGAACACTTTTAATTTGACAAGTGTCAAAATGTCAAATCATTTCCGAGAATACGCGCTACGTAACCTTGTACATGGTAACGTCGCACAGAGGAAAGTCCACGTTTTTATTTCACTCTTCCCCCGACATAGATGTTTACACATCAAAAATCGAATCGGAACAGTGTGAAATAATGAATTGAGTGGAATGAAAATGATCGAATGATCGATTGATTAAAATGATCGAATCATTTTGGTAATCGATTCTTGAACGATTCGATCATTTGAAATGAACGATTTACACAGCTCTATTTTCAAGTCATACATTTAAATTAAAGACAAAGTTGGAAACCAAATTAGTATTTAACGGTAGCTAAATGTTCATTCATTAATATGCACTATGTTTCATTTTGATATGTTTATCAAATGGTTATCAAATTATGTTAATTTCGTTCACACTCTCCCCTTCTATTTTTACATTTACCCAGTTCTGTGTATATTTTCATTCTTATTTATGGGGTAAATTTAAACAGCTTTCTAAATCATCTTGAAGTTTTTAAAAAGAGGCTTTAAGTTGTTATAAACAACGTATAATATTCATGTGCTCTATATTGTGTGCCTTCAAAACTTGTAAATATTATTCACTTTAGGGGAACCATTCGATGATAGTTAAACGATACGCACAACATTTGTAGGTCATGATTTTTTTATTCTCAGCATTGCTTGGTTTAGCCTTTAGCAACGTCATCCAATGTAGTTAATAGTAAGTAATTCTGAAGGATAGGTATTTCCGAATGAAATGTATTTCGCAACAAATCCTTTAAAACAATACACTTAAATTTTTACAAATTTAAATTTTTAAACAAAATGATATGGTTACAACTACCCCAAACATTTGTTTACATTTACCCTCTCATCATAATATTTTCTAGGGTAAATTTAAACAAGAAAAAAAAAATTAATCTCTTTGAGATTTTGGAATTTGTTTTCTTTTAACTTAATGTCAATAAAATTTTTTAACTAAAAAGTATATTAAAAAAAATTATCCTCCAGACTTGTAAAACAATTTCAAATTGAACATTTCATAAAAAAAAACAACTGTCAACTGTAAACACACGAATGAGTTACATATATGTGACAGATAATAAATGTGGCCGAAGTTTTATTGAGTGGGTGCGTTCCACTGATCTCTATAATACACTGGAAAGTGGATTCCCTTTATGTATAACAGTTTTTTTTTACTCCAATTGAAGATGACATTCTGGTGCCAAGCGCACCTTTTGACGTCTTTCTTAAAAAAAAAAAAGTAATTTGACGTACATTTTTCAGTTCACTGGTTGAACACAGTACGCGCGTCAGGCGCGCGTTCACATGACCGTGATTATTAAAACTTGTGTCGAATTTCTTTCAACCATTTTAGATGGCTTATTTTTGTTTATGATGGTGTGAGTTCTATTTGACAGGAATTTGAACACAAAAAATAATGGTCCTTCAAATTCACAACAAATATTTCAAACTGCATTTAATTTACCATGTCCCTTTTATAAGATTAAGTACAAACTTATTTTAGTGAATCAATGCAAAACCAAAAAAAATTGTGCGTTTATCCAAACAACAAAAAATTACAATTCAGTGTTAGTTCCAATTTGTGCAAATTCGCAAGAAATGTCACCTACTATTTAACTCCCAGAATCGCGTTTGTGGCTACAGACACAAAACCTAATGTGAACACATCCTAATCATTCTGACGTGTAGCAGTCGTTAAAACAAAACAAAAATCTTTGCTTGTTGAAGGATTAATTAGAAACATTTCACTTACAAAATATAAAACTTATTAGGAAAATGCTTTCAATTAAAAAAATTGGATTCCGTAGGATTTAAGTGCCAAAGATAAGGTACAGACAGAGAGAACAGATATCACAAAAGATAACGCCAACAAAATGAACAATCTTAAGCAAAAAATCAAAAAAATCCTTACTTTCTTCGCCATCATTTTCTCACCATTAAGTGTGAGTGAGATAAAGTACAGAGACGCGAAAAAAAAGTCGAAGAAGACAGTCCAATGTGAACACCGTTCTATAACGAGATTTTATGTATTTTAACATTGTAAGATAAGGCCGCGCGCCATGACTCTCGTGTGTTGTGTTCAGTCACTTTGACAAAAACAAGTTATACTGTTATACAAACTTGGTGCCAAGCGCACGACCGTATAACAATCTTCAATTGGAGTCATTTTGTTTGTATGAATACGCTATCCAGTGTATTATAGAGATCAGTGGTGCGTTCAAGACTGCATTTTTATATGGATTTTGAACTCTGTTAACATTTGCCTCTGTTTACATTTACCCACATTGACCCTACATAATGTATCTACATATAGATGCATATACATACACATACACGTACCCTTCTCTCATCTCAGAACAGGTTGGTTCGTTTTAAATAATTGTATATTTTAGTTGTTTGATTTCAGCCAACCTTTGAAAACTTTTTGTTTTCGTCGAAATTACGACTCAGCTTTCATTATTGTGTGCAAATTATATCCATATACATATACCTACCTATACAAAAATCAAAACAAAAACAGGAAACCAAATAAAATTAAAATCGGAACAGAGATACTCTCAACTATACTAAGAGCTAAGACTAACTGCCTTCCATCCATACTCGTATAATATTAAATCAACTTTTTAGAAGGTGATTTTTAAGTCTTTCGGTTGGACTGGGGCGCCCGCCCGATTTATATTTAAATTTCACATTTCAACTGAAGATAATTTGGAGAAAGCTTGTTGCTTTTAAAATAAAAGTCATTATGCCTGTATAAACGTTGGTTATCTATGTGTACAAATCACTTTTGATATAAAGTGTAATCTCAGAGGCTATCCTTCGTTTCAAAAATAAAAAGAAACTGAAACTATGTGTTGTCACGCATCGATCTATGACATCACTTTGACTTTTAAATGAATTTAACCACGTATACATTACACAAATTAGTAGTCAGTACACAGAGACAAAAAAAACTATAAAAAAAACAATAAGCTTTCCTTATTGAGCATACGTATGATATAATAAATCTAATATCGACGCAACCAAAACACTTCTGAAGCTATAGAAGAGATACAGTGAAAGCTCCCTTAGGCGGACAGAATAGAGTTGACAAGCGAGTTTTTGCCAAAAATCACACAACAGAAATAGTGTTCTTAAGTTTTTTTTTTGTTTTTGATGAACTCACACTATGTTTGCGTTATCACCGTACCTATATTACTCGTTAATGTCTAAAATATAGTTTTATTACAATTTTTAAATTAATAATAATTAAAAAAAGTCCATACTTAAATAGTGATAAGTCTCTTAACTTGGCTGATTTATTTCAGTAATAGACACCTTTTTAGAATTTGTAGTTTAAAAAAAAAACATTTATATCTACCTATAAAAAGAAACCCTGATCCTGGGCAGAAAGTTGCCGTCTAGAAGTACCTAATTATGTAGGAGAAGTGGAAGCAAACCTACATTATTAAGTATATGTTTGTCCGATTTAAAAATTATTAAAATTATGGAAAATAAAATAATTGTAATGGAAACATTTAAGCATTTAATTTAATTACATACTTCAATTAATGGACTTGACTAGAGAAATGCCAATTTATAACAGTTATAACAGTTGTTCGCCATTAAAATTTGTTTTCTAATTTTATTAAAGTTATGCTGTGTTGTGTATATGTGCCCGGCAGGTGGGCATACTTCAGGTAACGAGTTTATTTTTTTGTTAAGTCACTCGAAGCTCGTTATAACGCTCGCCCATTTTAAATGGCGATAAACTGTTATAATTGTAATTAATTGGCATTTCTCTAGTCTTGTACATTACAACTAAGTGTGTATCAAAGCGTTTCGCGCTTTGGGAGTTCAAATTTTGTAATTTTATAAAAAAGGCCATGAAATAGGAAATACTTATTACTTGCTTGTAATATCACATCTTACTTTTGTGTCTTAAGATAACGTTTTAATATAAAAACAACAAAAACAATAATAACTGTTTGACGTCTTAAATGATGTCCATACTTTATCTTTGAAGATATTAATGTGTCATTCTATTCTAATAGCTGTATGTTTGCATTTAAAGCAGATTTTTTTTTTCATACAACCAAGTATCTAAAGCAGAAACGGTTCTGCTCTCATGTGTGGTTTGCCCGCGATTCCCCTACCTACTTAAAAGTTATCAAATAAATTTTGATAATTATTCCTGTCGACTAACAACTAACAAACAACACGCACTCTGGAATGAATGCAATGACAGTTAGAATGTACCTAGGCCAAATATTTTTTCCCTGTGCTATAAATTAACACTTTCTCACAAGACAGACAGTGTTGCCATACTCCTCCCTGGAATCCGCGTAGGTCATCCTTATTTATGATTTATTACAATATTTAAAATAAAGTAATTATTATTATAGATAAGTCACTAAGCTTTGATGGTACTCAACCAGCTATCGCGCCGCACCGCCAATTTATTTGCTTCACTCAGGCCGTGTGCGAATTGGACCAAAATTTCGATAAAACTTTATCCGAGATTAAATATTGACGTTTCCACTTACAAAATCACCTCATAAGTGTCAAAAATTAATCTGCGGATAAAATTTAACGCGATTATAATCCAATTCGCCCACGACTACTTATAGAAACTGACAAATAGATACAATTTTAAAATATGTTCTTTCAATAACAGAATTAATTTACTACCACTATTTTATATTAATTACGTTCTCCCGATCAAAAGGCAACACTAAAAATTACAAAAAAAAAGTCTTTTAACACAGCCTATTACTAATTACTACTAATATAGTAATATAACACATAATATCCAGTATCCATATCCAAACCTTACGAATTGGCTTCCCTTCCAGACATCCATCGTTGGGGAAACAAAACAAAAATACATACGGCTCTCAGTTGAGATCCAACCTAGTAACGAATAAGACGTGTATCCATCAGAACCACTCAAATATCTTTTTTAACTCATCATACATTCCGTGTGTATCGCTTTCGTGTGTATTTTTGTCAACTAAAAAAAAAAAAAACAACCTAGTGAAAATGGTTTCCCTGCAACAAGGTGTTCTCATCTTTGCTGCTCTAGCTGCACTTGTATCTTCGGGTGAGTTTTCTAACAGCTGCGGTCAGCGTCTCGAGTTCTGTGATTAAAAAAAAAAAAAAAACTATTTATAATATTGCAGCATTCGGCATAAAATGTTATCAATGTCTATCCACTGTAAATAATAATTGCGGCGAAGAATTCAACTCTGCAGGTGTTGAAAAGTTTGATTGCTCCACGCCGCCGGTCTCAAATTTACTACAGAAATTGTTACCAGTCAAAAATGCAACTGCTTGCATGAAGGCCGTCGATGAAGGTAAGCTAAGTTATGTATATGGTTGGAATAATTAAGATTATGATGCCATGTTGAGAATCTTACTTTGATTTGATGGAAAAAAAATCTCTGCAACGTAGGTATGTTATGAATAGAAATATTTAGAAAGCTTGAAAATAATTATGGGACATCTTAGCGCTGAACAAAAATTTAAATAATGCTTATATATGAGTAAGCAATCCATGTAGTGATTTAGGAACACTGGAGGACTAGAAATGGAAGTAAATTTTTGTCCCATACAAATGATTTTATAATCTTTTGCCTGTTCACTGTTCATATGTATATTTTTTCGATGATTGAACCGATTTTCTAATTATTTTATAACCTTTAAACCTTTTTTAATATTTTCTAGTTAATGACATATTATACATTGATGAACCATTAACGTTCATCTTCAATGTTTGGATACATTAAACCTACCTACATTTGTATTAGAGCAAGTTCGTGCGATCCAGTCGTCCTTATTTTTTTTAGGTTTATTCAAAGCGTTTGTTCTCGTGTTCACAGATACATTTTCACCTTGATTCCTGGCACTCCCCAATTTTTTTTTAATTTTTTTCCTAATTCATTATAATTCTGGATATGATGATGATCTAATATATGGATTAAGTTGACGTAATCCGCTGTGGGGTTCTTTTTACTAAATTATTGTAAAATGTTGCTGCTATTTATACCTATACATACATACTTATATGTGTGTTTTTGTTTTCATTATGGAACATGAACTTGTTTCCAATTATTTGTCTGTTTAAATTGTATGTGAATGGAGAAAGTTCATGATATAAATTTGGTTTTACTTTTTAAATTAAATACATAAATATACATATAGGTACCATACATATCAACATATGAAGATATGTAACATAAATTGAAATTAAATAGATTTTTAATTTTAAAATTTATGTAAAAATAGGCGGTTGACGATAATTAAATAACCTCATTTGTTTACTCTCTTGTTCTATATAAAGGGCGTTTTTTTAGACGTGTGGTTTCCAAGATGAAATAAAACGCATATAATTTAATTGTATGGCCAAGAATTTAGCTTAATTATAAAGATAAGTGTTTGCCATTATCTTTTAAAAATGATTTCGGGCAAGTGGCTGCCGCGGCTGGCTCGAATATATTCCAACCGATAGGCCCAATTTTCGACCACTTTTTGCAGCAATTGGGGCCGTATGTCAGCAATAACCCGCCGAATATTCTCTTCCAAGGTGTCAATCGTCTCGGGCTTATCTGCGTAGACAAGCGACTTCACATAATCCCAAAAAAAATAGTCCACCGGTGTTAAATCGCACGATCTTGGAGGCCACGCCACAGGCCCTCGACGCCAGATAATGATGCGCTCACCAAAAGTTTCCTTCAATAAATTGATTGTGTCGTTGGCTGCATGGTATTTAGCGCAGTCTTGTTGGAACCAAAGGTCGTCCACATCAACATCCTCCAATGCAGGCACGAAAAAGTCATTAATCATGGCTCTATAGCGTTCCCCATTGACTGATGTAACATTATGGCCGGCTTCATTTTTGAAGAAATATGGACCAATGATTCCTTCTTCCCATAGAGCACACCAAACAGTGACTTTTTGAGGATGTACTGGCGTCACAACAATGGTTTGTGGATTATGATCACTCCAAATACGACAATTTTGCTTCTTAACGTTCATAGCTAAACAAAATTTTCTTGTGAAAATAGGGATCGGTGGCGATCACGTTTTGGGCCCGATGGGCACGATTTTCCAACGTTGTTCAGGAGTAAATCTATTTATTATGAAATGGTAAACCGAACTGACGAAGCAGGACTATTCAGTGCCGAACTTTCACCGTTGGACACTTCACCACCAGATTTTCACAACCAGACTTTTAGTGCTTGGAATTTTCGTTACAGCGGTTTCGCTATTGGGTAGTTCACGGTCGTTCTTTCAACACTAGACTTTTAAACGCTACCTGCAGATAGGTATGCAGTGTTCATTATTCTGTTTCTTAAGGGATAAAAATGTGGTCAGTCACAATAGGACAGAAATTTTTTGCCAAGACTGCTCTTAAACGATGCAATTTCTTTTTGCGATTTTTAAGCACGTAGGCGAGGGACGTATGTGGTTGCCGGGGTAAACGAAATTGCATTTACGAAAAAACGTAAAAACAACTAGTTTCTATTTAAAATAAAAAAAGAAGAAAGAGACGAATTGGTAGGAAAAAGTTGGTAATATTACCAAATAATCGGATATATTGTAACTGGGACGGAGATTTAGGATCTGGGACAAAGGTTCTGGATGTGGAAGTGGATCTGGAACCGGGACAAAAGTTCGGTAGGTGGGTCTGGAACTTGTACAAAGGACAATTTTTATTTTTTGGAAACAAAACATTTTTCATAAACTTATATATATATATACTTATATATATATACTTATATATATATACTTATATATACATACTTATACATATATACTTTTATATATACTTATATATATATTGATAATAAAAAAATTATATGAAAATTCATTAATTTTGTTACGTTTTTTCGTTTTCTAGACAATAACCAAAAACTATGCATTAATTTACTTTCCCTTTATCTCGTTTGGTTTACTGTCTCTTAATTTTGTGTTATATATAATAATTCAATGTTAAAAAAGAATAGTTTCTTATCTTTTGAAATTGCTTATTATAACTTAAGATAATTTTATGCATTGCAATGTAAAATGAAGTCTTGCTAAACAACCGAATTTCAGTACCTATATGTTGCAATTTTCATAAAGATCAATTTGCTAATATTTAGTGCGTTTAAAAAATAAAAAAATTTGCCTCCCACCAGTAAAAAATAGTGTTATTAAATGATTTTATAATACTTTCGATCATTTATTTTTAATTTGTCATTTTTTTGCAAAAGTTTCTGTTTTGCACAATTTCCTAAATAAAATGCAAATGATCAATTAATAAGCCGAAAAAAAGACACGATTTGTTATTTTTGTTATTCAACACAATATAAATGAATTCTTATTGTGAATTAACCATTTCAACCAAAAACTACCCTACTTTGCCAATACGAAAATAAAATATCCATCATCATCGTCGGCTCGACAACCGGGGTCCGGTCCTGGCCTCCTTCAACAAGTCTCTCCACCCATCCCGGTCTCGAGCCGCCGCCATCCAGTTGCGCACCCCAAGGCTCCGGGCGTCCTGGTCTACGCCATCTCTCCAGCGCAAGCATGGTCTACCACGCTGTCGTCTACCATAGAATGTACCACAAAGAACTTTCCGAGCAGGTTCCTCTTCGCTCATGCGAGCTAGGTGCCCTGCCCACCGGAGTCTACCGAGCTTAATTTTTGTCACGATATCTGCTTCAAGGTAGATTGCGTACAATTCATGATTGTACCGTCTCCGGAATCGTCCTTCCTCACATATGGGGCCAACAATTCTCCTTAAGACTTTTCTCTCGAACGCGGCTAAGAGGTCGGAGTGCCTTTTGCTAAGCACCCAAGTCTCGGATCCATATGTGAGTACTGGCAGGACCATGGTCCTGTACAGCAGCAGTTTTGAAGTTATGGTGAGATTTCTGGATTTGAAGAGCTTTGACAGACTATAGTAGGCTCTGTTGGATTTGAGAAGCCGCCCGCGTATTTCTTCTTCTATATTGTTATCGGCTGCTACTATTGACCCAAGGTATTTAAAGGATTGCACCACTTCAAATTCGTGCTCCGCTACCTTGATTGTTTGACCAACTGTTCCTCTCGCATTCGACGCCACCATGTACTTTGTTTTACCTTCACTAATGTGCAGCCCCAGATTTTGTGCCGCCTGCTCGATCTGGATGAAGGAATCATGTACAGCTTGCTCAGTTCTTCCGATGATGTCGATGTCGTCTGCGTAAGCCAGTATCTGGCTGGACCTGTTGACGATGGTCCCTCTTGTTGCCGTGCCAGAGTCACGGATTGCTTTCTCCAACGCCAGGTTGAAGAGGAGGCAGGCCAAACCATCCCCTTGTCGGAGTCCATTAAAGATGTTGATTGGTTTGGATAGCAATCCGGCTATTTTTACTTGGCTTGTTACGTTGGTCATGGTCAACCTACATAGTCGTGTCAATTTATTTGGGATGCCGAATTCTCTCATGGCTTTGTAAAGTTCTACCCTGGCTATGCTATCGTAGGCGGCCTTAAAGTCTATAAACAGGTGGTATGTTGGGATGTTAAATTCTAGACATTTTTCCATCGCCTGCCTAAGGGTAAAGATCTGATCAGTTGTTGATTTGCCTGGAATGAAACCGCACTGATATTGTCCGATGATGGTTTTAGCGTATGGGGTTATCCGGTCTTGGAGGATAGAGGAGAGTATCTTATAGGCGGTACTCAACAACGTGATACCTCTATAATTGCTGCACGTTGTGACATCTCCCTTCTTATGTATGGGGCAAATGATACCTTTTCGCCAGTCTTCTGGAATTTCTTCATGCTCCCACACGTGCACTATAATCTCATGAATTGCTTGACGTAAAGCTGGCCCACCGTGTTGAAATAGTTCGGCTGGTATACCATCGGCTCCCGGGGCTTTGTTTTTCTTTAGCCGGCCTATAGCCTTCTCAACCTCTTCTATGCTTGGTGGCGGCAACATAGGGTACTCTTCTTGAAGTAGTGGAGCCTCCACTTCTGCAGTGAGCTGACCATTTAGCAATTCATTGAAGTACACTTCCCATCGCTCCAGTATGCTTTGAGGATCGGTGATCAGATTTCCCTCTCCGTCCTTGCAGTATGTGCAGCGTGGTGTGTACTGCGTCATGTTTCGGACGGATTGGTAGAACTTCCGCGCCTGGTGCGGACCTCGCTCTCGGCTTTTCTCTATTTCACAGATTATGTTCTTCTCCCAGGCTGATTTTTTCTGTCTGTGAAGCCGTTTTTCAATTCTTCTGAGCTCTTTATATTCGTCTTCGCGTGCCCGCGTTCTATGAGATTGTTGCATTGCTCGGTACGCAACATTCTTACGTTCAGTCGCTAGCTTGCATTCATCATCAAACCAGTCGTTCCGATTTCTACGACTGCTGCCTAAGATGGAGTTGGCAGTACTAATGACAGTATTCTTAAGGCGTGTCCACTTCTCATCTACGCCCAGCAAACTGGCTCCAGGACTTACTCTACCCAGTTCTAGGGCGAGTCCTAACGCATTACCAAAGGTGTTACTGGTGTTTTCATTGCGCAGAGCAGCCGTGTTGATTCGAACCTGATCGGCGGATGCAATACGTCTTCGCAAGGCAATCCGCCCTCGGAAAACCATACCAACAAGATAGTGATCCGAGTCGATATTGGCACCTCGGTACGTTCGTACCGTCATCAAGTTCGAGTAGTGGCGACGGTCTATCAACACGTGGTCAATTTGGTTACGAGTGACTCCATCAGGTGATACCCAGGTGGCTTTGTAGATATCTTTACGCGGGAACCTGGTACTCGCAACGACCATGTTTTTCGATGCTGCCAATTCTAAGACTCGAAGTCCATTGTCATTAGTGTTCTCATGCAAACTATGGGTGCCTGCGTAATGCCTGAATACCGGCTCCCGACCTATTTTTGCATTCAAATCCCCAAGGATGATTTTTACGTCATACCTTGGGCAGGCATTGAGGGCCCTCTCGACTTGTTCGTAGTAAGTCTCTTTTTCTTCGTCTGAGGACTCCTCCGTAGGCCCGTGAACGTTAATGAGGCTGATGTTCTTAAATTTGCCTCGCACGCGAAGGGTGCATAGCCTTTCGCTTATAGCGTTAAAGCCGATGATGGCAGACTTCATTTTTTCGCCGACTAGGAAGCCTACCCCGAGCACATGGTGTTTTGTATGACAGCTGTAGTATAAGTCATAATCTTTCTTCTGTAGAACACCATTCCCTGTCCATCTTATTTCTTGAAGTGCTGTTATGTCAGCTTTATATTTTGACAGGGCATCGGCTAGCTGCTGAGCAGCTCGAGCTCTATAGAGCGATCGTACGTTCCATAAGAAAATTCGTAAATCGTTATTCCAAAATAAAATATCCAGCTACGAAAAATCTGACACCTAAACGGGCGGCACTCAAATATTGAGCACTTAAATGGCAGCACTTAAATATCCAACACTGAATCGCCGGTGGTGAAGTGTCCGGCTATCAATTTTGGTGGCAAATAGTACCGTACCGCGAACTGAGCATAAATCAAGTGACAACTGTCAAAAAAAAAAAAAAACCATTTCCGAAAAAAAAGTATTGCCAGATTGAAAACCACACGTCTAAAAAAATAAACTGTGTATGACTGGTAATGGTTACGTTTAACCGCCCTAAACGGGCGGCACTCAAATATTGAGCACTTAAATGGCAGCACTTAAATATCCAACACTGAATCGCCGGTGGTGAAGTGTCCGGCTATCAATTTTGGTGGCAAATAGTACCGTACCGCGAACTGAGCATAAATCAAGTGACAACTGTCAAAAAAACCATTTCCGAAAAAAAGTATTGCCAGATTGAAAACCACACGTCTAAAAAAATAAACTGTGTATGACTGGTAATGGTTACGTTTAAAATTTTTCTTAGGGTTTTATTGTACAAAAATTAAATTTGTATAGGTGCTTATCATAATACCATCAGTGTGTACATCCGTACAGTGGACAAAAATTATATTGGATAATTTTTTTGTTTAATTTTAAATATTGGTTTAATAATAATTGTGTTCGTCAATATTTAGATACTTATACAGGGTGGTGTGACAAAAAGATAGAGCGTGTAGTTTGGGTCGATACAAGAAAAAATCGTATCGGAGGGGGTCTATTCCCTCCCCCCCCCCCTTTAGCTGGGAAAATTAAAAAAATTGACTTAAAACAGAAAAAATATTACCTATTAAAAAACAACGGTACACTCACAATATCATGATATACCTTTTTGTAAGGGCAGAAATCTCTTCTTTTATTTTTGAAAATGAGCAAATAGGTACATAATAGGTATTGGTCATTGCAAAGTTTCAATAAATTTATATTTGGTATACTTTTATATGTTTTTGACCTTTAACATCAAAAATATTTATTATTGATGATTTGCTAATCGACACTTAATCTGGCCATTAAAATATTTACGACTTTAATTATTAGTTAGACTATTCTTATTTATTAAGAAACTCAACTGAGGTTGATAATTGACTAATAAGTTCCAGGTTGCTTATTTAGAACTTTAATCAGACATTGTGAAACAAGCCCTAAGTAGGTTGTTGAAAACAAATAGGTAGGTACATACATATTTATAATTAAACTCATCAAACAGAAAAAACAAGCCATGTTGTATGAATCTATATTTTTTTACATAAGTATAATATATATCAATTTATAATAAAATGTTCTTTTAATTTATTTTCAGTTTTAGGAAGCAGACACACTTTGCGCGGCTGCTATTTTGGTGACATAAAAGTAATATCTGACTGTAAATCAAGTCTTAATGTCACTGGTGTCAACCAAATCTCATGTGATGTTTGCACGGATGACTTATGCAATGGGTCCTCCGTAACTACAACTGCACCCATCGCCTTAGCAATTGCTTTGTTTGCCTTACTGACTCACAAGCTTTATTAATTTTGATTCCTAAGACAAAAATAAATGTATTTTTCTTAAAGTTTTTTTTTCTATTTTACAAACGAAAAATCAAAAAAAAAATGTAAACATTTTTATTTATAATGCAGAGAGGGGGGAAGTTTTGAACAAATTTAAAAACATGCATTAAAACTTTAATACAATTATCTTACAATGCCAACTCTGCACTCTGATGACATTTGGAATGATACCAATTTAAAAAAAAAAATAAAAGTACTTATGTGTTTCAGACTGGTTTTTGTACATTTTCTTCATCCTCACCTGTTTCAAGTAAGTATATCTTACCTCCATATAGGTACCTACCGATTTTAATAGTTTTAAGTTGTTATCAGTTGTTGATTTACGGAGGGGGGGGGGGGGGTTAGATATTCTCAAAATTGATATTTGAGACATTTGGAAAATTCAAAGTTAGTCTCTTAAATTTATTGTGGTTAATGCGTGGTATAGGTACTACGGCGGAAACCGATATTAAAGTGCTTTTCAGGTAATGATCCACAGTGTTTTGCGGGTTTACTGAAAGTTACAATTTTACATTAATATTTTTAGTAGTGAAACTCTTTGGTATTAGAATTTTCGGAATATAGTTACCTTGAGACTATAACAAAATACATAAAGTGTTTGTTGAACAAGTGAAATTCAACAATTGTTTAAAATTTGTGTAACACGTAACAACAAGTCTCGGGGAACTAAATATAACAATTGTTTTGGCATATTACAAAAAGTGGGAAATTCCACAAATCCGCCATTTCTGTAACTGGAAACAACAAGAATAAAAAAAAAAAAGAGTGAATAACTTTGTTGAATAGTTGATAAATTTCAACTGAGGATCGGAAACTTGTTCGAAGTCAACAAGTTAGAAAAAACAGTTGCGGCAGTGTTATCAAGTAAAAGGGTAGAACAGCTTGTTTAAAACTAATTTATTTAATGTAAAGAAGAAAATTTTAATAGCTTTTCATTGGTTTGAATCTGGATTTCGACCTATAAAATCAAACACGAGATTATCAAACGAGTTAAGCTTAGAGTTTTTTGTGGCGTTGTCTACTTTGACGTTCACAAATATTTTTTTTTACTTTTTGGAAATATATTCTTTCAGTCTATACTTACCATGGCATATTTCGTACATGCATGACAAAAAAAAAAACATCCCTTAATTACGTCCAATATCTTTTCCATCAGGAACTGTGTTCAAAATTTTTGACAACAAAATTATCTCCCGCCATTTATCACTTTTGTTTGTTTTAGTCAATGACTCAGAGAAAGCACCAAATAGAATATGTTTGTTTTCGCTTATCTTAGACAAAATGCTTGCTTATTTTTTCTTGTGGAATTTTACGACTCACCATGTAAGACTTACTTATTTAACTGGTTCAACAAGTCGATGGTCGAGGGAAATTTTTGTTATTGACAATTGTTACAGTTTTTGTTGTGTTACAGAAATGATCTTTACTTGTTGGACAAACATAGTTGAACAAGAAATTGTTGACTAGTTTACTTGTTGTTCTGTGTTAAAGGCCCCTGTACTTGAAAATAAAGAATTAACCAAAATTCTAAATTCTTTGCTGAATCTAGGATTAAAAACAGACATATGGCTATTTTACCTCTTGAGCTTTTTAACTGAATTGTGTGCATTGCTATAAAAACTAGTAAAACAGTATTAATACACAATATCTAGCTTTTAGCGCCAATTTATCGTAAGCGACAAAATAAAAAATAAACAAGAAACACGCGATTTTTGGTGGTTTGCTCAGTAATGAAACCAAATAAGTCAAATGTCACCATCTAATATTAATTACAATACTTTAACTGCGAGCTACCAATTATAGGTTGAATTGCTTTTAGAGCTCAGTAAACAATTAAATAATAATTATTTATTAGTCGCTGAAAGCTATGATGAGTATGATGACTTTGGTTTTTCTATTTGCTAAGAATCTTACTGTGGTGGAAAAGGAAATTAGGTTGTTGTCTCCTAACTGAAAATGATAAGCAGAGCTTTTTTGTGTGAACTTTTATGAGGTGAATGTTAAGGGGTTTTTTTCAAATTTTTTTTTTGTTTAGAAAAGTAGGGATTTGCTAGAGTTTTTTTTTCAATTTAATTTAATAAAATCATTACCCAGTGAATTTACAAATAAAATAAAAGAAAATAAGTAAATAACCGACAATTTATTTTAAAAAAAAATTAAGCTGCATAGTAATAAAGTGGTGCCTATAAATTAATTTTAGCCGTTGTCATTTTCGGACTTCGAAAAGTACGTATAAGTGTTTGGTTAATAGCACAAATTATTTTCAACCTATGAGCCTCATAAACTTAAAACACATTTATGTGCTCTCGGTGAATATACCACCCTTATCCTCGTTTTCTGGTACGAAACTAACAGATTTATATTGTACTTAAACTGGGGTTCACACTTCACAGAAGTGTTTTGATAAAACTAAGCTATCGAGATTTAAAATTCCGGACTTTCCTGGATAAATTGGAATCAAAAAAAAGTATCTACAAAACTATAGGAAAAAAACTAACATATAATATAGGTACTATTTCTTTTTTAAAGAAAATAATTTAACTTACCATTCTCATAAAATATATTATTATTTTTTATAGGCCTATTAAGATGTGAGCGTTTGGTGAATACCGCCCTAACCTATTATGTCTTAGAATTCGAACTGAAAGTTCTTGTTTAGCTAAATCTACTAAGAATGCAATTCGAAGCCATAGTACCTCTTTGGAAAAAAAAGGAGTAGGTAGATATATCTACGATAATTAATTCGGGAATTGTGTCTTCACACCATTATATTTGTTTTATTAAGCTGTAAGATATGAGATTGGTCTTAGAAGTAAGGGTTGACAAGCCAATTTATAAAAGATTTGTTTATAAAAGTACTTTTTATGCGCCCCCGCCGACGCGCGCCGACGGGCATATTTTGGGCACCCACAGTTTTTTTTTCAAGTTGTTTCTCGTTGTTGAACTCCTCCTTTTAATAGAAAAAAACCACAATCAATACTCACATAACTTTTTAAGGAAATTATTCAATCATTTCAAACCCACTAAAAATGTAAAATTGATTATGATGAGAGGTTATCAACTACAGAACTACAGAGGTTATCAGATCCAGAAAAAAACCGTAATATTTCTCACCAAAATCGCTTGATAAGTATAGAGTCAGTAGGTACTTCCAATTCCAAGCCCAGATATTTAAAAGTCTTGATAAGTACTCTCTCTACTACCATATATTCTATGGTTTGAGTTCGACTCTATAGGCGAGGATTGCCGTGTCTATTTTTGTTATTGAGATCCATTATCATATACCAATTCCCAACCTATACCTATGCCTTCATGGCGAGGGATCAGCATACGAGACAACCCATTGTGAAATAATCATGAAGAACTTATAAAGGGCTAAACATTTAGGAGGTAAACGAACGCTAAGAAAATGTAAAATAGCACCAATTATTTCTTCTTCCTCAAGTTGGTGACACTATTTTAAATACGTTTGTGTACATTTCTACCTGGCTTCAGCGATAAAAGTTATAGAGACTGACATTACTTTAGTACAAATTGCGAAGAATTCCTATAAGATTTCCCTTGAAAAGAGGCAATATTTTACCATAACCTGTAATTTCTGATTTACTTCTTTCCCTATAGGTAAAGACAGGGTCGGCCCCAGATAAACTTTCGCCCTGTGCAAGATTTGTTGAAAGCGCCCCTTTTTTATATTTGATACATACACTGATACACATGCATAAGACTTTTCCACATTACCCAGGAGGTAGACTTTCAATGCGTAGGTCTAGTTTGATCTTTAGTTTACGATATTATGAGTTAAATTCTTTTTGAATGCAACAATGAAAGTGAAGTTAGTTAGTGGGCAAGAATTAACTTAGCACAGTTGTGATGGGTGTTATTTTGGGATTATTTAAACAAGTTTTGTGGTTAAAATGCAAATGGCAGTACATATTTGTCTGCGCAAGTTCAGATTACATTTTCTTGCTCCTGGTAATGCGCCCCCAGAATTTTTCGCCCTGTGCATTTGCACATCTTGCACATATGGTTGGTCCGGCCCTGGGTAAAGACGAAATAAATATTAAGTTTTTTACGCGTAAACTCAGAAATGAAACAAATTTTATAGTATTCTCAATATATATGAATAAAATAGAGCACGTGCTCAAAGCAGATACTCAAAAACTGTGTAGGTGCTTCGAAAATGCAAGTATTCAAGAATTATATTCATATCAAATGGAGAACCTGTCCGAAAAGTAGAGTTTATTGAGCAGATGCTCAGTTTTATTCATACCACCCTATGTTTTGTTCATTTAAATAATTTTTTATTAAAACAGAATTATACATTTTTTATTTTTGATAAACTTTTTTCTTTCAACCCACTTCCACATATTCAGTTATAATTTTACAAAAAAGACAATTAATTTATAAAGACAAAATTTTTTGTGCGCAAGTTCTAAGCCCAAATCATTCCTTAAGCTAGGAGCAGACGGCATATGAAAAGTGGCAAACGTTTGCGACTCTGACGTCACGTAAATAGTCGCAAATGTGTTGCAAATTCTATACCTACATCATTGCTCGCAAACTTGCATATGGGGGTGTTCACACAATATGCAAAAACTGTCCCAAAAGTCGCAAATGCATTTGCGACCAAGGCACTCGCACATCATGTGTCCGCAAATGTGGTCGCAAATGTTGTGATGGATATGCGAGGTGTTCAGACGATGTGCTGTAAAGTCCGCATATCACTTAATTCCAATCACATGCAGGTTTGCGAACATTTCATATTTTTTTGGAACTGAAAAATTCTCATCTGAAAATTCATAACGAATGAATTGTTGTGGGGAAAATATTAAAAGCAGCCAGAATCGAGAATCGGAAAATTGTGGAATAATTTTTTCTTTGAACTTTACATAGTTTTGCTGTATTTTGTCAATAAAAAGATTAAACAAAAATAGAAAAAAAAAATAATGTACTTCATATTATAAAAGCAAACAATTTTATTGAAATTTTTAAAACCCTGTTGCTGCGTTACATTATAATATCATCCCCAGAACTGCCCACGCTTAATTTTAAATGTATGTACGAATATAATAATTAAAGTTCCATTTTATTTCATTTAAATGTAAATCCTATAAGCTATAGCTATGTACATGCAAGAATTTAACACAACAACAACTCTACTAGTAAAATGAAGAATCACAGCAGCTGATATGCTGCATATGTGGAGATGTGCAATGTTCGGTTTTCGTGTCATCGCAAATGCTTGGGATGGTCGCATATGGCCGCACATGCTCGCAAACTGTCACAAATTATATGCGAGGGTGTTCACACGATATGCAAGAAAGTCGCAAACTTATATGCAATTTGGGTGTCGCACATAATCCGCAAATGGTTTGCGAGCATATGCGGACTGTCCCAAAAGGGTGTTCAGACGATATACTCTCAAAGTCGCAAATGGTGACGTAAAAATGACGTCAGAGTCGCAAACGTTTGCGACTTTTATATGCCGTCTGCTCCTAGCTTTAGTCACACAAAGAAGCTTTTAAAGTGTCAGCGCACTCCAGCGGCGCTAATTGGCTCACCGAACTAGGTTACTATAACTTTTAGTTTACAAACAAACTGAGAAATAAATAGACATTAGACATATCTTTTTTCCATTCAATTCTTAACTGATTTAACTTGGAAATTGCTTAAAGTCTGTTTGTGTCTAGAACTTGAACCTACTTAAATAAAAGAAATATGTTTTAAAAGAGTTTTCCATTATTTTAAAAAGCGCATTAGTTTTAGCTTAATATTTTAACCATATTCTATAAACATTGGCGCAAAATTTTAGACGATTTAGTAAAGTGTCAAATCATTTTTAATATGATACTAGATTAGAAAGAGGATTTTGCTAATTTTAAACGAGTTTAACATGATACTATCTCTTAACATTTTACTAAAGTTAAAATCGCCAGATTGTTGTTTTATCTTTTTAACATATTACTAAATTCATATGTCACTTTGACATAGAAAAACTTTAAAAAGGTATGTTTGTTTACTTTTTTGCACAAAATGTCACTGTTTTAGACGCGTTGAGGTTGAGTTTCGTAAGAAAATAGGTTTAGTATGATACTAGTTAAAAAGTGTTTAAAAATAAGAACATTTAAATAAAGAGCTTTAAAGTTAGTAAAGTGTTAACTAGTATCATGCTACAAAATTAACATGAGGTTGTTTAAAATTTTGCGCCATTTTGTTTATATTATGGGTACAAATATTGCTGCTCAATCGGGCTGAATAACACCATCATTATATTTTTAGTTAAACAAATTATTCTTAAAACTTTGCGAAGCTGTGCGGGTATGGGTCTACTTGTTAATATAAGAAACAATATTTAAACCATACGAACAGACTTTTCGGAGATAACTCGTTGGAGATACAAAACTAACCACAACCAAATTCAGTTGATCAGTTGAAATTGGATCTGTAAACGAATAAGTCGAACCTATCTATCAGAATTAACATTTCCACGTTTTTAACTTGTGTACCTATCGCTTTAGTGTATGTACCTATTTTTTATAAAAAATGTATCTGTCTTCTAAATCTATGTACATAATTTAGGTTTAAAAATTCAGAAATTCGTGAAAATGATTTCCCTACAACGAAGTGTTCTTATCTTAACCATAGTGCTGGCATTTGTATCTTCGGGTGAGTTTTCTAGCAGCCCCGAGTTGAAAGCGGTCAGCCAGCATCTTTCTTGAAAAAAACCATTTTGGTGTGAAACTATATAAATCTATTTTCTGCAGCTATCGCCGTCAATTGCTATGCATGTAATTCCGCTTTTGATGAGAAATGCGATGATCCATTCCACCCTGAAACTATCCCAGCAGATGATTGCAGGTTTGCAAATGTTCCAAGGTTTCTATATAATTTGTTACCAAATGCAAATTCAACTAGTTGCATGAAGGCCATCCATGAAGGTAGGTTAAGTTTGTTGTTTTATCTACATAATATTTTAATCAGTAAATGTGGCTTATAAGAAACTCCAAAATGCCACAATTTTTGTTTCTTATAAGCGGGTATTTATAATATCCTAAACACGGATATGAGAAACAGAAGTTTCATATAAAAAAAACGTTACTTTTTAAACAATTCATTTTATTTCAAAAAATAGAACGAGAAAATTCACAGCTGAACTGACAACTGACGTTTATGACTTTCCGTTTCCTTTGAGAGTTCAGAAATGCATGTATTTCCTAAGGGCGTGCTCGTTCACATTTAAGGTACATTTAGATGGTAGTTTTCTTGTGTCATACAGAAATTTCTTATACTACGTTTTCACCAAGAGATAATCCGGGATTTAAGGTAGGAGATTTAAAATTAATCTTTAAGTGTTTTCACCACAAAAAAGGAGATTAATTTGACGTTTTCAGTCTGAATTGCCATTCAATTGTCAACTCAATTTGACAAGAGTAAAACAAATATAATCGGCAAACGTATAGAAAACGGAAAAAACTATTTTTGAGCAATAAAACAATTAATTTTGGATAAACTATTTATTAAAAATGAATCTAGTAACCTAAATCTATTGTTATCACACCATTTGATTCTTCAAAATAACATTAGACTGCGTGCATTTAATAGGAGAATCCATAATTACAGGAAAAACACAATTTTTCGGCCCACTCTTCAATGAGAAGCTCCCCATCCTCCAGTGTCTAGGTTATCCGTTGTTTTTTGTTTGTTTTGGTTGTTGCATTATCTGGAATTTGTTTTGTTTACCAAAATATTAGTATAAATATATGAAATACATTGTAAATACTTGCATTTTTATTCCTACAGCCAACGCGCAAAAATATTTTGTAATTTTTTTTGATTTCAATGGAAAAACTGACGTTTTAAAGGGTGCGTTCTACAAAATTAGGATTGTTTGATTTGAAAATCTCCTTCTTGTTAGAAGATTTCAATGAGATTTATTTTAAATCTTCTTTTGAGAAGATTTCAATTTGTATGGTAAATCTTGGAGATTTGAAAATCGCGATTTAGGGCTCGGTGAAAACGTAGTATTATACACATCATATTTCGGAGGAAAACTGAGAATCGGTGTTGTAAAAAAAATCATCATATCAGTGTTGTTTTTATTAGCGTGTTTCTTATAAGCGGATGTTCGGAGTTACCCTTTTTTTTACTCATTCGTCAGGAACGGAACAGGAAATCTAACCGAAAACGACACAGACTAGACGGTGTTTACATTGGGCTGACTCCTCCGACTGTTGTTCAATTCTGTGTACTCTCACTCCTTTTTCATTGTGAGAAAGTGATGGCCAAGAAAAGGAGGAATTTGAATGTTTGTTCAAAAGTTGTGGATTTTTTTTGACGTATTGTTTGTGATATCTGTGCCTACGTTCTGTAACTCTCGCATGGTTTAAATTGGTCGAGAAACAATATGGAAAATGGAACAAAACTCATACGATTTGTTTCAATGCGAGAGTTACAGAACGTAGGAAGGCACTGTTTTTTTCTGTCAGCACATTTTCTTTGGTACCTACTTAAATATTACAGAATCGAACTTAAGTCATTTGGAAATACATTTATTTAATAATATTTAATTTTACAATGAAATCATTTCTTCAATTATATATGCTTCAACGGGGATAGATCAGTGTTTTGTTTGAACGACTGCTGAACGTCAAAGTGAGTCGAATGTGTTAAAAATATTTTTTATTTTTATTTTCAGTGGATGGAACCAAGCGCATCATCCGTTCCTGTTTCTTCGGTGACATTAATTCAATATCAACATGTAAACCAGATCCAGCTGTCCCTAATGCCAAACAAATCTCGTGTGATGTTTGCACGGATGACTTGTGCAATGTGCAATGAGTCCTCCGTAAAACTCCCCTCGAATTGCTGTGTTTAGTCGCTCACTGGTTCTTTTAAATTATGTACCTACTCAAGGCAAGAATAAATAAATTTAATTTTCTTTAAGTTTGTTGTGAGTAGGTGTACTTTTTAATATTTTTCACACTTTTTCTTTTTTGATTTATCAGAACAATTTTTGTGGAATAAATGCCTCTAAAAGATATTTTGAATAAGTAATTTTAAAAATTCAATTAAATACCAAGTATGTTAAGTCTTATACTTGGATGTTATTATTATTTCAGTAGTGAGCACCTATAGGTATAGAATTTGTAAAGGGGTCTTCCAATAGGGAATTTTGACAGTTGATAGCGGCCATATTGTTGAAGCTGCATCTGTCAAATTGGCTGTCATTTAGTCAGTCTGTTTTGCCAAATCACCATTTACGGTCATCTTCAGCGATGAGGCTCATTTCTGGTTGAATGGGTACTTCAACAAACAAAATTGTCGAATTTGGGACGATACCAGTTCACATGAGATCCAAGAGCGTCCAATAAAAAAAGAATTTTATAATCTTGTTATATGGATATATGTATATGTTCACATTGGATTTTTGTTAAAAAATTCATGTGCAAAAGTTGAACTGAAATTAACGAAAATAGACTAGATAAAAGAAAGTTTATATCAGTTATAACAGTTGTTCGCCATTAAAATTTGTTTTCTAATTTTATTAAAGTTATACTGTGTATATGTGGCCCGGCAAGTGGGCAACCAGTTTATTTTTTTTTGTTAAGTCACTCGAAGCTCGTTAACGCTCGCCCACTTTTAATGGCGATAAACTGTTATACTTGTAATTAATTGGCATTTCTCTAGTCTTGTACATTACAAATAAATGTGTATCAAAGCGTTTCGCGCTTTAGGAGTTCAAATTTTGTAATTTTATAAAAAGACCATGAAATAGGAAATACTTATTACTTGCTTGTAATGTCACATCTTACTTTTGTGTCTTAAGATAACGTTTTAATATAAAAACAACAAAAACAATAATAACTGTTTGACGTCTTAAATGATGTCCATACTTTATCTTTGAAGATATTAATGTGTCATTCTATTCTAATAGCTGTAGGTTTGCATTTAAAGCAGATTTATTTTTCATACAACAAAGTATCTTAACCAGAAACGGTTCTGCACTCATGTGTGGTTTGTCCGTGATTCCCCTACCTACTTAAAAGTTATCAAATAACTTTTGATAATTCCTTTCGACTAACAACACGCACTCTGGAATGAATGCAATGACAGTTAGAATGTAGGCCAATATTTTTTACCTGTGCTATAAATTAACACTTTCTCACAAGACAGACAGTGTTGCCATACTTCTCCATGCAATCCGCGTAGGTCATGCTTATTTTTGATTAACTATACAATATTGAAATAAGAAATTATTTAAAATAAAGTAATTATTATTAATGTAAGACCTCAATCTACTATAGGTAAGTCACTTAGTTAGTTTTCAACTAGCTATCGCACCGCATCGCCAATTTATTCGCTTCACTATATTAATGAAAACTGACATTACAATTTTCTTCTTTCTATAACAG
The DNA here is from genome assembly GCA_932273885.2 of Leucozona laternaria. Lineage (NCBI taxonomy): Eukaryota > Metazoa > Arthropoda > Insecta > Diptera > Syrphidae > Leucozona > Leucozona laternaria. The sequence goes on from OW026368.1 coordinate 95,449,748, forward strand.
AATTAATTAATTTAGATATTATTAATTTATATTACGTTCTGCCGATCAAAAGGCAACACTGAACATTGGGCGTTTTTCTTTTTTAGTTCAGAGCAGAGCCTGAACTGTCAAAAAAAAATCGTGCTTCTTTTTTAGCTCAGAGCATTCAGAGCTCCAATTTTGTATTTCCTTTTTCGCTCATAGCATGTTCAGAGCAGGTTCAGAGCGCGCTCTATGAGCTCAGAAGAAATTTATAGAGCAGACGGAGTTGAATAGCTGAGCACATATTTGACAAGTGGAAAAAGAAGGAAGGAAGAACTCTCAGAGCAGAGCACGCTCAGAGTATGTTCGGAGTGTTCAGACTCTGTTGAGAGCTCTACTCTGAACTAAAAAAGAAAACCGCCCATTACAAAAAAAAGTCTTTTAACATAGCCTATTACTAATTATAATTACTTTACTAATATTACAAGCAATATGCCATACGAATATGCGAATGGACTTCAGACATCCATCGTTGTCAGCACTGCAGAAACAGGAAATTTAGAACTTAAGTGCTAAACTGGCACTTTCAAATGAGTTTGGCACTATCGCACCCATTGGGTTTGAAAAGCAATAACAAATATTTATAGTTTTTGCTTGAACATCTGATTTTTTTTTTAATCAACTGCTTGGCACTCTGTGGCACCCAACAAAATTAAAGTTGGTATTGGCATTAGCGTTACCGCTTCTGGAAAAAAAGTCGAAGTATATTTGATGAAAAAAGTGAAGTATAGAATGAAGAAAATCGAAGTGGATTTCAAAACAATTTTTTTTATAAAAATCCATATTTTTAAATTTTTTTTAAATTAAAATTAAAATAAGAAACAAATAAGAACAATAACTGAAATTCTTTCAGACTTCATATTTACATAAAGGGTCCGCAAAATAACTTCTTTTTTTTTTTGAAAATGGCGCAAAACATCGAGTGTAGCTTCGGCTGTGTGGCACGTAGCGCCGTCCTGTTGAAACCAAATGTTGCCAATATCCTCCTCTTCAATTTTTGTGAACAGAAATTCGTTCAACATGGCCCGATAACGATCGCCATTGATTGTAACGGCCACTCCTTGCTCATTTTCAAAAAATGGCCCAATTATGCCTCTGGACCAAAATCCGCACCAAACAGTGACTCGTTTTGGGTGTATCGGCTTTTCAATGTATGCGTGCGGGTTTTGTGTGCCCCAAATGCCACAATTTTGCTTGTTTACTAACCGCCAAGATCAAAATGAGCTTCATCTGAAAAGATGACTTTTTTTGGCAAAATCGGCATCTTCTCTAAGTCGACCGCAGGCCCACTTAGCGAAGCGTATACACAACCATATTCGTTCAGCGGAAAGATAAAACTAATTAGCTGTCAAATCAGACATGAGCTAAGTGTAACCATTCACGAAATAAGCACTAGTGGAAAGAAAAAACGTTAGATGGGGGACCCTTTATTTATTGACTTTAAAGCTGCGAATCGAATAGTATTGATCGAAGGGCGCTATTCTACAAATTAAACCAAATGGGCTTATCGTCTAAGATTTTAAATGTATTAAAGAATCTTTATGAGAAAACTATGGCAGCGGTATGGGATGGTGAACAAATGTCAGAGTGGTTTGAAACCAAAAGTGGAGTTCGTCAAGGATGTGTTTTATCTCCTTTGTTGTTTTCGCTTTTTCATCAACGACATACTTGACGTACGACAATTGCAGGACGGTATGACAATTGCAGGACTTGTTATAAAGTGCCTCTTAAATATGTATGCTGATGACGTGGTAATATTTGCTGAATCCCAAGAAAGTCTTCAGCTCACGATAAATAGGCTAAATTATTATTGTAAATTGTGGAATTTGGATATCAGCAGTTATGATGAGGTTGAAAACTGCAAAGGCTCTTTAAAAAAAAAAGAAAGTTCCTAGATTCTTGTGGTATCACAATAGACCAACTCATGGTCTAAGAGTGTCAAACTTTCCTGCTTGACAGCCACCTCAATCAAACCTTACCTAACCTATATTCAAGAATTGGACGAACTAAAGACCGATTTTAAAGAATAGAGGTTTAAGAACTCACTGCAGTTTCGTTTGACAAAGCCTAGGATTTAATTTGCCCTAGCTATAATATAGTCCACATGCAACGAAAATGAAAACTTTAGATCAAAAATGAGTCCAAGATTGCGAGTCTCAAATTTGCGATCGAGAATCTGTTTGAAAATTAGACTGTTGTATATCATATGGGGACTAACGAACGATGTGCTGTAAAAACAAAAAATTATTTTCTATTCAAAGGAAGACCATTTTTTTCATACCAAACATCTAAATTATTTAAATCATTTAGAAGACTTTAATTATCATTTCTATTTTTTATGCACATTCAAATTTTTATGTCATCAGCATACATCAAACAATAAAAGGTATGCCCAAGAAGAAATAGAATATCATTTACAAAAATATTGAAAAGAAGTGGTCCAAGGTGACTACCTTGAGGTACTCCAGACAAAACGTTTATGGTTTATGGTATTTTGCCTAGAAACAATACGTTATGGGTAACAGTCAGCGCGGCGTCTTAAACTTGCAAGACCCAAGATAAACTCATTGAAATTGAAACTCATCATTGAAAATTTTAATTTTATGTTTTGAGGCACTTTAAAACTAAAGTCTACTACTGGGCTACTCTTTTCGACGGGTTTTGGAATCAATTTTCCATCATCAGGTTGAAAATGTGTGTATTGTATTGTGGCATATTAGTTTTTATTTTATATTAATTGACACACTTTAAGCCCGAATTTGAACTTGTAATAACAGTTTTAATCAATTTAGTTATTTATAATTTAAAATTGTTCTCTTTTTATTCTATATCAGTATACCTCAGCTACAAGTGTTTGACGAAACTCAGTTGATAAGCTTGTTCTACGTATTTCTATAGCAATCACCACTTGCTCTTCCGCATGTTTTTGTGTTGAATCATTATCGCAGGAATCCATTCATGTTTGTATCCAGTGAAAAATGTTTCGTCATAATATTTTCACTTGTTATTAGAGTTTCATAAAAAAATTTCAAAACTACAAATATATTTAAGAAAAAATTACATAAAAAGGTTTTATTTCAAAGATTAGCAAAATTTTAAGATAAGCCCTGACCTAATAGCTAAACATGATTGAGATGTTACGTGAGTCTAAAATAGTTTCGATCCGTACATTTTTATAAAAGCAGTGCCTAGTTACAATGGGGCATATTCATAGTCACTTTTAAACTCCAGTTTATCTTAGACCTGGGTTTATCCTATCTAAATAACATTAAATAAACCCCAGTCTAAGATAAACTGGTGTTTAAAAGTGACTATGAATATGCTCCAATCTGTTTTACTTAATAGACTAGCAATCAGAGTAACCACTGGGACACTAAAGTATACCCGGGGACTCATTTTTTTAGGGGACTCGGGGACACATTTTTTTAAAAAAGGACACATGTTTTTCACAATTATTTAACCTCAAGAAACTTTAAATTTATTTAAAAACAAACAACGAAGATAAAATAAGTAATAGTTATGATTATTTATGAACTAGTTTATTCTTATGAAATGTATGAGTGACTATAACATTGAGTAATATTAGCCGTGTTTTATTATCTTCTATCGGGATCCGGATCTGGATCTAGATTAACTTTTAACACGTGTTACAAAAACAATTCAGAAAATTTCCCAGTATTTTGTTTGTGTATTACGTGTTAAAAGTAAATCCAGATCCAGATCCGGATCCCGATAGAAGATAATAAAACACGGCTATTATCGTTCCCCTTATGCCGGAAACATGAATGTGCAAAAATGAAAATTTTGGGAAATCATGTTTGAATGTTAATTGCTCTCGTAAAAATTTGTGAAAAAAATTTTTGTTTGTAAATTATTTTCTCATTTTGCTCTTTAAGCTGACGCAAGCCGTGTTTTATTATCTACGGACCTGGATCAGGATCATTTTTTAACAGGTAATACAACAACAACTTGGGATCCTGCTCTCTATCTGGATCTATTTAAAAGATCCAAAAAATTACAACAACAAACAGAAGCCAATTGAATTCAATATAATATGTACTATATACATACATACATAGATACAGGTATGTTTTATTTAAAAAATGATAAAGGTTATTGCAAATGATATCAATTTTAACTAAAAGTCCTTTAGATTTTTATAAAAAGGATTATATATTCTTTTGGAATCAGCGATAGGCAATTGCTCCGAATAGATGCGCTTTTTTTTTGCTGAATTTTTTTTTTTGGGAAATTCGGATACTAAAAAGTCTTCAACAAAATGGTTTTTTTTTTTGAAAAAATCTTATAAAGTGGTTCATTTTTCTGTATCTAGTGCAAGCAGCAAAGACTTCGCAAAAACAGTTTAATCGCTCCTTGGTTAAATTAAGTAAACTCTAAAAAAACGTCATATAGCTGTGTGGACTTCAAAAGGTTTTGGGGAATTACGTGCCCTCTTATGATTTGCGCCAATCCTGCAGGGACGTATAGGGGAACATTTTTTGATTTCTTTTTCAATTTTTGGATGAATGAACCTTTTTTAGGAAATATGTAGTAGGTATAATGCCAGATCCACGAATGTGGCACATTCATAGTAACTGCATGCGGTTTATATTTTTCAGTTGGGAACCAGAATCATGAAGGTAAACATTTCAAAAGGAGTCCTAAACTAAACTTCAAATAAAACACGGGAATGTATAAAAGTTATAATTCCATGAAGTTTAATTTACCAAGTTAATTTTTATTAATATCTTTTAAGCTAAACAAAAAAAATATATAAACAATATTTAATAAAACAAATAAATTTGAAAAATCTTATACTCAAATAAATAGACAAATTAATTTCTTGATAAAAACTCTGCGAAATTGACAGTAGTTCAAATTTAGCAATAAACTCCAAATAAACAGAAAATGCATTTGTCATTAATAAAGGGAATGCCTATTTTATTATGGAGCTTTGGTCGAGAGTGTATACACGAACACGAATTTGGTATCAAATAAAAGGTGACGTGAAGTCCTATACCTGAGGAAAATATTTTCAAAATCGTTCAAGGGAAAGACGAGATATTCGGGCTTGAAGTTGTCGATTGCAAAATAAAGATTTCAGCAGATTTTTTTCCAAACAATTGTCCATTACGGGCGAAATAATTGACGTAGAAAAATGATATTGATATGAAATGAAAGGTTATTGTGTTTAAAATAATACTAAATTTGTTTTGATATGTTTATTACATATTGAGTTTTGACTTCTAGAAGAGTCACTTTTTTGCGCTTTTTTAGATCTAATAAAGTGCTTAGTTTACTACCTTTAATTTTATATTAAATTAATTGTACTTAATCAATAAATAACTACTAAGATGCTGGCTATCGCCGTATTTAAATGAGTTAATGACGCTTATAAGAAACTCAAAAATGCCACAATTTTTGTTTCTCATAAGCGGGTATTTCTTATATCATAAACACCGATATAATAAATAGAAGTTTCCTATAAAAAAAAACGTTAATTTTTAAACAAGTGCGATAACATTAACATATCGTACATTACTCTATTAAAAATTTCCCTCATACTTTGTGCTAGGTTTGTGTCTAGAATATTATTTTATGCATAGAATTTTAGCCCTAATTTGAGCAAAAATACCCAGTATTTATGAAAAGCGGTTGAGAAATTGGAAAAAAAACTTTTTGAATAAAAGTGACAGTTGATAGGTATCGTATTTTAACAGGGTGGCATGGCGAATAAGTAACGTTATGATTTAATTATTTAATAATGTTTTTGTATTTACGTATTTTTTTTCAGATTTAACTTTGAAAAACTTGGGAAATTTATGATGGAAAGACTCTCCACAGAACAAAGAACCAAAGTTGTTTAATTTTATTTTCAAAGTCGACATTCAATTATTCAGACACACAGATCATATCGAAATTTCTTTCATGTGCTCCAACAATTACCCGATTGGTTCAGCCTTTTCAGCAACGAGATGGGCTGTCTGTGATTTTCTCCATGCCGGAAGACCTCGTACAGTTCGAAATTATGTGATCAGTGCTCAGGAGGTGCGAGAAAGTATTGTGGAAAACCCAGGGCCGGACCAACCATGTGTGCAAGATGTGCAAATGCACAGGGCGCATTACCAGGAGGAAGAAAATCTGATCTTGCGCAAACAAATAGGTACTACCATTTGCATTTTACCACGATATTTGTTGAAATAATCCCTAAGCTAAGTTATTTCTTGCACACTAACTAACATCACATACATTGTTGCATTCAAGGAGAATTTAGCTCAAAATATCGTAAAATTAAAGATCACACTATATAGAACAACGCCTTGAAAGTCTACCTCCTGGGTAATTTGGAAAAGTCTTATGCATGTGTATCAGTCTATGCATGTGTATCAGTCTATGTATGTATGGATGCAATTATAAAAAGGGGGCGCTTTTTACAAATCTTGCATAGAGCGCAAGTTTGGCTGAGGCCGGCCCTGGGAAAACCCCAAAACTTCCAGCAGGCGACGCGACGATCTCAGCAGTTGGTGATGTCTAGGCGGTCTTTGCAAAGAATTTAACGGCAGTTAATCCACAAGTCCAGTATGCCCGGCGATCAGATAATATCGTGTTTTTCTGATTTTAACTGGCCACTGCTAAATACTATGTCGGTTTTAAAAATTCAATGATCTTATTAATTTTTACTCGAAAACAGAAAACCGGATGTATAAATGCTTTGGACTTTTTGAGATAATTGAGAATAACTAAATCAACTTTACTATATACCTAGTGGAAACAGTCTAGTTAATGACAACACATTATTTAAAAGGTCTTACAAAAGGAATAGTATGGCATTGTAAGTCTAACCGTTATTTTTAATATTTTTTTTCTGTGTTAAGTCAATATTTTAGAAAAATTGCGCTCTTGGCTAAATAGAGGGGGGGGGACATAGACACCCCTACCATACGATTTGTGTCTTGTCTCAACCCAACTTACAAGCTTTAAGTTTTTATCATACCTTATGCGAATCACCCTGTACTTTCAGAAAATCCAGTAATTTTTCATTCAAAAATAACGATACATTTTTTAAGGGTGCGCCTGTATTGTCTTAGTTTTGCTTTAGGTAATGGCTAGTAAAATAAGTTAAAATCATGTAGGTACAATATTTATTAACATAAATGTATACCTGCCTCTACTATGCACAAATAAAATTTTGGGTCAAAAACCCACATTTTCCTTCTCCTTAATGAAACACTCTTGGAACATGGAAGCTTTTGATATTTGGTTTGAATGAAAAATTAAACATTTTTACCAAGTTTCCTCATTGTGATTTTTTTTCACTGGTTTTCTGCGGTAGGTAATAATAACACCTACGACTTACACTTTTGCATCAATTTAAAAAAACATTGTTTCACGACAAATTTTTTTTGTGAACTTTTTGATTCTATGTTCTATACGAAACAGTATCAATATGAATACTCAACAAGCGAGACTGTTTCAAATACAATTAGAGCATAGAAAAAATTAATCAGAATTCTACTCTATGACCCGTTTGCTGGTATGAAATTTAAAAATTTATAATCAACCTAAATAAATGCTTATGATGAGCTACTTTTTCTCATCACACGTAGGGCCTAGTACGCTGCTGATTCGAAACTAAATTTTGTCGGTGGTCTCCAACATGATAGCGAAATGCTTACGGAAATCACAGCGAATAAATGATAATTTAAAGTGTGAGCAATTGAAAGCCATACTGTAATGAAAGAAATAACAAACCTCAAATGTCACTTTTCCTCACACAATTAATGGTCCGGGCAATTAAATGAGTGCGAAAAAAGAGCGGAGACCTCTCCAAATAATCTGCTACAATTATCAATTACGCTCATCGAACAGCGTACTGCAAAACGAAAAAGAGGACGAAATTTTTCATTTATGATTTCGCTGTGTAATTTTTGTATGGGAATTTCGTTTCGTATGTTCTTACAGGTATTTACACATTATACTCCTCCGGGACGGAGAACCCAAACCCACTCACCAGAATACAAAACATTTCCATACAAAAAATTAAAGCAATAATATTCAGAAATATACCTACCTATGTAGCTTGTGCGTTAATTCTCCCCTAATTTAAAGTCTTTCCGTACACAATATAAATAAGTATCTATAGTTCATACATATAGCCCTACGATGACATCACATTGTGTTTACTTTCGAATAAGGAATAAGAAAAGCCGAAAATGATGTCATGTCATAATAATTCTCGTTTTCAGGTCTGTTTATCCATCCAGATCGCAATAGACATACATAGCCGTTCAGTAAGCTAATACCTAACCTATACCTACCTACGTTAAATTTTTGGGAATCCAAAAAAGTTGAAAGACATACCTACCACCTGCCTTTTTCAATTACGTATTATATAAATGCGCCTCTAATACCTAACTACATACCTATACCTTTTACCTACAAACCTTTCCCTCCATGTCACGATTTAAATTTCAGGCGTTGTACTTAACCTTTGGTACCTAATCTTATTGTTTACGTCCAAATTACGAACATTACGAATCGGCTTTCCGTCGGCAACGAAGCCATACAATTCAAAACAAACAGGAAACCTGTATCTTCTTTGACTGCATGACAAACATAAACTCGGACCAGGTTTACTTTCAGCCATGGATTCATGTAAACTCAACCTTTCAAGAGATGAACTTTAAGTCTTTCGGTCGGCCAGACGCACCCGCCGAATTTGTGTTAAAATTTTAATTGAAACTAATTTGAAGAAAGCTTGTTGCCTAGAAGCCAGAAGAGATACTCAATGACGTTCCATATACATTTTGGATGTGTGTATTGTGTATATATACCATTCCTCCTGATGCCATCACATCAAAAATAAAAAGAAACGAAAAAAAAAACAAAGACACGCATCTGTGACATCATTTTGAATCCAGTATGAATGAATATGAAACCACTGAAACACTTTTAAGATTTTTGTAACGAGTACTTAGTACCAACAAAAAAAATATGCACGACTGGGTCGCACGAACTTGCTCTTATGCGCGATCACATTGTGGTTCTATAGTCTGAAATAAATTAGCTATAGGAGTATATATTTTATCCATTTGCCAAATCTTAGTTTAGTTTCAGGTGGTATTATGTGAGTATGCAAAAATTAACAATAAAGCCTAGTGTTGCCACATATGCAATATGCATAAAAGGAAATTATACTATTTAAACTGGTAAATTGTTTTAAATCAACAAAATTAGAAAGAAATTGATTAAAATACTTTGAATCCGTTTTAACCCAACGCGATGTACACCATCTGATTTCTTATATAAATCTTTATTTATGAGAAAAAATTTTGAAAATCGTAGGAGCGGTTTTAAAAATAATTAATTTTTATAAATATATAAAATTTCGTTAACATTTTTGAGAAAAATAATTGGTACGCCAATTTAAAGTATTTATTAATGTTGCGTTAAAAATTGAACTTCACAAAAAAATCTGCTAACAGTTTTCGAAATATCGAATTTTCAAAAAATAATTTTGATTTTTTTTTAACAAATCCAAAAATCATTTTTTAGAAAATTTTGATACGCACTTTTATTTATATTTGTTATAAGCTTCTGTATAAAAAAATCTAATTTTATTCGGTTGATCAGATGTTGAGATAGTCGAAAATCAAAGAAACCGTTCTGTGAGAGGTACTGTTAATAAACGTAAAATATAAACTTTAAAAATTTTAAATGGTAGATCGTACTAATTTCAACACACAAAAAAAACTTTTATGAAAATCGTAGGAGTCGTTTTTGAGAAAGAAAATATTTTTCTTAACGGGTTTTTAACATTTGTATGGAAGGCACCGTTATTTTTGGGTATTAGAATAATTTTTGTCAAAAATCTTCTAGATAAAGTTAAAAAACTGCTATTTACCAAGTTTAATAAAAATCGACCAAGTCGTTTTTGAAGGATTGAGTTTTCAAAAAAAAAATATTAAAACTTTTTTTTTAAATCTAAAAAATATTTTTTTTGATGATTTTGGTACACAATATTATTTAGAATGTGTCAATACTTCTTCATAAAAAAATTTATCAGAATCAGTTTAACCGTTTTCGAGAAAAGCGAAAATCAAAAATATGGTTCTTTGGGAGGTACCATTAATAACCATTTTTCGTAACCATTTTTTTAATAAACGGCAACTTATAACTGTTTAAATTTATTGAGTTCTTACAAAAAAAAATCAGTAGCGCTGGTTTTGAGAAAAATAAGTTTTTCCTTTTTGGCCAAGAAATTTTGTATGACAGCTACTGTTAATTTTGGTCCTAAAAAAAGAGAAAAGAACGGGTGGGGGGAATGTCCAAAAAAACGCTAGGTACCAAGTTTAAAGAAAATCGACCCATCCGTTTAGGCTGTAGTCGAACCGACAGACAGACAGACAGACAGACAGACAGACAGACAGACAGACGGACGTTTTTGCGAGACCCACTTTTTTTTACTTCTCTATCATCGTAATGTAAAGTTTGATCAAAATCTCGAGTTCGATTTTTTGTACGAATCCATAACTTCCCATATATGTAGTACCTACATATGTATATCGCAAGTAAAAATCGTTACTTTACCTAAATCAAGATTGGCTGGCAAGTGTACATAATGTAACCTTTGCATGTTCGGTGTAACTCCGTCTAGAGCCTATATGAGGCTCTATAGCTACATCTCTTCTATATATTTCAAAATATTTCAAATCAATTAATGGTAAGTAAGTACCTATTCAATTAAAGTAAATAGATGAGGAAAGTGGATAGGCATCCAAATCGGAATTAAACATTTGCCACATCATCTCTTGAACATTTGTTGCTAAATTATCCATAGAAATTGAGTCAGAGTGTATATACTTACTTGCGTGTTCTATTTCAAAATGTATATACTAATATGACCCTGGTTTGATTAAAATTTTCAAGCTTCTCATAATGCTGATTAAGAGGAAAAATATTTTTAAAAAATTGTCTATAAATTTATTATTTACTCCAAATGTTTACTGAACTTTTTATAAACAATTATAAAAACAAACAAATCTTTACCTTTAATATTAATAAACCTTAACCTCATCACTTTTGATATATAATGAAAATGTGTGTACCTAAGTGTTGAAAATTAACTAATAGCGAAATGTGATAAAAACATAATAATTACTATTATAGGCATACATTTTAATGGCCATACCATACCCCTTTTAATGGCGAAAAACTGTTATAACTGTTATAAATTGGCATGGCAAGTCTCGTCGTTTTTATATACCTAACCAGACAATATAGAAATGCCAATTTATAACGATTATTATAACAATTTTCGGTTATATTTGTAAAGTAAAAAATTTACAATTTGTTTTCCTAAATAGAACTGAAGGCAAGTGTTCATTCTGTATTAAGAAAGATTTCTTTAATCTAGTATAGATTTTTAGTTGGATTCCGCGGGCTCATCTGATTCGTAGTTTATACGTCCTGGAAAGCTTTAAAAATATTTTGTTTGCAATTCCGTCAAAAATGCCTGCTATTTTCCAGGACTATTAGTTTTTTTTTCATTTTTCCAATGGTATTTTAATTGACTTTAATCAGATTAAAAAAAGAACAACAACGGCAACACTTAGAATATTATGCTGAAGCATTTTTAAAGTTGTAGATAGTAGCCGGTGGGGTAATGGTTAGTGAGCAGCACAGATTAGCCATATGAAGATGAGAATGTTTCGTACGTTTCACCCTCCAAAACCCATTTGTTTACATTGTTGTATTTGTAATTTTTTCCCGCGTCGATGAATAGATGTGAATTGAAACAACAATTTAACCGGTGTCTGAAGATCCCTACTGTCTATGTGTGAGGTTTTTATACACACATTCTCATTTCTTATCTAATATCTGACAGCTAAAGCTTGTAGGCAAATTAAAATGGCTGTCGGGGATTCTCATCTTCATGTGGCTAATCTGTGGTGAGTAGAGGGCTCATGCCTGAGGTCAGGTCGGGGTTTGATTCCCAGCCTCGTCCACCCAAAAACGGCTGGATAGGTAGGGTAGGGCGGGGCTAGTTTGACCACTTTTTACTTGAAGTCTCATAATTATCATACTACTCATAGTACAACTATTGAGCTGATACCAAAAGAAAGAATGGACTTCTGGCTTTTAAATGAAATCTGAAAAATTTGAAAATATGTAACCGCAGAAGAATAAAGCTTTATTAAATGGATCAAGTCCAAGTGGGCCAACTTGCCCCTATAGCGGGGCAAGTTGGCCCACTGTGTGGGGTTAGTTGGACCAAGCCCTGAAAAGTGGAAAAACAAGTTCTACAAAGAAGAAAAAATGCAAAATTTTATAAAGATATTTATTTAAAACAATAAACAAACTAAAAAAAAATAAAAAACACTTCATTTAGTAGTAAAAAATTATAAATAAATGTAGTTCTTGGTATTCCAAATTCGGAGGCGGCTTCCCTTACGGATTTTTCATTAGACAGAACAGCTGCCCACCTGGGCCAACCTACCCCACACCTGGTTTGTCGAACATGTTTCGTCATAAATATAAAAATACTTAAAACTGTTCAATTTAACGCACATAATATGAAAAACAATATATTCACTTATAAAAAAAAACCTCATTTCAATCCTTAATTCTTGTTTTTTTCACTTGGAAAATAAAAAAACTATCTTGATCGTATATATATAAAGGTTTTATAATACAAATTCTATATACTACTGAAATACATCAGCCAAGTAGGACTTGTTGAATTATTGATTCAAAATAGCTTTTAACGGCCTTTAGTCCATACAAATTGGCGTTTCGTCCCGGCGATCTCACTTGGACTCATCAGTTGACTAGTGAGGGCCTTGTCAAAATCCAATGTGAACTATCGTATTTTTATTTTTTAATTTTTCACTTAGAAAACACAAACTGTGCGTGGTTTCTCTTTTGAGGACACAATGCAGCTGAAACCGGTTTGGCACGTGCTGGTAAGAGACCAAGCTTTTTTTCGTGTTTGACCGTGTTCTTGTAGCACTTTCGGTTTCTGAGTAATTCGTGTGGGCCAACTTGCCCCGTGATTCAACTAGCCCCGCCCTACCCTACTGCCAATTACGAGGAAGTGACAAATCCTCCTATAAAATTAATAAATAATTCATTACTGAATGAAGATAATAAATACATTTGCATTAAAGCAAAAGACTGACAAATCCTGACGAAGCAAGAGGCTTGGCCTGAGCCAGACAGAGGCGTAAAAAGCCTGACGGGGCAAGCTAAATCCTTACATTTGGAAGCCGTAGACGCGTCAGGCTTTTTACGCCTCTGTCAGGTCCAGGCCAGGCGACATGTTGTAAGGCTTTTTTGGTCTTTTTCTTCAATGTAAATGTATTTTTATCTTCATAAAGTAAAATATTATTGATGTGTAAACATCTATGCTGGCGGTAGAGTGAAAAAAAACGTGAACGTTCGTGTGCAACGTTACGTCGTGCAACGTTACGGTGTGCAACGTTACGATCTGCATACTAGGATGGGTGCGTTCAGTGAAAAAAATCTTAAGATCCCCTTCAAGCAAAAACAAGTCCGTTTTGGATCCGCGCACGTTGATGTTTACACATATTAACCGTGAGTCCCGGCACTCACACAATTTTTTATATTGTGGTCTAATATCTCACTATAAAGGCTGACCGCATTCATTAATTGAGGTTTCAAGTATATAATAGAGTATCACCTTTACAGGGTCAATTTACCACTAGGTTTAGAATAATCGTAAAATTAAAAAAAAAAAAAGAGAGAAACAGATATAAACAGAATGACAACAACGAAAGCAAATTGCACACTCAATCTCATAACATAACTGTAGATCCGTGACATCAGTTGTCAAGAGAAATTGAAAAAAAAAAACAGGCAGATCCAGTGAAAAATGAATTGAATTCTAAAAACAATCGATATGGGTCCATTTAAAAGCCTATGACTTTGGTGCTAAGTACAGTCAAACTTCTTTATAACGTAATTCTCTCTATAGCGAATTTCATTTTGTTCCCCTTGCAGTATTTAAAAACAAAATAATTTCTATATAACGAATTTTGTATAAAGCTTCTTTATAACGAAGCAATTTTGTGTTCCCTTGAAGGTTCGTTATAAAGAAGTTTGACTGTATATAATTATCAATACTTAAAATCATTAAAATTTTAAGCAACTTAAACCACAAGAGCAAGTTCGTGCGATCCAGTTGATGTGCATTTTAAACTTCTCTCAAACACTTCCAAAGGACTTTGAATATTTTTGTTTACAATATCGTCTATAGGTAGGTAATATTATAAATGGAAATGTCTAGAAACTAAAACGCAACACAAGTAGTACCTATTCATCACCAAACGCGAGCATGACGTATTGATAAATTGGGAAGAAATAAAATCACAAATCTGCGAATGGATCTCTATCGCCCTTCATCAGTTTGAAAAATACAATAATCCCTGAGAAAATGTACTTTCTTTTTTACCGGATTAGTGACAACACACTCTTTCAAATACGCTGTTATTCATATTGTCACTTTTTATTTTACGAGATTTCCTTCCATAATAAAAGTTGTCATACAAAATAAAAACTCTCCCTCCAAAATGTCTATATACAAATTAAAACCGACGCTAAAAGAGTACTATAATTGCGAAGAATTCCTAATACTTGTTTAATACGTTCTACCCAAAAAAAGGCAACACTGAAAAGTAAAAAAAAGTCATTTAACATTACCTACCTTTTAATATGTCAAACAAACAATATCCAAACCAAACCATACAAACCGACTTCTCATCAGACATCCCTCGTTGGAGAAACAAAACAAAAATACCACACTCAGACTCAGTTGAGATCCAACCTAGTAACGAATAAGACGTATCCATCAGAACCACCATCACACTTCCACTAGTAAAACACTAGAAATATCTTTTTTAACTCGTGTATTCTTATTTCCACATTCCGTGTATCGTTTTGGTGTATTTTCGTCAACGATCTATCTATCTTCTCCCGTGAACAAAAAACAAACAAACAAAAAAAAAATGGTTTCCCTGCAACAAAGTGTTCTTATCCTTGCAGCTCTAGCTGCACTTGTATCTTCGGGTGAGTTTTCTAGCATCTCTCAAAAGTTGCATGCGGTCTTGAGTTCTGTGTTTTGAACAAACAAAAAAACAAAAAAAAACATTTTTGTGCCGCAGTTCATTTAGACGTGAGCTTATAAATCTATTTATTGCAGCCTTCGCCATCAATTGCTATCAATGTGAATCCGTTGCCAATGAGAAATGCGGCGAACAATTCAACTCTGACGGGATCCACAAGCTTGATTGCTCCAGGTCACCAATGCCAAGGTACCTACAGAATCAGTTACCAAATTCAAATGCAACTGGTTGCATGAAGGTCATCAATGAAGGTAAGTTTAAATGGTTTTTGTTTTTGTTGTTGCTATTGTTAGTTATGATGTCATGTTGAGAATCTATATCTTTGATTTGTTAGAAATAATCTCTGCAACGTAGTAGAAACCTTGACGATTATGGGAGTATTTACCTCCCTCATCTATTTATTTTTTTTTTATGTTTCTTCAAAATGTATAAACACTTTGGCTTCTTCGTCTGGCGTGCGGCGGCAGCGTCGGCGTGTCGGTCGCGTCGGAAAAGATGGAGATGATGATGATCGGAATCTGAATAAGTTCTATTAATAGGAATTAAGTTGACGTAATCGCATGTGGGGTGTCTTTACTGAATGCTTGTAAAACGTCAGTCGGGGCTATTTATGTGTGTTTCTGATGGTTTTCCTTTAATACACAAGAACTTGTTTCCAATAATTCCGCTTGATTTTCTTTTTTTGTATAAATTGTATGACTGGTGGAGCAATTGCATGATAGATAACTCGTTTTTATTTTTCAAATAGGTTTTTAATTAAATAATATATAATTTATGTTAAAATGCATAATTTATGTTAAAATAGACAGTTTAAATATAATGTGTGTGTATAAATCTGTAAATAAATATTTATGTGACTATACCTTGTCCTTAAGGGCCAGATATTGGCTTCATGCAAAATATTTATTTCATGTTTTAAAATTGATGATGGAGAGAAGTTCAAAAAGATGTTCTTCGTAATATACCATCCGTGTGCGTGTATAGGCCGGCCTGAGTGGATGTACGTTTGCGTCCATAACATCGAACTACACATAGAGTGGATTTGCTTCAAAATTTATACAAATAATTTAAATTTAATTCTCTAGAGGTTGCTCCCATACAATGGTACCTACGATTGAAGAAAAAATAGCAATTTAGGTTTTTGGGCAGATTTACGTACCTAAATGGTATTTTGTGGCTTTTTTTTCGTAAAATCATAAAACATTTTTATCATTTTAACTTGCTGTATAACGTATAGAGCAAGTTGGAAGCAAAGGCTGTTTTTTTTTAGAAGTATAGAACTTTGAAATGGACTAAAACAAAGATGTTTTTTTTTTAAATTGACATGAAATTTATTTCATTCGAAATATAATCTTCTGCCATTATGATTTAAATATGATTTTTGGCATACGACCGCCATGACTGGCTCGGAGGTAGTCTAATCTGGAGGTCCAATTTTCGATGACATTTTCCAACAATGTGGCAGTATATCGGCAATAACGCGGCGAATGTTGTCCTCCATGTAGTCAATCGTTGCGGGCTTATCGGCGTAGACTAGCGACTTCACCTACATATCTCCACAGAAAATAGTCAAGTGGCCTTAAATCGCACCATAAAAAATTCGCTTATGAAAATTGAGATCAACGGCAATCTTGTTTTGGGCCCCTTTGGAAGCGTTGTTCATTCGTCAGTCTATTCATATTGAAATGCCAAACCAAACTAAAAATAAATCACTTGACAGCTGACAAAATGGCCGCCAGTTAAAATAGTGTTGCCAACTTAAAGTTCTATGCCTCTTAGAAAAACACCCTTTATTTACGCATAGGCCCGTACCACAAATGGGCCTGCTGCACAAAATTTTGTTTTTCAATTAAAGCCTATAGAACCTATACTCTGCTGGTGCGAAACGTCATTTTTCTGTAGCAAAACGACAGCTTTCGTTTATGATTTCGTTGGGTAATTTTTGTGGGGGATTTTTCTTTTCGTATCAGCATCGTACTTGGCTTAAGTAAAAAAAAAAATCCATGTTTCCATCATACTGTGGTGTAGGCTATTACAAAATTGTTACTGTAAGCCCCCGGATTGGCTGAAACCTTGAGATGGACCCGTGAAACACAATATTTACCACACAAACCATGCAAATATTGAAAAATAATCTAAGTTAGATATATCACTCCGGACTTTTACGATGCATTCACTGGTAAATGAAGCTTGGCTTTTATCACAGTTTTATCTGCCCTGCCATTGCCAGTGCTGTCGAACACAAACATTGGTTTTTGGTACTTGCAATGTCTCTCAGATAATCTCTGATTTTCCGGTCCATCACAAGAATTCGGCCAGTCCGGGGGCTTATACACTAACATACTCTTACAATAAATGAAGAAGTTATAATGTATGTATGTATTTTATTGTTTTTGTAAAATGATTAAAGAATTTGGAACCCACAAAGTATAGGGTTTTAAATGTTTATATTTAATATTATTTTACCTACCTATGTACAGTGGTGGAAAAAATAATAGAAACAAAGATTTATAAAACGCTCAACTATTAATAACTACATGCAATTTTGTATTTTTTCGTTATAATGTGTATATATATTAATTGTACCAAACATGACTTCAAAGTAGTGCAGCGGTTTGCTGTTATCACCTCTTTGTTTGGACTTAACGATAAAAATTGCGAGCTATAAGTGATAATTTCTCCCCGAAAAAATAATAGAAACAAGGTACTTTGATTGTGACTCTGACTTATATTTACGTTTTTTTTCAATTGAAACAGGCGTTCATAAGTTCGTTTATTAGTTTATCAAGTGTTTCAGTCGTTTTCACAAAAAAAAATATACTAGTGGTTACAAAACATTATAAAAAATGGGTCGTGGAATCCATTGTACTATTTTAGAACGCGATTTATTAAAAAAAACTTGAGACAAAATGGGAAAACGATAGATGAAATTGTACAGGCATTAAAGTGTTCAAAAAAGAAGATATTAAAAGCTCTCCATTCAAGTCCAAAGCCAGAAACAAGGGGCAGAAAACGAAAAACTTCGCCGTGGTTTGATAAATAAATATTGGTACGACTGTGTAAAAAAAAGACTTTTCTTCATCAAAAGACTTAAAAATTAAATTAAACGCTCCCATTACAAGTCGTACGATAAGAAACCAGTTAAAAGTACCGTACTTGAGTAGAAAAATATCCAACAGAGAGTGGTTTTTGCAAATAAACACCTTCAACGCGCAAATTAGAACAACGGTTAATGGTCGGAGGAAACTAAAATAAATTTATTTGGTTCCGATGGCAAAATGTATGTCAGACGGCCTAAGAACTCAGAAGTACAAAACATACGCAACTGGATCGCACAAACTTATGCTGTTGTCGTTATTGATGGTTTAACAATTGGTGTGTTTCTTAGTTCATGTATATCACATCCGTTTTAAATATTATTTCCATGTAAAATACAACTGCAATTCCGCTTAGTTAGCGGCAATAACGCTCTCCGCTTATGAACAAAGTGAATATATACGCATATTATAATTATAAATTGGGTGAGCGGTGATGGCGTATTTTTTTGCTATTTTATTTTTAGCAAACAACTGGGTACAACAAAAAAAACACACCTAAGATACTTATCTTTAACAAACAAATGTTGAAAATGTGAATACACATAGCTAGGTACTTAGTACTAAAAATGGGATTTTCGTTTGATTTTTGTCTGTTGGAACTATTTGGAAGAATCAAATTGCAAAATTATAACAAAATCTGTCAAACCGTTGAAAAGATATGAGCGAATAACCTAAAAATAATACCATTTTCATACAAAAAAAAAAACGTGTGGAACGTACCTATTTCCCTTATGTGATTTTTTTTTGCCAAGAACCTGAGACGCAGTTTTCTAACAACTATTTTGATCATTCCAGTTACAAAGTTTAATAAAAATCTTTCGAGCAGCTACCCATTCTATTTGCACTAAATTGGCTCACCCGCATATCCTCTTGCTCAAATTAAAGAGGATGCGATGGTTTAACGAAAACCTCTTATTTTTGGTAGAGTAAGTAAATATCTATCATTCGTGCTTAATGTTTAGCCATTTTATGGCCCCTTGAACTACAAGTTCGTTCATATTTTTATTGTAAATTTGTACTTTTTTAATACTCACTCCTCCAATATTTTTGAATTATGTTAACAAAAACAATGCATTCTACCTTTCTATAGCCTTGGATAATTTAATTTGAGAGCAAGTATGTACGTGCGATCAGTTGTTCATCGTTTTATATTACATTATTCACTTACTCAGTTTGTTGCCTTTCACCGACTTGGAAAAATTACAGTCATAGCTTTTATGGATTTTCTATAGATAGGTATATATAGTAATTCTGATTCAATATTATTTTGCGTCGTATATTTTATTTGCCGGCTTTGGTAGTTATTTTTTTTTTTTATTTGATGGAATTTTATGTGGGTATAGGAAAGTTTTTAAATCAAACAACAAGGTGAGGTAATAATCAGTTGCAGGCAGGTAGCGATCTACTGACTGATGTCATTTTATATTGATGCGAATTGCAAGAATCTCACACGAAGTGAATTGTTATTTATTTGAATAATATTCAATCAAAAGAATACAAGACAACCGGTTTTAATTATATAATTAGTTTGAACATCGAAAAAAAAATTTAGTTGCACCGGGAAAATAAAGGGTGTTTTTTACAGAGACTAACTAGTTTTTTTTTTTCTTTTAATTGGCAACACTGTTTTAAGTGACAGTAAGTTATAGAAAGGTGATTTTTGCTCAGTATATTTTGCAATTTTAACATGAAATAACTTGGCACTTGGGTATACCTACGCCAGATTAAAGCTTGCAAACTTTGATTGCCGATCTAGCTGTTCAATGTAAAATGGTCAAAAATTGAACCTAGTTTGTGGAATTTTCAAAAAAAAAATGCACAACTGAATCACAGGAAAATTCTGATGTCAATTTTAAGCTGTTAACAATATAAATACCTATTTTCAAATGAATTTATTCATTTATCCATTTTTAAGATTATCGTCAATAACATTTTTAGTCAAGATTCCTGTGGGAATTTAATATTTAATAGGGGAATTTTCGTTTTGCCATCGATATAGGACGGTACGGTACCGGTACGGTACCATTGGCCACCGATGATGGATAGATGGACATTTCACCACGGCCGATTGATTGTTGGATCTTTAAGTGCTGCCATTTAGTTCTCAATATTTGAGTGCCACCCATTTAAGTGTCAGATTTTTCGTGTCTGGATATTTAACTTTCGTGTTGGCAAAGCAAAAGTATAAAGTGTAGATTTTATTAGAAATGGTTAATTCACAATAAGAGTTAATTTATATTGTTCTCAATTAAAAGTCGTGTTCTTTTTCAGCTTATTTAATCATTTGCATTTTATTTAGCAAATTTTGCAGAACAGCGACTTTTGCAAAATAAAACACGAAAATTAATAAATGATGCAAATTAATAGAAAATCATTTATTAACGCACTATTTTTCCTGGCGGGAGGCAATTTTTTCATGTTTTATTGTAGGGTGTCCGCCGGGAAGTTATACTACTTTGTTTTGCCATTTTGGTAAACATTAGTTTTGACAGTTCATATTTGGCAGTTGTGAAGAAGACGCGTGGCAAATTTATTATGGAAAAATATTCGATAAACCAACATGTTTTAATCGTTAAAACATTTTATCAAAATCAATCATCGATTACTGTGACGATGAGAAAGTTACGTGAAATTTTTTGGGAGAAACAACGTGCCAACAAAACGCACTATTTATGGTGTAGTAAATGGTTTGTGAGACTAACAGAGGCAGACATTTACCTGATATTGTATTCCATACATAATTGCCGACATTAAATAAAACATTTATCAATATAAGATCCATTCTGATTTTTACGTTCGTCCATGTGTCAGTTTTTGTGAACGTGTGACACGTACGTGCATTACGTAGTGTCATACTTCTTTAACCATCCCTACCCCCGGCATAGGTGCACATTAATATAGTTTATAGCTTTGAGGTCACACGTTCTTGCCCTTAAAAGTCCAATGCATTTTAAGGCTGATACCACAGATTAGCCACATGAAGATGAGAATCCCCGGCAGCCATTTTAATTTGCCTACAAGCTTGAACTAGCAGTTATCAGATAAAAAATGAGAATGTGTGAATAAAAATCTCACACATAGACAGTAGGGATCTTCACACACCTGGTTAAATTGATGTTGCAATTCACATCTATTCATCGACGCGGGAAGAAATTACAAATGCAACAATCTAAACAAATGGGTTTTGGAGGGTGAAACGTACGAAACATTCTCATCTTCATATGGCTAATCTGTGGCTGATACGGTAAGGGGAAAATAATAACCCAGCCTGCGCCCAACATTCAAACTTTTTTTTTTGGAGAAAAGTGAAATGCAAATATGTTTTCGTTTATGTATCAAAAAAAATCTGTGAAGCCAAAGAATAGGTTGGGTATTATTTTGTAAAATAAAATTGAGTGCGATAAACAAATTTAAATATAACTCGTATGATGAGTATAGGTACTGATACTCGGCTAAAAATACTCACTTAGGTAAATATTCAGAGATATTTTGCAGGAAAACATTTTTTTTATCTCATCGTAGAAAGTATGTTTTTTGCCCAAATTTCCATTTTCTTTTTTAATTTTTGCAAGAATATCAATTTTAAGTAACCTTTTATTAGTTAACGTTATGGTTAAGGGGAAAGTATAGTTATATACTCAACAAAAATCCAACTTAGAATTCTTTTTCGAAGCATTTGGGTTAAACAAAGGGTAGGTATAGATCACAGATTAATTTGTATCTCAATCGTTAGAATTGTTTTTCTCAGAAAATTAAGCTTTTTCGTCCGTTTCGTCATGCAAATTTAAATTAAAAATAAATATCTTAAGAAAATCATCTTAATTCTTTGAATATGTATCAATTTATATGAAAACTGTGACTTATATCAGCAAAGGTGGGATATTCAAAAAGTCAACCATCTGAAAGGTCTTAGTGATAAAAGGTCAATTAGTTTTAGTAATTGATCAGTCATGTGTTTTTTTTATTGGATTTTTTTTTCAAGATCACAATCTATTTACAACCTTGAAGATCTATAGCTGAAAAATTTCTGAAACTAGTTGACCTTTCATGGGGTTACTATGAGACATATCGGATAGAATAGATTTATTGCGAATATCCCACAAATGGGTTTCTCAAAGGACAATGGGCATAAATGTTGACCTTAAAAAACTTTAACCATTGATTAAAAATTTTACATTTCACTGACCAATTTCTAAAACTTTCCGACTTTTTTTGCCCAATCTCTGACCTTTCAGATGGCATACTTTTTCTTCGAATATCCCACATATGGGATGTTATATAATTCCAGACCTTGGATTCGCTTAATTCTATTTTTAGGATCATAAAACTAGTCACTTAACTCGACAAGCCATATCAGGCCATGAGAACGATAATACCCTAACTTCTATTTATTAGAACAATAGTCAGCTTTTTTTCAAGCAGTTAGGTATATATTTTTTCAATGAATATAACTGCTTCAAAAAGGGCATATTTTTGTTCAAATTAATATAAGCTGTAGAATTTTTAAAATTTACTACGAAAATCAGTGAAGCCACTCTGCTCCACCTACTCATTCTCTCACCGAAAACTGGTTCGATAATAACGGCCCTTAAATCTCATGTTCGATCATTTTTACTGAATGCACATTAAACTACACAACTCTTTCCATATAAATATCGGGAATTGCAATTTATTTTGAAAAGTCTCATCATTATTAATATTCAATTAAAATTGTGTTTACACGCAGATGAATTAGAAAAACTAATTTCTCACGTGTACAATTACATTTACAGAAACAAAAGAATATCAAGTGAATGGTATTTAGCTGGCATAGTCCGCGATTTTTATAAAATTGTTTGAAAAAATATAAAATTGGAATAAGTTGCCACCTTGTGAAAATATTTAACTATATAAATTATCTATACATACATACACTAACCCCTTATAAAATTATATAAAGTTATCTGGTTTTTGTTAAAACGCACTTACCTTTTTGTTAACGTTATGCATTTGCTTTTATAATTAGATAGGAACATACATACATTTTATAAAATTGTTATGAAATTACAAAGCCTTTTAAATGTGCAAAGAATAACGTGGTTGCAATTTATTATTTCTTAAGTTTATGTAAAATATACTACTAATTAGAAGAAATAAATTTGTAATTAAATGCACGTTTTATTTAGCATAGATTATACAAACACTTATAAAATTTAGCATTTAGATGAGATTGTAATAAGAGAATGGGACTTGAAACGAAGTTACTAAGAAACAAAACCATAGAGTGTTCAAGCTTAAGCCGACATTCATTCAAATAAAACCAAACAAATGCTAAGAAGAATTTATTGAAAATATCTTACTTAAGATTTAAGATTACTTAAGATTTAATAGTTTATTCTTACTGTAAATTCAAAGGTTTTACTATAAAATATGGAATTGAGCATATACTTGCTCTTATGTACGATTATACATGCTGAATATTTAGGCCTGATTATAAACCTATTCATCTGTATTTAATGTGAATAAATTAATTAAAGGGTGCGCCAAATAACTTCTTTTTTTTTTTGAAAATGCTATAAAAAAAAAAACTACTGAATATTTTCTCAAATTTCTATTTTTATTTGAAAGTACAATTCTTCCGGTTAATAATGGAAAATAATTTCATTCAAATGGCTGCCTCGGCTGGCCTGGCCATGCAGTAGCCTACACGATCGGTCAAATTTTTAAGCACATTATCGATTGTGTGCAGCTGTATTTCACCAATGGCATCACGAATATTGTCCTTTAAAGCGTCAATTGTCTCTGGCTAGTCGGCGTAACACTTATCTTTTACGGAACCACACAAATAATAGTCCAACGGTGTCAAATCGCAGCTCCGAGGTGGCCAAACGACATCAGCTCTGCGGCTGATAATGCGATCTTCAAAAACAGGGCGCAAAACATCGAGTGGAGCTTCGGCTGTGTGGCACGTAGCGCCGTCGTCCTGTTGAAACCAAATGTTGCCAATATCCTCCTCTTCAATTTTTTGAACAAAAATTCGTTCAACATGGCCCGATAACGATCGCCATTGACTGTAACGACCACTCCTTGCTCATTTTCGAAGAAAAATTGCCCAATTATGCCTCTGGACTAATATCCGCACCAAACAGTGACTCGTTTTGGGTGTATCGGCTTTTCAATGTATTCGTGAGGGTTTTCTGTGCCCTAAATGCGACAATTTTGCTTGTTTACTACCCGCCAAGATCAAAATGAGCTTCATCTGGAAAGATATTTTTTTTTTGGCAAAATCGGCATCTTCTCTAAGTCGATCGCAGGCCCACTTAGCGTAGCGAAAACGCTTTGGATGGTCAGTTAGCTTCAACTCCTGAACCAATTGGACTTTGTATGGCGTCATACCAAGGTCTTTATGCAAAATTCGTCTCAATGATGTCTCCGAAATGTTCAATTGTTGAGAACGACGGTGAATTGATGTTGATGGCGCTTCACGCACACTTTCTGTCACAGCAGCAATATTCTCGGGTGTACGCACTGTTTTTGGCTTTTCCCGCTTTGGTTTATCGATGAGGATGCCAGTTTCCTTCACTTTTTCACAAGATAACGAACATACGGAGCTTACGGTGCTTCTCTTCTTCCAAAATCCGTACGCAATTTTCGCACACATTCTGCAACATTACCATGATTTTCAAAGTGATGTCGCAATATTTCCCAGCGCTGTTCAAGCGTATAATATATTCGTTCAGCGGATGGATAAAACTAATTATCTGTCAAATCAGACATGAGCTAAGTGTTACCATTCACGAAATAAGCACTAGTTGAAAAAAAAAAAACATTAGATGGCGGACCCTTTATAAATGGTTTTTCAATTGGCGCGTGCCACAAATAACATTATTTAGTTTAGGCAAGTATCATGTGAGTACATACATAAATATTAACAAAACATTATGTTATTAGAAATAACTTTATTTAACTTCTGAAATTGTTTGGACACCAAACAATTTGATTTATCTTATAAATCTAAATCTATCATTTTTTTTTTTAATGTTTTTAAGAACAAAATTAGTAATAAATAATTTTATATTAATTAACTGAGCATTCAAACTCAAAAAAAGCTTTTAATTTTGGCATCATAAAATATTTATTTTTCATCTTAAAATAGATAATTTTGAATTATGACGTTGGTATTTTGAAAAGGAGAAATGTTAAGTGAAAATTCGATTTTACAAGTATATAATTTATCAATGCCAATGTCCATGTCAAATATGTGAAAATAAACAAAAATGTTTTTATATGTTCCTGCACTACATACGTCTAGCCTTTAAACTCCTACGCCAAACTTGTCTTCTATAAGTATAACGACTGCAAGCCAAAAAAAAAACAAAAAAAAAATTCTTCCAAATTAAATATTCTTTTCGGCTCTGATTAAAGATCATTTTAATTTTATTGTCATTAATTCTAACCCCATGACTCAATGAGAATAGATCTCTTGTGTCAACAAGACAAATTAACATCACACACGTTCAAACTAAAATATCATATGTATATCGTGCGCTGCGCTGCGCTGCGCACATCAGCTACACTCATATAGGTTGGGTTAAAATTCTAATTACTTACTCTTTCATTCTTTGCACTGTGAAATTTTTTGAAGTTGTATTTTCATGTGTTAAATGAATGATCTTTCTTGACTTTAACTGGCCTCTTTACTTTTTTCAATTATTAGTTAACATTCAATTAAGCTATAGCATATAGCGGAAATGGAGATTTTTTTCAAAAAAAAAAGAACAAGAAAAGAATACGAGATAGATTTAATTATAAGAATCTAATGCTTTCTTTTTGTTCTTGTTTATTTAATAGGGTTGCCACCATAAACTCTTGAATGATCAATAGTTAGGTAGGAATAGTTATAGTCATGATTCTTGTATGGGAATTTAATATTTCGATGGGGAAGACAGTTTTTTTTTTTGGCATATTTAGAGTACCTACATTGAAGGAAGCTTAAATCCAATATCTTGACCATTCAACACCTTGCAGGGTTTCCGCCCTATTGATTTTCTTTTGTAATAGACAGATTTTTGAATAATATTATATAAGATCGAAGATTTAATAAAAAAATCAGAAAAATCTAAGAATCGAGATGAGAACGTTTAAAATAAAAACAAAAAAAAAACGGTTAATTAAACGAAAGTTGTTTTTTGAGTGATAACACACTCGCAGCAAAGGCTGCAAAGCTTTCGCACCATCATATATTAATATTGAAAGTTTTGAATTAAACAGCGATCACTTGAGTGAGCTACACCAAGTTATTATGGGCTGGAACTAAACGTCTAAGAACTCATCTTCTTAATATACACACATAAAACATCAAATTCGGTTCAGTTACACCATTCATAACTCAAGGTAAGGGCTAGACTGATTTCAATGATCTCTGAATTGTTGGATTTGTCTCCACCCCGAATAGCAGAAAAGCTTTAAAGAAATTTGGAAAATTCACTTTGTAGGGTGAAATGATGCGGTAAAATGAAAAAGACGTATCCGATTGAAAAAACTCTACCAGCGCTTTAGAAGGCTATTCTAAGGAAATGGCTTCAAGGATATTGTTTCTTTTTTTTAATTTGGCTATTTGTAGCCTAAAATAGGGTAAACTAAAAGTCCGATTTAAGAAGTTCCTTTTGTGTTTGAAAGTGGTTGGGTACGAAATCCCGCGTCACAAAATCCCGTATCACAAAATCCCGCAGCACGAAATCCCACAGCACAAAATCCAGCAGGATCTACTACAATGCGACAGCGCATTAGGAATTGGTGCCTCGATTGTTTAGGATCACGAAGAACGATGATTCCTACTATTTTTTCTGGGCCGACGACTATGGTCTAGTGTTCGGATCTGGTCGGTCGACGGCAGTGAGTCTGACGGGGGAGGTTCTGGGGGTGGCTCTGGAACAACTTTTTTATATTAGGTAACTTAAAAATTTAAAAAAATTGCTTTTGGGCAGATATTTTGGTAAGGTTCTGGATCTGGGACAAAGGTTCTGGAGGTTGATCTGGAACCGGGAGAGAAGTTCTGGAGGTGGATCTGGAACCAGGACACAAGTTCTGGAAGCGGGTCTGAACCAAGGACAAAGGATAATTTTTTTTTTTTGGAAACAACATTTTTCATAAACTTTATTCTACATATTACAATAAAATGTTTTAAATTTTTTCAAAAACCTCAAATTTTTCACTATTTAAAAAAAAAAGTCCAAAAAGAAACAAAATGTTTTTCAATGATCTCAATTTTTGTTCCAAAAAAAGTTTAGGAAAAAAGTTTCTTTTTTTAATTTTTCCAAAAAAGAGTTAAGAAAAGTTATTTTTTTTTAAATACTTTTTTGAAAAAAAATGTCCATCTCTGTCCAGGTCCAGGACCACCTTTGTCCAGGTCCAGAAGTCCAGAAAAATATTTTATTCAAAATCTCCATTATTCTTCCAATCGTATTTTTTTTAAAAAGTATTGAAAATCCCGCAGCTTACTTTCCTGCGAGATTTTGTTGTATTTATTATCTGCGGGATTTCGTACTGCGGGATTATGTGCTGCGGGATTTCTTAACGATCGCGTTTGAAAGGTTATTTTTTATAGAGTGAAATGGGATAAAAATAAAACAGCGGTCTTCGAATACAAAAATTGGCTCTGTGTCGGAAGAGTAATTAAGGTTGGACTTAGAGGGTCATATTTTTTACAAATTCAGCCTTACATAACGTAAAGTGGTTTAGAACCCAGAAAGTAGTATATATTGTTCTACGTGCGAAACTGGGCGGACCAACTAGTTTACCATAATTTCATACTGTTGAAAAGGGAAATGCAAAATATTTTACCCATGTTTGGGTAAATTTATTATGACCTAAGTATGTGTTTTTATTATGCGTGGGGAATTTTTGA
This sequence comes from Leucozona laternaria, assembly GCA_932273885.2. Classification (NCBI taxonomy): domain Eukaryota; kingdom Metazoa; phylum Arthropoda; class Insecta; order Diptera; family Syrphidae; genus Leucozona; species Leucozona laternaria. The sequence continues at coordinate 95,477,896 of OW026368.1, forward strand.
AAAACATGGATTTTTCGACATCAATTTTTCGTAGTTTGTAATATTTAGGCCCATTTTTTCAGTGGTGAGTTACTAGAGTTATTTAACTCTTGAAGTAAACTATTCCACATTTAACTGAGGAAGCAGTTGTTTGGTGGAGAGTGCATGCGGAACGTTAATCCTGAGTTAACTCACCAAATTTAAGAAGCTAACTCGGGTTTATCTGTGACCTTCAGAAAATTATTTTCAAGTCCATTATAGGTTGATTTAGTTAGATTCCTATATAGGATTAAGTGCATCCATTTTTCCCTTAAACTCAAATATCTGACCATGAACACTTGTCGCTTTCTTAAAGTAAAGATTGAATTAATCTGTCGGGAACATTTTTTGATTTTTTTACAAGAAAATTGGTTTCAACAATTTTGAACAAAAGATTTTGCATCCACTGTTGAATAAAGCTAGAATACACTTTTGTTTAAAGAGGTAATTAACCTGCTGATAGCCTGCGTGAATTGCTACACATTTTAGGAAATAGCCCCATAATTTTTGACTCTGCATCTACGCAATCGGCCAAGTAGTTTGGGTGTCTATCAAACGTTACGAAACATTGTTATTCCCTTTTGATCTCAAATAGTCACCCTTCAATTATTGTAACCTGGACCCCATTGACCAAGGTGGGAGTACCTAAACCTATACCCACAACTTATTTTTCAAGTTCTTTATTTTTTTTTTTTTTTTCGGAAATAAATTAGCAACAGAGTTAAAATTTAAATATTTCCCACTTGGTCACCACTAAGTCACTAAATTATTCATATACCTACCAAGTCGTGCATTTATACTCGAAAAACATTATAAACACTTGCGGTGGGTGTTGTTAGCAAGTGCATATAGGATTTTCCGTATATCAGTTTATCAATACAATTTTCAGTCTTGAATGAATCCACCTACGAGATGATTTTAATTGTTTTTTTGAAGCAATTAACATGCATGACACATTCGAGAAATAATTTAGTTTCATTATTGTATTGACGTCTCGGCTAAGATCTCACGTGCTCCATTGACCTGCAAATGAAGCGAGGTGAAATGATAAATTTGTTTTCGGTTTTTTCAAAATAAATAACGTCGAATCTACTCGTTACTTGAGTTTAAACTGATGGGAAACAAACTTAAGATGTTACAGAATTTTATACTTCTCGATGTTCGTTTAGTGTTAGTTTTGATTAAAACCTGTACAACAAACCACTACATGTAATTTGAGGAAGAGTATGCACTACTTTTTATTTTCTTATAATAATATCCGATTTCATTTAGTGTTAAAATGGTTATTTTTTGGTTTCTCCAAATGCTTTTAAATTTAAAATGCTTTTAAACGCCCTTATGAACTAAAAGCTCATTTTCGTTTACATTTTTAAAGTGTCATTTGTGAAGTGTAATGTCAGATGTAAAATACATTAATAAATACAATTTATGAAAAATAAAGTTTGTGTGTAAATAATAATCTTTTATGATTTTTGTTTTAGAATGACTGATTCCAGAGGGATGTGCGGAAAACCCATACTAAAATTTCCCTTAAATTTCCTTTTTTTATATTGGTTAAACTGGAAATATTCTAAAGTCTGATAAAATTTAAGAGGACTTTAGATAAAAGGGTTTTTAGTGCAATTTTATGAAATTCGGGCATAAGAGCCTCTTTCACGAAGTTTATAAGTTATGCTCTGAATAGTTACTCCACAGCATATAAATTGGTAGAGTTTCATAGGCCCATAGGAGAAACAAATCACAGCAATTGGCAGGGAGTTATTCTGCGTTTGATCTCAGCACTGACGCTGATATCGTTATTTGAGTTAATAGCGTAGTCTAGAGGTAGACAATAAGTACCTCAAAATTATAGCTGTCTATGATGACGTTCTGTCCAAGATGTCGCGTAGGTGTGTTTGGTGTCCTCTCTTGATATTGATATTTTGTACCAATCAAAATAAGATTTCCTTCAAGATTGATGGAAAACAACTTAGAGACTGCAAGTTTGTCGTCATCTCGGTCTCCTTTCCATGATGTGCCTTTCTTAATAATTTCGAGTTTTAGTTTTACAATAAGGACTTGACGAATGTTTTTTTTAAATAAAACATTAAATACGTTGATTGTTACACCCGCTGTGTGGCTTTTGGCCAGCGTTGCCATAATGTGCGCGATCGGGCCATTTGGCCTACTGTTTTGGCCCTTGGCTCCGGGCCAACAAGAAATGGCCCGCAATATCTTGTTTTGTTCTATTAATTAAAAAAAATATTCTACAAACTACATTCCATCACAAAAATCAGCAAAATATTTCCCCTTTAACAGGCTCAATTTGACGACTTAAAACAAAAAAAAAATCTGAATTAAAACAAGTGTGATACCTTCTATTACCTACATATATAGAGGTGATGTACTGAACTGATGTTATATAAACGGGGTCTCAACCATAGAGTACCTATATTACCTAGAGAACCGACTTAGGCGGTCGTTCTCTTCCACCCTACAAGCTGTACTGAGAGGAAAATGCCCATTAAGTTTTGTATGGGGTTGTTGTCCAATGCATTTTAAATGGGACCGAACCAACATGGCTTCAATTGAAAGGACTTCGCTCAAATTGCTCAAAGTGCTCAATAAGGTGGATAAGACCGCCCAGGGATTCAAAAAAAATCCGTTAAATTCAAAAATTGAGAAATTTATTAATTTCGTAGTCAAATTTCTTTTTTTAACCTTTTGTCAACCTAAACTATGAAGAATATCGGTCATTGTTGCTCCCGGGTAATAAATTAAATAATATTTTTGAATATTTATGTTTAAAAAAAAAACAAAAACACCTACCGAAAATTGGAAGTGCACTCTAGTTTCTTAGCTCAAAAAGGTACGTGTCTACGATTTAAGTGTGCAAATCGTAGACACGCACCTTTTTGAGCTAATGCCACCACTTTGTTCACAATTAAACCGTAGACACGTACCTTTTTGAACTAATGCGCCAATTTGTTTTTATATCCACCATTCACACGGATTCACGGATAAGGAAAAAAGAGTAAACTAAGAGAGTTTTCACTTACTCACCTCAAATAAAATTTGCGGGTGTTTAAGGCAAGAGGGGTACCGGTCGGTTCTCTAGGTAATATAGGTACTCTATGAGTTTAAGGGTGCGTAGTGCGTTCACACTGAAAGTTGAAAGGTGTCAAGTCCCAATTAATGGAAAACCCTTTACAAAACATTTAAATCTTATTAAATAAACTTCACTGAAAGAGGTCCGTTCCACTTAGTGTATTAAACGAATTACGCTTATCTATCAAAGAAAATCAAATGATTTCAACAAAACTAGGGCTAACGTTTCTATTTTATTCGAATAAGTTTTCAAAATTGATAAATTATGTTTCATTGCTTGCAGACTTTTTTTGTATGAATTTGTATATATATACGTACACAGATTAATGTGTTTGTGTGAGAAGCTATACACCAAAAAATGTGTACGTACTTTGTTTTATTTCTTATTATGTAATTGGTCTTTAAATTTGAATTAAATAAAATTAAGAAAATAGAATAGATGGGAATTTAATTTAAAGATATATAGGAATATCGCATATTTGTAAAAGTTTGTAATTTATAGGTATACATATTAATAGATATGTAAAATTTATATCAATTTTATTAACTACTACAAATACTTTTTTTTTTTAATTTATTTTCAGCTGCTGGAATAAAGCGCATCATCCGTACCTGCTTTTTCGGTGACGTTAAATCAACAGCTATTGGATGTTCATCAGATCCAGCTCTCCCTTATGTCAAACAAATGTCATGTGATGTTTGCACGAATGATTTGTGCAACGGGTCCTCCGTAACTGGACCCATTGCCTTAACAATTGCTTTGTTTGCCTTAGTCGCTCGCATGCTGTATTAAATTTTATTCTTAAGACAAAAATAAATGTATTTATTTGTTAACATAAGTTTATTTTTATTTTACAACAAAAAAAGAAAAAAAGAAAAAAATATTCCAATTTTTTAATTTTTAAATAATAATAAACACCAGGGATTCTGATTTAGTATATTGTTTTTTTTTTTTTTTGAAAATGTGATTTTGTTTGGGTTTTTTTCTGTTTAGTATTTATCTTTTTATTCAAACACATGGACCGATATACACTGTAAATATTTGTGTTAGAAAAAGTTAATTTAAAGAAAGGGACAAACAACGCAAGTTAAAATTAATACGATTTTTAATTTTGTTTACATATGCGTATGTATATGTATGAAGCTGTATATATTTTATTTAAATAAAGAAGCAACATCGTCACAAGAAATTTAAGCGTTTTGCGATGCAATAACATAAGAAAAAAAAAAACAATATGAGTTCCTTGGTTATAAATAAAAAACAGCTTAACATTGTATCATGATGCTTGATACGATGTACATGGATTTTTGTGAACACAAAGAAAACTCTCACTTGCGGAATTGGGGCCAGTAGAATAACTTCAGGATCAGGTATCAGTCAAACCGATTCTCAATATGCAAACTGTCGGTGTAACTAATCAGTGATGACATAGGTAGGTACACGCACTTCAACAACGTTATAACAATTTTCAAAAAATTATATAGTTCTGTGCGCAAAAATCAACTGGAATTTTACGCCATTACGAACGGCATCTGTGATAGTTTTTTTTCGGGATTCGTATCCGCGTGATACGTTTGCTAGAGAGTCATGTTTAATGAATTTTTCGCTTCGAAAGAGAGGTGGTTCTGGCAGGGTGGCACTACGCAAACAAGTGATCAACTTATTGAAGGAAGAATTCGATGAAAGCATAATTTCGTGATTTAACGCCTCTTTATATTTTTTTTTTTGTTTGAGGCTAGAGACGCTAGTCTACGCTAACAAATCAACAAAAATCGACGCATTGAAAACCAACATTATTGATATAATTGAGGACACATGGCAATAAATGCTGTCGAAAACTTTGTTTCTTTCTCATCAGATGTATAGCCGTGGATGGGTGCTATTTGCCCAAAGTTGTGTTTAAAAACTAATTTCAGAATGTATTCTCTCTATTGAAGCAGATGGCTAGTTAATGAAATTTCATGTAAAATTTCATTTGCCGAATTCTCCTTTTTACGGGCTTCTATTCAATGTCAAATTTTATGCTATAGGTAGGTACATTTGTTTTGAGTTCTGAAAAAATTAAATTTTTGTATTGTATTTGGTAGTTGTTTCAGTCACATAAGCCGGTGAAATTCAAACGCACACAGAAAATATTAAGATCTGGCAAATGGGCAACACACAAGAGACATTAATATAAAAAACAATTAAAACATTTATTACAGTCGATACCCTCTAAGTAGAACTGCTAAGTGAAACTTCGACTTAGAGGGAGTCGACAGTTTTTTTTTTCGGTATAGAAGCATTCACATAACTTTGTTTGCGGTGGGTACGTTCAGAAAAAAATGCCTACGTTCACACAAAACATTCTACGAGGCTCTCTTATTGTGAATGATTTCACATTTTGGATTCAAAGTCACTTAAAAAAAATTTGTTTTCAATGTTTTTGTTTTTCACCATTTTTGAGTTTGAAAGAAATTTTTTTTCGAAAACTATTCAGCCTTATTTTGAAATTCACTTTCATTCAAAAGTAAGTCGAATTCGAATAGTTTGTATTTTGAGTTTCGAACGAATCGAAAGTTCACTTTATCAAACGAAAGTTCATTTTTTGTTGAAAACTAAGCAAAGTTTGACTTTCGAATCATTCGAAACAAATGTCATTTATTTGATGTTAAAAATTTTCTGGCGAATAAATTAAAAAAAAAAACATGTAAGCTCAAATTTTTTTGTTGAAAAACAAAGAAAATAAAATACTTTTATGAATTATTTGTTGAGGTTTTAATTAAAGGTCGCATTCCAATTGGACTAAACGGGAGCAGAAAGAAGTTCTCATCAAATTGATGGAAGAACATCCGAAGATAGCCAAGGGATTTTCAATCTTGAATGGATTTGATGCATCCATTATCCTTCTCCTCCATATTTGCTCTTCGCCGCGCGCCGTCTTCACTTCTTATAAATAAAATTATTGCCATCTGTTTTTCTTGAAAATTAAAGAATAAACTCTTGCTCATGAACTAGCAAATAACAATGAGGTACAAGTATTTACAATTAACAAAAAAATACCGGCGAGGGATTTCACTTTTTTTGTTTTGTTGAAAATTGAAAAGTGTGACCAGGTGTGTATAAAGTAAAGAGAGACTTTGAAGTTGCATGTTTTTTTTTGTTAATCAATTTTAAACACAATTAAATTGACATGAAAGCTAAAAAAAAATCTAGTTTTAAATTTATTTTGTTACTGTTTCATGTCAATAAACTTACCATACTGTTTTCTAAATGCTCTCAAATTTTAAAACTTCAGTTTTTATTGATGTTTTTTAAATAGTAAACTTTACCGGGCCTTCAACATTACTTATCTTTACTTTATTTTTCTTAAATGATAACGCTTTATTTTAAACATCATTTTTTTAAAACAAAAATTCTTCGAAAAAAAAAGCTTGGTCACACTAAATTAAATAGAAATATCAGTAAATGTCAAAGAGCTGATATTCATTTTATGCATTCATTCGATAATGAATATTATTCGTTCGATTCTCAAAATATGCAAAGTTCATTCTAATGAATAGATCTATTCTATCGAAATAGCTATTCGTTCGAATCTCAAAATAAGACTGAATGTGAATACTTTTTATAAAATGCACCAAAACACAACTTTTGCGCTCATAAGCTTTCATATGGCACAAGTTTCATAACTGTTGAGCAATATAAAAATTGGGTACAAAGGCCATACAAATTTTCCCATGGTCCTTTAATTTTAATATACCTACATAAGTTGGTTCTGATATTAACTTTAGCCTTTTTCAGTTGAGATTGAGAGTTAAGTTATTTGGGCTGAAAAAGAGCAGATTTTTAAATTTGTCGAATCTAAAGATACCGAGACATGGGGTTGTTTCTTGTTTAATAAAAAAGGAAGCTCAAAACTTCAGTTTTTGGAGCAGGTTCTCCATTTATTGATAGATATGAATACGATTCTTGAATAGGAGCATTTTCATTAAACCTGCTCAAATTTTAATATTAAACATCTGCTCTTTAGCATTAATGGGAAGAAATATGTATGTATTTTCGTATAAAATATTACTGAAATGTTTATGATTGAACGCTTAATGAAACAATCTACGTTAATAGACAGTAGCTGTGTTTTATTATCTTCTATCGGGATCCGGATCTGGATCTGGGTTTACTTTTAACACGTAATACAAAAACAAAATAATGGGAAATTTTCGAAATTGTTTTTGTAGCACGTGTTAAAAGTAAATCCATATCCAGATCCGGATCCCGATAGAAGATAAAAAAAAACAGCTTATAAAAGATAATAAAACACAGCTAGTGTTACCAGTGTTACCATAACATAATTTACATTACTTTGAATTAGGAAAACGTATTAAGGTTTGTGTCTAAAATATTTCCTTATGCAAAGAATTGAACCTTTTTTGAAAATACCCAATGTTAACGGTTTTCACAAAATATTTTTAAACTATGAAGTGTTTGAGAATCTGAAAAAAAAAACTCTTTTCGAATGATTGAACCTATAGTTGAAACTATTCCATAGACAAAACTAATGTTCTTGAATAATTTTGTTCTACACATTTCTGATAAGGATGTTTAAAAACAGATGAATCCTAGAAAAATGTGGTTGATACCCCAAACTATAAATTTCTTCATAAGATACAAATATTATTTTATATTTGAATTATGAAATAATGCAACACCGATTGCGCTGATTGTACCACACATGTAAGAAGAAAAAGAAAACGACATAAAGAATTATTCTATTGCTGCATCTTTGGCTAAGAATAAAGTTTAATTTAAACGCTCTTTAAACAAATTTAACTTTTTCCTCCTTAGTAACTTAAGTGATTATGTTGAATTTAAACAATTTAAGTTTGTGCCATCATTTCAAGGTAAAAAATGTATACCAGTATAACACTTTCGGCCCCTACTTCAGTTGTCAATTGATCTTGTTCGATGATCGACAAAGAGCGAAAAACGAACGAGAACTTATGAGTGTCAATATTCGTTATTTCGTCGTTCATTAGAAATGTTTGTTCGTGAGAAATGTCTGCAGATAACATATAATTTGTTTTTTTTTTTATTAAAACAAAAATATTTTAGATTGACAAATAAAAAAGCTTTTTATAAATAAATGCAACCTGAAGTTCTAGTGGTTTAGTTTTATGGATTAAGGGAAAAATTTTAATGATCTTTCTTTTGTTGGCTTCGTCTCCGCCCGAATAGCAGAATAACTGTAAAAATGTGGGAAAAAATCACTTTGTAGGGTGAAATGGGGTAAAATGAAAAGGACTTATCCGATTGAAAAAAAAAATTCTACCTGTGTTTAAATATTATTCTTCGGAAATGGCTTCAAGGAAATTTTTTTTTTTAAATTTTGCTGTTTTTAGGATGAAATGGGGTAAAAATAAAAAATACTAGCACGATGTAAGGAAATATTTTTTTGTTCGAAAGGTTATTTTGAGTGCGGATGGCTTTATGAATATTTTTTTTTTTCAAAAAATTGGTATTTATAGGGTGAACTGGGGTAAAAACGAAAAGTAGTTGCCGATTTCAAACATAATTTTTGTGTTTAAAAGGTTATTTTTAGTGGCTGGCTTTAGGGACATTTTTTTCAACAAAAAAGGGTAGAGTTGGGTAAACACAAAAAGAGAAATCTGATTTAAAAAATTCAGTTTTTGTTAGAAAGGTTACTTATTTTAAAAACATGTTAATTGAGTTACAACCCAGAAAGTAGTATTCGATTACAAAAAGAAGTTTCAAATATTTATGTAGGTATACATATATGTAAGTGTTTTCTTTCGTAATTTGTATGCGAAGCTTAGGTTTGTCTACCCGTGCGAAGCCGGCTCGGCCAGCTAGTTTTAAAAACAAAAAATTTTTTCAAAAGTCCTGGAAATCATTTTTTTTTAATAAGTTACTAAAAACCCTGACAAATAGTAGCAGACGGCGGGATTTCGCTACTCGAGGCTCTGAGAGTGGTGGGATTCCGTGGTTACAATTCCAAACGGTGTAACAAAAGCCGTGTTTTATTATCTTCTATTGGGATCCGGATCTGTATCTGGATTTACTTTTAACACGCAATACACAAACAAAATACTGGGAAATTCTCAAAATTGTTTTTGTAACACGTGCTAAAAGTTAATCCAGATCCAGATCCGGATCCCGATAGAAGATAATAAAACACGGCTAATGTTACACCTTTTCATAGCAGCGCCTATCCTCCAACTCAACATCTTCAACATCATCAACTCGATTACAATTTCATCACATACCTCAAGGCGACCACGAGAATTGATTACGAGGTTTGCCGACAACAACAGCGCACGACAGCACATGAGCACAACACAACCAATGCGCACGACAACAATTCAACGACTTATATGAAATTAATGGGTAGTGTTTTTCTACCTCACTCGATTCATACTTCCTTGTTACCGCCGAATCTATGAGGAAGGGAGCAAGGGTGAAATGGTCACTGGAAATCAGGAAAATTTATCCTCCGTGGTTCTGCTAATTCAATCCTTGAACTTAGTGAGTACCAAGAAGCAAGCTGCTGGGTGTGTAGTACACCAGTTAGAAGTTTCAATTAATTTTTGGCTTTAAGCCGTAAATAAACCCCTTCCCCTCCTTATTTTTGTCACAACTTCTTGTTGCGGCTAGGCATTAATCCCAAACCAATTAAATCCGCCTCCAATTCGATAAGGCAAGGGAGCTAATCCCAAATAACATTTTTTGCCTTAAGAATCGCTTGCAGGCTAGGGAATTTATCCCACCATCCGACTTCGTACCGTGCCTTCACCTTAGTGTTGGCTAGGGAATTTATCCCACCGCCTATCGCCGTACCGCGCCATCACTTCGGTGTTGGCTAGGGAGTTTATCCCACCGCCTGTCGTCGTACCGTGCCTTCACTTCGGTGTCGGCTAGGGAACCTATCCCACCTTCTGTAGCCGTATATGCAATACCGTATTATTTATTTAAGTTATAATACAATTGTAAGATTTATACGAAAATAATCTGTTAATCTAGTTTTAAGTACAACTAAAATAAAAAGTGTTTAAAGAACTGGAGTTCTAAACTTTCTAAACCCGAGTTTTATTGCTTTCTTCGGTAAGAACCCTGGACCCGCTGACCTACCTCACCAGGAAACTAAAAAAGCATCACAACAGAGCGCAACACAAGTTCGTTAACTTTTAGCTCCCAATTAAATATCTTTTATTAACAATGCCTTTCATAAGTTTCATGATGCCCAACATATGTTTGACCTTATTTAAGCCAAATAAAGCCTTTTAATTTACACAAGTCCAAATCTTAATTTTGAAGAATAAAAAATATTCAAACTACTAGATCGAATTCACTCAAATCCAATAATTTGATAATGCTTTTGGGGACTCATGGTTTTTGTTTAAGTATGAACGTCCCTATAACGGCAACCTTTGCTTCCATTGCTTCCAAGCCGTAACTTTTTATCTCTGTTATAAGACAGACATTTCTTTGTGTACCTTATAATATATTTAATAAAAGAGAATGAATTCTTTATAAAATCAGAAAGGAAAAGTCAAATTTTAAAACAATATGTCAATGAAATCCTTAAATCGAAGGCAATCTGCTATATCACCCCACATTTTGATGACTCATCGATATGCTTTGGGAGAGCCTACATCCAATGTTTTTTGTTTTTTTTTTTTTACTTAAGAACAAGAGCATAGTCAGGCTTACCCCCTATACATACATTTTTCTTTGGGGATTTGTCAGGATTCCCAAGACATATCCAGCCTTAGATAGATAATATTCTTTAGAGTCCCAATCCCAACTCCATTTGCAACTCGGGCGTCGAGCGCCGGGCATCAAAATAAGCTAAAGTAATTGACTGTCAGTAGCAATAAATGTTTCGAATATTGATTTTTGTCGGATGGCAATTGGCATGCAACTATGTTCCTTTCTGTGAAGGAGTATACAGAGTTTGATTGGTGGGCTTAAGCCACCTGCTGTTGATGGTCCAGAATCTAAAATTCCAGGATTATACCTTCTATAGGACGGTACCAAGCATCGATGCGCTGAACCAACATGATTATATATATATGTATGTATTGATACAATTTTCCACACCTACATAAATGATATTGCTAGACTATAATGCCGTACCGTACATAAACATAGGTAGAGTGCAAAGGATTATCATTTTGTGCTATAGTGTAAGAGAAAGAGTGCTTTCGATCGTTTGCTCCATACTTTTTTGCTATATTTTTTGTCCTCTTTCTGTGAAATATTATGTATCTTTTGGTTGTTTATTATTCCCAACAGCTATCTAGAATTGAACTGGTGACACCATCGGTGAAGAATGGATGCGATGGGGAAGCGAAACAAAATTACGAAAAATAATCGATAATCCACTGGGAATGGTCCCGTCCGATACGACAACAGGTGTATACTGTATAGTTTATGTAAATGGCAGGACGAATTTTTATCCTTGCCCATAGACCTAGCCCCGCATGGATGTTCATAAATTTTCAGTCTCTCAGTGCGAAGCCGAAGGTATTTAGCCCCACACAGCTCAATTTCGTGTTCAACGTACATTATGATGTATAGTCTTTTTGAATTGTTTGTACGTATATGCATATATAGAGAATTTAGGGATTTTCTGAGTATAGAGGTATAGGCTTTGTACAAAATAAATGGTGTTTTAAAATTTTTTGAGTTAAACCATCTCAGGTCCTTAGTCAGAATTTTAATTTGGAGGGGATTTGCAGAGTTGTAAAAGAATGTTACATAATATTTTTCATTATTTGTTAATTAACTGGTCCCTTATATGAATGGAATGATGTATACATTTTAGAGGTATTTTTACTCCAAACATTTGATTCCCGCAGTCAATTTTGAAGTCTTTGCAATACTAAAGACTGCTTGAATTCTTTGAAGTCTTTTGAAAGTCTTTTACAGTCATGTGACTGCAATGAAGTCGTTATTACTCCAAGCTTGAAGTCTTTTAACTGCTTTGAGTTTTTTTACTTCCTCGCAAGTCCTTGAACTGTTTTAAAGCCATTTTCGCATGAAATAAAATAATTGATTTTTTTTAACGTCTCAAAATTATCACAACAAATTTTCAATGATGAGTTTCAATGAAAGCAATAACTGGCTCCTAATGTCAATTTTGTCTTTTTATCTGAGTTTCTCAAGTATAGTCAGTAGACTTTAAACTTTTGAGTTTTTATTCTCAGAGATTTTCAACCTACTGATATTTTTTTCTAAAACGATTTTAATACAAAAAAAATGAGTTAATACTTACCCACCTATTTTGTCTTTTAATATATTTATCATTTTTACTTTGAGCCAGTTGAAGTAGTCCAATTGATCCGTTGTTCAGATAATTTAATTCACTAATTTCGGCAGTGGCTGGCCGCCGCACAGTGGCCCGTTTAGGCAAAAGTGCTTGCGAAATTCATTTTTCGGGTGGGTTTATAATGCAAAACTCTTACTTTTTTTGAATTGACAAATGTTTGGAGCTCTAGTTGTCGATTATCATTATTTCAATTGTATGAATGGTTTGACTTGTAAAGCGAGTCAAAGTTGACAAATTTTTATGGTTAGAAAAAAACAATTGTTTTCAATTTTTTTTTTTATTTTGAGTGTAAGAACTAGGAAAAAGGTGTAAATAAAATTTTTTTTTCTTATTTTTACTTGATATATGTGTTAGTTGCTATAATCAGAAATGAAAAAAAAAAATGATAAATTTTTTTAAACTGCTAAATTTAATGTTTTTTTAAACACCCATTTTTGCACGCTTTTTCGTTTTTACACTGAGTAGAAAAAAAGGTTCAAACATAATCAAGCCAAGCTCGACGGATAGTAAATCCTTATATATCTCTTCATATAAAACCAAAAACTCAGCTGCATAAAGTTGCATAGAGCTGAGCTAGAGCGATTTGATTTAATGAAGTCAGTTTTTTTTTTGTCAGGTGCAGAAAAAAAATCTTGGAAAATATTTTGTCTCTGTTTTGCAGGTATGAGTGTTGGTTTGAAATAAGTTGGTTTTGAAATTTAGAAGGAAAAACCTTCCTAAGTTTTTTAAAACTTTTAAGTATGAATGTTATTGATTTCGGGTATGTTTAATTACTGTCAGGTAGTTTGATGGATAAGAGTTTTTAACTGGATTAGAATTTTTTTAAAAAAAGCTTATAGGTAAAGCAGATTACCTTATTAGGATGTCATAAATTGAATATTTTTAATGTAGGTATTAAGTTTTATGGTATAAAAAGATGAAACATTGGGATGAAATTGTCATTGAAAACTTGAAGGAGCAGTTGTATAAGGAAAAATTATTTAAAATGGATATACCATACAATATCTTGTTTGAACTTTTTGTCAAAGATGAGAGTCTTGAAGAGTTCTTTTCTGCCATAATAAGTGAATACCAACTATCCGGTGAAAATTTACCGGAAAATGAAGCAAAATTAAAAAGCTTTTATTACAACATTGATAAAAAATGGGTCGCAACCCATAGATCGAGATTATTTTTCATAAACAAAAATGAGGAATGGCTTTCTTCACCTCTCCATATCAAAACCAGACAAATGAGGTTGGACTTGATGATGTAAATAAACCAAAGCAAGGATTTGGAAATAGCAATGATGGAAATATTTAAGGAGATTTTTGAACAATCTGAGTCAACCGCTCGAATAACTGGATTCAGTAAAGAGGTTATAACCAGGATCAAAATAATACTTAATGTTTTGAATAGCAGGGAAGTAGTGAATACAGTTAAATTTGGAAAGTACTCCAAAAAAAACCGCAGAGTTATTGAAACAAAAGTATCCTGAAAATCAACTCACACCTACTCTTCATAAAATTTTGGTTCATAGTCAAAATATCATCGAACACCAATCACTACCACTTGGAGAATTGTCAGAAGAAGCCTAGGAGTCCAAAAATAAAGACTATTAGAAATACAGATATAAAAATACGTGCAAAGTTTCAAGAATTCGACAGAATGAAGACCTATTTAACATGCTAGCAGTCTCATACCTTAACGTATGTAAGAAACCAAAAAGATCTGAAAGCACAATACTCACCGGAAATTATAAGTTTATTACGCATTACCTCGGACTTAGATGATAGTTTCCAAGAAATTTAATGTTTGTATGTAAATTTGTGTTCCTTTTATTTTGTTCTTCTACTTTTTGAATTATAATCTATCAATAAAATAGTTTATAAATTTACTCTCTTATAAAAAAAAATAAAAAAAATGAAAAATCAATTAATAAAAAAAAAAAACAAAAACTGATTTTTTCCCCACTGTTTCACTCAAATTGGTTTGTTTTCTTTTTTCCCCACTGTTTCACTTAAATTACCCTCAAATTATCTCATAAATTGACTTTGGGCCTTTTTAGAATTAAATACCAATTATGTTAACCACGTTAACAAAAACTTCTTATTTCAGCAGCAAATTCACAAACTTTATAGCCTTGGAAATTTCCTTCAAAACCAAAAAAATTTTTTGGCGATATCTTTATTCGTTTAAGAGATATGATTTTTGCAACCAAAAAAGTCAATACGGGCCACTGTGCGCCGGCACGGTGGTAACCCAGAAATAAGACCATTTAATCAAATAACATCGAATGTTTATTTCCGTTAATGAATTTTTTTTGCCAAAAACCTGAAAAGCAGTTTTCTTAAAATTATTTTTGTCATTCCAGGTAGATAGTTTAATAAAAATCGTTAAAGCAGTTTTAAAGTAAATTTGAAAAAAAAAAAAATAACAAAATTGTTATATGGCAGCTACCCGTTTAAGATGAGCTTATACAAGAATTCAAAATCTTCGGAAGCGCAGACGCACAGGCCGACACGGACAGCGAAAACCACTTTGTTGATTTTTTTTTCACGAAGTCAACACTTCTTCTATAGAGCAAATAAAAAGTGACAAAAGCATTAGATGATTCTTTTTCAAAATTATAAAATTATATTTAGTTGTTCTTATCGCAATATAATTATGCTTTAACCCGATACAATTTTGCGCCATTAATTTTAAACGGTTAGTCGGATATAATGAGATTGTCGAAAATCCAAAAATCGTTCTATGTGAGGTACTTATATTTATAATAGTAAAATGTAAAATTTCATGGTAGATTGTACTTATGTACATATTTTGACAGACAGAAAAAATTTTTTAAAATCGTTGGAGTCGTTTTTGAGAAAAATAAGATTTCCTTTAACGATTTTAAACATTTATATGGGAAGTACCGTTATTTTTGGTTATAAGAATAATTTTTGTTTAAAATATTTTAAACAATGTCAAAAAATCCTTCAATAGCCAAATTCAATAAAAATTGACCGAATTGTTTTTGAAATATTGAGTTAAAAAAAATATTTCAAACTTCCAAAAAATATTTTTTTTGGAAAATGTTGGCATACTTTTTTATTTCAAATGTATATAAAAAATTGATCAATTTCGATAAAATCAAAAATCAAAGAAATCATACATTTGGAGGTGCCGGTATATTAACCTTTTTTTTTAACTTAAAGGTAACCTGCTAAATTTGACAGTTCTTTTTAAATCTGTGGAGCTGATTTTGAAAAAAATAAGATTTTCCTTTTTAGACACAAAATTTGGTATGACAGAGGTACCTACTTTTTTTTCGGTCCTGAAAAAAAAATGTTGGCGGAATATTCAAAAACCGCTTGGTACAAAATTTAAATATAATTGACAAATTCATATATCATATACGCTCAAGTCGAACAGACAAGCGGACGTTTTTGCGAGATCCACTTTTTTCGTCTTCCCTATCATCGTAATGTGCAGTTTGATCAAAATCTCGAAAAGATTTTTCTTACGAATCTTTAACCGTAACATAACCATAACAATTAAAAAATATTGGCGTATAAGGTCTGTCCATAACCAGCATACCCCGGCCCTGAGGGGTTGCACTTCAAATAAAATCTTAGTTCTCTTCAGAACATTTAATTTTGTTGTGTTAAAAAATCTTGAAGTTTGGTCTTTTGGGACATAGTTCAAAAAGCACAAAATCCAACTCTTACGAATTAATTCATTTTTATTTGTAGACTTAGCTCATTCATTCCTAAAAATATTTTAAGTAAGTTTATAACTATGAACTAAGTTTCAAAATTGGTGCAAGTTTTTTTCCTTGGGGCATATTATACAGGGTGTCCGGCAGATATTTGATAACCTTGCAACTGATGGGTAAAGCTGGACTTAAGACCTTTCAAAAAAATATATAAAAAAGAATATTGCCCATGTTGGTCTCTATGTTATGGCGTTTTTTTTCAAAAAACATTTGAAGAGTTATGACTTTTCTCAAATATCAGAACACTGCGACCACAAGTTAATGATTCTTAGGGCCAGTTTCACAGTTGACACTTACCGGAATAAGTGGCACTTAAGTTTCCCATATTATTAATTTAAGCTAAATTTCATATCCAGCGTAGGTGGAACTTAAGTAAACAACATCGGAGTCTTAAGTGCCACTTATTCAGTTGTGATATTGGGAATTTATCTTTCACATTCTTAAGTGTCACTTTTCTGACTGTGAAACTGGCCCTTATTGTTTTTTTTTTTATTTTTATAATATTCATCAATAACATCTCTACTAACGGATAGGCAGTCAAGTTAAACATTTAATCTTAATTAATTTAATTTTTAAAATTAATTTTTAATACAAAAATGATAAAAAATACTCATTTTCAGCTAAGTTTGACCATCTTTTTACATTTATTCTGAAAGGACTGAAGTCCAGCTTTACCCAATTGCAAAGTTATCCTTTATTTACGGGACACCCCGTATATACCTAAATAATTGCCTTAAGTTAAAATTCGAATGTTTGTTTTTGAATAATAATTTTGATTAAATTAATAAATACAGAAAATGTAAGCTTGTCAATAAAATCTCAAAAGAGGATATCGACAGATAAAAAATACATAAATAAATATATTTAATGGTACGACAAGTCGTGCACATTCCTATGTGCATGTTGTTTGTTTTTTTAGGAATGGAGGTAACCTACAATATTCTGCCAAATCCGAACGGCCAAGGTGATGGGCACTTATTCATGACAAGAGGTACTCGATAGCAGTGCTGGGAGGCATTTAAAAACTTTTTAAAGTTTCTTAATTAATATTTTTTTGTTTTAGTTTTTACTATAATTCAATCTTCCAGTTTGCATCGGTTATCTTTGGTCTTCTTAATAATCTGATTATCTACCTAGCTTTAAATTTTTGCCTAAAATACAAATATGTATGTAACTTCTACAAATGCAGTCGTTGATTCTATATATCCACCTGCAAAAATTAAATTGTGATATTGGGCAGGTCTTATGAAATAAAAAAAAAATGATATTTCCTTAACTTTATTTCGCCTTTTTTCAATAATTCAAGAAGAATCTGTTGTATTTTTGTATTTACAATCTCTTTTTCTGGTTAACACCGTTAAAAAAGAACCACTAATCGCCAAAGTGGTTGTACGATTCAACTGAGGCTCAAAATACTTGGGGTTTGGATTTTAGAGTTTATTTTTTACAGTCTGGATTCCGACTGATGCTTTTGAAATATTTCATTCCTGATAATACTTTTCTGATGATTTCTAAAACTCTTCACGATCGTGTTGCGGAAACGGTTTTTAAAATGAGTTAAAACTGAAAGGGTTTTAGGTGAATTTATCTAGGTTAGCAAGAAATACCTACCAGCTGACATCATTTTAGGTTTTGGTTAAAATTTTAAAAGTGCTTCTACCATATTTCTCAAAAAAGTAAAGACGCTAAAATGCTTTCTTGATCGATTTCCAGACATGGTTTGACTCCAGCTGCTTCTATCATTTTCTCATTTTTTTTTTAAACTAAGGTTCTAAACGTAGAATTGCCACAGAATGAGTCGGTTTTCCCTTTGTACCTTTAGAGATCAAAATTCCCAGAGAAAGGGATTTTTCCCCATGATCCCCTAGCACTGCTCGATAATCTTGGAGGATTTGTCACTTGCTCGCAAGAGGCAGTAGCCGATTTTTTTATTTAGAAGGACGAAGCTGGGAATCAAACCCAAGCCTCTATCGTGCTCGTCTTACTCACTAACCGTAACGCCACCGGCTAATAAATAAAATACGTACCTAATCATATCATAACCCTTTTGAAATTATGTTACTGATGTAGGTACCTATACCTATCTACATATTATCTTAAGAATATTCTTTCAAAAGTATCTTACTCGGAATAAGCCTCAAAACAGAACCTCTAACAATTATAACTACAAGTCAAAGTTTATCAACCTATCTATTAAACAAATTAAAATATTAATCATGCATTTTTCGATTTAAATATTTTAATATTGCTCGTTTCTTTAAAAATAAAAATAAACATTTTTTATTTCCGAATCACTTAGTTTTCCTCATTTTGTTTGGAGTGTTGACACTGAGTAAATGTTTTCCCATGAGTTTTTTTTTTCAATTTGTGTTCCCAATTTAAAACTATCGAATTTGTATGCAAAACGTATAATAGAGGACTTTTCGGGGCCGGACTAACTATGATCAAAGTTTGGGGCGGCGGGATAATTTGGAAATTTATGGTAAAGCAAACAAACAAGCTTGGTTTTGTACAAGAATCTCACAAAAAACAATGTAGGTACTGTATAAGGAGTTCAGTTTGGGTACTGCCTCTTGTAATGAAAAAGTGCCTATAATCATATCCGTTCGGATTTTGTGGAAAATAGTAGGACCCTTATATTTCTCCCAACTATACCTAATAACACATACACTGATAGAACGGTTGAGAGTTGTTAGTCACTACATACTGGTTTACCATGTTTTTCCAAACTTTTTTAAATATTGAAATATAAAGGGTCCGCCAAATAACTATTTTTTTTTTTGAAAATGGCACAAAACATCGAGTGTAGCTTCGGCTGTGTGGCACGGAGCGCCGGCCGTCTTGTTGAAACCAAATGTTGCCAATATCCTCCTCTTCAATTTTTGTTTACAAAAACTCGTTCAACATATCCCGATACCGATCGCCATTGACTGTAACGGCCACTCCTTGCTCATTTTCGAAAAATGGCCCAATTATGCCTCTGGACCAAAATCCGCACCAAACAGTGACTCGTTTTGGGTGTATCGGCTTTTCAATGTATGCGTGCGGGTTTTCTGTGCCCCAAATGCGACAGTTTTGCTTGTTTACTACCCGCCAAGAAGGAAATGAGCTTCATCTGAAAAGATGATTTTTTTGGCAAAATCGGCATCTTCTCTAAGTCGATCGAAGGCCCACTTAGCGAATCGTATACACAACAATATTCGTTTGACGGAAGGATAAAACTAATTATCTGTCAAATCAGACATGAGCTAAGTGTTACCATTCACGAAATAAGCACTAGTTGAAAAAAAAAACGTTAGATGGCGGACCCTTTATAACTTAGGCGCTAGTTATAGCTTTCATTGAAAATCATCACTGAAAATTTTAATGCTTAGTTTTGAGACGCTTAAAAAGCTAAATCAGTTTATATTTTGATGCCAACATGAAGGTGGTGACTTAATTATTAATTCTTGTCAAAAAAAAATTCGTTTTGGCTTAACCGTCCACGGCATTTTATGGCGAAGTTTGGGACCGAATTAATTTTTCTTTTTTTTTCACTAGAGTAAAAGTTTAAGCCTTCAGCTTTATTTTTGCATAAAATAATTGCTGATTTCACTTCTTTAACGGCGTCTCAAAATTAGACATTAAAGTTTTCAATTATAGTTTTCAATGAAAGCTTTAACTGGCACCTTAGTTTAAAAAAAAAGAGCTCTTCTATCAACTGGAGTCAAACCATGTCTGGAAATCGATCAAGAAAGCATTTTAGCGTCTTTCCTTTTTTGAGAAATATGGTAGAAACACTTTTAAAATTTTAACCAAAACCTAAAATGATGTCAGCTGGCAGATACATTCACCTAAAACTCTTTCAGTTTTAACTCATTTTAAAAACCGTTTCCGCAACACGATCGTGAAGAGTTTTAGAAATCATCAGAAAAGTATTATCAGGAATGAAATATTTCAAAAGCATCAGTCGGAATCCAGACTGTAAAAAATAAACTCTAAAATCCAAACCCCAAGTATTGTGAGCCTCGGTTGAATCGTACAACCACTTTGGCGATTAGTGATTCTTTTTTAACGGTGTTAAAATAGCTTAAGACGCTTGGTTATTATTATTTCTTTTTTTTTTCAATTTAAAACGCTTGGACTTAATTCATAATGATCGCATGGTTAATTTTAGTTCATATAACAAATCCAAATCCGCCACTTTGCCTCCTAGTGTTTTTAAACGCACATATTACATATTTTTTCTAAAACATAATCCTTGTCCACACACCACGAAGGAAAAGGATTGTGTTAGGAGATGTTTCTCCACAGAAACGATGAACAGTGAGTTTTGTGCTGTGTTGCGTTGGGTTGGGTTGGGTTTGAGTATTGGGTTTGAGTGAATAGGGGTATATGCATTTATTTTTGATGAGCTTGCCTCATATTTTCAGAAGCATCCGGGTTAAAAGGGTGCACGTAGCTATATTAACCAGGATACAAGTCATTCAAAATGCTGCTTGCGATGCTCTTCTTTATATAAAATGAAAATTTTGTCAGTTTTGTCAAGCACAGCATTGCTCAGGCTCATGCTCATGCTCATCATATTTCAACACAGCACGAACAGAAAAAAGTTTTACGTTGGACAATAATTTGTTGGCAGTTTTCCTATAAGTGTAGTTTTTTTTTTGAAGGCATGAGATTTGCTGTGCGCCTCGTGTCGTGTGTGAGCTGGTTGCAAATGAGTTTGAAATATCCATGAATTTAGGTCAAAATAGTCAACTTTTAAATAATATTTTGTTATCAATTTGGCTGGTTAAATTCCAATTTAAGTGATTGAAATTTGAGACAAAAAATTGGTAGCGTCAAGTTGCTATAGCTTGTATTTGTGTTTATTCTTAGTGAACTTTGTATTTCGGGTGTAAAAAGTTAAAATAAGGGCATAGCATTTTGACGCATGTCCGAAAGAAAACTTTTTTGCATAAATGTGCTTTTTTTTAAATTATAGAACTTCGCTTAGAATCACATTTCATAAATTTATTTAAAGAGGTTCATATAGCTGATGCAGAAGAAGCAATGAGGTCCTTGGGTACGGGTTTGGTGAGCCAGGGCCGCAAAATTTAGGGGGCCCCTGCATCACAATAGTTTACTACCTATACCAACCGATTATCAATTATGTAAGTTACAAAATGTGACAATTGCATTTATTTCAAATTGAGGCGACCCCTTTTTGGGGGGGTTTTTCAACACTTGTCAAATAAATAGTTTTAACAAAGTACATAAATATTGATAATATAGGTATCTACTGAATTTTGCTTGACTAAGCCGTGACGCGGAATATGACAAATATTTCCCCCGCTCTCTAATGGCTCTATTATGGATTATCCAAAATAAGTAATCAAGGTGCTTTTTGTAGAGAATTTGATGTAGTTTAAGCAGAATACAAGCTTTTTTGCAATGGCAAGAATATAGTTTTTGAGTTAAAAGCGAAAAACTAATGAAAAAACATTTTTAGCTAAGGTATTGGTATTTGGTATGATAGGGTCTGCCAATTCTCTATGCAGCACTGAAAACCTTGACCACTTCCGAAGCTCAATTGCTAAAATATATGACCATTCAAATTAAGTTCAAACATTTTTGAAGGGTTGAGTCGAAATTCAGTAAAATCACTTTGGGAGTGAGAAGTAATATTTTGAAGAAAAACAAATCATACCATGCAGAAGCTTTTTATTTGCATATGCGGATGGAGTTTAAAAAGACTTTTATTTTTATGGACATATTATTTATATCTCGATTGGTTTTGGAAACAAATTCTAAAATTTTCATTTTAATAGCTAAAAGTCGGAGTTGTGATTTTTCGAATGCTTCCATCAACGTCCATCATTCTATAACCACATCTTTAACTGTTTTTCGAGGTCAGTCCCTATTTTACTTCAAAAAAATTTCACATCTTCTCCTCCTTGGTATAATAAAGAACTTCGTTCACTACGTAATCTACGTAATAAACTTTGGCAAAACTTTCTGAAATCGAGGTCTAGTTTGGACATTTCTAATTATCTCTCATCTTACCACAACTTCTCGACCTTATGTGACTCCCTTTATTCCAATTATATCCATCAAATACAGGCTGATCTTATTAGCAACCCAAAAAAGTTCTACCAATTTATTAATTGCAAGAAAAAATCGGATGGTTATCCTTCCACATTAAGACTTCGTGAATCTATGTCTGCCGACACTCATACCATATCCAATCTTTTTGCAGATTTTTTTCAGCGAAGCATTTTCTTTTAACGATACCGAGGTAGACTTGAACTATTTTAGTTATTTGTACAATTATCCTCATACCTCCTTTACTGATATCAACATTTCCCTATCTTCAGTGGTGAGTAAAATTACTCAACTGAAAGATGATTTTTCCCCTGGTCCAGATGGTCTCCCAGCAATCGTTCTTAAAAATGTATTTTAAAATTAGCACAGCCTCTTACAAAACTCTTCCACCTCTCCATTGTAAGTGGTATTTTTCCTAAGATGTGGAAAAATTCTTTCATTAACCCTGTCCACAAAAAAGGTTGCAAAAATGATATTTCCAACTACAGACCCATTGCCAAACTCTCTTGTATATCTAAACTTTTTGAAAGTATAGTGTACGAGTCGCTGTTTGTTCACTGTAAAGCAATTTGTACCTCTAAGCAGCACGGGTTCTTAAAAGGACGATCCACAACAACTAACCTCACTGAATTCGTTTCAAAAACGC
This sequence comes from Leucozona laternaria, assembly GCA_932273885.2. Taxonomy (NCBI): domain Eukaryota; kingdom Metazoa; phylum Arthropoda; class Insecta; order Diptera; family Syrphidae; genus Leucozona; species Leucozona laternaria. The sequence goes on from OW026368.1 coordinate 95,500,778, forward strand.
TGTCTGCCTTAGAAGAAGGTAAAGAAGTTGATGCCATTGCAAAAGATTTTAGTTAGGCATTTGACAAAATTTCCCACAATATCATTCTTTTTAAACTTAAAAAGCTTGGTTTTCCTCTTTTGTTCACCTCTTGGATTCAGTCATACCTAGTTGACCGTCAGTATCGAGTGCTCTTCAGAGGGAGTATCTCCAAACCTATTCATGCATTTTCTGGAGTACCCCAGGGAAGCCATTCGGGACCACTTATTTTTGTTTTGACTATAAATGACGTTGAGCTGATTATGAGAATATCGAAACAAATTTTTACCCCTGACGACGCACTTATGCTGCAAACAGACTTAAATAGCTTTTTTACTTGGTGCCAAAAGAACTTTTTTGAGCTAAACATTAAGAAATTTCAAACCATAACCGTCACTCGAAAGCGCCCTCCCTTGTCCCAAAGACAATACTCGATTAATGGAGTAAGTGTTCTTATTCTAACCTCCATTCGCGACTTGGGAGTCATTTGTGACACTCAACTCAATTTTCGCTCCCACTACTACAGCATTATAAGCAAAGTCAACTCAACACTCGGGTTCGTAAAACGCTGGTCAAAAGAATTTTCTTGTCCATATGTTACCAAATCCCTTTATGACTTTTTTTAGACCTCTCCTAGAATATGCCTCACCAGTCTGGTCACCATATCATCAAGTTCACATAGATCGTATCGAAGCCGTCCAGCCCAGATTTTTACGCTTCGCTTTGCGGGGTCATGGCTGGGATGATCCCTATAACCTGCCTTCTTATGCTGACCGTCTCAAACTTCTGAACCTTCAACCGCTCAAACTACCCCGTGATACTGCGGACATCGTTTTTGTTCATCAATTAATAAATGAGGTCATTGATTGCCCTACTCTTCTCCAAAAGATCTGTCTGAATCCAAACACCCGTCAGTTAAGATCTGTTCCTTTCTTCCTCACTGCCTACCACCGTACCGATTATGGCCTCAACGAACGTTTGACTCGAATGCTACGCAAAGCCAACAACATAAATACCTTCAACCCCAACCTGAGTAAGCCTGCTTTAAAACAAGCTATTCTTAACTCATCCTTCTCCTAGTCCTTTTTTACTTATTCTAACTCTCCCATACTGAAAATTTCTACCTTTATATGTTTAAGTTTAGATTTTAAAAATATTATTATGTTTAGTTCTAAGTTCTGCTTGTATTAAGCTTATAAATAAATAAATAAATCAATGCATCCCGAAAAAGTCACTGTTTGACGTTGATTTGGGCGTCATCATTCCATATTTCTTTGAGAACGACGTTGGCCATCAGGCCATCACCGTCAACGGGGAGCGCTATATATCGATGATTACCAACTTCTTCTGATCTAGATTGGATGATATAAAAACCAACGACATGTGATTTCAACAGGACGGCGCTATGTGCCACACAGCTCACGATAGATTGGAAATTCTGCACGATATCTCACACACACTTTGTCTTATATAAATTTAAGGATAGGAAGCGCTTAATGAAAGATCCTGTACAACCTCAAAACTTAAAAAAAAAACACGTTGAAATTATCTTGAGACTCACCCAACTTGTTCAACTTAAACGCCTCTACAATTTGCTTAAATATGCCATTCCCACATAAAGGCTTACCATAAATGCACAATTTAATATACTTAGCTTGAGAAATCACTATTTTTTCTGAGATATAGTCAACCTCTCAGCTTATTTTAAAAATTAACCCACCCATTCAATATACCTATACATATATATATCAACTTCTTCTACACATTGGAACACAATTCACAATTTAGCTGAGCAAACAACATTCACATTCAACAAATTGCACATCATTGTCTATTTCATTTATTTTGATACTTTATATCACCCCTCAGTTCATCCACCGACTTATAGAGTAAACTTTTGTTCGGATAAGGCTCTCTTCAAAAATGAACTTAATTTATAACAACATCATTTGATTTGTATAGGTATTGGAGTATCTGAATGAAATTCCCTCTTCCACATTACTCTTTATCGATCCACAACAATCCTTTTCCATTGGGAGCCTAATCCGAGAATCATATTGTATGCCACCCCCCTGGTGCCACCCGCCTCCGGTAATAGCACTGTTCCTTGCCACCATAGCTCATTGAAATACATCTGATTGTATTGCACTCGAAAAGTCCAGTCCCATTCGTTTGGTTATATTAGGTATGTATGTATATGTGTATACATTTTGGTAATGGCAGAGAGTATATTCTTTTGCGAAACCAGAAATAATGTAAAACAATCGGAAATCCAGTAAAATCGAAATCTCATCAGATTGTTCATTGTATAGAAGCTTAGTTTGTTTTTTTATTTTTATTTTTATACATCTCAATATAACTGTATTACAGTTAGAATAGCAAAAGGATATTCTACCACTTTGGAGTTGGATATGAATTTTCTTTCATATAAAAGATCCGAAAAGAAATGGAAATCCTAATCGATAGTTGAAATCAAAAAAAAAAAAAAGAAAGAGAAAGATTTTTATCCTAGGTAATCTGTTTCTATGTATATTTATTTTTCAAACACTGTCAATTTTAAAGTTTTATATTTGTGTACTAAAATAGTGCCAAAGCGAACATAAGCAAAACTGCCCACACCAACGACATAGTTTTTTGTTGTTGCTTTCCTCCACAACCAGAAGTATCATCCTACAGACCTCTTGAAATGGATTAGGAAACCCATAGAAGACAGAAAACTAATCCCAAATAATCAGTTTTGTATTAAGGAATAAATATTCCGCAATAGGCGAAGTGCTTGGAACACAGTAGCGTACACGGTTAAAAATTCATGCATTAATAATTTGTTTTTAATATTCCAACTTTATTAAACATTTTTTGTAATAATTTGGTATTAAAATTCAGTACATATACCACTAAAATGTTTTTTTTTTTAATACTTTTCCACTAAAATTTAATCTTCAAATATTAAAATATAATAATTCTATATTATAATCTATTACTAAAGAAAAACAAAGCCCCGGGAGGCGATGGTATACCAGCCGAACTATTTCAACACGGTGGGCCAGCTTTACGTCAAGCAATTCATGAGATTATAGTGCACGTGTAGGAGCATGAAGAAATTCCAGAAGACTGGCGAAAAGGTATAATTTGCCCCATCCATAAGAAGGGAGATGTCACTCACGTGCAGCAATTATAGAGGTATCACGTTGTTGAGTACCGCCTATAAGATACTCTCCTCTATCCTACAAGACCGGATAACCCCATACGCTAAAACCATCATCGGACAATATCAGTGTGGTTTCATTCCAGGCAAATCAACAACTGATCAGATCTTTACCCTTAGGCAGGCGATGGAAAAATGTCTAGAATTTAACATCCCAACATACCATCTGTTTTATAGCCAGGGTAGAACTTTACAAAGCCATGAGAGAATTTGGCATCCCAAACAAATTGACACGACTATGTAGGTTGACCATGACCAACGTAACAAGCCAAGTTAAAATAGCCGGATTGCTATCCAAACCAATCAACATCTTTAATGGACTCCGACAAGGGGATGGTTTGGCCTGCCTCCTCTTCAACCTGGCGTTGGAGAAAGCAATCCGTGACTCTGGCACGGCAACAAGAGGGACCATCGTCAACAGGTCCAGCCAGATACTGGCTTACGCAGACGACATCGACATCATTGGAAGAACCGAGCAAGCTGTACATGATTCCTTCAGCTGTACATAATCGAGCAGGCGGCACAAAATCTGGGGCTGCACATTAGTGAAAGTAAAATAAAGTACATGGTGGCGTCGAATGCGAGAGGAACGGTTGGTCAAACAATCAAGGTAGCGGAGCACGAATTTGAAGTGGTGCAATCCTTTAAATACCTTGGGTCAATAGTAGCAGCCGATAACAATATAGAAGAAGAAATACGCGGGCGGCTTCTCAAATCCAACAGAGCCTACTATAGTCTGTCAAAGCTCTTCAAATCCAGAAATCTCACCATAACTTCAAAACTGCTGCTGTACAGGACCATGGTCCTGCCAGTACTCACATATGGATCCGAGACTTGGGTGCTTAGCAAAAGGCACTCCGACCTTTTAGCCGCGTTCGAGAGAAAAGTCTTAAGGAGAATTGTTGGCCCCATATGTGAGGAAGGACGATTCCGGAGACGGTACAATCATGAATTGTACGCAATCTACCTTCAAGCAGATATCGTGACAAAAATTAAGCTCGGTAGACTCTGGGAAAGTTCTTTGTGGTACATTATATGGTAGACGACAGCGTGGTAGACCATGCTTACGCTGGAGAGATGGCGTAGACCAGGACGCCCGGAGCCTTGGGGTGCGCAACTGGATGGCGGCAGCTCGAGACCGGGATGGGTGGGGAGACTTGTTGAAGGAGGCCAGGACCGGACCCCGGACGATGATGATAATCTATTACCATTATTATATTGAAAACTTATATTTAAATAATTTGATATTTGATTTTAGTAGAATATCTGGTTAAAAGTGACCATAGTAAAATAATGTATTGAAATTTAATATTTGATTGTATTAAAATTCAATAAATTTTGTATTTAACACGAAACTCTCGACTGAATGCTCAAGAAATATTTTTTTACTCGTACTTGAATCGAATATCGAGGTATTAATTTTTAACCGTTCAGTATTACATTTTAATATTGAATATAATTTTGTCGAAAGAAAACTATGTTAGTTTGTTTCAACACGTCGCGTCGATCGGCAATATGGAGTTCCTAATGGATAATTTAGTTGGGACTTACATTAAAGTGAAAAACGTGGAAAAAAAAACAATCATTTAAAAAAAAATTTAAAATCAGACCATTGAATCTGAATCCTTAGTCGTTTGAAATGTAGATATCCTTCTCTCAAGTAAGTAACAAATAGCAAGTTTAAGTGCCATATATTTATTTCCTGGAGAGTGCAAACCGTGCTTATTTATTTAATATTTGTTTTTGTTTTGGTCTTGGAAAACGAAGAACTGGTGAACGGATTTACTTTGAAAGATCGAGACGGTGGTGTGCCGATTCCAGTGGATTCCTTGTGCGATATAGTATTACATTTAAATTTATTTGAAAATTTTGATACACAATATCATTTAGAATAGGTCAATAAATCTTCATAAAAAATTGATCAGAATCGGTTGAACCGTTCTCGAGAAAAGCGAAAATAAAAACAATGGTTGTTTGGGAGGTACCATTAATAACCATTTTCGAAGCCAGTTTTTTATTAAACGGCAACTTATAACTATTTAAATTTAATGAGTTTTAAAAAAAATTCTGTGGAGCTGATTTTGAGAAAAATAAGTTTTTCCTTTTTCTCCAAAAAATTTTGTATGACAGCTACTGTTAGTTTTGCACCTAAAAAAAAGAGAAAAAATCCGTTAAGCCTGTAGTCGAACAGCCAGACAGACGTACGTTTTTGCGAGACCCACTTTTTTCGTCTTCCCTATCATCGTAATGTCAAGTTTGATCAAAATCTCGAGTTCAATATTTTGTACGAATTCATAATTTGCCATATATGTACATAGTACCCATGTATATTCACAAGTTAAAATTGAGAAAAAATCATTTTTTTCTGACTTGAAAAATTTACTATTTACAATCGAAACCACTAATCCAAACTAAAGGGTCCGCCAAATAACTTCTTTTTTTTTTGAAAATTGCGCAAAACATCGAGTGTAGTTTCGGCTATGTGGCACGTAGCGCCGTCCTGTTGAAACCAAATGTTGCCAATATCCTCCTATTCAATTTTTGTGAACAAAAATTCGTTCAACATGGCCCGATAACGATCGCCAACGGCCACTCCTTGCTCATTTTCGAAAAATGGGCCAATTATGCCTCTAGACCGAAATCCGCACCAAACAGTGACTCGTTTTGGGTGTATCGGCTTTTCAATGTATGCGTGCGGGTTTTCTGTGCCCCAAATGCGACAATTTTGCTTGTTTACTACCTGCCAAGATCAAAATGAGCTTCATCTGAAAAGATGATTTTTTTGGCAAAATCGGCATCTTCTCTTAGTCGATCGCAGGCCCACTTAGCGAATCGTATACACAACCATATTCGTTCAGCGGAAGGATAAAACTAATTATCTGTCAAATCAGACATGAGCTAAGTGTTACCATTCACGAAATAAGCACTAGTTGAAAAAAAAACGTTAGATGGCGGACCCTTTAAATAAATTTTTTCGACTGTGAAGTTAAATCAAAATCTTTAGAACCGTTTTCGAGAAAATTTGAGGAGACCAAAATCGTTTTATATTATAGTTGGCACATTTCCATGAGCTTAAACGAAAATTTGAATTTCACTTTCTTAACGTTAAAATTAGCCTAATCAAACGGGTTTACTAGCTCAAATTACAGTGGACGCTCGAACTCATAGAAACACCTGAACCAATTGAAGGTTTTTGTTTAATAATTGAAAATTATATATACATACATTCGGCGTTCATATAGCAAGTACCTAGCTATACGCGGCATACTTCCGAATTCAGTTGTGCATTTTATTTTATTTTCATTTCTCCTCGTATTCACATTTACATATACTACATGTGTTAAATTATGAGCCTCTAGAGAAAGAAATTGATTTAAGAATATTTTTCACGGTCCAGTGCATGATTTTAATTATATTAAAGTTGGCACATTTCCATGTTCATATAATGATAACATGTTTTCGATAATGTATTCATAATTCAATTATTTCATTCAGCGGAAACATTATTATCCTTTTTCCTGACAAACCTGCAGCAGTTATATTCTGGAATTCAATTCAGGACGAACGACGATGTTAAAACTCTGAGTCTGCTGAGTTCTGTTTGACAGGACAAATAAATATGTATAGTTGAAAAAAAAAAAAAAAAATATAAAAAAAAAAAAATGTTGAAAAAAACTTTCGATATGTTAAAAATGGCCTTTGGCTGGCTGGTGCATAAAGCATAACAGAGCGTTAGGGGTTGTGAAACTAATTACCATGCTGTGACTTTTTGCCAATTAGGAGCGACTGCTGCTTGTGAATTAAACTGAAATAAACTTTTCAAATTGTTTACTCAAATTGGCCCCGAAGCTGATGGAAGTCCGGCATGCACTCTGGAACACTGACTGAAGCATTACGCTCGTTGGTTATATTTGTATATTTATACATAATGTATGTCTATAAGTATGTATGTATGCTGTCATCATTACGGTTGCTTCTATGTCCCCATGATGGAAAGAAACGTCTGGGAAAAACGTTGTTTTCCTAGCTCACGATATTCTATATAGGTATACCTACTTGATATGGTTTGAATGCAACCGCACATCGACTATCCTTATGATTGCCGTGTGGCTAAAAAGACACAGGGCAAGTTTAGCTAACTAACCCCGTAGGTATATAGAAAGACTGCACAGAAGGATTTTTTTTATTGTTTCTTGCATTTTTTTAATAAAAGTCCGAGTTGCCTGTGAAAATGAAACAAAAAATATAAAAAAACTTGTTTACATTTGTTTTGCGCGCACTAATTAAGTTAGTGCAGAGTTAAATTCAATTCAAAGGAATAACCGGAAGTGAACCAACATCCTGAATGTACACAGAACTTACCTTCACATTCACACAATATGGTACATTCAAAGAGCTACTGCAGCAGCGTTCATTTTTGGTGCTTATTTATGTGCTTTGATGCAGATGAAAGTGCAGATACGAAATACTACCAGTAGAACTAGAAATGTATGCTAATAAACTAAAGGCTTGATAATGAATATTGAGCAACAAGGAAGCTTGTTTGTTTTAGACTTGAGGAAATGATGCGTCATCTCCACATAATTTGGATTATGCGTCTTCTATCCACAAACAGTCATATGCATATGCACGTGATGAGGATTACATTTTAGTAGTTCGCTTGGAATTTCCATTTGGTAATTTGGCATATGGAGGACTAGCAAACGAACATTAACCAACATGAAGAAAATAATACAATTTGCAATTAAGTTCATTTTTAATGTTTGCTTGAGAAGATTTGAGAACAATCAGCACAATAAGTGCAATTAGCTATGGGATATATGCGAGGAAATGAGTTTATGTATCTTAAGATGAATTTAAAGAAACAAATTTATAAAGGGGTAGGGGAAACCGGGGACAAAAGTAACAGAAAAGAAAGAAAAAAAAGATAACAGTAACACTAGGCTATGAGACGAATGCGCCACGTTACTTTCAAGCACTTTTTTTGTATTCAGGGTGCTTCGCTGACTTCATATTAATTAAGCAAACTAGCAGAAAAAAAAACATAGAAAACATCGCATGAAAAAATTGAAATTTTCACAACTAATTGACGTCAAATTATTGAGCAACAAACCATTCAATACATAAAGACGTTCTTACCCGTTTTCGAGAGGGTATTTCTCTGAGTTGAGACCAAGTTAGCAAAGCAGCAAAAAAAAAACATAGAAAACGTAACATGACGAAATTGAAATTTTCACAAATATGTACTTATTAAAAATTTAATGAACGGCAAATTATAAAGTATAGTAAGCTATTCAATTGAAGAAGTTTTAACCCCTTTTTGGGAGGGTACCTGGCTAAGTTGATTTCAGCTTAGTAAAGTAGCAAAGAAAAAAACATAGAAAACAACAAATCCGAAATTATTACAACTAATTAACGACTTACTAACCGCAAATTTTCTATACCTAACCACTTTTCGATCGCTGAATTCTGCTTCGCTCAGTTGACACTCATGAAAATAATTTATGAATGTTAGTCCCGAACTGAGTATAATCAGATTTTAGAGAATTTTGATTTATGTATGTTAACTAACTGATAGGTGTTAAAAATTGTTTGCTATGGTTCGTTTTTTGTTCTTCGAAGTTTTTCAAGAAGTAAAGGTTTTTCCAATAAGAGGTGTTATTTTGAATAGCCCGCTATTTCGGTAGCTGTCACTTTTGAAGCTGTCATTTTTTGACATTTGACAAGTAGAAACTACGCCATTAATAAAAATGGAACGATACACGCTTCAACAACGCATTGAAATTATTAAAATTCACTATAAAAATGGTGAAAATTTGGCAGAGACGGTTCGTAAAACTAAAACATTTTGGGTCGTCGTGAAGCACCTTGTCGGACCGCAATACAGAAATTGGTGGACAAATTCGAGCTGTTGGGACAAGTTAGTGATGTGAAGAATAAAACCCGTGCACGTCGCTCAAGAACAACTGAGAATATTGCTGTTGTAGCCCAAAGTGTTGAAGAAAACCCAGGTTTGTCCATTCCTCGTCGTTCTTTGGAATTAGGCATTCCACAAACGTCATTACACCGTATTTTGCATAAAGACTTGGGTCTTAAGGCTTATAAAGTTCAGTTAACACAAGAACTCAAGCCGGCTGATCATCAACAACATCGTGTCTTTGCTGATTGGGTCCTTGAAATGCATGAAAATGATCCGGAATTTCATCGAAAAATCATCTTGACTGATGAGGCCCATTTCCACCTCGGAGGCTACGTCAACAAGCAAAACTGTCGCATCTGGGGCTCGGAAAACCCAAGAGTTATTGTTGAAAAGCCTCTCCATCCTCAACGCGTGACTGTTTGGTGTGGTTTATGGTCCGGCGGGGTCATTGGACCTTACTTTTTCGAAAATGAGGCTGGAGCAACAGTTACGGTCAATGGATTGCGCTATCGAGAGATGATTAATGATTTTTTATGGCCGGAATTGGAATGAAATGAAACCATTGATCTTTTACGGGAAAAGTTTCCGGACCGTGTTATCTCTCGAAGAGGTGATCACAATTGGCCACCGAGATCTTTTGATTTAACACCTTGCGACTTCTTCCTTTGGGGCCACGTGAAAGATAAGGTCTACGCCAACAGCCCAGCGTCGATTCAAGACCTCAAAGATGGAATTCGTGAGGCTATCGAGGACATAGGGCAGCCACTTTGCGATTTGGTTATGGAAAATTTCATGAAAAGGATATGGTCCTGTAAGCGTGGTCGTGGCGGCCATTTGGCTGATGTTGTGTTCCATTATTAACGGCATACCTTCCTCTTTATAATGAAATAAACATCCGATCATTTATCTTAAAAAATGCCATTTTTCTTTGAATATCAAAATAACACCTCTTATTGGAAAACCCTTTATAATATCATTAATTTCCTTCCTTTTAGTCCAAATATATAAAATTAATGGAGTTTCGAATTGGACATATTGGACGAAATTAACAACGGAAGAGTCTTGGAAAAATGTACAGAGCTATGTAAATTTATCATTTTATTGAAAATTAAATTCATTCGTTTCTAGATAAATAACTCATCATTCTTATAACATACATACTTTGTTTTGAGTTATTCCAATAAACGAAAAAGCAGGAACCCTTAAAGTAGGTATAGAACTTTGAAATGGAATAAAACCAAGATGATTTTTTAAACTGACATGAAAATTAGTTTATTTGAAAGATAATCTTTTGGCATTATAATTTAAATATGACTTATGGCATATGACCACCACACCTGACTGGGACGTAGTCTAATCTGGAGGTCCAATTTTCGATGACTTTTTCCAACATTTGTGGCCGTATATCGGCCATAACGCGGCGAATGTTGTTGGGGATTTCAAATATCCACAAATAAAATAGTCAAGCGGCCTTAAATCGCATGATCTTGGAGGCCAATTCACCGGGTCCGTAACGTGAAACTATGTGGTTACCAAACGCTTCCTTCAATAAATCAATTGTGGACGAGCTGTGTGAAATGTTCCGGCGGTTGAAACCACAGCTCCTGCACATCATGGTTGTTCAATTGATGAACGAAAAAGTTAGTAATCATGGCTCTATAGCGGTCGTCATTGACTGTAACGTTCTGGTCCAGAAGTACGGACCATAATTATTCCACCAAACCATAAATCACATACCAAACAGTCAGTTTTTGTGGATGTAACGGTGTCTCAACAATGGCTTGAGGATTATAATCACTCCAAATACGGCAGTTTTGTTTTTTGACGTATTCATTCAACCAAAAGTGAGCTTCATCGCTAAATAAAATTCGCTTAAGAAAATTGGGATCAACGACAATCTTATTTTTGGCCCATTTGGGCAAAATTTGGAAGCGTTGTTTCCGGCCTCCCATATGGTCAAATGATTTCAATGGTAGATTTTGGAAAGGTTAATGTTAATGTTATGTTAACCACCGCCTGCATTTATGAAAATGTGAATATATTTTTATACTAAATACGAGTAAGGGGTCAAAATTCCTTATTCGAAAGTTGATCAGGAAACCAACACCTTTATTTGTGGCTGAATTAGTCAGCATTTTATAAGCACTTGCAAGATCAAGACTGGAGCTCCATGCCAGCCTCGTTGAAAGTTTGAGCAAGTACCTAGAACTTAATTCTCTGGGTCGAGTAGGTAGTCACTAAAGCTTGTGAAAAAGGTCTAGACCACCGATTCAATATTGGCTACCTGATTTTGATATTTTTTTTATGACGAATCAAACCGTGGTCTTATCGAAGTGGTATTTTGAATAATTTATAGGTAATTGATCGTTATGTTCTTCAAATTTATAAAAAGCAAAAAATCTTCGATAATATTGAAATCTTTCTATTCGGAAAGTACGACTGGATCGCATGAACTTGCTCTTGTGGTTAAAACTGTAATGTAAGCAGACCGTAAAGAGAAATGTTAATGGTTTAGTAATATGCGTTCTTTTTATATAAGACCATTTTCTCAAAAAAAAACCTGTATAGTACCTCCGTTATGTGAACTTTTCGCCAAAAACCTGAAATACCACGACCACGACATGAAATTTTAATTTTTACACTAAAGCAATACTTGTCCTATCATCATCATCATCGGCTCGACAACCGGGGTCCGGTCCTGGCCTCCTTCAACAAGTCTCTCCACCCATCCCGGTCTCGAGCCGCCGCCATCCAGTTGCGCACCCCAAGGCTCCGGGCGTCCTGGTCTACGCCATCTCTCCAGCGTAAGCATGGTCTACCACGCTGTCTTCTACCATATAATGTACCACAAAGAACTTTCCCGGAGTCTACCGAGCGATATCTGCTTCAAGGTAGATTGCGTACAATTCATGATTGTACCGTCTCCGGAATCGTCCTTCCTCACATATGGGGCCAACAATTCTCCTTAAGACTTTTCTCTCGAACGCGGCTAAGAGGTCGGAGTGCCTTTTGCTAAGCACCCAAGACTCGGATCCATATGTGAGTACTGGCAGGACCATGGTCCTGTACAGCAGCAGTTTTGAAGTTATGGTGAGATTTCTGGATTTGAAGAGCTTTGACAGACTATAGTAGGCTCTGTTGGATTTGAGAAGCCGCCCGCGTATTTCTTCTTCTATATTGTTATCGGCTGCTACTATTGACCCAAGGTATTTAAAGGATTGCACCACTTCAAATTCGTGCTCCGCTACCTTGATTGTTTGACCAACTGTTCCTCTCGCATTCGACGCCACCATGTACTTTGTTTTACCTTCACTAATGTGCAGCCCCAGATTTTGTGCCGCCTGCTCGATCTGGATGAAGGAATGATGTACAGCTTGCTCGGTTCTTCCGATGATGTCGATGTCGTCTGCGTAAGCCAGTATCTGGCTGGACCTGTTGACGATGGTCCCTCTTGTTGCCGTGCCAAAGTCACGGATACTTGTCCTATAGATCAAGTAAAATGGGAAATTTCTTCAAAAATGTTTCCGGAACACATCGAGTCATAACTACGTCAAACAAAAGGTCTTTAAACTTTATCTGTATCTGCAAGCCAAAAGCTTCATGCAATGAACAATTCTCAAAATCTTGCTTTCCAAAGCCAAAGTAACAAAAAAAGTGACGTAACATTGTCACATGTCAAAAGATTTTCCATATGTATAACAGTTAAAAACATTTTAATTCTATTTTTATATCCGCTATAAGCTCATAAGGAATTGTTACGCCTGCAACCTAAGTGGATATAAGCTATCGTGTTGTTGTTTTTGCGAAATAATTTGTTGGTCTAACTTTTTTGAGCAAATAACATTTTTTTCAAAGGCTTTGGCCTCATACTTGAAAACTTTCTTTTCACAACCTCAAAAGCATCTTAACAGCTCAAGTCTAACCATAAAGTGTAGTTTTGTTTTATACTTTTGTGCTATCCGGGATAAAATTCATTTCTGATATGCTTAAACCTCCTTTCCCCGTGATCGTATTTCCAATGTATCGAATAAATTTCTTTTAAATTCACATACATAAATCAAAGTTAAAATTGAAGATAAAAATAAAGCAATTTTCATGCATCTTTGTCTAGAATTCAATTTGCATTTCAAATATGGAAACGATGATAATGGCATCCGCCATTGCATCAGGGAAAAGTTTGAATTTTTAAAAGCGCACTTATCCTTCATCTATTTTGTTTTCAATTTTCTTTAACTGTTAGCTGTTTTCCTTTCTTTATTTTTTTTTTTTTTGTTCTTCTTATATTCTTCGCAGAGAAAATAAAACGTCTTCATTTTTTAATCCTTTATTTTTGATGGATATTTTTTTTTTGCACACGAAAGAAAAAGCAGACAAAAAAAAATCTTCCTCTTCAAACTTCTGTGACAAATAATAGCTCTGGCAAGATATGATGCCTCTCACAATCCCACAGGACAAAGTCGCACTGCTTGGGAAAATAACAACCAACAGCACTATAGAAAATAACAGTGCAGCAGTGTAGCTAATGTCCACTTGATGACTTTTAAGTCATTATTAAGTTATATCATGGGAAATAAGATACTCCGCCTTCTTCGTTGTGAACTATGAGAAATATTTTTCCACCGTCATCTCTTTATTTTCATCGTCGCGTCGTCTGTCGTCATCATCGTAGTCGTTGCGAAGCTATCGTTGTCTAGACTTAGTGAAATGTGAACACCAGTAAAGAACTTTCACTTAATTAGTTTGGTGTCCTTTTAGAACGATGACAACGTAAGTCTAAGATAATAAATGGCTTGGTAATTTTTATCGGAGAAATCACACTGAACGATATTTTTTTTTAAGAATATTTTTAATTGGATGATTGGATGATTCAATGAGTCGGATGATGGTTTTTTGTTTTAATACATTTCTGGCTGTTTAATTGAGTAAAAAGTAAATTTTCTAGTGCATATTCAATGAAATAAACCATTTAATCACAAGTAGTGGATCAAACTTGAGGTAATGGGTGCAATTTTAAGCGGTCTATAGCTTTAAAGTGAAATAAATCCTCTTTGAGTCCTCCAACAAAATGACTGTGAAATGCTTAAGAAAACCAGAGCGAAAAAAAATACCCATTGAAAGTGTCACCAATGGCAAAAATAAAATAAACAAATGCAAATAAACACAGAAAGCCATCCTGTCATGAATGAAACCACAAACAAAACGTAAATGTCATTTTTCCGCACACAATTTATTCAGTGCCAAAAAATAGCGGAGACTTCTCCAAATAATCTTATCAATAAATTATCAACTTCGCTCGTCAAACAGCGTACTGCAAAACGAAAAGCAGAATGAACGAAATTGTTTGTGCATAACTAAAACTTAGCTCTATTTGTGGGTCCAATTTTCGGCCCCTACTAATATCCGAATGTCGGCAATTACAACTTGCAAGGGTTATTCTGTCTTATTGGAAATTTGGAGCACATATCATCTGTCGTTGTTCGTAATTTTGGTGAGAATACTTAGAAAACTTAAACCTAAATAAAGGGTGTTTTTTTTTAGACGTGTGGTTTTAAATCTGGCAATACTTATTTTGGAGTTGGTCTTTTTGACAGCTGTCATCACTTGATTTATGCTCAGTTTGGTTTTCCATTTCATAACTCCTGAACAACGTTTGCAAATCGTTCAAATTTATAACCAAAATAATGGTTCGGTTCGCGTGACGCATCGCGCGCTGCGTCCAATATTCGGTCGACATTTTCGCATAAATCCAAGCAACGACGGATCGGTTTCACACCACGTTTACTCTAGTGGATAATGCGCATCCTCAGAGAAACCGTACAGTGCGCACCGAAAAGACGCTATTGCTGCTGTGGAGCAGAGTATCGAGGAAGACCCGAATGAGTCCACCCGCCATCGCGCGAAACAACTGGAGCTGTCGAAAGTTGGTCCTTCGAGCCAGCCACCCGAAATCATTTTTAAAACATAATGGCAAACCCTCTTTATAATAATGCTAAATTCTTGGCCATAACATTAAATTATATGCGTTTTATTTTTTCTTAAAAACCACACGTCTAAAAAAACACGCTTTATATAAAAAAAAACGGCTACTGCTTCTTGCGATCAAGAGATGAGTAAGATCTTGTAAATATAAGGTCTACTTGGTTAGCTTACAGATGGCTTTACTATTAATAGAGAGGGGTTTACTAGAGAGGGCTTTACTACTACCTTCTTAGCTCCATAAGAAACAGCGATTGGTTGTTTATATTTCTTCGTTGGTGTAATTTTTCGAAGTAATAGTCGAGCTGGAGCCCTCCGAATCAATTATTGCAAATGAGCCACAGTGCGGTTAGTTCTACCGATAATTCGATAATTTCCATACCGTCATTATCAAGTAGTTGAACGGACTTTTGAAAACTTGTACATAATTCTGTTGTTGATTTTCTTAAAGAACTATGTTAAAGAGATCGATAAGCTACACAGTTTCAAAGTAAACGGTGTGATACAAATTTTTATTTTTTTTTACTTTTCTAAATTAAACATTCCATGTTGAAATGTTATTCAAAGTTTGAAGAAGCTTGAAATGAAATTCTTATTTTATCTAAGAGAAGTAAATAGGATTTAAAAAAAAAAATATTTTAAGTTTGATGCACTATTTCTTTTTTTAATTAAAAAAAATAATAAAACATATATAACATGTACAAAAAGTTAGAGAGAACTTGCTTGTAAAAATAGATGTGCTTGTTTTTTTTTTTTTTTTTTTTGTTAAACTGGATAAAAGGATTAAATATTCATTTTCCGTGCGCCTCAGCAAGTTTTCGCAAATAATATTTTTGTTTTTGCTCATAAAACCTTCCATTTACTTTAGAAATATAAAAAATCCACTTCGCTTTTATGTCTAATAAGAGTGTTTATACACATAGATACTCATCATGCTCGTAGATTCATCCAAAGGTAAACTATAGTCATCACAAAGGGATGAAACACAAGAATTAACAGAAATAATAAAAAAAAAGCTCTTACAACGGATTCAGGTACATGAAACTGGTAAGAAGCCGTTCTTTGGTAAAGACCAGCAAACAATTAAATTTGAATTATGACAAAAAAAATTTTAATATTTCCATTTTGAATTTTTTTGAAACCTCTCTCTGGTATATGATTCCTGTTAAAAGGATGCAGAACAGTATTTCAGATGGAACTTCACATTTTATCTATTGAGTTGAGACACAAACGTGTTTTCGTCGTCGTCATGATTGTCAAGCACTCGTACAGTGGCATCACAGCTAACCAAAGACTACCACACTAACTTGGCGCCATTCAAAATAAAATCAATGTAATAAAGGTCTAAGCTAGTAGAATCAAAATCCTTTGATGGGGATCCATTCATCAGATATGTTAAATCTCAAACATTTTGTATAAAAGATTTGGTGAGTGGTGGCACACAGTGGTCAAGAACCCCGTAAAGTTTGTCATTATTCAAAAATTATTTCAGAGCATACCGACTGGCTTACGTTTCAAACACTGGTTTCCCAAAAAACAGAGTCCATTGTTAATCAGTTCACACTTCTATGAGTTCGACCTTGATGATTAGATTTCTACCTGAGCGTTTGCCTACCAGCTCTTAAGTTAAGACCTCTCTTCTCATATAGTTTTTCTCTAAAGGTGAATTTGTACCGGTATAATCTGGTAATAAATATGTCTAGTCACTTTTGTTTTTCTATTTCTTCATAAAGAATCAAATAAGTTTCTTGTTAAATTAACAAGGTGCACTTTCACAAATTAAGTTGCAGGAATTTCACGAATTTCCACTATTTCAATTGCATTATACCTACTCATGATTAAATTAACATGGATTTATTTCTCATAACATTGTAGTTGATTTTACCATACGCCAAGTTGTTTTAACATGAAACTCTTTGTTTCTCATGCAAGGGTAACAAATGGCCCCTGGTTTTATATGATATGTTAACATATAAACTATACAGGTTACCATTGTCAAAATAACGACTCATCATGTAAGTTCATATTTGTTCCAGTGCAAACTTAGCATGGATACTAATTTTTCTCAACATTGAGTCATGTAAAATTCACAGGCAAGAACTGTTATTGTATTGTTATAGTAGTCCCAAGATAATTTTAAATGATTTTCATGTTGATATAACGAGATTATTTATACTGAAATGTTAAGCTTAAATAGGTGTCATTTAGATTTTTTGGGTAATCTTGTAACTATAATGTAAAATATTGAACAAGATCTTCCGTATTCAAAAATATTGACCTGATAATTGGTTAATTTCTGTTTAATTTTACCTTGGTTTTTTTCAATGAGTGTTTTTGTCAATAAGTATTATCTTCTTAGTAACAGTGTAAAGCTTATTTAAGTTGCTCGACATCACTCAATCAGCTTAGAGTCCCTACTTTCCAAGTATACAAATCTAAAAAATGCGTTTTCTACTATTCGTGTAACAGGATCATTTATATGTAAATTTTCAAAATAAACAAGACTGCTAGAAGTCCCTGTTAAGAAGACTGTTTCTGCGTGTGTGCCCTACCTAAAACCGTCAACCTGGACTATAATTTCTATACAAATACAAATGACTATAAAACTGGTAAATACCGCTTATAGTTACAATAACGAAAGTAAAAGGAAGAATTTTGTCCTATTGAAATTATGTTTTTAATATAAAAACTCTTTCCTAATCTTCTTCAAACTTCATGTTGATGCCTTGTCTTATCGTTAAATATCCCACTGTTCCTTGTCGTCTCTAAGGATTTTTTTCCATTGTGCGGCTTCTATTTATTTTTTTTTACTTGCGAACTTTTGTGTGCACTTCAGTCATTGTCCTTCTCTATATAGTTCGTTTTGAGCCACAAACGTAAACGATTTTATAGACTTTACTGAACCCAAAGGCGATATACGATTCATCATCACCCCCCTCCCCCATAATGATTGCTAGTGCATGGTTTTAGCATTTCGTTAAATCCTGAAAATGTAATTATTTCTCCTAAGACACTAAGTAAAACACACAATCCCGACACTCCAGCCAGCACCACCACGGCTGGCGGTATCGGATTGTGATGTTGGGCAGGACATTAGGTCAACAACTATAAGGGTAGATTAAATGCCATAAGCTATAAATATTGGGTAACAATTCGAGAGCAAAGCGAAAAGACTACCAATGCCTGAGCTGTGCAGATGATCCGCATAATAATTTCCCAGGACGAACGATTGTCCTTTGACTTTTATTTTTTGTATGTTTTTGCGAATTGTGACCTAAAAATTAAGTTGGACAGTGCTCTTGGTTGGGGTAACTGTTAGCTGTACAATATTTGTTGTTTTATAGAAAAAGCATAAGACGATGGAGGACAAGTAACAGAAAATAGCTCCAGGCCATGGGTTTATGAGTTTAAAAAAAAAGACTTAGGCTAGGAAAACGAATTTCGAGATTATTAAATTTCAAAAGTGCAAAGTCTCTCTGAGAGTTTCTGCATCACCTACCGCAGTACTTACTCTAATTTTACGACTCTTGTGAATATTCCATAAATACACATACACATAAACAAACACACAAAAATAAGTCCTTATCCCATTTAGCTGTAGGTAGGAGGTACACGAAAGCTGTGTTGTATATACGACAAAAATATAAAAATATCTTAAAAGGCGCAGGAAAAATCGTAC
The DNA here is from genome assembly GCA_932273885.2 of Leucozona laternaria. NCBI lineage: Eukaryota > Metazoa > Arthropoda > Insecta > Diptera > Syrphidae > Leucozona > Leucozona laternaria. The sequence continues at coordinate 95,519,576 of OW026368.1, forward strand.
AACATCCAGCCGCAAGGCAAATGCATGCCAGCCAACCTTTCAGACCATCAGGATGATAAAAGCAGCTGAAGCAGCAAGGATTTGGGATTTGAGAGTAGCACGGTCTCTATATACTCCTCATCCTCCTCTTTAGATAGATATAATATTTGCAACGCAAGTGAAAATATCTAGGATAACGACGACTCAAAGAAGAGTCCTTTTGCTTTTCGGTGTAGAGATTGTGTTCTGTTTCTGTGTGTACTTTCATAGCAGCATCACAGAACCTGTGTAGTGCATAATGGATCCCTGAATAAATCCTCGACAATAAGGTAAAAGGTATAGGAGACCATTTCCTTAAAAGATATCCTTAAAATATATATACATGTGTATGTATGTATGTATGTCCTTTCAGAAAACAGATACGATATACACAGCGTACATTTTGGCTTAGTTCTCTTTTAGAATGCATATGCGGAAGTGAATTAGGAAATTTAAGACTCTCTAAGATGTTTACCTTAAATTTTTTTTTTTCTTCAAAATTTAATGAAATTTCCTTCATGCACGACTGAAACCATGAGTCCATATAAAAGGTATAAGGCACAGGTACCATATACCATATACCATTCCGTACCAACAACCAACAAAACAAGATGGAGCAACGGAAGGACATTTTATTTTATTCCCCAGGAAATTATTGCAATAAAAATGGAAGAGAAGGTGTATCTTTTGTGGTTTGGTTGCTCGAAAAGTTTAAACTTGAAACTCATTTAGAGAACAAGATCAGATTTTGGTGTTTGTTTAGGTGAAGGCAAAAGGTCGACACAGTAGAGGTGTTTGTGTGTGGGGAATGATGGTGTAAGAACTAACTACACATACACACACTCATGTTCGTTTTATTTTTAGAAACGATTAAGGTTACGTATACGCCAGAGAGGCCAAATGAAGTTATCTATATCTATACGAGGATGAATGCGCATATGGGGAAGCTAAGAGTGATAATGTTGATGTGGTAATGGGGATTTTGACTTTATGGCTTTGTACGGGCCCAACATAAATGATTTTTTTATAACTTTATCAGAAACGTTATAACATTCTAAAGTTAATAACATTTTCTTTGAGGAAGTAACTATATATAAAAAGTTTAATGTGTTGGAACATACAAAGAAAATACATACAACTTTTTGAAATACTGAAGATTTCCAACGATACTTAACTATATATATTTTTTTTTTGGTTTAAGACGAGCATGAGTAAAATTGAAACAAAGGCAGTTTAAATTATTTCGGGCATTGCACGAAAAATTGTTGTCCAAAGTGTAATCTTTGTAATGCATATAGCCTCCTCATTGAACCCTCTATCATTTGGTTATAAAACTTAGAACCAGCATGGAATGACGTTTTCAAGGACAGGGGCTAGTTAAAGTCTTCTTTTATAGTAATTGCCTCCTTTGCTATCGTAGTTTAATAATGCCTGCAAATGTTATTATGAGCTTGATGATGATGATGAATAAACGACGTTTTATAAGACTTTACGAATCTCATATTGTTCAGCATAAATATTAAAAAAAAAAAAATTCTTTTAAGTTATTTTCTGCATATTAATTTTCAAACAGCTTAAGATGATTTATTTTCTTTTGCATAGCTAAATGAAAATAATAATGAAATGTTTTGTGTCGGTGCATATGGAACAGAGTGGCTGAAGCAAAGAATATAAATTATGTGTTTGATTTTCATTTTCGCAGTAAGGTACCTACTGCAACTTGGAAAATGAACACTCGGAACTAACAGTGAATACTAATTTTTTTGTCTTCCATAGGTTTAAAGATAAGCTGGTGGAACGTAAAACTAGATTCTTTTTATAAATTATTTTTATTTAATGGGGTCTTTGTGTGATAAACACACTCTTAGTACAGGCTGCAAGCCTTTTGCACCATATTATTGAAGGTTTTGAGTGAAACAACCTTGTGTGTAGCTTTTAATAACACTAGTTGATTCAAATGCAGTTAGCTTTTAATAAAATTTGATCACATGACTTGGTAGCGCAATGCGTAGTGTATATATGGAAGGCTCTAAACACAATAAACTACGTACCATTAGAGGAGTCTCATGAACAAAATGTGTAAACGCAATTTTATTTAAACTACTATTATAATAGATTGCAAAATTATAACAGGATCAGTCGAATCATTAGAAATTTTTACGCAAATAAGGTAAATAAAGGGTCCGCCATCTAACGTTTTTTTTTTCAACTAGTGCTTATTTCGTGAATGGTAACACTTAGCTCATGTCTGATTTGACAGATAATGAGTTTTATCCTTCCGCTGAACGAATATGGTTGTGTAAACGCTTCGCTAAGTGGGCCTGCGATCGACTTAGAGAAGATGCCGATTTTGCCAAAAAAAATCATCTTTCCAGATGAAGCTCATTTTGATCTTGGCGGGTAGTAAACAAGCAAAATTGTCGCATTTGGGGCACAGAAAACCCGCACGCATACATTGAAAAGCCGATACACCCAAAACGAGTCACTGTTTGGTGCGGATTTTGGTCCAGAGGCATAATTGGACCATTTTTCCGAAATGAGCAAGGAGTGGCCGTTACAGTCAATGGCGATCGTTATCGGGCCATGTTGAACGAATTTTTGTTCACAAAAATTGAAGAGGAGGATATTGGCAACATTTGGTTTCAACAGGATGGCGCTACGTGCCACACAGCCGAAGCTACACTCGATGTTTTGCGCCATTTTCAAAAAAAAAAGAAGTTATTTGGCGGACCCTTTATTTTTTTTTTTTAAGTTTAAGTTTTAATTTTAAATTAAGTTTTAAAAGGAGATAAGATTTTACGAAATCTAGCATTACAATCATGGAGAAAAAAAGTGGTTTTGGTCACTATACTTTATCCAATTGATTTGTGCAGTACAGGGAAGATAGGACGTTTGCCTCTTACTCTGGTTGCATTAGTTTGCATAAGCGTGTCGCTATTTAAAGCTCTCACAGGGTTTCCATAGTTTAAATTATAAATAAAACTTCACAATTCAAATACTCAACTTCTCAAAAGCTTCAAATCCCAAAAGTTCCTTAATAAAATCCACACAAAAAGCTCTTGAATTTGCTTACAATTGGGAAAGGTAACTCTGTTACACAAATCGTAGATGCCGACGATGAGCCCACGATCGTTGATCAGCATCCCTTCAGCAGTGGGATACAACGGTCGTGTTAAGGTGTACGACTTTTTGCGAAGAATTAAAACAACAAGTCTTTAACTTAAGTCAGTGGCTTCCTCGTTTTTTAGTGTCATTTTTCCCAACGCAGCGTCGTGAGGATGCATCAGGCGCCACTGCTTTTGAAAAAGCTCGCCCATAAGGCCTGTACTGCACAAATCAATTGGATAAAGTATAGGTAGTCACTATACTGACGTCTTTGCGTCCGTTTTTAAATTTTTAACATACACTTTTTGCTACAAATTTTCGCAGCTCTTCATCAAAATGCAGTTTTGCCGGATTTTTGTTTTTTGAAGTCAAACTCTAATCTCACTAATTTATAATGGGTGATTTTTTAAGAGGTTTAGAAGTTTAAAAAAAAAAAAACACAAAAAATTCGAAAAAATGAATGAAATATTTATTTGAATCGATAGTTTGAACCTTGCAATTTCATGTTTAAAGATAATTTCATGCAAATGTTGACCGCGGCTGCATCTCAGGTAGCCCATCCGCTGAGTCCAATTTTGGCATACTCTTTCACACATATCGGCCGGTATCTCACGAATGAATGCATGGATGTTGGCTTCCAGTGCGTCAATCGAAGCGGGCTTGTCCCTATAGACATTAGCCTTGACATACCCCCACAAAAAATAATCTAATGGTGTCAAATCGCACGATCTAGGCGGCCAATTGACCGGCCCGAAACGTGAAATTAACTGTTCACCAAAGTCGCCTAGCAATTGCGCCATTGTTTCGCGTGCTGTGTGGCATGTGGCACCGTCTTGTTGAAACCACATATTATGCAAGTCAAGAACTTCCATTTCGGGCAAAAAAAAGTTTGTTATCATCGCTGTAGCGTTCACCATTGACAGTAACGCTGCGATTCGCATCATCTTTGAAGAAATAGGCCCAATAATGCCGCCGGCCCATAAACCGCACCAAACAGTGGCTTTTTCGGGATGCATTGGTAGCTGTTGCAATGCTTCTGGCTGATCTTCACTCCAAATGCGGCAATTTTGCTTATTTACGTACCCATTCAACCAAAAATGAGCCTCATCGCTGAACACAAGCAGCGCGCGATGAACATTTCGAACCGAGCACGAATTTTGATAGTAAAATTCAATAAATTGCAAGCGTTGTTCATTTGTAAGACGATCCATGGTTAAATTGCAAACCAAACTGAAGCTGTTTGACAGTGACACAAGGTACTAAACACACGTCAGCTGTCAAAACCAGTGTTGCCAAAACCAAACCAGCTAAAAAATCACCCATTAGAAAGATAAAACTTTCAATTCAGCATATTGACCTTTTCCTATTCATACATTCTGATGATTACACCTTTTAATAGTGCTTCTCTTTCAAAACAACAAAAATAAAAAAACGCATACAAAATATATGTAGGTACCTATCTCTTTGTTTTAATCCGCATTCTATTAAATCAACCAATCTTTGCAATTCAATATTTTAAAAAGAACCACATTTCAATAAATATTTTTTCACCATCGCATCGCATCGCCATGAAGGTAAACTCTTGTTTACCAGATAAATTTAGATTGAAATATAAAGAAAAAAAAAAAAAAAAAAAAACAATTTACTGAACTCATCTCTTCAATCGAGTGCAAATATTTAATGAAGCTCCCATTCATTGTTTAACATCGGTGCTCCATGTCTATGTCTATGGCAATCGATACGATTCAAGCCAATTAGCGTCGAACGCGCTTTACGAGTAATATGATTTGTTTGAAATTACTCGCTGGTATACCTAGTTGGGTTGGGTGTAGACTGCAGACTGTAGTAGAACGAAGAGGGTAAGTTATTTATACATCCTTCGTGTTCAACAAGGATTTTTTGGAGTGTTTATGCTCCTACAATCTGGCACCCTTGAATTAATAATTTATAAAGAAAAAATTCCAATTAGTAGGTATAGGAAAACGCAGCATAAACTTACGAGATTAAAGGTTGTTCCTGTTTTTTTCGCTTATTGTTGAAAACTCATGATATTTCACTGGAATTGCTATGTAACAGTGGCGTACCCTGGGGGGGGGGGGGGCTCAGGGGTAAAGGTAATGGGCCGGCCGTATTAATAAGCCGTATTTTATTATCTCCGATGATCCATATAGATCATCTCATGAAAATAAAAATACGGATCTTAGTGACAACTGTGTTGTACCTATCTCTTTTTTCCTTGCGTTTATTTATTTTTCATTTATAAGTTGTTTTGTTTCTTTACACTACAGTTCAGAATTCCTAACCATATGCAAAGCAGAAACTAAACTTTTGGTTCATGAAACGTGATCCCAAAAGAGGGCAGGATCTCATGTTCTTGATGTGATACATGTATTTTGATGATATGTGGATCGTCCTATACAAATCTTTATTAAAACGGCTATAGTCATTTTAAACTATTGCTTAGTTAAACCTTAACCTTCAATTTTAATTTAATTCAATTTTGGTCAATAGACTATTTTTGAAGTCGAATAATATGAATATGATTATCCCCACTACTGTTATTTAAAACGAGTCGATAAAAGACGATTTTCATCATTTAGGAATATTTGAAAATTAAAGTTTTATTCATCGAAAGCAGCAGTGGTAAGGGGTTATTATATAACACGCATTGTTCTCAAAAAGTTTTTTTTTCAATATTTAGACTATTGAAAGAAATGTGAAAGGCTGAAACCGAAGTAACTATGCCAAAAACTTTTTTAGCTTCTTTTTAGCAGTGACGTCATCAGAGCCAGAAGTATTGTTTTCCACTTTGAGACGGTTAAAAACGTGGCTGATTAGCAGCGGATTAGCTTTTTTGAATATTCCCAAAGAAATCGATGTAATCAATGAAGAATCAAATAGCTAATCAAAAAAAAGGAGAATGGATTTAATTTTTTCACAAAATTTTACTACCTAAATTTGTTAATTCAAACTAAAAAGAATATCAACAATATCAAAATTAATTAGTAACCAGGGTTTTTATTAATTTTTTCATTTTCTTATTGAAATTTTACTTACTTCATATGAGGTGGCTAGTAATAAGAAAGGCTCTCATTTTTGTGGTAGTTTTAGCCATACCTTAAAACAAATGTCTGCCATAATTGAGACTGAGCCCCCCCCCCCCCCCAAAAAAAAAACTCCTGCGTACGCTACTGCTATGCAAGTGTGGGTTTTGTATTTAGCTGCTGAATATTAATTTAGAAAAGAAAAATACAGTTTTATATTGAAATTTTGATATTAACACAGGCTTGAGAGCATATAAACATGAATTATTAGACAAGGACTAATTAGTAATACGAAATGTATATGTTCCTAGAATCCGACTCTAATAATATATCGGGTCAGAGGGATATTACTGTTTTATAAATTGGTCCTTAATTTAGGGTTTTGATTTGTGTTAACCTTCAGGGTCGGAGAAACATAAAGCAGCGTAAAAGCTCCAAAAACCGTTCCAGATGGCGCATATAGCCAGGGCCGGCCCAAGCTTAACTTGCGCCCTGTGCAAGATTTGTTGAAAGCGCTCCTTTTTGATGTGTAAACATCTATGCTGGCGGTAGGGTGAAAAAAAAACGTGAACGTTCGTGTGCAACGTTACATCGTGCACTTTACGTTGTAGTACGTTACGTTACGAAATCTGATTTGCCCCGACCAAAACAAATTGATTTTAACGCGACCGACAATTCGATTATACTTTATCGCGACCACTCATTTATATTGTTTTTGCCAACGACGAAAGCAAATTGTTTTTAGCGCGACCGACGATTTTATCATTTTAACACTTACATATATTTTTTTATTTTTTTCTTTAATTTTTAATTATTCCCCGAACAAAATGGACGCGACACTAGTAATTAAAAAGAAAACAAAATCAAAACAAAAATAATAATAGTCAGCTGTAGGGATTGACAATTGACTGTAGGTATGGTAGGTCAATGGCTGTAGGTATGGTAGGATATCGGGTGCGTTCAGTGATATAAATCTGAACTTAAATTCTACGTTTACATTATACTGCTTTTAAACGATGCAATTTCTTCTTGCAATTTGTAGGCACGTAGGCGAGGGACGTAGGTGGCTGGGATATACAAAATAGCTGAGGTTGAACAGATTGCATAGTTATCGGCTACCTTTGTACTTGCACAAAGTTTTAGTGATTTCCACTGACAACAACTGCAACTAAATATTCTAAAAACTCAAGATATATAATTCGCCGGCTATCTCATAGTGACATTCATTTGAGGTTCGTTCAGTATAAAATTAAGACTGTTCTTTTTGTAAGTTTTACTCGATGGAAAGATGGAGTTTCATAAGGGTTGCAAGTTCGTTGACAGTTCTAATTGGATATTTTAATTCGGCCCCTGTCAGTCAAACCATTAAGTTCCTTTGGAATTTGGGTACGGTGTCATTTAATTGAAACCACGGTTTTAGTGCTCTCCGCTGACAGTTGTTGTTTGTCGATGCTCAGAGAGTGATTACCATAAACAATAACCGTGTGTAATGTGAAGTCATCTTCAAGTTGAGAGTGAACTACGTAGCAGGACCTTTCAGTACCGAACCTTCACCGTTCGTTGGACACTTCACCACCAGCCTTTTAGTGCTTGGAAATTTCGTTACAGCGGTTCCCCCACTGGGTATTTTACTGCCGTTCTTTCAACACTAAGCTTTATAAGCACTGCCTACAGATAGGTAATGTAGTGTTAATTATTCAATATATTTCTATTGATGACGTTCAGTAACAAAAATTAGGCACTTGAACAAACGTTGATGTTTACACATATTTAACCGTGAGTCCCGGCTCTCACATATTTTTTTTTATATTTGATACAAACACTGATACACATGTATTACACTTTTCCACATTACCCGGGAGGTAGACTTTCATTGCGTAGGTCTAGTGGGATCTTTAGTTTAACGATATTTTGAGTTAAATTTTCCTTGAATGCAACAATGAAAAAGAAGTTAGTTAGTGGGCAAGTGATGGATGTTATTTTGGGATTATTTAAACAAGTTTTGTGGTTAAAATGCAAATGGCAGTACGTATTTGTTTGCGCAAGTTCAGATTTCATTTTCTTGCTCCTGGTAATGCGCTCCCAGAATGTTGCGCCATGTGCATTTGCACATCTTGCACATATGGTTGGTCCGGCCCTGCATATGGCTGTGGTTGAGGACTTATTCACTTAAAGGGGAACCCCACACGGATGTAATAGGTCAAAGTCGAAGGATCATTTGTTTAGATCTTAGAAGACGCCTTCTAAATTTTTGAACCTTTTTCTATTTCCACACCTTGAAACGAAATTATTTGAATTCAAATGAAAACAAACCTCAACCCAATTTCAACTCTTCTGAGTTCAAGTCAACTTCTCAATTCTAGTACTCAAATACATTTTAGATTCGAGAAATTTCGACTTGAATAAATGAATATTCCGCAAGTTCCAATGCCCATTACCATTACCATAATTATTGTGATCGAAAACGTTATCTATTGCCTGAAATGTCAACCTTCCGATGATTTTCCCATTATTGCAATAACTATACTATGCTCACTTTTCCAATTCAACGACAAACGTGTCCCGGTTCCCATCAGACCTGGTTTGATTTTTCTTCACGCAAGTGCATCGAACTTCCCCCTCTGAACCTGGCAAAATGAATCAAGATAAAATATAATTTACTTTAAATAATTTGCTGCTACGTCGCTTCAACAATCTGAAACGGACTCAACTACATATATATGTGACAGAGATGACAATTCAATCGTGAAATCACTGCACTTGCCACACATCAAGTATCCTTTAGTGTGTACCGTGTCCCATCACTATGAGCTGCGGGTGGAGTTTAAGGACATTTTTCATTTCGATCCTTTGCGGACAGCTCTCAATTTTTCAACTAATTGAATCTGCATACGACAAACTGTTTCTGGCTGCCCGGATCGTTTTGTTTTGCTTTATTTTTTGTATGCTGTATCAGACTTGAGCAACTCATCTGACATGCAACAGCTGAAATAATGAAAGTCCAAAACCCACAGGACAACGAGAAGAAGATGTAGAGTTAAAGGACATAGGTATTCAACGCGTTCCTCCTTTTATGCCATCCATCAAATTTAATGGCCTTGTTCATTGTGCGCTCTGAATAGCCACGACTCAATTACCAGGAAACATGAAAATATTGAGGATAATAGATGTGAAAATAAAATGCTCGTCCAGATGAAGAGATAAGGAAATTAAAAAAAAAAAAAAAAAAAAACCCAAAGCACAAAAATGGATGTAAAATGGCAAAAAAACGAAGGTTGAAAACTTGCGATGAAATACGCTATAGGTGCGGCTGGCTGGCAGTATACTGATAAGTATACAGTGGCCCTGATAAAACAAAAAAAGAGAAAATTTGAACTTGGCCTGTAGCAGGGCATTTGGGTGTTGGTTTCGCTCTGTTCGTTCGTGTGTCAACTGTAATTTCAGTAAGGGCCTAAACGGATGGACCTATTTGCTTCAAATTTAGTACAGGACATTTGTAAGTGATTTTCTAGAGGATAAATTCGAATTTTTATTTTACTTCACCCAGAAAGAGTAGCAGCTATAAAATTATTTTGATTTTTTTTCAATTTTTCTCAAAAACATCTTAAACGATTTTGATTAAACTTTGTAAATCTAATGACCAAAGTAATTGTAAGAAAACTGCATTTCAGGTTTTTTGAAAAAAAACTTCATATAACGAAAATAGGCATTGCACGTTCTTTTGAGAAATTATGGTCTTATTTTTTAGGTTATTCGCGTATATATCTTTTCAATGGTTTGACTGAAGTTGATATAATATTGAAAACTGGTGCTTCTCAATAGTTAAAGCAATATTGTATTTAAAAATTTTGCAAACAAAAATTGTTTTAAACAGTATAAATCAAGGAAAAAATCTTTTTTTTTTACTTTTTTATCATTTTCTCGTTAAAGATAGATATTATAATATTAGGTGTTTTTTTTTCTTCAATTGTTAAGCTCCAATTTTAGTCCAAGTCGCCTGCGTACTCAAAAATTTCATAATATTACTAAGTTCATACATTAGTTGTAGAAATCTGAATTTTTGGCAAGTACAAATAAAATTTAAATATTTCTTCTTTATAAATTAATATAGTTTTAGTGTAGAGATTATGTTTATTTAACATTTGTATTATGCTTTACAAAACATTAATAATTCATCAAAAAGAATAGTTTAAAAAAGTGATACAAATAAATTAATTGAAATAAATTTTAATCCGATTTCAAGATTTTCGTTCCACTGTTTGTATAGGACATCAAAGAATTTAAAGGATTTTACTTTGAATTGATTTCATTGTGGTAAATTTTAATTGCTTGTCATTTTGATAAGGATTTACAGAACGAGTAGGCGATTGATACTTTATTTTAGGATTAATGTTGGTGGTGTTTTTAAATACATTTAAAGAAAATTGGTTTGTAAAGAATTTGGTTTAATTATTTTGTTAAAGTCGTTGCGAAAGGGTTTCATTCGAAAGTTTATTCATCATCAAAGAAGGATTAGGAATGCTTGGAATTTAAATAAAATTATGGTGAAAATAAGGTAAGTATGTACTTATTTTGAAAGCCAAGGTTGTGTCAAATTATACAATTTTCTGTACACTTTCAGGAAATATAATGTGTTGTAAGTACTGTAATGGCGAAACCGGATATGTCAAAAACATGATTTTTCAGTTTTTGTTCCCAAATAAATGTGGTGAAGAATTTAATTTTTTTTCAAATTCTAAAATAAAAGAAGCTGCTGTATGTCACTATGTAAACTATGTTTAGAATAAGACATCGTTTTCTCCGCGGTTTTGCGCAATTGCACAGATACAAGAGGTTTGAATTTCAATGACCCTGTTGCAAAGGTCGGGATGAATTTGAGCGATTGCGTGGGTTATGTTGACTTTGAGGGCATCAGTTAATCTGAGACTTCAGATAACCTCACAAGAAAAAATCTAATTGAGCCAAATAGCACGAACTTGGTGCCAGCTCCACGAGAGATAGCCTTATACCCTTCAAATCGGTCATGCAGAATGTCTATTGTGGCATTCACTGATGTGTGGCAAGTAGCGCCGCCGAAGTTCTTTTGGAACCACACAATCCTCATCTATATCATCCAATTTGCGCCAGAAGAAATTAGTTTTCATTGATCGGTAGTTGATGATGATGGCAAATATACATCATCGTTTTTGAAGAAGTACGGACTCTCACGGACAGTGGCGATGTTTTCAGTACTTCTTACCTTTTGTTGACGTACGGGTATTGGCTGATATTCTTCACTCTGATTTGGCCACCAAATGTTGAGTAGTCAGTCCACTGGCAAGGAAAACCATGATATAAAGCCCGAAATTGGCGCAAAGTGAGGCTCATCGCCACAAGAGAATTTGATATTAAAGTTTTATCATTCGGACGAGCTGCTAAATCATGTAGGTAACTGGTAACACGGTCGGTTGATTTGGCATCTGTGACTGAATAATTAAAATAAGAATTTAAATCGTCTATATAATATTTAAAAAAAAAACAGCTTTGTGTGAAGTTTACAGATACTCAAAAGTGATTTTTCAAAGAAAAGTGATTTGTCAAAAAAATTTAAAAATTTCTTACAACAATCCTATTAAAACCTTTTAAAAGCTTCTGCACAAAGCATTTGGACAAAATCGATTGAAGTGTTTTCGAGAAAAGTGGAAATAAAAAAAATGGTTCTATGAGAGGTGCCATTAATAACCAAAATTAATAGCAAAAAATTAGATATATTAGTCTATACGACCTTCTAAAATTTACAGATTTTTATAAAAATATTTGCAGCTCTTTTTTTGATAAGATTTTCTTAAGGGGCTAAAAATTCAAAATAAACTATTGGGGGAATGTCCAAAAAACGCTATAGTAACCAAGTTTAAAGAAAACCGACTCATCCGTTTGGGCTATAGCCGCACAGATAGCAAGACGGACGGAACTGCGACACCCAATTTGTCCGTCTTTTCTATGATCGTTTTGTCAAAATTGATCAAGATCTTGGAATGTATTTTTTTACGAATCTATAACTTGCAATACAGAACCAGCAAATTAAAATGGAAGTGACTCTAGACATTCCAATTATAATAGTTTTGGCTTATAAAATTACTGTTTATGCGGTCACGCAGGGGCAGGGCCCTCCGCCGGTGGGCATAGTTCAGGCACCCAGAGATTTTTTTCAAGTCCTGCGAAGCGCGTTAACGTACGCCCACTTTTTATGGAGAAAAACTGTTATAACTTTAAAAGCAAAATAGCTTCCAATTTTCCACCTTTTTCGCTTTTTAGAACTGAATGCATTAAAAAAAAGTCTTTATCTCACTTCTTTCATGTTTTGCTAGGCTGTTGCACTAAACAGAAAAATGTGTTATAAATAGGAGCAAGGTGGGGCAAAAGTTATGTAATACATTGGTGTTACAAGATTTCAATCGTTGCCCGAGCTCTTTGAATGATTGCTTTGTCCAGCTGGAAGCCGCAGCGAGACCCAATTCAGCAACTAGCGGCAAAAACAACTCATTTAACATCTGCCCGTAGACATTTGACGCCATTTCCAAAACTTAAGGCACATGCACATAACGACATTACTTCTGCCTCACTTTGTATGTTTAATTTAACAATTATTGTATTGGTAGGTGAATTTGTAAATATAGTTTTGAGAAGGTCTTAGTCATAATCAACAAAATTACGGAAAACTTAAATTAGCATCATACGTATATGGAAAATCTTGTGGATTTTGATGAATATTCGATAAATTTTAAATTAAGTCTGAATATGCTCAAAAACCCTATGATATAACTTCGTGAAGGGGTAAGGGATTTTGTGCGGATTTTTGTTGGTCAGGTTGAAGAATTATCGAAATTCGATTTTTCTTCATTTATGTGTACCAGAGAATGAAGTTCGATATAAAAGTGCATTTTCTTAGTGTTAAATGTAAAACCATTTATGTATTTGAAATATATTTTGTTTTTTTTTTCAGCAAAATAGGAATTAAAAATTACATTAAACATCCTTTTAAAAAATCTAATGATTCCTTACGTTATTTCCTCATGTTTTATTATTGATATATGTAGTCACAGTCACCCTTCAATATTTAAGAATATGTTCATCTTCAGTTTACATCATTCTACATGCGTATTCATATTGTAATCCTTGCAGACAGGAAGAGAAACTATAAGAATTATAATCCCTTAAGAAACAATAAGAAGAGTTAAGATAATTTTCCAACTTATTCAATTCCTTTTTGAATGACGTCATAATCCTTTTCATCTCATATTTGAACTTTGATATAATTTTGTACGCTATTACTTTTACTGTCACATATGCCTTGTCACCTTTAAAGTGTCAGGTATAGGTAAAGGCATGTCAAGCTGTATATAAGTATAAATACCATGCTTGATCTTTTGGAATTGAGTGAACGTACATATATGCATGTTAGTTACAACTATGTATATCTTCCTTACATCCTTACAATATATCATTGGAAAATTATCAAGAAAACGTCGAATAATTAAATTTGACTGTAGAAACTAATTAAACTACCTACATTCCTGCCAGTAAGGATAAAGCATTTATGCATTCTCCATATCGACTGAAAGTAGTAAGATATGAACTTTTACATCTGGAACGAAGTGGAGCATAAAATAGGGAATACTCTATCCATCTCTATAAATGTGTAATATACCTATGTATCTTCCCTCAAGGAATAGAAAGGATATCAATAGTTAATTCATAATCTGACAAATTATTATAAATTTACCTTTGATATTTCTGTGATGTCAAACTTATTACTATGAATTCGAATCCTTCCATAAATTGGGAAGTGAAGTTAGTGTTGTGTGTGAAGTTACCGTCTGCAGGATACCTTTTGCTGAAGACGTTAAATCATAAAGGACTTGTCATTCCAACAAAAAAATCCATGAAACTTCTGAAACGTGAACTGACTAAATGATTTATGGGAAAATTTTAAAATTAGCTTTATTTTTCAACCAAAAAATTTTGTTCAATATTAAAGTGTTTATTAGTTCAATTATTAATGAAATATCGTTCTTTCATAATTAGAAAGTCCTACACACCTACACATACCATCAACATTAATTTAAATTCGAATATTCATAGAAATGTGCCGCAAAATTCACCGCCATCCAGGTATACATTCATATATAGCTTATATAACCAATTTGTTGAGGGTTCAGTTAAACAAACCAGACATTGGTGTCCATGTTCGCGCCAGATATTTCATGCCACACTCCTATCATTTATAGGTGAATGGATTTAACAGCTATTCCCCGGGGTTCTAGGTTCAATTTTGGTGGTTTGTGGTTTAAATTTTAGATTTGTATACGATATCAGAGAGGGGAGGTACTTGCACCTACCTATATATTGTATAACGGAAGCGATGTCAAGGCAAAGCTACACATTGCCACCTGATGTTTTTGCATTGACAGGAGTGCGGGCTGATATGGTTGGTATAGTCAAATGTATATACGAACTGTTGGTAAGCTACAAATTCTAAGGAAATTCCATTTGTGTCCTCGAATTTCTAGGTGAAAGAGCTTACTTTGGAGCCATTTCATGGTCGAATCAACTCTGATGGAGCATTTGAAAATTGAATAACTCACAAGAGATAAATTACCTAGGTGTATAGAGGTTTCTCAAGAAACGAAAGGTAGGTACTTTGATAGAAAAGAATGTTGAATGTTTCAAGCTATAACAATATAAACATCTACTATTAGGACAAGTTTTGCAATCGTTAGAAAAATAGATAAATCTATCACTTTTGATATAAGAGATAAGACCCAAAAGTTGTACTTATATTGTTTGTAATCCCGGTAGGTACCTCCTACAGTCTTAAAGGTTGCTCCAGTTTATATTGAAGCTTAGTATCAACTTAAAAACTGTTTTAAATCAACAAAATTAGAAATAAATTGATTAAGCACTTCTGAAACTGTTTTAACATCACATCTAATTTCGTTATTAGATATAAATATATAAGCTTACCAGATATATTTTTTTTAATCGTAGAATATGTTTTTAAGAAAATTAATTTTGTACATACATATACATATATATGCAATTTTATAAATATTTTTCAGAAAAAAAATTAAAAATTAATTAAAAAAAATCATTAACAAATTTTTAGAATATCGAGAATGATTGAATTTTTTTTTTTCGAGGAAAATAAGATTTTCCTTAACGATTTTTAAATCTATATCTATATCTATATCTATATCTATATCTATATCTATATCTATATCTATATCTATATCTATATCTATATCTATATCTATATCTATATCTATATCTATATCTATATCTATATCTATATCTATATCTATATCTATATCTATATCTATATCTATATCTATATCTATATCTATATCTATATCTATATCTATATCTATATCTATATCTATATCTATATCTATATCTATATCTATATCTATATCTATATCTATATCTATATCTATATCTATATCTATATCTATATCTATATCTATATCTATATCTATATCTATATCTATATCTATATCTATATCTATATCTATATCTATATCTATATCTATATCTATATCTATATCTATATCTATATCTATATCTATATCTATATCTATATCTATATCTATATCTATATCTATATCTATATCTATATCTATATCTATATCTATATCTATATCTATATCTATATCTATATCTATATCTATATCTATATCTATATCTATATCTATATCTATATCTATATCTATATCTATATCTATATCTATATCTATATCTATATCTATATCTATATCTATATCTATATCTATATCTATATCTATATCTATATCTATATCTATATCTATATCTATTTCTATATCTATATCTATATCTATATCTCTATCTATATCTATATCTATATCTATATCTATATCTATATCTATATCTATATCTATATCTATATCTATATCTATATCTATATCTATATCTATATCTATATCTATATCTATATCTATATCTATATCTATATCTATATCTATATCTATATCTATATCTATATCTATATCTATATCTATATCTATATCTATATCTATATCTATATCTATATCTATATCTATATCTATATCTATATCTATATCTATATCTATATCTATATCTATCGTGGTGGGTTCGGATGCTTAAAACTTGAAAACGAGTGGACCAATTTGGATACTTCCTTCTGCGAGTTTGTTCGTAATTGCTCCGCTAAGGTTTAGGAAAAATAAAAGTCGGAAAATTCTCAACAGGTGGTGCTGTAGGAGCACATTTCATTTGGCTTTTGGGATATTCTTTTTAAACTTTACCATTTCACCCTACAAATAGTAGGGTGAAATGGGGTAAAAACAAAAAGAGGCATCCGATTTCGAAAATTCTATTTGGCGCATATTCTAAGTCACTTTTAAACTCCAGTTTATCTTAGACTGGGGTTTATTCAATTTTATTTAGATAGGATAAACCCAGGTTTAATATAAACTGGAGTTCAAAAGTGACTATGAATATGCCCCTTTGTGTTTGGAAGCTTATTTTAAAAAAAATTGCTATTTATACAGTGAAATGGGATAAAAACAAAGAAGTGTTTTTTTATTACAAAATTTCTCTCTGTGTTGACAAAGCTATAAAGGTTGGACGTGAAGTAGATTAAAACCCTAATAAAGTAGTATTCGATTAAAAAATTAGCTTAAATATTGATTTATATTTTCTTTTGTAATTTTTATGCAAAGCTTAGGTTTGTCTACCCATGCGAAGCAGGGCGGGCAAGCTAGTTTTTTTATGAAAATAACGGTCTTTTTTTATTATAAGAATAATTTTTGTTTAAACTCTTTCAGACAATATTAAAAAACTACTTTTTGCAAAGTTAAAACAAAATCAAATACTTAATACGTTTCTGAAATATGTATTGAGTTTAGGAAACAAAATTTAACTTTTTTCAAAAATCGAAAACTTTTGCATAAACCTTATGGTACACGATGTGATTTAAAATTTATTAATAATTTTTCAGCAAAAAATAAATCAAAGTCTGTTTAACCGTTTTAGAGAAAATCTAAAATAAAGAAAATGGGAGGGGCCATTGATAACTATGTATTTTTACTTGCGATATTTACAGGATGATTCGCATAAGGTGTGATAAAAAGCAAGAGTGCATAGGTGGGGTCGAGACAAGGAAAAAATCGTAAAGGAGTCGGAGTCTACCACGCCACCACTCACCAAATTTAATGAGTTAACTCTGGTTTAACTTTAATCGCGCACTGAAAAACTGTACCTAAGTGAATAGTTTTTGAAAAATAAATTTTCAAGATCAAAGCTTTGGAAAACAAAATTTGTTCACACTCATTTTTTTCAAAATTTTACGTTATAATTGTATTATTCTTGTTTTTATATTGACTGCTAATATTAACCAAAAAAAAAAACAAACAAATTTAGGTAGGTACTTAATTAGGTAAAATTTTGAAAAAAATTAATTTAAAATTTTTTTTTCTCCAATATTTTGACTTTTTACTTAAACAGCTTAACTTAAAAAATAATGCATAAAGAAGAGATTTCTGGCTTTACAAAAAGGTATAGCATGGCATTGTTAGTGTTATCGACGTTTTTGATTATTTTTTTTTTCTGTTTTAAGTCAGTTTTTTAGAAAATTGCCGTTTCTTGCTAAACTAGGGGAAATAGACCCCCAATATGATTTTTTTTCTTGTCTCAACTCAACCAGCAACCTACATGATTTAGTTTTTTGTCTGACCTTATAAGAATCACCAGTATACGTTCTAATTATATGCGGCAAATTATTTTATTCGTTAAAATATCAAACTCGAGATTTTGATCAAACTTGACATTACTATAATAGGGACGATAATTTTATTGAAAATTTACTGAAAAGAAGTAAAAATAAATAAATACAACTCATGGAGAACCAGGGTTTATAGTGACTGCGACTTAAACTCTAATACCATATACCTGTATACGTATTGTTGTGCTGTAATAGAGGGGTGAGGGGACCTAAAATTATCTGCCTATAAGATGAGAGACATTTTACTATTACAACGGTTAATATTGGAGGCTTTCTCTCCCTTAAAAGTGGCAGTATCGATTAAAACCCATTTGATGTGGGCAAGGTTGGATTTAAACCCAGTCTCAACAGCAACAGTTCAACGCACCAACCATAACACCATTTCTAACACAGTGTTTTTTTTTATATTATTTTCCATTTTAAATAATTTAGCTTCTTATTTAATATTAATTATAACATGATTAATATGTAAAAAAGATATTAATTCACCAAAAATGTTATGTTAATAAATCACCTTGTATGAAGTTTACATTTTTTTTTTTTTTGAATTTGTTACACACACCTATTTAATATACATACAAACGTACGAGTATTCTCCCCATTTAAATGTTTCAATTATAGAAGTGCCTTTACACAAGCATTAAAAGAGTTCATTCGTAGGTATGTATATTAATGTTCCACACATTCTGGGTTAAAAAAAAAATAATAATAATAATAATGGTCACCCCATAACATGACATTTTGAATACGATCCATTTCTTTGTCGTTTGTTTTATTGTTTTGTTTTTTTTTTTTTAAGGTTGGCATCCCATTATTGTCGTGGAAAACACTTTGTTTAAAGCACGAATTCCCGTTCTTTCCATTTTTATAGGAGACCCTTTGAAAGTATATCCTGCAGAAATGCCTGCTGATAAGTGGGTAAATAAATCATTTTTGACAACATTTACCACGTTTTGTTGTTTTGTTATTTCACTTTATTCAAACTGAAAGTGTCATCTTAACAATAAAGAACGAGGTGACATTTAGAATGACACCTTACGTTCTACCTTATACGCCCAATGCCATTTTCGGTAAAAAAAAAAATATACATACCAAAAATGCTCGAAAATTCCAATTTTATTGAGTCGAAACGATGTGGTGCCACCGTTACGCCATCTCCTTGGGTAACGAACGACAATGAGATATAACAGGACGATTAGTATCATTTTATTAGCCTTTGACTGTCATGTCATGTGAAATGGAGCATACGAGTAGGTACCTACATACATTAGGTTGAAATTGAAAGGTGGGATCAAAATTGATTTGTTTTTTTTTTTTTTTTTACAGTTTTTTGGTTGTTTAAGTTCATCCACAAAATAAGTTGAATTTGTTGGGTACATGTTTATTGAAAAACATAAAATGCACGACTGATAGATCTCACGAACGAAAGGTTTGAGGACTTACAACGTGATTGGTCAGCTTCCATTTTAACCCATAATTTGTGTTCACTTTCAGCTAAATCAACCAAACTGTTTTCCAAGTTAGGTACATAGGTGCATAGTGAGTTTAAAAATAAATTATAATCTTGTTTAATTATTTATATTATAACTTGGAATATAATGTGAATATTATAAAGGGTGTTTTTTTTAGAGGTAGGTATATAGAACTTTAAGTTGGTAACACTATTTTAACTGGCGGCCATTTTGTCAGCTGTCAAGTGATTTAGTTTTAATTTGGTTTGGCATTTCAACATAAATAGACTGACGCTTGAACAACGCTTCCAAATTGTGCCCAAATGGGCCAAAAACAAGATTGCCGTTGATCCAAATTTTCATAAGCGAATTTTGTTTAGCGATGAAGCTCACTTTTGGTTGAATGAATACGTCAATATAGAAAACTGCCGTATTTGGATTGATGAAATCCTCAAGTGTATGTATGTTGAGACACCGTTACATCCACGAAAACTGACTGTTTGGTGTGCTTTATGGTTTGGTGGAATAATTATGGTCCGTACTTCTTTAAAAGCGATGCTGGCCAGAACGTTACATTCAGTGCGGTGACCACTAAAGAGCCATGATTACTGACTTTTTCGTTCATCAATTGAACAACCATGATGTGCAGGAGCTGTGGTTTCAACAAGACGGTGCAACATATCACATAGCTCGTGCCACAATTGATTTATTGAAGGAAGCGTTTGGTAACCACGTAGTTTCACGTTACGGACCCGGTGAATTGGCCTCCAAGATCGTGCGATTTAACGCCGCTTGACTATTTTCTGCGGGGATATGTGAAGTCGCTTGTCTACGCCGATAAGCCCGAAACAATTGACCACTTGGAGGACAACATTCGCCACGTTATTGCCGATATACGGCCACAAATGTTGGAAAAAGTCATCTAAAAATTGAACCTCCAGATTAGACTACGTCCGAGCCGGCCGTGGAGGTCATATATGCCAGAAATCATATTTAAATTATAATGCCAGAAGATTACCTTTCGAATAAAGTAAATTTCATGTCAATTTAAAAAAATCATCTTTGTTTTATTCTATTTCAAAGTTCTATACCTCTAAAAAAAAAACACCATTTATATGTATGTATTGTACGTAGACTTTAAAGCAAGTTTTGGATTCGCAAAACTTAACCTACAACCTAAATTAATTAAACAATTTTCTAGAAATTTTTACCATTTTATTTTTTATCGGTTTAGAATAGATATGTATATAAGTATCCTGTCAATAGATTTATAAAATCATGAATATCGATGTCACTATGTCACACCCATAACATGCAAATGTCCTTTTTGAATGCAAAAAGCAAACTTCAATATACACTTCAATTAAGAACATTAAATATTTAATTGAAAAACTGTGCACACCCATGCTGCATATTTTTCCAATAAAAAGAAAACAACTTCTTCAAAGATTCACTGCCATGGAACATTAAGTAATGAATCAGCTACTTCTCTCAATTGCACATTCTACATTCCAATTCCAACAGTCAAACTTTGAGGAAACTTCCTTAATCAACAGTTTTACCCTACTTGACTTTTAAGCTTTCTTTTATTTTTTTTTTTAATTTAAAAAAAATTGACAAAAAATTGTAGGTGGGTATAGGGTATGTCTTCACATTTTCATTTTAATTTACTTTTAACCACACCACGCCAACCGATGATACGATGACGAAGATTTCAAACACACACAACACGCCGCCCGCATTGAAATCCTTAATTAACTTTTAATGTTAAACACAAAATGAAAATTTGTAAAATACAAAATAAAGCAAACAAAAAAAAAACAAATAAAGAAATAATGTAATTAAAAACCCTTTAGAAAAGCGCAACACGATCAAAGTCGTGTCTTCTGTATATGTGTGTGTTTTTTTCCTTTTTTTTTATTGAAAATTGGGAATTGTGTGTGCGAGCATCCAGCAACAGGAACAACAACTGAAAATAGCAACATTTTCCTGAAGTCATTAATTATAAAATGCCACCCGTTGTCTACGATGCGATGGTAGCTTGGAGCTTCTATTATTTTAACCCTCCTTGTACTTCCGTTCGCTTTTTGCTTTTATCTTTGTTGGGTTTGGGTGGGTTTAAATGAACCTGATCCTGTTTTTCAATTTAAACACAAACGGGATTCGTGGGTATCTCCATCGTCACGAAGCAACCATTGCCACACACCGCATGTGTCTGAACTGAAGGCATAGATACATACCATGCACATAACCCGTACTTCCTCTCTCTCTCTCTCTCTCTCTCTCACTCATTCCAGACTTCGAGTCTCAGTTTCGAACGCACCTTTATACAGAATTTTGATTTATTAACCCACATCTCGAGCTAATAATGGCTTCCAGCCAGCATCCCAGTATCAAAACAGAGTTGAAATTATTATTCTTGCGAAAGATACTCTCGGTATCCAGATCCACACGCGTATATACATCCCACCAGAAGATACCTATACGTGTGGCTGAGATTTCAAGGATTTCCCTCCCATCCATACCTACCCAAACACACACACACACACACACACCGCACCAAAAAAAACAGTTGCTCCTTGGATTACAGAATATTAAGTGTCTGCTCAAGTTAATTAGCCATAATTGGATCCCAGGCCAAACAAAAACAAATATATAAATATAATACGACGAATCAACGAAAATGAAACGAAAATTCGTCAATTTCCGGAACAAATATTTTTTCAAGGAAGCCACCCGTATATTTCCGCCAATATAACTAACGCTGATGCTGACTGCTTTGATGGCAGGGGATCGGGATGGTAGGTATAGAAATTATACAAAGGGACAGAAAAAACAAAATTGGCAGGAGCATGGTACAGGAAATAAAAAGGACCTTCTTTCGTTTGTTCATCTTTGGCATCACAAGCACAACACGGAGCCATTTTTTTTTTTTTTTGTTTTTTTGTTTTTTTTTTTGTTTTCTTGTTCATCTGCTCATAGGATCCTGTTTATTAAAATTCCATTGAAGGGCGAAAAACATTTTCAATTGAAAATGTGATCCGAAAAAATAGTCATCCAAACATTTTCAAATAGGTCAGAACGCGTTCTGGCTTTTCCCGGGGTGAAGTATAGGTTCGGTTCGATGTGAAAGGAAACGGCTGGCTGTCTACTGTAGCTGCACTGGTGTTGCCTGGCTGTTGGTCGGAGATCCAACTTTCCTAAACACTATATAGCACCCATTAGAGGTACAATGGTGTCGAAATATTTTCGTTTTTTTTGTTTTGTTTTTGCATAATAAAAATATCCCATTCAAAATTATAGAGTCGTTTAGGGTAAGTGTGCTCACTTTTGACAAAAGTAGAATATAAGTTTCATTCAATTAATTTTAATTGAATTATTGATACAGTCGACTCTCCCTAAGTCATTTCCCCCAGTCGAACTCTCCTTGAGTCGAATTTCTCTCTAACTCGTACTTTTTCGCCATATTTTAACATTCGCTTCAATTTTCCAAACAAAAACCATTCCCTAAGTCGAACTCCCCCTAAGTCGAACCTGTCTCTAACTCGAACATATTCTCTTGGATTACTGGCATTTTTTTTCACCCCTTAAGTCGAATTTTGTTTAGCACAAAACAAAATACAAAAATATTACCCCTTCGGAATTCGTATTTGGATATATTTTGGTTTTTCAATAAGAGCGCTACAAAAGTTATTTTTTAAAATAGAACAAAAACGGTTTTGGATATCAATGAAATTCTTTATTCCTGTGAAAGAACGTTCGATGCCATTATGTATGGAACTCGATTTCTTTTGCATGGCCACCACGGGCACGCTTGCAGAAGTCCAGACGCTGAACCCAATTTTCGACGGTTTGCAAGCATAAATCGGCCGATACTGCTGCAATTTCACGTTCGATTTTCGTACGAAGTTCATCAATCGTCGCTGGCTTGTTGGCATAGACCATAAACTTGACGTAGCCCCACAGGAAATAGTCTAACGGCGTCAAATCACACGACCGAAGCGGCCAAGCGACTGGACCATTTCGTGAGGTAACACGTTCTCCAAACTTGGTTTCCAATAAATTGATTGTGACATTCGCTGTGTGGCTTGTGGCGCCGTCCTTTTGGAACCACATGTCCTCTAAGTCCATATCATCCAATTGCGGCCAAAAATATTCGGTTATCATTGAACGGTAGCGATCGCCATTCACAGTAACGTGCCGGCCTTGATCATCACGGAAGAAGTACGGCCCAATGACGCCGCCGGCCCATAAACCACACCAAACCGTAATTTTTTCGGGATGCAATGATGACTTATGGAGTACGTGTGGATTGCTGCCTGACCAATACCGCATATTTTGTTTATCGCTGAAGATGATTTTTCGATTTTTAGCGCTCTTAACGTTGAGGCCACTGACTCCGAATTTCGGTAGTAAATTTCAATAATTTCGACTCGTTTTTGGCTCGTATATCTTTCCATTATGAAATGGCAAACCTTACTAAAGAGAAATGTCAAAAGAGCGGCAAGAAATATGGCGTCGTTTGCTGTTCCTGTTGCTCTACTTTTGTAGCGTTCCTGTTGAAAACCCCTTTAAGTAACTACACACTTCTATACCCTTAATACGTATTTGTAGTATCGTGTGTGCCATCATCGTCTGTTTCTTCCTATTCAGAAGATGTTTTTTATTTTTTATTTTATATTTTTGTTTTGTTTCGATGAATTCGTGAGTCCTTATTTTACTATTATTTTTTTTGTTAACTTTTTGTGAGTATGTATATTAACCTATTTTTATTAAAAAAAAAATCTTTCTCTCTATAACTCGAATTTTTCCAAAACATCTAACTCGTGAAAATTCGACTTAGGGAGAGTCGACTGTACATATATTTTGATTACTCAGATAGAAATTACTTTTTCATTAAAAAACAAACCAAAGTGGGTTCACTTGCCCCAAAGTAGGGGTAAGTATACCCACGCTATGGGTTAAGTATGCGCAGTGCCTTTAACTCAATGGCGCAAAATTTTAAACAGTCTGAAGTTAAGTTGTTACCATGATACTAGTGAACACTTTACTAACTTTAAAGCTCTTTAGTAAAATGTTTTTAATTTTAAACACTTTTTCAATAGTATCATACTAATGCCCAATTTCATAAAAAAACAGTAAAAACCCTTTTATCTAAAGTCCTCTTAAATTTTATCAAACCTTTAAATATTTCCAATTTCACCAATCTTAAAAAAGGAAATTTAAGGGAAATTTTAGTTAAAATTGGATTTGCCTCACATCCCTGGAAATAAAAATAGGTTGTTTCCCTCTCACATTCAAAATGCATGTGAAAAAGCATTACATGTAGAAAAAAAATGCTACAAAAAAAAATATTCGGAGAACGGATTCCTATGAACTCGGAAATAAATAAAATGAAATAAATTATTCTAAAAACAAAATCACAAAAGATTATTATTTACACACAAGCAATATTTTTGTATCGACCTATTCATAATTTGTATTAGCAAGAAATTAAATAAAAAAGTGACTGCAAAATATTATCAAATATCATCTACAACTTCCTTACTCGTTGGCTGACATCTGACATTACACTTCACAAATTCGACTTTTAAAATTTATTGAGACCAAAATGAGCTTTTAGTTTATAAGGGCGTTTAAAAGCATTTCAAATTAAAAAGCACTTGGTGAAACCCAAAAACCCCATTTTAACACAAAATGGAATGGAATTTATGAAATCGGGCATAAGCCTAATTTCTTACGAAAATCAAGCTAAACAAACAGCGACATTTTGTGCAAAAAAGTAGGTAAACATACTTTTTGTTTTTAAATTCGTCTATGTCAAAGTGACATTTGGAGTTAGTATGATACTAAAAAGATATACATAATTGCCATTTGGTGATTTTAACTTTAGTAAAATGTTAAAAAGATAGTACGATGCTAGCTCGTTTAAAATTTGGAAAATCCTCTTTTTATCCTAGCATCGTTGTAAAAATGCTTACTAAATCGTCTAAAATTTTGCACCAACGTTTAGTTTGGTTGAATAATGTTTAAAACCTAATTTTGTTATTTTACTGTTTCAAGAATTATTTATAAGTACAAATTTTGAATTTATTATTTGGTACCTATTAAATTTTAACCTTTAACTCGTTCGATTATTAGCCTTGGTATTTTTTTTGCAAGCCCCGCGGAAATTGTTTTAAAAAAAACGATGTCGGGGCTAAGCAACTTAAATGACAAATGCAACAAAAACTAATCCCTATCGGGGTTAGCTAAGCCAGGAGAAATCTCACGACTTAACTTAAGCACGGAGAAAAACTGTGTTACTGGCGTGAATTGCATAATTGTTATCGATATTTTGTATGGAAACACCATTTTGTTTCTGTAATAGCGTTGCTAATCCCCGATGTCATTTTGTCAACCAAATTCCACCGGGGGCTTGCAAAAAACATGGCTAGTATGTACCAGAGTTGGGTATGTTATAGATATTTCTTCAGAATTATTTGGCAAATAAAAGTTTCGTGGGGGTTAATTTCGCCATTTTTCGTTTCGCATATTATTTAATTAGGATTTTGTTATATCGCATTCTACATTTTGAAAATTACGTTTTGTTTTTTTTGATGATTTGACAAATCATCATTTCACATTTTTTTCATTTCGCAATTTTCATTTTGCAATTTTCATTTTGCAATTTTCTTTTAATTTTTTGTTTTATTGTCAATTTTTTGTTCGTCATTTTGTTGTTTCGCTTATTTTATTTGGTATTCAATTGTTTCGCAATTTGTTGGCTTCCATTAAATTAGACGCCTTAAAATTTCGCTCAAAATTTATTTATAAAAAAAAAAATCCTTCTCAAAAAATATAATTATAAGTGGATTGAACAAAGGCTCAGAAACAAATGGTAAATTTAAGAAAAAAAAAAACGGTTCAAACGAATGGTCAAATTATATTTCGCAAAATGATGAAACGGCGCGTAGCGAAACAGTATTTTGCGAGAAAAACAATTAGGCAAAATATCAAACAATTTATTTAACAAAAAGAAAACCTACACAACAATTTGCAAAATGAATAATTTTGCGAAATTATTTTTAAAATGTTTTTTTTTTTAAATCGAAACATGTAGAAACACCCGATTGATAATTGCAAAATCATTCAAAAAATATAATGAATATGAAGAAAACCTGACTTATTACCAAATAAGAATATATCGCAAGTAAAAATGCTGAATGAATTTTGCCAAACAATGCGTGACCCACCTTTTCCTATGTAAGTGTATAATGTACGAAATTTTTGTCACACTGCTGTATATTGTATACTGTATGAACACCATGAATACAAAAACTATTTTTCATCATCCAACATATATTTAGAAAGGCTACAGGCGACCCGAAAATGTCCGTTTTTCTTCATTCTGCTTTTTTGGTCCTCACTCTCTCACTGTGTCCCTCTTTCTCATTCACTTTATATCATGTTTTTGTTTTTATTTTTATTTTTTTTGTTTTTTTTTGTTGCTATATATTTTGAAAGAGAATCCTTGCTAAGCTTTGAATAGAAGCATACGGACGTGCAGTGAATAGATTCGACAGGACACGGACTTTGGACTGCCGCCATACTTCGGCCTTCAGGGGGAATGGGTCGATGAATAACCGTTATTGTGAGAGCGCGGGAAATGGAAAGTGCAGAGGTTGTGTAAATCCATTCGGACAAAATGGAGCATTGTACGGTGACTAAAGACTGGAAGGCGGATTGTGCCAGCTTGGGTTTTGCTATACAACCTATATAAAAATTCTACAAATATAGGTAGGTATATAGGGTTTGTGTTTTTAGATGCGGGGTCAAAAGCGGATGTTATTAGACAACAAACCAAGGGTGTATTTTATTAAACTGTTTCCGGTGAAGAACACTTAACATAGCCCCAAAGAGATTTTCAAAGACGGACAATGTTGGTCAGTAGTAAAGTATACTTATATACATCTATGGATATACGTAAATTACACATACATATATAAAAATAGCTTATGGCGTCGAAAAGCTATTTATGCGCCCTTAGGTCTCTAATACATACCTTATCATTTGAATGTTGAATGTGATTTGTTTGGAAAGGATCAGATTTTATGCCTACTATAGTGATTTCCTGAGGCTTTATTGGATTTTATATATAGATGATGAAGAAAACGCATGGTCGTTTGATTGTGTATGCTGTATTGCATACCTATACATAGATATATTTTTGCTTTATTGATGTAAACAGAAAAGGAAAAGACAATACCAATAAATTTTCAATTGAATTTGTAGGATGATGCTGTTTTTGTTTATTTCCCTAATCTGATGCGATGGCCTCTTCTCTTCACAGAAACAGGGAATAATATTTTCTATAAGCCAACTATGTCTTTTTTTTCTACTTTGAAATGTGTATCACTAAATTCAGAATCTTTCGTACAAACTTATAAATAAAATGTATTAATGATGTTAATGTTTCAACTAAATTTTTTGTAATTTGTTTTTTTCTTTATAATTTTGAATTTGAAAATTAATTTTTTCAAAAACTATTCACTAACCTCTAACCTAACCTCCTAAGCTCCTCGTAAGGCAGTTCGCTGCCAACTCTACGTTGCCAGAAAGTTTCATGGCTCCTCCCGTACTTGAGAGCGTAAATGATTCCATAGGACGAATCAAGAGAGTTGAAAGATCTTGACATACACAAATCTGCTGGTCCAGATAGTATCCCTCCCATCGTTCTGAAGAGGTGTTCTTCCACGCTGGCAAAACCACTGCGGAAGCTTTTCCTTATGTCCTACTCTACTGTTCTCTTTCCGAGTGGATGGAAAACAGCACTTGTCCAGCCAGTCCCTAAGAAAAGGCGAATCTTCTTCACCCTCAAACTATCGACCAATTGCACTAACGTCCGTTCTTTCCAAGGTCATGGAAACGCTTATCAATTATAAGCTCAATAATTTTCTCGAGGGACGAAAGCTTCTTAACGACCGGCAATACGGCTTTCGTAGCAATAGGTCCGCTGGTGATCTGATGGTATATCTCACCGAGCAGCGGAACAAATCTTTACATCGTTTTGGAGAAAGTAAGATTATTGCTTTTGATATTTCAAAAGCGTTTAATAGCGTTTGGCATCAAGCTGTCTTATCAAAAATACGTGCATTTGGTGTTGATGAATCTTTTCTTCGCTGGATTAGAAATTACCTTTCGGATCGTTTAATACAAGTCGTATTGGATGGATTCAACTCTGAAACCCTCAAAATAAATCCTGGTGTGCCCCAGGGCTCAGTCCTGTCTCCGACTCTCTTCCTCATTTTTAAGTTTTGCCATTTTAATGATTTTTATTTCAAGTCAATTTTTTGTGAATTATTTCCCCTCCTGCCTAAACCCACCTAATACGAATTTTTTTCTTGTCTCAACCCAAACTACAGGACCTAGCCTTTTGTCGTAACTTATTCAAAATACCTTTTTTCCTTACATGAATCACTGGGTCGATTAAAAAATTATATTTTACGACCCTGACTCCCGACCATTTTCATTGTAAAACTTTCCGGTAAGCAGATACTGGCGAAATACGGCTTTCGGTCGCCATTTTTTTCACGAAATGATGCCGCCATCGACAAAGATACGAAGTTTGGCAAAGTTAGAGTCCTTAAAGAGCATCTCAAAATTTATAAAAATATCAATGTTAAAAAGTCTTCCAATACTTTCCAGGTCTGGCAACGAGACAAGAAAAGTCAAAAAAACAAATGTTTTGAATTTTATGTTTGTGAATTTATTGATACTGTTAGTTAAAGGGTTGCCCAGTATGTTTTATATAATAATTTATAAAAAGAAAGACCACAAAAAGACCTATTTTAACTAAAATGGCTTCTCTCTAACAAATAAAATTAGGTCACCCCCAAGATCCTTTTATTTTAATTGACTTATCAACAATAACCTTTATTTAATGTAAGAACGATGAAGTTTAAATAAATTGTGTGATCCACTTGTTGGTTGAATTAATTGGTTGCTAAACGGTCATATTGCACACACCAAAAAGATCTATACCTAATATATTAAAACAATCTACAAACTTTCTATAAAGCTTCTTTTAGCATCATATAAAACTTATAACTCTAACTCAGATTATTAGATGATACTTTACCATCAGGAACCTTTGAACTATTTAAATTTTATTAAGATCCCAATAACAACCCAAATTCATATACCCTTACCCAAATCTGTCCCCATTTCAGACATTTCTTTTATAATATCATGGAAGTTTTAAAATAATAATATTGAACAAAAAATAAAAGTTTTTTTTTACAAATTTTTATTTAAAAAAACAGTTATACTGCACAACTATTTTCAACTCATAAATAAAATAATACAGTTTTTTTTTACAAAACAAACATTGTAATAATTACTATGAATAAGTTAAGTATACTACGTACATTTTAACGCAGAGTCATAACTTATAAGTCCAAAGAGTGAAATCGCCCAAAGCCCTTTTGACCCACACGAGTAGATTTAAAAATCAAAATTATAGTGGACTTTTTTCTTTGAACTTAAAGTTTGAACCTTCGCCAAAATGTAAATATGTATTGAATAAGAACTTAATTTTATGAATCAAGCCCTCAGTTAAAATAAAATTTTGCGTAGTATTAATTTTTATCTTTTGAATCTGCTTTAGTATAAGTTCCTGTTGTCGTAAATCCAACAATCAAAACATTAATAAAAGCTATAAGGAAGGCTAAAATCACATTAAGTACTGATGTATTTTGACCCTTTCGCTATATAGGAAAAAAAAAATCATATAATTATGTATGTTTTATAAAGAATGAAACAAAAATGAAAAAAAAAACAATTTTATAATTCTGTTTTATCACCTTTAAAATAAATGCTATTCCAGCACAAACTTGCAGTATCAGAGAACCAATTATCAAACCCAAACTTATGGCAAACACTGTCGAATCCTTGTCGTAGGTAAGAACAAAACGCAACTGATTAGCGTTAGCAGCTATGAGCGTGAAGTTCATCATACCTAAAAATAAAAAAAAATATTTTTTGATTTTAATTATGTTGATTCCAAATGAATAAATTAATAGGCGGCTGTTCTGGAAAATGACATCTCTGAGATTTCACTCTGTCAAAAAGTGCGAAAGCGGATCCGAAATTTTTTTCCGCAGGATTTTGACAGCTAAACTGAGAAATTTTGCAAAGGAATCCTGTTCATGTAACTGACATTGCTGATATCTCCGAGATCTCATTAATCATTTTCCTGAACATGCCTTATATGTCTGCTTGGCAAATAGAAACGTCGTACGATACGTCGCAAATCTTGCTGTCAAATGCAATTGAAATTTTTGACAAGTAGAAAGAAGTTGCAATTTAACAAACAGACATAATATTTTGCTACGTTTTAACTATATATTCAAGAAGGTGTATAGTGCAATAAGACCAGCGGAATTAATACCCGCATCATTTTTAAATTATGTGTATCTGCGACCAGAGAAAGTTCCGTTAATTGTTTGAGTAAACAAGAAAAAAGCATGCTTCATATTTTTGAGGCTTCCAGCAACAGCTGTGAGCACCTTTTCCGAGCTTAAACTAATTAAAAATTATCTCAGAACTTCTTTATGACAAGAACGACTGTAGGCTTCCATAGAAGCCAAAATCTTGAAAAATTGAAATCGTGTGTTCAGGTTGCGCCCCAGTCACCAAAACAATTGATACGGGGCCCCCACAGGGCTAGCTACGCCATTGCACTGATTTTTTATTAGAGCTTTACATGAAAAAGTCTCATTTATGTTAGTTTTTTTTTGAAATCTTTTAAAAATTATATGTAAAAACTTTATATCTTCCTCCCCCCAGACAAATTTAGAAACCCCACAGATTACCACATTTAAAGAAAAAAAAACTCTAAACTTTTTTTTCAACTTTGTATATTCATGCACAGCTCATAAATTTATGTTTTTAAATTTAATTAATTCACAGCAGTAGAGTAACTACAACAAAAAAAAAAAAAACATTTGTAAAGAAGGTGTACTATCTAAATAAAAAGAAAATTTGCTTAGGGTTTTCTTCACAATGTCTGAGTAAAGTTCTGATTACTTGCTCGACATTTAAATTATCCGCAAATTAAATCCTCTCAGTAAAAACTGAGCGTTTCACAATTTTTGTAAATAATAAATGTATGAGTCAATAAGATGTTTCAGTTTTGAAAAAAATTGAAAAAAAAATAATTAATATTTTAATTGCCACATACATTTTTTTTTGGAGCTCCAGCTGTCATAAAAAGTTCGGAAAATTCCGATGACATCCAACTTTTTATGACAGCTGGCCAATCAGAAGGTCCAAAAATTCAGATAAGAGTTGATACATTGTGAAACGTAAGTGCGGTTGATAATTGACTAATAAGTATAACAAGCCCTAAAACGAGTAATAAATAAATATGAAAATTAAAATATAAAGGAATTAAAAAAATTGTTTGAACTTCATTAAAAAAGTTCTAATACATGATCGTCATCTCGTTTTGGTTGCGCGCGCGCCGGTTTGATACATATTCTCACTTGTGAAAGTTTTCGGCATTTCTTCTGTTGGTGTAAAATTGTGGCATTCAGAATATTAAAGGAATATCTTACTCGTAGAATACTGTCAGCTGTTTCATAACCTATTCGATTCCTCAACCTTTGAGCTCTAAATGAATCGCCCCAGATTTCCCCCAAACATCTCATCCCCCCAGATTACCCCCAACGACAAAAAAAACCCTAAATCTAAGGGGAAAATCCCTAAACATGGTAACCCTTTGCAAGCCAGATTTTCAGCAGCATTTATTTATTTTGGTTGGTTTCACCAAAGAAAGGACCAAAATGATTTAAATGAACGGATGAACAAACGATGAATACCTCATATACATATACATATACCTACATATGGAAAGAAATATAGAAAAAAAGTACCTACGTTGTTGATCGCTGACAACCAACGACCTTCAGTCGACGATAATTGATTTTATGTAAAATAAGAAAAACAGTAGATTATATGAGTGCACTTAGAAGCTTATGACTTTGGTTTCAATTGTTGGATTATAAATATAAGATAAGGTATCTAATTAAATTAGAAATGTCAAGATCCAATTGTGCATCAAAATTATTGTGAAAGTGCCCAATGTTTCATACAAAAACTTAATTGCATATTTTGTGAACCCATTTCATTCACGGCAAATGAATTTCACACAAAATAGAGAAAGAAATCAACCCCCAAGTACAAGAATAAAAAAAAAAAAAAAAAAACAGAAATACCTATCCAACCAAAAGGTATATAAACATTTAAGCATCTGGTTTTTAATGTTTAAGAAAAAACGTATGAGCGCAATGAACATTAAAAACAAAAATACGCAAATTTTTAAAGAAAATCATTTTTTTTTTTCATTTTTTTTATATAAAAATTGAGTTCTAAAATAAAATCTCACATAACTACAAGTATTGTACAAGAGATAGATTTAAACAAATTAGAAAGGTTTGTGTACCACGAAACTACAAGTATACTTGGAACTTAACAATTGTACACACAGATCTTAACAATTGGGAAATTGACAAAGCTACAAGTGTAATTGAAATTTAACAAATCATTATTGAATAGTTAAAAATACTTAACGTGCAAATTGAAAATTGTTAAGTGGTTTCAAGTTAGATTTTAAAGGCTTTATAAATAAATTAAAATTTTTTTCTATGTATTTAAAGAAAATATTTAACCAAAAATTTAGAACAAAATTACATTTTAAACTGGATAATACATAATTTAGTGTAGTGTAGTATAAATCATTTTTTTTCAGAATAATTTATTATAACGGGTGATTTTTTGGCTGGTTTGGTTTTGGCAACACTGGTTTTGACAGCTGACGTGTGTTTAGTACCTTATGTCACTGTCAAACAGCTTCAGTTTGGTTTGCAATTTAACCATGGATCGTCTTACAAATGAACAACGCTTGCAAATTATTGAATTTTACTATCAAAATTCGTGCTCGGTTCGAAATGTTCATCGCGCGCTGCTTGTGTTCAGCGATGAGGCTCATTTTTGGTTGAATGGGTACGTAAATAAGCAAAATTGCCGCATTTGGAGTGAAGATCAGCCAGAAGCATTGCAACAGCTACCAATGCATCCCGAAAAAGCCACTGTTTGGTGCGGTTTATGGGCCGGCGGCATTATTGGGCCATATTTCTTCAAAGATGATGCGAATCGCTCCCGAGCGATGATAACAAACTTTTTTTTGCCCGAAATGGAAGTTCTTGACTTGCATGATATGTGGTTTCAACAAGACGGTGCCACATGCCACACAGCACGCGAAAAAATGGCGCAATTGCGAGGCGAGTTTGGTGAACAGTTAATTTCAAGTTTCGGGCCGGTCAATTGGCCGCCTAGATCGTGCGATTTGACACCATTAGATTATTTTTTGTGGGGGTATGTCAAGGCTAATGTCTATAGGGACAAGCCCGCTTCGATTGACGCACTGGAAGCCAACATCCATGCATTCATTCGTGAGATACCGGCCGATATGTGTGAAAGAGTATGCCAAAATTGGACTCAGCGGATGGGCTACCTGAGACGCAGCCGCGGTCAACATTTGCATGAAATTATCTTTAAACATTAAATTGCAAGGTTCAAACTATCGATTCAAATAAATATTTCATCCATTTTTTCGTTTTTTTTGTGTTTTTTTTTTTAAAAAGTTCTAAACCTCTTAAAAAATCACCCATTATATGTACATAGTTCAAAAAAATATTGTTTTTAATAATTGGTTTAGCATATTTTTTTAGAATTATATGTAAACTTTCCTGACTGACTGTAGGAATCTACTACGTTTTTATTAGTGTGTTATTTCTTGCCAAAAATACGCTGCATATACAGGTACGTGTGTGCCGCTTAAATATTTAAAAAAAAAGCCACCAAAAATACTTATTTTCCAGCGGATGTTGACGAGCACCCTTACCTTAGCCACTACAGGACTACACTTTAGTCGCATTGTCTAGCCGTACTGAGGTAACTTTTGCAACTGAATAGTACAAAAAAGGGAAATTTACAAAGTTAACAAATGTAGCAATTTTCTTTGTGGTACAGAAACAATAATTACTTGTTAAGTCTGCATAGTTGACAATAATTGCTTGCACAATTGTTTAATTGTAGTTTTGTGGTACCGGCCCCTAGTCGTACATTTGCTTTGTCTATAAGATATCTGACTTTGGATTTAAAAAAAAAATAGACTTTTAATTTTGGTCACATATGTCTTAGCAAAAAATGATGCGACCGAAAATATTTTGAAAAATTTAATTAATTTCCTACAGTAAGACTTCATATAACTTTAAAACGATTATTTATCACCGTTAACTTCAAAAACAGTACAAAAAACAATTTTTATAGATTTTTGGTAAACCTTACGCTGCTTAACAAATATTAATTTCAAGACTTATAGATCATACATTTTTTTTTTTTGTGTAAATTTTCAAATTAATTCATCGAATCTATTTTCCGTACCGAATGATCAAAGTGCTACAAGCTTACTACTACTTATTAAAGGAACAAATTGTATTGTTCCTAAATATTGTGTAATCATCATCCTAAATGGAAAAGAAAATAACAATTTTTGTCGAGTTTTTCCAATATTTTTCTAAAAAAAAATCTTATAAGATTTGAAATGAAAAAGATATCAATTTTTGCAAAAAAAAAAAATCAAGATTCAAATTAAAAAAAAAGTATTTTTTTGCAAACAATTTTTTTGAAATAGAACAAAATATAAAACAAAACATTATACAGGGTGATTAGCATAAGGTATAAAAAAAAAGCTTGAGCGTGTAGGTTCGGTAGAGACAAAAAACAAATCGCATAGGAGGGGGGGGTCTATCCCGCGCTTAGTCAGGAGGGGCAATTTTTAAAAAGAATTGAAAAAAAAATTATAAAAAAACAACGGTAATACTTACAATGCCATGCTATGCCTTTTTGTAAAGCTAGAAATCTCTTATTGTATTTTCTTTTTAAATAATTTTTATTTAGTAAACAATTTTTGAAAAAAAAAATTTCAAACTAAAAATTTTGAAAAAAAAAATTTTAAATGTTGTTCAATATTTGGCGTTATTAAGCAGTATTTTTGTTTTAAATAATCAATGCTCTTATTAATTTTTAGTCCAACGCCAAAAACCATTATGCTAAATTCTCTTCTTGTTCTTTAGAAAATTGAAAATTCTCTTTCCGTTACTTCAGTTGCTCTAAGATTTAGATTACATATTTAGATTTCGATATTTTTAATTTTCACTAAAAGTACAAGACATTTAAGCATTCGGTTTTCTGTTTTTAACTTAAAATTTATAAAAGCATTGAATTTTAAAAACAAAAATGGTAATTAATTACGTACAATTTTGAAAAAAAAAAAATAGGTTGAAATTTTTTTTTTTTTTAATTTTGAGTTTAAAAATTAGTTTTTCAAAAACTGCTCACTAAAACAACTTTATTTAAAAAGAAAAAAAGAGTTTTCAGTGTTTGGCTTTGAATTGATAGCAGCATTGAATATTGAAAACGGCGGCGTTAGTAATTAATAAAGGGAAATTTTGAATAAAATCGGTTTAAAAATAAAATTAGTTTCACAAAAAGTATTCAAACAAGTTGATTTAAAAAGAACGTTGTTAAATGGAATTTTATCTTTAAAAAAAGTTACAACGGAATATAGTGAGATTATAGTGGTTGTTGTTTTTGAATCTAGTTGATTTTCTCTTTTAAGACTCTTTTTCATAAAATTGATCCCCGCCACCATACGATTTTTTTTTTTCGAATCAGCCCACATATTTACTTTAGGTTTTTGAAGCATCTTATGCAATTCGTATAAGTACATATAAATACATACCTACAAAAAAAATTCTTGAAGGAGCAATACGAAAAGGAGGACGATAAGTGGGTATGGGCTAGTTATTAGGTGTAATGAAGGAGTTTTTTGTAGAGTTTATAATAAAGTTGTGTCACATCTGCAGCTCTGTTCTTTTAAATGTTTATTTGGAAAAATTTCTTAAAATGAGCTTTATATCAAAAATTATAAAAGGTATGGCTCTGGGGGGGGGGGGCCATTGCCCCCTTTACGCCAGTAGTTATGCCACTGATACATAGAATATATATAATATATCTTTATCATCCAAGCACTAGTCGCCCGATGTAAATTTTTCACTAAGGGCTCGCACTATACACCATCACATTGAAATCAAAAGCCAAATTAATATCCATTTCTTCAATTCTCAGCACTTTCTCTATTGAAAATTTGAGAAGTTGGTGGAAATTGTACATTTAGTTCAAAATATTTTTTCGAAAAATTTAAAAATAATAATAAACGTTGAGTAAAATCAATTAAAATTAAATTATTTTTTTTTTAATCAGAAATTGTATCATTCCTTGTAATATACGAGTTAGCAATTTTTCAACATTTTGGACTTCACATAATCACAATTGAAAACAAAAACAGCACTTAAATCACTGGAATGATTTGAATATGATGAAGTATTTTTATATAGTAGATATATACCATTAGCAATCAAAGTTTTTTTCTGCCCATGATGTTTCTTTTCAGAGTTTTCGTCAATTTCGAAATTTTCAATGTCTTCATCGCGATGATCGGAATCTTCAGAATTTCCACCCATACTTATGTCGTTGACGATTTTGAACAAACTAAACGTAAAGCACTAAGTTCATTGAGTACAATGGTGTAGTAAATGTTAAATAACTGTAGATTAAACATTCGCATAGACAAAATTTATAATATTTATATCAGTATCTAATTATTGTAATTAAGGCCAAATGAATGTCATGGGTATAGTGCGGTTGTTATGTTGATAGTAGGGTTTATTCAACCGCAAAATATGAAAGACACATTTCTATAAGGTTTATCGCACGCTGGTCAGTTTCTTTATTTTAAAAATCGAATGGTAGTGTGAGTTATGCCTCAAAACTAAATATAGAATAGCGTTACAGGGTTGCCTGTTTAATAGTTTTTTTTTGTTCTTTATGGTAGAAACCAGGGCCGCACAAAGGCCATTTGTGATTCATTTTCAAGAATCCTTTGTTCATAAGTCATGGTCTTTGCAATTCAACAAATTTAAATCACTTAATCACGGTTTTTGAACACTATAATGACGACAGTCACGCAGTTTTAGAGGATTTCTAAAAGAAAATTCACGACTCTTGTAGTTCAAGTTACTAAGAATTTTAAAGATTTATGTTCGGTTTCGGTTTGCCAGATTAAAAATTTATTTTTTTTAACAAAATTTGTAGAATATCACCTTTAAGAACACATCAACAAAGTTTTTCTTTAAACAAGTTTAAATATATTATTATTAAAAAAAAAATTGGTCAGTAGTCAACAATACTGGTTTTTTGCTTTTTTATTACCCCAAATGGCGAAGGTTTTGAAAAATACTTTATGCTCACTCTCAAATGGCGAAGATTTTGAAAAATTGTTCATGCTCACTTTCTATTTGAGCGATCAGTTACAAGAATTGCGACTTTAAAAATTGTCCAATGGTTAAATTATACGCAAAATATTTCTGCCATTTAACCTATTGTATAACTTTGTACACGCAAACTTTTTACTTGGCAGAAGGTGGATTTTAATAAAAGTATTTTTGTAATTTTGTTCGTGCTGTGGAACCGTTCTTAGAAACAAAGATATCAGAAAAGTGGGCGTGGCAGTGGGCGGATTTTGCTAAAAGTATTTTTTTTAATTTTTGTCTTGTTAATATTATAAAAAAAAGTTGAAAATTTCATCCAAATAATTGAAGCCGTTTCTGAGAAACAAGGATAGATGGAAAAAGGAGGTAAAAGTATCTCGATTACGAAAACTGAACTTTAAGTTCTTTAATATCACCAGAACCACCCTGCAAAATTCCAGCCTGCCTCTAATTTTTTCTATTTGCACCATACAAAAATCTCTAGTTTTCCTGAGGTCATAAACATTAAATTATTGGTTAATCTTAATAGTTTTAGATTAAATATTTACATGAATTATAATTTAAATTGATTATTGATAATATAGATAAATATTTTTCATTTCAATCTAAAAGTCATATAAATTACTATTTCAAACTTTTGAACTCCAAATTCAATATGAAATTTCTTTTATAAATACGAATATTCTTAAAATATAATTAAAAAACGTTTTTTTAAGGCCTAGTTTTTCATTATAAGAATAAAGCTAAACCCGATTTAACTCACCAAATTTGGTGAGTTTACTCTAGATTTGTTTTCCTCCGACTTTGCTAAGTCGATCAACATCATTGTTTTACGAAAAAACTGCTTCTTCAGTTAACTGTACATAAATGTATATCCAGAGTTAACTAAATCTGATTAAGCTCACCACTTAAAAACTGAGCTTGAGAGTCAACATTTTCTTAAATGTGTTTTATTAAAAAAAAACTTAGCGAAAAACTATATAAATAAGAATTAATTGAAAAGAGCGACTTCTTTTTTGTATAAAATACATTTACAAGGCAGAGGGTAACCCTGCAGCAGCCTTATCTTTTATGTAAAATATAATACAACACTATTATTTTATTTATAAATATTTTTCGGATTAGCCAGTTTATATATCTGATTCAAAAAGAGCTAGTTTTTGTTGTCGTGCTCTACTGAAAAATGTAAAAATTTCATCTAGGTCACTTTACTCCTCACGGCCTCATTTATATACATGTGTATGCATGTTCCATACGTTTACTGAATAATTCTTGTATAGAAATAGCTTTAAAAATTGACATACCAAATCATTAAAATCAAAATTAATCTTAAGGCGATATTACACTGTGATAATATAGGTAGGTACATAATATATGTCCCATTATGCAATATAAAATATGACACATTATTTGTTGTCCATGTGTTTTTATTTGTCATATAAATTTGACTTTCACACTAATATGACACTTTTCAGCCACTTTCCATATTTATATGATAATGTAATACTGTAAGATTTATTTATTTAGCAAGAGTTTAAAAATCATTGTGAATACGCTGCATTGTATTTACGTTGTACATAATTTAATACATAAGGTGTGTAGATAGATTTGTTTCAACTTCTTAAATAGATCGTCAAAAAAGGAGACTTGTGGGAGTAGTCAAACTAAAAGCCAACATAATATAAATACAGTCGAATCCGCTTTTTTGCAACACAAAAAATGCAGAAAATTTGTTGTAATTGAGTGGAGTTTTCATATACACGAACTTCGGATAGATGAAACTTTGTTGTTGGACTTAGCAAAACTTCATATAACTGGAAATTTATTTCCCCTCTGAACGATGTGATATGAAATATTTTCAAAGATAGAAAAATAAAAACATAAATAACCTCGAACAACAAACAAAACAAATTTTAATAAGTGTGACAGTTGCAAGGGTTGGAACGATGACAATGGAATGAAACATAAAAAGTCATTTTTTAGGTGTGTCCAAACTTCAAAAATGTATGGATGCGATCAGTGTTTCACTTAAGCGGAGTTGTTTCAGAACAAAATAGTTATTTTGGGGGAAGGAAATAATTTCAATTAGGGAGTTTTCAAATAAACGGAGTGCAGTACTAATTTGTGTGAAAAAGCCCTGAAAAAAAAAAAGTTATAAATTTCTCGTTGCATAACCGAAAGTTTCATTTAAGCATATAGGCGGAGTCGACTGTATATACAGGGTGTCCCGGAAGTCAACGTCAACCGGGTACTGGATGATAGGGTAGCTTGTACCTGTACTGGGAAAAATAAAAAAAAAAATCTATCTCGCTTGGTTAAGTAATAACAGCAATATTTAGAAAAATAATGAAAATCGATACCCAAGGCCACATTTTTAGGTACTGTGGTCACAATTTTCCAAATTTTGCGGTGTTTTTATTTTTTACGTAATCCTTAATAACCATGCTATCAATTCCAATCAAAAATAAATATTGCCTTTTTCGTAAGAAAAATAAAGTTCGACGGAGTCATGGTTCAACAAATTTTTGTAACCTAACTTTGACACTTCATATCTTAAAAAAAATGTCTCACTCTACCCTCGGTAAGTTGTTTTAAAAGTTGGCCCATTTCATCAAGATTTCAAAATGGAACAACACTTGCTACTTATTCCATCACAAAAAATATTATTTATTTTTTATTTCCAAAAAGGACCTCAATTCAGTACAGTCACTTTTACGTATTATTCACGTAAGAATGATTGTGGTGAATATTTTTTGTACTCAAACATCGGTTTTACCGATATGTATGATAAACAGGGACACTAATAATGAAACATGTTTGCCGTAAATTAGAGTTCCTTCTTTTACTCGCAACTTCTCTTTTTCTTCAGCTTTTGTTTTACCGTTATCGTAATGGTTTGTTTTTTTTCGGTTACCTTGGATTTGATTAGTGTAGTGAAAATTGTGTAAGTTATTTTCTAATAATAGATTCTAAAAACTTTTGCAAAATGCCGTATTTGTACACAGCTCAAGAATATGCGAACATGCATATTATCTATGGTGAATGCCGTCGTAATGCCTCTGCCGCCGCCAGATTGTATCGCGAAAGGTACCCAAATGTGGAGCGTCACCCAGACCAACGTGTGTTCATCTTTGCACACCTTTCATACTCGCAAGGACGATTGTGTACTACTCGTACGGCCAGCAGCGTCGCCGGAAGACCTCGAGAACACAACGAAGAAGTAGTTTTAAATGAAATTGTAAGTGATCCACTGGAATACCAAAAAGCATTTGTCATCGAATTTTAAAACAAAATAATAACCACGCGTACCATGTTCAACGTGTACAAAGTTTGCTGCCTCGAGACTACGGTCCCAGAGTCGATTTTAGCTGAACAATGTTGGCGAAAAATAGTGAAGACCCGCAATTTCTCATCCACATTTTATGGACTGACGAATCAACATTTAAAAAGAGACGGTTATTTGAATTTACAGAATTTATATGAGTGGCACCAAGAAAATCCGCATTTAATTCAATATCAATTTAACATAAATATGTGGACCGGAATTTTAAATGGACAAATAATTGGACCATTTGCAACAGCTACCTGCATTTTTTACAAAATAATTTACCAACTTTACTACCACTCAACATCTACCCAGACATGTGGTTTCATCAAGAAACCTCGTGTACGGGATTACCTGAATACGGAGTATCCCGATAGGTGGATTGGGCGCCTTGGATCCATTTTGTGGCCCCCTCGTTCTCCGGATCTAAACCCTCTCGATTTCTTTTACTTGGGCTGTATAAAAGAAAAAGTGTACTTCAAACCAATTGAAAATAGACAAGAACTACTCCAAAAAAATTTTGAAGCAGGAGAAGAAATAAATTCAAGGAGATTCGGGCGCCTAATGAACAGATCCTTTCTGCGGCTGTGCAGAGCCTGTATTCGTGCCAAGGGTAGACAATTTGAGCATTTGCCTTAGATTTATCAATAAAATAAATGTATTCAAATATTTAAATTAAAAATATTTAGATTAAAGTTTTCCAGAATACATCAATAGGGTAAATTTCCAATTTTTTAGTCAGAATTTTAAATGATCCAACACGTTTTAAATGTTGATAATAAGTTTAATAAGTAGCAAGTGTTGTACCATTTTGAAATCTTGATGAAATGGGTCAACTTTTAAAACAACTTACCGAGGGTAGAGTAGTACATTTTTTTTAAGATATGAAGTGTCAAAGTTAGGTTACAAAATTTTTGTTGAACCATGACTTAGTCGAACTTTATTTTTCTTACGAAACGGACAATATTTATTTTTGAATGAAATTAATAGCATGGTTATTAAGGATTACGTAAAAAAAAAAACACCACAAAATTTGTAAAGTTGTGACCAGAGTACCTAAAAATGTGGCCTAGGGCATCGATTTTCATTATTTTTCTAAATATTGCTGTTATTACTTAACCAAGCGAGATAAATTTTTTTTATTATAGTACCCGCTTGACGTTGACTTACGGGACACCCTGTATAAAGTACTGGACTGATATTGCTTCTTAGAATTTCGGCAACAAACCCACCCAGAAAATAAATTGACAGTAAATGTTGCTTTACAAAACATCAACATTCCTTGGGCCACAGCCCACAGTAATTACCTCGGATACATTAAAGATAACCCTATGTATTTTCATTTACAGCCAATTTGCTTCTAAGCACGTCCAGCCCCATGGAATGTATTCCTATAAATACGAACTTGACAACTTATCACCTCTCATCGCACCAACATGATGTGACAATCTACTATCTATTGATCTTAAGAACACCTATCACAGATTTTATCGAGAAAAGTCAAAGTAATTTAGAACCGCCCATTGATTATTATTTTCTTATCCATTTACATCCACACAACTTCAATTATTTCGTCTCTTAAAAGACTGGTATACCATTTTTGGCTTGGCCAAGAAAATAAAGACCATTTGAGCTAGCATTTCAAGTCGTAAAACTATACCAAACTTTTAGCTTCTCTCTCTCTCTCTAATGTTATTTTCTTGTATGTGGTCATTTAAGTTGGTTCTTCCAGATCATTGGCAAAATGGCATTTCGGCAGTGTACAATCGTGTATATATACGAGTAGAATGGAATATTTCCTCATTTCAAAAACCATTTCCAAAACAAATTCGCCACATATGGTCACAGAGGCATCGCATCGGAAAGATATGTATTTCCTCTTTAACCCCAAGCTCACCTGTGTTGTTCATTTCACATCTAAGTATGTGCGCCTTCTCCGAAAGTCCTTTAACATTCAGTCGTATCCAGATCCAGATAGTACTGGTCTTGGATATAGAGAAGAATTCCTGTAGGGATTTCCTCTTCTTCCACCACAAAAATCTAATCACTGTTCATTGTTCCGAAATACTCTGTGGGGTTTTAGGTAAGTATATGTGTATGTAGAATTGCAAACACACACGCAACGCCCCTAGAAAGAGAAGCATGTTCTGTCATATGCGATATAAATTAATTTTTCACTAAAAAGTTACTTTAAAATCTCTGCTGAACTTCTGCCCGGTTAGTAAAAAGTTTTGCTCGCTCCTTGGTTTTTTTTTTCTTGTTTTTTTTTTTTTTTTTTTGTTTTGCTCTTGTGCCTCAGAAAAGCAAAACTTCTGACTCCTGGTAAATCCTTAGCAAACGAAAATTTGATAATTTCAAAAGATAAAGTTTCCTCGAGGAACTTTCACAAGAAAGCAAACAATTTTTC
Source organism: Leucozona laternaria (assembly GCA_932273885.2). Lineage (NCBI taxonomy): Eukaryota > Metazoa > Arthropoda > Insecta > Diptera > Syrphidae > Leucozona > Leucozona laternaria. The sequence continues at coordinate 95,563,163 of OW026368.1, forward strand.
TATTCCGCATCTTGTCACGTTGCTGAATGGCATGCAGGTTGTGTGCACTCCATAGGTACTATACTATGCACAACCGTGCAACGTTTTCAGTTGGCTCGAATAACCATCATCGTTTGTTTGAACCCATCCATACCTACTCTATTTTACCTCCCGAAGCTGAAGATGGGCGGAGCGGATGCAGCTTATTCTACATAATAATATCCTGAAATGTAGATGACATCTCGAAGACAAATTCGGTTTGTTAATGCTGGTGCATAATATGCAAATCGAAAAACTGTCAAATAACTCAATAAATACATTTCACTGAATGTTTATTGAAGTCCTAATAAACAACATCGACATCATCCATATATAGATAATTTCCTTTCTCAGCACCGCGGGATGTGCTGTTTATAGATTAATCGTTAAAAGTGAATTATAAATTGCTATAACAAATTAACTTTGAATTTTTGAACAACAACAACAACTTAAAAGTGCTAACACAAATTGTTTACGAATTAATTTATAATTCGTTTATTTTGGCTGGAGATACAGCTGTTTCAAGGGGTGCCAAGCCGCCTATCATCAGTCTCCTCTTATTAGTGGTGCTGAGCTTTAATCCAATTTTATTATGAAAAACTTTCTACATGCCCACCATAGGGATCGAACCCACGATATCAGATTTCCTTAGTCTTAGAAGCCGTATGCACTACGCATTCCGCGTATGAAAATTCGCTTATGAAAATTGGATTCAACGGCAATCTTGTTTTGGGCCCATTTGGGCGTTGTTCAGGCGTCTGTCTATTTATGTTGAAATGACAAACCATAAACTAAAAATAAATCACTTGACAACTGGTTAAATGGACGCCAGATAAAATAGTGTTGCCAACTTAAAGTTCTATACCTCTGCAAAAACACACAAAACAGTTTAGAACAGAAAATTCCTCATTGAACAGCAAAAAGTTATACTTTTATGTTCGAAACTGTTCTAAACTGTTCCGAAGAGCCTCTTTGAACAAACCTATCATAATATTTCGTTAAAGATTACCGTTTAGCAGTTGCATCCGAAAAACCTGTATTTTCTGCATTTCTAAAGAAGCAATGTCTTGTAACTAATCGATCACTAAAATATTTCATAATTCTTTTTTTTTTTTTTAAGAATTTTATGATCGAGAAAACATTTTTTTTTCGATAACTTCGGAGTTTAAGAGAAAAAAGGTAATTTTTATTTTTGTTTTTTTTAACGCTGATAAAAGGTAAAATGTTCTTGTAGAAAGAAAGATAATGTATACAAACATTGGATATAGTTGTTTTCGATAATATGCAACGCTTAGGAGTTAAATGGGGAAAACTAACATATTTTTCATTTTAACTTTTAAGTTTTTCAATATGACGCGATATTTTCTAAACGGTCAACAGTAAGAACAAAATTGTTTCAGTCTTTTTTTATGAAAAAATTGGAACCCTAATACAAAAAAAAACTTGTTGATAGAATTGAAAATATTCAACAAAATTTCCTAAGGTTTGCTTTAAGAAAGTTCCCAGTTAATGGAACTTTAATCTATATATAAATATGTATATAAAAATGAATCGTGACGGGTTCGGATGGTTAAAACTTGAGAACCAAATTGGATACTTCCTTTTACGGGTTTGTTCGTAATTGTACGAAGGTTTAGGAAAAAATAAAAGTCGTAAAAGTCTCAACAGGTGGCGCTGTAAGCGAAAATTTCGTTTTTCAGTTCAATTCAATTGCCGTTCAACAAATGGCGCTGTAGGAGGTTGGGAAATGGCTTTTAGGATATTCTTCTTCAACTTTTCTTATTTGTAGGGTGAAATGGGGTAAAAATAAAATAATTTTCCGATTTAAGAAATTCTTTTTTGTGTTTGAAAGGGTTTTCTTATGAAATGGCTTAAAGGATATTTTTTTTAATTTTTTATTTATAGGGTGAAATGGGGTCAACACAAAAAGTGTCCGATTGAACAAATTCGTTTTTGTTTGAAGAGTTTTTCTTAGGAAATGGTTTGAGGGATATTCTTTTCAAATGTTATTATTTGTGGGATGAAATGGGGAAAGTACGAGATCTTTGGGCTTGAAGTTGCCGATTGCAAAATAATGATTTCAGTTTTTGTTTCAAATAATAGTTTTCACGTAAAAAAGAAAAGCCACATTTTTAGGTTATTCGTGTCATTCTCTCAATATCCAGGTAAGGACTAATAATTTTGTTATGATTTTGCAAAACAATACTTCTAAGGTCCAGTTTTTCAGTACTAGATTAAAGTTAAACCCGAGTTAACTCATCAAATTTGATGAGTTAACTCAGGATTTACTGAACAGATGCTTTAGATGGTTTATCGACCGAGTTTGTTTAGTCGTTCCGCATGTATTCTCCATCACTGAAAAACTGCTTCTGTTGTTAACTGCGGGATAATTTACTTCTATAGAGTTAGCTAACTCTGGTTTAACTCACCACTGAAAAACTGGGCCTAAGAATATCTGCCTTGTTCAAAAATAATATTAGATTTAAAAATGTAACAATGTATGTAGAGCTGCATTATTTTTTTTAACTGTCACAAAATATTTGATCAACAAAAATTTACCATTAAAAATACACCTAATTGTCATTCATATTTATTTTGAATTCAAAAGTACCATATGTTTTATAACCTGTTTTGCATTCTATTATAAATGTATCAATGCATGTATCTTGATTTGTTTTTAATTATATTCTTAACTCAAATAGATATCCATTATTCATCATCATCAGTAGCTATATGTAGGTATGTTCATTGCATAGGTAGGTAATAGAACAATTTAAAAAATCCAAAAAAAAAAACAAGATTTGAATTAGAATTAAATCAATCAAAATCAATACACCCCACCCATATATACGCTTAAAACTATAATCAATCTGTTATATGCTTAATTAATATGATTTTATAGTTAAAACCATCAAACAATTCTCTCAAATAACTTGTAGGTATATCAAATAAATATAAACGTATTTTCATTAACCATCATGTAGACTCATGAAACCAAACAAAAAAAAAAACCTCTTTAAAATTTAACATCATAAATAAATATTTAATCGAATAATCCTCTAAAATTATGTTGAAACTGAAATTAGGCCATTCAATGTGTTTGCATAAATACGTTCATTAAAATGGAGTACTTTAAAATATTTTACCGAAATCAACACCAACACCAAAAAAAAAAAAAAAAACATACCTATTAAAAATAATACCGAATGCTTTAAGTCGTTCAATTAGTCGTGAACTTTAGTCCGACATGGACGTATTTTTTTATATGACTCAATTCTGGCATAAATTTTAAATTTAAAAAAAAACACAAACAAAAACAAAAACAAACACAAAGTCTGTGTAAATGTATATCCCTCTTTATGCTCCAATAACTGAAACAATCACCTCATTGTGTAACAGTGACCAGAAAACATTGCCATTATGCAAACCTTTTTCGTCCTTAATCCAACCATGATATGAATCGATATCCAATTCAACACAAATAAAATTAAGTACGCCTCGCTAAACTGCGCACATTAAACCATCTCTTTTTGGGCGGGGGGAGACAAAGACAGGAAAACCACATCAAATACCCCGCACACACCCTGCACACCAACACCCTCTCGTCGCCATTGTTCTATATTATGGTGCAATTCCAGATCCTTTTTATAAAATATACATATATGCATATATTTAAGTCTGTAGTCACTTTTGAAAATTCATACAAAATGCATTGGTTTTAATGTTCCATCACATACACATATCCTTGTGCTTTATCTTTGTTTCTGTGTGTGCATTCGCGGTAAAATGAATACCCCACTCCATCCAAACCATATACATACATATACCGACCGTGACCTCATTTTCCCTATACCTACTTATAATATCCAACCCCCAAACTTCCCTTCGCAATACAACAACCCCATTACCTCTTACCACTTAATGCCCAATACAACATTCTCTCTAGACACACATATAGCTGCTGCATCTACCCTCACACTGCACCCTATACTACTATTTCAATTAAAAAATCGGACATAATACTCATGAAAGACGATTCAGCATCGTAACAAAGCATCCATCCATTCTTCGCCCGCCACTGCAACTGCACCATCCCATCAGGCTCCCTTACCGAAATCTTGACAAAACTGCAGCATAGAAACAGACAAAAAACCGGATGGCTACGCCATCATGACGACGACAACGAACAACGACGAGGACTTTCAGAAAAACAAGTGGAATTTTATACAAAAAAAAAAAAAAACAACACGCAGGACGAAAAAACACAAAAACAAAAAAGAAGTCCACCAGACAATTTGAATTTGCATTAAAGATAAAAAAAAAATGCTGACAATGAATGAAAAGGATATAATGCCAGGCAGGACTCTCTTCGTTAATGTGAGAAAAAGTGTACGACTCGACAACGAAACACTTTCAAGTTCGTCCTGCGTTTGTTGTTGCACGACACATACACATACAAACGCACACACTCACAAAACCACCTTCGCCTTTTCTTGCCTTGTTACGCCTCGTTGGCTGCTGGCTGATGTAAATCTACCGCAATTAGATGTTATGTGATGATGAAGAAGGCCAAGGGGGCTGTTGCTGTTGGTTCTTCTCGTCTTCTCGTTTGCATAACCTTGAACTTTTGCTAAAATAACCATCACCACTGGCACCAGCACCGACACCGGCACCACACTACATCCCATCTCATTGCCCTATGCCCACTTATGGCAAGAACAACAAAAAAAAAAAATAAAAAAAAAAACAACCTCCTGTTTCAGCTCGCCTTGTCTTGCCTTGCCTTGCCTTTAATATTGAGTATACTCAATGCTTCAATGCACCACTGGCCTCATAACTTCGGTCTATAATCTATATGTACGAGTAGGTAAAAGTTAACTTTACCTATTTGCTTACGAGTGTGTTCCGTTTCAAATAGCTTATAGCTTTTCATTAAGTAAATAAGTAAGACGTTACTTTGTCGTCGTCTTCGTCGTCTTCGTCGTCGAAGGTCCTTGTCAAAAGGGCACCCCATTTCCAGGACAAATTTCCTTCAACCACCATTGTTGCTGCACAAGTTATTAGGGAGGGAATGGGTGAGGGGGATTGGAGATTGCTGGTAGGAAGAAGGTGGTGATGGGGAGAGATTAACACCAAACAAGTGCATATACTTGTTAAAGTTGTTCGCCGTGTCGTCGTCGTTGTGTCATTGTCTCGTAGTAGCTATAGCCATTCCCTCTGTCCTTATCCTTTCTTCAGGTACTTCTTTATACCATCACTTATAAGGATATTTTTGCTCAATAGAAAAAAAAAAAAAGGAATTTTATTTTATCTCGATTTTTTTTTTTTTTTTTTTTTTTTGTTGCGATGCGATGCGATGCATTTTTCAGAAGATAGTTTCGCCAGTTTATCTGCTTCAAAGGAGAGCGAAGGGGAGTGTGGGTTGGGGGGGAAAACAAACAAATTTACGTTGCAATTTCATGGAAGTTATTCGGACAAAGGTTGGGAAGTAGCGTGGCAGTACAAATAGAACAAGAGCAGGCAGGATACTAAAGAGCTTTCCTATATTTATGTCTCAGGGATATATACGACCTTCAGTCTTTTCGGTTCGGTGTAGAGCGTGTGAAATAATATTTCTTTCAAATATAAAGAAATAAAAAAAAATCAACAACAACAACCAACAACAGCAAAAAGCTGATCTAATTCGGTTTTTGTTTGCAGAACGATGAATGTTTTGCTTTTGACATCGCCCCAGAGATAGAGAGAGAGAGAGAAAAAAGAAGAGCTAAAATCTTCTTAACTTAACACACAAAAAAAAAAACGTAAACACCTGCAACACTCAAAAGCTTTAGATGCATGCGCTTGCGCAGTAGAAAGTTATCTTTTTCGAGACTGAAAGCTTTTTATGAGAGAAAGCTTTTTTTTTGAGAGAGAGAGAGAGAGCTTTTTATAGGCAACAATCAAAAGGGGAAATGAAAGTTATCTTTTCCAACATAGTGGGTGGGTGTACGTTTTTAATTTTTTCTAGCACACCGTATAATGTCTGTAAGGATTCTGCAAATCAAATGGATGCTAGCAACATTTCATCCTGCAAATTCGTTGAGTCAACGCACTGTTCTAAAGGGGCATGCTGAATCTGTCAAAATAAGGGGGATAACTGAACATTTAAATTAAAAATAGATAAACTTCATTTTTGCGGTTGTTGGATGATTAAAACCAAACATTGTGCAGAGTTCAAAAGTCACTTTATTTGGTTTCAATTAAGGGGCAACCGCACTACATTTGTTTTCTGGTACGGTGGTGCGGTGAGTAAGGGCATTGTGTACAAACACATATTCTCATCACAGTCATTTCGCCCTTCTCTATAATAGCTATTCTTTCCTCCCCACACGTGTGTAGGCTTTGCAACACAATCGTTTACATGGTAACGTTACATTGAGTGACAAATATTTGACCATACAGGTAGGTATAGTGAAAATGTAAAAATTCACATTACAATAATGAAAACAAATATAGGACGTCTAGGTGGAAAAAAAAAGTTACAATTAGATTTTTTGTTTTTGTCTTCGTTTTAAAACTGTTTAAAGTTTATTGTTCATAACTTAAAAGCTCGTTAGGGTGGGTATGGGTTAGGAAGTTATGTTTGTTTTTTTGTTATGTGTTTTATTTTGTTTCTTTTTTTTGATGTGTAAACATCTATGCTGGCGGTAGTGTAAAAAAACGTTACGTGTGCAACGTTACGATCTGCATACTAGGATGGGTGCGTTCAGTGAAAAAAATCTTAAGATCCCCTTCAAGCTAAAACAAGTCCGTTTTGGATCCGCGCACGTTGATGTTTACACATATTAACCGTGCGTCCCGGCACTCACACAATTTTTTTTTAATTTTAACACAGAAAGTAAGAATTAAACTGTGTCAATATGCATATGAAATAAGTACAGGGAAATGCGATAGACTTTGAAAGTTCATATGGGAAAGATATTACAGGGTCTCTCATTAAAAGCTTCCTATCTTTAAATTTATATAAAACAAAGTGTGTATGAGATGTCATCTTAATTTTGTATTCGTTTGATTCGATGCCATTATGTATGGAATATAATATTGTTCAAATGTCCACCGCGGCTTCTCTAATGTCCAATTTCCCATGACTCTGGCTCATAAATCGGACGAAATTTGACCGATGGCATGGGATATGTTGGCTTTGAGGGCGGATTTGGTTTGTGGCGTATTCGCATAGACCTGTGACTTCAGAAAAACCCACAAGAAACAGTCGAACGGGATCGAATCACACGATCTTGTTGTCCAGTTCACATCACTGACACGTGTGATGACTATGCCCTCAAAACTCTCGTGCAGAATTTCCAATGTGGCGTGAGCTGTGTGGCACTTAGTGGCGTCCAGTTGAAACCACATGTCGTTTGTGTCCATATATCATCCAATTCAGGCCAAAGAAAGTTGGTAATCATCGACATATAGCGCTCGCGGTTGACGGTGATGACCTGGCCAACGTCGTCGTTCTCAAAGAAAAATAAACCGCTGACGCCGCCAACCCAAAATCCACATCAAACCATGACTTTTTCAGGATGCATTGGACGCTCTTGGTATCGTCTCAAATTCTACAATTTTGTTTGTTGACGTATCCATTCATCCAGAAATGGGGCTCGTCGCTGTAGATTACTGTAAATGTTCGAAGTGCGCTTAACATTGCCCGAACAGAACACCAGTTGCCCGAACATTTTCCCAGGTTGTTGAAGGCATATTGGTTGCTTGCTATGTAATGATTTTTTTTTTTCTAGAGCGCAAATGGAAAAGTATTTTTAGTTTTGCATCCATATGATTGGAGGAATTGGAAAAAAGTAAAATGATGTTTTTTTCGGAGAAACTTGATGGAATAATAATTTCCAACCAAACGGTAAACTTAAGTTTCTAATAAAAATTAAACTATCGTACCTACATAAATATGTATGTATGTATGTATGTATGTTACGTACATACTTTTGTGTATCGAAAACATCTCAAAGTCTTACAGACATAAAATGTTTCTCTTATGAAGCAAGTATTTTTATATTTTTTTTTTTTTAGCTTAGGAATGTAGGTATCATAAGAACTTCACAAATTCAACCGAATTTTAAAGAGAAGTAAAACTCGTAATGCCTACCCTTTTTTGAAAAAAAAATTTCAGTCAAATGAGAGTAGGTATACTTCTTTACCCACGTTGAGTGTAATTTTAATGTATTTATATGGAACTGTCAGTAACATGATTACTGTCATTCAAAGCAACTGAATAACTGTCATTAATGTGACTGTCAGCCAATGCGACTGAACAACAACGGTCGCAGTTCCATGTTTTTAGTCAGTCTACAAAAATTCCACTCAGCAAAGACGACAAACCAAAGTGCAAAAACTATATAATACAAAATTGCTATAAATTGGTAGGAATTTTTGAAATTCCTATTATGAGTAGGGTAAAAAAGGGTTTGACTGATTAAGGGTCGAAAAACTATATTCTTCACAGCAGATACTAGAATAATGAATTTTGTTCAATCAATACTAAGATATTTTAAATATAAGAATGTCCAGTGTAAATTTTAAATTCTAAAAAAAAAAAATATATAAAAATGAAGATACCTATATGTAGATACCTACCTAAGCCTTTGAAAATAAAAAATGAAAATAGATAGCTAAGGAATCACCATTAATCGAAGTTATTGAAATAATATTGAATATCTTTATACGTATAATATATTTTAAGAAATCTATCTTTGTTTTTCAAATTTGTATTTGTATATTTCGGACATTATACCAGACATTATTCCTGAAGTTTATATTTCTTAACTACGTGGGCAAATTATGTTTTGACATTTTATGTGTGGCCATGATCTCATGAGTCAAATCACGTCGTTTGATTTTAGCGCTAAACGCATTAAAAAAGCTAGAAGAGTCAGAACAGGAAGATAAATATAAACGGAAACAAGGAATGCAACATCAAAATGTGGAAATTAGTATCAAGATTTGATGCATAGGCGCCCGGGGGCTCCCCCTGGCTCTGGACAATACCACACAACTAACAACTTTTTTTATATTTTACAATGAATTTTAACAAATACTTGTCTTTTCGTCATGATTTGCCCCCTTCGGGCTTAGCTAAGCGCTGAGAATTCTAAGAGCTTAATTTAAGCACGGAGAATAACTGTGTTACCGGCGTGAATTGCATACTTGTTATCGATATCGATAGTTTGTATGGAAACTCCATTTTGTTTCTGTAATATGGGGTCGTTAAACCCCGATGTCGTTTTTTTCAACCAAATCCTTCCGGGCTTGCAATAAAACACGGCAAATATAATATTATATCCTTATTTATTGAAGATTATTGTTTTAAACGGCCTATTTTCACTTTTATCTCGATTCTTAAAGTTTGTTCAGTTTTTATGTTATATATAATGTATCTACGACTTTTATGTCTCAAAAATCTATCTATTTCTCTACCTTCCCCCGTTTATTAAATAGCAAAAACCGAGTTCACTTCTTAAACTAAGATAGCGGAAACCCTGTTAGTAAGATGGTCGAAAATCCCAAACGAAATATTAAATTCCCATTAGAATTTTGACTAAAATTACTGAACTATAGAACAAAACAAAAAAATATGGGAGTGCCGGGGCTCACGGTTAATATGTGTAAAAATTAACGTTGGTCCAAGCCCAGTTTTGAGGTTCCATATTTGGATACGTATGCGACGTCGTCCTAAACATACTAGTTTGCCTGAAGAGGAACGTTCCCAATATCCTAGTATGCAGTAAGGTATTACAGAGAATTCCCACGTTTTTTGTTTACCCACCGCCGGCCGTCAAAGATGCTTACACATCAAAAACTAAATATTCAAAACCTATGTAAATATGTATGTATAGAACTTGAGTTACTGGCTGAACACAATAGACGCGAGTCATAGCATTATAAAACCACATTATTGTTTCCGGTTTTTTTTCGATATCAACGTTAGTTTAACGTCAGTATAAAAATGAAATTAAAGGTACGACTCGATCGCACGAACTTGCTCTACTTGTATAGTCAAGAACTATAATGTAGCTACACAGTGAACCTTTATATGCTAATGGTTCAATAGTGTAATAAAAGTTTTATGAGATAGTTACACATTAAAAAAAAAAAAATGTGATGATAATTTTAAGTATTTAGTAATACATACATACATATTTAACATTAATTTATTATTTAAAAATTAAATTTAGTTTAAATCCGCATAACAATATTTTTTTTTAAAAAAAATCTGCATAAAGAATATAATTTTGGCTCCTGCAGACAATTTTTGTTTAAATAAATCGGTTAAGCCGTTAACGACCAATTCAAAAATAAAAACCGTGTCTATTCCAGATACCGCAGGTAACAGTTTTTGGTAAAGTTTGTTCTTACAAAATTTTACAAAAATACAGTCCATATACCTACAACAGTAGTTAACAACAAAAAATGATAGCAAAATCGTTTCAGCCGTTTCCGAGAAAAATAAATAATGGTTGTATTGCAGGTAGATATACCGTTATTTCTAAAAATCATTAAGAACAATATTTTACGAAAATCTTTTCATAGTGGCTTATAGGCTGTAGGCACAGTAGGTACAGCAAGGCAGACAGACGGATAGACGGACAGAATTGGGGGACCAATTTTGTTCATGTCAGGTTTGATTTTTTTACGAATCCAAAACTTGTCCTGTACGAAAATTGTTAAATCCACCAGAAAATTGTTTGTTTAAAAACATTAAAATATAAAAAAAACAACAAACGAAACTAAATAGTCCATGTAGAGGTTTGAAGAGGTGATGCTGTTCTTGATACGTATATAAGAGGACAATAAAACAACCATATGTATGCATGAACGTTACGTTCGTATAAACTTTATTTATTTTTTTTTCATACTTCCTTCATTTCCAGGTCAGTTATCATGTCGAGGCGAGAGGGTATAATGATGGGTACTGTCCTCATTTGCCGTGCCAACTATTATATCGCAACCCTCAACACTTACCTACCTTTCATATAAAGCAACTTCCTTTTTTATTTTTATTTCTTTCCCCTTATATGACTTAACTTTTTTCATATTATGAAAAATCAATCGATAAACTCGTATATGAACGTAAGATATAACATTTAATTCAAGCCTATTCACCACATTTGTTTTTTTGTTTTTCCTTTGTGTCCATATTGTTTTTTTCGGTTTACATGTCATGTCCATGTCCATGGCATCCTGCTCTATTTATTAAAAAAAAAAAATTGGTAACACACATCCAACACGTTAGTCCTGTCCTGAAACAGAATATTTTAATACACATATAATAGTGGTTTTCGGGTGGGGTTAGAAAATCAGTGTTGTCGTTTCGCAAATTCTGAGAGTAGCACTTGTCAGAAAATTTCGGGAGCATTTTTAGAAGTTGAGGAGCATTTCAAAAATTCAAAATATTCATACAACAAAACAATTTTAATTCATCTTTAACAAACAAATAATATAAAACATTCAATGTTAATTTTAAAAATATTCCGGAAAACAATTTAAACGTTTAAAAATAAATAGATGTGCATACATACATACTTACAATTGTAATAGAAATAATTATTATTATTTTGAGAACAACCTAAAAGACTAGTCATAAAAAGTAAGATGTCTTTTCGTGACTTTTAATTACGTTTGCTTACGTTCCATTTGAATTTTCAGACAGAAATTCTCATCTGAAAATTCCGAATAAAGTGATTGTTTTGGGGGCTGGAGGAAATGTTGAAGTATTATAACGGGTAATTTTTTAAGAGGTTTAGAACTTAAAAAAAAAAAAAACACAAAAAATTCGAAAAAATGAATGAAATATTTATTTGAATCGATAGTTTGAACCTTGCAATTTAATGTTTTAAGATAATTTCATGCTAATGTTGACCGCGGCTGCGTCTCAGGTAGCCCATCCGCTGAGTCCAATTTTGGCATACTCTTTCACACATATCGGCCGGTATCTCACGAATGAATGCATGGATGTTGGCTTCCAGTGCGTCAATCGAAGCGGGCTTGTCCCTATAGACATTAGCCTTGACATACCCCCACAAAAAATAATCTAATGGTGTCAAATCGCACGATCTAGGCGGCCAATTGACCGGCCCGAAACGTGAAATTAACTGTTCACCAAACTCGCCTCGCAATTGCGCCATTGTTTCGCGTGCTGTGTGGCATGTGGCACCGTCTTGTTGAAACCACATATCATGCAAGTCAAGAACTTCCATTTCGGGCAAAAAAAAGTTTGTTATCATCGCTCGGTAGCGTTCACCATTGACAGTAACGCTGCGATTCGCATCATCTTTGAAGAAATAGGCCCAATAATGCCGCCGGCCCATAAACCGCACCAAACAGTGGCTTTTTCGGGATGCATTGGTAGCTGTTGCAATGCTTCTGGCTGATCTTAACTCCAAATGCGGCAATTTTGCTTATTTACGTACCCATTCAATCAAAACTGAGCCTCATCGCTGAACACAAGCAGCGCGTGATGAACATTTCGAACCGAGCACGAATTTTGATAGTAAAATTCAATAATTTGCAAGCGTTGTTCATTTGTAAGACGATCCATGGTTAAATTGCAAACCAAACTGAAGCTGTTTGACAGTGACACAAGGTACTAAACACACGTCAGCTGTCAAAACCAGTGTTGCCAAAACCAAACCAGCTTAAAAATCACCCATTACATAGAAGTTGAACTTTATGATTTTTGCACGAACAAAATAATACTTATTTATTTAAAAGAATTTATTGTTTATTATTAAGTGAGTTTTTCAATCAAAATATTGACTATTCTTAAACAAATGTTCCGAGAATTTTTTATCGCAATAATGTTGTGGAACCTTTTTTTTTGTCATTAAACTTTACATAGTTTAGCTGTATTTTGGAGGCCATGCATCTCAATAAATAGATTTTAAAACAGAAACAGAATTTACTGCTTAATAGAAAACACTTTAAATAAATTTTAGAAAACCTGTTTGCTGATTTATTTATTTATGCTATAATTACCAAAACTACTTCGTTTTAACTTAAATCCTATAGGTGAATGCAAGAATTTAACACTGCAACTTTCGACTGAAACTTTTTTTCTATAAATTCATATCTGAATGTTCAGATTTCTGATTAAACATACCCATTATATCACTATCCTCTTCTGAAATTTAACAGAGATGTGCAATCTTTTGTTAAAACAGGGATGTTTTTAATGTGGTGACTTGGGGAGCCATTTTGAGATATGGGTAGCACAGTAGCCCTTTCTGCAGCAAAGTAGCCAAATGCTACTATAGTAGCCATTACGACAACACTGGGTTAGATCTGTGAATGTCATAATGGATATTGAATGAAAATAGATAAACATGTTTATGAAACCAAAAAAAAAAAAAAATGGCAAAGTCCAAAGTGAACGAGGCAAGAGGGTCAATAAAAGCCATTATTTATTGCTAGTTGCTGGAATCTGCACCTATTCCATTAGAGAGCGGCTTGAATGTGTTGCAAGTTGCTCTTAAAAGATCTCGATTATTGATTCTAAATGAGAATTATACGAAGTATTTAATGGCAAATTACACTTAAGGGTTTGATATTTTAATTTAAAGGAAAAAGTTCACAAGACACGTACATAGATTTAAATAGGCTTCATCACAACACATTTAACATCGCACGAAAATGTTTAAAATTTTCGAAAAGAGAAAAAAAAAACTTTTTTCACTCACTTGGACCTTTGTTTGGTACAACGGTCAATTAAAGCACTTGAAAAAAAATATTTTTTTAATTTTAGGAATTAGAAGTATGTTCAAGGTGCCTATACCTAATTTTTTATATCTTTAAAAATAAAATCCCTGACTGGATCGCATGAACTTGTCCTATATGTGTTTGAAACCACCTATATAAGGTGGCTAGAACTAAAGATGTATGAAAATAATTTATAAATAAAGTGAGATTTAAAAAAAGTGTACAAACAGTTAACAGTAAATATATATTGTAGTATATGTATTGTATATATATATATACATTATTTACTACTTAAGAATAATAGCATTGAAAATTTTGCCGTCTGCTTTAATTGACTTATTTCGAGTTTAACTTCTGTATGTACAGAGTGTGGTTTTGTTCCTTGTAACGGGTGATTTTTTGGCTGGTTTGGTTTTAGCAACACTGGTTTTGACAGCTGACGTGTGTTTAGTACCTTGTGTCACTGTCAAACAGCTTCAGTTTGGTTTGCAATTTAACCATGGATCGTCTTACAAATGAACAACGCTTGCAAATTATTGAATTTTACTATCAAAATTCGTGCTCGGTTCGAAATGTTCATCGCGCGCTGCTTGTGTTCAGCGATGAGGCTCATTTTTGGTTGAATGGGTACGTAAAAAAGCAAAATTGCCACATTTGGAGTGAAGATCAGCCAGAAGCATTGCAACAGCTACCAATGCATCCCGAAAAAGCCACTGTTTGGTGCGGTTTATGGGCCGGCGGCATTATTGGGCCTATTTCTTCAAAGATGATGCGAATCGCAGCGTTACTGTCAATGGTGAACGCTACCGAGCGATGATAACAAACTTTTTTTTGCCCGAAATGGAAGTTTTTGACTTGCATGATATGTGGTTTCAACAAGACGGTGCCACATGCCACACAGCACGCGAAACAATGGCGCAATTGCGAGGCGAGTTTGGTGAACAGTTAATTTCACGTTTCGGGCCGGTCAATTGGCCGCCTAGATCGTGCGATTTGACACCATTAGATTATTTTTTGTGGGGGTATGTCAAGGCTAATGTCTATAGGGACAAGCCCGCTTCGATTGACGCACTGGAAGCCAACATCCATGCATTCATTCGTGAGATACCGGCCGATATGTGTGAAAGAGTATGCCAAAATTGGACTCAGCGGATGGGCTACCTGAGACGCAGCCGCGGTCAACATTTGCATGAAATTATCTTTAAACATTAAATTGCAAGGTTCAAACTATCGATTCAAATAAATATTTCATTCATTTTTTCGAATTTTTTGTGTTTTTTTTTTTAAAAAAGTTCAAAACCTCTTAAAAAATCACCCATTATTTAAACATCGATTAGAGCTGTATTATTAAGGTCCAAATTAAAGCTGTATCCATTGCCAACTCTTTCAATTCCTTGAAAGGTAATAATTAGTGTCGAAGTGAGTATTTCATAATTTGTTTTTGAAGATTTGAGTCGGGTCTATTCTTAACTTTCATTACATAATCAGCATTAGATTACAATTTTTTAAGAAATATTTGTGCAATACCGTATTTAACTTGGATTGCATACGTGGGTGTTGAACTACCAAGTTTAAAAATACAATTGAAAAAGAAACGTTGACCTACTTCAAGTTCGTCAAATTTTTGATACGCAAAAACTTGATTTACATAGCACAGTCATGTTTTGATGGTTGCATCACACACTTAGCGGCGGGATCAACAAATTTATGTGCAAAGGAATTTGCTCGACATCAGATTAATTGCCGTTTAAGCTGCAATCAATTTTTTTTAACATGTGGGTCGAGATTAAGGTTGTAAGTTATCAAAAGAAATCTTTTCTTTTCTTTTACGCTGAGTGTTTTAAAAAAAAAAACATTATTTTTGGCTTCGAGATATTAATATTAAGATCCCATACATCGAAAAATCCTTAAAGCTTATTTATTTAAAGTTGCAAAGCTGTGGGATTATCTGCTAGTATGACAATGTCATCCGCGTATAAAAGCAGCTTTATTTGTATCTCACCAATCTTAATACCTCCAGGGAAATCTTTAGATATATCATCAATAAATAATGCAATCACTATCGGACGTAACCCACAACCTTGAGGGACGCCAGCAGCTGTACTAAAAAAAACCGAACATTTTGCTTCCATTCCATACTGCAGCAGAGATATCGGTTATAAGGAGCTTAAATATATTAAGGAACTTTTTCGAAAGGCCAAGGGTAGATACTTTATAGAAATCGACAAAAATAAAGCATACAAATTTTTCTTCCTCTATAAAAACCCTTTGACTACTTATACAGTGGTGGTCCAGTATAACGAATGATATAATGTCTAGAGTCCATTCGTTATATCGAAAGTTCGTTATATATATCATTTATTATCCACTGTGGATAGGCCCGTTCAAAAACCAGCTTGGAAAATACTAAGAAGTTCATTCTCTTCAACCCATATGGTATAGAAGATGAGTGAATATTTTCCTATAAGGCAAGGTGAAATTTATATTCCCCTGTATTTTCCTGGAAGCTGTAAATTACCATTTTTAAAAATTGCACAAATCCATGTTTGGAAAAAATACTTTGGGGTCTACTTCGTTTCCCAAGAACCTTGCGTAAATCGTTCTCAACAATAAAGACCACGTTAGTTCATAAAAGTTGATATATTTTTGGAGTTGTTGCAACGATATCGCAGTCCAAAGCTATAGCTCTTGAAAGTCAGCCTCGCAGATAGATAAAGGACCTATATTACGAATTTTTGAGTACACCATAATTGTGAGAACATACAGCCATGGCCAAAATAATAGCAACACTCCCTAATTTTTAGTAATATTTTATGTAGTACTTATATTAGGCAAATATTCAAAAATGTTTATGTTGTATTTTTGTGGTAAGTCCTTTGTCAATTTTGTTTATGCAAAATTTTTTGAAAACTTAAAGGGGTTTGCAAAATTTCCAAGTCCGTCTGCAGTAATCTTTCTCACAAGCTGGTCATAAAAATAGCCACACTTGATTTATTTAACTTTTCTGGAACTTTTCCTGGGGGATCGAATACCACATTTCTTGGACAATTCTCCAGAAATCGGCTTTGTTGGAAGGGTTTTGTTTACTAATAACAATCTTTAGCTCATTTCAGAGGTTGTCAATTGGTTTAAGGTCCGAAGATTGCGAAGGCCACTCAATAACGGTCATTTTGTTTCGTTGAAACCAGATCTTTGTTGACTTTGTCCTGTGCTTGGGGGTTGTTGTCCTGTCGGAAACGCGATTTAAGGGGCTTATATTTATTATCCCACGGCAGCATAACAGTCTGCAGTATGTCCACATACGACACCGTTGTCATTATACCATCTATAACAAATATTGGACCAACGCCCCACCAAGAAAAAGAACCCCATAGCATTATGCTGCTGGGTACGTATTTTTTTTAGCAATGGTACCTTCAATGGTTATAAGGCATGAAGATCAACATCCTTTAGGATACGACGAATAGTTCTGGCACTGATTTGCGTTTCTATTTCACGCTGCAGATCTTTAGAGGACATGAAAGGATTCACCTTAGCTTTTCTTACCAAAGTGACTCTATATCTCTTCCAGTCATTTTAGATTAGCGCCCTCTGGTTTCTTTGGTTTTTCTGGAGTTTATAGCATTAAACACTAATCTTGCAAAGCTTCCAATGAATGTTTGCTATTTTTCTAATAGATTCTTCCCTGTTATGCATGGATAAAATGGCTTCACGTTGATCTTTAGTTCAGTGTTTCACACTACCAATTGCGAAGTGTAATTTAAAAAAAAATTACTAAAAATTTTAAAACTATTCTAAGACTAAAATCTCACCAAAATTTTGTCTTTTTCAATCAACAACCTAACTTTTGTAAGCTTTTTTTTATATGTTGTTTTTTTTTTTTGGCCAGCTAATTTTGTAGTTGCAATCAACTTAGTGCAGAATATGACTAATGCCTTTTGTTTACTCGGAAGATTATACGTAGAATAGATTGATGATACAATTACCGTTGGTATAATGCAGACATTTTTTCACTCATCCACCTATCTAAAGTGCAACATACAGTATTACTTAAAAGTAAGAAGTGTTGCTATTATTTTGGCAATGGCTGTAGATATTTTTAGAAAGCTGACGATGCCTTGATAATTTTTGACTGTAATGTTGTCTTAATCGCACTATCGAGTCAATTTTTTTTTCATTTTCAAGAACATTAAAAAATTTACTCCCGTGTTTAAGGAAAACTGACTTCAAAATGATTTTTTAATGTAATATTTATTTTATTTTATCAAGGATCCGTGCGTCAACTTTCCAAAACACCTACATATATGGATGCAAGTGTTGCTCGTACAGGTACTCAGTTGCATTTTCATCCGCGAAAAAAAATGTCATTCCTGTACTAGGATGAACAAAATCTCCACTTATAGTACGATTCGAACGAAAAATAGAGCTTTGGTTGATCTATAAATAAATAAATTAAAACTATCAACAAATACAAAACAAATTTAAAAAACAAAAACTAATCATTCTCACGAATTCTTTTCGAAATTCTTCTGACAACTTAAACTTTCAGCTATTTAAAAAATTCTTAAACCCAGAATTCCAAATCAAATGTCAGACGAAAGAAAATGTTATCCTAAATAAATAAGCACATACCGATACCTTTCATACAAACATACATATAGTTCCTTTCCACTTTTTCCTGTTCCTACTTTATTCACTTGACAATCTTGACATTCCTTTGATTAGAAGCAAAATAAAATGAAAAATTGCGATAAGAAGTAAGGGAAGTTGATAAAATTATCGCTAAATCGCTGACAGGAAATGAAATTGAATTGCAATGTCAATTGGAATTTTTCATTACCCCTAAAGCTCCCTTACCTATACCTACTTGTATTTTGGTAAAAAAAAAAAAATATTGAATGTCATAATTGATGGTTTTTATTCTTTAGATGTCTCAATTGAAATGATTATTATTTTCTATAGTTGAATGAGTTTGAAAATATCTAACGAAAACTTTTATCAACGTCGAGTCGCAGTTGACCTAGTTTCGGGTTCGAATGCTGATGA
Source organism: Leucozona laternaria (assembly GCA_932273885.2). Taxonomy (NCBI): domain Eukaryota; kingdom Metazoa; phylum Arthropoda; class Insecta; order Diptera; family Syrphidae; genus Leucozona; species Leucozona laternaria. The sequence continues at coordinate 95,581,970 of OW026368.1, forward strand.
AACATTAATGATTGTATTCTGCGATGAAATTTCAAATCGATTTCAACAATGATGGCTTCCGATTGGTTTCTTCTCTCTCTCAATGATGAAACTTAGATTCGGAATGGAGGGAGGTAAGCATCAGGTTCAGGGTGTTATGGAAACAATTGACACTTGTTTTAAACAGTGTGTTTAAAATATCTATCGATTATATCTGCAATGATTCGTGAGAAAACAATTGTTCGAAAATCAAAATAGGAATCAAACGAACGATGCTTAAATTGGCATTTCTATATAAATAGGAATTCAAAAATGATTAAGAGGAGGTAATGTAGTGCATCTGACAGCTGAACCTGTTCCAATAAGTAGTTCTGTTGTATAACGAGCTTTTAGGATCTTACTTTGAGGTTATAACAGTATATTTTTACTCCATCTACAGGGCAAGTATTGGTTTAGTGTGAAAAAATGTCGATTTTATTAAATTAAACTTAACCGTTCGTCGGTCGGTCTGTGTGTCTCTCCATCTTCTGTTCGCCGAGCTCAAACTTATACAGATAGCTTCAACCTACATTGGTAAAAAACATTTGCATATAATATCGTATAATAACAGTAAGTTTGTTTTTTTTTCCAATTTTCTCGAAAATGGATTTAAAGATTTTGATGGGAAATCTTAGAAAAACATCAATAGTTTCGAAACTTTGAAAATAAAAATAAAAAAATTGAAAAAAACATTACATAAGCAGTGTTGCCACTAGCAGACAACTTGCAGGCCAAAAAATCATACTATCTAGTACTAAGATACTAATCGGCTCTCTCGTGTTCAGATACACTTAAATTACCTTAACTCAGCTACATAGTTAGACTCGCCTTTCGAAGCTGGGGGTAAGACTGATTTTCGTTTTGTTTAATATATTTGTTCTTAAAATTCTAAAATGCAATATTGTCAAAACTATTTATAAGTACCATCAGATTACAAATTTTATCACAAGATCGGTACAATTATTGAAAAGATATATGTACGTGAGTAAGCCAAAATTGCGTTATGTGATTTTTGCGTTATTTGATTTGCAAAAATTTGATACGAAGTTTTCTATTACAGTTTGTTTAAGTCAAAGTCGTTTTTGACATTATTTGAAAAAAAAACAAAATTATTGTTTGTCAGCCAATCATTCTAAATGACATTAAATAAAAGTTCGAAATTCTCTACTAGAGAATCACATAATCATATTTTTTTACAAAAAATCAATACTTACCCTTTAGAGCAAGTAAAAATACAAAAAACAATACCAAGCAAAATATATGAATTGGCAATTTGTCTGAATACATTTCTTTTATTATTGTATTAGATGCTAAGCACATTGTCAGATTCATTTGTAACTGTCAGATTTTGTAGTTTATGACAGTAGGTAAGGTAGCTACTTCATTTTTACAGTATTTTACGGATATAAGAATCTCTCATATAAGAAAAACGCGGTTATATGAAATTCTTGATATGACCTTTTCAAGACTTAAAATGTACGTTTATAAGAGATATACGTAAGCATTTGTCAAAACTTGTTCGTATCCATAAATATATTTAATATATATATTTATTAATTTGCTTCCATCTTTTCAGTGGAATAACTGCAACTGTTTGGATAGTGTCAAATACTATGACAATATTATTACATACTTATGCATTTAGTATGGTATTGTCTCTGTTTTTCTTTCTAAAGGCTGTTTTTTTATTAGAGGCATAGAACTTTGAAATAGAATAAAAAAAAGATTGTTTTTTTTAAATTGACATGAAATTGACTTTATTCAAAAGATTTCTGACATATGACCGCCACGGCTGGCTCGGACGTAGTCTAATCTATAGGTCCAATTTTCCAACATTTGTGGCAGTATATCGGCAACAGAAAATAGTCAAGCGGCGTTTAATCGCACGATCTTGGAGGCCAATTCACGGGTCCGTAACGTGAAACTATGCGGTTACCAAAAGTGTTTCCTTCAATAAATCAATTGTGACACGATCTGTGTGACATATTGTGCCATCTTGTTGAAACCACAGCTCCTGCACATCATGGTTGTTCAATTGATGAAAGAAAAAGTCAGTAATCATGGCTCTATAGCGGTCAATATTGACTGTAACGTTCTGGCCAGCATCGTTTTTAAAGAAGTACGGACCAACTATTCCACCAAACCATAAAGCACACCAATCAGTCAGTTTTTGTGGATGTAACAGTGTCTCAACATACACCTGAAGATTATCATCACTCCAAATACGGCAGTTTTGTTTATTGACGTATCCATTCAACCAGTGTATTCCTTCGTTAAACAAAACTCGCTTATGAAAATTGGGATCAACGGCAATCTTGTTTAGACCCATTTGGGCACGATTTTGAAGCGTTGTTCAGGCGTCAGTCTATTCATGTTGAAATGTCAAACTAAACTAAAAATAAATCACTTGGCAACTGACAAAATGGCTGCCACTTAAAATAGTGTTGCCAACTTAAAGTTATATACCTCTAAAAAAAAAAACCCGTTCAAAATGTACCTATCTTTTATTATGCATTTATAACGGGTGTCGGATATACTAAAAATGAAATATCTTGGATTTCCAGATCTTCTTACAGGTATTATAATTTATGGCTGAAATGATCAAATGGCTTTAAACGCATTCTTCAGATCAATTTGATTGCATTAATTAACCGATACCTATAACACCTTCAAAACTAAACCCCTTAATATAATAGCTATTAACAACAATGAAGGGTATACTTTTCTTAATATACATACATACATATACATATATATATATATATCAGTGTAGTTATAATACTATAATTTCCTGGGTGGTAAATTGACAGGAACTTATCAAGTCATCAAAATCATCCAACCAATACAAATTAAAAATCACTTTATAGAATAAAATGGCTAGTAGAAAACATCAAATGTACCTACACCACCTTCAGAAAATCCTAGAAGGCAAGAAGTAATACAATTTAACTCCTCATTTATTTTCAACGTCAAGAAACAAAAATTAAATTTCTGGGAAAAATTGAATTTATTTTCTGAATAATGCAAAAATACTTACAGTTCAAATAAGTTGCAATTATTCTGTCAAAGCATTTCACAAACTATTTGTATAGATATACCTATACCAACCTAATTTACAAAATTTAATGAAAATATCTTCCCCTTTTAGCAACAGTTTTATAAAACTAAATGCCTTGATGATGACTTTAATGGACTTAAATGCCTTCAATCATATTATGATCATTGATTTTAAGTTCTCAAAAGGAAAGAGTAATTATTTGACTTCAAAATTTAAATGCGAATACAACATTGCTGCTATTTCTGGGAAATGAATTTGGCAAAATCATGGAAGCTTTGCTTTTGAAATTTTTGAATGGGAAAATTAAATAGAGAGTCAAAGTATTTAAGTGATGTACCTTAAATACATATAGTTATATGGCATGATTAAGATGATAACCAAAAGTTTTAGCAACGTGCGTAGTGTATAGACAGAAAGGTTTGATTTACACAACTCGGATTTCTTAGTGAATCCCATATTGTGTCCAGTCCAGAATCGGGTTTCAGAGGAATTGTAGAGAGGTTTAAGAAATCGAAATCGTCTCTTCATGGAGGGGTTTTTGTAATTTAAGGGCTTTTCTAGAGAATCATTTCAGTGTTAATTATTTATTTGCTTTATAATGCGTATCTGTAAACCATAGTGCTGGATATTCTTTCAGTATTGACTACATAATTGGTTTCCAATTCTAACTTCGTCTTGTTTTCAACAGAGAATTCGTAAAGAAAGATTTTTTGATAAAAAAGAAAAAATGGATACTTATTGTTAGTGAATTTGTATCTTAAGTTACAGCCCAATTTATTTCAAGCTCATCCTATTTGTATTGATGTATTTATTTAGTTTAGTGTTCGCAGGTGACTTGATGAAGATGGGCGCTCTCTTTTTCATAAAAATTGAAAAGTACGACAGAAATTTCTATTTAACGTTTTTGCAATCTTATTGTAAAGGGTGTTTTTTTTAGACGCATAGTTTTCAAGAAGAAATAAAACGCATATTATTTAATGTTATGGCCAAGAATTTAACTTTATTATAACGATAACGAATTCAGCCATGCCACCCCAACATTAAACAAAATTTTACTGCTGAGTGGTACGACTGGGAATGCCAAGTCTAATTTCTTTAAATTGCTCTATCTACATAGGTGCAAATAAAACTTATAGGAGAGTATGCAAAAATAAACAAAAAACTTTTATGGCTGGTTTAGCAGTAAGTTTATCAAAATGTAAAGACTCAAAATCATTTTGGTCTAAAATAAGATTTTTAGGTGGCGTTAAAAATGTTTCAGCAACTACAATAAATGTAGAGTTACTAGCAAACCATTTCATGGAACTTCTTAACGCTCCAACAAACTCATAACTATTTCAATATGCCTTACCCTCAATCATACGATTTCAGACCTAGATGACCCTATTACAAATAAATGAATTGCAAGCAACCCTTAAAAACATGAAAAACAACAAGGCAGCCGGGCTAGATGGAATTCCAGCTGAATTTTATAAAAACTCATCCCCGTCTTTCCTTAATCTTCTTCTTGATTATCTTAATAAGCTCCTTGAAAAAGAAGAAATACCTAAGCCATTTTTGATGTAAAAAATTTGTCCAATTTTTAGAAAAGCAGATCCAAGCTCACCAGCAAACTATAGGGGCATTTCGTTTCTTCCTTGTTTGAGAAAAATATTTACCCAAATTCTATATTGCAGGCTTACGACTTGTTGTTTCGTTGGCTGTATGGCATGTAGCGCTGGCCGTCTTGTTGGAACCAAAGGTCGTCTACATCAACATCCTCCAATTCAGGTACGAAAAAGTCATTAATCATGGCTCTACAGCGTTCCCCATTGACTGTAACATTATGGCCAGCTTCATTTTTGTAGAAATATGAACCAATGATTCCTACTGCCCATAGAGCACACCAAATAGTGACTTTTTGAGGATGTAACAGCGTCTCAACAATGGCTTGTGGATTATGATCACTCTAAATACGACAATTTCGCTTATTAACGTACCCATTCAACCAAAAATGAGCTTCATCGAATATTGGACGCAGCGCGCGATGCGTCTCGCGAACCGAACCATTATTATGGCAATAAATTTGCACGATTTTCAAACGTTGTTCAGGTGTAAATCTATTTATTATGAAATGGCAAACCAAACTGAGCACAAATCGAGTGAAAACTGTCGAAAAGACTAACTCCGAAAAAAGTATTGCCAGACTGAAAACCACACGTCTAAAAAAACACCGTTTTCATACTTAAATTCGTATTTTTTTTTAAATGCTATAAATTTATATTCAGAGGGACACATACATAATTTGGCCTGCGGTAACACTGGTAGCTACCTCCAACTTTCAGAAGTTTTGCGAACTCGATTGTAATGCTGAAGGAACTGTAGTTGGTTATTGACTTTTTCATAAACCAAATTTATCAATAATACACAACTTTCATTGTCACGCTGACGTCTCATTTTCTCGGCCCATTGTGAAACAGGCTTCAGATATTTCTGTTCATCAGCTTTACTGAGCTTCTAAGCAAGATTTCTCAAAAGCACTCTATTTTTTATAAATTGGTCAACTACGACAAGAAATTATTAAGAAAATAAATCCAAAAGCTTCTTGTCTCAGCTTTTTGACCCCAAATGTAAGGAATTTTAGTGAGGAATTATACGTTCAGATTTCTGAGATTGCTGAGAGACGAAAAAAGTGAGTCTCCCAATTCTATTCGTCTGTCGATCTATATTTTCGACTTCAGCTTAAACAGATCGGTCGAAATTTTCCTTACACTTGGTACCTAGTTTTTTTTGGATTTTTCCCCGAATTTTTTTTTTAAAACCAAACATTAGGATATCTGTTACACAAAATTATAATTTAGTCGATTGTTATCGACACAAATATAAATAGCAGCAGTGATAAGATGTAAATTATATTAACAAAATTGTTTTAGCAAAAGGGAAAATCTTATTTTTATAAAAATTTGCTAAAAAAACTAAAAAAAATCAGTCAATTTGAATAGGAATGGGCTATTTTTCTTAACAAAAAAAAAAATGGTTATGAAAAATGGCTATTAATGGATTTACTCGAAAAATCAATTATTTATTAATCTTTCCAAAAAAACAATTTTTTTTTTTAAAAACCGCTCCAATGATTTTTTGCATTTTTTTTTCTCAAAAGCTTAAAGAAAGCCTTGATGTCAAAACAATTTTAGAAGTTGTTTAATCAATTTATTTCTAATTTTGTTGATTTAAAACAATTTTTAAGTGCAAGTTCTAATACAACTAAGCCTTCGTAGGTTGGACCGCCAGTGCCCCCATAGATTTAATTCCTTAGATATTTCAGCATGCTGTAGCAATGAACAGGTATTAAATCAACTAGGCCACAGTTTGATATCCTACAAATACATAACTTGCCTTAAGATTTGTATATATCAACATATGTATACATACCTGTGAACTTACATTATATATATCCAATCGATACAGAAAATACGATGACATCAGCGCTCTCTTATTTAAACATATTTTAATATTGATATAGGAATTTTGAGGGCATATCTGCAAAGTTTTACAATATTCTTTTTGTCGAATTGGCAACATATTTATCTTACAAAAACTTTTTTATCCATATCTACCTACCTTAAAACCTTGCTGAGTTGGATGTGTTCCAAACAAAAATCTTTTTTTTTTTTTTTGATACCCAATTCACTCCGTAAAAATCACGTAAAAGTTATTTCCCTTACCTAAAAAAGAAGGAAAAAAAAAGAAAAACCAAATCCATTTCAAATTCAAGTATATATCTTACCATTAGCTCAACGCCCAACTCAGGATATTTCAAAGAGTTTAACATTTAAATTTTCTCTGCTCCATTTGTAGAAGCAAATACAAAAAAAAAAAAAACTTATCTATAGCTTCACTTCAACCATCACCACATTGTAAACTTTTCGTCAGCCACAGAATATAAAACAGTGAACCCTTTAAAAAAAATATAAGAAAAATCTAATTTAAAAGTTCAACTTACTCAATTGAAATCCCATCAATGTCTCTCTCTGCAACCTCTGACATGCGGTTCCTCCGCAATAACCCCAATCGACCTTTTACTTATATTCCATTTCAAAAGAAATACTGTCAAGACAAAGCTGCCACTGTCACTGTCACATTTACAGGCCGGCATAAGAACTTTGAGACAAGTAATTTCATTAATCACCTCTCTCGTTGAAACTACGTCAAGAAAGTTTCACTAACTCATCCTCCTCCTCCTACTCCTCACATCAGCCCAGTACTGCGAGCCTGATGATGATGGCCTATCCCACCAAAGCAATGAGCCACAAGATCCCATCACCTCACCTTCATAAAATAGGTAAGGTATAAGTTACAAAGTAGGTATAGGTATCTTCTTTTTGTGTTTTGTGACAGGTATAAAAAGATAACATTCGTTTCTAGCCGAAGGAAGGCTTGTCATAAAATACCAATGTCAATTAAATCTTAAGACTTTTGTTCCGTCTTCGTCCTTGTTCAAATGCCATACGCAACAACGTTTTCGGCAGCAACATGTATAGGCTCTGTGGCTCTACTCTGCCAACTTGACGACACACTGCCTCATCCTCAGTAGGAGAATAAACAATTTGCACACAATGGTTTTTAGGCTACGCACGTTTCGAATTTTGTTCGCCCGAGGCACGTGAACAAATAAAGTAAAGTGAATTTCACCAGCTAGGTTTTTATTGAATTTCAAAGTCTATTGTCATGGTTTGGTGGACCAGGACACTGCACCGGTGTGGGTATACACATTTGGGACTCAGAGTGCGCATTAATGTAGGGACGAGACTAGAGAAATACCAATTTATAATAGTTATAACAGTTATTCGCCATTAAAAGTGGGCTTGCATTAATTTGCCTCTTGCTGCTTGAAAACAAAAATTCTGGGTGCTCGAAGCAGGGTTGCCAGTTTAGGGGTTTTCCCCTTAGATTTAGGGGCTGTTTTTTCTCGTTGGGGGGTTATCTGAGGGGACGAAATGTTTGGGGGGGGATCTTGGGGGATTAATTCAGAGCTAAAAGGTTGCGAAATCGTCTCGGTATTGAAACAGCTGACAGTATTCTACGAGTTAGATATTCCTTGTATTCTTGGTGTCAGAATTTTCCACCAACAGAAGAAATGCTGAAAACTTTCACAAGTGAGAAAATGTATCAAAACGACGCTACAGCCAAAACGAAGACGACGATAATGTATTAGAACTTTTTTAAAATGCAAACAAAAATTTTAATTCCTTTTATAAATATTGTAATTTTCATATTTATTTCTGGTAATTTAAACCAGAGTTAGCTAACAAACTCTAGAACTTAATTAACCCACAGTGAACTGAGGAAGAAGTTTTTCGGTGGAGAACGTATGCGGAATGACTAGACAAACTCGTTGCATAAAACATGAAAAGCATCTGTTCAGTTAATCCTGAGTTAATCCACAAAATATGATGATTTAACTGGGGTTTAACTTTAATCGCGCACTGAAAAACTAGACCTAAGGGCTTGTTTCACAATGTCTGATTAAAGCTCTAAATAAACAATTTGAAACTTATTAGTCAATTATAAACCACCCTTATGTTTCACAACATGTGAATAGTAGAACGTATAATATTAAAGTTCAAAGTATTTTAATGGGCCGATGAAGTGTCGATTAGCAAATTTACTTGGCAATTTAAATACTACTAATTATTTTTTTCCAGTTTTCATCAGTCAAAACTATTTTTTCTGGAAAACTGGAACATCTAATTGACACTTACATTTATTATTTCGAAAAAATGTGAAACGCTGAGTCTTTACTTTTTTTTAATTTGCAGATAATCTAAATGTCTAGTAAATAATCAGAACTTTACTCAGAAATTTTGAAGAAAACCATAAATAAATTTTCTTTTATTACTTAGTATGTACCTTTTTTACAAATGTTTTTTTTTTTTACTGTAGCTGTGTGAATTAATTAAATTTAAAATTAAAAACAAATTTAGGAGCTGTGAATAAAAATAAAAAGTTGGAAAAAAAAATTTAGGGGTTTTTGTTGATAAAATTTGGTATCCTGGGGGGATTCTAAATTTTTCTGGGGGGAGATTTTTTTTTCATCTGGCAACACTGGCTTGAAGTATGCCCACAGGCGAAAGGTCCTGGCCCTGGGGGCCTCATAAACGGTATCTACTTTTATAAATCAAAACTGTTATATTTGGCAAATCTAGAGTCACTTCAATTAAAAATATGAAACATTTAAAAAAAAAAAAACAAAACTATGGAAGGTCAAAGTATAGCCAGGTGCCCCGGTCCGCAGAATCCTTGGCACCTGCCCTGATTGAAAATATAAACAGAACTGTCATAAATTGGCAAGTCCTCAGTAATTTTTTCCAATATTTACCACACAGCTCAAAAACAATGTTCCTTATAAAATTCTCATACGCTCACATAAATTTAATGATTTTTCGGAGCAGGTGAAATTCACTTCGAATCTTTCGGAAGCCCCAAACAAAAGTTATTGTTCAAAGTTTGGGCCGTTAACTTTGGCGAAAAACTTTCAACCGACACGATCACGACCTCTATATTAGGTTTTATTATCCCACTTATTTTCGTTTTTTTTTTTTTTGGGTATTTTATAGGACATGTAGTATCTTAAGAATGGAATAGCAGCAATTTAGACTTTCCAATTGACTGTCATTTTCTTATGGAAGAAATCTCTAACGTCACCGACGCGACACCAACGACGAAGCTTATGTTCGTTCTTCTTCAATGAAGAAGAAGGTTTATGTAAATAAACTTTATGGGGGACCTCACACAAGGCTCAAGTTCAAAATCTCAATTACCAATATGGCAGACGTGCAGCCTGATGGCAGTCAATCTCAGAACGAACTTTTACCTATAGTACCTTTCTATACTCTAATACAGTTATTAATGTAAGGTATATATGCAAATGATTCTATCAGGATATCCCTTTGAGCAGTATAGACTTCCTCCCACATATGTTTCGTGTGTATAGGTACAGATATCAGTTCCAGTCATATTAAAGTATAGGTAATGTTCTATTACGTATTCGATATAGGCCGCCTGCCCGTATAATAGTGGGTTGCTTGTAAGTAAACACTTTGAAGCTTGTCGAAACGACTCAAGAGGGAGACATTGTGGAGGAGACTGTAAAGTTGTCTGCGGATGTATCCTCTTGCAGTAGGTATATATGGGAGGAAGTGTTGGATGGCCCTATATATGTACCCTTTCGGTGCTTTCATCTGCTCCAGGTCGGTTACACGGGTAGCAGGGCATGAAAATGATAAATGGCAAGGATTTGGCATTCTGCATGAGTGCGTATAAGCACCCATTTGGGACACATCATTTAGATTTTATTTCTCATATATGGCATGAGCAAAACCTACCTCTATACTTTTATGATGTCGTTGATCGCCGACGATGTCGTTGTTGTCATCGTCATTCTCATCGCCCTCCCATCGCAGACTCAATTGTTTGCCATATCCTTCGAGAATCAGCTTAAGGAAAAAGGATGTTTTGTGTTTGTAAATATGGCTCGTCTTTTTTTTTATTCTTTAAACATTCGAAACGATGTCAATTTCCTGATGAACAAATGACCGTAAGGAAAGCCTCATGGTCCTAACTTAATTTCTAAATCGTTCTTACAGGTGCACTTAGAGATGGATTGGATATTCCATCAATATGAACGTATACGTACAAACCTCACTAATCTCTCTCTCTCTCACTCTCTCTCGGGGATCCTGGATAAATATTTACAGATTATTTCCGATGTAATCGCATTGATTATGATATCCATTACATTAGACCGTTCGTTCGGGTCTGTTTCAATATTTGGCAGATAGGTTGTTTGCCGATAATAGGCTTACGGCAGGGTTAATTTTAAAGCCCCATAGTACCTACGTACTACGCTCCCTTCCACTTTCACCTGGTCCTTATGAGTAAGTAAACAAACAATGCTGCAGGATACAAACTACTAAGGCAGATTGAAAATCATGTTCGAAAGTAATAAATGATGTCGGCTTTCAGCTTTCGGAAAACTGCTATGAATGAATGGATGCGGAGCATGGAGCGCTGGTCTGTTTATTTGTGTATCTGTGTGTGTGTTGTGTGCGTGTGGGTATGTATGTGTTTGAATATAAAGGGCAGGCATTAAAATAAATGGAGTGTCATTTATGATTGATGAAGGCATGTCAAGAGTGTTGGAATCTCTTCTCTTTTCTCTTCTATACTGATAGTATGCGAGTTCTATTGGGACATTTTAAAATTTAGCTTAATCTAGATATTTTATCGGGAGTCAGGGGAATTTCGATTTTTTTTTTTACTGTTAAAAGTTTGCGATTGAAGGTCATCCAGACATGATTCTCGAATAACAATGCTAATGGAAATGTTTGGCTTTGAAGCTTTCAATAAGACATGATTTTTCTATTATAATATGATTTATAGTCGTATAATATCTAGGTATATCTTCTTTAGGGAGCAACGAGCAAACTTGGGATAATGAGGATTTTCTTTTTCTCTCAAGGGATACTATGGGCCGAAGATCCGGGATGGTAATAAATAAGCTTATTTAACATAATAACCTAATTATTTATCTACATTTTACCTAAATTTTCTTTGTCATAAATGACATTAAAAAAGTAAAAATTTAGAGAGTTTATTTTTTGAAGAATTATGTATCGGAAATGTTGTTGAGTTTGTTCTTTCTTTATACCTATATTCGAAAAATAATTTCTTCATACAGCACTAAAACATTTTTACTTACTCTATAAGTGCCTGATTACATGAGTCGTTTTACTGAAGAGCGCATCGGTGAGGCAGGTAGATTTTATGTGCGTAAAAAAGAGAAGGAAGATTTCACCCAAATTTCACTGATGCAACAATTTCATTTAATATTTTCGGATGCAGCTTGAAACGTGCGAGTGAGATATATAATATATGGATTTTAAGGGTGCGAGATAGGGAAGGATAGATTAAAATGAATGGATCTTTATTCACCGTGTAATCACGAGTTCAGTAAAATGGCCTTCAGTAAAAAGACCCATGTTATCAGGCACTAATGCATAAGTACCTATTGGTTTCGTGTAAAATAAAAAATGTGTGAGTGCCGGGACTCACGGTTAAAATGTGTAAACATCAACGTTTGTCGTAGTTACGTATTATACAGGACGAATTCCACTCCCTCGCTTATATCCAACTACATCTTTCCATCGAGTAACATCAAACTACATCTTTCCGTCGAGGAAAACTTACTCAAATGTCAGTCTTAATTTTATAGGTACTGAGCAAACCTCCAATGAATGTCACTTTGTATTTTGAAAGATAGCCGGCGAATTTTATACTTTGACGTTTATAGAATATTTATGGCGAATTCCTTACAACAAAGAAATCCAATTTTTTCTAAACAGAATCGAATTTTTTCTAAACAAAATCGATTCTTTTCTGTCAAAACAAATCTTGCGTTTTTAGCAAGATTTCACACTGATTTGCACACACACTATGAAGACTTGACATTTCTAATACGTCAAATTTAAAGTCGCGGAATCTTTGGAAGACGAGTTGTTTATTTTTTGGTTGCAACGAATTCTACATAATTTAACAATATATTCAGTGAATACAGCTATAAAAATAATTTACTGTGCGTTGTTTATTATCAAACACAAATTTGACAAAAAAAAATAGCTTTCGCGAGTGAAAGACGTGTCAAAAACTTTCAGTGCAAGTGAAAACTTTTCAATGACAATTTTCTTTAAAAATATATGTGCAAATAGAAGTTGAAACAAATAAAATGCACCAACAAATTGGCTTATATCTTTCATTTATTAATTTAATTCTATTGGTAAAACATTTTTCTCACAACAAAAGCAAACAACCTTAATAGTTTTGTGAATAATTTCTGGACGTTTTGCGTCAATTGCAGCTATAAAGTCACACAAACACAATCACACCAAAAAAAATCGATTCTTTTACGAAATACGAATTCCTTTCAATTGACAGAAAAAAATTGATTCTGTTTAGAAAAAATTCGATTTCTTTTTTGAAAGGAATTCGCCATTAGTTTCAATTGTCAGTTGAAGTCACTAAAATAACGGTTTCAATCCATTGACACCGTAGCCAACCTACAATGGAATTTGACACTTAATGGTTTGACAGATAGGGGAAGCATTATAATATTTAGTTTGAACTGTCAACCTACTTATTCCAACCCTAAAGGCTCTTCCAAACCGGCGCGGCGCAAAACATTCGGAGCGAATGTGCGACGACTGAAGAATGGTCAAAGATTCGCATCGCGCCAGTATGTGGGTATGGATAGTCTCATTAATAATCGTGTTAATTAATTTAGACAGGCGAAAGTTTCGTGTTGTCGTTGCTTAGTATTCGCTTTGGTTTGGGGGAGCTTTAATCCAACACGATCTTTCGGTCCTGTATTTAAACGTAGAATAAAATTCTAATCCTTCAAGCTAATTCACTAACCCAACTTTGTCGGTCGTTCTTGGATCATTGCAAAACGTAGTACAAAAATTTTGTGTGGGTACAGCCATTTCTTGGCTTTATTCTCACTTAAAATACTAAACGATAACATTTCCCCACACCTTTTTTTCAGTTAATTTTTGTTAGTGTAGTAGCGAAGACATAGTTTTTTTTATTTTGAGAAATTTTGGATTAATAATACAAATTGATCAATAAAAGTTTCTTAGCTGGGCAAAGAGTTTTTCAAATTAAAATTGAATATAATAGACTATAAGCACCACTAAAAGGACTCTGATGATCCGTGAAACAGATTTAACTCCAGCCGATTGTTGTTGTGTTATTCAACCCTTCAATAAAAGTTTTTTTAAATTAAAAAAAGGCTTTGTTTGTTTTTTTGTAGTAATTTTATTTTGATTCGATTTGGATTTGTTTGGTTTAAGCTTTCAATGAGTATAGTAAGCTCTCTTTCGCACAATACCTACACAATTTACATACTAATTTGAGTCGCCAAACGCAGCTTTGAGGATCCATATTTCGATCCATATGCGAAGTAGTCCATACGTTGTTCACCATGTGTACCTGTATATGCACGCATACAAAACAGACTAGTTTCCACGAAGGGGATCTTCGGATTTTTGTCATTGAACGTATAATGTATATCCTACTATTCAGGTTTTCGTAACGTAATAAGCTACATCGTAAAGTGTGATCTCGTAACGTATTACTGAGGAAAGCCCACGTTTTTAGTTTACCGTACCGCCGGCATAGATGTTTACACATCAACAAAATTTTCGAGGTAATCAAAACTTGCACTACGATGATCGAGAAGTCCAAAAACGTGTGTTTCGTAATGCTGTCCGTCGGCCTGTGCAACGGTGCCTCTGCGCGTGTGTTGCATAGTGGTTTGATTTGTATGGGAGAGCGTAAAAAAAAAATTGTGTGAGTGCCGGGACTCACGGTTAATATGTGTAAACGTAAACGTGCGCGGATCCAAAACGGACTTGTTTTTGCTTGAAGGGGATCTTAAGATTTTTCTCACTGAACGCACCCATCCTAGTATGCAGATCGTAACGTTGCACACCGTAACGTTGCACACGAACGTTCACGATTTTTTTTCACTCTACCGCCAGCATAGATGTTTACACATCAAAAGTCTGTTAAATGTGAACTATTTAACAGACAAATTGACACACATGTTTAAATTGCTCTTTTACATATTTGTTAAAAATTTGGTTCCGAAAAACGTACTAGCAAAAAAGATAATTGGCATTTTTTTTTTTTAATTTTAAGGTTTTTATGTTGTACTGAAATTTCAAAAAACTCTTTTAAATCTGAACTATTCAACGGATTTATATGAAATTTGGTACACATGTTAAAATTAGTCTTATACACATTTGATCAAACTTTGGTTAAGAACAAATTATTAGAAAAAAAGTTATTGACATTTTTCTAAAATTTTAGGGTTGTGTGAACTGAAATTTCAAAAGTCTGTTAAATCTGAATTATTTAACGGATTGTTATGAAATTTGGCAAAAATGTTAAAATTTGTTTCTACACATTCTGTCAAAATTTGGTTAAGAAAACATGATCAGACAAAAATTTATTGACATTTTTATAAATTTGAGGGTTTTGATATTGTACTGAAATAAATGGTTTCGCAAAAAACTGATTTTTCAGACATTTTTATAAATTTGAGGGTTTTGATATTGTACTGAAATAAATATGGTTTCGCAAAAAATCTAATTTTTCAGTAAATGTATTATTTTTATTTTATTTTTAAAATAAATGTACCTTAACATTTTTTTCTTAAAAAAAAAATTGGCCTTAAGCAGCTCATTCTGACAGTTAGTTCCGCAGAAATTATAACTTTTTATATTTACCACCGTCAACCGGAGAGGTTTATCGCTAAGTTATAACTATGGTGTGTCTGCATTATACAGCTGTTTACCACAAGTGCACGTTCGTGCGATCCAGTCGTGCATATATTTTTGTACTCCTCAGCTTATATTGGACAGATATTGACAAAGTTGTTTACTCTTTTGAGTTCTGCAAACTTAGTTTTATTTCCAGGTTGTATAATATACATTATACAACTTGCTTCAAGAAGTTAAACGATTCTTAAAAGGTGATAAACATTGTCTGAAACCTGTATCAATTTGATAAAAAAGGGGTTCGATTTTATTTTTTTCGACAGACCAGCAAGATTTATCCATAATCATCCTTCGCAAGTCAATGAGTTTGGCAAGGATACGGATATTTCACATGGCTTATGTTACCTGTATCAAATTTTAATACGATAAAGAGAGATTTGTTATGTATCGATTTCCAATTCCTGATGGGTTTTTCCAAAATCTGTGGGAGTGTGAAAATCTCATCGAAAATTTGCTAATGGTACCTATTTGGGAATGTGAAATCTATGTTCTATTAATTGAAGAATTGTTTAAGTAAATTCAAACATTATTTGGCATTTAGTTCTTTTCTTCACTGGATTAGCCTTTAAGTCTAGATAGACTTTTGGAACTATTACATTTCATCTTCTAAAACAATACATCACGTATCTATCAGTTGACCTGTTACCCTAAAGCCCAATTTAAAACGTTGTGTCAAGTAGAGAGATTCGTCATTTAGGTGCACGAGTGTGGAATGCTTTACCTATGTATATCTGTTTTCCCTCCACTTGCGATGTTCAGAAATTCAAAACCAAATACCAATGAGCATCAGTGTTGTATGTCCTATTACATCCTTCCCTGAGTTTTCCTAATTGGTTGCTATTTTCTACTGATTTTAAGGCAATCAATAATCTCTCATAAGATGCGTGTATATTACATACAAAAATGCTACGCGTTTTGGGGAAGTCTGAATTTTGTTCCTGATGCACGACAAAAAATTTAAATACATTTTTTTTGGTAAAAAATGGAATATGAAGGGTGTTTTTTTTAGTGGTATAGAATTTGGAATAGAAATGGAATAAAACAAAGTTGATTTCTTTAAATTGACATGAAATTTACTTTATTCAAAAGATAATCTTCTGGCATTATAATTTAAATAGGATTTCTGGCATATTACCGCCACGGCTGGCTCGGACGTTGTCTTATCTGGAGGTCCAATTTTCGATGACTTTTTCCAACATTTGTGGCCGTATATCGGCAATAACGCGGCGAATGTTGTCCTCCAAGTGGTCAGTCGATTCGGGCTTATCGGGGTAGACTAACGACTTCACATACCTATCCCTACAGAAAATAGTCAAGTGCCGTTAAATCGCACAATCTTGGAGGCCAATTCACGGGTCCCTAACGTGAAACTATGCGGTTACCAAACGTGTTTCCTTCAATAAATCAATTGTGACACGATCTGTGTGACATGTTGCGCCATCTTGTTGAAATCACAGCTCCTGCACATCATGTTTGTTCAATTGATGAAAGAAAAAGTCAGTAATCATGGCTCTATAGGGGTCACCGCACTGACTGTAACGTTCTGGCTAGCATCGTTTTTAAAGAAGTACGGACCATAATTATTCCACCAAACCATAAAGCACACCAAACAGTCGGTTTTTGTGGATGTAACGGTGTCTCAACATACAGTTGAGGATTATCATCACTCCATATACGGCAGTTTTGTTTATTGACGTATCGATTCCACCAAAAGTGAGCTTCATCGCTAAACAAAATTCGCTTATGAAAATTGGGATCAACGGTAATCTTTTTTTGGGCCCGTTTCGGCACAATTTGGAAGTGTTGTTCAAGCGTTAGTATAATATTCATGTTAAAATGCCAAACCAAACTAAAAATAAATCACTTGACAGCTGATAGAATGGCCGCCAGTTCAAATAGTGTTGCCAACTTAAAGTTCTATACCTCTAAAAAATAACTATTTAGATTAACGTCTTTTGGATTAAAAAAAAAAAAACAACCATCAAAAAAATTGATTTTTGTGTGACCGTAATAAAGTTTGTGTGTATGTATTCTCATTTTGTCTTCAATTTCATTATTCTTACACATTTAATTTAGTTATGTATATCTTATCTGACCCAAACAGATTTTTTGAAATAAATCAAGTAGTAAGTATTGATTCGAATTTATCACGAATTTTCCTTTTCATCGCAGGTATAATCCAACCGACCTACACCCATATATAAGTATAAAACAACCCATGTCACAATCGTATCTTATACTGCTACGACTTCAATCCAATTTTTTTTATTATACCTATATTTAGGACAAAAGATTTTCATTCTTAAATTCCATTGGGCTTTCAATCGTTTTCGTGCTTATCCGTTACACAAAAAGATTAACCAAAGCCAAGAGCAATGTGGTTACCAACACCTTTTCGCTTCTCTGATTATGACGTAGTTTTTTTTTCCCATTACCCACTCCAGAGCCCAGACGATTGACATAACCCTAAAAATACCGTTTAGCCACTATACTACATATATGGATATGTATGTTGGTATAGGTACATATAAATGATTATGTAGGTATAAAACGAAAAAACACAGCCATTTATCCACACATAAAAGGCTAAAGGAAACTTTATCAAAACTTTTTTGGGCTGGATATGGCGATGTGGGTCACCGGTAAATCCCTATTCGAAATCCCATGGGACATTTATTATAAGTGCCTCTTTTGAAATCCTTTGACTACACCCTTGTAAGTAACCAAATCCGCCCCAAAACACAACGACAGCCATCCCAATTTGACATCATTTCTTCCTCTTCTTCCTGCCTGCCGCGCCCAAGCCCAAGCCAAAGCCCAAGCTGAGTCGAGCCGACAACGACAACGACAAGGATAACATTTGGTAAATTTATGAACGGTAAAACCGTGATTGCTGCAATTTTCTCGTATTCCGTGTGCCACACTCGGCAGGGTGACGGTGAGGGCGATGATGTCGACGTCGACACAAATTTGTCGGTCTCATCTTCATCCTAGGTAGTCCTAGCTCCCAGTCAGCCTTCCAGCACTGTAATGAGGTACTTATTGTAACGAACGATGACAACGCACAGGATGGAGCTGATGGTTTTCGGAACCCATATTGCGCTGGGTTGTTTTGCTGCTGTGCAGCCCAGGGTTGGGTTGGGTCTAAGCTACTTTCATACAGTCTAATTGTTAGAATTTAATACCGCTTTAGCATTCCGTGGCACCTTCAGATGGCGTTGTTGGTTTGCGTGAGTTATTTTCATTGCTTCATTCTTAGGGACGCCTAAATTAAAGGGTGGTTGCCTCCCTATCCGACACTCTGACAGTCAACTATGGAAGAGTGCAAGCCGACGTGCCAGATAAACGTGTTTCGAGTTGAGTGTATTGCTGCCTCATTACAGTTAAGCTCATCAAGGTTCTCTCATCTATAGTCCTTTCATATAGAGGACGAAACACGAAACGACAACGCGTAGAGTAGGATGTGGAGTTAAAAGTATCTCAGTTCGAGCAACATTGTAAATAAATTTGATGAAGCTTCCGGATGGAAGCCTGATGATTAATTGTGAAGTGCTTGATGATGGTTGTGTGAATAGAAGTATAGGACTGAAAAAAACACGTAAAGGAGAGGAAACTCTCAAAAAAAGTGCTTGATGCTAGCATTCAAAACTCAATAAAACTCAGTCGTAGGTATGGGTATTCTACATGAAAGTCAACACAGAGGTTATATTCCAATAAAATCGAATTATCTCAAATTTTTGACAAGATGATTGACAGACAGGAAAGGGACATTTTGTTCGTATGTCAAAAGTTTACAGCTCAACTTTTGAGGGAACCTAGTACGTGTGTTGGGCCATGATTATTGTGTTGTCAGAGTATAGACTTTTAATATGATTGAATTAGAACATTTTTTTCTTTCTTCTTATTGATTGTGTCCCTTTGATTGAGATGTTCTTGTATAGAATATACAATTTTTGTAGCTATATGTACATATGTATCTATGTATGTATATATTTTCTATAGCAAGTTCTGTAAATAGAAATAACTGTGTGGATTTTGAGAATGTTGACTCTTGGTTAACAAAGAAAATATCGCATCATAGCAGTAAAGTTGAACGAAATACAACAAATTTGTTTAGAATGCCAATTTTAAATTATAAAAAAATTCAAGTCTTATCAGACTCCTTTTAAAAATATCAGCTAAGCTTCATTATAAACCCTTGAAATAATTTCCCCGAAAACAGAAATTCATGCAGGTACGAGAAATAGTTCAACTAGTGATTTTTTCCATTTTATTTTCAGGAGTGTTATCAGATCAATAATAAATGGTTTTTTTCAAATGGAAAATTTTATGCTCTGTGTTTTATTTTAGTCCAAAATCCTTAGTTTTGACCATTCGTTCAATAGGTCTCAAGATATAAGCTTTTCAAGTGCGCTTTATCGGCTTTTTTTGAGATTCTATCCACAAAAAAAAGTCGTTTTCACGACCGATTTAAATTTGATGCGATCTGAAAAAAAATAATTATTCGTTCGCGAATTTATCACTCGAAAATTGCATTGAAGAATCATTCGCGACTCGTTTGAATATTAAATTCAAAGTTATTTTTTTTCATAATTTATTTGAGGAAAAATATTGAATCAAATAAACTGTATTTAACATCATTTTTATATAAAATGAATCTTTTGTGCTGAAGAAAGTTTTTTTTTTAAATTTTTCTACACATCGAAATTTTCGAATATATGTACATTAATATTAACTATACTCTGTCCAACAAAAATTGGCAGTGTAGGCAAGATAGGACGTTTGCCTCTCATTCTGGCTTCAGTGGATTGCATAAATTCTGTCCTTCATTAAAGCTTTCACAGGGTTGTCGTAGTGTATACGATGACACCCATCATTAAAAGCTTTTTCTTAAAGCTCGAAAATCAAAAGCACCTTAACAGAAACTCAAGGAAGAAAAGCTAAACGAATTACCAAATGGACAAGGGTAACTCTGAATGTACATCAAGCAGCAGCCAATCGCCATTGGCCACAGCAATTCAGTGCAAATGCACACTCAGATGTGCCTTGAAAAGGACGTTGGGTCTGTGTCCGATGCTATTGGAAATTCACTGGCGGGCAAACACTTTTTGTGGAGGAGTTATTTCAATTTAATATGGTGCAAAAATGTGGCACGCTACTGGTTTTTAAAAAGCTTTCCCATAAGATGTATACTGCCTATTTTTGTTGGACAGAGATTAATAAAACATTTATTATTTCCTTTGATAGCTGAAAAAATCACTTTTCTTTATATGTAAATCAAAACCTATTTACTTTACATCACAATCGCAACCACAGTAAAAGAATATTTCATACAAAGAATGACTCGTTTTGAGTTCTTTTTAGTTTCTTATCGCGAGCCATGGTATTTATAAAGAACACAAGGTATCATAATCAATGTTGCATTTTTCGTTCGTTTTGTGCATCTATGTCACTTATTGACAAAACCACGTACAGAAAACAAAAAACAAATGTGTATAGTGAAGAATTTTCAGAATTCCGAATTTTTTGAGTTTCTGATTGGCCAGCAATAGTTAGATGTCATCTGATTGGCCAGATGTCATACAAAGTAAGATGTCATCTAACTAAATTTTTCATTCAATTTTGTATGACAGCTGGCCAATCAGAAGCTACAAAAATTCAGATATGCGTTGGACGCGACTAGTTTCTTCACTGGGTGATAATATATGCGTAAGAGAGATATAAATATTATACGCGAGCGAACACTATTCAATTTGAATTTTTTTTCTAATCGCACACGAACGAGAGGTACAGAAATATAAGTGGATTGAGTTCGTTCGTGAGAAGGGTTAATAGTTTAGGGGTTTTATCTCCACATTTAGGGCTTTTTCATTTCGTATAGGCGGTGCCGATCCTGTTGGCAAAACAGACAATTGCCTAGGGCAGCAAAATCAGTACAATAATTTCAAAGTGAAAAAAAGTTACACATCCATTTACTTCAATGACTACTTCCCTTTACTTTTAACTTTCTCTATATGATTATAGGGCAAGTATTTTCGAGCAAATTTCGAGGTTGTAATAAAAACTAACACTATGATGATCGAGCAGTTCAAAAAAGTGGGTTTCTTATTGCCAGTTTTAGCTCACCTATGAACGGGTAGCTGCCATACATTCTTTTTTCAAATCTTCTCAAAAACGGGTCTAACGATTTTTATTAAACTTTGTACCTGGAATGAAAAAAAAAAGGGTTTCAGGTTTTTGGCGAAAAATTCACATAACGGAAATAGGCATTACACGTTTTTTGAGAAAATTTTCTTATTCTTGGGTTATAAATCTATATCTCAACACACCTATTACACAAGAACGCTGTAAACATTGCTACGAAACTGAACATTCAAATGGATTTCATTGTGTCCGATTTGATGAGTCTACGTAGCCACAGGTCGCGTCGCGTCGTTTTCAATCTGAACAATCTCTTGCAACAATCGTTCCAAAAATGAGATTTAAAGGTGATTTTTTTTACGTTATGGATGTAACGCAATCTTCTCTCGATGAGCGCTTTGCGCAGTATCAATTTCTCAGCCAAAATGTTGGATTTATTTGCGATATTTCAAAGAAGAAGGCGTAAAAGACTGCGATCAACTTGAAGCAATATTAACAGCAACAACTGACAACGCAGTTCAAAAGGATATTATAGGTAAAGATCTCTTGAATGAACTTAATATATTTAACCAAACTTCTGCTGTTGTTAATTAATACTCTTAAACTACACCCTTTCTTACTTAAATTGTATCCCAATTAAACTAGTTATACTATTAACGTTTCCTGTAAGTGTTGCATCAAGTAAAGCAATGCCTATCTTCGCTCAACAATGACCCAAGGATATTAACAAGTCCTAAAAGTATTTCAATTGAAAAAGACATGCTTAATCACATTGAAGAAGAAGAACTCGCTACATATGATTTGCCAAAATTGAAATCGCGCAGAACAGTTTTTTAGTTTCAAAATTTTGTAGCTAAACATGTATTTTGTCGAAAGCTTTTGATTATTAATAAATAAAACCATATACATATGTATTGTCGTTATCTTCTTCTTTTTTTTTAATTGAGGCGGAAAAATATCAATTTTCGCCTAGGGTGGCAAAATTTGCAGGTTCGGCACGGCGTATAGGGAGTAGAAGGGGGAGGGGTGGCAGGAAATGTCATTGGGAAATCTGTGGGTACAATTTCTCAAAATGAATTTGGTACCAAACTGTACAACTATAAAACAAAAAATTTCAACAATTATTGTACAACATCAATGTATACATCAATGGTTGCTCTTGCTAGAGTTCTATGTTTGTATTCAAAAAATCTTGCAATATTCTTACTTACTTAACATAACATAAATCTAACAATCGACAATATTTTTGTTAGTTTAGTTAGTTGTAAACTTTATTCATAGCTTAAAATTCACAATATTTTTTTTTTTGTTTATTCTTAAGTTTAATATGGTTTGGCCAATGCGGCCGTCTATCAGATTTACAATTATTCAGCTTAAATTTTCAGATTAAATCATCATCATCATCGTCGGCTCGAAAACCGGGGTCCGGTCCTGGCCTCCTTCAAAAAGTCTCTCCACCCATCCCGGTCTCGAGCCGCCGCCATCCAGTTGCGCACCCCAAGGCTCCGGGCGTCCTGGTCTACGCCATCTCTCCAGCGCAAGCATGGTCTACCACGCTGTCGTCTTTCATAGAATGTACCACAAAGAACTTTCCGAGCAGGTTCCTCTTCGCTCATGCGAGCTAGGTGCCCTGCCCACCGAAGTCTACCGAGCTTAATTTTTGTCACGATATCTGCTTCAAGGTAGATTGCGTACAATTCATGATTGTACCGTCTCCGGAATCGTCTTTCCTCACATATGGGGCCAACAATTCTCCTTAAGACTTTTCTCTCTAAAGCGGCTAAGAGGTCGGAGTGCCTTTTGCTAAGCACCCAAGTCTCGGATCCATATGTGAGTACTGGCAGGACCATGGTCCTGTACAGCAGCAGTGAGATTTCTGGATTTGAAGAGCTTTGACAGACTATAGTAGGCTCTGTTGGATTTGAGAAGCCGCCCGCGTATTTCTTCTTCTATATTGTTATCGGCTGCTACTATTGACCCAAGGTATTTAAAGGATTGCACCACTTCAAATTCGTGCTCCGCTACCTTGATTGTTTGACCAACTGTTCCTTCCAGATTAAATACTGTCACAATATGTCTGTTTGGTAACTTGGATTTTTTTTCCTATGTGTTTTGACAGTAAATACAAATTTGGAAAACAAAAAACTTTAAGTTACTCTATTTGTTCTTATTTGTTGTCGTTGCTTACCTGAGCATTGTGAGTTTTGTTTTATAAAGTTAAAATAAAACTTTTACAAAATGCTGAGTTTCAATTTCACTTCTAGGGAATCACCTAAAATTCTTAGGTTCCAAGTTTGAATAAAATCGCTTTAAAGATTAAGGCTATAGGTTGAGGTAGAGACAATTAGATTTGCGGGATTAAGTTTTTGGGTGTTCTCTCTTAGTTTTCGAGTTCAATTTGAAACGAATTGAATCCAAAACTTGACCTAAATCTAAACTACCTTTTACCTTCAAAATCGCAATGTAAAACAGCTCCGTATATATGATCCAAATCGATTATTATTTTAATTTCCCTTTCGTGTGTGCCACAAACCGAAACAAAACAGTGTCCCTTTAAGTGTTTTCAAGAAATCCGCAAAATATCCCATCAAAACAAACAACTTCAAAGCTTTCCTCTTCAACTACAAAAAAAACCCATTTATTCTTTCAAGTTGATGTTTGGGTGGTGGTATATTTACTCGCATCTTTTCTCGCTCGTGTAGCCGGAAATTTAATCTGTCCTCCCCTTTCAGTTTGATATGTACAATAAACATACCTACATATAAAAAAAAAAAATATTGGTTATGTGATGATAATAATGATGATCCACATGTTGAAGGTAAAATTGTGGTAGAATTTATTGATTTCCGTCAATTTAGATGTACAGAACGTATACAAACCTGACACAAATTGCAAATGACATATAGACTACTTTAATATTCCCGACGATACTTCTCAACACGGGTTATAGGTAAATCATCAATTCCGGTTCATCAATCACGTACATATATGTAGTAGGTATAGTATACCTGTATGGGAAATAATTTGTAAAGCTATTTTCTGACTTCAATTGAAATGCGCAACGATCTGAAAATATTATATAGACTTCATATTATTGTAATGCATGAGCGGTGGTTAAGGACTGAAACTATATATATTTATTTATATACTTATACCTACGATATGTGTTAGAACATTGTGTACTTAATATAGTCATGAGGATCAAATGAACCATTGAATTGATGTACCTATACCAATATGGCTTATGTGAATCACAACAATGACCATAAAATGGTTTCAAAATGAAATAGGACTCTTGAAGGATTTGCTTTGAAGAGGAAGTACAATTTGTGGAATTAAGACTACCATATTTGCAATTGGAGCTATTCAAATAACTGAAAACCAATAAAGAATTATCTCCAATGGCCTGAATTGTATGCCCTGAATATAAAAGGATTAAAAATTACAAATAGGTTCACATAACTAGTGTTTGTATGTTATTCAAATAGAAGTTTAAAATGGAAAATTACTATGAGAATACTCAGAAGTAGTGTATTTTGGAGAATACCAGACAGCTCAAATGCTCATATAGGTATTGTAACAAGCAGCCATAAAAGCATTCTCTGCCATCGAAATAAAGTCAAAGCATTGTTACCTGCTGCCGCGAAGAGCTCAAGATTCTTGGCTAGCAGCACAACGTTATGCTCTGCTGGCCATATAGGAATCCCAAGTAATGAGAAAGCAGACGAGCTGGCACGAATTGGATCATCAATTCATCATAGCCAGGCAAAACTAAAGGTTTACGCATCTTATCTGCTCCTTCAAACAGACTGTGGCAAAGAAAATTCTTGAGAAAACAAATTTTGGATGGTCCCTATACTCAACTCTTGTGTAAAGTGACCATTCGTCCCACATTACGTGGGACAGTCCCACATTTACACAAACTGTCCCACTTCGAAAATTGTCCCACAAACGTCCCACAAAATTATAAGATGTCCCACGCTGTCCCACAAAATCAAAATTGAATTTTTCGATCGTTTATTTTATAATTTATCATAATAAATTAACTGGGGGTCATTCCGTAATTCGATTATCGCCACACGATATCGTTTTGACGACAGCCTTGCATCACGTAAAAACAATAATCACTATCGACTGAAAGAAATCGTCTTGACGATCGAAAATTTGCTTTCCGTAAATCAAAAATCGTCAAAACGTGATGTTAAATCGTAAGCATTTCAACGATACCTATTAAGCTATCGCTTTGTTTGATTTTGTAAGCAATTGATGCATTTTATCATATGAAGCAACGAAATGTAGGGTTTTCAGTAAGGGCGGGTAGATGTTTTCGGTCCTGGTTTTCGTTGACGCAAAGGCGTTGACTGATTGTCCACTGAATTGGTCAACTCAAATTTGGGCACCAAACTTTGGATAATCGGCTTGGAAGGACAACCATGTAAACCGTAAAATGGGCGCAACGCACGTATCGTTGCCTAAAAGATTTTTATATTAAAGTCTTATCATTTGGACGTGTTGTTTAATCGTGTCACTTGCCATGGTGATTTGGCATCAGTAACTGAATAATAAACAACAGATTTGGATTTGGGGTAGGTGCAAGGTTGGTTATATGCAGTTTTTTTTGATTTAAAAAACCCTCACTGTATATATATACCTCACTGTTTAGGTGTGAGAACTAATTTCGCGTACGCGAACTACGTGCCTTTAGACAGTTTCTAATTAATTCTATGTAGCTTTGGATAGATGGATAACCGATTTGGTTATAGGTGACGTCAAGTTTTGGCTTCACATTCTTTTCACTTCTTAATAAAAATTGACATTTTTTGGGCGGTACTGACCTACATATATGTTAAACCATTGTTTAATGTATTTTTTTAATATTTCACAAATAAATATTGGATAAATAACTTACATCTTTGTTTTTTTCATTGGTCCAAACATAAAACAACACAAAAATAAATGACTGAATTTTCATTAATGACAATAATTGACAAGTCAATCCTTCTCAAACTGTAATTTATAATAAACGATTAACGAGACAATAATGATTGTGTTACGTGAAGCAAATTGATGACGATAACGTGCACGATTATCGTTTTAAAAATTACGGAATTACCCCCCTGAACGCTACCTACATTACAAAAAATTAGATGCATAAACATAACGACTGAATACAACAGCTAATAAATTACAAAATTGGAATGATGAAAAAATATCAGCTGATATAAGATGGGTGATGGGTGATGGGTGGAAATTTTCTCACATTTAAAAAACTGCAATATTCCTTACCAAAACTCCAAAAAGTTTGTTGATTATACCCTTTATTTGCCGGGGACTAATGCGTCGACGGAAAGAATATTTTCAATTGTGAACAAATTGTGGACGGAGGAGAAGTCACAACTCTCTGTCGAAACAATTAAAGCGATATTGGCTGTAAGATCGAGCTGTTCAAGCTGCAAAAATTTCATAGAGGAAGTGTAAAAAAATAATAACTTATTGAAAAAAATTCATTCATCAGAGATATATGGCTGGATCATTTATTAATTTATACACACATATCTAATACATAATAGAATATATTTTTGCTTTTTTTTCTGCAAATCTTTTACTTTGATGTGCATTTTAAGAAGCATAAATTGCGATAAATTAATTCTGCAAATATGTGTGTGCACGCCCCAAAGTTTCGCAATGCAATGAAGTGGAAAATTTTTTGAAATTAATTTTCCTAGATTAAAAGAATGTGTTATAATCTTACACTCAATTGCTGAATTTTTGATAACATTTCATTAGGCTATTTTGAAACTTTATGGGCGTCCCACACCAAAAGACAAGAGAACTCACACAAATTTTTTGCAGATTTATGCTTAGAGCATTATAAGTCAAGTGGAATTAAAAAAAAGGATTTTTGGAGTGCGCATTGAAGTAAAACCTAGTAATTTTTTTTTTTAACTGAACTAATTTTTTTAGTTAAGCCATGTTATGTTTTCACTTTTTGTGAGAATTTATTGAATAATTTCGTTTTTTGATAGTTATTAGGTAAGATTCTGTTCTTCTTTTTTCGTAGAAAATAAGTGTTTTTTTATGTTCTGCAACCTGCTTTAATAAAATTGAAATTGTCCCACACTTAAAAAAAAAATATATATGTGTATTATTTTCGGGTGAATTTCTTTACTTTGTCCCACATTTTGGCTTTTTGGATCTGGTCACTTTACTCTTGTGCGAATACCAAGGGGAAGACAGATAATATCTTAACCCTAAATAAGAAATCACTGTACTGTCTTGTAAGTACCGTTACTGGACACAATCTGCTGAAGTGCACGGATGATTTAAGAAGAGGTTGTAGCGATGAAGAGGCACATGAAGACTCTTCTCACTTCTTACGTCACTGCCCATCAGCACTCTTGTAACAAGAAATAAACACCTATAGGAAGCTACTTCTTTAATAACTAAGAAGAGCTCTCCAACTTTTCTGGTGTGAAATTCATTAATGCGTCTGGATGGCTTGATAATTCAAGACAACTTATAGGTTATATTACTAGGTGAGTCCAATTCTCCAGGGTATCACAAGGGATTTACATTGATTTAAGTGTGATAGGAATATGTAAGCCCAATAACCTAACCTTACCTCTAAACGGTTTTAAACAGTTACCAAAAAGCGTATAAAGTGTTATAACTTTTACTTGCGATTTTCACCCGACTTGACAGTTCTTGGCAGTTTTTGGATTAGTTTGGTTCGGCAATTAATCTATGTTCATGATTGATTCATGCCACGCGCCGGAGCAGCGTTTGCAAATTAATCGAATTTATTTTGAAAAACCAGGTTGAATTCGAGAAACTCATCAGCTACCTATTACTTGCATTTTCAGTTACTCTATAGCTTAGTAAAAGTATTGGTTTTGTAAAGGGTGTTTTTTTAGACGTGTGGTTTTCAATCTGGCAATACTTTTTTCGGAGTTGGTCTTTTTGACAGTTGTTACTCGATTTATGCTCAGTTCGGTTTTCCATTTCATAATTAATAGATCTACTCCTGAACAACGTTTGCAAATCGTGCAAAATTTATTACCAAAATAATGGTTTGGTTCGCGCGACGCATCGCGCCCTGCGTCCAATATTCGGTAGACATAATCGCAAAATCGCATAAATTCGAGCAACCATGGATAGGTTTCGCACCACGTTTACATTAGTGGATAATGCCCATTTTCAAAGACGCCGTACAGTGCGCACCGAAGACGCTATTGCTGCCGTGGAGCAGAGTATCGAAGAAGACCCGAATGAGTCCATCCGCCATCGCGCGCAACAATTGGAGCTGTCGAAAATGGGGCCTCTCGGCTGGAATTTATTCGAACCAGCCGTGGTGCTCACTTGCCCGAAATCATTTTTAAAACATAATGTCAAACCCTTATCTTTATAATAAAGCTAAATTCTTGGCCATAACATTAAATTATATGCGTTTTATTTCTTCTTGAAAACCACACGTATAAAAAAAACACCCTTTAGGTACCTAGCTTAAATATTATCATTACGGTGAATAGTAGTTCTACCATTCTAACCGATAATTTTAAATCCAGTGGTCTATCCCTCACATATATATTCCTCACGTACATATATAACCACATACATATAGGTATATGTATGCCTACGTGCCAATGAATTGTACTCAACCTCAAACTTGAGTTTACCTTTCCTGGAAGTTGTAAGCCCTAACACTCTATTCTTCAATATTATTAAAAATCTCATTATCCTTCGAATAAGTGCGGTTCATTTTACAAATCCCTCCAACCATATCGCAATGGATGGATCTAACGTCGTCGTCATTCTCAATCGTCGCTGTTGTCATCGCCACCAGTGCAAATTCTGCATTCGACTTTTCACTTCATCGTTTTCCAATCCCAAAGCGGTCTGTCGTTGTCGGATTCAAAAATTTCTCCCTGATGATGCGATCTAGAAATCTCAAGCTTTATCAACTGTGCCTTAGCACAATAGTATACGGCTCCCGAAACAATGCAATTCCCAGGTGGTGGTGGTGGTGCTGGGGCTGGTGCTGCTGCTACTAAAAGAAATTCATCGCCTTTTAGCATTTGCACAGGAATGTACGACCGACGGACGAGATGCTACGATATACGACGGACAAATCACAGTGCTCTGATGCAGAGACAGGAGACCTTTCCTCCTGATGCAATCCAGTTATAATGCTTTAATTTGCATGCTACTCCCTTGTTTCAATGCAGTCGGTTAGATAGTCAGTCAGGCGGGTTGGAAAAGTCAGTCTTCCACTGACAAAATAATGAGAACCAGCCTTCTTTTAACGTGCAGGACGATATAGTATGTGTATATGGGTGTTTATGTTTATGCAACAGGATAGTACTGTAAAACTAACGTCGTGCATAGCTTCTACTTGATGGACTGCCACTCCATCACGTTGATTCCACACCACAGGATACGTGAATGCAAATTGGCACAAACTCTCCAAAAGTACACTTTACTCCTCACATATATGTACATATACACATATATGAAGCGAAACTCATACACTATACACACCCATATTCATACACCTGAAGGAATCCCATGAGGCTGTAGATATTGCGCCCCAACCACAGCGGGTGAACATACATACTCGTATAGAGCATTCCGTAGCGCCAGAGTTAGTATCCTTTCACCAACGAGTAAGGGTTTCATTAATCGGACGTCGGCGTCACCGTCGAGTCAAACGCATTCAAGTGCAGCACGGAAAATCTATTCGCCATTCGCAATTCGCTCATTCACAAGCATCCCATACCCATGTCCTTGTTCTGGTTTTCTCAGATCCTCTGTGATGCTTCCATTTTGTGCAAATGATGCATATTTCGTGTTCAACGGTTCCATGGTTCAAATGGAATATTTTTATTTCTTCCAAGTACTTATACTCGTTCCTCCTGCTCCTTCAGTCCTTTATATTATCCCAGGGCGCGTCGGTCGCTTTTTGTTGTGCTCATCGTCCTTGTCATCGTTGGCGTCGCCGTATAGTCATCCTCGTGGTAGTATCTCTGTTATTTGATAGATTTCCGTTCTGTTTGATGGTACACACACAGTACAGAAAGAATCTTCGTTGACTTTGAGGTTTCCACTTCATTGCATTGGGATGACGCTCAAGGCACAACTCTGAAGAAGTCACCCAATACTGGAAGTAAGACGAATGCCAATGGATAGCAGCATCGAGCTGTTGGAGCCAGTGGTGGTGAAGCTGTGGTGTGTGGCGGTGCACTTTAGTAATATACCATTAGTGATGACAATATCCCAAAGACAACAGTTAAGGCTTAAGATATACATACATATAGCAAGGGTTAAGAGGTTTGGATGGAGCGAGGGGCATAAGGACAGAGGAGTAGGGATACGAGAATTTCCCTTGTTAGATACAGATTCCAGAGTTGATTTGGTTTAAACTGATATTCGGTGGTGGTGCTAGTTTGCACGTAGTACCTATTGAATTTCCAATATGACAGGATTTTATGAACAAGGATTTGTGGCTGCTGGGAATTGCACACGAAGAAATGCCATCTTTTATATTAGAGATGTTTGCAAACTCTACACAGACACTGAGAGCAACGGATTTATTCGGGGAATGGAATTTAATTTGCGTTTTATTGGAACAGATTATTTTGTAATGCCCCTTATCGTTATCATATTGAGGATTTCAAGGGATTTGGACGATGAAGAATTGCAAGAAGCTTAAATGTGGCGATAATTAAGAGTTCTCTAATAGTCCTGTTGACTCTTTTATTATTATAATTGAATGAAACCAAGAACAATAGTTGTGAGTTAATTGAAATGGAATCTGCAAAATTTAAATTGAATCAATTAAGTTGCGAGACTTAAGTTTTGTGGCATACTCAAGGGAATATGCGGTGATTTGTTCAGTTAGATTTTTCGTCATATAGTACATATAGGTTTAGAGGGTATTTTGAAGAGAAAATTTGACACCTTACTTTTGATGATGATGATGATGATGATGCAAACGGTATATAGGAAAAACTTTTAAGGCCACAGGGTTGCCTTGGTAGCATTTTTGACTGCGAGTGCCTAATTGATCAAATATTTATGAAAGTTAATATCGTTGTAGATAATTTTGAACGTCTAAGAGGTTAATTTAAAAAAAATGCTTATACAATTTATCATCGGGCAAACAGTTATGTGAAAGTTTGACATTTATGAATAAATTATAATTTGCCAATTTTTGTAAGTATTTATGTATTTAAAACGTTAAATCGTAATATTGCCATATTCAAGTAAGAAAAAGTTATCGCACCATTTAGTGAATGTAGACTTCCTAGCACAAAGTTCAATTTGGCATAAGAATATTTTATGTTTTTTTGAGACTTTTAGAACTTTTTTCAAAAATTCCAGAAATCGGCTACAATGATTTTGATTGAATTTCTTGCATATTTTTCTAGTTTTTGAATCGTCTTAACCTAAAAGTTTGTTCAGCTTGTTTTAAGCATAAATGCCTTCTTTGCCTTTTTCTAAATATTTAGTACTAGCCCGCTCGGCTTCGCAAGGGTAGACAAAACAAATCTTCGAATACAAATTACAAAAGAAAATACAGTGGTGGTCCAGTATAACGAATGCCGATATAACGAATGATCGATATTATGAACACTTTTTTCAAGTCCATTAGGTATAATATAATGTGATATGTGTGAAAGAGTATGCCAAAATTGGACTCAGCGGATGGGCTACCTGAGACGCAGCCGCGGTCAACATTTGCATGAAATTATCTTTAAACATTAAGTTGCAAGGTTCAAACTATCGATTCAAATAAATATTTCATTCATTTTTTCGAATTTTTTGTGTTTTTTTTTTTAAAAAAGTTCTAAACCTCTTAAAAAATCACCCGTTATATAACAAATAACGAATTTTAGAAAATGAAAAAGAAAAAACAAAATTCTATAAACAATTACATAAACGAATAAACTTATATAGAAAACAAATTTGTAAAGAAACTCTTGACTGTAAATGTGTTAGTATATATGTCTTTATGATAATATTGGAAGATACATACACAATTTTCTATTGCTGAAATATTTTTCATTCGTTTGATTTGTTATGCCCAACTCGTTCTTCTTCGTTTATGTAAACACATCCTCAAATTTTCGTTCACTCTGTACAAAACTGTAAAGGATTTGCAAACTACAGTTCTACTTTCTATCTACCTAAAGATTTGTAAGAAAAGAAGTATTCATGAAGAATTTTCGATATAACGAATGCTCTCTAGACATTATATCATTCGTTATACTGAACCACCACTGGGCCCGTATTACGAATTACGAAACGAAAGGCAAAAAAAAACGATACCAAAGAAAACGATAGTCGTGACATAAACCAATTATGATTTACGAGAATGGATGTCTGAAAATAATACCGATAAAATAAAAAAAAACAGCAGAACCAAGCAAACATATATATAAAGTGTCAACTGCATAAAGTCACGATCCAAAATTATAAAAAACGACCGCAAAAAGCACTCGTAAACGAAAACGAGTATCGTAAATCGTAACCGGAAAATAACGATAACGACCGATTTTGAACGATAATCGTAATTCGTAATACGGGCCCTGTACATATCTATAAATAAATATTTAAACTACTTTTTGTAATCGAATACTACTTTCTGGGTTTTAACCCACTTCACGTTATGAATGGCTATATTTGTAAAAATATGATCCCTAAGTCCAACACAGAAAGAATGTTTGTATTCGAAAACCAATGTTTTATTTTTATCCTATTTCAATCTATAAATAACATTTTTTTTTTAAATAACAAACAGAATTTTTTTTTGTGTTTACCCCACTTCACCCTATAAATATCAATTAAAAAAAATGTCCATTAAGCTAGCCTCTAAAAATAAACTTTCAAACACAAAAATTGTTTTTGATTTAAGACTTTGAGACATTTTTCAATAAGATATTTTTCAAAAAATTAAAATCGTGGTAAGTCCGAAAAGTATCTTATTGAAAAACAAAAATAATTTTTGAAATTGGATACCCCTTTTTTGTTTTTACCCACTTTGCCCTGTACATAGAAAATTAAAAAGAATATGTCTTATAAGCCACACCCTAGAAATAATCTTTCAAATACCTACAAAAAGAATTTTTGAAATCAGATAAGACTGTTCGTTCTTACTCTTCTTCACCCTATAAATAAAATACCTAATTTTGAGAAAAAATAAACCTTAAGCCATCCGCACAAAATAACCTTCCAAACAAAAAAGAATTTCTTAAATCAGGAAATTTTTTTATGTTTACCCCATTTCACTCTACAAAAATATTAAAATTTTGAAAAAGAACATCCCTATAAATCATTTTCTAGGAAAAAATTTTCAAACAAAAAACAGAACTTCTAAAATCTGACAATTCTTTGTATGTTTATATTCTACCCCATATCCCCCTTCAAATAAAAAAATTTTAGTTGTTCTGCTTTTCGGGGTGGAGACAAATCCAACAAATTAAAGATTATTAAGATCGGTCCAGCCGTTCTTGAGTTATAAATGGTGCAACTAACCCGATTTTTTTGTATATATGTACATATGCATATTTTTAAGAAGTTTTGTTTAAAAGATATTGTACGTTCCAAAAAAAAATTACTACGTTTTGTACCTCTCTCTAGCGTCTCCTTTTCTCCATTAAGGGATGAGTGATAATAGATGCGCAGGGAAGCCCTTACGTTCTGAGCACTCTTTCATAAATTTTCAAAACTTTAAAAAAAAAAAAAATTGGAAAAAAGGATTTTTAGAGCAACTTTTATTTCTGTTATTTTTTTAAATTTTCTACAAAAAAAAACTAAAAGAGATTTGAGCATCTAGTTTTTGGTATTTGACTTAAAATTAATAAAAGCATATTGAATATTTAAAACGAATATTAAAAACGAAAATAGAATTACTTAATGATGTAAAATTTTTAAAAAATTAGTTCGTTCGGTCAACATTTTTTTATCAACATTTTGAGTTTGAAAATTAATTTTTCAAAAACTATTTACTGGCGCAAATTAATTGAAAAATAAAGAATGGATTTTTGGATTAAAAAAGGTTAATGCTAGCACTGCAAGTAAATTTCCGTTGTTTTTTATTGACCAACCTAGATGCCCTACCCCTTTGTCACATTTAATGGTCAACACCCTGTACAAATAAGCCAATACCCTTAAAATCTTTCATGCTTAGCCAGACATACATATATCCTTGATCCACATTTACAAGTTTGTGTTATCCAATTGTGCATTTATTTTATTTTTATACTTGGATCATATAAAATTGAGATAAATCGGTAGAGAAATTAACGGCCATTTTTAGAAATAAAACGTCGTGTTTATGTCAGAAAGTTTCAAATACGAACAGGGGGGGGGCTCTGACTTTATAGTCTGACAATCTGGAATAATTCTTTTTTTATTAATCTATATTGTAAAGTTAATCGAAAAATGGATAAATGTCTAAAATTTATAGTCCCTAACTTTTTCATTCATAAGATACCTACATAATTGGTTACGTATACGCCACAGTGAACAAAAGTACACTTAATTTGATGTAACTGCTTATTTATTGGCGGTAATAAATGATCATATAAGTCAAATAATTAAAAAAAATCAGTAGGTATTTTTAGTTTAACTAGTAGACTCCGTCTTGCGTTGCTTCGTTTAATTTTATTATTTTAAAAAATAAAATGCAGACTTTATTTTTTATTCATAATGAGGAATGAGGCAAGCTTAATGCTGGTATCTAACCTTTTTTTCGCGGGATTATCCCTTTTTCCGACTTCGAAAAAACTATCCCGTGAACGCTTCTTAAATCCCGCGTTATCCTTTTAATATCCCTTTTTTCAGCTTCGGAAAATTTCAAACGAAAAATGTTTTGAATTTAATGGAAAAAGCTAAAACGATCAATCAAATAGTGCGACGATTAAAAGTATATGTAGCTAAGCTGTAATTGTCTTTATTGTTTTTATCTGCGCAACTCTTTTGGTTAGTTTTATTATTTTGAATAATTTCGAATTGAAAAAATGCCAAAACCAACTAAAGGGGAATGTGTTTTGAACGCTAAACTTCGAGAAAAGTATCCATTTCTCAAAATCGTGAAAACAAAGAGTGACACTTTTTGTTAAAAGTGCCTGACGCCTGAGCCCATGCAACAATGTTCTTCAGATGCTAGTGACAATGGCATCGAAGACGACATCGATGCAACATTGTTGATCATTAAAATGTTTCTTAGAGATTATTTTCTATTTTCGTCTGCCAAATGCATAATACGTATGCGTAAATATTAAAACAAATAGGTAATTTTTTAAAACTAAAATTTTAAAGTGAAAGAATAGAATATGATTTGTGGTGGAAATTTATTGTTTTTGTATCCTTGTTTTATCCTTTTTTTCTGATTCTGATATCCCGCGAAATCTCCAAATTTGGCGGGTATATCCTTTTTTTTCAGAAAAAAAAGATATCAGCCTGAATGCTGCATGCAGGATTTTCCCTCCAAGTTACGATTTCATTAATATCATTCACAAAATCTTATTAAAGTTCAAACAAATGTTCATAATGTAATTGATCATCATCATCATCGTCGGCTCGACAACCGGGGTCCGGTCCTGGCCTCCTTCAACAAGTAATGTAATTGATGCTGAGTTAAATTTCGTTTAATATTTTTGACTATACCCATTTATTTAATATAAATTATAATATATTAGACTTATTACTTAGTCGAGGAATCTCGACTTACCTGATAGTTCTTCTCGAACACTAGGATTTTGATAAAAAAAAAGGTTTTTTTTTTTGTGTCAAAGTAAGAGAGATCGTCGCTAATACTTTTTGAATCGATATTTTTATTTCCTAGGCCCTTATTATGTTTATTTTACATCCTTCTTCCATTGGCTGATTTTGCATCTTTAAATTGTAATGATTTAATTACTACCTAACTACTTTTAAAGAAATTCCTAAACGCATGCTTTTACTAATTAATCAACAACTAATTTACTGTGGAATGTGGAGACTGTGTTCCAGTCCACCAACTGTCCACAACTGGAATGGAATTTTCTAGAAAGAGATACTAGAATATTCTAGTGGGTACTAGTGGAGACTAGAACCATTTAATTCCCTATATAAGGGGATGTTTTCGACCGAATGGAAGTTTATTTTTAAAAGTGATAGCATAAAGTACGAGATTAATGTGTATGGGGAAGTAATTTTTTAAATTGCACACTATTGAGATTGAGGAAAAATAAAAACTATTTAATGTGAAATTAAGTATGTAAACAATTGGAAGTTAATATGTAATTAAAGCAAATAAGTTTTACTATCGAACCTTGGTAAAATATTCAGCCCTATCACGAATTCCATCGTAATCGGAAACGTATGACGAATTCCGAAAAAAAACCATCACAGAATCAAAAGTAGTGGAAAATCCCATACAAATTGCCATTACGAACGGTTGCAATGAAACCGATGGAATTCGTGATAGAACTGATTACAATACAAATTATTGAATCAGAGGTACGACCAGCGGTGATTTGTTTATGAAATATAATTACGGCAATTCAGCGACATAGGCAAATGAACCCAGAACACTTCAAGTCTTTGGTCGTATGCCCCATTTGATTATATGCTGATTAAGCATAGGAACAATCGAGCGAATATCGATTCATATAGGTATGGGGAATCGAGCCAGGCGAACAAAAAAATTGTAAGGTTAAATATTTTTTTGGTTAAACTCACAATAAAGCTGATTATGAAAAAATCACAGTAATCGATGTTCAACAAAATGCGATCCACTAGCCTTTATGACTGCTAGGCATGGTATTGGTGTATGTTTTCGAATGTATTATCCGAAAACTCGTATTTAACTATTTTTGACGAAAAAATATCTTGAAAACACATCAAAATGAATACAAAAAGTTTTGTTTAATATTTATTTTAAATATACAATGTAAAATAAGCAGAATAAAATAGTCTCTGGCACCAGAAAATAACTTAACAGCCAGGTTCTACATTTTACTTTGCCTCGAAATGAAGTTATTTTAGTATCAATCGTTTGGTGGGCATGTAGTGTACATTATCCGGATCGTGCATTCGATAATAACATAACACACGGCTGTTCTAATTTCCATTCGAATTCTATATCCTCACGTTTTCGAATTTTCGCTGTTCCGAATTCCGTATTCGAAAACGTTTTGCGGATTCGGCAAAACGAACGGATCTACAATCCGCCAAATTGACGTTTTAAATTCGGTTATCCTTTTGTTGGCGGATTACAATTTCGTTTTTTACAGGTCTTGCATACAAAACAGCTGATTTCGAAAATGTTTTGTTGATCAAGTTGGTAAAACTTAAAAGTAAATCCAACTGGAAATAAGAACAATCGTTTTCAATCCGCACGGATTCAATTTTCGTTTCCGTTTTCAAATTCGACCGAATATCAGAACAGCTGTAATAGTATTCTTGTTCCCGTTCCCTGATGAAGTTTAAATGCGCTATCAGTAAATCACTCACTCAAAAACAGACCTTAACGAACCTTAACATTGACGATCCGAATAATAGAACTCAAGAATATCTTCTAAGAACCACAGCGTTAATGACATATGTATATGGACAAACATTTTCATATTTATTTGCTTCAAGAAAGAGCCAAATTTGAAATTGTTCTTTGCATTTTTCCCTTCCCGATGTGACAAGTGACCACCCAGGTTCCGTGTGTTAAAATCAAAACCAAACTTTCTTACTTTCATAGTAGTATAATTTATTTTTTCTAATTTTTTTTTCAATATTTTATATAATAATATATATCAATATCAATAAGTTTGTATTACTATTTTGTTTTCATTTTTTTTAAATTTTATTTTTGTTTTCCCATTAAAAATTTCTGACTTGTTAGTTCTAAAAAAACTAGTTTAATTTTATTTATCCATGCAATTCATGTGTCTTTTATGGTTTTATGACTTCTTTTTGTTTATTTATGTTGTTTTATTTGTGTTAAAAGTTTAGTTCAGTAATTCATTTTGGATTAGTATATTATAGATATGCCTAATACAAAAATTCTTATTTATTTATTAATAACCACATTCAAAATTATTTAGAAAACAAAAATCAAACACAAGTGACACAAAATTGAAACATAACAAGGATATAAAATAGCTTTTCTCTTTTACTTTTCTCCATTTTAGCTATTAGTTTATTTGTTATTTTTTTTTTTTAATTTAACGTTAAACTTAGTTTTTAATATCAGTTTGTTTTGAGTTATTTTTTGTTTAGTTTCGTTATTAACTTTTGTATTACATCGTAATGATCAAAAAGGGACGGTGAAAATTACAATAAAATCGAATAATCCAATAATTCATATTTTTGTTATATGTAGTTGATAAATTTTTAGTTAATATTTTGTTGTTTCTTCTTCAAAAATTCGTTTAGTTTTTTAGATGGTTCCATTTCATTTTTTTGTTTTTTTTTTTTAAATTCTCACTTACTTTGAAGTTTGTATGGTTTTTTTTTCATTTTTTGGATTAATATTCATATTCGCTAGAAATTAATTATCCTACTTACATTAACATGAATTGTTGTTAAATAAGTGTTCGTTCTTTTTTCTTGGTTCTTAAACGGTGTACGTCTTTGTTGGTGAATTTATTTTAACGAATGTGTCCTTTTTTTGTTTGTTTCAATAAATTCAATTGAATGGCTCGGTATAGATTGTTTTTTTTTTTTTTAATTTTTGTTTTTCTTATACTTAACCAACTTATTTATAAACTTTGTTTTTAAAAATGTATTGCGACGGTTATTTTATTTTCCTCTTTTTAAAAGTTCGTTTTTTTTTTTCTTTAAATTTTAAAGACAACAATATAAGGGGAAGTCAGGTAGAAATGTAGAAATTATTATGTGTTAGGAGCACAATATGTTCGTATTCAACCTGGAATGGGTTTAAAGGTGTTTTGGAGACAGTTTTTAGCAACTGTCGAAACTGGAGTTTATTTTGTTAATTTTTGTTTGCTACTTTGTTATGGTTAAGGTAGATAATTTTTACATTTTTATTAATGAATTCCTTTTAAAATTTATTCAACAAACAAACTTTGATCTAAAAAATTGGATATACATATGTATTTTATTTATTTTTAAATTGTATTTGGATACCGATGTGAAGATATTTTTAAATTTATTTACGGATTAAAATGTTCTACAATTATTTTAACTCAGCTACTGGGCGTATACGCAACATATTTTTAATTATTTGTATTTATTTATTTCCTTTGAAAATTTAGTTAATACACCTTTTTGTTTTGTAGGATTTCGATGCAAAAATTGATCTATGAGATATTATTTGAATATTTTTAAATGCAGCAAAAATCTAAGTATCATAAAGTCATATAATTTTGTTTTTTAGCTTGCCATTTTACACTGGGTCATAATTTCTCTCATGGAAACCATGGTTCCAATTGCTTCGAATTGTTATTTTTGTTTTGTCTCTTAATTGTCAGTCTAAGTGTGGAATAATGGCAGTCAAGGCATGGATATGCATAGTTTTTTTTTTTTTTTTTTGCGGACGGACTAAATCGATCCTGTTATATGTGTATCTTAAACTCCATAAGCATCTGAAGTTTGTAAGTCTGCTATTACACGATGGCTTTTCAAAACAAACATTGCGAAGTTTACAGAAAATGAGATACATCAGCAAAATTTCAGAAGTTAATCTTAAGTTCGCTAACGTTCAAATTTTGTTTAGATACAAAATTATAGCACTTTTTCGCCTTGGATTATATCATTAAGCCATTAGAGTTCGTTTTCAGTGAAATACAAAACACGTTCAAATTTGAATTTCGATGAAAATCTTGCTTCCTTCGTAAAATTTAAAATATTCTCATGAAAAATGTATTGTTATCGTGAATCCTTCGAGCATCATTTACTTTCCGAATTTCTTGATGCATTTTAAACCTCCCTGTCCGAGAACTTGCCAACCAACTAACCATAGAAGCATCAAATTATTGCTTTTACTAAACTCAATAACAACTTCTTATTTTAAAAATATAAAAGTACCTAGAAAATTAAAAGCCTAAAACTAAGTATTCTAGAAACAAATGCTGCGTTTTAATAACTTCTCTTTAAAGGACAAATTAATATCCCAAAAGGAAAAATTGTTCCGAAGTTTCAGAAAATTTAATCAAATTACAATAGCTTTGTTAAATGACAAAAAAAAAATAGATCAGAACAGAACAGTAGAGATTCTTGAAAAATGTCAGAACAACAACAAATTTTCCAAGCATGTGTGTAGGTTTCAAATCGAAAAAAACACGTTTTAAAATTAAAATAGCTTTATTAAAAATGGAATCGTAATTGATTGAAATGCACTTTTAGAAGTGTTACGCAGATGTTCACACATTGAACAGCAAAAAGTTGTACTTTTCTGTTCTAAACTATTCCGAATAGCTTCGATGAACAAAGCTAATATTTAACAAACGTTTTGACTAACTCAACATTCTAACTTGAAATTTATTTATCCGTGATATTTCATTAAAGAATTATAAACTTAAGACATGTATTCTTTTGTTCAAGTTTTTTTCACTTTTAAACAATATTCCAAATCTGAGAAAGATTAAATAGAGAAGATAAACAAAGTTTCCAATGTCGTGCTTCTTTCCCTTGTCACTGACTTTGGTTTTTTTAATCTTTTCCCTAACGTTCTTTACTTATCCGAAATCAATTGTGAACCATAATCTTCATCTGAGCTTATGTTTCCAAACTTTTTTTATGTTTAGCTTAAAAAGCCATTCTAAATTATCCTAATCTTCTAGAATAAACTCTATTTATTTTTTTTACTTTTAATTATCAGATTTTATTTACTTTATAAAATGTTTACTATCCCCATTCCAGGTGTTCATTATAAAAACAAAAAAATAACATTTCAAATGATAAATATTCGAACCACATCAAAATTGTTAAATAAACTCAAAACAAAAATAATACATTCATTCTTTTCTTTAGATTTAATAGTAAAATTTTAGAATTCCAAAGATTTTAATATGATATTTTTGTATAGTATACAATAATAAAAGTTTAGATTTCTTTTATTTTGTTTTTCTTTTTAAATATATAATTAAATACATATTCATCATTTACTTTTTGTTTAAATATATTTTTTATTTTATTTTTTGTTTATATGATAAATCACAACAATAAACAAATAGATTTGTGTGTGTACGTGTGTGGAAGGACATATTGATGGAAATAAAAATTATATTTCTCAAATATAATATTTAAAGGTAATAGACAAAATTTGTTTTAATAAGATACAGATTGTAGAAAATAAATTGCAGTCACAAAAATAAAAAAAAAAAAACAAAAACAATAAAATTCACTTTTAATGATGGACGATTTATTTAGTTTTTTTTTTTTTTTAATTATTTTCAAGTTTTTTATGTGTATTTATTATAAAATTGTTGTTTTGTTTTATATAATTATTATATTTTATTTCCTTAACTTCAGATTATTTATTAACTAGAGTTTTTTTGTTGTTGGTTTAATAAATATTACGTTTTTGTCTTAGAGACTATAAAATATTTTTGCTGCCTTAAACTTGCATCTGCAAGCTGCAATTTATTTGTTTTTCTAGTTTTGTATGAAGAACAATAATATTGACTCGTTCTTTCCTTTTCTTTTTAAATTTTATCAAAACAAGACAATGACAAAACTATTATGAGTTTACTGAATTTTTGCGTACAGCTTTTTTTTTCAAAATACCAATAGAACAAAATTAAA
Source organism: Leucozona laternaria (assembly GCA_932273885.2). Taxonomy (NCBI): domain Eukaryota; kingdom Metazoa; phylum Arthropoda; class Insecta; order Diptera; family Syrphidae; genus Leucozona; species Leucozona laternaria. The sequence goes on from OW026368.1 coordinate 95,624,312, forward strand.
CTTTTTTTTCATTTTTAAAAATAAACAAAAATAATAAAACAAAACATTTGTTAGTTCTTTTTTACTAATCTTAATTGAAATACTAAGTAACGTACCGTTTATACTGATAATAATATTAATAATAATAACTTTAACCATAGTTCACTAAGTGGAGAGAATAACAAAATAAAGGTACTTATTGCGTTCCATTTGGATATAGTGCCACATTTTTTTTTTTTTTTTTAATTTCATTCATTGCCTTTTGTTTTTGAATGGAAAAATAATTGGACGTTGTGGCAATAGGAACGAATGCAATCTCTCCAATTAGCTTGACTCCATTGTGTAGAAAATATTTAGTAAATAACGATGCATGTATGTATGTATAAGTTTTTTTTTTGTTTTTTTTTTGTTTGCTGGTTGAAGGGGTTATAAATAAAATTAACAAACATTTTATAACTTAAGTAAAGTATAAACTAAGGCTAAAAGTTTACGCTGCACGCTGATTTTATGTTAGAAGGGATTCTGATTGTTTGCTGAAGGATTTCGTGGTGATGGTCGGGAAAATGATGATTTGCCGCTAGCACCACGAGGTGTCAGCATTGGTCGACGAACATGTCGCATCTCACTAAAAATAAATTTAAATAAAGTTTATTTATTAGATAAATTGGTATAAGCTTGTTAAGAATTATATATAAGATAACATTTACTTCAGCGGGGAGAGCATTTTGTTATTTTCAAAAAAAAAAAAATGGAAATTTATTTGCTAAAGCAGAAAAAGTGTGCATTCAACTTTATTTACACAAAGCTGCATATTTAATATTAGACTTTTAAAACAAACGTTCACAATTGTTTAGATTTACAAAAACCTCAGTTGTTGTCAATTACCAGGCCGGTGTATTTCCTAACAAATATGTATTTGTATTTAATTGTGTGGGACGAAAAATTTATAACTGCCCGATTGTCCCCAACATCACTAATACCTCGCAAGCCACAAAAAGACTATTTCGTATTCTCCCCCACGGTCACAACTTCTGAGAGTCACAAAAGCAATCAAAGTAGTATCTCGTTCAGAGCAAGGCACAACTCGTAAATAACATTTTAGTTAATATTTTATAGAAAATATTACTACAGAAAATAAAAATGGAAGTGGATTTGACTCCGGCGTATATTGTTCGATAACTTTCATCCAAAATAGAGAAACAAGATTTTCACAATAGCACCTATTTTTTCAACATATTGGAGTAACAAATGATTCATTCGCTCGCCAAAACAGCATTTTTAGAAAAATTTGTTCTTTCCATTCTGAAAACATATACATATTATGTGCATAGATAAAAGGATTTATTTACTCACTTTCTTGCTAAAAAATGTTTGTAAATTTTAAATAAATTTGTATGGGGCAATCTAAAATCTTTGATATGTTATTAACAATCTGCTGTTTCAATTATGATACTACAAAGTTCACCTTTGCAGTGGTGAGTTTCGTTGTGAGTTTTCTTGTGATGATTATCGGAGTATTCGAGAAATCTTATCGAGTCTCAACAATCGCCACAAAGAAATGTCACAAGAGCTTGTGACTTATGGCTCCTCACAAGGGGGAGGAAAAAAATCGTTAAGGAAGCTAAGTTTAAAGAAATGAAGCAGAAAGGCCGCTCGGGACACCAATTATTTGTAATGTAATACGGCCACGCCAAAACACCAGTACAGTCTGGCGGAATCATCGTCCTTACTTTTTCGAAAACGGAACTAGCATTGCCATAACTGTCAATGGCGAGCGCTACACATTGATTATAAGAAACTTCTTGCAGCCTTAACTCGATGATATTGATACTAATGACATGTGGTCACTAGAGAATGGCCTTACGCTTACGGGCCACACTTCGTATACCACGGTGGATATTCTTCAGGCTGAGAGATATGAGGGCATGGCTATCTCAAGTGGCGGTGACATGAAAACACCCTTAGAAGACAGTTTTGTTTCATAAAAGTTTGGGAAAAGTGTAATATCATTTAACTTTCGATCTATTCATAGATTCTAGAATAAAAGGGAAAGTCAACAAGTGGTGCACCGTACAATGCTTGCACGAGTGTGGTTAGATAAGCAGTTCAAGAATTAAAATAAACAGTAAACATAAATAAAACTGAACCTTATCAATGGATATATTTTTTTTTCTGTTTCAGTTTATTTTGCTTTAACCAATTCCGTTTTTGAAGAAGAAAACAAAAGGAGGGATATTTCAACAAGACACGTCTCCCGCACACAAAGTTAAAACCAATCAGATTTTATAGCAAGCATGTCAAAAATGGAATCCTTTGAATTAATGCTTTCGGTATAAATTGAATTACATGGGATGCAAGACTTCTAACAAGAAATCGGAAAGCCTTAAAAGAGCATAACCTGCTAGCGACAAAGACATCAGGTCCATCGTATAAGCATTGGCGCAAGCCATCAGCCATAGATACAGTTTACCACTTTGGTTGTTGTTTTATGTTAAACTTAATTCAAATCGGTTGAATAAAGCAGAGATTTTTTTTTTCGAAAATGGCTTCAATTTCCCGTAAACTCAACGCATACAGAAGTTAGTAAATAAGAAGGCGAAAGAGCGTTTATTATGTTTAGACTGTCCACTGGCATTTAATATAAACTTTTCGGAACATGACTCTTGTGTTTTTTATTTATGTACAATTAATTTATTTATTTGGAAAGCAGGGATATGAAGCATTGTTTTTTTTCTTTAAATTATGTTTCGGCTTACATGTTTTAGATTAAACAAAAAACGGACGTTGCTATTATTTATAAAAGTTAGTGACGCATATTTATAGCAGGGATTTTAGCAAAGTCATATCTTTGCATTTTCTCAGGTTAGTACATGCGCATGCACATCGACTGAGAAAATAACTTCTTACCAATATGTTTGTTTATTTTGTTTAATTTGTTTTTAGGGATTTCGATTCAATGATTATTGCTTTTTCGAAACGAAAATTAAAACTCAAAAATACATCATTCTCTGGCTTGTTTTTGTGCTGATGCTATCTTCTTTCTCACAAAACCAAACTCACTAATCTGAGCTATTAATATTTTTTTTTTATCGACGAAAAGTAACCCACCGATCCATTTCCATTTCCTCTAAACGTTGTGTCAGCGTTAACTTTTGTTGCACAGCGAGTCTTAACAATTGATTGAGGGTCTTCTTTTCCTCCTCAGCTGCTTCCAATTGACGATTCAGGTCATCGACCTGTGTAACATATTCTTCGCAACGAGCTGCGAACATTGCACGGAGACCTAAAATTAAAAAAAAAAAAAAAAAAATATGGCAGTAAATAGTCGTTAAATAAAATACTAAATAGTCTTTTTAGTATAAATACTTACTTGAGAATGTAGCTGCATCCTCTTTTAGGATCTTCAGTTCGTTTCTCAATTTGGACATTGTATCGCTCACAACTAATTTCTCGTTTTCGTACTTTGACTTGAGATTGGTGAGTGCAACTTCGGCAGTTTGTTTATTGGACTTGAGTACTGTGCGTAGGGTGGCGATTTGTTCGCGCTTCGTTGACAACAGGCTCTTGAGCTTGATAATTTGCTCCTGCAATTCTTCGATTTCTTCGCGGTTGAATTTGTCTAAACAAGAAGCAAAGGGGTCAAAAGGACATCCACAAGAGAAAATCCAAATGGCTTACCCTCACTGACGTCACCTCGAACCTTGTTTTTATTAAGATCGATTGTGTGTTCCACAGCGGTTTTAAGGTATTTAATTTGATCGTTGACCGTGTCAACGTACTTTTTGATTTCCACTGAATCAGCCAAGCCCTGGAGGTCTTCGACAATTTGTGATCTGGATAGGAACACATCGGACTTGAATTGTGACTGAATGGCGGTGAGTGAGTCGTTCTCAAAACTAGAAAAACATTAATAGTTATAAGCATTGACGAAGAATATGTATATGTGTATAAATGAAAAGTCTAAAAATCTCTTTTAAAGGAACTACCCTTGAAATTAATATTATTTTCATTTTTTCTTCCAACATCGATTTGATTCTTTCAGCTTACCTTCCCACATACGCAACCGCATCTAACTACATAAAAGTTTATCAAAAATTCACCCCGATCTTACCTCATGTCATCGTTCTTATGATCCAACAGCACTCGTGTTGGCGTTTCACCATTCACAGTACAGACTAGATGATACAATTGTGCCAAATCGTCACTTAACGCCACCAATGTTGACCTAGCTGAACCTAAACTTTGTCCAGCATTTTGTGAGATGTGTGTCAAAGTTTGGACATCACTTTGCAAGTCAAGTGATTTCTGCTCCGTTGACAACAACTTATTCTTCAAACTTGTTATTTCATTGCGCAACGTTACCATAGCATCAGAGTAATTCAAACCTTTCTGCAACTCACTTATATCAGTCTTTAAGCCATCGATCTCCTTGGAACTTAGGGTAAACCAATTTGAATATTGCGTCAGGACATCACGCAATTTTTGATTCAAATTTAATTCATCGTTCTTGTCTTTAGTGTTTTTAACAAATTTCGTAATATTATCATCCTTGGTGTCGATTTGCTTCTTCAGTTGAGTCAAAGCATCTACATGCGCTGCAAGCAACGCCAGTCTAGACATAAAGTTTTGCAACTCATTTTGACTCTTATCCAGATTTGTTTGGGCCTCGCGCAGGTTCGATGTCATGTGTGCCTTTTCGTTTTCCATTGATTCTAATTGTTTTTCCAGTTTTTTCAGCTCATTCAAATGAATTTCCGAGAAAAGATCCACTTTTGTGCCATCGGGTGATTTCAGTTCGGTTGTTAGATCGGCTTCTAGACGTTTCAGGGCTAAATTCTCTTCTTCTCCGTCACTGTTACCGCCGGCATTTTCTTCAATGGAACGAATACTGTAGGCCAAGTTGCTTATGTGGTACATAGACTCTCGGTTGATATGTCCATCGAGTTCTTTCTTCAAAGCATATTTTGCTTCTCTTTCACCCTGGCAAAAAAAAAGGAATAAATAAATTAAGACAATTTCGACCCCAAATGATAGAAGGAGGGACTTACTTGTAAAGCTTCCAAAGCTTCTTCCATCTGCTTTTCCGCAATCTTTTTAAGATTTGCCAGTTCATCGACTTGATTGTTGAGTAGCTCCATCTCTTCAGTGAGCCTTCGGATTTCATGTTTGGCACCTTCGAATTCAACCTATCGAAATTTAACAAAAAAGAAAATAACAAAAGTTAGAATCTACTTTGTGGAATTTATTTCATATATAACACTCACTTGTGAACTCCTTAAACTGGACACCTGCTTTTGCAGCGAAATGTTTTCTTCTTCCAATTCCGAATATTCGGTTAGCATGCGGGTCTCACGGAATTTAAGTTCTTTCAATTCGGCTTTGAGTCGAATCTTTTCCGCTTCATTGTCAGACTTATCTCGACCGATATCGGAATTTTCTTGCAACATACGATCCCGTTCATTACGCACACGTTCCAATTCATGCCGCAGCTGTTTGACTTCATTTTCCAAATCGAAAATTTGTAAATTGAGTGACGTTTCAATAGCGGCAGATTCATTGAGAAGTGATTCTTCTTGTTCGATGCCGGTTTTTGTTGTGACTTTTTGTGACGTCTGGAATTTAGCAAGGGCCTGAAAAATAAAAAAAAAAAAAAAACGGAATTATTATAACTTGTTTTGATGTTACAAACTGAAAATGTTTTATTATGTTTTAAGATCCTTTACATCCATTCACCTTCAGCGTAAATGTATTAAGCTAACATTTTTGACCTGTTTTCTACTGCTGGCTGTGAGGAAAGCTTTTAAAAACAATTATGAAATTCAATTCAATGAGTTTCTTCTATATTGCTTCATAAAACATTTTGTTCTTAAAACTTAGTCCACTAAGGCGCCTTAAGATTTCCTGGCTTATTGTAACGACCATGATGAAAAGGAGAAAAAGAAATGTTATTTTGCACAAGATGTCCTTACAAGTGGAGAATACTTAAAAATGTCTACAAATTACAAAACTTTTTTCCTAACGTCCATTTTATCCCCCCTTGACTTGGTTCAAAGCTAGCAAAGCAAACATTTGTAGTGGAAAAAAAAGTTCTTAGTAAAATTAAAAAAATAACTGAGGGAAAAACTAAATCACTTTCCATTTGCATAACCTCAGTGTTAAGCATCCTTGCGTTTGTACACATAATCACAGAGATGCATCACCTCAAATACATAATAAGGAGTATGAGAGGTGCAGAGAGAGGGGAAAGGGGGATTTCGATGTGGATAGTGGGTTAGTTGGAGATATCTAAAATGAAAAATCATAATGACAAGGATAAACACTCTCGAATAAATTATTCATGCTTCTATAGTTTCGAATTGTGAAATAGTTCAGCCTATCTCAACACCAATGCTATGCTACTCAGTGTGAGCACACTTTGGTGTGTAGATATAGGAGAGATAGCTATGTCACTGTTTTTATATTCCACATGAAAGGATGTGCAGTGCATTGGTTAATGAAAAACTATGAGAACAAAAAATTCTAACATTTAGGATTTCAGTGGAAATCAAACATAGACGAATGTCCTTAAACTTTATTTGAATTTAAATATGTGTACGAAGTGATGTATGGTTTGGTAACGAATGAATCCTTGAAACTATGCTGAAAGCTGATATTAAATTCCTTCAACTTGACCAAAATAGGGTTTTTTTTATCAATTTCTTTTTTTTTAGAACGAACAAGTGGGGAAAAATACATGGCTTAAATTATAACGCGGGTGGTAACGGTGGAATCTTCATCACTTGTGTGATGTGTAAGATGATGCCGCGCCCATTTCCTATTAAGCATTCATTCACTTTATCGAAATGGGTAAACACAATTTGGCTTAAGAGCAGACGAGTACAGTGAGAGCTGAGAGCTGAGAGCTGCAACAACATTAGCAACACAATCTACCATCATTCAGGAACTTTACAGTACCCAGACCGACAGTCGTCAGCCTAACCCTATATACGTATATATCAAGTACCCCCGTGTCGGTTAACTTTGTATAATATAAAGTATAACCCTTAATGTTTATTGTGTTCGTTGTTGTTTTTGGATTATTTCAGTTGTTGTTGTTGTTGTTGTGTTTTTTGGGCTTACACGAAATGAGATCTTCATTCCACAAATACCCGCACTTCTCAGATGGCCTTTTTGAACACAAACATTTAAGGGGGCCTCAATCAACCCCACTCCATCATCTCGCTTGACTATACGTTTAGTTATGCATGTAAATTGTAAGGGTGGCAGCCTTGGGAGCGCGCATCACACCTTTGTGTAATTTCATATTCTATAAGCTGGTGAAGTAAAGGCGGGAATGGCGGAGGTTTCTTTTCGTGTGTTCCGTCGCTTTGGCTGATTTTTCATTCTTTTTTATGTGGAATTTTTTTTTTTTTTGTGTGTTTGAATATTAAAATCCGCTATTATGCCGCCGAGTTCTTTTATATATTTCGATTGAGGGGTAGGTGGAGGAATTTATAGCTTGGCTTATGCGCGCATTTTCTCCTCTGACAATAGAAGAGGGTTGTAAACATTCAAATTAATTGCGAGTTGATGCTGTCCTAATTTTCTTTTACATAATGCACTATTGTGAATTTGGATTACCTTGTGTTTTTTTTTTGTATTCCAAATTAAAGAAATTGCCTTGGGCTTCTATCTAAAAACGGATACAAAGGATAAGTTTTTTTACAACGAATAATTTTGTTCAGCTAGTTGGAGAGATATAATAAGGGTTATATAACATAGGTATAGGTCCTACATACATATATACTATAAGAAGTTTTCTAGGGAATTTTCTTTTGTAAAGTTGGTTTTTTTCAAAACGAGGTAGACACTGGAAAGTTATTGAATAATGAATGAATAATTAAAAAGTTTTAATTTTATTTTACCTACCAAATTTAGATTTCTTATATGAACTTTGACAGAACTTTGGACTTATGCTGGATTTACATGACTGACAAATTGGCAGTATTCTGGAAGTTAACTGTCAAAAAACTCTCAGAACAATGAAAAAATTCATTCTTTTGGCAGTATACCTAATGACAGAAAACTGCGAATTTTTCAGTCGTGTAAATCCAGCATTAATTTGGTAGAAACTATAAGTTGGTTAAGTAAACAATCAGAAGTATTAGGTCTGTTCGTTTACTTCTAAAAACTAACCATTTCTACAATTTTCAATTTTTGTTTTTTTTTTTAATAAATGAACTTTGATAGAACTTTGGACTAAAATTGACAGAAAATGGCAGTTCTTGAAGTAAACGAACAGAGGTATTATCATAGTGTTCGATAAATAGTAGCTGTGTTTAATGAAAACAAATTAGATCAAAACAGCGCAGAACAGAATAAGTGCGTGAGAACTTTCAGAATTGAATAGTAGGTATACGGCTCCGTATTTTATGGAGTTGAAAGTTGCTTATCAGCCGTGGAATATCAAATTTAAAATTTTTAGTTATAATTAAAAATTATAATTCGTTTGAAATTACATATTAATTTATATTTAATATTTAAATTTAATATTTGTTTTTTTTTTTATAATTCTTTTATGCTTTTATTCTTTTTTGTTTTTAACATACAAATCTTATAACTGATATCTCTTTGATAAATTTTAGCTTTTTATTTGACAAACACACACATCACACTTTGGCATTTCTCATTCACTTGTTGTTCCTTTAAAGTATAGGTGCAGAAAATGTCTTACTAAACTGTTCTAGACGGCATTATGGAACACAAAGTGACAGAGTGTACCTAGAACAGTTTAGGGCAAGAGTTTTACTAATGGAACACACAGTCATGTACTTTTCAGATCTTTAGTCTTTTTGTCACAGCACACTTCTATTTATATTTTTTAACAAATAAAAATATAAGTCTCTTTCGCTTATTTACTCTAGCGTAAAAATCATGAGTTTTAATCAATTGACAATTGTCTATTCTATTTCTATTATTTCTATTATCTATTTTTTAAATCAAATACTGGAATTGTAAACGCTATGTAACTATCAAGATAATTATCTCGATTTTATATCAAAATTGAATACAAACTTCTTTAAAGATAAAAGATAAACCGGTTTTTATTTTCATTTTGCAATAATGCATCTGTCAGTTGCCACAAAATGTTGGCTGCCGTTTGACGTTGACAGATTCGGAAATTTCCCCGTGTTCATCAAAGTAACGTTTAATTAATGGAGATTTCCATTGGTAAATTCAGATTTCAATGTATACCTACATTGATTTTTTTCGTGGCGAATAAAACACGATTTCAAATTGATTTATTTTTGTCAGTGTATTTCATATAAACTTTATCCCTTGATCCACTTTTAGAATATAAAGATGAGCTTGATTTGATGTTACCGATTCATTTTAAACTGCTTCCATTAATGATGATCTCTTATTTTCTCATCTCATATTTTTAAAACAATTTTGACAGCCGAAATGATTTAATCAATTCAAAAAACACAATTATTGCAAATTGACAGCTGTAAATTATAGTGGTGTTAGTACAGGGAGGGGTGAATCTGCCGAAAAATTTAGATCTGCAAAATTGATTTTAAATCAAAAATTGGCAAAATACCCAATGGAATGCAAAAATGGTCAAATTCGGTTGTTTGACAGATCCGAATCAAAAATAAATTGATTTATTTTACCAATGGAAAACCCCATAAGGCTTAGCGAGCACATGCAACTTTAAGTCACGCCGCAGTTTGATTTCTAGAGTGCGCATACATCCAGAAACTATTTACTCGCGCGTCGATTCGAGCAATTTACAATTATTATAAGCGTATCTGCGCCCACATTCTAAACTAAATAGTTTCTCGGTGATGTGAGTGTATTTTTGTGCATCAAATTCGAATGTTTTTTTAGGTGGGACGAGCTAAGTATGTAGTTTATTTCAACCACACACAAAAAGAAAGCAAAACAATAGGACAAAGGCGATACTATTTCATTTTTTTATTCATGAGAAAGAAAAATATGTCCATGTTCTGGATTTCGAACGAAATCGAGTTGAAATTAATTTTCAATTTCACTCGAAATTAAAATCCATTTTTGACAATTTGTTCGTTTTCGAAAATTTCGCAATTACTTCGAACTGTCAAAATTGAAGGTGCATTCATTTTGAATTTTTTTTTTTAAATTACAATTATACTGCAGATGAAAATGGATGCAAAATTATTAAAATTTTTAAAGGAAAAATGTTGCGCAAAAAATTTAAAACATTAGATTTGCCTGACATAAGCATGGATACCTAGCTATAAATGTAAATTGTTCTGATGAATTGTTTATTATAATATTCGTATGTTTTCAAGTTGTACCTTAAGATAATAATTCATTTTTGCTTACAACTTGCACCAGGAAATACAAAACTAACTGTAATTGCACCAATTTCACACATAATTCACAAAGGATAACCAAAGTGAAAATAAGGTCAGAAAATCAATTTTCGAAATTTCAATAATTCATAATTAACATTTCGAACGAATTGTGGAACACTCAAATTCGAATTCACAATAAGTGAAATGCAGAAAATGTGCATTTGAATAATTTTTGTCTGTGATATGTTTGTTTATTTTGTTGATGGCTTATGGAGTTGCTCATGTGCGCGCTTTGCCCAAAACTTTTTCAGTGGGACGCCTCTATTATTCGAAAAATGTATTTTTTCAAAATTAGCAAAGTATTTATTTTCTTATACAATTGCCAGCAATAGGTATTCAAGTGAAGATATGTAATTGTTACTAAGGCCTTATGCAAACGAAGCGGTGTCGTCAACCATTTGGAGAGATGATTTTTTTGACATTCTTTTTCACCAGCCAAAAATAATTTCAGTTCATTTCCGTCAAAAAGTTAAGGTCCGGTTGGCTGACATATTGTCTCGGAAAACCGAGATGAGGCCTTTTTAAAACCTCAAAAATTGAACTTTTTTCCCTCAGTATAGGTACCTACAGATTTTACTTTTCGAAAAATTTTAAGTATTTGGGGTGTTATGAACATAAAATATATTTCCATCTGTTTTTGAAAAGTGTGACAATGACAGGGTGGAATAGGTTAGGCTTGCTTATTTTAATTCTACTAATTGATCAATTTCTCGTTATATCATCATTTTCTGCAATTAACTGGCACTTGAGGCAGGCACACTCTATAGATGTTTTAATTGCTCCCTCTTTTGAATAAAATTTTACTCCTTATCGTGACTAAAAATCAGCCCTAGAAACATACATACATATATCTATACACAAAAGCATCAACAAACTAATTAATGCCATATTTTGCTCTTCTTCTTTTGCTGCTGTTTCGTTTGAATTACCCATCCTCCCCCCCCCCCTCCATCGCAATCCCCAATTAGTGGTAAAATTACATCGGAAAATCTGTCACTTCATAAATTTTCAATTACATTGAGTGTAAATTATAAGAAACTCCTCTCAATGCGCGACGCGGTTGTTGGTAATTTACAATCTCTTTTGTGATGCCCATGCCCATGCCCAACCTTCCACTCTTTTTCAGATTTAGCACATTTTTCTTTAGTTCTATCGGTTTTGCCTCTTTTGCCTTGGTATCACGATGCTTCTAGGGCACAGGAAATTGCAATTAAATCTATTGTCATTAAACTTAATGAAGACTACGACTGTTTTGCATGCATATATGTAGAGCCGGAAAAAGTATGCTGGCTGAAGCGCTTTTCACTCTCTTTGATCAACACCAAAGGAGACCAGCATCACAATTCCATTTTCCATCACAGAACACAGAAACTACTATTTAAGTGCTTTTTTTTAATTTTTTTTTTTTTTTATTGAGCAAAGCCAGAGATTTTGCGAGAATTAAGAACCTAGAGAAATGAAAATCAGAACACACAAAACAAAAAAGTATTATGTGAAAGAAGAATGAGAGCGCAATAAACACTTCCCGATGCGTGCTTGATTCCAATTAAGCCATTGAAAGAAACGTTACAAAACCTCGTTGGATCAACCGGAGGAAAATTCTCTGGGACTAGATATAGCGGGTGTTTCGGAACAACTAAAATTTTAATATGAACTTTCATCTGGTGCATTCATGATTTTAAGCAATAAGTTCACAATTAATACCAAAAAAAAATGTGTGATTGCCGCGACTCACATAGTTAAAATGTCTAAACATCAACGAACGTCTGAGTGCTGAATTTTTGTTATTGAACGTACCCAAAACATCTACATATCGCAACCGTAGCGTAACGTGGCAATGTTACGTGTTACATGTAGCTTGTTACACGTAAGGCCCACGATTTGAAAAACTTAAAACATTCATAATGTATAAACAAATTATTTTGAGTTCCTTACTGGCAGAATATTGCGCATAACCCTGAGGCCACAGGAGCCAGTAATCGCTAGTTTGTTGCAATTTATTCAAATTGGTTTACAAAATCTTAAGCATCTTGAGAAGCGAGTAGAGGAGCAAGTGAGGCAAGTAAACAAAAAATAGTAATTTGACAGTTAATATAGTTATTGATGTGTAAACATCTGTGCTGGCGGTAGAGTGAAAAAAAAAACGTGAACGTTCGTGTGCAACGTTACGTCGTGCAACGTTACGTCGTGCAACGTTACGATCTGCATACTAGGATGGGTACGTTCAGTGAAAAAAATCTTAAGATCCCTTTCAAGCAAAAACAAGCCCGTTTTGGATCCGCGCACGTTGATGTTTACACATCTTAACCGTGAGTCCCGGCACTCACACAGTTTTTTAACCAACTCTAGCTTGCTATTACTTGTCGGTGATGTGGTCCCAGGGTAACTCATTTTGACATATAGGTTTAGAATTTGAATTTAAAAATTATTAAAATACACAAATTTGGTCATTCAGAATTTTAAAAACCAGGCGCCAAATTACCGCATAAGTGACTGATCGAGTGAGTGCCATCAGTAATTGAAATGAACGAGTAAAACCTATGGGGATGATGACTTCATAACGTAATTCAGTCACGAATTACTCGATAACTGGATGCGGTAATTCGGCCCAAAAAAAAACCAAAGCTTTCTGCCTTGAAGTAAAATCATCAAAATATGTTTAAACTTTTGGACAGTGAAAATATCTTCGAAAATTTTTTCTGCGGATGGTAGCGAATGATTGTGATAAAAAGTCTGTTTTAATATTATTGCTGTCCGAAAAACTAAATTTTTAAATTTAAAAACCAACGGCGCAGTTAAATAAGTCCAAAGGTCAAAAGTCCATAATGCTCTCAGGGCTCACTTAGGTGGGTCATAAGTCCATAATTATTTGAAGTTGTCATTTCCGTGTACAAACAACAAAATTCGAGCGAGTTTTCCACTATCACTTTATAAATTTTTAAAAATGAATTTACAATTCGACTTAAATAAATTAAAACTTAAAATAACCCCGCTGCTTGGCTCACTTAAGGAGTTGGAGTAGGTGGGAGGTTGGTTAGGTATCTCTTATATGCATGGTTTTTTTTTTGATTTAAAGAAATAGTGAGGTTATTTCAAGCAAATTGTTATTTTGAAGAAAAATATTTTGTTTTGAATTACTTTGGTTATATTTCCATCAAATTGTTTTAGTCGAATTTTCCGTAGACAATTTATCTGTATTAAATTATTAACCTCAAAGTATGATAAATTTTTTTCCTAAACATTTTTTTTTTATTTATCATAAAACATAATATGTATATATAAATAAAAATATTTGGATATATAGGTAAATATTTGGTTATATAGGTTTTTGAAATATTCTTCTTAATATTGTGGCCTTACGACTCGAAATTTTGTGCGCTTTTGACCCAATTGGATGGGTTATAAGGTCACAGTATTTGTGGACTTATAACTCATCCAAGTGGGTCAAAAGTCCATTATGCAATTTGGACCAACTGTCGACTTATGACACTGCGCGAAATATATCCTACAAACGTATGTCATTCGTCTCCTGGCTGTTATGTGAAAAGTGTATCGCACGTCGAAAATGTGATTTGTTGTCATATGAGTGTTTTCAAAACATCGTTAGGATTTTCTAGTCAAGTACCTATAGTTTCTCCATAAAGTAAGAATTCAAAGGGCAATAGGTCAAAAGAAAACAGTCGAGCTTATAAAAAAAATTAAAGTGGAATTTAATTTGATTGCTACTAAATTCCGAGTAGGAGTAGCAGAGGCCTGCATGCTACATGTCTTACACATAATATGTAAATCATGGATCGAACCTAGTAAGTATCTTTGAGTCCGCCCATGAGGGATGACGTAAAGGCAGATCGTGAATCAGGTGGCGCAACCAAACGAAAAGGATCTCACCCAAACTTGCCATGTGAAAGTGGAGAGAGAGAGACAGAGAGAGTGAGAGAGTGTGATGGAGAGAGAGAGAGTGAGAGAGGGGTGAGTGAGAGGGAGAGAGAGAGAGGGAAGAGTGAGAGAGAGAGTGAAAGAGAGAGTGTGAGAGAGAGAGAGAGAGTGAGAGAGAGAGAGAGAGAGAGAGAGGGAAGGGTGAGAGAGAGAGTGAAAGAGAGAGTGAGAGAGAGAGAGAGAGAGGGAAGAGTGAGAGAGAGAGTGAAAGAGAGAGTGAGAGAGAGAGAGAGAGAGAGAGTGAGAGAGAGAGAGCGAGAGAGAGCGAGAGAGAGCGAGAAAGAGAGCGAGAGAGAGAGCGAGAGAGAGAGATAGAGAAAGGCTAGTTGTGTAATTGTTGGGAGTGTAATTAAATTTCGAATTCAAAATCCTCGGATAGTAGCCGAGAGCCATAGCAACAGATTTACTACCCTCATTTCAGCAAGAAATGAAATTTTGGTCACAGACAGATTTCTAGCCATTAAATACAAAAAACATATGTTTTCCACTCTGGTTCTGTCAGTGAGATCCTTATTAATTTCAACACTAAAATTAACACTACCGTTTTTATATTTAATGGCCATTAAACATTCTGTAACCAAAATTTCATTCTTTTGAAATAAATAAACCCGATGTACTTTTTAAAAAAATGGTTAAGATGTCATCAAAATTCTAGTTTTGATGAAATTTTTAAAAAATTTGTCCATTTTTGTGTTGATTTTTTCCTGGTATAGCCCAGAAATAGAAATGAAACTTGAAAAAATATTTAAGAAATTGCCGAAATGCGACTGAGCAGGATTAATCGGCATTTGGCTCAAAGGTCAGCGGGGATGTGACTTTATATTACAACTTTTTTCCCTTTTTTTATTAGAATATTCCGAAACAACCTATATGAAAAGGGGACATGGAGTAAATCAACGCTATTTGTATTTCGTATTACATTTGCTGTGGTGAGAGCAGCTTAACATTTACCCGGTTATGCGCCCACCCCTTCTCACAACCCGCCACTCTGTCATTATTTAAGAGAAAAATAATAATAATAAAAAAAAAAAAAACAAAACTATTGAAACAGGAACGCAGATGAAATAATTCAATGCAATACATTACCATAGTTGCTGCGGCTGATTCCATCTAACCCCGTTTTGTGGCCTATTATTCTGGACACAGAAACGAGTCGTATTTCAGCATCCCTTCAAGGCTGCTAGGACTTTTGCTTTTGCTTTTTGTTTTGTTATTATTTTTTGTTGCTTCTCAGTAACTAGTAGGTATGTACATTGTACAATACTTTTGTTTTCCAAATAATTGTTAGGAAGAAGAAAAAAATAGAAAATATCAACCTCCCCCCTTCGACTCATTGTTCTTTCCTTTGGCCAAGATTTTATGGGTCAAGTGACAAATGGTTGACAGTCAATACAGAAGGTGGGCGTGCGCGGCAAGAGGGTGGCAATCCGGTCAGAATATCAGAATGGAAAATATTTTTTTTTCCAACTCACCGCTTCTGTTGTTGTAGATGAAACGAGGAACGAGAACCGTGCGAAATCTCTGTATTCACCTTAACCAAGGATATTTGTTCTCATTATCGTCAACCTTTATAATTGACGAGCAGCAGTGTAGGATTGACTTCATTACTGTAACTGGCAAATAGACGATAATTTCCATCTTACCATCCAGCTAAGAAAGCCCAGGTGGTAGTCGGATGTTTTTTTTTTTTATAAAGGGTGTGGAGTTTCACCTACACATATCTACATAAATTTTAGCCATAGATGTACATATATACAGATACTAATTTGGGCTTATTACAACAAGGATGTGAAGGATTTTTCGTGAGGGTGCGACGATGACGACGAAAGCAAAGGATTTCATTTTGTAATTAGGCAAGAACACGAACATGTGAACACACACACACACTTTCACATACACATACGATGTAGATAAGACATACTCATTGAATGTTTTATTTGTTGCGGCAACTCCACCGAAGCCGGTTAATTTAGAGAGAATTTAATTTGCATACGGTGTCCCACACTATACTTAGTATACTACTTGGGGCACAAGTTGGGCAGAGTCTATACTAGCATAATCATCAGCATCATCCTTGGCAGCAGCGGCAATCTGGGTGAAATTAGACTTTAGTGTTGCCTGCTGTTACACTGATGGAAGGTATAATGCTGGGTGGCTGGATGGTGTGCTGAAAGTTTATTCTGCTTTTGCTTTGATGGTTGTTTCTGATGGGTCCTGTGGATGCTGATGGCTGGTGGTGATTTTAAATTGATGGAGATTGAAAATGAACATGGGTATGGCTTGTGCAGGCTTAAGAGGGATGGCAAGGCATGGAGGAGAATACATACATACCTATGTACTTAGGTGGCTTTTTGGTTGTAGATTGCCGGCTATGGTGATGCAACTTTGTGAGACATGGCAAGTTGAATGAATTTTAATTGCATTTGAAATGACTTGAGGGAGGAAAATATGGCTTTGGATTGTGAACTGTATAGAGGAATGTTGAAGATAATTCATTTTTCTAAAAACATTTTTAACTATTTTAAGAAGAAGTTGATTGGTATTGAAATTCTGAAACAGACATTTCTTATCTTATCTTTTTTTTTTAAATAACTAACTCTACGATACATACAGCTACACTAGGAGTCCGGTTACTTATCGAAAAATAAAGTACATTAGGGTGGTTTTTATTTTGGATTTTTCAAAATTATTTTTATGGTCCCAGAGGCTTAAAGGCTTCGAAATAAGTACCAGCAACAATAAATCAAGTAAAACTAGGTTTTTACATCACAATAATTTGTAACAGTCTGGATTTAGCATTTTATAGTTCCCCAAAAACTTTTTTGATTCATCAGAAAAAATGTGATCAGAAAAAATGTGATCACTAAATTAGGTACAGTCTGAAATAGCAGACGTCACTACATTACAATATGTGATAGTTGACATCACGAAATTACAGCCTGAGATATAATATTTCAGTAAATTACAGTCTGAGATAACCGACTTCAATAAATTACAGTAGCGTAAGTCACTAATTACAGTCTGAGAAAACAGACGTTACTCAATTAAAGTCTGATATAGCTGACATCACGAAATTACAGTCTGAGATAGAAAATTTCAGTAAATCACAGTCTGAGATAGCAGACGTCAATAATTTACAGTCTGAGATAACCAACTTCATTAAATTACAGTAGCATACGTCAGTAATTACAGTCTGATTTTTTTTAATGGAATTTTAATAAATGCCGCGCGGCTTGAGGGAAGAAGTGTAATACATCTTTACAAAACTTTTGTCGAAGTTTAAAGTAAACTGCTGTGAAAACCACGTGTACTTTGTATGAAAAAATTTAGACGATATAATCCAGATTTTAGAGCTAAAATTAAAACTTGGAGAATATTTGTTTCGAAAAATTTAAGACTCTGGGATATGGAAAATATGGACCACCCTAATAGCACATCGGTACATACAAAATGGTCAGTGGGTGTATGTAGAATAAAATGGGAACGATGATGGTATAACCAGAGGAAAAATGTTGCCAAGGATGTACGAATATCATTGTCATTCATGTGCGGTGATTAAATTTTCCGATAATCTCGTGTGCTTTGGTTAAATGTTTTTGGGGTTAAGACAAACAAATTACTTTAGAAATATGCTGGTTTTGATAAGACTATAAAATTATGCAGATTGTCTATGAATATATATTTTTGAAATACTATTTAAGATTTTGGAAATATTTTAGATTTCAACAAAAATACAATAGGTTTTGAAAATATTTCGCTGAGAAATCATAAGAAATTATGAAATTGGTAAAATTATTTTTCGATTATAACATTTGCAATTGAGAATTAAAAACAGATCCTGGTTTTCAGAACCCTATAAATATGTCTCCAAAAATTTTTATGATTAAGAATTTTTTTAATAAATTGACCGACATCAAATTGCTCCATATAAATTGATTAGAATTCTGATAAAATTGAAGTTTTTGACTTTATTGGTACTTAGAGGGGTACTTAGAAGGAAGGATATGGTATCCTGCAGCGCGATGAGACTGAAAGAATCGAATTGCTGGTTTTCCAAACCTTATGGTCATGGCAATATAGCAAGTTTGATTCCCAATGATATCTATTCGACTCCAACCGACTACTGCACCCCAACTTTGAGCATCGGGAGGGTTTGTAACGTAAAAATTCCATCTAGAGAGGACTGGAATGATGACCTAGTGACGAGAGACTTCAATACTACTATCTACACTGACGGCTCAAAGATGGAGTGTGGTGTGTGTTCAGGAATCTTCTCTGAGTCCTTAAATATATCCAAATCTTTTCGACTTCCCGACTATGCTAGCGTTTTTCAGGCGGAATTACTGGCTATAAGGGAAGCATGCAAAATACTCAAACAAGACCCAAACCAAAATCGAAATACTGCAATTCTGACAGACAGTCAGGCGGCTGTTAAGGCCTTTGCTGCGGCCACATCATCCTCCAAATTGGTCCAGCAAAGCCGGAATGAGCTCGAAAGCCTGAATATCAATCTTAGTGTCACTGTTATCTGGGTACCAGGTCACTGTGGCATTGAGGGAAATGAACGGGCGGACGAACTAGCAAGGCAAGGATCAGCCCTTCATAGCTCACTTGCGGAAATTTTCAATTTTCCTCACCAAATCCAATCGTAGGTGGAGCAGTCTAACCAACTGCGTTATATCTAGAAAGATGTGGCCCACCTACAATAAAGCCCGAACAAAAGATCTTATGTGTAGACCAAGACAAGACATAGCCAGGGTCGTTGGAACATTCAGCGGGCACTGGCCAATAGGAGAGCATGCGGCGAAACTGGGTATTTCTTACAACACCTATTGTCGTAGCTGTGCGAACCAGCAGCAAAGGAAACATTAGTTCACTTCCGTTGTAAATGCCCTTCCCTAGCCCGTTTTAGGATGCATTCACTTGGAAAGGCTTTCTTTGACGACCTTAACGAACTTTCCGAACTGAAGATCAAAGACTTGATCTCTTTCTTAAACGTGACGAAATGGCTCTGAGACGATATTCGGCTTTTTGCTGTCTAACTCTGGGCTTTAGATTGTTGTTTCACAAACCCATTCCTCAACCATAGGTTCAAACGAGTTTTGGTATCGAGCTAGTCGCCTCGTTGGCAGCCATTCCTACCTACCCTATGTACCTAATTCCTTAACGCTCAATGGGCACTGTCATAATTTTTAGTAGGTATCGAAATTTCCAACTATCCATCCTTTTTCTAAAAATGTTGTTCCAAAATCGATCTAAAATTCATGTTGTCATGATTAAAAATCATTCAATTCAACCACCAAAGTGAATTTACATGCAAATAGCTACATTAGGATTTTTTTCTGCGATAACATCCAGGCGCATTTTCTTCACATCAAAAGGTTAAGTTCTGAAAACCATTATGTCATAGTTCAATTATTTAAACACACAAAAATACAACACACATACCTTCCTAATATAGGTAACTATACCTACCTACGTGCATATGAAATTCGTGGAATTCTGATATTATTCCTTTGGTGAATACCAACCTATGTACTGTACATTGACTTCATTTGTTTTAATCAAATTGGCCTCTTGTGGCTCCTCCCCCATTTGACATTTACCCATTTCAAAAAATACACACAAGTCTACCATATACCTACATAACTATGAACTTATACAACTTTGTACTGTTATTTTCATGTCCTTCAAACTTTTCGATTCACCCAAGGCCCAACTCCATTTCTCTTTGCAGTTCGTACCTACCCGGCATAAACAAAACACCATATTTCAGAATTTCTGTCAGATTGCATTTGGATTTTCATCAAAATTTGAAGTGGACAACGAGATTGCAATAAGCCAATCGACAATTGGCTCTCACAAAGTGCACCACATAAAACAGAAAAGCCTACATAGCCTATATGAACAAGCCTCGGAGCAAACAAACCAAGTCGCAAAAACAACGAAGGACGAAGATCGAAGGATGAAGAAGGTACACAAAAGAAAAACACTCAGAATTCTGAAAACAAAATATAATCCTCTGGTTTGTTGCCATTGCCATCCCTGGAAACAAAATAAAGTTTTCCAGTTGCTGTCGTTGTCGACTTCGTTGTAATTCCCATTCCCAGCGTATCATCATTATCATTATCGTCGAAGTCGTCATCGTGTTCATAGTCTCATTCAACAAGCCATAAGCCAACGCCACAACAGCTATACAACCAGCCAGCACAGTATCAGCAGCAGCATAAACAGCTCCAGCAGGCAGCAGTAGGTATAGGAACGTTCCCAAAGTGCCATTAAACTAAAAAAAAATATTCTTTTCGTTCTTGTTTTATTTTGTGTTTGCTTTTTATTTTATCGTTTTGCTCTGCACTCTGCTCCCCCTATGCCAACTTTATTCGTTTTTATCTTTGTGCTCTAATTTACAATCCAATTCCCTCCGCTCTGGCCCATCTTACTGCTACCGCACCGCTGCTTCAGATACTGCTGCTGCTACTGCTTCTGGTTGTGCCTTTATTTAGCCTCCTCTTTTGAGTAACGTCTCATTTCATTCGACTTTACCGAAGCAGTTTATGCAATTTTTCTTTCTTTTAGAGAAAAGTGAAAAACTTTTCATATTTAAAACACAAAACAACCAGTGTGTCCTTCCTTCCGCCCCCTCCATCACCACTCGGCTCTCGCAGCTTCGACCGTCAGAACAGCACCGAGTAGAGCCAAGCCAAGCTGGCCATTCATGTTGCTGGGGTTTTTTTTTTTTTTTTATTTTTTTATTTTTCGCTTTTGCAACAACTCTCATCCAGCACTTAACTCGGAATGAATTGAAGCGAAAATGATTTCACTGCACTATTAGTAGTATCATTTATGTCTGAATCTGAACACACTAGGTACCCGAACCCGAACCCGGCCTGAGGTTCCTTCATACAAACGGGGGCTCTTAGGTTTTCATGTCCAACGAACGGTTAATGTGGACAGCACAGCATCCACCCCCATTGTAGCTTGCATTGCTATAGAGCGACAGAGTGCATATACATTCAAATTTGTGCAAAAGGCTTAACCCCTTTATTAAAATGTAAAATGGGGAGCAAGTTTGTGCAACACCACCACCACCACCGCACCGCTCCACTGCAACAGCTACCTACAGCATACAACCCCACACAAATTCCACCACACTCTATACATGACACACACTGCATTCATGTTGTGTTTATGTTTAGTAGCGCTCCAGGCAGCGGAAGTCTCATTTTATTTTTTGTGTCTTTTGTTTCTACTGCATCTTCCTTCGCAGCCTATAGTCTTTTGTTGTTAGTCTCCGTGTTTCGCACTTGCCTTGGGAATTTTTTTTTTTTTTATTTTTTTTTACTTTTTCTTTTATGCCACCCCGTTTGCGTTTAAGGGCAATTGCATTGAAGGCGGGATATAAGGTGGAACTTTTAAATTGTCTCATTTGATTTAGAAACTAAAAATAGTATGATAACGCTCGAAGGCATAGTTTATATGGGGAAGGTTGAATAGGCAGAGACAAATAACACCATCGAGTGGGGATATATACATTATATACATTTTTCTTCTTTCGATAAAGAATTTTCCATAGAATTAGTATCAGTTTCAGATATCAAGGATGTTTGATATAGGCTTAGGGAGAGAGTGAGAATGCAAAAATATGTATGTAAAGGGTTTTCCAATAAGAGGTGTTATTTTGATATTCAAAGAAAAATGGCATTTTTTGAGATAAATGATCGGATGTTTATTTCATTATAAAGAGGAAGGTATGCCGTTAATAATGGAACACAACATCAGCCAAATGGCCGCCACGACCACGCTTACAGGACCATATCCTTTTCATGAAATTTTCCATAACCAAATCGCAAAGTGGCTACCCTATGTCCTCGATAGCCTCACGAATTCCATCTTTGAGGTCTTGAATCGACGCTGGGCTGTTGGCGTAGACCTTATCTTTCACGTGGCCCCAAAGGAAGAAGTCGCAAGGTGTTAAATCACAAGATCTCGGTGGCCAATTGTGATCACCTCTTCAAGAGATAACACGGTCCGGAAACTTTTCCCGTAAAAGATCGATGGTTTCATTGCTTGTGTGGCACGTAGCGCCGTCTTGTTGAAAGTAAACGTTGTCCAGATCAATACCATCCAATTCCGGCCATAAAAAATCATTAATCATCTCTCGATAGCGCAATCCATTGACCGTAACTGTTGCTCCAGCCTCATTTTCGAAAAAGTAAGGTCCAATGACCCCGCCGGACCATAAACCGCACCAAACAGTCACGCGTTGAGGATGGAGAGGCTTTTCAACAATAACTCTTGGGTTTTCCGAGCCCCAGATGCGACAGTTTTGCTTGTTGACGTAGCCTCCGAGGTGGAAATGGGCCTCATCAGTCAAGATGATTTTTCGATGAAATTCCGGATCATTTTCATGCATTTCAAGGACCCAATCAGCAAAGACACGACGTTGTTGATGATCAGCCGGCTTGAGTTCTTGTGTTAACTGAACTTTATAAGCCTTAAGACCCAAGTCTTTATGCAAAATACGGTGTAATGACGTTTGTGGAATGCCTAATTCCAAAGAACGACGAGGAATGGACAAACCTGGGTTACAACAGCAATATTCTCAGTTGTTCTTGAGCGACGTGCACGGGTTTTATTCTTCACATCACTAACTTGTCCCAACAGCTCGAATTTGTCCACCAATTTCTGTATTGCGGTCCGACAAGGTGCTTCACGACGACCCAAAAATTTTTAGTTTTACGAACCGTCTCTGCCAAATTTTCACCATTTTTATAGTGAATTTTAATAATTTCAATGGGTTGTTGAAGCGTGTATCGTTTTTATTAATGGCGTAGTTTCTACTTGTCAAATGTCAAAAAATGACAGCTTCAAAAGTGACAGCTACCGAAATAGCGGGCTATTCAAAATAACACCTCTTATTGGAAAACCCTTTATTTAGTTTGGAGGTTTTTTTTTCGTGTAAACATCTATGCCGGCAGTAGAGTGAAATAAAAACGTGGACTTGTCTCTGTGCGACGTTACGGGGTCACACTTTACGGTTTAGCACATTACGTTTTGAGAAGTCAGCATAGTAGAATATTTATTGGGTACGTTCAGTGACAAAAATCTGAAGATCCCCTTCAAGCAAACTAGTCCATTTTGGATCCGCGCACGTAGGTAGTCAACATTGTATGGACGACTTCACATATGTACGTATCCAATCAGGATAATCAAAACTGCGCTTGGACAAACGTTTATGTTTACACATGTTAACCGTGAGACCCGGCACCCACACATTTTTTTACTAAACACTTCGTTTTCCGAGGATTAAGAGTGTTTTACTTAAAAATTAAGATGCAAATTTAAGTATTCCACAGTCCAAACTAAAATGACATTTTAAAAAGAGCATGTAACGATGCATAATATTACTCGCGAAAAACGGGCAGACCAACCAAAACCAATACCTATCGAATAATGCCACGGCCTCGGCATTTCTGGCACACTTATTACACGCCATTTCGAAGCAGAGCGACCCGCACTTGAAGCCCAGACTCTGAACCGCTAATATCAATCTGTGTATTTTAATGTTCAAGTCTAAAATTCAAGCCCAAAACTATTTAAAAAAATCACCCAAAAATTTAGTTGTGATCTAAGTTTTTGGGTTTCATCAGGTAATGTTCGAGTTTGGCGTACACTCAGAGAAAAACATCGAATATAAATTTAACAAAAGGCATGTAAAATTGACAAGGTACACTTTCCCATATAAAGTGACAACAAACTCAGAAACTTACACGGTTTCAATAACATTGTAGTCATGATTAAATTTACACGGCAGTATTTTTATTAAATTATACCTAGTTGTTTTAAGAAGATACCATGTTATTTCAACATGAAATTCCTGTTATAAAATTCGTAATTTAGATTTTGACATGACCGCAGTGTTGTTTTTTACAAAGTTCGTCCTTTTTTAACATAGTCTCCTGTAAATTTCAATTTTACTTCATACTATGCTGACATATCGTTTCATATAATTATTTTTCACAAATACTTTAACCTGATATTGAGTTAATTAAGGCACTCTGCATTTCATTTAAACATAACAACGTGTTAATATTCGATTATTGTAGGTATGTAGGTATCTATGTGAAAGTAAGTGTATGAAATGAAACTAATTATAACATGAAAGCAGTTTTGATTTTACATTATAAAAATAACAGTTGTTTTAATTTTCATTGTTCCTAAGAGCAGTGTTGATTTTACAGTATATCAGCTTATATCAAATAAAGCAACTAGATAATTTTGTTGGTGTATAAAACGTAACGACAAATTTGTCTGTATTTAACTTGATCGCAGATACTATAAGTGTTACCGTTGTTTTTTTTTTTTAATATTTTTCTATTAATTTTAAGTCAATGTTTTAGAAAATTGCCCCTCTTGCATAAACGGCGAGAAATAGACCCTCCCTCACAAACGTTTTCGGTTCTTATAACATGCCCAAGAAACATTACTCAAGTTATTCACATTTTACTTCGGAACACCCTGTTTATGAAATAAGAGGTACATTTACGTTTATGCTTACGTAATGTCTAAACAAATTGCCTATTCAATTGTCTCCAAGGCATACAGTTTACGGCACTTTAAGGTATCTGTATCTCCTAAAAATTTAAACAAAATATATTACGAAAAATAGTACTATATGAACAAAATAAAGGTAATTTTATGAATTCCAAGAAATTCTTGAGGCACCAGACTGAGGATTGGATTGATCTAGTTGAAAGAGAGTAGAATCATGTGCCGAAAAAAAGGATCTTGAAAAACTTAGCATCGTCGAAGTAGAGTGAGATATGCGAATGTTTGATGACCATATCTGTGGTAAGAATAAAAAGAAGAGGACCCAAGTGAGTGCCTTGTGGGACCCCAAAGCCGTTGGTATCTAACAGAGGGCTCGAGACGAGAGGCAAGATAAGGAAAAATCCATTTCAATAATAAAGGTTTAAAGCAGGGGGTGGAGAGTTTGAAAGTATTGGTCTATGTGAAATTTAGTTAAAAGCCTTACTTAAATCGGTTGAGACAAAATCGAATTTCTTTCTGGATTTTCATAAACATTTTTACAAAAACTAAACTTTGCTGCATCTAATCTTATATAATAATAATCAATGGATAATAAATACACCTCCATTGGGATAGACTTGATCATGTGAACTTTGTAGCGCACTGGGTATTGGATCGGCTTCTGAATCAAGTCACAATTAAGGTCCTAAGCTCAAGTCTTCGTGGCGGATTAAAAACGAATATAATTACTAAGACTGAGTACCACAACAAAGAGTCTGATTCTGAAGATCGAGTTGGCTACAACACATTCTCTACCCGCATAAAAGACGTACATTAATTTTTTATTCATTTGTACGTTCTTTCCTATTTGTGTATTTTATTTGCTAAGTAAAATTTGTGGTTCATCTGAGATTAATCATATATGTAGGTAAGCAAGAATTCTATATCTTTAGAAAAAGTAGAATACCATCAAAGAAATAAGTCGTATGTCAAAAAAAAACAGCTGAAAATACAAAGGGACGTTTTGATAAGTTTCTCTACACTAAATACTAGCAGGCCCGCGCTCGCGTTGCTTCGCAATGTTTTAAAAATACTTGTTACCATGATAAAACGGTGCTCAATATACATATAGGCTTACCGCAATTTCTACCAAGAGTTTGTTATATACTTACGTTTTCAGGTAAAACCAATGCGCTCAAACATTTTTAAGTTTATTTTTTTTTTATTTTATGCAGCTACAGACGCGACTTTTTCGTGTTCTCTATCATCGTTATGTCATGTTTGATTGGTATCATACGTTTGATTTTTGTACGAATCTATAAATTGCCCTTATTATATGTATCTCAAGTAAAAAGAGAGCAAAAAAACATGGTAGAGGGAGAAAATTGCAAGAACAAATGGGCTTGAGTTTCAAAAGCATAAGGATAATTCGAAACATAGCTCTTAACAAATACATACATAAATATAAAAACCATCGTTCTCTTTTTGAAGCTCAAAACCTTGTAGACATTACAAAGTAAGCTCAAGCATTAATACCCTGCGGAGCAAGCCTTTCATACTTACAATCATTTTCCTTTGCCAAACCTTAATCCATCTATACTTTTCGTTAATGACACGGAGAGAAAAAACTACACCTACTCAATATCTCAAAGTAAAACTTGGAAAAATTATTTTTCAGTCAAGTTCTGATGATGCAAAAATGCACCACCATCATCTCTACCTATACCTGTCGTTAACAGCTATGAGTTGTGTGGTACCTATACGTAGTTGTACATGTATACCTACTTTATGGATGAACAGAATTGTATAATTACATTTCAATTTATTGGAGCATAAAACTATTGCAAACTTTATCCGAAACCACTCAACTATATATGGGTATAAGTGAATCAGCAAGAAAATACACAACAACAACAACAAAAAGGTTTTTCATTTCACAAGTGGCGTTGAAAATAAAATTCCATCATCAAATGATGCCCATGGGAACCGATAAATCCCTAACAAGCTCCAATCTCTCAGAATCAAATTGAGATAAAAATTTAAATCAATTCATCAAAGCCGACGCTCGTATTTCTAATTGCGCGAAGAGTTACATCATTTCTCCTATCGGTATACACAAAGATAATCCTCAAGTTTCATTTTTGCCTTGACGGTTTTTTTTTTCTGTGCCTCCCTTGTGATTTCCAGCACTCACCTGTGAAAAGAAATGATGTAATTGCTAAATTAGAGGACGACTGAGTTTCTCAGTTGCATCGCAAATACTTGTTGGATGATATAAGAGCACTGCCTGATGCCGGTCGGTGATGCGATTACCTCTCTAATTTGCAAATGCAGTTGGAGCGTTATTTTATGGTCAATTAACTTTGTTAGGTTCAAATCAGAACCAGATACACGAATCCTGCTGCTGGCTGTTCTGAAGCTGTCGTAACCTAACTACCGCTACCAGCAGGAAAGAACTAGCATCGGTATAAGCAATCGTAAAAGTAGCACCTACATAAGAGCTGTTTCAATAAATTTGATTAAAATTAGAAGGGACAAAACAAATGCAGTTGGCCTTATTCGTCCATTAATCTTGCTCTGGGGTTGAAAGGATAGGAAAAAAAAAGGCTCAAAGACCATGTTGAGTGTAAAAAAAAAGTATGTGGGCACACTGGGAAGTGGGTAACTTAGCACTACCTATAGCTTTGCCAGAAGAAAATCTGATCTCATTTAGATTAGAAATTAATACGTCAACTGAGAAGATTAAGTGCAACAACTTGGAAGCTGCTACCACTGCATGTGCCATGCCATTGTGGGGTGGGTGTTACCCATTTTTGTTTCATTTTCCTTCTTTATTTATGTACAAGTACATAACCTATCTATCTATATATACCTACTATACCTAGGCGCACTGCAAAGAAAATTTATCTTCCTATTTAATTGCTTTTGCAATACATGATGGAACAATGAAATTGACTATAATTCTTGCATTCGTATATATGTAAATATATGTAGATACAGGGTGGCTCGCAAAGAGGGTTACTTTTAGAGAAAAAATATTTAAATTATCTTTAAAAGCCTCCATATACTGAATTTTTTTTAATTGTATCTTTTTTATTCGACCGTGATTTCTTAATTGAAAATAAGTTTCTTATTAGAATCGAGAAAATAATTTCTATATTTAAGAAAAAAAAATTATTTTCCGAATTTTTCAAAACAAAATGCACGAATGGGTCGCATCTACATGTACATCAGAATGAGTCAAATCAAACGGAGTTACTTCCAAATCTTTGATGCTGTGAAAAATTGATGGTTTGGCTCTAAAATTAAGAGCTAAAAATTTAAAATTATAAATTAATTAATAAATTATGGGGGATCTCTCAAAGTTATCATTTATAACAATATTGTAGGTGTTGTCACTAGTGTTGTAACAGTTGGCCCACCCGGCTTCGCACGGGAAGACAATAAACCTAAGATTCGCATACACATTAAAAAATAAAATATTAATTTTTGTCTACTTACCTACTGGGTTTTAAACCACTAAATTCAAAAAAAAAAATATGATCCTGTAAGCCCAATCTTTATTGCTCTCCCAACACAGGGGGAATTTTTGTATTCGAAAACCACTGTTTTATTTTTATCCCACTCCACTCTATAAAAAGCTTCTTTTTTTTAAAATAACCTTTTACACACAAATAGAATTTTTGAGATCGGATACCACTTTTCGTATCTACCCCCCCCCCCCCCCCCCCCCAAATTTTTGAAAAAAAAATATTCTTATTGCCATCCACCTTAAAGCCAATAACCTTTCAAACACAAAAAGAATTTCTTAAATCGGACATTTTTTTTGTGGTAGACAGAGAAGCAGTTTCAAGAACACGAATAATCGTAGAGAAGGATATCAAGCTCTAACCCTATTTCACCCTACAAATAACAATATCCCGCCTAAAGCCCTTTTCTAAAAAAAAATCTTTCAAACAAAAAAAGAATTTCTTAAATTGGACAATTTTTTAAATTTTTACCCCATTTCACCCTTCAAATTTCCTAAAAATAACCTTTTAAACGCAGTTAATGTTTTTTTTTTCAATCGGATATGTCTTTTTCATTTTACCCCATTTCACCTTTTACAAAATATTTTAATAGTTATTCTGCTATTCGGGGCGGAAACGATTCAAACAAATCAGAGATCATTGAAATTGGTTCAGCCGTTCTTGAGTTATAAATGGTGTAACAAAACCGACTTTGTTTTATATATTAAGAAGATATTAGATTAAAATGTTTTTAAGTTAGTACGAGACGTTATTTTCACCCTGTGCTTACTGTTTGCTTTTATGGTTCAATGCTATAAAATGGTTTAGCATTACAGATGCTGTCAATATAATGAGAAAATGTCATGCAGAAAGTATTGAAACAGTAAAAAGTAAATAAAAAGCACAAACTAGTGTGTCACATGTCACTAAAGATTCCCATATAAAGCAAGCATTAAAACTAGTTAACAGAACAAGTGTAAAAAATTAAGAAAATCGTCCCAGTCTTATGACTAGAGGCTATAGAGCTGCGCTTATAAATATTATGATAAACAGACAGAAAAAGTAGTTTTGAGCCAACTCATTACGTACTGAATCACCCTGTAAACACGTTTTAATGTCTGTACGTATACAGGTCCATGTAATATATTCGATGTGATTAATAAGATAAATTATTATAGTTTTTCTTGTGTATAGCTTTCATGTTTGGATAAACAATTAAAACATATCTTGACATAAAACAATATGAGTGGGGTTATTCTTGATTGAATAGCTGATTCATTAAATAAATTGACAGTCAATGTGGCAATAATGACGCATTCAAGGTCGTTTGTAGCACTTCGAATAAGTATATAACATTTATTGACTCAGAAGTGTTTATTATTTTTTTACTTTCGATAACAGCAAGGAAATCATTGGTAAATTATGAGAACTCGATGAATTCCTAAAAATATCAGGTTTGCGTGATAAGAAATAATATCTGTATAATTAATGTATGTAACGGGTGGTTCATCTAGTGATGGTTTCTTTTCAAATCAAAGGTTATTTTGACACTGATAGCAATGCAGTAGGGCATAGATATTTTTTTTACTCGTTATAAAGCAAAGGGTCCGCCAAATAACTTCTGTTTTATTTTTAAAATGGCGCGAAACATCGATTGTAGCTTTGGCTGTGTGGCACGTACCGCCGTCCTGTTGAAACCAAATGTTGCCAATATCCTCCTCTTCAATTTTAGTGAACAAAAATTCGTTCAACATGGCCCGATAACGATCGCCATTGACTGTAACGGCAACTCCTTGCTCATTTTCGAAAAATGGCCCAATTATGCCTCTGGACCAAAATCTGCACCAAACAGTGACTCTGTTTGGGTGTTTCGGCTTTTCAATGTATGCGTGCGGGTTTTCTGTGCCCTAAATGCGACAATTTTGCTTGTTTACTACCCACCAAGATCAAAATGAGCTTCATCTGAAAAGATGATTTTTTTTGCAAAATCGGCATCTTCTCTAAGTCGATCGTAGGCCCACTTAGCGAAGCGTATACACAACCATATTCGTTCAGCGGAAGGATAAAACTAATTATCTGTCAAATCAGACATGAGCTAAGTGTTACCATTCACGAAATAAGCCTTAGTTGAAAAAAACGTTAGATGGCGGACCCTTTACTAATTTTAGTTTTAAATTTTCAATGATCTTAAACAATTTTTAGTCAAACATTAAAAACCAGATTATATGTATTACGACGCGACGATTCGAAACGCCAATTTGGAATTTCACCCTTCCTTATCACCCCTCTTTCTTTCACACCTTTACACATTTACGACGGATTGCCTTTATGTACATTCAAATTTTAAGGGTTTCCATTTTCAACAATCAATCCAATATACCCACCATATTTTAAAACCTATAAAAATAAATGCTTTTACCATTGCAAAAAAAAAACTTCGCGAGGGAAGGTTAAAAAGAGAAATAAATTTCCACAATTTTGTATTCTAACATCATCTGTCAATAAAAATCCTTTTATGCAAAAGTATGTACCTCTATAAAAATGGATTTAACAGTTTCATTCATCAGATTTGATCTTAGAAAGTTCCAAATTCGCATCACACACATACCTACCTAAAACCTACCTGTAAATAACCATCAATTCCAAAATGGTGCTTCATGTGGGTATATATATTCTCATATTAATGACTTTATATTGCCACCTCGCTGCTGAGCCATAAATCTCAAATAAGCGGTTATTCCAATATACAGGTAAGGTAGGTATACCCTCAGAAACCGAAATTCCGCAATTTTTGGCCCCGACACATTCTGCATTCATGGCTTGCTTACTGGAACTGTTTTTTTTTTTTTTTGAAGCACATATCGTCATAGATTAACCGAAAATATGGCGTTGTAAAATTTATTGAACTTCCGCCACAATCCATATGAACATACCTAACCCAACAATTTTCCCTTAAACCAGCGCAAAGAGAAACATTAGGCAATAAATAACCATAAATCATTAATGAAGAATGATAAATGAATAT
The DNA here is from genome assembly GCA_932273885.2 of Leucozona laternaria. Taxonomy (NCBI): domain Eukaryota; kingdom Metazoa; phylum Arthropoda; class Insecta; order Diptera; family Syrphidae; genus Leucozona; species Leucozona laternaria. The sequence continues at coordinate 95,655,673 of OW026368.1, forward strand.
TATATAAGCTATGTAGAGGATTTGAAAAAGGATGTCCCCTGAGGTGTGTTCTTTTTTTTTGTTTGTTTGGTTTTTGCAAACTCCGTGTGTTTTCAATCTGAACAAATAGAAAAAACCGGACGTAATTTCCCAGGTAAAATCCCATATCCAAGTTCCGGTCAACCAGCAAAAGGACTCTGCAAAATCCGCGTGAAACTTTTAATTAACATTTTAGCTTTGAGTGTGTGGTAGGTACTTTTATAGCAGAACAAAATAAAAGTAGAGAACAAAAAATCGAATAAAAGTTTGTTTTTGCAGTTTGGAACAAAAACAATTTTGCCCTGCACCGGAAAATCGTTGCCATTTCCTCAAAACGTCAATTTCGAGCAACCAATTCGGTTTAACTGAGTTTTAAACTTTATTTCAATTCGAATCCTGAAACTGTTGCTGCCTTGGCAAAGGGTCATTCATTTCTCGGTTTCGAAAGTAAAGCTAAATAAAACACACACAGCGATACAGTTTTGATGAAAATTTTATATCATTATAAAGTTTGGACTTTGCCATTAATTGTGAAAAACAATATCATTCAAATGGCGATTTTCTTTTGAGGTAATTTTTAACCACTTTTTCCCTCATTTCGGGCGGTATCTCGGCCATAACTTGAGTGATGTTGGTTTGTAATGCGTCTAGAGTTCGGGGATTATTCGGGTAAGCATAGTCTTTTGCGGAGCCCCACAGCAAAAAAATCTAACGGTGTCAAATCGCATGGTCTTGGTGGCCAATTGACGTGACCAAAACGTGAAATTACGCGACCAGGAACCTTCTCACGCAATAAAGCCATAATTGGTCGTGTTGAGTGGTGGCTTGTTGTCCCGTCTTGTTGGAACCAAATACCGTCCAAGTCATGATCTTCAATCGCCGACCAAAAAAAATGGGTTATCGATAAATTTGGGTCATCAAACACTTGCAACACTTGCTCTTGCAGCAGCAATATTTTCGACTGAGCGGAGCGTACATTACGATGATACACAGGCCTTACGACATCAGTAACGCTTCCACTCTATTCAAATTTCTTCACAATTTTAAAGATTGCTTGCGTAGTCGGTCGATTACGACGACCATAATCATCGCGTAATGCGCGAAAAGTGGCTACGTTTGAATCACCATTTTTGTAGTAATTTTTAATAATTTTAACGCGTTGTTCGATTGGTAAGCGATCCATTATCGTAAATGGCAAATATTCAACTTATATTAAGAAACATCAAATGACAGCTGAGTTTGACAGGTGTCAAATGCCAGCGCTACCAACTTGAAACAACTAAATGAATGACCCTATATTAATAAACTTTTAATTAGATTGATGTCGTTTGTCAGATGATTTTTTTTTTGTTGTCCTTATCTGAATAGATAAAGGTAATATATAATTATTATATACTTATTTCACTATAAAATGTGTGTATATAGAAATTGCTATATCTTTCGCCATTGCCAATTTGATAAAGTGGGGCAAAAGAAAAATGAAACTTTCTTAATTTTATAAGAAATTTCCTTTGCGAAATTGCACTCGCTGAAAAACTTTTACACCGGCCTTCGCCTTGTGCACATCAATTTAGCGACGATATCTCCCCCCCATCGATCGATTTCGCAAAAAAAAAAGAGTTATTAAATATTTTGCGAAAAACATAAATACAAAAAAAAAAAAATAAACAAAATTTAATACTCCGAAGGATAAGAGAGCGTTATTATGATGTGCGAAATAAAAATTGAACAATGCATTGGCATAAATGGACGACCGACGCGACGTAGACGACGCACGACGATGCCGCCATTTTTATTCTGGGGACTGTGGATGCAGAAGAGAATTTATCCTTTCTCTATAGCAATGGACAGAGTCATAAAACTGCAAAAAAAAACTTTTCCCCTAAAACGGCGATAAAAAAGATACAGTTTTTTGTTTGCTAATAAGTCTATATGGAATGGGGACGGATGAGAAGGATTTATAGTAGCTTGGTAGGTAGGTATAGGTACCCACTTTTTATATATGGGCTTCCTATACTTACATACATATAGGAATTGTATTTTTTTGGATGTTTTTTTATTGAGTGTAGTATGAAGATAAGCAGTGTTTTAAAATTTAAGATCCAAGGAACATTTGCTAAAGTTGCAAAATAAATTGCCATTTTATGTCCAATGCCAAGAAATAATCGCCTCAGAAATTATATGTTGAGGATGGATGTGATTTAGGCAAACAATTTTAACAATTTAGTGGTATGGGTAAATATTCTATAAAAAAAAAGGATAATAAAAAAAATGTTGTATTATTTTGTTCTTCATAGATAGATGTGTTTTACTCAATTCGAAATACATTTTAAGGTTAACTAATTTAACAAGTTTTAGAATAATTTAAGAATGCATGACATATTGTGTCGTCAATGCTCGTTGCGTTGGTCAGAAGCAGTGCTGGGGGATCATGGGAAAAATTCCTTCCTCGGGGAATTTTGACCTCTAAAGGCAGAAAGGGGAAAACCGAATCATTTTGTGGGAATTGCTTGTTTATCCAATTTTCTCGGAAAAAGAAATGAAAAAAAAAAATTAAGTAAATAGTTTTTTAACAAAATTAAAAATTATATTTCCCATCAAAGATCCTCCAAAGAAGTTTTTAATTCAACTGAAAGAATAAATGTAGCAAAAACTTAACTATACAAAATATTTATTTAATAACTTTTTAAGTTCTTTTTTTAAGTGGCTACTTCCTTCGTTCTCAATTAAACACTGAAAAGCAAAATATTCTTTCAATAATATAGAAGACTTCTGGTAAAAAATTGAATTCTGTTTATTTTTAAACAAGGAATTTATAGTTTACTCAAAAAAAAAACTTCATTTGTTACGTAAATTGGTATACTTAATGAAAATATCTTTATTTATTCTGTGGTAAATAAAAAGAGAAAAAAGAAAAGATTTGTGGGAAAAAAAGGGAATATTCCAACCAAAGAAAAGATTTGTGGGGAAAAAAGGGAATATTCCAACTGGCTTAAGGGATTTTTCATAAAAATAAAATTTTATTGATGGCAATGTTGTTCGAAGAGAATAATACAAGCCATTTTGTATTGGTAAGTGTGCCTATAGACTTACCAGTAAAAAATCGCGCAACAAAATTTTTAAATTGTAAACTACAACAAAGGATAAAGAATTCAGTAAAAAAAAATACAAAAACAAGCTGCCAGAGATTTTTTTAAATTTTCTTTTAATTTCTTCTAAAATCTCCTATACATTTTACACAAGGAAACTAAATTGTAAGAGTTTTCCTCTAGTTTTCTTCTAAATTCTCTTTGTTTAACGCACACTCCCCTTAGTTCCCTCTCTTTCTCACCGTTTTTGTAATTTTTACAAAATTACTCAAAAACAAAAAAGTTCGTAATGTTTGAATAAATCCAGAAATATAGAAAGTTATTCATTACACTCCTTTTTAATTTGATAGTTTTTTTTTATATTTTAAGGCAATTTTTGAAATAATTTATAATGATTAAAATGTAGGTGGAGTAAGCTGGTTTTCACTCTAAGCCCCGCGACGCTTTGATTTTTTTTTATTCATTTATTTATTTATAATATTTTAACTTTTGTGTGTGAGCTTTTATCTAGAAGCCGGCTGGGTGGATTTATATAATTTTTTTTTTTAATGAAAGGGGACCATTTTTAGATGTTTTAGAAATTTCGCAAATCCGTCCAGCCCAAGTTTTTGTAGCCCATTTTTTTTAGAGCTATATTCATCGCAAAAATCCACTTTGTTGTTGTCCATTCATCGATATGATTTGTCAGATGATATTTTACACAGATTACGTGTCATTAATTCAAATCCAAATTTGGAAACTAATCTGGGACATTCACAATAATGAAGCTCTAATTTTGATTAAAGGCAATTTTGTATGTCAATTGCAAATAAAGCATTATCTCAGTTGGGAATGATAGCACCTAATCGTTGGCCGCAAGATTTATTCAACACTGAAATGCGGCGTGAATTAAATTATGATTGTGTCGAAATGGAAACAGTTGCGCGGTCAAATGTTCCAAAATCAAATATTGAACAGAAACGCGCATATAATAAAATTATGCATGGTGTTCGTAGTGAAAGGGGTGGAATTTTCGTTTTTAGACGCCCCTGGTGGAACTGGAAAAACATTTTGTATTTCATTACTTTTAACGAGTTTACGATAAGTTGACCGGGCGAAGCCGGGAGGGCTACCTAGTAAACTATAACAACGGATTAAAAAAAAAAACTCTCGCTCTAGTGAAAGGGCTGGAATTTTTTTTCTAGGCGCCCCTGGTGGAACTGCAAAAACATTTTTTATTTCATGTCTTCTAACGACCTTACGATTAGTTGACCGTGCGAAGCCGGGCGGGCTAGCTTGTAAACTATAACAACTATTAACATTATCTCGCACTTATAATGGGTGATTTTTTAAGAGGTTTAGAACTTTTTTTAAAAAAAAAACACAAAAAATTCGAAAAAATGAATGAAATATTTATTTGAATCGATAGTTTGAACCTTGCAATTTAATGTTTAAAGATAATTTCATGCAAATGTTGACCGCGGCTGCGTCTCAGGTAGCCCATCCGCTGAGTCCAATTTTGGCATACTCTTTCACACATATCGGCCGGTATCTCACGAATGAATGCATGGATGTTGGCTTCCAGTGCGTCAATCGAAGCGGGCTTGTCCCTATAGACATTAGCCTTGACATACCCCCACAAAAAATAATCTAATGGTGTCAAATCGCACGATCAAGGCGGCCAATTGACCGGCCCGAAACGTGAAATTAACTGTTCACCAAACTCGCCTCGCAATTGTGCCATTGTTTCGCGTGCTGTGTGGCATGTGGCACCGTCTTGTTGAAACCACATATCATGCAAGTCAAGAACTTCCATTTCGGGCAAAAAAAAGTTTGTTATCATCGCTCGGTAGCGTTCACCATTGACAGTAACGCTGCGATTCGCATCATCTTTGAAGAAATATGGCCCAATAATGCCGCCGGCCCATAAACCGCACCAAACAGTGGCTTTTTCGGGATGCATTGGTAGCTGTTGCAATGCTTCTGGCTGATCTTCACTCCAAATGCGGCAATTTTGCTTATTTACGTACCCATTCAACCAAAAATGAGCCTCATCGCTGAACACAATTTTTCGATAAAAAAGCGGATCCTCGGCCAGCTTTCCAAGAGCCCATTCACCAAAAATTCGGCGTTGTGGTAGGTCGGCTGGCTTTAGTTCTTGCACCAGCTGTATCTTAAAAGGCTTTACGCCCAAATCCTTCCGCAAAATTTCCCACTTAGTGCTGTAACAAAGGCCTAACTGCTGGGAACGGCGCCGAATCGACATTTCGCGGTCTTCTGTCACACTAGCTGATACGGCCGCAATATTTTCTTCACTACGCACAGTACGTAAACGTGTTGGTGGTTTAATGTCCAACAAAGTAAATTTGGTGCGAAATTTGGTCACAATCTTCCGAATAGACTGCTCAGAAGGTCGAGAATGCCGATCATAAAATGGAAGCAGCGCGCGATGAACATTTCGAACCGAGCACGAATTTTGATAGTAAAATTCAATAATTTGCAAGCGTTGTTCATTTGTAAGACGATCCATGGTTAAATTGCAAACCAAACTGAAGCTGTTTGACAGTGACACAAGGTACTAAACACACAACAGTTGGCCAAACTTATGACACATTTTATATTTACAATTATTAAAACCACTTTATTCATCGGACTTCTAAAATGTATATTAAAAATTCATCTCGCTTACAGCGATGTCAAATTATGAATTTTTTTCTAAAATGCCGTTTGTCAACTACATTATGTCCTATAATCCCTGGTAGCTGTTTTTCATTTTTAAGGAAACACAAAAATCCACTTTTCCAGGTGTAAAAGTATGAAAAAATGACAAACAAAGGATTAAAATAAATGGAATAAATAGAAATGTGTGAATGCCAATATTTGTTTCTTCCCTTAAGTGTTCTATTTGTTTTCACAAAAAAGTACAATATTAAATGGACCGTTAATAATTGTTTTTAATTTGTCTGTATGGCAAGCTCAAGGTTTGAATCAAAGCAAATTTTAAACGACTAAAAACGTGGTTTTCCACACACCCTCTTTTGAAATTGTGCGCCTCTACATCTAACTACAAATGAAACTGCATACATACTGTTGACTGTTCGACGAATTTGTATCAAATTTGCAACAAAGCGTTTTTATGTCCATCCATATGTAGATAGTTTCCTACCTGTCAATTTTCAAGTTTTTATTTTGGCATTTCTCATAAATTTTGTGATTTTCAATTTTTTTTTTTATATTACGATATAAAGGCTTTTTCAATAAGAGGTGTTATTTTGATATTCAAAGAAAAATGGCATTTTTTGAGATAAATGATCGGATGTTTATTTCATTATAAAGAGGAAGGTATACCGTTAATAATGGAACACAACATCAGCCAAATGGCCGCCACGACCACGCTTACAGGACCATATCCTTTTCATGAAATTTTCCATAACCAAATCGCAAAGTGGCTGCCCTATGTCCTCGATAGCCTCACGAATTCCATCTTTGAGGTCTTGAATCGACGCTGGGCTGTTGGCGTAGACCTTATCTTTCACGTGGCCCCAAAGGAACAAGTCGCAAGGTGTTAAATCACAAGATCTCGGTGGCCAATTGTGATAACCTCTCCGAGAGATAACACGGTCCGGAAACTTTTCCCGTAAAAGATCGATGGTTTCATTGCTTGTGTGGCACGTAGCGCCGTCTTGTTGAAAGTAAACGTTGTCCAGATCAATACCATCCCATTCCGGCCATAAAAAATCATTAATCATCTCTCGATAGCGCAATCCATTGACCGTAACTGTTGCTCCAGCCTCATTTTCGAAAAAGTACGGTCCAATGACCCCGCCGGACCATAAACCACACCAAACAGTCACGCGTTGAGGATGGAGAGGCTTTTCAACAATAACTCTTGGGTTTTCCGAGCCCCAGATGCGACAGTTTTGCTTGTTGACGTAGCCTCCGAGGTGGAAATGGGCCTCATCAGTCAAGATGATTTTTCGATGAAATTCCGGATCATTTTCATGCATTTCAAGGACCCAATCAGCAAAGACACGACGTTGTTGATGATCAGCCGGCTTGAGTTCTTGTGTTAACTGAACTTTATAAGCCTTAAGACCCAAGTCTTTATGCAAAATACGGTGTAATGACGTTTGTGCAATGCCTAATTCCAAAGAACGACGAGGAATGGACAAACCTGGGTTACAACAGCAATATTCTCAGTTGTTCTTGAGCGACGTGCACGGGTTTTATTCTTCACATCACTAACTTGTCCCAACAGCTCGAATTTGTCCACCAATTTCTGTATTGCGGTCCCACAAGGTGCTTCACGACGACTCAAAAATGTTTTAGTTTAACGAACCGTCTCTGCCAAATTTTCACCATTTTTATAGTGAATTTTAATAATTTCAATGGGTTGTTGAAGCGTGTATCGTTTTTATTAATGGCGTAGTTTCTACTTGTCAAATATCAAAAAATGACAGCTTCAAAAGTGACAGCTACCGAATAGCGGGCTATTCAAAATAACACCTCTTATTAGAAAACCCTTTAAATAAAACCACTTGGTAGTAGTAGTGTTCAAAGTGTAATTGTAATAAAACAGCGTTGATTCAAGGTTTTAAGCTAAAAACAGGGTGCCCCGAAGTCAAGACAAGTCGGTACAGGGTAAAATAGTAGGTTATTCCCGTACTGATGGGAAAAATAAGAAAAACAATCCATCTCGATTAAATTTATAAAAATTATGAAAATCGATAATCTAGGCCACATGTTTCCAAATTTTGCGGTGTTTTTTTTTTACGTAATCCTGAATAACCATACTTTTGATCGCAATCACAAACCCAAAAATAAAGATTGTTAGTTTCGTAAGAAAAAAAAAAGTTTGATTCAGAGTCATGGTTCAAAAAAAATTTGTAAGCTAACTTTGACACTTAATATCCAAAAAAAATGTACTACGCTACCCACGTCAAGTTATTTAAAAAAATGACACATTTTATCAAGATTTCAAAATGATAAAACAGTTACTACTTATTCAGTCGTAAAAAATTGAATTGCTTTTTGATGTGTAAACATCTATGCTGGCGGTAGAGTGAAAAAAAAACGTGAACGTTCGTGTGCAACGTTACAAGTCCGTTTTGGATCCGCGCACGTTGATGTTAACACATATTAACCGTGAGTCCCGGCACTCACACAATTTTTTTATTTACAATAGGAGCTCAGTTCACTTCATATCACTTTTACGTGAATAATGCTTCTTTTTACTCAAACATCGGTTTGACCAAGAGAAATGGATTATTTTTCTTATTTTTTTTTTTTGTACGGGTATAAACTACCCTATCACCCGAAACCCGCTTGACGTTGAGTTTCGGAACACCCTGTATATTATACACAAATAAATATAGTGTTTTTATCAAAGCAACCTTGATTTTAAATTGTATTGTTCTTCAATGTCTAAAACACATAAACAGCGGTTATTAGATATGTATAGCAAGTAAAAATGAGACCATTTCACGAAAAAACGTGCAATGTCTATTTCTGTTATGTAATTTTTTTTGCGAAAATCCTGAAGCCCTCTAGGGAATCACATAAAAATAGTCTTTACCATATTGGAAGCAAATCCAATAAGGTTTTTGAGTCCAATAAGTGGTCGATAAAATTGTTCAATTAGTTATGTCAAGCCAAATATTTATCTCTCAATTAAAAAATTGCATATAAATAAATACATTTTTCCCGAGATATTAATTTGATTTTTTAATTAACAATGTGTACTGGCTAACTGACTCACTGACTGATAATAAGAATATTGTAATTCAGCACAACGTTAGCCTAGGCCTTGTGGTACACATAGCTCATCTAGAACGAGTAGCTTCATGTTTTCTCTAAAACGGCTCTTACGATTTTGATTAAATTTCGTACCTGTATAATGAGCAAAGTGATTGCATGAAAACTATGCGTTTCCGGTTTTTGGCAAAAACACCACATAACGGAAATGAAAATGGAAGTAACTCTAGACATGCCAATTATAACAGTTTTGGTTTATAAAAGAACTGTAGGGCCAGGGTCCTCCACCGGTGGTCACCCAGACTTTTTTTCAAGTCGCGCGAAGCGCGTTAACGTACGCTCACTTGGCGATAAACTGTTATAACTGTTATAAATTGGCATGTCTCTAGTCTCGTCCAACGGAAATAGGTATTGTACCTACGTTTTTTTTGAGAAAATGGTATTATTTTCGGGTTATTCACTTATATCTTTTGGTTGACTAGACCAATTTTGTTATAATTTTGCAATGCTTCTTAACATAATATTGTATCAAAAAATTTAAAAAAAACATTTTTTTTAAAACAAAAAAAAAATTAAACAAAGTATCAATTTTTTTAGTATACCTACTTTTGACTCTTCTTTTAATATTTTCGTCTTAAAGATATCATAACATCATGCAGCTCTGTTCATGATGTGTAACAGTTGTAACCGATGGGAGAAAATTCGTGCGATCCACTAGTGCATATTTGTTTGTCTTGCTTTTGAAATCCATTTCAAAAATTGAACAAATCCAGTTTTCTTTGCAAAAAATGCGCCTTTTAAATCCATTTTTAATTTAAATTTCGAGCACCTTTATCGTTCTTTAGATCGAAAAATCTAATCGCTCCCATTTTCTGTTCTCTCGCCTACAGTATTTAATTTCAAAAGGTGCGAGATAACGATATAAGCTTGTTTGTCACCTCGTTATAACATGCAAGCAATACTACATACATTATATATGTATGTACGTACATATAATGTGTGGCAAACTACTGATTGCTCTACTTCTCTTGGCTAGAAAAATTGTATAGGTAATGGTATTTGAGAATTTTACCCAACACAAATTGAGAAAAAAAAGTTATGCAATTATTTGTGATAACCCCTTCAATATTATGCATGCCCATATATGAGTACTCATTCATGTGTCTGTCCGTTTACTGATTCCAAACACGGAATGTTGAGGCTAAAGTGGGTGCGTGCGTATAAGAGAGGCTGTCTTTGCCTATCATTATGATCATATCATCACATAGGTACTACAAATAGCCTTCATTTGCATTCAAAATTAGCGACAATTGAAGTAGATAGCCATAGATACTCGAGAGTCGAGAGTTTACAGAGAGAGAGGTGGGATATACGAGTGGGGCTTGTGCACTGTATGCTGATGGTGGATGGAGTAACCCATGTGTTCAAATGGCAACATTTATAACCATCCATCTAATCTAAACCGGACGCACACATCACCGGGTGAGCGCGCGAATTGTATAGTTACCACATTCTGTGAACGGCTAACCTTGCTGTAGACTTAAACTTTTAAAACTATAATAATATATTTGATGATTCATCATCAAAGCAGTCAACGATTTCGAATGGCAATGAATGATGATGGTGTGCTTTGCTTATGGTGCTTCAAACGGCTTGTATATATACACTTTAGTACAAGTACCTATACTTTAGCTCTTTGTCTATACATTTACCTACACCTACACATCGAAATGAACCATGTCCCTCGTCCACTGACCCGGTCGACCAGGTAAATTTTCAATGGGATTACATTTGGCATGATTTCATTGAAAAGAAAATAAAACTCAAACTCAAAAACAACCCCTTCCCCTGCAAAAAAAAAAAAGGGGTGGAAATTTTTAATTAATTAACAAACAAATTCACCGGACTCTCGGGTAACTTTTTCTCTTTATGGCCAGGTTCTATACTTTATTTCTGTGCTACCACAACCACTGCTAGTTGCTAGAGTGTCTGTGCCGTTGCCGTGAGCCGTGAGCCGTGTGGCAACGGCAACGCCAACTGGCAACAAAAGCCAAGTCAACACGTAATCAGTAGCCAGAAGACAGGAGATATATTATAGATGCATGTGAATTGTGGAGTATCTGAGCGTTTACCTGGTGTTTGTGATGGTTATTAACTAATGAGCAATCATCATGGTATACCATTATATCTTCCTCTTTCTTTCGTTTCATTTTTTTGTTGTTGTCAATGTTCAGTCAATGATTCTGTCTTTTTTTTTTGTGTGTTTTAAAGTTTATACACAATTCGCAATTTTTTATTTTTTTTTTTTTGTTGACTTATTTACTGTCGGTTTTATCTTTTTTTATGACGCAGATTTTATGGTTGTTTTATTAAGGTTTTTCGGAGTAGCTAACCTTTTGTTTATGTTATAGCGCCGCGCTGTATATTGAACCTTTAATATTTTACCTACCTTGAGGCTTTTTGGAAATCTTTTTGTCTCATATTCGAGTTCTATAAGAGGTTCATAGAGAAAGTGATGAAAATAATATTAAAAGTTCAAAATATGTACCTGAGATGTTACCCTCTTTGAACAAGTTTATTTTGCCTTTCTTTTGTTGTTAATACCAGTTACCAGACAACCTTGGGAAAATTGAGAATTTCAAACGTGCATCACAATCATGTTCATATTATTCTTCGTCAAAAAAAAAAAAAAACAGAAACCAGATTTTTTCGTTGTTATTTGCGGAAATTAAAATTTGCTACAAAATCCGGAAGAAGCACGAATTTTCCATTACACATTCTAAATTCCGTCTGCTGTGGGATGTGTTTTTTTTTTTTTTGGGATGCTCTATGGAGTTTTTAAATTGAATGTCAACAAACCTTATTGAAATATTATAAGGAATTCGCTGTTTCGAGTTCCTTTCAAGATGTTTGTAGGTAATGTCTCTTTTTTTGGCAATAGAGTTACAGGAGATACCTGCTTTGTGCAGAAACTAGGTAGGTACATGTGTATTATAAGGTATCTGTTATTTCTTGAACTCATTTTTGTTGATCGACAGAAAGTTTATGTCCTAAAAATAAATTCAAGTTTTATTTTTTTTCTCTGGAACTACAGCAACTGTTCTAAAATTTGTATGTAATGGGTGTTTTTTTTTTTAACCAGTACTAACTTTACACAGTTATATCTGTCAAACCAATTCCACTATCAGTGTCATTTTTGCAGATTTGTACAAGAATGCAATCTTTTGTGAATGCAATTTTGTGTGATTTCAATAAAATGATTGCATTCATTGACTTCACCTTGAGACAATCACCACTCATTTGACATCAAAGAGATTGCAATCATTTGTGCCCCCATTCATTTTAAAGCATTCAATATTTCGGGAATTAATGCATTCTTTGCATTATTTTGCATTCCTTTGCATTTTTTTGCCATTTTATTGGAATACTAGGTGAAGATGGGATGTTATCATGTGTAACTGGGGAAAAGTTGAATGCAGCCAAAGCATGTAAGATAGATGGATGACAAATGCAATGCAAAGAATGGATGTATTCCCAAAAGATAGCATTCAAATGATTGCAATATTTTTGATCTCAAATGAGTGGTGATTGAGTATTTTGAAGTGGAAGTCTCAAAATGAAGGCAATGAATTAAATTTTTTAATTGAATTCAATCTTTTAATTGAATTCAATGAATGATTTTTAAAAAGACTTTTTTCAGGTTTTCATACAAGACAAGCTGGCCCACCCGGCTTTGCACGGGTAGACAAACTTAAGCTCCGCTAAAGCTAATGTTTGTAGTCGAATACTACTTTATGGGTTTTAACCTACTTCACGTTATCAATGGCTAAATATGTAAAAACCTGTTCCTCTCCAACCTTTATTACTTTCCCAACACAAAAAGAATTTTTTTTGTGATCAAAATCCACGTTTTGGTTTTTATCCCATTGTACTCAATAATAACAATTTTTTTTAAATAACCTTTCAAAGACAAAAATAATTTTTGAAATTAAATGCCACTTTTCGTTTTTTACCCCATTTCACCCTATAAATGCCAATTTTCTGAAAAAAATCCCTAAGGCCATTCACTAAAAAATAACCTTTCAAACACCAAAAGAATTTCTTAAATCGGATATTTTTTATTTTTACCCCATTTCACCCTACAAATTACAAAATTTAAAAGAGTATCCCAAAAGCCATTTCCTAACCGCCTACAGCGCCACCTGTTATACGGTAATTGAATTGAAATGTTTGCTTACAGCGCCACCTGTTGAGAATTTTCTTACTTTTACCTGCAAAAATATTCACATTTGAAGTGATCATTCGAATATTCGAATTTGGAGCCACCCTGCTAGTTGAGTCATCGGATCACATTTTTTTTTCAAAAATTAAGGCAATCATCGTGTTATGGTAAACGTTATTTACTATAGAGCCATGATTAATTAGTTTTTCGTTCCTCGATTGAATAGCATGAATCTGGAAAAGATGTGGTTGCAGCAGGAAGGCGCTTCGTGCAAAACAGCAACAGAACAACCAACTTATTAAAGTAAAAATTCGATGAAGACATAACTTTGCGTAATGGACTTGTTAATAGGCCTCCATAAGATCTTTAGATTTGAAGCCTATTGATTATTTTCTTTGGGGAAACGTAAAGTCACTTGTCCTGGCCTTACAACCAACAACAATTGACGCATTGAAAGCCAACATTATTCTTGTTCCTGGGCACAGACGGCCACAAATTGTTGAAAAAGTCTCTGTTCTTAGATGACATGCATCAGATGCAGCCGTGTTATGCATATGCCGAAAGTTGTGCTTAAAAACTTATATTGCAGAATTTATTCACTAGATTGAACACAAATAAATGGCTATTTAATTTAATTTCATGAAACAACAACCACTTGAGTGAGCTACCACCAAGTCATTTTAGGCTGGAGTTATAGCTATTTCACAGCTTCCAGGCCGATCATCAGACTCTTTTTAGTGCGGTACTAGTCTTTTACGTTCAATTTAATTTGAAAAACTTTTTGCCCAGCTGGGACTTGAACATAGACCAAGTGTCTGCCATTGCACTACGCATTGCGCTACCGAAGTCACATGATCAGGTCCAACCCTATGTAAGTTTTATTGTTTGACCGTTGCATTTGAATCAACACCTTTAAAAGATATTAATATGATGGTGTGTAAACTTAGCATCCTAACTGCGAGTGTTTTATCACACAAAAACCAACTTTAGAAATTTCTTGTGTTTTTAAAGTTAGCAATGGCTTAAAGAAAACTGCCTCTACTAAATTTGAACTCTAAATTTTGACTCTTAGGTCCACTTTTATTTACCCAGCTCTGCAATCTAATGTATCAAACAAACTCGGAGGATAAAACAACAAAAGAATTTGTTCAATTAATCCAGAGTTAACTACTTGCCAAATGTGGTGGGTTAACTCATGCTTAACTTTAATCTCGTACTAAAAAAAAAAACTCAATCTTTAACTATAACAGCAAGTTCGTGCTACCCAGTCGTGCTACATTTTATTTTGTCTCTTTCTCTGCAATTACTATCAATTTAATAATTATTTATAGTTAATCATGTAGAAAGTATAGGTAAATATACATAATTTTTATTACAAAAAAAAAAAAAACAATCTTAATAAAAACAAAAAAGAAATTAAGGTTATAACAAAACAAAATAAAACATGAAGAGATCAAAATCATAAAAACTACAACCTCATTAGGTAGATGTAATCAAAATACAAACAAATAGCTCTATTTATCAGTTTGCAAAAGGCCTTAATGTTATCTTTTTATTTACATACTTTTTGCATTGAATAAGGAAATAAGTTTAGCAAATTCAATTAAAACGATGAAGACAAGCTCATCTAAATGAATTCTTGTGGACATAGTAATTTAATTTAATAGGTAAAATGCTTACATTTATAATTTTAGGTTTTAATTTTATGCTACTTGTGTATGAGGTTTAAGGGTAATTATTGTTGACTATTAATGCAAAATATGCTATGTATGTACATATGTATGTATTTCAAAACACAATCAAACCAAAGCATACACATTGATGATAAATTATCGAGAATTTGAAAGAATCTGATAATAAAATCACAGCTATGACTTATTGCGATATAAAATTGAGAATCATTTCATTTGATTTTGTGTATATCAATTCGATTTTTGTTAGAAATTAATTATTGGCTATCGAAATTTCGAATTCAAGATGGCTCTGGTATTTAATTGTGCTAACAGCTAAAAGCATAGTGAATAATGTATCTTCATTCATAATATATATGGAATATTATTTTGTATGCAATTTGTTTTTGCACAAAACTATTTATCGGTAAAAACAATAAAAACAAAAACAAGAAAGTTTTTCTAATAATCAAAAGAAATTATTTTACAGATGACTGAATTAACATTCAAAACAGCAACCAATAAAACTAAGGGAAATTCACCTGGATCGGATTTAGAATTCTCTTTTTTTGGTGAATTACCCACGCACTATTCTTTTTTTTTTTTTTTTTTTGTTATGGCAAAATAGCTAGCCAACCGAAATAATTGTATTTATGATTATAACTGTTGTATGAATTACTGGATATTGTTTTTTTTTTATTAAGTATAGACAAATACAGGTTAGAATTGTTATGGTATGTGCCATTTCGTCAGTTAAACAGATGCATTTTGACAACAACAAACATAAATCTAAAGCTATTTAAGATATAAGGTGATTAGAATCATAGCCAGCTTGATCAAGTTTAAATATTCTTCTTAACTCTAACAAACAAAAAACGCGTCGTACAACAAAAACATACAAATGTTTTGTCTATTTTATTATGATAATAAAAGAATTGAAAATTTATAACTAAAGGGTTTTCCAATAAGAGGTGTTATTTTGATATTCAAAGAAAAATGGCATTTTTTGAGATAAATGATCGGATGTTTAATTCATTATAAAGAGGAATGTATGCCGTTAATAATGGAACACAACATCAGCCAAATGGCCGCCCCGACCACGCTTACAGGACCATATCCTTTTCATGAAATTTTCCATAGCCAAATCGCAAAGTGGCTGCCCTATGTCCTCGATAGCCTCACGAATTCCATCTTTGAGGTCTTGAATCGACGCTGGGCTGTTGGCGTAGACCTTATCTTTCACGTGGCCCCAAAGGAAGAAGTCGCAAGGTGTTAAATCACAAGATCTCGGTGGCCAATTGTGATCACCTCTTCGAGAGATAACACGGTCCGGAAACTTTTCCCGTAAAAGATCGATGGTTTCATTGCTTGTGTGGCACGTATCGCCGTCTTGTTGAAAGTAAACGTTGTCCAGATCAATACCATCCAATTCCGGCCATAAAAAATCAATAATCATCTCTCGATAGCGCAATCCATTGACCGTAACTGTTGCTCCAGCCTCATTTTCGAAAAAGTAAGGTCCAATGACCCCGCCGGACCATAAACCGCACCAAACAGTCACGCGTTGAGGATGGAGAGGCTTTTCAACAATAACTCTTGGGTTTTCCGAGTTTTGGGTTTTGCGACAGTTTTGCTTGTTGACGTAGCCTCCGAGGTGGAAATGGGCCTCATCAGTCAAGATGATTTTTCGATGAAATTCCGGATCATTTTCATGCATTTCAAGGACCCAATCAGCAAAGACACGACGTTGTTGATGATCAGCCGGCTTGAGTTCTTGTGTTAACTGAACTTTATAAGCCTTAAGACCCAAGTCTTTATGCAAAATACGGTGTAATGACGTTTGTGGAATGCCTAATTCCAAAGAACGACGAGGAATGGACAAACCTGGGTTTTCTTCAACACTTTGGGCTAAAACAGCAATATTCTCAGTTTTTCTTGAGCGACGTGCACGGGTTTTATTCTTCACATCACTAACTTGTCCCAACAGCTCGAATTTGTCCACCAATTTCTGTATTGCGGTCCCACAAGGTGCTTCACGACGACTCAAAAATGTTTTAGTTTAACGAACCGTCTCTGCCAAATTTTCACCATTTTTATAGTAATTTTAATAATTTCAATGCGTTGTTGAAGCATGTATCGTTCCATTTTTATTAATGGCGTAGTTTCTACTTGTCAAATGTCAAAAAATGACAGCTTCAAAGGTGACAGCTACCGAAATAGCGGGCTATTTAAAATAACACCTCTTATTGGAAAACCCTTTATATAAATGTTTAATGACCAATCCCAACATGAATATCGTTTTTTTTATTTATTTTTTTTTTTTGTTGTTTGGAATTACCCGACATTGAAAGTTTACACGAACCGAACGTTGAAGGAGTTGCAATCCTGGAAATCTATTGAAAACACAACAGAAACATCATGAATCGTAAACAAGACATTTAGCACAATTTCATTAGTTTTTGTTCAAAAGGAATTTTTCAATAGACGCGCACATCATGAGGCGCGTCCTTAGCTGTCAACGTTAAAGTATATATACACAATCCCTTTAAAGTGATAATACAGTAAAGCTGCAGCCATATTTTTTTGAACATTATATCATGCATGCATTCTTAATGTTAACGTCAAAATGTAGGAATATTCAAACCTTCAATATTCATAATGATGGTGCGAAGAATGTTTTCATTTTATGTAGAACATCATTCATCTTCATGACCAAAAGAGTCAGTCAATTGAGAATTCACTGGAATATTTCTCTATAATATTCAAATGTATAATACCAACTTGATCGGGAACTAAATTTAATCTTTTACAAAAATGTTTAGGTACGTGGAATTTGATTACGTGCTCAATTTACCGGATATACTTTTAAAAATTGGATAAGTAATAAAAAATGAAGAAAAAAAAAATCAATTTAATTTTTTTTTTGCATTAGCGTATTCTGCTTAGGTATATGCCTAAGGCTGACAATATATTATTTTCGTGATGTGGTAGAATGAATTTTGAATTATATTACAAAATTGCAGTTTTTAGTCTTGTTTTTTTTTTTAACTCTCGATATAGTTTATTTTGTGATTTTAAACATTTCAAAGTAAAACATGTAAGAAATATTGGCAAATTATCGATTTGGTTGCTTAAGATTGGTGATACGTCAGGAATTGCCTTCTGCTTCTACCTTTGAAGCTGAGGTGTCAATAGAAAGACAAAAGTTTTATTTATACACACTTAAGTAATTTCTTTTTATTTTTTAGTTCATTTTATAATTATTGGTTTTGCAAAAAACAACAAAAAAAAAAAACAAAATTAGTATAGAAAACAAATATTACACATACGCCCTAGTAAACCACATTTATATTAAAAAAAACTCATCACACAAACTTTGTTCAGTGACAAAAACGTTAGATTAGAACAGCACAGATTCGTAAAAACGTTAGAACAAGTACTACATACCCCATTTAGTAAAAAAAAACAACAACAAATTTTCCGAGTAGTTATGCAGGTTTCAAATCAACAAATACTCGTCTCAAAAATAAAAAAAAACTTTCTTCAAATTCAAATGCAATTTTAGAACTCTTCTAGATTTTTAATTCTATTTAAAAAGCAAGTGCAGAAAACTATTTTCTAAACAGTTGCAAAGTGTTTCAGACAGACTCATGAAACACCTATCAGAACACTTTACAACAGAAAATTCCCCATTGAACCGCAAAAAGTTGTACTTTTTTCATCTATGTAAACTGTTCCAAACAGCCTCGTTGAACAAACCGAACTTGTAATTGCAAGTACGTCACTATAATCATATTTGCGCTTAATACTTTTTTGGAATGCTACAAGTTCGGTATACTTATAAAGGGTCCACCAAATAACTTCTTTTCTTTTTTGAAAATGGCGCAAAACATCGAATATAGCTTTGGCTGTCTGGCACGTATCGCCATCCTGTTGAAACCAAATGTTGCCAATATCCTCCTCTTCAATTTTTGTGAACAAAAATTCGTTCAACATGGCCCGATAACGATCGGCATTGACTGTAACGGCCACTCCTTGCTCATTTTCGAAAAATGGCCCAATTATGCCTCTGGACCAAAATCCGCACCAAACAGTGACTCGTTTTGGGTGTATCGGCTTTTCAATGTATGCGTGCGGGTTTTCTGTGCCCCGAATGAGACAATTTTGCTTGTTTACATACCCGCCAAGATCAAAATGAGCTTCATCTGAAAAGATGATTTTTTTTGGCAAAATCGGCATCTTCTCTAAGTTGATCGCAGGCCCACTTAGCGAAGCGTATACACAACCACATTCGTTCAGCGGAAGGATAAAACTAATTATCTGTCAAATCAGACATGAGCTAAGTGTTACCATGTACGAAATAAGCATTAGTTGAAAAAAAAAAACGTTAGATGTCGGATCCTTTAGTTATTTATGAAACAGAAATGTGCAAATAAAAGGTAAAAGTCACAAGTGAATTAACAAATGAGAGTATTAGCTTTGTAGTTTTATAAAACAGGCTCCAGGTAGTATGGTTATCTTTTATTTCTCCTACCGAGCACTAATTGGAGCACACATTCATGGATCATTGCAATTTTTTGTAGCAAATCGGATGTGTTTTTTGTTACTTTATTCTTTATTTTACTTCAGCAATTTATTCGAATTTTAACTTAAAACTATGGTGTTAAAAGAAAAAACTTAACAAAGTATTTAAATAATTTCCTCACTCAGTCAATCGGCAATCAATGAATAATTTAAGAACTTTATGGTACATCTTTTTGTTCTGAAGAACTATATTCTGCGTTATTTTTTTTTTTTTTTTTCTGATACAAAACGCATGCTCTTTTACCTAGAGTTGGAATATATACCCGCGGTTTGCTTAAATGTACTGTCATACTAAAAAAAATCAGTTTACAGTAACAAAAGTTCTCTGTTTTAAAAAGTTTGTTATAAATACTTTATTCATATTAAGGTGCATCATGAATTTTTGCCTTGAATATAATTTTACGATACTTTTCACAGAATAGGTTTGAAATTAATTTCAAATATTTATTTTTTTCCACGCAAACTGTAAATTAGGCTTTAATGTAGAAAGTATTCTAGCAACAACAAATCGTTCCATTTGTTCTATGCATTTGTTTCTGAACTATATTATTCTCGCCTTCATCTTCATTAATTTACTCTGGGTCATATAAAAAAATGACAAAATGTCCATTTACTTCATTCATTTTCAGTTCTCAGTGAATTGAATTCGTCACATTAACTCCATGCTAGCAGTATGCAACAACTATACCAGGGCCATATACCAGTTCTGCGTGAATTAGGCTTTGAGTGCATTCGCGTTGCCATTGCGCTATCCGTTATCGTTTTTTTTTACAATTTCTGAAGTTAATTTGATTAGAAGCATGAATGTTGATGATGGATGTCAATAGCTTATACCTCGTTAGTTAAATGTTTTTTGAATCAGGTTGCCATCTTTAAGGCCATAATTTCGGTATGCGTGGGTCCTCGGATTGTCCACAGTTGATAATAAAGGGTGATTTTTAAGCTGGCTTGGTTTTGGCAACACTGGTTTTGACAGCTGACGTGTGTTTAGTACCTTGTGTCACTGTCAAACAGCTTCAGTTTGGTTTGCAATTTAACCATGGATCGTCTTACAAATGAACAACGCTTGCAAATTATTGAATTTTACTATCAAAATTCGTGCTCGGTTCGAAATGTTCATCGCGCGCTGCTTGTGTTCAGCGATGAGGCTCATTTTTGGTTGAATGGGTACGTAAATAAGCAAAATTGCCGCATTTGGAGTGATGATCAGCCAGAAGCATTGCAACAGCTACCAATGCATCCCGAAAAAGCCACTGTTTGGTGCGGTTTATGGGCCGGCGGCATTATTGGGCCATATTTCTTCAAAGATGATGCGAATCGCAGCGTTACTGTCAATGGTGAACGCTACCGAGCGATGATAACAAACTGTTTTTTGCCCGAAATGGAAGTTCTTGACTTGCATGATATGTGGTTTCAACAAGACGGTGCCACATGCCACACAGCACGCGAAACAATGGCGCAATTGCGAGGCGAGTTTGGTGAACAGTTCATTTCACGTTTCGGGCCGGTCAATTGGCCGCCTAGATCGTGCGATTTGATACCATTAGATTATTTTTTGTGGGGGTATGTCAAGGCTAATGTCTATAGGGACAAGCCCGCTTCGATTGACGCACTGTAAGCCAACATCCATGCATTCATTCGTGAGATACCGGCCGATATGTGTGAAAGAGTATGCCAAAATTGGACTCAGCGGATGGGCTACCTGAGACGCAGCCGCGGTCAACATTTGCATGAAATTATCTTTAAACATTAAATTGCAAGGTTCAAACTATCGATACAAATAAATATTTCATTCATTTTTTCGAATTTTTTGTGTTTTTTTTTTTTTTAAAGTTCTAAACCTCTTAAAAAATCACCCATTACAATAAGAGATAATGCCTTAAATGTTAATGTATAGGGAGGCCTCTTCGAGACCTTCAGTTCGGTATACATATTGGTACGCTAGGGTCCGGTCATTGTCCACAATTGACAATACCGCGAGTTGCGCTATTTGTTAATGCATCGACAATACCTATTTTTTTAAAGACGCCCTGAAGTGCATAGAAGAGGAGATATTCCACATTTGCATTATACTTCATCGGTCGGCCATACTCGAGAACTTTATTTTGGTATGCATGTGGTTCTGGGGCCATACTATGTAACTTTATTCTATTAACTTTCGAATCTATTCGAAAGTAGTTTTCAATGCTTAAAATAAGTGGTAATTTGTATAAATATAAGATCAAATAATGTTAGTGTATCCGACTTTTTGCCACAGAATCGCAATTAGCGCTGTTGAATTTCAGTTTATAAGCGCTTGCAGTAGAATTAGCGAGTTGAGATTTAGCGAATTCGAACGTTTTTATTGTAGAATCGAGTTGCATAGTTGCGGGGCCCCTGGGATGTCAAAAAGTTCGATAATATATTTTTTTTTTTACTAAAACAGCCCAGATCATCCACCGATCAGCCGAAATGCAGGTTCCAAACTGTATCATCCAGGGGGGTCATTCCGTAAAACGATTATCGTCAGACGATAGCGTTTCGGCGATAGTCGCGCTTCACGTAAAACTATAATTGCCAAAGTGATATCATCAAAACGATATCGTTTACACGATAGCTAAATTGGTATCGTTTGGCATTGAAATCTGTCAATTTAGTAGATAAATAGAAGTAAAAATGTTTCACCGCAATTTATTTGTTTTGCAAAGTGAAAATGAAAATTAAGAAAAACTACAATTAATACGATTGCGAAGACAATTAACAGATAAATCAGATCCTTTATCTCTTCCAACCCATATGTAAGCACAATGTTTTTATGTTTATGTACTATTGTAGAATAACTTTAATGGCACTGGTTGCTAAATAAAATTAAACAAACAAATAATCTTTTTATTATTGTTATAATAATTCAAACCATTATAGTTTTGTTCAATGTTTTCGGCTATCAAAAGAAGCCTTTGTGGTGGTACTCGAAATAATAAACTTGCAAGACGGCCTTCCGATCCAATCGGCGGCGGCCGCACTAAAACAAAACACAAAGCAATAAATAACACAAAAAAGGTGTAGGTGTGCTTTTTTACTACAAATTTTCTGTCAAACCCCATAGAAAAAAAAACATTTTCCCTACAGTTTGAGAATTTGTGAAATATACCAAACAATCTCAAACTGAAAACGATAAACGAGACCCTACTGGTTGAGTTACGTAAAGCAAATCATTGACGATAGCGTTAACGATAATCGTTTTGACGAACATTACGGAATGACCCCCCAGTATAAAATGTCCATGAACATATACTTACATTGTCGTAGTCGTAGCTCGTAACCAACATGTACCAGTTAAATATAAATAAATTGTCGCAAAATTTTAAATAGCCTTATGTTAAGGTATTCACGTGATACTAAGTTAACAATTTACTAACTTTAAAGCTCCTTGCAAAAATGTTTGTAGTTTTAAACAATTTTAACGAGTATCATACAAAGTCTGTTTACTTAGTAAATTCCAGCTGAACACACCTAAAACAGTGACAGTTCGTGCAAAAAAGTAAGTAAACATACCTTTTTCACAGTTATCACTGTCAAAGTGACATAAATGGAGTTAGAACGATACTAAAAAGATAAAATAGCCATTTAAATTTAGTAAAATGTACGTAATACGATGCTAACTCGTTTAAAGTTTGGAAAATCCTTTTTTTAACAAAGCATCACACTAAAAATTCTTTAACATCGCACTTAATTGTCTAAAATTTTGCGCCATTATGTTTATGAAATCAATGAAATGTTATTATTTTGTAATAATAATAATATGAAGTACACATAGAATTTATGAGGGAATTCTGGAGGATTTGGAAAACAGTAAGTTAAAATTCTTAATAAATATAGATGGATAGAAACTAGGATTTCTCTGATCCTGAAGATCTTTGCAGAGATCTCAGAAATATAAACTGACTATGTAGTTATAGATACATACTTGTTATCAGCTGTATTTTATTATCTTCCAGATTTGATCCGGATCAGATCATGATAATAACACAAACACAGTGAAAACAGTGTTATAAACCCATCTCTTTTTTTTTCCTTTTGTGTATTTATTTGAATGGGTTCGTTGTCTTTTTTTTACTCAAAAAGCCATCTACCCGTCAATGTTAATTTATTTTTTCCCTTAACAATTGTCCCAAGCTTTACTAGAACCCTATAACTGAATAAAAGCGGTTTATTTTTTCCCTGAAATAAGAATATGAAGTTATGAACTCAGTTGAGTTTTACATCCATAATAGGCACATCTTTCCGTTTTATGGATTTTGAAATTTGGTGGTAGATAGGTAGGTGTACCCACTTCTATAAATATTGTATGACGAAAACCTTTAGATCATAAGTAAACCTAATTTTAAGACAAATTACCAAAGGAACGGAATAGCCAAACCACCGTTAACAAGAAATAGACAATTCTGAAAGTGCAATTTAAAAACCCTTGAGATAAAATATTATTAAAAGGCGATTGATAGGGCTAAAAGCAATTTAAGACTGTTCGATATGATATCATGTGATTTGAGAAACCCTACACGTTAAGGTACAACCTGATTGAATGAATTTTTTCTCTAATTAATAAACAAGAAACCTCGGTCAATAGATTCAGAATTCATGATTTAATTTAATCTCCACCAACAACTCAGCCAACATCACGATATTAATTATTTATTCATTCCTGTAGAATTACTCCATTGTACCTAGTTACCGCTGATGCCACTTTGTAACAAACACACAAGTGCCGGCCAATAGAAAACTTAAATATCGATTTTTTTTAAAAAGATTAAATTCAATTATTCACCTGCGAAGCTAAAGGTATTCACGAGGCATAATGACAGACAAGACGTAAGGTAGTTGCGGGGATTAAGAGAACACCTTAATATTGTATGACTTCATCAGAAACTAGGACGGAGAATAAGCAATTTCATTCATTTTTTAAATGAAATCAAGGAACAAGGAATATGGAGACCATTATTATGTACATACATAACTTATATTCAACTTACCTCCTGCGTTATGTCCAAGTCATGCTTTGTATTCTCATACAAAGTCTCTAGTTCCTCGCATTTGTGTTGGAGGAGGCTCTTCTCGTCGAGCAACACCAAACCGAATTGGGCGGATTGAATTTTCTCACTGCTGGCTTGATCTAGCTCCCTAGACAAGCGTTCGATTTCCAATCGCAGTTCCTCAATAGTTGCCGGATCATCAGCAGCAGCAGCTGTTACACCTTTGCCACCTCCTCCGGGTGCGGCGGGAGAATTCGTCGAGGACGAGGACATGGTTTACTCGCGGCGACAATTCTGACGGCGGAGGAACAGAAACCCAATACCAATGTTTCAGGGGATGTTTTACGGGTTACTGTAGGAGCAGGAGTAGGAGGACAAACTGAACACAATACAGGAAGTTGTTTTTGTTTCTGCTTTCCGTTTTTATATCAACTCGCTTTCGATGGGTATTGCAAAAATAATGAGGGAAAACAACCAGCGATTTCAAGTTGCACAAGAATTCAATCTTTTGCGCAAAAAAAAAAAATACAAAAAAACTGCCACATACACAACACAATGCAACGAGAATGCAAAAAGCGAAACAATCCTTTTATAATTTTTTCACTGCCAATTGAAGTTCTTTTTTTATTTTTATTTGTCTTTTTGGTGAAATTTTTGTTCGTTTTTCTTATTGTTTTATTTGGTTCGTTCTCTGGCCGTTTATTCACTTTTTGGTTGCTTCTATTTCTTCGCTCAGGTGGAACAATACACAGAATTTTCTTTTTCTTTTTTCTCTCGTTCGAATTAGGTAGGATTTGCAACAAATTTTTAAGGTGGAATTTTGTTTTTATGAAGACAAAAAATGAGAGCGCGAAATCAGAAAAATAACGGAAAGAAAAAGTTTGGTATAGGTAGAGTTTTTGTGTAGGTAATTTAAAATAAAAAGAATTTATTCTTATATTTTGCACTTTTCCTCGCTTTTTTCGTTTTTTTTTTTTTGCGTTTGCGATCCCCAGCGAGCGAGAGTGTGTGACGGAATGTCGTAGAAAATTCAAAATTGAGAAAAGATGAAAAATGAGGCAATTTTTTTTTTAAGTTTGATGGTATTTCGGAACTGTCAGAATGTTTAGAAAGTCGTTTAGTTAGAAGTGCGTAGGAAGGAAAGAGAAAATCAGATGTGAAAATAGAGTGTGCGCTCTTGCAGGCAGAAAAAATTTGAAATGAGTGTGTTCAGAGATGATTAGAGTTTTTTTGAGAAACTGCGTCCGAGACCAATAGGGAGCACGAATTACACATACGGGCAAGTAGGTGCATTTCGAAATGAGGAAATTTCGATACAAAAAAAATTGCACAAAATTAGGTTGCAAATTATTTGAAAACATATGTGAATTCAATAAATTGATACTTCTTAATGGAAACGTCACTTTTTGATGAATAAAAACTAAAAATGGAAAGTGACAACATCCGCTTTAAAATTCAACAAATCCATAGATCTTTAAAACATATGCTATAACAACAACACTAAATCCTATTCTCTATCGAGATCAAGTTTCATGACCCAAAAATTTAGTTTTTAATCCATGCATGAACGCATTGTTGAAAATACTTGCGTTAATGTTGAAGCCATTCAATAATTAATGATCGAAAATGTACTTTCTCATTTCATATTGTGATTTTTAAAATGTAGAAGTGATAAAATTATCTGATCAAATACACAATTTTGTTTCAATAACTTACATACATGTCACAACAAGTTTCAAACATTATTTTTGTAAGTTAACTTCATAATGAAAAAGTTGAAAATGAAAACACCGTCCTCAGTAACGATGAAAACTAACTGATTCTGACAGGGCTGCTGAAAAAAAGATTAGGAAAATGATTTTAAATCAATTTTAATTGTTACAAACAAAGAAACGTCAAATTGACAAATGTGATCCAATTAAATTTTATAACTTTTATTCACGAAAAATACACAAAATATGTAATACTATCTTTGTGGTTTATTAATCCAATATTTGGTATTACATAGTTATATTCCTTAATTATGAAATATATGATGTCAGGCAAAATGCTTCTTAAACCGCTTGAACAGTTCCAAGTAATTTTCAATGACTTTTTCTTTAGTGTCAATGGATATATTGGATGTGTTTCTTTATTTTTTCCGGATAAAGGCTGTCCCAAACCAACGCGAAACATTCGCGCGAATATGCGACAACTGAATAATGTTCGAAGATTCACATCGCGCCAGTGTGGGTGCTCCCATTAATCTCCATGTAAATAAATTAAGACAGGCGGAAGTTTCGTTGTCGCGCCGAATGTTTCGCGTTGGTTTGGGACAGCCTTAAAGCATAGAAAAGACGGAAAAGACAAAATATCTACCCAGAATATCCAGAATCGAATGAATAAGGAAACAGATCTTAATAGAAAGAATATCCAACTATCAGCTGTTTGTTTTCATGTCAAAAAATCATTTTGCGATTATTTCTGATAGAAGAAACAAATAATAATAATAAAAAAATAAAAAAAAAATAATTATTTGTTTTGCAAATTTTATGCGCACCCATTAGCATCATGAAGATACAAAAATAATTATCACAAAAACATGCTCACCCATTTCCATTTCATTAAATTTCTATTCATCCACATGGCAGAGGCAGACGGCAGACAGAATAACAATTACCTAATTATAACCAATGAAAAAAATGAAATGTATCTGTCAAAGTAGAGAATATTCCATTTACACTAGCTCTTGACTAAAAACAGAAAGAACACATTCCAATAATTCTAGAACGAATAAAGAAACAACAAAAAAGTATATCCGGAATATTCCAGAGAATAAAGAAACGCAAAAGCCGTGTTCCAGATATTCCGAATAATCGGAATAAATAAAGAAACACACCCACTATGATTAGAAGGATGTTTGTTTTAAGTGTTTCAACGTTGCAAATTTTTTCTTCGCTTCGTTAATTCACATGATTTTGACAGTCAATTGACTTCACCCAACGTCAAATAAGACGACTTCTGAATTTTTCACAAAATATATGTACATATAAATTCAAATTATTATTTTTGATGTGTAAACATCTATGCTGGCGGTAGAGTGAAAAAAAAACGTGAACGTTCGTGTGCAACGTTACGTTGTGCAAAGTTACGATCTGCATACTAGGATGGGTGCGTTCAGTGAAAAAAAATCTTAAGATCCCCTGCAAGCAAAAACAAGTCCGTTTGACTGCTTTTACACTACAGCGATTTTTAATCTTCGTTTCTCCTTTGGTTTCCTTCTAATTGCAAATACCTTTTACACGACAGCGATTTTTAATGAAAAGTTTAGTTTGTGCAAGTGAAGAAGTATCATCTCACTGCACTCTTTACTCCACTTGATTAAGCGAAGTTATCTGAGTCGACGACGAATGAAAATAAAACACATTCGAACAAAAAGGAAAAGCACAAAGAAGAATGACCAATAACTCTGCAATTTGTTCAACCTCAGCAATTTCATCTACCCCGGCCACCACATACGTCCCTCGCCAACGTGTTTAAAAATCGCAAGAAGAAATTGCATGGTTTAAAAGCAGTCTTTTGGATCCGCGCACGCTGATGTTTACACATATTAATCGTGAGTCCCGGCACTCACACATTTTTGTTATTAATAAGAAATTCATAAAACTAGTAGGTTAATTATGTGCGTTATAAAATGAATGTCAAAAAAAAATATTCAAGAAACTAGTAAAATTGTTTTTATAGCATTTAGCTCATACTCATTTTTTACGATTTTTTTAAAAACCGACAACGTAATAATTGTGTAACCAATACTTCACCACAACTTACCAGAAAACAAAGCCAAAAAAATACGCTAAATAGAACCTTTCCTAAAACCAATACATTATTTTTCTACTCCACTGTATGGTAACAAACAACTGATCGCACCCTTCCCAACTGTCAAAATTGTCCATGTTTTTCCAACAAAGAAAAAAGTAAAAATACCAACACTCCATCAGGCGAAAATAGTGCCAAAGCAAACCAACCACCATTTATGCGGGTGCGTAGTTTTGTAGCATAAACAAAAATACTTTAAAACAAACGAACGATGAGACAACAACAAATTAAATGCTAAAATTCTACCACCATCGCCATCCACTGAGAAGACGAATTAAAAAAAATGCCTTGTCCGTTGCGCTGTGGTAACTTACTCTACTCTCTCGTCAAATACAAAACAAAAAAAATAAGAAAAAAAAAAATAAACTCAACTCACACACCAACCCTGTTCGATGATGAGAATGATAATAAATATAGATGAAACGGTCACATATGGCCAATTTAATTATTGCAGTGCAAGCGAGCTAGTAATATTGAGTTGATGTCAGGTGCGCTTTTTTTTGTTATGTTGTTTTCAATTTTAAATAGCGTTTTTTTTTCACTCTCCTCATTTTCTGTTGTTTTATCTTGTTTGGTTTGCAACGGAAGTGAACTGTCAAAAATTGTATATATTGCCTACTCATAGTTACTCTTGTTGGAAAGAGATGAACGATCAAATAGTGTTGAATTTATGTGTTGAATATCATTTTGC
Organism: Leucozona laternaria; assembly: GCA_932273885.2. Lineage (NCBI taxonomy): Eukaryota > Metazoa > Arthropoda > Insecta > Diptera > Syrphidae > Leucozona > Leucozona laternaria. The sequence continues at coordinate 95,684,544 of OW026368.1, forward strand.
TCGCCATCGTCGTTCCGTTCGCCGTCGTCTTCGTCTGTCTGTTGGTTTAAGTTTGACCCTCTACACGACTAACTAACTGGAGATATTAAAATTACACAGAATGAAACGAAATCTAAATCGAAAGTGCTAAGATTAAAATATAATTATAAAAGAATATCCAAAAAAAAAATAACATACTAACAAAAAACTGTGTGATGCGCTGTGAAAATTTTAGATAAAATAACTGAATAACGTTGAGCACCAAACTTTTATGAATCAGTGCGTAATTCTCGTTTGCCGTGCAAATTAATGAACGAAATACAAAAAAATCTAAATTAAAAAAAAAAGTAAAAGAACCAAAGAATGAATGTGGATCATGCGCAAGTGCGATAATAGGCTTCGTACTCGTTGTCGTATCCGGAGGATCACTTGTTGAACGCCTTTTCTCGTTCCTCGTCGCTATCGTTTTTTTTTACACTTTTCTTTGATTTGTGTTTTTTTTTTTTCTACAACTATACACACGGACACGATCGATTCTATCCATGAATGAACTGAAGAGGAAGTAATTTTTTTTTTTTCTTACCTATCGACATACATATCTATACTGCTGTTGGTTGTGAAAATAGAAGAGAGAGAGCGGAGCGGAGCGCCAGCTAAGAGCCGCCATAGATCGTTTTGTCTTTTCTACGATCGTCGTCGTCGTCGCCACGGGGAAAAGCTGAAGAAGCTGATATCCACCGAGAGCGAAAGAGAAGCTGAGCGAGAGCGAGTACCTATATTATGGTGTGTGGCTTTTTTGTAAATTTATTATAATTTTTATTTTAATATTTTCATTTATATTCAAATATTCTTCCGAGGAGAAAACAACAAAATACACTTCTCCCACTGACACTCCTCTACCAATTTCTGCTACTTTTTATATTCTGTTTTTTTTTATTTCTGTGCTTTTTGTTTTTCTTATTTCATTTTTTGTTTTTTTTTCTCAATTTCATTTTCTATTAGAAATTTTGTTTAATTTTGCATCGATGATCAATCAACTGCTATCCTTGTTTACTGTTTACATAAATAAATAGTATAAATGGGCAAAACGTATAATACACTACTATCTTTCGTAATATCTGTACATACGCACCACATACACTACTAAAAAAATTAAAAAAAAAAGATCGTCTAGTATATAGTTAAACTATATATTAAGTTTTTTTTGAGATCACAAAATTATCAAATTTTAAGAAAATAAAATGCGATTGAAAAAGAATCGTAAAGTTACATTTCTACCGAATTTCGTTCAGGGAAAAAATGTATTCATTAAGGAGGAGCACCATCAGGACTCGTCATTGCCACCAAATGAAGATGGATCGACGTTGCGTAGTTTGTCGGATTTGTCCGATCATGAAGCATCGTTGGATGTACCGGCCCAGATACCTCCGTTCACTCCGGGAACCAATAAGAAAGTTGCCGAAGTTTTGAAGGCTTCGTTTGCATCGTGGGAGAAAGAAGTACAAAATTGTAATATCACCAAAGATCCACGCGAATGGACTGAAGATCATGTGATCTATTGGCTGAGTTGGGCCACAAAGGAATTCTCATTGGAATCAATGAATATCCAACCATTCCTCAAAATGACTGGACGGGCAATGGTGGCATTGGGGCGAGAGAGATTTCTAGCAATTGCACCACCATTTACAGGCGATATATTGTGGGAGCACTTAGAGATTTTACAGAAAGATTGTGAGGATGGTGCTGGAGCTTTATATATGACAAGTGGTGGTTCGTCTTCAGTCTGTGGATCGGACCAAATAGCAAATTATTTAGGTAACAATAATAATCAAAGATTAACCGCACATGATTACTCTTCTAGTGATAATAGCAGTTTTCATTCAACCTCGCATGGTGGAACGGTAATTGGAGCATCTGTGACGTCGCATAGCGGCACTCCACCACCACCTCCATCATCATCATTGTCGTCTCAACAACAGCAGCAGCAGCAGCAACAGCAACAACAACAACAACATCCCACGCAACAAATGTCACAACAACAACTATCCCAGTCGGAAAGAGTGGGGCTAGGAATTCATTCACAAATCACCTCACACACTCCCCAACCCAACCAACAACAACAGCACCACCAAGTGGCTGCGAATAATAACAACAGTACGACAAGTAGTAGCACCAGTAGTAATAGTAGTGGCTCAACAATAGTGACTCATGGAGACCCACGAAGTGGGCCCGCTGATTATTCGCATAATAACAACTCTGCTGCGCTAAATCTCACCTACATGCACATGGCTATGAATTCTGTTGGAGGAGCAGCGAGTAATTCCGGTGCTCCACTGTACCACCATATCAAAGAAGAACCCGGTCTCAGTAACAATGATGGCTTCCACGATACGACGATGATGGATCATCATCATCCTCACCATCCACCACCACCGTCATATCAACTGGACACAGGCGGTGGAGGGGGTGGCGGATCAGCATCATCCCACGCACCAGGACCTGACTACTACTCGGGTATACTTGGGGAGCACAAGTACAATCCATACGCCAGACCGCGTTATCACGATAACTACCCGCCGCCAGATTTTGTGCCCTACCATCAAGCACCGCCGCCGACAGCGTTTCAAAGTAGTCATCATGCGCAGTCTCAATCTCATCAACCCAATATTGGGCCGGACCAGTGGAGTCCGCACAATTTGGCTGCGTACATGAGCTCAATGGGTTTGGAAAAAGGTCTTGGGGGAGGTGGCTATCCCACAGCTCCTGGTGGTGTGCCCTGCTTCACCGGATCAGGGCCTATTCAACTGTGGCAGTTCTTACTTGAACTGCTAATGGATAAAACCTGCCAAAGTTTCATATCCTGGACCGGTGATGGATGGGAATTCAAGCTAACCGATCCGGATGAAGTGGCCCGTCGATGGGGCATCCGAAAGAATAAACCAAAAATGAACTACGAGAAGCTAAGTCGTGGTTTGCGGTACTACTACGATAAAAATATAATCCACAAGACGGCGGGCAAGCGCTATGTCTACCGATTTGTGGGAGATTTACAGAACCTGATAGGACTGTCGCCGGAGGAGCTATGTGCTAAATATGATCTTAAAACAGACACCAATGCTGACGATTGATTCGAAAGAAGCTATAGAGCTGTATAGAATTTAAATTTAAAAAAGCAAAAAGTGCACAAAATGTTATCCCAAAATATTTTTGACAAGAAATACTAAGTATAAAATTTAAATTAATTTTTTTTTTTTATTTTAGATATTTTAATATTAAAATATGATAATTTATTTTTGATTGATTATTTGTTTCTATGTATAATATGCATACCTACGTAATTGTAATATTGTTTGTGTCTTATTTTCCTAACAATTAGGAGAGAATTTATTATTATTAAAATATTGTAATTTTATTTTAAATAATATAAATATATAAACGTTATCTACACAAATATTAAACTATTTTAAATATTCATAAATGAGCAAAACATTTAACAAAAATACACATAAAACTCTTAAAAAAAACTACACATGTGTAATGATCTGCATATATATATTATATATACATAAATAAATATTTATAATTTTATTTTAAATAAAACAAAAAAAAAAAAAAAAACAATGAGTAAAACTATATATTTTAATGTTAATGATGAATTTTAAACAAATGAATGGGGGCTTCCGAAAGACTCGTTAATAAATGCATAAACATATTTAATTAAATATTAAAAATAAAAAAAAAAAACAATGTTTTCTGTATCTTCTACTTTTTTTTTGACAATATATCAAGAAATAAATATTTTACACACACAATTACGTATATAATGGACTTATTTTGATTTTATTTTTGTACGAAACAAATTAATTTTCGAAACTTAGAAGAAAACTTTTGCAGGTATGTATTTAATTAAGAAAATATTTCTGTTTATTGTTTCCGAGTTATTTGAAACAGCAAGACACTAGCCTAAGGATTTTTTTTAAAAAAGATTATTAGCACCTAAAAGAATAGCTTCTGGATCTAAAGATAAAAGCAAGCGATTTGATGTTAATACTTCAAAAGGGTGGCGGTGGCTAACGGATTTTCAAAAGTGGTTGTGGTAGTATTAGAGTAAACTCACAAACATCAAATGTTCGTGTAGCGATCCGGCATCACTGCTTTTTTGCGATGCTGGTGCTTTCACAGCTGTTCCGATGCGATGCTGATCGCTTATCTGTTGTACTTTAAATAAACATTTAAAGGCGTTTAATTATCATATGGTAGTAATATTATTATAAACTTAAAAACTGGGACATAGGCTCTGGCCCTAGACCTGGGAAATAAGTTCTGGCCTTGGGTCTGGAACTGGGATGGAGGTTCTGGATGTGGATCTGGAACCGGGGCAAAAGTTCTGGAGGTGGATCTGGAACTTGGACAAAGCACAAATCTTTTTGTTTTTGGAAATAACTTTTTACAAACTCAAAAAAAAAGTTCTGGAAGTGGGTCTGGAACTTGGACAAAGGAAACATTTTTTTTGGAAATAAAACATTTTTCATAAACTGTTTTACAAATTAAAAAAAAATGCTTTTTTAACTCCCTTTGTTGCTCCACTTAGGGTATGTTCAGTCGCCTGGCAGGCTCCAATCAATGTCAACAGTTTTCAACTAAAATTAAACGCTTTTTTTTTTCAATTTTGTTTACTTTTTTTTAATTATTTTTTCAAAAATCTCATTTTTTTTTGTCAAAAAATAAGTTTCGGAAAAAGGATTTCTTTTTAATGTTTCCAACTTTTTTAATTTTTTTTTTAAATCTTATTATTTTTTCCAACAAAAAGTTTAGGAAAAAAGTTATTTTTTTTATTTTTCCAAAAAAGCTCATTTTTTTAAATATTTTTTTCAAAAAAAAAAAATTCCATCACTGTCCAGGTCCAGGAGTCCAGAGAATTCTTTCAATTGTAAAGGGTTTTCCAATAAGAGGTGTTATTTTGAATAGCCCGCTATTTCGGTAGCTTTTGAAGCTGTCATTTTTTGACATTTGACAAGTAGAAACTACGCTATTAATAAAAATGGAACAATACACGCTCCAACAACGCATTTAAATTATTAAAATTCACTATAAAAATGGTGAAAATTTGGCAGAGACGGTTCGTAAAACTGAAACATTTTTGGGTCGTCGTGAAGCACCTTGTCGGACCGCAATACAGAAATTGGTGGACAAATTCGAGCTGTTGGGACAAGTTAGTGATGTGAAGAATAAAACCCGTGCACGTTGCTCAAGAACAACTGGGAATATTGCTGTTGTAGCCCAAAGTGTTGAAGAAAACCCAGGTTTGTCCATTCCTCGTCGTTCTTTGTAATTAGGCATTCCACAAACGTCATTACACCGTATTTTGCATAAAGACTTGGGTCTTAAGGCTTATAAAGTTCAGTTAACACAAGAACTCAAGCCGGCTAATCATCAACAACGTCGTGTCTTTGCTGATTGGGTCCTTGAAATGCATGAAAATGATCCGGAATTTCATCGAAAAATCATCTTGACTGATGAGGCCCATTTCCACCTCGGAGGCTGCGTCAACAAGCAAAACTGTCGCATCTGGGGCTCGGAAAACCCAAGAGTTATTGTTGAAAAGCCTCTCCATCCTCACCGCGTGACTGTTTGGTGCGGTTTATGGTCCGGCGGGGTCATTGGACCTTACTTTTTCGAAAATGAGGCTGGAGCAACAGTTACGGTCAATGAATTGCGCTATCGAGAGATGATTAATGATTTTTAATGGCCGGAATTGGATGGTATTGATCTGGACAACGTTAACTTTCAAAAAGACGGCGCTACGTGCCACACAAGCAATGAAACCATCGATCTTTTACGGGAAAAGTTTCCGGACCGTGTTATCTCTCGAAGAGGTGATCACAATTGGCCACCGAGATCTTGTGATTTAACACCTTGCGACTTCTTCCTATGGGGCCACGTGAAAGATAAGGTCTACGCCAACAGCCCAGCGTCGATTCAAGACCTCAAAGATGGAATTCGTGAGGCTATCGAGGACATAGGGCAGCCACTTTGCGATTTGGTTATGGAAAATTTCATGAAAAGGATATGGTCCTGTAAGCGTGGTCGTGGCGGCCATTTGGCTTATGTTGTGTTCCATTATTAACGGCTTCCTTCCTCTTTATAATGAAATAAACATCCGATCAATTATCTCAAAAAATGCCATTTTTCTTTGAATATCAAAATAACACCTCTTATTGGAAAACCCTTTTTTATTTTATTCGAAATCACCATCAAAATTCTTGCAATGGTATTTTCAGCGTACCCCCTGCGGGATTTCGTAACGATCTCATCAACAACTTATCAAGATATTTCTCGATGCTTCTTTGCTTAAAGTTTGCGCATCAGTTTATGAAACTTTGCAAAAATGAACAGTTGGCGTCTAAGGTTATGCTAAATGTTTGCGTTTGTGAACGTTTGACTTTAAAGCCGCGTCCAGATCAATAAAAATTTGCGTTGTGCGCCGTGTTCGGCTCAAATAATTGTGTAGATGCAAAAAAATACGTCAATGTGGACGTCCAGGCGCACACAAATTTGTGTGTCAAATTCAACACACGCTATCCGATTGCGATGGATTTTCGGCACACACGAAAATTGACTGGAATGGAGAAATCAAGGGATTTTGACTGATTAAAAAAAAAAACAAGACGAAAATCTTACTTTCATCCAGTTCAAAACAATTTTGTTTATTTGAAGCCATTCTCTTTTTTTAGATAATGAACTTTCATTCAGCCTTACTTTTACTACTGTTGTCTAAAATCAATGAGCTGATATTCGAGTTTATCAATGAATAATTATAATTGCTAATTATAAATTGATAGATTTAACTTCAGTTGCGATTAAAAATTTCAAATTGCTTTGTGGTCAAAGAACGCTGGCGTTTTCGAAATCGATGATCAACAAAAATAAAAAAACATACTGTTTTTAGTAGAGGTCGCACTATTCTGCTATGAATTTTCAGTTGAGGATCATCAAAGCTGTTTTATAATTGCTATTCAGGGGCTCATCCCCTAAAATGAAAACGATCGAACGATATCGTTTGGAACAGATAGCAATGGTGGAAACGAAAACGTCCGATGGTTTTCGTTTTACGTGATGAAGACACAAAAGTTCGATCTTTTATTAAATTCTGTAATGAACCTTCGAAAACTAAATCTGTGCCTAGGTTCTGTAACTCTCGCATCGATAAAATAAGTGGCGAAGCATTGAAAATTGAAAAAAAAAAAATAATTCAGTTTTGATGTTAAAATAACAAGTGCTACAAAAAATTTTAATTACTTCTTAATTATATAAAACTTACAAAAAAACATAAAAATTCAAATTTTATTTGTTTATTAATTATATTAGCGAAGAAATCGTTTGATCCCTTGAATGTTTTCTTTCTTTTTTTCAAACCGCCCTTTTGAATCAACTTTTGTTAAGAGGTATAAACCACTGATCTCTATAATACGCCTGAATACACTGATCTCTTTAGCCGTTTTTTATTATCAGAAATGATCCATAATAGACCATTAAAAAACATGCATTACAACACTAGATCCAAGACACAAAAAAAACAAATTTCAATGGTTTAAGATTATTTATGAGTTACCTGAAAAGTTAAAAACATTTTCCAATTCGAATTTGCTTTCCAGATATCGATATCGCAATATAAAGCGATCATTAGGGGCCTGTTTAGATTATTACTTTTCATTATACACAAACAAAACGGTCTAAAAATACTTATCTAAAAAACATACATAATTGTATACCTCCCTACATAGGTCCGGCAATTATATATATGTGCTATATACCTTTTATATTAATAAGATTTAAGCGATAATAAATTTGTTTTTAATCAATTCAAGAAGGTAGGAGAAAATGTTTTTTTGGCACTCGAGAGATTATGTATATACTTCCTGTTTTCGGTCAGAAGATTACACGCATTTATTTATATCAACAATAGTTATTGATAATAAAGCCATAAGAAACAAATGCATTTGAACTTCATAGGTTTTACCTCTTATTCTAGATGTAAGAGTCTGGTAACACTGACACTATAGTGTCCCTCTGGGGACTCTTTTTTTTCTTTAGGGGACTCGGGGACACATTTTTTTTAAAAAAGGACACATTTTTCACGATCATTTAACCTCAAGAAAATTTCAATTTATTTAAAAACAGAACGAAGATGAAATAAGGTTATGTATAAATTTTTTTTTATGAAATGTAAGACTGACTATTATCTACCTTGAGTAATATTATGCATTAAAATATTCTAACTTTATTTTGAAGTTTCTGTTAAATTTTTCTATTACAAAACAATACAAAAAATGTTCGTATTTTTTTTAAATGTTATGAATTTATTTTCAAAAGGACACATTTTTTCATTCAGAAGGACACATAAATAATTTCGCCTGCGGTAACACTGGTAAGAGTTTTAGTTGGATAATTCTATTTTAATGGTTGAACACAACATACGCAGGGGCTCGACGCCGACGCACTAGTGGGACGAAATGGAATTTTAGTGCGCCAAAGGTCTGGTCTATAGGAAATTGTACAGGTTGGCTCAAGGCCAGAATATGCCTTGAGCTTTTGGCTTACCCAAGCAACTTTTAGTTGCTCCCAGTTCATTTATAATGGCAACTAAGTTGACTTTAGTGTGCGCTCTACCATTTAAAATTTTAAGTTTTGAGGCACTAAAAATCCCAATTCAGTGATTATTTTCATGTCAATGTAAAGGCAGGAACTCAATTATTAATTCTTGCTAAAAAAATATCATTTTTGCCCAACTGTCCACAATATTAAATTACTTTTATTGATTGAAATGATTTTAATGATTGAACTACCTTACCAATGATCATTGGGCCAAAATGTATTTTTTTTGGCATGAAAATAATAATCCGTTTTGCTTTACAAACGCCTCCAAATTAGTCATTAAAATTTTCAAAAATGAGTTTCAATGGTAGCTATAAGGGGGGGAAGAGGATAGGTGCATATATATTATATATCCTCTAAAATTTATCATGAATAGACTCAAAGGAGCATGTGCATATTTGTACGGACTTTGGGCCCAATTTCAATATTGTTCAACAGCTACGAATTTTATGTCATATGAAAGCTTATGGAGAGTACTTTATTTTTTCACTATACGGCAGCTAAATTGAAATCGAGCACGAAAGTGGTGTTTTGAAGCATTTATAAAAAGTATTTATATTGAAAAAAAAAATAATTAGATAAATGGCAACACTTACTAAAAAGTGTTTTACCTTTTTTGAAAAGCAGAACTCTGTTCTGTTATTTTATTTTTAAATCAACTTATTTAAAAAATTAATTTCAAACTCAAAAATGGTGAAAAACAAAAAATACTGATTTTTCACTTGCAGCTTTTCGAAGCGTCGCGGCTCTGCGCCGCGTCGGTAGTCTTTAACCGTGTGAACCTTAAAAATCACATCCATAGAACATTCATCACCACCACCTCACTGACAGCATATTCTGTCATTTCTGACAGTTCAACCAGCTGCGCTGCAATTTTTTCTACAAAATTTTGTTTGTCTCGGGAGACCGAGATTCGATAATTTTGTTTTATTCTAAAAACAAAGAAAAATCTAATTAAAAATTACAATAACTTATGAAAAACATTGTGCAATGTAATTTATTGTCTCCCGAATATCAAATCGTTTTGTAACGAATAAACAAAACCAAAGTGCTTTAATAACAGACAAAAAATAGATAAAATTGAAAAACCATTTGTACTCACCCACTCTCTTATCCCACCACCACCCACCACCTGGTATGAAATAATTGAAATTCTCCTGCATGCACCCAATCATTTGCCATTTAACAAATTGCCGCTGACACAGATTCCGAAATAATTTTTATTTTTATTTTTACTTACTGACATTTATATTGAATAACACAAATTACAGGCCTCGCTGTGTAGAGTGCTTTTTGTTGTGGTGCTACAGAAATCTCGTTCTGTCTGGATATTTGGACACTGGATTATTCCTAGGAGATGGAAATGAAAATGGTGCTGGACAAAGAAGGCAGGGATGCTAAGAACTTGCTGGTCTATCAAATAAGTTCGAATAATGAGACAACATCTAATGAAAGTAAGTTAAAGTTTTTTCTTTAAAGCACTGTGCATGACTTTTTCTTCCCAATTTTGTATGCTATCATCTTTTTGTTTCTGGGTAGGACAGCGACATCTTTGTGTAAACCATTGTGGTACGAGATTACACAGGTTAGAATATTGGGTGTGACTTCTTGTTTTGGTTTGAAATTTCGAATAAAAAATTAGTTGCATTTTGAAAAAAAATTTAGAGAAAATATATATGCATAATATAATAATAAATAATGAAGATCCAAAATTGTTCAACGTAGGAAAAATGTTAAAGAAGCAAAATATGCTCCTAAGAAATTAAAGACGCGACTTCGAAAAGTTTTAGTGCCATGTAGTGTGTCTTACTTTGTCCCAAAATACTTTTTCGTATCCAAAATGTTTTCCCTTAGGATTTTGATAGCAAAATTGAGAAATGTTTGCGTCGCTGGAACCAGCCGGTCGAAGGTTATTTTTACTATAATTGGGATTTTTCTTAAAAAAAAACTTATTGCTATCTAACTTTGAATCTTACCAATCCTCCCTTTATTTAGTTGTTATTGTTATTGTTAGTCTTCGACTTACCTATACCTTAATTATCTTCTAATACTCTACTATTGTATCCGAAAAACCAGACGTGATAGAGCAATTCTAAGGTCGGATTAGCATTCAGGGCATCAAAAGCCTTAATTGATTTACAGTAAATACGTAAACATTCAAACGTCATAGCGGTTTTTGGCCACAGTTATTAAATAAAAACAGCATAAAACTACAAAACTTTCAGTTTTATTTAAATTTTCCCTTACATATTTATTTATTTCACAGAAACAAATACTATTATGCATCGAAAACCTCCCCGCTCTCCATTACTAACTCCAAGTAGAAAACAGCAACAGCAATTACGTTCAGCTAAACAAAATTCCGGACCAAGAGTACGAAGTGCGTCAACAGGTCGTGATAAAAAATCCGAATTGCAAGCTCGCTATTGGGCTTTACTCTTTGGAAATCTTCAAAGAGCTGTCAACGAAATCTACCAAACTGTCGAGTGCTATGAGAATATTTCTTCGTGTCAAGAAACAATTCTTGTGCTAGAGAATTATGTTCGAGATTTCAAAGCTCTAAGTGAATGGTTCAGGATGTCGGGGGACTATGAAGCAACACCACTGCCACAACGACCACATTCACTAGCTTGGGAGGTGCGTAAGAGTAATCCAGTGCCACGTGTGCGTGCCAAAAGTCTATCAAGTCCGGTATCAATGTCAGGCAAGTCAAGTCCTTGTTTTTCTGGCAAAAGTAGCCCATGCTCTACCATTGAAGAGAAGAATTTATCCCCGCGTAAAAATTTCGCCTCGAGAAGTGCGACTCGAGTAAATATTCGAGAACTGTTTTCGTCGAGTAAGAGACCTCCACATTCTGAAAATACCCTTATAATAAATAAGCCAGAAGAATGTCCGAAACAACAACAGCAACAGGAAGAGCCTCATGATGATGAGACAACAAAAATCAGCTGGAACGAGATGGTCGAAATGGAAATCCCTGTCGAAATATCAATTGAAAAGCGAGATCAATATGCCCAGACAGATTTAGAAGATGAAAATCTTACACTAGCTGAAATTCGTGAAAAATTACGCAAGCAAGAAGAGCAAGCTAACGAGAGCGCCCAGGAAAGTGAGTGTTCTGTTATTAGTCGTGAGCCAACTGCAGTTGAAATGACCATAAAAAAACTGACGGCCATGGAAAATGAGATTCTTGCCAAGGACGCCAAAAAACCTGCAACGCCTCCAACAACCGAGGTGAAGAAAATCGATCCAGTGAAACCAATTGAACCGAAAAAAGTCCAAAACAGCCCTCTCAAATATTCCAGTGTTGTAAATCGGCCTCCTGCCAATCGAATTTTGGGTGCAACTAAAGTCAATTCCACTCGTCCATTAACTCGACCTGTTAATTCAGTGCAATCGGTGCAAAAACCGCAGCCAACAACCGCGCGTCGTTTTCCGCTTCCGAAACCTGCGAATACTTCAATAAATGTTCCACGAAAAAATCCCATTTCAAATGCCCCTCCACTCTCAGCGAGAGCGAATGTCAGACCTATGAATACAGGAGCTCGACTGGCTACACGATCTCGCACTATGATTGAAATGCCAAACAAAAATCAACGTCCTTTCCAGACAAAAGCGGCTTCTAGGAAATCTTCACGAGAAGATGTTACGAGTTCCAGCTCTACTCTGAAGGCAAGTAATGAAAGGATTGGCTCGTCTAAAGGAAGCATTTTCGATCCTCAAGAGCGACGTTCCGAACCCAAACAGTTGACCATAGATTCCAATCACAACGATGGTGGATGGTTGACTGTCAAGAGTCGTCGCAGGTCAAGTTTGCATTGGGCCAATCGCTTCAATCAGCCAACTGGATATGCCAGTCTGCCAACTTTGGCGCTGCTGAATGAAAAAGAAGAACAACAGAGAGATGCGGATAGGGCATCTCCTCCTCCAGCGAATCGTCGAGCATCCAAGGAAAAACTCGCTACGAAACAAACACCGAAGGTAGCTTCAGAGAAGCCTTCAGTAAAAGCTCTGACTAAGCCAGAAATCAAGAATGCCAAGGCGAAGGTGAATTCACTTCCTCAAAGGGCACCTGCAAAATCCATTCTTAGTTCCGGAAGTGGTGTAAACTCCTTATCCTCATCAACAGGAGCGACATCAAATACTCGTCAAACTTTTATAAAACGACAAAAGTCCGATCTCACTGGTTTGAAGATTACCTCTCTGCACAAGGAATATATGCGTAGTGAAAAGTTTCACAAGCTTCCCGGTCAATCGAGGGAAAGCATTGAAAATATGGACAAGGAAAATATTTCTGAAGTGACCAAAAGTGCTACTCCAGATCTAGATGGCGATGCTAATAAGATTGATATTAAAATCCAAACAAACCGTGATTTCTCTAAGGCTATTGGTGATCTTTACCAGGCAGTGGCAGCTAACCACACTCTTTCGAGTTGTGATGAGAGCGAGGAGAAGGACGATACAGATTGTGATGAGGATCAGAGGAAACTTCTGGAAGAAGAGGAATCTTTGAGAAGACAAATTCGTGAATTGGAGAATACAGAAATCGACGTGGACACAGAAACAGATGAAACTGACTGTGAAGCATTACTTGAGAAAGAACGTGAGTTGGATGATGATGATAACGAAACGAGTAGTGTTCTCTTTGTTGAGGATGAAAATCTGAGTTTGGAGACTCGTTACCAAGCGTTGCTTTCAGACATGTCATGGGGAGAACGCGAAGAAGCACTTGCAACGCTGCAGGCATACGTTAGCCGGCATCCTGGAAGAGCTCAGGAGCTGCATCAGAAACTATCGAGTCCCTCAAGAAGGCGTTCTCTTCAGGAGACTTTGAAAAAGTACCAAGCAAAGCAAAATCGAGCTCAACAAAAGCGTGCAGATCTGCAAAAAGAAAAAGCCATCAAGATCCAGCATTTGCTGGCGCGAGTAGAAGATGTCAAAGCTGCCAAGCAGCATTTGATCGAAGAGAAACGTTTAAAAATGGAAGGACGTCTGCAACGGGCAGCTGAAAACCGAAATCAGTTCCTCCGTCAAATTATCGAAAAAGCTCATGACGAGGAAAAGAAACTGAAGGAGATCAACTTTATCAAAAACATCGAAGCGCAGAATAAGCGTTTGGATTTGATTGAGTCCTGCAAAGAGACCGAGGTACGTTTGCAAGATCTTGAACAGGAGCGACAGAAACGCCTCGAAGAAAAGGCAGCTAAGGAAGCAGCTGTTGAGAGAAGAAGGCAAGAATTAGAACAAGCCCGTCAGCGAAAACTTGAAAAGATGAATGAGACACGTTTGGAGAAGGAACAGCGAATAGGAAAGATGCAAGAACAAAAAGAAAAACAGCGGCAGGCACTAGCTCGGGAAAAAGCAAGAGATCGAGAGGAAAGATTGCTCGCGCTGCAGGTGCAGCAGCAGCAAACAACAGAGGAGCTACAGCGAAAGATTTTACAAAAACAAAAGGAATCGGCCCGGCGCCATGAGGAAAATATTGAGCACATAAGGCAGAGAGCATTGGAGTTGACTATTCCTGGACGAAATGTCGACGAAAATGGCCAGCGTGAAGATGGAGAAGGAGATGCCACCAATGGAGATGGAGATCTTTCTTCGACGGTTTCCGATGTCAGTAGGGAACATTCCAGGGGCTACAAGAAGAAAATGAAAAAACTTAAGCAAAGAATGTCACTAAGGTAAGTTGTCTACATCATTCTTGACTCTTCTTGAACTCAGAAAATTGTCTGTTTCTAGCGCCGAGGAGTACTTGAAAGAATTACAACCGGTTCCAATGCACATGAAGCGTGAAAGTCAAGTTCCGAAATTTTTGAATCTCATTTCCAAAGGAGGCGGTGCTCAAGGACTGGAACGACCTTTAGGACAACTGGTGCGATTAATGGCAAAAGCCCAAGTATTTGACTTCCAGTGCTTTTTGTTAATGGACGGTTTAGGAATCATAACAACCTCCGTGGTCACTAAGGGAATCGAACCAAACTCGGAAATTAGTAAAAAGTATGTTAATTTTATTTTGGAATCGTTATTTTATTAAAAAAAAAAAAACATTTTCCTTTTATTTTCCAGAGCAATTATCCTCGCAGTTCAGTTATATCGCAATGCTTGTACGCTGTGTCCGCAAATTGGTCGGCATTCCATTTTGGGAAATTCCATTACGGCTCTCTTTGATTGCTTGTTCCAGAGTTTACAAGTAAGTTTTGTTGTTGAATTTTTTTTTTTATTTTTGAACTTTTCCTAATTGACTGCTGGTGGCTTCTTGGCTCGCGTGATATGACCATGTGGCGATGACACCTACATTAATGCTTTGTTTTTGTGTGTTTACTTCAAAGACAGAACGGCATCCATTAGCACGCGTGTCGTTCTAACTGATGATTGATTGACGGGCTATTTACCCGTTCGTAGGCGCAGGCAATTAGTTGAGTTGTGGTATTTATTGATGGGTTGTTTCTTTGTATTGTGGTGCTGCTGGAATTATATTTTTTGATGCTACACAGAATATGAGATCGATGGTTTGTTATTTATCGGAATCGGGTTGTGTTTATATATAGACACACATATCTGCCGAATCCATACTCATTCTAGAAAGCAAAGTGATAAAAGAGTTTTTTTTTTTTGTATTTTTAGAATAAATCAATCATTGAAGATTATTTGCAATAATTAAGAATCTATGATTTATTAGTGTTGGATTTGGATCAAAATGTATTGTATACTGTTCTCGAAAAAAAATGTATTTTAAAGAAAAACAAAACTGTTAAAATAGGGTTTTTCAATTCCTCGGTTGGCATTTCTGATTCGTTGAGGCTGTATGATGTAATTTATCTTTTTCTGCTTTTCTTGAAAAACACAAAATATGTACATTTATGTATTTATAAACCGTTTTTTGTATTGTAACAAATAATAGTTTTTACATTAGGATGGTTCTTATTTGCTTTGTTTTTGAAAATTAGGTGCGACGCCCTCTTAATTAGCTCCAAATAAATACAAAAAATGCTTTTTTTTTTCAGAATTTTATTTCTACCCCTTATTCCCTTTGTGTCAATGAGGGGTACGTTCAGCAGACACAAGGGACTACATATGTAGTCAAGTGCATTCATTGAACGCAAATTTTACAAAGGAAACTAGTTATTTTTTGAGATGTCATTAATGCCAAAATTGGAACTCTACTTCCAACCTTTACCTTCCGTTGATAGTGCAGATAGTATTTATAATAATATTTTTTTTTTGAAAAACACCTTACACAAGTCAATTCCAAATTGTAAATTATATTTTATCAATACTTCTTACTAATGATGCATTTTTTAATTAAATCTTTTCTATTATTTTGATAAAGAACTCCTCCACCCAAAACAATAAAACAAACGTTGAAAAAAGAAGTCACTGAACAATGAAGTTCAGCTTGCTGTTTAATGACCAAATATAATCAGCTGATATTTTGACATAAATGCACTTGACTTGAAATGAAGGGAGATATTTCTTGACTAGCTTTCCAGTCACTTTCCAATAAAAGTTGCCTTAATTGGAAGGAAATTTTGCGACAGCTGGCCAATTAGAGACGAGAAACTTGCCTTGCCTTCAAGTCCCTTCGTCATCTGAACGTACCCATTCTTGTAGTTGGACTTTAGGGCCTGAATTTTCGGTTATTTCCATATATCCCCTTAATGGCTAGACTGATTTTTTCATAATTTTGCACATTTGTTCGTACTTCTAATAATATTATTTTTAGCAATACTACATTGCGTAATATTACACAAAAAAAAAATATTCTTCAATCACAAAAAAATATCAAAAAGTAAATCCATTTTTTTAATATCTATGACGTTTATAACACTTTTTACAATTTTACTTTAAGAAAGAGCATTTTCGGTGCATTTCCGGTGCATTCAGAGCAATTCTCTCATTTTCTTATTTTTTATAAAAAAAGAAAACACGAAGAAGGTGTTAATGGCTGAAACAGACGTGCAGCTTTTCGCATGCAGCGAAATTAAATTACACAGGTTCTTATGAGAGCCAAATCACCCAAGGGCTGCATGCAGCACATCGCTGCACGATGTCTCTATTTCTAAATTCGCTGCGCAGCTTCATTGCAGCCACAACTAGATAGAAAAATATCTCAAATAATTGGTATCTGGCATTACTGAAACGGTGCCTGTCATTCTTTAAAAAAAATACTCATATGTTTTGTATTGATTTTTGTTATGGAAGAAAAGTTAATAGAGTTGGTGAATGAATAAAAACTCTGCAATGATCCTAATTTGTTTTTGTATTGTCATTTAGACAAGGTCCATTTTAAAAGTCAATAAAATTAACTTTTTTCGCTCAAAAACTTGTATTTTTTTGTATAAAAAATATTAAAATTTTGACTGTTGCCAATTTTTTTTGACAGAACTTTGAATCAAAAATGTCCAAGAGTATGCACATTTGTTCTGTTTGCAGCGCTGCATGCATCGATGCGTGCAGAGACGCTGCACATCTATTTCAGCCATTATGGTTAATTTTTTCATTGTTTGTGCGTATTCATCCTTTTCTTACGAAGATTTCCAAACTTCCAAACGGCGCGCGGGCGGAGGGAAAGAAAAGTAACTGTGTATGTTTTCGTATGAAATTTTTTGACGTTTGGTTTCACTTTTTGCTTAACGAGAATGGATCTCTGCCACCAAATGTCAGAAGTGTCAGGGTGAAATTAAAAAAAAAAAAAAAAAAAAACAATCTGACAGCACTCCCTAGTTGGAAAACAAAACCAAATGCCGAAGGCACGAAGCCGAGCCAAAAAAGTCGGGTGTTTAGCAGTGATTAATATGTAATAAAATTAGTTTTTTTTGTATCAAACACTTAAAAAAATGTTTAAACACTAATTAATAGGTTATTCGATCGCAAATTTAAGTTTTCAGTTCCAAATACAAAAAATAATCAAATGACCGGATTTTTAACACTGCCAAGAGCATGTAAAAATTTTCCAACCAAGGACTTTTTTTGTTGTTGTTTTTAGATGCCAAATTAGAAAGAGAAAAGATAAAGACAAATCTTGGAAGACCTCTATCGAATCTAGTTTGAAAGTTTTTCGATTAACTTTTTCAGAATTATCGCCTAAGGGGGTCATTCCGTTATTTTTAAAACGATAATTTGTCAAAACGATAATCGTGCTAGTTATCGTCGTCAATTTGCTTCACTTAATATAACCACTATCGTCTCATAAAGGCTGTCCCAAACCAACGCGAAACATTCGCGCGAATATGCGACGACTGAATAATTTTAGAAGATTCGCATCGCGCCAGTGTGGGTGTTCCCATTAATCTCCATGTAAATAAATTAAGACAGGCGAAAGTTTCGTCGTCGTTCTGAAATATTCGCGTTGGTTTGGGAGAGCCTTAAATCGTTTATTTTACATCACAGTTTGAGAATCTTTGACGGTGTTCACATTGGACTCACTCCGCGCGACTCATATTGACATTTCTTTGTTTTATCTCACTCCACCTCATGATGAAAATGAAATAGTCTAGTGAGGCAGGATTTTTTCAAAAAAATCAAAAAATTCTGCCTCACTTTCTCATATAATAGGGTGGAGTGAGATAAAAGAAAGAGATGTCAAAATGAGTCGCGCGGAGTGAGTCCAATGTGAACACCGTCTTTGGAATCTCAAACAAGGATTGAAATGTCATTGGCCGAGTTCAACGCACATCTGAATATTCAGAATTCTGAATTTTTTAAGCTCTTGATTGGCCAGCTGTCAGAAAAAGTTCTGAAAATTCAGATGACTTCTGACAGCTAGCTTCAAAAATTCAGAATTCTGAATATTCAGATGTGCGTTGAACTCGGCCATTTTCGTCGTCATAATCCTCCAATTTTATTTGTATTGTTGTCTTTTTGGTGCCAGTGAGAAAAACAAAAATTGTAAAATGTAAGTTATTTATCTTTAATTTATATTTATTTTTGAAATACTAAAATGATTCAAACATTTGTTTTACCGGTCAGTAACGCCGAAACAAATGTCTATTTTATTTTTTATATGGAGGACCATCAAGATTTGGCCAAGGGCTATAAGCCACATACAGACCAAGGTTGCTTCAGCTGCGGAAATAAAAGCCCAGGGGCCTCCTATAAAAACTAAACCCAAATTAGAGTGGGAATTCATATTATTCTGTGAACAGTGGCTTATAGAAAACTTTCATCTTTTTTATGATTATGACATTTGGCTAGCAGTGCGAATGTTGCGGAATTAATTTCTTTACTTCGGGTGTCTTTTTTTTCGTCTGTGGCTCTTGTAATGGCTTAACTTTACTATATTTTTGCAAAATGTGGACAAAGGCGTACGAAAATTTTGTTTGATCTGTCATTTCAAACGGACACAATTTCCGCAGGTAGGTACGCTTGTTTATATAACGGGTGATTTTTTGGCTGGTTTGGTTTTGGCAACACTGGTTTTGACAGCTGACGTGTGTTTAGTACCTTGTGTCACTGTCAAACAGCTTCAGTTTGGTTTGCAATTTAACCATGGATCGTCTTACAAATGAACAACGCTTGCAAATTATTGAATTTTACTATCAAAATTCGTGCTCGGTTCGAAATGTTCATCGCACGCTGCTTGTGTTCAGCGATGAGGCTCATTTTTGGTTGAATGGGTACGTAAATAAGCAAAATTGCCGCATTTGGAGTGAAGATCAGCCAGAAGCATTGCAACAGCTACCAATGCATCCCGAAAAAGCCACTGTTTGGTGCGGTTTATGGGCCGGCGGCATTATTGGGCCATATTTCTTCAAAGATGATGCGAATCGCAGCGTTACTGTCAATGGTGAACGCTACCGAGCGATGATAACAAACTTTTTTTTGCCCGAAATGGAAGTTCTTGACTTGCATGATATGTGGTTTCAACAAGACGGTGCCACATGCCACACAGCACGCGAAACAATGGCGCAATTGCGAGGCGAGTTTGGTGAACAGTTAATTTCACGTTTCGGGCCGGTCAATTGGCCGCCTAGATCGTGCGATTTGACACCATTAGATTATTTTTTGTGGGGGTATGTCAAGGCTAATGTCTTTAGGGACAAGCCCGCTTCGATTGACGCACTGGAAGCCAACATCCATGCATTCATTCGTGAGATACCGGCCGATATGTGTGAAAGAGTATGCCAAAATTGGACTCAGCGGATGGGCTACCTGAGACGCAGCCGCGGTCAACATTTGCATGAAATTATCTTTAAACATTAAATTGCAAGGTTCAAACTATCGATTCAAATAAATATTACATTCATTTTTTCGAATTTTTTGTGTT
The DNA here is from genome assembly GCA_932273885.2 of Leucozona laternaria. Classification (NCBI taxonomy): domain Eukaryota; kingdom Metazoa; phylum Arthropoda; class Insecta; order Diptera; family Syrphidae; genus Leucozona; species Leucozona laternaria. Next base: position 95,704,444 of record OW026368.1, read on the forward strand.
TTTTTTTAAAAAAAAGTTCTAAACCTCTTAAAAAATCACCCATTACAAGGCATCTCTAGCGTATATTTTTGTTTTTCACTTTTTGCAAAAAGTTTTAAAGCTTTCCGAAATACAACAAAACATTTTAAAAATAAATCAAATATCTATCTACGTATCTTCTATCCTTTAAGCTATCAGTTATTATTTGATTACTTCATAAAATAATATACATTAATTGTTTCCAAAAACAAAGAAGACCACGCAAGACGATAACTACCTAGCTATCTATCGTTCAAACGCTATCGATTTAACGATAACGTTTTTGACGATTTTTGAGGAGATGGACGGAGAGCAAAGACGATACCTTCCAGTCGAAAGTGATTATTGCTTTTACGTGGTGAAAGCTATCGTCAAAACGATATCGTGTAGCGTTAATCGAATAACGGCATGGCCCGCAGGTCATCGGAAGAAGACTGATTTTCAACTAGGTATAGGAATAGGTATTCAAGTTTTCCCCTGGTTGGTGAGTAATCCCCATATCGCGTGGTGTGACAAAAATACTGGTGGATATAACAAAAGTTTGACAATGCGCGGGTATTTTTGTAAACATGAATTTTCCTGAGATGTCGAAAAACCTGAAGTTTGAACATATCTTGAAAGCAAAATTCTTTACCTACCTATATAAAAACCACGAAATATTTTAGTAGGTACGTAGGTAGATCACAAATGGTTTGGACATCGATTAAAGATTTGGCAAATACCTAACATTAAACCAACTGAACTTATGATAAATAATTAGAGGTGATATACCTACCTAAATAAGATTATTACCAACCTACAAATAGGTATAACCAAATTTACAGACGAGCCAAACAGAAATTATTTTATACTTTTTAGATGCGCAACTTAATTTTTTTTTTTTAAAAACTTTAATGGTTTAGAGTTCTCATAAAGCTTTTGTTTAATGTTTGATAAAATCTGTTTTGATTTAATTTTTATTTTTACGCACTTTCAGTCAGTTCATTTTTTGCTCCTTTGTATGTTTACTTTAACGATAATGGATAGGCTAAGGCTGACCTCACTAGGTACAATACTCATAGCATATTACACCATTATACCGCCGCGCGCGCCGGCCGCCGGCCGCCCCGTTAAAAGCACTTGAATCTGAATGTATCTAATTTATTGATTTCGAGGCAGCCGCCTTACTACAAAAAGATTATGTTCTTCGTGTAGGTATTTCATGTTGTTTTTTTTTATTTTTGTTTTATAAGTTAAGTTCTCTCGATCGTTATGATATGTGAACGGAGTACAATAACAATAAAACAATGATGGCCGACAACGTAAACGACATCAACATTAAACCCTCGATTAACTGAGGTAATTGTGATGGAGATGGTCCGCTCTGGCTGTGTGGAAATGGACATGCGGAACGCAACGCAACGCATCTACTTCCATCACGATATCCACTTTGGCTGCTGTCGAAATTTAACAATGGAGTAGTTTATGGCGCGCTTTTAACCATCGTGGCACTTAACCGGGTGATCAATTCATCATCTCTGTTATATGAAGAGAAGTATGGGTATATAATATGCGAGTAAGCTGCAAAGTTAACAAGTGGCGCCACTTGGTTGACATTTATCCGAATTAACGGATTAAATTGCTATATAGGTTTGTTGATTTCACCGGAGGAATTTATTCTGGTCTTGACAGATAACGACACGGTGATTTGGGTTCACCGAAATAATAAAGATTGTATGAAGGTTTATTAATGAATTTTCATGTACCTAAAAGGTATTCAAAAGCTTATAGGTAAATATTGCAATATTAGATGTGTATCTGAGAATAGATAAATATTATGCAGCTCTATAAAAATATAAACATTTATTTATTTATATATGTAGCTTTGTAAATTAGGTACCTATTGTTAATCTTAATATAATAATATACCTACTGGCAAGGCCGTCTTTACCCTTTTGGGGGCCCTGGGCACTTTTCGAAAATGGGGCCCCTGTATGATTATATGAAAAATGTTTTGTTGTGTAATAAAGGTATACAGAAAAAATCACATAACTTTGAATTAATATTTATTCTTCTAATTTTTTAAATAAATAATATTTTTAAATTCATTAAAAAGATAAAGAATTATTGCAGCATTTAAAACATAAACATAAAAATAAACAATAAACAATGTTAAAATAAAAACAAAAAAATAAATATTTCATAAAAAAATTCAAAAATAAACAAAATTTAAATAACAGAAGATTAAATAAGTTATTCAGAATGTAATTTAAAGAACAATATAATAATATGCAAAAAGTGACACAGACTATATTTTTTTAGGTAAAAGAGAGAAATGTTTTTTGAAGTAGTTTTTTTCTTGATTTGAGATTAGCAAAATCATTGATCAAATCTTCAAAATCGATGCCTCTGAGGATGTCGCTTTCGATTGTCATCAGCGACAAACTTGTCAATCTTTCTTGAATCATTGTAGTTCTGAGTTCGTTTTTATTCTTTTTAACTTAGAGAAGGAACGTTCCCCACTGCAATTGGCCACCATCATACTTAAGAACATTCTTAGTGCAATTTCAACATTTGGAAATTCATCTTCAATTTTATTTGTTTTTAAAAAATTATAAAGTTCTAGAATATTGTCAGTTTTTTTCATTTTCGTGTCGACTAATTTTCAAGTAGTCTTTTAAATTCAGGCATTTAGGATGTAGTTCATCTCCGTTCACATCTTCGGTGTAAAATTTAGCAAAAGATTTGCAGTTTTCTTTTAAGTCTTCTGAATTCAGATTTTTAATCGAAAAAAAGTCAAAACGTTGGCAAATCTTCGTAAACGAACCTAGTCGCTGTTTCAAATGAACGCTTAGAGTGTCGACAATGGGAATAAAGGTTTGAATTTTGAATCTTTCTTTCCCAGTCAGAATTACTGAGGGTCCAGAGCCGTCAAAAAAGTCTGGCGTGAGCTTCAAAACCTCGTCCTTTCAGAAAGGTCCTTATATTCGGAATCTGGTTTTTTTTTGTCTGGCTGATGAATTAAAGTTATCAAAATTGTCCCTAAGCCCAATAATAAATTCATCGATTGCACTCAGCAAATTTATCCAGGGTAATATTTTGTTTTTGAAGTAAAGTACTTGTTTTATTAATTCTTTGCAATACAGAGTTCCAAAGTTCTGTAAGTATGGTAAATTCAAGCTTGGACTTTTTTTGCAAAGACTAAGTGCTTCCTCTCTGGCCTCTCGTGCCTGTCCTAAATCGTTGGCGATAGACATAAAAGCTTCTTCAATTTCTTGATGACCTTTATATAAGGCGCTTAGTATGCATCACCGCCGACCATCTTGTTTGAGAAAGACATTTTAAAACTTTTTTTGGACCACAGACAGCGACATGCACTCCTACCAATCTTAAAAAATTGAAGGCCGTTCATCCGACGGATAGTTAAATCGCCTATGTATGAGTTGCAAATATAGAAACACCATTATCTTTATTTTTCCATACAGATACAGTGATATTTAAAATATGTGTGTGTTTTTTTTTTGTTTCTGTCAGAAAGCAAACTGCATTGCCACTCAGTTAGTTATTCACAGCGGAGCATTGTTTATAGGTGCTTCATATTTCTGTTTTAATTTGAATATAATTTCGCAGGGTATGTGATTTAAAATGTTCGGCAAAGGTTGTTGTTCAGCAAAGAAAGTACGAATTCTGATCATTCTTTATGCATCTAAAATTGTATCGAAATATTTTTTTTTCTTGAAAATAGACCGATAGAGGTTAAGTGATGTTTCAGCAATTTGGGGGCCCCTGGTGGTTGTGGGGCCCTGGGCCCGGGCCCAGTGGTAAAGAGGGGTCTGCCTACTGGAAAATCAAAATGAAATAATAAAATCATACATCAAAGGTTTCACATCACATATATATCTATATAATATGTACCTACATAGGTATGTTATAGGTAAGTACTTACTTTTACTTTTAAGTTATACCTAGAGTAAGTGCTGTAAATATGGCCCATGTTGGTAATATGGCCCACCGTTATATTTCCCTACTGGAAGAGCGTAGGTTACCCGCTGTGCAATTATTTCGAAAATAATGTTAGTGGTTTTGATATACATATTAAAAAGTGGAGACTCAGGAGCAGTAAATGTGAGCGGAATTTGAAGTTTGAATTTTTTTACATTGGCCATATAATTTTTTGGTACATTTTTGTAAGTATTTTTATACTAAATTTTGCGCAAATATTTTAATATTTTTTTTGAGACTTTGTTGTGCTTAGATTTATATTTCATTATGTGAAACCAAAATTTTTAATATATTTTTTTAAAGTTGGTAAAAATTAAAAGTACAACGAAAAGGCTATATGCATGTAATATGGCCCACCTCATGCACCATATACACCAACCTGGTCCATATTTAACACAAGGCGGTCCATATTAGCAGCACTTTTTTGAAAAATGTTAAAATGAGTTTTTTTAGTTTTTTATTTATATATTTTTAGTTAAGTTGTTTTTTATGTTTTTTGTTATGAAGGCTGATTATAAAATAATTTCTTTAAGTATTAAAAAAAAAAAAAACAAGTCAATTACCGAAAAACTGACTGTTTTATTTACAAAAAAGTTAAGGGTGGGCCATATTTGCGACACTCACTCTACATATGTATACATACATGTATATGTAGGTAAACAGGATGTCCCATAATGAATGGTCCAAACTGCGAAACTAATGTTAGGCCAGGTCATGACCGCTCAGAATTTAGTAACTTGTCCATACCGAATCATAACGGTTTTGGATTAACGGCTGTTTTTTTTTTTTTGAAATTTGGGAAATCACCTGCTTTGATCCATTTTTTTGATCACCCCGTCCATAATTCATTTTGTTTTTTTTTTGTATTAATATTTTCATTCGAATACTGTGCGATAGTAAAAAATATTTTTGATTTCCTGCACCATTTTGCCTAAACTTTTACAGATACCTATTATATTTTGACTAAACCTAATTTTACTTCAATTTATATTTAAATATAAGAGCACCCTGTACAAAATTTGTATGACTGAACATTGGTTTTTACTTATAAAAAATTACGTATTTTGTAAGTTTCTTAAAAAGTATAGGTATCTACAACTTACGAAAGCTAACTTAAGATCGAAAGTTATCAAAATAAACTTTTTTTTAATAGCAGCTGTTTTATTTATTTTCATTTTTATTGGTGCTTTTCATAAATTGTTCAAAATGGCCCCCTTCTGCACTTATCCAAGCCCGACAAAGTTTTAAAAACTCTCGTTTTAAGTTTCTTGTTCTTCCCGAATTTTGTATCTCTTGGGCAGCCAATTGTATCCGTTTCTGGAGTTCATTGAAACCTCGGTACTTAGAAACGCGAATATAGAAAAATACCACCACTACCAGTGGCGTAGCTCCGGGACAGAAAACAAAAAGGGGGGCCCCTAAACATTTTGTTTGTTTTTAATTTCTTGAAAAAAGATTTTTGAAATTTTGCGTTGTCATGCAATTTTTTGGAAAAATCGTAGAGCTCAGTATAATATTCTTTGGAATGAAAAAAAAAGCTTGCGCGAGAAATAAATAAAGTATCACAAAACAGTTTTTTTTTTTTGTGGGGTTTTACAACAAATTATGAAAATTTGCCAGAAATGTAAAGCTACCAAACCAAATGTACATTTAAACATACCTATTTTGTTTTTTTTTTTTGTTGTTGCAATTTTGACACATCTCCAAAAAAACAATTTTATAATCAGCATGCCACACATTTTAATGGATATAGTGCCTAATATTTCTTATTCCATTTGAGCCGCCATATGAGGCTATTTTTCAAATAACAAGAAAAGTCTTTTTATCTCAAATTTTCTAATTTTGTTTGAAAGCTCATTTTAAAATTTATTTGGCCATCGAGTTTTGACATTTTCAATGGATTCCATTTGAATGTGTTAGTAAGCTTTTTATGTAATTTGGAAATGAGATAACATATTTGGAATCGAATTTGGAAATTTGGCCATATAATGAAAACGTATTAAAAGACCTTCAATCACACGGTTGATTTTTTTTTAGTGATGGTTCCATTACCATCAAGATGTCTGACAAACAAATTTGAGTAAGAAAAGGGATGCTTTATTTAGATCTTCAAAGTATCTGGATATTTCGGGTAGGTATACGGATATCTGAAACAGATCCGGATATCTGAAACGGGTCCAGATACGGATGCAGGATAAGATATCCCAACTATCCGGATAGTCATAAAACGCTTTTGCCTTGTTTTATGATTTTCGTTTTTGCCATCTTTTACCTATTACTAGGTATATAAACTTATTTTATCAAACTGGATTCGGATCCGGGTATCCAACACCATCCGGATATTTTCAGATCTCAATCTCAACTGTCTCATTTAACTATTCGGATATCCGGCACTATCCGAAACTATCCGCATATTCTCGGATTGCAATTGTCCATTCAATATATCAGATGTTCTTAACCCTTTTTGAGGGGTGTTTCGCTTACTCCATATGAATTTGACATATTAGAAGCAAAAACATAGAAAACATAGCACTTCAAAATTTTCACAAATTATTCACGGCTAATGAACGGCAAATTTAAGCAATAAAACATTCAATATAAAAAGCTTTTAACACTTTTTGGAGGGTGCTTCAGTAACTTAATATGACTAGGAAATTAGCAGAAAAAAAACATAGAAAACAGCACGAAAAAATTAAAATTGTCACAACTAATTCAAGACTTATAAACGGCAAATTATTGAGCAGTAAAAAATTCAATACAAGAAGTTTTCACCCATTTTTGAGAGGGTGCTTCGCTAAGTTGACACGATGTTAGCAAGGCAGCAAAAAAAAACATAGAAAAAATAGCACGACAAAATTTATTTTTTCACAAATAATTATAAACCACCGAACAGCAAATTATTAAATAGAAAACCATTCAATTTAAGAAGTTTTTACCCATTTTTGAGTTGAGTTGATATCAACTTACCGAAGCAGCAAAAAAAACGTAGAAAACATGGAACGACAAATTCGAAATTACTACAACCAATTAACGGCAAATCATCCACCTAACCACTTTTCGATCGATGAATGATGTTTCACTAAGTTGACACTCATATACCTAGGTACCTGCCTAGTTTTTGAAATATTAGTTTTCAAACTCAAAATTTAGAATTTTTTTTTTTAAAATTTCAAACTTTCTTAGGTAGGTAGGTAGGTACCTACCTATTTTGTTTTTGTTCTTTCAAATTGTGGGTACCTAGGTAGAAAAAAAAAAATATACCTACGCTTTTCTTTTCAATAAACCTGTATAGGTACCTACCTGTACGCTATGCTATAGATACCTATTCAATTTAGTAAGATATTAATTTTTATATTCAAACTCTGAAACCAGATGATTTTACTTGTTTCAGTTTTTTTTAGAAAATTAAGAAAACTAGTTTTTTTTAGAAAATCTTTGTTTTTCTAATTTCCGTATCCTCTCCTCCAGCGCCCAACATTTCGATTTAATTCGTTGAATAAATAGGTATAGATCCATGTGGAGTACCTAAGTAAGTAGGTATACAGTATACATAGGTATCGGTACTTAGATTCCCTACTACCTTTATCATATACCTAGTTTTAAGTAGGTATAGCTACATGAGTATTTAGGAATATATAAGTAGGTATGTAGGTATCTAAAAATCTTCTTCCCAGGAATCTATGAACTTCAGTGGATTTGAAATTACATACCTACCAAGTTCCATAGATACCAAATGATTCCATTCACTTCTTCGTCTCATGAAATCATCTTTACCTACCACTCTCGCACTTCTTCTGTTCAAAAATTAATTTGTGTGTCCGGCTTCTAAATTCTGCCATCAATAAATTAGCCTCCTAAGTTTGCAGCTATAAGTAGGTATAGATATCTATCTACATATCCCCCAATTCTGGGTAGGTATAGGTACCCACTAGCTAAAAGGTCATCGTCTCTTAATCATCTTTAACGTCTCTGGGACTTGGTGACCGAAAGTGCAAGTGCGAAATAGCTGCAAACATTTTTTTTTTTTTCCTCAAATATTCATGTCATTATTGATTTTCCATCATGAAAAAAAAACCAAAACAGTCAATAAAAATTCAATAAACCATTTTCTACGTGAGATTTCCCCAACGCCATCACCTTCAAAAGCCCGTTATAGGTACCTACTCCATTTCAAATAATATAATTTAATTTTTTTTTTTTTTTTTGTATCCCCAGTTACCGGAGGAGAAATCTCCCCAGCATCCCGTTGAGCTGTCCACGGAACTAATGCTTGCTTGCACTGTGGCGCTATCTCCATCTTATACAAAGAAGCACTCACACCCTAAAGTAATGGAACGCCTACCGGATCTCATAAGGTAAGTTTGTTTTTGTTTTTATTTTTATTTTCATTTTTTTTTTAAAGCAATATTTATCAACCTTTTGACGTTTTCTCTCTCTTTCGTTCGAATTTACCCCTATTTTCGAAATTCGAATTTTGAAAAATTATTTGAATGGCGCGTGAGAAAGAGAAAAAGACATGAACATTCGAACCACCGAATGACTGTGGTTCGTGTGTGTGCGTTGTGAAAATTTAAAGGGCGTGGTTATGCCACCTTATATACTCAACCTCACTTATTTACCACAAAACAACAGAGATAGCTATATTTTTAAATATATGCCACAAAACTTACATCGAAGTCTTTAAAATTCACTTTAATTTTGATTTTGCTTTTATTTTTTTTTTCAGTTTCTGTTGTTCTTGTGTCCTGTTTCATTGTTTCTTTTATTTTTGTTCAGTAACACAGGAAAATATTTTTATTTTTCGGTCTGTCAACATTTTACCACCACTGCTGTTTCCGTTCTCTAGCAACGAACGCAGCTATAAGGCCGGATCCTCCCCCCCCTCCACGGCAACCACCCGTTTTTGTTTAAGGCTCCACCGAAATTTAACAGAGAATGGGTGATAGAGAGAGAGTGAGATTGTGGGGTGGCCATTGAGGAGCAGAATTAAATTTCACTTTTTTATTATTTTCATGTCGTTGTCCTGCGTAGGTATCCTTTTGTTGGCTTGGCGTGATGCGTGGATGTTTAATTTGCAGTTGAAAAAGCGTTTTTCAGCTCTTTCACTGATTCATATTGACAATAGTGTACCTATAGCTACCTATACCTTACATATACCTAGGTATAGGAAGCATAAGCAGATGTTTTTGTTGGGATGATAAATAGAAGGAGACATTCGCATTCGAAAATTACAAAATTGAATTTTGTTTTCCCTGGATGTCGTCCTTGATGTTTTCATATCGGAAAAACCTTTTTTTTTTTCTTTTCAAACTTTTTCGAGAATTGTTGGTTCGAGGGAATCCTTGTTGTAAAATGTTGCTCTGTCGGCGTCGTCGTCATCGTCATAATTAGTAAACATGGTCCGATATCATTCCGTTTTTCTATTTCTATATCTAGGTAGGCATAGGTAATTTTTGTTAGTATGTATGTAGGTATGTGGAAGTAAGAATTTTAAGAACGACCTATGTAATTGCAAAGAGACATCTTTGTATAGCTACATCATTTTAGATTTGTTGTTGTTTTGCTGAATATCAAGGGAGTCGCTTTGTTGATGAAAAGGAAGGGGCAAGGAGGAAGGTGGCTTAGGTTTTTGATTTATAATTTTGTTTTATCAATTTAAATTTATGTACCTACCTAGGTAGCTTTTAATTTTTGGGGTTATTTTTTTTTTGATTTTAGTTACATTTTTACCTTTTTTTTGTTTTAAATGGTAGGTTAGGTTGTTCCTTTTTCGGTAGATTCAGTTTTATTTTTCGATGTCCATCAATTCAATTTTTGTTTGATGAACAACTTACACCCTGTGTTATTTGATTGATGTCTCTTTGTTTTACAAAGCATAGTATCTATACCTAAATGGGTATTCCCAATCTACCTACCTCACTGCCAAAATCTGTTAAAATTTTACGGAGAAAATGTTACTTTAGGAAAAAATCAGTATGCAATTTTTTGTTTTTTTTTTTCACCATTTTTGAGTTTAAAAGTATTTTTTTTTTTCGAAAACTATTAATAGGTAGAAATAAGTTGATTTAAATATAAAAAAGAACAGACTTCTGACTTTCAAAAAAAAGTAAATAATTTTTTTTCCATTTTAAATACTTTTTTTTTATAAAATGCGCCAAAATACCATTTTCGATCTCGATTTCAATTATAAGCTGCAATATAATGAAATAAAGTACTCTCCATTAGCTTTCATATGACATCAGTTTCATCACTTTTAAGCAATACTGAAATTGGGCTCAAAATGCCCAGTAAAAACTCGAAGTATTTGTGTTTATTGCTGCAGAAAAAGCCGGCGTTTGAACGATAAATATCATTTCTAAAAGCTTCTAGTGCAAAAAACAAAATCTTAGAATTTTTCATTGTTTTAGATTTAACACTTGGCAGCAGCTGCAGCTGCAGCTTACTTCATAGAGATGTAACTTTTAGCTATAGATATAATGAGCTATTTTAGAACGTCCCATGGTGATTTACCAAATATTATACAAACATTAAAACCTCTTATTCCGCGCACATTTTCTGCGCCAGAGTGTTCACTTTAAAATATATATGAAAACCATTAAGAATAGGTATGTAAGTTCAAAATAAATGCACAACGGGTATCCTCTTATACCTACGCTCTTCCAGTAGGGAAATATTACGGTGGTTGGCCATATATGACTATAACCAACATTGGCAATATTTGCCGCACTTATACTCTTTACCTGCATAATGTAGATACTTTTCTCGAATTTAAAAATAAAATGTCAATTTCAATCAAGTGGTGCGGAGTGTTCAAACTTACATATACCTACATACACCTATAAAATTGGTATGTATATGTATTTTAGTAGGTAGATAGTCATAATTATTTAGGTCTTCAAAGATTAAATCAAAGCTAATTGAACTTAATTTCAAAATTGAAAAAAAGCCTTTTTTGTGGTTAAAAAGTTTTTTTTTTTTTTTTTTTTTTTGTAACAGCAAATAATACAATTAGGTATAATAAGATTTGAAAGTGGGTTTAACTAATGCAGTCTTGGGTAATATTTAAAACCTCCTGCTCTTACCTCTTATAATATAAGCTTAAGCTGGCCTTTGCTTTGAAAGAATTGGTTAAGGCCTAAAACCACAATGGTTAAAGTTCATTAGATAAAGTATTGATTTTAATAAAAAAAAAAAAAAAAAATAGGAAGCTAAAAGAAAAAGCCACATTATAGGTAGATATCTATACTTATACGTACATTTATTTTCTTTGTATACACCTCTTTTTATCAAAAGTGATGTGATGAGTAATTAAGGGATTATATAGAAAATCATTCACATATCTAATCTATAACTTATGCGGTCATGTTAGATGATACCTCATTTGAAAATGCTTATAGTTATAAGTATCAAATCACATTAGAGGATTTATCTATCATAATTCATACGTATAGGGTATAGGTAATCTGGCCTTTGCTTAGGTAGTAGATATTTAAAAGGCATCAGAACTGCTATAAGAACATTTGTACCTATTCCAAAAGAAAGATTGTGAAGCTGTAAGTCTTTTTTTCTCTAGCTTAATCTATTAATACGAGTATTATAGGTATGTGTATCTATACATTTATCATGCATATGGTTTCCACAGTAGGCTCAAACCCCAAGGCAAAAAACTTGCGCGAACATTAGGTATAGTATCAGTTTTTCGTAGTAGGTATACCTACTTAAGTATGGCGCACCTACTTTCTCCACATGGTCCTTAGCGTTTAATGGGCATTCCGCCTATACGTTTTTTTTTCATTTCTTTTAGGACCAAAAATAACGGTACCTGTCATACAATTTTTTTCGGTCAAAAAGGAAATTTATATTTTTCTCAAAATCGACTCCACAGATTCGCAGATTTAAACAAAAAAAATCCATACATTTTATAAGTTATAAGCTGCCGTTTAGTAAAAAAAATCGTTCCTAAAAATAGTTATTAATTGCACCTCTCTAAGAACCACTTTTTTAATTTGCGTCATTATTGAAAACGGTTCAACTGATTTGATCAATTTTTTTTATGCAAAATGCTTGATACATTTCAAATAACATTGTGTACAAAAATTATCAAAAAACAATTTTTTTTTGGATTTTCAAAAACTGTTTGAAAATTTTTGTTTGAAAACTAAATATTTCAAAAAACAACTAAGTCGATTTTTATGAAACTGGGCAAAAATCAGTTTTTTTTAACTTAATCTAGTACCTCCCATACAAATGTTTAAAACCGTTTAGAAAAATCTTTTTTTTTTTTCTTAAAATCGACTCCTTACGTTTTTGATAAAAAATTTTTCGTGTATTGAAATTAATACGATCTACCATTTAAAATTATTAAATTTTATATTTTACTTTTATTAACAGTATCTACCTCTCATAGAACGGCTTTTTGATTTTCGACTATCTCATTATCTGATTAACCGATTAAAACTATATTTTTAAACAGAAGCTTATAACAAATATACCTAAATAATATGGCATATCAAAATTTTTGCAAAAAATAATTTAAAAAATACTTTCAAATCATTTTTTGAAAACTCGATATTTCGAAAATGGGTTGAAGATTTTCTTGTAAAATTCAATTTTCAACTTCACATTAATAAATACTTTCAAAATATTTACAAAATTGTAGATATGTATATATAAAAAAATTAATTATTTTTAAAACCGTTCCTAGGATTTTTGAAATTTTGTTCTCATAAATTAAGATTTATACAAGAAATCCGTTGGTCAACATCGGGTTGGGTTCAAAACAGTTTCAGAACTATTTCAATCAATTTAGGTATTTCTAATTTTGTTGATTTAAAAGAATTTTGCAGTTTAAATAATATATTTTCCTTTCATATATATTGCATATGTGCAACACGGGCTATTATTACCCGTGAAAACCCATATGGAGCAGTCTGGTTTTTATATTTCAAAATTGGTACAATTGATCGAACACCTGTCAGAATAACTTAAAAAAGACATACAAAAAGTTTTTTAAATATCAGAAGCAGCAAAAATTAACTTCTTAAGAATCAAAAACTTATTTTAAGTTAAAAAATAGACAATTTTCAAGAAAATGTAATACAAAATATCAGAAAAGTTAGATTTTATAAAAAAAGTAAGTGCATGTAATAATTGCAGCTTTTGCGTGAATTGATCGATTTAAGTGAAAGTCAAAATAGTAAAACTCAACCGAAAAAAAGTAAACACAAAAGAAGGGGTTTGTTCGTAGACTATAGTGATAATAAAATTTCGTCGTTTCCGAAACATACAGTGATGACGTCATCGGCGGTAGTTCTTGCAGGATAAATATATATACATGTTTTGCTAATTACATTAGATAGGTATTCATGATTTTTGAGATATTTATGCAGAATTTTCACAACGCAAATTAATTCAACAAATCAAAAACCACAATTACAAACAGACATGTGTAAATAACTAATAAGAATAACTAATAAAACACCGATTAGCAGAATAACTATAAGGGCCAGTTTCACAGTCGACACTTACCGAAATAAGTATGGCACTTAAGTTTCCCATACCAGGCCCTTAAAATATCGGAAACATTTACTTTCTAGAAAATGAAAAAGACGTATCCAATATTAAAATAAAAACTCTACCTGCGTTTGAAAGATTATTCTTAGGAAATGGCTTCAAGAATATTTTTATAAAAAAATTACAATTTTTAGAGTGAATGGGGTAAAAATAAAAAAATTTGTCCGATTAAGGAAATTCTTTTTTGTTTGAATTTTGTTAGTTGTAGGGAGAAATGGGGTAAAAATAAAAAATTGTTTGATTTTAATTATTGTTTTGGTGTTTCAAAGGTTATTTTTAGTGGATGGCTTAAACGTCAAATTGGTAGGTAGTTATAGTGTGTATAATGAGGTAAAAATGAAATGTTGTAGGTATTCGATTTCAAACATTTTTTTTGTATCTATATATTAAAGGTTTTTTCTAGGCAATGATTTAAAGATTTTTTTTTCTTCAGAAAATTGATATTTATTTATTGATGTAGTGTAAAAACAAAAGAGGGGTATATTCGATTTTAAAAGTTCTGTTTGTGTTTGAAAGGTTTAATTATTTTTAAAAATTTGATATTTATATAGTCACATGGGATAGACATAAAAAATGGGTTTTGATTTTTCTGTGTTGGGAAAGTACTAAAGGTTGATCTCAGATGATCACATTTTTACGAATTTTGCCATTCATAACGTAACCCAGAATTTAGAGTTCAAGTACAATAACATTTTGTATTTGTTATGCATGTTAAATCGTACTGTACTACGGATAGCTTTTCCAATAAAACACGACTATTGATAATTTTTGTATATCTACCTACTCACATAATTCTACCTGCCACTAAACTAAGTTTTCTAAGTTTTTCCAATTGGATTAAAAATAAGCTCCCATAACTAATTTATTTTAGATTTTAGAACCACAGTGTGATCGCACATTAGAGCAAGCTCGTGCGATTCATCAGCATATTTTTTATTTATGTACATATAATTGTATAGGTAGGTACACCTCTATCTATATATCTACAAACCTCTGTATGTTTATCTCCCTCATATTTAATAACAATTTTTAAACCATACTTAGATATACCTACCTACTGTATCTAATACACCCTACACCCACATACACCCACGTTATATTTATATACATAATTGCCGGAAAATAAGTATTTTCAAAATGCCTCGCAATCTCCTTCTCCATATAGGAAGGTATAGTGTCTAATTGGTCACATAATGTAAAGGGTGATTTTTTAGCTGGTTTGGTTTTGCCAACACTGGTTTTGACAGCTGACGTGTGTTTAGTACCTTGTGTCACTGTCAAACAGCTTCAGTTTGGTTTGCAATTTAACCATGGATCGTCTTACAAATGAACAACGCTTGCAAATTATTGAATTTTACTATCAAAATTCGTGGTCGGTTCGAAATGTTCATCGCGCGCTGCTTCCATTTTATGATCGGCATTCTCGACCTTCTGAGCAGTCTATTCGGAAGATTGTGACCAAATTTCGCACCAAATTTACTTTGTTGGACATTAAACCACCAACACGTTTACGTACTGTGCGTAGTGAAGAAAATATTGCGGCCGTATCAGCTAGTGTGACAGAAGACCGCGAAATGTCGATTCGGCGCCGTTCCCAGCAGTTAGGCCTTTGTTACAGCACTACGTGGAAAATTTTGCGGAAGGATTTGGGCGTAAAGCCTTTTAAGATACAGCTGGTGCAAGAACTAAAGCCAGCTGACCTACCACAACGCCGAATTTTTGGTGAATGGGCTCTTGGAAAGCTGGCCGAGGATCCGCTTTTTTCTCGAAAAATTGTGTTCAGCGATGAGGCTCATTTTTGGTTGAATGGGTACGTAAATAAGCAAAATTGCCGCATTTGGAGTGAAGATCAGCCAGAAGCATTGCAACAGCTACCAATGCATCCCGAAAAAGCCACTGTTTGGTGCGGTTTATGGGCCGGCGGCATTATTGGGCCTATTTCTTCAAAGATGATGCGTATCGCAGCGTTACTGTCAATGGTGAACGCTACCGAGCGATGATAACAAACTTTTTTTTGCCCGAAATGGAAGTTCTTGACTTGCATGATATGTGGTTTCAACAAGACGGTGCCACATGCCACACAGCACGCGAAACAATGGCGCAATTGCGAGGCGAGTTTGGTGAACAGTTAATTTCACGTTTCGGGCCGGTCAATTGGCCGCCTAGATCGTGCGATTTGACACCATTAGATTATTTTTTGTGGGGGTATGTCAAGGCTAATGTCTATAGGGACAAGCCCGCTTCGATTGACGCACTGGAAGCCAACATCCATGCATTCATTCGTGAGATACCGGCCGATATGTGTGAAAGAGTATGCCAAAATTGGACTCAGCGGATGGGCTACCTGAGACGCAGCCGCGGTCAACATTTGCATGAAATTATCTTTAAACATTAAATTGCAAGGTTCAAACTATCGATTCAAATAAATATTTCATTCATTTTTTTTTTTTAAAAGTTCTAAGCCTCTTAAAAAATCACCCGTTAGTTACATGGGATAGACATAAAAAATGGGTTTTGATTTTTCTGTGTTGGGAAAGTAATAAAGGTTTATCTCAGATAATCACATTTTTACGAATTTTGCCATTCATAACGTAACCCAGAAATTAGAGTTCAATTAAAATAACATTTTGTATTTGTTATGCATGTTAAATCGTACTGTACTACGGATAGCTTTTCCAATAAAACACGACTATTGTTAATTTTTGTATACCTACCTACCTGCAACTAAACTAAGTTTTCTAAGTTTTGGCAATTGGATTAAATATAGGCTCCCATAACTAATTTATTTTAGACTTTAGAACCACAGTGTGATCGCACATTAGAGCAAGCTCGTGCGATTCATCAGCATATTTTTTATTTATGTACATATAATTGTATAGGTAGGTACACCTCTATCTATATATCTACAAACCTCTGTATGCTTATCTCCCTCATATTTAATAACAATTTTTAAACCATACTTAGATATACCTACCTACTGTATCTATAATATACACGCTACACCTACATATACCTACATTGTATGTATAATTGCCAGAAAATAAGTATTTTCAAAATGTCTCGCAATCTCCTTCTCCATATAGGAAGGTATAGTGTCTAATTGGTCACATAATGTAGAAAGGATTCATTAGAATTAATTCTGTATAATTGATGCTTCTTCATTGCAATACCTTTTCTTAATTGCTACATAGATACACTCACGCGAAAAGTAGGTATGTTTGCTTATAATAACCGCGACACTCGACTATATACCCATCATGACAATTACTGCATAAATCACCATCAGGCAAAGCTAGATGCTTTCAAGTAGTGTCATCCATTTACAAGATCTCAGGATCTACGACCAAATAATAATCATGATATTATGCTGAAAGCAAGTACCATCACCATCATGCATGACAAGATCTGGCCGCAACCGCCGCGTCCTCATTTATTCGGCCTCCAGCGCGCAGTGTGCATGTGCATATATTTATCAACCTGTTTTGCTCTATAGCAAAGCTGGCAATTATATGCAACAAATAGACTTCCACTTCACCACAGTCCTTTTTCCATAAAATGAAACCAGTTAGGACGAAAAAGAAGCCTTCAAGTCCTACTTGATTGTTGCCAACAAAATGGACATCCACATCCCGATAGCGCAGTCCGCATCGCATAGTGTAGTGCAGGCGCAGGCAGCACTGATGCAACAACACACATATGAGCACCTAAAGAGCATGCAACCAAAAACTGACCAGCTATATGCAGCTAACCAACCAACCGATCCGAACCGACCAACTATTTGGACATGTTCCCGATTAGACAAGGTCTCCTCTTGGATAGGGCAAGGCAAAGAGAAGGGGGAGGACGAGGGCGAGGGGTACCTATAAACAAGAAAACGTGCAGAGAAACTTGAGTTGTGGACGATTAACCAACGTCTTGTACTTAATATCTGAATGCATGGTGCAGAACACGGCAATTATCAGGTGAACGATTAATGGACAAGCTTAGCTCAGTAGGGCTAAGTTTTTTACTTATTTTTGTTTTGTTTTTGACAGATGCTGTCTCCCGTCATCATGTCTGGTCTGGTCTGTTGCTTTGAAAATACCAATACTCCCACATTCTTCGTCTGTTTTGAATTTTATTCAAACCGTTTTGTGCGGTGGAAATTTGAGACTTTTCCTCGTGGATCGTGGTGGTAGGTCGTGCGAGATTTATTTTCGTCGCAGAATGTTTTTCCACGGATCATATAGGTATGTAGATATCTACAGACACGCGGATGTTAGCGATCAGTGTCCTGTCAAGTCTGAGGTAGGAGTTAATGAGATTCATATCCCAGAAAATCAAGTGTTTTTCTAAGACAGTTATTCTAAGATATTTGCCACCCAAAGAGTTTGAATGGAATTGGAATTTCTATACGTAGGTACAGATGAACACATCTTGTCAGAGATGGAAAGGGTGATGTTTTGACAGTTCTATATAGATTCCACACAGATGTGGGATATGCATATGTGCATGGTTAAGGAACTATTTCTTGAAATTATGTAGACATGTATGTAGGTATAAGACTAAAATAAAACCTGCAACAAACACGTGATATATATCAAGATATGGTAATATTTATGTACATGCATACATAAAAGTAGGTATAAATGTGGATTGTGTTTTTATAAGAGTTGTCTTCCTTGCGCGCGGTTGTGTCTTGTGTCATTCGATTTTACTAATCATTTGGAGACACTCGACAGCGACAGTTTGTGCGAACTGTCAACGTAAGAGGAAGTGTTTTTTTTTCAAATTTCAAAAATGTCATTCAAAGCCGTCATGCTTAAGTTTCGTGAAAAACTGAAAGGTGTTTTGTTTTAAAAAGATATTAAAAAGGTTAAATGTTGTTTTTGTTAAGTTTAATAAAAGTGCTCGAGTCCACGCGAGTCCACTCCAAAAATTTGGATTCCAACAGCATAGCTATAATAAGAGGAACGCTGACGAATCAATGGCACTTATGGCGGCATATTCGAATCCTAAAAAATTGCTACTAAGGTCTCAAAGGTTCTTATCAAAGGGAAAATAAATACCTACCTCAATAATCTCAGTTTTTCAAGAGCCTAAAATGGATATACCAATTTTAATTCTTTTTGAAACTTTTTGACAAATACCTTTTTTTTTCATTTTAAACAATCCAAATATGTATTATAAACATTATCTTAAAAAGGGTGTGTATAGTTTTTTTTTATAATTGACGCGCACTCAAGGGGTTATGAATACCCTTAAAATGTTTTCACACAGTGCGAGCGTTTAGGAAATAGAGGGAGAATGGAGTAGGAGATAGCGATGTACATTTGCTTTAAATGTTTGGATATTGAATTGGGAAGGAAAAACAGAGTTTGATAAGGAATTCTACATTCGTGTGGTACGGCTAAAGAAAGAATCTCTATACTTGACGGTACGCCCGAAGTTAGGCTCAAGGGTATACTGGTGAGCATTCCCAGCAGAGCGGGTATTACGCTGAAATTGTTTGAGGGGAGGAATGCAGCTAGCTATTTCAACAGAGCAACGTTTAAAAAAGTAGCGATAAAACAAAGATAAGCAAGAAACATTTCGACGGTGTTCCAATGAAACAAATGTTTCCGAGATTGATCTGTCACGTATCAGTTTTAAAGCTCTATCTTGGATTCTATCCAGTAGGTGCAGTGACGTTTTAGAGGCACCTGACCAGATATGAGAGTTATACTCTAGCTTTGGGCGTATGTATGCTTTATATATGGTAGCTAGATCAGAAGGGGAAAAAAAGTTCTTACATCGTCTAAGGAAACCTAGGCACTTCGCAGCATTTTTAGCGATATTTTGTATATGGTCGTTCCATAAGAGTTGATCGGTAACGCGCATTCCAAGAATCGAAAGCTTTTCAGTTTCCTCGATGCAAGTTCCGTTCATGTGTAATGGTAAAGGGGGTATATTGCGCTTTAACGACAGAAGACAGCTTTGAGTTTTAGATGCGTTAAACTCTACACGATTGTTAAAACCCCATTTGACAATGCTGTTTAAATCTGAGTTTAATGAGCTCAACATATTCAGTCGCTGCTGCTCCACGTTTGAAGAACTGGGAGGTGAATCTGGAAAGGAGTATGAAAAACTAAGGGTGCTGTCATCAGCGAAACAGTTAAGCGGATTAGTAGTTTCAGACAAGAGATCATTTATGAAAATTAGAAACAGTGTCGGAGACAAAACGGAGCCTTGGGGCACACCAGCATTAATTTTGTGAACTTCTGACTTGAAACCGTCCAAAACAACTTGGATTGAACGGTCAGAAAGATAATTACTAATCCAGCGAAGTAGTGATTCATTTATACCAAAAGCATGCATTTTCGATAAAAGAGCTTGATGCCAAACTCTATCAAATGCTTTTGAAATATCGAGGGCCACAATTTTACTTTCACCGAAACGATGCAATGATTGATTCCACTTTTCGGTGAGAAAAGCCATCAAATCACCAGTGGATCTGTTGCAACGAAAGCCATACTGCCGGTCATTGAGAAGCTTCAGATGTTCAAGATATGTCATAAGCTGACGATTGATCAGCGCTTCCATGACCTTGGAAAGAATGGATGTCAGAGCATTTGGTCGGTAATTTGAAGGAGAAGATGAATCGCCTTTTTTAGGGATTGGCTGCACAAAAGCTTTTTTCCACCCTGAGGGAAAGTGACCTAAGGAATAGGAAACGTAAAAAAGCTTACGCAGTGGTTTCGCTAAAGTGGAAGAGCACATCTTCAAGACAATAGGAGAAATACCATCAGGGCCGGATTATTGTGTATAGTTGAGTAAGTAATCAAACTAAAGGATGTTTTTTTTTAAGAGGTATAGAACTTTAAGTTGGCAACACTATTTTAATTGGCGGCCATTTTGTCAGCTGTCAAGTGATTTATTTTTAGTTTGGTTTGGCATTTCAACATGAATAGACTGACGCCTCAACAACGATTCCAAATTGTGCCCAAATGGGCCCAAAATAAGATTGCCGTTGATCCCAATTTTCATAAGCGAATTTTGTTTAGCGATGAAGCTCACTTTTGGTTGAATGGATACTTCAATAAACAAAACTGCCGTATTTGGAGTGATGATAATCCTCATAGTGTATGTTGAGACACCATTACATCCATATAAAACTGACTGCTTGGTGTGCTTTATGGTTTGGTGGAATAATTGGTCCGTACTTCTTTAAAAACGATACTGGCCAGAACGTTACAGTTAGTGCGGTGACCGCTATAGAGCCATGATTACTGACTTTTTCGTTCATCAATTGGACAACCATGATGTGTAGGATCTGTGGTTTCAACAAGACGGCGCAACATGTCACACAGCTCGTGCCACAATTGATTTATTGAAGGAAACACGTTTGGTAACCGCATATTTTCACGTTATACGGACCAGGGAATTGGCCTCCAGGATCGTGCGATTTAACGCCGCTTGACTATTTTCTGTGGGGATATGTGAAGTCGCTAGTCTACCGCCGATAACTCCAAAACAATTGACCACTTGGAGGACAACATTCGCCGCGTTATTGCCGATATACGGCCACAAATGTTGGAAAAAGTCATCGAAAATCGGCCGTCCACATTAGACTACGTCCGAGCCAGCCGCGGCGGTCATATGCCAGAAATCATATTTAAATTATAATGCCAGAAGATTATCTTTCGAAAAAAGTAAATTTCATGTCAATTTAAAAAAATTCGTCCTTGTTTTATTCCATTTCAAAGTTCCACACCTCCAAAAAAAAAACACCCTTTATTATAAGCTTCAAAATCGATAAATTTCAATAAGTTAATGAATTGTTGTGCATATACATATTCATGCTTATATGTAAATGGAGTGCGCAATTCACTTACAACGCAATCTGTCTGTCCATCAAAGTTTCTGGTTACAAATAAAAAACTGTCATATCACAGTCAATCAAAAGACACTATGATGTTCGACAAGATAGAACAAAAAAAAGGTAAATCCATGCTCCTCAGGGCATAAAAAAAAACAACGCACACAGCAATCCAAAAACCTGACCATATGCGATAAATTTTCCATCTCTAATATCAGTCAGTCAGTGCGGTGCGGCGATGAGGAACACACATCTATTCTAAATCTAGACCAAAAACATTCAACATTATTGGATTACACTTTATAGGAAAGAAACAAAAACAAAAAAAAAAAAAAAACATCAGGACTTGCCACTGCAATTTTGCCAAAAGGCTATATTAAGGGATGCTTTTGCACTTAAAAGAATCTCAATCCCGCGCATACGAGTATACCCACAGAAAACTATAGAATGGATTTTATTTCGTGACATATGTAAAATGTGTAAAGTGCATGAGGTCTTAATTTAATACCTAGTACATCTTGCTCGGTGATGATCATCAGCTTTATAGTGAATCAACATTGAGAGCTGTATATAAATCTTGGCCGCTCCCCTAATTTATTTATAGTTGCGTACTTGTACCTACATTTTATGTGTTTATTCCTGCTGAGCAGACAAAAGGATGAGTCAATCAAATCTCAATGATGAGGGCTTAACGGCAGGATAAACACCCCTCGTTTTGAGCAAAGCAGATAATAGCCTTGAGGAGGGTTTGTCCGTATATATACTATTTCTAATATGCTTGAAATATAGCAGCAAGTTGCACCATTTAAATGCGACACGCTAAGTGCTTGAATGAGACCAATGTACCGTAAGTAATCCCTTGTTCAGAATAACAAAAAAAAAATCTCCAAACATGACTTTTTCATTCCTTAACGACGCCGACGGCGATACCGCCGCGCCACCGACGAGATGAGACAAGGCAAAGGGTCACTTTAAAATCAAATGTCAAAGCTTCAAAATTTATGATGTTTGTTCTCATTAGATAAGTAGCTGGTTTTTAAAGAATATTTTAGCTTAGGTTGTAACTCATATTTGTGTCAAAGCTTAAAAACTTAGAAATTAGTCTCAAACTTTCTTTTACGAAGACGACGAAGCCCTTTCAACTTCCAATATAGTGTAGGGGAATTTGGAGACTAGTTGGAAAAACGTTGACGCAGATTTTAACATCCAAATTGATGTGACCAGGGAACAATGAGTTTCAGAAATGAAAGTTTAAAATTTCGAAGAATGTCGGATCCGTTCTTTATTCCTCGATAAGATTGTTTAAGGATTGGAAGCAAAATTATATTCAAAATGCTTCAAACAATAAGGAACCCACTTAATGTTCAATATTTTTGGAGCTATACAGCTACATTACGTCACTTCGGTATTGATAACCTCAAAAATAGGGAAGAAACGTTATTTTTTTTTTCAATTTCTAACAAGAATCTTGAAATCCTGAGCTGATCTTGGAAAACGGATGATGGATTTGAATTCAGCGCCGAAAATTCCCTTTAATGTTAAACATCTCACGGGCTAAATCTCTGCGCAATTTTTTGTTTCAGAAGTAATTTCTTATTAGTAATCCTAAGTTGGATTAAAGAGCTGTTAATTACAGTTGACTCTCCCTAAGTCGAATTTTCACGGGATACCAAGATTTGCTCGAGTTAGAGAGTGTTTTGGAAAAATTCGAGTTATAGAGAGAAAGATTTTTTTTTAATTTTTTTTTTTATTTAATAAAAAAAAGGTTAATATACATACTTACAAAAAGTTAACAAAAAATACAGCTTCTTGCTTATTTAAAAAAATAATAATAAAATAAGGCATGAATTCATCGAAACAAAACAAAAATATAAAATAAAAAAATAAAAAACATCTTTTTGCTATTAATTACTATATTACTTGAAAAAATTGGTTATTTTTGATTTTGTCATCACAGGTGGAGCTTCTTTTTTCTTAAAAAAATGAGTCAAGTTAAAAAAGACATTTCTGAACTTCATCCGGTACATTATCTGATAATTCGATTGCAGATTGCAAGATTTCAATAGCGTTCTCAATTTTTATTTTACTTGCCATTTCTAGATTTACTACTTCGGATTCTTCTTCTTCTTCATTTTCACTTTCATTTGGGTTATTTTCAGAATTTATTTCTTCTAGAAGAAGTAAATTTGCAGGTACTTCGGTAGTCACGATACCATCATCGACTTCCATAAAGTCTTTCCAATTAACATTTCCAAAACTAAACAAAATTCGACTTAAGAGGTGAAAAAAATGCCAGTAATCAAGAGAATGTGTTCGAGTTAGAGAGAGGTTCGACTCAGGGGGAGTTCGACTTAGGGAATGGTTTTTGTATGGAAAATTGAAGGAAATGTTAAAATACGGCGAAAAAGTACGAGTTAGAGAGAAATTCGACTTAGGGAGAGTACGACTTAAGGAGAGTCGACTGTATTTACAACTATCTTAACTCACAGCACATTTTGTTTTAATTTGGTTATTCAGTTGTAAATACAAACCGAGTTTGTTCCACGTAACATACATTCATAAGGTGGTAAGTGTCACTTCCGTAACAAAAATATTCATGTAGGTATATCACGACTACAAGAACAAAATGTTTGTCAAAGTGATAACTTGGGGAAGTAAGCAGATGATTTTCTGAGACCGAATCAATGTCACATCGGTAACATCGCAAGTTGAGATTTCAAATTTTTCTAGTTTTTCAACTAATTTTTAGTTTCGTAGCTTTAACATACTTATGGCATATTATTCTAGATATTCCACTTATAAAATTGATAAAATTTCTATTGGAGTGAAAAATATTTTTATTTTAAGTGAAAAAAGTTTAAAGGGAGGTATCTACTTTATCCCGCTTCGTGATGTAAGAAATAATTAAATGCCTACTTTTATGACACGTGTCGTTTATTATATTCTTTTCGTGTCTAAAATTCTAACTCAGTCACAACCGTAACATTAGCTTGTCACAAACGTAACAATTTTAAACTAAATTTTAGCATATACCTAGTCAAAGTTTTCATTACTTAACTCGAACTATAAGTTGAATATAGTTTGTTGATGGTGACTAAACTCAGAGTTTAACTTATGTAGATATATGACGAACAAAATCAAAATTTCAAGCGAAATATTTTGTCCACACAAATTTTCTCTTCGAACAAAAGGAATCGAAATAAACAGATTTTTATAAAAAGGGGCAAAATAGGGGTTAGTACAAGCGTTCGTAGAGAGGGAATACGCAAACTTTATGCTTTACACCTTAAGGGATAAAAAACTGCAAAATTGATTTAATCAAATGGAAATTTTAGTTTAAAAAATGTGTTTTTCAAAATGTGTGCATTAAAACAACTTTTTTTCAAAAAAAATTTATGATTTCTAGCTTAAAAAAAAGCTATTAGATGACATTGTACGTGTTGTCTTTGGTTTTTTAATAATTTTCTATTCATCAATGTATTATAGTCAATGAATTGGGAAATAACCCCTCCCGCATGAACGGGAGGAAATAGACCCTCCCTCCCAAACGATTTTCTTTTAATATTACCAAAAATCACTCCCCAAAGTATTGACATTCAACTTCGGAACACGCTGTTTTTGGGTAAAATTTATGCTTGGTCATCATCTCCCGTTACATTAACTTGTTACACAAGTAATAATTTCATACTAAAATTTTGGATAGTTCTTCATGAAAAAACTTTTAGGCTCTGGGAATCTCAACATCCCAAATGTAGGATATACCTATTCGAAAAAAAATATGCCATCTAAAAGGTCACTTATTGGTCACAAAAAGTAAGTTACTTTCAATTATCAAGCCATAGGCGATTTGTTACGAATTTTAGAAAATGTTAGCAATTTATTTGAGGGATATTCGAAAATAAAAATTATTCAATCTTAGAGGTCACTTTTTGGTCATAAGAGTTAAGTTAGTTTCAGTCATTGGTAAGCCATAGGTTATTTGTTGTAAAGTTTTAAAGTTTTTTTCTTAATTACCCCTCAGATAATTTTAGTTGGATATTCAAAAATATTCAAATAATTTGTACGCCATTGGTCACAAAATGTCAGTTAGTTTCAATAATTGGTCGGTCATATTCGGTTTCTTATGATTTTTTTAAAAGTTTCATTAAGTTCACCCAATACAGGATGTTAGTACCTACCTTTTCTGTGGGATATTCGAAACAAAAGTATGTCATCTAAAATGTCAATATTTGGTTATAAACAGTCACATTATTTCAGTAATTGGTCAGCCATAGGTGATTTGTTATGAATTACTATGAGTTAGTTCGAGGTCATCCGTTAGAGGATGTTAGTACTTCATTTGTGGGATATTCAAAAATTCGGTATGCCATCTGAAAAACTGTCAATTAATATCAGTTATTGGGCCCCCATGGTTTTTTTTACGAATTTGTAAAGTCTTTTAAAATCATAGAGATTGTCAATACCTCATTTGTGGGATATTGGAATGAAAGCATCCCTGCCATCTAAGAGTTCAGTTTTAGATACTAATTATTCAGCTATATAGGCGATGTGTTATGAATTTTAAAAGTTTTTTTTTCAAAGTCATGCATAAGAGGATGTTTGCACTTCATTTGTGGGATATTGAAAAAAAAATATGAGATTTAAATAGTTAGTTTAGTTGATCATTGAACATCGCATTATTCATTCTCCTCTTCTCGATAAATTCAATGTTAACTTCTCCTTCGTTCACGGCAATAAATTTCAAAAAAAAAAAAATGCGAACACGCCTTGCGTTTAATTTAAAGAAAAGAAAATAAATATCCCAAATAAATCACATTTTCGAAAGCAAATGCCAAGCAATTTAATGTCAATTATTTCATCAACGCATATGTCCACGCATCCTATGCACTAATAAAGACATAAAATCAACCTCAATCCAGTCAATTTAGAATAAAATTTAAACTTACAAAAAAAATCCTTGCATATGTTGCACGCAAAAAAAAGAGCAATTTGAATATAAAATTCCATTGTTGTTATCAACCAGAAACATCCTCCTCTTGGTTTTTTTTTTAGTTCTGCAGCTATACATGACTATGTAACGTTATTTTTTTCTGTCCATTCATATCATCATTCATAAATCAAACATTAAATTGATTACCGTTGCGCTCTCCCTTCCCCTAATCTAGACGCTACACCGACCCAAAAATGTTGGGTAATAAAATTATTCCTAATAATCATCATCATAATAATTATCAACCGAAGCGTAACGAATACGCAAATTCATAAAAAAAAAGAGCTGCACAAAAAAAAGAGTAAGGCAAAGCCTCCCCTAACTTTAACCCGACTCAAAATGTTGTTCTTTCAATTCACGGCACATGTTTCCACAGAAGTATAGTAGGCAAATGTCAGAATCAATATAAATAGAGTTATATACGGCAGCCTCATCTGCATCTCGACGAGGAGGTTGTCAGAGAAGTGCACAATGACGAGCCTGACTATGACTATCACCCCTTCGCATTGTGTCACCCAGAATTAACCTCACTTTTAAACCCATAGCCATATGAATAAATTGAATAGAAGAGCTATAGCAGAGCAAGGGTGCCTCTTGCAGTCTCGCAACTTGCTAGTGAAAATCACCGTTACGGTTATGCCTGCATTCGCAACTATTAAAATCATATTATCCACATAAAAATAACCCCAGGGGCCTGGGGTGTGGATGTGGAAGACATCCCTGTTAAAGGGTGAGTTCAGTGAGTGCACTTGTTTTTTTTTTTCCATATTAATCTGGGCTGTGTTCGTGATGTTCAATTTTAGTGCCAATAATAATTGAAACATTATACGAGTAGGTACTCGTATACCAGTCCGCCTTAGGGCCATGTTTGCTCTTTCTACGTCACATGTATGCCTTGTCCATACACATATATATGTATAGGTACATCAGGCAGGGGCTGCTGCATTTGAAATAAAAAATCAGGGGGTGGCCTCCAGGCCTGATGTCTTTATACTCTAATTTAAATTTTATAAACCCCAAGTTGACGATGACTATACATAAGTGAAATTTTATGAAGGAGGTTTTGGGTTGGTTAGATCATTTTGTCGGTGGTAGATGCTTATATTTTGTTTTTTCGTATACAAAATTTCCTGTGGTATAGGTTTTTATTTTCCCACTGTAAAAGTGGATGTGATACGGCACTTTAGATGGAGCCACAACATTTTACCGCACCTTTTTACACTTTCTGTTGTAGGTGCCAAAAGTTATAGGTATAGGTATACCTATTATAGGAATATGTTTGTGTGTGTGGAGAGAGTTCGCATAAAAATTCTTCTCTGTATACTTGTTCACATTTAACACCATGTGTTCGGTCCATTGAATTTGGGATATGTATCTACATGACGAAGTCTTATTATTTTTACAAACCCTAGACTATAGCTATGGTTTTTTATGGCGTTGGAAATGGACACGTTGTTTTTGTGATTTTGGCATTTTTTGATGTTCGTATACCTATGAAAAAAGTTGTTGTATATTTTAAATGAAAACATAAAACTTTAAACGGTTTTAAGGGTTATTTTACGATAGTCTTTAGGTGATCTTAGAGTACAAGCAATGGTGTAGTGGGAAATAATTTACAAATAATTATGTTGGTGAGGTCGGAAAGTTCAATACAGAAAAGAGAGGTTCTATTCTAAATATTTAGCAATTTTATGGTCAGTACGAATAGCTGTATGTTTGGGAGGAGTCGATAGGTAACATAAATTACATGACATCCTTGATTATAGTATGGAACCCTGATGAATGTCAAGTCAGCGAAGCAACATTCGCCGCGCCGATCGAAAAGTGGTTACGTAGATATTTTTTGCCGTTAACATGTTTTGACAATCGTTCGATTGTTTCGATATTTTTTTTTGCTGCTTTGCTAACTTGATATCAAGCTAGTGAAATGTCACCCCGAATAGGGGTAACAACTTCATATATCTAATGGTTTCTTTCCTAATCGTTTGCCGTCAATTATTTACATCAATTTCTATTTTTGTCGTGCGATGTTTTCTATGTTTTTTTTTTTGGAAATGGTTTGGAACTTTTTAGATTAATTTGTATATTGCTTAAAATTTGTCCGTTAAATACCTAGTTATATTAATTTAATTTTTTCGTGCGATGTTTTCTATGTTTTTTTTTTGAAAATGGTTTGGAACTTTTTATATTAATTTGTATATTGATTAAAATTTGGCCGTTAAATAGTTCTGATAATTTCAATTTTTATCGTTCACTGTTTTCTATGTTTTTTTTCTAACTGGTTTGCATGATATCAAGTTTGCAAAATCACCCTTTTAAAATGGATTTGAACTTCTTATATTATGTTATTTACTGCCTGATAATTTCACATTAATTATTTGTGACATTTTCAATTTTTTCGTGCGATGTTTTCTATGTTTTTTTTTGAAAATGGTTTGGAAATTTGTATATTGTTTTGTTTATTGATTAAAATTTGCCCATTAAATAGTTCTGATAATTTCAATTTTTATCGTTCACTGTTTTCTATGTTTTTTTCTAACTGGTTTGCTATCATGATATCAAGTTAGCAAATTCGCCCTTTTAAAATGGATTTGAACTTCTTATATTATGTTATTTACTGCCTGATACTTTGCCATTAATTATTTGTGACAATTTCAATTTTGTCGTGCGATATTTTCTATGTTTTTTTCGTCGCCTAGAAAATGGGTCAAAACTTATTTTTACTGAATTGTATACCGCTTAATAATTTGCCATTAGTGAGTAGGTAGTTTTGAATTGGTCCTTCCATTTTTAAATATATTTTGAGTTGTGATTTACCTTTAAATCTACTACAGTGAAACCTCCTATTGCGGACAACATCCCTAAACTCAGAATTAACTGAACAGATGCTTTTGATATTTTATCCACCAAGTATGTTTAGTCGTTTCGCATGCATTCTTCTCTTTGACAAGTTTAGTCAAGTCCCTGGAAAGTTTTCAACAGGGAAAATTTAGACGCAGAAAACATGTCAAATATACTTATTCGAGAGGCTCTTGCTAAAAAAGCTTGTTGGGCAAGTGCTGCTATCTGCGCAACAAAAAGTTAAATTTTATAGGTAATCAGACAAATTTTAAAATTAAACAACTGTTTTTCACACTTGCTAGAACCTTGTCATTGTCTATGTAAAACTTTCAAGGCCTTCATTCAAAACTAGATTTTTTTATCCACGTATATAAAGTGAGTTTGGTTGTTTGGTAGAGCTCTTTCGCGTCCTTTGTGAAATTATTTTCCGAAAAATTAAATTTTAAATTCCATTTTGCGTTTTTTTGTAAATAAAACATCATTGAAATTATTTTCCGAAAAATTAAATTTTAAATTCCATTTTGCGTTTTTTTGTAAATAAAACATCATTTTCCTTAGAGAGAATTTGAAAAAAAAATAATATTGAGGACAACAACAAAAACAAAAACATAAACAAACTCACTTCAAATCAAAATTTAAAGACAGTCATGCACATGCACACCGTCCTTACTCCTTGTCCTTATACGATATTACGGACTCCGTTCTGATCCCAGTTCCCATATAGTAGGTATACCTCAATTTCAACTCGAATCTATCTTCCTTCTGTTCTGCCACTATACCGCCAAGCAAGCAATATCGAATCGACAACGACGATGATGACGAGGACGACGACGTCGACGTCGATATTCTCCTCAAAGTCAATATTATTATTTAGAATCCCATCATCAGCGCTTTTGGTTCAGGATATGAAAGAATATTTATTTTCCTTCTTAATTCAACAGGGAAAGCAGCGAAATCAGATACCGCAACGCGTTCCTTTTTCCTTTTGCCTTTCTACGTTGGTGTTTGCTTTTCCCGATGCTGCTGCGCTGCGCTGAAGCTAAACAAGCTCCTTGCCGTGCCTCTGTGTGGTTTGTTTTTTTTTTTTTTTTCTGGAATGGGATGATGGGAATCGCTGCTGTCATCCTGACAGCGCACCGTATTGGAAGTGTATACCCAGATACACACAGGACGAATTACCGGATGGTGAATGATATTTTGTTTAGAAATAGGGAAAGTTGAAACTGAACAATGGGATGGCAATAGATACGACGACGACGACGAACGGTATAGTGGGAACGGTACAGACTTGAAGTTGTATAGTGGGGTGCAGTATATCCTTGCAGCACCCTTTGTTAATACACTACTCGAACACATGATATTCTCTGTGTACCTAAACCTACCTATATACCTTCCTATGATGCTCCTTGTCAATCGAGTCCTGCGTATATCTTGATTGTGTTTATTATACAAAAGAGTTGGTGTATTCCCTGCCATCATTGATGTGCTACCATGTTGCTGTTGGTAATCAAATTGGGTGAAGCATAGATACATATATGCAGAAAGAGGCGAAGGACAGCGCTACCGCTATGCTTGGTTGGCGATTCGATATGGTTACTTAAAGGGTAATTAAATAAGAGGTGGCAATGGCTTTGTATAGAGTGTTTGCTGGTGGATGATGATGATGTACAAACGCAGGCTGAGCTGTTAATTATTCAACAATGAATTGAATTTTTTTTTATCATACATCCCACATCAAAAAATGCGATAGATAGATAAAAAAATGATGTTCGTATATACGAGTGCAATTCAAATGAAAAGCAGCCCTACTTGACATATGTTGCAATAAAATAGTTTGCATTAGATTAATCAATTTTGTTTTACCTACCTCATTGTTCGAATCAGACAATAAAAACCTACCTACCTGCCTCACATACTGTTGTTCGAATACAAATAGATTTAAGATACCTTATCAAATTTTGCATTTTGTCACGCACACTATAGGGGTGTTTTATTGAAAATATTTATTGCATTTTTTTTTTAATAAAATAACAATTTATTATGTATTTTTAATGATGTACCTAGTTGTTCTACCTACGTATAGGTATAAAGTTTGTAAGTTGTTAAAATAAAATTACAAAAGGAGCTTAACAACACCCACTATAGGGGGAATTAGTTTCTCCCGTTTGAGTAAATATAAATATGAAGTAACAAAAATTTATCAAACAAAAAAATATTGAAACATCAATGATTTAAAATTTTATTAGTAAATTGCTCATAACTTTAATTTTTTGGAACAAATATAGGCTCAAACTAAATAAAGTAAATACTCAAGTCTAATGGCATGTTCAAAAAGATATTTTTATTCAAAATAGACGGAGATATTGCACCTATTCAAAGTTAAACCATTTTGTATTTATTATTGTAGGTACTATTCATATACTAGAATGTCAGTTTATTAGACTTGACCATTCTTTATTCCGTCAATTTCATTGAATTTTTGAACAACAACAACAACTTTAAGGTGCTATACCACCAATTGTTTACGAATTAATTAATAATTCGTTTATTTGGTTTATCAGTCTCCACCTTATTAGTGGTGCTGAGCTTTAATCCAATTTTATTATGAAAAACTTTCTACATGCCCACCATATAGGAATCGAACCCACGTCATCAGATTTGCTTAGTCTTAGAAGCCGTATGCACTAAGCATTCCGCCGCTTGAGACCACTGACGTCACAGATCGAAAATGGCCTGTTTTTGTTTATCAAATGCATTTGGAGCATCAGCATTTTTCTAAGCGCCTTTAAGTAGGTACCTATATGTGTCTTGTTCCGCCTCCATTTTGTATTTATTTTTTTGTCAAACTCGGGCAGACGGTAATGTTGTAAATCATGTTTTAAAGTACTTATTGTCTTGTAAACATAAAACTGAAAAATAAATATCAATCTATCTAAAAAAAAAAAAAAACATTGTGTGAGTGCCGGGACTCACGGTTAATATGTGTAAACATCAACGTGCGCGGATCCAAAACAGACTTGTTTTTGCTTGAAGGGGATCTTAAGATTTTTTTCACTGAACGCACCCATCCTTTTATGCAGATCGTAACGTTGCACACCGTAACGTTGCACGACGTAACGTTGCACACGAACGTTCACGTTTTTTTTTTCACTCTACCGCCAGCATAGATGTTTACACATCAAAAAATAGATTTTCCGATTTTCTAAGTATTGGTTTTGTCAACTTTTGCGGTTAAAATGTTTTCATAAAATTTATTAAACCATCCAGTTTGGTAGAAAACTAATTTCCTATTAAAAGTGCTTTAAGTTAAATTCTCAAATTCGGCTTATTTTTCGAGTTATACCTATAGGTACCAAAATATATAAAAAAAAAGTCACCAGTGTGACCATTTTGTGTTTTAAGCATGCTTGGGTTACAAAATAAGAATCCTTAAACAATATTTTTCATGTTTATATAGGCTAGTCAATATATATTATGGTAAAGGTGGCAGAATTTATGTATTTCTTTTAAAATCAATTCGCAACTAATTAACAATATTTTGGGAAATGATTCTTCGGCAAAAATTCGTTTAGGAGAGAGGGTTTATTACGCCCCGTTTACTGACTTAAAATTAATTGCATTGTACATTTGAAATCAATTTAATTTTCAAAGCTAGAGGGGAACTGCTAGGACTTAATTATTATCTTCCACATAGAGCAAACCTGGAACAAATGTGCAGTATGTGCAATATGAGAGAAAGGGATAGACGTCATTCATTTCCTTGGAAGATGCCCTGTACTTCAAGAAATTAGAAATTAGGTGCAAATCCATTCTTCGAGAAGATGAAATTAGAAAAATCCTCAACGGCCTGTGTTGGGAACTCCTAATAGGCTATTGTAGGGAAGCTATTATGTTTAGGGACAATGTCATAAATGAATCTTTTTAAAGCTGTATTTAGACCTCAGCTGTATTCTAGTCCAAGCCGATATATGTAAAGGGTTTTTCAACAGGGACGCTACAAAAGTAGAGCAACAGGGACAGCAAACGACGCCATATTTCTTGCCGCTCTTTTGACATTTCTCTTCAGTAAGGTTTGCCATTTCATGATAGAAAGATATACGAGCCAACAATGAGTCAAAATTATTAAAATTTACTACCGAAATTCGAAGTCAGTGGCCTCAACGTTAAGAGCGCTAAAAATCGAAAAATTTCTGGCTGAATGGCTTCGTCAATAAACAAAATATGCGGTATTGGTCAGGCAGCAATCCACACGTACTCCATGAGTCATCATTGCATCCCGAAAAAATTACGATTTGGTGTGGTTTATGGGCCGGCGGCGTCATTGGGCCGGACTTCTTCCGTGATGAACAAGATCGGCACGTTACTGTGAATGGGGATCGCTACCGTTCAATGATAGCCGAATATTTTTTGCCCCAATTGGATAATATGGACTTGGAAGACATGTGGTTCCAACAGGACGGCGCCACAAGCCACACAGCGAATGTCACAATCAATTTATTGGAAACCAAGTTTGGAGAACGTGTTATCTCACGAAATGGTCCAGTCGCTAGGCCGCCTCGGTCGTGCGATTTGACGCCGTTAGACTAATTCCTGTGGGGCTACGTCAAGTCTATAGTCTATGCCAACAAGCCAGCGACGATTGATGAACTTCGTACGAATATCGAACGTGAAATTGCAGCAGTATCGGCCGATTTATGCTTGAAAACCGTCGAAAATTGGGTTCAGCGTCTGGATTTTCTGCAAGCGTGCCCGTGGTGGCCATGCAAAAGAAATCGAGTTCCATACATAATGGCGTTCAAGTACTTTCACAAGAATAAAGAATTTCATTGATATCCAAAACCGTTTTTGTTTTGTTTAGTATAGCGCTCTTATTGAAAAACCCGATATAAGTTTCAGAATTTTAATTTAAAAGAGTGTAAAGAATTGTTTTCAGAGGATATCTAACTTAAACCTGTTTATTTACTAAAGTGTTCATTTTTTTTTTAAATGGAGGGGGTTCCATATGAAATGCCAACAACGAGCGAAAAAGGGCGCTCGGTGCTAACCAAACCCTGATCGTACTGGAAGGACCAAATCCCGGCTTTGTTTTATATGGTTCCCGGCTACATTTAATTTAATAATATTTGAAATTAGACAACTTGTTACCACTCAGACAGACGGCCTTTGGTCATGTCTTTTTATTATTTGTAAGAAATGTATGTATAAATAATTTTGAAATAAAATAAACAATTCAAAACTAAATTAATTGCAAACAAAATATTAAAAAAACAACATTTACAAAATCAAGCAAAAGCTCTTTTTAAAAGCCGGAAATTCATTATTTTATTTAATAAAGTTGTTTTTTGAACAATTTTTGAAAATAAAAATTAAAAAAAAAATTTAATCGGGTTTTTCTGAATTTTTTTTTATAAAGAGAAAAAAATGGGACGTCCCTTACCTTGGCGGACACTTTTCGCAAGAATCGAAATCTTTTGATATCTGAGTTAGTAGATAATTAGATGTTTATTTGTTGCGTAACCCAAAAATTTGTAGCTCGCAAAATTTGTTAGTTATATAAGTTCCCGCTACAATAAGTCTAAAGTTAGGGGACCATTATGTCTTGTTGTGTAAAATTGGAACTTTTTAAATGCTAATGTGTTGCGCCAGAATTAATTTTGTAGCTTGTGCAACAAATAAAAGCATTTAAAAACCTAAAATTTTATACACCAAAAGAATTTTTATTTTCTTCCGTTTACTTCAGACTTGTTTCAGTGGAAACTTATAGGTATAGTTAATAAACTATTACGTATATGAATTGTTGTTGTAATTATCCGCATAAATTCGAGCAATCCACCTTGAGCTTTGTATCCCACTGGTGAAGCGAAGCGAAGCGATACTGATGAACGATCATGTAGTCGTCGTCGTCATCTACGATGTGTGTAATGAAATTGTGCTAATCCAAGATCCAAGCAGAGTTACCTTTCCCAATTGTAAGCAAATTCAAGAGCTTTTTCTGTGGATCTTATTAAGGAACTTTTGGGATTTGAAGCTTTGGAGAACAAATGAATGAAGCACAGATTAGCCATATGAAGATGAGAATGTTTCGTACGTTTCACCCTCCAAAACCCATTTGTTTACATTGTTGTATTTGTAATTTTTTCCTGCGTCGATGAATAGATGTGAATTGCAACAACAATTTAACCAGGTGTGTGAAGATCCCTACTGTCTATGTGTGAGATTTTTATACACACATTCTCATTTTTTATCTGATAACTGCCAGTTCAAGCTTGTAGGCAAATTAAAATGGCTGCAGGGGATTCTCATCTTCATGTGGCTAATCTGTGGTATGAAGTAGAATATTTGAATTGTAAAGTGTTATTTACGGAAACCCTCTGAGAGCTTTAAAGAGGGACAGGTTTATGCAAGCCAATGTAACTAGAATGAGGCAATCGTCCTATCTTTCCTGTACTGCCTGTTCGCCAATGTAAGGGGCGTAAATATGTGATAAGCGTTAGCGGAGGGGGTACGCAAATTGGGTATTTTATGCTTTACACCTTAAGAAAAAAAAAAACTCCAAATTGCGGAGTATTAAAAAATTTTAGGTAGGTATACTCAAAATTTATTAAAAACAAACATTGAATTTAACAAGAAAAATCACACTTAATTAAGTAAATTTTTGAGAAAAATCAGAATAACATTTTTTTTTCACCTTTATTTTCCAAATATCTTGGGTTTGAAAATATATTATTTAAAAAAAAAACTATTCATTTAAACAACATAATTTAGAAAAAAAAAAAAATACACAATGAATTTCTGGCTTCAAAAAAAAGCTGTTGCATGATATTGTGAGTGTTGCCGTTGTATTTTAATATTTTATTTTGCCTTTTAAGTCAATGTTTAAGAAAATAACTTCTACCCCTCCCGCATTTAAAAAGGGAAAATATATCCTCCCTTCCAAACGATTTTTTTCTTAGAACATGCTTAAGAAACATTTAACAAG
This sequence comes from Leucozona laternaria, assembly GCA_932273885.2. Classification (NCBI taxonomy): domain Eukaryota; kingdom Metazoa; phylum Arthropoda; class Insecta; order Diptera; family Syrphidae; genus Leucozona; species Leucozona laternaria. The sequence goes on from OW026368.1 coordinate 95,740,663, forward strand.
GTATTGTGCATTAATTAAGAAACACCCTGTATATAATATAATTTCTTATTTATACCTATCTGATTTGGACAATTTTGTATTAAATGTGTTTTCTTTTTTCAACCATACTGTAACTACCTACTTCAAAAGATTAATGAGTAAAATATTTGTGTACCTTCTTGCCTTCGAGCTACCGAATATCAATTAAAATACCTCAAAATACCTCAGTTATATAAATCTTATAACATTTTTTCTTTGTTTTTAATTAACTAAAAATAAATGCAAATTATATTTTCCTTTTGGGTCGCGGAAATTATTTTGTTAAATTTCTCATCGAATGCGATTTAATCAGCAAAAAAAATCTGTGAAATCAATAACTCAATTATAAAACAACAACTTGTGTTCGCTGGAGGCTGCGGAGAGGACATTGGTAGCAACGCCCGCCGCCACCGCCACCGCCACCGCCACAAAAAATCGAAAGTCAAGCTGCAGAAAAAAAAGGATTCAAAATAGCATCAGCTTCCAATTGGAGGGGGGGGGGGGGGGGGTTGGTCTCTTCCTGTATCCCTCATTTACAAGCGAATAAATATTGTCATACCGAGAAGACAACTTAAAAAAAAAAAAAAAAAAAAAACAAAGATAAATAAACCCACTTGAAGGTTGTTTTTCGTCCTGACATCAAGTACTTTGTAAATATGCGTCCAGTGAATTGGAACGACTGTGTCACTGCCAGAGCAGATGCAGGGTCACAGAACAGAAAAAAGAATGCGACAATACTACTTTTATATTGGCTGCACATAAAACTCGGTGTAGAATCATCATATCGGGGGGTAATCATTATGACAGGAATATAGAATGCTAACTTTGACCGAAAAGGAAAACATGTTTTTGTGTTGTGTTGTTCGGCGTCTGAGCGAAATCTGTCGCTCATGCACCTACGTTTAGATCAAAAGTTGTGTATAATTCAAGGGTGCCGTATGACATTCTGTCAAAAATGAAATGAGTCAACATGAATTGAATATGATACACCATATGGGATATGGAATTGTGTATCTATCTGAGTTGAGAGCGGTTGTGCTTTATGTCAACCGTATATAGAGTGAAATAGATAGTGTACTTATATGTACCTACAGTCGTGTTCTTTGATGACTTTACTCAAGGGAATTGCTCTTTTTGAGAACCGCAAAATTGATTAAATAAATAAAAATGTGGTTTATACCCATACAAATAAAATATGCGCATACTATTTTATGCAACACAAAATACATCAAAAAAATAATACTATCAAGATATCGATAATAAGCATCTAGAATAGTTATCTTTAGGTAGTGCCACACATTTAAGCAACTTTGTGTCGCTAATGGTTTGCCAAAGAGTGTACATGGAAACGAGAGCAACAGAAATTAAAATGATTATGGTTGCCAGCACCTAGTCGACAAGCGACATTTCGCTCTGCTTTCAAATCTGTTCTACTTTTTTGTTGAATCCTGAGCGACTTTAAAGCAATTTAAAAATATTCGAACGTTTCTTATAGCAACAGAATTTTTGCAAATAGCTGCTAATGAGAACTATTGCTAAATAAATGGCCAATTGTCGCTTGAACTTGTCGCTCAGCTACTCAGTTGTTCTGTCGCTTGTCGTTCACTATGCTTGGACGAGCCCTAGGGTCGTAATTGACTAAAAGAAAAAGCAGTTATGACACCGAGATTATATAGTGCAAAACTTGAGGCAGCTATAGTTATAGCGACCAAGCTGACTGGAAGATGCCGTGGCTTAGAACAGACTGTAGTGCCAGCTTAATATAGACCAAGAGCTAGCAACGGATTAATTTCAGCAAAGATTAAGTCTTTTCCACAAAAGTTATTATTATTAAATTTAAAAAAACGCCAGAATTACACTCCAGTTCGGTCTATTAAGTCGTCATTTATTTCAAAACTAAAACTATAAACCTAATTTACCGAACCGGAGTGTTAGAAATTAGCTTTTTATATTGGAGGAACAGGAATCTTTCTGTGACAAAAGCAGATTGTTTTTTTTTTCTGTTTGAATTGATTGACCTGGTTTTTCTAAAACGCTTAGTAAAGAAGGTTATATATGTAGGGCCGCCACTACTACTACTACTATTTGATTAATAAAGTGTTAAGGGTCACACACGTAACACACGTAACAAAATTAAGTATGTTTTGTTACAAACAAAATATTTATCAAAATTGATGATTAAAGAAATTAAAATAATATCGTAATCTTCCTTCAGACACGAGTTTAAATTTATGCTTAGCCCAAATGTATAGTTTGAAATCCATGTCATAATCGTAACAAAATTTTGTAGGTACATAAGTTTTACTACTTAAAAAAAAATATTTATCAAATTGATAACTAAGGGAATTAAAATAGCATCGTGATCCACTTTCAGACACGAGCTTTAAATTCATGTTAAGCCCAGATGTATAGTTTGAAGTCCATGTCACAACCGTAACAAAATTTTGTACGTTTTATATTACTATTGATAATTAAGGGAATTAAAATTATATCGTGATCTACCGTTCGACATGATTTTTAAATTCATGCAAAGTCCAAATTTATAGTTTAAAGTCCATGTCACAAACGTAACAAAATTGTATTCCAAACTTATATTAAAATAAAAAATATTTATCAATTTGATAAGTAAGGGAATTCAAATAATATCATTATCTATCATCAGACATGATTTCTTAATTCATGCTAAGCCCACATTTATAGTTTGAAGTCCATGTCACTCCCGTAACAGTTTAGTATTTATAACTTAATCTTTTAGTTTTGTCAACTTATTTTGAGTTTTCTTAAAATGAAGTATGAAATTTACAGTGGTGGGATATAATTCAATACAAAAATCTATTTCGTAGATGTTTCTTCTCCACTAAAAAAAAAATATAAATTCCCCTTGATGTGATAAGATATTAGTTCACTTTCTATTGAGAAAAACATCACTTTACAAGAGGAAGCGTTTTCCAGTTGATTTAGCTTCTATAAGAATAACTATACCTACCTATCTTCTTCTTATATTCTTTTAATGCGTACAAATTCATACTGAGTCACACACGTAACATAATCCTGTCACAAGCGTAACTATTTCTAATTAAAATTTTGGATAGTTTTTCATAACTTAACTGAATCTGAAGATCAATTTTCAGTTAAATATTTAAAAAATAAACATTAATCAGACATAGTCTTAACGAAATATTTCACATAGTTGAATATTAGATGATCCATTCGAAAATTACTACTTTTCTAAGGTCACAACTATGAATCGGGCAGGTTTTTTTTTATATTCGTTATACTTGTTTATTTCAAGGAAATCATATGCATTCTATAAATTACCAAAGTTTTTTTTATCAATTTGGAATATTTTGTGGATAAATTGTAAAATTTTGAGTATTAGTGTCACACCCGTAACAATATGGAAACATCCATTAGTTTTTGATTTATTTTCATATGAACTTCCAGCAAGACGACGTTCCTAGCACATTGGCCTTGTTATATCTGTGGTTACGAACAAAATGTTCTTGTCAGCCATACTGTAGATATAATTCCAAAAATTAAAAATCCCAAACTCCTAACCTGTCACAATCTAGTGTTTGAAAAATTTCAACTGGAACAGTGGTTTGTTGCCGCTGTGGCCTTCACAATTCCCTAGGTCTCTATAAAACTAAATTCCTCAAGATAGTCCCAAGTGGTCATGTCAACACAGTCTAGTTCCAAAGCAATACGCGAGAAAAAAAACCTCAATTTATTAAGTTACTGCCGCAACACAATGGTGTGCTCTGCCTCTGATAAGAACCCAAAGCGAGTGTCGAACTTAAGTTTTGTATACGTATATAGGTATGTTTGCCCCTCTGGGGGATATCTACAAAAGAATTTAAATTTCACCTTGACAGTTGAAAAAGTTTTTATGTTTTTATTTACCGCGCCTTTCAGTTGCCTCGGATAACAGAGTACCAGTGCAGCATCATTCGAGCCAACTGAACACTGAACAGACTCTTCTGATTTTTTTTCTTGTTTTTAATTACTGTCCCCACATCAGCGAGACAACCAATCCTGCCATAAATTCAAAACTCAAAATCTAATCGAACAAAATAAATTTATTTGATTTTATTTTTGTTTTTTTTTTTTGTTTTTGCGGATTGAGCGGGTGGACTGGATTTTTTTTTTTTCTTAATTTTCACTGACTAAGGTAGGTATTTCATGTTTTGGAACGGAAGTTGTGTCTCTGTTGTCTCGAAATTGAACATACCTACATTTATATAGAAGTCCATATAAGCCCCATCAGGTATGAATTCAATTCAATTCAATTCACAATGGAACAACGCAAGAAGCCGCTGAAAATTTGTTCGTGTTTGTTATTTATTGATTGTGTCGAATTTCAACACGATACTCTGAAATAATTAATTTGAATTTTAAATCAAAAAAAAAAAAAAAATAACCGCAACTGATATTGGATCAATCTTAAATAAAAATAAACACAAAAATGTGTGACGTGTTTTGCGAAATTCCTATTCGGTTTAAGTTGTCGAGAAAATAAAAATTTGTCTCAACAACAAATCACGAGAAGATATTAAAAATTTTATTGAATTGTTGATTGAATTTAAATTCTTGTTCTTGGGTTTAATTTTTGTTTTTGTTTTGTTTTTGTTTTTTTTTAATTTGTTTTGTATGCAAATGAGCTTAGGTTTGAACATGATTTTAAAATGCTTTTATTTGTAAAAGAGTGATCAATTTATTCATATACCTATACCTACCTACCAGCCTACCTAAGTTGCGGCACAAATCAATATTGAATTAAAATTAGTTAACATTAATACGAGCTTAGCTCTTCATGTAAAGTTACTTCTGTTTATTCGTGAATAAAATGTTCGTTAATATTTTAATTTTAAATATCTTTATTATGAAAATATTTATCTCATTTGTATCGAAATTTTGTGCAAAACAAATTTATATGTATACCTAAGCCCTGTTTTAACTAACTTACGTCTTAATGACGTCTTAAAACTCGTAGAACTTTGTAATTCTCTTTGTGGTTTTAAACTTTCAAAAATCCATACATGTAATTATACCCTTAAAAATAATTAACGTTAAATCTAACCTAAGGCTGAACACATACTGGAGCTGCTAGAAGAGCGGTGATACGAGAGTTGAGAAGAACGACGAAAACAAACAAAGGTTTTCTTATGAGAGCTATTATACTGAAGCGTCAAGCAATGAGACGTCTATAGCAATGAGATGCCTCAGTATGAGAGCTCTCATTAGAAAACCTTTGTTTGTTTTCGTCGTTCTGCTCAACTCTCGCATCATCGATCTTCTCGCAGCTCCAGTATGTGTTCAGCCTAAGGGTCACAAATATTTAGAAATAAAATTTTTTAAACCAATTTCGTTTAGCTGAGAAAATTTTCGAGAGCAAAATATTTAAATATTGTCCTTAGTATTTACAGTTATGAAGTTTAAGCTTGTCAGAATACTAAAAAGTTTAGGTAAGATTTTGCCACAGTTTATTCACTCTTCGTTAGATTTAAATTCACCGTCAGAAGTAGGAAATTTATGGAATTGAAATAGTTTTTTTTTTATTTAACTGCGTTCAGCAATTTTACCTACCCTTGCTTCCTTCAACTAACTCTTTATTTATTTTAAAACCTGTTTAAGCTAAAATAACAAAATACAGGAGGGAGTTTTAGCCCTATATTGAAGGTTTAAGAAAGTGATTCTTTTTATTCACTCTCTATACTAGATACTACTTTTAGCCTCTTTTAAGGCTTAAATGATAGATCAAAAACAGTCACAATAACAATAACAAAAAAATCCTTGGGATTTTTCTTAAAAGCCATTTAAAAGTGACCTATATAACTAATGGATAGTTAGTGAGTGAATAGAAAACTTAATTAGAATTTTCTAAGGTCCACTTTTTCAGTGCGAGATTAAAGTTAAACCCGAGATAATTCATCGAATTTGGTGAGTTAACTCAGGATTAACTGAGCAGATGCGTTTGATGTTTAATCCACCGAGTTTTTTCAGTCGTGCCCCATGCATCCCCCACCGTTAAACTGCTTAATTTACTTCTAGAGTTAGCGAACTCTGGTTTAACTCACCAATGAAAATCTGCGCCTTAATGACATAGCTACCTTAAACTCGGTTTTAGTTAAAGCGATACAAAATCTAGTTTAAAATGGAGTGTGAATAAATTGGCCATAATTTTTACTTGCGATACTATATGTACTATATGGGAAGTTATGGATTCGTACAAAAAATCGAACTAGAGATTTTGATCAAACTTTACATTACGATGATAGAGAAGTCAAAAAAAGTGGGTCTCGCAAAAACGTCCGTCTGTCTGTCTGTCTGTCTGTCTGTCTGTCGGTTCGACTACAGCCTAAACGGATGGGTCGATTTCCTTTAAACTTGGTACCTAGCGTTTTTTGGACATTCCCCCGACCCGTTTTTTTCTCTTTTTTTTAGGACCAAAATTAACAGTAGCTGTCATACAAAATGTCTTAGCCAAAAAGGAAAAACTTATTTTTCTCAAATCCAGCGCTACCGAATTTGTTTTTAAGAACTCAATAAATTTAAATAGTTATAAGTTGCCGTTTAATAAAAAACATGGTTCCAAAAAATGGTTATTAATGGTACCTTCCAAAGAACCATTTTTTTGATTTTCGCTTTTCTGGAAAACGGTTAAACAGATTCTGATCAATTTTTTTTATGAAAAAGTATTGACACATTCTAAATAATATTGTGTACCAAATTTTTCAAAAAAAATATTTTTTAGATTTTTAAAAAAAGTTTTAATATTTTTGTTTGAAAACTCAATATTTCAAAAACGACTTGTTCGATTTTCATTAAACTTGGTAAATAACAGTTTTTTAACTTTATCTAGAAGATTTTTGACAAAAATTATTCTAATACTCAAAAATAACGGTGCCTCCCATACAAATGTTAAAAAACCGTTAAGAAAAATATTTTGTTTCTCAAAAACGACTCCTACGATTTTCATAAAAGTTTTTTTGTGTGTTAGAATTAGTACGATCTACCATTTAAAATTTTTAAAGTTTATATTTTACGTTTATTAACAGTACCTCTCATAGAACGGTTTCTTTGATTTTCGACTATCTCAAAATCTGATCAACCGAATAAAATTAGATTTTGTATACAGAAGCTTGTAACAATTATAAATAAAAGTGCGTATCAAAATTTTCTTAAAAATGATTTTTGGATTTAAAAAAAAAAAATCAAAATTATTTTTTGAAAATTCGATATTTCGAAAACTGGTAGCAGATTTTTTTGTGAAGTTCAATTTTTAACGCAACATTAATAAATGCTTTAAATTGGCGTACCAATTATTTTTCTCAAAAATGTTAACGAAATTTTATATATAAAAAATTAATTATTTTTAAAAACGCTCCTATGATTTTCAAAATTTTTTTCTCATAAGTAAAGATTTATATAAGAAATCAGATGGTGTACATCGCGTTGGGTTAAAACGGATTCAAAGTATTTTAATCAATTTCTTTCTAATTTTGTTGATTTAAAACAATTTACCAGTTTAAATAGTTTAATTTCCTTTTATGCATACTGCATATGTGGCAACACTAGGCTTTATTGTTAATTTTTGCATACTCACATTGGCAAATGGATAAAATATATACTCCTATAGCTAATTTATTTCAGACTATAGAACCACAATGTGATCGCGCATAAGAGCAAGTTCGTGCGACCCAGTCGTGCATATTTTTTTTTATAAAGATAAGGGTTTGTCATTATGTTTTAAAAATGATTTTGGGGCAAGTGGCCGCCGCGGCTGGCTCGAATAAATTCCAGCCGGGAGGCCCAATTTTCGACAACTCCAAATATTGCGCGCGATGGCGGATTGACTCATTCGGGTTCTCTTCGATACTCTGCTCCACAGCAGCAAAAGTGTCTTCGGTGAGCACTGTACGGCGTCTCTGAGGATGCGCATTATCCACTAGAGTAAACGCGGTGCGAAACCGATCCATGGTTGCTCGAATTTATGCGATTATGTCGACCGAATATTGGACGCAGCGCGCGATGCGTCGCGTGATCTGAACCATTATTTTGGTAATAAATTTTCACGATTTGCAAAAGTTGTTCAGGAGTAAGTCTTTAAATTATGAAATGGCAAACCAAACTGAGCATAAATCAAGTGACAGCTGTCATAAAAACCAACTCCGAAAAAAGTATTGCCAGATTGAAAAAAACACCATTTATTTTGTTCTGCCTTTCGAATGACAGATTAAGCAAGTTCAAAAATAATTTTTTGTTAGTTCGTCTACACTCGACCGGAACCCATAAAACTACCATATGAAACTTTAAAAAAAATACACACATACATTATTTTATTTCAACAACATTTTCTAGTTATTAAACTCCAGGTGCAACTCTAATGCATGCTTACATGTATATATTTCCGCACTCCATCCCCTATAACCATATTCTGCGCGCCTTAAAGATTTCAACACTTAATAACATTTTAATTAACACTCAAAGCATCTTTCCTAACAATAGCTCGGCACGCGTTTTTAAAAATGTTCATATTTCTCTTTATATATGTAGTACATATATTTTCCACCAACAACAAAACCGTAGTAGGTATATCCTTTTTTTCAAAAATAACTTTTTGATTAAAGAAAAACAATCAACGCGCGCACGCTTCTGTTATATCATCGAAACCCCTTTTTGATTTTATTTCGATCCTGATGATGAGTGGATTGTCGTGTTTTGACAAAAAGGACATGTGTATCGGGCTTACCGATATATTCTTTGCGCTCAAAATGTTCTCTGTCCGTTTGTCATCTCGAATGAAGTGGTAACAATTGAACATTGAATGAATACGCGTATCCGTATCCGACTACAACAACTGACGTGTATACCGAGCGTAGCCCAATTTTCATGGTTGCTCATTATACAAGGGTGTCACTTCAACATATTATATATTCTCTCGAAATTATTTTAACGCATTAATGTAACAAAGGGTGAGTTTGAAATATACTGGAACAGTAATGTTCAGTTGAGATGTCCTTGACAAGAGTATAGTCTTGTTTTAATTATTTTGTATATAACTATGATTCGTGATGGCCTTTGTGTTTTTTTTTGTAACTGATATTATTTTTAAACTTCTGTTGTTATGATACGATTTGTTATATTTTTTTAAAAATTTATTCGTGTTATTTGACTTCCGTTGATGAAGTAATTTTGATACGATTTGAATTTTTGTATTCGTCCCTTTCGATTAATGGACACGGGAAGCGAGTTTCTATATCGAAGTATATTGATCTTCGTCTTATGTACATGAATTTTTATTTTTAAAGCTGCAGCATTAACAATGGGGTGGATTTTGATGGCAATTGAAGTATTTCTGGGATAAGTTTTTAAGGTGTTTTTGGAAGTCTAAAGAAAAATTGCTTCCCATTTAGCTAGTTTTCAATTAGATGTGATAATTTTAATTTTCTTGTGCAATGTTTTTTTTCTGCTAATTTGCTAAATTCATATAGAGTTAGCGAAGCACTTCTTAAAAAAGTGTACAAACTTCTTATATTGAATGGTTTATTGCTTAATTATTTGCGATATTTTTTATGTGCGAGGTTTTCTATGTGCGATGTTTTTGATGCGCGATGTTTTCTATGTGCGATGTTTTCTATGTTTTTTTCATGAATAAATTTTTCTATTTATTTTCGGTTTATTTTTGCTGAATTTATATCTATTAACCCAAAAAATCAACAACAAAAAAACATAGAAAACATCGCACAACAAAATTAAAACTGTCACAAAACAATTCCCGACTGATTAACGACAAATTATAAAGCAATAAACCATTCAATATAAGAAGTTTTTATCCCTTTATGAAGGGTTGCTTCGCTAACTTCATATGAATTTAGCAAATAAGCAGAAAAAAAAACATTGAAAACATCGCACAGTTAAATTATAATTGTCGCAACTATTTAAAACCTACCGAACGACAGACAAATTAATGGCAAATTATCCACCTAACTTTTTCTTTTTTTGGCTCTGTGCAAAGCTCTGAGCAGAGGCCGAGCGATCAGAGCAGAGCTCTGAGCAGATTATGATCAGAGTCTTTAGAGATTTAATTCTGAAAAACACTTGAGCACTGAACTGTCATTTCTTAGGTGTCAAATCTGTCTGTCAAATCACTAAAAAAAAAAAACAAGTAAAGTTAGCTTCGCTCAACATTTTGCTCGATATTCTGAGCTAATTCAGCAAGCTCTGAGCTAACTCCGATTGAAAAAAGAAGCACACTTTTTATGCTCTGATATGTCTGAGCTAAAAAAAAAACATAGAATTATTTTTTGACCGTGACCTGCTCTGAGTTAAAAAAGAAAAACGCCAATAGTTAGTTATATCTTCATAAATGTCCTTTTTAAGATAAGTTTTTATCACTCAAAAAAGATCACCTAAAATTGTCCAAACTCCTGATTTTTTTTTTTTTTAAATTAACATTTTCTACATTCCTGTAAAAGACAGCAATTCAACATAAAATAAATAAAATAAAATATAAAAAACCTTGATCCAAGAACCAATGTGATTTAAAAATGTGATATCAATGTTTTTTAATGACAAAAAAAAACTTTGAGTTATTATAGAAAGAAACACACAAGTGAATGAGCCAATGTTCAAAGAGAAGACTAATTTAATTTATGTGGGAAATTTCCTAAAAACTAACTAACCAAAGAATTTTCTTTAAATCAATTTTCTCAATTCAAACATGAAAGTTTTACGAACTTTTCTAATCCAATTAGCAGGCAGTTAAAGCTATGTATACACAATATACATTGTAGATACATGCAACTCTATAGTTTAACATGAATTATTTTAGTTTATATAACTTTGAATCCTACGGCTATGCATTTAGGTATATGTATATAGACACTGCACTGGGCAGCTACAAAAATTCTGTGAATGCTAAATAACTTCTTAATTTTATATTCCTGTAAACTATAAAGCATATAATACCCAAAGTAAAGCTACAGATACTGAGTCATCATAGAGAAATTTCATAAGATAATTAAGTCGTAAAAATGTGTATGTGTGATATTTCTGGACTATAAAATTGACTTTTTATACCTATAGATTCATGTGCGACCATTGAGTGTCTTTTTTATTGCATGTAAGGTATTTAAAAATAAATTTGGTGCACACATAAAGTTCCAAATAAAAATACAGCTTTACTACAAAAGAAAAAATAAATACAAACAGCTAATATCTACATATTTTTTTTTAATAAAAACAAATTAAGTTTGCGAGTTCTTTAAATGTCGTTTTCTAATAACCGCTGGGTTTAATTAGCTAATTTATGAGTGACTATACTGAAATAGGGATACATACATACATATAAAGGGAGTTTTTTTTAGACATGTGGTCTTCAATCCGGCAATACTTTTTTCGGAGTTGGTGTTTTTGACAGCTGTCACTTGATTTATACTCAGTTTGGTTTCCCATTTCATAATTAATAGACTTACTCCTGAACAACTTTTGCAAATCGTGTAAATTTATTACCAAAATAATGAATCGGTTCGCGCGACGCATCCCGCACTGCGTCCAATTTTCGGTCGACATAAACGCGAAATCCCATAAACTTGAGCAACTATTTATCGGTTTCGCGCCACATTTACTCTAGATGAAAGTGCGCATTCTCATAGAGACGCCGTACAGTGCGCACCGAAGACGCTATTGCTGCTGTGGAGCAGAGTATCGAAGAAGACCCGAATGAGTCCATCCGCCATCGCGCGCAACAATTGGAGCTGTCGAAAATTGGTCCTCTCGGCTGGAATTTATTCGAGCCAGCCGCGGCGGCCACTTGCCCGAAATAATTTTCAAAACATTATGGCAAACCCTTATCTTTATAATTAAGCTAAATTCTTGGCCATAAATTATATGCGTTTTATTTCTTCTTAAAAACCACACGTCTATAAAAAAAAAACACCCTTCATATGTTAAAATGTTTGTTTTAGTTCTACTTAATAAGATACACAATGAAGAGACAATTCCCGAAAAAGAAGTTTTTATGCGCGTTTTTTTTTTTGATTGATCTGAAGGCAGCATTTGACACTGTTAACTGAAAGTCTTTACTTTTTAAGCTTGTAGAGATCGGACTCTCAACTAAATTTATCAAAATTTACGAAAAACTTTCAGGTAGTATGACCGTAGCTGTACGGAATGGTAAAAATGTATTCAGATTTTTTAAATGCAAAACCGGTGTCCCGCAAGGTTGCGTCTTAAGTCCTTTGATATTTGCTTTATTCATTTACGATGTAATTGGACAAAGCGAAGTTGTCAAAAAATTTAAGTATCTAGACTATGTGTTTAGTTACAATTTAAATATACGACCACATCTAAATGAGACCATGTGGTCTGAATTTTTGTACAAACAAATGTGTAGGGTAGGTTCAGTTTCTTTTGGCAATGAAGTATTTGGGTAGCACCCGGTTGAAGAAATTGAAGTAATATAATATAGATACTTCTTCAAACGCATTTTTAAGTTGCCTAATAATTCCCCAAGTTATGCTATCTATATCTAATAAATCCAAAGTTAAACGCTGATGTCATCGTCAGAATTATGAAAAGGTCTAATCGGAACCTATACAAAAACAAATATGTTTGGTTTCTTTTTCAACGCAGGTATAGTCCAACTGGGACCTATTTCATAAACATTGACAATTGCGACAGGTGAAAATTTGTTAATTTACAACTTGATTCAAAATCTGTTCGATAAACAATTTAAAAATTTTGTAGAATTGTCGGAAAAAAACCCAAAAATTGTCAACTTTTCGGTTCATAAAAATTATCATGACAATGAATTATCAATTATTTCTGGACAATTGTCAGGAATTGAATTGATGAAAAAAAAATATACAATTTACATATTTGTCCGTATTTAATGGACAATTGTGACAGGAAACTCAGTTACTGTCAAATGAAAAGACAGAATTTGAGCTAAACTGCCAAATTATAACTTTTCAAGAGGAAAGTTCAGCTTCTTTTTTTGCGTTGCCTCCTGTGCATGCGTTCCCTATGCTTCGCTTCTCATAAGATTGTTTTTTTTTTTTTTTATCGAGTTGTCAGTTCTATACATCGACGCGAAGGATTCTGTGGGCTGGCCTCTTTAAAACTTGCAAGCCTTACTGTCTTAACACAATAGACGCGAGTCATGGCACGTGTCCTAACCTGTCAAAGTTAAGATACATTTAAGGGCTGGCCAAACAGAGCGCGGTCTAGCGTTCTTTGTAAAAAATTATAACAAAATAATGACCGTCGCATTCTTTTCTTGCGTGTGAATTGTTGACTCCACGACCCGACCGCGTTCTGTTTGGCCAGCCCTTTAATCTCGTTAAAGTGAATACAATAGAGCTGCAGCCGCGAACGCGTTTCTGGTAGTTAAATATGTTTTAATAATCAAGCGCTCTAACACGAGTCTATTGTGTTCAGTCAGTTATTCTGGCGTAAAGTTTGTATAATTCAAAAATTATACCGAGCACAAATCATCTGTCAGATTTCAAATTTACTTTCACTTTGGAAACAGTGTTGCCAATTTAAAAACTTATGTATATAAAAAAACACCCTTAATGTCCGACTAAAACAGTTTTAACATCGTAGATACTTATTGTACTAAAATGTTGCGCCTTTCAGTAAGTAGGCTGCATTTTCGAAGTATCTAAAGAAATTTACATTCAGTTAAATCCAAACAGCAGTTCTCAAACTATCAGGCCAGTTGCGACAGTTTTCCATCTAACTACACGAGGTGATGGGTTCACACTGGTATTCTCCACTGACTATAGTATTGCAGAACAGTCGACTTGAGTTCAGGGACTTACATATGTGCCACTTACATCAGTTTTTTTTTAAATTGTAAGTTGGTACCAAATTATCACTTATATAGGTAGTTAAGCAAGTATTACGTATATCTACTAATCTTTTTAATCCATGTTTTTAATTTTCCGAATGCAGAACTCGTGTTTTCATATTTAATTAAAGTGTTCGGTTTGCATTTGAACTAGCATCAGGGCGTAACAAATCCGTCATCACATCAATTTTGTTGAGTTGTTGTTATTATTGTTGTTGTTGTGTATATGTGTTGCCGCTGAGTTGCACATTAATTTTTAAAAGTGATTGGAAAACAAAAATCGGACAAGGCATCAATGACATGGCCAGGCCAGGCCAGGCCATTAAGTAAAACGAAAATCACAACAATTGCCATAACAATAACAGTAAAGAGTATTTTATGTGTAATCAACAAAAAAAAAAAAAACAAAACCGCACATATAGGGGCGTGGATCTATTCGTATTGTTGTAGGTATATATACTTTTCAATTTCAATATTGCAAAGTATCCTAAAAATAAACAACAACAAAAAAAGGAACAATATTCCGCATTCGCATTCACTCACGATTATATCGTCGATAATAACCGTGTCCGTCCATAACAAATGAAAATACAAAAGAATAAAAATTAAATTGCTTGGTAGGTAGATATAGGTATACCGCAACTGCCATGCCATAACCAACCCACATATATATTCGAGAGGGCGTGTGTGTTTGTTTGTGTGTGTGGAGAAAATTAATTACCCACTCTCAATTCGCTAAAAGGTGTCCGACCGCGAACTACAATAAAAATATTCGCAATAATACAACATCGTCCAGTGAAGACGCGGAACAAATGCATTATTTTTATTGTCCGATCCGTTGTCCCGTTGTGGTCCTAATCTACTAATGGACCAACAATAAACCTCAGGACGATATAATCTCTCAATGAATTCGAGAGTAGGTATACCTACCTATATAGTGTTGTGTAGTGTAATTCCTTATGGATGAGATGATGTTTAGACATCGGAAGGACCATCATGGTATTATGATGAAATATAAGGCTGATGATGACGACGGGGTGCCAGCAATGGCACCCAACTGTGCTAAATCACCGCTTTCTACTCTAGTTGCTGTTCCCGGCGATTGTGAACAACAACTAAAGAGTCTATATAGATATATGCTACAGCGACATCTAAATTCAATTACGAGCAAGAAAAATGACTCAATCAGGAAGGACCAAGGACCAAAGGGGGAACGATATGGCAGTTGCTCCTGTGAGAGCGATAAATAATATTTTTTGATAGGTGACGTGTGCCATCAGGATAGTCAAAGGCAACAGAAGAGACGCATTCTCTTTCTGAACTAAGTTTTGTCAAGCATATACCCACTATACCCTACCCTATGAGGGGGAGGGCGAGTAAATGGGATTCAAAACCTTCTATACTTCTTCTTTAATAATGTTAAGAGGTGTAATAATTCTCGAGCACACTGTATAGCTACTTGTTGTTGTAGTACAGTTAATTTCTCGTGTTCTGGCCAAAATACATACATATTTCTATGTTGCTATACTTTCCTTGTGGGTGATGGTTGTTGTAGATACATGTATTTTTGTGTTGTTTTCGAGATATATGTATATGTTCATGTTCATGGTTCAGGTTTCGCTTGGTACATTACAGTGTTATCGCACTGTCATCATTGTCATCATCAGGTGTTTTTGGCGAAACATTTGACCATAAAATCCACTCATCGAACAGAAGCTTAACGGCTATTAAGGGGTCCAACGAAACGGTTTATGTGTGGCAGGAGGTTATTATTTGAGCTTGTTATTGTTTTAATATACTTAGATACATTATCTAAAGGTATAATATAATATAACAGCCATTCAGCAACAAGGATATAACACAGTCAAAGCCAGATGTGTCACAGCTAGAGCGCAACATCGCATCGGGGAATTTTGGGGATTTGACATTAAAAAGTTGTTGGACATGTATCATCCAGAGAATGTAATGATGATGCTATGGCATGGTGATTATATGGCATTAGGCAGATGTTTAGGTACCTACATTGAACACAATATAGTCGAATATCGTAAAATAATTTTTTTCTTAATTAGTTAATTATTTTTGCAGAGTGAATATGTACATGGACTTGTGCAAGAGCTTATAAAATAACTTTTTTTAAAAAAAAAACACAACAAATTCGAAAAAATGAATGAAATATTTATTTGAATCGATAGTTTGAACCTTGCAATTTAATGTTTAAAGATAATTTCATGCAAATGTTGACCGCGGCTGCGTCTCAGGTAGCCCATCCGCTGAGTCCAATTTTGGCATACTCTTTCACACATATCGGCCGGTATCTCACGAATGAATGCATGGATGTTGGCTTCCAGTGCGTCAATCGAAGCGGGCTTGTCCCTATATACATTAGCCTTGACATACCCCCACAAAAAATAATCTAATGGTGTCAAATCGCACGATCTAGGCGGCCAATTGACCGGCCCGAAACGTGAAATTAACTGTACACCAAACTCGCCTCGCAATTGCGCCATTGTTTCGCGTGCTGTGTGGCATGTGGCACCGTCTTGTTGAAACCACATATCATGCAAGTCAAGAACTTCCATTTCGGGCAAAAAAAAGTTTGTTATCATCGCTCGGTAGCGTTCACCATTGACAGTAACGCTGCGATTCGCATCATCTTTGAAGAAATATGGCCCAATAATGCCGCCGGCCCATAAACCGCACCAAACAGTGGCTTTTTCGGGATGCATTGGTAGCTGTTGCAATGCTTCTGGCTGATCTTCACTCCAAATGCGGCAATTTTGCTTATTTACGTACCCATTCAACCAAAAATGAGCCTCATCGCTGAACACAATTTTTCGATAAAAAAGCGGATCCTCGGCCAGCTTTCCAAGAGCCCATTCACCAAAAATTCGGCGTTGTGGTAGGTCGGCTGGCTTTAGTTCTTGCACCAGCTGTATCTTAAAAGGCTTTACGCCCAAATCCTTCCGCAAAATTTTCCACGTAGTGCTGTAACAAAGGCCTAACTGCTGGGAACGGCGCCGAATCGACATTTCGCGGTCTTCTGTCACACTAGCTGATACGGCCGCAATATTTTCTTCACTACGCACAGTACGTAAACGTGTTGGTGGTTTAATGTCCAACAAAGTAAATTTGGTGCGAAATTTGGTCACAATCTTCCGAATAGACTGCTCAGAAGGTCGAGAATGCCGATCATAAAATGGAAGCAGCGTTCGATGAACATTTCGAACCGAGCACGAATTTTGATAGTAAAATTCAATAATTTGCAAGCGTTGTTCATTTGTAAGACGATCCATGGTTAAATTGCAAACCAAACTGAAGCTGTTTGACAGTGACACAAGGTACTAAACACACGTCAGCTGTCTGGCAATACTTTTTTCGGAGTTGGTCTTTTTGACAGCTGTCACTTGTTTTATGCTCAGTTTGGTTTGCCATTTCATAATTAATAGACTTACTCCTGAACAACGTTTGCAAATCGTGAAAATTTATTACCAAAATAATGGTTCGGATCGCGCGACGCATCGCGCGCTGCGTCCAATATTCGGTCGACATAAACGCAAAATCGCATTAATTCCAGCAACCATGGATCGGTTTCGCACCACGTTTACTCTAGTGGATAATGCGCATCCTCAGAGACGCCGTACAGTGCGAAGCGAAGACGTTATTGCTGCTGTGGAGCAGAGTATCGAAGAAGACCCGAATGAGTCCAACCGCCATCGCGCGCAACAATTTCGCCTCTTAGCTGGAATTTATTCGCGCCAGCCGCGGTGGCCATCACTTGGCCGAACTTGGCAAACCCTTATCTTGGCCATAACTTTAAATTATATGCGTTTTATTTCTTCTTAAAAACCACACGTCTAAAAAAAACATCCTTTACTATACGCCTCAGATCTTCGCTAATTCGAGCAGTTGCATCTTCAACCATTCCAATACGGTGGCTTAAATAAACTTGAACGTCATCAGCGTACATATGAATTTTTGCAATTTCTAAGAACCGAGGGTAAATCATTGTTGAACAGTGTGAACAGTAGGGGGCTTAAGATTGATCCCTGGGGAACACCAGCGTGGGTGGAAAGGAACTCAGAAATATTGGAATTTGCAGAAATCGCCTGAGTTATTTCGGTCAGATACGCCTCAATGAGAGATATGGCCGAGCTTTCAACTGTAACTTTTTTAGAAGTATTCGGTGAGAGACCAGTACCAAACGCCTTAGAAAAGTCGAATAAAACCAACGTTAGGTATTACTGGGTTTTTATCAATTTGCAGTCGTATGTCATTCACAATTTTTAGAAGCGCTCTGGTGCAGTTGTGATGTGGTCTAAAACCTGAAAACAACTCCCAAGGTCCGCTGTTAGAAAACCCCCAAAACAAAATTTTGAATCAAAAGCATTATTTTCGATAACACAGTTTGCCAAAATCATATATGTTCGATAACATCATTTGCAGCCAACTCTGCAGTAAAAAAAAATCGAGTTGATGATTGTCCGCGCAGTATGTAGCGTTCAAAGCTTGTTCGTAAACGTCAAATGCGTTTGCAAACAAATTTAGATTTTGCGCAAGCAGGAGGATTGTCTATTTGAAAATAGCAATATCTGATTAAAAAAATGACGATCATTTGACGATCAAATTGACGTTGATATGACGTTTTTGAAACCGATTGAAAACGATTGAAACCTGATGCTCATGACTATTATTTCTGAACAAACAAAACTCAGAAGTCATACAAAGTCCTCTGAAGCCAGCGACAAACAAACCGAGCATAGTCTGTATATCGCCTCCATCATATGCTCAAATGACACAGTGAGAGCTAATATAAAACTGCTCAGTGCCCATACGCAGGCACCAGGCATCACGATCACCTTCACCGCCACTGATTGTCGCCGCGCCGCGCCGGCCGTATGCAAATAAACAAAAGTAAAAACCTCTTCAATCGTCTCAGAATGCTCGTATATGCCTATACATCTGCGCTATCCTCAAACAAACTTCAACTTCATCTCCTTTGTCGCCTTCTTTATTGGCATCATCGTAGCGGTTAAGTGGACATAAGTTACCAAAAAATTGTCTCTTCATTGTGACCGCCTGGGAGAGAGAAAAAAAAAGAAGGAAAAAACGCCGCACAGTGGTGCGAGAGCGGAAAAAAGTCTTTTGAAAAAGTCATATCTATCCTTTTAAAGTTTATGTTTAAGTACTCTTAGATAACCCGAGCGTATGATTTAAAAGTATTTTTTAACATATATATTGTACGCTCGGATTTACAAGCCCTCAAAGTTGAAAAATAATTTTACTCAAATCGCGAACCGTATTTTCAACAAATTTTGAGATGTTTTTTTCCGAAGTTCCTGTAGATAAATTCTCTAGCTTCTTAAATAATTTAATTGGTCTATTTTCGATTATCTAAAAATAAAAAAAAATATTGATTATTTATAAAAGATACCTTCTATAAGTAGCCTGAAGCTTTAGTACTAAGAAAAAATGCTTTTTTTTAAAACTTTTTGATTTAAAAAAACAGCTCCAAAAGATACCAAGAAAGTAAGTATGCCACCATATGCTCCATACATTCATGTTAAAGCACAGAAAAAATCAGCTGCAGATACGTGCAGATGTGGAAGTTATGCTCAAAAATGTTTCACTTAATCGGATTTCAAAAAACTCCGTCTTGACGGTGGTGTTTACCAAAAAGTTTGATTACTTCGGTATTAATAGTCAGAATGAACTAGTTAAGCCTATTATTTTAAGAAAAAATGTCAAACTTTATTTTAAAAATAAAACAAAATTAATACATTGACCCAGAGCTGAGAATTTCGATTTTTGCGAAACCATTTATTTCTGCCTGGAAAATTTTTCAACTTTCAACTCAATTTTCTTGAAATCAACACAAGAAAAATAATATAGTTTTATGAAATTTTGAATTATATGATAGAGCTTAATACAAAATAAAGAAAAGGATTAGGGATAATCTTTTATTTTTTTTTAATTTTTCGCTAAAAGTAGGGCAGGTAAAAATAAAAAAGGTGTTCTTTTTAAAGTTTTATTGCTTTGTTTTTGTTCTGTATTGAATTTTTTATTACCTCTAAGTATTAGTAATGGCTTATTAGAATAAAATCTCTTACTTTAATCTATATATATAAAATATATATAAATCCAACCATGACTTCAGAAATCACTGGAGTTAGGGAATCCCTAATTTGGCGGTTTGCTGTTATCCTTGAAGTAATAACGTCGAATGAAAAATTAGATTTCAAAAAATATGCACCTTACACGTGGGAAACTGCTGAACTGTTTGTTGAGAAATATAAATGGTACAATATGCCAGCAACCTTACATAAGGTTTTCATCCATGGAGAAGAAATAATTAAAAGCTGTGCATTTCCTGTTGGATCGCTCTCCGAGGAATCCCAAGAATGCCGAAATAAGGATTATAAAGCCTACCGCAGGTTTCATTCGAGAAAATGCAGCCGAATTGCGACGAATGAAGATGTGATGCATCATATACTCATATCCTCAGATCCAATAATAAAAGGTTTAAGGCCACAGGCAAAAAAGAAAATACTTCCAATCAGCGCAGACGCAAAAAACCTCATTCTAGCATTATAAAATTACTACTTCATAATTGTTTTTTATTTATTTTTTTTTATGTATTTATCTATTTATTTATTTAATTTTATAATATACATAGTTAATAATAATATTTTATTCAAAATAAAAAGTTAAGATGTTACTAAAAAAAACTTTTATTTAAATATAACATCAAAACCCTCAAATTTTATAGAAATGTCAATAACTTTTTTTCTAACAATTTTTTCTTGACCAAATTTCGACCAAGCATGTATAAAACTAATCTTAACATGTTTGTCAAATTTCATTAAAATTCGTTTAATAGTTCAGATTTTACAGACTTTTTTCCGCTCTCCCATACAAACATCAAAACACTCAAATTTTAGAAAAAAAGTCAATAACTTTTTTACTAATGATTTTTTCTAAGCCAAATTTTGACAAAATGTGTATAAGACTAATTTAAAAATGCGAATCAAATTTCATCTTAATCCGTTAAACAGTTCAGATGTTACAGATTTTTTTTCCGCTCTTCCATACAAACTTCAAATCCCTCAAATTTTAGAAAAATATCAATAACTTTGTTTCTAATTATTTTTTTTCAACCAAATTTTGACAAAATATATATAACACTAATATAAACATGTTTGCCAAATTTCATTTAAATCCGTTGAACCGTTCAGATAAAACAGACTTTTTTCCGCTCTCCCATACAAACCGAACCACTGTGCGCCGCCCTCCGCAAATACATATACGAATACATATACCATGGACCACTTGAGATTAATTCTGTTATTTTATGTTGGTTCAAGAAATCAATATTTGACAGATGAACGTGGGGACCAAACCAATACCTTCTTCTATCGATACAACATCACGCATCGCTCTCTTTCTTTCTTTTTTCTTCTCACATACCTCTATATGGGCCTGAGCAGCAGAAAAGTGCAATACGCGAAAGATGTCATAAATTTTGGTTCTTGTTTGGTGTGCGCAGCCGCCGCGCCACTTTGTTCCCTACCTTACTAACCAAACCAACCATACCGAAGATGACCTATTCTCGAATATGGTCTGGTCGGTTGTATCTCGTATCGTTGTTGTTTAGTTTTCTGATGCTGGATGGACTGGGACTCTTTTGCGGTTGGACTCTGAATTGGGAGCATCGATGTTTAACCAATATTGGTAGTAGTAGTGAAATGTTAAGTGATTTCGTTGGTTGATTTGTTCTCACGTCACCTCTCAAGCCCCCTTATGTCGCATACGCATTTATTGTATACTCAAAGCGGCTAACATCAAAGCGGCGTCGTCGTCGATTGTGTGGCTTTTTTTTTTTTTTTTTTTATTTGTGTGAACCTATATTTTTCTTGATTGGATAGCGCGGGTTCCGATTCGTTGACAATGTCAACGGATGAAGCTAAGCTTAAGGTCTCCAAAGACCGAACAACATATCAGAGAAGCTAATCGAATGAAATGTTGTTTGTGGGAGCGTGGTGCGCGGTGGTAATTTAATTTGATTGTGGGCATTGAATTTATGAATATTTATCACTCTTCAAATATAATTGGCTTAAACCTTCTCTATATAAGCAAAGAGTTTGTTTTTTGTTTGTCGTTTTGGAATTATCTAAGCAAAGTACTTAGCTACACCACAAAGTAGCCGATGACGGTTTACAAATTTACAAAGAAAAAAAATGAGCATGACGTTAAGATTGGCGCAAATGTGCATTGATGGAGAAAATTGTCTTCGTCGGTGGTAAAATGCCTTTGAAAGATTAAAAGTCTTGCTTAGTCTTTAAACACTAGATTTTTTTTAATGTTTTTTTTTTTTTTTTAGTTTGTATCGAGATTATTTGTATTCAACATTTTGCAAACTATACTCTCTTGTCTTTGAATTAAGGTGAGTGTACCCGTTACTCCCACTAGAAAAATCTCGAGAGTAACTGTATTCCTCCGTGAGTTGAACTCAAATGTTAAGTTTAAGGTTTTCTTCTTCCATAATATATCGATACTTTCATACACAAAAAGTAAATCATAGTGAATTTCTAAAATTTCAAGTTTGACTTCAGCATCAAGGACACATGGGCAATGCTTATTTTCTTTTCGCATGATTATTTCCAAAGTTGTGTTTTTTTTTTTTTTTTTTTTTGTAACAATATGTTCTTGTTCCCATCAAAGATGCTTGTTTGGATTTTAATCTTTCACCAACTGCACTCATAATAAGAGAGACAAACAAAGAGTTCAACAAATTGACACCCTCTTTCATCACGCGTATACATATTTTATTTGTCCTAAATCCTCTGATTAAATACTTAAAAACTTTAAAATCAATGCACACACATAACTAGAGTTAAAATACGGCATAGCAATGATCCGTTCAACGTACATATGAGCCCATTTTTTAAATTGAAAAAAGAAAAAAAGACACAGAAACAGAAACAGTAACAGAATCACAATCAGAAAACGCACGGAAAATTAAATGAAAGAAATCTACACGGTGAAAAATTTATAACAGTTTTGTTTAAAGAGTAGGTATACTGTTTTACTGTTTATGTGGCCCCGCAATTCCAGGACTCTCCTCCGGTGGACATACATACTTCGATAAGCCAGAGTTCAATATTTCATACTTTTAATAGCGAATTGAATTGTTATAACTGTTATAAATTGGCATTTATCTAGTCTCGTCCTTTCTAAGATACAAAGAAAGCTGTAAATCTTGAAAATAAACTATAAACGGATAGTATGTACATAACCGTTTCCTCAAACTTATATTGCTACTAATTATTGCCCATCTTACTCATATAATTAACTGGTACATTGTCACTGCTACTTTCCCTATTTCTTGGAAAATTGCCAGAGTTCTTCCCATCGTCAAAAATCATAATTATACCTCCCCAGCTGACTTCAGACCAATCAGCATCCTACCTTGCCCCTCTAAAGTATTCGAGAAGATAATTGAGAAACAAATTTCAAATCATTTATCAAGCAATCGGGATTCAGAGCAAATCACAGTTGCACTACTGATACAGTCAATCTTCTTGAGGATACTAGGGTTGATTACGATAAGGGTCATCTTAATCTTCTTTGCTAACTAGATTTTTCTAAAGCTTTTGACAAAGTAAATCACAACATTCTTCAATTGAAACTGATCGGGCGCATGCAAACTGGATTATCTGTCAGACAGATTTCAAAGAGTCGTTTCTGGTGGTAAATGCTCAGCCCTCAGACCTGTAGTACAGGGAGTTCCACAAGGATCGATTGTTGGTCCAATACTCTTTTGATGCATTCTCATAAATGATCTGCCTTCTTGTTGTTCGCATGCTTCTTCAGGCCAAGCCTTTTCCTCAGCTTGATGAACTGTTCCTATCCATCAATGAAGATCTTAGTCAAATAAATGCTTGGTCTATTACCAATGGCCTACTTCTAAATCCCATAAAATCTTTAGTCATCCCATATCTAAATAAAAGTTTGATTTCACCACTCTACCTGACTTATGGCTAAGAGATAGTAAAATCAAAGCAGTCGACCATTGCATCAGCCTTTGACCATGATCTATCTGGATATAAGCACACTAACGTTGTCATTGGTCGCATATACGGTTGTCTTAGAAAATTATGGCCTTCAGGTTACTTTACTCCTGTTGTAACTCGACGCAAACTCATACTGTCTTTAGTTTTACCCTTAGTATCGTATGATGAGATAGTTTATATAGCGATATCGATTCACTATCTCAACGGAAACTACAAGTTGCTTTCAATTACGCCATTCGTTATATTTATGGGTTACGAAGAAATGACCGGGTCTCTGATTTTTCCAAGAATCTACTGGGTTGAACTTTGCAACAATTCATTAATGCAAGGAAGTGCCTATTTCTACATAAATTGTTCCATCTTAAGACTCCGTTCTATTTCTTTACCAGACTTTCATTCAATCGTTCCCCTATAAGTATTAATATAATTCCTCTTATTAGTAATTACCTAAACTCGTCCCGTTTATTTTTTATTTGTGCTGTTAGACTCTGGAACTCGCTCCCGCCTTCAATAAAATCAATAGTTAACTATACTCTGTCCAACAAAAAATGGCAGTAGGCAAGATAGGACGTTTGCCTCTCATTCTGGCTACAGTGGATTGAATAAATCTGTCCTTCATTAAAGCTTTCACAGGGTTGTCGTAGCTCGAAAATCAAAAGCACCTTAACAGAAACTCAAGGAAAAAAAGCTGAACGAATTACCAAATGGACAAGGGTAACTCTGAATGCACATCAAGCTCAAGCAGCAGCCAATCGCCATTGGCCACAGCAATTCAGTGCACACTCAGATGTGCCTTGAATAGGACGTTGGGTCTGTGTCAGATGCTATTGGAAATTCACGGGCGGGCAAACACTTTTTGTGGAGGAGTTATTTCAATTTGAAAATTTGATTTTGAAAAAAACTTTCCCATAAGAAGTGTACTGCCTATTTTTGTTGGACAGAGTATAGTAAAATGACCATTAACACAACAAACAAAAAACGAACTCTAAAAAGATTATAATTATATAGATAAAAGTGCATAAAATGTATGTAAATTTATTTTGAATTTGTTTAGAGAAAAACTATAAAATTGTTCAGGGAAATTTAATTTGAATGATAGTGGCAACTATGAAATCTTTAGGGTAATTTTTGAAATATGTACTTTAGTTGCCGTATTTATATAATAACCTAAAAACACTAGACTTTGAATTCAAAACAAATTCTGACAAAACTTAATTTTAGAATAGAAATCCCAATTTGTTTGCCTTAAATATTTCCATACAAATTTCCGAAATTTGGACAAAGCTTTTGATTTTTTGTAAATATTGTGTTTTGCGTTTGTTTTTTTTTTGTAAAAAATGTGTATTATCAACTTGATATGCCTACATATCTTCTTAGGACGAGACTAGAGACATGTCAATTTATAACAGTTATAACAGTTTTTCGCCATTAAAAGTGGGTGTCCCGCGCTTCGCGCGACTTGAAAAAAAAACTCTGGGTGCCTGAAGTATGCCCACCAGCCGGCGAAAAGCCCTGGCCCTGCGGGGCCGCATATACAGTACTTTTATAAACCAAAACTGTTATAATTGGCATGTCTCGACTCAATTCCATCTTCTTAATGTATAGCTCAAGAAAGGCAAGACCGATTTTAGTGATATCTGATTTGTTGGATTCGTCTCCGCCCCGAATAGCAGAATAAATATTAAAATATCCGAAAAATTAACTTTCAAAAAAAACCTACGTTTGGGGTTATTCTTATCAAATGGCTTCAATTATATTTTTTTTAAATTTTGCTATTTGTAGCGTGAAATGGGGTAAAAAATAAAACAAATTGTCCGATTTAAGAAATTCTTCTTTTGTTTGAAATGTTTTTCTTCTTCAATATTATAATATTTTAAGGGTGAAATGGGTAAAAACAAAAAAATGCCCGATTTAAGAAATTCTTTTTTCTATTTGAAAGATTTTTCTTAGGATATGGCTCTAGGGATATTCTTTTTTAAATTTTATTATTTGTAAGGTGAAAGATGATAAAAACAAAAACTGGTATCCGATTTAAAAAATTCTGTTTGTGTTTGAAAGGTTATTTAAAAAAAAATGCTATTTATAGAGTGAAATGGGATAAAAATAAAACAATGGTTTTCGAATACAAAAATTCTTTCTGTGTTGGGAATGCAGTATAGGTTGGATATTTTTATAAATTTAGCCTTTCATAACGTGAAGTGGGTTGAAACTAAATCGAAAATTTCCTGAATTTCGAAAAAAAATAATTTTGAATGTAATTTTTTGTTTAAATTAAATAAATATCCATTCTGCACGGATTTTGATTAAAATCAAAGAAAAATCTGTTGTATTTTTTTGTTCAGTGTATATAAACATCCCTCTTGGCTTAGTTGTTCTACTATTCCACCGTAAATTTATACTTCCTTCCCACATCTATACAGTTATATAGTTATAAAAATAAGCCTGTTGTGAACGATGACGGAAGTACTTAGCAAGTGGGGTGGAACGTGATAAAAAATTACGAAACGTAACGTCAGACAAAACTTCACAATATGTATACATAGGTATAGAGAGGGTGGTTGTAGAATTTCTATAGTTCTCTAGCAAAAGCTATGATGCGTTGTGGTTGTGAAAAAGGCAACAAAAATAACAACGGAATTTAATGCAACTTTATTTTTTTTTTTCCCAAAGAGATGATGTGGGGGACGGAGACTTAAACCCCAACTCTGCGATGTAGTTTTTCTTACACAAACTCCAGTCTGAAGGATTATATTAAATCCTATACCACCGCGCGTATACCTACTCTTCGCAGAGGGTTTTTGTTGAAGGAAATTATTTTTGTTGGGATTTGGTAATACTTTTGGTTGGGCGGTTAGCTGCTGGCTGCTGGCTTAGAGGCAAGGCGTGTTGAAGTATATGGTACTTAACCTTTTATTGGTTAAAGCCGTAGGAAAAATACAACCAAAAAAAAAGCAAAAACATTTCATCGGTCTCTTTTATATGCGGACAACTTCACTTTTCTCCCCCATTTTAGATTTGAAATAAACGAAATTGTCGCCACACTTGCTAAATTATATTCCAATTAGCATATTACTCATGTTGAAAGCCATCTTGTTTATAGAATGTTCAGAGTATAAGGCTTAGGCTAAACCTTTATAAGGTGCAGATATGAGGATATGACCATCAGTGAAGGGTTGTTTGAATGAGTTTCAAAAATATATATAGTAAATGTGTTTGCATATTTAGTTAAATGAAGTGAAAAGGTAACTTACAGATTGTTTTGAGTTGAATGCATTTGTCTGGAAGAGATATTCATGTACAGGGTGTTTTGCTAGAATTTGTAGGTTTGGTGGAAACAGTAAAAAATCACTGCGGGGGTCTATTTCCCCCCGTTTAGGAGAGAGGGCCAGTTTTCTAAAAACAAATAGAGATAGAAAAAAAAGTATTTAAAACCAACGGCAACACTTACCATGTCATGTTAGAACTTTTTTTAAAGCCATAAACTCATTCTTAACTTTTTTTAAATCAAGTTTAAGTGAATTCTAAATAAAAAAAAAAAAATTAAAACCAAACTTTTGGAACCAGATGGTAAAATGTCGTTTAGGTTCTTTAGTCCAGTCAACGAAGGAAAAATAAATGCGAAAAATCATGTAGACTGGGTTATTATTTTAAAGGGTAGGGTACAACATACCAAAAGTGCCCAGCCCAGGCCCGTAAGCTTTCGGGGGGGGGGGGTAAAGGTCCCCTTTTCTAGTATTTCACGAATATTTTGAAAACCAAGGGTATTAGCTGCACATACTGCAAGGACGGAGAGGGAAATCTGATCACCGATCCTCAAAGCATACTGGAGCGATGGGAAGTGTACTTCAATGAATTGCTTAATGGTCAGCTCACTGCAGAAGTGGAGGCTCCACTACTTCAAGAAGAGTACCCTATGTTGCCGCCACCAAGCATAGAAGAGGTTGAGAAGGCTATAGGCCGGGAGCCGATGGTATACCAGCCGAACTATTTCAACACGGTGGGCCAGCTTTACGTCAAGCAATTCATGAGATTATAGTGCACGTGTGGGAGCATGAAGAAATTCCAGAAGACTGGCGAAAAGGTATCATTTGCCCCATACATAAGAAGGGAGATGTCACATCGTGCACCAATTATAGAGGTTGTTGAGTACCGCCTATAAAATACTCTCCTCTATCCTACAAGACCGGATAACCCCATACGCTTAAACCATCATCGGACAATATCAGTGTGGTTTCATTCCAGGAAAATCAACAACTGATCAGATCTTCACCTTTAGGCAGGCGATGGAAAAATGTCTAGAATTTAACATCCCAACACACCATCTGTTTATAGACTTTAAGGCCGCCTACGATAGCATAGCCAGGGTAGAACTTTACAAAGCCATGAGAGAATTCGGCATCCCAAATAAATTGACACGGCTATGTAGGTTGACCATGACCAACGTAACAAGCCAAGTAAAAATAGCCGGATTGCTATCCAAACCAATCAACATCTTTAATGGACTCCGACAAGGGGATGGTTTGGCCTGCCTCCTCTTCAACCTGGCGTTGGAGAAAGCAATCCGTGACTCTGGCACGGCAACAAGAGGGACCATCGTCAACAGGTCCAGCCAGATACTGGCTTACGCAGACGACATCGACATCATCGGAAGAACCGAGCAAGCTGTACATCATTCCTTCATCCAGATCGAGCAGGCGGCACAAAATCTGGGGCTGCACATTAGCGAAGGTAAAACAAAGTACATGGTGGCGTCGAATGCCAGAGGAACAGTTGGTCAAACAATCAAGGTAGCGGAGCACGAATTTGAATTGGTGCAATCCTTTAAATACCTTGGGTCAAGTCGATAACAATATAGAAGAAGAAATACGCGGGCGGCTTCTTAAATCCAACAGAGCCTACTATAGTCTGTCAAAGCTCTTCAAATCCAGAAATCTCACCATAACTTCAAAACTGCTGCTGTACAGGGCCATGGTCCTGCCAGTACTCACATATGGATCCGAGATTTGGGTGCTTAGCAAAAGGCACTCCGACCTCTTAGCCGCGTTCGAGAGAAAAGTCTTAAGGAGAATTGTTGGCCCCATATGTGAGGAAGGACGATTCCGGAGACGGTACAATCATGAATTGTACGCAATCTACCTTGAAGCAGATATCGTGACAAAAATTAAGCTCGGTAGACTCCGGTGGGCAGGGCACCTAGCTCGCATGAGCGAAGAGGAACCTGCTCGGAAAGTTCTTTGTGGTACATTCTATGGTAGACGACAGCGTGGTAGACCATGCTTGCGCTGGAGAGATGGCGTAGACCAGGACGTCCGGACCCTTCGGGTGCGCAACTGGATGGCGGCGGCTAGAGACTGGGATGGGTGGAGAGACTTGTTGAAGGAGGCCAGGACTGGACCCCGGTTGTCGAGCCGATGATGATGATGATGAAGGTTATTAGCGGAAAAGTATACACTACAAAATGAAAGTATAATAAATATGCTACAAAAAAAAGTCTTATTCAAATTTTCACTAAGAGCAATACCAAGGAAGATGCAGGGGTCAGAAATGTCAATAAAAAAAGTAAGCCCGGAGGTCGAAAAAAACCATGTCGGGGTTAAGTTAAATGCAATAACAACTCTAACTTAAGCACGGAGAACACTTGTATTACCAGCCTAAATTACACACTTGTTATCGATAGTTTGTATGGAAATTCCGTGTTTTTCTCCTGTAATGGCGTCTTCAATCCCCAATGTTGTTTTTTTAACCAAATCCCTCCATCAGGCTTCAAAAAAAAAACACGCCTATTATCATACAACATTTTCCTACGCTTCAGTTTAGGTATTTCTTGAGTGATTCATCAGAGTCCTTTAAAAAAAAATCCTTTAACCCAAAACTATGCCAGCAAATAAATCCTTAGTCGCATATCCTTTCACCAGAAAAGAAATGGAAAACATACTTTTTCATCCTTTTGCAGTTGTGTTTGTCCTTATTTTGGGTTTATGGATCTGAAGTGGTCCTGTTTTGAGAGTCTATACTCTTAAGCTAGCATTTTAAAAAGGATGTTTGCCACTTGTAGCCATTTGAATTGGTAAAAAAAGAAAGAAAGTTTCACCGCCAAGATATGAAGGAGCATATAAGAGAGTAGGTATTTATATGTATACCTACTACCTCGTACAACTTAATTTTTCCCTGACACCATCATTCTTCACTTCACTTTTCTCACACACGTATGTATATACAATATACACTGTATTAGTTTTTAAGGACATAGAAGAACAGTTAAATACTCAGTGTGTCGAAACTCGAAAATTCTATTGACACAAATATACAAAGCACATCCAGAGGGTCGTAGGTCGTAGAGTAGAGTGAAGCAATGTTGCTGTTTCTGTTTCTGTTTCTGAGCTGTGCTGTGTTGCCTTGAGGGTAAATATTTTCACAAGTGTCAAAGACACACGGTACTTAAACGGTTCTCTTTATTCCACTTCTTCGCATTTCGCTAAACGAATTAAAACCCCCCCAAACACAGTAAAAAAAAATAGAAATAAAAAAGAAATACACATTTCCTTGCTGCTTTCTGCTGGATGTTCTATATTGACACAAATGTCCTTTTTCGCAGCTATGCGGTGGCGACAGGTCTTGTTGAAATCCTATCCAGACGCTGCATGAAGATCCGAGAGTCAATTGAACAGCATCAGAGTGTCGTTCTGTCGTTGCTGGCCACCCTGGGATTCCTGACGCGGTTCGTCGATGTTTGTCCACCTGGTAAGAGAAGTTTGAACTCCCACAATCACTACTGTTATCTTCGCCGGCGACTGATGATTAATCCCTCTAATTCACAGGCTCAGCGGATTCAACACGTTTCCTCAGTGCGGCTAAATCAACAGAGCTCTTTGGATCGATATTGATGTTGTATTCCAGTGTGGTGCCAATTGGTAAGTCTTAGTATAGGTAGTACATAATTCCATGACTCAATGGTGTATTGTTTTGTTTGAGAAGATTTAAGAGTTTAGGAGGTCTTCCGGTGCTAATTGAGCAATAGTCGCGCCTATATCGCTGTCGCTATCGCAATCGGAATCGAAGTCATTCTCTACGTGAGATAATCGCTGATTGGCGGCGGCCGGCGGCGGCGGCGGTGTAGTTTATTAGTGTCTCATAATTTTTTCTATAATACATACCTACGTTAGCCCTCGTTGCTGTTCGCATTTATTTTCATCAATTTTTGAATTTTTGTTTTTTTTTGTCTACTCCACAGGTGAATGCATTCCACCGAGAACGATTTCGTTAGCGGCTGCTACCTTTAATTTACTTGTCTCAATGGCTGTTTTAGATTTAACTACTTTTCAGGTAAGTTCTATGGTTCTGATGGTATTTGAGTTTTGCCTTTATTGTTCACCTTTTTTTTGTTCGAAAGATTAACTTTTATGGAAGGAAGGATTTTTACTTCCTTGCGGAGACAAGGAAGTTATTAACGTTGTTAGGTAGAAGTGTGTGTGTGTGTGTTTTTTTTTTTTCTTTAACTTAAAAGGAGTTTTTGAAGATATGTCTATGCCTGAAAATAAAAGTTATAGAGATCGATTGGATTAGATGTACCTGTTTGTGAAATAAAGAACTTGGAAAATCAATCACGCTGGTATTGTCCTTTTCGCCAATTGCACGAAACTTATTTCAGTTGTATAGGTATGTAAGTCATCACCCGTGAAAAAAGTTCGAAGAAGATTCGATCGAATTGTTTTTTTTTTTTCATTACCTCTGCATCTTGCGAGGAATTGACAAATCCTTCAAGAGTAACTCTTGTAATGAAAAAAGTGCCTCTCACCTTAGCAGTTCGAGTTCGTCAAAAAATTGTAGGTCCCTTCCATTCTTACCATTCACAGATAGATTGAGCAAGTGGTAAATCACTAGGCGATTGTTTTACCTACACGTGCTGTCGCGCCACCAACTAAATCTATTTTGTTTTACTCAGTCAAATTTTATAATTAGATTTAAACAAAAAAATAATTCTATAACTAAAAATAACGGAACCTATTCCTACCATACCTCCATAAACCATTAAGTAAAATCTTATTTTTCTTAAAAAACAGGAAAATATGTTTTTTTTCGCTTAGAAAAGCTATCCAAAAGAACCTGGTGTCACTTTTCTTTCTCCGACTGTTCGTTTAGAAACATTTTAGAAACCTAAAATCACGAAAAAGTTAGGTTTTCGAGTACTCTTATACCTCCTTAACGGTAAATGGTATCAATAAAATCCTATACAAAGGTTGTACATTATGTTACCTTCTACAAGTACACACTCCCATTTTTCTATATAACAGTTATCGTCAAAAAAAAAAAAATTATTATTTTAAAAATTTGATAAGAAAACAGAAATACTGGTTTTTTCCTCTTCACGAAGTTGTCATAAAATATTTTATGCTCACTTTATATTCACTTTATTGTGTACACAACAGATTATGGATAGTATTTTTTTCAATACTAACGATCAGTGATCAGATACAACATATACATATATTGTCGCTTAAAAAAGGCAAAATGTCGCCTTTTTTTTTGATTTTTGGCACCGTGTAATTTTGTATTTATTTTTTTGCAATTTTTTTTATTAATTCTGCACAAGAAACCATTTACATTTTTTTCTAGTAGTTATTTTGATTTTTGAAAGGATATTTTTATTATTTCCAAAAATGGGTCAAAGTCAAAAATACCGGTTTTCTGCTCTTTATTCGTAATTGGTAGAGTTTTCAAAAAATAATGTAGGTATAGGTTAGGTACTTACTTATTTTAAAGATTATAAAGGGTGATTTTTAAGCTGGTTTGGTTTTGGCAACACTGGTTTTGACAGCTGACGTGTGTTTAGTACCTTGTGTCACTGTCAAACAGCTTCAGTTTGGTTTGCAATTTAACCATGGATCGTCTTACAAATGAACAACGCTTGCAAATTATTGAATTTTACTATCAAAATTCGTGCTCGGTTCGAAATGTTCATCGCGCACTGCTTGTGTTCAGCGATGAGGCTCATTTTTGGTTGAATGGGTACGTAAATAAGCAAAATTGCCGCATTTGGAGTGAAGATCAGCCAGAAGCATTGCAACAGCTACCAATGCATCCCGAAAAAGCCACTGTTTGGTGCGGTTTATGGGCCGGCGGCATTATTGGGCCTATTTCTTCAAAGATGATGCGAATCGCAGCGTTACTGTCAATGGTGAACGCTACCGAGCGATGATAACAAACTTTTTTCTGCCCGAAATGGAAGTTCTTGACTTGCATGATATGTGGTTTCAACAAGACGGTGCCACATGCCACACAGCACGCGAAACAATGGCGCAATTGCGAGGCGAGTTTGGTGAACAGTTAATTTCACGTTTCGGGCCGGTCAATTGGCCGCCTAGATCGTGCGATTTGACACCATTAGATTATTTTTTGTGGGGGTATGTCAAGGCTAATGTTTATAGGGACAAGCCCGCTTCGATTGACGCACTGGAAGCCAACATCCATGCATTCATTCGTGAGATACCGGCCGATATGTGTGAAAGAGTATGCCAAAATTGGACTCAGCGGATGGGCTACCTGAGACGCAGCCGCGGTCAACATTTGCATGAAATTATCTTTAAACATTAAATTGCAAGGTTCAAACTATCGATTCAAATAAATATTTCATTCATTTTTTCGATTTTTTTGTGTTTTTTTTTTAAAAAAAGTTCTAAACCTCTTAAAAAATCACCCATTAATATTTAAGTGCCTTGCACATGAACGGCGATCTGCGAATATGAACAAATCTTTTAAATCAATTTCTAGAGCAAATAAAAACATTTGCTTTGTTGTTGCCTTTCGATAGCTAAATAATTAATCCAATAAACAAATCTAAATAGAAAATACTGCGTAAAATAAGTTTAAATTGGAATATTATGTAGAAATTTTAATGTTTTCTACGCGACCAAAAACTTAACTTCTGCGAGCTGTCAAAAGTAAATTCACAATCCACAACATCTGGACGCATTCCACAAACTGGTGAATAGAAAATTCACTCGAGTTGAACCTCAAACACTCATTTTACTTCTTTATGTTTTATGACAATTCGCAGTTGTTGTCAGCGACTATTCATGTAGATGAAATATAAATATTCGCGACCATTTGCAATTCGCAGTTCGTAGGCCGTGTCTCATGTGCAGAGCACTTTAGGCATTACGAAAATTGTTTTTATTTCTTTGTTTAAAAATGTTGAAATAGTCTACTCACAAAAAGTCAGAAATTGACATTTTCGACATTTGACTTTCCAACAAAGTCACACACTTTGCCTGGGGACTTATGCCGAAATAGAGATGATTGTATTTAAAAACTTTCACTTACAATTTTTTCCGCAGATTGGCTTTTTATCGGAATTGAACAATTTTTTGAAGTCGCATTTTTTTAACAGTTGCATCCTATGGACAAAAAGTAACACAATTTTTTTTTTTTTTTAGTAAATACTCGTAAATGTGAATAAATTACTTTTCGAACATTTTATCACTTCGCCACTTAAGAGTAACGATAAAAAACCAGTATTTTTAAATTTGTCAATTTTTTTTAAAGGTTTGTATCTCTTTAATTGCAGCTACTAGAAAAAAACATGTTAATATGTTCTTTAAATGGTTAAATAATCGACTTATTTTCGAAAAAGAACACTCGATGATAAAATAGCCTAAGCAAAAAAACATGTATTTTTGACACTTATCCTTATTGAAGTGCCAATATTTTTTAACTGATTGCTCATTACTGGAAAAATTTTATAATGTTTTTTGTAGAGTGAGCATTAATTTATTTTGCGACAAATTCGCCTTTTAAGAGTGAAGAGGAAAAACCGGTATTTTTTTTTTTTTTTTGCCAAACATTTTAAAATAATGAAATTTTTTAATTCACCAGTTTTAGGAACAAATGTTTTCTGATAAAGTGTCAGAAGAAAAGAAACAAACATTTTTTGTATAAATTTGAAAAATCTACAGGTTTAGCATAAAGTAGGTACTTTTGGATAATGTTCTTCCGTTTAAGTGAAAAACCGATATTTTTGAAATCATTGACAATGGACTTTTAAGACATTATTTCTCATGTCAAAAAAATGATAATTGATGCGTTTGAAAATCTTCACTTGGATTTTTTTTCCGCAGTAAAAGTACTTACATTTTTTATGGGTTATGTTATGGTAAGTATACCGTTATTTTTGAAGTCTAAAAAAGATTTAATTTCCCATCGATGGAATCGTAATCTTAGCACTTATATAGGTGTTGAGTTCGATTTTGTTTTGAATTAAAACTAGCCCTATAGTTACCGACATAATGTTCATGGGTATAACGCAAGTATAAACACCAAAATATCAATAACTTTCATCGTAGATCGATATCGTTTATCTAAGTTAGGTAAAAGATATTATATCTTTGAAGACTTAGAGCCAGTTTCACCGTCGAACACTTACCCAAATAAGTAGCACTTAAATTTCCCATATTAGGAATTTAAGCTAAATTTCATAGCTAGCGTAAGTGGAACTTAAGTCACCAACATCGGAGACTTAAGTGCCACTTATTCAGGTAACAGTGAACGGTGATATTGGGAATTAATCTTTCAAATTCCCCACTTAAGTGTCACTTTTCTGACTGTGAAACTGGCCCTTAGTCTCAACTTTTCAAACCATTTCAATTAATTTCCATATTGTCCAAAGAAATTCGATTGGTAAAGGCTTTTAAAACTTTTAAAAAATCATCTTCCTCTTGACATTTAAATTGGCACTTTTTTTTTTCTAATATATGTACATATGCATATATAGTGGATCTATATGTATACT
Source organism: Leucozona laternaria (assembly GCA_932273885.2). NCBI lineage: Eukaryota > Metazoa > Arthropoda > Insecta > Diptera > Syrphidae > Leucozona > Leucozona laternaria. The sequence goes on from OW026368.1 coordinate 95,776,397, forward strand.
CGTATGTAACCCTTCGCATAAGAGACGCACTTAACTGCCCCAGTGTGCCTTTAGATCTATTTCATCAGAGAAAAATGATATAAACAAAACTGAAACTTTTTATACCTTCTTCTTCAAGTGGCCAATTCAAGTGTTTTGGTTTAAATTTATTTTCGAAAAACACTCAAAACACCACAGACACATCAGAGTAGAGAACGCAGAGCCCGGTCACGAATAAGTGGCCTTGTTCCCACAGGGACAAAGTATACCTTATAGCACATATGAAAGTTTCTTTCCATTCTTATATAAGAGATCACAGGCGCAGAAGAAGACCTACTTTAGGGTTAAAACAGTCCAGTAGAGCTAGAAAAAACAAACCATCTATAGGTTTAGACAAAAAAATCAAAAAAAAAAAAAAAAAAAACAACGAACCCCCATCAGCCTCAGAGCACAGTCCATGTGGAAAGTTATCAAACAATGGTTTTACAAATAAATCGCTCCCCGCATATTTGAATTTCAAACACACATGCAAAATGATGGATGAGGCTTGAGAAATGAGGTCGCAAGGCACCACCACAATCCACCAGATTCAGATTATTCCATCCAGATCCAGGAACATCTACACAGTGTTTAGAAAAGCGTTATTGACTTCGGACGAGGCCAATCTTTGCTTAGCTCTCTTGGGGTTTTTCGAACGTAAAATCGGCGTCAAAATTAATAGTCCCCATAGTCGAAAGAGCGAACGAGATGAAAAACACTGTGAACAGAGCTACATCCCATCAGGAACAGGAGGTCGGTCTCTATCTCGGTCCTATATATATAGGTCCTCGGTATACTCAGTTCTGGCCATTGTCTGGATGTGTTATGCAAATGGTCTTTTTCAAAGAAAATAGAACTTTTGTTTGGAGTTTATTTTCAAAAGGATGAATTTTCTTCATTTGTTTGCAAAAAAAAGTTTTATGGTAGCCAATTTGGAAATAAGTTTCAACTTCGTGTTCATACAGCAAATCAATCGCTCTCCGAATTCGCACAAAAACAACCATAAGCACCATCATCATACACAGATAGATAGATACACAGAAAAGCAAAGGCAAACAAATTACGTTTCACAAAGTTGAAGTTCACTTGAAAAGTTGGACGAGCCTGAAGTTGGCAAGTGATATACGTATACGATATAACAATCAGGGATGATGATGATGATGCTATGATACTCAGGCCCACCCTATATTCTAGAAATTGTGTGTGTCTATCGTTTGCTCTGTTTATTGTTTACTTGTCAGTTGAGGGTTTTGAGGAGAGTTCGCCGCACCACACCGCACCATGCCACGCCACGCCGCAAAACAAATGATTAAAGCACAATTTCAAAATCTAATTTTCAATTGTAAATATTAGTCTGAGCACAAAAGTTAGCTCAACTGATTAAAACCTAATAATATTATTTCCATTCCAATGCACTGGGATTTTGGTTTGCGCTCGCAGGTTTTTCTTCCACATGGGTTAGGTAGTTCTGATGTTGTTCCAAGCACAGACAGTGGGGTTGGAAAGAAATGAAAAAAAAAAATTACTATAGAGAGAAGATTTGGGTTTTCCAATAAGAGGTGTTATTTTGAATAGCCCGCTATTTCGGTAGCTGTCACTTTTGAAGCTGTCATTTTTTGACATTTGACAATAAGAAACTACGCAATTAATAAAAATGAAACGATACACGCTTCAACAACGCATCGAAATTATTAAAATTCACTATAAAAATGGTGAAAATTTGGCAGAGACGGTTCGTAAAACTAAAACATTTTTGGGTCGTCGTGAAGCACCTTGTCGGACCGCAATACAGAAATTGGTGGACAAATTCGAGCTGTTGGGACAAGTTAGTGATGTGAAGAATAAAACCCGTGCACGTTGCTCAAGAACAACTGGGAATATTGCTGTTGTAGCCCAAAGTGTTGAAGAAAACCCAGGTTTGTCCATTCCTCGTCGTTCTTTGGAATTAGGCATTCCACAAACGTCATTACACCGTATTTTGCATGAAGACTTGGGTCTTAAGGCTTATAAAGTTCAGTTAACACAAGAACTCAAGCCGGCTGATCATCAACAACGTCGTGTCTTTGCTGATTGGGTCCTTGAAATGCATGAAAATGATCCGGAATTTCATCGAAAAATCATCTTGACTGATGAGGCCCATTTCCACCTCGGAGGCTACGTCAACAAGCAAAACTGTCGCATCTGGGGCTCGGAAAACCCAAGAATTATTGTTGAAAAGCCTCTCCATCCTCAACGCGTGACTGTTTGGTGCGGTTTATGGTCCGGCGGGGTCATTGGACCTTACTTTTTCAAAAATGAGGCTGGAGCAACAGTTACGGTCAATGGATTGCGCTATCGAGAGATGATTAATGATTTTTTATGGCCGGAATTGGATGGTATTGATCTGGACAACGTTTACTTTCAACAAGACGGCGCTACGTGCCACACAAGCAATGAAATCTTCGATCTTTTACGGGAAAAGTTTCCGGACCGTGTTATCTCTCGAAGAGGTGATCACAATTGGCCACCGAGATCTTGTGATTTAACACCTTGCGACTTCTTCCTTTGGGGCCACGTGAAAGATAAGGTCTACGCCAACAGCCCAGCGTCGATTCAAGACCTCAAAGATGGAATTCGTGAGGCTATCGAGGACATAGGGCAGCCACTTTGCGATTTGGTTATGGAACATTTAATGAAAAGGATATGGTCCTGTAAGCGTGGTCGTGGCGGCCATTTGGCTGATGTTGTATTCCATTATTAACGGCATACCTTCCTCTTTATAATGAAATAAACATCCGATCATTTATCTCAAAAAATGCCATTTTTCTTTGAATATCAAAATAATACTTCTTATTGGAAAACCCTTTATGTTTGTAGATGGGGCTTATGAAGTTGCATATAGTTTAGTTATCTGTCATGATTCCTTCCAACCACGCACTTGGTTGATGATTTTATGCATGCATCCAATCAAAACATGCCCTCCGAATTTAAAGGGCTCCACTGGTAATTCATCAAATCCGACGGCTCTTTTGACAACGCGTTTAACTAAGTGTTTTTGTACGTTGGAATTTTTGACAACTTAGGCCATATTATTCTCTTAAGAATAAATTTAATTTTTTGGTTAATCAGAAAATATCTAACTTGCTCAACAGACTGTTTGTTTATTTATTTACTTTTTCCACTCATGAATAAATGAATGAATCACATTAATGATACATCGATGCATTTTATACGCAAGCATTTGACATCAGTGTAAATATTTAATTAGTTTATGCTTTTTTAAGCACCAGCAATTTCGATCTATTTTAGCAATTCTAATCGTTATTTTATACCCCAATGTTTATTTAATTGACATTATCATACCACAACAAGCTAAACGTTTCCAACAGATAAATTAAAAATTTACCAAATTCATTTGAATGTATATGTATATGTAGATCCTATCCACTGTATATATGATGGAAGTCTAGGTATCCTACCTGTGTGGATGTATCGATGTGTTATTATTGAAAACTGAAGTTTTAGATATGTGCTTTTTTTTATTGCAATTTTTGATTGAAGTTCTGCTGTATATTTCTAAGTTTCAATCAAAATTAAATTACGTAGGTAAATATGTACCTACCTATACGTAGAAGTCCAAAAAGTGCTTTTTGAAATACTACTGTCGAGGTTGAGGATCTTTAAAGCTGCCCATTCTTCTGTGCATCGAATTACAGCAGTTGGTCCACGTCGAAAATCATAGAAAATCGTTCCACGAAAATATTCACGATTCAATTCCATTTTTGACCAAGATGAATGTTTCAAATGTAAACAATACAAATAGCACTAGTATGAGTTCGATTACAACCAAAAATCTCAAACTTTGCGATGAAACTGTCAAATTTGACACATCCATAGACTTACGTATAGCACCCTCTGTATATTTCCATTGACTAAACTCTTACAAAATTAGTAAACATTAATAATTGTCTTGAAAATATTAAATGAATTAAAATAAATAACAATTTTGTCTTAAAAATTAATAAAAGAATTTATAAGATACTAGCTGGCCCGCCCGGCTTCGCACGGGCAGACAAACCTAAGCCTCGCATAAATACAGGGTGACCGCCGGGAAGGTATACAACTTTGTTTGTTTATAATTTTTGATTAAATGAAAGAGAATGGATCTTATATTGATAAATGTTTTATTTAATGTCGGCAATTATGTATGGAATACAATATAAGGTAAATGCCCGCCTCTGTTAGTCTCACAAATGCGAGACCTTTTGAGCAAATTTTTGCATTACATTCTCACACATTTCACGCGGTATTTCATTAATTTCATCACGAATATTTTGTTTGAGTTGCTCAAGCGTCAAGAAGCCCGGAGCAGTGAAATCAGGGAACCGTAGAGGCAAATCAACATCACCATGAAACAACTTGTTGTGGAAAGAGGTCTCGCATTAATTCCATTGTAATCCTGGCTGTATGCGATGTAGCACTGTATTGTTGATACCACATGTTAATCAAGCCCAAAGCATGCAGTTGTGGCGTTTAAAAGTTTTCAATCATATCACGAAATGGAAACAAATGCAAATCCTTGTGCAAAATTGTGGCCAAAGTTGTTCTTTGAAGATTAGCTCCTGAGCACGGCGTCGAATTGAGGTTGATGGATTGTTTTGAACACTTCCTTGAGCAGCAGTAATGTTTTCAGTCGAGTCGATCTTGCAGTACGTTGTGTCACGTTGCCACGTGTCTACTTCACGATATGTGAACAAATATGAACTGTCAAGACTAATGTTTACCAAAATGGCGGCAAAACAAAGTAGTATACCTTCCCGGCGGTCACCCTGTATAACAAAAGAAAGTATAAATAAATATTTATACTACTTTTTGTAATCTAATTCCACTTGATGGGTTTTAACTTACTTCACGTAAAATCTAATATCCCTTTTTCATTTCACCCTACAAGTCACAAATTAAAAAACAAAAAAATATATATCTAAAGCAATCCCATTAAAACAACCTTTTAAAGCAAAAGAGAATTTCTTAAATGGGAAATTGTTTTTATTTCTATCCCATTTCACCCTTGCAAAAAGCATTTTTTTTCAATTTTTTAAGAAGCATTATCACCAAATGATGATCTGTAATTTTTCCTAAGTGAAAAAAACAATACTTTGTTCATGTGAACCTTCATAACATTCTATCTTGCTGGTGACCGAATATAAATTACCATCAAACAGAGGTATGAAGTAAGGTATATTTTCATATTTGCATTCAAAATAAAGGGTTTTCCAATAAGAGGTGTTATTTTGATATTCAAAGAAAAATGGCATTTTTTGAGATAAATGATCGGATGTTTATTTCATTATAAAGAGGAAGGTATGCCGTTAATAATGGAACACAACATCAGCCAAATGGCCGCCACGACCACGCTTACAAGACCATATCCTTTTCATGAAATTTTCCATAACCAAATCGCAAAGTGGCTCCCCTATGTCCTCGATAGCCTCACGAATTCCATCTTTGAGGTCTTGAATCGACGCTGGGCTGTTGGCGTAGACCTTATCTTTCACGTGGCCCCAAATGAAGAGGTCGCAAGGTGTTAAATCACAAGATCTCGGTGGCCAATTGTGATCACCTCTTCGAGAGATAACTCGGTCCGGAAACTTTTCCCGTAAAAGATCGATGGTTTCATTGCTTGTGTGGCACGTAGCGCCGTCTTGTTGAAAGTAAACGTTGTCCAGATCAATACCATCCAATTCCGGCCATAAAAAATCATTAATCATCTCTTGATAGCGCAATCCATTGACCGTAAGTGTTGCTCCAGCCTCATTTTCGAAAAAGTAAGGTCCAATGACCCCGCCGGACCATAAACCGCACCAAACAGTCACGCGTTGAGGATGGAGAGGCTTTTCAACAATAACTCTTGGGTTTTCCGAGCCCCAGATGCGACAGTTTTGCTTGTTGACGTAGCCTCCGAGGTGGAAATGGGCCTCATCAGTCAAGATGATTTTTCGATGAAATTCCGGATCATTTTCATGCATTTCAAGGACCCAATCAGCAAAGACACGACGTTGTTGATGATCAGCCGGCTTGAGTTCTTGTGTTAACTGAACTTTATAAGCCTTAAGACCCAAGTCTTTATGCAAAATACGGTGTAATGACGTTTGTGGAATGCCTAATTCCAAAGAACGACGAGGAATGGACAAACCTGGGTTTTCTTCAACACTTTGGGCTACAACAGCAATATTCTCAGTTGTTCTTGAGCGACGTGCACGGGTTTTATTCTTCACATCACTAACTTGTCCCAACAGCTCGAATTTGTCCACCAATTTCTGTATTGCGGTCCGACAAGGTGCTTCACGACGACCCAAAAATGTTTTAGTTTTACGAACCGTCTCTGCCAAATTTTCACCATTTTTATAGTGAATTTTAATAATTTCAATGCGTTGTTGAAGCGTGTATCGTTCCATTTTTATTAATGGCGTAGTTTCTACTTGTCAAATGTCAAAAAATGACAGCTTCAAAAGTGACAGCTACCGAAATAGCGGGCTATTCAAAATAACACATCTTATTGGAAAACCCTTTATTTATAAGATCTCGGAAAGTTCTTCATCGATTGCTTTGGAATTTTGACTCAACCCAACGTTACATTCGCCTACGCGCGTGTTTTTCTATAGGTTTTAAAAAAAGCAACATCTGTTGGATGTAAAAGCAAAACACGCCTTACTGAGATCTCAGAAATCTCAATTAAAAGCAGAACAGGATTCCTCAATAAAATTTCTCAATTTTGCTGTCAAAATAATGAACAAAAAATTCATTTACTTATGTGGTTTTCGTTTCGACCAAATAATTTGATTTGTTTTTGATTTTTTTGATCTGACACAAGTTTTTCCTTTCAGATCCTTTAGCAGAATTACACAGATTTTCACACGCACTTGCACACATATCAAAGAAAAGAGTGATTTATCAGTGTTGTTGTTTTAAAAGTGTCACTCACACAATTACAAAACAATTAAATCACTTTTTTAATCTCTTAAATTTTGATATATACATAGTTATTTCGTGACATTCGTGAGCGGAAGAATTGCTCTGAAATTTAATCTAGACAAAAAAGGTATGTGTTGTGCCACCGGAAAAAAATTAAACTTCCTCAACTTGCAGTTTGCAAAACGTCAATTATTTATTTTTCTGTCAGTTTATTGTTTGGATTGTTTTCTTTAAAAACAAATTCAATTCAAAAATTATAAATGATTGATTCTTATGGAGTTTTCCATTGGTAAAATAAATCAATTTATTTTGATTTGGATCTGTCAAAATACCGATTTTGATCATCATTTTTACCTTTCCATATACTAACACCAACATAATTTACAGCAGTCAGTTTGCAAACCGTTTTTTTTTTTGATTTGTTCAATTTATTTCGGATGTGAAAATTGTGTCCAAAATATGTGATATATAATCGTTCATAATAAAGGGAAGTGGTTTTAAATGACTCAGTAACTTCAGCAACATCATTTTTCACTTCTAAAATGCATCAAGGGATGAAGATTTTTTGAAATATTGACACAGAATCGAATTCCATTCGCCACGCAAAAAAATCAATTTTTAAATTGAAATCTGAATTCACCTATGGAAAACCCCATTACACGACTGCTTTTGCGTCGTGGCTTTTCTTCAAATTCTTCCTAGAAATTGCAGGCTGTGAGTTGTGCATTGGTCTGGGGCCAAATTACCGCATTAGTGACTGATCGAGTGAGTGCCGTCAGTGATCGAATGAACGAGTAAAACCTATGGGGATGATGGCTCAATAACGTGAGCGGTAATGCCAAACTCACATAATTCAGTCACGTATTACTCGATAACTGATGCGGTAATTCGGCCCCTGGTCTTTTACTTTTTGCATCGAAACTCACACACAGAAGAGAAACGATTAAATTCACAGTATTCCGCACTATCTAAACTCTTGGCTCGGCAGACGGCACAATATTTGGCTTCTTCTTTGACTATAAGAATGGCATTTTGCTGAACTGTGAATTTCTGTTCCCAGAAATTGCTTGAACAGATAGGGCTTAATAAAATTGTATGGCAGGTATTGTTATAAAGGGTGTTTTTTTTTAGACGTGTGGTTTTCAATCTGGCAATACTTTTTTCGGAGTTGGTATTTTTGACAGCTGTCACTTGATTTATGCTCAATTTGCTTTGCCATTTCATAATAAAAAGATTTACTCCTAAACAACGTTTGTAAATCGTTCAAATTGATTACCTAAATAATGGTTCGGTTCGCGCGATGCATAGCGCGCTGCGTCCAATATTCGATCGACATAATCGCAAAATCGCATAAATTCGAGCAACTATGGATCGGTTTCGCACTACGTTTACTCTAGTGGATAGTGCGCATCCTCAGAGACGCCCGCCGTACAGTGCGAACATAAGACGCTATTGCTGCTGTGGAGCAGAGTATCGAAGAAGACCCGAGAAGACCTGAGTCCATCCGCCATCGCGCGCAACAATTGAAAGTGTCGAAAATTGGGCCTTTCGGCTGGAATTTATTCGAGCCAGCCACTTGCCCGAAATTATTTTTAAAACATAATGGCAAACCCTTATCTTTATGATAAAACTAAATTCTTGGCCATAACATTAAATAATATGCGTTTTATTTCTTCTTGAAAACCACACGTCTAACAAAAACACCCTTTATTTCTTCCTACAAAATCGGTGAATGTAAATACAAAGCTGGGAACCAACTAAAAAAAAAACCCATGCGTTCAGGCTGAAATTAATTGGATGGAAATGAAATTATACCAAAAACCGTAGCGAAGCGGGCGGATAACAGCTTGTTCATTAATAAAAAATAAATAAGAAAAGAAATAAAAAATTATTGGGTATGTTAACTAAAAAAGAGAAAGCAAGGTGAAACAAATCGTCCTGACACAATTTTTGTTTGTCTAATTCTCGAATCTCGACTTAGTAGCTAAACCTAAACTATATACGTGTCCAGATTCTTGAATATTTTCGCTATAAAACATAATAATTTCCTTAACTCCTTATTTCCTTCTTTTTCTTTAAAATGTTTTAGGTAATTTAATATGAATGTTTAACGGTTATGCCTAATCTATTAGCATTGCATACATGCATTAAAAAAGTAATTATTCAACAAATAATGCCAAACAATGTTTTTTTTTCGTGTACCTATTTTTTTTTACAATGTTGACCAAATAGGTAATGGATGAAAATACGATAAAATCTAAAAGACGACTGTTTTTTTTTAATTTTTTATTTACAATGCAAACAGAAGAAGGATTGTATTCCCAATGGTTGGTTGTTTGCATTGGCTCCTTTGGTTTTGTTCTTCAAACAAATTACACAAAGATAATTCTGTGTATACCAATACCATGCATATCTGTACCTACCATTTCTCCTTTTAAATGTAAAAAAAAACACACACACATACACAGAGGACGAAAGAATGCTAAGATGGGAAAATTATTTTTTTTTCTGTCAACCAAACCCTTCTTGTTATTTACTTTTGCTTAATTAAGACATTGTTAGGAATTTATTTTTTGTTTTTTTTTTAATTTATTTTGATTTCTTTTATTTTCGAAAGCTAATTGACAAATATAAACACGTAATTTATTAATATACATATTTTTGTTATTTTATCTATTTTAACAGGAAGTCCTTTCGGGAGAGTCCCTTTCGTTGAAATTTTTAGATGTTGTGACCATATTGCTGAAATATTGTGGAAATAAATGTTCGGCAAATAAAAATAGCGAAACCCAAGCTGTGATCATCGATTTAATTGCATCAATCGGTTTCTTTTGTGCAAATAATAAAAAACATCAAGTAAGTTATTTTTTAAATCTTTAGCATGTATGTACACCGCTTTATTAGAAATGTAAATTGTTTGCTATTTATTTTCATCTGACTGACATTAAATAAAAATCTGTATACCTACCTTATATGTTTCTTATGATGTCGGGTCGAGCTCAGAACTTTAGAATTTAACCTCAGTTTGTAAGCTGCAGACAACTCAGTATTCTTGGCTAAGTGAGCAGTGAAAAAAAACAGAGTCTGTGGCAATAATGAAAGAAACACTGGACCCGGTAAATGTCGTCCACTTTTAGAAACTTGGAACTCAGGCGTCACCTGATAAAAGGGAGAGATTTGCCCTCTCTAAGAATACTCGAGTTTCTGAAAGGAACAAAATTTGAAGGAAGAGTTATAAGATAAGCAACCTCTTTGATCTCTATATTATGGTATGGCCAGACACTCTCATTGATATCGTTGAGATTTAAGAAGGACAATGATGTCATGTGCTCAACTTGTGCTGCTTTATGCCGTAAATATTGTTGCAAAATTCGCAACTTTGCAAATTTTACTGAGGATTGTTTTTTTTTTTAAGTAAAAGTTGTCCTTTTCTGTGCACAATTTTTTGTTCTAAAAATCGAAAAGATAAAAAAATAACTTCGCATATTTTGCTTCTTTTATGTCGAAAATTAGATTTTGCGAGGGGCCTCCATAGCGTGAAGTTAGCAATGCCATTTTGGATTTTCAAAAACAAAAAAATCTATGCTGTAATGAGCTACACTTGTGCTGCTTTGTGGCGTTAATACTTTTGCAAAATTCGCAACTTTACAAACTTCACAGAGGAATTTTTTTGCAAAATTACGATTTTCTTAAAAATCAAGATACTGTTTTGTGCTCAGTTGTTCTTCCTAAGAACCAAAAACATAAAAAAAAAATCCCATATTTGCAACTTTTATGGCCGAAACTAGATTTTGCGAAGCGCATTTGCTTGAAGTTAACCTTAAAATAGCTATGGCGTTTCGCAAAATCTAGTTTCGGCCATAAAAGTTGCAAATGTGCGATTTTTTTTTGATTTTTTTGGTTCTTAGAACGAAAAATGGCGAAATCTAGTTTCGGTCATAAAAGTTGCAAATATACGATTGATTTTTTTTTTATCTTTTCTTGGTTCTTAGGACGAATAACTGAGTGCAAAACAACCTTGATTTTTAAGAAAATCGTTATTTTGCAAAAAAAAAAAAATCATCAGTAAAATTTGAAAATGTGCGAATTTTGCAAAAATATTTAAGACACAAAGCAGCAAAATTTTTTTTTTTTCAAAATCCAAAATGGCGGTGCTGACTTCGCACACAATTACCTGATCAGTTAGAAAAGTTGGAATAACTGCATCATATTTGGTGGCCGCGATCTATCGATGTCAAAAAAGAGACAGAGTTAACATTAAAAAAACATTGAAGATCATTATCAAGGTCAAAGGGCATCACTGATCGTCTTTGAAATTTACTACAAGAGTAACATTAACCTTTTTGAAAAATATCTTACCTGAGGAAATATTCCAGTCGTCTCGTTACCTTTGTGACACCCTGTACGACAGATTCCAACAGATTAAAGTATCTTATATTTATTAGTCAAGATCCATAATTTGTAACCTACACTTGCACCAAATAGAGCAAAAAAATCTTATTCGATATCTTAATTTTTCTTCCAGGACCTCTTAACCTCAGAACAAAGTTCAATAATAATAAAGAGCTTAACCAAACTACCTGAACATCTCAATGTTGTCATCTATCCATGCCTAGTCACTATAACGTTCCAAAACGAGGACGCCCGCAAAGTGATCTCTCGTGACTTTAATTTAGAAGTAAGTGTGTTTGTATAGTATATAGTTGTACACCTTCGAAGTTGCTATACTCTATAACCATAATTTTATAAAATAAATCGTATAACATCTTTCATCTTTTCTCCCACAGTTTATTGATGAATACAGCAAATCGGAAAAAGCGAAAAAAAATCATCTCGTCGCTTTGCTGAAGGAAAAAACCTAGATTCTGATGCTGCAAGATAATGAGTCTTCATCATCTTTCTGAATCTAATCATCTTTTATAAAAATTGGTTTAACCTATATTAACCATGACGTGATAGCACTTTTACTTAAACAAAATTTCTTCTAATTTTTGCCATTCCCTATCCCTTCCTTCTTATATTTGTTATTGCTCGAAAACATCACATTTATATTATTACATATTATTAATAATAGTATATCGTCCTTAAATTCCGTTTTGTATAGTATTGTAGGCTAGTTGCAGCTATTTTAAAAAAAATATTATTTATTAACTCGTAATACTAACAAATTATTTTTTTTTTGTTAAATTAAGTACCTTTACTATTTAAAAAAAAAAAATAAAATAAAATAAAAATAAATTTTTTAATACACAAAAATGTTTTTTTTTTTTATTTTTTTGTTATTTTTAATTTCTCTCCTTTTCCGTTTGATGTCCTCCGAACAAAGAACAAGAATAGAAAAGAATTCACTCATTTTCTTTAGCTGCTACTACGACAATAGGACAAAAATTGTGTCACACCAAACGGAGGTTTTTTAATCCTGCCATATGGACCTTAATTTGTTGTACTGGATGTTATTGATGCGGAGTGCAGGTTGAGTTAGGTAGGATGATGGGACATCTTGAATTCAGTGCCGGATTTTTCAATTGGGCAAATAAGGTAATTGTCTTTAGGCCTTGCGTCTCTATAAGGGCCCTCCTCGATGATCGGATTGAATATAAAGGGTGATTTTTTAGCTGGTTTGGTTTTGGCAACACTGGTTTTGACAGCTGACGTGTGTTTAGTACCTTGTGTCACTGTCAAACAGCTTCAGTTTGGTTTGCAATTTAACCATGGATCGTCTTACAAATGAACAACGCATGCAAATTATTGAATTTTACTATCAAAATTCGTGCTCGGTTCGAAATGTTCATCGCGCGCTGCTTCCATTTTATGATCGGCATTCTCGACCTTCTGAGCAGTCTATTCGGAAGATTGTGACCAAATTTCGCACCAAATTTACTTTGTTGGACATTAAACCACCAACACGTTTACGTACTGGGCGTAGTGAAGAAAATATTGCGGCCGTATCAGCTAGTGTGACAGAAGACCGCGAAATGTCGATTCGGCGCCGTTCCCAGCAGTTAGGCCTTTGTTACAGCACTACGTGGAAAATTTTGCGGAAGGATTTGGGCGTAAAGCCTTTTAAGATACAGCTGGTGCAAGAACTAAAGCCAGCCGACCTACCACAACGCCGAATTTTTGGTGAATGGGCTCTTGGAAAGCTGGCCGAGGATCCGCTTTTTTATCGAAAAATTGTGTTCAGCGATGAGGCTCATTTTTGGTTGAATGGGTACGTAAATAAGCAAAATTGCCGCATTTGGAGTGAAGATCAGCCAGAAGCATTGCAACAGCTACCAATGCATCCCGAAAAAGCCACTGTTTGGTGCGGTTAATGGGCCGGCGGCATTATTGGGCCATATTTCTTCAAAGATGATGCGAATCGCAGCGTTACTGTCAATGGTGAACGCTACCGAGCGATGATGACAAACTTTTTTTTGCCCGAAATAGAAGTTCTTGGCTTACATGATATGTGGTTTCAACAAGACGGTGCCACATGCCACACAGCACGCGAAACAATGGCGCAATTGCGAGGCGAGTTTGGTGAACAGTTAATTTCACGTTTCGGGCCGGTCAATTGGCCGCCTAGATCGTGCGATTTGACACCATTAGATTATTTTTTGTGGGGGTATGTCAAGGCTAATGTCTATAGGGACAAGCCCGCTTCGATTGACGCACTGGAAGCCAACATCCATGCATTCATTCGTGAGATACCGGCCGATATGTGTGAAAGAGTATGCCAAAATTGGACTCAGCGGATGGGCTACCTGAGACGCAGCCGCGGCTAACATTTGCATGAAATTATCTTTAAACATTAAATTGCAAGGTTCAAACTATCGATTCAAATAAATATTTCATTCATTTTTTCGAATTTTTTGTGTTTTTTTTTTTTTTAAATTTCTAAACCTCTTAAAAAATCACCCTTTACTACCAGAAAGACGAGCAATTTTTAAAACAGTACTGCTTTTAAATGTCACAGGAGAGTGGTGCGTGAGTAATAGTGGGGTTGGAACAGTGTTGCCAAGTAGCTACTTTCAGAAATCTGCAATAATGACAAACAAAATTTCTGATAAAAAAAATTTATTTTATAAATAAATAAATAAATATTTTCTTATTAAAAAAACCAAACTTTAAAATTCAATAAATACAAATTAAAATTAATTAGAAGACAATGTTAATGCTATTAATTTAGATCACAATTTTTCATTATTAATATTTGAATCATTATAATTGTAATTTTTTTTTTGAGAAAACGAAATCTTATTTTGACAGATGACTGCGTTCACTCAATTTGATTTCATGATTAAAATAGAACTGAATGCTCACACAAATGACAGCATACAGTACCGATGAATTATTGTAAAAAAGAACAAAATAAGAACGAAATGACTGCTTTTAAACCATGCAATTTCTTCTTGCGATTTTTAAGCACGTCGGCGAGGGACGTATGTGGTGGCCGGGTTAGACGAAATTGCTGAGGTTGAACAAATTGCAGAGTTATCGCTCATTCTTCTTTGTGCCTTTCCTAATTGTCAAGTGGAGTAAAGAGTGCAGTGAGAAGATACTTCTTCACTTGCACAAAGTAAACTTTTCATTAAAAATCGCTGTCGTGTAAAAGGTATTTGCAATTAGAAGGAAACCAAAGGAGATACGAAGATTAAAAATCGCTGTAATGTAAAAGCAGTCAATGCAGATTTGTAGATTTCGAAAGTCTGGGATGGTAAATCTGCAAAATGCAGATAAATCTGCGCTATTGGTAACGCTGGGTCGGAAATTGAGTAGCTCGTTTCTTGGAAATTGTGTTGCTAAGGAGCGTTTCACGGGCTAACGGTGGGCGCGGCGGATGCGCTGCCTGGCTGGGGACACTGTGGTTGAAAGGTGGATATAAATAGTTTTTTTTTTTTTTTGTTTTAAGTAGGAGTGTCCGTTGGTGAAAATTTACTTTGAAAATACATACACATATGTACATTTATATTTATTAGGTCTGAAAATTTCATTAAAATCGGTCGGCCGGCTCGGGTTTAATAGATTACAGCTTGTACCTTGGATGGGACCGCGGAAAAAAATTTAAAAAAAAAAGCTAAGTTCGACCGATTTTGATGATAATTTCAGGCATCCAATTGTTAAACAAATAAATAACATAAAATAAAATAAAATAAATTAAAATTAAATTAAATTAAATTAAATTAAATTAAATTAAATTAAATTAAATTAAATTAAATTAAATTAAATTAAATTAAATTAAATTAAATAAAATTAAATTAAATAAAATTAAATTAAAATAAATTAAATTAAATTAAATTAAATTAAATTAAATTAAATTAAATTAAATTAAATTAAATTAAATTAAATTAAATTAAATTAAATTAAATTAAATTAAATTAAATTAAATTAAATTAAATTAAATTAAATTAAATTAAATTAAATTAAATTAAATTAAATTAAATTAAATTAAATTAAATTAAATTAAATTAAATTAAATTAAATTAAATTAAATTAAATTAAATTAAATTAAATTAAATTAAATTAAATTAAATTAAATTAAATTAAATTAAATTAAATTAAATTAAATTAAATTAAATTAAATTAAATTAAATTAAATTAAATTAAATTAAATTAAATTAAATTAAATTAAATTAAATTAAATTAAATTAAATTAAATTAAATTAAATTAAATTAAATTAAATTAAATTAAATTAAATTAAATTAAATTAAATTAAATTAAATTAAATTAAATTAAATTAAATTAAATTAAATTAAATTAAATTAAATTAAATTAAATAAAATAAAATTAAATAAAATTAATTAAAATAAAATTAAATAAAATAAAATTAAATAAAATAAAATATAAACACAATAAATGAACCTAAATAAACTATCTACTAAATAAATATACTGGAATTGTTTAAAACCGAATTGGAACTTTAAAGCCCTTCCTACTTTTTGGTCGTTTTTTTGTAGAGGCGATCTCAGCAGTTCTATAAAATCGTCAAAACTAATTTCACGTTTTTGCCCGCAATGATAATAATAATTATTAAATAATTAATAAAAAAATGATCCATATTTGGATCCGCATGCGAAGTCTTTCATACGTTGATGACTACGTGCACGGATCCAAAACGGACTAGTTCGCTTCAAGGGGATCTTCAGATTTTTGCCACTGAACGTAACCAATATCCTTCTTTGCAGACTGTCTAAACGTAACGTGATTCATCGTAAAGTGTGACTTCGTAACGTCGCACAGAGGAAAGTCCACATTTTTATTTCACTCTACCGCCGACATATCTAGATGTTTACACACCAAAAACTTGCATTTTTTTCTCAAGACCATCTTGATTTCGTTGTCGTTTATCGATCAACAATTGACAACTGCAATAGAGGGCAATATATCGCATCAGTTAAATTAAATTATTTAAATAATGAGACTTAATTTTCCTGTTTGTTAAATCTCGTATTTTTTTTTTTAAACCTCTGCGACAATACTTTAATAGAGAATGCGAAAAAATTGGTTTCGCAAGTTTTTGTCCTCGTCTTTCTTTCTTTTTGTATTTTTTTTTAGCTTAAAAATAACGGTATATGCCTGGTACGCCTGCTGTTTTAAAACTTTACTATAAGTACTTCAGCTAGCAAAGATATGATGGAACTGGTACCTATATAACATAAGTAGCTCCACATGACTTAATCCAGCCCTGCACTCATTCCCTGATTTCCACAAACAAACAATATGGATATCGCGAGCGCCATAGAATTTTGAAGTCGCACTCAGTACGAATTGAAGGCGACATTATTCGACACTGGGTCTTTATGGTCGTCCTACAGGCTTGGTTGTGCAACAAACACGATGATTGTATATGTGCATTCTATATATGTATGTACCATGTCCTGTCGTGGGTCCATTGTGCACTGTTCAGGGATTTCTTCACTTCATTGTGATTCAACAGAATGGACGAAGTCAAAAAATATCTCGTATTGTTGTTGTAAAGGACATCATCATCCAGATCCATCTAAATGTATATATCTACCCACCCACTCAGCAATTACTTTGGCGTTTGAGACGAGGGGACAAGGATATAATAATAATAATCGCAAATAAATAGAATGACAACGACAAAAAAAAACGGCAAGAAAGGACGAAGAGGACTGCTTCTTGTGTGAGGAAGCAAAATCGTAATCAAAATATATATGTCGGGTATGGTGGGGGTGTGGAATGTAATTTTTTACCGATTTTGATTTTTTTTTTTCAGTTGTGAATTTATGACAATAAACAGGCTCGCGACGACATAACATACATTGACATTCGTTACGTGCGCAGCAAAGTGTAGATGAACGAGAACAATAAATGCGAGTTGGTTTCAGAGGACGAATATGACAATAATCTTCTGTTCTCGTTTAGGGCAAATATATAACAACAGACCCAGGACAATTAGTAATTGAAAAGTTGTGTTTGTTTGGATTTTTTTCTTTTTTTTTTCGGAGGGATTGCATTTAAAACTGCTGTCTTTTGACAAAAAAAAAGGAGCACACGCACTCTTGACTCCGGTGTAAGGATTCATTCTTTACGAATGGTGACGTTTTAATTACAAAAAGTTAAATGATTATCTCTGCGATTGTACCTTTACTGCATGTAGAGGGTTGTATTTTGGTTAACAAATACCTAAACGAAAAGAAAAATCCACTTGTCTTCATTAATTTGATGGACATGTTCTATCTGGGGAGTGAGGCGTTTGTTAATATTTTTAATCTACATGGAGTCAAGCGTTACAGCGAGGCTGTTTTTTTTTTTATGAAAAGGTGTTTTTGCGAAAAAGTTATGGACAGAAGCTTTCTTTTAGATTATATGGTGTCTTCAATAGGTCTCTATAATATGTATGAAAACGGTTGGCATCAGAACAAGAAGTGAGAGATTTTATTCAGACAATGTCCTTTTAGAAATAGAGATGACAATTGGTCCATTATTTAAATGAATAGACAGCATTGCGTTATTAAGACAACAGATAATAAATAAACACAAACAAATATATGCAAGACAGGATCGCACGAACTTGCTCTTCTGGTTAGCATCAACATTGAAGACGCATGGTAATGGTTCAGATTTAACGACAAACTCTTAAAAAAGTCAAAAATACTTAAAAATGCTTTTTTTTCTATTTAATATAGTTTGAAGTACTAAGAGGCAGCAGATTACAGAAAATTCGCTTTTAGGTAGGTATAGGTATAGATATGAATGGCGGCCAACTAGCAGTCTAGCGCAAAAACGCGCCGTTTTGATATCATAACTCATCGAACCTATATGGATGAGGAATAATGGGTTTGTGGGAATACCCTATGGTGGAAAAACCATCTAACGCCCAGAGTCATACAGCTAAATGCCAGACTAGGCACTTAACTGTCAGACCCAGAGACGAAAACGGTTTATCCCCCATTGCCCAGTGGGGTAGTTATAAAAGGTTGTGGTTTAGGTAAAGCAAAAAAAGTAAAATCATTAAGGGGAATGACACATCAGACACTCACCCAAGAAGATCACCATCCTCACCGGAAACCATAGTCATACGCCATTATAGGCGCTTTTTTGGCTGGCTCTAAGCCAATAAACCAAAAATATGACATTGTGCGCTTTCAACGCATATCTGAATTCTCAGAATTCTGAATTATTGGAGTTTCTGATTGGCCAGCTGTCATAAAAAGTTAGATGTCATCTGAATTTTCAGAACTTTTTATGACAGCTGGCCAATCAGAAGCTCCAATAATTCAGAATTCTGAAAATTCAGATATAAGTTGAACGCGCCCATTTACATAACTGTATAACATTTCATTTTTGCCAAAGTATAACTGAACACAATAGACGCGAGTGAAGAGGCACGCGTCCTTACCTATACCTGTCAAAGTTAAAATACATAGAACCTTGATGAAGAACTGTGTTCACATTGGACTCCGACTTTTTTTTGACGTCTCTTTACTTTATCTCACTCCCACTTCACGGTGAGCAAGAGCTGACGAATATATAGGCAGGGTTATTTAACTTTTTTTAAAACTAGTTGATTTTTGTTGACATTTTCTTTTGTGACATCTATAATGTTCTCTCTGTCTGTACCCACTATATCTTTGGCACTTAAATTCTATAGGAAACATATTTATTTAAAAAAATGTACATTTTCTAATTAATACTTCATCGAGCACAGATTTTTGTTTCGTCAAATTGAGTCGTATGTGTTCACATTAGGTTGTGTCTGAACAAAACAAGTTGGATTCATGTCAAAAAAAAAGTCGGACGAGTGAGTCCAATGTGAACAACGCGTTTAAAGCCCGAACCACACTACTCTCGTGTGCTGTGTTGGGGAGTAGTGTGTCTTTATCGCTCAAATGTATTTCATATGTGTAGAACCATATTTGTATCGTTTGATGTGTTGTGTCGAAATCTATGAAATACGTTGGAATGACAGTGACAGACTACTCCACACGAGAGTAGTGTGGTTCGGGCTTAAGGTTGTAGATATTAAAAAATGTCGAATTCCTTCCCACCAGAAAATCGATTCTTTAAGAAAAAAAAACGATTTGTTTAAAAAAAATATCAATTTTTCTAAACAAATGAAATCTTTCATTTTTACCAAGGTTTTACATGTATCTATTTGTACACACACTAGGAAGATTTGAAATTTCTTAAAAGTTTTTTTGTCGCTTAAAAAGAAAACCAAAATATGTTTTCATGAGCGTTTAATTCCACAATTTCAAATGCAAAAAATATCAACAAGAAATTGCGTTGGTTGTTTTAACAAATTTTCTGACATTTAATTGTAAGACTATACACGGTTGTAAGACATTGGGTGGTATGAATAAAAAAGAGCACCTGCTCAAAACTCAACTTTTAAGAGCAGGTGCTCCAGTATGGTAAGAATAAAACACTTGAGAAGGTGCTCAAGGATTGAACATCTACTTGTTTGATGAGCAACTCTTCAAAAGAAGCACCTGCTCCATTATAAGGTATAAATAAAGCAAAGCACGTACTCCATCGAGAGGAGCACCTGCTCATATTTGTGAGTTAGCTGATTTGATTGCTCAACGTTGAAGAAAATAGCTCCTTATATTTTTTTCCATAAATGCGGGGAGTTCATGCCAATTTTAAACCGCAAAGACAAAATTTATAAGAGAAGAAGAGAAGGATTTTCAAATGATTATCGCGTTCTATACAGTTTAAATAAACGAAAAGAAATGTGGATATCTGGATATCTTAGCGAATCATTTTATTGGGAATAGTTCAGAAACAAGGGGTAGTGTCTCAACAACCATTGAAAAAATACGAATTTTCCTTCGCTTCATAGGTGATCCAGGTTTTCAAACTGGAGTTGGAGTAAAGACCAGTCCACGGTCTTCTTTCCCTTGTAAGTGCGGCAATAATCGAGAAGTCAAACCATTGGATCAAATTCCCTACAACTACTGAAGAACTGCAAAATGCAAAACGCGAATGGCAAGAACAATACAACTTTCCTTCAGCAATTTGATTGTATTCATGTTCCTATCATCAAACCAGTTGTCCATGGGGACCAGTACGCTATAACAGAAAAGGATTCCATAGCATTAATGATCAGGCAACATGCAATACCATCAGAGATGAATTTACGAGTATTGACCTTTCATGTGCAGGATCAGGATCAGTACATGATTCTCGAATTTGGAAAAATTCTCGTGTATTTCAAATCATGCAATGGAATGAAGCTAGTGCCATTTTACTTGGAGGTTCAGGATACGGACTTACTCCCAGAGGGCTTTCATCTCCGTATCAAAATCCAGATACTCCTGAGAAAAATTCTTGCAATAAGTGCTCAACTCACGAACGAGTTTTGCAATGTTTTGCACAAGTCAAGCAACCTTTTCACATTCTTCACAATAAAACGCGAGACAAAACAGAAAAAGTTCCATCTTTAGATTCCTAATTCTTAAAGGAAAACTGATTTTAAATCGAAAGCAATACCGAATAAAATAAAAGTTTACGTTGGATTTTTTTTTTAATAATACTATTTTTTTTATTTTTAATAATACTCCGTGTGACGGAGGAAACGGGAGCAAGGACTATTTTTTTTTTTAGTACCTTCTCTGATTCTTATGGAGCACCTGCTCTGAGTACGTGCTCCTTTTTATTCATATCACCCATTGTGAGCATGTTTTTCACTGACATATCTGACAATATTGTTAGATCTACGATCGTGTATAGGTACAGCACTTAACTTCAAATTTGTGCATTTTGAAGTCCTCATATAGAAATATTTATTAATTAAAAAAATAAAATTACACCGCCGCCGACTCCTATGTGAAGTTAGCATATGACAGTCCTTTTCACAGCAACCACGCGAGCTAGAAACTTGCAAACAGACGTGTGAGGTATCGCAATATTTTGTTTGGTTAAAAATCGAATTCTATAATCCAATAAACCAATCGTCCAAGGTCCAAGTGGCCTAAAAGTTGGAGAGAGTTGATCTAGAAAGTGCCACCACTCAACCTTTAAAAAATCTCGAGTGTTTGTGTCCGTAAAGAAGTTGTATACGTCCGATAAGAACTTTGAGAATATTTTTATTTGGTAAAAAATCGATTTTAAGAACATTTTTTTGGGTATAACATCGAGTTTAAAAGCTATTTGTCACCAAACCGAGCTACCCAGCTTCAACATCGAATTGTTATCTTTTAGTCAATATATAAAAATGTCGATTATCACATACGTCGATGTTTTTGTTAGTTCAAAAAAGCAACTTGAAAATTTTCTTTCTTATCTCTTCAAAAGCGGTTATTAGCTGAACCATGCATAATTTGCAAGCCTTCGTTATAGCTCAGCCTTCATAGGGAATAGTTTATTTTTGGAATATTTATAATTTTATTATAAGCTATTCTGATTGCCAAATATCCCCACATGCTAAAAATTCTGCTGATTTTTGCCCAAATACTCTGATAATATTAGACATCTAAATGCTAACTTAAAATCTATTGTTTTAATCAGTTTCTATCGATCATCTTTTTCCAAAAAACCTATAATCTTTTTAGCCTATAGGTATAAGTACCTATAATTATTTTACTGTACCCATAACCACCATAATCTTTCGAGTGTGCAATAAAAATGATAACTATAAGTGCCCTCTTTTTCATCGCATATATACGCTAAGTAGGTATAGGTATATGTATGTATATCTATCAATGTTACAACATGACATGCCCTGAGATTAACAAGGGCTTAATCAAATCATTTCCATAGACATAAACAATCATTTATAACCGTATATTCGAACAATTTGGAATGATAAAGTTCTTAACATGATAATTTTCGGTTCCCGGTAATAAATATTAATAATGCCGTGCCGCGCCGCTCACTTCCCAATCCCGCGATAGCCATATGTCGCATAATTTCCATATCCTCTAAGTTATGGAGTTCTCTTTTGAAAAGAGTTGTGCTGAATTTCCGATGACAAAATCTAATATTAGCCCTCATCAATAACAATTATTATAAAAATAAAAAAAAAAAATTAAATTCATCGACCAAAGTGGTTTATCAAAGCAGAATTTTCTTATCAAAAATATGGCTTTTGGGACAATATGTCACTGTTGAACAATAAATGGAATAATAGGCATCGGCGAGGCGACATTGGGACTTCGACGACGTAGAAAGTTTAATTATCATTGTGCAAATATGTACATATCTGGATGATAAAATAATAAGTGGGTGTAGTCTACTCGGTGAGTGTTGAGTGTACGGTAGCGGCAGATCTTATATGGGTGTAATTTAATTACTGCTAATAAAACTGATAATTTAATTGCTATGCAATCAAAATGAAAGTAAATATTTTTTTTTTATATAAATAGGTACAAGTATATTTTCATAAATTTTTGTGGTTAAGGTTTTACATAATTATATCGGGTTTTTCAATAAAACAAAAATGGTTTTGGATATCAATGAAATTCTTTATTCCTGTGAAAGTACGTTCGATGCCATTATGTATGGAACTCGATTTCTTTTGCATGTCCACCACGGGCACGCTTGCAGAAGTCCAGATGCTGAACCCAATTTTAGACGGTTTTCAAGCATATATCGGCCGATACTGCTCATCAATCGTCGCTGGCTTGTTGTCAAAGACCATAGACTTGACGTAGCCCTACAGGAAATAGTCTAACGGCGTCAAATCGCACGACCGAGGCGGCCAAGCGACTGGACCATTTCGTGAGATAACACGTTCTCCAAACTTGGTTTCCAATAAATTGATTGTGACATTCGCTGTGTGGCTTGTGGCGCCGGCCGTCCTGTTGGAACCACATGTCCTCCAAGTCCATATCATCCAATTAGGGCCAAAAATATTCGGTTATCATTGAACGGTAGCGATCCCCATTCACAGTAACGTGCCGGTCTTGATCATCACGACGGAAGAAGTACGGCCCAATGACACCGCCGGCCCATAAACCACACCAAACCGTAATTTTTTCGGGATGCAATGATAACTCATGGAGTACTTGTGGATTGCTGCCTGACCAATACCGCATATTTTGTTTATTGACGAAGCCATTCAGCCAGAAATGAGCCTCATCGCTGAAGATGATTTTTCGGTGAAAATCCGAATCATTTTCAAGTTGTTGCTCAGCCCAATTCACGAACATACGACGCTTCTGGTGGTCAAGCGGCTTCAGTTCTTGCGTCAATTTAATCTTGTTAGGATGTAGGCCAAGATCTTTTCGCAAAATTCGCCACAACGACGTCACAGAGATGCCCAACGCTTGAGAACGACGTGTGAGAGACACATTTGGGCTTTCTGCAACTGAAGCCTCAGCGGCAGCAATGTTCTCGACACTACGGGAACTTCTTTGTATCACTGGCACGGGAACATTTTGTACTGTGCCTGTGGATTCAAATTTGTCCACTAAACGCTCAATTGTTGATCTGCTAGGACGATTATGACGACCATAAATTGGACGTAGCGCTCTTAACGTTGAGGCCACTGACTCCGAATTTCGGTAGTAAATTTTAATAATTTCGACTCGTTGTTGGCTCGTATATCTTTCCATCATAAAATGGCAAACCTTTTTGAAGAGAAATGTCAAAAGAGCGGCAAGAAATATGGCGTCGTTTGCTGTCCCTGTTGCTCTGCTTTTGTAGCGTCCCTGTTGAAAAATTCTTATATATAAATAATGGGTGATTTTTTAAGAGGTTTAGAACTTTAAAAAAAAAAAAAAAACACAAAAAATTCAAAAAAATGAATGAAATATTTATTTGAATCGATAGTTTGAACTTTGCAATTTAATGTTTAAAGATAATTTCATGCAAATGTTGACCGCGGCTGCGTCTCAGGTAGCCCATCCGCTGAGTCTAATTTTGGCATACTCTTTCACACATATCGGCCGGTATCTCACGAATGAATGCATGGATGTTGGCTTCCAGTGCGTCAATCGAAGCGGTCTTGTCCCTATAGACATTAGCCTTGACATACCCCCACAAAAAATAATCTAATGGTGTCAAATCGCACGATCTAGGCGGCCAATTGACCGGCCCGAAACGTGAAATTAACTGTTCACCAAACTCGCCTCGCAATTGCGCCATTGTTTCGCGTGCTGTGTGGCATGTGGCACCGTCTTGTTGAAACCACATATCATGCAAGTCAAGAACTTCCATTTCGGGCAAAAAAAAGTTTGTTATCATCGCTCGGTAGCGTTCACCATTGACAGTAACGCTGCGATTCGCATCATCTTTGAAGAAATAGGCCCAATAATGCCGCCGGCCCATAAACCGCACCAAACAGTGGCTTTTTCGGGATGCATTGGTAGCTGTTGCAATGCTTCTGGCTGATCTTCACTCCAAATGCGGCAATTTTGCTTATTTACGTACCCATTCAACCAAAAATGAGCCTCATCGCTGAACACAAGCAGCGCGCGATGAACATTTCGAACCGAGCACGAATTTTGATAGTAAAATTCAATAATTTGCAAGCGTTGTTCATTTGTAAGACGATCCATGGTTAAATTGCAAACCAAACTGAAGCTGTTTGACAGTGACACAAGGTACTAAACACACGTCAGCTGTCAAAACCAGTGTTGCCAAAACCAAACCAGCTAAAAAATCACCCGTTATATTCTCAGCTGTTATGTATAATTAAGAAAAGATTTAGGTCTTAAAATTTGCGTAATACTTTTGACTTTATAAAACAACTCTAACACTAACACTACACTAAACCAACTCTCTAACACTACGATGATCAAGAAGTCCGAAAAGTGCGACGCATCATACCGTCAATCGTTATGTGCGTCCACTGTTATTTGAATTATAGCCTAAACGCGATTGGACCGATTTCCTTTAAATTTGGTACAGGGCATTTTTATTTGATTCCCCCG
The DNA here is from genome assembly GCA_932273885.2 of Leucozona laternaria. Lineage (NCBI taxonomy): Eukaryota > Metazoa > Arthropoda > Insecta > Diptera > Syrphidae > Leucozona > Leucozona laternaria. Next base: position 95,801,696 of record OW026368.1, read on the forward strand.
AAGGAACATTTCAATTTCAGTATTAGCTCATCTAGAACAGTTGTTTTTTTTTCAAAGTTTCTCAAAAACAATTTCGATCAAACTTCGTACTTCGTATATAACAAAAGTAATTGTATGAAAACTGCGTCTCAGGTTTTTCGCAAAAATTAATATGACTGAAATAGGCATTCCACGTAGTTTGAGAAAAAATGTTTTTATTTTTAGGTTATTCGCATACCTATTCCTTTTTAATACTTTAGCCGATTTTTGATGTGTAAACATCTATGCTGGCGGTAGAGTGAAAAAAAACGTGAACGTTCGTGTGCAACGTTACGTCGTGCACTTTACGTTGTAGCACGTTACGTTACGAATTCTGAATTGCCCCGACCAAAACAAATTTATTTTAACGCGATCGACAATTGGATTATACTTTATCGCGACCACTCATTTATATTGTTTTTGCCAGCGACGAAAGCGAATTGTTTTTAGCGCGACCGACGATTTTATCATTTTAACACTTATATTTTTATATTTTTTTCTTTAATTTTTAATTATTCCCCGAACAAAATGGACGCGACACTAGTAATTAAAAAGAAAACAATCAAAACAAAAATAATAATAGTCAGCTGTAGGGATTGACAATTGACTGTAGGTATGGTAGGCCAATGGCTGTAGGTATGGTAGGATATCGGGTGCGTTCAGTGATACAAATCTGAACTTAAATTCTACGTTTACATTATACTGCTTTTAAACGATGCAATTTGATATTGCAATTTGTAGGCACGTTGGCGAGGGACGTAGGTGGCTGGGATATACAAAATAGCTGAGGTTGAACAAATTGCAGAGTTATCGGCTACCTTTGTACTTGCACAAAGTTAACATTCATTAAAAATCACAGCGTCCAATTCCATAGGCGATTGATGGTGTCAATCGATTGAAACTGCCATTTTAGTGATTTCCACTGACAACAACTGCAACTAAATATTCTAAAAACTCAAGATATATAATTCGCCGGCTATCTCATAGTGACATTCATTTGAGGTTCGTTCAGTATAAAATTAAGACTGAACTTTTTGTAAGTTTTACTCGATGGAAAGATGGAGTTTCATAAGGGTTGCAAGTTCGTTGACAGTTCTAACTAGATATTTTAATTCGGCCCCTGTCAGCCAAACCATTAAGTTCCTTTGGAATTTGGGTACGGTGTCATTTAATTGAAACCACGATTATAGTGCTCTCCGCTGACAGTTGTTGTTTGTCGATGCTCAGAGAGTCATTACCATAAACAATAACCATGCGTAATGTGAAGTCATCTTAAAGTTGAGAGTGAACTACGAAGCAGGACCTTTCAGTACCGAACCTTCACCGTTCGTTGGACACTTCACCACCAGCCTTTTATTGCTTGGAAATTTCGTTACAGCGGTTCCCCCACTGGTTATTTCACTGCCGTTCTTTCAACACTAAGCTTTTTAAGCACTGCCTACAAATAGGTAATATAGTGTTAATTATTCAATATGTTTCTTTTGATGACGTTCAGTAACACAAATTATACACTTGGACAAACGTTGATGTTTACACATATTTAACCGTGAGTCCCGGCACTCACATATTTTTTTTGTTTTAGAATCTAGTACTTCTAAATAAATCAAATAATGTTGATTGTTGAATATTTTTGACTTTTTAAACATTTTCTCGTTAGAGGAATGTCATAATTGAACCATTGACATAATTATGTATCTTCAATGTATGGCATGACATTATAGCTTTTAACAACCAGAGCAAGTTCGTGGCATCCAGTTGTGATGCATATTTCTTTAATCTTGAATTTGAAATAAAATTGTACATATCCATAAAAACTAAACAATCCTTGCGCAACAAATAAATATAATAAATGCTAAAAGCTACCAATTTGTATTATTATTTTCGTACCAAAACTTCTGACTTACATATTTTAGCGAAAATTAAATAAACTATTTGAGCTAAAAAATCGAGATTTTGGACGTACGTTTAAGTACAGAGAATTCTTTCTTTAGCCGAACAACACGAATGTGGAATTTCTTACTCAACTCGCTGTTTTTCCCTCCCGTTTCAATATCTAGACATTGAGTGAGCGTGTTAATTGTATAAACAAAAACAGCAATTAAAATGCTACAAATTTAGGTGCCAGTCACATTTATTTTAAAATTCGTATTGTTTTAGAATTCTTCCTCCAACTTCAGATTTATTTTAACGGAAACTTTAATAATTAAAAAAACTATGCAAGCTACAAAATTTTTAGTTTGCGCAAAAAACTAGCATATAACTAGCTACAAATTCTGATATCAAAATTTTACGGATTTCGCTATAAGGTGTTCGCCAAAGTAAGGGTCTTTCAAATATTGTTTTATTAACAGTAACTAGTACCATACGTAGCGTGATGGTTAGTATACGTAAGACTATCATGCTGGAGGTATGGATTCGATTCCTAACCTCTTCCACTTCCGCCAAAAAAACAAAAATGTATTTTTCAGGGTTACTGCCTCTTGAAAGTCAGTGACAAATCCTCCAAGAGTATAGCTTTTGTCATGAATAAGTGCCTCTCACCTTATCTAGTTCGAAAGAAAATTGTAGGTCCCTTCGATTCCTGCGTCAATAACCAATCACACAGGAATGGTTGAGAGATGTATGTCCAATAGGATCGATTCTACACGAGCAGTCACACCACCAAATCTTATTTTTAAAAATACGAAACTACAAACGAACGACTTCCTTTAAACAAAGGAATGACATGAGCATATGACTATTTACATATTATATTTAAACAAGAGCTCATATTTCTTTAACGATGAACTCTTTTCATGCAAATAGCATATTAATCTATACAATCCCATCATTTGCTTCGTCAAAGAATACAGCAGTTTTTTTTAATTATTTAATTTACACGACCTTACATTGTTGCAACATTTTCTGTTGCATTAATATTTAACGTTGCATCTGAAGTCCTCAAGGTAATTATAACACCGTTGCCTTTGCATGTCGTATGTCCGCACGCACGTATAAAATTAATTTCTGCATATAAAATGTAGCGACCAGAAAATGCGTGAAGTTGGCATCATAATTATTCTTTGACATTCCCCGGGGATAATAATTAAAGAATGAATCCAATCCCCAAGTATGCATTGCACAGCGCACTTGCCTTAAATAAAAGTCTACTTCAAATGATAAGTGCTGGACAGACAAAGCTCTATCGCACATGCGAAGGTGTTAAATAGCTTACAACAAAGGATTTAGCATACTTGAAAGACATGGGCTTATGTTAATCATGCCTGCCCGTTGCGTCGTGTCGGTCGCGGATGTCTGCTCACCAATTCCCGAAGGGTTGAATGGTCAGTTCAGTTCTGACGGTATTTTATCTGTATAGCCGTTATTTTCAAATTAAATTCAAATACCTTCCACGTCGTCATCGCATTCGCATGGACGAAGGACTTTCGTTTGTAATTATCAAAAGTGATTTTTTTCGAATGTCATTCCATTGACACCTTGTGTATTCGCTTTATTCCACACCGACATCCATGCAGACGAATATACAGACGGCCGGCAAGTTTATTGTTCAACCGGAAACGACTACGAATATCCAAAACTGCTGTGGTATATCCCGATGGTCGGGTTTTTTAATTTACCTAATGCAACTGCGAGTCAATTTCGTTAAGTGACGTCACAGCTCACAGAGGGTTGAATAAGTATATACGAATCGAATTGAATGCAATAATTATTGTTGTGCCTTTGCCTGATTTTTGTCAGCGATTGCATTGTTTGTTTGCATTGTGCGAAGTCAAAGTTCAATTCTGACAGATGTTGGTGGCAGCAACGAACGGTGCGGTGCGGTGCAGTGGCATGATGTGAAAAATCCAAAATCTCATTTCGTTGACAAACAAAAAAAATTAAATATTCATAGGTAGACGTAGACATAATGTGGGTGTGTGTGTATCTTAGTATGAGTGATGGATGATGGATATAGAGGAACAGGAAGCAACTTCCGGGAAAGTCTTTTAATAAAATTGATGTTCAATGCAAACATTACTGCGGTTCCACAAATGACTTCTACACACACAAAAGTTTTTCTGCCAAAGTAAACATAAGCTTCTTTTAAATATATGCGGGCCCGGTTCGTTTTGGGCGGGTGGGGTTCAATATAGGGTTTTCAGTTTGAGTATAGCTCCTTGTATATCCTCAATAATGTATGCACCACATTTCAAAATGGCAAATTTCGAACAAAATGGCATCTGAGGGTGTATATGATCAAATGTGTGCGCATGATGCATTATGAATTACACGGTACCTACATATACCTATAATAGAAATCACACATATACCATCAGTGTTGGCGGTAGGAGCATAAAGTGTGGGAGAAACAGAAAGTTCAAGCTTTAAATAAGACGATGAGATTGGCCTTTTTTAACACATAAATGTATGTAGGTTAAATATTTGTTTAAGAGTTGTGGTTTTGGAATATGAATTATTATGAGATATTTACCTCTCGGAACCATATCGAAAGGATTACAAACGATATTCGGATGTCAATTCTGATAAGAGTTGATTATCATATGCCTGTATCAAAACAATTTAATTTTTTTAGTTGTAGATACATAAATATGTACATGGAATATGTAGGTAAATGTATACCTGTGTTTTTTGATAAATTGAATACTCTACTCAGCAAATTTTTGTCACTGAAACAACTACAAAATAAAAACTAATGACGAAGGGGTTGCGCCAACATGCTCTTATGTACGATCACACTGTTGTTTTTAAATCTGAATATATTTATAATGCAAAAGAAATTGTTAAAAAGCATCAAAATTAAATAAATTGATTATAGATCAGATAGGGGATCAAGAGAGGGCACTTGCCCCCCCCCCCCCCTAGCCCTTAGAGCTACGACTTTTGTCTATACCAACATTTTATCAGTACTTAGTAGGAAATTTTGACTCATTGGTCATTTTTTCACTATTTTCGCCAAATTCCGTAGGTTTCCTCCCTCAGAATCTGGACCTTGGTCGAATAAATATACCTAAGTTTTATCGTTTTGCCCCCTTTGTAGCCAATGAAAATCTTTTGCTGATCAAAAAAATGAATTAAATTTTTCATTTCGTGTTGAAAAATTGTTTACAAGACTCTTTAACTCTAAACGTCAAATAAGTCATATAAGAAAAAATATTGGAAAATTAAGTTGGGTATGGAAAAGGCTACAAGATTTGAATCGAAAGGCACACAAGTTAATTTTAGTGATACATGATGTAAGCGAATAAGTGTCCGAGATCAGAAATGCTGTTGGGACGATAAAAGAAATATTTACTTTATTCGCGGACAGCTCTTTGGGAAGCAAATGTATTCCCAGCATCCCCTTGTTCGATGAAACAAGATGGACAACAAAATACAAAAGTCTACGAGTACTCAGGGTTCAGGGAAAACATAGTCGTTGTAATGAAAGCAGCGTAAAAACTGGGGGACGAGGGAAACCGTGTTAAAAACAACGAGCCCTTCAACTTTTTAGTCTGCTTGTTCATATCGTTCATTACTTGCGTTCGTCGATACTTGAACTAGTCCCAATATTTTACAGAGAGTTGACCATAGAATTTATTAAGTGTAAAAGATCACATCATTTAAAAGCATTTTAAAAAAGATCGGGAGAATGCTGAGAATTCCTTCAAAACGCTTTGGGAAACAATTGAAAAATGTTTGAGTGAATCAGGTATTGAATTGAGCTGCCCGAAAATTGTAAAGTAACAAACTCACCGATACAATATTCCTCCGTCTTCACCCGAAAATTATTTTAGAACATCAATTTTCGTGCCTTACTTGGATTTTCTTATGTCCCTGAAAGAGCGGTTCTCAGAGAGGAGAATAAATCAGCATATGAATATTTCAATCATCTCTTAAAAATATGCAAAGCATGAACTCATCCGATTTTAATTTGATTGTTCAAAAAATATCTCATAAAAAAAGGTATGGATCCTTTCTGGATAATTTTTCTGCTGATGAATTATGACCAAAGTCAATATACCAATATATGTGATGTGTTGAAAAATGCGAAAGAATTTGATTGTTTTCGCAGCATTATTGAAGGGATTTTTCATTCCCGTCACAACATTTACAAAAGAACGATCTTTCAGTACATTAAAAGAAAAAAGGTGAGTACCCTTAACAAAATTAAATCAATTTTTAATGAAATATAACATCGCCTTAAAAATGTTATCAAAATATTGTGTTTGCATGTTAGATAAGGGAAAAAATTATATTTTGAAGTGTAAAAAATTAAAAATTCAAATTTTCTGATTTCTTAGAGGCTTTGTAGATAAATAATTTATAGATTTTTCAGATAATCTTATCTATTTTCATATTTAACATGTCTAAGTCCCATGAACCACATGGTTCGATCGTTTATGGCCATCTTACGATTTTGTATTTCAAGATTCAAAATAGAATAAGAATAAGAATAACTGTTACCATGAAACAACTGTAGCTGTTATAGCAGTTATTCAAAAATAACTGATTAGGCCATCACTATCTTAAGCGCATGTTTTACCTAGTATATAATTGTATTGGAAAAAGGAAAACCAATTATGCTCACCATTGCTTATGAGCGCTCACAACCGCCCTCACTCGGCCGCGAGCCATTGGCCATATGGGCGTTTCGCTAATGCTGTTTTCGCTCTGGCCCATATGAACGCGGCATTTCGCTATTGTGTTTTTGGGTTTCCCTGCGTACGCTCGTGGCCAAAATATGAGCTAAGAGCGTTTTATGAGCGCTCGTGTGCGAGCGTCTTCGTACCCTTCTCAAATATCTCGTCTTTCCCAATGAACGATTTTTAAAATATTTCACTCATATCACAAGCTCAACGTAACCTTTCATTTGATAGCAAACTCGTTCGAGTAGGTTAGGTACATTCCTGGCCAAGTCTCCATGTTAAAATGGCGGGCATTCTCTTTCTAGGCAACTTGATCCGCAAGTTCGTGCAATCCTGTTGTTGGAATTTTATTTAAATCGTCTAAGTGTCTTCTAGGAAATTTTTGAATTTTAACTAGGTTAGGTTAGGTTAAAGGGGGTGATAATACGACAAGTCGCATCATCGCACTCTGATCTTAAGTGATCCATTGTGGTCCCCGGGGTAGGTGAAGTGAAAGAGGATGGGTGAGGAAGGGATTTGGTATGGAACTTAGGTGTGGGTATAGGGTGCCTCCCTGAACCACCCTGAACTATTGATAAATTTCAGGATGTTCCTTAGTGGCAGAGACGAGATGTCATTCAGTTCTTCAAAGAAGTACTCTCCGAGGGCTATTTTTCTGGTTCTTACTAAACTAGGGCATTCACAAAGGAAGTGATAAGAGCCCTCCTCCGCCTCTTCATATTGACACCCTCTGCATAAGTCAGATGAGCTGATGCCCATTCTCTGCATGTGGGTTACCATTGAGTTGTGACCTGTTAGGATTCCAACCAAAAGGGATAGTTGAGGTCTGTTCAGTTCGAGAAGGAAGTCAGTCTTTTTCTTAGAGAGGTTCGGCCATAGATTCCTCGAGACCCGACAAGTATCAATTGTTGACCATCTATCGATTGCGGCTTCGAGGAAAAATTTGTGAATTCTGCCTTTTTCTACTTCTAGTGGCATGAAAACGGAGGGAATAGTTTGGCTAAGATCGAGAGAAGATCCTATTTTGGCCAGTTTGTCCGCCATTTCGTTTCCATTTATGTCACGATGTCCTGGGACCCATCGAAGGGTAACTGTATTTGATGCACTGAGTAACTTTAACTCGTTACGACAACGGTCTACTAGTTTAGACTTTATGACAATTGAAGCAATGGATTTAATTGCCGCCTGACTATCAACGAAGATATCGATGTTTCTATTTGCTAATTCAAAAGCGACAAGACTTCTTGCCGCCTCGTAAATTGCAAGCACTTCCGCTTGCAAAACACTGCAAAAATCTGGTAGTTTTATTTAATTAATTAATTTTAACGAACGAGGTTTTGAAAAAAATGCGAAGATGTGTAATTCCTGACTTCTAAACTAAACTATCCAAGCTTATAGGTATGTTAAATAAAAAAAATCCAAAACAATTAATGTTAGAGCGTTTTTTTTTGTATTAAAATCACGTTTTAATGAAGTCCTTTAGGTATAATCCACCTTTATTTTCATGACTACAAATGCCTTTCAACTAACAGTAAGATAACCAACTCACCGTACCTCGAAAATGTTTAATTAGACACCAACACCACACGTTCGTCTCGTAAATCACATGAAATTACTCCAAATAATTCCAGACAAACGCGACACACACCAAAAAAAAAAACAAACCTGATGGTCATCGCATCCGAGGTCATCTCTGCACGCGAATTGCTCCTTTCCGTTGGTCTACATTTCTATTTTCATTCATTTCCTGGTGAACACAGTTTCGGTAAAACATCATTCAAATAGGTAATGTTAGTCTTGCACCATCTGCTTCCTTATCGAAGGTACATCTCTCCAATGGTTGTGTTTTTTTCGTCGGTCGGTTTACTTGTTAATGTTGCCACGACACGCGCGGCACCAGCCACCCCCTCAATGTATGATGATAGAGCGTGTGCCAATACTAAAAAAGACAACACCATCCATGATGTCCTTCCGGGCAGAAAATTGAGCAATATGACGTAAGTTAAAAAAAAGAACAGAAAAGAAAGTCACAGTGTGCATTATCAGGCAGCCGCAGCAGTATAGCCGGAAGGAAGCATCGGGAAAGGAGCCTCACCTAGATCCATCAAGGTGAATCATTACCCATCGCTCAGTGTGCAATAATTGTCGAACCCACCCGCTGTCTCTGATGGGTCTGTTGCCATCAGGGAAGAATCAAAAGTAGTCCGAACGGACGGAGAAGGGTTGTTCGGAGGTATTTTTTGTATTCTTTTGTTCGACTTATCAATGAAACGGAACTAACGCCCAAACTAAAGCGACCACCACACGCGATATGTAATTATGAATTTTTTTTTACCTTCGTCCTTTTTATTTGTTTTTTTTTTTTTTTTTTTTTGTGTTCTTTTGTGTCGTGTCTTGTTATTTTTTTTCGTCCTGGGAGGGACGAAAAGTTAACATCAACGAAGTTGGAAAGTCATTTGGATACACACATAGCCACATCATATTAGCTCTGGAGGGTGTGATCCGCGTACATACGAATATGGGAATTGAACGCTTTTTTGTCTGTTCCGCCCGGTTTATTGCTTTGTAATTACGGTCTATTATAATTGTTGTTGAGTGTGACTGATGTAGAAATTTATTTGACGAAAAGTCAGATATACCTACATATACCTACAACACAAGCAATTGAAATTGAAATGCAATACCGATAATGAGAAGATGATGGCAATGGCTAATGGATGTGGAAGACTTTAATGATATTAATTGAATACCTACATTGCGAGAGAAATGATAAAAATAATTCAATAAAAGTGAAGTGAATATAATTTGATAGGTATCTATCTATACATACAAATGTGTTTTAAGGGGAAGAAATGATATTGGTTTTATATAAGAGTATTTAATATAGCCATCGTTATTTTGTGCACCTAACAATCGATAGTTTTTCGCACAGATTAGCCATATGAAGATGAGAATGTTTCGTACGTTTCACCCTCCAAAACCCATTTGTTTACATTGTTGTATTTGTAATTTCTTCCCGCGTCGATGAATAGATGTGAATTGCAACAACAATTTAACCAGGTGTGTGAAGATCCCTACTGTCTATGGGTGAGGTTTTTATGCACACATTCTCATTTTTTATCTGATAACTGCCAGTTCAAGCTTGTAGGCAAATTAAAATGGCTGCCGGGGATTCTCATCTTCATGTGGCTAATCTGTGGTTTTTCGTATAGTAGTCTATAGGAATGATAGGTAATAATACGTAAAGGAATATCGTTCAACATTCGATGCGATAAAAGTCGATCGTACCAAAACGTTGAGCGCGCTCAAATTTGTATCCAAACATCTATCTGAATAGCTTTATGTTATGTTGTAGCCCCTTGTGAAATAATAGCTGCAGGCATCTGATATAAAAATAACAACTTCAGATATTTTAAATTTTCCATGACCGAATTTCGACTAACGCTAACTAAACGCAACGTTTATCGATAAACAAACGATATACTCGCAAACCTGGGGCCCAATTCCACAAGCTTGAGTTTTCTTCAAATGTATCAAGTGCAAGTGGTGATAAGTTAGACCAATGTCTGAAAAGTGGAAAAAGAAGCTCCATTAAGGACAAAAACGCACTTTATTTTAACTTAATTTGATCCCCAAACCCAAACTTTATTCAAAACATATAACTAAAGAGTTGTTTTTATAGTATTTCGATTTCAGACGCGCCACTTCTCTCATAGATTTTTCTTTAGCTAATACAGTTCTTAAAGCTGCATTTAACCGTTCTTAAGGCAACCAACATCTACCTGGTGTATGGCGGTCTTACCCACGTATACTAGAAATAAAATATAAAAGAAATTTAAATTCGAATATAAGCTGTAAAGCTGTATTTTTTTAATTCAGCCAGCCTAGCTTTATGAGCATTTTCCGCCACTTTAAAGAAAAAATAATTAAAACTGTTCAATTACACACTTGCCATATCCCAACTAGCCCCGCCGGCGCCGTATCCTATTCAATAATCCTAATCTATATTTTTTGTATTTACAAATAAATCCCTATTTCCATTGGTCACGCCATAACTTCTGAACAACTTTACCGATTTCGTTCATCTTTTTATTTTTCTTTAAGTGTTCTAATAAATACTTTGTGGAAGGTTCTTACGGAAAGAAAAATTTAGAAAATTGCTCGGAAAATTGGATAATTTCAGAAAACTTTAGGACTATTTTAACTTATGAATTTTTTAAATGAAAAGTGTCTGATTATCGCAGTAGTTTACCGGAATATACCTCGTATTAAAAGTTTAATTTAATATTGATTTTCAAAATAGGTACCACGGCTTAGACGTAAAAACTTAGGTCTCAGAACTCGAAATGCTGCATGTCAAAGATAAGTATAAGTCAAACTGACGTGCAATGCGAAGCGCGAAATTAAGTTGAACCGAATCGATGGAATCGAAATCGTAAATGGCTTAAGGGATATTCTTTTTCGTTATTTCTAGGGTGAAATGGGGTAAAAATAAAAAGATGTAATCGAGTTCAAAAATTCTTTTGTACATATATCAAAGGTTTTTTTTTAAGGCGATGGCTTAAGGAATTTTATTTTCAAAAAATTGATTTTTATAGGGTGAAGTGGGGTAAAAAAGAGATATCTGATTTTAAAATTCAGTGTGTAGTGGAAAGGTTATTTTTAAAAATTTGATATTTAAAGACTGAAATAGGATAAACACAAAAAAGTGGTTTTTGATTACAAAGATTGCTGATACTGAACTATTTAACACGAGTTTTCAAGTTTTCCGCCTTGATCGGCACTCTTCTACTGAAACTACAACGTTTGGTGGAGGATTATTAATAGCTGTTAAAAACTCCCTTACATTAGTTCATGACTTTTTGGAATCTGAACTGGAATTTTTATGCATCAAAATAAAGATGCCATTTGGTTATCTATATTTGGTGGCTGTCTACATACCACCCAGGTCAAACTACGAAACATTCAAAAAAATATGTGATTCTTTTGACGACATCTTCGACAACATCGATCCAACTGATGAAGTTATTATAATAGGCGACTTTAATCTATCTAACTTAGAATGGTCTAGGTCTAATGATTGTGATGAATTTCTTCCTGTTAATGCATAGAATGCGAACGAATTCTTGACCATAGATACAATGGCGTTCTCAGGCTTAAACCAACTAAATAGTGTGAAAAACGAAAGTAACAAAATACTGGATCTTGTTTATTTTTCTGAAATTGTTAATTCTGATACTGCTGTTATACCAAGTGACGTTAAGCTTATTGACGAAGATCGCCAACATCTTGCTTTACCAATCTCCTTGAACTTAAATGTATGTAATTTTGTTAATATTTCTAAAAATCCATTTGAATTTAATTTAAAAAAAATGTAATTTCAATCAACTTTTTAACGTATTGAACGATATAAACTGGGATGTATTATTTTTTAATTTGAATTAAGATGACATGATTATGAAATTTTATATAAGGGGTATTCATGCAATGTCGTATTTGCCTAGTAAACCTCGTAAACTGCATAAGTTTATCACCTCGTAAATCAAATGTCAAAATTTGTATGGAAAATTACAAACGCGAGCAACGTAATAAGGATATACACAGATTGCTTTATAGGTGCGTTCATGCAAAGTGAAGAATACATTTACGCAAATACGAAGTTAGTAAATATATCTCATTGCATGAATACCCCTATAGTTTTATTTAATTGCTTCTTGGAAACTATTCTATTTCGTAAAATTAAAGATAAGAATAATGACCCGCCATGGTTCGATCTGCATCTCAAATCTTTAAAAAATAAAAGAAATAAGGCCTGGGTTAAGTTTAATCGATCTCGAACTGAAGAGGATTTAGGAATCTACTTAGAGATAAGAAATTAATTTATTAATTATTCAAAATGCATTTATGCCGAATTTATCACTACAACAGAGAATGAACTAAAAGTGAATCCGCGAAACTTTTGGAAATATGTAGATTGTAAAAGAAAATTTGACGGTTATCCTGCTAGCATGAGCTTCAAAAATAAAAATAGTCACTATCCCCAGAGGTTATATCCGATATGTTCGCAGAATATTTTAAAAGTGCCTACGTAGACTCTCCTCAAAATAATCTTAATAACATAAGTTCTTCTGCCACTGAACAATATGCACACCTAGGTTCAATGAATCTAAACATATCCCAAGCATCAATTTTAGAAAATATTTTAAAACTCGACGATAGTCTTAGTCCTGGCCCTGATGGTTAACCGTCATTTATGCTGAAAAAATTTGTAACGCATTTGTTATATCCGTTATATGTTTTGTTTAATCAGTCTTTGAAATGTTCTAAATTTCCTGCTCTTTGGAAATATGCATTCCTTAAACCCACGTATAAAAAAGGCCCTAAGCATTTAGTAGCCAACTACCGTCTTATAGCTAAACAATCTGTTATTCCAAAACTGTTTGAATCTCTTGTCTGTAATATTCTTTCTTTTCATTGTACTTCTGTTTTATGTGAAAATCAACATGATTTTGTAAAGAAAAAATCGACTGCTACGAATTTACTAGAGCTTACAACTTTTTGTGTAGAGGCTTTTGAAATAAACAAACAGGTAGATTGTATATTTACTGACTTTAGTAAAGCATTCGACAAGTTAAGTCATCAAGTACTTTTAGAGAAACTTAAGAGGATTGGCCTAAGTGATTATTTTATAATGTGGATCTCTTCATACTTACGTGATAGATATTACAGTGCTGTATTCAAAAATAACCGTTCTAGTCAGTTTAAAGTTAATTCTGGTGTACCTCAGGGTAGTCACCTTGGTCCACTGTTGTTTGTTTTATTTATTAATGATCTCCCCTCAATTTAAAAAAAAAACTCGATGGCTTTGACTTACGCCGATGACGTGAAAATATTTCGAACAGTAGACTCCTTAACGGATTGCAAACTGCTGCAAAATTATCTGCAAACGTTTTGGGAATGGTGCAATACTAATAGTTTATGTTATTAAATATTGACAAGTGTAAAACGATGTGTTTTACACGCATTTGTTTAATTCGTCAAATTTGGAAAAATTATCTAGCTTTACAGACCTTGGAATCATTTTAGATTCAAAATTATCATTTAATGATCATTATAATTATATTGCAAAAAAAGCTAATAAATCACTTGGTTTTATAAAATGATTCGGTCGTGAGTTCCGGGATCCTTATGTTATTAAAACTCTATATGTATCATTTGTCAGATAAGCTCTTGAATACAGTTGTATAGTTTGGGCCCCATACTATACTCGGTTCATATAAATAGAATAGAAAGTGTTCAAAGAAGGTTCATGAGATTTAACTCTACGTTTTCTCCCATGGTCGGACAGAATTAGTTTGCCTCCGTACTCCCATAGACTTCAACTTATAAATCTCCCATCACTTACAATTCACATATGTAGAGTATTTACAATTATGTTTTATTATTGGAATTATAAGTGGATCGATATCTTCTTCTTCGGTTTTGAGTCAATTGAATTTTAATGTAGGCAGGGTTAATTTAAGAAGTAGATTGCCAATTCGTACTTTTTTTAGCAGATCAAACTATGGCACTTATAGTCCTGTTTATCAGTTAATAAATGTTTTTAATAAAAATAACTTCCTTGTCAACTCTGTTAATGACAATATCAAATCTGATAAATTTAAAAATAGTTTTTTTGCACAGTATTAATACTTAAGTTTTGTTTGTAAATCCTTTATTTTTAAGCAAATAATGTAATGTAACGTTAGCATTTAACGTATTGAAATAAATAAATATTGAAATATTGAAAAATATTGAAATATTGAAGATTCTTTCTGATGTGTTGGGAAAGTAATAAATGTTGGACTTAGATGATTATATTTTAACAAATTTCGTCATTCATAACGTGAAGTGGCTTAAAACCCAGAAAGTAGGTAGTATTCAATTAAATATTTATTTATATTTTCTTTTATTATTTTTATGCGAAGTTTATAGGTTTGTCTACCCGTGTGTCGATAACCATCGACAAAAATCTTGCGTCTTAAGGGACTATTCGTTAATAGTCCTTAAAAGTGTACAACAGCATCTAAAACGACAAATGTCGTGGAATTGGGAGAAACGCATTTGAACCAAAAGCCACAAGAAAAAATTAAGTTTAAATTTTGTCGTGCGATGTTTTCTATGTTTTTTTTTTTTTTTTTTTGGAAAATTCTTATGTTATATTATATCGCCTGATAATTCCAGCACAGCAAGTGAAAGTCAAATTAAAAAAAAGCTTGCGAATATATTGAAACTAAAACTTCTTCAAAAATAAGAATTACATACCATCCAAATTATATTTAGGTATATCAACTCACAGATGTTAAAAATCTTCCTTTTTTTTTAATAAACAAAAATTGACCTATACTTAATAAGCCCACGACGAGGTGTAGGTACCTTCTTTTACTTTCTCGTAAATTTAAAAGTTTATATCCAACTGGAAGATCCCTATCTTATACGGTAGGTATGATTTCTCTTTGCGATCCATCTCATAGACCAATCATTATCACGCACTCACCACCTCTCACCTCGCACTTCAATGCGAGATCGTGAATAAATTTGTCCCGTTAAATTCAATGGGAATTCCGAGCTCTGTTCCACATGGACAAAAAGCATGTACCATGCTCAAACTCAAACTCAAACTCATGCATATTATAATATATGCACCTCTACCTACCTAAGCCCAAAGTTCGACTTGATGTTGAACATCATCTTTTAATAGACAAATATTCAATGCCACGCAGGTATATCTAAATATACATAATACAAAGTTTGGACGTACCTATACCTACGTTATGAAAAAGAAAGAACCCGGCTCATTAAGTATGGCCTAATCAAATCATAACAGCTTGCGTTTTGCCAATAAATAAAAGATAACAATGATGGAAGTAGTATAAACTTAACAAGTTATGATCCTTGCAGGGGTAGATATAATGCTTTGCAGCCTATATAAAACTCATAAAACCTTAAAAGTTATGAGCGAACAATTTATAAATGCGCTTGATAACAAGTCAGGATTTTGGCTTGGCGCACTAACTTGGCAGCACGGAACGCACGCAAAAGTGTTGAAAGTGTGATCACCCTACTGAATAATAATTGCTAATTGGTATAAGTTGCTCAAACGAGGTCGTAATAATTATTATTCGAATGGCAAGTGAGAATGTAGGTAGAATGTAGCATTTTTATATAGACCCCATACCTTTTATAATAAATGTTAGATTCTGTAGGAAAAGTGGAATGTTGGACTTGGAGTTGGACTACAGCAATGTATCTCAATTATCTACTTAAACGAATGACAAACATAAATTGCAATGTTGATATAATTCGTCCACATTATACCATTACCACATTAAAGTGATTTTTTTCTTCAAAATCATATTTCTTCCATTTTATTCGCGCTTGGATTATACTCAAAAGCTCACTGAATCTAAGCATTTAGCAAGATAAATATCAAACGATTTGAATAAATGTGGTGCTGGTGCTTAGGAGATAAGGAGGCTGGTTTATTCCTATTTGTTATATCTTTGTTATTTTGGCATTCTTTTTACTTGCTCTACAGGGCAAGTATTGGTTTCGGGTAGACAAACAAAATCGAGGTTTTACAATCAAAGCTAACACTACGATGCTAGAATGATCATAAGAAGTCCGAAAAATTCGGTTTCGTCATGCTGTCCGTCGGGGCGGTCTGTGCGTCCACTGTTTCTGAGCTAGAGCCTAAACGGGTGGGTAGATTTGCTTCAAATTTGGTACAGAGCATTTTTATATTTTAGCTCATCTAGAAAGCGTAGTGACCACAGTGATTTTTAGATTACTGCGTTTCAGGTTTTTTGGCAAAAAATTCACATAACGGAAATAGGCATTCCCGGTTTTTTTTTTGAAGATTTTGATCTTATTTTTGGGTTATTTGTGTATATCTTTTCGAAAGTTGGACCGATTTTGATATATAATTTGGCAATCGGGTGATTTTTAGTATTTTAAAACAAATTGCATTTAACAATGTTGAAAGAAAAAAAAAATCAAACAAAAAACCAATTTCCTAGTACCTACCTACTTTTGACTCTTTTAAGTTTTAATACTTAGGTACTCGTTAAAAATATCTTAACATTAGGAATCTTCAATGTGCGGTTAGATATAGGTATATAAAGTTGTTTGTCACAAGAACAAGTTCCTGCGATCCATCAGTCGTGCATATATTTTTTTAACTTTCAATGTATTATTTTATAATTATTTAAATATTAAAGTTATGATCGCCGAAACGAAACTAAAACAACTTAACTTAAGTATGCTTAGCTGATACCAATCATCAGATGCCTTTTGTGGTGCTTAGTATTGTAGGTACAAAATAGCAAAAATAATAGGTTTTTACTTGCGATATACCTACAGGGCAGTGGCGTACCCAGGGGGGAGGGGGGGGGGGTTCAGGGGGCTTGAGCTTTCACCAAGCAAAATGAATTAGTATGCTTAGATTTTCAATAAAATAGAAGAATAGTTTTTATTATTTTTTCGTTCAAATTTCGTTCAAAACTGTATATATGGATATCGTAATGAAATCACTAGATCATACCACACGTAATCTAGATTTTTTTTTTTTGACATTTCAAACGAATCTCAGTATTAAAGCAACTCAAAATAAAATTCACCTGTTATCGGCAAAATTCCCAAAACTATTTATTTCACGCATTTCATTTTTCCATTTGAAAACAAAAAAAAAAAAAAACGATAAAACCAAATAAAATCCCACCACCTAAATACACTGCACTCATAAACACAATAAACTTCAACTTGAATCGGAGGAAGACAATCTTCTCATACTCTTTGCATAAATCGAACGGGCCGTATTCATCGTCATTTTTAACTATTGCTTAGTTAAACCAAAACCTTGAATTTTCATTTAATTTAATTTATGTAAATGCGCTATTTTTGAAGTCAAATAAGTTAATAAAATTCTTCTTTTATAAATACAGAAATTCAATTGAAAAAAATTGTATTAATTACTTAAGTGACACTTGATAATCGAGTCGATAAAAGTCCAATTTTGTCATTTAAGAATATTTAAAAAAAAATGAATTTTTATTCATCAAAAACAGCTGTTGTAAGCGTTTAGACAGCATCGGTGAAACAATTATTTAACACGCACGCAGATATGGAAACAAAATGTGGAAGGATGAAACCGAAATAACTACAGCAGAAACTATTTTAGCTCCACTTCCGTTTTGCAATCCGGACTTTTTTCCAGATTTGAGCAAGGTAATTGAAGTTCTTTGTGTGCTGCAGGTAACGTCTGCGTAGTCAGCACGTTCGTTTTCCACTTTGAGGCAGTAAAAAACGTGGTGAGCCCCCCGCCCCAAAAAAAAATCCTGCGTACGCTACTGCTACAGGGTGTTTCGTCTGTTCGGCTACAACCTAAACGGATGTATCGATTTTCTTAAAACGTTTTTTTTTTGGAAATTTCCCCGGTAATTTTATTTTCCTATTTTTTTGTTAGGCCCAATACATGTTGTACAAAATTGTTTGGCCAAAAAGGAAAATATTTTTTTTTTCAAAATCGAGTGCATATATTTTTTAATGAGTAAAATCAAATAGTGGTAGGATGAGTTTCAGTATAAAAAATGGTTCCGAAAAATGGAACCATTTTTTTTATTTTCTTTTTTCTCGAAATTGATTGAATGCTTTTTATCAATTTTTGTACGAAGATTAAAGATATTCATGCAACGTCGCGTCGTAAGTTAACGTATTGTGAAAAATGGTAAGTTTACTCAAATGTTTGAATAAACGCCCCTTTAATCATTTAGGTAAATTCTGCGTAAATGAATCAGCTATTTGTTAAACGTCAAAGATTTAATGTCAAAGATTAAGCATCGAGGTTTGTTTTTAAGCCCAAAAATTATTTATAGTTTTTATAAATTCATAATAACACTACACATAAAATAGTGAACCAAGAGATGCCAAAAAAAAGCAACAAAAAGAAATTTCTTCAATTAAGTTTATGAGAAAAATGCTTTTAATGACTTATTGATTTTAGAACTATTCGGGGAAAATTATGGTTTGTGCATTTTTTTTGTTCATAGCTATAAGTCACTTTCTTCCTTTCGGCTTATCGTTTTGTTTGAAAATAGTTGTTTTTTTTCATTTGACAGGTGTTTGACAGAATAGACTTGTTCAGATTTATGTTCAGAACTACCTATTTAAATTTTGAACTTCCCTGATTATAAGTTCTAGTAAGGAGATTAAAAAAAAAACAACACAAAACATTTGTTGTTGTCTCTTGTATGTTCTTGTGACGATATTGCATTTTGACTTGCCAAATAGTAAATTCGTTAAAAAAAATCAAACTCAAGATTTTAATCAGACTTTACTTGCGATGCCACAGAACATGAAAAAGTGCGTCTATGTAGTTATATGTCTGTCTTTATAGCTCGATCTGCCTTTCAAAACGCTAAAGCGATCTTCTTCAAACTTTGGAGCTAGGATTTTTGAGTGGTTCCCTAGACAGAAAATTGTTTTTTTTTTTACTCCAAAAGTAACGGTAAGTACCTACCATACATCCATTATGAAAAAGCTTATTAAAGGCACTCCCAAACCGGTGCGAAACATTCGCGCGAATATGCGACGACCGACGAATGTTCAAAGATTCGCAACGCACCAGTCTGAGTACTCTCATTAATCTCCATGTTAATAAATTAAGACAGGCGAAAGTTTCGTTGTCATTGTCGTTGTCGTTCTGAAGTAGATATTCGCGTTGGTGTGGGAGGACCTTAATTTCGAAAACGGCTCTAACAATTGTTTTTATTTTCGATTTACTGGTTAACAACTCCAAAATTTGTATACAAGGGGTCCTTAAGATAAGTATGTAAAAGTGACTGCCATGCTAGCCCATCACTGACCCAATTAGCGCTGATGGACTGCGCCGTTTTGATACCATAACTTTATCGCCAGCAGTTTTTTTTTTCAGTTCTCTGGGATATTTTATGAATCATATTTTCGAATACGCCAATAGTTCTAAAAGTCACAATGAGTTTACGTAATTATTTTCCGCAGCAAATTCACTGAGGAATTTTATCCAATTTGCTTAAATCATGCCCCATAAAAATTTTGACAGTTCATTAACCCAATGGTAAACTTATTCAGAGTCTTACATCGTTGCATGAATACTCTTAATGATTGATATGTTTTAAATAATATTATGTATCAGCATTTTCAAAAAAAATAAAATATTTTTTGGATTTTTAAAAAAAGTTTGAATTTTTTTTTTTTGAAAACGTCTTGGTCGATTTTTATTAAACTTCGCAAAAAGCAGTTTTTCAGCATTATCTAGAAGATTTTAACCAAAAGTAAAGGTTATAATTGTTGAGGAAAATCTTGTTTTTTGAAATTTATCTCAGCATCTTAGGGATCTCGACAGAAAATATTAAGAAAGAATATAAAATTCATGACTGAGCCTCAAGAACTTGCTCTTAGTACGTTAAACTAGTTTTAAAAGTAATAAATTGGTTATGGAAGACTTTGCCAAATTTTTAAGCTACTTAAGACGTTTGTAAAGTTAGCTTTACACTTTTAGAAAATAAGTAAACTAAGTACACAGTCAATTGTAGCTTTTTAGTATCGAATTATTTGTGGAATAAAACAATTTTTAGCTCTACCTTTTTTTAAAAAAAAAAAGGTATATAATGCTAATTTGATATCAAGTTAGCACTACACTTTGGGAAATTAAAAAAAAAAGTCAGTACGCAATTAATTGAAGCTTTTTTGTTGTAAATTATTTAATGAGAGAAAAAATTTTTAAAAATTTTGTTGCCGAAGTTTTTAATCAAAAACTGGGTAGGTAGTGTCTAGTCTAACTAACTACATAATTCACTGCTATAAAAACCTACAATAAGGTGTAACTTAGTTTATTGAATTTCTAAAAGTGTAGTGCTAACTTGACACACTTGCGGAAATGTGATATTTAAGGTCTGTTCGTGCTTGTAAATATTTGTTGTTTTTTTCTGTGATATTTTAAAGTTTGTATTCGTTTTTTTTTTACAATTGGTGATAATATTTTTTGCTGTGGTTTCCGTTAGCATTTCGCTGTCAGTTATAGCGAAACAAAAGCGATTGTCAGCTATATGTTTTCGACCAAGTCTCTTGTACAAGAATCCTTTGCCATCAGTAGCAACATGTATTGAGAACTAGAGAACTAGTTCAGTTGTATAGTATTGCCAAAAAGCTATATCCAATATGCTATTCTTGAGTTCTGGCTTTTCCACGACAACCGTGTTAAACCTTAAAACCAAGACACAAATATTAGAAAGAGAAACCCAATAGGGTTTTTTTTTAATCTTATTCAGATTATATTTAGCTATGTATATTCATACAGACATTATCCCGTATATATGTATATTGTAGCCTTTTTGAGCACCCATTAAGCATAAGTATTCATATTCGCTATAAGAATCCTCATAAATTTACTTTCTGTCCCCCGGCACCGTGTGTACATAAATGTATGTATAATTCAAGAATATGAACAACTGAAGATTTATAGTGATTCCGGTACTCCTGCTCTGTGGAATGGAACAGTAATATTATCTACTGTAGAGTGTAGAGGTAGACGGGTAGGTAGGTATAGTACTTATACATACATTAGACAGGTCCTATTGTTAAATCCTTTCTTCAAAAAAAAAAAACAAACACAGACACAAATACCATTTGAAAGTCATAAAGCAACAAAGTGCACATAATAGTCAAAGTGTTATGTTCCATTTACACCACATGCCCGATTGCAAAGAGCAAGTGGATTGGAGGAAAATAACACAAATATAAGAAACAATTCTATATAAAAGAAAAGATAAGAGTATTGAAATATTTCACTTCACGCATTGTTTCAGTTATTTAACGGAAATCCATTAAAGTTAGAATTTTCCACCAATCGAACCCGCAGGAATTTGTCGTACGAAACAACCTCATCATATTCAACCATCCACCACAGCCGCTGTATAGTATATATATATATATCCGCCACCGCAGTGCAGAGAACAAATAGAGATACTTCAAAATGCCACCTCCCGCGCCCCGTTTCCATTTGCCGTATGGAATTTATAACAACATGCAGTTCCATTATATCCGCCATCAATATCCGCTCGATGAATATTTCCCTTTGACAGATGAAATCGCGGAGTATAAATGGGGATGAGCGCAGGGGTTGTATAGGTATATCGTATATGATGGTCATGGAGGATGCGAATTGTCGTCGTCCTCGAAGTCTATACATATACATCACAGAAAATCGAAGTGGAAGTTAAAATCATTTTCATGCCCCTTCTCCTGATGTGGATGATGTGGACACATAATTCCAGATACGTTTTCAGCCAAGGGAGTATGCTGCCCAGGTGTCCTCGTTTTGGGCAAAAAATTCCTTTGATATTTTTGATTATTTCTTCTTTTTATTTTCTTTCTCTAAATTGAATGAAGATTTAAAATGTCTGGATTTCTTAGTGAAATCAATGCGACCAACTTTTTTTTTTAATTCAAATTTTGATATGCTCAAAGACCTCTGGTCACCTTATTGTAGAGGATTACATATTCGATGCGGTTGCTTGTCACACCGACCACCGCCAAACACTTGCGGCAATCCTAACTTCAATATATGCCGCTAGAAATGTTCTATTTAAATCGCCATCGCTATACTAACGCGCTGACTGTATGGTTATGTGGATAAAACATATTCAACAAAAAAAAATATTTTTTCTGGATTCTCTATTGTTAGAGTTGTTGAAATCCTCTAAAACACCGCAACGCATAGCTATATAGTTCCTAAATTTAGATCCAGCTAATGGAATTGAACTAAAATAGTTTGATGCAGCAGCACGACATTGGCGATGGGTGCGATGCTATGCTGCTGAGCCTATAATAGCTGCCTGCCTAATGCTGGATGGTGATGCACTTTATATTGAGTTGGGGGCGCTATACAGAAGAATGCGCATTTGGTGTTGATGTTGGTTTTTAAATAAATATTCTCAAATCACTAAACAACAATAAAAACATCAAAATCCTTTTGCCAACATTATATAACAGCCCATCATCAGCCAAAGAGGAAATTATAATTGGAAGATTCCATTAGGAGTGATGAATTCTGAGGTCGACCATCTAGTTGACGCAGAGCGGTCGGCCGGCGCGCGCGGCGGCAGTGTCGCTTATGGGCTGGTGCGCTAGTGGTGTGTTACTATTGATTGATCCGATGAAAGCTGATATTGGATTGATGTTTACTTTTCCTTTTATATAAACAGACGCGCCGGGAATGTTTCACACTTTACTGATGATGATGCGTTGCAGTTCATATAGATTTTATTTGAATTAAAAGTGCAGTTGAAAATAATAATTGATCCTGGCCATTTAGTTAAATGATTGTTTCAATATAGATTTGGTGACATTTGCAGTCATCGCTATCATCTTCACTTCATTACAAACGGGGTCCGGTTTTAGTCTTTGACATACATTACTCAAAATGAAAAACAAATTAAAACAGCGGCAACCCAAAAAATGTTATGCCGTACAGGGTGATTCGCATAAGGTGTGACAAAAAGCTAGAGCCTTAATGGGTTGAGACAAGAAAAAATCGCATGGGAAGAAGATCAATTCCCCCTTCCCCCTTCAACAGTAACGCTTACAATGCCGTGCTATACATTTTTCTAAAGTCAGAAATCTTTTATTTCATTTTCTTTTTAAATAAAATTATTTTAGTTAATAGTTTTTGAAAAATTAATTTTTAAACTCAAAATTTTGAAGAAAAAATAAAAAAAAAAAGTCGAACTACTTTTTTTCAAAATTTTACGTAATTCAATACTATTTTTTGTTTTCAAAATTCAAAGCTTTTATAAATTTTTAGTCAAAAACAGAAAACCGGATGCTTAAATGTCTTGTACGTTTTGAGAAAATTGAAAATAACTAAACCTACTTTTCTAAAACGATCTTTAGAGTAACTTAAGCAACGGATTGGAGTCAAATAAAGAGCATTTTATTTCTGTTATTTTCTGTTATAACAATTAATAAGAGCATTGAATATTAGAAACAAAAATAGTACTTTATTACGTAAAACTTTGAAAAAAATAAGTTTGAATTTTTGGTTCCCTTTTTTTTTAAATCATGGTTTTAAAAATTAATTTTTCAAAAACTGTTCGTTAAAACAACTTTATTTAAAAAGCTTTACAATAAGGTTTAGCACAGCATTGTAAGTTTTACTGTTGTTTTAATGATTTTTTTCTGATTTGGCGCATGGCTTGGTCGATTTTATTTTTCAACTTGGGATCAAAGTTTTTTACAATAATAGAAGATTTAAGAAAAAATTATCTTAAAGCAAAACATAACGGCTAAACCATGTGATGTGCTTTTTGCTTTCCAGCCGAGATTTTGCTCGCCGGTTTTGCCAGGGTCGTTCTGAAGAAAAACACGAAACTTCTGTAGGAAAGGTCTTATAACCTTAATACCAAATCTTTATTCAAACAACTCTCTTAAATAATATAACAAAATAATAAAACTGGTTTCGATTGTATTAATCTTAACAATTCGGCGGTTTACAGGCGGCGGTGGTTATACTAGTATTCCATGGGACGTCTAGGTCCATCGACATACTTTGGTACGGGTATATCCTGGTATTCTGGATCTAGTATTCTGGATTACGTATGTTAACGGTCGGCGGCGGACCATTACTTTCTGATCAGCTGAAACTGTGAACTATTAGCAGGGTTTAATGCGTCTAATAGCTACGGATTGGCAGGTACTACACCCCTGGTGGCTTTCGGAACGGCAGGCTTTCGCACTGGTAGATCAGTAGGTTTGGGGAGCCCCTAGTGGCTTTATATCAGCAGGTACTACGCCCCTGGTGGCTTTCGGAACGGCAGGCTTTCGCACTGGTAGATCAGTAGGATTTAAAGCCCCTAGTAGCTTATGAACCAAGCTAAAACTTGATAGATCGGCAGGTACCAAAGCACCTGGTGGCAATTATAAATCAAGATGATACTTGATAGATCAGCAGGTATACCAAAGCCTCTGGTGGCAATTATAGAAGTTCTAAACTTCGAACTAAAGACCCCTTACCACGGGTGGGGTAATGATCGAACAAGCTAAGAGACCGAATCGACTTTACTCGTCATTAACGAAAGCCAAACTGATTCTATAATCTAGTTTACTATTGCCTTATATGACTTGAGCAATGACCGAAAGGTTGCCTTTCCTGTATTCGGGTAGGTCCTCATATGATATTTGCTGGTGACAGTGAGTGTGAACTCCATAACGATGAATGCAAATACTATTTCGCCATCAGACCCGCAGAGTTATAGTCGCATATAAATTGCAAATACCTGGGGCGCGATGTGAAGACTATATACACGAAGACTATATACACGAAGACTATATATACGATGTGAAGACTATATACAACACCCTAAATTAATACGAAAATGACAAACATACTCTGTGCCTTTGTTTTTGAAAAAGTATTTTTAGTCACAATAAGAATTGTATAAAGCCATGGCTATAAGCCTACTTATATAACACCTTTTTTAATGACTGGTTAATACAACGACCCGTATGAAACCAGTTAAATTCGGTGGGGGTGACAGACACAACAAGAAAATGTAGTTCGATGTTCACGTTTAGTGTAGTGTGCAGGTAAGGAACGATGCAACGGACGCACGGCCGACGCGCGGTGACGGTCAAGTGGACAGTGGGTATGCTGGTTTTGACATGGGAATGATTTTCAATGTCGCAAAGTAAAAGTTATTTCCAAGCAGGAAACAGGTGGAAAATTCATGTTTGGTATAGAAAATGAGTTTTTCTTTAACGGAACTTAGTTCACTGCGGGATGTATACTTTGAACTCTCTGTTCGGCTATACAATGAAAACGCACGATTTTCTTTAAACTTATAGCTCCTAGAATAATTATTTGTTGAATTTTAACTTATACTGGTTACGTTTAATGACACAAATTTAACATTAAAATATGTTTAATCTATGATCTTCTGTGTCGCGGACGCTATAACTTAAAGACGAATCAACGTACACAGCTCATTTTGTAAGGTGACTTCAATTCCTACAAGCTTTTCTTGCGGTCATTTTGTATATTAGAATCAAATATGAACAAAAGTTATTAAATGAAAATACCTACCCTATTTTAGAAAATGGCGGCCCAAAAATAGTTTTTTTTTTTTTTAATGAGGAAATGCAACCAAATATACAAATATAAACATATGTACAAGGTGGCTCAAAATTAATCACCCTATCGGAAGATGTTATAATTTTTGCAAATGGCGTCAATCATATTTGATATTCGTGAACTAGACAGCTGTAGGAGGACTAGTAGACAAGCAATGGAGCGCTATACTCCGCTGTCAAGCCATCTTCAATCTCAACAACGAAGAGGACGATTTCGTGTCGAAAATCATAATTATTCATGAGCGACAAGGTCCATTTCCGACAATAAGCAAAATCTTCGTTTCTGGGGCACTGAAAATCCGCATGTGATGCACTCGAATCCACTCAAAGTCACTGTGTGGAGTGATTGGACCCTATTTTTTTGAGGACACCATCGGCAATACGGCCAATGTTACTGGCGAACGCTGCAGGGCCATAATAAACGACTTCCTACTGGCGGATTTGGATGAGCGGGTATTGGTGAACATGTGGACAATCACAGCCCTTAGGGCGAATATTCGACAGGAATGCTAACAGTTATGACTGGAAATCTTGCAGATATGTCATAGAAAATGCGATATAACGGGTGCAAATGTGTATCAACACTGGTGGCAGCCACTTGACGGATATCATCTTTTCCACTTAATAGGACAAAATTGTAAAGGTCTAAATACAGATTTCAATCAGTCAAAATCATTTTTTTTATTTAGTAAAAAAGTAATTCAAAACACCTTGTAGATACCATCAAAAAGTGTTACCCATCAAAAAATGCAATTTCATTTTTTAATTTTACTCAGCTTTTTCTAATGGTATAAGAAAATATGTTGATAGTTGGACGATACTTACACCTCCCCTAATTAGACTTTTGTGCCACCTCAGCTTTTTTTTGTGACATCGCATCACCTCGTATTAAAATTGAAAAAAAAAAATAAATAACTTACATTTTTTGTTTCTAGGTAGGTACGATGGTTATTATTTGCTTGGCCATTCACATCAAATTCATTTTGTTGAGGCAATTGAAAAGTTAATGGATGTGCAAGTGGTTTTCCATTTTCAAAATTCCAAGAAGTCTTACATCTTATATAATGATCAAACAACTCTTTTGATTGAATTTCTCATGGGCGATAGAGATCAAATTTATAATAATTTAGCACTTGCTCTTAAATGACACCTTAAGCATTGCTTAGGTCCCGGTGGGAAAAAAAAGTTCCCCAAGGAAATCTACAAGTGCCCCATTGATGGTATCGTCGTCGTCGTGTATGTCGGTTCATCGTATGTTTGCAATTCCATTGTCGCGGCGCCGGCCTCCGCCGTCGACGACTCAGGCTGCCGCCGCCGCCAGAGACTTCCCATTCCTATTTAATAACTCAATTGCAGCTCTGCCACCTCCGTCATCACCGCTCTGAGTGCGTCAGCCACTTAAGAAATTATAAATCTTCTTTGCTCGCAGTACAGTTATTCGGTTTTGACTTGCATCCATATTTTATAAATAATATGTAAGTTCAAAAACATTTATTTTCTTATTTTACAAGATCAAATCTTTATCTGGAATATACCGCCAGCGATATAAAGCGAACTCCACTTTTACATCTGTCGAAATGCACTTAGAGCAGCGGTGGTGGTGGTGGCATGCACCGAAATTTACTTCCCGTGGCTGCAACGCAACTGCATATAGTATAAGTCGGCTAATTCCATGCCGATCCTCTTTAACTGGTGCGCACTATCCCAGATCCAGACCTAGCGGCGGGCTAATGCATGCGAACACAATCGAGACACAAATGGATTGGCCACCTTTTTCCCATTCCAAAATCAAGAGTTTCGAGAGGTGGGCGAAATGAGGGGTTGACAAGACTACGATGCTTTTATATTTATAGTGTCACTCATCAGAGGGCATTACATGTGCAACGTGCTGATGAGAGAAGGTCGTTCCGGCAGCGGTGTGGTATAAGATCCTAAAATTATGAAAACCATGGCGGAGGAGGTGTGAAGCATTTTTTTTTTTTTTTTTAGAAACATTGATCCTTGATGTTTTCAATAATTGATGTGAACAGTTAAAGCCATGTTTTTGAATGACATGTTGTGCATTTAGCGGAATGTGTTTAAAGTGATTGCCAGAGGGATAAAAGGGACCATATATCATGCGGCTTTATATGAAGGAGGAGATGCTGAGCTGATGTCTGATTTGAATTTTTTATGAGCTTGTTAGATAGTGCCGCATAGCATTTAGAATTGTGATGTATAGAGAAGTCAATTTAAATTGTCTGCATTTTCTATACTATATTGCATTTTAATAAATGAAGGCCAAATTTATTAATAAATTTTATAGTCTATAGTTTAATTAAATTATAGGAATTATACAAAAGCCTGAATAATGTTTGTCAAGGTGAATATATGTAGGTATGGGATGAAGTTCGTTAATACAAATGCAGTGCTGATGTGACCAAAAAAGAACATTTATAGATCCGTAAAAATAGTGTGGTGAATAGGTACCCAACATTTTTTTTTTGCGCGGTCGGTTCCCACTTCTGAAAAAAAATTATTTTCACCTCTAAAGATGCAAATGATTTTTGCACTTCAAAATAATTGTTTTTCATTTTAAATTATTTATTTGAATGCGTAGAACAGGTGAGGAATGGTTTCGAAAATTTTTTTTTGTTTTTTTCTTATCGCCCGAGAAATATAAATAAGGCATTAAGCGCGAAACGTGATGGCTAGGATTTTTGTAAAAACTTTAATAATTCTAACTCGTACGGTGGTCAAAAGATCCATATTGTAAAATGGCGAAGTTTAAAACTGAATATATCACAAGCTGAATGACATTCAGTTTTGACAGCTGTCAAAATAACATCAGTTATGTTTTGCAGTGCGCTGTTCGATGAGCAAAATTGATTATTGTAGCAGATTATTTGGAGAGGTCTCCGCTCTTTTTTCGCACTCAATTAAATGCCCGGACCAATAATGTGTGTGGAAAAGTGACATTTGAGGTTGTTTTTGGGTTTGTATCTGTTGTATTTGTTGTATCTTTCATTGCAGCATGGCTTTCTATGATTTTTTTCCGTTTGTGTTTGTTTGACGCTTTCAGTTGTCATTTTTTTGTTGTGGTTTCCGCAAGTATTTCGTTGTCGAGTTGGAGACCACCGAAAAATTTCGTTTCACATCAGCAGCGTACTAGGCTTTAGGCAATGTTAGCATGTTTTCCACTGACAGATATGTCAATATTGTAAGATATACCAATCGCACGTACACTTAGCTCAAATATAATTGTATACTTCTCTAGGTTTGTTAGCTTGAAATTTCTTGCCTGCTAAAACCCGTAAAGAAATAACCCAGCTTTGTGAAACTTGGTGGTAAAAATTTGAGAAAATTTTGTTTCTCACGACCTTTTTTTTCATTCTAAAGAATTTTGTTCTGAGCTTGTTGGTTTTTTCCACAAAAATTGCATACCTATACCAAATTTTCAAAAAAATTGTTTCTTAAGAAAAAAACACCCACGCGCAGTTTATAGGTCAACAATCGACAACCTCAATTGCGCTTTTTATATTTCTGTTGATGGAGTCAAAATAAAAATACAAAATAGCAAATAGGTAGTTTGCGTAACCGCGAAACGACAAATAATGTAATAATAATAATAAATGTCACTCTGCAAAATACAGTAGTCCCTCAATAATGTGAATTACCGATACTATGAATTTCTCTATAACGTGCACTTCCGAAATTTTCGAACTCCAAAATGTGAATTTCTTTTGTAAAAGTTTTTTTTATTTCTCTTTTTTCTCTTGTAAGTTTTGCGTGCGATATTAGGGACTAATCAACATATTTTAAGGTTCTTAATGAAGCTGCAGGCCAGACAGTGTTACCTGCGAGTTGTGTAGGCATACATTTTACGATGTAATGCCTTTTTTCATTCATTTTTTTTAAACTTATTAAATGTTGAAACTTTTGTATTGCTATAAATTAATACGACAGTTGTTTCAATCAGTTTATAAAAACTGAAAAAAAAGTTCCAATAATGTGAATCCCTCTAAAATCCGAAAATGCCTTGTTTTAAGTAGTTCACATTATCGAGGGACTACTGTAAATCCTTTTAAAAAAAATCAGAAATAATGTACAAACATAGGTGTGAATCAAGTTGTGAATAATGAAATTGCGAAATTAAAATTGATAAATGCGAAACAAATTTTGAAGAACTGACAGAGGATCCCATTAAAAAAATATACATTCAATTAAAATCAACAGTCCTTGCATGTCATCATGAGATTCGCATAAGAATTTTCATCAAGTTAAGTTAGGTATATATTATATGTACCTATACCTACATGTGATTTTCTTTGTCCGTTATGTCGAAATGTTTCATATACCTATATCATCATCATGGACGGTATCAGGAAAGCTTACATCTTCAGATTTTGCCATACTTCTTTTTTTTTATTGTTGTTGTTTCCTGCTTTGAAAAGGAGCTTCATTGTATCTATACATACAAACAAAACAGTCTACCCTAAGAACATCCTTTTGAGAGGGGGCGGCGGCCATTACGCACTCGAATGGGGAGATTTTTTCAATTTTTTTTTGTGTTGCTGTTCATTGAATTTCCCATCATTTCTGTGCGAGGGTTGCGAAAATGTGTTGCTGCACGAAGAGCGCAACTACAAAGGATATATACCTACATATAACTGAAGTACCCTATAAAAGGATCTTACACACACAAAATATTACACATGCGGGCATTCATTTCAATCTATACGTTCTGCTCGGCGTGGGAGAAGGTATAGAAGAGGATGTTATGATGGGGAGAACAAATGAAACTTATAGAATAGGGTTTCATCTTCAAGTCGTGTAGTCAATTCCATAGAAGGTATATTCTCCCCCTTTTTTTTAACAGTTTTGGGGGTGATTGCGTGTAACACAACCATGAGTTTCGAAAAGAAAGTGAGAAAAAAAATCCAGACAAAAAAATACAGTCAACAGGAAGCCCAGATTTTCTGATAGAATAAGTTTTTCTTTGGTATAGGTAGATATTGAACTTAAAGGTTTCCATGACTATGCACAAAATGGAAGCATAATAATTTAATTTTAGGAAACATTTGAGGGCAAAAATAATTTTTGTATTGAAAAGGGGAATACGAAGGTTGATGGAGTTTTATATTTAGATTTTTGACAGGAATATGGTAGGAAAAAAAATGGGAATCCAAAATGGAAGAACAAAATTAAAAAGATTAACTTAAATTTTTAAATTCAACACAATAACTTATTTGACAGTTTACGCTGAGGGAAAAGTATATAGAACATAAGCTTTTAAGTGGAACTTAAACGGTGATTATATATGTTTAAATCAAATATTTAACTTTTGTTTTAGCAAATGGGCCTCAGTATACTACTAGGTATCGACGTATTTTTTTTTAAATTTTAGGACAATTTATTAAGAAGTTGAAAAAGGTTACTTTATATATATAGAAGAACAACAAACTTAATTAAAATTATGAGCCATACTCTCGTATAGATTATATAGAAAGATTGTATTCGGACTGATGAGTCTTTCTTGTTTAGCTTTTAACATTCCGCGATCCGGTGACGAAACGAAACCCATTCATTAGCCCGGCTCTTCTCTTACCCACAATCTCCTCAATGTTAACAGTGTCTGATGTGTCATATTTTATTTTTATTTATTTATTTATTTATTTTATTTAATCTACAAGCAATATTACAGCTAACAGATATAAGCACTCCAAGAGACAAATTAAAAGGTGAATAAATACAATACTTCAATTTTAAATTTTGTACGATTAATATTAAGAAAATCAATGTTTGTAGAGACTTCATTGAAATATACAATGGACCTTGATAGAGTTTCATTACAACCATAGTTTGTCATATGAGGTCTTTGAAATAAGAATACTCTAGCTCTCATAGACCTAGCGGGAACATAGATAGGTATTAAAGCAAGAAGCGATGGACATTTTATATGATAGCATAGTAAGTCTCTAATCGGCATTACACTATGAATTTTTCTTCTTGAATGTAAAGACTTTATTCCAAGTAATTGGCATCTAGCCTCATACCCAGGACTGAAGTCCCAACCCATTTTTTTTAAATATATATTTCGTGAATCGTCTTTGAATTTTTTCAATCCGATCAGAATGGACTTTATATGCGGGACTCCAAATATCATCTGCGTATTCCAAAAGTGATCTGACAAGTGATATAAACAAAGATAATAATACGAAGGGATCTGAAAAGTCTTTTGCATTTCGTTTTATCAAACCTCCTAATGAGTTTGCCTTATGCTGGATTTACACGACTGACAAATTGGCAGTATTCTGGCATTTAACTGTCAAAAAAATGACAGAACAATGGAAAAATTCATTCTTTTGGCAGTGTAGTGACAGAAAAATGCCAATTTGTCAGTCGTGTAAATGCAGCATTAGGGACCAAATAATCGAAATGACTTTAACAAGAAAGGGGGGAATCAAGAAAAACACCTAAGTCTTTAATACTTAAGAGCTTGAGACCCTATCTAAAGCTTCAGATTCAATTGCATAGTTAAAAAGCAGACATTGAGGTTTTCTGGAAAAAGAAATAGCATAACATTTTTTGATATTCAATCTGAGGCCATTGATGTGACACCAATTTTACAGAGAATCAATATCAGATTGAATAATTTGACAATCATTAAGACTCGAAACTTTTAAAAAAAATTTTAGGTCATCCGCATATAATAGACATTTACAATATTTAAAGACCGATACAATATCATTAATGAAAATTATGAAAAGGAGTGCACCCAGGTGACTACCTTGTGGGACCCCTCATGTACACCGAATTACCTTTGAATATGTATCTCCAAGCTTAACTCGTTGTGTTCTAAAAGTTAGATATGAGGATAACCATCGAAGAAAGTGTGAATGAAA
This sequence comes from Leucozona laternaria, assembly GCA_932273885.2. Classification (NCBI taxonomy): domain Eukaryota; kingdom Metazoa; phylum Arthropoda; class Insecta; order Diptera; family Syrphidae; genus Leucozona; species Leucozona laternaria. Next base: position 95,834,427 of record OW026368.1, read on the forward strand.
AATGAAAAATGTGAATGAAGTGTTTGTTGATTTACCGAATCAAAGGCATTGCTAAAGTCAGTGTAAACTGCGTCCACCTGAAATTTTTGTTCCATTGCATTAGTGACGTACGAAGTGAAATATGTAAGATTGGTAACAGTAGATCGACCGGAGACGAAACCATGCTGAACTTCTGAAAAATATTCACTTGTAAGAAAATCAAGCTTATTTTTCACCATACTTTCAAACAATTTCGGGATTGCAGAAAGTTTACAGATACCCCTGTAATTCTCAACATCATTTTTAGAACCAGGTTTATGAATAGGAACCAAGTAAGATAGTTTCCATTCTTTAATGAAATTCCCTTCTTGGAGGGACTTATTGAATATAATTTATAAAGGAGTACTAATGGAATCACAATCATTTTTGAGTACTGCGGCAGGAATGCCGTCTGGACCAGAACTATAGTTAGATTGAAGTAATTTAAACGCGGAATTAACTTCGGCGCTACTTAACTCGATCGTTCCAATATACATCCTACTTGTTATTTTATTCAGCGAACTGTTATTAAAATTAAATTAAATTAAACAGACTCAAAATAATTAGCAAACAATTCGACTGTGGAGTCTAAATGTGATGATTCAACACCTTTGAAAAACATGGTATTTGGAATCCCTATACTGATTTTCTTTTTGAATTGACAAACGACCAGAACGATTTGCTATTGTTTTTTAATATTACTTTCAATTTTCAAGATATATGCTCCGTATAAAAATAAAGGACTACAAAATCTTTTCGCAATTTTCTAAAATTATTATAATCAGACTGATTTTTTGATTTATTGTATAACACGTATGCTTTACGTTTCTTTCTTTTCAAATCACGAAGCTGCTTATTAATCCAAGGTGAAACCGATGAATTATTTTTAAACGAATAAGGAACGAATCTTTATTTGGCAATATTCGCATATTTGAATGCTATTATTCACCTCACTTCACATACTTTTTATCGTGTGTTTGGCTAAGACATTAACGGAATGAGTTTGTCCTAAAACTTTTTAAAAAAGAAAAACGGTTTCTAAATAATGTCCTAAAAAAAATCCATACCAAATGGAGAAATTGACATTTTTGCAGAAAATTAAAAAGAAAATAAATAAAAAAGCTTTATTTAATTCTTCACTATTATACGCAGTTACATAGCTCGTTTTTGGTGATTTTCACATTTTTTACTTTCTATATACGAGTAAGTAATGTGTAGGTAAATACTATAAGGCAAGTAACGGATTCTTAAAACAAGATGGACCTCTAGATTTTGATCAAACATTAAGATGATAATGAAGACGAAAAAATTGGGTCTCTCAAAAACGTCCGTCTGGTCGGCTACAGCCTAAACGGATAGGGATCGATTTTCTTTAAACTTGGCAATGCGGCACCTCTCCCACAAAGTACCATTTTTTTTTTATTTTCGCTTTTCTCGAAAACAGTACAACTGATTTTGATCAAATTTTTTTCTGAAGTATGATTGATATTTTAAAAAATATGCACGACTAGGTCGCGCGAAATTGAACTTATGTGTGATTACATTCTGGTTCTATAGTCTGAAATAAATTAGCTACGCGAGTCTATAGTCTATCCATTGGCCAAAACTTAGTTTAGTTGCAGGTGGTATTATGTGAGTATACAAAAATTAACAATATAGCCCAGTGTTGCACATATGCAAGCATGCAACGAAATTATATTATTTAAACTGGAATATAAATTCTTAAAGTCTTAAGGAGAATTGTTGGCCCCATATTTGAGAAAGGACGATTCCGGAGACGGTACAATCATGAATTGTACGCAATCTACCTTGAAGCGGATATCATGACAAAAATTAAGCTCGGTAGACTCCGGTGGGCAGGGCACCTAGCTCGTATGAGCGAAGATGAACCTGCTCGGAAAGTTCTTTGTGGTACATTCTATGGTAGACGACAGCGTGGTAGACCATGCTTGCGCTGGAGAGATGGCGTAGACCAGGACGCCCGGAGCCTTGGGGCGCGCAAATGGATGGCGGTGGCTCGAGACCGGGATGGGTGGAGAGACTTGTTGAAGGAGGCCAGGACCGGACCCCGGGTGTCGAGCCGATGATGATGATGAATCTGGAATATTGTTTTAAATCAACAAAATTAGAAATAAATTGTTTAAAATACTCCTGAAACTGTTTTGAATCGAACGCGATGTACCCCATCTGATTTCTTATATAAATCCTAATTTATTAGAAAAAAATTTTAAAAATCGTAGGAGCGGTTTTAAAAATAATTAATTTTGTATATAAATATAAAATTTCGTTAAGATTTTTCAAAAAAAAAAAAAAAATGGTGAGTCAAATACAAGAATTTAATAATGTGGAGTTAAAAACTTAATTTTTTAAAAAAAATCTTCTACCCGTTTTCAAAATTTCTAATTTCAAAAAAATATTTTCAATCTTATTTTTAAAAATTCAAATAATATTTTTTTGAAAATTTCGGTACACAATTTTATTTCAAACACATAAGTTCTTCTTCATAAGAAAATTCATCAAAATCTGTTGAACCGTTTTCGAAAAAAGCGAAAATCAAAACAATGGTTCTTTGGGAGGTGCCATTGATAACCATTTTTCCATTTTTCGGATCCACAACTATTTAAATTTATTGAGTTTTAAAAAAAAAAATTCTGTGGAGCCGATTTTGAGAAAAATAAGTTTTTCCTTTTTGGCGAAAAAAATTTAAATTTATTGAGTTTTTAAAAAAAAAATTCTGTGGAGCCGATTTTGAGAAAAATAAGTTTTTCCTTTTTGGCGAAAAAAATTTGTATGACAGCTACTGTTAGTTTTGGTCCTAAAAAAAAAAAGAGAACAAAACGGGAGGGGGGAATGTCCAAAAAACGCTAAGTACCAAGTTTAAAGAAAATCCACCCATTCGTTTAAGCTGTAGTCGAACAGACAGACAGGCAGACGGACGTTTTTGCGAGACCCACTTTTTTCATCTTCCCAATAATCGCAATGTCAAGTTTGATCAAAATCTCGAATTCGATTTTTTGTACGAATTCATAACTTGCCATATATGTACATAGTATACCTATGTATATTCGCAAGTAAAAATGTATCAAAATTAAAAAAATAAAAATATTTTTTGAATTTTGAAAAAAGTTTAAATATTTTGTTTAAAAACTCAATATTTCAAAAACAGTGTTTTGAGAATATCTGGAAGATTTTAAATAAAAATTACTCCTATCACCAAAAATAATGGCAACTACCGTACAAATGTTTAAAATCGTTAAGGAAAATATTATTTTTCTCTCCTACGATCTTAGCGCGACTCACTGTTTAACAGTAATGAATTTTACATTTTACCATTATTAACAGAACCTCTCATACAATGTTTTTTTTTCGACTATCTTATTATTTGATTTACCGATTAAAAATTTGTTTTTTAATAAAGAAGCTTGTAATAAGTTAAAATAATATTGCATATCAAAATTTTCAAAACAAATAAATTTTGGATTTAACAAAAAAAAATAAAGGGTTTTCCAATAAGAGGTGTTATTTTGATATTCAAAGAAAAATGGCATTTTTTGATATAAATGATCGAATGTTTATTTCATTATGAAGAGGAAGGTATGCCGTTAATAATGGAACACAACATCAGCCAAATGGCCGCCACGACCACGCTTAGAGGACCATATCCTTTTCATGAAATTTTCCATAACCAAATCGCAAAGTGGCTCCCCTATGTCCTCGATAGCCTCACGAATTCCATCTTTGAGGTCTTGAATCGACGCTGGGCTGTTGGCGTAGACCTTATCTTTCACGTGGCCCCAAATGAAGAGGTCGCAAGGTGTTAAATCACAAGATCTCGGTGGCCAATTGTGATCACCTCTTCGAGAGATAACTCGGTCCGGAAACTTTTCCCGTAAAAGATCGATGGTTTCATTGCTTGTGTGGCACGTAGCGCCGTCTTGTTGAAAGTAAACGTTGTCCAGATCAATACCATCCAATTCCGGCCATAAAAAATCATTAATCATCTCTTGATAGCGCAATCCATTGACCGTAAGTGTTGCTCCAGCCTCATTTTCGAAAAAGTAAGGTCCAATGACCCCGCCGGACCATAAACCGCACCAAACAGTCACGCGTTGAGGATGGAGAGGCTTTTCAACAATAACTCTTGGGTTTTCCGAGCCCCAGATGCGACAGTTTTGCTTGTTGACGTAGCCTCCGAGGTGGAAATGGGCCTCATCAGTCAAGATGATTTTTCGATGAAATTCCGGATCATTTTCATGCATTTCAAGGACCCAATCAGCAAAGACACGACGTTGTTGATGATCAGCCAGCTTGAGTTCTTGTGTTAACTGAACTTTATAAGCCTTAAGACCCAAGTCTTTATGCAAAATACGGTGTAATGACGTTTGTGGAATGCCTAATTCCAAAGAACGACGAGGAATGGACAAACCTGGGTTTTCTTCAACACTTTGGGCTACAACAGCAATATTCTCAGTTGTTCTTGAGCGACGTGCACGGGTTTTATTCTTCACATCACTAACTTGTCCCAACAGCTCGAATTTGTCCACCAATTTCTGTATTGCGGTCCGACAAGGTGCTTCACGACGACCCAAAAATGTTTTAGTTTTACGAACCGTCTCTGCCAAATTTTCACCATTTTTATAGTGAATTTTAATAATTTCAATGCGTTGTTGAAGCGTGTATCGTTCCATTTTTATTAATGGCGTAGTTTCTACTTGTCAAATGTCAAAAAATAACAGCTTCAAAAGTGACAGCTACCGAAATAGCGGGCTATTCAAAATAACACCTCTAATTGGAAAACCCTTTACAAGATTACACCGGGTGGATGATTGTTTTTGAAATTCATTTTTTAATCCCTCATTAATAAAAACTTAAAATTGGCGTACCAAATCTTTGTCTTAAAAATGTTTAGGCTCCGATAACTGATTTATTTTAGACTTTAGAACCACAGTGTGATCGCACATAAGAACCAAGTGCATGCGACCCAGTCGCGCATTTTTTTTAAAACTTCAATTGCCTAATAGTTTTCCGTTCATTTACACTAAGGGTAAAAAAAAATACTATTTTGACCAGACCACAATACTCAACATTCTCTATTATATTCTCCGTTATATTCACAATATTTCTCATAAATCAATCTTCTTAAATATGTTATACTAGATATATACCTAAAGCTGGAAGAATACTAAATATATCACCCTCTCAGCGCTATTCTCATAAACTTTGTCCCATTTTTGTATTTTTTTTTTGGCATGATGAGTGGTTATATCCGGAAGATAAATTAGTCGTTAGAAAAACTGTGAATCTGGAAAACCCAAGTCGCACACACAAAACAGCTCCAATGAAATCATCATTTTGTGCATGAATGATATTTATTAAGCGGATGTGATGCCAAAGCAAAATGTATCCGTATCGGTCAGCAAATACAATTTATTACAAAACGAGGGATATAGTTTATAAATTATAGATAATGTATTCCTACAAACATACACACATATTATACGAGTATAGAGAGATTTGTATATTTTCTAGGAAAGCAAATTTTTGTATCATTGAATATTTTCGAAAATAAATTGCTATTTGGTTTTGTATAGTTTTGTGTTCGAATGTTCGAATGCGCAATAAATATCTACTTTTATTGATTGGATTGGATTATGGGGGTAAGTTATATTGCATTTGTAGAATGTTTTAAAAGAAATCTCCTAAATGGTGGATGTTTTTTTTCTTGAAAGAGTATCTAACCATTTTTTCTTCATTTGTTCAAATGGGTGTTCACAATAAAAAGGTACATTTGTCATTTTGTATGACGCTTAACTGTCAAAAATGATACTGAATATGAATCTTTCGGGTCATAATTATGTACCTTAGTAGACATTTAAATAAAACAACAACGGTGTGAGATTTAAAATTGATTCTGGCTTAATTTTGAAGCTGCATTGTCATGTTATAATATGGAATATCACATCATTCAAATGGTCACCTTGGTTTTGCTGGCAGTGCTTTAAGCGGTCGTCGCGTCGCGTCGGTGCAATTTTTGATGACTCGGTTCAATACCTAGGCCTACATGTGTGCGGTGTATTCGTGTATATGCCATAAACCACACCAAACAGTCAATCTTTGTTGTTGCATTGATGTTTTGTCGAACACTTGTAGATTGTGTTTGCTCCAAAAACGGATATTTCGCTTGTTGACATAGATATAGCTGCTGAGCCAAAAATGGGAGCTGATTTTTTGCCCAAAATGCCGATTACCGGCCAAAATTTCCAGCGCCCAATTAGCGAACTCACGGCGTAGTCTATGATCGTCCCGCATAATCTTATAGGGATGTAAGCCCAAATCCAACCGCATAATAAGCCAGGTTTGGTTCCATGGAGATGCCCAATTCAGCTGATTGGCGCCTAATTGGCATTTCTGGTTCTAATTCGATTTTGGGCGGTATGGCGGCTATGTTTCCTTCATTACTCACCAATCACTGTCTAGTATAAGTGGCTTAAGGTCCAAAAGATTGTACTCACGCTCAAACTTTTCCACGCTGCGACGAATTGCCTTTTACAACGAGCCGGAGTTTCGACATTTTTTAATAATTTCCACAGTTCGGCAAGCTTGAAAAGATGCATGATGAAATGGCAAACCTTTAATAAATAAATAACATATAAATGTTGAACGACGTTAAGTCCGATAAATATGGTTTCTATAAATTAATAATACTTTAATTTGACTTCACTTGAGTCGATACACATTTGTCGTTCTTCGTTAATAAAAAACACTTAATAAAATTTAACAAAAACGAATGAAACAAACACGTAACTAACCCGAATGCTTTGTAGGGCAGCAAAAATCAAAACTTGAAAACGGCATTCTTTGGCAATGTGTATCGACTCAAATGAAGTCAAATTAAGGTGTTATTAATCTATACAAACCATACTTAATAAATAGTTTGACAGCTGCTGAAACATAACAATTGGAAAAACTATCATTGGGTACTTTCAGCAGACACAAGGGACTACATATGTAGTCAAGTGCATTCATTGAACGCAAATTTTACAAAAGAAACTAGTTATTTCTTGAGATGTCATTAATGCCAAAATTGGAACTTTACTTCAAACCTTTACCTTCCGTTGATAGTGCAGATAGTATTGAAAATAATATTTTTATCTGAAAAACACCTCCACCTTATAATTTTTCAATAGTTCTTATACTAATGATGCATTTTTTAACTAAATATTTTCTATAATTTTGATAAAGAACTCCTCCACTCAAAACAATAAAACAAACGTGGAAAAAAGAAGCAACTGAACAATGAAGTTCAGCTTGTTGTTTAATGACAAAATATAATAAGCTGATATTTTGACATAAATGCACTGGACTTGAAATGAAGGGAGATATTTCTTGACTAGCTTTCCAGTCACTTTCCAAAATAAAAGTTGCCTTAATTGGAAGGCAATTTTGAGACAGCTGGCCAATCAGAGACGAGAAACTTGCCTTGCCTTCAAGTCCCTTCGTCTTCTGAAGTTACCCATTGCTGTCTGGTCACCCTTTACTTTCCAGAAGATGATGAATGGACAGCTTTCATTTTACCAAAAGTAAAATCTAACCTCAATATATAATAAATACAATTTTGATTGTTTGTCTTTTGTATTTTATTTTAAATTAGAAAAACCCCAAGAACTACGTTAATTCTTTTAACTGATGGTGTGGCTTTCTTGCGTGAATATTAACTATACTACTTTGAACTATTTCGATCATTTAGCCACTTTCGAAGTACCTACTTGGCCGTAGATACTGGAGCCCAACGGAACACACCTGTATCTAAACGGTTTTATGAAACTTATTTGAGTCAGAACAAAACAACAACAAAAAGGTACCTATATCAACATTCAAACAAAAAATTCAAATTCTGCATTCACCTATATACGTAAGGTAAGGTAACCTTAACGCTTGGATGATCATTGCATAACAATGGCATTATCCCTTAAAACCAAACAACAAAAGAACTCAAAAAGAGACACAAATTTAAATGACACACAACATATATATGCAATAGACGTTAAAGTTTATACTTTGTAGGATTATCTAAAGGATCTTAAAGGATAATCACCTGAAAAAAAGAGCACATTACAGTTCAGGATTAACCATTATTCGGTGTCATTTTTCTCTCATCTGTTTGCAGCGCCTAATAAATCTATCGTGATGATCTCTTCATTCCATTCTCATCATCAGAACATATCTATACACTGTACCTATAGCTGCGTAAACGTATATTCAAGTTCATCCACCAGAAATATACTTATATACATCTTGAATCTTGATGCTATTTACCCGATTAGCCTAATTCCTTATGCACTGAACACCCTCCTGGTGTTATTTTCGAAGGTGTTTTGACCATGCCGCTTCTCTTCTTCAATATATACATACCTATCAGATTCAGATACTTGGAGTTGAAGTTGGAGGCTCATCATCTTATCGGTTGATCTTTTCGTTCCTCTGGCAATCTGAATCTGAAAACGTAACATTTTTATGGAAAGGTTGCCGTTGCCGTATAATCTGTTTTTTTTTTTTTTTTTTTAGTTTTTATTTTATTTGAGTATCTTTTTGTATCTTTATTCTCTGTGGCTGCGGGCAATGTGATGGATGTGCATCGCTTTTGTGTTTAACGCCACATTATGTCAATTCGGTGTGTCATTTGACAGGGTGAATTAACGTATGTGCGTCTTTGTCTTGTCTTTTGGGCTGGATCTCAAATGATATGGCATATGAAAATGTTTTGTTATGGTGATGACCGGCGGTGCATTGTCTATAGGTTTATAGATTATGCTTAAGAACTTTGCCGACAAAGTTGTTTAAAACATATTTGCCGAATAGATATTAGCTGATCAGTTACATCCCATTGATGAGTTGCATTAAAGTTCAAACGAAGATATACAATTTAAGATGTTCATGTTCAATTAATATTTGTTTTGTAAAATTCTTCATATCGAGCTCTTATATAGCCAATTTATCGTTTGAGCGCAAAATAAAAGTTGAACAAGAAACACGTCATTTGATAACAGTATATAATATTGGAATATTATTTAAATTTATCATAAAAATTAAATGGTGAAAATAAGTCAGATGGATAAATAATTAAAAAAAATAAATTTGTTTTCTGTAAAGGGAATGTCCATTTTACTATGAAGATTTGGCCCATAGTGTACACGAACGAGTTTGGTATAAAATGAAAGGTGACCTGAAACCCGATACATGAGAAAAAATTTTTCAAAAATGTTTCATGTGAAAGTCCAGATATTTGGGCTTGAAGTTGAAGATTGCATAATAAGGATTTCAGATTTTGTTCCAAATATTTGTCCATAACGGGCGAAATAATTGACGTAGAAAAATGATATTGATATTCTATATGAAATTAAAGGTAATAAAATAAGCTTTTCACAAGGGCTAAAAAAATATATGTCATCACTGAATTTTTTGAAATATATAGGTGTGTCAAAGACCGCGCAAAAAAAGTGGCTTTTCTAGAAGTTAAAAACACAAAATTTTCCCGTTTAAACTAATTTTACGAAGTGTTTTCTATTTAAATTTGTTGATTAGATTAACAGGTAAAAGGTATAATTTGCCCCATACATAAGAAGGGAGATGTCACAACGTGCAGCAATTATAGAGGTATCACGTTGTTGAGTACCGCCTATAAGATACTCTCCTCTATCCTACAAGACCGGATAACCCCATACGCTAAAACCATCATCGGACAATATCAGTGTGGTTTCATTCCAGGCAAATCAACAACTGATCAGATATTTACCCTTAGGCAGGCGATGGAAAAATGTCTAGAATTTAACATCCCAACATACCACCTGTTTATAGACTTTAAGGCCGCCTACGATAGCATAGCCAGGGTAGAACTTTACAAAGCCATGAAAGAATTTGGCGTCCCAAATAAATTGACACGACTATGCAGGTTGACCATGGCCATCGTAACAAGCCAAGTAAAAATAGCTGGAATGCTTTCCAAACCAACGAAACATCTTTAATGGACTCCGACAAGGGGATGGTTTGGCCTGCCTCCTCTTCAACCTGGCGTTGGAGAAAGCAATCCGTGACTCTGGCACGGCAACAAGAGGGACCATCGTCAACAGGTCCAGCCAGATACTGGCTTACGCAGACGACATCCACATCATCGGAAGAACCGAGCAAGCTGTACATGATTCCTTCATCCAGATCGAGCAGGCGGCACAAAATCTGGGGCTGCACATTAGTGAAGGTAAAACGAAGTACATGGTGGCGTCGAATGCGAGAGGAACAGTTGGTCAAACAATCAAGGTAGCGGAGCACGAATTTGAATTGGTGCAATCCTTTAAATACCTTGGGTCAATAGTAGCAGCCGATAACAATATAGAAGAAGAAATACGCGGGCGGCTTCTCAAATCCAACAGAGCCTACTATAGTCTGTCAAAGCTCTTCAAATCCAGAAATCTCACCATAACTTCAAAACTGCTGCTGTACAGGACCATGGTCCTGCCAGTACTCACATATGGATCCGAGACTTGGGTGCTTAGCAAAAGTCACTCCGACCTCTTAGCCGCGTTCGAGAGAAAAGTCTTAAGGAGAATTGTTGGCCCCATATGTGAGGAAGGACGATTCCGGAGACGGTACAATCATGAATTGTACGCAATCTACCTTGAAGTTACCTTGAAGCAGATATCGTGACAAAAATTAAGCTCGGTAGACTCCGGTGGGCAGGGCACCTAGCTCGCATGAGCGAAGAGGAACCTGCTCGGAAAGTTCTTTGTGGTACATTCTATGGTAGACGACAGCGTGGTAGACCATGCTTGCGCTGGAGAGATGGCGTAGACCAGGACGCCCGGAGCCTTGGGGTGCGCAACTGGATGGCGGCGGCTCGAGACCGGGATGGGTGGAGAGACTTGTTGAAGGAGGCCAGGACCGGACCCCGGTTGTCGAGCCGACGATGATGATTAGATTATTTACTCACTTCGTGGAAAAGTTAAAAAAAAAACAAATTTTGGTATTTGCTCTAGAAATTGGCTAAGAAGATTTATTCTTATTCGCAGTGTGCAGCTCAAGTAAAATTCACTTAACAACTCTCTCAACCATTCGTGTGTACGTGTTGTTTGTTTTTGCAGGAATGGGGGAGACCTACAATTTTCTGCCGAATCCGAATCGCTAAGGTGAGAGGCACTTATTCATGATAGGAGATACTCTTGGAGGATTTGTCACTTCCTCGCAACAGGCAGTAGTCGGTTTATTTTTTGTTTTAGGCGGGGGAGGCTGGGAATCGAAACCATTACGCCACCAACTACTATAAAAATAATTATGTTATCATTAACTTATTCCGTTGTTTTAGCAGGACTTACAACCTTCTTCAGGGATATTGAAAAATAAATGATACCTATTCATACAACAATTTTTAGATTTAGTAGATATACCTATACATTAATAGCAAAAATTTAATTAACTTTGAAATGAAGCTTAGGGCCTGCTGTTTCACAAATAATTACTCCACCCATTAATATTGGTACAGGGTCATAAATCCACACGAGGAACAATCACAGTTACCTTTTGACCCACCTAAATCGGTTCTAAATTTAAAACTAATTTGTTCGGATTGTGGACTTATGACCATATGCCCATATTTAAATGTGTGGAGTAACCAGTAGCCGCATTTCACTCGAAGCATTGAATGCATTTTGAAATAATTGAAATCAATATCTTGAATTCCCCTTCAATTTGAATGAAATGATTTTTAAATGATTGATAAAATAAATTTATTACCAAATATGGCCATTTCGCAATTTAATTTAGCTTAAAATTGTAGAGTTTTTTGCATTAGGTACTCATAATTTCAATTTGTAATTAGCTAATTGAAGTTCATTATACTCATGCGAAAATTATCGTATACCCATGTTCAACAAAGGTTTTCACTTAGTACTTCAATCTGACTGGCTTAGTATGCATAGACAAAACCTTTGATTCCATCAGGAAATTCTTCCGCTGCTATGTGAACCCAAGGAGAAGTGTCTAAAGGTGGGAACACTCCTCCCCTATCTCGTTTCCTGTCCCCAACAACCTTGAAAAGGATTTATAACCTCATCGATACATACGTAGAAAAGGCAACCGAAATTCTCTGCGCGGAGTTAAAAGAGAGAAAGGTGCATTTTGAAAAAGTCTAGACAGAAGTGTCTCCTATCTACCTATTGAATATCAATGACCAAGACTCAAAATGCATCCTTGGGGGTTTCCTTGAGTTGTATTTAATGAATCAAGGGCCCGATTCCGCAAGCGTGTGTTTTTTCTGTAGTGCAGACAAACAGTTGTGTGACAGCTAGAGCATGTAGGTTGGTTCGAGACAACAAAAATAATCGTATGGGAGAGGGGTGATCTATTCCCCCAGTTAAGCTAGGAGGGGTGGGGAATTTTCTAAAAAATTGACTTGCAAGAAGCCTCTTCTTTTATTATCTTTTTAAATAATTTTTTTTTTCAAAATTTTGAAAAAGAAATTAGAGAATTTTGGGCAAACTAATTTTGTTCAAAGTTTAACGTCATAAAGCAGTAGTTTTGTTTTTAATATTCAATGCTCAAATTCATTTTCAGTCAAACACCAAAAACCAAATGCTAAAATCTCTTTTAGTTCTTTAGAAATTGGAAAATATCTGAAATAAAATTTCCTTAATTTGACTCCAATCATCTGCTCCAGTTGCTCTAAAGATCCTATTTCCACTGTTAGTTACTTTCAATTTTCTCAAAAAGTACAAGACGCTCAAGTATCCGGTTTTTAGTTTTTGATTAAAAACTTATAACAACATTGAATTTTGAAAACAAAAATAGTACCTAATTACGTAAAATTAAAAAAAAATTTGTTTTGATTTACATTTTTTTTTCAAAATATTGAGTTTAAAAATTAATTTTTCAAAAAACTGTTCAAGTAGTTTTAGTGAAAAAGGAAATAAAAGAAGAGATTTCTGGGCTTTATAAAAAAGTATAGCATGTTATTATAAGTGTTACTGATGTTTTTAAATATTTGTTTCTGTTTTCAGTCAATTTTATTTTTTAATTTCCCTTTCTGGCTAAACGGGTGGGAAAAGACCCCCTCCTATAGGTTAGATTTTCGTCGTGTCTCAACCCAACCTACACGCCCTAGCTTTTTGTCACACCTTATGCGAATCACCCCTTATAAGGTTGAGATAATCTCATTGTAATTGGCTCCCAAACCATGAAGAATGGCTTTTAAATATCCCTTAACTGACACTTTATTAGTTCCTAATTTTATATTGAAAGCTCTATTGCAGTTCTTCTCAAATGTGTTTGTCAGGACTTGTTCAAAAAACGAAGCATTTTGCAACTCATTTTTCACATTGACTGAATGTTTCCGCTTGTACATTTTGCCTGTCATTCCCATTCACAATGTGTCTAATAAGAAGCCAAACTTCTTGAAGTCCATTTCATATCCAAAAGTAGTTCTGAGGCCAGTCCAAAACTCACTCCTTCGGCACAAAGTATGATGGTATGATCGCTTTGCTTTGATCTCTGTTCTGTCTTGTCAGCCAACCACCTCTTAACACATCGATCTCAGATATACAAGAAATGTATTCAATTTGTTTCTGTTGTGTGCATCAAGATACACTTTTCAGCGATATTCTCGTATGTATATATACAAAAGCCATCCAGGACATGATGTGATCGTGATGTGAAGTGTGTGTGGGGCGATATCAAAACCGAAGATAGAGGATCCTCCCCGATCTATTATTTTTAAATGGACGAAATGTTGAAATTAGGTCGACACATCTTAAAGTGAATTAGCCGCTTGATTGTAATAGTTGAACACTTGATTCAAGAGCATAATATTGAGGAGTCGAGATGGCGGCGCCTGATATCATCGAACAAAACCACTATGGAGTTTATATTTCTGACCACTTAAGGACGCAGGTTGTGATCGAGCTGATGTTTAGAGAAAGGCAGTGCGGCTGGCGCGGCGCGTCCGTCGGCTTTACTCTGAACATATATATAGGGCTTGTTTTGTGTGGATACAAAAAAACAAAAAAAAAACTGGCGCTTTGCGAAGCCACTATATACCCAACTACGATCTATTGACGGAAATTCTTTCGAAATTGTCGGGAAATTAAGCTGATTCATGGCGAATCTGAAGCAAATCGAATTGAAAACCAAAATTAATCAGCAATGTCGATCAAGTGTGCATAATGACGGACAAATGATGGGCGTTTGTTCGTCCTCCGTTTCGAAATGGAGTTGTTCAATGGATTAAATATTTTATTTTTTTTCTGTAGTAGCGGATCACAACGTCGCCTGCGGCATCACCGTCGGTCAGTCGCAGACACACCTGATCCGGGTGTCGAGATAAGTTGTTGCATGGGCAGCGCAGGCACCTTAAAGTTTCGAATTTTGATTGTGATGATGCATTTGAAAAGAAGTAAGCCGCAGAGCTATATAGTGGGATTGATACATGTTTAAGTAATTTGTCGGATGAAATATTGGATCATTTTAAAGATATTTAATATGATTGGCTTTGATTGGCTTTGAATTGTTTTTACAAAGGCGCCTACCTAATATTATTGTAGGTGTATTTAAGTTTAACAAAATATGTTGGCTATAGTTGATGAATGCGTATAATGGCTGAAGTTAGGGCTGTGTCAATCAGGAACGATTCGATTTTTTTGATCCGATCATCGAAAAGTATTGATGATTGAAATCACAAATTTTCGTTTTAATCGATCCCAATCTCAATCATTGCAATGAATCTCGATTTTCGATATCAATATCTTTTGAATTATTAATATATTTTATCGGAGAAAAGAAATTTGGGTCAGAATGGGGTCGATGAAATCGGTACAGTATTCTTTAACTTCGCAGACTAAATTCCATCAAAACTGAAATAAAAAATTGTCTTAGTTTGACAGGTGTCAAAATATGCCAACTTTTTTGGTACGGCGGATTGAAAAACGGAGTACGCCAATCGATTAAGGAGGTGGGTATAACCCTAGTTGCACGGCCGACATCCTGGGACCACTAGAACACTTAGTTTGACAAGTGTCAAAATATAATAAAATTTGTGTTACGGCGGATCGAAAAACGGAGTACGGCAATTTAGGAGGTGGAAATTACCTGAAGTCACGCCAGTTCACTAGGTCCTTTAGAACACTTTTAATTTGACAAGTGTCCAAATGTCAATTCATTTCCGAGAATACGCGCTACGTAACTTTGTACATCGTAACGTCGCACAGAGGAAAGTCCACGTTTTTATTTCACTCTACCACCGACATATAGATGTTTACACATCAAAAATCGAATCGGAACAGTATGAAATAATGAATTGAGTGGAATGAAAATGATCGAATGATCGATTGATTAAAATGATCGAATCATTTTGGTAATCGATTCTTGAACGATTCGATTATTTGAAATGAACGATTTACACAGCTCTAGATGAAGTAATACCAAATAAATAAAAAGTTTATTCTCCCAGTCATGATTATGGTTTCGTGTACCGTAAAACCCACTCAAAATCACATCTCTTTTAAGAGCACAAAAGGCTCCTATAATTCCACCATTTTAAAGTCACTTTGCTTTTTATCCATATACAATTTTAAAAGCTTTTATACTCAGAGCAGTGCTATGGGATCATGGGAAAATCCCTTTCCTTAGGAATTTTTACCTTTAAATGGCCAAGAAGAATTTGTGGGAATTTAATTACACTTAAAAAAACTGTACTTAAATAGTACGTAGGTACCTAGGTGAATAGATACTTATATTTTATGAAAATACGTTATTTTTTTCTGTGGGAAATAAAAAGGAAAAAAGAAAATATTTGTGTTGTCAAAAAGGGAATTGTTCGAAAGGCTACAAGGATTTCGCTTAGAAATGCCCCCCCTAGCGATGAGGCAGAGTAATATTGTTTTGTTTACAGTTCTTAAACATACGAAAGTGTAGTATATTCAGGGATTTCCATTAGAATTCTTTAATTTTGTTCGAATATTTTACATATATGTATATTTTTAACCTTTTAGACGTGTAGAGTTATATAGCAAGGGATTTACTAACCTCATTTCAGCAAGGATAAAACTTTGGTTTCGGAAAAATTAATGGCCTTTAAATAGAAAAAAAAAAACAAGAGTGTGGGAGTTCTGTCTGTAACCCCACCCATACCACTTTCTGCTTTAATATTTCACACCCATATGTGTTCCTCATATAAGATCTTACTCTTCTTAATCCATACTTCTTTCTTGGCTCTTGTTTTATCTTATGGTTTGTTTTTTATTGACATAATTTAGACATAAAAAAACCCAGTGGAACGCAGCCAAGAAGATTTGTACAAAAAATAAAGTCTGAAAATACCAACATAAAATATGTTATATGCCGAGCTTTTGATATTAAATTTCCTTATAAGAAAAAAATGAATTCTTTTCAGAATTTGAAAATAATATCTTTCCAAGTAATTGACACGTGGCACACTGCACAAGCTAATTTCGATATAATATCCATGCATAGACAAGAAGAGAAGAGAATCCCACAACCTATAGTGCCAAAGATTTCGGTGCCGACGACATCTAGAAAATGGATATATTTTTAACTGAATATTAAAGGTCCTGTTAACGTAAATGTAAAGGCAAGTTATCTATTCCTCAAATTTAAAAAATCAGTCAACCAAATTTTGTATGCCAAATGGTGTATCACCTTATAACTGCATCATTCTCTCTAGAAACTTTTTTGCAGGACATCACCCTATCGGAAGATGCTATAATTTTTGCAAATGGCGGCAAATGTCAATTCTACTTTGACATTTGTGAAGTAAACAGAAACAAAATAAAATGCTAGTTTTTTGCACCAATCCTCATTTTGCTAAAATGAGGGGTAAAATAAAAAATTGTCCAATTAAAAAAAAAAAAAAATCAAAAATTCTGTTTGAAAAGTTTTTTTTCTTAAATGCTATTTACAGAGTGAAATGGCATAAAAATAAAACAGTGGTTTTCGAATACGAAAATTATTTCTGTGGTGGGAAAGCAATAACGTGAAGGGTCACCTTAATCTATATTAATAAATCTGAACTCTTGCTTTGTTTGTTTGTTCTGGCTAATCTCAGAAACCAAATGTCCGATTTCTATTTGTGTCTGAAGGGTTATTTTTTCAAAACAATTGCTTTTTATAGGGTGAAATGAGGTTAAAGCAAAAATGTGATGTGTATTTGATTTCAAAATTCTTGTTGTGTTTAAAAAGTTTTCTTTAATAGATGGCGTAAGGGAAATTATTTTTTCAAAATTTATTTGAAAAAATAATTGATATTTATCGGGTGAATTTGACGCAGTAGTTTTCCTATTTAAAAATTCTTTCAGTGTTGGGAAAGTAATAAAGGTTGGATCATATTTTTACAAATTTAGCCATTCATAAAGTGAAGTGGGTTTAAACCCAAAAAGGAGTATTCCATTACAAAATAGTAGGTAGTTAAAATATCTATTTATATTTTCATTTGTATTTTTATTCGAAGCTTAGGTTTTTGCTATTTAACCCGTGCGAAGCCGGGCAGGCCAGCTAATAGGTAAATAAATAAGGAAACATTTTTGTATTTTAAGGGCATCCCCGATTACAGGTGTTATAGTTGGCCGGAGTAATGCAGAGATTTACAAAATAATTGACAACCTGAGAAAAGAGCTTATTGTTGCAAAAGCTGAAGTTGAGAGCACAAAAAATGGGGAGAGGATCTAAGGGAAAAGAAAAAAAAATTTTAAAAGATAAGCAATTAAGGAGAATCTTCAAAAAGAGAACAGATATCAGCCACCAAAGAAAAGAATAGCTAAAAATATAACTCCCTCTAGCTTAATTAAGGTTTATATTTTGTTAAACTATTTTTTTTTTTGTGAAATTCATATTTTGTTCAGAAAGTTAATAAAAAAAAGAAATATTTATTTCCAGAATTTTAAAAAGCAGAATTTTGTTCAGCAGAATAAAAAAGCATAGTTTTTTGAGATGAATTTTGAAAGCAGAACTTCGACTTACTCCCAATTAAATAACTAAGTTCCTATTATTTTAGAATTTGTACGCTAACTTAAGATTTAGCTATACAGAAAAATATTCGAGATACAAATGTTTGGTTTTCGCAACAAATAAGCTTTGACTAGGTATATACAAATTCGAATATTAAAAAAGTGCGTCCGCCTTAACATTAAGGCTCATTTAAAAACTAAAATTTTCAAGATTTAGTTTCTCACTCGTGCGTGGTTGATCCCAAGAAATATCGGGTTTTTCAATAAGAGCACTACAAAAGTTTTTTTTAATTAAAACAAAAACAATTTTGGATATCGATGAAATTTTGTATTCCTGTGAAAGTACGTCCGATGCCATTATGTATGGAATTCGATCTCTTTTGCATGACCACCACGGGCACACTTGCATAAGTCCAGACGCTGAACCCAATTTTCGACGGTTTTCAAGCATAAATCGGCCGATACTGCTGCAATTTCACGTTCGATATTCGTACGAAGTTCATCAATCGTCGCTGGCTTGTTGGCATAGACCATAGACTTGACGTAGCCCCACAGGCAATAGTCTAACTGCGTCAAATCGCACCACCGAGGAGGCCAAGCGACTGGACCATTTCGTGAGATAACACGTTCTCCAAACTTGGTTTCCAATAAATTGATTGTGACATTCGCTGTGTGGCTTGTGGCGCCGGCCTGTTGGAACCACATGTCCTCCAAGTCCACATCATCCAATTGGGGCCAAAAATATTCGGTTATCATTGAACGGTAGCGATCCCCATTCACAGTAACGTGCCGGTCTTGATCATCACGACGGAAGAAGTACGGCCCAATGACGCCGCCGGCCCATAAACCACACCAAACCGTAATTTTTTTCGGGATGCAATGATGACTCATGGAGTACATGTGGATTGCTGCCTGACCAATACCGCATATTTTGTTTATTGACGAAGCCATTCAGACAGAAATGAGCCTCATCGCTGAAGATGATTTTTCGATGAAAATCCGAATCATTTTCAATTTGTTGCTCAGCCCAATTCACGAACATACGACGCTTCTGGTGGTCAAGCGGCTTCAGTTCTTGCGTCAATTTAATCTTGTAAGTATGTAGGCCAAGATCTTTTCGCAAAATTCGCCACAACGACGTCACAGAGATGCCCAACGCTTGAGAACGACGTGTGAGAGACACATTTGGGCTTTCTGCAACTGAAGCCTCAGCGGCAGCAATATTCTCGACACTACGGGAACTTCTTTGTCTCACTGGCACGGGAACATTTTGTACTGTGCCTGTGGATTCAAATTTTTCCACTAGACGCTCAATTGTTGATCTGCTAGGACGATTATGACGACCATAAATTGGACGTAGCGCTCTTAACGTTGAGGCCACTGACTCCGAATTTCGGTAGTAAATTTTAATAATTTCGACTCGTTGTTGGCTCGTATATCTTTCCATCATAAAATGGCAAACCTTACTGAAGAGAAATGTCAAAAGAGCGGCAAGAAATATGGCGTCGTTTGCTGTCCCTGTTGCTGTACTTTTGTGGCATCCTTGTTGAAAAACCCTTTATTTCATAAAAAAAATTCTGTGAGTGCCGGGACTCACGGTTAATATGTGTAAACATCAACGTGCGCGGATCCAAAACGGACTTGTTTTTGCTTGAAGGGGATCTTAAGATTTTTTTCACTGAACGCACCCATCCTAGTATGCAGACCGTAACTTTGCACACCGTAACGTTGCACGACGTAACGTTGCACACGAACGTTCACGTTTTTTTTCACTCTACCTCCAGCATAGATGTTTACACATCAAAAACATTTTTGAGTAAGTAGTATACCCCAAGATATTATACAATCTATAGGTTTTTTTCGCAAATATATTTTTGATTTTTATTATTGTTACGTTCATAAGAAAAAATATTGTAAAACTTAATATTTACTAAGCATTTAGATTTGTTTTCTAAGAATATACCTACCCAAGAATTATTTCTCAAATTATCCCTGACGGATAAGCTTCTTAAACGTTTAGTGCGACTGCATGCAACCCGTGCAAGGATTTAATTTTGTCCGGGCAGAGGTCGATTGGCTGTCAGCCAACAATAATTCACCCCTTTCACTTTTGAACGTTGAAGCCAAAAGTACCTATAAACTGACTCCTGGCAACACAATCAGCTTTGCTTCTATAAAGGAATCTGATACGGGGTGGCTTATCCTTTGCTGCCCTGATGCACACACTCACCATCACCATCCTTCTGTGTCGTTTCTGTTTGATTAGAGACGTAGTGTCTGTCGTTCATCATTACCGCTAATTAAGAACTCTTTATCATCCTGGAGGTGTTTTTGTGTTATTCCTCCTGATGCGCAACTCAAACATATTTCGATGGAATCATCATCAGCATCAAGGACTCTCTATATAGTGAAAGTATCGATTACCAATAAAGAGAGGGCTAGAAGTGCTTTGTATTTGTTTTTTTTTTTTTGAAGAAGAAGAAGAGTTCGATGCCTTCAAGGAGTTCAAGAAGCTCAAATGAGTAGCATCGGTCTTTTCCATTGATGCCTTGCCTTGCGATAATGATTCGGTGGTTGTTGATGTTGTTTTGCAAAAGTGATACCTACGTTGCCAAATGAAGGTAAACTATCTTAGCTCATTCTCGATCACGTGTCAAGAGGAGAACTCAAGCCATTTGCGCTGGTTTTGATTTTCATCTCACTTCTATTTCTATACTCCGATGTGAGAGGTAATGGTTTTTGGCATGCGGTTTCATTGCAAATTGGCTTTGGCAGTTGATATGCCAAAAAATATAGATAATAGAAATGTATCTTTAGGATTTTATTTTATTTATAAACGAGTACATATACATAGGTATGAAAAGTGACACTAAAGGGTTCAGAGGCTATGTGTGTTAATTACCTGGCGTTTCACTCTTCATTAATTTTGCTAATGGCTTTGATGTATAGATGAATCTATTAGTACCACTATATGATAGACAGCTAGACCAGGCACAAGATTCTTAGTAAGTATATGGCTATACGTGGGTTGACGACAACTTAACTTGTTTTTGAATCGCAAATTTACATATTCCGTAAACCGTAATAGATTTTAATTAAAAAAGAGTTTTATTGAATATCAAATTTTATAAGTGGTAACCAGTGGCTGCCACTTACATATATTACATTGGATATGGATAATAATATGATAGCTTACTAAGCAAAACTATCTCTTAAGACATTTTACCATCAGGGTGACTAGATTATAGCAGTGATAGTTTTTCCAATTGTTGTGTTTCAGCAGCTGTCAAAGTTACTAATGACATCCAGCTGTCAAAATATTCGGTTAGGTTTGTCATTTCATCATGCATCTATTCACGCTTGCCAAACATTTAGAAATTATTAAAAAAAAAATATTTTAAAAATTCCGGCTCAATTTTAAATACGCAACGTGAATTTCCACGTGGAGTCGGTCGTCCTCATGGCTTCAATATGCAGGCAATTCGTCGTAGTGTGGAAAATTTTGAGCGTGTATACACTCTTTTGGACCTTAAGCCACCAACCAGAAAGAGACTGGTACGGATAACCGCCATAGCGGCCATAGTATCGAAGAAGACCCAGAAATTTTGATTCAGCGCTGATCAGCTGAATCGGGCATAACCCATCAGAGTCAACTCGGCTTATTTCGCGTTTGAATGTGGGGTAGGGACATTCATATAAGATTGTGCTGACGCAATTATTGTAGCCGGACAGCCATAAAACGTTAGGACGTTTATCCTATAGATTCTCAAAACAGGTAGGTAAGTAATGTTAAACACCAGCTTGTTATGCAATAGAACAACTTTTCATGGAAAAGCAACAGTTTACAACAAAAAGCAACAAACAGACATTTTCGAACCACCAAGTTGCTAATTATGTGTGGGCAAAATGTTTCCCTTTCCTAAAAAAATACATTTCCATACAATCATGTATCCTTAAGCTATTTTACTAAATTATATCAAAAACTTATCCCCAAACAACCCAAGTATCATCCGCAAACAATAAACAAATTTACATCATATTGAAATCAATAAAAACTCTTAATCTGGACATGTCCTGAATAGTTTAGTGCCTCGTATTTTTCATCCCCTGCCTAACTAAGAAAAAATAATAATAACCTAACCGTGACTGGAAAAAGCGCATTCACCGGCGAACCATTCTTTTAAACAACACAACACACACATTATAGAGTGCGCAACACTTCTTTCAAGTAAACACACAAATATAAAGGTACATAGTATATTCCATGCTGATCCTATCCTGGGTATCTCTATAGTTTAATCCTGGAAAAAGTCCTCCCATCAGTATGTACTCCAGCGTGGCCGAAAACATTACAGGATGTAATCGCATATGAATAAATTATACGGATATAAACACAGAGAGAATGCGGGAAAAGGAAAACATTTTGGCCATATGGTTCACTTTTATCCTCGTCGTCGCGTCGCGTCGGTCGGTGAGGCTTAATATCTATACGCGTAAAGTCTCAAAAGTTGTTGCTTATTTCAGAATATTTCTTTTCATGCGATGTTCAAACACCCTCACACTTTACGATTTCTATACTTAGTCATCTTGAATTTAACTACGTCATGGATAGGGACATATATATATATGTATAGTGTATGCAACTAATAAGGATTGATTGAATTTATTTTCCTTCGGTGAAGTGAAGGACGAAGGAGAGGTTACGATTACACCCCCGCTTTATCGCCAGGGTTGGATTTATCGATAAAAGACGTGACTTTTTATTTTTGTTATTCGCACATCAAATTTTTGTATGGATTTTGACAATTTTTGAGATAAGTCAAATACAAAGGTGTATTCATAAACTGCGGCTTTTAGAATAATATTTTTCTAAACCAAGGTATACACTTAATGTAATTTGCAAACTAAGAGTTTAGGCTATATTATGCGCAGGACAATTTTGTATAGGAACTTTTTGTTGGTGCTGATCTTTATTGATAAGATTCCTAAATTGTTTTAAAAAAGCGGTCCCACCAAGCGATTTGTGGCCCTCAACTTCCCCAAAAAATTCGTAAATGGTAACAAAATGTTGAACAACCATTATGATTCGCATCTAGTTTAAAATAAGCGTTAGGAGTGCCATCCATTTGCCCACAAAAAAGTACTCTGCAATTATCAAATTAATTGTTATTTGTCTCGCAATGGTTATTTTTGTCAAAATTTTCATTCGGTCTGCAATATCTGATGTAGCTCACAAACTGATAATTTTGCAAAGGATTTTCCGCAGTTGTTTTTTTCGCCCATTTGTTGTTAAGCGAGAATTTGCGAAATGACATTTTCGCGAAATGAAAACTCGCCAAACAAAAATTGTTGAATACAAGATAATTAAAATGCAAAGCAAGAAATTGCGAAATGATCATTGCGAATTGAAAAATAATAAAAAAAAATACATTTCCCGACATTTAAGACCTTAAAATTGATTTTCTTAAAATTTTGCGAGGAAGAAAATTACATTTTTTTCATAAAAATCTTATTTTTTTCTATGACAAAAATAAAAATATAAAAGGTCTACCAATTGGGACAGGGACTTCGGAACTATGACAGTTGATAGTGGCCATATTGTTGAAGGTAAATCTGTCAAATTGACTGTCATTTATTCAGTATAGTTTGCCAAATCACCATCATGGACGGATTCAGCGTTCAACAACACGTGCAAATGATATAAAATTGTTTTATCAAAATGGGTGTGCTGTTCGAGCAACGTTCCGTAAGTTTCGCCCATCTTCAGCGATGTGGCCGATTTCTGGATGAATGGGTACGTCAATACACAAAATTGTCGAATTTGGTATGATGCCAATTCACAAGAGATCCAAGAGCGTCCAATGCATCCCGAAAAAGTCACTGTTTGGTGTGGATTTTGGGCTGGCGATGGCGGCGTCATCGGTCCATAGTTTTTTGAGAACGACGTTGGCCATCAGGCCATCACCGGTATAGGTCTATGGTTACCAACTTCTTTTTGCCCCAGAGTCATGGAAAATTTTGACATTTCGGATGCGCACCATCCATCAGAGAAGCTGCGGTGGACATTTGAACGATGTTATATTCCATACATAATGGCATTTAAATTTAAAGATGGAAGCGCTTAATGAAAGACCCTGTATAAAAAAAAGGAAGTGACTCTAGGTATCCCAATTATAACAGTTTTAGTTTATAAGAGTACTGTTTATGCGGTCCGCAGGGGCAGGGCCTTCCGCCGGTGGGCATACTTCAGGCACTCAGATTTTTTTTTCAAGTCGCGCGAAGCGGGTTAACGTACGCCACGCCAACTTTAAATGACGAAAAACTGAACTGTTAAAACTGTTATATAAATTGGCATGTTTTTAGTCTCGTCCGTAAAAAAAAACATTAGTTTAAGGATTGATTGGCTACAAAATTTTTAAGAAATTAAAAGGTAAAAACTCGAAAAAACCAATTAAGTGCGCTGAGGCCTGAATTCACCAAAATCCGACTTTGTCCATTTTACTGGGAATATTCATTCAATTTACTTAAAATCCAACAATCTTCCGGGTGGTAGGTATATACATAGTTGATGCTTCAAATTTTTTTTTCGCGACATGTGTTGTTTATTCAATCGCCCACCACGCCGCGCTGCATCATAAAAAGGGGATGAAATTGTTTGTGTTCTTCTGATGATGATGCACCCCTCTCAACAACAAGAAACACTCATTTTATTATCAAAAAAAACCGAAAAGTATCTAAAAGTGTATATATTCCTCCATATCGTATATACTTATGTAAGTTTGTGAAGCAAGGACGTTATTAGTTGATTACAGGACACATTATCATGATTATCGGGTGTTCGAATCTATCAGATTTTTGTTTTTCTGTTTGATCTCGATTGTGGGGTAAATAAATTTATTGCGCAAAGTACCGAGTATACTAACTAAATGATGTATAAAAGGAAAAGGGGTTGCCATTGGCATCACGGGACGTGACTCCTGTTAATAGTTTGATTAATAGCCTGTCGCAGATATATACTCTCTGTCTCTCTGTGGGTGTTTGCGAAACGAATACGATTTACGAAACCTATAATCTTCGGTTGGGCTTTGATTTACTTGGTGAAATTATTATCCGTCTCAGAGATTATTTTTATTGGTGATGTCGACGGTCATTTTATGGGGCGGTACTCATGGCAACTGTTCTTTATGCTGATGGATTGAGATTCATTTGTGTGATGGGAGGCTTGTTTATCTGTCTCTAAATGGTCAAGGATGAAAAACATCTAGGTAGGTATACCTACTCGTATAGTTTGATTGATTTTTGTTTATAGTTTTTGGTTAATGGTTGATTATTATTTATTTGGTCAGGAAGACTTGTAAAGGGTGAATAATTAAAATTGGGCTGATGATATATTTAAGTCATACAAAGAAAAAGACAATTTTGGATTTTCCGAAGATTCCAAGGATCCTTGTTCGCTGAATTGCCACAGCGCTTAGTTTTAAGTCGCACGCTGAATATCGCTGAATCAACCCGAAGCGTGCATTCGATCCAAATAATCTAGAGCGAATACTTAAGCTCTCAATGAAAGCGTTCAATAACGGACAAGAGAACATATTTCCGTGCTCGTCCTGTGCGCATAACGGTAAAATATTGCAATTTTTGCCAAAGATATTTGTAGTTTTTGTAGGGGGCGCATTATTGGCCCGATTTTCAGACGATGATGGTAGAAAAGTTACAGTCAGTAGACAGCAGTATTGAGGATTTGGACAAGCTATATACTTAGCTCCAGAAAGATGTGGGTACGGGCCAACAATTGATTTATTGCACACTATCAGTCGTATTTATTAGATTTTTTTAGAACACGCTTAGACAGTTGTCCAGCTAGTCATTATGGCTAAATGCTTCAGCCATCTCCCTATTTAACATTTAAACAGATTCCATGAGTTGTTTAACTAATCCAGGGTTGTTATCGAAATACATCCTCATATATTTTCTGTCATATCTGTAATATGTCAATCTGGAATGAAGTAATGAATTTGAGTGAACTTTGTAAAACAGCTGTTTCAACTATTACAAACATTTTCAATTCAAGTATCCACATTAAATAGTGATCAACAGAAAAAAGGCAAAATCAATTAAGAGAAAAAGGCTTGAGAATTTGGGTAACCATGATAAGGTAATCAAATTTTTTTTTTAGTTTTTAAAATCCAAACAGTTGACAGATAAATGTCAATCAAATGTCACTGGGTAAGTTCAACACACATGACATTAATATCGGATTGTCGTTGTAGACATTGAACGTTGCGGCCTTAGAATAGGTTTAGAACACCAATTTCGGTGTCTAAGATGGACAAATGAAAATGTTTATAAACAAGATTTTAGCAACGCTTTAGAATGGGATTATAAATAATCAATCGTTTCCACTTCAATAATCGTGTATAATCACTAATCAGTCGTTTTGATAATGTTACTTGACCACAAAGGAGGCCGTTGGAGATTTTTTTGTTAGTGATGATTTGATTTTGTTTATGATTGATGCAAACAATACAAAGACGATTCAGATACATTGGTCAAGCTATTCGTAAAATAGGGACCGAAAAAATAGAAAATCATTTCAACAAAATAATAGATATTCTATAATTAATCGAAAGTACCTATAATTGCTCTTTTTAATAAAGCAATAATCATTACCAAATTTTAACAGTGCTTTAGCATAGCCTTTTTTAAAAGGATTGCGTACAATTTCTCGAAGATGCCTAGAAATACGGATAAAATCACAAATGGAAGAACATTGAAATTGCTCCGAAGAGCTTTTCGATGATCGATAAGACTAGACAACCACAAAATTATGTGATCAAAAAACGTAAAAAAAATTCTCTATTTCAGAGTATTTTCAAATTTCGTAACGCCGCGCCATACGCAATAGAATAGGTAAATCATAAATCCTTTTGAAAACAAAAGTATTCAAGCATAATTTATTTAGGTAAAGTCATACGCAACAGGCGTAACGAGGCGGCTGGCGCGGCGCTGCGCTACGGCCGGCGCGGCGTGGCCTCAAACACTTAAGTCGCCTCGCCATCATCAGCATAAACGTTTCCACTTCAACAGACTTCTATATAGGTAGGTACATAAACCTCAACTATCATACCTGTGGCAAGAAAAATATGCTACCTGTCAAAGGCGCGGATAATTCAGAAAATATAACAATCAGAACATGTTCGGCGACACAGAAGCACCCACCGTCTGTCGTAATCCAATCAAACACTATGATGATGCGGCGACTTGAATTCCTTTCCACTATACAAACATTTTTTCGTATTTCGAAATTCTTTAAGCAAGCAAAAAATAAAAAAAACAATGCTAAATATATATCCAGGTTTAGATATAGGTATAGGAACATTTGAATCTGTAAAAAAAGCTTCCCATCAGCAATTTATGTCAGTCGTATAGTCGATTCTCTGTCACTAATGGGCACATTGCTTTGGGTCTACCTGATTCTTCCGACACGAGAAGGTACCTACATTCCATACCCAATGAATCTTTTATCGCAGTCATAATGTGGACAAACATTGAACGAACGAAAAAAAAATGCCAGCAGGAACCATAGGAATGTGGCGTTATCAGTTCGGCTTCGGATGCAAACCGACCCGTCGAAGACGACTGACTCATAAGCTAATATAAATTCATGATATAGGTATCAGAAAGAGAAACCAAAAGAGGCTCGAAGTTCGAAGACGATGACAATATAAAGTCGAATGGAATGATGATTCCTCTTGGACGCTTCGTGTTGGTTTATGGCCAAAGTGTATAGAAAGGGATTACTCGGTCGCTAATGAGTGCTTGGCCAAGGGTTATATATTAATAAAATGATGGTCGGCCTCAGATCGGCGGCAGAGTTAGAGGATAGTCTGTAAACTGACTATATTACAACAGCAGGAGTGAGGGGGGCTGAAAGTAATTTCTGAAGTCGGTCGCCATCGTGTCATGTTTCTGCAATCAGTTTAGAACATGAGGATAACTGTTCGTTTGTTGATGCATCAGGTATATTAACACTAATAAAACTGTGATAAATTTGATATTTTTGCCACTAATTTTATGTACCTATACAAAGGTACAAATTTGATATCTATTTTCAATAGATAAGACTCAGGTCAGAATAATTAAAGGCTCAAGAACTCACATCGTCACTATGGGCATTTTTTAGTTGATTTTGCATTTCTGCTGGCCAAACAACACCTCACTTAGCTTTTTGACAAGCCAAAATCAAATTCTCGAAGTTACATACGTCAATCCACCCACCCACATTCTCTATATAGACTTGTTTCTTGCCACTGACCCTGATTATAATTGTGTAAGTTATAAGTAAATAAGCACCTCCTAGGCACATGAGGTCATTGTGTCGCATATCGAGGGAGACTCTTAAAAAATCTTTTAAGGCCGAAGGCAAAAATGCGAGGTAAGCTGGAAAAAGGAAATGGACAATCGAGGTCGAGAGGCTGAATGATTCCATACAAATATTGCAGATTTGTTTAAAGACCTAATGTTAAATGCAACAATAACTGATTCCCTCCTAGACCCAGAGAATAAAAGGGGACTCACTCTTAAAACGGAACAAAAAACAAGGTCGAAAGGGCTTCGTTAAGGGCTGAAGGGATGTGAATGAAACATTCTGGGGCCTATAACACAATACACAAAGTGTTTGTTGAACAAGTGAAATTCAACAACTGTTTAAAATTTGTGTAACTCGTAACAACAAGTCTCGGGGAACTATAACAATTGTTTTGGCATATTGCAACAAGTGGGAAATTTCACAAATCTGCCATTTCTGTAACTGGAAACAACAAGAGTTAAAAAAGAGAGAATAAACTTGTTGAATTGTTGATAAATTTCAACCGAGGATCGGAAACTTGTTCGAAGTCAACAATTTAGAGATTATCAAGTAAATGGGTCGGGTAGCTTGTTTAAAATTAATTTATTTAATGTAAAGAAGAAAATTTGAATAGCTTTGCATTGGTTTGGATCTGGATCTCGACTTATGTATAAAATCAATCACACGAGTTATGTTTCCTGTATTTACCCCTTGCTGTACTGTTTTTTTTTTGCGTTATCTACTTTGGCTTTCACAAATATTCTAACAATTTTGCCAATAAATATTCTTTGAGTAGGTCCAGTCTTTTTCATCAGGAACTATGTTCAAACTCTTAGACAACAAAATTATATCCCGCCATTTATCACTTTATTTGGTTTTAGTTAATGACTCAGAGAAAGCACCGAATAGAATATGTTTGTTATCTCTTATCTTAGACAAAATGCTTACTTTTTTTCTTGCCTAATTTTACGACTCATCATGGAAGACTTACTTATTCAACTGGTTCAACAAGTCGAGGGAAGTTTTTGTTATTGACAATTGTTACAGTTTTTGTTGTGTTACAGAAATAATCTTTACTTGTTGGACAAACATAGTTGAACAAGAAACTGTTGACTAGCTTACTTGTTGTTCTGTGTTATAGGCCCCTGGTCAATAAGGCTAAACGATTCCATATTTTTGTACTCATTACAGAGTCGTAGCTTAAGAGAGTTGAGCTATTTAAGTCGTGATATTTCGTGACTGTGAATTAAGATTCACTGTGACTTTTACCTGTGATTTTGATTCATGAGTTAAAAACATTATTTAATGGTCAACAAATGCGTGGCAGTAGGTGAATTTCCAAAATTCTTCACGGTTTGTGCTTTAGGTTCTAGAGCGAGCTTATTTAAAAATGTTCAGAATAAGGAGAAAATCCAGATCTAAAAAATATGCACGACTTATGATTGCACGAACTTGATCTTGTGGTTGGTTAAATACTGTCTGTAACCCAACATTGAAGATGCATGATGTATGTATATAACGAGTAAATATTAATAGATTCAAAAGCACTAAAAAATTGATTTTTCATTTGATTTTTTTTTATTTATAAAATAATGTTTAAAAAAATTTTAAATGCATTATTGTTTAAATTATTGAGAAGCATCAGATTGCAAAATTATAACAAAATCGATTTAACCATGGCAAAGATATACGTGAATAACCCAAAAATAAGACCATTTTCTCAAAAAAAACGTTGAATACCTAATTCCGTAATGTGAATTTTTTGAGAAAAAACCTGAAATGCAGTTTTCTTACAATTGACTTGGTTATCACAGGTACGAAGTTTAATCAAAATCGTTAGAGCCGTTTTCGAGAAAATTTGAAGAAACCAAAATATTTGTATGGCAGCTACCCGTTCTAGATGAGCTAAGACGAAAATTTGAATTTCCCTCTAGGGAATCACATAAAAATACTATGTAGCAAATTTCATTCAAATCGGTTCACCCGTTTAGGCTCTAGCTCAAATTACAGTGGACGCACCGACCGACGTACAGACATATACAGACGCACAGACGGACAGACGCACATACCGACGGACGGCATGACAAAACCCACTTTTTCGGACTGCTCGATTATCGTACATACTGTTAGTTTTGATTATAACCTCGAATTTTTTTTTTACATGAAACCAATACTTGCCCTATAGAGCAAGTAAAAAGTAGGCGTGGTAGTGTGGGTGGATTTATTTCAATATTTACATGTTGTGCTTTAGGTTATAAAGAGCTTATTTAAAATATTTCAGGTTTCCTAAGTAACAATATCAGAAGAATTAGCATTTGCGCTTAAGTTTCTAAAGAGCTTATTTACAAAATTTCAGCTGGCTAGAAACACAAAATAAGGAGAGAATTCAAAACTTTAAAAAAGTAGGCATAGTAGTAGGGTGGACTAAAAAATAAATTCTTATGTTGTGCTTGAGTTTCTTATAAAGCTTGAGTTTCTTGGGAAGCTTGAGTTTCTTGAGAAGCTTATAAAATTTCAGCTTGCTATAGAACAACAGAAAAAGGAGAAAACTTAAAAATAAAAAAGTATTCGACCGACGACATGATAAAAATCTCACATTTGATTTTGATTGATGTCTTCGATGTGATGTTTTTGTTCTTTAATGTTTCATTATTTTGTACAGAAAATGACGAGCACAGTTCCACTACGTTCATTTTACTTTCGTCGTGATATGTAAGATTTTTGGCGCCTCGTCTCGTTTTTTCTTTCCTTTCCAACATTCCCCAAAGAACGATACCTTCGTTCATAAGCCAATTTTAGCATTCCAATTGCTTTGCAGAGCTAGTTTTAAGTAGCTTGACATTTAACCTACATTTTAAGACCTCTACTATACAGATCGGTTTAACAAAACCGAAGTTATTGATTTTTAAAAGCACGCACCATCGACTAGTTTCAATTTGCATTTTTATTTTCACTACCTTACCTACATACTATTAGCTATATTCAATCTAAAGAGGGAGCCACAAGCGGTTCACTTTGAAGAACACAAAAACACCCCATTTTGTTTAAAATAAGGAGTTTTAGTTTTTAAGGATTTTTATAAACAATAAAAAAAAAGGGATTATAAAAACAGAATCGAATTGAACAAGATCGTTCTTTATCAAAAATAAATATAAATAAAGATTGGAAATAGAGAATTTAGATAGTTAACACCTCTATTGGCTATAATAAATCAATTAATTCTAACAATACATATACTTTTTACCGACATTAATGAATATGTTCACCCCGTATTCTCAATTAAACTGACCAATTATTCTGAAGAGGTAATAATATTGCTATTGGATTTTGTTCTTGTAATTTTGTGGTTATTTTTTTTCTTCTCTATTTTGTGTGAAATAACGTCATTTGTCGTGTATGAAATTGATTGTAAAAAAACTCTCAATCACGTTTGTAGAATAATTTTTTGTTGGCTTTCGCAATAATTATGATCCGTAATAATTGTAGCCTGACATTTTACCTTCAATTAAATGCCCCAATATTGATAATCCGATAATTAAAGCCAAAGTTATAAGCACTGATATTGCCTAATACTAGGATTTGGTCATCCTCCATTGAAGATAAGATCACCCATTGCCGATGAATCGTTATCAAATGACGACTTAAGTATTTTTTCCGCTGATTCTTAGACTAAATGCACATGGACGAAAATTTATTTGAGGCTATATTTTTATTTACTGAATTTACTTTAACAAATTAATTTCTGAGCTTAAAATATAGAAATCTTTAAATAAAAACCGCAATTGAAACCGAACTCCATATGTCATCATCAGAACATCATCAGAATGATGTCTATATCCACTTCAGCTGCCCACAATCACTTAACTAGGTATATATGTCTGTGGAAATCGAAGCCTAAATGAAGCACAACCAAAAGGCGTTAACAATGAATTTTTCGGTTACCCTTCCTATTTCCTAATTGCTTCCATGCACTGATCAAGATCACCATCAAACATCAACATCAGAAAAACTATTTGTGTTCAATTCATTCCCAACTACACATATCCTTATTCCTTATCCCAAATGAAATAGAAAACTGATTTGTTTTTAATTTTCAAAACATAAACATGCTCTGTTAACCGACCGACTCGACTGTGTAATTTGAGAATTATAAAATTCAATCTTAACGGTCATCTGTTTGGCATATATATATATGTATTCGGTATTTCAAAAGAAAAGGACTCTCAAATTGCAAGCACTCGTATGTATGTAGTATGACAAAAACAAGGATCCGCGGACCAATATAATTTTCAAGTGGCTTGCCCACCTTCCGCAGACAAATAGACGTGCGGATGGACAGACAGAACATTTGCCAAACTCTCTTGATGTGGATGTCAACTGGATTCGAAATTTGAGCCTAGCTAGCGCCAGCTGGGCGGCTCCTCTTAACCATCATCATATATAGAGGAAGCGTGTCGTCGTCGAAAGTCGGATTCGTGGTCGACGACCGACGACGCTTGAATTTGGTTTGTATTGATGTTGAAGTGTTGTCCTTGTGCGGTACAAAAATATATACACTCTTAAGACTTAAGTATACCCTCTACTCGTACACTTATAGAAGAAGAAATAAAATTATATTTTTATTATGTACTCTGCCCGAAGAGTGAGTGCTCTTATTGATGCCCGATCTCATACGAAGCGATTTTATTCAAAGGGGTTTTCCTGGCAGTTGCAGATGTAGATAGGTACCCTGAATTAAAGTCCAGAATGCAGCTGACTCGAGTATAGTGAGTTCCTATCTGATGCTTGTGTCTCCGTCATTATTATTTTTAATGTTTTCTTTATCACTAACAGATATACATTATACTAATTTTACAAAAAAACGAACATTCGGTTATCGGAGAAATTCGTAAATGAAATTTGTTCCGACAACGCATATGTAAGTCCTATCTCAATTGAATTAATGTTCTGATAACGATGCATGTTGAGGTTATGGCGTCGCGAGAGTTGCAAGGGAGTTCCATTCTCAAAGTGTAGTATAATGTATAGACTTGATATGTTTTGTTGCATAGTCTTATTTGTTTGAAGACATAACTGGCTGAACACAATAGAAGCGCGTTCGAACGCGCGTTTGCACCTGTCAAAGTTAAAATACCTGAAATCTCGTTAAAGTGAATACAATGCAAACGCAGCCGCGAATGCGACTCTGTGAGTTAAATAAGATTTCATAATCACGCGCGTATACACGCGCTCTCGAACGCGCGTCTATTGTGTTCAGCTTGTAAATTGAAGGAAATTCAAAGCAACGATCTTCTTCTGATATCTTTTATTCAAAATTTCCCACTGCTGTTCTCGGAAACTTTTTAATTTCCCGCAATTCAGCAATGTTTTGGTCCTTAAGTTCAAGAGTATAGCTCAAGTTCTGAGAGGCCTTCAACACGTGGCCGGAATCATCGTTTCCAACGTCAAAGTCATCCGGGGTGTTCCCTCCGGCTGGACTGTTGAATAATGATACACATCACTTAGGAAAATGACACAGATTCTCAGCGCACTGAGCGAGCATCAATAATATAAGAAACAGATACATCGAATTTTCATGCAAGCGATACACCCTTTTTTCGATTACATGCCATAGCGCTATAACCTATTCGTCATTTCGACTTGTGAACAATCGAGCCAGCCAGCCAGCCAGCGCGACGACGCGACGCACGTTTGTTTATTCTACCAATTTGTGTCCGGAACGTGCTGATGCGGGGGAAGCAACCGAAATGCCAAACGGAAGGACACTATTTATTAGTTATTGTATTTCAAAAGTCATTCCCGCTATGCAAGCGTTTGCATCTCCCCCAGGGGGATATTGTGGCTGCATATCGTCAAGGAAGTCTTCGGAATCTAACCAAATTGTTTCGATTGTTTGGTCACGTGCTGGCCACATATTGACGTAGATGAAGTCACGTGCCTGCGATTTTCATGGGCAAATTATAGAAGTTTTTCAATTTCCCATTAAGTGTGGCTGTTGGTCGATCAGTGTATAGGTCGCTCGGTTGGGAGTGGAAGCGCGAGTGTGACTTTTTTAAGTCTCATCGAGCGGGAGACCACCAAATCGACACTTTTTTTTTATTATGGTTTCTTACGGATCGTCACGGTAGCTGGATGATGATGTTGTTGCTTTCTCAGCTGCTGCTGCGGGGTGTTTTGCTTTGACAGTGCGGCTTTTTTTACTATTGGGTAATGTATTGGTTAATGTTTCCTTTTGCCAGCTGGAAGAAGCAGGCTCTATATAAAAGTGCACATGTGAGAGAAAAAAAGATTAACTTCTTCACACCCTACGGGACATCTATATTTACAATATGAATTCCAATTCGAAGGGTGTAATTTTAAGACTTAATATACAGGTTGGCGTTGAGGACTGAGCGTAGTTATTATACTCTATATAACATCTGAAACCTGGAATGGGGTTATCGAAACAAGTGAATATCGTGGGAATATCTCTGGGAATTTAGCGGATAGTTCTTTTTTTTTTTTAAGGTCGAACGCTGTAGTTAATTTTGGATAGGAAAATTATTTTAAGTGCTTATAATATCTTATCTTAATAGGTTTTCTGAAGGATTATCCAACGTTTGTTGAAATGAATCATTTATTACTCTCAAAGAAACTAGGAAAAGCTTCCGTGACTACGGTTTAGTACATTTTACAGGAGATCATTAAGTAGAATTAGCTTTCTTAGTAACTTCATTATAAGTTGTCTTAAATCAAACCTGAGGAATGACACCTGAAACACATTTTAATGGCCTTGATGTGTATATTCTTAAATTTTTACTTTTTCTACATACTAAAAGGCTTTTCGATAAGGGAGGGTAAACGTTGAAATTGAATAACTAAATTCCCTAACAAAATTCCTTTTTATTTGAAAAACCCATGTATGACATTATGTATAGATTATATGTCATCGTTCAAACGACCGCTTCGGCTTCTAACGGTGGCATGGATCCGATTGGTCCAATTTTCAACGACTCTTCCACATGGATCCGGGTGAATTTGAGTGATGGCCTGTGGTTTATTCGCACAGACCTGCGACTTCAGAAAACCCCACAGGAAAAAGTTAAGCAGGGTCAACCCATATGACCTTGGTAGCCAATTCTCGTAACCTCTGCGAGAGATAACCTTACCCTCAATTTCAAATCGGTCATGCAAAATGTCCTGTGGCATTTGTTGTGTGGCACATAGTTCCGTTCTATTGGAACCGCATATTGTTCACATCCATATTATCCAGTTGGATTTTCCAGCATGCAAAAATTGATTACCATCGATCTGAAGCGCTACTCAAATTTGACCACCAAGCTTTGGATAATCGACTTTGAAGGACAACCATTTAAACCGCGAAACGTATACCTACGTATTGTTGCCCCAAAAAATGTTGATACTAAAGTTTTATCATTTGGTCGTGTTGTTTAATCGTATAACTTGCCATGGTGATTTGGTATCAGTATTCACCTGAATAATAAACAACATTTGACAGATGTCATCAAACCAACATGGCCGCCACAGGCCGCTAAAGTCCCTTTATTACAAAAAATTAAATTCAAAATTTATCTGATTTTGAAATTGTGCGGTACATATTCGCTCTATGTGACTGTTGTGGAATTTGCTTTTTCAAAAGAATCCATCAGTATAAATTCTCCCTTTGTGCTAATCCATCCTCCAACTATCAAAGGGTTTTGAAACCATTTGTTTCGTCAAAACGAATTGGCGCAGCGCGTCCAAACCAAAGGGTCGTTCTTCGCCGATTATTCAATAAGGTATCATTCGTGGAGTTAGTGTTTACACCAATGAATGTTTTATAAATTTCGTTCCTCCTAAAAAATCAACAAAACAAAATAATTTTTTTTTAAAATATCAATGTGAAGCACCTCCGCCCCCTCTCCCTTCCAAAAGTGACGCAAAAATCTAAAATTCTTCGAACTCATGGATTATTTAATAACTTATATTCCAATTTTTTTTACAAATTATTTAAATTTAAATATGTACAATCACACATTATTTTTGTTTTTGGTGAATTATTTTTTAAACACTAATTTTCAACTTGAATCTTTATAATCTCAAGTTTAAGATTTTACACAACTAACTATATTTAACATTATTGTTGAATACGAGACTTGACAATATCCGGTTTTCTGTAAGTTTAAAGTTAAGTTTCTTCAACACTTTGTTAGGCAGAAAATACCAGTCTGTCCAATTTTGAGGAGTAGGGATTAAATTCAATCACAGCGAAAGAAAACTCCCAACAATGTTTTGAAACGCTTTGTGGGCCAAAATTCCTGCTACAAGAATGAACTATATTGGTTGAGAACCAAGTAACATCGTAGGAGCTATTAGAAGCAGTAGAAGCAAAACTGTTCTTCTATAGCTCCTATAGATAATGAAATCCAAAGGTACAGCTCTGTTAGAGATTATTTCACAGCCCCCTACCTTCATTAAACTTGAAAATTATGTTCTATAATCGTTGTAATAAAACCCTCTTTTAGCTCTATTAACTTTACAACGCTTGCAGATTTAAAAATATGCTTCTTAACACAGTTCATGCGATCTTGCAACGAGCAAACTCTAAATATACATAAAGGAAAATTGTAAAGCTGCTAAAAACACATACACAAAATACTAACACATGATCTTTTAAAATGTGAAAAATAGCATTTATAGAGCAAAAATGTGCTCTCAAACTCAATGAATTAGCTTCACTTTTGCCCTACACTTGCTCTAAGCAGCTTAAAATTTATATTGGGCAGGTATCTATGATAAATCACTATATCAATATTTTTAAATAATCATAACCAAAGAAAAAAAAGTTTAAAAATGTATTAAATTATAAAACTTAAAAAATTTGTCTGGTGTCAAAAAGCACTTCATCAGCTAGAACGAATTGATGAATTTTTGTGTTTCATAAAAACGTTTGTTAAACGAAAGATTCATTTTATGAAAATAAAATAATTTATTAATTGATCGATAAAATAACTCAAAATTGCACATCTACCAAAAATAAAATAAAGATTTGAATAATACTTGGGTAACCCTTAGACAAAAGCTTTATTTTAATTTGTGCATGCATAGTATTCAAAATTAAACAACACTTTTTTCAAAGATCCTTTAATAGTAATATTGAATTGATCGACCAACAATCGACCATGTGAAGTGTGTGTACAAACACTCACAGCAGCCGTTGGCAAAATATAATCTTAACAAAAATTAAATAAAACAAATTAACTATAAGCACAAGTGTCACTTTTGTTCGTGTTCATGAGATTTGTACATAGAGTGGTGTGGTGAGCACAGCATTAGTTGCATTGATGCTTTAATGCATCAAGCTACATCAACATATTGCACACACGCGTCACCAATTACGATGGTATTCATTGTAAAAAAAAAGAAAGAAAGAAAAGTCCTTCCTTAATTCGACCTCAAAATGGGGTGTTTCCTTCGTCGCCAGTCGAATGAATTCTCTTGCACTGAGTGCTATTGCTGCTGTGCGATGGAGCGTAATTTATCAGCGAATCGACGACCCAACGAGTGAACATGGCCCATGCCGAACAGATGATGACGATTATACGACAAAATAACGCGTTGTCCCAGGAATACGCGTCTTCGCCTCCATTTACACTTGAACGATTCAACTATGTACCTATAATATGTAGTATGGGCAAATTTTTGCTGACCGATTAGGCACGAATCATAACATACGCGCGGTGCTTTCACTTTGCCGCACTTCTTCCTAACTTCCTTCCATCCATCCACAATCTGGCGAACTCAATTTGACCTCCAGCATAAAACACATTATTCCTTTTTTTATTTTATTACTTTTTATTGTTTCCTAATATACAACATGCGCCGCTCTAGTGTCAACTTAAAAAAAAAAAAATAAAGAAGAGGAAGGGAACGGTGGCGGAGATTAGTGTTAAGGAGTCACATCTTCCAGTTGATTTGGTGCATATATAGGGTGAATCAGGATGCATCTAATTCCATAAGAAGCGTGGAAACATTTATTCCGCTTCCTTGGTTTTTTTTTAGCGAAATGTAGAGGAAAGTGTATTTTTTTTTTCGTTTCAACAGAAAAAGAGTTTAATTGGTTAGAGAGGATAAATGAATCTTATTCTTCAGCAGGAAGAATTAGTTATACATCCTCAAATAAATGTTCAGTTAAATATTCCAGTCAATTGAACAAGGATTTTTGTTGATATCATTTTATTTATTGTACAAATTTAGTAGGTTTTAAATCTATAGATAGGTTATTGTTAAATGCAGGCACACACACAGGAATGGTTTTAAGTCACTAGGCCACCTGGTTCTTTACTAGCTGTCGCGACAACAATATTATTTTTAATTGTGAAATGAACATATGTTTTTAATAAATAATTGGTAGCTAAAAATATTTATTCCTTATAGCCCTTTGCCAAAGAACTAGACTGTAAGAAAATCGTTAAGCTTAAAATATTAAAAAAAAAATAAATAAATAAAATATGCCTCCAGAAATTATATTACTAAAAAATCAATTTTTTAAGTGTAAGAGAAACTTGTATTTTTGTATAATAAAAGTTTTTAAATAAGCCCAATTTCACCCTGTTTTGCCTATAATTTAAAAAAATTACAGCTAACATTTCTAAAAAAACAGACAAATAGCTTTTGTAATCCATAAAAGAGAAAATACATAGTTAGAGAGTCTTACATAAAAACAACAGTCTGTTTAAACAAAAGAGCTGACGTAAAAACTTTACTCAGATTAAATTAAGATATAGGTAAAGTTGTATGCGAGCGAGTGCGTCTACAATCAATCGTGTTTTGTATATTCAATAAAATTTCATTAAAATGTTTTTTTTTTTATTCTTAACGAATAAATTTATGAGCATTTTTCACGCCTCTAACTCAAACACCATAAGACGCATAATCATACCTTTCAAACTTATCCAAAGTTTGTTTCCCAATAACAATCAAGAACTACTAATTAAGATTGGCTGTCTTGTCTAGTCTCCAGCTAGAGATGAGGGTTATGTTATTTTTGGGTTTTATTTCATAGACAATTCAAAAACAAAAAAAATATAAATTTTTATCAGAAATTTCGTTGCCATACGAAACTGAAGCAAATGTGTGACACTTCAGTTTTTTTTTTTTTTGTATTTTAACAAAATACAAAAGAAATAAAACCAAATTCTTATCAACAAATGAATACAAATGAGCCACGAATAAAATAACCATAACACAGACGAGAATATAAAAATAATGAAAAAAAAAAAAAACAAAATCGAATTAAGAAAAACAAAGAAGCTTGGGGAAGAAACCACCCGGCACACAAGAAGACGAAAACGACGACGACGAGCGACGGACGGACGAGTAAAAAAAATGTCAACCAAAAGACGATTACATTGGCGCCAGTTTTATCTAATTTGGGGGACATTATGCATGGCATTCTTCCAGAAAGTCTCTGTAGCGTACCTGCGCGCTGCGCCTGCCTGTGCATACGTCAGAGTGGGATGGAGTAGTCGTATGCGATGTTACCCTTTGGTAGTGCAGCCTAAATAAAAACCACGCAACGCGGTATCTATATACGGCGAACGTCGCTCGTTGTCCTCACCGAGAATTCCACATCAGCCGCAGACAATGAGAAACTTTATTGCATTCATTGGCTCCGTGTAAGAGATTCATGTGAGGCACATGGCACATCTCGACAAAACGAAGCCATCTTATCTCCACCGCATGACGATGCGATGATGGCATGGCAGAAGTAAGAGGCCAATATATGCGGCTGGCTGTATTTCGGATCATTACCCAAAAATTAATCCTTGCGTGAGTTCCAAAATAACAACCATCAAACTCTAGCAGATTTCTTATACTAAGGCTCATGGTCAACAATTTTTGTTTCCATTGATATACCTATACTATACTGTGTTGGAAAGGCTGGAGTGCTCATGGATGTCATTTAAAGAAATCCTCAAGATTAACTTTAATTGAGCTTTCTTTTTGGGGTGGGTGGGGATGGATATGGAGATGGCGGTTGTATGGAATTAAAATTAATGGCAACCAAAATAAAATCGTGACGCAAGTGCTCAGAGGATGGCCATTTATACGATCGTTTGAAATTATTGACATTTTATTTTTTTTACTCCCGATGATCGAAATATCTTAAGACTGCCATTGAAAATATAAAAAGGAGTTATTTTTTTTTTTAAATTTAGAAGAGGGTGGAGCAATAACATGTTTCTTTGTGAAGATGGTCGTGCAGTTGCAGCGCAATCTCTCACTCATATGGATATCCCGCAAGTTTTAAGCGATCACTTATACTTATTGTGAAAATGGACCATTAACATGACAACACAGAAAATAATCTTAATAAATTAATTAACACGAAGAAGAAGAATCGCTGACTGTTTTTAATTTTTTTTATTTTTTTTTTTTGAATAATGTATAAAGACACATAAAATAACATGTATATGGATGTGATTAATATAAAAAGGATCGTATAATTAATGCAAAACTGTTGGAACTTATCTTTTGATATGCGGAATTTGTGAATAACAATTAATGTATAAAACGAAACAAGTTTCTTTGTTATTATGAAGAATAGCTTTT
Source organism: Leucozona laternaria (assembly GCA_932273885.2). Lineage (NCBI taxonomy): Eukaryota > Metazoa > Arthropoda > Insecta > Diptera > Syrphidae > Leucozona > Leucozona laternaria. Next base: position 95,875,386 of record OW026368.1, read on the forward strand.
ATATTTTAAGGAAATTTGGAATTTTAATTAATTAGATAATTATTTATGGTTCGATGATGGTTTATAAGGAAGCGAAAATATAATTTTAATTTTAATCCAAACTTTAAATCAAATTTAATGCAAAGTGTGACTTTTTGCATTTAACTGCTGATCACTGTCTTGTCTGCTTAATATTTAAAATGTTTTGAAAAGAATAAAATTTTGAATTTAAGTCGATTTAAAGTTGATATTAGATTGTTTAACCGTTTTCATGGTTTATATACTCATAACAAACATAGGTATTCATAACAGCAAGAGTCACCGTGGAGGAAACCTGAAACGCAGTTTTATTATCATCAGTTTTGATATTATATAGGAATGTAGTTTAATCGAAATCCTTATAGCAATTTTTGTGAAAAATTATAAGAAAGAGAACTAACCGATTTTCGATTTTGTGCTAAAACAAAAACTTCTATTTTTTGCTCAAGGAAATAACGTAGAAACTGTATTTAGGTATACTAAATCCCAAATACGCTCAGAAACTGCTGAGGATTTGAAGTGCTTTAGCAATGGGGTTTTGACTCCATCTAGAATTTGAGTAAGTTTTTTTTCGCAGATTGCACGAAAGCTATAAAACCTATGCCTATACTGCCAGATTAATTAGCGAAAAGTGTTGCGATTCGATGGATTAAGCGATTCGTATACTGAAGCAAAACGTGCCAGGGAGACTTCTCAAGAGATTTTAAGACGACAGCTTGTATAGCGTTGGAAAAATCGCACATGGCGCATTTATTCGGGCAATCGCCTATAACGACCTTGATTCAACTTCTTATAATGAAAGTGATTATTTATGTTAAATCGGGGTTTTTTGACAACTTTATTTCATGCTTTTTTCCCTACGTTTCGTCGTAATTTCTCTACTTCATTAGGGGTAGTTTATTAAATCTGTAGAAACTTAAGATTAACAACATTTTTAAAATTTTGAAGTTAAACTTAATAAATATAAAATGCACAACTAGATTGCAAGAACTTTGTCTTGTCCTTACAATTTTAAAGAGCGTATGCTGTATTAGTACAAACTTCGTAAGAAGTAATACTTAAGTATAACTGCATTAAAATAAAACTGATATCCAACTGAACAACGAACGAAAATCGTCGAATTTTATATTTAAAAATTCGTGTTCTGAGAATTTTACAGCTCGTGATTTCTTCCTCTGGGGATATTTTAAGGACAAAGTATGCGTGAATTAGCCAGAGGCCATAGTCCGACTAAAAATAAATTTTTTAAAAGAAAACCGAGGTTCGAGGGATACGTACCAAGATGAAATGTTGGTTAAAGTCATGGAGAAAAACTTGGAAAGAGCTCAACTTTGCGAATCCACCAAGCATAGGAAGTAGGTACCGTGCCTATATTTGGCTGAAACAACTTTTTTAAAAGTTTGTCAATTCCAAATTCGGACATGTACACTCAAATTAATTCCAAACGTATTTTAAATCCGCCGAAAAATTTGAAGTAAAATTGATCGAGTCATCAACGAAATATACCGTGAATAGTCAAAAAATAATACTATAGTTTCTCAAAAAGCGTTAAAACCTTACTTCAGTTTTTTGAATTTTTCGCTTAAAACCTGAACGCACAGTTATTATATTACAATAATACTGGAAGTAAAATATCTAATAAAAATCGTTAGAGACGTTAGAGAAGATTTTAGTTAAAACAACAGTTTTTATAATGATTCTAGATGAACCTAAGCAAAAATTTTTTCTTCATTATCTTAATTCTCGAATTTGTTTTTGTACGAAATTAATTCAAAATTAAATATACAATTTTCCAAAATTTACGTAGTTCTTGAAATCAGGTTTGGCTATATTTTTCAAATAAATTTTAATAATAAAACTCATTTTTAGCAAAAAATTCACTCCATTTTCGACAACTTTAGTACAAAATCAAGATAAATTAATAAAACAACACTTAATCACTAATTTATTGAATTAATGTTTTTTTTTAAATTTGAGGCAATTTCTATCTTTTTAAATGTATCTAAACTGAGCCTTAGAAAAACAAATTGGCACAGTTTTTAAAGATCTGCACTATTTATGACCGGGAAAAAGCCAATATGCTTAAATTTTGAAATTGTAAAACAAGGAACCAACCAAAATTGTAATAAATCCTTTCTACTATTTTAGCAACCCATAATTTTGTGTAAGTATATCTTTATTTCCAATCACCTATTAGTATAAAAATTGATTTAAAATGTACAAAGTGACTTCGCTAATTAATAATGTATTGAATGCCCTTTTTTAAAATAAAGGGCCACTTTCTTCACAGCTAATCATCTTAAATCAATTATTAGTGCAACTGGTAAATCATTGAATATGCATGTTAAACAAATTTTATCATGGACATAATGGTTGATTAGTGCAATTTAAATATAACCTTTGAAAGTCATTACAAATTTAACACACTGTGAACAAACTAGCGCTGAATTGGAGAAAGCATTTAAATACACATAGTCGCCCATTATAACAATATAATTTTTACTCATAGTAAGGGCCTGATTCACAATGTCGGAGTAAGATTCTGATCAGTTACTCTAGTTACTCGAAACATAAATATTGGCAGAGGGTCATAAGTCCACAGTTCGACCTTATACATATATAAAATATTCCGGAGGGTTATTAGACAATTGTGGTTTTATCTCCTGTGTACTTATGACCCTGTGTCAATATTTATCTGTCGAATAACTAATCAGAAACTTTACTCAAACATTTTGAAACAGGTCTAAAGTTCAGTTTTTCAATGCAAGGTTATCCTAGACTCGGGGTAAACCCGAGTGAACTCGAGAAACATATTTTTCAGTAATTTTCGATCTGGAGTTAACTCAACAAATTTATAGTGAGTTAAACCTGGATTAACTGAATATGTATTTCTGACAGATGCGATTCAAAAATCTTTATCAAATTCAAAGTACGATACTATGGAAAGGGTGATATTCACTATGAAAATCACCCTTACCATAGTATCGTATCTTAAATTCCATAGCGAAACATTGGCGCAAAATTTTAAACGATTTAGTAAAGTGTTAAATCATTTTTAGTATGATACTACCTTAAAAAGAGGATTTTGCTAATTTTAAACGAGTTAAGGATGATACTATATCTCTTAACATTTTACTTAAGTTAAAATCGCCAGATTGCTATTTTATCTTTTTAACATATTACTAAATCCATATGTCATTTTGACATAGAACAATTTTAAAAAGGTGTGTTTTAGGAGCGTTCAGCTTGAGTTTCGTAAGAAAATGGGTTCAGGATGATACTATGTAGTTAAAAAGTGTTTAAAATTAACAACATTTTAGTAAAGAGCTCTAAACTTAGTAAAGTGTTAACTAGTATCATGCTAACACCTTAACATCAGGCTGTTTAAAATTTTGCATCATTGATTTCTGTACTGTCGCACTTCGATTTCGATATATTTTTGACAATTATAGGAGTTAAATTTAATTCTCCACTGAAAAACTGCTTCCGTTTTAAATCGGGTTTGATTTATTTGGCAAAATTGACTAACTCTAGTTTAACTCAAAGTTAACTCAACACTGAAAAACTCGCTCTAAGGTCCAGTTTTTCGGTGAAGAATATAAGCGGACCGACTAAACAAATCCGGTGGATAAAACATCAAAAGCATCTGTTGAGTTAATCCTGAGTTAACTCACCAATTTTGATGAGTTAACTCGGGTTTAACTGTAATCTTGCACTGAAAACTGGATATGTGTTTTTTTTTTTACTTTCAAAACAATCTCAATTAATTTACCTCTATTTTTAATAGCTTGGTGTATCATTTTATATTTGTACGATATACTTTTTCGTTAAAGACTTTAAGCCTTACCCCACATAATGTGGAGAAACAGCCACCAGCGGTATTAATGTCTGTAGATATATCTCTGCGCACTGCGCGCAATAACCAAAAGCAAAAGGGTTAAATTTTCTAAAGAGAACACAAAAATTAATCTTTTTCCGAAAAGAAAAAGTATAATTCCTTCTTCCATGCAAAGGACATTAAGTTGTTGAAATGACTACGATGATTGTAACGATACAAAGCCATATCCCCATCATGTTGTTGTATCGTATCCACCCACAGGAGCAAATAAAGTCCTATTCTGGATTACTGCATGCTCTGTGTCATTTATTGCATCATTGTATGCGTGTATAGTATCTATGTCAATTTACACACGTATATGTATTTGATATAAATGAAGGTAGTACACTGTAGGACTCATATATACGAACACATGTATAAAAAACCGAAAAAGGATCGATATCCATTAGGAAAATTAAAATGTGGCAGGACACGGACTATCGTGTTCCCTTTTCAACTCATTGGGGACACGTGTTTACCTGGGGTCCGTGTGATACCTATATAGTAGTTGCAAAGAACAACAGCTAGTCGGTCGGCCATGAGGATGAGGAACTTTGTATACTTAGGTTAGGTAAGGTACCAACCTATCTATAGATATCTGTTTCTTTACGTCTTAAAAGCGCCAGCCAGCCGATGCGGCGTGTCTTTCTATCCAGCCAAAATAAATGTTAAAACAGACATTGTTATCACAGTACCTACCTATACCTACTTACATATACCTAACTATAGACACACAATAATCCATGGATGAGGACATTATTGTAGCCAAAAGACTATTTTAATGGTTCAGAACCAACAACCAAAATAATGGTTGCAACAAAACAGGATAATGAGAGTTGTTTCAGTTGAATTTGTATTGAGAACATCAGCCTACATATAGAACAAAGGTGTGAGTCTTGTAGATAGGTTAGGTATAGGTAAGGGAAATGTAGGAGGCATATTATTATCCGCCTCTGCCTGCCATTCGTTCAGCGAACAGTTTATTTTAAGTCACGAAATTTTTGTTCTCCGATGGTGGTTACCCATTATGGCTGAATAGATAATAGCTGTGGTACATTTTGGTAATAAAAGAAACATTATTTCAGACTAATGGATGCATTGTACAGTTCTAATTTTGTGTAACAACAGGCTTGCAAGTTGCAATTTCCTTTGGAGGTATAGTTTCGATTGTTAAATGTAATAGTTGTACAGTACCTACATACAGAGTTGCCTTGCCTATGTATGGACATATCATACAATATACCTACATCCTACCTTTACTAAATACAAAAAATTGTTCAACCAAACGTTATATTCTCAATAGAAAGGATTATCGTGTTCTTTGATAATTTTTTGAGATAAATGATCGGATGTTTATTTCATTATAAAGAGGAAGGTATGCCGTTAATAATGGAACACAACATCAGCCAAATGGCCGCCACGACCACGCTTACAGGACCATATCCTTTTCATGAAATTTTCCATAACCAAATCGCAAAGTGGCTGCCCTATGTCCTCGATAGCCTCACGAATTCCATCTTTGAGGTCTTGAATCGACGCTGGGCTGTTGGCGTAGACCTTATCTTTCACGTGGCCCCAAAGGAAGAAGTCGCAAGGTGTTGAATCACAAGATCTCGGTGGCCAATTGTGATCACCTCTTCGAGAGATAACACGGTCCGGAAACTTTTCCCGTAAAAGATCGATGGTTTCATTGCTTGTATGGCACGTAGCGCCGTCTTGTTGAAAGTAAACGTTGTCCACATCAATACCATCCAATTCCGGCCATAAAAAATCATTAATCATCTCTCGATAGCGCAATCCATTGACCGTAAGTGTTGCTCCAGCCTCATTTTCGAAAAAGTAAGGTCCAATGACCCCGCCGGACCATAAACCGCACCAAACAGTCACGCGTTGAGGATGGAGAGGCTTTTCAACAATAACTCTTGGGTTTTCCGAGCCCCAGATGCGACAGTTTTGCTTGTTGACGTAGCCTCCGAGGTGGAAATGGGCCTCATCAGTCAAGATGATTTTTCGATGAAATTCCGGATCATTTTCATGCATTTCAAGGACCCAATCAGCAAAAAAACGACATTGTTGATGATCAGCCGGCTTGAGTTCTTGTGTTAACTGAACTTTATAAGCCTTAAAACCCAAGTCTTTATGCAAAATACGGTGTAATGACGTTTGTGGAATGCCTAATTCCAAAGAACGACGAGGAATGGACAAACCTGGGTTTTCTTCAACACTTTGGGCTACAACAGCAATATTCTCAGTTGTTCTTGAGCGACGTGCACGGGTTTTATTCTTCACATCACTAACTTGTCCCAACAGCTCGAATTTGTCCACCAATTTCTGAATTGCGGTCCGACAAGGTGCTTCACGACGACCCAAAAATGTTTTAGTTTTACGAACCGTCTCTGCCAAATTTTCACCATTTTTATAGTGAATTTTAATAATTTCAATGCGTTGTGGAAGCGTGTATCGTTCCATTTTTATTAATGGCGTAGTTTCTACTTGTCAAATGTCAAAAAATGACAGCTTCAAAAGTGACAGCTACCGAAAAAGCGGGCTATTCAAAATAACACCTCTTATTGGAAAACCCTTTCTTCTTTGATAATATATACATAGGTAGGTACCAACTATCATCTAAACATAGCTTTAGTAATAACTTATTCAATAAAAAGAATCCTATTCTATTGAAAGAAGACGTCACTATATAAGTACCATTATTATATATTACAACACGGGTTTTAGGCCAATTACGGGTTTTAAATCTTGAACCTACCTACCTAGGTTGCCTATATAGGTACTATTGTTTTCCAGTTGACAAGTCCCTTACTTTGGCGGACACTTTGTGGCGGAATCCAAAAATGTATTGATATCTGAATTTCTAGCTAATTAAATGCTAATTTGTTGCGCAAACCAAAAAAAATTGTAGCTGGCATTGTTTCTTATGTATTAAAGTTTCCGCTAAAAAAGTCTGAAGTTAGCGGACGATACAAAAAAAAATAATTCTCTTGGTGCTCAAAATGTAGCTTTTAAATGATAATGTTTTTCGATCACCCGAAATTTGAAAATTTGGAATACTAAAAAATGATTTGAAGTTACTTTTTTAAAAAAAAGGCCGCAAACCCCGATTAAATTGCTCTCATAGTTTTTTTTTTGCTGTAAAAGTTTCCATACTTAAATCAGACATTAACGGTCATAATTTGAATTTTAGAAATTTTGTATCCCAGAAATTGTAGCAACAAATTAGCACTTAAAGCCTAGTACGCAGATCGCGCTAAATTTTCGTTTTCATACAAAATTCTCTCCAAAGTTTAGCCAAGCTAAAATTTAGCCAAGCATTTTAGCCGAGTGGTACACAGCTCCAGCTAAAAAAATCATATTTTTGTTTCATACTGTACATAACTATCTGTCAAAATTTAGCGCATGAAATAATTGTTCGGCACATTAATTTTCGAGCTAAATTTTGAAGGTTTCTTTAACTCTTGAATTTTGTTCGAATTTTGCTTTGTGAAAATAAAAAGCGACGTGGTTAATATTTGGAAACAAATTATTTATCTCAGACAAAGAAAAGAATCCATTTTATTTGGTTGAAATTACTTGGAATAATGAAAAAAAAATTCTTTGAAATTGTTAAATATAAATTTTTTCAGATAACAGCTGTTCTCTTTGACATATTCTCCACAACGCTCTCATGTCAAAATTTAGCTAGGGGTTTAGCTGATGTTTGGAGAGAAAAGTGGAAGCTAAAATTTAGCGCGATCTGCGTACTAGGCTTAAAAAGCTATACAATTTTAGGGACCAAGAGAATTATTATTTTTGTATTTTCATCCGCTAACTTCAAACTTATTATAGAGTGGGATATTTAATAAACTATATAAACTTAAGTCGAGCTTAAGTCTGAGTTAACCAAACAAATTTGTGTATTTGACCTACAACATCGAAGAGTATTTAAATTTTTGGTTTGCGCAATAAATTAGCATTTAATGAGCTACAAATTTAGTTATAAAATTTGTTGATTTCGCCACAAAGTGTCCGCCTTAGTAAGGGACGTAAAGTTGAGAGTTGACATGTGTTCAGTTTATAATTTTCTCAGTTGTTTTAACATCAATAAATTGGATTTTCTTGCCCAATGTTTAACAGAACAATATTAAAGACGAATGTGAAAAATAAAAACTTGGTAATAATTGGCATCCAGTGATGATACTGTAGTCCCTTTCCTCCCTTCCTCCTAAAGGTACAGATTTATGTAAGAAAACAAGGGCAATTATAAGACTGAAAATTACAATTTTAATACAATGAAGGTATTTGTTAAGAATGCAGACTGTTGTAAGTTTGTTTTCTACACCCTTTGCCCTTTAATATTACAAAAGCCATGCATGAGAGCTAGGCCCACTTTATCTAAGTGTATTTTTCATACTAGGTGAGAGTAAAAACCCTTTGTAGACTTACTTCCCAGGGCTTTATTACACTGCATCGTTTTATACAGTAAATTCGTTTTTTTTAAATTTGTTTAAAACCACCTTTGCTTCTCGATGAATTGTCAGAATGTTTTTTTGTCAGAATGTTGAAAATCAACCTTTCCATAATGCAGTACCTCAATTTGAATAGATTTTTGACACTCATCTTTCAGAAATACCTATTCAGCTAATCCAGATTTAACTCACCAAATTTGTTGAGTTAACTCGGGACCTAAATTGACTGAAAAACATGTTTCAGGAGTTTAAAAAGATTAACCCCAAAACAAGGATAATCTCGCACTAAAAATCTGGGCCTGAATAAACTCGGGTTTAATTTATTTGCAGGGTCAACTAACTCTTGTTTTACTAGGATTTAACTCATGCACTGAAAAATTAGCCCCTAATGACTTAAAGCCTGTATCTACTATAATTTAACATTAAAATATTTTAAGGATGTTTTCATAACCCATCTTGTGATTTGACGCATTTTGATTATTTTCCTTGGGAGTACGTAAAGTCGCTTAAGTAGGTATAAGTTTAAGCTGATATAAACCAATAACAAAAGACGCATTGAAAGCCAAAAAATCTTGAAAATACTGTCGAATAATAAATTTGTCTCTCGCACATTATACATTCATCAGATCCAGCCGTGGTGGGTAAATGGCCGATTTTGTGTTTATAAAATAAAATCTAATCGTAGATTCGTATTCTCTCGATTAAACTTAAATAAATAAATTGCTATTTTAAAAGACTTTATGTGTTTTGTTCAAAGTCCTACCTACTGGTGGCTTAAAAAAACACCTTCTTACAAGTTTACCTTAACCTAGCTTTCCCAATACTTACCTATAGCAATATCTCTCTCTCTCTCTCTAGGCTGGTGATGTGATGACATTATTTCTTTATGTACCTACTATTTTCTTTGAAAGTAAATGCCTACTAGCATTGTTTGTGATATTTATTAACAAGTATACTTAATGTTGTTGGTATATGTAGGTTTGCGATATTTATAAATATAGCAAGATTATATTGTTATTAAAATTATACTATTATAAAAATTACGGACAAACTGCTTCGAAGACAAAAAAACGCGTTTTATTTTTGCTTTACAATTTGCATCTGTCAAAGTGGAACTAAGTGATTTCTGTCACTTTTATCGTTTATTGACCGATTCGTAAATTTAACTATTGTGAAGTTTTAAATTCCTTCCCAGTTCCCACATTATAGGTAGATTCTTGAGAATAACATAATGTCTCAAAAATAACCATTTATGATAGGTATACCTGATGTGTATGTTTAATCTGTAAAATTGTTAAAAATTGTCTTTGTATAAGACTTGTAGTTTTCTATGGTACAGGCCTCAGATCTCAAGTTTTCTACTTAGAGGATATATAATCCGGAGTGCTCGTTTCTATCCCTAATGCATTGTAACACCTGGGCCCTTGATAGGGGGCGCTATTTCGGTTTAGATAAAGTCTTAGAATATCGTATACAGCTGCTATCAAAGTCCTAATTTGCTTATTTTATCTCTAAATTATTCTAATTTAAAGTAATTCTTGAAATTAATAAGTGATGTTTGTTTATTATTTTAAAGATTTCCATAGATATCTTCTTTTTTTAGTTTTTTTCTCCAATGTGCAGAAAACTCAGACCGAAACTTCAAACAGCGACCCCTATGAAAGGTACGCATTCGAATAAAAACAATCACTTTATATTATCCTCTAAGGTTTTCTACCTAATACCCATAGCAAAAAAAAATGAAATATGGTTAACACTTCAGAAACAAAATATATGCTCCTTAAGAATCATACTGTCACCTTCTGTCTGGAATTCCGTTACAAAGATGACAAGGATTTTCGGAACAGTTTCGAACAGAAAAGGAGGTATCTAGAATTTGTTGCTGTTCAATAAGAAATTTTATGTTCTAAACTGTTCTGATTACTGTTCAATGAGTCTGTCTGGAACACATTGGAACAGTTTAGAACATAGAATTTTCTGCACTTGCTTTTTAGTAAGAACAGATTTGTCCAAACTGTAAAAATTAGCTGTCGTAATTTTTTTTCAATGAAAAAAGTGTTTTTGGATTGAATTGTCGTGAATCTCTGCGTCGTATTCTTCTAAAAGTGCATTTTAATCAATTCTGAAGCATGCTAAAGTAGAAATTTACTGTTCTAACATGTTTTGAAATTTTTCACGAATCTGTGCTGCTCTGTTCTGTTCTAATCTAACTTATTTCTCATTGAAATAAGCTATGGACATGGTACATGGACCTTTTGCCCAGGTCGTTTTTCTCCCCTCTCCCCTACCCTCGTTTTGAAACAGTCAATGTGACAAGGTTCTAGACGGGCCTAAGCTTTTTATAAAGCTTATACAAAAGAACCTACCTTCCTATACTCCTCTCTGTGCCTATGACCTATGCCTATCTATAACTATTAAAAAATTCTATCCCTAGGTATAGGTACCTACCTAAAGCTCATAATGTGCCTATGTACGTATTTAAATTTAAAATGTCTGGAGTCTGGGCTTCGGACTGGGTAGGTTTTTACTATTACTAGGTAGGTTAACTAGATATAGGTAGCTATGTATAGTTAGATCATAATTTGAATCCTCTATCCTCCCATACATGGTACATGGTAAATCCCTACCGTGTAAGTCAATAACAACACAATTTTCATATATCTACCAAAGTTGAATAGGTAGGTACCTGGAAACATTCAACCACTTCCATTGCCAAAAAAAACAGTCTTTTCAAGCAATAATCAACCAACAACGATTTACATTGCAAGACAATAAATATTTTCATTGCATCACACAACCTCTTGAGTATACCCTACCCTCCCCATTCCTTTTAGTACCCACCCATACCCACCTACACCATTTATCAACATTTACCTACAAGCTACAACCATACTCGCATTCGCATCACCTCGAAATCGTAAAACCTTTGATCACCCTTCAAAACTACACCTTACACTCTCTGACTTTATATAGCTCAGCGGCGGCAGCGCCAACGAACTTCTCGCACTCCCGCCCCAAACAAGTAGGTATATGGTCGGTTCGGTCTTCGGTATACACTTAGTCGTTCACGTTCATGATAAAAAAGAGCATTCAAGCAAACCCAAACAGTGCCAACGTCAACCATTTTGTTTGGGAGAGATTTTCGAATCCTTCACAGTTCTCAATTCGCTTCGCACTCCAAAAAGAAACAGGATTTTTCCAATCTTCGAAAAGGAAACCGCAACCAGTTCCCATCACAAAATGCACAATCCCGAATAAAAGAAGGGGTAACTCTGCTGCCACCACCGCACCGAACTGCCTTTCAGTTTAACTAAAAACAAATTCCTCCGCCCAATCAGACATACCTTCAACAGGGGATTACTGACGCATGCGGCCTTCCCTCACCCGATTGGCTACGAAACAAATACGCCAATGTCAAGGGGAATGAAAGAGATAACAACAACTGGCAAAGGAAACGTCAAAGTATAAGAACCGGTTCGTTTGATATCAATGGGTGGCATTCGACTATATCTTACTCTTTCTGTCGTATAGGAATGGCTATGAACATACATATATAAATTTGACAATGACAGCCAGACTACTCACACTGGTGCACTTATCATATGGCACTTACACCGTCGGAAAGGGGTGGCCTATGCTGTTCAGAGGGCCGTCAACGTTGGTGTGGCCGTAGCACCTTTTCACTTGTATACCGGTTTAGTCGTTCGAGAAACGCTGTTGTCGTATGTTGCTCTCAGAGCTGCTGCTGGATAGTTGCACAAAGTTTAACTGAATGTGACAGTTCGGATTGTTCACATTTTTTTCGATATCTAAATACCTATATATTATCATTTCGGTCGGCCGTGCATAATATATAAATAAGTTCAAAGCCCAGAGGGTTTCGTCCCTCAAAAAATTCTTTAAGAAAGTTTTAAATTGGCGAAAAAAAATTCCTGGTGACATAATTTTTAACCATTTTTTTTTCATTTTTCATTCGGTCGACCCTTTGACGTATCTGTGAATGTGCCTTAGGAATATACACACGAAATCATATATGAATAAATACCAATGCAAATAAGGATACAACCATATATGTATTTATATATATTATATAAAATCACAAGTGAGAATTAATTTGATCGATTTATTTCGCGTGGGAATAAGGATAACACTGTGAAAAACCTGTGCAGGTAGATTACACCAAAGTACAGGAAGTGTGGTGAAAACATAATATATCTACAAAAAAAAAAGAAAGAGAAAAAGTTGTTGAAAATTTCATTAATTTTGGTAACACACTGTAAAAATAAACATAATATATGGTAATGGCAGAGATTGGTGGCCATTTGGCTCACCAGCTACCCTTGCATAATCATCAAAGTGGATTACAACCATCGCTGGTGATGAACCATCACCTGGATTTGGATTGTCATGGCCATGAAGTTTTAACGAGTGAGTTTTATTTATTAGTGTACCTACCTATACTTATATTAAATATTTGACTTGAGGAGTTAAGTTAACTGCATTTGATAAATCAAACAAACAAACCTTTAAACTGTTGACGTTTTGTTATTTGACAGCCGTCGGAATATCGTTTGAGCTTGCGTTCATCGCTTTTTTCTGTCATATAATTCTTTGAATACGAATGAAAATAGGTATCTCAGAAGTTTATAACAATATTTTACCATTAAACTGGCTGAGTGTGAGCAACAATTGTTAATTATGTATATTAAAATTGTGTTTAACAAGCATCTTATGGCAAAAACAATTGAAACTTGCCCCCATTATTGGCTGAACACAGCAGAAGCGACACAGGACTGCGTCAATGCGACATTTTGATAAGCTAAAGCTACAGTGTCAAAATTGAATTGCATAGTAAAAACCCATTTCACATGAGGAAACTTTGTTTCCATCAGTAACTATAGTACTGCGGTGTACCTGGACCTACATATACCTACCACTTTTAAGGGAAGAAGGGTAAGAAGTAAGGTTATAAAAAGAATTGTTCCGGTCAACGATTTGAATTGATTTTGTTGACATATCTATTTACATTACCTCTGTTCGTTTACTTTCCAAACCTGTCATTTTCTACCAGTTTAAGTTCGAAGTTCTGTCAAATTCCATATAAAAAAAATTAAATTGGACTAAAAATGGTAAAAATGGGTAGTTTCGGACTGGTACGCGAACACTTTTATCAATAAACTAAAAAATATCTCTTACGATTTGTTTCCAAGTGAAAGGTGCTAGAAATTTTGAAAGAAAACGTCAAAAAAAACTTTCTATGATTTATATCCTCTTGTGAAAGGGGTGGATCTTCTTAAAGTGAATACAATGAAGCTGCGCGCCTTGACGCTTAACGTGTGATTCAACATTTTAATTAAAAAGCAGTCAGTTGCATTCAACAACGTTGTTATTGATTTGTTTACAATATTTAGAACTTAATTTATTTTACAAAATACCTAGGTATTTCGTCCTGTTCGAAGATGCTTTTGCGACGGTATTACCCTGGTGCCACATAGCGAGTTGTAACAGAATCAATTTTGTTTACAAATAGACAGAACATTAGCAACTTGCTCCCCAACTGACTTGCTTCTTCTGAAGCTAGTTGAGAAGCGAGAAGAGTATCGAGTGAGGCAAATACAAATAGGAATTTGACAGTTAATGAATGTAGCCAACTTTCTAGCGAGTAGTTACCAACTCACTCATGGTTACATTGCATTGTTTTTTTTTTTTTTTTTGACATTTCACTAGGTCTATTCGTTTACTTCCCTAAACTGCCTATTTCTACCAATTTTATTTTTTTAAACGAACTTTGACAGAACTTTGGACTAAAATTGGTAGAAAATGTCAGTGCTTTGAAGTATAAACGAACAGAGTTATGGTATTCTTTCTCATGTTAATTTATATAATGCGAAATAAAATGTGTGGTTAGGTATGACAGAGACACGTATTCAACCCAAATTCCATCGTAATATTAGAAAATTTTAAGAATCGCAGTTTTAACAATCACCGATCCGTGCGTAATGACAATTTGAATCAGATTTGTTCACTAACTATCATGGATTTTATGTGATTATTTTCTTTCGGCATTCGTAACAAGTCTCCGATTCACCGCATATAAAATGCATGATTTAGTTTTATCTAATTTATTGACATTTAAAAACACTATTACCTATATATTATTTATTTATGTAGCGATCTTTAATTTAATATGATAATTTCTTATAACGGTATATCTATAATGGCTTGAATCGCCATTTTGATATCTAGGTACCCCTTTCTTAACAAACTATAGTTCTTGAAATAACTTTCATATAAAAACAGAAATTTCACGCAATCTTTTTTATAAGTAAAAACTTAAATTTCAAGCAAACACATTTTTTGTTTGAGAATTCGTTCAACTTATATTTAATCTATCACTGCAGATTTTAATATCTCACCTTAAAAATAATGGTTTTTAAATTTTATTATCATCTCCACCTAGTTGTAGAATACGATTTATAGAAAATCTATTAAGGAGGTAAATATAGGTAAAATTAATCTTTAATTCATCCAAAAATTGAGTCCTAAAATCATGTTTTTGAAGAATTTTGGAATCGAGTTATCTAAATTGCAAAAAACCAATTATAATAATAATTATTCAACCTGATGCGAGACTATAGAACTCACCGAAGGGGTTCTCCAATGTTAAAAAAGCAATTTTTTTTACCCAAATCTGTCAAAAATCGATCAATTTTTGCTTACCAAAATCTGTCAAAAACCGATCTTGGCAATTTTCAATTTCTACCTTCCAATGGACAAACAAATTGATATATTTTTTGATCAGAAATCAATTTTTCACATTTGGGTTTTTCGGCAGATTTACCCCTCTTTTTACTAACATTTCCCACTATAGATATATCCAGTCCAATTGACAGCCATCAGTTTGGCAGCTACCAGCTCTACAGAATCGAATATATACACCAATATCATGACAAAGAAAACCTTATTTCAGAACGAAATTTGAATTTACCAAGTGAATATCCCACTAATCTTTAAGATCGTCAGAATAATTTAAAAAAAATTTAAATCAATCAAACAGTACGAAATTCCAAGCTCATAATTTCTTAGTTAATGCGTCGTAGATTTAATTTGAAGGCTTATACTATGTTTCCACCAAAACTTAATCAAAGTTTAGATTAAATAAATTTGTGTATTATTTTCACCGTCTATTAAGATTAAAGGCTTTCGCGAAACGGCAGGAAACGTAAAAACGTTGTGAATAGCGAATGATCAAAGATTCCTTATACTATATAGATATCTGATAAATTAATTTTGACATGTCGCTGTCGTTTCCAATGTTTCGCATTGGTTTCGGTGAGCCTTTACGTTAAGATTGCCTTTGACAAACTAACATTGTTTTATTGATGAAAATGTCGTGTTTCATTTGACAGAATATTTTTGAATTTTCGAATGAATGCGTTCAGTGTGATATGGGTGTAAGGAGGTAAGTTCGATTTGTAAAATTATTGTTCTTATGAAGGTTAACAAAGGGTTAGATTTGCAAAATAAATGTTTTATATATCAGACTGATACAATAAATAAAGGCTTAAAAATATATTTATTTAACAATTAAATCAATAGTTTTTCAATAATTCACTCTGAGATAAATATTACTTCGAGTTCTGACTTTGAAAGACATGATTTTAGGAGTTAACTAGAAGTCACCTTAGTTTAAGCAACCAGTAGACAGGTATACCTGATTTTAAAAAATGGAGCTATAAACCGGATTTTTTAAGAGTGATCCTTCACCAAAATTTCTCAGTTCTGTTATCAATTATTGAGGGACAACAAGATGAACCCATAAAGGTTTTTAAAATTAATATTTCTTAAATACATGCAACGAAAAAATAATGCAGAAATGTACGATCAAACGTAAATTAGGTTTGAAGTATGTACAAAAATGTAAAATTTTCGTTTCCGGTTGATGGCAATACTAAAATGGAAATAAGCAATAAAATCATATTTACTATTCTAATGTTCGGTTTCATAAATATTTAACAGGCTTTTAAATTTTTAAATGACGTATTTTGTATGGTACAAACGTCATTTAAAGATTTACAAGCCTGTTAAACAGTTAAAAGGGCTTTATGAAATCGGCCATAAATTCTATTCCTCTAAGGGAATGTTGGAATTCGCGGGTAAGTCTACTCAATTTTTGAGGGAGTAAAATTATTGAGAAAATGACTGAACTGTCAGTTACTTATAAATTCTTTTTGCGGAAACAGAATAAATTAGAAATAAAGAGAATTAAACTAAACGACAGTAGTTTCATTACATCTCTGATTTTAAATGTTTAGGTAGGTATACGTATTTGCAGTAGCACAAATGTGGTGAATATGTAGCTGCAATTTTTACCACACTTATGTCAAAAATGGACCAATTAAGGGTGTGTGTAAATTGGGTTAAATATTTCGATTATATTTCCTATCCCAAATTACTTTTTGACATTTTCAAAATAATATAGGTATAACTCATTAGTGTCAAAAATTAAATTTTTGATGAAATTTAAAGCTGATTTAGAATATAAACTTTCGGTTAAACAAAAATGATTTCCTTAGGAAGAAAGGTAGGTACTACATACTATAGGTACTTCCGTCAAAAAAATCCAGAAGAGCAAACGTTTAATTTTGATCTTGTAAATGAAGTTTGAGGACGATTTAAAAACTGATAGAAATAGTTATTTTATTTATATATGCATAGCTAACATTATTTCTTGCAATTTAAAACTGACAATTTCAAATATATGATCATTGCAATATCGATACAAATTGATCAACTTTCACTGTCACAATTTGAATCAAATTCATATATGTTAATCATTTTTTTCTAAATCCCATCAGGATGTTTACCTTCATGATTATCAGAAATCAGATTATCTATATCTACATATAGTAGATACAATTTTGGTAGCGCATGCGCAACAATATATAAAACAAAACAACTACAACAATTAGCAATACATCATCATATCATCACATAACATCACATGCACATCAATTACCATTGAATGTTTGTTGGCGAGAGCCTTCCTCGTGTGAACACTATCACTTATCTTGACAGATGACAGTTGGCTATTATACAGTGCGGTTGTGTAAAATATAACTGGACTTACTTACTTATAAATATTGTTGACTTATATATACCTAGGTGCCTATACTAATAAATAATAATCAACTGTAGAAGTGTACAACATGATTGTATAAAGATTTTCAACCAATCAAAATCGAGCAGTGTAAATCATAATAATTTATATATAAACTGCTATTTAAAAGAAAAAAAAAAAACAATAAATAATTTCGATTTTGAAATTCTGGATAGTCAAGAAATAAAACAATCGAATGGTAAGCCTGTTTTAAAATTGACTTGTTTTTATAATTCGAAAACTGTTAAATTAAATTTAAATTTTTAATTTTAATTATTTTTACATACGTTTATAAGCTCCGTTTGGTCATCATCTTTATTCTTTATGAACTCAACTCAATCGTTTACGATCGTTTCTGATGAATACGTACCCATAGTTTTAATTTCACGAATTTTGAAGAATATCTTGCGTTTCCACATCTGTGTTATTTTTTTTTTCTTAATTTTATACGAAGTTAATACAGAAACAAACGGATTAGGTATAATTTTATTCTACATAAAGACAGTTTCAATTTTAGAATCTTATTTGTATTTGTATATGTAAAGCATAATACGCAGATCGCGCTAAATTTTAACTCTCATACGAAATCCTCTCAAAAATTGAGCAAAGCATTTTAGCAGAGACGTGTCGTACGCAGAACCAGGGCCCGTATTACGAATTACGATTATCGTTCTAGATCCGTCGTTATCGTTACTTTGCGATTACGTTTTATGATAGATAGTCGTTGTTTTAAAACGATACTCGTTTTCTTTTACGACTGGTTTTGGCGGTCGTTTTTTATAGTTTTGACTCATGACTTTATGTAGCTGTCACATATTTATTATGTTTGTTTGGTTCTACTGTTTTTTTTTGATTTTATCTAGCAATATTTTCAGGCATCTATTCTCGTAAATCATAATTGGTTTATGTCATGGCTATCGTTTTCTTGGGTTTCGTTAAAAAAATAAATATTTATTTCAATCTATCTGTCAAATTTTAACTCACAAAATAATTGTTCGGCACATTAAGTATGTTCTTGAAAATGAAATCACGGAGATCTCCGCTATCTCAGCAAATTTTCTCAGATTTGCTGTCAAAATACTGAGAAAAATAAAATATTCGATTTGCTTGCTCGCTTTTTCACGAAGCGGAATCTCTGAGATCTCTAAATTTTGACAGATTCTGTGATTCTTGATTTTCGTGTGAAATTTTCTATGTGAATATAAATAAATAAAAATAAGGAATATTTTCTCAGATATTTTTTTATTTTATTTAATTAAATTCCCTTGAAATAATGAAACAAAATAGTCTTTGAAATATAAGATAAGAGCAGTTTTCTGTGATATATTCTACACCACGGTCGTATGTCAAAATTTAGCTAGGGTTTTAGCTGAATATTTGGAGGGAATATGGGAGCAAGAGCTGCGTGCCTTCTAGTCTTTAAGCCTGAAAGTACTTTTAAAAATAAGTATCTAAATAATGGGTGATTTTTTAAGAGGCTTAGAACTTTAAAAAAAAAAAAAACACAAAAACTTCGAAAAAATGAATGAAATATTTATTTGAATCGATAGTTTGAACCTTGCAATTTAATGTTTAAAGATAATTTCATGCAAATGTTGACCGCGGCTGCGTCTCAGGTAGCCCATTCGCTGAGTCCAATTTTGGCATACTCTTTCACACATATCGGCCGGTATCTCACGAATGAATGCATGGATGTTGGCTTCCAGTGCGTCAATCGAAGCGGGCTTGTCCCTATAGACATTAGCCTTGACATACCCCCACAAAAAATAATCTAATGGTGTCAAATCGCACGATCTAGGCGGCCAATTGACCGGCCCGAAACGTGAAATTAACTGTTCACCAAACTCGCCTCGCAATTGCGCCATTGTTTCGCGTGCTGTGTGGCATGTGGCCCCGTCTTGTTGAAACCACATATCATGCAAGTCAAGAACTTCCATTTCGGGCAAAAAAAAGTTTGTTATCATCGCTCGGTAGCGTTCACCATTGACAGTAACGCTGCGATTCGCATCATCTTTGAAGAAATAGGCCCAATAATGCCGCCGGCCCATAAACCGCACCAAACAGTGGCTTTTTCGGGATGCATTGGTAGCTGTTGCAATGCTTCTGGCTGATCTTCACTCCAAATGCGGCAATTTTGCTTATTTACGTACCCATTCAACCAAAAATGAGCCTCATCGCTGAACACAAGCAGCGCGCGATGAACATTTCGAACCGAGCACGAATTTTGATAGTAAAATTCAATAATTTGCAAGCGTTGTTCATTTGTAAGACGATCCATGGTTAAATTGCAAACCAAACTGAAGCTGTTTGACAGTGACACAAGGTACTAAACACACGTCAGCTGTCAAAACCAGTATTGCCAAAACCAAACCAGCTAAAAAATCACCCGTTATATATTTTTTCAATCGATAATACATAATTGGCAAATATTTCGGTGGAGAACACTTCCGGAATAACTTATCAAACTCGATGGATAAATCATCAAAAGCTTCTGGTTCAGTTAATCTTAAATTAACTCACCAAATTTGATGAGTTAACTCGAGTTTAACTTTAATCTCGAACTGAAAAACTCGACCTAAGTGTGTCAAAAGAGAAATGCAAAAGTTTGTCCTTTGGGTTGATGACCCTCTATCAGTATATCCTATTACTAAGGCCTTTATCGCTGCGAACATTTTGAAAAGTAAGATTTTGAAAGCTGTATTTAGATCCGCTGGCGAAATTTAATGCTGAATTAATAGGACTCTTATTTTTGTTTACTTCTTTTTTTTCAATACCTGGTTTAAGTACTCGTTCCACATAAGTACCTACATATGAATTATTACCTATCTTGTTTGAAAAAAAACTAAGCTATTTAGCCTTATCGTTTATATATAGAACAACGGAACACCCGTTTACACATTGAGCTTTGTACATAAATAACGATATACAAAAATAAAGCAAAACTAAAACAAAAAAAAATTGTTATGACGATGACGTGTAAACTTACATATAAATCATTTTCTTGATTGGATTGTTTTTGTATTAAAACGTTGAACTACGAGCATACACTATACCCGTTTGAAGTTTTATTTCCACGCCATAAACACTACAATAAAGGTATATAGGTATACCTGAATGTAAAAGTAGATTTTTTATTACAATAAAAGAAGAAAATTCATTGTATATTTATTTTGTTATACCTATTTTTTAAAATTGAGTCAGAATAATAGTCACAAATGAGAAATGAATCCGCAAAATAACAATGTCAGTAGGTGAATCGCAAAGTTTTAACGTTAAACGCTGCCGGCGCGGCGACCGTCGCAAAACGCTCTAGACCAAAACAACTTATCGTTTATTTATTAAGATATATCTACCTAATGTCTGTTCTTTTTTTATTAATATTAAAGTCAACGCCATTTGAGTAATTTATTATATGGCATATTTTTACGATTTATTATCATATGAAAAATCATTTTTATGTGCACACTTTATTTTAAAATATTGCACAGGTGCAATGACTTTTGAACACACACAGCACACCGTGTTTATTATGCAGATCCATATACTATACTCTAATAATTAAATGCTAAGCAATTAAAGTGTCAAGTTAAATAAAGTTTATAGTTCAAGGACAAACCTGTGCTAAGTTATTTTATTGTCATTAAGTTAATTTCGCTTTCTATACGTCATGTTGAATCACTTTTTTTTTTAGGAATTAAAGTTTCACTTGAGCTATTTCTTCAATGTGCACATACCCTCAAAAAGTCAATTTAATTGACATTCAGAGTTTCGGAGACAATTATATTTTACAACTTTGGAGGTGGGTTATAACTTAGTTGTTATTATTTTATGTATACCTTTTTACTGAAGAAAAAAGTTCGTGAAAGTTTTAATCAAGCTGCATTATGTAGGTATATCTTTTATTTTCGAATTAACCTATAGGTCCATACTAGATCTGTACGACTGAAAATTTTCATTTTTTCAGCAGTTTTAGTTTTAAAAAAATAATTATTACAACAGATGGCTAAAATGTGACATAAACTATGACATAATTTGAAAATACGGCGTGTTAATTCAGAATAAGTATTAAGCCTGATTCACAATGCGGCGAGGAAACGAGAGGTGAGCGTGACGAGAACTCGTTGTAGTTGTCAAACCAATTTCAAACAATGAAAGCATAGCTGGATATACACAATGCGGCGTTTCTCGTCGTCACGTCACGCCAAGAATTCGAAAAATTGAAAAAAAGACGCGACGTGACGACGATTTTCATTTTTCCTAAGTAATTTACAGATTTTTCAAAAGAGATGTAATCAAATTGTGTCTAACAAATAAAGTTATTGATAAATCTATTGTTTTGTAAGTTATTTTGTTTATATTTTATTGATTTTTTTTTTACAAAAATGGATTTTTGTCGTAAAAACGCTCGCTGCATTGTGAATTGGGCCACGATGACAGCGGTTCTCGTCACTCTCACGTCCCGTTTCCTCGTCGCATTGTGAATCAGGCATTATTTGTATCAGACTAGTTTGCTTGATCGATTATATCAAATTCAAAGTATCAAAAATTAATGGCTAAGGGCTTTTGATTTTTTGAGGTTAAAGGGTCAACATTTTGTTTTTAAATTGATCGAAAAGTAGATATGATTTTTTTGGTTAATATGTCAATGCAAAAATCGTAGCTTACACAACAAAGATTGGGATACCTCAAAGAACGCACCCAGTAACATAAACGGTTACGTGGAAAAAAGTACATTAAAACAAAGAACTGATATTGTAACGTTTTCATCAAAAATCTATTGTTCTTACGAAAACAAGTGTCAAAATATTTTGTGTGTAGAATTGTACCTACTAGTTATAATTTTTGACGTTAAATATCAAACAAAAAAATGATAATTTTCGAGCAATTTAAGAAAATACCCCAAAAAAAATCAAGAGGTGTCCAAACTTAGAGTACCTACTTTTTAGTATATGTCTACCAAGATTCAGCTTTTTTTCTAATTGTAGGCTTTTCTTGACCAATTTTCCTCGGCTTATATGTACAACATCATCGTCGGCTCGACAACCGGGGTCCGGTCCTGGCCTCCTTCAACAAGTCTCTCCACCCATCCCGGTCTCGAGCCGCCGCCATCCAGTTGCGCACCCCAAGGCTCCGGGCGTCCTGGTCTACGTCATCTCTCCAGCGCAAGCATGGTCTACCACGCTGTCGTCTACCATAGAATGTACCACAAAGAACTTTCCGAGCAGGTTCCTCTTCGCTCATGCGAGCTAGGTGACCTGCCCACCGGAGTCTACCGAGCTTAATTTTTGTCACGATATCTGCTTCAAGGTAGATTGCGTACAATTCATGATTGTACCGTCTCCGGAATCGTCCTTCCTCACATATGGGGCCAACAATTCTCCTTAAGACTTTTCTCTCGAACGCGGCTAAGAGGTCGGAGTGCCTTTTGCTAAGCACACAAGTCTCGGATCCATATGTGAGTACTGGCAGGACCATGGTCCTGTACAGCAGCAGTTTTGAAGTTATGGTGAGATTTCTGGATTTGAAGAGCTTTGACAGACTATAGTAGGCTCTGTTGGATTTGAGAAGCCGCCCGCGTATTTCTTCTTCTATATTGTTATCGGCTGCTACTATTGACCCAAGGTATTTAAAGGATTGCACCACTTCAAATTCGTGCTCCGCTACCTTGATTGTTTGACCAACTGTTCCTCTCGCATTCGACGCCACCATGTACTTTGTTTTACCTTCACTAATGTGCAGCCCCAGATTTTGTGCCGCCTGCTCGATCTGGATGAAGGAATCATGTACAGCTTGCTCAGTTCTTCCGATGATGTCGATGTCGTCTGTATATGTACAACAATCTTTCAAAACTATCACTCCGAATCTACTGACACATGAGAGAACTTGGCGATGAAGTCGGAGTTTACACACCGAGATTTTTACTTTGACGAAAGTAAGAACTTGGACTTTCGACAACTAGATTAGTGATGAAACAAACCAAACATTTTTCAAACCGAGTTGAAATTTAAGCAAACCGAGTTGCAAACCGAGTTGCAAAATAGGTTAATACGTTTCATTCAAGCAAAGCGAGTTGCGAAATGCAAATCGAGTTGACTAACTCGGTTTGAAGCGATAATGGAGGATGCTTTTATCTCTTCATGCGTTCTTTTTTGAATAATTTGACTCGGTTTGAAGCTATAATGGAGGATGCTTTTATCTCTTCATGCGTTCTTTTTTGAATAATTTGACTCGGTTTGAAGCGATAATGGAGGATGCTTTTATCTCTTCATGCGTTCTTTTTTGAATAATTTGACTCTGTTTGGTATTCGTTCGGTTTGCTTACAAATATCACCCAATCGCCCTTAAATCACATTTTTCCGTAGCAGTAAAAACAAAATGAAAATTTCTGATTTTTCATCGGTTTTTTAGTTATTCGGTTTGGTATTCGGTTGGTATTTGGAAATTCGGTCTTCGTTTTCGGTTCGACTGTTACAATAGAACCAACAACAAATAGTATTTACAATACATTCTGGTTCAGCCCGAGTCGATGCCATACCAAAAACCGAGTTGGTAATTCGGTATAGAGAAACCACACAAGGCAATTTTCTTTTTTTTTCACTATGCTCTAAAAACTAAAAACCGAACCGAATTGTCATTCGGTTCACGTGAAAGAAGCTAACTCGGTTGTAAATTCGAAAAGTATTTAACTCGGTTTGTGCTTAACTCAGTGTGACTCGGTTCAGGTAAAAGCGAACTCGGTTTGACAAAAAAAAATCAACTCGGTTCAACTCGGTTTGACTTGGTTTACTAAACCGAGTTGACACATCACTAAACTAGATACCTAAAACACGATATTGACTTGCAAGTTTAATTTAAAAAGCTATTACCCTGTTAAAACAGGAAATTCAATTATAGTTTTGTTTTAGACCCATGTATATATTTAGGACCAGTTTTTCAGTGGTCGCAGTTAAACCAGAGTTTGCCAACTCAATAACTAAATTACAGTTACGTGAAGAAGCTGTTTTTCGGTGGAAAATGCACGCGGAACCACTCAACAAACTCGGTAGATAAAACATCAAAAGTATTTGTTCAGTTAACCCTGACTTAACTCAGCAAACTTGATGAGTTAACTCTGGTTTAACTTTGATCTCCCACTGAAAAACTGGACCTTACTGATACAAAACTTAAGCCTAATTTATTTACAGACATTTCTGATGAAGATCCTATTAAATAAACAAAGTCGAGTCGTGGCACTTCTTTAGAAAAATAATGTTTTTGACAATTGAAGCACTATAGGTAGTCTTTAAACTGATATATAGTTGACAGCTTATGATTTAAAGTTAAAGTATGTGATAATAGCCAAAAAGATATATCATGCTAGAAAGATCGTTGAAGGTTGAACCTTATATCGAAATCCTTTCGGTTTTTTTCCGAACCGAATCGATTTGTTTCTGTCAATTGAAAGGAATATGTGTGTTTCTTGACAAATGCAATAAATTAATTTTCAAGCATTATTGACTATATTTTGTTTAATTCTGAAAAATTTGTTGCAAAAAAAAAAATTGTCTTCTCAAAATTCCTCGACTTACAATTTGACGTATTAGAAATGTTAAATCTTTACAGTGTGTGTGCAAATCGGTGTGAAATTTTGCCCAAAAATGAGAGATTTGTTTTGACAGAAAAGAATCGATTTTGTTTAGAAAAAAAATCGGAACAAAATCTATTCCTTTGTTGAAAGGAATTTGACATTAGTTAATCCCCCGAAAGTTAAAATTTTTGAACCACGAATCAAATATTTGAACCACGTTCTGTACAGCTATGGCTCTTCTTTTCATGTATGTTCCCAACTGCTCCTAATAGAAATTGAATTTACTATATGAACTTGTCCAAATGTTTCCCTAAAAGTTGTCTCGGAAATCGTTGAAACGATACGTGTTTTTTGTTTCGGCGCGGCGACCGTCATTATATCAAAAAATGTCAACAAAAAAAATATAAAAATATTATCCTCCGCAAACAAAACACCCAAAAATTATAATTTCCTTCCAAACAGGTAGCTCTCCTCCAAAATCGTTATATTCTGACTTTTGTTATCATTTTCTTGTTGTTCCTGGATCCGCCTGCACCATTGCACAGCAGGGATGTTCATTCATGAAAAAAAAAAAATACCTTCGTGTCAATAGGAAGTGCGCATTTTGACCGTGTCCAAAATCTATGCCTGCAATCCTAAAAATTTCGTATAGGTTTACGATCATATGACCTACACAAACTGTCTGACGCCAGTCGAGCACGCTTTCTCCACGCAAAAGGACTTTTTGTGTTGTTGTTTTTGTTTATAAAATGAAACTCGGATCAGATAATTAGACAGACAAGTGGCGACATCCGGAAATCGACATTGAATGTCAATCTAAATATGTCATTAAAAATGCTCGACGACAAGGTATTTATACCTCTACTGAGCTGTGCAGTCATTTATGTCTACCTGTGCTGTTGTGGCAATAAATTACAGGCTGGTGAAGCTAATCGTTGAAGGCCTATAACTATAACTGCATCACATTTATAGAAATGTTTGTAGGTTTATGCGTCTATCTATAGAGTGGGATGGTCTGAGGTAAGATTATTTTGGTTAGATGTTGTAACCGTATGATTTACGATCGATGACAGTGATTAAGAAGAATAAGAAACAATTGGAAAACAATATGGATTAGGCTGTCTGATTCACTAAAAATTCTACGAGACACGATATTATGTTTAAAAAGAATTTACCTTACCCAGTTGCATGATGAATCAGGATCATTGTCTGGTGTCTGGATTGAATAATTTGAAAAAAGGGTTAGATTTTTATAGTTTAACAACTTGTTCATTAGTAAGCGGAATGGGTATTATTGAAAATTGGCCATCATAAAACAGTTCTTTAAGAATAAAGGGTGATGGCGAGGGCCAAACAACCTTAAGAACTCCTTACTGAATCATTCAAAAATGTTTGTTTGAATTAGAATTTAGTATTAGATGAATTTTTATTTACCAGAAAAATACATGGGTAATTTATATAAAATTTTTTATAAGATTTTAAAGCATGGTTATAAGCCGAAATGTTTGTGTATTTGTCGAAAAAATGCTAGGAAAGTTATGTACTATATCTACAGTGTAACCATACAATACATACAACATAACAGGAGTGTTTTGTTGAGCTATACTCTGTTCAACAAAAAATTATCAGTACAGAGCTAATGGGGCAGCTTTTTTTTAAAAACAGTGGTGCCTGTATATCACGACAGCGAACCGAAAATATTGCCACTCAAAAAATTCTTCGCAAGAATTAATACATTCCATCACGAGAAGTCGGCTACGCAGCTGAGAACTGAGCTGACTTACTGCCTGAACACAATTGAGACGGAGCTGCAACTGCAGATGCAGCCTGACTAGCTGTCAAAATACTGAATACACATAATTTCAATGTTGCGAACACAACGCAACGTAGCTGCAAACGGAGCTAAGAGTTCACCAATTTTTTACTTTTGCGTGCACAATTTTTGACATTTCAAAATTGATGGAGGCAAACAAGCCCATTTCAACTACATGAGTGTGTATATAGGGGTTGAAATGGGCTTCGAGCTCTTTTCAATTCCTCAAGTTCACAAAATTCACAAAAGATGCAATCAGCTGACTCAACAAATGACATCAAAACATCAAATGTCAGAAAGCTGTATACTGCTGCAGTGTGGGCACGTAAAGAAAAGCACGTACGACACTTTTTGACAGATATTGCAACTGAAGCTCCAGTTGCAGCGCATTCTATTGTGTTCTGTGCACAGATTAGCCATATGAAGATGAGAATGTTTCGTACGTTTCACCCTGCAAAACCCATTTGTTTACATTGTTGTATTTGTAATTTCTTCCCGCGTCGATGAATAGATGTGAAATGCAACAACAATTTAACCGGTGTCTGAAGATCTTTACTGTCTATGTGTGAGGTTTTTATACACACATTCTCACTATTTATCTGATATCTGACAGTTCAAGCTTGTAGGCAAATTAAAATGGCTGCCGGGGATCCTCATCTTCATGTGGCTGGCTAATCTCTCCCCCGCTCTGTGTTTTGAAAATTAAACACATGAAAACAGTGTTATCATACCAAGTGAAAGCAAATCATTACAGCTTTCGTTTAGTCACAGAGCTTTCGGATTTCGTTGCTTTTTTAAAGCTTTTAAAAACAATTTTATACATTTAAGCAATACAATTACTGTAGTGTTGTAGGTTGGTTTTTCTAATTTTTATTTGTTTGTATTTCTAGAGAAACCCAGTAAAGCCGTTTCTAGCTTCTCGTCTTTTAGAAAAAAAAGGTTTATGTTTCGAGGCTTTGAAACATTTGAAACACTATGTTTGAGTTAATATTATTATTGTGTTGTGTTGTGTTTGATAAACTGTGAGATCTTAGATATTTTTAAATAAATTAAATTACACTTTCACGTTAGACCAACAAAATGTTTTTTAATCAGCATATAAGTAACCATATAGACATTGCTCGACAATTTGGGGCAATTAATTCTGCAAACAACGGAAACCCTATATGTGAGAGCTTTAAAGAGAGACAGGCTTATGCGAGCTAATGCAACCAGACTGAAAAGTAAACGTCCCATCTTCTTTGTACAGACAATTTTTGTTGAACTGCCTACGTTTTGTAACTCTCGCATCTATAGAATTGGTCGAAAAACAATGAAAAATAGAACAAAACTCATACGATTTGTTTAAAATTTCATCGTTTTTCGACTGATTTCATCGATGCGAGAGAACGTGTAGGCACAAAGTATAGTTACTGTACCAATTCCGCAATCTTCCACATTAAGCCATATACAGTTACTGAAAACTATAAATGTGCTGTTAACATATTGTTGGTAGAATTTGCATATGAATATTCACCAATAATGTGAAGAAATTCTTAGTGTGCACATTTAGAAGCTCAAGAAAACACGCTTAATATTATTTTCTGTTAAATATTTAAATTGTTTAGAAAGACTGTAAGCCTTCAAAAATTGAACAGCTTAAAAGAAACTTTTCAATCTATTTTCGTAAATATTTATATCTCATTTAAATTATATTTATGTTGATATACCTCTGAACTTAAGCAGCGGCTTGTTATCAAGTCATTAAAGAACACGCGTCCAAGCATGAATTAATAAATTAACGAAAAATTAAATTAAAACTAGACCATGTCTAGAAAGTGAATGCCAAACACAATCCCTGCATGTAGGTATACATATTCAAATAGAACACCCACAGAGGGAATATTGGATCATCCAACACAGATTTGATTTTCTTGCATAAATCTACTTTTCATAATTAAGTATATGCTAACCATAAGGCATGACTTAAGTTTCTTTCTCTATAGCTATATTCTCATGTACATGTACATAAGTATAGTTAACTTTAGATCTTGAATTTCTTTAATATTTTAATTAATTTCGTTTACAAATTTAAATTATATTTCAAATTCCAGATTTCCTAGTAAGATGAATGAACAACAGATTAAAAGAAAAAAAAAATTCCTCCTCCACTATATAAAGTCCGCCATTATAAATATATGCACACTTGAATGTTTGATATCTTATGTATGCTAATTTACATAGCAAAGCATTCCATTCCAAATTATATATAGGTTTACATTCACTTTTATTTTAACCTACTACTAGTTTTCCGCTATGTAGAATAATAATTTGTTTTTGATTTGATCTCGTTTTTTTTTTTTTTTTTTAATTGGATCAGCAACTTGTGTGTTCAGCCATAACTCATCGGCGTGCTCGATTATTCCATTAAGTTATGACCAAGATCACCATAAAAATTATAGACAAAAATCTTGTACCTAAGTATACCTGAATGTTTGGAGTCATGTATAAGATTTGTTGTCACTCGTCACCTCATCAACTCTTGTGTTTTTTGTTTTTTTTTAAATAAGTTATGCATTCTAATTTCTAACTGTTAAATACGATCTGAGAACAACTGTACTGTGATAGTTTGTATAACTCGTAAAACCGGCAAAAAAAATCGGTGTCGGCATTTTGGATAGAGATTCCTAAGCTATAAATGGGGTTTGGTAGGTAATACAAGTCACTTCAATAGCAAGAAACATGGACGATTTAGTACGATGCTAAAGCATTTTTAATATGATGCTAGGTTAAAAAAAGAATATTCTAAATTTTAAAGAAGTTAGCATCTTTTTAACATTTTACTAAAGTTAAAATGGCTGTTTTATCTTTTTAGTGGCCGAGTTCAACGCACATCTGAATATTCAGAATTCTGAATTTTTGAAGCTCTTGATTGGCCAGCTGTCAGAAAGAGTTCTGAAAATTCTGATGACTTCTGACAGCTGGCCAATCAAGAGCTTCAAAAAATCAGAATTCTGAATATTCAGATGTGCGTTGAACTCGGCCAGTATCTTTTATAACTTCAAATGTCACTTTGACAATGGGCGCGTTCAACGCATTACGTTTTACATCTGAATTTTCAGATATCTGAAATTTTGGAGCTTCTGATTGGCCAGCTTCCATAAAAAGTTAGATGACTTTTAGTGACTTTCAGTTACGTTTCATCTGAATTTTCAGGGAAAAATTCTTATATGAAAATTCAGAATAAAGTGTGAGTGGTGGGGGGGAATGTTTAAATACTATACATAGAAGTTGAATTTTATTATTTTCGCTCTGGTTAGTGGTTGAATGGTGATGACTAATTTTCAATCACGAACAAATTAATACTTTTTTACACAAAGCACTTATTTTGTATTGATGAGTGAGTTTTTAAGTTAAAAGATTGACTATTCTTAGAAAAATTTTCCCAGAATTCTCCATCGCAATATTGTGGAATTATTTTTTCATTGAACTTTGCGTAGTCTTGCTGTATTTTGTTACTGATATAATGGGTGATTTTTTAAGAGGTTTAGAACTTTTTCTAAAAAAAAAACACAAAAAATTCGAAAAAATGAATGAAATATTTATTTGAATCGATAGTTTGAACCTTGCAATTTAATGTTTAAAGATAATTTCATGCAAATGTTGACCGCGGCTGCGTCTCAGGTAGCCCATCCGCTGAGTCCAATTTTGGCATACTCTTTCACACATATCGGCCGGTATCTCACGAATGAATGCATGGATGTTGGCTTCCAGTGCGTCAATCGAGAGGGCTTGTCCCTATAGACATTAGCCTTGACATACCCCCACAAAAAATAATCTAATGGTGTCAAATCGCACGATCTAGGCGGCCAATTGACCGGCCCGAAACGTGAAATTAACTGTTCACCAAACTCGCCTCGCAATTGCGCCATTGTTTCGCGTGCTGTGTGGCATGTGGCACCGTCTTGTTGAAACCACATATCATGCAAGTCAAGAACTTCCATTTCGGGCAAAAAAAAGTTGTTATCATCGCTCGGTAGCGTTCACCATTGACAGTAACGCTGCGATTCGCATCATCTTTGAAGAAATAGGCCCAATAATGCCGCCGGCCCATAAACCGAACCAAACAGTGGCTTTTTCAGGATGCATTGGTAGCTGTTGCAATGCTTCTGGCTGATCTTCACTCCAAATGCGGCAATTTTGCTTATTTACGTACCCATTCAACCAAAAATGAGCCTCATCGCTGAACACAAGCAGCGCGCGATGAACATTTCGAAAAATTCAATAATTTGCAAGCGTTGTTCATTTGTAAGACGATCCATGGTTAAATTGCAAACCAAACTGAAGCTGTTTGACAGTGACACAAGGTACTAAACACACGTCAGCTGTCAAAACCAGTGTTGCCAAAACCAAACCAGCTAAAAAATCACCCGTTAGTTACATACATCATCATCACAACTTCTGACGCTTAATTTTAAGTTTAACAATATAATTAAAGTTCATTTGACACAATACCTCTGTTCATTTACTTTCCAAACCTGCCAGTTTAAGTCCGAAGTTCGGTCAAAGTGTATATAAATAAAATTAAATTGGACCAAAAATGGTAAAAATGGGTAGTTTCGGACTAGTACGCGAACACACCTAATTGCTTTCAACTGAAAATTCAGAATTTTTGTGCGTTCAACAATAAATTCAGATCTGAATTTTCAGATTTTGGGATTGAACGTACCCAATGACAAATGTAAGAAAAGTTATGTCTGGTTACTTTTTTCTACGAAATGTCACTGTTTTAGGTGTGTTCAGCTTGAATTTCGTAAGAAAATAGGTTAAATATATGTAGGATAAGTTAAAAATTCTTTAAAACTGATAACATTTTAGTAAGAGCTTTAAAATTATAAAATTGCTTAATAGCATGTCCCCACGAAGAAACAAGTTTCGGGAGGTTTTTGGATTTTTGCTTTTAATTTCTTTTAAAATCTCATGTACCTTTCACAAGAAGAAACAAAATCTTTAGAGATTTTCAGCAGTTTTCATATAACATCTTTAGGTTGAACGCACACTATCTTAAGTGTTAGAAGGAATGTCAAAAAAATCTCCTTAATTGTTGACCGGGGAGATGTGGATGAGAGGTAAAAAAAACGTAGCCTCAATCCCCCTACATTCCTTTATGCCATCTCAACCAAACTATCAAGAAGACGAACGATGAAACCTCCGAAAAAAGGAACCGTGTAATCGAGCTCTTTGACAATCCATCTAAAACAAACATGTGTTTACACATGCAAATTTTAAGGATATGTTCTCAAACCCTCACGTATTTTAATCACACTTTAGTGTTTGAGGTTTTTGGTGAAATTAATTTTCTCAATTCTAAAGTGTGGAAGGGAAATATGAAAATCATTGTCCATCACACTTGAATTTGAAATTTGTTAATGCTTAGTTCTCAGTATATGAGCTAGTGATGTGGAATAATGTGAGGAAGGGGCTTCAATAGAGTTGAAGTTTTTTTTAATCTTTAATTTCACGATTGAGTAAAAAGAAATTAATACTGGTGAAATAAAGATTAAGCGAATAAAATTTATATTTCCCTATTTACAAGGTATTTTTCAGTGGTTATATGCAACTTAAGAAATCAAATAAAACACATTCAAATGGCCATAATATTGGCACATTCATTATCAAAAAGTAGTTTTCGGCAATTCAAATTTGCAAGGTTTTGTTCTGTGAAATGCCAAAAAAATATACTAATGCTGGATTTACACGACTGACAAATTGGCAGTATTCTGGCATTAAACTGTAATAAAAAAATGACAGAACAATGGAAAAATTCATTCTTTTGGCAGTATAGTGACAGAAAAATGCCAATTTGTCAAAATCCAAAATTTGTGTGTAAATTCAGCATAAGCAACAATCATTTCTCGGTTGTCAAATTGACTGTCTCAGGAAACAATGCTGCCAATTTAACCAAATGTCTATAAAAAAACGCTTTAAAATATTCACATGCTAAATGCATTATAAAATGTATTCCATTTAAATCCGTTAACTATTTTCTGAAAGATATTAGTGCGGACAGATATTAAATGCCGCGGTTGAGTTTATACAGCCAAATCGTAATGAGGCGTCGTGGCGTTCGTTTCGTTTGGTCTGTCATATTTGACATAATGATTGGGAATGAGAAATTGAAGTATAATGCCTTTGCCTCATTATACATAAAACGAAAACGGTCTATTGGACGATATCGTTTCCACTATTGCTATCTCTATCTCTGGTTAAATTAATCAGAGATAAATATTCCCTAAGTTTCGCAAAACTTAGTTTTTTGTTGTATGGATTTTGACAGCAATTGTAAGAAATTTCACGTTACCAAACAGACCTATAATTATAATCTATAGGTGCCTGCTTACATGGGTCGTTTTACTGAAGTGCGAAAAATGTAATCAGGCACTAATATTTCTGAGAAACATTGAACGAAATTACATTTCTTTCTTTCTTTGTTTATACCTATACTCTTTGCTTATGAATTAGGTAAAAGTTGTCGGGCCTTTTGGCAATACCTATGTTCCAAGCCAAATTACAGCCCTTTTTGTTTTATATTTTCCACATTGATGGCTCACCGCTCTTAAATAACTAGGTATACGCTGAAAGTATAGTAAACACAAAACCAAAATAGACTTATCTATTTGCACAGTAAAACAAAAGACTACTTGGTAGATATACCTACTTAAAGTTATCACGACGCTTTTGTTGCAGTATTAGGACCCCTTTTTTCAGTTCATGTAAGCATCATTGCATTTGATGTTAACCCATATGAGACCTTTACATCGTGACCATAAGAGCCGCCTAAAACAAACGTTCGTTGGCTTAGCGCTATAAAAATCGAAGCTATATAGCTACAAAAAAAAAAAAACAACCAAGACAAGTTCCTGCATGGTCCCTTATACTTTGGCTTTATAACACCGTCATCAGTTTCAGCCATCACCGTCACCATCATCAACCAGAGACTTTGAGGGTCATAGATAGACGTATGGACAACTAAAAAAGAAGTCGGAAGAAAAACGAAGGAAAAGAATTAAGTGTCGCGCCAGTGAAAAGATAAGGACTCACAACCAGGTTAAGGCGCCATCAGACGAAGCATGAAAACAAAAAAAAAATGAAAACAACTAAAATAAGGTGCAGCTAACAGCAGCTCAGCTGAGTTGCTGATGTGATTCATGGGGGTATCTGTATATGTATGTATATCGTATAAATTTATATAGGTATACCTACCTTACCTATACGGTCTACGGACGCCCGCTTCGAGCTGACTTTAAGGTATACAAAAATAAAGAACCGGATGATGTATGTTCTTGGTGATACCATGACGAAACACAACATAACGTTGGTCAGTCTTTCATATTTTTTCTTACTTGTGACAAAGTGTCCCGAAAACAAAAAACGAGTTAAGAGAATCAAAGAAGGTAACTAAGTAGGAGTAAGGACATTTTGCTGCCATTTTATTATTGTTGATGTATCTCCGTATCCCACATATTAAGCATGTGAGGTGTAAGATCACAGCGGGTGATCGTATCATCAACTCAACGGGTATGCCATAAGCCATACTATACCTATACTTATATGTGAGAGGACAGAGTGATCTTGAGAAGAAGATTGTAAGCATCAGCTATGGTGCAGTGTCCGGTGGCTGAGGACGCCGCGCGCCGCCGCTGCACCGACCGCCACCGTTCGGTCCGTGGTCCGTCAACGAACGTCGAGCTCACGCGCATCAGGCGTGGCTCTTTAGGCAATTGATCACCATCTTTTCAGCTTCAATCTTTCCCAAGACAGAATCTTTGCGAGTCTTGGAACTTTAATGAGTGTTAATTTATTTGTGAACCAAATTAATTTGTCGGCAAGAAATACAACAAAAAAAAATAAAGAGATCCTCGATGCTGAACAGTAGCAGAAAAATGGCTTGTCTCGATGTGTCACAATATTTTGAAATATTATCATGTCATGAAAAATGTATATTAAACAATTTATTTCAATGCGTTTGACAATCTTTAAATGCTGTGCAAGGTTTCAAGTTGCGCAGTTAAAAGAGATTCTACAAAAATTGTTGGTGGGAAGATATATGTAGTTCTAAATGTAAAATGTAGATGTGAAGACTGCGAAATGGACCATACGATTTGGCTTTACCTACTCATCATCCAGAATATGATGAGAGCTGAAAACGATACGAGAATAGTCACGGTCTTGCCTCGGTTTCCTTCCAAAGCATCCAAAACGGGATCGAGACAAGACAGTCGTATTATTTAGATTCAAATTTACCGAGAGTCTCGTGGCGGTCTATGTGGTCTAAGCTAATACAAATATTGCATTTTTAAGTTGAAAACTTAATTTTTTCGATATAATTAATTAGCAGTTTCTAGACTTATGTATATCCGAATTCATCAGCCCCTTTTAATTATTTAACAGGCTTTTAAGTCTTAAAATGACGTTTGTTCCATACAAAATGCGTCATTTTACAATTTAAAAGCCTGTTAAATATTTGTGAAATCGAACATTAAAGTCTTGGTTATAATTTCATTCACTAGAACACAAGACACAACGAGACTGATACTATACCGAGGCGATACCCAGACGAGATCGAGCCCATGACTTAAGCCGGAACTACAATTGTCTCATGTGGTGTGTTGTGTTATTGTGTTGCGTAGGAATCCATCTTGTTCCGATTGGGGCATCCCCGCTGTATGACAGTTCGTTGTGTGTGAAAGAGAAGACGTTTTCGGAAAGAGAATAATTTAATGGCGAAAGCAAAAACAATCGAAGGATTGATAAGTGTAAACAGTCAGCGACACATCACGCCTAACCACAACACACCACACGTATGATAAGTGTGGTTCGGGTTCCGGCTCTATAAAGTTATATGAAAAGACTGTACCTATTTCTTAACGAAAGAATAAGTATTTTCTCAAGGCGATCACGCTAGTGTTGCTCAACCCCAACTTGAGCAATCACTTATTTTTTTTTTCCATAAAAAGAATCCTGATTTAATTGAAATATCCGCCAGCTATAACTTAACCAACATATTATCCAATAGCTATTTCTCCAAACATCCGAAACAGGACAGAACAAAAAAAAAACAACAAAGTTATTTACAACCTGCCTCAAAAGCTGGCCATAAATCTATAAAACCCAATAGAAATACCATTCTAATGAGAACCTTACCCCTCATCATTATCATCACATCCATCCTTCTCCTATATATTTAAAACAATACAATGTCCCCACATACTGCAAAATGTAAAGGATTGCCTGCTAATTTTATCACTACCATAGAACACCCATGAAGTGTCCTCTCATCGCCGCCGTTTCGTTCGACGATTTATTCGTACGATCCCCACAAATCTCCTACCTGGCTGCCGTAAGCTGAAGCAGCCCATCCAAAAGATGATTTCAATGAGAAACGTCTCAATACCTCGATACCTTCGTTTAAGAAACCCACAAAAAAAAAACAAACAAACATCTCCTAAGAAGACGCAGTCACCTCTTCAGCATGATAAAAGTAAAATTAGCCGCAATGCCGTGCGCGCATCCATAATGATCCCAACTTGATCCAAGTTGCAACTTAAGGACTATTTTTATGCTTTTATATGTGCCATCAAATGTCCAGAGTCCATATAGTATACCGACTAAGATAGACCGCTTGCCATCAGTTCAGCTCGCTTGTGCTATAAAAGATTCCGCTATACCACGCAGCGCCATAGAGAAACATCAAGCCAATGCTATGCAAGCAACAGCCATCATCAGAGCCAGCTCTTAAGAATTCAGAAAGAAAGAACCTGATTCGGGTGGCGGCATTTTCTCTCTTAAATTCAAATTTTATGGATCTCATTAAATATAAATTTGTCGAATAAAAATAAGAAATAAATAAAAAACAAAAAACTTTAATTCAAATCCAAACACGCAAGTGGCGGCGAGTCCGCGCTGCTGCGCCGCGCCGGCCGCCGATCGTGGTCGATGTGATGCAGTAAATGCAGAAGCGGACATCAAACAAAAAGCCATTTTCCCCCATCATCATCATCACCATCATATATACACAAACTCATATACATACCCAGCGCATACTTAGTTCAAATAAAAATATAATATAAATTAATTAACAAAACGAATTTCTAATTTGCATGCGGTAACAGTGGATATTTTTTTTTTTTTTTTTGTATTTATCTTATTTTTTGTTCTTTCATTTTGATTGGAATTTTATTGGACACTCTGGCGAGGTTGATATTATAGGTTTTCAGACAAAAGGAATGTGAGTCGAAAAGGTTTCGACAAGGATATTTTTCTTTGTTGAACTGATAAAATGCAAATTTTTATTTATTGAGTTTTTATTTCAATGGTGTGGACGAACCTTAATAAAAAGCTTATCAGTGATTTGTGACGCTTGAGATATTCACAATCGTAACTTAAGAAATCGACGAGGGTAACAATATATCACACCATAAATAAAATACTTGGTTTATACATTTTGCGATCGACTGGTGATTCACTTATAGATTTGCCAAGAAATACTCGGGCAGTATTAAGCAGTCTTTTATTTTACCTATGTGAGTAGATTCTTTGGTACTAATAAGACCCCAAGCTGTGAAAAACCGTAAGATTCACCGATAAATAATAAGTTTTATTTACTAATTTTACTCTTGGTTAAAGTTAATTTTTTTAATTCAACAAGAAGTAAAGGGTGTTTTTTTAGTGGTATACAACTTTCAAATGAAATAAAACACGTACAAGTAATTGGTGTGTTTTTTCCAACCCCAAAGAAAATCAAGCGAACAAAATAAAATCTGGCCTAAGCATGTTAAATGGAAAAACAACTACTCCTCTATACGGCCCCCATTTTTTGCGGCTTAGTTCTTATCCCGTAAAAAAAACTGTGTTACCGACATTGCGAATGAACTCTTTGATATCAATAGTTTGTATGCAAACTTCAAATTGCTGATAATACCTAACAGTTTTATTGAAAAGGAAATTTTCTACCATTAATGTTTGAAAATGATTTCCAACATATGGGCAGCAATGCTGCCTTGAAGGTAGCGCAGTCTGGAAGTTTAATTTTCGACCACTTTATCGAAGAGTTGGGGACCCGTATAAGGCAGCACAAGCGGGTAAGCCTTATTGTTGTGATGTAAGTCTATTTAAGGTGAAATGGCAACCTTTACCTACTGAGCTCAAACCATCTGTCAAATTTAATGGCTAAACACAATATCTGTCAAAGTTAAAATACATACAATTTCGTTTGAGTGAATATTTAGAATGGAGACACAGCCGCAAACGCGACTCTGGAGTTAAATAAGTTTCAACAATCACGCGCGTTCGAACGCGCGCCTATTGTGTTCATCCAGTTACTATCACAATGATCAGTGTTGTCAATTTTAAACCAAATATAATAATTGGGTTCTGAAAAGTGAAAAGTGCCTCGTTTCAAAATTGATGCATTCTATACCTGCAGGTTAAATTGACATTTTCAAAGATATTAAAAATAAACTTTGGCAACCTTCTTGCTATATATACAGTTACAAAAATTAACAGAAACTGTTCGAAATGGCAACCCTGGTACATTTTTTTTTATAGCGAAAATACTAATTACCTTAAGGATATATTGAAATTCTGTGATTTAAGCTCTCCTCAATGTGGCAAACCAATTTAAAGATGTAAAGTATTCAAACATTCCGAAAGATGTCAACCACATGCTTGGTATATCACACCATATAAACTGCGTCAAACATATTTGAACACCATTTTGCTTCTTTTTCACTTTTTTTCTCATTTTCACGCTCGTGAACTACATAATGTCGTCCTCACATTATTGTGTGTGTACAATCTTTTTGCAAGAAAATGAAGAAGAAAAAAAAAGTATTAATTCCCGCAAACATGTGCGCGTAAGAAGAATGTCCATCTGGCCATATGGTATAACATCAAAGCCAAAGAACCTTTTGAACCTCTGCTGGTGTTTGCATCACAATTGCAAATATAAGAGCTAGGTGCGCAGTAAAAGGGAAGAAGAGACTTGTGTTTTTGCCGCGCTCTAACAATTCCCAAACATGGATTCCTCGAAGTTGGAGCACGTGAATTTTTCTCGCTGTTTGTGCTGCGCTAACACAACACTTTCTGCACATTGCACATTGACGAAAAGGAATGTTGAACAACATCGAGAGTATGAGAGTTGCGATATATACCGCTAAAGCAGAAAACAGTTCAAAAGTAGTGTGTGTTGTGTGTGGTGCGGTATAACAAGAGAAAAAAAAAAACCGTTTTCTATCTTCGGGCAACGTACCTTTATAGATCACTCAAGCCTCACACGGACTTAACACAGCACCACACAAAATGAAGCTCAAATCGACTTAGCGCACGCGCAAACGCACAATATTCAAACTATATACATATAGCTGTCATAATGTGACAGCGTGCAACAATCTGACTGACATATGTGAAATGCAAATATTGGCTTTAACGTCAGACGTCAATATTATTGTTGGCGGATTTTCTTTATATCTTTGTTGCATTGCTGACATTTGCACAGACATAACACCTCTGACAATTGACTATACACACACACAAAACTTGGTGGAGCGCTTTTTATAACATTTTGTTTGATAATGTATTTTACCAGGTACTGTTACATCATAAGAGACTATACTGCTGTCATAATCTCTTGAGATGTTAAATCTCCTAAAACTTTTAGTGCCGTAGGTTGTGACCCGAACCCGATGGAATGGTCAGTTGTTTGTTTTCTTTAAAAGCGGCTCACCACACACTGGCTGCAGAACACTGTCTTCTGTCTGTCAATGGCTTAAAGCTTTCGTTTGAAGAAACGCGCCGTGAAATTGTTGCGGCTGCTGTGTGATGTTTATGACATATATAGATAGAGGTCGCCACCGCCAGCGCGCCGTTGTCGTAAATTGAAGGTTTGCGCGGTCAGAATGTTCGTAAGCCGATTGTAGATTTAAGGTGATTAGCACTGCCAGTTGACTGACATACGTCTTTCGAATACCCGCCATAGATACTCACTCTTGATCGAAAGGAATGTAGATATAGAGGCTTATAAAAGTTTTGAGTTTTCTTCTTTTTTTGTTTTGTTTTCTTTTCGAATGATCGATTCAATCAGGTTGAAGAAACACCAATGTTGTGGGTAGCGTCGGTCAAGTGGAGAAAGGTGTGTTGTTGTGTCAAAAAGGAATTCACTTGTTTAAAAAAGGGGAAACATCCAGAGAAATATGTAGGTACATATATGGGTAAAGAAGTTAGATATTGAAGATGCTTGCGAGGTATTTTGTTTGGATTAGAGGACTAATAAAATGCGAATTGTGGACATCAGAAATTTATTCGATTCTTTTTCTATTTTACATTCTGGTTTAACTTGTAATTCTTCAAGCTGCAATTTTTGATGCAACTCTCTTGCTAGATAGCTTTTGACAGTTTGTGAATGTCACTTTTAATTGCATAATAAATCCTTTGTTTTTCTTACTGTCGACATCAAGAAACTGCATTTGAAAAAAAATATTGAGGTAGGACGTGGTGTAAATTCATAAACGTCAAATGTTTGTGCATTTCAGATTTTTTTCGTTGCTGATGCGCATCGCAGTTGATGCAATGCTATTTGAATTGTCAAAAATCATCAAAATCAATGTGGAAAAGTTGATGAATATAAAGAAATCGTCAATTCACACGCTCATCCATCAATTGAAAATTGTATACTCACTTTATGGCTAGCGATTATTTATCAAAACAAGACACAAATGTTGGCATCATACAACCGCAAGGTGCGTCATTCAAAGACTTTATAAGTATATATACATTTTCAAGGAGATGTTGCGAACTTTTATTTTTGATGTCAATAACTTTTGACTTAGGTCATTCGATGTTAAATTTTTTTATTTATTTGTGAGACAAATAAATTAAATTTCCGTTGAAATGTTTCTCACCACAAAATCATCAATTATACCCTGTCCACATCAGAATGTCCACATCATCATTCATCCAAAGTGCATCATAAAATGTCACATTGCTCACTGACTCGTCATTGAGATCGTAAAACTTAAATGCGGGGGTTTTGAGATACATTAAAAGATTTTTATACGAAACTAAGTCCTCATAGGCATAAAATGTGTATAGGTATATATTTTAAGAGTGAGTGAAGTGCATATCATTAATGGGATACGAGAAGGCGCCTCACGGGCCACGCCGCCATCAGCTCACTGCGCAGCCTTTAACCATAACACTCTCATTCTCATGCCTTCCTTTTGTTGAAACTTGACAATATTGTCATAGCGCAGAGTTGACCCTTTGTTGTCTGTCGTTGTCTTATTTTAATCGCTTTCTAAACATATAGTTCCCTGGCTTTTGATGTTTCACGACGGCGACGTTTCGGTTAAAATTCTTTTCATCCGCCCTGGAAGCGCGTTGACAAATTTCTATACCACAATCATTACCACCATCATCAGTGCATCATTATCACCTACGATCACCTCATCTTCGTGCTATGGTCCAGAATCTTTCTTGTGCCTCATCAGCATATCTGAGGACCAGAGATAAAAAACAGAAAAAAAAAAAAAAAAAAAAAACAAACAAACCCAACAAGGATCTGAGGGAAAGAACAAACAAAAAAAAACAATCATCAATGACCTATGGTCACACATCGTCAAAGGAAATCGCCTGCGGTTCCTTTGAGTTCCATCTGATGTAATTAATTAAAGAATTTTATTCCTGTGCGCGTTTCCAGTCTCCTTCTATCTTCCTGACACTTGTGCCTGCTGGACGTTCTGTATGTTTTTTTTTTCGAATTTTATAGCCCCTTGCTCAGATATACATACATAGACCATCTACGCAAACCTCAAAAACACGTCCCATGGTTCTTTTTTTGTTTCTGGATTTTTTTTGTATTTAGCTGTGGTTAACGCGCGCGACT
Source organism: Leucozona laternaria (assembly GCA_932273885.2). Classification (NCBI taxonomy): domain Eukaryota; kingdom Metazoa; phylum Arthropoda; class Insecta; order Diptera; family Syrphidae; genus Leucozona; species Leucozona laternaria. The sequence continues at coordinate 95,917,201 of OW026368.1, forward strand.
GTTAATAGGGATCTTTTAGCAGTGCAAAAACTTGCTTGCGTATACGCGTCAAAAAAAAAAAACATGCTAAGCTATATCGTAAGAAAGACCCCTCAGCATCAGCAGCATCATCAGCATTCTCCTGCCTGCACGCTGTGCGGTGAGTTATAAGCAGCAATTATCCCAACATCGAATGTCCTATCTGATCTATATATCTGCGCGCAAGCGCTAGCGTTACATGCAAGATGTCACATGGTCACGAAGAAGAAGTCGTTGTTTTCAAAGCTGTCCGAAATTTTTCTTACTCTCTATCTCTGTCTTTCTCATTAGGTGTATAGGCATATTGGTAAAGAAAAGAGTTATGAGGCTTCGAAGCTGGTTAATAGGCGCAAACGCCATTGACGCTGCTGTGCGATTCGCGCACCAAAAGCACTGGACATCGCAGAGATTGCCGTTTTGTACTTAAGAAATATCTCATTATGTCAAATTGAAATGTTGCGGCAAATATATGCACTTGTTGCTCGAATAGTGACAGTACGACATTTCTTTTATTTGCTTATATCCGTCGTCGTTTTCGTAGTCCGTAGTCGTCGCGCGCACGTGTATATGAATGTATGTGGAACGCGGAAAACGACAAACGTTTTGTTTTCCGTTAATGTGGTGTCATTTGTTTTTCGGCTTATTTTTGTATATTAAGGTGAGGCTATTAGCCAATCTAAGTGGCAATAATGGCAAGCGGAAGATATTTATTTAAAATGGCGGATAAACAGGTACATACAATCTTGACAGTCTTAATTATCTAAAACTGATTTAAAGGTTTTTGTAAAATTTTAAATTATGGGATACTTAAAGAAATACAAATCTTTCCCAAGCTTAAAGCGTAATTCATTTTTTTTTAAATTGATAGAAATATCAAGACTTACAAAATTTTGGAATTGGATGAAACTTCACAACTTGTATGATGACGGGAAAAAAAAAATAAAACATCCACTTAACAGCTTATACATTGTTTGCAAGAAAGGGTCAACACTTTAAAGAAAATCTATTGTTAGAAAGAGCCTTTTTTAAACAGCTAAATGTAACCCACGTTGGGCGCCAATTCACTGTTTACGTATTTATTGTTTAAAAAATATATCTAAGATTTATTTCGATTTTTTACAAAAAATATATGTATATACCTATGCCTAGTACAATATTCATGTCAGTCACATCAGTGACACTAACATGTTGTGTGAAATAAATCAAGAATGGTCACAGCATCATGATGAACGCAAACTCTTCAATACTTTTATAAGTATTTATATATATGTATACATATATACATTTATGAAGGTATTTTCCTTTAACATGAGTACTATATTTTCTAAAGAAATAACCGACGTTGGGCGCCAGTTGCATCAAACATCGTCGTTGTTGTTTCAGATACACAACTGAGGACAGGTTTAATTAATAAATTTCTCTATTAGGCCACAATGAATGGCTTTTTCGAAGATCAACACATTGAACTCACTGCTCTTCTTAAATCGGTTGTATCTTTGAACACTTCATACACATGTAATTTCTTAAATACTACAAAATGAAATTTGTATTTATGTGATTTGATTAGAAAAGCCAGGTATTAGATAAACATTATGAACATAGCCATGTGTAATACACTTAACAAATATGTAGGTAAATACCGACTTAAAAAGGCCATTAACAAAGTTTTTCTTAAACATATTTTAGGGAAGTCCATAAGTAGACAAAATGAAAAGAGTAACTTAAAGTTTTTATTTAATTCTTTTAAGATATCCAACATCTGCCACACCCTGTAGCCATTCAAAAGTTATTCATTATAAAAACTAGAACCTGAACAACTAAAGTAACTTTAATCTTGTTCATCATTTTTTTTTCTTTATTTCACTTCATGTTTATGACAAGAAGCTACATATACCAATATGTATGTATGTATATTCAAAGCACAGCCATTATTTATAAAAAAATAAAAATACAATTTGACAATGCCGCTCCGCGCCGTATATATACATCATCGATAGACAAAACAAAAATGCTTCTGAAGGAGCGGCCAATATAAAGTACAAGAAATCTATTGTTTTTAGAAATTTGACTTCCATAACACATCCATCAATCAATTTCTGAAAATAGAAGCTACATTTACTTGGCTATACATTTACTGTTCGACAAAAAGATCTCCCTTAAGGCGCCATTGGCCAACAACAATTAATTTGCAAGTCGTTTTATAAATATCTGTCATTTAAATAAGAAGAAACACAAAAAAACATTCCCATAACACCTTCCTACAATAATAATTCTTCTATGAAATTAATAACCTCATTAAGGCTAACACACATGGCTGTTGTCAGTTTTTTTTTATTAAATTCATGTGTATATGAATATGAAATAGACAGACAAGATAAATATATATATCTGCACAAAAAAAACCATGTTAATCATCATCTAGCCATTTGAAAAGAACAAAAAATTGATCAGCAAAAACTTTTGTGGCTGTCAACGGTTGGTATTCAGGTAGTACATAGATACAGCATTATATTATTTGCTTCTGTTCCTAGAAATCATTAAAAGGTGATTTATTGAAATTCACCACAAGCCTTATATAAAAGCAAAATGTGTTTGGAAAAAAAAAAAGGATTTTCTAGTATAGATATATTGGTGTTTGCGGAAGCCATTGCGCATTGTTTGTATATTTATTTATTTTATGGCCCATTCACCGTCGGTAAATTATGGACACGGGCAAAGAATTATATCGTTATAAGTTTTATAGTGGCTTTAAAAAACTTTGGAAATACCATCAGCATATGGATGATCGTAAATTATTCTCCAGCACACATATGTCACTTTCACAATGTTACGAATTTACGATGACCTTGCGTTATTTGGTTATCTTATAACTTTTGCATTTTCCAACAAAAAAAAAACAAATGCTCTACATATTAAGGGTATTCATGCAACGAGATAAGCTTACCAATTACAAAAGTTTACACGTGAACGTCCTTTTTATTCATTTGGATATATGCTGCGTAATTGAATCAGCTGTTCGTTAAACGTCAAACATTTTATTTTTTTTTGTGCAAAAAAATAATTTCCTGAAAAAACAAATTGCCTTTAATGATTTACTCATTTTAGAACTATTCGGAAGAAATGATGGTTTGTGCATTTTCTGTTACAAAAGTAATATCCTTCTAATTAACTTTTAACAATAGATAAACAAAAAGAAAGAAAAAGTCACAATGACGTTTGTACAAGTTTAACTTATCCAAAAGATAAATTTATCTAGTTTTTTACGACGTTGCATGAATCCCCTTATTATAAATTTTATTTTCTGCAATTCAGTTTAAATTAATTGGGGGCGTTCACATTCTTAAATATGCTTGATGGATGAAAATCATTGGCGTTCACATTTGTCAAACATATATTTACCTACTGCCCAACATCATTTCTCATTACAATTTTAATCATGACAGACGTAGAGGAAACTGTAATAAAATGGCCGCGCACACCTGTACAAATGCTCCATATCAAAGTTAAATTTGCTCGTACCATAAAATAATAGGTATTTTTATTTTTAACTAACAAAATTTAATTTTAATTTATACCAAATAAAATCGAAAAAAAAAAAATAAAGCAGAAGGCAGATTGCCATGTCCGTAATTTTTTTCTTTCTAAATTGAATCGAAAAAATAAAGAATTTATCTACCTATCTATTTAATTAACAAAATGAAAAAGTATTCAGAAGAAACCATCTCTCCCGCCTTATAGCGCCATCTCATCCGCTTTTACCCTAATTTGATATAAAAATTAAATTAATTATAGGAACTATAATTTCCATCAGGACTAGGACTACCTGCCCTGGCATGGCTGATGTTATTGGCCAGGCAAACCAATCCTACATCTTCATTGCGCCCGATTATAAGTTTCTTCCGTGATTTTACCAATTTACTCTGTTTCTGGTATATCATTATAGCCAAGGTTCCCCTATTTCACTTATATGTAGCAGCTTTGATTATTAGCCAAGAAAATAAAAGAAATTGGCCATTTTTTCGTTCCAAGTCTCTGAAAAAGTTCACAGTTGTCAAAAGCAGCCATAATATTAGAATATTTATTTTTTAGTGTGTCCTTAAATGCTTACAATTTTTTTTAAAATGAAACTTTCTTTAAGTTTGATAAGCATGCATTCGCATTCTCAAATATATTGGTACCTACCTAAACTTTGTTATGCCAGCGATATTTTGCTATAAATATTTAGACATCCATCCAACATGCAGAGTGCTTGTCAAAGCTGATATGATGCTTGGAGTGTCGCGTAGTTCGCATTATCTAAAGTGATCAAACAATGAGTGTCAAGCATATTTGAGAATGTAAACGCCCCTTTATTCATAAACAAATATATTTTCCACTGCAATTAATGGGTGTTTGTTGATCTTATGAATACTTCTTATGGGTAGTGACAAAATTAAACGAAGATTTAGAATATGGTTTAGCTGTAGCTGTGGCTCACAACATCATCAAATTTGAAAGGTTATAACGGAAAGAGTATAAATGTGAAGCTGTATTATAATAAATGTATGATGAAGTACAACGTACAAGTTAAGCAAACTTCATTTCTGCTACAGTTACAGCTGCTGCAGCTCGATTGTGTTTAGACGGTCACAGTAAAGGTAGATATTTATAAAGAGTGCTCCATCCGTTGGTTTCTTTTTTTCAAAGGCTATACCTATTCAAAAAAACACTGTTCGAATTCGCGAGATTTTGCCCTGTTTGAAGACATGAGAACTAAGAGAATTAAAATCACATATAATTCAAAAGGGAACCAACAGATTAAAAATCCCGCCATTTCAAAAAATTCGATAAAAATAAATCCAAATCCAGAGGAAATTGGTCGAAAGAAACGACCGTGACGTCGCGTCGGGGCTAAAAAAAATGTAAATATTAAATGCAACAATAATTAATCTCCTTCCGGTTAATTTTAGCGTAGAGAATTCTCAGCGCTTAACTAAAACGCAGAGAATAACTGTGCTACCAATTATTATTTGGATGGAACCTCTTTTTTTCTGGGATGGCGTTGCTAATCCCCGATTTCGTTTTTTTCAACCAAAATACCTCTGGCATTGAAAAAAAAACTCCAAACAACTAATCTCCGCCGGGCGAAGCTCTTATCCTGGAGAAAACTGTGTTATCGGCACGAATGTCCTCTTTGTTATCGATTGTTTGTATGGAAACATGCATTTTTTTTCGTGATGGAGTTACTAATCGCCGATGTTGTTTTTTTTTTTATCCACTTCCCTCCGGATTTGAAAAAAAAAACAACATCCCTACTGTTACATTCGATTTCAAGGCCTTTAAATCCAGCAAGGCCTCTATCAACTTTTCCTCACTAGAAAAGTTTAAGCTTCCTCAATTTGTATCTTCCTGTTCGAAACTTCTTAGGGACACACAAATAATATGCCTGTTTAGTTACTAAAATTTTCAAATTTGAGTCTGATATTGTCACGGAAGATTGTGAATAAGTGAAATGCTGCGTGAGAAGACTCACGTGAGGCACGAAGAGAATAGAAGAGAAATGTTTATGGATTTCTGACGGAAACGTATAATGGCGTGAAAATACTTGATTTAAAATGTATATCGTATATAGACAAAATATTTGACAGTCTTTGTTGAAACAAAGACTAATTTCACATACGCGACCAAACAATAGTTTCTGAGATTTTTCTAAAATCTCTTGTAGGTACCTTTTACAAAAATTGTGTAATAGATTGTGCTTTAGAGTCTCGTACAGTCACGTCACTTCAAGCGAAGTGTGTACAGGAATGTCAACAAAAATTTCCCCAAAACCCTCCGCGTCTATCGGGTCGACTTTGTTAAGCCCCTAATTTCCTGCCCTTCACTCATAAAAATCGATATAACTAGTTGCTGGAAGCTCAGTTCCCTTGTGTGAAAGGGGCATTTTATTTGGAAAATTTTGAAACCTTGACATGAAATTTCTTCCTGGGTTGAAGAATGACAAGAAAGTCACGCTAACGAGCTATATCCATCTGTTCCTACAGATCGTGTCGATATAGTTAAATTAAAAAAATGACCATGGAGTCCACAAAAGTCTATGAATTATATTAGCATTCATCTTAAATCAAACATTATATCATTTTTATATACATACAAGTCGTATCTTTCTAACCCATAAGACTCCCACTCTGTTCAATATATAAGTCAATTTTTTTCTTTAACTATAGTAGGTAGGCAAAGTTAAGCTACATTTATGTTGTGTAGAATGGGTATACCCAGTTTATAGGTATACCAGTTATATCAACCTACCTCCAACAAAGCCTTATCTATGTGGAACGACTCCAAGACTAATATGCATATCCGTTTGGATAAACTTACGTCGCCCGTTACACGTTTGTAATCCTGCATTTTCAGATAAATTATCTTCGGCACCACACAAACAGCAGCAGCAATGGTAATTTCCTAAATCAAAAAACCCAAACCAAGAAGAAAAGAGGAAGAGGACCACTGGGCTCTATACCTACATATATGAGTATAGGTACTACTAGGTATAATACACGATCAGAGCCAAACCTCTCCTCTTATTCCGCCATTAGTCAGAGTCAGGAGGTGGTTGCAGTTGCAGCAGCAGTTGGGTGGTTAGTTAAACTCTTTGCCAAGTTCCTATCTAAAATAGCTACAAATCCCAACATCAAAATGAGAAACACCAACTCCAGAAGAAACAACATGAAGCTAAGAGATCATCGTTGTCGTCGTCGTCGTTGAACGTTGAGTTGTGTCCTTCCTCCGTCTTCTGTGCCCGGCCCGAGAAAACACCCATCCCCGCACAGTAGTTATTCGGGAATCGCACATGACTGTGCCTTGTGCTTAATGTATCTTATCGAATTCTGCATTTGGCAAACAGGATGATGCCACAGCAGCATCCGAGGGGGGCTGGTGGACAGACTGTACCACCTCCTTGGAGGTGCACTACACTATACACTCTACCACCACACCACAACACCAACAACAGCATCATTCTTCCAACGCCCGGCGGCCGGCGCGGCCCCAGCGAATGGGGGACAGAGCGAAGCGAACAAAGCGAACTCTTTGATAGATCTCCGCCGAGATAAGGACGTCATGTCGTGATGATGATGCTGAAGATGATGCTGCAGATGGTGGACCGAAACAAGAAAAATTAAAACTTTGAGCAGGTTTGGCTTTGCATTTGGAATCTACAGCAGAGGTTGATTGTTTTTATTTTTATTTATTTTTTGTATGTAAGTTGCGCGCACCTTCCATGGATACTTATACCTTGCCTATATATATCTTCAAGTTTTATTGTAGCGCACGACTTTTTTGGGCGCCTTTAAGATGTCTACGTCTACTATATATATGTGGGTATAATGGGCTGAAGTAGGATTATGTGATGCTGCCTGCATCTATGTATGTATGTACTTTGGAGGAATGACGCACTACATGCTCTTTTGTGGCCATTTTGGAGAGAATTTTATTGTTATTGCTGATGTTGTTTTGAATTCCATTGTGGATAAGAATTTAAAAAGACATACAAAAAGTTTTCTTTACCGCAATTTTTCAAAGCATACTGATATACATTCATATACCTATATACTACCTATAGATCTAGCTACAATCTGTGCAGTTTAATTTTTTGTTTCTTTAGCACAAAATACAAATATAATTTTCATTTCCGTTTTGTGAATTTAAAAATAATAATCCACAAAATAAAAAAATTTATTAAGACAAATCAAATGAAATTATTTCAAATGTCAAATGGGTTCTTAATGATCGTCGATGTCATGTTAAGGAAGTTTTTTTTACGATCAAAATTACTATATAGTGTCACCAGATCACAAATACGCCCACTCTGTACCTGATGGCATTTTCGTATATACATATATGTATGTGGTATCAGTATATAAATGTACAACAACAAAAATGTTAAACAAGTCAAACATCACGAAATGAATGAAAGCTATAAAAACTTAAGTTTATGTCGATAAATTATAAGTGTGCGCAGAGAGGGAATTTAACGACATCAAAGTTTGACAATAACAAATATCAAAAATAATTTTAATAGCGTCAAAGATCATGAGCTATTTATGTCAAAATAAATTATTTAGCAAACGATTTGTTATAAGAGAAATATGCCAAAGCGTCAATTCAATGTATAGGTAACATTGAGGTTGGAATTTGATAGCAAAATATTTTCAGAAAATAAAAAAAAAAAAATCAACGGAACGTGAAGAACTGGCAGATTTTATCTTATTTTAATAATTTGGATTAAATAATTATAAATTCTATATGAAAATTTTTGTATACATACACAATACATAATTAACACCTACATATAACTGTGACATGCAAATGAAAAGCCATACATTTCACATTGTAAAGGGTTTTTCAACAGGGACGCTACAAAAGCAGAGCAACAGGGACAGCAAACGACGCCATATTTCTTGCCGCTCTTTTGACATTTCTCTTCAGTAAGGTTTGCCATTTATGATGGAAAGATATACGAGCCAACAACGAGTCGAAATTATTAAAATTTACTACCGAAATTTGGAGCCAGTGGCCTCAACGTTAAGAGCACTACGTCCAATTTATGGTCGTCATTATCGTCCTAGCAGATCAACAATTGAGCGTCTAGTGGAAAAATTTGAATCCACAGGCACAGTACAAAATGTTTCCGTGCCAGTGAGACAAAGAAGTTCCCGTAGTGTCGAGAATATTGCTGCCGCTGAAGCTTCAGTTGCAGAAAGCCCAAATGTGTCTCTCACACGTCGTTCTCAAGCGTTGGGCATCTCTGTGACGTCGTTGTGGCGAATTTTGCGAAAAGATCTTGGCCTACATCCTTACAAGATTAAATTGACGCAAGAACTGAAGCCACTTGACCACCAGAAGAGTCGTATGTTCGTGAATTGGGCTGAGCAACAACTTGAAAATGATTCGGATTTTCATCGATGAAAAATTTCATCTACAGCGATGAGGCTCATTTCTGGCTGAATGGCTTCGTCAATCGTCAATAAACAAAATATGCGGTATTGGACAGGCAGCATTCCACACGTACTCCATGTGTCATCATTGCATCCCGAAAAAATTACGGTTTGGTGTGGTTAAGGTATTCATTGTAGTTTTGTAATTCTTTTAAAATAACAATTAAGTGAAATGTGAGAAAAATGGCAATTCTGCAATCTTAGCAGTAATCGAACTCGAGATTTTTACAAAACCTGATGTCAAATTACTTATAAAATAAAATGAAAAAAATATTAAAAACAATAGTTCTTTAATTTTTCCTTCAGAAGTCGCATCTCTAACACTGTCAGTCGGCTGTCCATCTATATCGAATGAAATTTCGTTCGATTATTGATGAGAAAATGACAATTTATGGTACTCGATTGCTCGATAACGTGAGCGGTAATGGCAAACTTACATAATTCAGTCACGTATTACTCGAAAACTGATGCGGTAACTCAGCCCCTGACTCGTTAAGAACTTATTCAATTCCAATAATACCAGAGTCATTAATTTCGTGGTTTCAAGTCGGTATCGCTGGCATCTGACATCTGTCAAATTCAGCTGTTATTTGAAGTGTCTTAATAATAGTTGAATGTTTGTCATTTACGATAATGGATCGCTTAATAATCGAACAACGCGTTAATATTATTAAAACTTACTATACAAAAGTGGTGATTCAAAAGTAGCCACTTTTCTCGCATTACGCGTAGAAAAGAAAAGAGTAGAAGCGTTACTGATGTCGTAAGGCACGCTCAGTCGAAAATATTGCTGCTGCAAGTGCAAGTGTTGCTGATGATCCAAATTTATCGATTTCCCGGCGTTTGCAGCAATTGGTCGAATGATAACCTTTTTTTTTAACTGGCAATTGTTTTTTGACTTGGACGATATGTGGTTCCAATATGTGGTTGGCAACAAGCCACACAACACGACCAATTATGGCTTTATTGCGTAAGAAGTTTCCTAGTCGCGTAATTTCACGTTTTGGCGACGTCAATTGGCCATCAAGATCATGCGATTTGACACCGTTAGATTTTTTTCTGAAGAGCTACGCAAAAGACCATGTTTACTCTAATAATCCCCGAACTCTAGACGCAATAAAAACAAACATTACTCAAGTGGTTCAAAATTACCTCAAAAGAATCGCATTCTGTGAATCTCCCCGAGGCGGCCATTTGAAAGATATTGTTTTTCTCACTTTAATGAAATAAAATTTTGATCAAAAATGTGTTGTTGGTGTTTAGCTTTACTTTCGAAACCGAAAAATTAATGACCCTATACAAACATTAATCCTCAAGAATTTTGTGTATCTTTTTTTCCAAAATTTGTTTTTTTATTTAATTTTTAACTGCATGTCAATTATATAGGTTGATAATATTATAATGGGTGATTTACATATATGTAAGTCATACATACGACTTAAGCTATGGGTCAAGTGAGGAAAATCGGGTAAGAAGTTCAAGAGATATACTATTTTCTAAACAAAATCACCCAAAATAAGAATTTTTTTCTGAGAATATGTTTAAGAATCATTAACCAAATGCCTTTAATTGAAATTTTCAACACTTAAACAAAAACAAAATATATATAAAATAGTTTTTTCGCCTTAATATTTAAGTTGTTGTTTAACCAATTCAAAGAACGAATATTCATGCCTTTACTATTTAAGATTCAAATTTTTTGTTTGTATTAAATCTTAAAAGCTCCCAGAAGCTTTAATTTTAAAGAAATAATGCGCTTTTTCAAACTTAAAATTCAAGAAAAAACCATCCATAAAAGACACAAAGAGAATTATTATTTTCGAATGGTATTTTTGTTATAGCTAACTTCAGACTTATTTTAGCGGAAACTTGAATAACTAAGAAACTATACGAACTACAAATTATTGGTTTGCGCAACAAATTAGCATTTATGTAATCATAGCTACAAATGTAGGTGCAGCTATCAAAATTTTTCGATTCTGCCAAAGTATAAAGGCACGTCGGCAAACAAACTATCCACATTACCACTCTTGAATCGGCGAATGTTGCTTCGCTCATTATTGACATTCATCGATTTTTTAAAAAGGAAATTATTCATTCGTTAAACTATAGCAGCCCTATTAATAAAAAAAAAACGCTTATTCCACCTTTATTCCGCGAGTTTACTAAACCATAGAAAAAGAGTTAAGGTATGGGTTCAAATTTTCCATTAATAAAGACAAAATGTGCGTGTAATAGTAAAGTGACGTTTACAAAAAATCCCTTAAGAAAATCTACTACAATAAATATGATGCCTGTTTGTTCGTATGGGTTTTAACAGCAAATTTTGATAATTTGTGAAAAAAAGCTCACACATAAAAATTCACTTATTATTATCATATTTCTGTCAAACTTATTATCATTTTTGTATTGTGTCTGTTGTGTGTGTTATGTCCACCTCTTGTATCCCCATCTAGGTTATCTTCATCAATTGCTATGAGTTTCCTCAAATTTTCCTTGGAAAACCTATATTTCTTCCCGAAATCGTCCTCTCTAAGCACTTGCGCTTTGGATCATATCTAGTTTTGTAAATTTTTCTTTTTCCTGTTGTTGATGGCTGATTGTCCAATAATTGCAAATGGTTTAAGAACTCGATAAATCTAGTAAAGAGATTATTATTTTCATTCAAAATTAAATTTGCAATCGTCACTTATTTTTTTTTAATTTTAGAATAAATTTGACACATCTGATGGTTCTTATTCCCTCGCTAAACCATACCTCTACTTCGGTGGTTTTGTTTAGTAAACGTCACTTACTAGAAATTTTGTTTTATTAATAGCATTTTGCACTTTGTCCACGGAATAAGGCCTAACCCTTCACTATTCCACGTTTATAAATTTGGCTGTATAGGAGTTTAAATTGCATCCGGTATATAAGCTCAGTCCCGATTTTACATTTTACCTTTATTATCAAAAATACAATACCTACTTAAAGCCCGATCCACACTACTCTCGTTTGGTGTGTTGTGGAGTAGTGTATCGCTGTCATTCCAATGTATTTCATAGATTTCGACACAAAACATCACGCATATAAAATACATTAGAGCGATATCGACACACTACTCCCCAACATACCACACGAGAGTAGTGTGGTTCGGGCTTAAGCCTTGTTTTTAAAGGCATGTTCATGAAAATGAGGACAGGATTCCTCACCAACATTTCTGAGTTTTACTGTCAAAATCTGGACGAAAAAAAAATTGGATTCACTTGCTCACTTTTTGACTGATCGAAATCTTATTTCCGTGAACGTGCCTTATGTTCTAAGGCCCTTGAAAATCAAAGTTTTATAAATAAATGAATTAAGTTGGAGGTTTAGCCTTGGATTTTAGAAATATAAAGATGTCGTAGTCTGCGAATTACCGACGGAAAAAAGTAATGAACGTTACGTGATGCTTTTTACTTGCTCAATTGGACACGTATTCGTTTGGTGCTTAAATAAAACTGTCGAGGTTTGTATCAGAATAAGCACTTCGATGTTGGAGAAGTCTAAAAAATATATTCGTCATACCTTTATAGGTATACCTTCCGTCGGTATCTGCATCTGTGCGTCCGTACGTGCGTCCGCTGTATTTTGAGCTACTAGGTAACTCTGTATAACGCCTAAACGGGTGGGCCGATTTGCTTCAAACTTGTTTACAGAGCATTTCCATGTGTTAAGAGGAGAAATTTGAACTATTTTTCGGATAACAATAGCAACGATTTTGAAATAACGAACTTAAAAATCGAGAAACTGCATTTTTAATATTTCCTAGTGGAGACGCAGCGCTGCCGGGAATTTTGGTTAGTTTTGGTCCAAAAAATATATATATATATATCTATAGAATATATCGCATCATTTCGGTATCCCACGACTTTTCTCGTCTTCTCACCAGCCCTAAGTATAGAGACATATTTTTGTTTTATAAAAACTTAACTTAGACCCGATTTTTCAATCATCAATTAAACATTCAGTTAACTATCAGAAGAATAAATATGAACAAATTTTTGCTTTATCTGAAGAATAAGTACCATCTGATGTTTAACTGACTATCGGAAAATTGGCCCTTGTTAACATAAACATTCTATTATATTTGAAAAAGTCTTGAAACAACATAAAACAGTCTTATATTTACCTTGTTGGTTTTCAAAGTTTGCACACAATTAAGCGGGAATCTCAATAAAGCAAGGCGCAATAATTAACCATAGGGACTATTGATAAAGTTAGTATGTAAACATAATTAAACAAGAACTTATCTACTTAGGCAACTTAGGATAAAAGACGATACATATATAATATATGTATATTTACAGTTTTACTCCCATACAGTTTATACCTTGGACTAGGTACCTTGATAGGTATCAGGTGAGAATACCTACTGTTAAGATAGGTTTAGGTTGCTTTACTATACAAATTTACCTATACGAGTACATACCTATTCCTGTGTAAACAAAAAAGAAAAAAAAGGAGACTTTTATCTATACCTACATAATTTATTTGTAGAGTTTGAGAGTTGTCTTAAATTGCGTGCAAATAAATTATTTTATTTCCCCTTACTTCGAACCTTTGTAGCTATAGGGTTTTTTTTTTTTTCTTACACTATTTTTTTTTCCTCTCCAGTCCTCCATAATGGAACAGAGGCGGGTCTGCGCAGGATCCATTCGTTCTCAAATTCGAACTTACTCCTCACTGCCATGGCATGGTATTGAAGACGACGAACGACGCGACGTCGACGATGGGGTGCAATCAAAATTTCATTCGCATTGGATAAGTCCGAAATGTGAAGTAAAAAAAAAAAAGTATCTGAAATAAAAAAAAAATGGAGGCTAAATAAGGCTCAATCGAAGACCTTATAAGATACAAACAAAAATCCAAACAAAAGATACAAAACTGACGAAGAAGCAGAGAAATATAATCAAAATATCACCAAAATATACACCATATATTCATCCGGAACAGTGAAAGAGCAGGAGAAGCACAAAGATGGTCTGCTGCTCCGCCTTTATAAATTATTCATGACACGAATGCCATGTATCTTATATATTTTTTTTTTTTTTTGCTGTAGGTATATACAAATTCTGTACCTACAAGATACATATTTAGCATATAAATAGTCTGTTTTTTTTTATTATTAGGTATTCGTCCATTTTGGATGAAAGTATAAACAAAAAAATATTTAAAAAATTGCCGCCACGCCACGGCGCCGCCGAAAATGAAACAATAACTATTTTTATTTTTTTATTTACAGAAAAACAACGGCTATCACTGTGTGTGGGTTGTGGTGGCCAAATTCATGACCAGTATATCCTGCGTGTCGCCCCCGATCTAGAATGGCATGCAGCGTGCCTCAAGTGTCAGGAGTGTCGGCAATTTCTCGACGAGAGTTGTACATGTTTTGTTCGCGATGGCAAAACTTACTGCAAACGTGATTATGTTAGGTAAGCTTTTATTATATACATACCTATAGATACTTTTAAATATATATTTAAATATTTAGTACTTATACTCACGATTGTCAGATACAAATCTGAAATCAGTGAAACAAATATAAATAAACGGCCAGCATTTTTTTAGTAGACACAAATATTTGAAAGTGTAGGTAGTGTAGTATATATACAGGTAACAGTGTCTATAGACACTTTGTACGGGTGATGTCTGAAAAAAATTCGCTTTGAAATGCCGACATTTATACAATCGACATGCCGTGCCGCCACAACGATAAATGAGATATATAAAATATCAAACTAAGTAGTAATGTTGGTTTTATGCAAAGATTTAACATTTAACCAATTTATGTTAATTACTTGAGCAAACAGTTTTCAATTGACTTCACATACATTGTACGAGTACATATACCTTATACCTACATATACCTACCTATAAACTTTACTTAATACAGTTCTTTATGGTTAAAATTTCATGCTTAAACTTTTTGCCTTACGTCCGCAGGTTTTGTATGTTTCAGTGATAGTAGGTTCTAGGTTGTTCGTATAAAAACTTTATGTATGGGAAACTTAAGAACAAATTAATAAAACACAGTAATAATAGTCATTATCTATTTTAAACTATTGCCAAGTTAAAATAAAAGGTATACGCAAGTGAGATTAATATTAATATGTATGGTTTGTCATGTCAATTCTTGAAGTTCAATAAATTCACAATAATCCAATATTTCCTTGGTCCAAATTAACATCAAGGCATTCCATAACTTTGCGAAGCGAACATTTGTAGTAGATTTTTTAATAATATAAAGATAAGTAAAACTTTTCAAGGACGAACGCAAGAGGGGGAAATGTTTCGAAATACATTAGAAACAGTTATCTTATTCCTCACTTAAGGAATGTAGTAAATATGAAAATACAGGGTGGGCCAAATAAGACCTTCTTATGTTAAACATGAGTAACTTTTATGTTTTTTGACATTCTGGTATTGTTTTTTATTGTATTTTAGACATAAAGATTAGGAAATTTAAAAATGGAATACTATAGATAGTTTACACAAATTTACACATTTTATGGTGTTCAAAATGTTTCAACAGCTGGGACAATCTGTCTTTTGTCCTGTGGTCAAGTTTGAGCGAAATGGAAACGTAAGAGATGTGAGAAGTATGGGCAGACCTCGTTATAGACGATCGTCCAAGGTCGTTCGTGAAAGTTTTGCAGGTGGTCCTGAAACTTCGACACAACGACGTTCAACGCAGTTGGTTATACCGCGTGGCACGATTTTGAAGAAAAATCTGCGCCTGTACTGTTTCCTAACAAAATTTCAGTTGATCCAAAAGCTCAATCCTAATGTTGACCCAAAATAACGTTTAGAGAACTTCAGAGCTGTTTGTGTTTACATAGCATTAGGAAGGTTTTATTATTTAGCCCACCTTGTAGAACATCACAATGTATTATCTTTACTCTTTTAAAAAAATATTAATTCTTAAATGTATCTTGATGATTATGATTTTTCTTTGACTTAGTTACTTTAGGACCTATTGCAACAGGCTAATGTAATGTTTCATGTTTTCAGTTCGAGGCTGGAGAAACCCCCTTTATGAGAATCGTTTGGTAGTACAAGCAAGCTAACTGGGACGGCCTCAATAATTTCTTCAGGAACTTTAACTGCTCCCTATGATTCCTTGATAATGACGTAGACTCCAGTGCAGATATGATCACAAAGTTGATACTTTCCGGAATGACAAAATCTATCAAACCGAAAGAAAACTAATGGTTTGATTCGAGGTGTAAAGAGGTTATTAGGGAATTAAGTTTCCGATGTTATAAAGCCAACCCCACTGAGGAAAACCGCGAACAATAGTTCAAACAAGCTAAAATGACTTGTAATGCTCATATTCCACGAACCAAATTTTAACATGACCAAAAATTAATACAAAATATTCTACAATGTCCCAAAGGTAGCAGAAATTTTTCGTCATTTGTTAAAAAACAAAACGAAATACTGTTTCGTTTTTGTTCCAGCAACCGTATTCAATGACACTCCTGCTGTTAGCTCACTAGAAAAAGTCAATTTGAGAGCGTGAATTATTTTATGGGAAAAATCTTCTTTCGCACTCGTGCAGTTTCATAAGGGTTCTAAAAAGGATCTCGATATATACAAATCCTCTGGCCCGGATAGTAGGTATACCCCCCATTGTTCTGAATAGGTGTTTTTCAACGCTGGAAAAACCACTGCTTTAGCTTTTCCATCTTTCCTACTCTACTGGTCTCGTTCCGAGATACCGTCAAGTATAGGGCGTTTTTCTTTTTTAGTTCAAAGCAGAGCCTGAACTGTCAAACAAAAAATTCAGAAATTGGAGCATTCAGTGCTCCAATTCGAAAAAAGAAACAAAAATTTAAAGCTCTGAATACTCAGAGCGAAAAAAGAAACACAATTTTTTGTTTGACAGTTCAGGCTCTTCTCTGAACTAAAAAAGAAAAACGCCTACTATCAGTGGTTTTTGACCACATGGCGGTAGCCAACCAGTATATAAAAGAGTACCCCCCCCCCCCTTTCCTGATTGAAATTCTGCATATACACCCTCGTTACTCATCTGTCAGAATCTGTTCGAATTAAAATAAATTCTCTTAATTCGCAATTTCTGATGATCAACAAAAATAATATAATTAACACAGAATTCATTATTTTGTATTATCACAATATAAAAATGATTTTTTATTGCTACAAATTATTTTAATTTTTCTTTAATTTTAATTTTAAATATATTAAAAATTATATTGGTACATACAGCTTATATGTACATATAATCATAAAACAAATATATATCAATTCTCACCAAAAAGTCAAATACATCTTTCTATCACATATCCTATTCCTATACCTAACTTTTTATTGTAAAATTTCATCTAATTACAATTCAAAAAAAACACCCCACAATAACTTGCTAATTTTTCTTTCAAATGTTGGCATTAAGCTCTATTTCAAAAAATATTATGAATCTTTTGACATAAAGAAATACTTCGTACCTTTTTATTTGCCAAGTTTATAGAATTTTTATGGTTGAATTATTGATATAATGTTGACCGTTGGTGGCGTGTGTGAACGACTACTATAGACTTATTTGATTTACACGTTTCAATTTCAAGTTCCAAAGTTGAAAAATACTTAATTAGCACCACAGAAAAAAATAGTAAACAAAAAGTAGGTACCTACGACCGTACAACTTAAATAAACCCGCGTATAGATAGGTATATTAGAGGAGACCCACCCATATTCAAATGTGGGTGCACGTGACAAGTGGAGTTTGTGGATATTGTATATTGATGAACTCATATATTATTTGTTGACCATCATAAATTACTAACCCATAACAATTTGAATGCTTTCTTAGAATTAATGTCATTTTGTATAAACATTGTGCCGTGTGCCCTTGATATATATAAATATATTAATAGATAAACTCTATACCTTTTTCTTATTTAAATATTTAAAGAAGATTTTTTTATTCACTTTTCCTTCAGATTATTTGGTACAAAATGTGATAAATGTGGAAGCTCATTTAGTAAAAATGATTTTGTGATGCGAGCGAAGACGAAAATATTTCATATAGAGTGTTTTCGATGTTCAGCGTGTGCGCGGCAATTAATTCCTGGTAAGACAATTTATTACTGTTATTGTTCGTTTATGCTTTCCAAAACTGTCAATCTCTACCAATTCTAGTACAATTTAATTTGTTGAATGGACTTAAACCCGGTTTATATTGTGACTTTTCACTACGCAATGACGATTTTTTGTTGGTGAGATCGGTGAGGGGAACGGAGCTCCTCACCAGTCTCGCCTACAAAATCATCGTCATGGCGTAGTGAAAAGTCACAATCTAAACCGGGTCTTAAATTGGCAGAAATTGACAGTTTTGAGAATAAAGCAATAGGCGCATGTTCAGGTAAATGAGATCGTTGATTCCTCGGAAATCTCAATCTCATAAACGGGATTCCTCAGCTTAAGTCCTCAGTTTTGCTTTCAAAATCCTAAGGAAAAAAAATTGTGATTCGCTTGCTCACTTTTTGACGTAGAGAAATTTCTGAGATCTCATTTTCCTGACCACGCAGTAAGAGGTAATGAAATATTTTGAGAATAATACATACCTGTTAACTTTGAAAGAAAAAGAAGACAAATATGGTATTTATCCACGAATGTTTAATTAAATTTTTTATTTTTTTTAATTGTTTATAGGAGATGAATTTGCGTTGCGAGACGGTGGCGCCCTCTATTGTAAAGAAGATCATGATGTCCTAGAGAAAACCTCACAAAGTAGTCTAACATCCTCATTAGAAAGTAATAATAATAACACCAACAATAACAACAATACAAATTTAAGCAATAACAATCATTCCAGCGAATTAGGATCAATGTCAGGTAAGTTAATAAATAAATTCTTATGGTATACATATAATATGTACAAAATAAATTAAACCACTTTTTATATTTGAATATATCAGTCATAAACTGTTTTGAATACTTCAGGGAGGTGATAATAATGAGTTGTGTTCAGTGACAAAATAGTTAGATAAGAACAAAACATAACAGAACAGAACAACACAGATTCGTGATAAACGTCAGAACAGGAAATCTGTTCTAAGTTGTTCCACCTAAAAATCTAGTGCAGAAAATCCTGTTTGAAACTGTTCTAAAGTGTTTTAGACTGACTCATTGAACAGCGTTTAGAACAGAAAATTCCTCATTGAACAGCAAAAAGTTGTACTTTTCTGTTCGAAACTGTTCTAAACTATGCCGAACAGCCTCGTTGAACAAACCTAATGCCCATAAGATATAAGATTACCTTTTTCATCGTGCCAACCAATTTCAACAGTGCTGGTCGGACAAGCTTTTTCAATCAGAAAATCGGAATCTGATAATTTGTTTTTAAAAATTATAGATACAGAATAATAAATTAACCACATCTAGTGTCCAATTTTTTACAAAAACCGATATGATATAGGTAATCTGCAGTCACCCCACCAAATTTAAAGTAAATTTAAAGGAAGTGACTCTAGACATGCCAATTATAACAGTTTTGGTTTATAAAAGTACTGTTTATGTGGCCCCTTAGGGCCAGGGCCCTCCGCCGGTAAGCATACTTCAGACACCCAGAGTTTTTTTTTAAAGTCAACGCATGCCCACTTTTAATATCGAAAAACTGTTATAACTGTTATAAATCTAGTCTCGTCCAAATTTAAAACTACGTTTGCTTCACATTTGTCCATAATCTTCTTCAAATCTCGAAGATTTACCATACAAATTTATTTTTATATCGCGCTGAACTCATTCATTAGAAAATTCAACCTTTTTTGCTTATTTTGACAAACATAAAACTTTCTGCCTCACTTCAACTTCATACGAAAAAATGAAATAACATTTGGATTTTGAAAGGTATACTGTCAAAGTTAATCTATTTTTTAATCTTTATGTGTGATAGAAATACATACTACATAGATTTATTTAATATTAATTGCGATAAACCTTGCGTGGAAACATAGTATAACTTTAAACATATGAAGTTCTAGTCTTATGTTGTCAAAAAATAGAGAAGAACAAAAATGCAATTTACAAAATAAAAAAAAATCTAGAAAGCTATCAAAACTATTTTTGCTAACCATAAATACATAACAACGTATAATTTATATGTCATAGTATAAATCACAATACAGGCCACGTTCGTTTATCAATGAACAAACACATAATTAAACCTTGTTCACATTGCAATTACAAGTTGTTATCTAATTGTTTTTTAATTCTTTACTTGAACACTGTGTTTCATGTTTGTCAAATGTCATAATTAATATTTTCTTACAAGGAGGAAATAGTTTTTCTGTTTATCTAGATATTTATCTTTTAAAATCACTCCCCGCGTAAGCGGAACTTGCATAGTATACCTTAGGTGTATAGTTTATGTGTGTAAATTTGTACATTTTGTATATATCAGAAAATATATTACTTGATGTATATAACCTTACAATGACAGAAAGAAAAAAAACTTATTGACAACAACTTCGATAGCATATCAAACATACATAGCAGTGAATGTCAAAAGAGTATGTTTTTGTTATGCCGTCTGAGTTTCAAAGTGTAGCGGTGCCTTTAATGTAGAATTTCGATGTAGTTTTTCTGTTTTGTAAATTGTACCTAAATTGATCAACTCATATACATTTTTATATGATGAATTCACAAAAACTTGATTGCGCCGAAAAAGTTGAAAAAAAAGAATAAAGCACACAAATAATTTAGGGGATGTTTACACAGTTATCATTAACAATCTCTTTGTAGATAAATAATTGTTCTCTAGTCTGCAAAATATTGCAAGTGCAATTTTTATTTGATAGGTATCATTTATTTTTAAGGGTGTTAGTAGACTCTGTAATAATGTCATGTGCTGAGGAAAGAAAAAAACTAAAAAACGCTTTTGTGTCAAAGACAAGAACAAGATCAAGAACGTTGCCGACGCCGCCGCCGAATTGACGAATGAATAAGTGATAGTAGGTACTCATAGTTCGTAGATATCGCGCAATTATTCAACATGAAAATATTTGATAGGTACTTGAAAATTACTGCGGAAGGTAGGCTGGCATATATGTAGGTATATATGTATATATTTAATCAGATCTTGAAGATGGAAGTGGGTTCTTAAAGATAAGATAATTTTAAGAATAACACCACAGTAATTGGAAATCAATGCAGTTCCATAAACATGATTGAGTACCTATCTGTACGTGCATATAAATGTATTCAGGGAGCGCCTCTATGATATAAGCAATTGAACAAACTAACTGATATATAGGTAAGAGCATTGAATGACACTTGAATGGTTGAAATTAAAATTCAATTACACAAAGTTTTTATTTTATCAAGACTTACGAGAAGGTTGAACGCGATAAGTTGAGTGCAAATAAAGATGACAGAAAATAATAAAACTCTTTGATGCGAAATTAATTTTGTTTGAATACAAAACAATGATAAGGAAAGATTTCCTATCAACTATAGATTGTTGTTTAGCTATTCGATTGGAAACTGTGCCACTATACGATCGGGCACCAATTAAGCAATTTGTTACCATTAGCTGCTTTTTGTTGCGTTGAATGTGTCGCAATTTTGAATTGCGACAGCAAATTTATAGGTGGGCGTATGGGCTATTACAGTCTTCCACCATACCAAATAACCACGTGTTTCCTTAGATTTTTGATTTTGAACTGAAATCAAGTGTTATATACATATTTACATCTCTTTTCTTCTTGAATAAGTTCCTACCTGTATTCTGATAATTTATTTTGCCTTTGAAAATTTTGCATTTCTTTATATGTAGGTTTAAGCTTCTAAACGAACAATCCCTACAAAAATAAGGAAAAAAAATGACAAATGACTCAATCCAAGAAAATAAGGAATGCAATTGCGCAAGGTGTGCCAATAAGTTAAGGCAACTCAAATTCCTATCTATCTACACTTCAGCTATAAGAGAAGTGTTAAATAGAGATGTGTGTACACAGTACAGCCAGTGCATGTCTATGAAGGTTCAAGTATGCATGTCTGCATTTACCATACGGTATTATTATTAGTATGTTTAGGGATAGAAGGGAAGTTCGTCTAAAAAGCTCTGTGTCGTCATACTGATGAGGCCGCAATGTTTGCTTTGCGTGCAAATTCCTTATATTGTAGATACATATAGATATGCATGCGTCAAGCAAAAGTCTATGACATTCTTGGCATCATGATTTGGAACTCAGACTCAGAGACGTTTTTTGTTGCCTCGCCGGCTGCTTATCGCGCGCAAAAGCCAATTTATGATCACACCGGTTACGACTGAGCTATTATAGCAAATGGCTTGAATATTTACCTACGTATATAGGTATACTATTCACACGTTAAGCGTGTATAATACACATACATACGTACGTACGAGTAAGCTCGTATGCGATTGTTTGAGTGACAGATTAGCAAATTCTTTTATAAAAATATTCTTTGATCATGGCAGACAGATTGTTATTTTGAGTTATTTATGGTATGAGAGCGCAATTGGTTGAGATAACTGCGAGCTGTTTGTATTGAATTGGTTTGTTTTTTACTTCTATGTATCTTTCTGTTTGCTTAGGTAAAAATATATGTACAGACTATTTGGTTTCTTTGTTTTTGTATAGTTGAAGTGTCGGTGAGTTATAAATAGTTGGTGTAGTTATGTCACTGTTGCGTTTTAAATGCAATATAGATTGCAATAATATACATAGATACGTCATGTATTCACATGAATGCTAGGTTTTTCATTTAACATATAAATTGAGTAAATTGTCATTTTGGAAAACAATGAATCTAGTGCTACGTTTTTCTTAGAGCAAATGAGGTAATTTCTATGAAAATTTCCAACTTCGATTCAGAATCATCTCTTTTCCCATACAAATTATCATTTCGACCAAATTTGCACGAAATCAGTTTTGAAATTTTGTCGAAACTATTGAATTTGGTTCCATTTAAAAAAGCTTTAAAAAGCTTTTGGAAATGTCAAAAATCGATATGTAAAAATCTTTTTAAGATTTGCTCTCCTCGTGTAAAAGGAACAATGAAAGGGGACTTATCTTTACACATACAAGTTTTACTCTAACTTACCAACCTCACTCACCCCCTTTGTCAAAAACATCAAACATTTCGAACCATCAAGCAGAATAATCATTTACAAACCACCATAATAATAACGATGAAACCAGGAAACTACATACTTCATCTTCTCTTTTGAATAAATAATAACCGTGATAACAACAAACAACGTTGTCGGGAGATCCCAAAAAGCTAAAAGAAATAGTAGGTAAAATAAAGAAAAAGAAAAACACTACAAAACCAAACATATAACGAAAAACAACAACAAAATATCGATGGTGATTGATGAACATTTTGAAATCATCGAAGGTGAAAAATGAAATACCACCATAGAAAATTGGCTAAACTTTAAGGAAAACAGAAACACACAAACACCACAAAGCGAGAAGAAAATAAATGTCAGCTTAAGCGAAGAGTGTAGGCAAAGTTGAAGTTCTACAATGCGTTTGCATCTTGTGTGACATTGATCGCATCGCGGCTACCTTTTGATGACTATGTTCGACATCTTTCGGTTCGATTCGATTCGTGAATGGTGAGCCAGCGCGTTCTTTTCGGTAGGTATAAAGGTACATTGATGAACGATTTCGATGCGTTTTTATGTGTTTTGTTTCTTCTCCTTGGTTTGTTCTGGGTGTTTTATGTTTGAGGCATTATAACATTTAAGGTTATAGGGATTGCAAACGTTCCACCAACCACGTAATGTCCCGCATTTACCTACATAGTAACCAATATAGAATTCGCAAAAGATATAAGTATTTAGTGTTGATACAAGAACATCGTTATTTATAAACGCATTATAGCTAGGTGTTTAAAGTTAAAGAATCCTTATAATGACTAGCTTTTTAAATGTATTTCAATTCGGTGGGTTTGTTCTGTTGTGGAGTAAAAAGTAATAGATTTCTCCTTTTTAGTACTTTTTTTTTAACGAAAGCGCTTTAATGGTTAGGAAAATGTCTTATAAATAAGAATTTATACAACAAACCCAGAAGATTATACTTCTTCAAAGAATTACAATACCCGGAGTTTGAATCCATCCGATTTTAGAATAACTCTTTTCATTAATGTGAAATTAAAACCATAATATTTATTTATGTTCCGAGTTCTTTTTTTAATCTTGTTCATTTTCTATTTTTAGATTCTGGAAGCGAATCTGGATCACATAAAAGTATTAGAGAAAAACGACCATCGGGACCATCTGACGGCAAACCAACAAGAGTGCGAACGGTGCTTAATGAAAAGCAATTGCACACGTTAAGGTTAGAACACATTTAATATATTTGGTATTTTATTTTTGCTACCCCGAGTCCCAAACGACTCACATATAAAATAAAGAAAAAGCATTATTTTCCTGGCAAATTGCGCACGAAGATACTGACAATGTGCAAGAAAAGAATGAGACACTTCACTCCATCTTGTATTTTGTCATAATTTCCAAAATGGTGTTAGCGTACTCATAATGTTGGCTGTGTTCCTATAGAGGTGGCGAAGTACTCATAAATACTTTGCTAGCCATTTTCAAAGGAACGTAAAGAATTAATTTTTTCACAAATCTCATCTTCTCGCTATGAAAGCAGAAATTGACGGTAAAACTGGATTATCGTTTTGTTTTTTTTTCTTCGGCTGATTACACGTTTCCTTTTTCGATTGTTTTGTCTTTCGTCTTTTTGTCAGATTTGGGGAGAGGTGTAGGAATGTAGTGAGAATGAAGCTGGTGTTAGCGTACTCATAATGTTGGCTGTGTTCCTATAGAGGTGGCGAAGTACTCATAAATACTTTGCTAGCCATTTTCAAAGGAACGTAAAGAATTAATTTTTTCACAAATCTCATCTACTCGCTATGAAAGCAGAAATTGACGGTAAAACTGGATTATCGTTTTGTTTTTTTTTTCTTCGGCTGATTACACGTTTCCTTTTTCGATTGTTTTGTCTTTCGTCTTTTTGTCAGATTTGGGGAGAGGTGTAGGAATGTAGTGAGAATGAAGCTACGTTTCAAAAACCCTCACTCTATCTGTCCAAAAGACGAAACAAAAAAAAAAAGGAATCGTGTAATCAGCCTCAAAATTGGAAAAATTAAACGTCAGTTGCGATTGTCAGTTTTCAACGACGAAAATAATAACAGATTTATGACAATGGGGGTGGTGCCGAAAGCAAAATGAGAGAAAATATGACAACTTATCAATGTATAAAACCGGCATCACTGACAGAGCATAAGAACGCCATTTTTGTAAATGTACATAAGTCAGCAATTTATTGATTTTATGTCTGGTTGTTAACTTGCAACTTCTTGCTACTTTTGGCTACTTGTCAAAAATTTTTATGGGATTTGACAGCAAGTTGGGCTTCGTCGTATGGCGTTTCTACTTACCAAACAGACATTTTATCATCATCATGTGAGAAATTATGACAGTTTGTCAGTCGTTTAAAATGGGATTACAAAACAATTTATTCTTACAAATCAAATTCCACAATTTTTACAAAATGTCGTTTCTTTTTTTTAGAACCTGCTATAATGCTAATCCAAGACCCGATGCCCTGATGAAGGAGCAACTCGTTGAAATGACAGGACTTTCGCCGCGTGTCATCCGAGTGTGGTTCCAAAACAAACGGTGTAAGGACAAGAAGAAGACGATTCAAATGAAATTGCAAATGCAACAGGAAAAGGTAGTTCAACAAATCACAATATGCTTTGAAAAACATTCCCATATCTACATCTTTGAATTTTGTTTTTATCCACACAGGAAGGAAGAAAACTTGGCTACGGTGCAATGCAGGGAATTCCAATGGTTGCAAGCTCGCCAGTGCGTCATGATTCGCCCCTGAATTTGCACGGCATCGATGTACAAACATATCAACCACCATGGAAGGCGCTATCGGATTTCGCACTTCATGCTGATCTCGATAATAACGGTGCCATCAATACACACACCCCTGCCTTTCAACAACTGGTGAATCAGGTGAGTTGAGTTTTTGTCATAACCGACCTGTCATCATCGCAAACACAAAACCCACTCATTTTCACCATAACCATAACCACAAAAACAAAAACCTTAATCTTCAGATGCATGGTTATGATTTGAATGGAATGCCACCGGTTCCACTGCAAGGACCCCCGCCGCCAGGACAAATGGGCGGGCCACCGCCCATGGACAACGCCGGACTACATCACCATCCTGACAGTACAGACTCCTATGTCACCTACCTGGAAAGCGATGACAGTATGCAAGGCAGTCCATAGAAAACCATCAAAAATTCATAAATGCATTTAATTTGCTTTTTACCAAACAGAGTCCAAAATAGCTTCGCTACTCAATGTCTTGAATAAATTCACACCAAATGCCGTAATGTGAAAGTTACTTCTACTGCAGCAGCGCCAACGCCAGCTGGTGGTTGTGGTTGGCAACAAGCATGTTGTTTTTGTTGTTGTTACTGGCGTTGTTGTTGTTCTTGTTGCTCTGTTGTTTTGTGTGTTTGGACACCATCTTGGCCCGAAGCTTTTACCACATGCAATATAAATATAGAATATGATTTTTTTTTTAGTTCTTGTTTAAGAATGTTTATACAAATATTTTGTTTTTAACGGTATGCAGACACTGTGATGTCAAAAATGCAGTATAAAATTCAAAATACCAAATACTCATGTTGTATTAAAAAAAAAACAAAAAATAATAAAAAAGAAATAGGAATAGAAAACAGGAATTTATTTGTTTGTTGTTTTGTGTATTTAAAATTTTGTTGTAAATTAAAAATTATTATTTATGTTTATTTTTTTAATATTTTATGTTGATTTTGAACAACACAAAAATATTGTAAAAAATGTAAAAAACAAAACAAAAAAACAAAAACCATAGAGATATAGATTTTGATCATAAAAACCATATATAGGCAATTAGAAGAAAATTGAGAAAAACGTGCTACCAAAGCAAATTCTGAGGAAATTCACGGTAAAAAAAAGTTGTTAAAGCAAAATAATTTTGTTTTAAGTGTCTGAAAGCTGTTTGTGAAAAAGCAAAATGTAAGAAATCACAAATTGTAAATTTAAAAAAAAAAATAAACAACAACTTTAAGTTAGATAGATAGCATTGAGAAATTGGACAAAAATCAATAGATTAAAAAAAAAAATAATAGATATACAAAAATATTATTTAAAATTATATGTAAAAAAAACTAGAAATAAAGTAATTAGAAATTATTATTTAATATACATGAAAATAAATTAACTATATTGAATGTATTATGTAAAAACTATGGATAACTTTATTTAAAGAAAATTATATATAGATATATAAAATAATTATGAAACAATTTTCAGTATATAAAAATAAATAAATAAATTGGAAAATATATAATAAATCATTGGATTTTTATTGATTACAAGTTGAGTTAAAAATAAAGAAAAAAGAAACATCGCACAGAAACAAAAGTTTTGCTGGTCAAACTTATGGGCACAGATAAGCCACGTTCGTTATTTCACCCTCCAAAACCCTTTTGTTTACATTGTTGTATTTGTAATTTCATCCCGCTTCGATGAATAGATGTGAATTGCAACAACAATTTAACCAGGTATTTGAAGATCCCTACTGTAAATGTGTGGGGTTTTTATACACACATTCTCATTTTTTGTCTGATATCTGACATGACATTACAAGATTGTAGGCAAATTAAAATGGCTGCCGGGGATTCTCATATCTTCATGTGGCTAATCTGTGCTTGTAGGTTAAATCATGACAAGGGATAGACATATTTTGGATCCACTTGGTCAGTTGGTTTTCGTCGTAGAAGCAAGTAGATCAGTGTAAAAAAAATGTAGAGGGAAACTCTTGAGGTCTCAGAAGCATTAACTGGTTAGAGAAAAAAAATATTTAGGGCTTGTTTCACAATGTCTGATTACAGTTCTTATTGAGCTACTTGAAACTTATTAGTCAATTACCAACACCTCATTTACGTTTCACTATACCTGAATAGGACATACTTATAATTAAAGGCTCTCCCAAACCAACGCGAATACTTCAGAACGACGACGAAACTTTCGCCTGTCTTAATTTATTTACATGTAGCTTAATGGGAGCACCCACACTGGCGCGATGCGAATCTTCGAACATAATTCAGTCGTCGCATATTCGCGCGAATGTTTCGCGTTGGTTTGGGACAGCCTTAACGTTCTGAGTAATTTAATGACCAGATGAAGCAAATTTACTTGGCAATTAAAATATTAATTATATTATTTTGAAAATTTCATCAGTCAAAACTATTTTCTCTGGAAAACTGAACTAGCTTATTGACATCATTAGACGGTGTTCACATTAGACTCACTCCGCGCGACTCATTTTGACATCTCTTTCTTTTATCTCACTCCACCTCACTATATGATAAAGTAAGACAGGATTTTTTGATTTTTTTGAAAAAATCCTGAATCACTAGACTATTTCTTTCTCATCATGAGTTGGAGTGAGATAAAAGAAAGAAATGTCAATATGAGTCGCGCGGAGTGAGTCCAATGTGAACACCGTCTTATGAAACGCAAAGTTTGGTACTGCGAGGATTTGATTTGCGTCAGTAAGTAAACGGAACTTTACTCAGACATTGTGAAATAAACCCTTTAGTGCCTGATTACATAGGTTTTTTGTACTGGTGGTCGTTTTACTGAACTCGTGATTACACGGTGAAGAAAAATCCTTTCATTTCAATCTACCCTTCCCTTTCTCACACCCTTAAAGTCCATATATATCTCACTTACACGTTTCATGCTGAATCCGAAAATATTAAATGAAACTGGCGCATCTGTGAAATTTGTGTGGAATTTAAGTTCTCTTTTTTTACGCGCATAAAATATTATGCAATATAAACAAGAATATTCCGCATGAAAATTGGAGGTGCAAAAGAAAAAGTTTACGCACTTTTATTATTTTGTCAATGCAATAATCTTTAGAAAAAAAGAAAACAGACTAATGTTCACTGTGGCGTATACGTACTTTGTTTCATATGTCAGACTTTTAGTGGGCGCGGTCGGTTAAAACATATGGCAACTTTTCCGATTTTGCCTAAGGATTATATTTGACAATGTATTGTTGTTATTCCGGAGTCTTAAAAATCTCAAAGATTATATATATATGAGAGTCGAGATATACCCCGAGTTCGTAAAATAAAAAAATCACTGCTAAAAAAGATCGTACTATTTATGTACATTGTGGACAAAATTTGATTTTATTGCTAAGAGCAACTATGAACCTAAAACATAGTAATCGAAATTTAAATTTCAATTTCAGTATTTGCCTGCAGAAATGGGCATAGTTTCCGATTTTAGATTTACGAACTCGATCACAGACTTTTAAACGTTGCCTCTTAGCTTCAGAAAAAGCCTTGTCACTTTTTCTTTATTTGAGAAACCTGTAATTAGGACGATGTCTGTCTGTCTGTACCTCAAAAATGGATCGAACTATTTTGGTAAATTTTCAAACAATTTTTTTTTTTAAATCAATATTTTGAAAACGGGTGAATTTTTTGAAAATGTTGAAAAACTGTATATAACTACTACACAGAACAATTTGTTTTAAATATCCGCTTTAACGATTTTTGAATTTTTCCCATAAATAATTTTTTTTTCAATAGTTCAGATAATGTTCTTCTGTTTGAGGAAACATTTTTAGGAATAAATTTAGCAATGTAAAAAACGACTTTCATCCTTATTTTCCATTTTCTCATATGAATTAATATGCATGTAAACCACAAGAGCATTAAGCTTGTGCGGTCCAATCGCGCTGTTTCTCACCGATTTCGATTTCGGTGGATTAACTCAGGTTCAAAGATAGTTCAAGATTTGTTGTTGCTTCAGTTGTAAAATGCTTGGTAATTTTGATATTTCATTAATAAGAGTAGTCGCTGACAACAACTGCTATTTGTCATAAAATATAAAGAAGTAAAATGAGTGTTTGAGGTTAAATTCGAACGAATTTGGTATTCGACAGTTTGTGTAATGCGTCCTAATATTGTGGATTGCGGATTTAAGTTTGACAGTTCACAGAGAAGATTAATTGTTGGTCGTGTAGAAAGTTAAAATGATCTAATTTAAACTAATTCTACGCAATGTTTTCTATTCACATTTGATGATTTGAGTTTTTTTTTCACTTTATTCACAAAAAACTTGATATTTGCTCAACAAATTGATTTAAAAGATTTAAGGCTCACCCAAACCAAAGCGAATACTTCAAAACGACGACGAAAAATTTACATGGAGATTAAAGGCTGTCCCAAACCAACGCGAAACATTCGCGCGAATGTGCGACGACTGAATAATGTTCGAAGATTCGCATCGCGCCAGTGTGGGTGCTCCCATTAATCTCCATGTAAATAAATTAAGACAGGCGGAAGTTTCGTTGTCGCGCCGAATGTTTCGCGTTGGTTTGGGAGAGCCTTAATGGGAGCACGCACACTGGCGCGATGCGAATCTTCGAACATTAAGGCTGTCCCAAACCAACGCGAAACATTCGCGCGAATATGCGACGACTGAATAATGTTCGAAGATTCGCATCGCTCCAGTG
Source organism: Leucozona laternaria (assembly GCA_932273885.2). Taxonomy (NCBI): domain Eukaryota; kingdom Metazoa; phylum Arthropoda; class Insecta; order Diptera; family Syrphidae; genus Leucozona; species Leucozona laternaria. The sequence continues at coordinate 95,947,825 of OW026368.1, forward strand.
TGGGTGCTCCCATTAATCTCCATGTAAATAAATTAAGACAGGCGGAAGTTTCGTTGTCCCGCCGAATGTTTCGCGTTGGTTTGGGAGAGCCTTAAGGGCTGTCCCAAACCAAAGCGAAACATTCGCGCGAATATGCGATGACTGAATAATGTTTGAAGATTCGCATCGCGCCAGTGTGGGTACTCCCATTAATCTCCATGTAAATAAATTAAGACAGGCGAAAGTTTCGTCATCGTTCTGAAATATTCGCGTTTGTTTGGGAGAGCCTTTATTCGTATTCGCAGTTCGCAGTTCACATGCAAAACACTTAAATTAAAGTGTGAATCGTATGTAGAACGCGAATAGAGTTTGACAATTCGTAAAAATCAGCATTTTCAATTTATTGTTTCTAACATATATGTTTGCTCTTCAAAACAAAATTACCAACGGCAACGCTGATGAGTATGGAATTCCGCACTGTTTATAAACACACCTACTACAATAAATGTCATTTTTGACATTTCAAATGCTGTCAAATTGCGACTGAAAAAATGTGCAGGCTGTAAAATTTTCAAGATTTATAAATTAAATAAATCATTTTGAAGTAATTGTAAAAACAAGTAATAAAATGTCCTTAACAAAACGTGTTCAGGTAATAATAAGTAATTAAAAATCAGTCTAGACTTGTGTGACATCACTCAATTCTTTCAGCAATGGGCAACATTCGCTCGAACATGGCACATTTATGACTGCACCTGGCAGAATCCTTTTGATTCGGCAAAAGTTATTAAATCGCATTTAATGGGACTCCATAAGCCTATTTATCATCCAATGAGTAAGTGTTTATTCATAAGTTATTTTGTATTTTCGTATAAAAGTACCCCGATTACCAAGTGACCGCCATTCTGTTATGTAAACATGCACTTTGTTAAGTGTTCATAAGCTAAAGTGATTCCCGTTTTCCAAAAACAAAAAAAATCAATTTTTGAAACGTTAAAATAAAGAATGAAAAAGATGAAATACAACTTTATTTAGGTTAGCAACATGTAGTAAATTAACCAGATATTTACCAGATTACATGTGTCCTTATTTTCAGACGATTGCGGTGACCATGTAATTGTCATTAATACCAAAGAAATTGCTTTACCCGGCGATGAGTGGATTAAACGTGTATACTTCCACCACACTGGCTATCCTGGTGGTGCATCGTGGACCCTTGCATGGCAATTACATGAAAAGGACAAGACAATGGTTATGAAGAAAGCCGTCTACAATTCAATGGATGGAAATCTTCAGCGACGCCACACAATGCAAAGGCTTCATTTGTTTGCGGATGATCAAGTTCCAAAAGACATTTTGGCCAATGTCACCAGTCAAATACGACAACTAAGAGAAGTGCCTCAGCGCTTAGATCATATCGATAAGGAAACTTTGGAGGGTTTCCCATCAATTATGGATTATCCAAAGGATTATATCCTGCGTTAAGAATAAAAATAAGTTTGAATTGTAGTACATTAAAGTTACGAAAACGAATTGCTTATGTACGTATGTATTTACAAAAGTTGTTAATTTGAGATCAAAGGGAAAAAAGATGTTCGGCATTACTCAAAACCATATATAGAGTAAAAAGCCGTTAAGTTTCCTCGATGCAAGCGTCATTCATCGATATTGGCTAAGGGAGAAGCTACGTTTTGAAGACATCGAACTTTTAAATAATTAAATACAATGGGATTTTTATGAGAATTTATGAGCTTATCATGCGCTCACGTTGTAGTTCCACATCCGTGCAAGAAGGATGTTAATCTGGGGTATTTTGGTCTTCAAAACAATTAAATACCTTAATGTTTCAGACACCTACTGGACATCTTTGATAAATATGAGAAGAGATACAAATTAGAAAGTCCATATGTTTTATGCATTTCAGGATTCAAACCATTCAATATGATCTGCACCGAACGGTCTGAAAAGTTATTTCAAATCCTTCGATACCAAATCCACGTATTTTTTATAAGAGGGATTGATGCCAAACTATCAAACGCTTTTGAAATAAAAACTGCATTGGCTTTTCTTCAAATGACCAAAACGATGGCCTGGCCATATTTTGCTGCGAAAGCAAAAAAAAGAAACTTTCATTTTTTGAAATATTTGGATCGCTTTATAACATTAGTGAAGTGGAACCCAGACTTTTGTTTTCCACAAACTTATCCATTCTCTGAATTTAACTTGATTTTGGAATAAGAAGCGATTCGTTGGTTTTTGGAAACGGATTAGCTTATTGCTTTAGGTTTCGCGTCAGGATAGATTTCAATGTGAAATTTCGCATTCCGATGACCTTGACTCGAAATATTCGAAGTATTTGCTCTGAATTGAATGGTGGAATAGTCGTTACGTTACCCACGAAAGATAAATCTTTAAGCGCTCAGTCAATTCGTATAGAGGTCTTCCAAGATTTGTCTTTGTCTTTTCTCTTTCTAATTTGACATCTAAAAACAACAACAAAAAAAGTCCCTGGTTGGAAAATATTTACATGCTCTTGGCAGTGTTAAAAACCCGGTCATTTGATTATTTTTTGTATTTGGAACTGAAAACTTAAATTTGCGATCGAATTACGTATTAATTAGTGTTTAAACATTTAAGTGAACATTTTTTCAAGAGTTGGATACAAAAAACACTAATTTTATTACATATTAATCACTATTATTAAACACACGACTTTTTTGTCTCGGATTCGTGGCTTCTGCATTTGGTTTTGTTTTCCAACCAGGGAGTGCTGTCAGATTGTTTTTTTTTTTTTTTTTTTTAATTTCACACTGACACTTCTGACATTTGGTGGCAGAGATCCATCGGCCGGAAGAGAAATGGGTCGATAGTAAAGATTTGGCTTTCCTGAGGAATGGATAATGCTATTTTCATCTACTCGGGACATGAAGAGTACCTAGGTAGGTGAAAAAAATCTTTTAGAACAACTAAGCCATCGGATTTGTGTATTCCGATACCTTGCAGGACTCTTGTAGTGAATTGTGAATGCCTAACTGAAAGGCGAATCCAAATCCACAGAATTCAAAAAAAAATCTTGACTTGAGCATTTACGATTTTGTATTGCGAGCGTGTGACTGTGTGAGAGAGAAAGATGGATCGATTTTGAGTGCGAAAGATAGTGAAATTGAAATTTTCACAAACTGAGTTTTATTTCCTATGGGTTTTAACAGCATATTGTAAAAATGTTTAATGGCCTTTTCGTTTGGTGTCAGAATGTCAGTTCTTCAAAAAAAAAAGAGAAATTTCCTTATGGAACATAATAAATTCATTTTCCAGATTACTAATCGAAAAGGCCAAAAGAAATTGAGCAAAAAGTCTTAACTCTAAAGCTGGATTTAGACCTTCAGTTTTATCGTCCGTATACGTTGTTCGTTGTTGGTCGTACGCGGAACAACGAATGTCTAAATCACAGATTAGTCATATGAAGATGAGAATGTTTCGTACGTTTCACCCTCCAAAACCCAATTGTTTACATTGTTGTATTTGTAATTTCTTCCCGCGTCGATGAATAGATGTGAACTGCAACAACAATTTAACCAGGTGTGTGAAGATCCCTACTGTCTATGAGTGAGGTTTTTGTGCACACATTCTCATTTTTTATCTGATAACTGCCAGTTCAAGCTTGTAGGCAAATTAAAATGGCTGCCGGGGATTTCATCTTCATGTGGCTAATCTGTGGTCTAAATCATAACAACAAATGAAAATGAACACCGAATGAAGAACGAATTAATTCAAAGTGGCTTTGAATTTTCGGTGTTCGATGTTACCCGTTCAACGAACAACGCAAGTGTAAATGCGAAAATTATTTAATGGAACACTATTTTTCAGTGGCGTGCAATGAAGTGGGACACTCTCCACGTTTTTCTTATTATTACTTTATAATTTTACAGATAGAAAATTATGAAACAATTTAAGAAATATTACTCTCCGTAGCTAAGTTACGAAAGATTAATTCTAGTGTACATTTAAGTAGCCAACTCTTCGTCCAACAGGATCTTTTCTTTTTTGTTCACTGTTAAAAGCGCCGCCACTGCCAACAATATGTTGTTATCCATTTTACTGTAAAGAACGAACTGAATATAAAAACGGAATAATCTAGATGCTTCTTCGTTGTTCGTTGTTTTTAGGAAGAACGAACAACGAAGAACGTTCACGTAATGAAGAACTAAGATCTGAATCTAGCTTAATGAAAGTTTAACAAGATTTACACGGACATGCAGACAGATTTGTCATTTCTCATACGTCAAGTTGAAAAATTTCTTTTCAGCCATGTAATATTTAAAAAAAGTTCTAAAGTGTAATTCAACAATTTAATAACTACCAATTGGCAATTTCTACTATTTGTAATCCAATTTTATTATTTCTTAACTAAAATTGGTAGTTTTGACAGAAGTAAAATATTCTAGGCGAAATAAAATTAAATTGATTTATCGATATTTACCTTCCAGGATTGTACTACCACAATTTAGCTCTCTTTTTCGTAATGATTTTTGAATTGTTTAAATTATAGGGGAATTGAATGGCAGAAATGCGCGCCGTAGACTGCTTTTTAACGATGCAATTTCTTCTTGCGATTTTTAATCAAGTTGGCGAGGGACGTATGTATGTGGTGGCCGGGGTATACGAAATTTCTTAAGTTTAACAAATTGCAGAGTTATCGCTCATTCTTCTTTGTGTTTTTCCTTTTTGTTCGAATGTGTTTTATTTTCATTTATGTCATCCACTCAGATAACTTCGCACAACGTTAACTTTCTTAAAAATCGCTGTCGTGTAAAAGCAGTCATACTTGTAACAACTAACCATTTAAACAAATGTACTTTGGCATCACTCAATCAGACAGCTGTCAACTGACAGAAGTAAAATGTAAAAGTGTTGCCTTTGGTGGTTTGTTGTTGATGTCACTTATCACTTTTCACTTTTGTCCAGTCACAAATTCGTCATACAAACTCCTCATAAGAAAAACAATATTATAAAAGTTAAACAAATAATATTGTTATCTAGATCCATTTATTGCTATCGTACACCTTCGTTCATTTGTGTAATCTGCAAGCATGTATGTTATTTATTTGACGTATGATCTTAATCTACTCAAAGAACTCCCTTAATCACTATTGTACCTGCCTATTTCTAACAAATCAGTGTTTATTGGAAAAGATAAGAGTTCTTTAAATTTCTATTTTTGAAAATCTTTTAGTTTCTATCCGACAACTGAGCATTCATCACTGTAAAATGGGACGTCTTGGAAAAGTTGATCCAAATTCATATTCCGAACCAGGTAAGTTGTAATTTGGTACATGAAGATATATGTATGGATGTACCTACATAATGTACAGTGTCGATTGCCTCATAGGTATTTAATTTTGATTCATTTTTTTTTTCAGAAAAAATCAACACCGTCCAGAGTTTGCTCACATGGAACATAGATTTCGAGAACACTAAGATTGTGGGTAGTGTGACACACAAATTTAAAGTTCTTGAAAAGAATTTGCCAACAATCGTAAGCTAACTAATCTTTCAAATTTCCTAGCTCTTCTTTTTCTCAATTACTTTTTGCTCTTTAGCTTCTAGATGTGCGAGATCTAAAAATCTCAAATGCTTCCATTTTAGCTGGTTCCACATCGATTCCCATTAATTATACCGTCAGTGATGAAGTCGAAAATATTGGTTCGAAGTTGACACTGGAGCTACCTGAAGGAACAGCAGAGGGAGAGTAAGTAAATATTATCCAACTAGAGTTCCTACATTCTTCACATAAAATGAAGCTCATTTAGAAAGATCTACCTATTATCTTATGTGGTTGTAACAATTGAAAAAAACAATTTTAAACGGGTGGCTGATGGACCAAATGCAGAGCTGTTGTTAGTATAAGTGCAGCGTGCTTGTTGATTTGAAAGCGGTTGGTGAAATTCACTCCAGGGTACTTCGTTGTTGTCTTTTGTCGCTATGTCGGTGTTGTCTAAAAGCTTGATGCTTATGATATCGCAGCGTGATGCAAAACGTCTTTGATTCCCTGTTGCTAGTTTTGTTGTTCTGAATCAGATGAGCTCGCTCTTGTTGCTCTTGATCTTCAGTCCCCATTTGAGGTAGTAGTCGGACAAGTTGCTGATCTGCTCCTCCACTCTCCTGGTACCGATTTGGCTAACAGCTTTGTCTTCGTCCCTAGGATATTGGTGGGCTGGTTGAAAAGACCTTAGCCGTTACAGGCATATACATAGTTAAAATTATTATTTGAGATGAAATTTGTGCTGCTCTCCCCTGTTTCTGTTCATCAAACACAACCATCAAAATCTTGCATTATCTAGGTTATGCTTTTACTTAGTAGAATTCGCTTGCAACAAACAACAGGCTTAATCAGAAAATGTGTGCTCTCATCCCATTGACTTAAGTTTCTCGCCCAAATAAGTTTGAAACACCTTTTCAGGCTCCAAGTTCGCATCGACTATGAAACTTCATCATGTGCCAGTGGCTTGCAATGGCTAACACCCGAACAAACTCTGGGAAAAAAACATCCATACATGTTCAGTCAATGTCAAGCAATTCATGCACGTTCTGTTATGCCTTGCCAGGATACTCCAGGAGTGAAATTCACCTACAATGCAACTGTAAAACATCCAAAAGATTTGACCGCTCTAATGAGTGCAATTATTGACAAAAAATCTGAAGGTATTACGACCTTTAAACAAGCTGTCCCAATTCCTGCGTACCTGTTAGCTATCGCCTTGGGAGATCTAGTATGTCTACCGCTAGGACCTAACTCGAATGTGTGGGCCGAAGAAGGAGTTATTAAAGCAAGTGCTGAGGAGTTCTCCGAGACTTCGAAAATGCTAAAAACTGCATCGGACATATGTGGACCGTATGTTTGGAAGCAATACGATCTACTGGTAATGCCACCCAGTTTTCCCTTCGGCGGAATGGAGAATCCATGTTTGACATTTGTTACACCAACTCTGTTGGCTGGCGATAAGTCGTTGGCTGATGTCGTTGCACATGAAATCGCTCACAGCTGGACTGGTAATCTCGTGACAAACAAGAACTTTGAACACTTCTGGTTGAATGAAGGATTTACCGTGTTTGTTGAGGCGAAGATAGTGGGCCGTATGAAGGGTGAAAAAGAGCGTGACTTCCATATGATGAGAAACCTTACCGATTTGGCGGAATGTGTAAGAAAAAGCAATAACCATTTTTAAACTTATTTATTAATTTTTAACTGTTTTAGTTGAGAACACAGTTGGCCGATAATCCAGAACTCACTAAGCTTGTTGTTGACTTAAGTAACTTGGGACCAGATGATGCTTTCTCCAGTGTGCCTTATATCAAGGGATCAACATTCCTTCGCTACATTGAAGATCTCTTTGGGGGAGCCGCTGTTTTTGAACCGTTTTTAAAATCCTATCTGAAGAAATATGAGTACAAGTCGGTGGTAACTGATGATTTTAAGGGCGCCCTATATGATTACTTTGTGGATACGGACAAAAAGGACAAACTGAACGAAATCGATTGGGACCTTTGGCTTTATGGGGAGGGCATGCCCCCAATAATTCCAAAGTAAGCATATAATTGACTTTGAATATGTTTTGTATAATAAATTATATTGGTTTGGTTTCCTTAGGTTCGATGATTCCCTTGCGATTGTTTCTCAGAAACTTTCTAGTTTGTGGAGCACAAAGACCACAGCTGATCTTGCTGAAGACAGTGATGTTCGACAATCCATTTCAACTCATCAGCTAATCGATTTCTTGGGAAAACTTATCGAATCCAAAGAAATCGTTGACTTAACAATTGAAAAGATAAAGCTGCTGGAAACAATTTACAATTTAAATGGCACCAAGAATGCTGAAATCCGCTTACGATTCATGAGATTGTGTATTATGGCCAGACAAATGGATCGCATGGATGAGATAATCGAATTTGCAAACAGTAGTTTCCGCATGAAATTTGTTCGTCCAATTTATAGAGACTTGGCACAATGGCCAGAAGCCAAGCCTATTGCTGTTGAGAATTTCAACAAAGTTAAAAATGAAATGATGAAAGTTTGCTCCCTTGGCATTGAAAAGGATTTAGGGCTAAGATGTTGATTCATTTTGCATTCCTATTTAAAATTTGATTTTGGCATACTTAGGCATTTATTAACAACATAATTATGTATTGATATTTTATAACGCGATTATTATAACTGGCGAAAAAAAAAATAAATAAAACCTAACTAATAAAATTAATTGTTGTTTGATTTAATAGAATTTGATGTGCTGTATACTCACATGTACAAGGCAACAAGATTTAATGTTAGTTGGTCTAAATAACTGTTTTGCATGCGAAAAAATGGTATGGTTTTTGATGCAAATAACAATAATTTCCATTTCTAGTCTGTCCGCTTATTTGATCAGGCATTAGAGGGCGATAATCAACGAGCGATAGTTAAGTTGAGAGGCAACCAATCTTAAGTAAAGATGCCTGTTTGGTAACTAAAACGTTCACCAAGTTTCCCAAAACTGGTTTTTTTTTCCTATGGGTTTTGACAGCAAATTGTGGAAAATTTCACGTTACCAAACAGACCTAAGATATGGCTCTCCTACAAAACTTCAAACTTCGCAAACTGTGTATAACACAAAAAATATAACTTCAGGAAACTTATATAATTACGTACCGCCCCCTTAGGATTGTAATAATGCAATATAGACTGATTGGATTCGAAGCTTGCGATTAGTTACGGTCAGAGACGGTTTAAGCACTATCAGCCCCCTGTAACGAGATTTTTCCGGCGCGGCGCCCCCGTGTCAGCTATCCAAACCCATGCGAAAAAAAGTAATGAAAAACAACAGAAAAACGTAATACCTTAAATAAATTATGATTTTTTATTTGATATTTTTGGCAATTCAATTGACAAAGTTACCAAGTTTGTCAATCATGATTAAGATTACATTGAAAAAAAAAAGACCGAGATTCGAAGTGCTCATTCAACTGTTCAAAAATTTTATTGAAATAAATTAATTAATATAGTGTCCAAAGTACAGTTAAAAAATTCAACTTAGAACTTTTTTTTCTGGAAAAGTAATAAGCTCCGTCACGGCCTTGGCCTTTTAAAATTCGAAGTCTTCTGGTTTTAAAAACAAGTTTAATTCCAAGCTCTTCAGTCATTTCTTTTGGTGTTAAAATGGAGCTTTTAAACCTAGTTTTTTTAAAGTCTTCCAAGAAAGCAACAATTATTCTGTGCAAATACTGATATCCATATTTGTATTGATTGGAGAGATTAACTAACAATATTAATCTGAAAAAGTATTTCATACCAATGGAACTATGAAGCTGACATCTTTTAAGTGTCCCGCTAGAGTACAGACCTCATGAGAACCTTGAACGTAATTTTTCTCTGTTTCAGTGGCCGAATAAGTAATTAAAGCATCATGTATGGCACTTATTTTATAAGGGCCTACCTTAACACAGCTTATTTTTGCGTGTGTCACTGAGTTTCTTGAAGTAGATAATCCTAAGTGATCGGTCAGAATTTTCCATCTATAAATTTAAGTTTGACGTTAAAGTACGCCTCGATGAAAAAAGCAGCTCTTTTTTGTTCGCTTATATGAGTGGACAGACATTTAGGGGCGCCCCTTTATTTCTTGCGCCCTAGGCCTTCGCCCAACCGTGCCCGATGCTCTAACGCCGGTACTGGTTACGGTTATATAATTAAAACAAACAATTTTAGCAAGACTTTTCCATTTTTTCATCGTTTATTTGTAATTATTTTATTTTTGTAATTAAATTATTTTTAGTTTCCTGTTTTGCATTGTTACTTCATTCTGATTTTCTAATTTTATTGATTTTTTTTTTCTTCTGTTTCATATTGTTTACTCGTTACTTTTGTTACATCTACCTTTGCGGTTATTCCAAATATATTCTTTATATATACATATACATTATCATCTCGTTTTCAGTATATCTACATACATTATTATAATATATATATACATATATAATTATATATATATATTTGTGTATTTTTGTTTTGGTTTTAAATATTAAATGATGCTGTTTCTGTCTAGTGATCTATATTATTGATTTTGACCTGTTCGGCTCCATTGATTTAGGATGTATGTGTCTGGCTCTTTCTCTATAACAATGCTATTTTTTTAATTTCTTATTATCGTGTTTTCTTTTTATCTAACATTTTTCGCGATTATTAAGTTTTTGTAAAATATAAATAATAAATTGAAATCAGTTCTGCACGGGAGTTTAGAACTAAATCTTTTTACTTTTTTTTTTATTTATTTTTTTTTTTTTCAAAATAATGTGTAACTGTAATAATTTTTGTGTTTTACAAATATTTTTTTACGACTTTTTCTTTCTTTTTGTTGAATTTATATTGATTTTGTTTATTTTTATTAAATGTACATTTACAATTTCCGTTTTAAATATATAGGTTTTATATAAAATGTTACATTGTATATAATTATGTTTTTTTCTTCTGTTTTAATTTACCATTAAGCTTTAACATTTTCCGATAACACTGCTATTCATCAAAAATATGTTTTACTTTAAAAGCAAATAATAAATTAATTTAAAAATTCTAATATACTATATATATATAAGTATAATTTAAAAATAAATAAACAATGTTGAAAAAAGATATTTGAAAACATAACCAAACAAATTTATTGTGTTATATAGGTTGAGACCTTCTCACGAGTATTTTTTTTTTAAATGATATGTTAATATAGTGCGCTATAAGAATTAAATATTAAGACAATTTGTATAAATACTTTCTATACAAACATATTATGTATATTATAGTTTTAATATGTCCTCTGTTTAAAATAAATAAATAAAATATTAAGTTAGGTACCTCTGGCAAGCTTAAGCTTATGAAGATCCAGGGTCTATAGTGACTTATTTTTTTTACCTGTTCAAGGGTGTGCGTTGATTAATTGTCGGAAATGATCACAATATTTCGAACCCAAACTGATAAAAAGCCAAAGCGTACCTTTTTTTATGAGTATGCGGTTGAACTACTGAGTCCTAATTGTTGCGTAATCGTCGCTTTATACTCGGAAACAAATGTATTATATGGTTTTAGTTAATACCGAAGGCCTCTATGCTAAAAAGAACCATGAGCTACTGCCTAAGAACTGCTTATTGTTTTGATAAAAAAAAACTTAAATTTCGTGTATTTTATTTACTTTGTCATTATACGCCAAACTTAAAATATAACTGATAAGTTCTCCAGCGGTTTTTTCAATCAAATCATAAATATCTATTTAAATTCGAGGTGAAACTATAAGGTCCAGTTTTTCACTTGCGGGATTAAAGTTAAACAAGAGTTAACTCATCAAATTTGGTGAGTTAACTCAAGGTTAACTGAATAGTTCCGCATGGATTCTTCACCGAAAAACTGCTTCCTCAGTTAACTGTGGGTGAATTTATTTCTAGAGCTAGTTAACTCTAGTTTAACTCACCACTGAAAAACTATGCCTAAGAGGAACTTTTGAGGGATTATAAATGGAACTTGTATACATATATATCATATTGAACTTAAACACTTATGATTTTTTTTGAAGAAAAAAAGCTGGTCCAATTATTTTTTTGAAGAAAGAAAAGAATACTTTCTTATTGTCATTGCAGATGGTGATGTAGAAAGAAAATTCATTTGAATCGAAAACACAATTATAATATGTTACAATAAATATTTATGTATCTAGATTGTAGAATATGTTGAATTCGCCGCATTTTTAGAAAACTAACTGTCGAGAAAAGCAGTTGACAAATTTAATAAAAATCAGAATACAAAATTAAGGCAAAATTTGGCAGAGAGAAGATGCATTGTTTTGAGACAAATATCAATCAATGGAATAAAAAAAGGATTCAAAAATTCTAAAACATACTGTTCAGTGTACATTTTTACTTCTTAAGCGGGTTATAAGAATTTCTTTGTGGTGTATAGTCTTCGTGTTGTGTAGGAATATGTATTTTATATAATATATGAATAATATAAAATTTGAAAGGTTAATTTTTAAAATAATTTAAAATTTATAGATTTTAACTGATGTTCCAAGCGGCGCCTTTTGGTTTAAAAAACAACTATCGAGCTTTATTTTGCTGACTAAAGATGTCTTATGGCTAAACATATATCTACATTTATAAGAAAGTTCAACCTTTTTACAAAAATGTTCAGGAAAGTATGAAACTTAAGGACTATTCACATGAGAGCGACCAACGAATGAACGAATATTCGTCCTTTTTGACATTTCTTTCACATGGCTTTTTTTATTCGTCGCGATGGACGATCACAAAGAAAACAATAACAAGACGAATTTTGAGGTTAGTTGCGCGCGAACAATTTGTTCGTTAAAGTTTGTATCGTATGTGGAACGCGAATAGAGTTTGACAATTGGTAAAAATCAGATTGCAATTCCCGACGACCAATTTGTTTTCTCAAATTTATCTTATTTTAGCAGATTTTAGTATCTATATATTTCTACGATTTTTGATTAGAATTTGTGAAGAATTTAGGTCTATAAATTGTTTTAAATTATATTTATTCGTTAATTCGTCTGTCGTTGGTCGCTCTCATGTGAATAGTCCTTTATGTAGGTATGTTTTTTTTTTTTCAATTTTAAACATGGCAGGATTGGCAATAAATACAATATGGGGGGCTTGTTTGGGCTGATCCATACAATCCGTTGCATGTGTTTCGTTAACGTATAAAACTGACAGCTCAACTTAATAATACACACGTTCTTATATGCTAGGCGTACCATACGCAACGCATACGACAGGTTCAACGGGAAAATAGGGTTAACTTTTCTTCCTGGCAGATCCTTTGACATCATTTGAAAATAATTTTTTGTGACAAAAATAAAACATAAAGGTAGTTATGTATGCAAGTGTATAGATATTTGTTTGTGGAATTTTATTAATGAAAATTATTGCAATCCGTTTCGGTCACCCTTATCCGTCACATATCCGCCCATGCCAACGTATCCATTGTCGCAACGTACTCACAGAAGAATAAAATGGCATCGCAGAAAAAAGTACGATCACTAGAATAAAATTCCATGACCCATATGACTTGTGGCACGCATACCAATTAAAAATTAATCAATTAATGCGCTAGATTAAAATGAAAAGCTAATCACGTTCAGAAAAGATTTCGCATACAAAAACAAATGAAAACAAAATCAAATTCCCAGATACTGATCGGCCATTTTGTAAAAACATTTCTATACAAGATATCGATAATAAAGCGATCATTCGCGCCGGTAATACAGTTTTCAAATTTAAGTCCAAAAAACTCTAATAGCTGCATTTTACTATTGCTTATAAGCGTGTTTTTTTTGCAAGCCCGCGGAGGGATTTGGTTAAAAAAAAAACGACATTGGGGATTAGCGACGCCATTACAGAACAAAATGGAGTTTCCATACAAACTTATAAATAACAAGTGCACTGTGGTAAAGCAGTTTTTCTCCGTGCTTAAGTTAAGCCCCGAGAATTTTCTGCGCATAGCTTAGCGCGAAGGCGATTAGTTGTTGTTGCATTTAACATATTAATTGCTTAGCCCCGACGTGGTTTTTTTCGACCAATAATCTCTGGGCTTGAAAAAAACACGGCTAATGATCCACATTAATCATCTCATGAAAATAAAACGATACGGATCTTAGTAAACCTACCTATTTTTTCTCTACGTTTATTTATTTTTTTCATGTGCTTGTTGTCTTTTTCCTTTACACTACATTTCACACTACCTTACCCATAAAAGTAAAAACTAAATTTTTGGTTCATGAAACGTGATCCCGATTGAGAGCATGAATCTCATGTTGTTGTTGTATAAAGCATGTACATATTTTAATGATATATTTATATGGATCACTACTTCTGATAGTAAAAATGGCTAAAAGCTAAACGCACGTTTAACACCGCTTTTAAAGTCCCTTGCTTTTATTGCTCAGGAAAAAAATTAAATAATTGGAGTTTTTGTAAATTTTACATTTTGTCGCTCACAATAAAATTGCGGGTAGAGCTCGATAATAACTTTAATCGCGAGATCTAAAGGCGGACAGAGAGCTTCACACATCATCGCAATGCATTTTTTGTTGTGGAAACTGTCAACAAACATTAACATCACAATCAATAGCCAAACGGATAAAAAAGTGAATAAACAGAAATTTATATTGATTATTTAGGTGATCAACATCGCCACGACTATTGTTGTACTCCAAATTTTGCATATTGAAAAGAAGACTCAAGCTTTGTTTCACCAAAGTATTGAATATTTTCAGTCCTGAAATTTGGCACATTAGGTAAATCGGCAAAAAAAAATGGAAATTTTTTGCAAACTCTCGTTATTTTCAAAAGATGATAATTATATAGCAGAGGTTGTCGGTATAAAGAATGTGTAAAACCATAGGCCCAGTTTCACAGTGTACACTTACCTGAATAAGTGCCACTCCAAGCGTCCACACTTTCATGTGTCTGAATCAGAGTATGAAACTGGGCCTAGACGCATTTGCTCCAACGAATCATAAATACTGAAGTTCAACATGAATCCCTAAGTTACACTTAGATTTCCAAGCAAACTTCTACTTATTTATTTTTAACTCAAAGCTAAGATTCATTTGAGCAAAACGTCATTAAAGAAATTTTCTTCAACTTTGAATAATCTTATGTGGTTTTGATTTGGTGGAGCTCAAAAGTAAAAGAAAAACTGAATAAAATTTCATGTGTCAATGCCGTTAAGGCAAAAAAATTGTGTGAGTGCCGGGACTCACGGTTGATATGTGTAAACATCAACGTGCGCGGATCCAAAACGGACTTGTTTTTGCTTGAAGGGGATCTAAAGATTTTTTTCACTGAACGTACCCATCCTAGTATGCAGATCGTAACGTTGCACACCGTAACGTTGCACACCGTAACGTTGCACACCGTAACGTTGCACACCGTAACGTTGCACGACGTAACGTTGCACACGAACGTTCACGTTATTTTGTTCACTCTACCGCCAGCATAGATGTTTACACATCAAAAAGTAACTTAAATAGAAAGTTTCTTTTTTTTTGAAAAGTTCTAGTTGAACTTATAGGACTACAGTCTCTTGAAAGAAAAAAAATGTATTTGTGAGAAGTTTTCAATAAATTATTGTATGTACAAAAGTGTTAGTAACATGGTATATATGATGAAAATATAACATTTAAAATTTGAAATAATAAAAATTGATTTCTTAGTAATAGGTGTGTTTAGTTTTTTTTTTTTTTCTTAACCATCATTATACAATACATACAGTTGAAAAGAGTTGATTTTATTTATATACCGACCGTTTAATTTTGTTTTCTTTGAAAATTACGTTACGTTAGGTTATGTACATACCTATTTTATTTTGTTTTCAATCAAAATGGAGGGAAAAGAAAATCGTATTGATATTTTTAATTATGTATTTTTTTATATAATGTATAATTATTGTAGTTCATTTCATTCATTTATTTTAAATCTTAAGAAAGATGGTACAAATACAAATTGTTTATTATATTTTTCAGTGTTTGTAGGATTAATAAGTTTAATACATTTACATATAAATATAAATATATCTTCGTAAAAGTGGTTAATAAAAAAATGCAAAAAATGTTTTCATTCAGTTTTAGTTTTTTTTATAAAATAGAAATTTTATTTAACATAGGAGAGGACGAAAAAAATTACAATATGCATTTGCATATTTATTGAATATATAATGGATGGTCTCTGATGGAATAATAATTATAATAACATATTAATAATAATTGTTTACATATATTATTTATACATATAATGTATATAATTCTTAATAGTAATTTCTTTTTTATTTATTCAATAAACAAATTTGTGGTTGTTTTTTTTTTAATTTTTTTCTCATTTACTATACAAACTTATTACGAAAGTGTATAAATATGTTCTTTGTTGTTGTTTTTGTTTATTATATACTATTTATTGATTTCTTTGTTTTTTGTTTTCCTTATTATTTTATACCATTTTTACTTGTGTATTTTTTGCGATTTTGTTTGTGTTTGCTGATTTGTATTCTTCTCAAATTTATTTGTTTTAAGTAAAATTTTAATTTAAAAAAAAAAAAAAAAAAACTGAACAAAATCATACATCTACATGAATATGTATGTAAATAATTGTAATAAAATTTGAAATAAACAGCTTTTTGCGATTTATTGTTGTTTGGAATGTTTATAAATGTTTATTTGGTTTATTTTGTTGATTTTTTATTTTATTATTATTATTTTATGTGTCCTGTGAACGTTTTTGGAAAGAAATAAATACTATCACGAACTAGAGTTATCTACGGAACGGGATGTGGATGGACCAGCTGTAATATGTTCATCAAGGACGAATGTTGGACTCTGGCGGGATGTTGACGCAATAGGTTGATAATGATAGCCTTCACGATAACGATGATTTGATTTTCTTGTTTGTGATTGACCCAATGTTGGTCGTTTATTATTTGCTTGATCGGGTCGTTTGGCTGTAAAATAGAAATAAAATAATAGAATTATGCTCAGATGAATAAAAGTATTTAATAGTAGGTATTTCCAAGGCAAATTTAGTTCACGACTAAATTATAAAAATCAAACTGTAACAAAATTATTAGTTTTGTTTTAGAAATTTGTCCAGAGGGCTGAGATTTACAATTAAACATTTAAGACACAATTTTATTTTGATTTAACTCTTCATTTTATGTGATACCTACAACAGACACATAACAATTTCAAAATAAAATTAAAGTGGTTGGGTGTTATTAGGTCTGTTTGGTAACGTGAAATTTCTTGCGAATTTGTACAAATTTTCACAAAATTGCACAATTTGTTACAAATTCCTGTTTGTTAACTCGAAAAAGTTGCAACGAGAGAGCACATCGAGAGAGAAAAAAATTTCCCCTCCATTGGATAACTTGCGAATTTGTGCTACATAAATTTCTGTGTGGAAGAAGAGTAAAGTCTGTCAAAACACCCAGCTGTTATCATCTTTTGCTTTTAATTTGAAATTGTGGTTTCTGGTATGTGAAAACTAACTTTATAAATAATAAATAACTTGATAAATTTATATTTTATATGATTTTTTTTTAAATTAAACTCAAATTGTTAACAAAACCAGACTTTTGGCACATGATTGTTGATGTGAGGAGTAAAATTCTGACATTTTGTAAACAAAAGTGGTTCAATGCGTTTGTTAACTTTCTTGTAAATTTCTCCATTTTTGAGAAATTCGTTCTCTCTTTATTGTTTTGACAGATTTTACACATTTTGCTGAAAAAAGATACCAAACAGACCTATTATGACACGTTGCAGTTCTTTCACTTTCTTGCATACAGAAATTTGCAAGTTTTTCAATGGCGGAGACATTTTTCTCTCTCTCATTGTTCTCTCTTTTCTACGTCAATTCTGAGTTAATAAACAAATATTGTGGAAGCAAAACTCTTGCAATTTCGAAAATTTGTTCTCGTAGGTCCAACTCTTCTTAGCTAGTGCCTAAAGAGATAGAGAGCGGGAATTTTTTTCAAAAATCACTCAGGCCAGGTGTTTATCCTAGGATTACATGTTTTTCTCGTACGGTTGGAGGGAAGTTCAAGAAAAACTGATCGCCACGAAAACATGTACCGCCCTCGCAGAGCTCACACATAATATATCGATCGATAAAGCATGGTTGCTCAAACATTATGATCACACTAATTTATAACTTTCGCCTTACTGCTTCATACCGCGTTTGAGGTAAACTTTAGCTTAGTTTGCAGCACTTAAATTCTTTTGGAAGTAATTTTTCCGAATATACAGTGCTACGTGACTTGATTGATATTTCATTAACTTAAAACTGGCTCCTCCTAACATATTAACCAGAAACGTACTCTGAAAATTTTCGAAACAACAGCCCTTTGGAATAATGAAATAATGTCATGCCGCCATGGAAGAGCAAGGATATGCGGCAAAAGCCGTCGCAAAACCGACAGCCACAACATTAACCGAACATGCAAACCATGTTCAATAGGTGCCACAAGCACAAGGGTGATCTTTCAAGGGTATTTTTTTCATGCTTTAGATTTCTGCAATAGATTTCGGCACTGCCATTGCTTGCGTCGGTTTGCGCAAGGCTCAATGAAGCTATCTAAATAATGGGTGATTTTTTAAGAGGTTTAGAACTTTTTTTTAAAAAAAAAACACAAAAAATTCGAAAAAATGAATGAAATATTTATTTGAATCGATAGTTTGAACCTTGCAATTTAATGTTTAAAGATAATTTCATGCAAATGTTGACCGCGGCTGCGTCTTAGGTAGCCCATCCGCTGAGTCCAATTTTGGCATACTCTTTCACACATATCGGCCGGTATCTCACGAATGAATGCATGGATGTTGGCTTCCAGTGCGTCAATCGAAGCGGGCTTGTCCTTATAGACATTAGCCTTGACATACCCCCACAAAAAATAATCTAATGGTGTCAAATCGCACGATCTAGGCGGCCAATTGACCGGCCCGAAACGTGAAATTAACTGTTCACCAAACTCGCCTCGCAATTGCGCCATTGTTTCGCGTGCTGTGTGGCATGTGGCACCGTCTTGTTGAAACCACATATCATGCAAGTCAAGAACTTCCATTTCGGGCAAAAAAAAGTTTGTTATCATCGCTCGGTAGCGTTCACCATTGACAGTAACGCTGCGATTCGCATCATCTTTGAAGAAATAGGCCCAATAATGCCGCCGGCCCATAAACCGCACCAAACAGTGGCTTTTTCGGGATGCATTGGTAGCTGTTGCAATGCTTCTGGCTGATCTTCACTCCAAATGCGGCAATTTTGCTTATTTACGTACCCATTCAACCAAAAATGAGCCTCATCGCTGAACACAAGCAGCGCGCGATGAACATTTCGAACCGAGCACGAATTTTGATAGTAAAATTCAATAATTTGCAAGCGTTGTTCATTCGTAAGACGATCCATGGTTAAATTGCATACCAAACTGAAGCTGTTTGACAGTGACACAAGGTACTAAACACACGTCAGCTGTCAAAACCAGTGTTGCCAAAACCAAACCAGCTTAAAAATCACCCGTTATATAAAACAAAGTCGGTTTAGTTACACCATTTATAACTCAACAACGGCTGGACCGATTTTAATGATCTCTGATTTGTTGGATTCATCTCAGCTCCGAATAGCAGAAACTATTGAAATATCGTAAAAATTCACTTTGTAGGTTGAAATAGGGTAACATAAAAAGACGTTATTCTTAGGAAATGGCTTCAAGGATATTTTTTTATTTTTTTTTGCTTTACATGGGATAAAAAAAATACTCTTCTTTTGTTTCAAAGGTTTTTTTAGGAAATGGATTAAGGGATATTATTTTCAAAGTTGGTTTTTTGTATGGTGAAATTAGGTAAAATGAAAAAAATGTATCTGATTTAAAAAAAAAATTTTTGGTGTTTGACAGGGTATTCCTACGGAAATTGCTTTAGGGGTATTTTTTTGTTTGAAAAGTTTTTCTCAAGAATATTGTCATTGATATTCTTTTAAAAATTTAAATATTTTTAGGGTGAAATGGGGTAAAAATAAAAAATTGTCCAATTTAAGAAATTCTTTTTTTGTTTGATAGTGTTCTTCCAGGAAATGGCTCAAGGGATATTCTTTTTCAAATTTTGTAATTTTTAACGTGAAATATGGTAAAAATAAAAAATGTCCGATATAAGAAATTCTTTTTGTGTTTGAAAGGATATTTTGAGTTGATGGCTTTAGGAATATTTTGTTTTTTTTTTCAAAATTTGTTATTAATAGGATGAAAGGGGTTAAAAATGAA
The DNA here is from genome assembly GCA_932273885.2 of Leucozona laternaria. Lineage (NCBI taxonomy): Eukaryota > Metazoa > Arthropoda > Insecta > Diptera > Syrphidae > Leucozona > Leucozona laternaria. The sequence goes on from OW026368.1 coordinate 95,967,638, forward strand.
AAGTGGTATCCGATTTAAAAAATTCTGTTTATGTTTGAAAGGTTATTTTAAAAAAATGCTATTTATAGAGTAAAATGGGATAAAAATAAAACTCTTGTTTTCAAATACAAAAATTCTTTTTGTGTTGGGAAAGCAATAAGGGTTGGACTAAGAGGATCATATTTTTACAAATTTAGCCTTTCATAGCGTGAAGTGGTTTAAAACCCAGAAAGTAGTATTCGATTTCAAAAAGTCAAAAAAATAATATTTTCTTTAGTAATTTTGTATGCAAAGCTTAGGTTTGTCTACCCATGCAAAGACGGGCGAGCCGGCTAGTAAACTACTAAAACAAAAATTAAAATTTCTCTTTAGGGTATTTATATGGAAATATAACCTGTATCGAATTTTAACCAAATTAGCTAACCCGATAATGCTGAACCTCAATGTACAGTGGACTTAAAGCCACACAGACTGACAGGTCTCCTCGTAAAGTTAAGTACAGACTGACAGGTCTCCTCGTAAAGTTAAGTTTGATTAAAATGTCGGAATTATCGTAAAACGTAATTTTCAAAAAAACAAATACAAACAACATGTTTGTGAACATTATTACTGCAAAAAAAAATATTCAAACCAATCATTTATAAAAGTTTTTAAATTCATTAAAATTTAAAACATCCTTATCGAGTTTATATACATACATAGGAGCTACAATATATGTATGTATGTATGTACATATATACTCTTACAATCAGAGAAAAATGTCCACGTGCATGGCGGTCTTCATTTATTTATTTTCGTTTTCACTAAGAAAGAACCTATGTACCTTTCATGGCACTAATTTAATTAAAAATACTCCTTTTCTTGCGTGCTCTCAATTAGGGAATGCTAAAACGTCCATTAACGATAGAACTGATGCACAAGTCACAACATAGCCACAAACATTCTCGTCGAAACATGGAATAAAACAAAAAAAAATCTTCCGCATCTTTCCCCAACAGCCTTCGGGGCTCCTACTCCTACCTATCCTGTTCTTTGCAAAGGAACAGAAACCTCTCAGAAAGAATTTTATATTTTTACTCTTTTTATCTGATGAGTGATTTAATCAATAAATGCACTTCCATCGAGAATTTAAAAGGTTTTGAGGAAACCGCCCCCATACAACCACCACCGAGCTTCGACCGCGTTTGCATAATGTGTCCCTAGGCTCGTTTAGACCAAAATAAAAAACCACCATCTCAAAAAGAGAGATACGTATAGATTGCGAACATCAATGAGAAAAGTATTAAGGATATGTTTTCATATATTCTTTTGTTTAATTTTTGTTGTTTTTTTCCAATGAATAAGAGGCATAGATTGAAAGCTCGCAAAGAAGTGTCATCGTATTGACCAATAAGTGGATCGTGCTCCTAGTGTTTGGTTCAATGTAGAGTAGATGGAATATGGGGTGGTGAACTGGTGATGGTGATGGTGATGGAGATGAGGAGTATCATGATGATGGCAACACAATATCTCCTTGTGTCCATAATTGATTATGGATGAAAAGGTTTTTTTTTTCTTTTTCAAAATGTCATCCAAGTAGAAGCGACATAATAGCCAACAGAATGCAGAAGGGCAAAGAGCTGCAAGTATTATAATGAAGGATGTTGTCGGTTGTCGGAAACAGCAAGGGTATATAAAAAACGACTCAGCCGTTGGAGAATTCAAAATATTTTAATGAACTGAAGTGATTCTGTCATTGTTTGACGTCAAGTTGAGTATGTACGAGTAGTATGTATATCGAGAGGTCGCCCTGTTTGTGTCAACGTTTATGAAAATGTTGCTGGGTTATTGATTCAATTATAAACAAGGGGGCAGACTTAATGGAAAAATTAACTGAAGTGCAAGTTAGGGTAAGGCGAAGGACTATACACACTATACAAACAAAGACAAAGTCAGCAAACACAAGCAAGTGCAACGATAAAAGGAAGCTTGCGGAAGTCATTAGAGACGCAAATTTAGAAAATAATTTGTTTACGTAGTACTTGAGAGTCATGATGGGTTTCAAAGTAAGGACTAATAAATATTGCAGGTTATAGCATAAGAATTTTGAAGCACAATATAGAATGTATAATATGTATGTGTGTATAATATAATTTCTTAACAATTTATTAGTATACACGATTCGATAAGCTCAGACTGAAGGTTCACTTTTTAACGAACGTTTGGTTATAAGGTAAAAATTTATTGTTCTCATGCGTCGTTGCGCCCATTAAAAGAGCCCACTAATGAACAAGTATAATTCGATGGGGTTGCTATTTTTTTTAAATAATGACTTCAAAATCAGAGTTCGGTATAATATAATCACCCCCTCTTCATTCCATTTGACAATTTTATTTGTTGGACTCTGTAGAATTCAGTTTGGAATCTTTGAAAGAACATTTACTTACCAGGTATATAAGGCTTTTGATTACACGACGACGAAGATGATATTCGATTGGATTGATTATGATGGTTTGCTTCACTATGTGGCGTGCTGTTATGATTCGGCACTTCAGTACTTTCAGCTGTGCTAAGCAGGATCATTTCGCGATCCTCGATATACATTTCGCTGCCATCGTCTAGCACATGACGATAGAGTTGTGGCCATGTAGCCAGTCCTGAGAGAATGAAGGCCTCTACAGCGCAAACATAACCTATGATCTGTAAAAAAATGTTATGTTATAAAATACACATTTTTTCCATAAAAAAAAAATTTCAAAATATACCGCAGATGCAAATAGAGTTTCCTTTGTGTGTTTCGGCACCCATGAAAATTCCTCGGCAAATATGACCATATGTAGTAAAAGGCTGGAACCCAAAATGTAAAATAAACCAATACTCAGGTACATCCAAGTGTTCTGCAGTATATAATTAAACAAATTAGTTTCAATTTACTTTACACTTAACACCTTGCAGGTTGAACTTACCACTTTAGTCCAATTGAATGGAAACATCAGTGCTATGTGAGAAATATCGAGAAACAACATTACACAGGTTATTAGGAGGGAAAACACTGCACAGAAAATCATTAATCTTAAGCGTCCTATGAGTGGCAGTAGAAAAAGACCAACTTGAACGGTGCCAGCTGAGCATTCGCATGCAAGGCAAGCAGCAGAAGATAACTATAAGGAGAATAAAAAAAAAAATAAACAAAAGAAAAACAAAACACAAAATTTAGATTTTAGATACATTTAAAATAGATACACTTTGCATATATGTACATATATATTTATGTTTGTACTAACCACCAAAAGAAATCGTACAATCCCTGTAGGCGTTTTTAAATGTTGAGAATCACAGTGCAATACAACTCCCCAATCCAGTGGCGAATTATCACTGCTTTGTCTGTAGTTGGCGTGCGAGTCCCACGATGTGCAAGTACCTAGTGGTGACTCTAAGGATAATGATAACTCTCCGGCTCTGCTGCCAGCTATTTCAAAATCCTGCACGTCGTCCAGCTGACAGCAGACCGGCTCTAAATCACGTATTTCGTCCAGCAGGAATTCTATCTCATCCGTACCATATAAATCAGATTCAGATGGCGTTTGAAGTTGGGGTTGTTGCATTTCCCGCTGCGGGGGCTGTCCCACATCACCGGATTTTATGAAGAATTATTTGAAAAATCCAAATAAATGATTCTGTTGATACTGGAATATGAAATTGAGAGTATACATATAGTTATAATGAAATTCAAAGATAAATTACTTAATATGTTAAATTATGAACATTTGAATTAATTTAAAGGTGATTAATACTATAAGGCAAAATTGACTTATTTGGAGATTAGAGAGACAATATATGGACTTATACGGTGATTAGGCAGTCTATATCGTTGTCGTTTAAATAAGTTCTGTTTTTGGAGATTTTCTCTTCACTTTTTACTTGCGATATTGGTGCTATATGGGAAGTTATGGATTCGTACAAAAAATCGAACTCGAGATTTTGATCAAACTTTACATTACGATGATAGAGAAGTCAAAAAAAGTGGGTCTCGCAAAAACGTCCGTCTGTCTGTCTGTCTGTCTGTTCGACTACAGCTTAAACGGATGGGTCGATTTTCTTTAAACTCAGTACTTAGCGTTTTTTGTTCATTCCCCCGACCCGTTTTTTTCTTTTTTTTTTAAGACCAAAAATAACGGTACCTGTCGTACAATATTTTTTGGCCAAAAAAGAAAATCTTATTTTTCTCAGAATCGGCTACACAGATTTTTTTTTTTAAAACTCAAAAAATTTAAATAGTTATAAGCTGCCGTTAAATGAAAAAAAAGGTTCTGAAAAATGGTTATTAATGGTACCTCCTAAGGAACCATTTTCTTGAATTTCGATTTTCTCTAAAACTGTTAAACTGATTTTGATTTTTTTTGTAAAGAAGGATTGTTGTATTCTACATAGTATTGTGTACCAAAATTTTCAAAAAAATTATTTTTCGATTTTTGAAAAACGTTTGAAATTTTTTTTTTGAAAACTCAATATTTCAAAAATGACTCAATCGATTTTTATGAAACTTGGGATACAAAAGTTTTGTAATATGGTCTAACATATTATTAGCGAAAATTGTGCTTATATCCAAAAATAATGGTAGCTCCCATACAAAAGTTCAAAAACTGATGAAGAAAATTTTTTTTCTCAAAAACGACTCCTACGATTTTGATAAAATTTCTTTCGTGTATTGATATTTGTACGAACTACTTTTTTAAAATATTAAATTTAACATTTTAGTTTTATTAACAGTACCTCTCATAGAACGGTAGTTTTGATTTTCGACTATCTCACTATCGGGTTCACCGATTAAAATAAAATTTTGTATATAGAAGCTTGTAATCAGTTAAAGTAATATTGTATATCAAAATTTTAAAATAATATATTTTTGGATTTTTAAAAAAGAATTCAATATTATTTTTTTTGGAAATTCGATATTTCAAAAACGGGTGAATGATTTTTTTTTAATTCAATTCTTAACTCCACATTAATAAATACTTAAGATTGGCGTACCAATTTTTTTTTCCACACATGTTTACAAAATTTTATAAATAAAAAATTAATTATTTTTGAAACCGCTCCTACGATTTTTAAAATTTAATAAATTAAGATTAACATAACTATTTAGTTGTTGTACATCGCGTTTGATTCAAAACAGTTTCAGAAGTGTTTTAATCAATTTTTTTCTAATTTGGTTGATTTAAAACAATTTTCCAGTTTAAATAATATAATTTCCTTGCATGCATGTTGGATATGTGGAACACTGGGCTATATTGTTAGTTTCTGTATACTTACATAGTTTTGGCAAATGGATAAAATATATAGACTCCCATAACTAATTTATTTCAGACTATAGAACCAAAATGTGATCGCACATAAGAGCAAGTTCGTGCCACCCAGTCGTGCATTTTTTTTTTAATGTAAAAGTTGAATAAAGAGATCTTTTAGGCGGTAGATCTTACTTCTTAAACTTTGGGACATAATAGCCGTGTTTTTTTTCAAGCCCCGAGGAAATTAGTCGAAAAATTGGGGCTAAGCAATTCACATATGAAACAATAACTAATCACATTCGGTGGCTTAGCTAAGCGCAGAGAAATATCGAGGCTTAACTTAAGCACTGAGAAAAGCTGTGTTACCGGCGTGAATTGCATACCTACTTGCTATCGACAGATTGTATGGAAACTCCATGTTGTTTCTGTTTCTCTAATGGAGTCGTTTAACGCCGATGTCATTTTTTTCAACCAAATCTCCCTGGGCTTGCAAAAAACACCCTTAAGTATACCGCATTGCTGCAAAAATACTGTCAACATTTTTTTTTCGAAATCAAAAAAAAACTTTTTTAAGGATATCCTATTCATATGCTTGTAATTGAGTATCCTTTTATCCTCTTGTTAATAAATATGCAAACCAATACTTCTCAATTCGAGAAATCAAATCCTCCCTCAATAAAAAAAAAAAAAACACCAAAACCCTTTTTGAAATTCAAACCATAAGCTCCTGAGGCCAAGTCCTTGCCGCAAATAAATAACATAATGTGATTAATTTTTAGTAACCCCATTAATCTAAAGCATTTTGTATAGCCTACGAAACAACCACCTATAGAACATAATACCTTTTTCCTGGTTGAATTGCCTCTGACTTTCAGCTCAGCTCCAGATCAGAAGAACACCACCCTCAAGTGAGAGGGAATGAGTGCAACAATTCCCATCTCTGTATGGGGTCAAGATGTTTACAATTAACACAACTTTTGGTAAGTGTGTGTGTGTGTGTGTATATTATCACTCTTTAAAGAGAAGTGTGCTTTAAAAACCTCCATCTCTGCCACCATTCTCTAAGCACACTCGCTACTCTGCTTCTTCTGCTAGTTCAACCCAGGATCAATTATTCGAATTTACATACAAAGTAAAGGCTCCTTTGCCTGCTCCTTTCTCTTTGCCACCACCACTCCTAAGCTACTACCTATCATCATCGTCGCAAACTACCATTGCCATCCAATATATGCAAATTTATTGTCAACAGGGAGCATAACGTTGTAACCGCACCACCAGCACATCAAGCACTACGAGAAGCAGTAACAGCAGCTATTGTACTGTGAATAGACACAAACAATTCAGAGTGCATGAATATGAGAGATCCAATGGCACTCACACCCAAACACACATAACAACATACACCGCCCAGATATTTCCTACTCGTTTGATTATAAATTAAAAATAGTGCAATTCAATTCATTGACCTAGTTCGCCTGCTCACCTCCCACTCCCACGCAGCTCCAATATGATGTAGTGATATAGTTTCACCATGCCCAACCTGAAAGGGTTCCCCCTGAAATGGATAATTCATAAAGACAATATGAACGAGTAAGCACTATGTATAAGGTAGTGTGCTTGGGCTGAAGAAATGCTAAAAATGCTACATTGCTACAAACTCAGGACGGCCGGAAGTTTAGTGTTTCACTGGAGTAGACAGTGTGGCAATTATAAGTCGTCGATAGCCAGGAGAAGTATGAATCGTTTAATTCTTCTGACACATTCCACTTATAGAGTGGAAAGAAAGGGTCTACGAACATCAGAGAGAGTATGTATATGTATACACTTGGAGTGCACCTTGGATTGTTGACTATAATAGTGTAGGCAATGCCCACGTCTTTGAAGTTATAGAAGTGGAAAAAACCCCGCCGATTTCTAGCGTGAATATAATTTTATTTGAACTGGAAGTTGTAAGTTTTTATGTATGGCTTAGCGAAAAAGGATAGGTACATTATGTACATATACCTTCAAAGAGAAAAGTAAATGATTGCCAGGCTATACACTCCTCGATACATCAAGAAGGAGTTTTCGCAATTTGTTTTGTTGGATTTTCGTTCATCGTCATCCCCATCATATCTCAAGAAAGATATCCTGAGCTGAAAGCAACGACAACGCGAGTATTCAACTGGGATTTCTATAGTTCTTTTGAAGAATTTTCTTTTATAGAAACCAGCCGACATGTGCATTTTCTGCTTTTTGTTTGAACAATTGAAAAATCTTCCGGGTATTCTGATGCTATATTATAATAGTCATAGTAGGAAGACATACATATGTATATGTATATGATGCTAGAGTTCTACTTTTTAAAGAGCCTTATGCCATACGTAAAATCACGTAAATATGTATGTACATATTCACATGGTGAACCACTAAATATATGTATGTCATTGATGCTATTAAAATATTAAAAACAAAATCCAAAAGAACACACATTAATGTTATTGAAATTTTAAATTCACAATCTGTCTGGCATTACAAAATTGCTCCAAATTTAAGTGGACAAAGTTGTAACTTTTGTTCATATAACTTCGCTTATGATATCTTTCGGATCAATTCAAGAATTAAAAAAGTCAGTGGAATATTCTAAACTAATGTCCTTGTACAGCCATATTATTGATTTGTTTCAAAATAATATATAGAAGTTTGAATTCCGAAGTTTTGCACAGTTTTATGTATTACGAGTTTTGGCGTCAAAATATTTTTGAATAATTCCGATTTGAGCACCTCCATGCCATGAAACTAGTTTTGAAACAAGTAAATGATATGGCTGATATTCGTAGACATGTGCATGTTATATCTTTTTTTTTATGTAAATTTTGACAGAATTAATGTAACGGTGATTGATTTGTATAAGGTTTTGAACCCATTTCCCGGGTGACTTTTCTGAACTGTAGCTTTGGACTGCGATATCGCATCATCTAAGGAATTATTTCGATTATACGGAGTGATTAGAATTACAAAAAAGTGCTATGTTGATTCCAAGTTAGCAGAGCCAATCACCAAAATTGGTTAAAATGTAAAAAAAAATGGGTTTTGGTCACATAATAACGAGCTATTTAAATACTCTACGAATCAAAAAAAAATGTTAAAGAAAATTATTTTCCACAAAAATTTAAAAAAAAAATTAAATTAATTTCTTTACTCAACATTTTTTATCCAAATCTATTTAAAAGCTCCACCAGCTCGAATTAAGTACCCTATTTTTAGAAAGATTTTTCAACAATTGAGCCAGAAAAACATTGTTCATTTCCCATGCAATGCTGTTTGCTGCTAACTTAAATTCGATTTTTCTCAAACAATTCAAAAATTTTCGACACAAATCCTTTTTTATTAATTAAATCATGATACTTTTCTCGAATGATACTTTTATTGCATGATACTTTTTGCTTTCTGAAAATGGGGTACTTTATTCGCCTTTTTTTCTTACGTTTTAACCATTTATGGCAAAGGTATCATTGATCTGCTTCCTTGAAATCAAATTAGCAGAACATTAGTTTTTACCAAAAGTACTGTAGCATTAAATTTTGTTGTTGAGTATACTTAATTAGCATTTAATAAGCATTTTAAGCAATGAGCATTTATAAACATTTTTTCATCGATTGTCTATAACTTACACATTGTAATTGCAATGTCCAAACTTTCCTGGGATTTTTTCCAGAATTTCAGGCATTTTTCCCAAAAAAATGTGTGGAATTATTTCCATTTCCAAAAATGAAAAAAATTCTGACAAAAAAAAATTGGAAAAAATGGTAGAAAAAAAATCCTCACGTTTTTCCGTTCATGTTTTACAAAAGAGACAGAAAACTTTACTTTACATAAATTGTTGTAAACAAAAATAACAGTTACGTTAAGCGTTGTTTTTGATGGACCTAATTTCTATTTTACTTTCTGTCACGACCTGTGATTTTCGACCTGTGAGTCAAAAATCACAATCACTACCTGTGAGCGACTCTTTAATATAACTCACATTTGTGCCCTAAATGTGATTGAAAATCACAACTGTAGTAAAATCACAACAAAAAGAAACGATTCACAAATCACGACAATCGCACAATGAACTTTATGAACTGTGAACAAAATCACGACGAGAGAAAAGTCAACAATGAGTAAAATGAATCACAACGAGAACTGTAGTCGTGATTTTGTTATTATTTTAGCAACTGAACGAAATCACAACACAGAAAAACAAAATCTCAGGACTCATTTTGAAAATATGAAGAACAGATTAATTCTTTTATTTTTAGTTTAGGATCTAGAAGGTAGAACTGAATTGTGAACTGAGGTGATAGCCTGGTTGTGATTTTGTACACAAGGACAAGGAAAAGTGAAACTAAAATTTTGACATTGCAAATTTTACTGGAGCTAGAGAGCTGGGCGAGACACTGAGGTAATTTCCACCTCCTCAATCGATTGGCATACTCCGTTTTTCGATCCGCCGTATATATGTATTGGAAATTTTTGGCATTCGATATTTTAGACATTCGAGATTTTGCTATTCGATAATTTTGAATTCGGGACTTGAGATTTTTAGCATTTTTGTATTCATGGTTATGTCCTACGAGCTAATTTTAATTACTTATTTGTTGTCCTCATTTAATTACATACTTTATATTTTACTGAGAATATTTTGTTTGTTTGGCCTCAAAGATATTCCAAACTTGAAAATCACAATCACAGGTTAAACTTACAGGTGATTCAGAAATTACAGTCACAGTTATACCTGTGATTGGAAAATCACAGTTTAGCTCATCTCTAGTTTAATTTCGTTTAACGTTTCTTGCTTATTTTTCCAATTAATTTCTGTATTTTCCTATGTTGAGCAAAAGAAAATTTTTGTTGAAATTTCGGGGAGCCTTTCTAGAATGTCTGGCTTTTCTTTCGAAATTTTGTCTGCTGTTTATCCATTTTTAGTTTCTGAATCCTTGTCTAATATTTCTGGCTTATTTTCACAAAATTGTTTGACTTTTATTCCAATTTTTAATTAAAAACTATTCTCTGGAGTAATTTCTGAAAGCCTCGTTAAATAGAGGCCAAAACCATCGAACTGGGTGTTGAAAGGTTATGTTGCCAAAGACAGACGCGAGGCACTCATTTGAATGAAATATTATTACATAAATCAATCGGAAAGTTTATAAATTCAATAAAACAACAATCTTTTCAAAATTATAACCAGCAGTATGTACTAGTATAGTGAACTTAAAGAAGACATCGGACACTGTGGCGTATACGTACTTTTTTTCTGAAGTTTATAGTTCATGTTAATTAATAATCACACCAAAGATATAAATGTTTATAATGGAGCCAAGTTCTACCACAAAAAATGGTGTGTAACAGGTGGTAAAGGTTGTGGTAAGGCGTGTGTGGATGTCGGCCTCTTAGTGTTGAGTTGTATGGTAGAGTCCTTGTAATAGCTCGTCCTGGACCAAATCCATTGAAATCGCAGTTAAAGAAGACGGACAAGCGGACGTTGCTGAGATATATGAAAAAGCAAAGCAAGGATTACGACAGTCCTGAATACAGTATCTGCATAGCGAAAATATTTTCCGCAACCATTCCTAAGAGGCCACGAACATTAGGATTTTATTTCAGCATCTAATATTCCTATATAAATTAAAATAAAAGAAATAAAATGAATTTCATAACGTTGTTAAATCGGGACTCGCTAGTCCCTGGCTCTCAACGATCTGTTGAGCCACCAAATTAATTTTTAAAATTATTTATATTTCGTGCTCTACAATTTTTACTACTAAAACAATTTACCTAAGTTTCTAACAAAACGAGAATAAATTCGAAAAAGTAAACAAAATAAAAAAAGAAAATGACATAACCTCGAAAATATGGCTAAATCAATAGTTTGGACGTGTGGATCAGTTCACGTTTTCCAAAATTGCAGGTTTCCTCAGGGATATGGCGTCCCAAGAACCTAAACTTAAAATTTTCTAATAGCCCCATTTCAGATATGAAAGAGCCGTGTCCTATATTTCGTTCCACAAAACAATTGTTTTTCGCCTAACTCTCCTGCATTATATAATACAGAGTCTGTGATCTCAGAAATATAGCACAAAATATAAAATTGAAAAAGAAATTGGTAGTTTTCTTACAGTATAAGTCAGGGTTGTCACTTTGCTGCAAGTGCAGTAGATCTACTGCACTTTTTTCGAAAAAAAAAATCTACTGCCTTTCAATCAAATCTACTGCACTTTTGGTTTTGCGCAAAAAAAAAATCTTTCAATAAACAATCCATAAAATAATTTTTCAATTCTGTCATAGAGCAGTCGTTTTCATTCTTCATGAAAGCCACCCTTTAATTTATGCTTACAGCTGTCGGCTATCGGCTTTGTTTTGATGACAATTGGCAGCTGTCACACCAAATCTGTCAACGCAAAGTTTTTATTTATTTGAGTTTGTTTTTATTGTGAGAAAAGGGTAAAAGATAATTAAATTTTTAATTAAATCTGCACGCCATAAGTAAAATTGTTTTAAATGGTGGAAAATTGATACAAATATAAGTTTATTTGCATTTATTTAGTAGTTATTCACAAAAAAAAAACTGGCTGCAGAAGAGGAAAATACAATGTGTTGATCAAGTTGCTGGTCCCAGCAGAAGTTTGTAAGTTTATATTTTTAATGTACCTACTTTTAACATTGTAATAGACTGGCAGATTTTCTTGGTTAGATTTTTAAAACTAAGCGTTTTTTAATAACAGTGTCGACGACGCTGAGGACCAGGAATTTCCAATAACTAACAGAAGATTTTGCAAATCTACTTCGGAACATTTTTCAAAAGGTGGCAACCCTGGTATAAATACTTTATCATTCAGTCAATCACTTTGTCTAAATATTGCCCTAGCATACTGATTTAATTTTAAAAAATTAATCGATTAATCGACGATTTCATCAACATGAATCGTATATTTCAGAAGAAAAAAGTACGTATACGCCATAGTGTGCGTAGCTTTTTTTAATTTATATTCTAAGATTTTTTAACTTGCAAAAATAATTTAAGTGTAAAACAACATCCAGCAGTCAGTTCACTACTAACATTCCGACTGTGCAGTTAATAAAAAGTTGATTAACTCTTAACTGCAATCCTTTTCAACTGGCTTAAGCCTTTTACTCAGTTGAAAGTAATTTGTACTGCTATGATTTTACTTTTAGTTTTGTAATCAATTTCTTATCTTTTAATTGCAACCTGTTGTTATATTAATACAAATCTGAAGTGTTTTAGTTTAAAGACTTGCAGTTAATTAAATGCAGTTATAAAACTTAAAGTAAAATTATAGCTGTACAATAACTCACATTATTCAAATGACTTAAAGACTAAAACCAGTTTCACTTAAAGTAATTCACTTTTTTTTAACTGCACAGTCGGAATATTAGTACTGAATGCTGTTTGCTTTGCAGTTAAAGTACTTATCTACTCATAGTGTTAATTTCAATTCAAAACTTAAGTAAATTAACAACGATTTTATTAACTGCATTACCAAAGTACTGCATTCTTTTACAGCTCTGCCACATGGTCACATAAGTTTGAACAAGGAGGCACAAGAGTTGTCACCCGCTGCAAAAATTGAACACCAACGAATTATTCCTCAAAAAAAAAACGAAACAGTTATTTCGCGTTCTTTAGGAGTATAGTGATATTCATGTCTTGTTGACGTGGATTTTTTTTTGGGGAATATTTCGTCGGTGGTGTTCAACTTTTGCGCATTTTTGTAGAAAGTGGGAAAAAATAACGGCTAGGTCGTACCATAGATATTTTTTTTTTAAACAGCTGAAAGCTTTATACTCAGGCCACAGTGAGATGGTACATAAGAGCAAACCTTGCTAAAACCCTGTTATGCAGAAACACTTGTTTACGAAATTCAGAGTAGAACACTGTGGCGTATGCGTACTTTTCTACTCTTTAGTTAAAATCCAAGTCATAGATTTTACATATAAAATTATGAAGGTTAGAAAGGTTTTGGATACGTTAACACAAAAATCAAGGGTGTCTTGTGAAGACTATTATGTTATTAAGAGCAAACAAAAAAAACTGAGTCTACTCGGCCTGCTAATTTATCCTTTAACTTATGCTTCTATGACTTAATTTATTGTTCTCGTATTTAACACATTAGTATATTTACACACATATATACTATACATACATATGTACATAATGGATAGAGATACTGTTTTCATTCTCACCTATATAGCTTTGCTGCAAGTAATCACATCATTACGACCACATCGTCCTTCATAGAACTCAAATATAAACCGTAATACCTCAGTCCTTGGCCATTGTCTCAAAAATGGAACTACCAAAAATTCACGTTCAAGCTACATATCTAACAAATGTACACATAGGTATCAAGTATTAATTAAAGTAACATGTATACATGCACATACAATACTTGTGCGCCAGCCTGTAGAACACACATAGTTCTACTTATCCTATCCCACAACGGCTGGCAAAGTAACGAAATTCCACCTGATTCACCAATTCGACATAGCGGATGACTCTGAACATTGAAAAAAGTCCTTTTTCCTTTTTCTTGTGAAAGAATGACTGCGGGTAACTGCAGGAAATTGTCTCCTATTCTATCTCTTTCCAATTCATTCGAAAAGCGCTTAAAAATGTTTGTCTACCACGACGACAAGGTCTCATTATATTCACTTTTAGCATTTTAATGAGACTCCTGCAGATTCTTTTATTTTCCATCGGACGCGGTTTCAAGTGGAACGTATTAAAGATGGATATTATGGGCAGTATAAAAAAAAAGTGATTATTCTGATCGTTTCTTCGCAATAACAATTATTGTTAAATACAAAAACCAAACCAAAAGGTATCGAAATTTCAGTTTTTGTTTGTTATCACAGCCTGACAAAAAATAGAAATAATCGAAACCCTTAACAAGACACTCCTTAATGTTTGCGCCGTGTGCTTTATTTGTTGGTTAAATACAACAGTAAAATTAATTCTGTGAGGGAGGTAAATCATACACCATTAAAGGGACACAACTTTCGAAAAGGGTCACGTAAAGAGGCTAATTCCCTAAGCATAATTATAGCCGGCGCGCGTCATTCCACAAGGACGGCGGACTAAACTAGGATCAATATAGAAAAAAAATCAATAATTCCTAAAGATTGGTGCGGAACACGCAAGGATTACAATTTGAAAGACTCCCACCAAGTAATGAGGAACACACCAACAACAACAACAACACAAAAAGGCCACTTTATAATTTTAAGCTCTCTATAGGTTGCATAACCACAAACAGGCATCGGTATAGTCTATCTTCATGACTCCCGTAGGAAAGAAAGTACATAGTTGAAAAGCAGGGAATCTTGCTTTTAATGGGGATAACAGAGAATGATATTGTTTTTTTTTTTTCTATTTTTTCCGATGTCGGATGAAAAATGAAGGAAAAAATACTTTTGTACTGCCTTCAAAATACTTCGCCGCTTCTTACCGCCCATATGCCACATCCTGTCAAATTCTTCACAAATGTATGGGTACGCGCAAAGGGCGAAGACAGCAACGGCGGAGGGCAAACATGACAACTTTTCATATTCATGCAAAGTAGTTGTGTGTGTGTGTATGTGTGTGTGTGAGTAATTTCTTTGTATGCGGAAGAATATGGGACAATCATAGACTGCAGATGATTTAGTTTTTCATTTTATGTGGCGCAATGTGGCCATTACTCCAATACAGATCTTTCTTCGACGACGTATGATAATGTTGATGATGATTTTCTCCTTAAATCTATTTCATGAACTTGTGTATGGTGTGGACTTAAGACAAGCAAAAGCGGAAGTTTTAGGACTGGCGCTTTTCATTGATATGAAAGATTTCTTTTTAATTATGTATTATAATAATAATAAGAAGAAGAAGATAAAATATAGAATATACCATGCAGATTTTATATACACAAATACTATACATACATATTATATACTAAATGTTAAAAAAAGATGATTTCGGTTCTGTTTGTTTTTGAAAGATATGTGAAAGTAATTGCCAAGAAGGATTTTTATTATTCAAAATGAGAGAGTGTGTCCTATTTTATATTGAAAGGCAAAACCAATATTGCACATAAACATGTGTTGTGTCTTATATCTTTTATATCCATTGAATTGAATGTGCTATTTTTGATATAACATGACAACCTTGACAGCATATTTGGACAGACAGAATAAATTGTAAACATTTTTGAGAAGAATTTTTAGTTAAAAAAAAAGATTCAAGGAGGAAATGTTAATTATTAAAACTACAATATAAATACCGAAACATTATTTATATAAGTTATTATATCGTTGACTTTCTGTCAAATCCTCTAAAAGTCCACAAATGACATTTAAATATACATATTTCAGGTTATACAAAATCACCAGTTTTAAAACCTTCTATGTTCTTACAATTTCTTAAATCGTTTTCTTTGTACATATATACATACATTACATCACGCTTATAAGAAAAATAGAAAAACAAACAAAAGCTCCGTATTTTTTGCATAAATGTAAATGTTAGATATATTCTTTATAACTTAGGCCCCAGTTATAGCTATCATTGAAAACCATCATTGAAAACTTTAATGATTGGTTTTGAGACATTTAGGAAGTGAAGTCCGAAATGATTTTTATACAAAAATAAGGCTGATGGCTTAAATTATAAGTTTTGTAAAAAAAAAATTTATTCGGTCCCAAACTTCGCCATAAAATGAAGTTTAATTTTTCAATGATCATTGGTAAGGTAGTCCATTCAATGAAATAATAAAAGTCATTTTATGTGGACGGTTGGGCCAAAACGAAATTTTTTTTGGCAAAAGTTAATAATTAAGTCACCGCCTTCATATTGGCATCAAAATATGCACTGATTTAGCTTTTTAAGTCCCTCAAAACCAATCATTAAAGTTTTCAATGATGGTTTTCAATGATAGCTATAACTGGGGCCTTAATGTCATTTACGTGTTTCTTGACATTTGACATTGAAATAATTGAATTCGTTTCGTAAAATCAACATCAAATCGAAAATGAACAGGAAGATGAGACAATAGCCGTTTTGAGTAAGGTCCGTCAAGCTAGGTTCACCACAATAGAAATTTAAAATTCTAATGATGCAGGATGTAAGTTGGAATTTTGAATAAAGTGCTTATTTAGTACTCTAATCCTGACTTGGAACTAAAATCCTTTCCCCTTCAAACTTGTGGTATACCAAGGTTGGAAAACCACACCTTCAAACACAAAATTTCAAAAAACTAATTATAAAGGATTTAAGTACGATTTTAGTCCTCATTATTTGGTAGAACTCCAAATTAAACACTCCACGATTTGTCCTTGAATAAAGGTGTAATTTATTTTATTGAATACACCATCCTATATTATAAAATTACATAAATATAGATCATTTATTAGCGATAGTAAAATGCCTCTAATGTCATTGCCAAATTCAACTTGATCCAAGGTTTTGCGTACTTTTTTGTGTTGAAAATGTAATTGTATAGTGACGAGGTACTTAACATTTTACATTTTAATAATGCAACAACAACTTATCCTCTTCGAGCTTATATTAGTTGAACCCAGAGAATTTTCGGGGTTTTAGCTTTTATCCTCTAGAAACTGTGTTACCGGCGCGACTTTGCCTCCTTGTTACCGATAGTTTGAATGGAAACGTGTGATAGCGCCACAAATCCCTGATGTCGTTTTCTTCAACCAATTCCTTTGGGGCTTGAAAAAAAAACAATTGATGGCTTTTGACTACCTAAATAACATCGAAGATATTTGTGAAGAAACGTGACAACAAAGACAACAAATCATGATTATTTTGAAGATCTATAAACTTAAATAAGATGCACTCTCATGGCCGTGACGATGTCAATATCATTAATGGTAATAATAAAAAGAAGAGTATCTGAGTGGTCGCCTTGGGGGACCCCATAGGTAGCTGAGAATAAGCTGGAGACGGCAGATCTGAAACGCATATTATAATAATGGTTTTCCATCAGATAAGAGGAAATAAATTTTAAGAATATACATACATACATAGATTGTTGTTATTAAAAGCCGATGAGAATACATCTACTTCCTTTAAATTCTCTTATGCTGGCTTTTCGCGACTAATGCAGTTTGACGACAAACCGCAGGTGAATAAAGTCCCAAAACCCCAAAGTAGTTATCTAGTTTATTGTTTCCATGGGGTGAATTATGTTGTTTATTTTATGTTGTGTTCAAGTCTTTCAAAAAAAAAAAATACTACTGCTAATTTTTTTAGAAAGCGATGAAAAAAAAAAATTGTGGAACCCACGGGAACCAGAGAGAATATTATATGTGTGTGTTCTGTTCGCAATTCTTAAATGAACTGAATTATTAATGATTGTACGGCGAGGAAGCAACTGGCCACATGTCGACTCGTGAAAAACCGGCATAAGGCTGCAAAGGTAAAGAATATAAACTCAACAAGGTAAGTAATTGTAGGCCTTTATTTGAGAAAGTCTATGGGAAATGAGGGAGTTACAGATATTTTCAAAGATTTTAGGAATAGGTGAAAGGTTTGCTATATGCAACGATAGTTTCTAACATCCCACTTTGGACCCAGTCTTTTTGCACTGAAAATCTCAAAAAGACTGGGTCCAAAGTGCGATGTTAGAAACTATCGTTGCATAGCAAACCTTTCATCAATTCCTAAAATCTTTGAATCTATGAATGTCCGCAAAAATGATCTAAACAAAAATTTCAGAAATGTTTTATAGATCAATCAACAAGTAAAAGGTCACGAAACAGTAAAACTGTATGTATGTAGTTTTATAGTTCGCCTGCCAACTCAACATCAAAAGAGTCATTTAAAAATCTATTTTACAAAATAAGGAAACATTTCATAAATGATTTTGAAACAATCAGCCCTATCACGAATTCCATCGTTATCGAAATATTTCCGAATCCCGAAAGAAAACTATCACAGAATCCGTTCGTAATGTCTCAATTTGTATGGGATTTTCCGATACGATGGATACTTTGATGCTCCTATCCGGGATTCGTAAAAAGTTTCCGATTCGGATGGAATTCGTGATAGAGGGCTGAATCTTTCTTTTAGTGCTTTCACACTTATTCACAAAATAGTTAAACTTTGTTGAAAATAAACAAGTCTATACTATATAGTTGCGGTGTTTATAAAGTTCTTGTTGCATCTTACGCGGTATTTTTTAGGAGATAGCATAACTTGCCTGGTGAGTTTTTATAAGACGAGTATTATATTGACATGTTTTCCTCGTCTAGATGAACCCTAGCGAAAACTCTTTAGGACCTTGACTAAATTTGGAAAAAAGTTGTCATTTTTCCATTTGGATTTGTTCCCTATATCTAACGATCTATACGCATATATCTCCTATTATTGATTGTTGTCTGACACAAAATCATGAGAGAAAAACCAGGCCACAAGAGAACTTAAGGATAACAACTGTGTTTATTGTCAAGTGCAACACTGTCCCTTAAGAACAATTTATAAAAAGGTTAGCGGTTAGTCTACAATGGAAGATTTTGTATGCACAATTTCACTTTTTTATGTATTTCTTCCTTTACAAATTTCACAAAGATGTCAAGCGATTATGGATCGTAAAATACGACAGCCTTTCCACCTTTTGAAATTTGCAAACAAAAACAACAATTTCATTGTGCAAAAAAGAACAGCAAAAATCCATTGAATGTCAAAGTTGCGATTCGAAGACAATCATAAAACAGGGTCAATTAAAAACAAAGCATACAAAATAACAACAAAACTAATGTCAAATTCAACAAAAAGAAATATATATACATATTGCTGTGTATATGACATAAAGGTTCTTGTGACCGCTTTTTTATCTTCGCCATATAGTATACCCTTACGATAAGCCTTTAATTCCGTTTCATTTCTAGCAAACAAAACACCAACTTGACATACTTCACATCAAATGCACCTTAGAATCGCTAAAGCAACAACAATGTACATAAATGTATTTATATACCTACCTATGCCTTGCCTAAGATATAGGAATATGGTTGGCAAAAAAAAAGTAGACAACTTCTCAGCTCTTGCACCAATCTCTACTATACGACAGAACGTGCATATTTTGTCCCATTAAAAAAAAAACAACACGAATCTAGGACTTTTGATTCTCAATGACCTTGTACTCATTAAATATGTTTCAACTCGTTTTCACAATATTCTTTTTATTTTTTCCTTTTTTCTTTTCTCCTTTGCTTTAATGTTTTTCATGCTAAACAAAACATACATCACACGCAATGTTTCCCTTACAAGTAAGCGCCATAGAGAATGGGATGGGACACGATGAAGTAATATGCACGTTTTACGCGCGAGCCATAAACAATATTGTCATTGTCATTTGGCTATTGTTAAGCATATATTCGGGTCGGTTGAATTATATTTTACATTTCCGCTTCCGTGAGCTTGATTAACTTTCAATACAAAATTGATTGAGTACACTATATCCTGTATGGAACAACACAAACACACGTGTATAGCGTCGGAAAAGCTTTTAAAATTTACCTCGAAAACACATTACAGAAAATACCATGTAGAAAAGACATGTGCACGGCAGGATTCACTGGAATTTCGAACAAAATATCGCACACACACTCACAACAAACCGTGGATGATAATTATCCTTATTGAAATTTATTTTCAGTATCAGAATTTTACATAGAGTTTTTGTCCTAACGACAACTTGCATCGAAGTTAATGTGAAATATTTAAACGTGTCTGGCACTCAACACAATTCTCCGGCACAAATATTTTTAGTTTTTATATATAACTTAATAAACTGCAAAGAAAACAATAATTTCTGTCTTGTCCGTTTAAATTGTGGAACAGTATGAACAGTAATGATGGGGGATCTATTTTAGAAAGTTCTCTCTCAGTAGGAATCTGATGCAGCGGTTTTCTATTCCCAACCCTACTATAGCCTATA
This sequence comes from Leucozona laternaria, assembly GCA_932273885.2. Taxonomy (NCBI): domain Eukaryota; kingdom Metazoa; phylum Arthropoda; class Insecta; order Diptera; family Syrphidae; genus Leucozona; species Leucozona laternaria. The sequence goes on from OW026368.1 coordinate 95,987,862, forward strand.
TCGCAGTTACTCTGCGTCTGCCTCTGCATGGATAACGTCTCAGAGAGTCCGAGAGGACTTACGATCTTGCTCTTAACCAAGTCAGAGTCACCCTTATTTTTTATCGTAATTCGTAACCACAAACACTTATACATATACATAAGTTATAGCCAAAACAGATTTGCTCAAATTTTATAAAACATAAAATCTCTATTCATTCTATTTTGACACTTCTAGAAGAGCTAAAGCATCCTTGATTCCCTTCAACCAACTATGTAGTAGCTTTAAGTGAAACATAGAATCAAGAGGAAAATGATTATTCGAAGTGAAAAAAAAACATCGCATCATACATATGAATGCAAAAGAGGGCGAGGAACTGTTGAAACACAAAAATACCACCTCCGCCAATAAACAAACGAAACGCGAGAAGCGAAATGAGTTCAGAACTTTTAACTAAAAGAATAAACTGTAAGTGTTGCCAGTTTTATTTGAACTAAATGACGGTAATTGAGTTCCGTTTCCTGTTGCAAAAGAAGGTTCATTCAACTTTACTTTAACTACACGTTTGAGAAAGTCATTTTATTATGGAAAGCGTAAAACAAAAAAAAAAAAAAAAACAATTACAAAATAATCTAGGAAACTATAATAATTATAACCTTTCCGTTCTAATTTTAAAGTAGAAACATAAAGCTATAACTAAATTAATACTATACTTAAATAGAAACAAACAAGTGGTACTAAGGTTAGTAAGAGTTTCTTATTGGGGATTTTTTCATATTGACCGCATTCGAGGAAATATCTAAAGCTATCCGGGTAGGTTTGTGTATCCCTTGTGAAAAATCAGCCGATGCAATAACAATCCAAAGTCTCTGAAATTTTTCCCTTGTGAAAAAACAGCTGTTGCAATAACAATCCAAAGTCTGTGAAAATTTTTTAATGTGTAGATAGCCTATCTGAAAGTTAAAATATTAATGTAAAAGATATGATTTTTTGTGGTATTCTAGTAATTTCGAATAGTTTTCAAGTTTAGGATCTTTTTAAATATCTATAGATACGGTGGATCATATGGTCAGCCGGTTGGAAGTTGGTACAAACGTTTAAACGGTGTTCTATGGTAATTTTCAGGAAATGTTAGTTGAATTTTTGTCGATTAAATGAACATGAATATGGCGGGTATCGTCGTTCTATGTCTGGTAAGAATTGACGGCTGGAATGCATAAGGGGTTAATGATGTTCGAGTAATAATAATTGTTTATACATATTTTTGAAATTGTTTAGACATTATTTTTTTTTTTAAAGAAATGAGTTGACAACATTTGAAAAGGTTGTGGACGAGTTGAAGGCAAATTTTGCAGCAGCACCGAAGGCTGCTTTTTTCCCTCATATGTAAACATTTCCACTCCTTTTATTTAGAGCTTTGATTCAACGATTCAAGCAGCGAATCGATCAAAGCTGAGAAAAGTGTAGGTACACTGTTTTTCCTATAAGTTTTTCTATTGGGGGCAGCGCCTCGACCAACAACAATCAATGTAAAATTTTCACAGCGTTGATTGAAACGATGCACGAAGTCGCTTATCGATAAGATCCAACATAAGCCCACAGCAATGATTAAAAAATATTCTGATATTGATTACATAAAAAAAATGTTCACGACTACTGGGTCGCACGAACTTGCTCTTATGCGCGATCATATTGTGTTTCTATAGTCTGAAATAAATTAGGTATGGGAGTCTATATTTAATCCAGGTGGTATTATGTGCGAGTATACAAAAATTAACAATGTAGCCCAGTGTTGCACATATGCAATATGCATGAAAGGAAATTGTATTATTTACTCTGGTAAATTGTTTAAAATCAACAAAATTAGAAATAAATTGATTAAAACGCTTTGAACCTGTTTTAACCCAACGCCATGTACACCAACTAATTTCTTATAAATATATGTAAGTCTTAATTTGTGAGAAAAAAAATTTGAAAATCTCAGGAGCGGTTTTAAAAATATATATAATTAATTTGGTACGCCAATTTTAAGTATTTAATAATGTTAAGTTAAAAATTCAACTTCACAAAAAATCTGCCACCCGTTGTTGAAATATTGAATTTTCAAAAATTAATTTTGAATTCTGTACAATTTTGAAAAATCATTTTTTAGAAAATTTTGATACGCCCTTTTATTTATATTTGTTACAAGCTTTTGCATAAAAAATCTAGTTTTTTGATAAGATATTGAGATAGTCGAAAATCAAAGAAACCGTTCTATGACAGGTACTGTTAATAAACTTAAAATATAAAAATTTTAAATGGTAGTTCATAATAATTTCAACACACAAACAAAATTTTATCAAAATCCTAGGAGTCGTTTTTGAGAAAAAAAATATTTTTCTTAACAGTTTTTTTAACATTTGTATGGGAGGCACCGTTATTTTTAGGTATTAGATTAATTTTTGTCAGAAATCTTCTAGATAAAGTTTAAAAACTCCTTTTTACCAAGTTTAATAAAAGTGTATGACAGCTACTGTTAGTTTTGGTCCTAAAAAAACGGGTGGGGGAATGTCCAAAAAACGCTAGGTACCAAGTTTAAAGAAAATCGAACCATCCGTTTAGGCTGTAGTCGAACAGACAGACAGACGGACGTTTATGCGAGACCGACTTTTTTGTAATGCAAAGTTTGATCAAAATCTCGAGTTCGATTTTTTGTACGAAATCATAACTTGCCATATAGTACCTCTATTCGCAAGTAAAAATTGATTTTTTGTTGTTTGTGTGTATAATGTACTGAGCTGATTATTCACTTTTTTCAAAAAACACGGCTAAAATTTATCTTGTATAGAAAAAGAACACACCACAGTTCACCTTCTATTATTTCCCAACAGAGTGGCCGTGTTCAGATTTGTATCCAAAGCGATCTGGAAAGCTTTGTGTAGTTGCAATCCCTCTTTAAAACACATTTAATATTAAAACAGTATAGTTGTTGTCAAAAAATAAATCTCAAGCTATCCTAAAAATTCCGATATACTCAATACTCATCTATCCTATGAGAATTGTCAAGAACAGCTGACTATAAACCTGATTTAAAAAGCAAATTTAATCTATCCGGTTTTGGTCGTTTAGAAATATGAATATACATACATGAATACTCGAGTAGCTAATATTATTGTTGGATAAACATCGAAAAATTTCACTATCGATCGTTTTTCGCAAAAGCTATCGATACTATCGATACTATCGAAAGTTTTTTTTACGATTTTATTTCTGAGTAAAATGAGCAGAGATGAATTTTTAATACGCAAGTGTACTTGTGTGTTCATTTTCCAATCATTCATGGTAAAAAAAAATGTTTCCTCTAAAACTCGAGCCGCATTTGTTACCAAAAAGTACCTCTTTTTGCTTGTTTGAATAAGTGAAATATAACCATAAGGTGAAACTATTTCTTTTTAGTTTCAAAATTCTCCATAAAAAAAGAACAGCTCTACATGCCTAATATTCGCACTTATCTGCTAAACTTAAAACAAAAACTAACAGTCCTGTCTGCATTTCAATTTCCATCACCGTGTGAATGGAAACCTAGTGTAAGTTTTTAAAGTGAAGTAAACAAATTTCAAGTTGAACACTTAAATAAGTTAATCAAAATAAAAAACAAAAAAAAGCTAACATCTTCAAAACTAAATAAATAATAATTTTTTCGCTGAAAAAGGTAAAATTTTTAAAAATCTACGTATAAGAGGAAAAACTAAATTAGAATTAGAAATTGTTGTTCAAAAATTCAATGAAATTAGAACAGTTTGTTTTCAAAGAAAATGTGTAAGGCATATTTTTTTGATAATATCGATAGTTTTCAACTATCGACAATAGTATCGATAATAAAAAAAACTATCGATACTATCGATAGACTATCGATGTTTATCCAACACTAGCTAAGATAGGCTATCCTGCTATAGTACATCCTGAATGTGGCCAGTATCATTCTGGGTTGGTTCAATTAAAAGTTCAAATATGGCATAGCCTCTAATTGAAGGGCCTACTATCATAACTGGGTGAAACTCATTTTATAGTTGAGCTGACATGATTTTGTTATTGAATTGAGGCAATGAGAACCATAGTGCCCTAACTGATTTTCGCACTTCTTTTTAAAATGGCGAAAACTAATATTTGCAGTAACTAAAACAAGTTTTTGTATTAATTTATCATGATGCCTTTACATCAAATAGGACGACCGGTATGATTTACGTCTTATAAAGGGACATTTTAGTTGCCCGCGAAAGAGGACTTTGCTACTTAATTGGGCTTTTCGGGAAACCATCTTTGTCTTTTCTCCTTCTTGTTTTTACATTTATAGAATTCTAGTCAGAGGTTAAACAAACAATTGCAAACACAATATCGAATGATCTTTTCAGCGACTTTTATTATTCTCAGTGTTTTTTAATAAAAATATAAGTTTTTTTTAATATTAATGGATTCTTAAATTTTAGTGTAATAACATTTATTCAATAGTTGGAAAGGTCTTTGTGAGAAAAAAAAAAAACAAGCATTACCAAGAAAAATACTTTGTATGAAAAGTTTTCGGAAGTGGATTCAGATTCACAAGAACAAATTTAATAAAATAACTAAAATTTTGAAGTGTTAACATGTTTTTAACATTCGAAGTAGAACTTTGATCTTTTAGTTATTATAAGCAATTGTTTAAACAGAAAACTTTTCTTTTACAATAATATTTTGAGCCAATTTAGAGATGACAATTCACTTTGTTATATTTTGAGCCATTGAAAGACGATGTTCACATTGCACTAACACAATCAAAGAATTTGTTTAACCTCTGACAAGCTTTCAACTGACGTCTGGGCAGACTTCCTTATTTCCTTCTTAGCCCGCAGAGGCAGCGGTTGGCAAGAGTTATTCTTCATTTTACCTCAGCTCTGCTTTCGTTGTCTGAGATTATTAAAATTCTGTAATTGTTTATTGGGTGTTTCACAAGACAAAAGTTTCTTCCTAACGGATGAAGTTTAAGTTAAGTCAAGGGGAAAATTTAAGCTCTTTTTATCAATCTTAAGACTTACAGACTTAAATATGTTTAGGTTTTTTATCAAAATCCAACAATTATAAAATTGCAATTAGTCAAAATCTTCGAAGGTAGTTAACCTCAAATCAATTAACATAAAATTTACAATTTTTAAGGTATCTTGGATATTATGGTAATAAATATAATCGTTCTTATCACAAAATTATTTGAGTAATACTTTTCCACTTCAATTATTACTTAAGTTATAGCCCCAAACAGAAAATAGAAAATGGCCCCATTTTCAAAATGGAAAACGATTTTTGACTAATTTCAAATTTGTATTCAGCAGGACACTTTTTGGCGGAATCGAAAAATTTTGTTATCTTTTAAATACATTTTTTTAACTAAATGATGATTTGTTGCACTAGCTCCGATTTTTTACCTCGAACGGTTTTTTTTTTAATATTCAAGTTAACGCTTAAATATGACGGCATACGACACCTTACTATACTGAACTACTAACCTTTTAAAAATGTTAGAATTATTGTCTAAATATTCAATATATTCCAATTAAATTGAAAAGTGACCCTTGGTAAGATTTTAGTCAGTTGTATATTTCTTAATGTGGATTCGTTTATATTTTGTGACGCCTCTTTTTTGTAATCGAATTAGATCGATGTTACCCATTTTAACACGATAACAATTGGCGCCCAGGCAAGAACAGATGAGTTTTTATATCATCTACTTTATTAATCACCGTTATTGTCTGGTGAGCAACTTAAAAACTTAAAATAAAAAATAAACCATCCTTCCTAAACAAGAATTAGCTCTGGCAATACTTTCTAGCAAAGGAGTACCATGTGTGTTTGTGTATATTTTTAATGTTTTATACTTTTGAGAAGAGGGCTTTTTGCCCTACTCTGTCACTCACCCTTAGTTCTGCTTCACATCTTCTTCACTCACTTTTTACTGATTTTACACATTGACACAATTCTTTTTCTTTTGTTGTTGTCGTTGCCCGTAAATATAGAAAAAAGAAATTAAGAAAAGTGGAAAAAAGTACACACGAGACAACAACATATACTAAGGGGGGTTGACTGATGGTTTTACCCGTTCTTAAGTTTTCTTAAATAAAATATAAATGTGGTTGAAGTGGAAGTAGATGATGATAGTGATGAAGATTATGATACAAATTAACAACATGACACAGACATGATAGGTTATATGGGGTTACAATTACACTTCTTATATCTCATCCCTGGATAATAACTACCACTCTTTTTTTTTTTAAATAATTATGTCTCTCTGAAATAAATCTATACTCTCTTTTTATCTCTATCTGCGTTGCAATACAAAAACAAAAATTGTATAATATTATTTTTAGAATATACAAACTCCCAAAATAAAAAAAAAATATACCTGTACGAGCTTTTTTGCTTAAATGGGCTTTTTCCCATCAAATTCAAAAGGACATTTACTTCCTACTCATTGCTATTTGCCAAAGTACATGCGAAGCTACATACGAAAAAAAAAACTAAAATATTTCTCTCATTCTTATAAGGACGAAAAAATAGATACCTACATAGATAACCAGTCGTGGATTTTTGGATACTTAAATATTTTAAGATACTCAACAGAGATCGAAGGATATTTTGAACACAAAGATTGACAAAAAAATGCATATCATTAGTACATATAGTTATTTAAAAAAAAAAACTAACCTTTCTGGATGATTTTCAACTATATATACAATTTATATGTATATGTATGTATAATGTGTGCTGCAGCACCCACTCAAAAACTCACAATGCCGTGTGAGGGGGTGGTGGAAGGAATGGATTTTGCTTTTAACAGTAGTCAGTAGCCATTAGTGAGTCTGCTACTTTTTTCATTTAATATATTTTTTTTTTGAATAAGATTCACACAAAACTTTCACTTATTTTATGCATAACATAGATTTATTTAATTTTCTTTAACAAAACAGAGAAGAATTAATTTGTGTTAGGTTTCGAATTGGACGACGAGGACGAGCATTCCGACGAAGACGACGTGGACGCCATGTTTTCCAACTTTATTGTATTTTTATTTTTTTTATATTTGTTCACAAAATTTTTTTTAAATCTACAATTTTTTTTGGGCAGTAAACACACGTTACATACGTTAATCCTTTAAATTTGGCAGGAATTTATTTCTTAAAAAAATACCTTCCCCTTTTGGTGCAATAACTCTGTCTTCGCGAGAGCACTACCACTGCAGGGACAAACTGAGGGCTAGCAAAGAGTTATTCCCAGCGAACAAGTGACTCTCTACCAACCAACAACCGACCAACGACTAACACGGCAGTCCAACAACATTCAATATCGCCAAAGAACGAAGCACAAAAAGGGATGAACTTCCCCGTAGCACACTCTACACTTCACCCAAAGGACGAGGCGAAGGATTCGCGAAACTTAATGCTCACGACAATGTGATGTTAAAGAATTGTGAATTCAAAATTTAAAACTAACTTCGTTCACGTTAATTATTAATTTTCTTGCACAGCGGCTTTCAATTCGTATACGTAATTAATTTGTTATGTGTCGTCGTCGTGAGCATTTTTAGACGAGAAAGGATATTGAATTCTTATACATTGAGCTGTGAGCGAACGGGCCATGTGCCAAATTGAGTTTGGCATTAAAAGCTAAAGATGCGTGCGATGTTATTTCTCATGCGAGAGCTTTGAGTATATCTTTCTGTGTGGGAGATTGGAAAGTAGGTCAAAATATCTAATGATGTAGTAGTTTTGTGTCCTCTTTGAAGCGTAAAGTACTGAAATGGCTATTCAAGCTTTTTTATTGAGAGCGCAAAGAGAGTCTTACGATATAGAAGAGGAGCTTCGACGAGATATTAATTTACTTTCCACTTCTTGAAACAAAAAAGCTAACAATTAGTTCGTAGTTCAAAAGTTAATCAGGTACTATAAAGCATTATAAAAGCTTATTTAATTATGAACATTAAATGACAAGAACCTTATTATTATATCCAACCCGGAAGTTTTCTACACATTTTTGAAATAATTGTATGCGTATGCACAAATAAGATACTTTTTTCTAATTAATATGGTCTTAAAATTTAAACAAGAATTTTCAAAGGTTTTGAGTTGGGCGCCATTTTGGAAATTCGCATCTTCAACTCATTCAAACATTATTATTTTTGAAGAATCATTTTGATTTTGATTAGAAAAAAACGATTCTTTCGTTGAAAGGAATTCGACATTAGATTTAGAATAGAAAACGAAAGAAGTTAAAGTGAAAAGCAATAATAATAAACGTCAAATTCCAAACCTAAAACCATCACTTCGTATTCTATAAGAAAGTCATCGGTTTTTTTTATGGAATAATATATTGGTAACTGAATTAGTAATTATCTTACGTAAAATTAAAAAAAAAAACAAGTAATTATGAATCTTGTTTACTTATTTTTCAAAACTTCGAGTTTGAAAAGGATTTTTTTCAAAAACTGTTCATTTAAATAAATTCGAAGACTTTAAAAGTAACTATAATTATAATAACAAGGTGGTGGTACCGTTGTTTTCCAATTATTTTTATTTTAACCAAAAATTATAAAAGTGGCGTGCCGAAAGTCAATCTTGACAATTGGTCCAATTTTTAGTTATGCGTTTAATTTTACTGTTTATTTTTTTGTATTTAAATACGCAGAGTCGTGGCAATTTTTTTTAATAATTTTAATTAATTCCCTATTGTTCCCTAGGCTTTCCTAATGGATCTCTGCCAACAAATGTCAGAAGTGTCAGTGTGAAACTAAAAAAAAAAAAAAACAATCTGACAGCACTCCCTGGTTGGAAAACAAAACCAAATGCCGAAGGCACGAAGGCGAGCCAAAAAAGTCGGGTGTTTAATAATAGTGATTAATATGTAATAAAATTAGTTTTTTTTTTTATCAAACACTTGAAAAAATGTTCACTAAAATGTTTAAACACTAATTAATAGTTAATTCGATCGCAAATTTAAGTTTTCAGTTCCAAATACAATAAATAATCAAATGACCGGATTTTTAACACTGCCAAGAGCATGTAAATATTTTCCATCCAGGGACTTTTTTTGTTGTTGTTTTTAGATGTCAAATTAGAAAGAGAAAAGACAAAGACAAATCTTGGAAGACCTCTATTTCAAAGCTGTTAAGCTTTTTGGCAAAGATACGAATTTAAACGTTTGTAAAGTTGACCTTTGGTTTTTTACCTAATTTTGAAAATCACCTTACAAATTTTTTTTTTAATTTTTATAATTTAACTTCAAAATAGAATTTGTAGCCTAAGATTTAATAATAACTTTACTAAAACCTATTATTCAGCCCCATGACGAATTCCATCGTACTCGGAAACTTGTTACGAATCCCGAAAAAATTATCACGGAATCCATCGTACCGGAAAATCCCATACAAATTGCCATTAGAACGGATTCTGTGATAGTTTTCTTCTGGGATTCGGAAATTTTCCGATTACGATGGAATTCCTGATAAGGCTGAATCAGATCCCGCAGTTTGTAAGTCAATTTTGAAGTATCAAATACACTGTACAGTTTGTGATAGCAAACATTCTGCTTATGGTAATCGTTTTACTAAACTGACAGTTAAGCGGCCGGGAAATGATTATTGCAATTTAAAAAAATAGAGCGGAAAGTTCAGCGTTATCTGTATCTTGCACTCTTTCACCTTAGTAACCATAGTCGTTTTACTGAAACGGTCGATTCTGGACCCGTAACGTTTAAGTAAAATACTAAATGTAATAGGTTTTATTACTATGGACGAGACTACAGACTAGGGAAATTTCATTTTATAACAGTGCTAGAATATTCCCATTAAAAATGGGAATATTCGCACGACTTAAAAAAAAACTCGGGGTGCTCGAAGTATGACTTCCGGCGTAGGGCCTTGGACCTGCGGGCCGCATAACAGTATTAAACCAAAACTCTTATAATTGGCATATCTAGTCACTTGCTATTCCTATTACTACCTAATATTAAGGCCTTTTGATTTGCGTAATGTAATGGAGTTGTCCCGCTACATTAGCGTCCGTGCTAAATTGAAATTTCTCAATCTTGGATCGACGTGATTTCATATTGAGATTCTTCAAACTTTTTGATACTTCATTTATTCTAGAATTTTATGTTTTTTTTTTATTTAAGTTACTTTAATTCTAATAAGCATCAACTCTTGGGCCTTTAGCATACAATTCGTCTCTTGTACGTTCTCCCCGCAAGTATTGTTTCCAGCGTTCAGCTCTCATTGCCTAAAATCAAAATGTTTAAATTTAATATCATAAGAAATGAAATACGAAATCGCGTTGTTACATGGAATCGGAGCAACTGTTTCTTCATGCCTGCGCACTCTTGAAAATCGGCAATCAAGTCAGAACACACTCTAGTACCCTTGTCCACACCATATGCTTCCAAGCAGTCCATCATGCCCATTTCTAATTCACCGCATTTATCATAGTGCTGATGATTAACCAAACAACCAGTTAAATCAGTAAATGGAGAACGAAAACCTGGCCCAAGAGACATCCTACAAAATATGATAAAATTTCAGAAATATAAAATTTACAAAATTAGTTTTGTAATGCAAGCAAGAGCATCCAATCAATGACGTAACAGTCGGTTTGATTTAAGTACATTTATTCGACGAATGATTTTGTTTTATATAATAATAATTATTTATTATTTTATAATTTATTGTTTAAAAATAAAATATATTTGTTTTTAATTATTCTACCTGTGAAGAGTATTTAAGCCAAATATTTGTAAAAATATATTTTTTTAACCAATCTGATTTTGTATTTGACAAAAATGTCACTTTGCAGTCAGCCAACTGTGTAATGACAAATAAATTAATGCATGTGGAATTCAGTATGCTAGGCAGTAACATTAAGCCGGAACCACACATGTCCCGTGTCAGTTTTTCTTTAGTCTGCATTTACATTCACCGAGACCCTGCAATTTGTTCAACCTCAGCAATTTTGTCTATCCCGGCTACCACATACGTCCCCCGCCAAAGTGCTTAAAAATCGCAAGAAGAAATTGCATCTTTTGAAAGACTGCTCTTAAAGCGAAGAAGAAATTCTTCTTGGCAGCACTTCATAAAGTGAAACGGTACTGGGTGCGTACAACGAATATCTGAATTTTAATGTGGTTTTCGTTTCAACCATTTCAGATTTGGATGTCAGATCTTAAATTTTACTGGCAAAAGGAACAGAAAATGTGATTTTAGTTTGTTTTGTAATTGTGTGAGTGCCACTTTTGAAATATCTCTGATAAATGTCACTTTTCTTTGATGTGTGTGCAAGTGCGTGTGATAATCTGTGTAAATCTTGATAAAAATCGGGATCTGAAAAATCGACTTCAGTGCCTACGTTCTGTAACTCTCGCATCGAGAAAATCAGTCGAGAAACGATGAAAATTGAAACAAATCGTATGAGTATCGATTTTTTTTGGTCGGAACGAAAACCACATAAGAATTCTGAATTTTTGGAGCTTCTGATTGACCAGCTGTCATAAAATTCAGATGATATTTTAGTTTTTATGACAGCTGGCCATTCATAAGCTCTAAAAATTCAAATATGCGTTGAACGCGCACACTGTTAAAAGACTGCAGCTTTTTCTGCAAACTGCAATGTTTTGTTTTGATTTGTTGTTTTTTTTTAAACAAACCACTCGGCAGCTTCTGACAGGCTGAACACGCGTTTTCTTTATTTTTTTGTTTGCGTTTAGGAAAGTTTAGGAAAGAGATTGAAATCAAGATGAACAACCAAGAAATAATTGACTTTCTCAAAGAATGTGGCGTTTGCGAAGTTTGTCAGCTACGCTACTTAAAAGCTAGGGGTTCTGAATATAAAGACATAAAGGAATCCTTCGAAAAGGTTAGCTCTACCTAAGCAAATACAATAAACCTCAATAATTAATAATTGTTCTTCTTTTAGTTAAATATTAAACTTGCGAATACCGAAGACGAGTTGCTATCAAAGAAATCACGTTTAAATCCGTGTATAACATGTCTTGGCCTCTTCTCCGAAGAATTCCAACAGGATATTATTGACAAAATCACAAGCTGTAATATTGATCAATTTGAATGCCAAACAATAGGGATTGCTCTTTCAATGCCAATGCTCTTGCAAATCCGTCAACTTTCCATGTGGTTTGCATTGATAAGAAAGTTTGGAAGTAAAATAGACGAAGAAAGATCGCCAGATGTTCCCTTAAAAGAAGCAGCCAAGCTCATTCTGAATCCGATTATATGCAAAAAGCTAAATAAAACGTACAACAGCGAGGGTATATTAATTAATGTATTCTTGGACCATCCTGACGAGAAGGACGATGTAGCCAGACTACTTAAAGTTAACGAAGCAGTATTTTCAATGAGAAATGCTAAAGGTAAGAAACAGCTCATCACCAGAGCCTATATGGAAAAAATGTTCATTCCAACTAAGTTGTCGGCTGACACATTTGCAAAGCAATTTGAAATCCCCTGCCCCATTCCCAGTTCATGTTTAGTTCTTAAAGAAGTTACATTGTCGGGTCCTTGTGTGTTTGTGGCGGGACGATATCGAAAGTTGTCACGAAAACTATCACACTCCCCGTGGGTGCTGCAAGGCAAACGTGTCATGGATGATAGCATACAAGAAATCATTATTCGGACAATTGCTCCGCACTATGGAGTCGATGAGGACAAAATTATCTTCTCGTCAAGTGGCCGAGAGGATGTCGATGTACGTTGCCTGGGCCGAGGACGTCCCTTCGTCTTGGAGATACCTAATTCTAAAAGAATAACCTTGCCAATTGTCCTAGCCCGCGACATGGAGCTGGAAATAGAGAAATCATCGAAAATATCAGTGAAGAATTTACAAATGGTCGCACGCGAAGATTTAGTTCACATTAAGACTGGAGAAGAGAAAAAGAAGAAATTCTACCGAGCTCTCTGTGTACTCGAGCGTCCAATCACTCTGGAAGTGCTTAAAAACCTGAACCTGCCCAATGGATTCGAGATCGAACAGATAACACCAATTAGAGTGTTACATCGCAGACCATTGCATCCAAGACCTAGAACAATATACAGCACAAAAGCATGGGTAGATAAAAAAAATCCAAAAATTTTAATTATAGACATCATCAGTCAAGCAGGAACATACATCAAAGAGCTAGTGCATGGAGATTTTGGACGAACTACTCCAAGCTTCGCTTCAATTATTGATCAACCAATAGACATAATTGCTTTGGATGTAGTTGGAATTGATTTAGATTGGCCAGAGAATATTGACAATAGAAATGTAAAGGATTGCGAAATGAAGGGGCTGGGTTCAGTTGGAACATAGCATTGTTCCCTATTAATGGAGGACATTTTTAAAGTTGGTTTTTATTTTGTGTGTAAATAAAGATAAATGTCAAAATCATTTCGTAGGTACATATTTTGCTTTTTATGAATTAAAATTATGAACTGGATACGTATAACGAGTACATTAATGATTAAAATCACTATTTGGTGTTCACAGTCTCCTGTTGCATTTACCGCTGGCTGAGTATAGAGAAACAATCTAGTACTTTGTTTCAGTTTGGCCCCAAACTCGGATTTTTGTGTATACTTTCGATTGTTTTATCAGATTTTTCAAAATTTTAAGAATTATTATTCTTTGATCTAAGACTATCACAAACCAGCCACACTAGCGCGATGAACTAAGGCTATCACAAACCAGCCACACTAGCGCGATGAACTAAGGCTATCACAAACCAGCCACACTACCTATTCGCTGCGAATATTTCGCGAAAATCGAGCAAATTTTCTATTTTGGAATGGGGCAATTTTTCATCATGAAAAATCATCTCATTTTCGATGTTGTTGATTTTGTACCATTCTTCCTTTTTTGTTTGCTTCCATTTTTCATTGTGGCCCATATAAAGTTGTTTGAGTAAAAAATCAGTTTGATTCCTAGCATCTTAATTTAAAAGTTTATGAAAAACTTCAGCATTTTGCAACTAACATGAATTGAGTGCTTTTATAGTTAAGGCAATAAATGATGTTGTATTTATTTTAAGCAATTCATTTCTCGATACTTACCGCCATATTATTCACTAGATAAGTTTTGAAATAATAAAAAATGTTGAACCAAATCTTTCATAACAAAGCAAGCAAACATACATAGATTTATCATCAACATTGATTAAATCTTGCACTAGACCCCGTTTTAAAAAAAAGCGAATCCATTGACGTTAGATCATTGAGGAAGACAAAAAGTTCGGCCATAAGATAAATGATAAAAACAACTCTTGAAATAAAAAAAAAAAATAATTTGTTTTTTTATTGTTTCTTTTTTACCAAATACCAACTTGATTAACTCTTTCAATTTGTTTTAATAAAGCATTTCTACATACAATCGAAATCAGGCTGCGTAGCCAATTAGACTGATGGCAGTAATTTGATCGAGATTTCGAATGCCATTCTTGTCGACTACAGCAATATTAAATGCGGGCAGATTTACAATCAAACGTTTCTGGATCTCAAGGACGCATTTCTTCAAAACATCATATGCTTCCTCTTGTGTTATATTTGTGTGGTGATACCGATCGAAGATACTGGCACAAAACAAACCACCATAACCTTGTCCACCGTACTTTACATCTTTGGCATTGGCCAAATAGTCAATGTAATGAAGTTCAGGTCCATCCTTTTCGTCGAATCTGTAATAGGAGCAACATCTTTTAATTGGGAATGTGTTTAAGTTTTTTTTCTATGCTTACCCAGCAACAAACATGTTCACTTGGTAGGGTGTACGACTTCTTAGATAGTCGGCGAGGTTCTTGCGCGTGAAATGGGCAGCCGATTTGGGCGACAAGTCATAGCCATTTCTCATCTTATACAAGGCAATATTTTTCGAGATAAACTCAGTGAATTGAACAGTATCACCAGATTCTCCGATGGTTGCAATCATAAGTTTATCATTGATTTTGTGAATTTTATTCTGATCTGTTTATATAGACGTTTTAAAATTTCTCTTTAGCAGGCTTTTTCTTTGTCGGCAAATTTTCGACAGGGGGTTATAGTTTGGAACTTACCATCTTTCATGACAATTACAGAACGGGCGTGTGTTGTGTCGGCAGCAACCATGACAAAGTCGGGCCCTCTTATTCCTAAAATCGTTTCCATTTTTTAATTATTGGGCTTTTTAAAGTTTAAATGAAAATTAGCAAAATCTGAATACAACTAGATTGCTGGGCAATGACAAATCAAGAATCGAGAGGTGCAAAATGTTGTCTCTTGTCTGTCGTTTTGAATATGAAGTTAGATGTGTTTTATCGATGTCGGTAAAGTGGTGACCACAGAGTGACTCAAAAAAAGTGTTTCTTTATAAATTTTATTATAATTTCACATTTTCTTTAGTCATTTTTTATTATCAGAAATGATCTATATAGATCATCAACAACAACACGAGATCCTGCTTTCTATAGGGATCACGTCCCATGAACCAAAATTTTAGTTTTTACTCTTGCGGGTAGATGGCTTCTCAGTTTTAAAAATGGTAGTGTAGTGTAAAATGTAGTGAAAAGCAAAAAGAAAACAAAAACATGAAAAATAAACAAATGTAAGGAAAAAAGAGATGAGTATACAACACAGTTGTCACTTACCCGGAGGCTAGCCAGTGGCAATACACTAAAATCTTTTTACTATCCACATACAAACCTTAGCAACTTGCTCGTAAACTGGCTTGCCTTTTTCGAAGCCAGTTGAGAGGCTGCAAATATACACACACTCTAGCGACGTCTACTCTTGCGAACAAGTTTCCCAATAAAGGCTGCCCCAAACCAACGCGAAACATTCGCGCGAATATGCGACGACTGAATAAAGGCTCTCCCAAACCAACGCGAAACATTCGGCGCGACAACGAAACTTCCGCCTGTCTTAATTTATTTACATGGAGATTAATGGGAGCACCCACACTGGCGCGATGCGAATCTTCGAACATTATTCAGTCGTCGCATATTCGCGCGAATGTTTCGCGTTGGTTTGGGACAGCCTTAATGTTCGAAGATTCGCATCGCGCCAGTGTGGGTGCTCCCATTAATCTCCATGGAAATAAATTAAGACAGGCGGAAGTTTCGTTGTCGCGCCGAATGTTTCGCGTTGGTTTGGGAGAGCCTTAAATCTGTTTCGAGCTAAATTCACATATTTTTTTAAAAGCGAACAAAAAATGTCACTCCATTGATTGTTAACTTTTATGATTTTTGATGGGCTTTCCAAATTTTGTACTTCTTTTTGTATGTATGGATTTGTTTATTTAGTATAATTTACTATTTCAAACGAATATGAAAACATTTTCTTCCTAAATGTACACACACTGGTGCCAGTTATAGCTTTCATTGAAAACCATCATTGAAAACTTTAATGACTAATTTTGGTACCTTTAGAAAGTGAAATCAGTAATTATTTTGATGCAAAAATAAAGCTGATTGCTTAAATTATAATTTTTGTAAAAAAAAATTGAATGGGGTCTAAACTTCGGCATAAAATGACGTTTAATTTTTCAATGATCATTGATAAGGTAGTTCATTCATTGAAATAATAAAAGTCATTTTATGTGGACGGCTGGTCCAAAATGAAATTTTTTTCTGCAAATATTAATAATTAAGTCACTACCTACATATTGGCCTTAAAATAATTACTAATTTTGTCTTTTAAGTGCCTCACAACCAATCATTAAAATTTTCAATGATGGTTTTCAATGATAGCTACAAGTGGGGCCTAATGAATGTCGCAATTTAACAAAATGGATTCTTCAAACATTTATCACTTTTAACAGGTAATCCAACGAAGAACGAGTAGTTTGTCGCTATCGCTCTAATGTGTTTCATATGCGTAGAGCCATATTTGTATCGTGTGGTGTGTTGTGTCGAAATCTATGAAATACATTGGAATGACAGCAACACACTACTCCACAACACTCCACACGATAGTAGTGTGGTTCGGGTTTTATGCGTATGTTATGTTCCACATCTTCTCCGAAATAATTTATTGTGTTTTCAAAATGTGCTCGAACGTGATTGTAAAACCAAACAAAAATGGTAATGTGGTAGCACTTATAAAAAGTTCTTGGTATCACTCTGTTACCGACTGCAAAACAAAACATAGCCGGCCGTCATTTCTTACGTCAAAAAAGTGAAATAAAAATCAGCGCATCACGAATTCACAAACGGAAACCATCCAAAACCTAGAAAAAAGATCGATCAAGCTTTTTATAAAACAAAAATCAATTTTACAACTATAAAAATGGCATCAGCAGTTCATTGTCAGTTATGGATGGGAAGTGTAAGTCCATTAAAAATATATAACAAAACTTTCCGTGTTAATTCTGGTTTTCATAATTTTGTTTTTTTAGCTTGAAACCTATATGACGGAGAATTTCGTTATAGCAGCCTTTCGCAAGATGGGCGAAGATCCTACTACAGTTCGACTTATGAGAAATAAATACACTGGTGAACCAGCTGGATATTGCTTTGTTAACTTTGCAACTGATGATCTGGCCATGGATGCAATGCACAAGCTAAATGGTAAGCCTATTCCAGGAACAAATCCGATTGTAAGATTCCGGTTGAACAGTGCCAGCAATTCGTATAAAATGCCTGGCAATGATCGTGAATTTAGCGTTTGGGTTGGCGATCTCAGTTCAGATGTAGATGATTATTCATTGTATAAAGTATTTTCCTCCAAGTACACCTCCATCAAGACGGCCAAAGTTATTTTAGATAGTTCTGGGTTCTCCAAGGGCTATGGATTTGTTCGCTTTGGTATCGAGGACGAACAAAAATCAGCTCTCTACGAAATGAATGGCTACATTGGTCTTGGTTGTAAGCCACTGAAAATTTGCAATGCTGTACCAAAACCGAAATCAGATACACCAACAACAGAGTACATGCCTACTGGGTACAGCACAACATCGACCTCAACTACAACCCCCGCAGCTCCAACTACAAACTACTCACAATATTACGATCCTTCGACTTACTGGCAGGGATACAATGCATGGCAAGGTTACTATGACCAACAGACGGCAACTACGGATGCAAGTGCTTACTATCAACAAGCAATGCAACAGCAACAGTCTTCACACACAGACCCACAAACTCTGGCTCAGCATGCTGAAGCCTGGAGTGCTCAACGCAATAGCATGAACTACGAACAACAACAGCATGTCCAGCAACAACAAGAGCACGATGACGATTTGGCTCTGGTGGACCACAAATTCAATCTTGATATAGATAAGATGAATCGTGAAGCTATGGATAACGACCGGAATTTATACGATGCTTTGGAGAGTTCCAAGTGGCTACCGATTGAACAACTGGAAGTTTTCTGAAAATAAAATATGGTTTAAGTTTTTTTTTACAAAAATAAATGTGTAGGGAGTTATATAATACAAAATAGTTATATTTTACTTTATCATCTCGTGCATAACATATAAGCACAAATACTGTAGTTCCATAGAGATTTCTTCCTTTTTAATTTTCGATATAACAGAAGTAAAAAATAAATAAAGTTGAAAGGCCCATAAACCTAGTCGCCAAACTATAACAGTAATTTGTGTCTACGCTTGTGTGGTTAATCCTGCTCCGAGTTATAATAGCGCTTTCACAGAAAATGTTGTTCAACGTTCGATGCGACACAAGTCGATTGTACCATAAATTTGGATTGGTTCAATTTGTAATCCAAAGTTATCATTATGATCGACACGTCGTTTATCGAAAAACAATAAGCAATAAGAACCTGGGGACCTAGCACGTAACTTGATACAATCGAGTATTCGAGTTCAGTCGATACAATCGAATATAGGCAATTTCTTATTTGCCTCAGCCGATTGTTTTTGGTTTAATTAAACCAAATAAGGAACTGCCTATGCTCGATTATATTAGGTTCATTCCTGACACCCCCTATTTATGTACGGCTAGGTATCCAAATGCTAACCACGCCAAAAAACTTTTTGTGTACGAATGTTGGTGATGATCCAATTTTTATCGCATGTCTAATAAAACAACTGCGTCTTAATATTTGTTGCATGCAAAACAATGCCCGTCTTTCATCTTGAATAAAAAGAAATCATCTGCAAACCTTGCCGACATTTTTTTTATAGATGGAATTCGGAATCTTTTTAAAAAATGTGTTTTTGGGTCTGCAGTCTCAATAAATCCCATTCGAAACGAATGCTTCCACTACTCCCAGTCAGGTAACATTGAACATAGTATTCATACAAAATTGAAAAAAGACATCTTTATTAAGAAAAAGTTTTTTATTTTGATTCTCCATTAAAAAAATAAAATGCATTAGAGAAATAAATAAAAGTTGTCGTCGCCATTTTTTTCTGAATAATTTAATTCTTTTGTTTTTGTTTGTTTTATTTTAAATGCACATTGACCCGTACATTTTTAGTTTTAATTTGTAAAGAACAAAATGCGGTTAAAAGTTTTTAATTTTCTTTTTCTTAACTGAACATCAGCAAAAGGTTTTTCTTAATTTAAAATTATTTATAAGTTTTGTGTGCATTTCTTATTAAACCAATACATTTTTATATAAACAAATATATTTTAAAAAAGACGTTAGCGTATGTATAGTATATACAGCAATTAGCATATTATTTGTTTATCGTGGCAAAAAAAAAATTATTTGCATTTCTTAGATTCTTTTTTCTTGCTATCTTTAAGTTCTTTCTTATCACTCTCCTTTTCTTCTGGATGATCTTCATATCTATGAAAAAAAAAAAAAACATTTATTTTGATGATGTACAGATAAATTTAAAATAAGCTAAACCTACGCAAACAAAGGCTTGATTTCTCCTCGAATGAGTGCCACCAATAATGGTGTACCCATGCATGCTGGAACCAGATACAGCAAAGCTGGTTGTGCGTGTTTGAATACGTGCATGACGAAAATGGTTGCCATTAGTCCCATAAAATATGCAGCAAGAGTCGAATAGAAATAGATACGGCTTTTCCTCTTCAGACTGTGATCAAAACGCAACAATAAAGCAATAAATATTCCGGGAATAACGATGTCTCCCAGACCAAGCATTGCGAAATTGGAGGCACTTAGACCGTTAGTAATGAGATCTTGGGGAAAAACTAGTTTGATGGGAGCTTCAAAGCTCTTGGCCACGGTAACCATAACGTTGGTTCCAAATACCCAGAATATGTCATACAAGAAGAGTCCACTCAGGAGAATGCATCCGGTTACGATGTTATTCAAATGAAGCAATTCCACTCCGTTCACAGCAAATGCAAGACCAAACAGGTTATTGGCTATCCAATGCTTTTGCAAAAGGTACCACACTCCGATAACAGAGGATATCAGCAAGCAGACAATATCATGGGTGGAAAACTTATAGTTGATAATGTCTTCCTTTTTTTTTCCTTCACCTCTTGTGAAGAGAATGTGGAATGGAATTTTTGGAATTGACGTTGGTATCAGTGAGCCAACAATAGGGCTCAGAAGGTGGGCTAGAGCGACGACACCAAGGAAGAAGAAGTATCCAGTTATGAGTAGATTGATGCGACCCTTTGAGAAAATCTTGAAGAACAAATAAAGTCCGAACAGTGTGCAGGAAGCAATGATGGGAAAGAACATGGCATCGCGATTTGTCATAGTGTCGGCTTTTTCTCCTGATTCCTGTAAACACAAAATTGGTTGTTAAGTACTTATGTTTAAGTTTAGCTTTTCTATTTATTCCCATGACCTCTAACATAATAAATCTTAAAAAATCTCAGTCTTTTGAATATAATTTTAACCGAGACGAATAGTTTTTACGTTTGAATAAAAATAGTATACGTGGTGTTCTTGTAAGCAAAAAATACAATATTAGTCATGTGGAATGGGGTACATAGAAGCAAACTCGACTATTAAGCATGAAGTTTTTACAGTTGTAGATCTTAAATTTATATGATTTCACTTCGAAATTGTAAGATATATAGATTTTTCATAGCTCCTAGTCTAAAGGCTTTACTGATGATGATGTTGGATTATGGAGTAAAAAAAAACGTGTACGAAGGGGAAATACAAGTTTCATAGCTTACTTTTTTCATTTTTTGATGTTTCACAGATCTTATGGAACCGAATACAATTGGTAAGATAGCCATTATGACGAGGCTTCCGTATGCAACGGCCATACCCTCAGGAGTTGATGGCGTTTTGGCATTTGTGATAGTTTCCGTAACATTTTCCACAGTTTCGACAACGGCCTCGGTTACGGTCTCGATTATTTGCTCGACTTGCTCCGACATAATAACTAGATTAACCTGCACTTTTTCCACAAAAATGAAAACTTATTTTTAATCTTAAAATTAACTTGTATTTAATGTATTTTCTGAGTGGACATCAACAGAAATTGACACGCACTCAAAATCTCTACGATTAGAGGGAACGAAAAGTCGTGTTGTGTTAAGTCAAAAAGTACATAATTTTTTGTTAAGGATTGTTCGATTGGTATCACTGTTATTTGAGACGTGTCAAAATTTATTTAAAGTGAACTCATCCAGCTAATTTGAATTTGTGGATAAAGTAGTTTTTTCCACAAATAAAAATGGAAAATTAAAAAAAAATAATGAAGTCCGTAACACTACGTTTTCATTGGCCGTTTTTCTTTTTAGCACGCCTATTAGAGCAAATTAAGTAATTTCGTTTAAAATTTCCAAATTACCTCATTTCACATACAAATTCAAATTTCAAATTGAGTTAATTCCAACCAAATTTACATGAAATTAGGTTGGATATTACGTGACAACCTTTGTGGGGAAAGCAGAAATTTGACCCGCGCTCTTTGTTTTTAGTGATCTAGATGAGACTCCTTAAATAAAAAGTAATTATTTTTATTTTAATAAGATTTAAAAATGTTATCCTCAAAGGCGTGGGCACTGCCACTTCATTTCACCTTCGACGACAAAGTACGCAGAAAACTAGATTTGTATTTCTTTTGCTTCGTCTGATTGATCGAGCACTGCTTGGAGAGGAAGCAACGTTGTGTCAGTGACACGCCAATCACCCAGGATTTATTTCCTTGCTCGTCGTAACGGTCGAAAGATGTGCTGGATTTGACAAATCAAACACAATTTGTTCATACACAGACATCTGCAGAGCACGTTTTTGTTTTTTCACGTATTTGAAAAAAGTCGTGAAAGAAGTTCAGTTCAGTACGAGAACTGTAACATATATGTTTTTTACGATTGACCGGAGATTATTTTCCCACGGAAGGAATCCAACTCCGTGTAGTTGACACTGAGCGCTCAGTGATATTAGCCGTGTTTTTTTGCGGCTATTAGGCGTGTTTTTTTGCAAGTCAATATGGATTTGTCGAAAAAAACGACATCGGGACTTAGGAACTTCTTACTTACAGTACGTAAGTCCCGATAATTATCTGGACTTAGCTAAGTCCATATGGATTTAAGTTGTTGTTGTATTTACGTGTAAAACTACTAGTTCCGATGTCGTTTTTTTCGACAAATCCATATGGACTTGCAAAAAAAACACGGCTATTATCTTTCCTGGAATACGCCAAGCCACTCTACTAGACAGCACGACCAGCAAGTATGGTTCCGACTTAATTGACATTATTCTCCGAACACTTCCATCAGTGCCGCCAACCATACACAAAAAGTATCTATCAACTGTCATTCGTCCGCCCTGTCTTCCGTGAAAAATTAAAATTATTCGCTATTCACTCAAAGAAAAAAATTGTTATGCTGTTACTTTAAATTAAAATAAGTGTAGAGTTAATCAAAAACTATAATGGCATTCAAGAAAGACCTGAGAATTCTTATTAAACCCTATTATTGGGTGAACATCCTGCTAAGTTTCTCATATTTGATCGGAAAACGAATGCCATTTGTGTGTAATTATCTCTTCAAACACAAGGAAGAAACTTGTGAGCTAGATGGCCGTGAGGTTGAAATTTTATTCTTTCTGGTAATTGTTGTAATGATTCGCTCACGAAAGACTGGAAGTGTGACAATGATCAATTACTTAACTTCATCGTTCATCTACACTAAAGTGGCTAATTTGATCTTGTGGGCGTACGGCGACTTCCGCTACGGTATTGTTTATCTACTCGTATTTGTTATCGTTGGTTTGGTGTGCCCGGAGCCGACGTACAAAGGACCCGAGCACGTAACCTATTTTCGCAGTGCACAAACCTTCGAAGAGGAACTCTCCAAGGACAAGCGCATCGTATGGATTGTGTGTTTCTACACGGTTTGGAATCCATCGTGTGTTAACTTTGCTCCAGTTTTCTCAGAACTATCTGCTGAATACCATTTAGATAATTTACGCTTTGGCAAGATTGATGTTGGTCGATTCCCAGATGCCGCCGCAAAGTTCCACATCTCTGACAGTAGTTTTTCGCGACAACTACCGTCTGTGATTCTTTTCAAAAACGGGAAGGAAGTCGATCGTCGTCCGACCGTTGATTCAAAAGGAAAACTCCAGAAATTCTTCTTTTCCAAAGATAATATACGTGCGGCTCTAGGTATGAATGATTTGTACAAGAACTGCGTTGAGAATCCTATTAAGCAGCCCAAGGTTGTGGAGAAGAAAACGAATTAAAATTTGTATCGAGTTCAATGTCGAATAGTCGAGACTAATTTGCGTAGAAATAATTTTTTTTTTTCGTCAGATTATTTATCTAGACCCCCGTAGTGTGTATTTATGATTTGCCAAAGTGTGTAGGTATTCTATGTTTCTCACAATTTTTATTTTCGTTGCATAATCTAGTGTGCATTTAGTAATTTAATTTTAACAATTTTTTAAGTTGGTCGAGAAAAATTGTAGTTTATTTATTTCTAATAAGAGTTAATTAATAAAAATAAACCAAAAAAAAAACTGCTATATTTCAATATTTTTACTGATCTACATGTTTTGAATACACAAAACAGATTTACATTGGGTTAAAACTTTGACAAAAAATTTTTGGCTGGTACTTACATATTGTAATTGCAAAAAAAAAATAACTGGTGAAATGTCCGGTAACAAGAGAATGAAAAACTGGTCAAGATTCTTACGATTACTTCTAAGAATTTGAATAGGGGAAACCAGCTTTGAAAAAATCGATATATACACCTGCCAATTCGTATTTAGTTTAACAAAACATTTTGTGTACTACACTATTTCTACATTCTACTTTCAAATAAAAGAAAAATAAGTTCGAAATGTAGATGGAAATATTGTATGAATCGAAGTTTTAACAAATCTGCGGGCGCCTTTTCAAATGTAAACTGTAACTTCCGGTCTGATGATTTCTCTTCTCTATACAAACAAACGGCATTAATTAAAGAAGATAATTAAGTCGTTTGTAGATCTGTGTTGTATATAAGTAACTAAATAGATTTTTTTTTAAATTTCATTGGTTAGGTGATAATTAACTTAAAATAAAAAATGAATGCAAAGGGAATGTTCATACTTTAACAACCGAAAAAATTACTGAGTTCAGCAAAAATAAAAAGTTGATGGAGAATATTTTGAAAGTCGTGTTAGCAGTCAATTAGATAGATACATATTTCATCAATTAGTTCATGCTCTTCTAAAATAGCATCATATTTCTTTAATGAACGCCACCACTACACATGAATTGAGGACGTTCAGCCCTATTCTGCTAAACGTTCGCGTGAACATTAGCATTCTGCTATCAGCGGGAAGGAAATGATTGTTCCATAATGCCTATTGATTGCGATAAAAATAAAATAAATGCAATGAAATTCTCTTTAGAATTTCAAAAATAAAGAACTGGTTAAGATTTGCATTCGAAAGACATAAGTTTTAAATAAATGATTTGAAGAAAATTGAATAAAACATTCACGTGAATCGAAAGATTCATAGGGCTGGCTGAATAGGGCTGGTTATGTCTTGTATCGTTTGCCATTTATGAACAAAATTAAATCTCTCAGGCCCATTTGCTGAAACGAAACTTAAGAGTTTATGTTCTACATAAGAAATTATGTGACAGTTTACGTTGAGGAAAAAGTAGAACGTAAGCGTTTAAGTAGAACATAAATATTTATGTTTCGTATGAGCAAACGGCTCTCAATGGCTATTTTGAGCTTGATAGTCACCAGGGATAAGCGTATTTAAAAAAAAACAATAGGTATATCGATTATGAACCCATGGCCATGACCCATGTTCTGTAACTCAACAAAACTCATATGATTTGTTTCAATTTTCATCGTTTCTCGACTGATTTTATCGATGCGAGAGTTACAGAACATGGGTCCAAACCTCAGATGATGAAATTCTATACGATCGTTTTATTTTGGTTAAATCATCGAATTCCAACTCCAAGTGAAATGTCGTCCAAATCGTTTTTTTTTTCCGAAGGAGAATATAATTGTTATATTTTAAGAAAGAGCCATTTGCATTAGATTGGTAAATCGTAATTTTCAGTTCACGGCTTTTTATTACCTAGCCTACAAAAATTTTCTCTTTAAAACTAAAAAGTCGCAAGAGATTCTTCCCATCTGAAAAGGGTCTTATGCTTTTGCATAATACAACAATTTTTAACGAAACTGTTGGTTTTCACCGTTTTTTTTTTTGTAAATTGAAAATTCTGCGATTTTATACGAATCGGAGGATTTTTGCTTCTCGAAAGAATACCTCGAAGCAAAAATTCCCCGATTCGTATGAAATTAGAGAATTTTGCGTTCCGATGGATACCTCACTAGGGCCGAATGTGTCCCACTAACTTAATTAAAAAAAGAGCCCAATTGCTCAGATCCGCGGTTTATTATGTTCGTCTAAAGTGACTGCTTAAGTCGTTTTGATTATCAGCTCTATCAATTGCTTAAGAAATCTTATAAAATATTTTCGAGGAATGAAAAAAAAATGTATTTGTTTAAATTAAGCATTTTGTTTTTTTAATTATTTAATATTTGGTATGATTTTCCATGTTGTCTGTAGATAGGAAATTTAAACAAAAAAAACACTAGTTTTTATGTTGAGCTGTCAATTTAAGCTGCATTCGCCTCTCCCAAAAACACCTGCAATAGAGAATAACATTTTATGAAAATGTTTGCACTTTGGATAGCAAATAATTAAAGTTAGAATTATATCAGATTAATAGTTTAGAAAATGAAGGTATCAGCAATTATGTTTATGAAGACCGTCATGATTTTTTCATCATAAAAAGCCAATTTATTTTTCTGACATTTCTCTTGATGGAAGGAAATTTGCGAGTACGTAGAAATATAAACTGGCTTAATAGTAAACATTAGTTTGTTTTATTTCTAAACTTACCTAAAAAAGTGGACAGATGCACAAGACAAATAAGCACCACAAACTGAAAGCATTAGAGAATTATTGTTAACTTTTGCAAAATCTAAATAAGATGAAGTTTATCTTACCTTTTATAAGAAAAATTATTTCTTCTCTGCTTACTGTAATTCTAGAAAACGAAAAAAAAAATATACAAACGATTTAGAAAAGGTTTTCTTTATTTTCTAGTTCAGAAAGTTAATAGATTTTAAAATTTCTTAAAGCTCTTCTTGGCTCCTTGTCCCTTCGAGCATTTAAGCACATTGAAACGCACAGTCTTCGACAATGGCCGGCATTCACCAATGGTAACAATATCTCCGGCTTCAACATCCCTAGAAATAAGAAAATGCAAAACAATTTTTAGCATCTGATTATTGCAAAAATTAGAAGAAAAGAGAACATTTTCCAAAGTTCAGATATTTTAGGTTTAGTAAATTGAGAGATATCAGCAATTATGTTTATGAAGACCGTCATGATTTTTTCATCATAATGAGCTTGGAAAAAAGTTTTTTTAGTGAGAAATTATAAATTTTACCTGAAAGCTGGTGAACAGTGAACACTCATGTTTCTGTGACGCTTCTCGAAACGACTGTATTTGCGAACGAAGTGCAGGTAGTCCCTACGAATAACGATGGTCCTTTGCATTTTGCATTTGCGGACAACTCCAGTTAGGATGCGTCCACGAATCCTCACGTTGCCGGTGAATGGGCATTTCTTGTCAATGTAGGTTCCATCGATAGCCTAAAGAATGGTTGCACAATAAAATCTATTATTAAAATTGTATGTGATAAAAATAATGTGATCATTCAATTCAACTCTCATGCTATGAATTGGGGAACAACGAAATAAGTTTAGGTTGATGCTTACTTACATCACGTGGGGTTTTGAAGCCCAAACCAATTTCTCGGCAGCGTCGAAGAGACTTCTTCTTGGCCAAGCCAGGCTTGTTTTTACGGTTTAGGTTGATACCAAACTGTTTTTGGAAGGCTTTCTCGTTCTGTTACCATTTAGTGTTTTGGATTTGCGATTTTTGTGTTGTGTAGGAAGTGTTGTATCGTGTTTTATGGCACACACAGAGAACAGGGGAGGAAATGGGGGACAAAACCATGCAAAGAAACAAAGAAAAGCCATTAGAATGGTACTCGTGTAGTTTTTACCTCGGTAGGAGTCTTAAATCCAAGACCAATGTTCCTATAGAAACGTAGTTTACGTTTGCTCATCACCGATTTCCTGCGTACGACAGGAATCGTGAATTGCTTGCTAAATGAACGTTCAGTTTGCTGAACAAGAAAAACATATTTAAAATTTAATTTTAAAACTGTTTGAATAACCTTAAATTAATTTATTTTTTTAATTCACTTGAATTGTCGAGAAATATTTTTCAACACGCGTGCAATAAATGACATTTTGAATTCAATCGATTTCGACAATAAATTGAAATTTTTGTACACGATTTTTTGATCTAACCAACAGAAAATTGATTTTCCAATTTATTTTAATCACAATTTAGCTCAAAAACTTAAATATTTTCAATTTATTTGTAAAATTTAGTTTAGAAAATCGCGGCTTACCTGATCGGCCATATTGATGGAAAGGAAAAGAGCGAAACATGTGAAGGAAGTTGAAACAGCGATTGAGGGAATTTTTTCACAGGGGAAATTTTGCGTTGAGCTGAAGTTAGCGATAGTTTGTTGGTTACGTTCAGGCAGATCTATAGCCTGATGAGACTGCTTTTAGACAAGAGCGGTTCTTAGGTGCCAGTTTAGCTATCATTGAAAACCATCATTGAAAACTTTAATGACTGAATTTGAGACGTTTAGAAAGTAAAATCAGTAATTATTTTGATGCAAAAATAAAGCTGATGGATTGAATTATTACTTTAGTGAAAAAAAAATCAATTTGATCCCAAACTTCGCCATAAAATAAAGTTCAATTTTCCAATGATCATTGGTAAGGTAGTTCAATCATTGAAATAATAGAAGTCATTTTATGTGGACCGTTGGGCCAAAATGAAATTTTTTGTTGGCAAAAAATAATAATTAAGTTACCGCCTTCATATTGGCATCAAAATATGCACTGATTTTGCTTTTTAAGTACCTTGAAACCAATCATTAAAGTTTTCAATGATGGTTTTCAACGATAGCTATAACTGGGGCCTTAGGCCAGGTGCGCACATGCAACTAAACAGTTTTGTTTCGATTTTGAGCACTCGGGATTATATGAGAGTCCGCCGGTTTATGTGCGCGGACTCTCATATAATCCCATAGTGCTCAAAATCGCAACCAAACTGTTTAGCTGCATGTGCGCGCCTGGCCTTAGTCTTCGTTTCTCTTTTCGTTTCTTTCTTACTGCAAATACCTTTTAAACGCTGTGATTTTTAATAACTGTTAGCTTTGTGCAATGAAAAAGTGTCATCTCTCTGCAATCTTTACACCACAATATAGTCAAAAATAGTATACTCAAAAAATGATGAAATTAAATTTCTGTGTTTCAAAAACTCAGTTATTTATACAATCAAGACGCAATATAAACGTATCTCCAATAATTTCGCAATGTAAATTTGTAGGTATGCGAAATGAGGTAATTTGCAATCAAATTTTCAATGAAATAACCTCATTTTTTCTAATGAACAGTGTTATAAATTTCATTCAACAAGCGTACGAAAATAAGCCTTGAGCTTTCATTTCATCAGATTTATTTGACATCGCACAAGCATGTCTAGAGCATGTTTTTCAATTTTCGCTTATCTCCGAAGTCATTTCTTAACCCAGTAACTCCGGGATTAAGAAAACACGCCTTTTATAAAAAAAAATCATACATTAGGCGTGTTTTTTTGCAAGTCCATATGGATTTGTCGAAAAAAACGACATCGGGACTTAGGAACTTCTTACTTACAGTACGTAAGTCCCGATAATTATCTGGACTTAGCTAAGTCTATATGGATTTAAGTTGTTGTTGTATTTACGTGTAAAACTATTAGTCCCGATGTCGTTTTTTTTCGACAAATCCATATGGACTTGCAAAAAAAACACGGCTATTATAAATTTCACTATAAGGTGCCAGTTATAGCTTTCATTAAAAATAGTGTTGAAGTATTTCACCGATTTTTCAACTTCCGGTTGAACACTTTATAAAATTTCCCACTCTGCATCGTCAAAATAAAAACCCCTTAGCACTGTCGGCAATGATGTGCTTTAAGACTTGTTTCTATTACTGTACAGGAAAATCAGCTGTTCTTGACATTTCATCAGCCAAGATTTTTTTACGGAATAGATCTTTGTAATTTCTTTTTATTTAGGTTTTGGTTAGCTAATCAATGCTTTTTTGTATGTGAAACTCAAAGAAAAATATACAAAATAACTCATTATGGTTGTTCATGCCGAGTCAAAACCAATTCAAACTAATGATAACGACAATGTAAGCACAGAATCAGCGCCAGGAAAAGGTGCAAAAGAATGGGGTTACGACTTGTATCCAGAGCGACGGGGTGAAAATTACAAGCCGAAATGGTCTAAAATTATCATGGGCATGGAAGGAACTGAGAATATGGACAAAATAAAATGCGAACGTAATGTATATTGGTGTATCAAGAACAGTCCTCTAGTCAAACTGATGATGGGCGCCTTGAAGTCTTCTGGATGTCCAATCGATATTCGGCGCCATATTTCATGCGAGGTGTGTGACCCTTCAGTAACTGGCGGTTACGACCCGGTCATGAATCAAATTGTTGTTTGTCAAAACATGGCTAAAAAGGAGGGTATGGTTCAGGGAGTACTTACCCACGAAATGATTCACATGTTCGACTATTGTAACAACGATCTTGATTTCAAAAATATCGACCATTTAGCCTGCACGGAAGTTCGTGCGGCTAATTTGGCTCATTGTTCGTTTTTGAGTGCCATGTTCCAAGGCGATGCATCGCCATTTAATATCAAGGAAGCACACAAGGTGGGTACCTGCTGCAAAATATTTTACAATAAATTTAATTGTCAATTCAATATCTCGTAGAAATGCGTGAAAACCAAAGCAATGTACTCCGTATTAGCTGTGCGAAACACAACGCCAGAAGAAGCTTCTGAAGCTGTTGAGCGTGTCTTCCCTAAGTGCTATGCAGACTTAGAACCTATTGGTAGAAGAATACGAAGAAACTCTGCAGACCAACACAAAGCGTACATGGAGGGTCCAATGTACGGATATGATGTTTAATTCAATTGTGTATTGTTTGCTGTAGATATTGCAGCGAAATAAATTTTAGTTTATTTAAACTTGTTTTCTTCATATACAGTGAAGCTTATTTTGACCTCTATCTTTCTGAAAGACCCATTTGTTTTTGTATTAAAGAATCGAAAACACAAAACTATTTTTGTTATTAATTTCGGTTACTTCTGGTTCTTATGTATTTTTGCTACGTTACGTTCAATTGAATATATACCAAATAACTTTAGTATTTAAACATTTTTATTTAATACATACAAAAATAGAAGTAAAAAAGGTTTGTGTTGTGGAGCTATGTAGGTATTTATAATACGTTCTAATAAAACTCGACACAATTATATAACATAGAGTAATAACTATATTCATACTTGCCTACATACAAGTCTTTGTTTTCCACTTAAACCCAACTAAAAACTCGCTTACACACACATTTCACACTTTTCTCTTTTATCGGAGAAAGGTCACTTTAGATCTACTGTTTGATTTGTATTGAGGAACTTATTTCATTTGGACTCAAACCGATATCCTGGAGCATAGATACTAGCTTACGATTTTGTCGCAGAATAACTACCACTTCTTTTTGTTGTTCTTGAATAAACTGAAAAAAAAATATAAAGTTTTTAATTGTTATATCACCGATCGTATAACACTTACTTTCATAAAATTCTTTTGTTCATTTTTAGATAACTTATTTATTTCATCGTTATCCTTGTCTTCTTGTTGTTTTATTTTCAAATTGCATCTAACTTCATTGAGATTTCCGCGTATCGATTGCAACTTCCTATCACAATCTCGAACGTCTTTCTCGAGTATTTGTGACTTCAAATAAACCGTTTGTGCTAGTTTATACCAATCAGCGAGACATTCTGCCATGTGTGCCACAGATGGTTTGACGTCATCCAAAAGAAGGGTTTTAATGCGTTTACCATTTCTGTCAACCTTTAATAATTTGTTTATTTTTAATGAAATCAATAAATAATTCATGTAGGTACTTACTTTTATCTTCTCTAATGCATGAAACTGTTCGTCGTTGTAAGTGAGAGTTCTGGTCGCTCTATCTCTCAGCAAATGCTGCCATGAGTCTCTCAAGCGGTCTATTAGATATTTGGCTTTTGCACTAGAACGTGCTTTACATGCACATATTTTACCATGCATCGATGAACGCCATTCGTCACTTCAATCAAAACAACTATTATTTACAGATATATGTTCAAAAGGAATGAAGTATTACCTAAGAGTATCCTCCTCGACAAAATGTTTATACAGCTGTGAAATAACATCAGCAGCTCGATCGAAATTGGCTTTAACGTCCTCCAGAATTTTTGGATCATCTTCAGGTTTTGCCTTAGAATTCGTTTTTACAAATCAAAATTGGTGTTAAAAATAATAAAAATGAATAAAAACTCACAGCTTTATTCGCATACGAAACAACTTCGGCATATTCGATCACAGTTGATAACAATTCATCAAAACTTTTAGTTTTTCTACGAAATGCAAAAATGGTTAATTGATTATATTATAATGGACATAAGAACAAACGTATTCAGCATTACTTTTGTAAAAGTTTCAAAGTTGTTGTTAATGTTTCAATAAACTGTTGTACAGACTTTTTAATTAGTATGTCTATTGACGTGAGGGTCTCAATTCGGCGTTTGCATTCATGACCCACGCTACATGCAGCCTGAAAGTAAAATCAAATAATTAAATATACCTTTAAAAATCGATTAACATTAAAAAAGCTGATAAATGAGAAATAAGAGAAATGAAGAATCGGGCCAACGACTGATTTGGTAAAATTGAAATTTTTTGTTTTAACCTCTGAAGCGTGTGTTGGTAGGGTCTGTTTGGATATTTTAAAAACTGAAAATCATTTTTTTCTATACATTAAAGGAAATACATTTTTGTTGTTCGATATTGTTATGGTATAAATACAAATAGACTAGAATATTCTAAAATAAAGATTCGATTATTGGATTTTGTATTTCTACTATTGCTTGGAGGGGCCATTTTCTTTTAATCTCAATCGTTTTAACTTTTAAAGATTAATTTTAAATACATTTCTTCTCACCTGTCCTTAAAAGTATTTAATAATCTCGCATTAATATATTTTATATCAAATAACAAAATTTCACATTTCGAAAGCTTAAAAACGGTATTAAGGTACAATTCAATTATTTTGGAATTTTTTTAAGATTAAGCTATTCAAAAATTCATCTGAAACCACGTCACTAATCAATTTAACGTATTTATAAAGGACGCGACTAGAGACATACCAATTTATAACAGTTATAACAGTTTTTTGCCATTAAAAGTGGGCGTGCGTTAACGCTCTTGGCGCGACTTGAAAAAAAAACTCTGGGTGCCTGAAGTATGCCGACCGGCGGAGGGCCCTGGCCCTGCGGGGCCGCAAAAACAGTACTTTTACAAACTAAAACTGTTATAATTGGCATGTCTAGAGTCACTTCCGTTTATAAAACTCACCTTTGCCAAACTGGCATCATTTTCAACCGAGACGTTGCTTGGAAAAACTGGAAACTTGGGAAGTTCCAATTGATTTGGCAGCTGAACATTATTATCTTCATTGCTGTATAGAAAAATTGGATTCTCTCGATCAGTCGGTGGGAATGCACTGGCTGGAAAAAAAACTATCAACAACTTAAAAGAAAGTATTGAAAGAAACGACTTACCACACAAAGTACCTAGTCTTGTTTCCAAATGCTCATTACAAAATAAAAGTATTTGCTTTTCGCATGGTACTTCAGTCTGAATAAATAAATGATCTTTAAATTCTTCAATTTGATCTTCGGGTTCGAGGAAGACTTCAATGCTGTCTGTGCGATTGATGTAAAAGACATGGAAGACTTTTTTCCTCAGAACCAAAGTAACCTGCTGGAAGAATGTATCGAATGACCATGTTTTTGAGCGATCTTCTTCAAGTAGACCAGCGAGTAAAGGGGTAACTAGTGTTTTTAAACCGGCAGTTAAGTGACAGTGAGGTGGTAGAGTTGTGGACCATTCAATTTGACCATTCTCTGACAACTGAGTGCCTGATATAACACCCGATGCCTTTTTAGTCGTAATTTGATGCATGGTTTCGCGGTTTTTTCTACCACCAAACGGACGGAAAGGCAAATTGCCAGTGGCTACGTGGTAGAGTGTAACTCCAATCGACCATAGGTCTACGTTCGCTGTAAACGAACGATTCACTGACCTACGAAGAACTGCTCTTTCATACAAATCAGGATGAAGATACTCTTCAGTGCCATATAACGATGCGAAGGGTTGATTCTCTTCCAATTCTCTAGCAGCACCAAAGTCTGTGAGCTTGTATATTGTCTGGCCGTCTTCAGACATGAATTTCATGATGTTTCCTGGCTTTAAGTCACGATGAACTAAATTATTATCACGCAAGTGCTTCATTCCTGCACACAGGTGCTCTACCACAAGGAGGAACTCCTTTTCTGGCAGACCATATGCGTTCTCAGGGTCGTCTAAGATATTAAATAAACTTCCGCCTGTGCAGAGCTCCATAACGATAACTTTGCCTCGCCCCTCTTGATCATCTTCAATGGCAAGCAGTTTGACAATGTTCTCATGGTTAACCTTTTTTAGAACTTCGAATTCACGCATTTGCACTTCCTGCGGCCGCATGTGGCTGTAGGGATTGAATGTCTTCACCGCTACTGATTCTCCAGTGTTCTTATTAACACCCTAAAGATAAATAAAACGGAACTTTAAATTTATAAGCGCAATTGATAAGAGACAACAAGTGTATTATATGACTAATGGGTACACAAATCCATACAACAAAGAAGACAATTTAGAACTCTTAAGTTAACTGCTAACTAGGATAGGTACTTGCCTGAAAAACTGATCCAGTTGCTCCTTTTCCAAGGACACTTGTTGTACACCAAACATAATTTAGTGATCCCCTTAGAAATGACATGCTTGTTCAAATGTTTAAAATAATTTCAATATTGAAAATGCTAAACAATACTTATTTGGTAATTTTTCTTTGTCAATGCGCAGAAACTGCTTTCACTTTTTATTAAATATAAATTAAGGAATTTTATAAGTTCCTTATTTTCTTTTAGTTCTTAAAATATTTTTTTTGAGGAATAAACTATTGCGATAAGTTATTTTTTTGTTGGGTTGCGTATTAAAGTTTACATTTTAATTTTTTTTTAGAAAAAAACTAGGGAACCCCCATGCAAATTTTCTAAACTGCAGCGCTGTTTTTCCAAGTTTCGAATTTGTCAACTAGTCTAGTCAGCTGTCGGGTGCATTTTTTATAGAGTACAGTAGGACGGAAAAATATAAAAAAAACTGTCTTATCGACACAGGAGATAAAAAAAGGTGCGTTCGTTCCTTAAACCAAAGTTATCCGGATAGGTTTGTGCTGCTGCAATGCCCGCGTTTACTACGTTTTCATAAGAACCGAAATTAAGTAATTTCGTAAATTACGGAAAAATTGTTTTCACCTCAAATTTGCTAATACCGTTTGACAGCTCATTTTATTTTGAATTTGATTTGGCCGTTAATCACTTGTTTTTGTTGTTTTCTTTTTCTGTTTTCTATTTTTCATTCATCGGGGTTTGACATTACAATTCAAAAGCTTTTGAAAGCTTTTAAAATGGATTCCAATTAGGTGTGTTGTTGATTGGCACGATGAAAACCCCTAGTTTTCAGTTGATTTAAAATATTTAATTTTGATTCTTTCGAACTAAAACAGAAAAATTAAAAACATCACATCCAAAACTTAATTAATTTCTAAGCGAAATTGAATTTGCATTATGTATAAAAACAATTTTTTTTTCCCAGTCGAGAACAGTTATAAACTCAAATGGCATGTGAAGGTTATTTTTCAGACGTTTTGAACTATTCTGTTGTGGAAACTAGTAAAAATGTGCATTTTCTTAATTAAATGAATTAAATAACTAAAAATTGATTTCAACAAATTGAAAATTGTTTTTTTTTTTGTTTAGTGTTTTCATCATTAAATATTATGGGATTTCACATGGCTTTTGATTTCAATTCGAATTGAATTATAAACTTTATTTACAAAAAAACATTTATAAACAATCAAACTTGATTTTATTAGTCTTTCTATTCTAATAATATGCTTACGTATACAATCACATAATTTTACATTCGCAATTGGAGTAGGATTTCCATCCATATGACCGGAACTCAACTAAAAGTAAATTCACAAACATTTAATAAATATTAGATTAGCTTGTAGTTCTATGGCCCCAGGACCAGGACTAAACTTTTTATCCAAGAAAATCTATATATTAATACGTTAACATTTTTTTTTGTTCTAACTTTTTAATATACTTAAAACGCCCGACAATAAAAAATGAACCATTTGAAAGAGATTATGTGAATCCGTCGACTACTTACATGTAAAAAAGTTAAATATTGGATTCCCCATACAAAAAGTTACTTTCACAGATGCGCAGAACTGAACAAAAATTTAAACGCTAATGATATTGGTGCAAAATTTTAGACGATTTAGTAAAGTGTTAAATCATTTTTAGTATGATACTAGCTTAAAAAGAGGATTTAGCTAATTTTAAACGAGTTTAACATTTTACTAAAGTTAAACTCGCCAGATTGCTGTTTTATCTTTTTAACATATGATATTACCCTTTGTATATATAAATGTTTATATATACATTACCAAATCCATATGTCACTTTGACATAGAAAAATTTTAAAAAGGTATGTTTGCTCCATTTTTTGAACGAAATGTCACTGTATTACGCGCGTTCAGCTTGATTTTCGTAAGAAAATGGGTTTAGTATGATACTAGTAAAAAAGTGTTTAAAACTAACAACATTTAAGTAAAGAGTTTTAAAGTTAGTAAAACTTTAATAACTAGTATCATGCTAACACTTTAACATCAGGCTGTTTAAAATTTTGCGCCATTACCTTTATTTATGTATGTACCTTGCTCTATATCTACTTCCAATGAGTAGGGATCAGGGTTAGAACCTCAGTAGTAAAATTTCGGAGCAGATTAGTAAAAAAAGTGGGGTAAATAGTAAATTTGGAGTAGATTTGAAAACGAAATAAAAAACCTTCAAAAATTGTATTTTTAACAAAAACAAAATAAATCACAGATGGTCGAATTTCGGCCACAGGCGATACTAGTACAAAACAATGCATCGCACACTGAGATCTTTGGAAATCAAAAAGTTATCACATATTTTAAAGTACCACTCGAAAGATCAAGCTCTTTGATCACTTTAAACGCATTCCCTATTTATTACACATCCATTCATCCAAAAATGTGGCTGTTCGTAAAAGTTGAGTTTTTAGGATAGACAATTCATACCAAATTTTATATTAGGTTGTATTTTGTTGAGCTTCTTAATATAGACATTTTTAAGCCAAATTTTCTTATGCAAATTCTAACAACAACAATAAAGGCGATATTACTCTGTCATATATATATGTCCCATTAAGCCATATAATATAATGACAACATATTTGTTGTATGTCAAATTTGTAAAAGGCTCCACGTATATGACACTTTTGAGTCATATTTATTTTTCAAACTTGCCATATTTATATGATAATGTAATACTGCCTTAAGTTAATAGTACATTTCTTTAGCAAATGTAGCTGTGTTTCTTTGGTGAGTAATGCTGCATTTACACGACTGACAAATTGGCATTATTCTGGCATTTAACTGTCAAAAAAATGACAGAACAATGGAAAAATTCATTCTTTTGGCAGTATAATGACAGAAAAATGCCAATTTGTCAGTCGTGTAAATGCAGCATAAGTTCTTTGCTGGCTATTTTAATGGAACGCACAGAATTGATTTCCCTAAAAATCCCATCTACTTATAAGTCGTTCACTACCTCCAAAGGAACACACGGCATATATGGGCTCAATGTGGAACTCAAAAAAACACCTAATCATTCCGAGTATCCCTATTGAAAGAGCCTTTATTTGAATGTGTTTGACGATAAAAAAAACACGGACAATAAACTATAGTTTATTTAAGAAAATATATAAAGAGATATTTATGTAACTATTTCTCACGGAATCCATTACATCTCGATCCCAATTTAGAGATTTCAAGGAAATTACTTGAGCTGCTGCTAATATCATCATAGAAAGTGTTTTCGAATCGCTTTCTCTGCTCAGCGGTACAAAATGGAGGTGCCTGTTGTCCCTCCGGGTTACATTTGAATAAATATTCAGCTAAAAAGTCTATAGGATCATCTGGTTGCAGCTCAGCTATTTTTAAAATACCCTCAGTAAGTGTGGGCAAAACATATTTTTCTAAATATTGCCGCAGAGGTAATGTTTTAACATCATGCAGCTCATCTTCGTGTTCTCGGATTTTTTCGTAGTTTTTAGTCTTAAAGAATAATACAAATATTGGAAATTAATGAAAAATTTTCAACACTAGATGCAATGGTTTTACATTTCAGGGACATTTGAAATATTCGAACTCTAAAAAAGGTTTGATAAAATATATACATAGGTACCTTTACCTACCCATTCTAAAACTTTTTGTTCCCGTTCCATGGTCAGTGATTTAAGCAATTCCTCCTTTTTACGGCATTGTTGTTCTTTTTCTTTAAGCTGTTTTTCGACAATCTTGTTATTTAAAGCTTTTTGTTGAGCACTTGACAAAGGATAGATAAAAGGTAAACCGATTTCTTTTTTAATAATTTGAACAGTATCTATAACTTGTGTGTCTTGATCCAAATGTATGCATATCGGAATCAAATCATTGTCATAGAAAAAATTTGCTAAACATTGTGATCCTTCATTTCTTTCACGATATGCATCCAATCGAGGAAGCATTTGGTGTCGTAGACATCGACGAATTATAGCATCAGTTTCTGTTAAATTCATGGCGTGCTTGCAGAGCAGTTCATCTGGAGCATCAAATAGAATAACGTGGCTAGGTCGTAATGGTGAAACAAAAGGAAGTTTTTCGTCTTGTGCAGAATTGTCAAGTTGAAAGTTTTTGACTCTCCTAATGGTGTTGTAGAAAATTGTATTAGCTTGATCATAGGTAAAAGGGAAGTTATCAATGATATAACCCTGGTTAATATTGAATTGCTTTGTTGAGATAAGACCAATTAGACACCTAAAGAGATATTAGAAAATTATAAGAGAAAAAGAATAAGAATGAGTCAGTTTATATTTCTGAGAGCTCGCAGAGGAATCAGCGACATTCCCCAGATTTGCTGTCAAATACTGAGGGAAAAAATATTTAATTCGCTTGCTAAATTGAGCACTCTGATATATAAGCTGAACTATTTTGTACAACCGCGACAAATTTTCAAAGTCTTGATCTTCAAACTCTTTATGTGAAGCAATGTAAACTTTTAGATCAAAAAGTTCTTTTGAGCAGTCTTTAATTTTAGTTTTTAGATCTTCTATTAAGGCTGTGTCTTCTTCATCCTTTTTAGGAGCATCGTTCTCAGCTTTTGATCCATCCTCAATACTATCTACAACAATAGTGCTGTCATTGATATTCTCCTCCTATTAATACACAACAAAATTTTGACCCACATTTTTCATTATATTTAATTGTCAATAATACATATACATAATGTAGGTAGATGAATTACTTTATGCAATACTTAAATGTTAAATGGAATATAATGATTGATGTTTTGCATGTATGAGTTGCGGATTTATGTATGTACACAAAAATTGTATGTGATTGGTCTTTGATTTTTGAAGAAGCTCCGAGGATGAATTTTCAAAGACCAAACATTGTCTGAAAACAATTAAATAATACCTCATATTTATGAAATCTCACCAAAAATTTAATGTAAATATTGATAATTTCACACATATCAAAATGCGGAATTTGATAGTATTCCGACAGTATCTGCACATGTTCTGTTTTTCCTACTAAAGGTGGACCGTCAACAACAATTTTTAATGGGTGCAAGTTCCTGGAAAAGCGAAATTCATCTGACAATTCACACCAAAATTCTTCATTTATTTCATGAAATTGAAAATCTTTCAAGAATGTAAGACCCATTTTTAAATTAAGAGACAGTAAATCTACGACAGTTTGCTGTAAATGCATTAAATTTGAGTTAAAATATTTAAGTAATTTGTAATACTCTTACCGGAAACAATTCTTTTTCGAACATCAATAATTCTATATCCTGTACAAATCGTATTTTACTGCAATTTTCATTGAATGCCTTACATATGTTGTAAGAAAAATTTTTGAGACTCATTATAGTAGGTTGAACTGCTAAGATATATCGAATTTTTGATTCGGGAAAGTTATCAAAAATATTCTTCATTATACTGCAAAAGTCAATCTTTATTAAATCTAAACACATCTCCGAAGTATCTTACTAACTGAACAAAGTCCTTAATATAGACCATTGGTATAAGTTGACGTCCAGTATTGACTACAGGGACCGGTTGGTTATAGAATGCAAATTTAAAAATGTAATGAAATGTATCGTTTTCTGCTCCGTATG
The DNA here is from genome assembly GCA_932273885.2 of Leucozona laternaria. Taxonomy (NCBI): domain Eukaryota; kingdom Metazoa; phylum Arthropoda; class Insecta; order Diptera; family Syrphidae; genus Leucozona; species Leucozona laternaria. Next base: position 96,027,852 of record OW026368.1, read on the forward strand.
TTACCCCAGGACAGACGATTAATGTTTTCAGAAAATGTTTGCATTTCTTCTGTAGCCAAATAACATCGCGCTCTAAAAGTTTGTGCTTGCAATAATTCTTGTGCGCCTTACGCCGTCTATAGTCTTCTTCTAAGAGAAAATCATTTGGATTATCATCTTCTTCATTGGTTGTGACATCAAGTGTTGTAAGTGCCCATGTCATTGGAGAGGAAATAAGTATTAAATACTTGCGTGACATTTGGCCCGATATTTTATCTTGATCCTTATACATTTCTTCGAGTCCCTTCATAACCCGGCGCATTTCAGAACAAACTTTTTCAAAACTAGTCGAATTCGCATTAAAGACAAGCACATCACAACTCAGTATTTTCTGAATGTAGTTGTCACTTGCGCAATTGAAAATTTCCAACGGATGTCTTTCATGCATTACTTTGGCAAGGTTGTCCTGTTTATTCAAACATCCAAACATTTCATATTTCAAACAATGTGTTTCGATGTTATCCTCTATTAAGTGTTTTCTGATTTCATTGGTTTCAAAATCATCGATGTGATGCAAAAATACGAGCTTGCTCCTTTCATATTCAGGTGCTTCAATCACTTGGTCAAGGGACATTTGCAAGGTTTTTTTTTATTTTATTAAATTTAATTCTGAAAAATACGTACAACGAGTACGTTGATGCTTTTGAAATATAAACGAAATAATGTAATATTTAATTTAATATAAGAAAAAGGAAGTTTTTATGTACATAAATAGAAAATTCATCAGAACAAGTAGGTTTCTATATAGCGCATAGATATAACTCCACTCCAGTCTAATGTTTCCAAAAAAAATAAAATGTATGATACTGGATCGCACATCCAACAGTTATGAAGGTATACATAAATGTTAAGCCAGTTTTGAAATATAAGATGTGTATGTCAACTTTGATGTTTTGTATATCTAAACTTCAGACAATTATTGTATAGTTTTGCCTTACAAGAAAGAAGTTCTAAGAGGAGAAAACAATGTAATATGTAATAACAGCTAATATTAAAAATTAGCTTAGAACATTTGTTGAAAAGCCTATACTCTGTCCTACAAAGATTGTCAGTACATAAAATATAGGACGTTTGTTTCTCAGTTTGGCTGCAGTGTATTGCATAAGTCTGTCGCATATAAAAGCTCTTATCGCGATGCCGTATAGTAGCATATAATAAATCGGTTCAAGTTTAAATGAAAAAAAAGTACCAGCGTTACCTCCGTCTGTGGTAGGTAAAATTGCATGATTACAATCTTGAAAAATAAAGTTTATTTATCTTTTTCCACATCCTTATCCCTTTTTAATAAAAAAATTTAACAATATAAAATAACAAAACATTTAGGTACCTATATAATGTTTATGCATATATGTACATATAATAATGTACATACAAAAGCCTACAATGTTATAAAATCAATATTATGATTTTCAAAGCTCAAAAAAAACTAAACAGTTTAAAACAACGGCCACACGTTGATCCTAAAAGCTTCAAAACAGATGTGGAGCAGATAAGTCTTGGTATAGTGTGTATTTAAGAGGCATTTGTTGTTTTTCGTAGGGTGCCTTTGGGAATTGGTAGGTCCCAATCCCATTGACTTGAAAAAAGCTTTCCCATATGGCATGTACTGACAATCTTTGTTGGACAGAGTAAAGTATTTGTCTTTCTGGCCACTGCAAAGCAAACGACAAATACTGAACTGAATGAAAAAACCTTGAGTATCGACTTAAATGCTAATGCGGTATCTAGAGCAGTACATGCATGTACTGTTCTATAACATAACTATGATGTTAATAGAAGCTGTATCTATAATAACAAGACTAACTTTGGTGCTGGTGCTTCTTTTCAACAAGACCAAATAAGACCATTTTTAATGGCTGGACGAAGTCTAATCTTACTAGCTTAAAGCTTACTACTTCTAGAGCGCTTGTAGTTTTCTATTAACTCTGCGAAATACTATCGACTCCATTTTGGTTTTCTCTGATAATTTTAATATAATTTCATTGATTTCCAACGTGATTATTCGTTTTTATTTAATTGCGATTTTTAAATACATTAATGTACCTACCTTTACATATTAAAAACCCAAAATGAGTATTTAAGCAAACATACCTACCTACTCGACTCGTTTATTAAACACAGGAATTATAATCGTGCATTTTCATGCTTCAATTATTCCTATGATGATTTGAATAGGTTTTCGTGTCTCACAAATGTGAGTTTAATTTAGTAAAAATAAGTCATAGCTTAAGTAGACATGCTTTGGGATTTTTTATTTGGAATATTTAATTTTATTTGGGATATGATTTTTCCAAGTAAGTTTTTAATTAAAATGAGAGAAAGTTTAATGCTTTTTGAAAAGCCTCAGGTCAAATTTTCAATTAAATTAAACAAAATTTGTATTTATTTGTATGTAACAAATCTTTGACAAATTGTATTGTAGGATTAAAAAGTATCAGAAGTTTTCAAAATGTCTGTAATTATTCAACTATTTTTAGCCATAAATGTGTTTTATGTCAATTGTTTTAATGACAAAATTGGCCATTTTCAGTGTAAATATACTTTGAATTTTAATATAGAAAAATTACGAATTTAAAACGAAAACTAATTTAAATAGACTTTGATACATATTGAAAAAAATGTGCATATTTTTGCAGGACATCTTTGACTAAAATTAATACACAGAATAAACCAAACAAAAATTGAAAATCAGTTAAACTTCTTAAAAATATTTGTATTTATTCACAGGTGCAGATGATGAACCTGACTCATCGGAAGTGGAAACAGTAACAACATAATGTACGAAAAATAAAATAATAGAATGATTTAATTGCTTGTAAATGTATTTTAAACTTTATTCATTGTTAAATACGTCTAAAAACGCATCAATAAAACAATTTTTACTTTTGTATATAATAAACTTTACTTTACTTATAAAAAAAGAGAATTAATAAAAAATAAGATAGTGTATTTATTAAAAGGTGTTTGTTCGCGTACTGTCCAAACCTATGAAATTCTACGAATTTTGGTCAAAAATCCTTCAGTTAATATAAAAAAAAAATCCTAGAAATTTGCAGTTTTGGACATCAGTACCCTAACAGACATATTAATTGATACTTTTTGCTATATATATGAACTATTTTTTATGATTAACTTAACTCCAAGTATTCAAAGCTCGTTTCAACCTTAAATTTAAACAGGTAGGAATAACACCCTTATAAATACCTTGCTTATGTCGATGCATCAAGTGCGATAAAACTGAAGTTTAAGTATATAGCTATACATACATGCATGTTTGTTTTTCTGCAATTTATGCAAATACTGACCAAAAAACAAGATATTGGAATTTCGTACTTTAAATTTTAAGAAAATATCTATGACAATTTTTCGTTCAAATCTACTAAATTGTGAAAAATTTGTTAATTATGCCAACGTGTCAGTTACTAGATTTCGTTGTTATATATGTAAAATCAATAAGTTACGCTTTTAAATAGTTATAAAATGTCTAGACGTCTTTCATCAGATCATGACAATCTTAATACGCATACAGCCCTATTAATAAAAGCGATTTATCTTTAATTCATGGATTAATTGCAAAATCTTCTAACTGACGTTTACTAACGCCCAGTAAGCTAATTCACTTAAGTGGGTGGAGTAGCGCGAAGGCAAATTTGTCAACAAAAAAATGTTTTTCTGAAATGTTGACTCGTGAGCTATCTCCTATTCCATGGTTTAGTAAACTCACGCAATTGAGGTTAATTAAGTGTTTTTATTAATAGGGCTGATACAGTTTTAATTACATCTAACTTAAAATATTACTCATTTTTTACAGTTATTTACACATTTCACAGACCTTAAAATAAGTAGCATCTAAGAGATTTTAAAATTTATGTTTTTGTTTTCTGTTAATATCAGTTAAAGCTGATCTTTTTGTATCGATATTCTTGAGGGCCTTTAGTTTTAGCATTTTATTTTCATCCGCACATTTAGTTGTGATAGCTGAGCGAACTTCCTTAGCAGATACGGCACATTTTTTCGTCACAACAAATATAATATCTTCAATAGCACGTGAATCTAATTTTCTTTTGACAGGTTTATCAAGATCTTTAAATGCAGGTGAGGCTTTTCCAGTCATTGAGTGTGTAGCAAGTGTTTCACGATCAAAAATAAATCCTAGTAGTTTTCTTGTTGCTATTGAAGCCGATGTCCATGTTAGTTTTTCGAATTCTACTGCTGGAACTTTGGTGTCATTTGGTCCAATCGAAACTAATGGGCCTTCTGCATTTTTTGGCTTCTGCTGAGAATTATTCGAAATCGGAGTTTTTGTAATTTGAGCGTACATATGCTCAGCAAGAGAATTCTCTTTTTGATCTAAGTTAAGTGTTTCAGAGATATCGTACTTTGTGTCTTCTGTATTGTCATCGCTTATTTCTATCTCGATTTGGGTTTCATTATTAGGTCCATTCATTTTGTTTATTATTCTATACTCAACAGGAAGTGCATCTGAAGGAGTATTTGGTTGGGAGATTACCCGAACAGGAGTTGGACTTCGAGTTTTTGATTGATTCATTTTGTTGATCATCTCAGATTGAACCTTAAGTTTTTGCTCAAGTTGTTGGATATTTGCCAAAAGTGCAGCTTCGTTAGTTTTTGTTATTGGTGGAAAATCATCAGAATTAGTTTGTGTCCATGCGTTTAGCATCATCGGTGGTTCGTAATTCTCAATTCTTAAAATTTCTGCATTTTGTGACGGCCCTTGTTGCTGAGAACGAAATAGCTGTTTGTAGGTTTCAATATTGCATTCGTTTGCTGGTATGTATTGAATATATTGAATTTGTGGAACTTGTCTTTGACTTTGTGGTCCATCGTATGTGGGTTGTGAATAATAGGTTTGTTGCTCAACTATGCGTTTTTTGAAGGGCTAAAATATAAAAGAAATATTCGTTAGAAAAGACAACGCATTTGTGGACGCAATTTAATAAGATTTGCAAGTCAACTTTACAGAAACCCGAATTCCTTGCCTTTTTTTCAAAAAACCTAAGTGTGATTTTTTTCTATGAACTAGCTTTATTTTCTAGAATTTACTTGAATTGCTCTGAAGTAAAGAGTGTAAAAAGAATAGGACCGGTTTAAAAGTGAGATCAAATATTTTTCTTGAAATGTGATTAAAAGAGAAGCATAGATTTATGTAATCTATTAAAAAAAAACATTGGCAAACATAGTCAAACAACTCGATATGTATGCATATCTAACTGAAAAAGTTTCTTTGCAGTTCTAATAGGAATCCTAAATAAAACTCCTCCGTAAAATCATTATCTATGCACATAAACTCACTTGAATTTGTTCCATCTTGATAATTGTTCACTAACACAATATATTTTATCAGCTGATTTATTATATTTCTACTCAAATCTATCCAGTTTAATTAAACTATACCGTCAAGAAATCCGCAGTTAGAATAGAACCGGTGCAAACAAAATTCGTTTTCAAACTGATTATATTTCTTCTTCTGACTGGGATATTTTCTTGAATTCCATTTGGGCTATTGTTGTTGTATTTTCAAACAAAAATCTACCTACCTAACTATGTAGGTACTGAGTAAACTATTATAAGTACCAACTCAGTATTTTGCGCGCGCGTCCTTTCTATGCTCGCAAAACACATTTACACTCCCATTAATATACATATCTTGTTAAAGACTTTCTGCGCATGTGTGTGTGAATTTATCCCTATTATATTGTTTGAACTGTTAAAAAGGGACGAATGGTAAAAGATGTACAGTGCAAGATACCTACATATCTACCCCAGGTCCAGGTACTAAGGCAGCACATCGAAACCGGAATGCATAAAAAATTTTATTTTCTTGTTATCCTGATAATGGGAATTACAAAATGATTATAGTCAAGTCATGCACTGCAAGGTTATTCAAGGCCCTTTTTGAAAATGCAGATATAAATGGAGTAGGTACCTCCATTGTGTTGTTGTCTAGTATCAGTTGGTTTCATTTTTACATTGAACTCTTTCTCTGAATAGTAAGACCAATTGCATTTGTATCCCTATTGTTCTTATTACACTAATAAGATCGCTATATACATATATAAGTATTAGTATTCCAACAAATAAAGGGGGTTATAATTTTGGTGACCATATTTCTAAAAGCTAAGTATAGAGCACTAAACGAAGGGTATAAGTACCTACTTTGTTTCAAAGGTTTCTAATCTAAGTGCACAAGCCGTTGAAAACAAGAATAAATATGTAGAAAAATGTGAAAACATCAAATCATAATTTAAAGATTGATAGTGTTCCAAGATCCGACATTCTTTTATCGAGCAACACCTACATTTCAATAGAAACTTTCAATATTGGCTTAAGATTCAAAAAATTCTAACAAATTATTTATCAAAGTCACAGAGAGGTTTAGGTTCTAACTAGGTATTATAAATAGATCTATACCATAGAGTTATTTTAATGCTCTTATTATTTCAATAACATAAGAAGTAGGTACGGAACAAACACAAAATATTTTTTTACAAAGACTAAAATTTTTATCCGTACCTAATAAAGAAAAGCTGGTCACAATATAATTTAAACATTTATGATAATGATATGAGATATGAATTGTATGCATCAAAAGACACATTTTTAGATGTTTTTAAACATAGTTTTAAAGCTTCAAATGAATAAAATGCGAATTGATTTTTGTTGGTACATACTCTCTAAAATATTTTTTTTTTTTTAATTCGAGTAAAGATAAATAACAGCGTTTTTGTTTGGATATTTGTATGAAAAACTTCTCCTTTTACTGAAAGCAATTCACTGATTGTTACATATTATATGCAGTAATAATAATCGACCTGACAAAAGAAGTTCAAATGATCCACTGAAATTCGTTTCAATGATTTCTACCTATAGCAACAGCTGTGCACTAAGAGATAAGATAGATAGATAGATATAGTAGGTATTAAGTAATGTAACACTTTTCCTTTACATTTGTGGCTTCTTAATTATATAAAAATGGAGATGTCATTAATGCCGTCTGCCCAAGCGTCTGTATTTCAATAATATACAATTTATGTATTTCCATAATTATTTTTAAGATAAATTGTTAATTTTTAATATAATTTCAATATAAAATAAAAACAAAGAAGTGTTTGGTAATAATTTTAAAATAGCAACTTTCAGTTTAAACTAAATGTGGTTTTAATTATTACTTTAAGTTAATTTAAAGCGGAAAATAAAGCTAAAGATAAAATCATCCTTAAAAATATTATTTCTTATTTTGTGGTTTACTTCGAACACAGCTTAATTTACAGAATTTTTGGACACTCCCTCTCTCTCGCACTCTCGAAAAGACAACAGCAAAAGCTGGACGAAAATAATCTGACCATAAACAGTTCTTAGAACACCATTTTATTGGTATAAAAACTAGCTTCAGCTTGTCTTTAAGTTACCCGCTTAACACAACAAAACTAAATTTGTCTAAGAAGTCTTAAATTTTTTTTTAAGTCTATTTTTACTAATAATTATTATATTTGAAAGTAAAATAAATGGAAGTGACTCTAGACATGCCAATTATAACACTTTTGGTTTATAAAAGTACTGTTTATGCGGCCCTGCAGGGCCAGGGTCCTCCGCCTGTGATGGGCATACTTCAGAGTTTTTTTTTCAAGTCGCCCAAAGTGCGTTCACGTACATCCATTTTTAATGGCGAATATTTGGTATAACTGTTATAAATTGGCATGTCGCAGTCTCGTCTAAAACAAATAGGAACAAATTATTTTAAACTAAAATAATTAACTGTTATAAATTACTTTATGAGTAAAAGAAACAGCACAGAGGTATTCCAAATCTGCCTCCGCTCCGCTGCATGGAATGGAATTATTACCTCCCTGGTACGATACCAAAGAAATACAAATAAAGAATATTATATTATTTTAACTATTTTTTTCAAAATGTATTAATATTTATTTAACAGCTGCTATATTGGTTTCATCAAAATCTTTAATCAAATTAAAACGTATATCAAGTTTTCATGGCAATACGTCGAAACTTTTTAGAAGCATCAGCACATTTTGTAGTTATTGCAGCTCGGACCACTTGAGGATTGACCTTACATTTGAGAGTTACAATGTATATGATGTCTGAAGTTTTGATGGGATCAAGCTTACTTTTTGGTGCTCTTTCTCTTCCGCGAAATGCTGGCGACTGGTTTCCTGTTAAACTATGCGTTGCCAAAACTTTATCACCAAATAGAAAAGTTAGAAGCTTTCTTGTAGAAGAGGCAGCATCTGCCCAATTTAATTGTTCAAAGTTAGTTCGGTTCAACTGTGTTCCATTGGGACCAATTATCACCACAGTATCATCAGTACTGCTCAAGTTTTTTGGATATTCCTCTATGCATTTGCGTTTTATTGAAGTTTCTTCATCGTTTGTATCACTTTCATTGCTGACGTCATCAATAACAATAGTTGAAGCCGCAGAATACCTATCACATGCTCTGCCTGATTCTTCACATGGAACAACTAAAGACTTCACCTTTTTTCGATTTTGATCACTTTTTCGTTTCAAGAGTATGATTTTGTAATCTGTATTTTGAAACTCTTTTTTACATTCTTCAAGCTTCTCGGTTGTTTTGCCCCAAAGCTCAATGTAAATTCCTTGAAGATTTTCAATGCGATCAAGACGTTGTTCAAAAGTTTCCATGTTTTCATCTACATCACGAACAAATTGCATATCTTCTGGATCTATGTCTATCAAATATCGTTTCTTCTCTTCTGCTTTCGATCGACGAATAATTATTTCAAAACACACACCCTTTACCATTTGTTCACATCTATTGAGGATATTGTCTACATCCGGATATTCGCAGTTATTATTTCGCAGTAATATTTTTGATTTATCGGGAAAGTACATTTTTAAAAATTTTCTTCAATGTTAGTTTAAGACGCGACTCCTTATAAAACTAATTCACATTGTGCCATAAATCTGAATTTATAGAAAAACAACTTCGGATGAGTGTTAAAGTGATGACAGGTAGAAAATCATAAACCTCTAATTATTATCCAGGCGCAGTTAAAATAGTTAAGTACAAAGCAATAAAACGAACGAAAAGTGTACCTTGGTTATGGATTAGTAATAAAGAATTATCATTTCTTAAGCTGTGCTCACATTCGCGAAACATTTCAAAATATATTAAAACTGAAAAAAGCGTCAGAAAAAGTTGAACTATTTGCCTACAGAAAATATCAAAAACGAATGTAAAACTAATAAGATTCCCAATTTTTCCTTCAATTTCCTCTACACTTCCTTCTTTTTTCCCGCTGTGCTCGATTATATTACCCAACAAAAATCGTTGTCGATCAGTCGTGATATATAAAAACTTGGTGGTAGATCACTGTAGTGCAAAATCCTATCGTTTGTTTCTTCAAAAGTAAATTTTATTTTTCGCATTTTTTTTTTGCATTTTTTTGTGTACCAATCATATACATAGTATAGTAAGTTTGATCTTGCAAATATTTTTACAAACTTCCGAGCAGGTAAATTTAATACTTTTTCTATGAAGTCTCACTTCATAGAAACACTTATTTGTGATCTCAGTTTAATTATACGCTTTTGGAAAAGTAATATCTGCGAAACATTAATATACATATTGCCTTTCATGAAGTTTTATAACCAGCAAGAACAAAAATGCAATCTTTGATATCCAGGTGATGTCAGTTGGTCTCACTGAGCTGGGAAACTCTTTGTTGTTTTTTGTAATAAATGAGACCAACTTAAATTGGCTTACGAGTCTACATTCTCCATGCAGGTTTGCTTTACTTATTATTCTCTTCCAATGAATAAAGAATCAGCTTTTGTCACAAAAAGGTATCTTTGACCTGTCAATAGATATTTTTATTATTTGGCTACATTATTTACAAAACTCATATACTCATCATAGAAAATTAAATTGAAAAATGGTTGCAAAATGCTTTGCTCGCCAAAATTAAACTGCATAAACTGTATAGTCTTATGAGTGGAATTTCCGTAAATCCGGTTTTCATCCCTTACCAGGACATTGCATATTGTACCCTGTCAGCCTTTGTCTTATGTTTAAAAATTATATAGGTATGTATATGTTCATAGGTAGTTTCGAAGAATCACACATAATAAAAAATGTATAACATTGGTATAATTTAACAAAAAAAAAAAAAGAATCCTTCGTAACACCTTTGTGTTGAAAAATATAGGACTAGGTTAGGTATATGGGTTAAATTTTCTTAGCAACAATCAAATAATAGTGGTCTGGTACCTTTTATTCTCAAAAATTCAACACGTCCCTGGTAGGGCAAAAATATAAATTTAACATTTTCAGTTTGAAAATGAACGTTGACTTGAAAAGTTTTACCCGGAGAATGGATTAAGAAGATTTTTAGAAAACTATAGTTCGAATCCATGCAAGTCATTGTGTCCTTGTGTTTAATTACGAAAATCGTCAGTGTCATATATCTAGCAGTAATATATTTATAAATATCTGACTTATGATATAAGAAATGGATCAGATTCAAGTGAGTTAATAACTTAGAAACTTCAAAACAAGATTTATCAAAAGTGAAGTTTTAATTTATTGCGTGACTTGTCGTTGGTGTTGTTTTTTTTTTATGATTTTTTGGGCTTAATATTATTTCAAATATAGTAGTATAGTTTTGGATTAATTACAATTAATGAGCATTTATTTTATCATTAAAATCAGTTATTTTAAAAATAATCTATTTTTTTCTAGCTCGTGAAACAACAAAATACTGAAGAGCCGGTATATCATCTTCAAATAGGAACCCCTTCGCCTGTTAATTACTCTAACACACACCCAATACAATACTATCAATACGGTATCCCAATGTCTGAACCCCAACCTCAGCTTTATCAAAACCATCATCAGCAAGAAATAAATTGTGAAAGAACGATAGTTCATCAACAACAGCTTGTAAAAAATGATCATGGCTATTTCCAGAATCAATCGAAACAAGAGATAGAAATATATCAACCTACTGTTAAGCACGAAAATTCGATTTCGATGCATTTTGAACATGAGAGACCCATGATGCTTAATGCTTGGTCTCAGACGATTTCTGAAGATTTTCCCAAACTTTCTTGTGCATCAAATCAGGAAGTCGAAACGGGACTTTTAGCTAGAATAAAAGATCTAGAAGCAACACTGAGATCTCAAAATGATTTGATATTGCATCTTCAAGAACAAACAAATAGAACACCATCTCCCCGGCAGGACGTTCCGAATTCCACAACCTCGACTCCAGTATCAACCAAACTACCTATAGAAGGCACTCGATATAGGATATTAGCTCATCAGTCAAATGAAGTTGCAAGTGAGGCACAAATTCAGATAGAACTCAGCGATGAAGCAGATGTTTTGCCTAGTTTGGATAGTTCCGACGATTCTGATCGGTTAGAAATTTGTGTAAGCGATGGAAATGAATCCAACCCAGATAGACCGGATCTAGAACATGCTACGGTATCTATAGGACCCAATGGCACACGAATACCTGTAAATACCTACGAAAAGATGTCTTGGTCATCACCCTCATTAGCAACACGAAAGCTTCTCAGTTTAGTTTTTGATCGAGATACTCTGGCAACCCACTCGATGACAGGAAAAGCCTCGCCAGCATTCAAAGATCTGGATAAACCAATTAAAGGAAAATTAGATCCAAATGCAATTCAGGATATAATATTTATTGTATCAAAAAAATGTGGAGTCTCACCAAAGGAAATTCGATCTGCGATCACAACAAAATGTGCAGATGAAAACAAAATGTGCAAGCTGAAAGCCTTGAAGAGGTTAGAAACGTCAAATTCAACCCGATCAGCGCTTAAGGAGATTTTAAAAAACAAATCAAATAGACCTAATGACAATAGTTGGATGAAATGAATTAAAATTAGCTTTTATTATGTGCGGTATTTGATTAAAAAATAAAATATTATGTTTGATGTCATGGGTTAGACCTGGAAGTTCGAACACAAAAATAAAGAAAAAAACAGTTAAGTTTATATTGACGTGCCTTCCAAAATGGCTAAACTTTGGGTTTTGTACACAAAATATGTACAAATTATGAAGCACAAATTATATTTAAAAAGATTATACATACATAGTCATCCATAGTTAATTATTTTAAAAATAAGTATATATTATTTAAAAAAATATATAATATTAAAATTACATAAAAAGTATCCCAAATGAAGTTTTTATTTTATTTTCAAATTTCTTGTGCCGGTTCAGACGATTTTGGTCAGATTTGTCATGCAAGAGCCTCTACTTATTTAAAATCATGAAGTATAGTAGAGTTACAACAAGTTTTTGACAATTCAAAATGTTGATTACAAAAATTATTGAACATTTTTTAACATTTAAATTAAGGGCCCAGCCAAAACTTTTGGTGAACAAATTTAGCTACTTTCCTCAAATGAAATAAAATGAAAAACTTAGAAAATTTGCTAAGAAAAAAAAAATTGGTTTAATTTTAAATTCTTATAATAATTTATTAAGTTTTTCTTTTTTCAATTAGAGTAATTTTACATTTCTTTTCTTTATACCATTTGTTAACTGTTTTAAGTCCTTCGTTTGCTTCTTTTGCGAGTAAATCATAATTTGTTTGTAATGTTTTGATGTGGTCCAATCGTTGCTTCAGTGATTCAATTTCATTAGAAACTTTATGTTTTAACTTTTTAATTGGAATTTCTGTATTCAATTGGTCAATTGTATAACGAATTGGTTCTGTTCCTGAATCATTTAGTTGGACAATTATTTCAAAAAAATCTCCTTCCAACAGCTTTTCCACGGAATCCAATATTTTCATTGCATTTGCAAATACTGTTTTGTTTCTTAGGGATCTTCTTCGATTCTCCAATGAAGTTGTCCAAGTATTAAGTAGAGAACCTTTTGTTTTTGCCATTGTTTGCCCTGATTCTGTACTTGACAGCTTGAGAGTTCGAATGCCAAATGACGAAATAAATGGTGTCAAGCAGACGTAGGTGATTTAGGGGTATTCAAAGGTAATTAAATCTATAAATTAAAAAAATTACAACCAATCAGGTAGACCGTTGACATTTGTAAGGAATGACAGGTAAATACATCTACACTTGTATACGTAGTTCATACATATACGATACGCATGTATATTTTTTGGATAATTGCCTAATTATTTTAAGCTTACGACTGCTGACTGCGAGGTAGAAATTAATAATAAAAGGCCAAAGAATTTGAAGAAGAGGAAGAGGGTCAACCGCAAAAAGGAATGAGATCTAAAAGTACACGCCAAGGTTATAAAGGTTTAGTATCAAATATTTTAAGTAGAATAATATTGAAATATGTAGGTTCAATGATTAAGTTTTCAAAACCTTTTAAATTCTGAGTAATTGAGTAATAAAAAAAAACTTGCCAAGAAAAATGTACCAAATCTTAGTCAGTAATCATTTAATAACAAATTTCTCTCATAATTTGGAGTTGTTTCGATAAAAGCACAATTTTACTAGCCGTTTTTTTATCAGGAATGATCCATATAGTAGATTATACAAAAAAATGCATAACAACAACAACATGAGATCCTGCCTTCTTTCTGGATCTATTTTAAAGATCCGAAAATTAGTTCTTAGTCTTGCGGGTAGATGGCTTCTAATGGTAAGGCAGTTTGAAATGTAGTATAAAGAAAAAAGGCAACAAATACATGGAAAATAAATAAATAAAAATTTTACACCCGTATACACGCTTAAAAAAAATAGGTTGCATATGTAAAAACAAAGATTGGCCTTAGAGATAGCTGAAAAAAACCTTTATCTATACAATTTTTTATTATCAGAAATGATGCATTTATATCAACATCACGAGATCCTGTCTATCGAGATCACGTTTCGGTTTTGCAAATGGAAAGGTAGTGTAAGGTGTAGTTTAAAGAAAATAGACAACAAATTGATGATTGATGGTATATATGATGTCACTATTTCTGATAATAAAAAACGGCTAATATTCTACTTCAAATATTAATCATAAACTATAAACTTGAAGTACTTTTACCAATTTAAATCTATGACGCCATGATTCAACGTTGTTCTACGTTCTGGCAAATAAACAGCCTAAAACTCCTGGGGATGTTTGCAGTTGTCTGTTGAAATATATGCAGGTAGTGTAGTATTTTTAAAATAGTATTTTTTTTAACAAATTCAAATGTTGAAACATGGTTTTAGTATAATAATAGGCTATTCTCGAAATTTTCAACTTTGATAAAGTACAAAAATACGTGCTTATAAAATTCGATATAGTGTTGCCATTTTGTGTCAATTTAATACAATAGTTAATGGACGATTTTCTTGGGTCTCAAAAGTTTTTAAATAATTAAAAAAAAAAATGTTTTCCAAGAGTCAACCCATGCCACCTCAATTTTTAATTTGTGTATTTGTGCATTCTTTTAGTTCAAATATTGTAAAAGTGTAAAAGTTGATGGAAAATTTTCAAACTTTGCCAATATAAAGAATTGTTTTAAATTTGTGTAAGCAATATTAACTCGGTTAAAAATAACAATGCACTACGTTGTTTTTGTGTTTTTATTATTATGTTGAACTGGGTTAATATTGTTTATAAATAGTGGAACATAGTTTTTTTGTATCGCAAATTAATACGACCCAGTCAGTATAACTAACTATTTATATGGTATCCAATAGTGGAGAATTCGGCAATGCGTATTCTGATGCAGAAATTCGATGTTAAACAATTTAAATAAAATTAAAATAGTTTTTTTTTATTAATATTTTAATGCTATTATATATATTTACAACAAGATTAAGTATTTTAAAGAATTTTATTTTTTTATAAATTAAACTTAAACTTCTTCTATACTTCTATACTCTGTTTCAATAATGCTCTGAGCTTCGTGTTTTGAAATATTACAATTTGAGCAAATAGCGGTATAAATATCAGCTAAGGTCCGTTGATTCAACTGATCAAAAGAAGAAAATCTTTTACCAAAAATCAATAATAGTAAAGCACTTGCAGCGCTTCTCGCTGTTTTCCAAGGAATTTTTTCATACAGCGACTTCGAAAGGCTTGTACAGTTCGGCCCAAGAATCATGAATTCTTCTTCACATTTATGGATCCGTGATTTAGATATTGATTCTCCCTCACAATCTAATTTCGAAGTGGACTTCGATGTAACCGTTTCACTGCTATCTACTGAAGATAATAGTTGTTCAGTTATTTCAGGATCATAATTGCGTTCTATTGAGTTTGCATTTGCAACTTGTTTTTCATTTAAACCTGATGGTTCCGATTTAATTTCTTCATCTGAATCATACTCAAGTCTAACCCTTGGATCTGCAGTGTTTGAATCTGAATCAGATTCCCAATTTAGTAAAAGCCCTTCATTATGATTTTTCTCCAATTTTAATTCTGCATCTGACTCACACTCAAATTCTTGGTATTCGTTCGGTCCTGGTGCAGCAGATCGGTCTGATTCCGAATCTGATTCCCAGTTAAATAGCCATTCAGCGTCTGCATCTGATTCTGTTTGTAGTCCTGAATCGAATTCATTATCAACTTCGGATTCTTCTGGTGAATACAATTGTGGCAGTTGTTCGTATTCTGCAGGTGATTCTACTCCTGAATCTGATTCCCATACTCCGTCCCACTCTTCTTCTGACTCACCATCTTCTTCTTCCACCTCCGTTTCTATTTCAGATTCTGATCCAAATATATCAATTTCTTCTAAGTTATCATGGTTTTCTTGGTTTGTGTAATCCATGACTCTTACTAGCGTAACCGTATATTTACCTTTGTACTGTTCTTTGATGTTTTCAATAGACTCATTGGCTGCCTTTAAAATGTTTTTGTAGTCGCGAAGTTTGCCAATTTCGGTAAAAAGTTCCTCTAGCGAAAGTTCTCGACCTGGTTGGCCATCATTTAATTCAAAGTCCTCAACACAATCGCGATAGTCAATTATGTGACGTTCAGCTATCTCACCCGGTTCTGGATTGATTGGATCGAGTAAAATTTCAAAGAGAACACCTTTCCAGATACTTTTGGCTTGCTCATAAAGTTCCTTCACTTTGTTGTATAAGGCTGTATTTCGTTCTTGCATCATTTTTCTTTCTTGTGTATATAAATATAGGTAGGTTAAATATTCTGATCTCGAGTGATTGACATTTAAACTTAAACTAGTAGACTCTTGCAATGCGTTAGGTTTTTATATGATTCGAATAACATTTTAAGGATTAGCAAGATAGCAGGTATAGAAAAAATACTCATTAGGATATATTAACTATTAAGGTTAACTTCAGAGGTCTACAAAGAGATATAATCAGGTAGCAATTACCTATTTGTAATTAGTAAATTAAAAAAATATACCATAAAGGAAGTCAAGAAATGGTACCTCTTTCTGTAATGCCAGGGATATAAAATTTTTTACAAATTAACGACATTTGGTTGCTAAAGATTTTACATTTAAATATTTAATGGAAACTAATAACATTTTGTTTTTTTTTGTTTTACATACATATAAATATTTATTTTAAAAATGTTAAAGACTTGGGTATTGTTATTTATATGTTAGAATTTTATTCATTTTTCAAAATCGTTTTGATGTAAATGAGAAAAAAACAAACCATGACTATTAAAAAAAAAAAAAAATCAATTGTCATCAATGCAAATCATTTGAAGGTAGCGTTTTATATTGCTCAGATTTCACATCGCTTACCTATATTAAAAAACTAATTTATTTTTGGTTTCTGAGAAAGTTTTTAATGTCTTTTTTCGGGAAAAACATTGCGTAGATTTCATAAGCCACGCCTTCTGTGGGTATTAAATTTAAAGGCGCAAAATTTTAAACATTTAAAACCTACTCTAAATCATTTTTAAATTCGACGAGTTTTAGAATGAGAGTCGACGCTTTGATAATTTTAAACGATATAAAGTATACTTTAACGCTAAAGCACTCGTCTAACTTTAAAAGCAGCAAAATGCTTCTCTTTCTTTTTTAAAGTATACTTTATCCATTCAACGTTTGTAATTTCATAACAAAAATTTAAAGAAAAATGTTTGATGAAGATTTTAAGGATATAAATCAACAACCACGAAAACTGTCTTAGCTTTAATTTGTGGTGCATGCACCCAGCAACCATTACCACGACAAAACAACACCATCTCCACCCCCGATTCAATAGACTACGACTACGACACCAAACAATATAAATACAAGACAAACTTGTATTCGGTCGACGGCCCCAACAAAAACAAAAAAACATGTGGTACATAGTGTTGGACTACCATTTCGTGGCAAATCATTTTCTGCTCAAAAAATCGCCCGTCATCTTAGCTGGAAAGGTGAAATAGCTATAGGGGAGTTAAAAAAAGAAAAAAAAATTACAAACAAATTTAATTTTCAAAAGGGACACCCGGATTTGAACCGGGGACCTCTCGATCTGCAGTCGAATGCTCTACCAAAAATCATAACAAAACCCTACAAATGCGCTAAAAACCCTACAAATGCTCTAAAAACACTTCATTAGTTAGAAGATTTGTTTAAAGTGTTTAAAATTAAGAAAAGGTTAGACAAGCGCTCGCAACTAAACGACTGCGTTTACTAGAGTCGATTTTATTCCTTAAACGAGGACTGTTTAAAAATGTGCGCCAAAGTTTATATTATTTTAGCTACGGAGTATCTATGACATGAACGCGAACATAATGTATGTTCCCTTTAGTTTTAAGTCGTAGGTCTTCCCCGACCTACGAATCGCCGTATTTTATTCATCATCGTAAAACTACATATAAACACCTTCGTTTAAGTGCATTGTATAGTATATACTGTGTATATACCTATCTATAGCTTAGCCGGTGGATGTCTAGCATAGCAGATTATTTAGGTCCAAAATAAATAGAGGTGTTTTCTATAATACTATTTCCTGTTTCGTGGCCTTTTTATATACTAAATTTGACAAGTTCAAATTTTGGTATTTTATATATTTCGCGTGTATCAGATAACTAATACACAATTCATTTAATATTTTTTTTGTCAAATAAATTAATATTCACATCATGCATACTTAGCTTTTCTTGGAGTAAACCAAAGGAAACTATATGGATCCAATAAAAACAAAAAAAGTTAAAAATATTCAAACTCAACATTTAATTAAATAATATAAATCAATAAATTGTTTAAGCTTTGAATTAAATATCCAGCATTCGGCTCGAAATTAAGTCATTGACTAGCAACTCACCGCGTTGTCGCTTTCTTGGGTTTAATTCAATTAAAGCCTTATGTGATATCCCCTGAAGTAATTCATAAGTTGACTGGAAATGGTGTCCTGCATCGTTGTCACCTGGGGTGGTCGGCTCGTCTTCTCTGGTTTCGTCCATATTTGAGGTGTAATATGTATTTTCTTCCGATTCTACCAGAGAATTTTCTTTGGATGTGATTGATGAGTCATGGTCTGGAAAACTTAAATCTGACGCCATCGTACTCTCTTCATTGTCCGTGAATTCCGAACGCGTTGCAGAATGTGCATCCAATCTTAAGTATATTGCAGGAATATATTCGAGGTACTGGGATTCAGCGTTATCATCTGGTTCATGGTTTAGTTTAGTCCTTCTTACAAGCCTTAACTTGTAGTTACGTCCTTTATAATAACGCTTAATTTTGTTGAGTGCGACAGTTGACTTCTTCAAAAGTATCTCATACCTTTTTTGAATAGTCTTAGCCTTTTTAATTTTTCTCTCGAGTGCACCGTTTCTGTGGAGATCTAAATGGCGTGGAAGATTGTGCATGATGTCAACACCATCGTCAATAATATATCGATATGAGCTACCTGTTCCAACAGTTTGTGGCTCAACAAGTACCTCAAACGTCATCCCATCGTACATTCTTTCGATGGAATTTAGAATTTTTATGATATTTGTATATTGTACACACGCAGGATAGATTCCTAGAGATCTCAAACTACCCATACCTAATGTAGAAGAATATCGATATGGTTCCAAACTCCTTCGAGCTTCGAGCTCACAGTGGGACGATAATATGTTTTAAATACGAGTATAATTTTGTTTTCCTGTGGTTATAATAGTTTTTAAAGTTAAAAATAGATTAAATTACAATTTAAATTCAATAAACTTTTTTCTAAGTTAAATCTTTTGTCAGTTCTTAGAAGTCATAAATTCAGGTATCTAACTTCAATGTTTTTTTAATAACATACATATAAATTTACATTCGATTCTCATTAAAGAGTAATGGGAAGGAATTCTTATAGTAGAACTATACACGTAAGCAAAGTTTTAAAAATCGTGGTTTTATTGTTCTGGAGCTAAAGGGGCCTCCATCACCACTGGTGTAAAATGCATAATCATACGAAATCCTCCTGATTTAGTGCGAATTATTTGTCAAACATCGATTTTGGCTATGAAAACATTTAAGAAATTTCACGTTAGATACCAAACAGACACAATCATAATAAACCCTATCACGATTTCCACCGTAGTCGGAAACTTAAGAACCCTGAAAACAAAAAAATTGTGTGAGTGCCGGGACTCACGGTTAATATGTGTAAACATCAACGTGCGCGGATCCAAAACGGACTTGTTTTTGCTTGAAGGGGATCTTAAGATTTTTTTACTGAACGCACCCATCCTAGTATGCAGATCGTAACGTTGCACACCGTAACGTTGCACGACGTAACGTTGCACACGAACGTTCACGTTTTTTTTTCACTCAACCGCCAGCATAGATGTTAACACATCAAAACTGTAACAGAACTCATCGTAGTCATACAAATTGACATAACGAACGGATTCGTGGATAATTTTGCTAGGGGTTTATAAAAGATTCCGATTACGATGTAATTCGTTATAGGGCAGAATGTGTATTATATATTCCTTTATAAGATTTCAATATACATATTTAAAGTACTTGAACTTAGCGTAATTCGAATTACTCTGATGAAAATGAAAACTGAGGGTGAAGGCTAATAAAAACACTTCCTTGACAACCTGCCAAAAATAACATATGTACCTATCTCTTTGCAGCCTACTGAATCTAGTACGACGAAAGCACCATAACGTATCATAAATCGAATGTAGTAAAATCTAAATCTTATCTAAAATCTTTTTGGCAGGAGAGTTGAAAATTTTTCCTTAGAGTTAATGATCTTTCGAAGATCTCTGAGACCTCAATAAAGTGAACGACCCAAACTTCCTGCATCATTGTAATTATACCTAGCGTACTAGGCTTTAATTGGTAGAGATGCGTGGTTATGATGGTTGTCATAAAATTTATGATAGCAATAAAATTTGTAAAATCTGAAAATGAATTTTTAATTGCGGAATTGATTAGTTATTGTTTGTGAAAAATCTTGTTTTTAAAATAACTTAAAATAATTTTACTAATAATTTTTTTTAATTCATACCTGACCTACATACCTGCATATATATATGTTCAAACATATATAGTCTATACTAGATTTTTATATGAAAGATTGACATTTGTGGTGCATTTCGATGAACACTATAATGCAAAGGCTAGATACCGATTTAAAATCTGATTTTAAAAGAAATGCAATGGGCAATGGCCACGTTCAGGAGTAACAATAAGATAGCCTATCCTAAAATACTCGCGAATATAGCCATGTAGGTATGTATGTTTTTGCACGACCTAAACCGGATAGGTTAAAATTGCTGCCCAAATCAGTTTTATAAAGGGTGTTTTTTTTAGAGGTATATAACTTTGAAATGGAATAAAACAAAGATAAAACAAAAAATTGACATGAAATTTACTTTATTCGAAAGATAATCTTCTGGCATTATATGTCAGAAATATGATTTCTGGCATATGACCCTCACGGCTGGCTCGGACGTAGTCTAATCTGGAGATCCAATTTTCGATGACTTTTTCCAACATTTGTGGCCGTATACCGGCAAAAACGCGGTGAATGTTGTCCTCCAAGTGGTCAATCGTTTCGGGCTTGTCAGCGTAGACTAGCAACTTCACATATCCCCACAGAAAATAGTCAAGCAGCGTTAAATCACACAATCTTGGAGGCCAATTCACGGGTCCGTAACGTGAAACTATGCGGTTACCAAACGTTTCAATTGTGGCACGAGGTGTGTGACGTGTTGCGCCGTCTTGTTGAAACCACAGCTCCTGCACATCATGGTTGTTCAATTGATGAACGAAAAAGTCAGTAATTGTGGCTCTAAAGCGGTCACCATTGACTGTAACGTTCTGGCCAGCATCGTTTTAAAAGAAGTGCGGACCAATTATTCCATACCAAACCATAAAGCACACCAAACAGTCAGTTTTTGTGGATATAACGGTGTCTCAACATACACTTGAGGATTATCATCAATCCAAATACGGTGAGCTTCATCGCTAAACAGAATTCGCTTATGAAAATTGGGATTAACGGCAATCTTGTTTTGGACCCATTTGGGCACAATTTGGAAGCGTTGTTCAGGCATCTCCAAGCCAATTAAAAATGTTCGTTGATTATCTGCCGAGCTATGTT
The DNA here is from genome assembly GCA_932273885.2 of Leucozona laternaria. Taxonomy (NCBI): domain Eukaryota; kingdom Metazoa; phylum Arthropoda; class Insecta; order Diptera; family Syrphidae; genus Leucozona; species Leucozona laternaria. Next base: position 96,049,401 of record OW026368.1, read on the forward strand.
CGCCTTATGTCATGGAAGAAAATGTGTTTAAAAACCGAGATTCGAAACGATATACATAAATATATTTTTCTAACAATTAAATATTTTGAGTGTAAAAGGCTTAATCTACATGAAGTAGTTTACATTATAGGAAAACGTCCAAAACACCAAAATGTAGAAATTCCCAAAATAATTCAGCAACATTGGTTAAAGTGCGAATTGTTTTGTTTTGGGGTTTTACAGCAACACATGCACATATATGTATGTTTATAAATGAGAGTGAGCGCAATAAACAACTTAGTTGTTCCCATAAATAAAATCATGAAGCAAATGGCAAGATAATTTCGAAAAACTTCGTTTTTATATAAAAATTAAAAGCGTTTTATTTTGTACTTATATGTAATATATATGGGTCATACAATTTGATATTGAAACGAATAGTCACAACGACTTCTATCGTTTCGACATTGAAATTTAGCAGATTTATCTTGTTCTTCCTTGATGCTTTCACTGTAATTTGTGTTGGTATCTTCATTTTTTCTTTTACCGGTAGAAATGACTGCAAAATTTCTCCTCGTTTCTTGATTTTGTTGTTCAGCGTTTTTTGATAACCATTCGAATACATTGTTATACGCGTTGTCACTTATTTCTTCCATGTTGTGAAAACTGCTTGGACTTGGACTTCTTTCATTTTTTGGATATACTGTCCAACAATCGATACATGTGCAAGCATCAACTAGATCTAAATCGTCTTCCGAATCGTTGGTCATACTATTTTGCATTCGTGAAAATGATTTGGTGTGCTCCTCTTGTGGGATTGTTATGGTTGATGCTAAAGACTCAAGGTCGTCGTTATAAGTATTATCAGGTTCAGGATTAGCTTTCATTTTTGTATCAGATATTTCTTCCCCACACGAACATGTAGAATTTTCCTTGTGATGGGTAGTTTGCTGATAGTTGTTGTTAGTTGTGGCCATTGTAACTTAAGTTAACACACTTATTTTAGTGCTTTATTTTTTGTTGAAACTTTATCGAACACAATTTTTGATAAGAATAGTTTTATACATAATATGTGATGTTAATGTTTGCTATACATCAAAACTCGCAACTATTACAAGTTCGCCGGTCAGTTCTTTTGTTTTTGAAATATATAGTGTAGCTTGCTAGGAGGTTTCCAAGTGATTCATTTTATATTGCATTTTGCTGGGCTATTTAAGTAAAATTTAAATATCTTAATACCAGGTACTCTAGAAAGGTGATATTAAAGGTCAGTGGCATACCTGGCTGCACATTTAACAAAATAAAAATCAATTCTTTGTCACCCTTAATTGTTAGCTAGCTAATACCAACATATTATGTCATTAAAAAGGATTTAAAACATCATAACTTCGGTAATTATGAACAAATGGCATTTTTTATAACATACAAACACAAGCGGTGCGCGTCTGCTCATGCTGTTTGAAAAATAAAAGGTAGCACAACACCATCTCATAATGGCGTTACCTTCTTTAATGTAGTCAAATCGAAATCGAATTTCGATTTTATTTGAAATTTCTCTCTAGAGAGCTATACCTACACAATGTAGATGTACATAGTACATATATACTTAATACATATTTCCTTATCTCTATTCCTGGTAAAACCCAAAAAATAGGCACGTTTTGGTAAAACATCGCAATATCAGAATCACTTAAATCTATGCACATATATTACATATATGTATGTACATATGTACGTATTAAATCCACCTTCAAACTATCTCTCATCGGAGTACCTATTATTTCATATAAATATGTGAACAAACTATTTCCTTAAGTGTGAAAGTTCATCTGACACAGTTAAACATATCGCCGCTTAAAAAGTATAAATTACAACAGAAATTCCTGGATAGAATCTAATTGAAGTATTTAATAAGTATTTATGACTACATTAAGACCCCAATCATTTTTACACCAACATTTTGATTCTTCTCTTATCTGGATTGAAAGACATTAACCTTGAAGATTAGACCTTTAGAACTCAAGTTTTAGTCTTCTAACTGGAACCTTATCGACTTTTTCACTTATTTTTTACTTAACATAATTTTGCCCGTATTGGTTTCTTGTTTCATTTATTGCAACAGCACCGTTAACGAGAATAGCCTAGCAAGAATTTTGTTGACACCCCAATAATGTTTAAACTAATTTGGGGCGTCACATTCTATCTCATAAGTATAGTATTTTATATTCAGAAAATATCTTCGTTTAATTTTTTTTGTTTTGCTTTAGATTTAGACGTTCTATAGTTGAAATTTGTTGAATTCAGAACAAAACTCTATATTTTATTTATTTGTCAGGCTTACCTTAACTTCAAATATTTGAATATACATACATTATGTCCCATTATATGCCATACAAAATATGACACAATATTTGTTGAATTACAAAGTAGTATTAGACTTTTTCATACATAATGTACATATATGACCAATTTATCAGTTAATTTTTCATCATATAGGTTATGTAAATGATATATCGAATATTTTGAAAAACAGGAAAAAAAAGCGTATAGAAGGGGGTCTTTTTCACCCCTTTCAGCTGGGAGGGGCAATTTTCTCAAAAAAATTACTTCAAATTATTAAAAAAATAACTGCAATATGATATAGTTATGTTTTAAATCCAGAAATCCACTTAATTTTCTTTTTTAATCGAGTTAAGAGCAGTAATTTTCAAATTCTAAGTTTTTAAAAATGTAATGAAATAAAAATGTAAGCTAAAAGTTGAGTGAGCTCAACTCCATAAATGCGTTTTTTATTCAGTTGCTCCACTAAACAGAACAATTATTCTTTTCAAATTTTCTTCATATTCTATTATTGAAATACAAATGTTTCAACTGATTTTTTTTTTTTTTTTTTTTTTTTTCAAAATTTGATGTTATTATGTACTACTTTTGTTTCTAATAGTTAATGCTGTTATCGCAACTTTTAAATTTAATTGAAAGTTTTTTTGAGACCTTAAGTCATTAATTCATTACAGGGGCCCAACTATGTTACTCGATTCTGCCATAAAAACGTTTGAATTCGCAAAATCTCAACTAGTTAATTCTATTGCAAGCGATTATAAACTGAAATAGAACAGCGGTTATTCAAAAAGTCAAAAACACTAACATTTGATCCTATATTTCTACATATTACCACTTAATTTAAGCATTGAAAAACACTTTCGAATAGATTCGAAAGTAGTATAAAGTTACATAGTACGGCCCAGTCCACTTAAACAAAAACAATGCATTTCTATCGTTATCATTTTCCCCTTCTTCGTTGTCAACTTTTAGTTAAACACTAAACACCAGAAAGTTTAAGGTCTTCTAGTTTTTGAAAAAAAAACCTAAAATAATAGGTGAATGAATTAAAGAATTCAACTTTCTTTTTATTATTTTTTTATATTTTAAATATCAGGCTGATGATTAGTATGGAAAAAATGCTTCTTTGGTAGATCGAGATACCATAAACATTATAACAATGGACTGAATTTTTTTTATGAAAATCGGGGGAATACTTTTCGGGCTAAAAATTTCGTACTGCCAACAGGTACTGTTGTTTTAAGACCTAAAATGTCAAGTTAGATTTAAATCTCGGGTGGAAGTACTTTGCGTAAAAAGTCTTACCGAAAAATGAATCCAAAATGATTTTTCGCTAAATAGAAAGTTTCTCAAAAAGTCATGGCACAACCAGAAATTCCAAAATGAATCCCGTTGGTTGTTAGAAAGCCATTTAGTTTCGTTTTTGGTATGAAAGTATTCAGTAAATTTGCAGAAAAAAAATGCATTTATGAATTCTCATTCATATTTTTGAAGAACTCTCTGTGGTAATAATTCCATTTTATAAACTCCTAGCATCTATATATATATAAACCATGGCAGCTAATTTTTTGAGACGAGTTTCCAGCAAGTTGGCTGCATACGAACTAGTACCTTGACAAACCTTTTATATTTTCCACAGAATAATAAAAAAATCTTAATGATTCTTTAATGGCATGCTTAATCATTGAATAAAAAGATTGAATTGCGAACATCATTGAAATTTAATTTCAGACTATTGTTTACATCATTCGATCAAATTATACGCAAAAACATATTTTTTGCCGTTAGGACTGTAATACTTTTTTTATAATTATATTCCCTAATAAAACTAAAATTGCAATGTAAAAATTATAAATTTAGTTATATTTTGTCTCTTTGTGAGCTGAAATATTCCCACTTTGACTACGATTAGGTTGCTGTTTAAGCCCTATTGGTATCTGATAGCACCCGAACTATACAACCAACTCCGCCTTTGGAAAATGCTTTTTCGTGCCACTGCAGCAGATGACCACTGGAACCTTCGGATGGTATCTCAAATCCACGGTATATATACTTCATTAGTATATCAAGCAAATCATTTTCATCGAGAGTCTCGATTGCCGAGTCCATCTGGGAGGCTTTAATGGACAATAGAACCCTGAGTGTAACGTTTAAGGCGTGGTCCTATAACAAATAAACATAAACTAAGTTAGTATAGCTACAAGAGGTAGGCTGTTTATATTTGCTGGTAAATACTTTTATGTGTTGCTGTTTGCACCGAAGTGGAGCGCTTTGAAGGACGCTTACTAAAGCTTCTATATGTTTTCCTTGAGTTAGCAGACTAGTTATTTCGTTTTCATCCGGTCCCATAGAGACAGCCGCATCGAGTTCATCTTCTTTGAAATTATCCTCGTTGTATTGATCAACATCGATTTTACGGAATGCGTAGCTTGAAGTATTTTTGGCCATTTGTAACAGCAGAAGCAATTTATTTATAAATAATTATTATTCACTGAGCAAATTCGGTGTAAAAAATACGAAAAATCTAATGAAAATGAAAATCAAAGTGAAGTGACTCAAAAGAGTAAACTGTCAAATTTGATAAGAGGAATTTTCGACCCATACGAAACATTCTGCATACAGGGTGCTAGATACAAAAAAAAATTCGTCGTCGCCGTCTGAGAACCAATTCTCCTGTATAATTTTCCGATTAACCTTCAAAATATGCTTGAAAAAATTGACAAGCTCCTCTGATCCTTGTTTGATTTTTGTGTGATTGTGTGTTATTTGGCAGCTACAATTAATTATTTCTATAGCTGTATTTGCCTGAAAATGTTTTTAAATATTTTGTTAAATTACGTAGAATTCGTTGCAACAAAAAAATAACAATTTGTCTTCACAAGACTATCAATTTGAAGTATAAGGCCTGCCGCCCACTAGGCAACTTTTAGTTGCTCACCCCAGCAACTTTTAGTTGCTACCGGTTCAATTACATTGGCTTATATGGGAGAGCGCCCACTGGGCAACTTAGTTGCCGGCAACTTTAAGTTGCTCGGAGTTGCTCGCGGAACTTAGTTGCCGGCAACTCCGGGCAACTTTTAGTTGCTGACCCCCGCCCACTAAGCAATTTCCGAGCAACTTTCAGGAATTTTCGAAAATTTAACGTTTTTATTTGTTGTCCATTGAAATATTACATTGATTTTGCATTTTAGACAGGTCAAATTGAGATAGGTTTAGGTGGAGCACGTTTTTATAGAAAATTAAATACAAAAAACACAAATATTAATTCTCAAAAGTTGCTCGGAAGTTGCCTAGTGGGCGAGGGCAAGCAACTTTAGTTGCTCGGAGTTGCCGGCAACACCAAGCAACTTAAAGTTGCCGGCAACTAAGTTGCCTAGTGGGCGGCAGGCCTTAGAAATGTCAAATCTTTATGGTGGTGTGCTAATCAGTGTGAAATCTTGCTAAGAATGCAAAATTTGTTTTGAAGGAATAGAATTGACTCTTTTGTTGAAAGGAATTATTTGATATTACTTTCATCGTTCCTTTAGTTCAAAAAGTAACTTTGAGTAAAGCCGGAACCACTTATCATGTCTCGTGTGCTCTGTTGTTTGGTTGTTTGTACTTTTCCACTTTTTTCCAAAAAGTGTTAAATGTATTTAACATAATACTACGCCTTCATTAGAGCTGAACTGAGGTAATTTTGCAAATTACAGAAAAAGTGATTTTATTTCAAATTTGTTAATTTCGTTTGACAGCTCATTTCATTTTGACTTTGATCGGCTTGTTATTTTCAATGAATTCCACATTGAATGGATTCCACTTGGGTGTTTTCATAAAGTTTAGTGTTCACGTAATTTCCTACCGAATTTCGTGCAAATTTGGTTGAAATTACTTCATTTCGAACTGTGAATTTGTATGGGAAATGAGGTAATTTCAAATCAAATTTGGAAATTTTCAATGAAATTAGCTCATTTGCTCAATTTCACAATTGTGAAATTTTCTATGTACAGAAATATCCTCGTTCACATCAAATTTTGCGATTCCGCAAGAACGAGGTTAATATTTTTTGGCTGATAACGTGCACACTGATAATCAAATTTGTGCACACATATTAGCCGTGTTTCATTGCAAGCCCAGAGGAAATTGGTCAAAAAAACGACGTCCTGTCATGCAATTTACATGTTAAATGCAATAACAACTAATCCCATTCGGGCTTAGCTAAGCGCGGAGAATTCTCGGGGCTTAACTTAAGCACGGAGAAAAACTGTGTTACCGGCGTGAATTGCATACTTGTTATCGATAGTTTGTATGGAAACTCCATTTTGTTTCTGTAATGGCGTCGCTAATCCCCGATGTTGTTTTTTTCAACCAAAACTGCTTGCAAAAAAACGCGGCTATTTTGAGCGTAAATATGTAGGTCCACTGCCTGTAATATCAATTTAATTATCAACAAATTGAAAAAACGAGATTCTGTTGGCCTGACAAAAAACTACCTCAAATATTTTCCCACCGATTCGGGGCCACCCTGTTTATTTTCTTCATTGCATCACCAGCGCCACCAAACGTTGAACACATTTATCAATTGACGTCTGTGTCAGCCATAGCAAACTGTCATTTTTTCGATTGTGTAAATCTTGTGGTAAAGTAAAACTACAACAAAATTTATAACTTTTTTTATATATTTGCAAAATTTAATTTACCTTTAATAATCTTTAGAAATGGCGAAATTCCTGGGCATCAACCGTCTGGCAAAACTTTTCCAAATAATCCAACAGAACGGTGGTATCCGTGCTACTTATCTAAAACTTTACAGGTTCTTATATAATTTTCGTTTAACCTGGGTTGGTAGACGGATTTAAGTGTTTATTTATACTAATCTACCTTGTTTATTCTTATTTAATTCAGAAACGATGAACTGAAACTTGGGACTTTAGTTGGCACTGATAAATATGGCAACAAATATTTTGAAAATCCTTATTACTTCTATGGCAGAAATCGTTGGGTAGAGTTCGCTCCCCATGTCAACATGGAATACGATGGTTCCCAAATTCCTGCTGATTGGTTTGGATGGATGCATTACAAGGTAAGTTGTTTTTTATTTTTTGTTTTTGCAAAGCCAATGAGCATTTTCTTGCGCGCAAACATTTTAGACCGACCTTCCTCCAATTCGTGATGGAAGTCGACCAAAACACAAGTGGATGGCCGATCATTCTGAAAATCTGTCTGGAACCAAAGGTATGAAAATAATATAACAAAAATTAAATGAATACCTCAACGCTTTTCTTTCAGCGCAATACATGCCATACAGTACTACTCGTCCTAAGGTTGAAGCTTGGGATCCTAAAAAATCACAATAGACAACTTGTTATGCTGTGTTAGTAGTTTGGAGTAAAATATAGCGATTCAAAATCAAAAAAAGATAATTGTTGTTAATTTTTTTTTAATTTAGGCCAATTAATTAAATAGTCACTTCCATGCTTATACAACGTATTACACGTAAGGCCCACCTTTTCAGTTTGTCCGAAAACCAGATTTTAAAGAATTTTAATTTTATTCCCTAAAATTTAAAAAAAAAATTAAATTGAAATTTTTTTTTGCTGCTATAAGCGTATATTATAGTTCATTTGCGAACAAAAATTTAAATTTTCAAAAGACTTCCACCTATTCTGTGCACATTGCAACAGTACTTATATTACCCTGATCAAATAAATCAATAAAGTGAAGGGCTATAAATGGAAATACATTTTTATTGATAATTTTGTGAGGTGAATATAATTTTCTGGATTATCTTTTCATTAAAATTTTTGCTTGATGCGTAATACGTAAATCCCAAATAGCAAAAATATAGCACAACAAATTTCCATCAATTAATAAAAATAATTTTTTCGTTTGCCAACAACTGTAAACCTATGATGGAAACAAAATTTGGATCCTATTTGATTCCAATATGAAACCATCGACTCTCCCCAAAATTTTCACACACACAACCGAATATTCACCTTTTTACGACTTTATGAAACAGAAAAGGCTTCCGACTACATTACTCACAAAAGCCAGTCGAAAGCTGTAATAGTATAAGAAGTGAATAAAGTGTACACCGAACGTTTAAACGAAACATCATCAATCTAGTCATTTTTAATAAGGGAACCTCATAAATGATATCCAATTTTAAAATGAAAGAACATTTTAGTTAAAATTGTGTGGAACAGATATCAATATATTTATCTCAACACCACACATATTTAAGGTATTTTATGTAGTGGGTATATAGTGGTCGTTTCTTAGAGATAAAATATCAGTTCTGGGACATGGAAAAAAACAATTATCAGTTTTCTAAATTAATTGAAATAAGATCAATCAATTACCTACCTTTTGAAAATAAAATGATAAAGTGGCGAATTTATTTAAGTCCTCCCCTTGAATTTAAGGGGTGAGGTCAATTATCTCTTTTAACAATCTTATCAACATTTATTTTTGTTCGCTGTACAAATCCTTTCGTAGCTTCCTAAACTCCACTTGAAAGTGCTTATACATTTTCACAATTTGCTGTCGAATTTTATAGGAAAAAAGCCCAGAAGTTTGTGAAATTTTGTAAGAATTTTCAAACGACCAAACAGATCTTATGAAAGTCAGAAAATAAAGGCTCTCCCAAACCAACGCGAATACTTGAGAACGACGACGAAACTTTCGCCTGTCTTAGTTTATTTACATGGAGATTAATGGGAGCACCCACACTGGCGCAATGCGAATCTTCGAACATTATTCAGTCGTCGCATATTCGCGCGAATGTTTCGTGTTGGTTTGGGAGAGCCTATAGACTGCTTTTAAACGATGCAATTTCTTTCTGCGATTTTTAAGTACGTAGGCGAGGAACGTATGTGGTGGCCGGGGTAGATGAAATTGCTGCTGTAGTGCTGTTGAACAAATTGCAGAGTTATCGCTCATTCTTCTTTGTGTTTTTCCTTATTGTTCAAATGTGTTTTATTTTCATTCGTCATCCGCTCAGATATCTTCGCTTGAGCAAGTGGTAAAGTAAAGAATGCATAGAGATGATACTTTTTCACTTGCACAAAGTTAACTTTCATTAAAAATCGTTGTCGTGTAAAAGGTATTTGCAATTAGAAGGAAACTAAAAGAGAAACTAAGATTAAAAATCGCTGTCGTGTAAAAGCAGTCATAGTGCCTGGACACATTGACGGAAGATCGCAATGCATCACTGTACACTCTGTGGCCACACACAAAAATAAACTTTCTTGGTGATGCAAGAAAATTGACAGCAGGAAACGGCTGGAAATTAAAACACAACACATGCCTTTGAAGTAAGGTTGTACTTGTTCAGACAAATTCGAACGTTAAGAGAAACGAAAAAGTAACGAAACTGCAAATACGAGCGAATTTTGTGAACCTTCCAGCTCGGCGATCAAGTGATAAATGCAATTATCTGTCAAAGCGAAACGATATTAGAATGAAACTGGCATCACTGCAAAGAGTTTTATAAAATTTTATGAGATTCGTACAGATTTTTGATTTTTTAGCCCATCTCTTTCCTTCTTATGAAAAATCATTCCCTCTCTTTTACATTTTCATGCAAGTTGCATGCGCAATTGCGTCAATGTGTCCAGGCACATAGTCAATGTAACATTTCAATGGACTACAAATAGAAACGTTAAATTTTCAAAAGTTTCTGAAAGTTGTTCGCAAATTGTTTAGTGGGTGGGGGTCAGCAACTAATTTCTGCGAGCAACTCCCACATAAGCCAATGTTATTGAATCGGGAGCAACTAAAAGTTGCTGGGGTGAGCAACTAAAAGTTGCCTTGTGGGCGGCAGGCCTAAGATAGAAACGAGCACTCCATATTATATATATCCTCTAGGCCATGCCTGGACAATACGTTTCCACCCTAAGTCCCCTTTCACACGAGGAAACTGAGTTGCCAGCAACAATCAGTTTGTGGGTGAGAAGGGCAAGAAGTAAGAGGGGAAAATGAAATCTCCCCGGTCAACGATTCGAGGAGATTTTTTTGACATTCCTCTTCACACACACAGTAGAGTGTGTTCAATCAAGCTATTTTAAAAGGAAACTACAGAAAGTTTCCACGATTTTGTTTCTTCGTGTGAAAGCTACAGGAGATTTTTAAGGAAATTAAAAGAAAACGTCAAAAAAATCTCCAGCAACTTGTTTCCTCGTGTGAAACACAGATTAGCCACATGAAGATGAGAATGCCCGGCAGCCATTTTAATTTGCGAACAAGCTTGAACTGGCAGTTATCAGATGAAAAATGAGAATGTGTATAAAAATCTCAAACATAAACAGTAGGGATCTTCAGACACCGGTTAAATTGTTGTTGCAATTCTCATCTATTCATCGACGGGGGAAGAAATTACAAATACAACAATGTAAACAAATGGGTTTTGGAGGGTGAAACGTACGAAACATTCTCATCTTCATGTGGCTAATCTGTGGTGTGAAAGGGGACTAATGAATAAACGATTAGTGACATTTCAGAAAAAGAGAAAAGCAGTAAAGCACGGACAAGGTACAAGGAAAGTAGAATTTCTTTGAAAAACACGATAAGTTAAAAACACGCCGCAATTAAATTTAATTTAGTACTAAATAAAACTAAGCCATGGGTGATCGGTACAATATTCATAGCCAGCTTGAACATTTGCAAAGCAAATACATTGGAACCGGGCATGCCGACACCACGAAATTCGAATGGTTGACAAACCAACACCGCGATTCTCTGGCCAGCTACCTTGGTCACTACGATATGTTGAACTACTTTGCCATAGCTGAAAATGAGTCCAAGGCTCGCATACGATTCAATATAATGGAAAGGATGTTGCAGCCATGTGGTCCACCTCCAGAGAAAGCTGAAGACTAATACAATATTGACAAAAAAAAAAAAAACAATATAATTTATACCAAACCACCAACCCCTTGTATTTCATTTTTAACTTAAAAATAATTTTATCTATTTATTAATTATACTAATTCATTGCAATCGGTCCAAATATACTGAACGACGTTGATAATATCTGTTCCGTTGATTTTGTAAAGTATTCCATCAAAGTCTTGTCTCGTTCTCGTTGCAGCGTGTGCTCGTACTCCATTAAGGCTTTTTGTCGGCTGGAGAATTCTTTTTGCAGAGATTTCTGTACACTCCTAAGGCGATTCGTCAGCTTGGTAAACTTAAAATCATTACAGCCTTGTTCTGAAAATTAAATTTCTAATTGATTGTTGGCACACAAAACAAATTAATTACCTTCACTGACACTTTCTTCAGACTTTTTTTTGCATTTCTTTTTATCAACCATAGGTTGCTCTTGAATTTTAGGCTTCTGATCGATTTGTTTATGAATAATTGGTATGTGCTTGGGGGCCTCCAAGGGAATATGCATTGGCTTCACTGGACTTCTGATAATAGGTTTTACATCTATCATCTCTGATGCCTGACCAGGCATTCCTTGGTACTCAGCATCAACAAAACTAGCAATTACCTGACGAAACTTTTCAGGTATCAACAGGATTCGATCCTTATTGCCACGTTTGTAGCAAAGATATGCGGATTTCATTTGAAACCACTTTCTGCGAATTTGTGTGGGACTCTTGTTTGGAAAGCCAAACGATCTCATTTGATTTGCTATTTCCACAAAGGTGTACTGGGTGGTTGTAGTTGTGCCTTGCCTGGAGTGCATTTGCCTCACAAGGTTCAACATGCAGCCGATTTCATTGTTACACCAAAAATTACGTTTTTCCTTTTTTCTTCTCATAATGAAGGAATTCAACGAGATGAGAAGAAATCAATTCCAAATTACAAATTTTATTTATGATAAAATTGGCAACAAAACTTAAATCTGATAGTTAGCAGCAACCACTTGCTGTAACAATTAATAAATAAAATAATAACACGGAATTTTATTAAACAGAAATATTGTGTGCACTGTGTACGTGTGTACGTCACTTAATAAAAGTGATGCCAAAATTCATTTAGATTATACACTATCTGCTGCAAGAATAACAATACCAATGAGAAATAAATTATTCATTAATTAAATTGTCTGATCGCGTTTTGTCCAAAATTACGAGTTTCTACAAACTTTAGTCCAAAATCCTTAAAAACTAAAAAAGTTTTAAATTCAATTCACACAAAATATACATAAAGGTTCTACCAATCCAACGCGAATACTTCAGAACGACAACGAAACTTTCACTTTCGTTTTGCTGGGTGAAACATTCGCAGCGAATATGCGACCTCCGAAGATCGTTCAAAGATTCGCATCGCGCCAGTGTGGGTACTCTCATTAATCTCCATGTAAATAAATTTAGATAGGGAAAGTTTCGTTTTCGTTCGGAATTATTCGCGAAGAATCCTACCTTACCGTGAGAAGCCCCGCAAGAGGGAAAACTAAATTTTTGTTTCATGAAACGTGATCCCCATAGAGAACGGGATCTCGTGTTGTTGTTGTAATGCATGTATTTTGATAATCTATATTGATCATCCCTGATAATAAAAAAACGCTAATGTGGTTAGATTATTTATCTTTCGTCCTCATTTTGACTTTTGGCCAAACCTCAGCTTCTTCCTTTCAATTTTCATTTCTCTTGACGCGATCACTTTCACTTGTAAATTTAAATTCGTGTTTTATTTGTGTTCTCCGGCCAGTTACCAATAATTTGTATTCGCTTAAATTTGATGGTTATCAGGCGAATGTTCGCCTATTATAATACCAATTGGATACCTGAGCGGTGTTATTGACCAAGGCTTTATTAGAACCCCATGACTTACTAATCACCCTATCATGGTATCCGTTCGGAACGGAATTTGCTCCGATTTATACAAAATTGATTTTGTAAAAGTGAAATGTTTCATTTCGTCATACGATTAAAACTTTTCTATATTATTACTAGTAACTTACTAGCACTCGGCTACCTACAAAGGTAAAAGATTAACCATTAAAAAAAACTATTAGGCCTTTTTCGGAGAAAATTCCGTTTCGATCGGATACCATGATAGGGGTCAATAACTGAAATCGATGATTAAACAATGTTATAAACTTTTCTAACAATGTTTATTCGATTAAATGACGCGTTCCAATTGGAATTTACTTGCTTTTTGAGCAACATATAGGCTAGTGCTAATTTTGTACGTGTGAACGACCTCATAACAGGATTTAGACCTTTTTCACAAACAAAATTTAAACTGCAAGGATGACTCAAAAATAAATATCCCAAACAGAATATCACATTCAATTCCTCACAGCAATACTCAATGAAGCTTTATGACACAAAACATACTAAAAATTCCTTGGATGCTAATTTTTTTTCGTTTATTTAATCTCTTATTTCACCAAGTTGTAAAAACCAATGTCAGACTAGCTAGTTTTATGGTTGGTTTGGACAAATTTGACAAAACTTTTAATATAGCAATAATGTTTCTTATTTGTTCATTAATTTTTCTTTTCGTTTTCGGGAATGGTATTTCATACAATTTCTTTTCCGATGCGCACTGTAATTTTTGTTTATATTTAATATGAAGTGTAATATAATAATAAATGTTACTAGTAGCAAATAACGAACACAATTTTATTTATTCAAAGTGCATTAAATAATTTTGTTTTGTTTCACTTGACAACAATATTTTCGACAAACATCAATTTGAAAAAAATTTCTTTGGACATTACATAGATAGTAATTTTGTTTTGAATGAAAAGAAAAACACAAAATAAACATTAATTTATACAAGGACATAAGTTTATGATGGAAAATATAATTTTGTTAAGTCTAAAAATTTTAATAGCTTTAACAAGTGCATTTAACAAATATTAAGACTTAAAGTAGGATTTGTTTTTTTCTTTTCATGAATCGCACTATAATATCAATTTTGTTTGTTTAATATAAATATAATGCCTACATTTTAATATAAAAAACATAGTTTCAACAGGTTGAGTTTTGAGTATAAATCGGGCTCTGAATCTGCTATACAGAATCACATACAACATTCTGAAGCAACATACACCGATATATCAACAACCGACCAATTGTAAACTTGCAAATAAATACGTTCTGGCTTTTTTATCGAATGATTTACCACATGTGAGTCTCCCGAATCTCACTGATGATGTGATTAGCACGAGTTAATGCCTAAAAAAGAAAACGTTAAAACAGTGGTTTTATTTAAAAAAAAAGAAAAAAAAAAACAATCGTATTACCTGTAACATATCGGCAGCCTCTTTCCTTCTTACAGCAATATGATCCGATTCATTAAGAAGAGTCTCAGCTCTATCCGATTTGTATAAATGTGTAACAAGTTCACTCTGAAGATTATCCTTAACATAGTTAACTAAGAAATGCATTATAGCCTTTGGTACTGAATCTTGAATTGACTTTCGAATTATGTAGAAATATGATTTGATGAGGCGTTCTGTTTTAATGATCAAAATTAAGATGTTAATGTTTAGGAAAATAATTTGATAGACAGATAAATAATTATTACCAATGACATCACAATCTTTTTGTTCCTTATCGGTTAGTCTCCTTGATGAATTATGACTGGGAACATCGGGAAGTAAGTTAACAGCTTTAACTGGGCTTGCTATCATATTATGAATTGGTGTGTTGCTCGCTGAATTTTCCATGCTTTGTGCTGGCGGAGGAAGCATGTTTGATAGCCAATTGCTAGGTGTTGAGTGTTCGCCGTTGTGGTTCTATTGAAATAAAAATTTAGTAAAGGATCGGTTTATACCAAATCAAAATTCTTTGACAATTTGATCCTTTAAGCGGGATATACATTGTTCAAATGCTTGTCATGCATGTGAGAGTGTATTAATATTTTTTTTTGACCTTGCATATACACACTTCATGCATGAGTCTTCAATCATTTATTTTTACTTAAATTTCTATGCGAAAATGTGCCTATGCTTGATCAAGCAATCATTCTCAAATAACATTATTTTAATTCTGGCTATCTGATTGATCAAAAATCAAAATATTTTGATTCAGCTTCAAGCATACACACAATGTATACGTGTTTCATTTTTACTAATACACTCTCGCATGCATGACATTTGAACAATGTACATATATCCCGCTTATCGAAATTTTAGAACTTGGTCGAGATCTAACTAATTTCTTCAACAAAAGTTCTATCGCGTTAGTACTCCAATTTAGATAAAACTTCGTTAAAATTAAGCCCTCAAATTCGAGGGTCTAGGTATTTTGAACTCGGTTTAACCACATTTTCACTAAAATATTACAAACCCACTACTAACCTGATAATTTTCTTGTCGCTCATTTCCATCTTGATTGTGTTGGGCTGTTACTTGTGGCGATGAATTAGTCGTTCTTGGCATTTGTTGGCGACGTTGAATATTCGTTTGCATTTGCATTTGCATTTGCGAGAATGGTTCATTAATATTATCGTTCTTCAATAGACTGGGAACTAAGGCAGCGTCCTTATGAAAATCCGGATGTTTTGTATTAATATAAGCCAATTCGATTGCAACTAAATTTTCCACCATAACATTAGTTGTTGGTAAACGGCGTCTGAGCAATTGAGTCACAACATCGACGATTTTTTCATGTAATTTCGGGAACCTAAAGCAAAAATTTTTAGTTAAAAAAAAAAAAAACAAATTAATAATATGATGACTTAACTAACCGCAACATTTCTTGTTGAACTTCATTACCACAATGCTGTATAATTCTTTGCATTTCTTCATGAATCAATTCGACGCATCGCAATGAAGGTTCTTCCAAACGGCGAATTTGACGTTTAACCAATAATTCAAATGAGACTTCAGGCACAAACAAAGCTGGCCTTGGACCGGTTGCATTACGAATAGCCGTTAGAATATCCATTTTAGTCAATCCCGATAGGGGGTGAATGGAATCCAAAGTTCGACCGAAAGTCTCATGGAAAATATAGCAAATTCTAGCGCCACCACAAAGTTCCGTAGTTTCTATGTTCCTGGATGTGCCTTCAATCGTTGCACAGTATGCACTAGCGAATTTGGTTATTATTTGGAGTAGAGTTTGACTTTTATCGGTGACATCATCTCCATATGAGTGCAATAATGACTGAAACTGTGATGACATGACGTTCACACGTGTCTAAAATTAACACCAAAAAAGTATAGTTAATGCCAATTTAACATTCATTAGTTTTGTAATTGTTTACCTTCAGATCGGGCAGGCAATCTCTGATGTGGTGCATCAAAAGACGATTTAGAGTCTTAGCTAAGTACGGCGTACCATTTCTAGTAGCAAGTGTAGGATATTTCCTCTGCAAGAAGGCAGACTCATCCTTCAACTGGTCTTCAATGGTTTTCCTATCCATGATATCTTGTTGAGATCGATTCATTACACCAATAATGCCTAGTTTGACTGGAATCACACGTCCGCACAATATATCAATTGCATCAGTACCAGCATCCATGAGATCAAGTTTCGTTACAACTGCCAATGTACGTCGACCATCTGGATCAACATCCTTGGCTAGCTTTAATGCTTCACTTGTTGCCATATCTGTGTTGGCCGAAGTGACCGCCAAAATAATCGAATTTGGATTTTCAATATATTTTACAATTAAATCTTTAATTTGTGATTCAATATCTTCTGGTTGATCGCCAACTGGCACTTTTGTAATGCCAGGTAAATCGACAAGTGTTAAATTAACCACACGTGTGGAATATATCTTCAGATTGATTGGCTCTGGGCATATTCCTTTGTTGCTGCCCGCAGCACGATCTGTTTCATTTTCGATTTCATGACGGATCTCTTCGAAATTAGTAAAGGTTTTCTTCGTATGCAGGAACTTTCCCCATTCTTCGGTATTGACTGTGCCTGTGGGGCGAGCAACAAATGGATTACGGAAAATTCCACTTACAGTGTTAGACATACCATTTTCCGCTGAACGATGTTCTTTGTCATCGATTGGGGAATATATGAGTTGTAAGATAAGAGGGCGTCGTGTTACAATGCCAGTTCCTCGGGGTAAAAATGATCTTCCAACCAAACTTTCGATTACTGAACTTTTACCGGAACTCTAGAAAATAAAGATATGTATTGTTTTTGTTTAGAACGGAAATGTTAAATGTAAATATTTTTTGACGGTGCATTTCAGAATAATTATTTTTAATTGTTTGAAAATTGCATTCATTAACATGGGTTATAATCTCTTTAGTTAGGTCAAAAACAACTAATAAGGAACAGCAAAGACCACAAAATAATCAGCTTATCTCATGATTTTACCTCAAAAACTTAATCAAAGCAGAATGCTATAATATTAAATAACCTTAATAATATTCGAACTATCATACAAAACACGTTCTGGAGTGCATAGAATAAGAATTATTGCACTTTTTGTTAATGCACCAGGTGACCATCTTCGCGATGGTTTTGGGTGCTCCACTTATACCTTTTTTTTGTATTAAAAGAGCCCGGATCAGCCATAACGCAGGTACCAAAATGCATCATCTAGTATGACATTGAACACATGCTTAAACTGTCGTTGTCGTAACCAACCATATGACGGTTAAATATAGATAAATTGTTCCAGAGTTTTTTTGTCAAATTTTGACGAGTGAGGACGAATTCATCTCAGAAAGTAAAAAAATTGCCAACAAAGGTTGGAACGCTTTCTGGGTACTAAAGGCATTTCTTGAGCAGAAATTGTCAGGAAGGGGAAATGGTTTTCTCTCTCGTGAGCACTTTCTTCTGCCCAAAACTACCCAATTTGTGAAAAGTGGAACATGATTTTGCGAAAATTGGCAACAAATAAATTGTTTTATTAATAAACGCATCATTAATGCAAATGTATTGATAAACATGTAGCGACGGAGCCGCAAAAGGATCGTGTCAAAAACTCAAAACATTGCGACAGGAAGCAGTCATTGTATTTTGCATCGTTATACACTTGTAGTAAGAAGAATGCCAACTGATTTGAAAAAAGTTCTTGATTAATGTGAAGATGTTAAATTTCGTGAAAATTCGTCCTCCCAGGTTGTTCAAAAAAGTGTGCAAAGATATTGGGAAGTCAGTAAAAATCACTTCTTCTGCGCACTAAAATCCAACGGCCTTCCAGAAGAAAAAAAAATGGGTATTAAGAACTTGCCAAGGCTGTATTATGTTTGCTCCATTTTGTCGCAACGTATCGTTGTTAAGCAGGCTTTTCAGCGCATACTTATGCAATACAGATCGAAAATGGACGCTGCTATTCGAGCTATGCAAATACAGCTTTTGGACATTGAAGTAAATTTTAGAACAGTTATAAATCAAATAATAAAATAGTTACGGTCTTCACACCAAACTTGCTAAAATATCTCAAAAAAAAAAATTGACGTTGAAATGTGTTGTTTTTCATTTTTTGCTGTCGTTAAGAATCGGGGTTTAGGGTTTCACAGCTTAAAAAGTTTGGAAACAGATGCCCTATATCGTTTCAGTTAGTAATATTGATTTAAAATGCAAAACAATCTAAGGAAAACCATGGAAGAACATCCATTTATAAGCAAACGTTAATTGAATTTTTCACCAAATGATGAATGTGTACAAGGCTTTAGTAGAATCCCATAACTGACTAATCGATGATTAAACAATGTTATAAACTTTTGTAACATATTTATTCGATTAAATGACGCATTCATATTGGAATTTACTGGCTTTTTGAGCATAATATAGGTTCTAAATACATAATTAAATGAGGCTAATGCTCATTGTGTAGGTGTGAACGACCTCATAAGGGTAAACAGGGTGTTGAAATCATTTTCACCAACAAAATTTTAAATTGCAACAACATAGATGGTAGGTACTTGCAATGATTAAACATAATTCTATTTTCCATACAACTTTATATATTCAAGGTAGCAAAAAAGGTATGTATAAATCTCGGCTGCAAAAAAAAGTAAACAAAAAGTTGCCTTGAAAAAATTATTCGCCGTCGTCGTATAAGTTTAACGTTTAGCTTATTCGTTTTGCATTATGATAGCTAGTTGTTGTGTAACTGCTACCCGCTTCCTATTTTTAGAACAAGGGACTGTTCCGACATCAAATGTAAATAATCGACATTGCAAAACGCTTATGAAAAATAATGTGAACAAGAAAGGAGTTTATGTGGGGTAAGTTTTTTTTGGAAGAACAACAAATGAATAATCTCGGAACTAACAAAGGAATTATTGGCAATAGTTGTTACTTTTTCAGACTACAATGTTCCTGATTTATAATTCAACAAAATAAAAGAAAACTTCGCTGTTCAAGGAACTAACATTTTTTTTTTTTGGAAGATGGATGCATTACATTGCCGGCAAATTGGATTACATAACACAAAACATATTAAAATAAAATTTACAGGCTTAATGGATCTAAAATGATAAATCAATTTAATTTTTCTTCATCGCAAAAAGGAAAGTATTTTTTAACTTTTTTTTTGGTGGGCGAGCTAAAAGGAATTTTACCTGACTGCCGAGTACAACAATTTGCGGAAGTTGTATTGAATCCGATCCAACTGTATTGAAGACATCTTGTAATTTATTAATGACCGGAATTAATGCTTCCATTGTTTTTGAAAAAAATATCAGACAGAAAAGGTTTTTTTTGGTTGAATACACAATCCGAAATTTTGCAGCACAAAAATTTTCTTCCTGGTCCGTTTCTAAAGCACCAGTGCTGACAAACTATTGAAAAATTTGCATTTAAAATGTCAAACTAACAGGTTCAGCAACATTTTAAAAATAATTTGCAAGTGTATAGTTAAAACCAAAACTAAATCGAATGTGCCTTGAAATCATAGGTGGCGCTGCTATTGTTCAGTTATGGTTTTTAATAGGCGTTTTCCTTTGGAGGTGGCGAAGTACTTGTGAGTAGATGAAAACTAAAATCTAGTTATTTTATCTACTCATTGCTCTTTTCGCGAGTAGATGAGATTTGTAGGAAAACCAATTTTCTGCGTTCCATTCAAAATGGCTAGCAAAGTACTTGCAAGTACTTGCAAGTAAAACACCTAATAAAGGCCCTCCGAAAATAAGGCGAATATTTCCGAACGGCAACGAACGACAACGAAACTTTCACACTGGCGCGATGTGAATCTTTGAACATTCTTCAGTCGTCGCATAGTCGAGCGAATGATTCGGTTTGGGAGAACCTTACAGGCTTAACTTCATGGCTTTTAGCAAAAAGTGTCAAAAAGTGAAAAAACATGCTCCAGATATACCACTTATTTAATATTAAAAATATTTATCAAAACCGTTTTTTATTATCAGGATTGATGCGACCGTTCAACTGCGCTCCACAGAACATATACATAATAATCGCATTTTATTAAAGCAGATGATCCATAAAGATCATCTCTTGAAAATAAACTAATACTTATCTTAGTGATAACTGTGTTGTTCTTCATTTATTCTTTCTTTTCTCTTTACACTATAATTCACACTACCATACCATGAAAAGCCATCTACCCGCAAGAGTGAAAACTAAATTTTTGGTTCATGAAACGTGATCCCGATAGAGAGTAGCATCTCGTGTTGTTGTTATAAAGCATGTGTTTTGATAATATTTGGATCATCTCTGATAATAAAAACCGCTAATAATGCAAATAGGGTAACAGCTTTTAAAGGCTCTTAGTCCGCACACATTTCCGTTTAGTCCCGGCGATCATACATTCATATTATGTTTTGAATATGAATATAAGGAAAGGCATGTCAAAATCCCGAATAACCTACTAATTTTTCAATTGACAATAAGACGTGGAACTATTTCAAGGCTAGCGCACATTGCACTTAATATTCACAACTAACTTATTTCAATAGTATGTTCAGTACTTCGTTTTTTTTTACAAATAAAAAGTATTATCATGTAACTCATGGATATTTCGACGATCGATAAAACCCTTCAACATTATACAATATACTTGTATGCTAAAGCCAATTATAAACAGTAGACATTATGACCTGCTTAAAAAAAAAGTATTTGTTTCCATCGCAAACTCAAAAGCTAAAGTGATCGTATTTTAAAACTCTCAACAAAATTTAACATCAGGTCAATAGAAGTTAATGAGGGTAGCATAATAAACTTATTTTTTACATTTATTGCGAAAGTGATTCGTTAAGCAGAAAAACAAAATTATTAAAATACTTATTAAAAAGTGATCACAAAGTGGAATTATTTTGTTTTCGACAGGAGTGATATGGGGTGCTTGAAATTATGCCTTATAAAAAATATTGAAATCAACTCATATTATGAATGGAAAGATAACCTTGATCGACAGTAATCTGAGTGATTTGTTATTACATGAAGTGAAACACTTGAATACGTTTCTATTGAATTCTTAATGACTTGTTATCTTAAGTTACATAATTCATATTATTCTCTTTATCTCTTATCATATTATAAAAAATAGTGTCATTATATTTACACGATACCACTACATTGGTAAAATTAAACCTCAGTTGAACTTTCCAGTTTTTAAATGATAAAAAATACTGGCAGACTTTGTCTCCTTTCACACGTGGAAACTGAGCTTCCATCAACTTTCAGGGCACGAAGTAAGTGGGGTGAACAAAATCTTCCCGGTCAACAATTAGGAAGTCTGCCCAGACGTCAGTTGAAAGCTTGTCAGAGGTTAAACAAACTCTTTGATTGTGTTAGTGCAATGTGAACATGGCTCGAATAATAACAAAGTGATTTGTGAATTCTAAATAGGCTCAAAATATTATTGAAAAAGAAAAGTTTTATGTTTAAACTATTGCTTATAATAATTAAAATGTCAAAGTTCTATTACGAATGTTAAAATCATATTAACACTTCGAAATTTTAGTTATTTTATTAAATTTGTTCTTGTGAATCTGACTCCACTTCGGAAAACTTTTCGTATAAAGTATTTTGTGTGGTAGTTCTTGTTTTTTTTTCTCACAAAGACGTTTCTAACTATTGAATAAATGTTATTACACTGAAATTTAAGCATCCATTAATATTAAAAACTTATATTTTAATTGAAAAGAAGCGAATAATAAAAATCACTGAAAAAATAATTCGCTGTTGTGTGTTTGTATTGGTTTGTTTAACATATGACTAGGATTCTATAAATGTACAAACAAGAAGGAGAAAAGACAAAGATAGTTTCCCGAAAAGCCCAATTGAGGAGTTTTTTTTGACATTCCTTTTCACACTTCTTAAGGTAGTGTGCGTTCAGCCAATAGACTTTATATGGAAACTACAGAAAGTCTCTTACGATTTTGTTTCTTCGTGTGAAAGGTACAAGATAATTTAAAAGAAATTAAAAGAAAACGTCAAAAAATTTGGAGCAACTTGTTTCTTCGTGTGAAGGGGGACTTTGGACGATTCTGTTTAGAAAAAAATCGATTTGTTTAGAAAAAAAGATCAATTTTTCTAGACAAATGAAATGTTTCTTTTTTTACTAATGTGCACATGTATTTGCACACACACTAGGAACTTTTGACATTTCTGATCGAGTTGAAAGTATTTTGTTGAGTAAAGAGAAAACAAATATTCAAGAGTGTTGCATTCCACAATTTTAGTGAAAATATAATGCACAAAATAGACAAAAATTTGTGTTACTGCTATCAGGCGAACACCGTCATTTCCACGCCGCCGGTGTGTTCCTTGCCGGATTTTAAGAAGTCCTACGCCCAATTTCTTCACAGAAGTACTAAGCCAGCCTAGTACCCAGTCTGGCTAGACCAGGTACTGGCTCTGGTACTCGGTCCTAACGAAAAGTTAGTACCTATACATTTCTTCACATCACTAGTACCGGATCTAAATTCACCAACCGGTACTAGGACTTTATACGTCTAAAACTGGTCTAATTCTGATTTTGACAATATTTTGGCATTTCAAATATTATTTTGATGTTTATTTTGACTGAGCGATTTTTATTTTAAATTATTTTCGAATGAATTGTGTCAATTTTATAGTAGTATAGAGAGTGGGAAAATGCGGAATTGCAATGAAATCCTGCCGACATTTACAGGAGTGATCAGTGGTGAATCAGCTTCCAGATGAAGCACTTGATATCGGTAGAAGATTGTGTGTTAGTTTTTGCGTGGAGTTTTTGATAATTTTCTGTGTACGTATGTGTGTGACAGGCTTGGAGTAATTTCCTTTATTGTGTCAATTTCATGTTCGGTTCATGCAATGCATTGGTCGTGTTCGGGTAAATATCCAGAGCTATCAGTGCCTACGTTCTGTAACTCTCGCATCGATAAAATCAGTCAAGAAACGATGAAAATTGAAACAAATCGTATGAGTTTTGTTCCATTTTTCATCGTTTCTCGATCAATTTTATCCATGCGAGAGTTACAGAACGTAGGCACAGGATAGGTTTTGTGTTTGTCTTTTTAATAGCTTGTCGAAACTGTCTACAACACTATTAATCGTTTAAGATAATGTATTTGTTTCTCGATATAATGTCTATAAACCGTGGCAATATGTACTTTTACGACTGTATTAACGTCCCCGCAGTACAATACATATATTCGTTCTGATTATGTCATCCCACGTATATATGTAAATGGAACACTTATTCTTCACTGTGCAGTGGGACGTAAAGTTGCAGTTGGTGTGGATTAAAAAGTACTAAAATAAAGGTGGGGTCAGTACAAAGTCAGCTTGCAAACCAAAAATTTTAAATTGCGACCAACACAAATTAGATTCAGTCCCTACACTTATAAGGCCATTACGAAATACATACATTATATATGTACCTAGGTACTTTAAAAAAAGAAAATGAAAAAATCCACAAAACCAATAAAAGCCGAATTTATTGCCTATTTAATAAACAACAACCAAAAAAACTTTGAAAATCAGCAACGAATTCATTGAAAAAATGAAAGAAATTACTCTGATTCAGGTATTAGCGCCACTAGACTGCCGATTTTAAAGTCCCAGCTAATACTGAGTCTTAAGTAGTACTCGGTACCAACTTGACAGAACTGGTATAATAACCAGGTACTAGCTGATTTTGAGGAGTCAGCTAGTACCAAGACCTAACTAATACTCGGTACCAAATTGAAAGGACTAGGGACTAGAACTTGTGTGAAGAAATGAGTTGATACCGATTTGAGTACTAATTTTAGGACTAGTACTGGTACTAGCGTTAGGACTCTTTGAAGAAATTGGCCGCTACTTTTTTTCATTATTTAATTGTAATTTTGTGTTACTTCGATAAACGTCAAATTGTTTTTTTTTTTTGTTTTGCAATTATTCACTGAAATAAATTTATTTTTAATCTTATCAAAGGGACGCGATTAATTGAATGAACTTTAAAATATTTTTTGTGAATTTGTAGTTGAAGGTGCACTAACTTCTGTGTTAAAAAACCTGTCAAATAGCACACACACCAACGCATACAAAAAATTGATTTTTTCACAAATACCTTGCAACCAAAAAAAATAATCATGCCGATTATGGAATTCGCAATTCTGGATTCGCAGTGCAGTGCACTTGTTCCACTTTACTCATTCGCCATGAAAAGAAAAGAGAACACAGCACTGCGAATCACCGCGAATAATAATAATGAATAATCGATCTGAAAAGGAATTCAGCCCTGAGGCTCATCTATAGCATTGCGAAGAATTTACGTCAAATTACTTTTGCTTGTCTCAGATAGACATCAAATAATGCGCTCGTATACCTTATGTCATCTTCAATTATTTGAGTCACAAAAACTGTAATACATTATAGGAAATACACTGTCCAGTGTATTATAGGGAGGCTAGAGAAGTACCAATTTATATAAGTTATAAAATTTTATCGTCCAATCCATATTTCCAAAGTACTACTTAACCTATATGCCACGGGCTGGGCTACTACATTTTTATTTCAAATAATATTTTTTTCTATTTTGTTTAATTTAGTTTGGAACATGAAATTTCTAACAAATTTTTGAACAATTTACTTTCAAAGCCCATAAGACAAAAATTCACTTTTACGAAACTTGATGAAAACTTAAGTTACCAAACAGGCTTATTGTCAAAACTACAGTAGGTATACTTCATCATCATCGTCGGCTCGACAACCGGGGTCCGGTCCTGGCCTCCTTCAACAAGTCTCTCCACCCATCCCGGTCTCGAGCCGCCGCCATCCAGTTGCGCACCGCAAGGCTCCGGGCGTCCTGGTCTACGCCATCTCTCCAGCGCAAGCATGGTCTACCACGCTGTCGTCTACCATATACTTCACACTGTCAATAATGAAATTGCTATAATAGCTGCTAATTATCAATAAGTGTAGATCATCTCAAGAAAATAAAACAATACACAGTATATCTCTTTTTTCCTCACACTACCTTACAATTTGCAAAAATGGGTAAAAAGCCATCTACCCGGAAAGTAAAAACTTAATTTTTGGTTCATAAGACGTGATCCCGATATAGAGAGCAAGATGTCGTGCTATTGTTGTAATGCATGTTTTTTGATGATCTACATAATTATATATGTGAATCATTTCTGATAATAAGAAAACGGCTAATAGCAAACTATATGTAGCTGTCATATGTTAGCTGTTAGAATAGTGTCAATTTCGATACAAAATCCGTGCTTCATAAGGTAGGTAATTTGTTTATTTGTTGTAATAAAATTACATTTTGCTCGTCACCGTTTTTGAGAAGCAGAATTTCTAGATCAAATAAGCGAGTAAATCAATTAAGCCGGGGTTTAATTAGCCGTACAAAAAGTTATCAACTTAGGAATATAGGAAATATTTAAAGCAACTTTGTTCGTTCAATTAAGCGGGAAAATCAATTAAGCGAGGTGCAATGAAGTGGGGAACACTTATGTACATAGATGATTGCAACAAAATCAATGAAAACCACTCAATTTAACTATTTTATATGAGTTATACTTAAAGATTAGCCATTTAGCACACAAAAAGTTCAAACATCTTTTTATGAAAATCCGAGCACTTTTTCTAGGTTATTCAGATTTCAGAAATAGAAGTCTAGATAATTTCATTCCACTAAACATGCATGGCAATGGGGAACAAAATTCTGACCATGAAATGAATAAGCTTTAAGTTAGTAGGAAGGTATGTATGTATGTACCAATCATGGATCATAAAAGAACTTTAATTCAAACAAGTAACGTTTGAACCAGTTTGATTTCGCAAATCCAAATTTAATACTCATCCAATTAAAACAAGTAATTTAATGCTAACATCTAAAAAGATCATGTTGCTCATAGGTTTTTAAAATGTTAAGTGCTTTTATAACAACCGAGAATCACTCTTTAAGGAAAAGGTAGGTAAGATACTCAAATTACAAATATAACCAGAAATATATTTACAAAAAGAATTATAATGAAGCTCAACTTGGGTTCAAGATAGGATAGCCATCGGACGTGACTTGTTTTAAGCTGAACAGAATTAATAAGAGTAAGGCCAAATATTTTTCAATCAAATCAACGATGAATTCAAATCATACATCACCGTGTGTTCATTCATATCACTTTAACTGCATTGCAAAGAGTTAATGACCGTGGTATCTGGCATGGAATTGAAGTGACGTTTACTTGCCATAAAATTCGACACGGTTACATGCCATATGTTTGCTCTGAGTTTTTTTTTTTTGTTTGCTTAAAAAATTATTTGAGATTTGGTATTCAATCAGTATGTTTATTTTTACTCTTTCAGAAGTTTATTTACTTATTTCATTACCGAAATATACAGACAAAAATGGGAGGCTTGCATTAATCGGTTTTTCTATTCGCACCTTTATGGAATAGTTCTCTAGAAATGGCTGTTAAGATACACATATATCTCGCTATTAACATCCAATTATCACTTATAAGCGCCACTGTTTTTGTAATATCACAATTAATGTGATTATGGCTTTGTTGGGGATGGAAGAATGAGGTCGACGTGATAAATTCTTCTTTATGCGGATTTGAAGTCGAAGAAATTTGTGGATCTCTTCTAGGATTTGCTTTAGCGTGAAGATTTGGCTTATGGTAGATTTACTAGCCTGGAAGCCACATCGGTACTGGCCAATGAATTGTAGTATGGAGCTCCACTGCCTTTTTACTCGCTCTATAATGTCCATTCAGCACTCCAGCAGTTACCTGAATATTATATATCTTCCTACTATTTCCGAGGAAATTGGTCGAAAAAACGACGTCCTGTCCTGCAATTTACATGTCAAATGCAACAACAACTAATCCCCTTCGGGCTTAGCTAAGCGCGGAGAATTCTCGGTGCTTAAATTAAGCATAGAGAAAAAATGTGTTACCGGCGTCAATTGCATACTTGTTTTTGATATATGTTTGCATGGAAACTCCATTTTGTTTCTTTAATGGCGTCACTAATCCCTGATGTCGTTTTTTTTTCAACCAAATCTCCCCGGGCTTGCAAAAACACACGGCTTAAGTCACCTTTGATGTTCCGAAGAGCATGCATCCCGGTCTTAAAGACCAACATACAGTTGTTAGTCTTATTTTAAAACATCAAAAATGTATGTTTTGTAAATATGTATAATGAGGGGAGAGGGAAAATACATTCTCTGATTACAAACTTAGCCCGGATTCAACAGTTCAGGGTCTTCTAGAGATCTTCAGAAATAAAACAAATTATTACAACAAATCTGTGACATAAGAATCTCTTTTAAGAATTTATTTTTCTGATCCATTCTAGTTAACCCGCGTTTAGTTGCATAATAATACTAACAGCATCTCATCTCTCGGCAATTATTATTATATTGCACCTTTCCACGTAAGTAATGGGTGATTTTTTAAGAGGTTTAGAACTTTAGAAAAATGAATGAAATATTTATTTGAATCGATAGTTTGAACCTTGCAATTTAATGTTTAAAGATAATTTCATGCAAATGTTGACCGCGGCTGCGTCTCAGGTAGCCCATCCGCTGAGTCCAATTTTGGCATACTCTTTCACACATATCGGCCGGTATCTCACGAATGAATGCATGGATGTTGGCTTCCAGTGCGTCAATCGAAGCGGGCTTGTCCCTATAGACATTAGCCTTGACATACCCCCACAAAAAATAATCTAATGGTGTCAAATCATACGATCTAGGCGGCCAATTGACCGGCCCGAAACGTGAAATTAACTGTTCACCAAACTCGCCTCGCAGTTGCGCCATTGTTTCGCGTGCTGTGTGGCATGTGGCACCGTCTTGTTGAAACCACATATCATGCAAGTCAAGAACTTCCATTTCGGGCAAAAAAAAGTTTGTTATCATCTCTCGGTAGCGTTCACCATTGACAGTAACGCTGCGATTCGCCCAATATGGCCCAATAATGCCGCCGGCCCATAAACCGCACCAAACAGTGGCTTTTTCGGGATGCATTGGTAGCTGTTGCAATGCTTCTGGCTGATCTTCACTCCAAATGCGGCAATTTTGCTTATTTACGTACCCATTCAACCAAAAATGAGCCTCATCGCTGAACACAAGCAGCGCGCGATGAACATTTCGAACCGAGCACGAATTTTGATAGTAAAATTCAATAATTTTCAAGCGTTGTTCATTTGTAAAACGATCCATGGTTAAATTGCAAACCAAACTGAAGCTGTTTGACAGTGACACAAGGTACTAAACACACGTCAGCTGTCAAAACCAGTGTTGCCAAAACCAAACCAGCCAAAAAATCACCCTTTATATAGATTTAGATATATGGTATTTCAGTGGATGTTGATTTTTATCAACCTTGCACAATCTTCGTATCGCATATTCGCAAGCATAACCAATGTGTACTTAGTTAAGAAAAAATCCATAAACTTATCCTACTATTACAAGCCGATGTTCTTTGAATTCAAGTTCAGAAAATAACGTGGGTATGGTATATATTACGTATATAATGAATTAAAAATATGATCAAACTATAGGTACCTATGTTAAAGCTTATAGCACGCATATCCAAAAGCTATAATTGAATCACTTTAATTTGTTCATTCTATAAAACCATATACCTAGACGTAAAATATTTACTACGTATATCCATTATCACTCAATTAAAAACGATCTATCAGTGTACCTGACCTCTTATAATGTCACGTGTTGTATTTTGATCACAAGATCATGGTGAACAGCAAATGATGTGAACCAATATTTAAATTGTTTGTTGTAAAGTTGGAATATCGTTGTGCATTCATATGTTTATCTACATTAATTATTGTGAGTTGTTGGTGGTATTCTGCGGGGGATTTAAACCCTCTAACCGCAATAGTCTTCTTTTTGCATAATTAGTGCATGGATAACTATAGATTAAAAAGACCTTGATACAAATTAGTGAGTGCCAGGACTCACGGTTAAGATGTGAAAACATAAAGGTTCGTCAGAGTGCCAAATTTTTTTTTATGATGGCTTGGTCTTCTTAACAGAAATTTCGGTCTTCATTATGTAGTCTCGTGATCCTGGGGGTTGGGATTCTAAGACTCTTTTGGCTGGAGCATTGCTATCCATTCGCTCTATGTGGCCTGGCC
The DNA here is from genome assembly GCA_932273885.2 of Leucozona laternaria. Classification (NCBI taxonomy): domain Eukaryota; kingdom Metazoa; phylum Arthropoda; class Insecta; order Diptera; family Syrphidae; genus Leucozona; species Leucozona laternaria. Next base: position 96,079,136 of record OW026368.1, read on the forward strand.
AATGTACATACTAAGTCAACGTGTTTTGGCTTTTTCGACTACATCCACATCTTTGAACTGGTCATAGAGAGTTCACTTTTGTATCTATCCTTCCATTCGCCCTCCTCACACTTGGGGGCAAATATCCGTCAAAAAATGTTTCTTGCAAAAGAGCCCTATTGAGGGCCTTATTTCACAGTCACTTTCTAAAATAAAAGAAGGGATCAAAAAAATGCCAATTTATGTATGTAACATATTTCCTACCTAATGTTTACACCCCCCCCCTGGTGGGACTACTTCAGCCACCCAGAGTTTTTTTTTAAGTCGCCCAAATCGCGTTAAAACACTTCCAACTTTAATGACAAAAAACTTTATAATTGTTACAAATTGGCATTTTCATTTTTATCTAGTCTCGTCCAAAGTTAATACCCTGAGCCGATAAAATAAATTTACTCACCTTATATCTCTCCTATTTTCAGTTAGGTTTCTACTACATTAATTTTTTGACCTAGAAAATAAAGAAAACGAAAACTTACTTAACTGAAATTGCCTTACCTTATGTGGAAATCATCGCCATTGTGTGTAAATTTAGTTTTTGTTATTTTTTATGAATGTGTTACATGCCTTGGGTACCATTAAAACTCTACTCATGTAATTACTGCATATGTCAACATTTAATGACATTTTTTATCTTCTTCGCTTAAAATTTAATTATGTTTTGAAAATGTAACACAATAAATAATGTCATTTTTTTAACCGAGATAATGCAGAAAGAGCCAGCTACATAATTGTTACACTTTTTTTTTTACAATTTTTGACTTTCTAAATAGGCAAAGTATTGGCTTCTCGAGAAAAAAATGGCACAGCCGGCCCGCATAAACATAACAAAAATATTTTATGGATAAAAGTTTAACAACAAAAGACATTCAGTACTTCAGACATATACATACCAAAAATAAAAATAAATTTTGTTGACATTGTGGCAACGCTGATTTTCTCCCCTAACCTTAAAAATTCTTCTGATCGAGCAGTTAGAATTTTAGTCTTAAAGCGGTATACAAAAACCCGAAACAAATAAGACACATAATTATGTACATTATGTACATATCCCTAATAAATATGTGTAATTAAAAATGTCTCTCAAACTCACTTCTCTTCCACCCAAAAGTTTCACCTTTAAATAGAGAACAATGTATCACACTGTTACACATTATCATCAACAAGTCTACACTTCAAATAATCTTTTATGTTTTGCTAAATTTTACTTCACAACAAATAGCTAAGAGCCCTTTAGCCTAGAAGCATGATTCGATTTAACAATAACAAAAAACAAAATCTTGTAAATAAAGGAAAAATTGCTCTATTGTGCTGTGCCAACGGCCACCGGCCGCTGCCCACTGTGTTGCTCTGTCGAATGTCGATGACGTTTCATTTCATTTAGACTTTAAGAAGCGATAACTTAGCTCGCCTTCAAGTCGATGTACGCAACTAAAGTCAGTCTGAGTAGCGAATGGCTTTCAAACAGAGCTACGCGGCATTGTTGAAATTTTATACGAATTCGCGAATCAATATAAAATTAAATTAAGCGCGACGCTAGATTCATTTTTTTTTTAAATTTTATTTGCACGAATTACTATCTACTACCTATTTAACTAGTAGGTATACCTACAGAAACATTTAACTAATATTGGAAAAGAAATATACTCTTAAAAATATCGAAATTGTTTAGTAAACAAAAATATTTAATCAAACGGGGTTGTGATACTGGCCCGAGTGCAAATCCAAAACGTATTGGTATTATAATCAATTTAAAATAGAAATTGTCGATTGCCCGCCAACGTATATAGATGAACTTTCGGAGTTATATAGTGAATTGAATTATAAAACATAAGGTTCGTTATGGAATAAATGGAAATGTTTATTTAATTTAATTTAATGCTCGTTTTTTTTATAATGGGTAAGATCTTGTACTGGCTTAGAATTTTGAAGGATTCATTCATTAAAATAATGTGCTTAGTTTCAGAAAAGGTTTACTATTTCATTTATTTATGTTTAAAAAAAAAAAAAAATATTTCCAAAGTAGCTAGTCTCAAGCTTAAATTAATAATTTACATTTTACAGATTTTTACGATCAGCGCGCGAAAATAAATCGGTGAATCTTTTTCATTTGTACCAATCAATAAGTGTTCATTAAAAAGACGTCAAAGCATGTTTCTATACCATAAATCGATAGAATGATTTTAATTCTCGATATCATTTTTTTTTAACTTCAAATATGCATATTTATTTGAAAACAATCGATTGGGGTATAGTGACGCTTGATTTAAACTCTGAATCCCTTCTTAATTGAAATTTTAAATGTATTCAAAGCTAAAACACACAATGAATTGACTTTATTTGCCTGGTGTTCTTTTTCTTCGCTTCTAGAAATATGTTAAGCAAAGCACTAACATATATACATTTCGATTCTAACCTACATTAATCTATCAGAATAAATTAATTTGAATCAATTACATTTGACCGAATTTTATTTGACAGTAATATTTTTATCAAATCATCACGTACAAAAGTTTATTTGACATATCACTATGAGGATTTATTGTTGATCAATAGGCATGTTCAGAAAAATGAGATCTTGGAGACCTCAACAATCTCGGTTGCATGAACAGGATTCCAATTCCCTTAGTTTTGCTGTTAAAATCCTGAGGAAAAAGATTTTGGATTCGCTTGCTCACTTTTTGACAGATAGAATTTATGAGATCTTATTTTCTTATTTGTGCAGAAAGATAATCGTTTTCTTTTTAACTTTAAGTTTCTTACTTGGATTTTTGACAAAAACGTGAATTTTTTCACAAATTTTCGCAAATTTTCACAATTTGCTGCCAAAAATCATAAGGAAAAAAACAAATTTGGGAAACTTTCTAAGTTTTTGTTTCGTGTTTTGTTCCGTGGAAAACGAATGCTCCACTATCGCAGTCACCGAAACCGCCGCCATTCGCATATACAACAAAAGCAATTAAAATAGGGTATTTATCATCCTCGTTGTCTTCCCAATATGTACATATGTACATAAATAAATTATGTTTTAGTAGGTAGTCGTTTGGTTCAAATTTGTTCGTTGCAATTGGATTTATTTGTTTTTACACATCTCTGCAGTGAACACAACGAAACAAAATTTTAATTTGTCTGAAAACGCCTGCCGATTTGTTGTAAACAAAAATTTGCATTTTAAATTTTAAATGCAACAACAACTAATCCCCTTCGGGCTTAGCTAAGCGCGGAGAATTCTCGGGGCTTAAGGCGCCAGTTATAGCTTTCATTTAAAAACCATCATTGAAAATTTTAATATTTGGTTTTGAGGCACTTAAAAGGCAAAATTAGTAATTATTTTGATGTCAATGTATAGGTAGTGACTTAATTATTAATGTTTGCCTAAAAAAATTGTAGTTTTGGACCAGCCGTTCACATAAAATGACTTTTATTATTTCAATGCATGAACTACCTTATCAATGATCATTGAAAAATTAAACGTCATTTTATGGGGAAGTTTGGGGCCGATTCAATTTTTTTCACAAAAGTTGTAATTAAAGTCATCAGCTTTATTTTTGCATCAAAATAATTACTGATTTCACTTTCTAAAGGTACCAAAATTAGTCATTAAAAATGTTAATGATGATTTTCAATGAAAGCTATAACTGGCACCTAAGCATGGAGAAAAACTGTATTACCGGCGTGAATTGCATATTTGTTATCGATAGTTTGTATGGAAACTCCATTTTGTTTCTGCACTGGCGTCGCTAATCCCCGAAGTCATTTTTTTTCAACAAAATCCCTCCGGGCTTTGCAAAAAAACACGGCTATGTCAGGCAATTGTAAGACCATTGATGAGACCCCTTTTATAGAAATAAAAATATTTAAAAGTAAAAATATAATGCATATTAAAGACAGGATAATATTTCGATTTAATTTCGCTGTGTCAGCTGTTTTGATTTTTGACATTGAATGTAACCTAGCCGGTTATGATCGTTAAAAACCGAAAATTAGTTTTTACTCATGCTGGTAGCTGGCTTTTCATGGTAAGGTAGTGTAATGATCGACTTTCGATAAGAATCGTTTATCGATAATAAATAAATAATCAAACGACACTCACAATAAGTTCAATATTACCTTGTATGAATCTGGCATACAAAAATAATAAGAAGTTCTTATTATTCCAATAGAGTTTAATTTTCCTTTGGACAAATGACCTAATTGATAGAAATACTCCCTAGAACCATCATGTAATGCGATAAGATTAAAATATTATTTTTGTTTGTAACTCTTAGGTGTCTACTTGCGATTGCAAATAATATAATATAGTTTTATTAAAACGAATCAAATAGATACCGGTTAATCATTGTGTATTGTAGTTGTAGCTTTTAGAACTGATAGAACAACATCTATCTGTCGATAACATTAAAGTAAACATTTAACCCGATGACTCTGGAATAAACTTTTATTTCTTCCGTATTATTAATTTTCAATATTGTGTGTCTGTATGTTTTTATGTATGTAGGTACATTATATATATATATATTTAATTCTGTTTGTAAATTGCGTTATATTTAATCAATTTTTTCGTAAGCTATATAGAATATAATTGCAGTTAATCAAGTTTAAGGAACTAAATAATTTCTTTTTCAAGTCTACAATAATTATAATTACATATCATCGCTCATCACAGCCCACGTTTACGGATTATTTAATCATAGACACAGACAAAGAAACAGACAGTATAGGTTTATATTATTTTTACCAAGAAATAAACGCCCTTTTATTCCGTAACATTTTATTGAGTTGGTATTAGATATTTCAAATGAACATAAGAGTTGTTGATGATACAAGTTGTTAAGAATTAAAAAAGATTTGCAAAAACTTAAAACAATAAATGCATTCGTATTTACAAACACAAGTATGTTAATTTGTATAAATCAAATTTTTTTTTTAAACTGGTAGGGATTTTTGCAGAAATTTTATTTTCATCCATGAGATTTTAAAAATGTTTGAGTTGTTTTGAAAAGGTTTAAGCTATTTAGTTGTTGAAAGATTTTTTTGTCAGCCCTTATTCCAAATGCATTTCCCCCAGACACCACAGTTGGTCTCATCAGTGCAGTTAGATGCTTTCGTACACTTATTATTTTTTGTTCTTTTGAAAATCACTATCAATCCCTTCAAAAACAAACTTTAGTTTATCTGGAATGATATTGTTTTGGCGTTTGCCCAACTCGACAGAGCGTCTTTATTAATAAAATGATAACCTTTAAATATTAACTTACTGATGCTCGGAAGGAGGGTTATCGATGAAAAATTCCTTTTTTTCGAGAGAGAAGTATAGATTCAATGTTACCCTAGTAAAAATCTCAAACAAAAGATACATAACTTGGTCTTAAGCTCAGTTAGAGCACGCAGATTCTATATAGAATAATTATTTACAAAAATATAATAAATTACTGAATAGTAAAAGATTTGCAGTTTTTAAACTGTCCATGAAAAAGATGTTTGTACTTTATACAGTAGGTTTGAAAAGAAACAAGTCGTACTTTCAAGTATTCAGCACGAAAAGTCTTAAGTTTAAAAATTCTAAAAAAAATGTACATACCTATACTTAGAATTTTTAAACAACAAAGAAATACAGACATATGAAGGTAAATATTAAAACTAAAAATCGAATAACCAATTTTGCCACATATGTACATAATGTACTGTATGTAGAACATTTTTCGTCTTCTATATTCATCACGTAAAACGAAAACGATCGAACGATATCGTTTTGAAGATAACTACTATCTTTATTTTTCTCTACATAGATATTATGATAGAGATAGCAATGGTGGGAAACAATATCATCGGATCGTTTTACGTAATGAGGCCCCATAGTCGTATGTTTGGTTTTATTTGTTGTTTTTTTTTAAACGGAGAACTTGCCCTACCTTCACCGATAAATATCATTCCTAAGGTTATGTGGATTCGAAAATTGATTTGCGTGTTAAACACGATGACATTTACGGTTATGAAGAAAATATCTTATCCAATTTAAATTATTAAATATAATGAGGCTATTATTTTTTTACGATGAACTTAATTTGCATTAACATCATGGAAACATTAAAATTTTCTTTAGAATTATCTTAAGCAGAAAAACTAGTTAAAATCAATTTTTATAACTTAATTCAATACAAATAGTACCTATATCTATTAAGAATGAGACAAATACATCTTTATTTATAAGGAATATTTTCTCTAATAAATTGAAAATAATTTTCTTCCAAAACACACATTATTTTCAGTTCCAATCATTGGAACTTTTTAAATAAAAATGAAAGAATTTTTGTTTACAAATAAAACACTAAGTGTCTCAACTAAAATGTAGGCAACGAGGTGTTCTATATATTTTTGGCAGACGGGTCACGACTCACATAAAATCTATGATTGTGATGGCCTAGAAATGAAATAGAATTATAAAAAAAAATTTGTAAAAATGTTGAAAAGATGCATTAAACTCAATTGGGGAAAAAAAAATAAACTGATAAGAATGAAATTTTTAAAAATGAATGAAGGTTTTCTTGCGAAATAATTGATTTGGGTTAGTTATTTTTTTTTCGTTCTCTATATTACCACACGTGTCTGTGATCATTTCATTTCATTGCATATGAAGTGTTATACATTGTAACTAAGTATAATTGATTGAAAGCTTTTTACGGTTGATATAATAGGTTCATGATCAAGCTGAATTAAATTTTCGTCATGCTATTTAATTTGGCTGGAAGAAAAATAATAGTTAGGTATTTATGTACATAAAATATACCTTTAGTTTGTATAAAACATTTCAGCCTATTTTAGAATCGTCATGGGAAAAAATATAACAGTTTTAAAAATAATATTCCACCTATACTCTTCTGTGCCTCATTAAGCCTGACTTAATACACTGAAGGGCTAAAAATGAAAAATATAATTATTTTTGGATGCAAAAACCATTTGCATGCAAATAATCTTGTGAGGTGAACATCAGTATTTTTTTTTCGGAATTGCGCAAACCGACCGCGAAAAAAAGAATATAATTTCTCATCAGAGCCTCAAGATGGGAAGGGAGCTTTTTTGAAACTTCCAAGAAATACAAATGCAATGAGTATAATAACAAAATACTACAACAACAATGCGGCCGTCAATGCCGCCAAAAAACTATTTGTATTTCTCTTGCACTTCTCTAATTACGTCTCGAATTCCACTTCAAACCCAATATTTAAACCAATAAAACGCCCATAACTCAAAAAGTGGGAGTGGCACATAGTCAACCGAGGTTATATATGAAAGCTTATGCTGTGACGCAACTTTTGATGCCAATGACATTATTCCGCAATGAGTGGAAGTACCCGTAGTTCACGGTCTGTTGAATACTTTCAGTTGAGACGTTTGACATTTTTTCATCATTATGTCGCTATCCCCTTCTGAAACCTAACAGAGATGTGGTGTACATTGTGCAATCTTTTGTTGAAATAGTAATGTGAAAAAAATCAAAAATTGTGTTTTTTATAAAATGTAAGATAAGATTTTAAATTTTGTACACATTGATTTTTTAATGTGGTGATTGAGGGAGTCATTTAGCACAGTAGCTCTTTCCGCAGCAAAGTAGCCAAATGCTATACTAAAACAGCAGTGGTCTTTAGTTGATTGAATGAAAAATGCTCAAAAATCTGAAACGTAGTTTTCTTACAGTAACTTTGTTTATTATACAATTATGAAGTTTTAGATTAGCTAAAACAAAACTCGAATTTCTACACTGGGGAATCCATAAAAATACTATGTACCCAATATGAAGCAAATAGTTTTACTCGTTAAGGCTGTAGCTAAAACTAGTAGGCAAATATTGACAGAGGGCAAAATGTTTATTAGCTTTAAAGTCGAAGCCCGAAAACGCTAAAAAGTTTTCCTTTGGAGGTGGCGAAGTACTCGCAAATACTTTGCTAGACATTTTGAAAGGAACGCACAAAATTAGTTTTCCTACAAATCTCATCCACTCATGATGAGAGCATGAGTAGATAAAGGTACTAAATTTAAGTTTTCATCTACTCACAAGTACTTCGCCACCTCCAAAGTAAAACGCCTAGTGAATACACGGACGCACAGATTGACACAGATGGTGTGAAAAAAAAAACAGTTTTTACAAAATTCGTAGTGTTCGAAATTTTTCTACGCGTAAGCATACATATGAACGTATATGATGTACTATATTATACTCAGCCTATTATTATATACTGAAATAATGATTTTAACTTTATTAATAATGTTAAATTACAAGAATGTAATAATTGAGCTATATATCTTAACCATTTATATCTTCTGTAACGTGTGCTGTAATAAATTAAAATTACATAATGCATAGATAGATGAAATAGATACTCATGTAAGTTTAAAAAAAATTCACACTCATTTTAATTTATTCTATATTGGGTGTTAAGTTATTTCTCTAATAAATACCTACCATGAATCAGTTAAATGACTGGAAAATATGTTCTTTATTAAGAAATAAATTAAAATTCCCGCCATTCTGCTGGCAAGAAAAAAATACATTGCACTTTTGACTTGTTAATAAATTAATTAAAGGAGCTCAAATATATGTATGTAAGTTGGCTATTATCGTCATATACAATATAGGTAATCTATATTCAGTTAATAATATGCAAAATAGAAATGAATTATTTCTTCTTCTTAATAAAGAAAGATAGAAAACGTATAGAAAAATAACACTCTGAAGTATTTTTTTTTGTTCACTTAATGGAATGATTTTTTACATCGATTTTATATTTAAGTATAGATTGCCATACTTACCTCAATTATAAATAGTAAGTTTTAAAACTTCTATTAGAAATTAATATTTAGATAATAATATATTTCAACTCAACGTAACAATTTTACATTAATGTATTTACCTTAAGAATAATTTAATTGATTTTTGTGTGTAAAACTCAAGTAAATTAAAACATTAGTCCTGTGGTCTCATACTTTCTGCACTAAAATTAGAATGTTGACATTCTGCTTCAGAAATATTGGAAAACATAAAAAAAGATGTCGTGGAGTATTTATATAGCCCTGTTTTATTATCTACGGATCTAAATCAGGATCATTTTTTAATACGTAATACAACAACAACTTGGGATCCTGCTCTCTATCTGGATCTGTTTTAAGGATCCGAAAATTAGTTCCCACTCTTGCGGGTAGATGGCTTCTCATGGTAAGGTAGTGTGAAACGTAGGGCAAAGAAAAAAGACAACAAATACATGAAAAATAAACCAACGTAGGGAAAAAGAAAAATTTATCCATCCTTTTCCCTTTTCTCACAATAAAAAGAAACTCAAATAAATAACAACGTTACGTTGACAGATTTTTGCTGTGACAGCTGTCAATTGGCATCAAAACAAAGCCCGATAGTCGAAAGCTGTATGTATAAATTAAAGGGTGGGTTTCATGAGAATGACTGCATTCAATGACAGAATTAAAAAATTGTTTTATGGATTATTGAAGAATTTAATTTCGTAAATCCAAAAGTACAGTAGAATTGATTTAAAGGCAGTAGATTTATTATTTGAAAAAAAAAATGCAGTAGATCTACTGCAATTGCAGCTAAGTGACAACCCTGCTCATGAAAATAAAAAAAATATGGATATTAGTGACAACTGTGTTGTATACCTCTCTTTTTTTCTTACGTTTGTTCATTTTTTATTTATTCGTTGTCTGTTTTCTTTACACTGCAATTCACACTACCTTTCCGTGAGAAGCCACCTACTCGCAAGAGTGAAAATTAAATTTTTGGTTCATGAAACGTGATCCTAATAGAGAGCAGGATCTCGTGTTGTTGTTGTAATGCATGTATTTTGATGATCAATATGGATCATCTCTGATAATAAAAAACGGCTTTTATTTGTTTGTTATCTTTTTATTTGAAACCAAATTGAGTTTCTTAAGCTATACTTATTGACCTGTTTCAATGCTTTATCTATTTGCTCTGCAAACTAAAAGGCAAGTATTGGTTCAGTGCAAACAATTCCGAGGATCAAAAGTAACAACGATTATGGAGAAGTCGAAAAAAGTGTTGTTTCTTTCGCATATCATTTTCAATTGTGCCTCATATCTGTCAAGCTGCGTCAATTTTAATCGATGTAATTTTTTTTTATATTTTCTGCTCGCGAAATTCGACTTTTAATTTAAGCAAGATTAGGATGGATTGCTATAACCCCAATATATATTTTTTTTTTTTTTCAAAAAATATTGAACCCAGCTTTGGAGTTATTGATTAAATTTCGTACCTGTTATTATTTGATTTGATGGTAAATTTAAGCCAAAAATTAAAACAAATTTATTGTGTTGACGGTTTTAAAAAAAAAAAAAATGGCGATAATGGCTTCGCCGAATTTGTTCGAAATTCTTAAACAGGTATTTCTAAAAATCCCAAGTACTTACATACCTGTGTGTATAAAATTCTAAGTTTTTTTTCTCAATTTATCCTTGACAATGTCATTATAAATATTAATTAGCCAGTATACATTACATCTTCAATGCTAAAGCCAATAACCTTGAATCGGGCAAACAAAAAAGTACGATCCATTTTATTTGTATTACTAAAAAAAGTCATTTCAGCTTTAAGACAGATTTTTTTAATTTTTTTTTTTGGAAACGAGAACTTTATAAATATTTTATTGCCTTGTGAAATCAAGTTGGGGTTAATTTGAAATGTTTAAACTTAGGACTTGTTTTATGACATGTTTCTCAGTGTGTCTGAAATTTGAACAAAGTGATTAATAACTCAAATTCTTGTTTTCAATTTAACAAAAATGTATGTATGTATGTATGTACGTAATTAATTTTAGTACTTTATTTACTTTATAATGCTATTCCTATTACAAGTAGGTCTTTATTGTTACTATTTAGCTGGGGCTTAGTTACGCAATTTTTAATCTATTAATTAATAACGCAATATTTTAAGAATTTACATTTTTAAAAGAAATACAAAATGATCTGATTGTACACTATATATTGGCATACCTATATGTAGGTATAGATAACCTTAGAGTCAAAAAGTCGAACGAGAACAGAAGGTGATTACGTAAAACGTATATTATTTCTATGATTACTTGTCTTATAATATTTTCTTGTGATAATTCAAGCTGATTAATTAAAAACGACCACACGAAATAAAAACTACTACGTCAACAAAACTTACAAAGGTTCGCAAAACTATTTACTTATTTCTACAAATTTTAAAAATTAGACCAAAGTTATTTTTTTAATATTCACTTTGGACTAAAATTGGTATAATACAAATCGGCAGTTTTGGGAAGTAAATCAACGGAGATTATCCGTCCTTAATTTGGCCAAGAAATTGAAATGTTCTAATAGGCGTGTTTTTTGCAAGCCCGTATGATATTGCTCGAAAAAACGACATCGGGGCTAAGGAATTTAAATGTTAAATACCACAACAATTAATCCCCTTCGGTCTAAACGCTAAACGCAGAGACTTCTTCGGGGCTTAACTTAAGCAAGGAGAAATACTGTGTTACCGGTGTGAGTTACATTTTTATTCTGTAATGGCGTCGCTAATCCCCAATGTCGTTTTTTTTCAACCAAACCCCTCCGGGCTTGCAAAAAAAATACACCTGACACTAAGCAAGATAGTGTGAACGGTCTATATTATCATTCTAAAGCCTGGCGCGCAGTAGGAAACTTAAAGGTTCTCACCCAAGGAGCGTTTGTTGCCATTGTAGATAGCTTAGATTAGGCACCGGGCTAAACAATTTACATTTTAATGCAGTAACATATTTATAATCTCCAGCGTGCTAACCTAGTTCCAGAGAATTATCGAGGCGTAGTTTCAGCGTGGAGAGAAACTGTGTTATCGACGCGAAGGGAGTTACATACTTGCTATTGATAGTTTGTACGGCAACGTGACGTTTTTTCTTCCAATATCTTCTCACGTGCAAAAAAAAACAAAATAAATGCATTATGAGTCCTTATTTAAATTTAATAAAGAAAAATATACATTCGTGATTCAGAATAATGAGAAACTCTTATTTTATTCTTTGGCACATATGACATAACGGAACTTCTACATTATTTATTGTATGCCCATATTTTTCAATTGAATCATCTTCAAAAAAATATAACGAACATTTTGTTTCATTAACTTTCCAAAAGCAATGAGCCCGCCCTTACGAGCGTGAGAATAACGCTTATGTTTATATTCAAGTATGGAGTGCAGTGTATGAGTACCTATAAAATTTTAAGCCAATTGAATCGTACGTGCGACCAAAAGTCGTGCATAATATTTTTTTTACTTTTGTATATACAATATAATGTACATATATGAACTTGAATTAATAATAGTTAACTAGAGAGAGTTTTTAAATTCGGAAGCTAAAGAACTTGAACTTTGTCTATGCAATTAAAATTTACAAATAATACAACCTTATATTGAAATATGTAATTTCTTTATGATAGCTTGACATTGAATAACTTATAATTAACAACTGACAATCATGTTGATTATAGGTATACCAATTAAAAGAAAATATTTTAAATTGTCTACTGTATTTAAAACACCTTCATATATATTTGTACTTATATAAATGCACAGCGGTCAACAACTATGTAAGCAAAGTACAAGTACACGGACATAGAGAACTGTATTTACAAACAGAAGATGCACTATTTTCCTATATCGATCTATTTACGTCACTTGTGATTTATTTTGTATGTACTGTACTGTGACTCAAATATATTTTATGGAACAATGTAATTTATCAAAAATAGTTGCAATTATAAAGCAATAAAAAACGATTTTATTAAAAGTGTTGATTACCGCAGTTACTTCATTGTTGCTAGAGTAAAAAATAATTAAAATTCAAATCACAATTTGAACTCAGAACTAACTTAGAATATTAAATTTGAAAACCACACATTCATAAATTTAATGTTCGTTGAGACTATCCATCTTCTTGTTGCTTTAAGTAGCTAGGAAAAAATTCCGATTATATATCAAAAAGATAGTGATTATCAATTTTGTTAGTCTTCTATTGTTAACAGTGTAAAATTATTTTTCATTCGCTTCTAAAATTTAACCCCATTCCTAAAGTCTGCCACTACCTTAATTTTAAATTCTGTTGCGTTATTATGTCGAATGTAATTAATAATGCAATTTATTTGATTTCTAATGAGTTCCAGTAATTGTTGATTTATGGAAAACCCAGCAAGTTTAGCGTACATTCGTGTTTAAAATAAATAACGAGTCATTTAAATTATCTTAAAAAAATTAAAGTACTAAATTGTTACATTATTGGTATATTCATAAAGTTTTTGAAATTATCTTTTTATTTAGAAATATCTATAGGTATATTGGTAATGCAGTTAAATCGTTGTTTATATTTTTTTATAATTTATGATTATGATAAATTTTTTGTTTATTAATTAATAATAATTGGTAATTTATATTAAAGGATTGGGTAAAGAATTTAGTTTGAAAATGCAAACAAAACAAATAAACTAAACATAAATAAACTGTCGTTACTGTAAAATAAAAATACAAAAGAATTCATTTTTCGTAGAAATTTAAGGTGCAGAAGTAAAAGCAAGGGTGAAACGATATCAAGCTTTTTTAAATGTTAATATCTAAAATATTAGTTTGAATATTAAGGCGATTTATGTAAATTATTGTGTTAGGTAGCTTGATAATTTTTGCTCTTTTTGCATATCAAAAAACGAGTTCTGCCTTTACCAATAAAAAGTTTTAAACAAAAATTCCTGAATAGTTCTCATGACTCATTAGTTTGGTTTTTGGGATTTGGTTGAAAAGAAAAACTACATCGGGGATTAGCGACGCTATTACAGAAACAAAATGAAGTTTCCATACAAACTATCGATAGCATGCTACGATTGAATAACACGCTTGTCATAGGCAGTATGTCACTCCGGGTTTTGAAAAAAAGTGCTTATTACTCATTTATACGCATATGTAACTATGCAATATTAATTATATATTTATCCACCCGTTCTTTAAATTGCCAAAACAACTATTTAAAGTGTTTTTATTTCAAAAAGGAGAACGCCGTCCAAATTCTTGAAAGTAAAACGCAAGTAAAAACGACATCAGGGAAAGGTGACGCCATGACAGAAAACAATTAACGTTTCCATACAAACTATCGATAACAAGTAAGTAATTCATGCTGGTTACACAGTTTTTCTCCGCGCTTAACTTTATTCCCAAAAAGTGGGGAATCAGTTGTAGTTTTTATGAAAATTATTGAGAAAACAATGATGAATCAAATGAGATAACTACAAACAGGTATTTTATTTGTGAATTCCAGAATTTCAAATTGTTCCATTACAACTCATTTTAAACTGAACAAAAATGGTAAAGATATTGAACGTAATTACATACATTAGATCTATTCGTTTACTTCCCAAAACTGACAATTTTTACCAATTTCAGTCCAATTACAGTTTTTTTTTGACAGAAATTTGGAGTAAAATCGGCTGTTTTGGGATATAAACGAAAAGAGGTATTGTTGCACTATGTGTTTTGTTTTAACTGACTGATCTCAGACATCTCATGAAAACACACAGCTTTTGTTGATAACATTCAATATTGAAATTTTACCGTATTGGTATTCGGTGTTCAGCATAAGGCAAAATAATGTGTTTCCTGATGCATAACTTGTTTATTGTCGCTTACCATGATTCTAATGATTTTTCTCATACAAAGAAATTCTTTCACGTCTACGCAGTTTGTAAACTTGTGATATGAAAATTCTTCTGACAATGAGGCACTGACAGTAGTTAGTTATGAGCATAATTGATGAAACCGCTGTGAAACGGGCTTTAATCCATAATAAATTCCGAAGACAATCATTATATTCTTTTTGTCACTATCACTCTAATGAGATTAATAACAAAGCTGAAACTTGCTGGCGGCTTCCACTATATTTTTATTCTTAAATTATAATCTCCTCTTTGAAATATTTGTATGTGGTACGCATTAGCATTTAAAAGACTCCAATGTTAAGTCAGCTTATTTAATAGTTAGAGATAAATCTTCATTTAAGAGACAGAATGAAGTAACTCAATTCACTTAGAGAATTTGAGTTGTAAATTAGGCTATCAAGCAGTTAAGATGTGAATTTGATCCACGATTCCCTTTAACGATATACTTATTAATGAAGACTATTTCTATTTGTTTAACTTTGAAAGGCTTTATTAAAAATTTTGAAATTGGATTCGAATTCAGCACATCAAAAAGCTGCCGAAAAATATAGTCTGATAGTTTTCAACCCAAATAAAATTTATATTTTGTCGGCTTTTGATATCCATTTGGCACTTTCAGATAACAAACAAAAAATAACAAAAAATAAGCAAGTAAAAAAGAAACTGTCAGGGGCTAAGGAAGAGTAAATAAACAGAAACCCTCCATTATACTTCCGCACTAGCCACTATAGGTCTAATCAAACAGCGCGGAACTATTCTATTAAATGTATCTTATCTATTTCATTGAAGATTAAATTACTGCCAACTGTTTTCATAAAAATCATAAATTCAGATACATACCTATAGCTTATTCAAAAAGTTTTCTCTTTTATTTAACAAACTAAAGCTATTTTTGGAACAAGATTTTAAAAAAATTGGCAGAACACACAAAATTTATGGGATCTACAGAAGTAAAATCTTCTCTACAGTTTAGCCCTTGACAAAAAAAAATATAAAATACAAACCAAAACAAGATAACAAACGGAAATCGCAATAAGTAATTGTTTCCTGCAAACTTCAATTATGTCCAACCGTTCAAGGTTTCGTTCGCAAAATGTTAACCCTACATAATGTACATAAATATGCCATCTTTCCAGTATCAATTACGTGGAAATAATTTTGTGCTGATAAAACATTACTCGCCTTTCTTTTAATTATAATTTTAGCAAATTAAATACAAAAAACACACACATTGTATTTAGTTATTTTTAAGTAACATTACACTTCTCTGTAGATTTTCTATAAAGTTTAAGTTCAGGGACATTTAGCCTTGGGGTTCAAAATATTTTCATTCGTTCAGCTACCTATATAGGCACACAAAATCTAAATAAACATTACGAAAGCGACCAACTCGGTCATAGAGACTTGCTCCGGCCGACACGACTTAAAATGTATTAAACGCAGAGGAGGGCGTCTCAACATATTCCCAGAGTTAAGAAAAAAAGTCTTATACAAATTAAGTTTGAATGGTAATGGACAGTTGAAGCATCAAAATTTACATAGTTTAAATTTAGATGAATTTAAATTGAAAGTTAAACTTTTTTTCTGTTGCAGAATGTTTTTTTTTTTTAACGTGAACTTTCCTCTGTGTGACATTACGAGAGGTCACACTATACGATGTAGCACGTTACGTTACGAAAATCTGCATAGTAGGATATTGGGTACGTTCAGTGACAAAAATCTGAAAATCCCCTTCAAGCAAACTACCCCGTTTGGGACCTCCAACAACGGAGGTATGGACGACTTCGCATACAGCTCCAAATATGGATCCTCAAAACTGTGCTTGGACAAACGTTGATGTTTACACAGTTCATATTTACCGTGATTAACGGCACCCACATAATTTTTGTATTTTAATTGCAATGTGAAAGACCGTCTCAAAATCGAAAATTGCTTTTTTGAATAAAACATGTCAGCATAAAAATACCTACATTTCATCTTGTTAAAATGCCAATTCACTTGACAAATGTATTGGCTATGATGCTATTTAATAATTTTCTAACTTTAGAACTCGTTACTTAAATTTTCTTAGTCTTCAACACTTTTTAACATAAAAACATATGGAGTAAGTACGATACGTAGAAGATAAAATAGGTATTTGGTGATTTTATCGTTAATTAAATGTTAGGCAGCGAGAGTACGGTGCTAAACTCGTTTAAAGTTTGGAAAATCCTTTGATTTTAAACCTTGTATCATAATGAAAATTTTATAACATTTACTAAGGTCCAGTTTTTCAGTGCGAGATTAAAGTTAAGCCTTAGTTAACGCATCAAATTTGGAAAGTTAACTCAGGATTAACTGAACAAATGCTTTAGATGTTTTATCCACCGAGTTTGTTTAGTCGTTCCGCATGCATTCTGTACTGAAAATCAGCTTCCTCAGTTAACTCTGGTTTAACTCACCACTGAAAAACTGGGCCTAAGTTGTCTAAATTTTGCATAAACACGGGAACGTTATGTAGGATTTTTTGATTGTTTTGACTCCAGACAAAAACTGGAGGGATATTGCTTTTAAATGTAAAAAGTTACGACGTCTCAGCTTCCAGTTATAAAATATTTAATTTGCATATATGTACCTAGTTTACGAGGGTTTTATGCCATTGCCTATAAATAAAGTACCCTGCCCATGAACTGCGACTTGAGAATACGAATAAATCTTTAAAGCAATTTCAAGAGCAAATATCTAGGTACATACTTTTTTGTTTTAACTTTTCGACAAAGTAAATAAACAATCTAAAAAACAACTTTAAATAAAAAAACACTCCGTAAAATTAGTTTAAATTGGAAATTTTTATATTTTAATATGTTCTACGTGATCAACAACTAATCCTCTGCGAACTGTCAAACGTAAATTCGCAATCCACAACATTAGACCGTATTCCACGGACCGGCTAAAAAAAATTCGTTCGAATTAACCTCAAACACTTATTTTAGGTGTTAAGTTTTTGTGAAAATTCGTTGTTGACAGCGACCACTTATGTGAATGAGTTAAAATTTGCGACCATTCCCAATTCGCAGTTCGCCGGTCGTGTCTCATATGTGCAAAGCACTTTATTATATCAAAACGAAATGTAGATACATACGTATGGATCGTTGACTAGCAAGAAAATCGATTGAAAAAATACATGGAAAAATTGGAACTTCAGATTTAACCGTAAACATACATAGATTGAAACTGATCGAAAGTCGTATAGCTAAGTGTATATATTTCGTTTTAAAACTGATCCCTTTTAATGGTATACTTTTTGTACCTATACAGAAAACCAATAACTCCCCTTTAGGTTAAAAAATTTTATACATATTAAAAAAGTTTTCTCTTAGTTGCAAACTATGTAAATATAGACATTTTGAAATTTAAACCACTCGATTTCCTTTCGGAATATAATGATGATGGTAACACAATTTTGATTTCGTCGAAAAATAAGAATTTTTTTTTTCAAATTTATTTTCATGCTTTCCACAAAATTACTTTATTTTGCTGTTCTTTGAAAATGCGTTGTTATATAAAATTTCCATTTTGTTCCCTTCAAGAATTGACTATCTGTGCTTTTTTTTCTGTTCAAGTATTCGAATGTCAGTTGTCAGTTGCAGCTGCATAGTTGTTGCATGCATTTAGTTGATTGTATTCAGTTTTCCTTTTCAGTTCGGCTTCTATCAGTGATAAATAATGTGTTTTTGATTCTTAAAAAAAGACATGAGTTCATAAATTAAAATTTGAACTGCGTATATTGAATTAGAAGTGAATTAGAAAATAGTTTTAAAGATATACAATACATACCTAGAGAGCGAATGTGCAAAACAAAAAGTAAATATGTATCTTGCAACAGGTATACACACAATTATTTGCAAACAGCTGTTTTATTTCGTTTGTATATCTTTCTCTTCTACGTAGTATCATTCTATAGTTATAGGTAGATATAACTACAGATTGGTATACTTTGCTAGTGCCAAAAGTACAACAACATTTTCAAGGTTAATGTTTGAGTGCATCGCAGGTGAAAGATATAGTTTAATGAACCTTTTGAGTAAGTATTTATTTATTGACAAAAAAACAAGAGAAATGCTAATTTTGATGTACCTACATTCATAGGTACGTACTTTAGTATATTTTTTTGTGAATTTTAAATGTATAATTAACGTGGCTTTTCCCTTTTTGCATTCCTCTATATACAGCAAGTGCCTACATACATAGTTTTGTAATCGGACATTAGGGATTTCACCATGTAAAGTCTGAATAAAACAAACAGTTTTAAATTAATAGTTTAATCAGTAATGTGTTTCACTACAATCATTTCATACGTATGGGACAAAATGTCATCCAAATGTTCACCCAAACACCATCCACACGCACTAATGTATACAATTTTGAATGACATGACGGTGACGGTTTAGTTTCAAAAAGTAGGTAGGTACTTATGTATATAATATTTGTATTATAAAATCGTATTAACTATATGTATATTGCACAAAATTGAAAAATGGAGACAAATTCCTTTTTCACAAAAAAAATCACAGAAAACAATTCCAAAAATTAATAGGAAATTGTTAAGCTGGCTATACAAGATCGACCCAAATGGCTAGCCGAGCCAAATTGCATCGTGTGATTGGGCTCAACCGAGCCATTTGGATTTTCAGCCAGTCGGAAATCCACGAGCCAAATGGCTTTATCGTGTATGACCAGCTTTACAAAATCTAACATTCTGACAAGATTTGCAGATGTCATAATGTTATATGTACATATTTTACGATTTTAAAATTTTGAAAGATAAAAGCTAATAGTACTTTTAGAGAAAAGAACTGTGGTTCTGAAAAATTTGTTGTTTTGTTGGCTTACTTATAAACCTTCTATTCAAATGTCCCCAAAAGAAACAAGTTCAACGGTGTCAAAGGGGGCCAATAGTGAACTTATCTATCAAATTGAAAAATTGACAGCCATTACTTTGGCGAATCTGACAAGAAACAAAGTGGAACAAAATGGAACAAAATTATTTCTTTTTTTTTCAGAAACATACCGCCTGCAATACTAGTAGGTATTTGCTTTCTAAAATAGCTTAACAAATAATTGCTGTGTTTTTGATGTGTTAACATCTATGCTGGCGGTAGAGTGAAAAAAAACGTGAACGTTCGTGTCCAACATTACGTCGTGCAACGTTACGATCTGCATACTAGGATGGGTGCGTTCAGTGAAAAAATCTTAACATCCCCTTCAAGCAAAAACGAGTCCGTTTTGGATCCGCTCACGTTGATGTTTACACATATTAACCGTGAGTCCCGGCACTCACACAATTTTTTGGATGCCCGGAGGGATTTGGTTAAAAAAAACCACATCGGAAATTAGGGACGCCATTACAGAAACAAAATGGAGTTCCCACCCATACAAACTATCGATAAGAAGTATCTATGAAATTCACAACGGTAACACAGTCTTTCTCAGTGCTTAAAGTTAAGCCCCGAGAATTCTCCACTCTTAGCTAAGTCCCAAGAGGATTAGTTGTTGTTGCATTTACATATAACATGTAAATTGATATTACCCGACGTCGTTTCTTTAACAAATTTCCTCGGGCCTTGCAAAAAAACATGCCTAACGTCAGTTTTACCAAAGCGAAGATTTTGACGTTTGTAAATAAATGATAAAGGTATAATTGGGTAGGTTCAGATGACGAAGGGACTTGAAGGCAAGGCAAGTTTCTCGTCTCTGATTGGCCAGCTGTCGCAAAATTTCCTTCCAATTAAGGCAACTTTTATTGGAAAGTGACTGGAAAGCTAGTCAAGAAATATCTCCCTTCATTTCAAGTCAAGTGCATTTATGTCAAAATATCAGCTGATTATATTTGGTCATTAAACAGCAAGCTGAACTTCATTGTTCAGTGACTTCTTTTTTCAACGTTTGTTTTATTGTTTTGGGTGGAGGAGTTCTTTATCAAAATAATAGAAAAGATTTAATTAAAAAATGCATCATAAGTAAGAAGTATTGAAAAAATATAAATTACATTTCGTAATTGACTTGTGTAAGGTGTTTTTCAAAAAAAAAAAATATTATTATAAATACTATCTGCACTATCAATGGAAGGTAAAGGTTGGAAGTAAAGTTCCAATTTTGGCATTAATGACATCTCAAAAAAATAACTAGTGTCCTTTGTAAAATTTGCGTTCAATGAATGCACTTGACTACATATGTAGTCCCTTGTGTCTGCTGAACGTACCCATTACCTATACCTATTGGGTACGTTCAGATGACGAAGGGACTTGAAGGCAAGGCAAGTTTCTCGTCTCTGATTGGCCAGCTGTCTCAAAATTTCCTTCCAATTAAGGCAACTTTTATTGGAAAGTGACTGGAAAGCTAGTCAAGAAATATCTCCCTTCATTTCAAGTCAAGTGCATTTATGTCAAAATATCAGCTGATTATATTTTGTCATTAAACAGCAAGCTGAACTTCATTGTTCAGTGACTTCTTTTTTCAACGTTTGTTTTATTGTTTTGGGTGGAGGAGTTCTTTATCAAAATAATAGAAAAGATTTAATTAAAAAATGCATCATAAGTAAGAAGTATTGAAAAAATATAAATTACATTTCGTAATTGACTTGTGTAAGGTGTTTTTCAAAAAAAAATATTATTATAAATACTATCTGCACTATCAATGGAAGGTAAAGGTTGGAAGTAAAGTTCCAATTTTGGCATTAATGACATCTCAAAAAAATAACTAGTTTCCTTTGTAAAATTTGCGTTCAATGAATGCACTTGACTACATATGTAGTCCCTTGTGTCTGCTGAACGTACCCATTGCTTTTTGGTGAAGAGCCCTTTTGACATACCCATTTTTGGAGATAATCCTCATTTTGCAGTTGAATGCCAATTTTCATAAAATAAAGCTTACCTATTGGAAAACCTTTAAAGCTCTTCCACACTATCTCATAGTTTAAAAAGCAAATGTCAAAAATGTGTGAAAAAACCATGTACATATATGGGTATATAGGTATAAAATTTTGAAAACAAAATTTTGACAGCTTTTGATTCAAATATTTTACTACACAAAATTTCAATTGACAGTCGCGTGGAATTCTCACTCACTCACTCACTATAATAGAAAAGAATTTAGTTTAGTTTCTTTTTATACAGACTTCCCTTATTTATAATATTAAGGTACATCAAAAAATCTGAACAAAAATTGCCGACTAAGAATTGGTCTGGCTACACATACAAATACAAATTTGTTTTTAGTTATTTGGATAATAAATCGAAAATTAATTGAAAAAACTTAATCTATATTAAAAAAAAATATTTCGTATTCAATAACTTAACCTTGGGAATTATAGGGGGATAGAAATAGGTTTTAAAAAAAATTAAATAGGTACCTACAACAGGGTTGTCGCTATCTTAAATATCATGAGGTGTGTATAAAAGAGTGCAGGATTTTGATGATTATTTCGCTATATACATATTCAAAATTTGTACAGGAAATCTTATCCAACAAATCGTAAAATTTCTGATAAAAATTTGTGTCGTGAATAAAAATGGTAAACGTAGAAATTTTTGTAATGGTATTTTGACAATGGCTGAATCAGCTGATTGGCGTACCACATCATATATGCGCAAGATGTCTTAAAAGGAGTTCATGAAACGTGCGTGTCCGAAACTTAACGATCTTATGATGTCGGAAAGTTTCCGACGTTGCATATGAACACCCTTATTATGCATGTATAATTGTTAAGGCACCAGTTGGTGGCACTTAAATGTACATTAGACTCACTATTCCGACTTTTGTTTGACGTCTCTATTATTTATCTCACTCCCACTTTATGGTGAGAAAGAAATGGCCAAGCAAAGCAGGTTCCAATGTGAAAACAAATTTTAATATAGAGGTATTCATGTAATGTCGTATAGCCCTCGTAAACATCGTAAACTGCGTAAGTTTACACCAATACTTAGGCATTATAAGAAAACTACCTAAAGATTTCAACACTGGACTAGAAAATTTGAAAAAAAAATCTTGCACCGACAACAAAGTTTATCATCTATTTTTTCAATAAGAATATAGGTATAGTATAAAACACAACTGCGGTTGTTGTTTATTTTTATTTGTATTTGGGAAGGTTATTTAAAATTCCTATTAGGCATTAAAATTGTGTCGTACCTATTTAAATTTAATTTGAAATAAGTGGCTTATTATGATTACCTACGATAATTTTCCAATTGATGTTTGTTTGGATTTTTTTATCAACATGCAGCAACTCTAAGTAAATGCAAAATCCTTACCTATACTTACATTTTAAATACTGCAAAAAACAAAAAATATTCGATTTTCCGAAATGTTTGATCGACAAATCTCGATTTCAAAACAAGATTACACTCACTTGTATTTACAAATATATTGCAGATATGTACATCACAATAAAGTGATATTTGTCCGAGCTTATAAGTTTGAACTGTGACATTAGTGCTTATGTTGAACTTAAATTTTTAAGTTCCGTTTCAAAAAATGGGCCTTGGACTCGTTTTACTGGCTATAAAACAATATAATCTCTTATAGTCAATAATAATCATAATCCTCGTGACTCGTGTATTATATAAACCGTTAAAAAAGAACATTCTTTTCAAAACGAGTCTATTTTATAAATCTTTTCTTACTTTTCGTGAATATACGAGTATTTATTTGTTTATTTATTTAGGCAACCTTCGCACTAACATCAGCTGTACTCCAAATGTTGCTTCTCAAGTTGCGCGATAATGTTCCCTAGCCGTGACATCGAAATAAAAACTTGTTGATTAAAATTTGAATGATTATATTGGAAACATTTCAAAGTATAAAACTCTTTATCAAAAGGCCTTGACTTCCGAATATTACAAGAAATCCGCACAATCTGTGATCAATACAATATTCATTATTTTTGTGTAGCTGTTCTTCAGTGACGTATGATGGTTTCATATGTTTTGTTATTTTCTCAAGACCAACATGCCGGGCAACGATCTCTAATTTAAAAGTTCATTCACGGAAAGAAAACCGGATTTTCCTCTGCAAACTTGTATGCTTGTATCATAAAAGCTTCATAGTTTGAAAAAAGAGCTAGCTATATAAATACAAAAACAAACAGGCATGGTTGTGAGATAAAATGTATCTATCTTTTTTGTGCAAAAATACACAGTGAACGAAAAGTTTACAGGGTCATCCAAATTTGATTTCACACTCATTATGTTTGTTTTAATAATTTTTTTTTTTTTTTTAATGAACACAGACTTAGTGACAGCTGCAAAATTAGCATTCGTACAGTGCATCAACGCCAGCAGCGGTATTGCTAACAATATATTTTTTTTTGTGTAAATTTATAAAACCGGTAGGTCAATGCTATAAAAAGATTTAGTATTCGGTTTTATTTTGCGATGATATTTGAAGGAGAAACAACATAAATTAGCATGAGTAATAAATGGCAAACTTTGTTTAATTTAATACAACGTAGCTTGAGATTAACAAAAGTAAAGTATAGGCTTATTTTGTTACTTGGTTGTCGCTGGCAGATGATAAAATTTTATTCATGCCTGTATACATAATATATATATGTACATACCTATATTTGTTTGAATATAAACAATCAAGAAGATGTAGTGCTTAGTAGGTGAAGTAGGGGTAAAGCTAACAATTTTTATAGCTGAATGTTTTAGTTTTGTAAAAAATAAACAATTGCGTAGATGTGAGTTTATAGACGCGTTTTATCCTATCTACCTGACTTGGCCGTATGTAAATATAACGCAAACACAACATGAGATCTAGATTTCTATCTTAAGTTTTATTCAAGGATCGAAACATTAGTTATAAATCCAGCGGGTAGATGGCTTTTCAGTTTTTCAAATGATAAGATAGTGTAAACTGTCGAGTAAACAAAAAAGACATAGTTCGGTTTCACAAATATTAAACAGGCTTTTATATTTTTTAAATGACGTATTTTGCATGGAATAAACGTTATTTAAAGATTTAAAAGCCTGTTAAACAGTTAAAAAAGCTGTATGAAATCGGCCAATAAAGAACTAAACTTCCTTTATTTTGATTAGTTGAAGCTTTGACTTCATGGAAATACATATGTAAGTCCTACTTCGGGGGAAAAAAAACACAAAATTAAAGTTATTTAATTTGAACTTGTTAAGGTCATTTCAAATATTTATGTGACTCTATTAAATCAATCCTCCACTACTTATTCCTTTGACATTGCATAACTTACGTTGAATTTGCAATTATTTTTTTTTGTTTATATTACTTATTCCAGCAAACTTTACGCCCGGTTTGTGAATCGAAAACAACTCAGAAAAGCGGTTTGTAAAAATACTCAAATGGCCGGCGGCGGGTGTGTGTTTCCGTATTAAGTTTAACTCTTCATTTTCCTATAAAAATAAACTAGTAGTACTTTAGTGACTTGGCTTTGCTGTCATGTTATGCGTAGACACTAGACAGTTGATTGCGAATAGAGCCTCGTTAACCATCAACATATTGTTGAATGGACTCATTAAGAAGAAAATGTGTTCATCAAATTTTACTACGCGAACTTGTTAGTCATAACGTGCAGCGAAGTAGAACGATGTGACATTAGTTTTTGTATATAGTCAAATTAAATAATAATAATTATACAAGTCTGTACATTGTGTAAATATGTCATTGTTTAATTTGTATGTTTTTTAAATGTTTGTATTTTAGTATGGCCTTCCATATTATTAAGACACAATCTGAAAATTGATTGGAGATCAAAAAAAAAATAATTTAATGGTCACAGGGTCAAAAATTAAACTCTGCTCAACGTATAAAAGCGATAAAATAACTATTTCATACAACTTCTTAACAAATTAATTTATTGTTACAAAAGTCTATTTATTTATTTTGCTTTGTTATTTTGTGTGTGAAGTGAAGCTAATTTAGCTTGCAATCCAAATGATAGAAAAAACTTTCCTTTTCTATTCCGGAATATAGATGGTGAATAGATACAAACAAAAAACAAAAATTAACTTTTTCTCTCGGATAAAAATGTTGTGGTTTATAAATGAAAATGAAATTTTCTGTTGCGCATTAGATATAATTTTGTTTATATTCGATCTACCTATATAAACATACTTTCCTTAAGCTTATTGTATCATTGATAATAATGAAAAATTATAATAGATGTTTATTATTTGTTTACTTTCAGAATAAAAAAAAAACTGTGTATTCATTGAACTATAGATATGAACTTAGTTTAGGTGAAGAACAAGAAGAAAAAAAAGACAACGCACAAAATAATGGCAAAAATGGAGAAGAAAATTCGTTCTGTGGATATAACATTTTCAAATTTAAAATACACCGTCGATGCAGTTAAGATTGGAAGTAAGTTGAATAATTGTTATATGTAGAGATATATGTATTTATATTTTTAAAAAAAATGTTATAATAGCCCGGGAGTCGACTGTCAGATAACCTATATCAAGCCTTAACACATAAGTATAATCTTATTACATATTACATACTTAAAAATTGTATACGTATTCATATGTTTTTCGACACAGATGACCGGTAAACTGGTCGAAATGTATCTATACAAATACGTACAATAAAAAAAAATGTCTTGACTAATTTTAATCTTCAGTTTCAAAACACCCTCTACACATGCTTTATTTAAATTATTGAAAATCCATTACACGTCTGTCATCTTGAACTTGAACGCTTGAACCTTCCAAAAATGTGTTGGATGCTGATACAGTTGAAATAAAAGAATTGAATAAAAATACTTGTTTTTCTTTAAACATATTTAAATGTATTTCGTGATGTTCATCTTACAATTGCCTATTAATGACGTATGTAGAAAAAGATATGTTGTGTCTACCCTCGTTTACACGTTTATGAATAAATTAAATGTGTCGGCTGCCAGAATGACAACTTTTAAAGTGTTAAATCCAGTTTTTTGTTTTGATTTTTTGTTTTCTTTCCTGTATGGAAAATACCGTTTTCGATTATGAAAAACATTTACATGTATGTATGTACTATACACACCCACCTTATTTGGCCTTCCAAACTTCATTGAACTTTAATACGCAAAAACAAGAAACTGTCGTACCTTTTTTATGATTAAAATAAGTGGAGGGGCATAACTTGTATACCTATATTCGCTGATATGGAAAGGTTTTTTTCCACTGTTTTGCACAAAAAAATGCATGTGCGTAACAATAGCTTAGCTTCTCTTAGGTACAATGCAAAATTGTCTGTTCGCAGAATTGGGAGATTTTGTCCAAAAGTCTTACAGTTTCATTACCTCTGTACGCATACTTTCTAAACCTGCCATATTTTTCAAGTAGTTTTAGTCCAAAGTTCTGTCAAATTTCAAAGAAAAAAAAAATAAATTGGACTTAGTTTTGGAATAGTACGCGAACGCACCTATTTGGAACATCCACCAGACTTCAGTGCCAAACAAGCAAAAAAAAATCAATAGTTTGACAGAAAAATGTGTAGGGAAAACAAAAACATGTGATTGTGATTGGTCGTTTGTTTGTTTTCCCTACATATTTTTATGTCAAAATTAGAAAGAGAAAATACAAAGATAGTTTCTGAAAAAGCCTAATTGTCAGATGGTTAGCTCACAATTGTCTGACAATGACGTTTCTGGCAATATTGTCACACAAAATGGTAAGTTCACATGGTTGTAAGATATTTAGGACAAGTTTTTTATTGAAAAATCTGACAATATTGTAAGATCAGCCAATCGTCTGTACTAAGCTTAAGGCGAGGATTACACATGTTTGTTTTGGTTACGGCTTACGTAAGTTTTAGATAAGTAACTTACGGGAATGCTTACACTATAGATGAACTTACAGTTAGAAATGCTTTCGTACGTTGATTGATTGATTGACAATTTATTGCGAGAATATGATTTTCGTCAGCAGGAAGCAAAACCAAAAAAATCGTGTTTGATAAGAAATTGGATCGAAAAAAGAAATATCAAAGGAGCTTTCGCAAATTTGTTGATTGAATACAAGATCCAAAACCATTGTTCACGAAACATCATCTGCGAAAGCCTAATTTACTTATAACTAAAACAATATGAAAATAAGCTGACATGATCGGTTACTAAAATTATCACTTGTTGAAAAATAATCAAAGTACCTATTACCTAATAAACAAGATTGTAAAAAACTATATAAAATCAAACTTTTATTCCGCTGTCACTCGTCTATCTTATAAACCCTCTGAATTATAATATTTTTTAATTATTCAAATAATTATGCTGATGGGAATAATAAAATAAAGACATCATTAGTTCTTGTCATGTTTAAAGATGCCATTAATGACAGCTAACGTACCTATGCAAATTCACCGTAAGTACAACTTGTTATTGCATAACAATAAGAGTATGTCATTATTGTCATTACGATTCAATTTGCAAAAAAAAAATGTTTGGTTATAATTGATGTACATATGTATGTATGTATGTATATGTACACACGTACAATGTATTTGTATAGGTACAGTCGACTTAGAAAAGAAGCGGTGGCGTTTAATTGTTTGCTCACATGAATAAATATTTATCATGATAGTTTTTAGGTTTACCATCATGAATATTGAATCTTCTTAGAAGATTTATGAGCCACAATGTATATTTAAACAAACAAATAAATAAACACTTACACTATTAGGATATTGACTACCTACCTAAGTACATATTTGTCAGGTTATATATTTTGAACGCTTTAAATCATAAACTTCAAAGACGAACCTTCGGTTTTTTTAAACATTTTGGCTTCGTTGCTTCACTTTAAATTTTTATGACTTTCTGTGCATTTGTGTGAATTTCGATCCAAAGCCGTTGCCTTCAATTGGCGCGGGTAAATTTGTACGGCCTGTGGTGGCCATGTTGGTTTGGTGACTTCTGTCAAATCTGTTGTTTATTATTCAGTTGTTGATGCCAAATCACTAAGGCAGTTTTGCAGTACAGTTTTCGACAAGGGGAGAACTTGATAATTGTAGCAGATTATTTGGAGAACTCGCCGCAATTAATTTGCACTGAATTAATTGCCCGGACCATTTATTGTGTCCGGGAAAGTGGCATTTGCGTTTTATTTGTGTTTATATTTGTTGCTTGTTCAGAGTACTACTGTTTTCGGAGTGTTTTTATGTTCTCGATTTCATAAGGAAGAAGATGCGCAGAACACACGAATACCTTACCTATACAATTATACATATAAATAGATTTTCGCCGTATTACTTGTTAAAAGATATAAAACTCTTGAAGAATCCATTTTGTTAAATGGCGACATTCGAGAGTGTGGGTGTTAAATTTTGGGAAGTCGATATTTTCATATTCGATTTGTATAAAAAAGGAATAGAAAGATCATCCAATTAAAAAACAATATGAGATCTATAAAGTTTCTCCGAGGAACCCTTAAACTGCATAAACAAAGGTGCTAAAATAAAGGCCCGTTTGTGAAAATTAACGATGTGATCAAATTTATCTCACAATAAAATGGATTGCACAGACCACAGATGATGAATATAAATAACCCATTTTAATTTCAGAGTGTTTATGAGTTGAAAGATACAAATTTATAAATTATATAAATAAATTTATTTTATTATATTTATGTATAAAATTCCCGTTACGTAGTTTTCCAATTTTATTTGTAATGCTCATTTTTATTGAAATAATTTCATATTTGTTATTTTAAGCGAAATGCACATGCTAGTATAATAGCCATTCATTTATAACTTTAGCATCTAAATCGCGTGTGATATTTTTGACAGACAATAGAACACGCTACTCATATTAATTTCAAAATCAATTATTTTGAATTAAATTATATATTTGTGTTTTAATTGTTGTTAACAAATGACACAGAGACCTCCTCATTACTCAATTAAAAAAAGAGTTGATGAAAAATTTATATTCATCATGTATACTCAGAGTGAGTAATTAATTACTATGCTCATTATCTGGTCCATAATAACAATCTTAAGTGATTATTTATTCACAAATGATAGGGTCGTTTATTTTTACATTTACTACATTGTCTTTTTTAACTTTTTCCTTATAGTTTTTGGTTTTAAAGGGTAATACCAAAATAACGATTATGACCTAGACAAATGCAATTTAGCGGCACCCATTGAATGCATTAGTTGTTAATTAATAACGTCTGATATTGCTTTAAGTGTGATTAATTCTTGATTGATAGGTAGTAGCCTTTATATTTTACATCCATACTGAGTTTGGTTAAAAAAAAGTATTTGATGGTACATATCACAGATTAGCCACATGAAGATGAGAATCCCGGCAGCCATTTTAATTTGCCTGCAAGCTTGAGCTGTCAGATATTAATAGATAAAAAATGAGAATGTGTGTATAAAAACTACACACATAGACAGTAGGGATCTTCAGACACCGGTTAAATTGTTGTTGCAATTCACATCTCTATTCATCGACGCGGGAAGAAATTACAAATACAACAATGTAAACAAATAGGTTTTGGAGGGTGAAACGTACGAAACATTCTCATCTTAATTCAGAAACAATTTTGTGACACTGAGGCCCAGTTTTTTTCAGTGGTGAGTTAAACTGGGTTTAACTTTAATTTCGCACTGAAAATTGAACCTGAGAATCAAAGAGGAATTCAAAAGTGCGTAGATATAAAAACGAGAAAAAGGGCAAAAACCTACAACTCCTGAGCTACTGTAGATAATTCAACGAAATATGTAAATGATTGTTGTATTTTTTATGAAATTGAACAGGAAATGAAATATATCCACCTTTTTAAGCACTGTTCTGAGGGTTGTAGTTATCCGGGCGCTAATACAATTGAGAGGCTCAGAAACTAATTCACAAAGGTATAAAAGTGAATATTCATGAATACTCGAAAGTTTGAAACTTTTGAGATAAACAAGGTATAAGAGTAAATGTGCCTTATAAACTTAAGAATGTTTGATAATTACCGCCGTTAATATCACAATTTATCCATTTATCATGGAATTACATATGTAACTATCAGAACACTAGGTAAAGAAATTTTAATCTCACAATTCTCGGTTTCTAGTATTTTTTTAAAATAAAATAATCTTTTTTCTTACAAAATATTAATTTATTTAAACTTAAATTGTAGTCTATTTAAACCAAACAAAAAAATTACACAATTTTGGTTTCTTTAATAGGTAAGAAAGATGTACTTAAATCAATATCGGGTACTTTCAAATCTGGAGAGCTTACTGCAATAATGGGTCCATCTGGAGCTGGTAAATCAAGTCTGATGAATATTTTAACTGGTTTTGTGTAAGTTCGATTATTAAAAGATATTTTAAATAACTATGTTTGTATATTGATAAATTTTAATATTATAAAATCATTTCACAGAAAATCTGGAGTCCATGGGACGGTATCGTTTGGAAGTACAGCAAAGTCACGCAAAATGTGTTGTTATATTCTTCAAGATGATCACTTTTTTCCATGGTTTACCGTAGAAGAGGCTATGATTTTAGCAGCTACATTAAAAATATCTAATAATTCAATGAATCTCAAAGAAAAGCATATGCTTGTAAGTGTTTTTTTTTTTTTTTTGCATTTTAAGATCACGTTTAAGCCTAAAGTGGCAACCGACGCTGCTGATGCGAGCTAAAAAAAAGTTTATACAAAAATGACACAACGAAAAATTTCCTTCAGTATGCAGTACGCTCTGTTTGATGAGCGAAATTGATAATTGTAGCAGATTATTTGGAGAAGAATCAATTGCATAAACAGTTAATTTAGTGCGAAAAATAACATTTGGATTTTATTCTTGTTTGCTTTTGTTGTCACTTTTCTGCAATGGTCTGGCCAATTTATTCTGTTATAATTATCAATTTCATTCGTGAAACAGCAAACTTCAAAACCAAATTTTATGTTTATGATTTCTTTATTTTATTTTTCTATAGGCAATTCGTTTCGCTCGCATCAGAAGAGTATTAGAGTTTAAAGCAAAGTGAAATTTTCATAGGAAAAATATATTTTTTTTTATTTATGAAATACTGAATAAAATGCTCGTCATTTGTGACATCTATGTAGGTACAGTTGAGTCTTAATTTTCTAAGAAAAATTAAATACTTACTTATGAATGGTTTTTGCTTGATTAAGAACTTCAAGGTAATTTTTATTTAAAAACATCTTTTGCAATTTCACTTTGATTTACCTAAATTGCACTTCGCATAAAAGTATGACATAGGCTGAAAATTTCAATTGAAAATCTTAATAAATATATAGAAACAATACATTTATTAACTTTTTAATAATTTCAGATTGAGCATCTATTAGATTTGTTAAATCTCACAGGTGCTAAGCAAACAAAATGTGCAAGATTATCCGGTGGACAAAAGAAACGATTGTCTATTGCTTTAGAATTAATTGATAATCCACCAGTACTATTTTTAGATGAACCAACAACGTAAGTAATAAAAACTATTTTAATTTAGTATTTAAACAAGCCAAGTGTGGTATTTTCTGATATGAATCAAAGTCAAATTACATTCAAAATCCAAAGTGGAATTTTGGGCCAGTTTCATTCACAGTCCACAAGTGACACTTCAGTTTTCCATATTGGCCCTGTTAAGGGGCCTACACACGTTCAATGTATATTGACAATATAATTATTGAATTACTTTTTTGTCAATTAATTTTGACAAAGACATCTGAAAGTTTTTGGATATGTACATAGCCTATATCTGACTACCACCCGAACGCGGACATTGATTTTGGTTGTCATCAATAGGTCTATTTGGTAACTTAAATTATCACCAAGAAAATTCTGAAAATTTATAAGATATTTTACTTTACCAAACAGACCTAATGTGACCAATGCTAATTAAAAATGACATTTAAAAACATACGAATGATAAATATTCAGCGAAAATTTACTTATTCAATGAATATTGACAGTAAGCATTGATCACAGTCTGAGTAAGTGTCACTTTAGTATAGTCATGCTATCGGAGACTCAAGTGTCACTTACTACATTTTGGTCACTGTAATAGATACCATTTAATTCATCTCTGAAAATGGGCTTCAGTATTTTATTTTGTTCAGTTGCGTAGTGCAAGTGCTTTTAAGGAGCTTTAATATTTTTGGCCAATATGATAACAACAGCTTAAAAACAAGAGATTTTTTCTTTTTTTTATAGAATTAGTATTAAGCAATGGGTTTGCTATTAAGCTGTAAGCTTATACGATTTTCCTTAAGTTTTGATATTTAAAAAAAAATCAAACGGAGTTGAAAATAATCATAATCAGGTTTCAGTTCACTCACTGTTGAAGACCTCTGTAACTGTCACTTTGTGGTTCAACCTATACAAAAAAAATTGGTGCAGGTAGATTTTGGGGGCCTGTGGCGGCCATGTTGTTTTGGTGACATCTGTCAAATCTGTTGTTTATTATTCAGTTATGGCCTTTTCGATTGGCAATCCAGATGCGTCCGGAATGCGTGTAAGCCCTTCTGAATGTGTTCTATTGGGATTCAGAATGACAGTTCCTCTCCCGAAAAGCAGAGAGAATGCTTCTTGATTTGATATCAGAATCGAACCTAGAATTACTCACACACTCAAACACAAAAGTTGTCAAAGTTATGAAGTTTCATTATAGATAGGCAAACAACATTTTCAAATTAAAATTTGAAATTGAAGATTATTTGGCAAATTAATGTGTGTGACAATAAAAATAAATTTTAAATAAAAAAAGTAAAAATGGACACAAGTGACTTTTTATCATCCTCTTCATCATCTTCTTCATCATCAAGTGATGATGATTTGATTGTAGTAGAAATTTTACTGAATGAATTATTAAAAAAACCACAAGTTTTGGGCGGCTGCATGTGACGTTTCACAAATACAAATGAAACGAAAACTTCAGAATCGAATTCGGCCTGTTTGTGTGTTTTATTGGCATTCCGAATCAGAGAGTTCTTCCGAATCGCCAATCGAAAAGGCCATTACTGATGATGCCAAATGATAAAACTTTACTATAAAAACGATACGGGCATAACGCTCATTTTACGGTTTACACAACATGTCAAGTATCCAAAGTTTGGTGGCCAAATTTGGGTCGACAGATTCAGTGAACAATCAGCCAACGCCCTTGCGTCAACGAAACGCTAGATCAACCGAAAACATCGTGAGAGTCCGTAGTTCTTCGAAAACGACGATGCGTCATTGCCATCCCTATCAACGGATGGCGCTACCGATCGATGATAACCAATTTTTGAATTGGATAATATGGATGTAAACGACATGTGTGGTTCCAACAAAATGGCGGTAAAACACACAGTGAATGCTACAATCTTCAATTTAAACATCTACGCACCAATATTGAAAAACCCTTTATATCAAATGTGTGAATGTGTTTTTTTTGTGAAACAAAGAAAGGGAATCTATAAAAAAAAACAAGTCTGAATTGTTTAAATTGCAAATCGTAATGAAATATTTAATCGCAAACAATTTCTTTTGAAATCCATAACCAGACCACAGTTCACGCACTCTGCGCGGTTGAGATTGCTTTCTACTAATTTTTGTTGAAACACAAAATACATTGCGAATATCTTTAAGATTGCACTTCTTTTATACCAAATACGTTTACTACTGAATTTCTGATAAAATTATCCATTGGCGGCTAGGACGTATCAAATTTCCAAGGAAATGCTTCTCGCATTCCAAAAATTGTATGAATGATGCTCAAAAGTTTCTCTCCGAATTTATTGGCACCGTAAAAAGATTTTCGAGAGGTATTTGGCTGGCATTTCCTTGAATTTTTTTTCTTCACGATAAAAGAAATTTTTTCATGAAATTATATTTTTCGAATAAAACAAAATTGACCTTGAGACTCCCGATAAGAAAATGTAAACCGTTTTCTTATCACTGAATTCCCAAAACACTTTTAACATTTTATCAATGAAATTATTATCTATTCACAGTGGTCTAGATAGTTCATCGTCGTTTGATATAATAAGTCTTTTGGATAAGCTGGCATTTGAAGGACGCACAATTGTTTGCACAATTCATCAACCCTCATCAACTGTTTATAATCTTTTCAAACACATTTATGTCTTGGACAAAGGCAAATGTGCCTATCAAGGCTCACCTCAAAATACAGTACAATACCTTCGAACTTTAGGTTTGAATTGCCCCGAATATCATAATCCTGCAGATTACTGTAAGTATCCCACGAAAATAATATTTTTGAATATTAAAAATAATAATTATTAACAAATTTCCAGTACTTGAGGTAATATCTGGTGAATATGGAGATTTTTCGGAAGAGCTTGTTGAAT
Organism: Leucozona laternaria; assembly: GCA_932273885.2. Classification (NCBI taxonomy): domain Eukaryota; kingdom Metazoa; phylum Arthropoda; class Insecta; order Diptera; family Syrphidae; genus Leucozona; species Leucozona laternaria. Next base: position 96,114,213 of record OW026368.1, read on the forward strand.
CGGCGCACCATAAGAATTGGCGGTACGAAGAAATTAATGATGTGGAGCATGCGGACAGTGTTCAATTGATTAAGATGAATGAAGCAATCGAATCTGGCCAAAGACGATGGCCATCAGTTGAATCAACAAAACACATTTATCCACCTCCCGAATGGGTTAAATTATGGCTACTTATTGGAAGGTGTCATGTTCAGTTCTTTAGAGATTGGGTAGGGCATATTGGAAAAGACAAAATTGTTTTAAAAAATTACATACATATTTAATTTTTTTTTTTTAAGACGGTAACGTATTTGAAATTGGCTATGCATATTATGTGCGCGGTACTTATTGGAATTTTATATGGAGATTCAGGATCAAATGCAACAAAGGCGATCTCGAATGTTGGACTTTTTATCTTTGGAATTGCGTACTTATGGTATACGACAATGATGCCTGGAATCTTAAAGTGTAAGTTTTTGTAGTTTAAATAAATGTTTGATTCAAATTTCGTATGAATTATGTTCAAATACGACCAAATTAGCGCATTAAAGAAGCCACAACCTTACACAACAAGTGAAAAAATGCGATACTTTTTTATTTTGCTTAATCGATGTGTTTTGATATAAGCGGAGTTAACTGAACCTACAATAAGATGATTGTATTTAAATGAGTTCAAGGGCAGGTTATTCATTATATTTACATATTTTGTTTTGCATGGAAAATAAATATATATAGGTATGCGAGCCACGCGTTTGCAGTTGTAATAGAATGACTAAGAAAATAAACGTCATAAGATAATAGAGCCAGGCAAGTTGGATGATTCATTATAAAGATAGCTTCTTATTAATCTGTCGGCAATATTTATTTGAAGAACTACTGCCGCAACAAATGATTCAGTTGAGACAACCTCGTTTTTTACCAGCTATGTACCTAACTACCAATACTATTATTATCTTGTCACGACAAAATATCAATAAATGTCAAATGTGTGTAATTGAGTTGCTGTAAATTATATGATCACATCCGATTCTTGTTACTAAGTAATTTATTATGCTTTAAAATAATTTATACAATAAATTATTGTCATTAGTTAAAGGTAATTAATTTTGATGACATCTATTTTCAATAGGAATGTCTTGACATTAGTGGATTAGTGCTACTTAAACCGCGTTTTATTCTATTACTCAGTAGCAACTCATTTTTCATTTTAAACGCTATAAATAAAACAATCGAAATACTCATTTTTTTCAAAATAGCTTTTATCGGCCTTTAGTCCATAAAAATTGGCGTTTCGTCCCGGCGATCTCACTTGGACTCATCAGTTGACTAGTGAGTGCCTTGTCAATACGCAATTTTTATTAAGTTCAGTTCAACTTACATGAACTTTTTGACAAAAGTCCAATGTGAACTATATCCAACAAGATTAAAATTCTTAATCATTAAGCTGGAAATTTTGCCCAGGGCCAGGCTTTGTTTTTATGTGAAGGTTTTTATAATACAAATTCTATATACTACTGAAATACATCAGCCAAGTAGAAGACTTAGCACTATTTAATGGGACTTGTTGAATTATTGATTCAAAATAGCTTTTATCGGCCTTTAGTCCATAAAAATTGGCGTTTCGTCCCGGCGATCTCACTTGGACTCATTTTTTTGTTTTGCGTATCAAATGAGTATGAACCATACATGGCTTATATTTCTAAATTTTCACAATATTCGTAAGTTATTTTTGATGGATATTTTCCCTAAAACTCCTTAATTTGATTTTCTGATAGTTACTGTGGCGTATACGTATTTTGTTTTTTACTAATGTGTTCTAAGTGAAATATTAGGTCTGCTCATTTATACCATGCCTGAAACTGCCAATATCTATACCAATTTTATTGTTTATATAAATTTTGACAGAATAGACCAAATTCTTACTTTGACGAAACATTTTTTTCTTATGTCTAATTCCATTTCTGATCGATATTTTTTTTTTGATTCGAAGGAATTTGTGACAATAAATCGATTTTTTGTATGCTATTTGACAGGAATTGTAACACAAATGCCAGTAGACCTAAAAATTCACAACAAATATTTCAAAGTACATTTAATGTATCCCTTATTTAGCACTGAAATGGTGAATTTAAACACTCTTGAGAATATTTCTTTCCTACGTGACAAAAAAAACTTCCTTAAAAAGAATGACTTCATTTGTCTAGAAAAATCGATCTTTTTTCCTAAGGAAATCGATTTTTTTCTAAACAGAATCGATTTGTTGGTTGGAAGGAATTTGAAATTAGCTTTACAAAGACTTAAAAGTGGTGACAAAGGATGAAAATCCTGTGCGGGGGATGGACAAAATCCGAACAAATGGGAAGTTTCCGTCCGATTTTTGTATTCTCTTTTGTGTTTGCTTATTTTTTTGCCTAGTTAACAGTTTCCATGCGAACAATTTTCCAAGCTTTTTTTTCATCTATCTTGTTATGCGTGTAAAATCGAAGAAGAAAAATATTTGCTTTGAGGCAAGTTTACAGTTCCCGTGCGAAATAAAAATCTGTGCAAAAATGTTTGCATGTCAGTTTTTCTTAGGTGAATTCAAAAATATTTGTTTGCATGATTGATTTACAATTTCATGCAGAAAATACCCATTGCTAATGTCAGGTAATTTCAAAATAAATATAACATTCAGTTTAATTACCAAGGGCTATTAGGAAAAAAATAACATCTGCTTGGATCCAAAAATAGATATCAAGAAACTAGAATTTTTTAGAACCACGAACCGAAAACAAATACCTAATATGTGTGTGAATCTAATTGTCAAAACAATTAATTTCCATGCAAAACAACTGACCGTGAAGAAAAAAAAATATATTCCCCCCACAAGATTATTTCCTTGTAAATGGTTATTGCAGTTTAGTAAAAAAAGGGTAAACTAAGCACTTTACAGGCAAACATTTTTTCACACGAGAACTTAAAACTAAGCTTTAAAGCCTAGTACTCAGTTCGAGTGGAATTGAAATTTCCATATAAAACTGACGGTTAGTTCACAGCGGTGTAATTCACAACGAGAAGTGAGTACCCTAACAAAAACTGAAAAATTCTATGTGTGAAATTTTTTGTTGATATTTTCTAAGAAAAAGCTAATTTTATAATTTTTGTGTTCAGATAAAATTAAATGAGAGCATTTAGTTATTAAGATAATTAGTATACTAAATTATGAACATTTTTCAGAAAATTCCAAGTACACTGTTTTGTTCAACTTGTTTTCTTAATTTGCAAATGAGTCTTAAAATCATGTTTTCAAAAACTGATCCATTAAAAACACTTTATTTGAAAATATATTGAAAGAATTGATTTCTGGCCTTATTTAGTTAGTTATGCCTTGATTTTGTTATAATGTTCTATTAATTTTAAGTCAGTGTTGTACAAATACCCCGTTTATATGCAGGATCAAGAGCTCTAGTTAGATTAGGGTCGGATTTTCGACCCAGGTTTTTCGTTCCTAGAGTTGAGAGCTCGATTTGGAGTTGAGTGGAAATGGTGTTGAGATGCCATTTTATTTATTATAATTATTAATTTATATATTTATATAGTTTTTTAATTAGTCAAAGCCGACAGTAAAGTCAACAAAGAAATAAGATCTTAAGACGCCACTAGACTAGATGGGAGCCAAAAAAAAATTAAACACAAACACGTAAATTGGTACATTGGTCAAACCAACTCCTCAGTCCAAGTTATTTAGCACAAATTTCGACTCGAATCCGCTCCTGAGTGGAGTCGAGTCGGTTCAAGCTCATTTCAACTCAATGCAGGTTTACAAAGTGTTGGAGCGAGCTTCGAGCTCGCTTCAACACCTCATGTAAACGGGGTAAAAATATCCCTCCCGGGGGAAATAGACCATCCCTTCTGAACGATTTGTTTCAAGAATCTTTTCACTAAGTTTTAACATTTAACGTAGGAACACCTTGTTCATTAAAAGTTGGCATGCCTAGTGAGCGGATTTTACTCAAATCACTTTCTAAATCTCTTCGTCCCTAATGAGAACAAACTTTTACAAATTTTAGCAAAATTGGTCGAGTCTATAAGCCCGCTAACACTCATTTGTATACATAAACATATAAAGATTATTAAAAAAATACAATAAAATTCATATTCTAATTTTTGTTTTAATGTTAATTTTCTTTTAGTTCCATTGGAAATCGAAACGATAAAAAAGGAAACTTTTAATAACTGGTACAAACTTAAAACATACTACCTGGCAACTCTGATAACCTCAACACCAGTTCATGTAAGTAATTGAAGTTTTGTTTTCAGTTTGATAAGTAAGTGCCTGATTTTATAGTCGTTTAACTAAAGGAAGGCTTGTCTTCAAATTGTATGTGTGTAGAAAAGAGAAGGTTAGATTCCCTTCTCTTTTCTACCCATGTTAAATCTGAAGAAAATCTTTCACTAAAACGACCATGTAATTAGGCACTAATCCGCCAATGTTCTTCTTGATATTAGGTCTGTTCGTTTACTTCCCTAAAACTGTTATACGAACTTTGATTAAAATTGAAAGAAACTGTCAATTTTGGGAAGTGAACAAACAGAGGTATTGTTTTATATTTAATTCAGAATCTCTATTTCAATTGTATAAACCTTTCAGATAATATTCTCATCAGTTTTTTCTACGATACTTTATTTAATGACCGATCAACCGTTTGAATTGGAAAGATTTGTTAAGTTCGTCCTTACATTAATTACAGTGACAATAGTTGCTGATGGATTTGGTGTTTTACTTGGAACCGTTCTAGATCCAGTTGTAAGTATTAAAACATTAATTAAAATACAAAGTACATTTAAGTGTTTTTATGTCAATAACAATCAATCATCAATGTAAATATCAATATCCAAATTGAACGTAAGATTTGACCAGAAGAAATTTGTCCATTCCACTGGAATTCCAGAATTAGTGAATTCCTAAGTGAATAAAACCAATGCAAAACGACATTAACTATGCCGTTTTTGTTTGAAATAATAACTCATAGTTGAATTTACTCAATGCAATGATTTAAAAACAATTTTTTAACTTATTAAAGTTATCGTTTTTTTTTACTTATCTTAATTGGCAAAGCTCAAGGCGTAGCTTGTAGGAGTCATTCCCGAAACAGCTTTGCAATTATAAATATATTATAAAAAATAAATATAATAAAATATTGCAGCTATAAAAACCTTATTCATGTTTTGATTTTTGTTTTATTTATAGAATGGAACATTTGTAGGTGCCGTCATGACTTGTTTTATGGTTATTTACTCTGGATTTCTTATTCTTTTCACTCATATGTCATCAATAATGAGAGCAGTTTCGTATACCTCAGCTCATCGATATGCTTTGGAGAGTATGATACTTTCAGTTTATGATAATGGAAGAGCTGATATGAAATGTCCACAAGATGTCATGTATTGTCATTTTAAGTAAGTTAAATTATTTCTTATATAAATTTGTTGTTAACTAATGGGGTTTTCCTTTGGTAAACTCAAATTTTGATATGAAATTTAATTTTTTTTCAACGTGTATTTCTGATAATTTTTTTTTGTCATGGAATTGGTGTATATTTGTTTTTTGCGGAGCTGTCAAACCGATAGCTGTCAATTGGTTTATGCTGGAGTGATGTTAATAAAAAGTGGGATAATTCTGTTGAAAAATCCAGATCTGAAAAATCGATTTCAATACCTGTCTATTCGTTTACTTCCTAAAAAGCCAAGTTCTACCAATGTTAGTCAAAAATTCTGTAAACTGTACTAAGATTGGTAGAAACTGGCAGTTTTGGGAAGCAAACGAACGGAACTTTTTTTGTTTGCAAAGGGATACAAAATATTGGCCGCGTTCGGGTGGTAGCTGGTTTGGCTATCTGAGATACATTAGTATCCGATTCGTTTGTGAACGACCTAAACCAGATAGGTAACATTTGCTGTTAAAAGCCACAGCAGCTTACAAAAGGGAATATACTTGAGTTTATTACCCGATGATTGGATTCTTATTTTATTGCAAATCATCAATTATATTATGTATTCGGTACCATTCCATATGATACTGGTAGGTATATACATTTTAACCCTTATTTTTATATTTTATTCTTTAAAAAAAAAGATCGTGATCAGCTGTTCTTCAAATTTCCATCGGATCGTTTAGTATAACGACATTTTTTTTTATTTTTGACAAGAGCTGTTTGGTTTAGTAGCTGAATTTTTGTATGTGATTACAACGACACAAATCAATCTGGTTAACTTTGGATAGTTACCCAAACGTGCCCAAATAACACTGGTCAACACAATTTTTGTCACAGAAATCAAACTACACTTTTCCGAAGTCATCTGATGCTCTGAATTTAAATCCATCCCATCAGATTTTTGAAAAATCCTAACCTCAAACATTTTATTCTATTTTTGAGACATTGAGAATCCATTGGACTTTAAAAAAAGCAAAGCAATTTGACATTAATAATTTATTTCTATGCTTATATACTTTATTTAATTTGTTTTGTATTGCAATTTTATTTATTAACTAATTTTTTGTTTTTATTTCATTTTTATTTTATTCACAGAAGCGCAGATATTATTCTCAAGAATCTCGGAATGTCAGAAGCCAACTATGGTTTCAATGTCACAATGCTATTTCTGCAATTGGTTGCTTTTAAGTGTTTGGCTTATTTTACACTACGCAGAAAACTATTCTCTCAATGATACACGAACAATTAGTTAAGTTAAATTAATAGGGATATAATTTATAATGTAAATAGCTTTTGATTTATTTTTTGTTTCAATTTAAAAGTAAAAATGCACAAAATATTATTGTGGAGTGTGATATTTAGCTTTAAGACAAAAAATAGTAAGTAAGTTTTCATGTTAAAATATGAAATAATTTACAATTAATTTGGTAGATATAAAAATTTATGTGCATGCCTATTGTTGCCAATTTGGAATTTGATATTTATTATTAAAGAAATGAATTAAATATATTATATATCAACTTAAATAAAGACTTGCATTTTTATTTGATTGCGACTCAATTGTTTTCAATTTATGTACATTGATTTATTCATATGGAAGAGCACCCACACAGCCATCTGATTTGTGACATATTTCCTGGTGAACGCTATCTATAAATCGCTAAGATTTGAGTTCATTGATGTGAGTTAAATAAAATGTCCTGCACTTTGAGCTGCGATCTGCGAATAAAATTAATTTTAACGCTGACGGGTAGATGGCTTTTTGAGTAAAAAAAAAACAACGAACAAATTAAAATAAATACACAAATGGAAAAAAAGAGATGGGTATATAATACTGTTTTAACTGTGATCCTATTTCTTTTATTATCATGATTTGATCCAGATCAGATCTGGAGGATAATAAAATGCAACTAATAAGTCTTCTGTGAACTGTCAAACGTAAATTTTCAATCCACAAAATCAGCACGCATGCCAAAAACCGGCGAATAAAAAGTTCGAACTTAACCTAAAAAAACAATAATTTGTTTATATTTTATGACAATTCGCAGTTATCAGGGACCGCACTCATGGTGCATGAAATATCATACATTCATGTGCCAAACATCAAAAGAAAAGATCTTCTTACCCTCTATCCGTATCTAAGAACCAAAACCCTTGTGCAATGAATAGTTCTCAAAATATTGCATTCCAAAGCCCCCCATCAGCCTTACGCAAAATTCGAAATCATGATTTTTCAAAAATGTTTCCGAAACCCATCGAGCCATACATCAAAAGAAAGGTCTTCTTATTCTCTATCTGTATCTAAAAACCAAAAGCTTCTGCAATGAATAGTTCTTAAAATATTGCATTCCAAAGGCAGTCTTTAGAGCCATATACACTCTACGCATTGCGCTACCGAAGTTATACGTGATCAGGTCCATCCCAATGTAGGTTTTTGTTTGACAATGGCATTTGAATCAACTGCTATCTGGCTTTTGTTTCATTTGTTCCCTGCCGATCCAATTTAAAATTTAAATAAAAAGAAAACGGTTCATACAAAATAACGACTATTTTTAACCAACAAAAACATCCGCTGTACTCATCACCATATTTTCTATTACATTTTTATTTTCAAAAATTCTACTACATTGATTTGATCTGTCAACAACATTTTGTAGTCAACTGTAAACGTCAAGCGGTGAAAACTGAAAATCGTCTTTTGTGTTTTATTTTATGTGAAATTCTTCAACGAAATAAACGAAAATACGATGTTTCGCTCATCAACATTTGAAAAAACTCTTGGTAAATATAATTAAGATTAAAATTATATACATATCACGCATTTGTTTTGATTTGTATAGTTTATAGGAATTATTATTGTTTCTTTGAGTAATCAAGAATTGTAATTTGTGACTCATCCTTTGTCGATTTTGTGGATTTTGCATTCTTATTAGCCAACAAATGAATAGATAATAGTTGTTGATTTATATGTATTTGCATCTTTTTTCTGTTTTTCTTATTTTTCAGAAAATGCAACAAGCCATCTACGCCTCGAACCAGATTGGCCGTCGATCCTTCTAATTTGCGATACAATTCGGCAAAATGATGTTACGTATGTATCAATTTCCATTAATACTATTTTCTATGACCCCATTGACCTTTTTTTTGTTTTTTTTTTTGGTTTTAGTCCTAAGCAGGCGTTCCTGGCTATTAAGAAAAAAATGTCTTCTCCAAATCCACACTCAGCTTGTTATGCCCTCTTGGTGCTGGAGAGTGTCGTGAAAAATTGCGGACAACCTATTCACGAAGAAGTTTTTACTAAGGAGAATTGCGAAATGTTTAGCACTTTTCTCGAACAAACGCCTCACGAGAATGTTCGCCAGAAAATGCTCGAACTCGTACAAACTTGGGCTTATGCATTCCGTACATCTGAAAAATATCAGTCAATCAAGGTGAGACAAATTATTATTGATGTGTAAAGAATGAAATTTTAACGCACTTAGAATTAAGATGGGTTACGATCTTTAGAAAGTAAATGAATCTTCTTTTAAAAGTTGGTTTGTGGGTGATAACACACTCGCAGTTAAGGCTGCAACTAAACAAAAACTTGACTTCGGTTTTATGTTTAGGGATTCGCTTACTTGAGGCTTAATTACAAATAACGAAACTTTACCTATGTATCTACTTGCCTTATCTGTAAACCAGTTGAACTCAAGCTCCAAATAAAAAGTCCACTCTATACCTATTGATATACGATTTCACAATTATAAACACAATTCTTTCAATTGTGCGAAATACTGAGGAACGCAAATTTTGGATTCGCCTTCTCAATTTTTGAAGGAGTAAAGTTGGTGAGGACTCTGAAATGTAAACTTAACACCAGATCTGGGCAGTCGCCAGCAAAGTTAATATATAATTATGACACTAGTCCTTCTGTAATAGCTGCCCATATGTGATTGCCATTGCACGTTGTTACGATTAACTTGTAAACTGGGAAGCTTAGCAATAACAGTCAATCCCATACGTACTTTAGGTGGCACAAACCCCTTCCGAAAGCCTGGTCCCTACTTACTTGCCCTCAGTCAGGCACACAAAGTTTGTCACTGGATTCTCCGTAATCGGCAGTGAAAAAGCCGTTGGAAAAATGAGGAAACTGTCAATCGAATCCTACTGTGCTTAGTAAAGACTCGAGAAGAGTTGATAATTATCAACCAATTATAATTGGTTGAAATGAACAAACTGAAGGTGATTGTGAGAAAAAACAAAGTGTATGAAATTCTGTGTGAATAATGCAATAAATGTGTGTATGGATGGTGTGTCATTGGCCTCGTTCGGGAAACTATCCAAAGCTATCCGGATATGTTTGTGTTGTTGTAATCCCTTGTTAAATAACATCTGATTTCAGCTGATGCAACAACAACTCAAGCTATCTGAACATTTTTGGGAAAGGTGGATAGCCTATCGGATAGTTGCCCGAACGCGGCCATTGAGTCTTGTTCTGGATATGAAGTTAAGCTAGAAACCTAATATACCTACAAGAAAGAATCAGAAAGGCCACAGTAGCTTTTTTCTCCTGAAAAGCCATTGAAAATAAATGGGGTCTTCAACCCCGTTTTACTCCGTTCCTAGGTGTAGACTTTGGAAATAAGACCGATTTTAACTTATAGTGTAGCAGTATAGTGGACCCCTCTAGAGATAGCAACAAATCGTGATAAACTTGGTCCAACGAACAGCCTATCTGTGCACAAGCGGAGCACTTCGCATTACTCCCTCCACTGCACTGGACACTCTGTTACCTCTCGATATATCTATTGAACAAAACGCCGTAAGCCCAGCCATTCGTCTTAAGGCCACTTCAAAATGGATCAACAATGATCCACTCCGTAATTCTGAATTCATTCAGCTCATTTTTATGTACCACTAACTACACTATACCCAAATTACCTTTTAACAAAAACTATAAAGTTACCATCCCTTCCAGGATGAGACATTCTTGGCAGACGAATCGGTTAATTTTTATACTCATGGATGGTGGAGGTGTGTACTCAGGTAGACTAAACTAATCATTATAGCGTTTTTCGGGCAGAACTTTTATCAATCAAAGAAGTTTTGCCTTGGCTTATAGAAAACGTGACATCAACAACTGATATTCGTATCTTCTCACACAGCCAAGCTGCTATTAAATTTCTGGACGCAGTCTCTACAAATTCTAGAACAGTCCTAAACTGTCGATCATCTCTCGTTGAGATTGCGCACCTTTTCTGGGTGCCGGGCAACAGGAACATTCCACGAAACTGTAAAGCTGATGTACTCGATGAATAGTTATTGGTATACCCATCGTTACATGTAAATTTATGCTAAAACAAGATGCTATAAAGAAAACAAACCTTAGGTTGGCGACAACACAGATCTGGCCAACGCTTGATAGCAGATTGCATATTAGCTCCGTAGTTGGTGTCATAACCGAGCAACTGTCTAAGAGATAGGCATGCCACGCCACTTGTCGTCTACTCAAACGACTTCTGCAGAAGCTGTTTGGATGAAGAGGAAACAATTCCTCACCTACTCTGTACACGTCCTCCTCTATCCCAACGACGTAGAATGCATATAGGTGACTTCTACTACAACGATCCTTGTGATCTAGCAAATACTGATAGAAGTTGTTTTACATGCTTCTGCTTACTGCTCAACTTTACTATTTGGTCCTTGTTAAAATGAGACTTGAAATATAGGGTGATTTTTTAGCTGGTTTGGTTTTGGCAACACTGGTTTTGACAGCTGACGTGTGTTTAGTACCTTGTGTCACTGTCAAACAGCTTTAGTTTGGTTTGCAATTTAACCACGGATCGTCTTACAAATGAACAACGCTTGCAAATTATTGAATTTTACTATCAAAATTCGTGCTCGGTTCGAAATGTTCATCGCGCGCTGCTTGTGTTCAGCGATGAGGCTCATTTTTGGTTGAATGGGTACGTAAATAAGCAAAATTGCCGCATTTGGAGTGAAGATCAGCCAGAAGCATTGCAACAGCTACCAATGCATCCCGAAAAAGCCACTGTTTGGTGCGGTTTATGGGCCGGCGGCATTATTGGGCCTATTTCTTCAAAGATGATGCGAATCGCAGCGTTACTGTCAATGTTGAACGCTACCGAGCGATGATAACAAACTTTTTCTTGCCCGAAATGGAAGTTCTTGACTTGCATGATATGTGGTTTCAACAAGACGGTGCCACATGCCACACAGCACGCGAAACAATGGCGCAATTGCGAGGCGAGTTTGGTGAACAGTTAATTTCACGTTTCGGGCCGGTCAATTGGCCGCCTAGATCGTGCGATTTGACACCATTAGATTATTTTTTGTGGGGGTATTTCAAGGCTAATGTCTATAGGGACAAGCCCGCTTCGATTGATGCACTGGAAGCCAACATCCATGCATTCATTCGTGAGATACCGGCCGATATGTGTGAAAGAGTATGACAAAATTGGACTCAGCGGATGGGCTACCTGAGACGCAGCCGCGGTCAACATTTGCATGAAATTATCTTTAAACATTAAATTGCAAAGTTCAAACTATCGATTCAAATAAATATTTCATTCATTTTTTCGAATTTTTTGTGTTTTTTTTTTTAAAAAAGTTCTAAACCTCTTAAAAAATCACCCATTACTTTAGAATAGGCGAATGAGAGTTATCTTGAACCTGAATATTTATTATGATGGAATTGTCTATTTTAATAGGACGAGACCAGAGACATGTCAATTTATAACAGTTTTTTCGCCATCAAAAGTGGACGTACGTTAACGGGCTCCGCGCGACTTGAAAAGAAACTCTGGGTGCCTGAAGTATGCCCACCGGCGGAGGGCCCTGGCCCTGCGGGGCCGCATAAACAGTACTTTTATAAGACTGTTTTTTTTGGATGTTTTAATTGGGATGTCTAGAGTCACTTCCATTTTAATAACCTTCTTAGAGAAGAAAAGTGTGTAACCGGAATTAATCAATTCAAGGAAAAACTCTGGTATATTCAATGAATACAGAAACGACGGTGTTTTTTGGTGAAACATTAGAAACTCAATCAAATTATATCGTTTTTTATTTCCATGTAAAAGATCTGCTCCCAAGATCGAGAATTCGTCTTTTGAAATGATTCTTCTTTTAACTAAATTTAGGTCGGCCCATATTGCTGTAGTAACGGTGACAATTCACTCAACATAGAACTTCTGGCATGTGCGGGGAATGCAGATCACATCTCCCAAATAAAAAAGCCCAGAAATCTCTTCTAGGTAGTTTTTTTTTTAATAAAACATAGAAACATAGAAAAAGCTCAAATCCTTTCGGAAAAAAACATTTAACTAAAGAAAAAAGGTAAACAAATTGGAAAGCATACTTATCTTCCATTTTAAATAAATATATGCATTCAACAAACTATTATCTGCTTTCTCACCTTATTTTATCTGTGCACAAACATTCTATTTTTATTTTAAAAATTTAAATGTGATTGCCGCTTTTCCGACATGAAACAATAATTTAAAAATGATATAAAATTAATGGCAACACTCTTTACACCCAGTCGCCAAACGCCCAATCTACCTACATTTTATAATTTTCCAACTAATCGAATTGTAAGAGTTGGCAAAAGTAAGTTGCCTCAGTCTCGCTGTGTGTGTGTGTCTTTCATAATGTCTAATGAAGAAAAGGTTCAATAAAATAAATAACAATGATCTAAATTATTATTCATATTTGTGATTTAATTCCTTTCTTTTTAGGACACTATGACGATTCTTAAAGCCAAGGGCCATACATTCCCCGAACTAAAAGAAGCCGACGCAATGTTTACTGCAGATACAGCACCAGATTGGGCCGATGGCAAAGTGTGCCACCGTTGTCGCGTTGAATTTTCATTTACCCAACGTAAACATCATTGTAGAAATTGTGGACAAATCTTCTGCAGTCAGTGTTCTACAAAACAATGTCCTCTGCCAAAATATGGCATCGAAAAAGATGTAAGTTGCAAAGTTTTTCTTCTGTTTAAATAAATTTTGTGTCATTCTTGAGTGAAATTAAAACAAAAACAAAAATAAAACGCCTTTAAGGTACGTGTTTGTGATGGATGTTACGCAAGTTTACAGAAGCCCTCCAGTGGAAAACCTCGTCCAGCTGAAAATGACCTACCAGCTGAATATCTTAATAGTTCTCTAGCACAGCAGGTGCAGGTGGTAACAAAATAATAGCCAATACAACCCCCTAAAGCAGGAAAATTAATTTATATAAACTAACTGCTTTCAGACACCACCAAGAAAAAGCGAACAAGAACTAAAAGAGGAGGAGGAATTGCAATTAGCTCTCGCACTTAGTCAATCAGAAGCTGAACTAAAGAAAAAACAGGTACACTAATAATTTGTTGTACATTCAGTGTATGCGTCGCTGTAATCATTATCGAGCAGTTTATCTCTTTCTTTTGTTTTTTAATTTTTTCATTTTATATTAAGTGAGTCAGTGTTCAGTCAAATTTTAGATATGAGTAGAAATATTAATTTGTTAGCTCTTTAATTAGTATTCCTCCTCATGACTTGTGTGACTGGCTGACAATTGATTTTTTTTTTATAATAACATATGTACATCTCAATTTTAGCCAGCAGTAACAACTTATCGAATGCTACAACGATCACCAAGTCCTGAAGCACCACCGCCAACTCCAGGTGTTGTTGAAGATCCCGATTTGGCCAAGTATCTAAATCGCAGTTATTGGGAACAAAGAAAAGTAAATGAATCACCAGCCAGTCCATCGGCACCCAGTCCAATGCCTCAACAGACAGCAGCTCCTATTATAAGTAACAAGGTAAATAATGGGAGAATGGTTATCTGAAAATAAGGGTTAGGAAATTATTTATTTTTATTATTGAATGAGTTTTGACTAATCAATATTCTGTTTGAGCAGATATGTGGTTATTTTATGTTTTGACTTGAAAAATTATTGATGAAAAAGTGTTGTTTTTATTTGAATTGTATTTCGTTACTGTGAATTTGGACAAGTACATATCGCTGAAGTTTCATACAAAGAAAGAGTGATGTGCGAGACTTGAGAAGGCAAAATTAATTAATTTTATTTTCGAGCATACATGTGAAAATGATAAAATAATGTAGGTGGCATATGCTGGAATTCGATGCGCAAACCTTCGACATAATAGTCCTACGCACTAACTATTGCAACACGACACAACTAAGATTTAAACTTCATCGACAATATTTTAAAAATTATACAATATCTTCTGTTTGAACATCCCAATAAATAATTTGTTATCAATAAATTCTAACTTTCATTTCTTTCAGATGTTGCCCGATGAAATTCAGATTGATGAATTTGCCAACAACATGCGAACTCAAGTTGAAATATTTGTCAATCGCATGAAATCTAATTCAAGTCGCGGACGCAGCATTTCCAATGACAGTTCCGTTCAGACTCTTTTCATGACATTGACTTCTTTACATTCGAATCAGTTGTCGTATATTAAGGAAATGGATGACAAACGGATGTGGTATGAACAGCTTCAAGATAAATTAGCCCAGATCAAGGACTCGCGTGCTGCTCTTGACGTCCTCAGGCAGGAACATATTGAAAAACTTCGTCGTATTGCCGAAGAGCAGGAACGTCAGCGTCAAATTCAAATGGCACAGAAACTGGAAATAATGAGAAAGAAGAAACAAGAGTATTTGCAATATCAAAGACAATTGGCCTTGCAGCGAATTCAAGAGCAAGAGCGTGAAATGCAAATGCGCCAGGAACAACAAAAGGCTCAGTATCGAATGGGTCAGACTGCATTTCCTTTCTTGCCAAACCAAAATCCTCATGCTTCACCAAACCATCAAATGAACAATATTTATAATCCTTATGGATTCAATCCAAATTCGCCTGGACAAGTGGCACAACCGTTTAATCCACAGGGACAGGTTGGGCCACAGCCTGGACAAGTTATTCCTCCCCAAGGTGTTCCGCCACATAATCAGGCAAACATGAGTGCCGCACCTATGCCTGGAATGTATACGCCTGGAATGCCAGGTGTGCCACTACCAAATCACCCTGGCATGATGGTTGCTGGAATGCCACACAGCCCAATGGTGGGCGGGAATGCAGTTGGTCAACACATGAGCCCACTTCCGAATCCTGCTGATGGAATGACAAATATGAATGGTAAAGATTGTTAAAACGTATGTAGGTATGTGTATGTCCATTAAATGATTTTTCTGCTTTTTTTCTTTAGCTCCCAATCAAAGTACACCACAACAACATCCACACTCGCAAATGAACCCACCATTGACTCATGTAATGCTCCAGCAACAAAATGTTGTTCAAAATCAGTCTCCCATTTCTACTGGGATCATTCAAACAACTCAAGCCCCTCCTTCTATGGTTCACACAATGCAGCAACCTCCACATCAGAGTGGGCCACCAATAGTCGGACCGGTTTCAATGCCAAATATGAATCCCCAACAAGCACCCGTTCAAACGACAACGGCTCACCCTGTTCAACCTATAGCCCCTGCTCCAGTTGAAAATACAGTTGCCGAGCCAGCAGTTGCACAACAACAAAAAGTTGAAGAAACACCCAAAGAGGAAGTTACTACAGCTGAACTAATAAGTTTTGATTAAATTGTGCATTTACTTATAATTTGTGAGTTGGATTTAGTTTTACTTCAGATTTTATATTTTATTCGCGTTACAAAGAAAGTTTTAAAGAAATGTTGCATTCCGTATACAAAAAAAAAATAAAGATGCGATATTAAAAATAATCAAATAAATTAAACATACTATTAAAAATATTATTATTAAAATTATCATGAGAAGTATTTTGTCTTAGTTTTGGTGTTAATTAATAATTTTAGTGCATCGAAAATGACACCGAAGGTCTAAGAATAGCCGTGTTTTGTTGAGGCAGCCAAAGCCATCCATTTAAAATTAAACACGCAATGCAACAACAATAAATTGCTCCCAATTACTTTACGTTTTTTCTCCAGTCAAATGATACTTTTGATGAATACTTTGGAACAATTTATAAATATGGAATTCACATACAAAAAGAGCTTTATAACCCAATTTCTTCCCCATCATTTTGTTGCAATGCTGTCGCGATGCTGTTTATAATAGTAAAGAAAACGCGGCTAATATCAAGCAATGAGAAGCAGAGTGATCCAGGTGAGTTTTTCTATTTTTCTCTTGATGCTAAAACGAACATAAAAAAAAGCTGCAGACTGTGGAGCAGAGTATCATTTAGTTGCCGATGGTAAGGCTGTTTCAAAAAGTTTAATTCAACGCTGCGTCAGAAATGTATGTGATCTGATGGTACATATTTAGAACACCACTTTGGAGAAGAAATTCGCTGACTTGCCGAAATTGTAATTTCCATACTGTAGCGTTTCAGTCGTTTTACAAATTTAGCTTTTGTTGCTGGAATTTTGAGGGTTTCTCTAATAAGAGTTGATACACCGACGGAAGTGATAATCCATTGAACTAATAATGCCATGTTTATGTGTGATCCGAACTTCGAGTTCTTTTATGTTTCTGCTTGCTGACCTGAATCCTTTCACGATGTAAAAGTTCTCAGAGTGTCCTTTAACAAGAAATTTTGAACATGGATGGAAACCATTAAAGAAATAAAACACAAAGGCGCAAAATTTTAAACAGCCTGATGTTAAGGTGTTAGCATGATACTAGTTAACAATTTACTAACTTTAAAGCTCTTTACTAAAATGTGCTTAGTTTAAAACAATTTTTAACTAGTATCATACTAAGCCTGTTTTCTTTATGAACTCCAGCTGAACACATCTAAAACAGTGACAGTTCGTGCAAAAAAGTGAGCCTTTTTCACATTTTGTATTGTCAAAATGACATATGGAGTTAGTATGATACTGAAATGATAAAATTGCCATTTGGTGAGGTACGATGCTAAATCATTTAAAATTTGGAAAATCGTCTATTTAATTTAGCATCATACTAAAAATGCTTTAACATGATACTAAATCGTCTAAAATTGTACGCCTTTGCTTTTATTTCTTTAATTTATATGGACTTTGCGGTTATTTATTTATATTTTTTTAATTTAAAATTACAATGGATGGACACCATTTCTTGATGTAACTGTCACAATAACTTTGAGATTTCAAAGTCAAAAAATTGACAATTATGTCACCTGTCAATGTTTTAGTAAAGGAAAATTTGTCAGACGATTGCAACTGTGACTAATTTGTAGAATTAGCTGAGCTATAAATAAATAAGACACAGTTGCTCCAATGGCCGATTTTATAAAGCCCTTTTAATTAATTTACAGGCTTTTAAATCTTATAATGATGTTTGTTCCATTCAAAATACGTCATTTTAAATTTGAAAATGTAGGAATCCTAAAAAGAAAATTCAAAATGAAACACAAATTCTATTCGAATTGAATTTCCAATTAGAACTGATTTTACTTTTTAAATGAAAACTCTATTTATACTAAAAATGGCCGTTTTCGAAAACTTCAAATCAAAGTCAATTTGGCCGGCAATTGATCGTCATTTATGACGCAAAAGTTGCAATCGTCCTGCTTGTACACATGTCTTTTGATGATCGTCAAATGATTTTTTTGCAAGCGCAGTTGACGTTTTCGAACAGAAGCTAATTTCATCAGAATTTTCAGATTCACTTTCGCTCGTAATTTTCAGCCGCGACGTGTTTATCGTTTTGTTGACTCCCTGACCGACATCCAAAAATGTTAATTAGCTAACATTCTCTCGAACCACCATGTCTGTCTCTTTCGTCACCTTCATTTTTTTTACTGCACAGTTGCAACGCAGCTGATGTTTTCGAACACGTGACTTTAGCAAACTGCATTATCGAACACAACGAATTTGTGTTTGCGTTTTCGAACAGAAGACTTTTGCTGTTTGCGTTTAAGAACAATCTGCAAACGCATTTTTGACGCAGATGACGTTTTCTAAAACGGCCAATATGTAAACAAAATAGTCGATGAATGAAAGATGAAATTAATAATAAATAAACAAAACAGGGTAAACATAAAACTAAATGAAAATAATAATATTAATTTGGTATGTTTAATAATAATTTGATCGCCACAAAAAGCTTGTTAAATATTGTTGAAACCTTTTTTTTTAAAAAATAGCACTGTTCCGTCATTTTTTTTTTTTTTATAAAGCTGCAAAACCGCAAGTGTGAATTATTTTCCGTTTACACTTGAATCTGTCAAAAAATGTCCACCTCATTCTTGCAGAATGGCAGAATTTGATTTTGAATGAAGATATTGGAAGTTTGTATGTATATAGAGAAGTAAATATGTACGTTCATACATATTTGCTTTGGGTTCCATATTCAGGTCACATGGTAATTGTGTCAATAAAAAAAAACTCTATTTGATTTATGTATACACATATAGTTTTATTTAAAATCATAAAATTTAATCTAAATGCAGTAACATCAAATTGATATTTTATTAATAAAATATTATTAGACTTATTTTAAATTCATTTATTAATTTATGTTTTTTTTTTTATAATTAGACGGTGTATAATGTAAATATATGCATGTGTTTCATAAAAATTCCAAAAAAATGTTTGTGCTTGTCTTTGACAAGTTAAATAGTGATCTTCGTTTTTTTTTTTTTTTTTTTCTATTCGATAATTTCAAATTCAGTCAATTTTGTGTGCTATGTGTATGTCAATATTTAGTTTTATCCACAAACAATTCAATGCACTGAGTATGTAACTTAATTTTATTCTTATACATCCACACATTTTATATATAATTTTGTTTTAAACATTCAATATAACATTCTCTATATTTTTTTTTTTAAACATCACACATTTATAAAATATTTATGAGAAATTATGTATTTGTCACAAATATTGTTTTCCATATTTGTTGTTTTCTATTTTTTAAACTTAACGCTACATTTCAAACCACAACCTCAATTACCAGACACAACATTTTAATTGGCTTAAATTTCCGGTGATGTACATAAAATAATATCAATGTGCCACTTCTTATTGACGGAATGTTATATGAGGTGCAGAACGCGGCCCTCTTGGTCCACCGTCACCGAAATTCGAACTTAAATTGCATACACATAGTAAATTTCGATCAAGTTGTCGGGGCATTTTTCCGTTAAAATGGTTTATTTCCGAATTTCGATTTATTACAAAATTAACATTATCGTCGGATTTGCGATCGAATATGCATTTTGTTCGGCAGGCACAGTATGTTTTCGGGTATACTAAACGTGCTGAACTTGGACGGATTGGGATGTTGAGTCGATGATTTCCCAATTGTAATTGAACACTGGAAAGACTCGATGAATTGCATTCATTTGACAGTCGCAAAGGACGCAATGAGTCACTGTCGACGTTGCTAATAAGATCTGGAGTTATGTCACTTTTGCGGAAGGGTAAACGTGGTTCGTATGTTTCAACTTGGCCTATTAGCCAGTAGGTTTGCATTTCTCCTTTTCCCTATAAATACAGAAAGAAAAATGTAAAATAAATTATTTTAAGTTAGGTTCCTATTTATATTAGAATACCAAGAGCCGGCATCTAATTTTGGGATCCATATGTAATGGGTGATTTTTTAAGAGGTTTAGAACTTTAAAAAAAAAAAAAAACACAAAAAATTCGAAAAAATGAATGAAATATTTATTTGAATCGATAGTTTGAACCTTGCAATTTAATGTTTAAAGATAATTTCATGCAAATGTTGACCGCGGCTGCGTCTCAGGTAGCCCATCCGCTGAGTCCAATTTTGGCATACTCTTTCACACATATCGGCCGGTATCTCACGAATGAATGCATGGATGTTGGCTTCCAGTGCGTCAATCGAAGCGGGCTTGTCCCTATAGACATTAGCCTTGACATACCCCCACAAAAAATAATCTAATGGTGTCAAATCGCACGATCTAGGCGGCCAATTGACCGGCCCGAAACGTGAAATTAACTGTTCACCAAACTCGCCTCGCAATTGCGCCATTGTTTCGCGTGCTGTGTGGCATGTGGCACCGTCTTGTTGAAACCACATATCATGCAAGTCAAGAACTTCCATTACGGGCAAAAAAAAGTTTGTTATCATCGCTCGGTAGCGTTCACCATTGACAGTAACGCTGCGATTCGCATCATCTTTGAAGAAATATGGCCCAATAATGCCGCCGGCCCATAAACCGCACCGAACAGTGGCTTTTTCGGGATGCATTGGTAGCTGTTGCAATGCTTCTGGCTGATCTTCACTCCAAATGCGGCAATTTTGCTTATTTACGTACCCATTCAACCAAAAATGAGCCTCATCGCTGAACATAATTTTTCGATAAAAAAGCGGATCCTCGGCCAGCTTTCCAAGAGCCCATTCACCAAAAATTTGGCGTTGTGGTAGGTCGGCTGGCTTTAGTTCTTGCACCAGCTGTATCTTAAAAGGCTTTACGCCCAAATCCTTCCGCAAAATTTTCCACGTAGTGCTGTAACAAAGGCCTAACTGCTGGGAACGGCGCCGAATCGACATTTCGCGGTCTTCTGTCACACTAGCTGATACGGCCGCAATATTTTCTTCACTACGCACAGTACGTAAACGTGTTGGTGGTTTAATGTCCAACAAAGTAAATTTGGTGCGAAATTTGGTCACAATCTTCCGAATAGACTGCTCAGAAGATCGAGAATGCCGATCATAAAATGGAAGCAGCGCGCGATGAACATTTCGAACCGAGCACGAATTTTGATAGTAAAATTCAATAATTTGCAAGCGTTGTTCATTTGTAAGACGATCCATGGTTAAATTGCAAACCAAACTGAAGCTGTTTGACAGTGACACAAGGTACTAAACACTCGTCAGCTGTCAAAACCAGTGTTGACAAAACCAAACCAGCTAAAAAATCACCCTTTAAGTATAGCCAAAATGTAAAAACGGTGAAATAAAAACAAATTTTCAAAAGACAAAGCTTTGAAAATAGTTGTTTGCATATCAGGAGCTATGTTTAAATAGTAAATGGTGTTTTTCTTAGAGGTATAGAATTTTGAAATGGAATAAAACAAAGATGATATTTTTAAATTGATATGAAATTTACTTTATTGGAAAGATAATCTTCTGGCATTATAATTTAAATATGATTTCTGGCATATGACCACCACGCGGCTGGTTCGGACGTAGTCTAATCTGAAGGTCCAATTTTCGATGACTTTCCAACATTTGTGGCGTTATATCGGCAATAACGCGGCGAATTTTGTCCTCCAAGAAAATAGTCATGCGGTGTTAAATAGCACGATCTTGGAGGCCAGTTCACGGGCCTGTAACGTGAAACTATGTAAAGGGTTTTCCAATAAGAGGTGTTATTTTGAATAGCCCGCTATTTCGGTAGCTGTCACCTTTGAAGCTGTCAAAAATGGAACGATACACGCTTCAACAACGCATTGAAATTAGGTCTGTTTCTTTACTCGCCCGCGGGATCCCGTGGTATCCCAAATCTACCCGAAACGTGTTTCTTTACTTTTTTCTGGCACGAAAATGCCAGAGCTTTTGAATTTTTTGTTATTTAATTCATTTCCCCTCCAGCAAGAATCTACCCGAACATTTTACCTACTGCACTTTCTTGCTTGTCAAACAAGAAATCAGCTGATCGGAAAATTTGAAAATTAACTTGTCAAGTAGTGTCTACATAAAAAAATAAAACAAAAAAAAAATAAATTTATTAAATGAAGCAATGGCAACAAATATAACAATAAATATTTCTCCTAGTTCCTTTGAAAGAGCCCAAAATGGTAAGTGCCAATCAGAAACATCCCAAATGCGTTTCTTTACTTTTTATTTCTGGTCAAAAATTACAACAACAACATCAAAAAGCTCCAGCCCAAACTTTTTCCCGAACTTTTTCCCAAACTTTTCCCAAAAGTAAAGAAACAGACCTATTATTAAAATTCACTATAAAAATGGTGAAAATTTGGCAGAGACGGTTCGTAAAACTAAAACATTTTTGGGTCGTCGTGAAGCACCTTGTCGGACTGCAATACAGAAATTGGTGGATAAATTCGAGCTGTTGGGACAAGTTAGTGATGTGAAGAATAAAACCCGTGCACGTCGCTCAAGAACAACTGAGAATATTGCTATTGTAGCCCAAAGTGTTGAAGAAAACCCATTCCTCGTCGTTCTTTGGAATTAGGCATTCCATAAACGTCATTACACCGTATTTTGCATAAAGACTTGGGTCTTAAGGCTTATAAAGTTCAGTTAACACAAGAACTCAAGCCGGCTGATCATCAACAACGTCGTGTCTTTGCTGATTGGGTCCTTGAAATGCATGAAAATGATCCGGAATTTCATCGAAAAATCATCTTGACTGATGAGGCCCATTTCCACCTCGGAGGCTACGTCAACAAGCAAAACTGTTTTTTATGGCCGGAATTGGATGGTATTGATCTGGACAACGTTTACTTTCAACAAGACGGCGCTACGTACCACACAAGCAATGAAACCATCGATCTTTTACGGGAAAGGTTTCCGGACCGTGTTATCTCTCGAAGAGGTGATCACAATTGGCCACCGAGATCTTGTGATTTAACACCTTGCGACTTCTTCCTTTGGGGCCACGTGAAAGATAAGGTCTACGCCAACAGCCCAGCGTCGATTCAAGACCTCAAAGATGGAATTCGTGAGGCTATCGAGGACATAAGGCAGCCACTTTGCGATTTGGTTATGGAAAATTTCATGAAAAGGATATGGTCCTGTAAGCGTGGTAAGCCATTTTACTGATGTTGTGTTCCATTATTAACGGCATACCTTCCTCTTTATAATGAAATAAACATCCGATCATTTATCTCAAAAAATGCCATTTTTCTTTGAATATCAAAATAACACCTCTTATTGGAAAACCCTTTAGTTTCAAAACATTTCTTACAATAAATAAATTGTGGCATGTTGTGTGACATGTTGCGCCGTCTTGTTGAAACCACAGCTCCTGCACATCATGGTTGTTCAATTGGTGAACGAAAAAGTTAGTTATCATGGCTCTATAGCGGTCACCATTGACTGTAACGTTCTGGCCAGCATCATTTTTTAAGAAGTACGGACCAATTATTCCAATTATTCCACCAAACCATAAAGCACACCAAACAGTCAGTTATTGTGGATGTAACGGTATCTCAACATACACTTGAGGATTATCATCACTCGAAATACGGAAGTTTTGTTTATTGACGCATCCATTCAACCAAAAGTGAGCTTTATCGCTAAACAAAATTCGCTTATGAAAATTGGGATCAACGGCAATCTTGTTTTGGGCACAATTTGGAAGCGTTGTTCAGGCGTCAGTCTATTCATGTTGAAATGCCAAACCAAACTAAAAAAATCATTTGACAGCTGACAAAATGGCCGCCAGTTAAAATAGTGTTGCCAACTTAGAGTTCTGTACCTCTAAAAAAAAAAAACCCTATACAATCGAAGTGAAGCTTTTTCTTGCAGATTTTTCACAAAGCAATAACTTAAATAAACAAATCTCAAAAACAGAACTGATATGGTTTGTAAAGCTAACATACACATCCACTCCCGTATATTGTCGGCTCTAGGACTAATACATACAAAGGTACTCTATAGGCCATTGCATGTAGGGAACTATAAATCATTCAAAAGAAGATTGATAACATTACCTTGACATTTGTTATGCCCCTTTCAGCGCAATGAAACCCACCCACTTGCTCCAGTAGACTGTATGTTTTCTCTGAGATATGAATCTTTAATGCTTCTCCACTACTTTCCATTCTAGAAGCTGTATTAACAGTATCTCCAAATAAACAATATCTTGGCATCTGAAAGTTGTTGTGTCTTCGAGTAACTGTGAATCAATTTTTTAAATAAATAAGTACATACCTTCATTCCTACAACTCCTGCAGCACACTGCCCAGAATGAATACCGATTCGAAATTGTAAAGATTCTCCAGGTCTGTGACGGATTTCTAATTTTGATACCTGTTCTAAGAGATGAAGAGCAAGTGATGCAATCTCACCAGCATGTTTATTTCCGTTGCGTATTGGAAGCCCCGATACTACCATGTAGGCATCTCCAATTGTTTCAACCTATTAATTATAAAATCAATGGTGGAGACTTTTGTTAAATATAATTTTTGCCTTTGTTTGGTCAAAAGAATACTGACGAAAATGAAGTTATGAAGATTGTTTGTAGGTAATTATCAAAAACCTGTAACATATGTATGTATATACATACCTTGTAAACATCATAGCCCGATATAATAGAATCACAACAGGTGTATAAGTCATTGAGCATTTCAATAACTTCGAATGGTGTACTTTTTGCGCAAAGTTCAGTAAAACCTACGAGATCACTAAAGAATATTGTAACGCAATCAAAGCATTCGGCCTCAACTGGCTCCCCGCGCTTAAGAGATTCTGCTACGGATCTTTAAATGAATTATAAATTTATATACATACATTATTTATTCTTGTATTATTTGCAATATAAATTCTGTTAAAATTTTTAATTTAAACTTACCGTGGAAGCATTTGATTAAGTAATAAATCAGTTTTTTTCTTTTCTTCGGATAATAAATTTGTACGCTCCTGAACAAGCGCTTCTAAATTGTATGCATATTTTTCCATTATAGCCAACATGTTATCGAAGATATTTGATTTTCTATAATAATCAAATAAAGTTACAAACAAATTATAAAACACTTCTAAGCGAAGAAATGTTGAAAAATAGTAAGTATCGTATACCTACTAATATTACAAAAATAGGAAGCTATATTAAACTTACAATCCAGTTTGAAGTTCTTTCAACTTAATTCGGACTAAACGAATGTCAGGTCTGTCTTCTGGCTCTTCATCCCAACATGAACGCAAACACAGTCGAACATATTCTGGCACTTCAAGGTACGCTATTGGTGGCCGAAATACTCCGTGACGGTACATTTCAGAGTTTTTAACACGTGCAATAATTTCTTTAATGAAAACAATAACAAAACATCTAAATTTCTTTGAGGTGCTGCTAACTTAAAAGTGAGTTTAGTTGAATTTTCTTTATGTTCAGCTTTATTGAGAGTTTCACCCGGAAAATTTGACATTTCACTTTTCGCCTATTGTGAGTTTCCCCCGAAATTTGATGATCGAAAAATTCCCCTTATTGTGAACATGCATTTCGGGCGGAATGTAGTGTTATTTTCACTTCTTTTTTGTAGGCGAAAAAAATTTCGTTCGGTCGAAACTCACAATAGCTTTTTGAATTTCCGGGCGAACAAAACATTTTAAGGTGAAAAATTTTCGGGTGAAACTCACAATTAGGCTGAATATAATATTAAGTAGTTAAATATTTCAATGATTAATTTCAGTATTTTTGAGTTACAATTAAATATTTAATTAAGTGTGGATACAAGCCTCCCCCAAACTTTTCCAAGCTGTCTTATTGTCTTTGGCAATTCTTGCCCATCTACTATTTTGTCGGGTGATGTCATCTCTCCAACTTTAATGTAATGTTTAACTCAGATTTGTAGATAGACAAAAATATAAAACAAAACATTATACGTGGTGATTTGCATAAGATGTGACAAAAAGCTAGAGCGTGTATGTAGGTTGGGTTGATACCAGAAAAAAAAAAATCGTATAGGATGGGTGTCAATTCCCCCCGTTTAGCCGGGAGGGGCCTTTTTCTAAAATATTAAAAAAAATTGTCACAAAACAGCTGTAATACATATTTACAATGCCATGCTATACCTTTTTGTAAAGCTAGAAATCTCTTCCTTTATTTTCTTTTTAAATACATAGGGCCTTACCAATAACCAAATTTAGAGATCACTTAAATATTAAAGTGGACTCTAAAAAATTAACCATACCAATAATCAATTTAATAGTCAGCTTAACGCTAAACGTGACTTTAAACTTAAACTGAAGAAACTCATGTTTAATTGTATAAACACCTCGTTTGTGCTGTCAATCAGACAGCTAAAAGCAAAAAAGAAAACAAAAACAATTTTTCGTCGCGTTGTGTTATTTTCACTCGAATTTGTGCACTTTTAATTGAAAAATGTAAGTAAAATATCAAATTAAATCAATTCCTTTTGTTTAATTGATTATAAATTTCAATTTCAGATTGAATTATGTGAAATGACTGTAAAATTTAAAAAAAGTCGTTCCTCGAATTGAAATTCAGCTATGAAGGAATTGATAAGCCCTTTTCCGACATAGTTGAAAGCAAACTCAACGACGGGAAGTTATTGAAGTCGAAATTTGAAGCTTGGGAGACCATTGATGATGAAACTCGCAGTGGATTTGTCGAACCTTAAATTATTATTATTTTATAGAATGATTATTACTGCATACTGCAACAATAAAGACTAACCTGTAGTGCCCAAACAAATGTATTTCATATTCTTCGAAAGAATCTATTTTTTTTATATATTTTGGTTCGGCGAGATTGTGGCACATCCTCCAAAATACAAATTTCATCGATTATATCCTGGTCGTCACTCAGTTTTTAATTTGATAAGTGAACAAAATGTAAATCTCTGTTTGAAACCAAAAATGTTTGTTTATTTTGCAAAGAAACACAAATGTCATTTCAACAGCTGTCTATTTGACAAATACTGTAGCAGATTTTGTAATAGAGCGCTAATTAGTAAAAGGTGTGTTTAATTTGGTTATTGGTAAACACACAAATTAACTCGTCTTTAAACTTTAACCTGTCATTTATCAAAACGCGTGTTTAGCGTTTGGTTATTGGTAAGGCCCATAATGTTGTTTCAGTGAACGGTTTTTAAAAAAATTATTTTCAAAATCAAAATTTTGAAGACATTTTGTTTTTAAATTTTGTCCACAATCTTACGTTATTATTCAATATGCTTTTACTTATTTCTTATTGGGTAGGTAGTTAAGTAGATTTAGTTGCTTTCAATTTTCTCAAGTACAAGAGATTTATTTATTTAACATTTTGAGTTTAAAAATTAATTTTTCACAAACTGTTCACTAAAACAACTTTATTTAAAAATAAAATAAAAGAACGAAAGAGTTTTCAGTGTTTGACTTTGAATTGATCAGACAATTGAATGGTAAAAACGGAGGTAGTACCTACTTAACAAAGTGAAATTTTGAAGAAAAAAAAAGTGTAGATATTTCCTCAAAAAAGTTGATTTAAAAAGAATGTTGATAAATGGAATTTGAGCTTTAAGAAAAGTTATAACGGAATAAAGTAAGGGTCGCTGTTGTCTTTGAGTAATATTTTTTTTTATTTTAAGACTCTTTCATAAAATTGCCCCCCTACACCAACACCATACGATTTTTTTTTTTTTTGTTTTGAACCAGCCCACATACATATTGCCCCCTTTGCTCCCCCCGTAGTTACGACACTGAACAGGAGACTCTACGAAAAAAAGTAACCAATACAAAAATTTGCCACAGATTGCCCTCTACACCGACCGATGTAATAAAACAAGCATATGCTGCCTCCAAATATCCAAGTTCATTAAAATGTTATGGGCCCCAAATGTCTCCAAAAATTACTTAAGCTAAGATCAGACGGTTTGTGTATATACACAAATTTCATGTGTGTATATTATACACAAATTTGAACACAAATGCTATTTATTTATGCCACAAATATTTGTGGTTCAGACGATTTGTGTATTTTAAAAAAAAAACACAAATTTCATTTGTGTAAAGATATACACAAATATGCTATACACAAATCAATTTGTGTATAAAAATTTGTGGTTCAGACGATTTGTGTATTTCTTCACAAATGAAATTTGTGTACTCATTTGTGTATATGTCATTCTGTTTATTTGATAGTGAATTGAAGTGTATCCAGTTCAATTAAATAATTTCAATTAAACAATGTCAAAAAAATGTCTTGCCAATAGTTTGGCCGCGTATTTACTCGAAAGTGAAGAAGAAGACGAAAGCCAACAACAGGTCGTAGAAATGGTACGCAAGCGGCGAACTTGTTGGAGAAAAAATTGGCTTGGCCACCGTGAGACGGAGGACTTGTGGAACTACGTGCCGAAGAGCCGCTCAGTTCGATTATTTGCTGGCTTTGGTAACGCCATATATTGAGAAGGCCGATACATTTATGCGCCCCAGTATTCCGCCATCTGTGCGGCTAGTCTTGACGATGCGCTTCTTGGCATCTGGCGACAGTTTTCGCTCGCTCCCGTATCTTTTCCGCATTCCACAGAATACAATTTCCACCATTATTCCAGAAGTGCTGGATACAATCTACAAAGTTCTTGTAGACGATTTTTTGAACCCAATAGGAGTTTTGTCTCCGTGAGCCGCCCAATTTGGACGCCAACAAATCGAATACCACTCCTCCGATACGATTTTTGGCTTAACGTAAATGTGTTCATTTCATCTAATATAAATCACCCTGCATGTCCTTATGGTGCCATTTTACAAAACAAATCATTAATATCATAGTTGCACATTAAAATTCGAAGAAAAAACCTTTATTGACTCGGCTGATATTTAATATTCAGTTGAATTTTCAAAACCATTTGTGTAATCTCACGAAATTTGTGTATGCTTAAATTTTCAGAATACACAAATGATGTGGCATACACAAATGGTGCCCAAATATACACAAATAGTCATAAAATGATTTGGGTACCCGATCAGACGATTTGTAAATGTACACAAATTCGATTTGTGTATTGAATACACAAATGATACACAAATCGTTTCTGTACGTCATTTGTGTACATCAAATTTGTGGTTCAGACGATTTGTGTATTTTTTTGTCAATAATACACAAATTTATACACAAATATTTGTGTATACACAAATCGTGTGATCTAAGCTTTAGACTCAAAGAAAAAAATGTTTAGCTACATATTATATAATACAAATGTCTAGCTTATAAATAACACAAATGTCTAGCTTATAAATCTTCCTATTTAGATCTGAGAATTGTACCACATGGCATGAAGAGAAAATCATAAAAAAATATTATAGGTAACACTGACCTTCTAGATGTTTAAACATAACTTCAGTTAAATTAATCGCAGTTTCTATGGGTTAGGTGCCAGTAATAGCTTTCATTGAAAACTTTAATGACTAACTTTTAGACGTTTAGAAACTAAAATCAGTAATTACTTTGATGCAAAAATAAAGCTGATGGCCTGAACTATTATTTTAGTGAAAAAAAAATCAATTCGATCCCAATCAATCAATGGTCATTGGTAAGGTAGTTCAATCATTGAAATAATAAAAGTTATTTTATGTGGACAGTTGAGCCAAAACGAATTTTTTTTTGGCAAGAATTAATAAATGAGTCACCACCTTCATGTTGGCATCGAAATACATATTTGCTGATTTTGCTTTTTAAGCGCCTCAAAACTAAAAATTAAAATTTTGAATGATGGTTTTTTAATGATAGCTATAACTGGGGCTTTATTCTGAAAAATTCTCCAATTCTGGTTTCCGGACGCAAAATTGAACAAACGAGCACAACTTGATTGATTCTGATTTCTGAAGTTTGTGTATAGATATCACTGTAGCTATTTGTGTTTAATTAATTTGAAAGCCCGTCACAAGCACAACGACTAAGATGCATTAGCAGACACAAGCAGTTGATTATACAGAAATGCCTCTATAACTTTCCTCTTTTTAATTAAATTTAAATTAACATATTTTAATAATTAATATGAAAACGTAGGTAGCTATTTCCAATTACCTTATATCTTGTTTTACCCGTACCCATGTGGCATGTGAAACTTTTGTTTTAAACTTGCTCGATTATTCTTCATGGACATTTATTCAAAGTTTCTACAATTTAACTTAATTGATTCAATTAAATAAAATATAAGGCCTCGCAGACATTAGATTAAAAAACTTGAGCTTCAAATTCAAAACCATTGTAGACAGTATAATGTTTCACTCAAAACAAACAAACAAAAAAGAATAAAAATAGAAATAGAAATAAAATATCAGCAAGCAAATTAACTAACCCTCGCTAGAGTATGCCGTATCTCCCCAGGGTCCCTTCCTGCCGATTATTTCGTAAAGAACAATTCCAAAAGAGTAAACGTCGCCTTTTTGTGAGCCTCTTGGTAATCTACCTGGATCTCTCAATAGCTCTGGAGCCATCCAAAGAGCACGTTTAAGCTCTTTTTCTCGCCTTAAACCAACAAAATAAATAAAAGAATTCAAAATAGTGGAAAATCAATTTCGGGGTTTATATTTGGAGACACAAAAAAAAAAAAAAAAAAAACACCCAATCCATCTTACTTATTTGGTTCTTCCTGTCCCGCCTTAAATTCGTGCAAACCAAAGTCTGATATTTGACATACCCATCGTGAATCTATCAGACAGTTGCTGGATCTTAGGTTTCCATGGGATATAATGTCCGAGTCGTGTAAATATATCATTCCCTTGAGGATATCGCTCACCAATGACGATATGAACATATGGTCCAAGTGCAGGTCCTCGTTTGCAAGTACATCTTCGAGGCTACCACGTGCACAGTAGGGGGTGAATATAACAACAATTCCATGGTCAATGGAAGCTCCAATAAACCCTATTACATTCTCGTGCCGTATCTGTTTACAAAGAAAGTAAGATAATAATATAATGAAAAGAATGATGATACATCCGTTTAAAGCTTTAATCAAGAATAACATCATCGGCATCGCAAGGATAATGACAATGTGGGGTTTTGAAAGCATACACCGCACCGCACCGCACCGCACCGCACATATCAACATACATATAAACAAAAAAGCATTCACATTTCACCCTATCTTCTCCGTTAGATTATTTATTATTTAATAAAAATACAAATCTCCAACCTCCCGCATCTGTTTGAGTTCCTTCCGAATTGTGCGAGTTACATCCACAGATTTCTTGTATATCTTCTTCATTGCTACGATGTTGCCACGGAAGAGTCCTTGAATAAAATAACAAAGAATACATTAGCATGGGAGTCAAAGAACAACTACGTGAATAGTGGGTGTGTGTTTTTTTGTTGATTGCATCAACTTGCGTTTGTGAGACAATGGATAAACATAAAATATTATGTTACCGGAAATATCCCATTTCAGACAACAGAAAGTTTGAACCAGATAAAAAACAAACTCCAAAAATTATTTATATTTTCAAAAAAAAAAAAAGAAATAAAAAACAAGTATAGGATACTTTGTACAAGGCGGCGCAAAATTGTTCACCTTATAGGAAGATGTCATAATTTTTGCAAATGGCGTCGAACGTCAATCAAATTTGACATTTGTGAACTAGACAGCTGCACTGCAGTATACAAACGGACAAGCAATATGGAGCTGGGGTGTTATACTCCGCTGTCAAGCCATCCTCAATCTCAACAACGAAGAGGACGATTTTGCGTTGAAAATCATCATGAGCGACGCGGGGCATTTCCACTTAAGTGGTTACGTCAATAAGCAAAATCTTAGTTTCTGATGGGGCACTAAAAATCCGCGTGTGATGCACAAAGAGCCATTTCATCCATTCAAAGCCACTCTGTGGTGCAGCGGCGTTCACGTTGGAGAAGAAATTGGCCGTATTTTTTGGAGGACGCCGCCATCGGCAATAAGGTCACTTTTACTGGCGAACGCTACAGGGCCATGATAAATGACTTCTAACTGCCGGAATTGGATGAGCGGGGCTTGGTGAACATGTCGCGTAATCTCCTGTTTCGGCGACTTGACATGGCCAGAAAGATCGCCCGATTTAACCATCCCAGAAGTTGCGGTGTTCTGCCAACAAGCCTCAGGACAGGAATGCGAATATTTATCACCGGAAATCTTGCGGAAAGTCATGGAAAATGCGATAAAACGGGCACAAATGTGTATCAACACTGGCGGCAGCCACTTGACGGATATCAGCTTTTACTCTTAACAGACAAAATTGTAAAGGTCCAAATAAAGATTTCCATCACACAAAATAATTTTTGTTATTTAGTAAAAAAGTAATACAAAAACAAAATTGGATGATTAATTTTGCGCCACCTTGTATACTTATGTACGTATAAGCAAAATTTTAAAAATGATTTGCAGTAAACTTCTCAACAACTTTCTTTTACTTGTCATTTTTTTGTGGTTTTAGGTTTATTATAAATCTTTTTGAGTTAGGAGGACTAGAAACTTGTCTTAGTTCAAGTTCGTTATGCTCATTGTAGACCAGCAGACGTGTGCCGGTAGAGAGAAATGAGAAATTTTTAATAATGCAAATATGCCGTGCCGATTATATTTTATGGTTTAAATGGTTGATGGTCATGTAAAGTACCGCTTAGCTTGTTACTGATAGGAAATTTAGTTTATATATTATTGTATATTTTTTATGCAGATATACATTTCGTTTAATAGGAATTTTTTTTCAGGGTTTCTCTCATTTTTGAAGCTTAAGTTTTTCTGCTTTCTTAATTCATATCAAAGTTTGTAATATCATATACACATTATATTGTTTTAATTCATTTTTAAGACATATTTAAAACCAATTTTAAGTTTTAATTTTCTAAGCACGGAGCTTTTTTTTTCTTGCTTTAAATATCAACAGCCCTTGAGCGTTTTATGAGAACCGAAAAACATAGATTTTTCGGACAATTCTTGGGGTTGTCAAGAAAACCTGGGTCAATCCTGTTCAAAGTTCATCGAACAAAGTTAGTATGATACTAAAACGATAAAATAGGCATTTGGCGATTTTAACTTTTATAAAATGTCAATACGATAGTAAATACAATATGGGACTTTTCGTCGAGAAGGACAATATATTTTCGATGCATTCAGATTTTTATCAAATTTATAAGCCATATCAATATCAAAACTATAAGATTTCACGAATTTCGAAATTCTTTGAAGATTTTCCACTACTAATGTGTTGCGAAAACAAATCGATGCATTGATATTTAGTATAAGCAATCGTCATAGATGGTAAATCCTTAAATTTATTGGTGAATCGTCAGTGGTGATTCCTCTCAGTTGGCTAGTTTGGCGGCGCCAAACGTAAAATTTCAACTTAAATGTACATACTACAAACAAATTATTTGTATTAAAATTTAGATGAAGAACATTCTTTTAAATACAAAAAACATAACATCCCTATGCGTTTAAATCATTATAAACCAGCAAAACCTATTCAAATCACTACAACTCCTCCTACGTGCTATATTAATCCCATAGTCCAATATAGGCACCGTCATACAAAGTATCTCGCTTCATATTTTGCTTTCAAGTTCGGTGTTGAGTTGGTTACAAAATTTGCGCCATCGAATCTCATACAAACTACACTATATTATTCCCGATGTGCTGTCTCATTTTTTCTTTAAGAACATACCGAAAAAATATTCACAAAGGTTGGCTCTAATAAAAGAGCAAAACTGGGTAGAGAAATGCGAAACAAAATGTAGTATTTGATTTTTATCTTTTTAAAAATCGGTGCTATAAGGCTGAAATTATGGCAGATGGTAGAAATTATAATCCTAGAATACCCTAGAACGGTGATAACGGCAATTTTTGAGCGCTTGCACATATCAACTCATATCTCTTGAGTGCATAAATGGATATCTTTGGTTCTTATTAACTTTGCATGTAAATAAAATTACGGTTATTTCGATACCTCACTTATTATCCTACGTGGAATATAATCATCATAATCTTGATTTTAAATTGATCGAAAAATCAAAAAAATAATTGCATTGAAATTACCGGGTTGGACCATTGCCGACTTGTACCCACCGGTGGAGAACCTCGTTATCTGAATCGAATGTTATAATTCGATTTTGATATGGTTGGCTTCAAAAAATCATAACTCTCGTTTTCTACTAATTGGATCTTAAATGTTAAGGCATCTGAGTAAAGCCAACATAGCACGCTACATTATGTAAAAAATCATTGAAGAGGGACAGACATTTTTATACTAAAAGGGTGAAAAAGTCACCCCTCAATTCGATTTGCAGTATTCTAAATTCAAAAGTTAATGAAAAAATTCACAATGTGAAAAAATAAAAAAATGTTTATTTATTGCTTAACCTCTCTTCTAAAATTATTTTTACAATGTTTAACCATCAAGCCCACACGAGAGGTGCTAGAATTATTTTAAATGTTTTATTTTTTATGCAAATAAAATGCATTTTAATTAAAAAACAGATCGACATAGCTTCATTAATAAATTGATTACTCAAAAATTTCTGCATTAATCTCTATGATTAAGATCTTAAAATACTATCATTGAGGCATTTGTTCGATTTGTGAAAAAATTGTCAGTTTTTACATTGAAACTTTGAAAAAAATCAAAAAAACAATTTGAGGTAAAGTTGAGGGTATGCAAACTGGTTTAGAGTGAAAAAAAAACGATACTTTCGAGTCTAGAAAATCAATAGAAGACTTGAATATTAAGGTATCTATAATACACAGTTATGAACCCTAATTTATGCTTCAAATATCCAATAAATAGCATTTTAACTGAAAAATATCTTTACTCGATACAAAGAAATGTTATTAATCATTTGGGAAAATATACCTACTCCTGGACTCGGACGCTTTTTTTCGTGAGTTGTTTTGGAGTATACTAATAAAATGAAGCGGCTTTAAGTGCTGTGCATCACCTTATATCACATGTATTTTGTAGCCAACCCAGAACTCAAGACCAGAAATCGCCCCTGTGAATCGTATAGGATTTACCCCACTCCGGACGGATTTAACCATAACATAGATTGACGCTGGACATCTATCAAAAATACTTCACATATTTGATTGTGAATTATTCCAATTTCACAGACTTATGAAAACTATAGCTATTTAATCGATTTCCTTTTCAGACTACCTAAAAAAATCCCAAATTAATGATAGCCTTCTGAGACTTATTTCCCAACCAAAAACAATTTTTGCGATTGATCCCAAACTAAACACTGCCATATTCCATTAAATTTTCTACTTCCCATCAAAGTGTCAAAGGAATTCGACTAAGGTGATATGTTTTTCTTAAAAAGCACAATAAAGAGGGAGATTGGACCAAGAGATCTTCTCATTTATCTTATTCATGTATAAAACATTCGAATGACAAAACACTCACTCCGTATAAATTCTGCTGCTCTAGTGCTCTAGCTCTTATCGAACACAATTCTCCAATTTAATTTTAATATTATAAATTGCTTTTTTATGTTTCAGGAGTTTTGTGTTGCTGACAAAAAACCATACATTCACATCGACTTCAGTTATGGTGTTAAATTTATAGATACATCTATCTAATTCAATCGTATTAGATTTGATACAAAAAGAATTTTATTCAACAGTTTAAAAGGTCTGTTTTATTCGTTGTTTGATGAGTTTTTCTGTGATTTCACAAAACGATGTGTTTTTGTTCTTTATTTTGTTTTTCTCATGAGATTTCCTGGAATTTCATTTTATTTTTGCAAAGAAAAAAATATATTTAAATATGACATTGCTACAAGCTAACTATTGCTTGTTACTTTAGATTCTCTTGAGGAATCGGTTTTTTTTCTATAAAAAAATAAATCCAAGAAAGTGAGTTTTTTTTTTTATCAAAAAAAATTGATTAATTTGTATGGTTTGTAAAGCAAACATTTGGAATAGAATAAATCGATTTACTTTTAAAGGGTTTTCCAATAAGAGGTGTTATTTTGAATAGCCCGCTATTTCGGTAGCTGTCACTTTTGAAGCTGTCATTTTTTGACATTTGACAAGTAGAAACTACGCCAACGATACACGCTTCAACAACGCATTGAAATTATTAAAATTCACTATAAAAATGGTGAAAATTTGGCAGAGACGGTTCGTAAAACTAAAACATTTTTGGGTCGTCGTGAAGCACCTTGTCGGACCGCAATACAGAAATTGGTGGACAAATTCGAGCTGTTGGGACAAGTTAGTGATGTGAAGAATAAAACCCGTGCACGTCGCTCAAGAACAACTGAGAATATTGCTATTGTAGCCCAAAGTGTTGAAGAAAACCCAGGTTTGTCCATTCCTCGTCGTTCTTTGGAATTAGGCATTCCACAAACGTCATTACACCGTATTTTGCATAAAGACTTAAGGCTTATAAAGTTCAGTTAACACAAGAACTCAAGCCGGCTGATCATCAACAACGTCGTGTCTTTGCTGATTGCGTCCTTGAAATGCATGAAAATGATCCGGAATTTCATCGAAAAATCATCTTGACTGATGAGGCCCATTTCCACCTCGGAGGGTACGTCAACAAGCAAAACTGTCGCATCTGGGGCTCGGAAAACCCAAGAGTTATTGTTGAAAAGCCTCTCCATCCTCAACGCGTGACTGTTTGGTGCGGTTTATGGTCCGGCGGGGTCATTGGACCTTACTTTTTCGAAAATGAGGCTGGAGCAACAGTTACGGTCAATGGATTGCGCTATCGAGAGATTAATTAATGATTTTTTATGGCCGGAATTGGATGGTATTGATCTGGACAACGTTTACTTTCAACAAGACGGCGCTACGTGCCACACAAGCAATGAAACCATCGATCTTTTACGGGAAAAGTTTCCGGACCGTGTTATCTCTCGAAGAGGTGATCACAATTGGCCACCGAGATCTTGTGATTTAACACCTTGCGACTCCTTCCTTTGGGGCCACGTGAAAGATAAGGTCTACGCCAACAGCCCAGCGTCGATTCAAGACCTCAAAGATGGAATTCGTGAGGCTATCGAGGACATAGGGCAGCCACTTTGCGATTTGGTTATGGAAAATTTCATGAAAAGGATATGGTCCTGTAAGCGTGGTCGTGGCGGCCATTTGGCTGATGTTGTGTTCCATTATTAACGGCATACCTTCCTCTTTATAATGAAATAAACATCCGATCATTTATCTCAAAAAATGCCATTTTTCTTTGAATATCAAAATAACACCTCTATTGGAAAACCCTTTATTTAAGTTCACATGTACAGAAGGTAATTTGGTTATGAATTATTAGCTTTATTCATTGATTCACTTGTTCATAAACTCAATAGTTTGGTAAAACATGAGTTTGGAAAAACGACCGACTATGAATAGGTATCCTTCAATGTGATTTGCGTACAAATTAAATTCCGACAGGGTCGCACAAACTCGCTCTTAGGTTTTAAGTTGATTTAGTAAAATACATTTAGTGACACGAAAGCTCGTTGAAAAGTACCAGGGCCTAATGACTTACAATTATTCTCAACCATTCCTGTTATTGTTATAGATTTGCAGAAAAAGAAAGGATGAGAGTATTCTCTAGTTGGATATATGTATGTACATATATTTGAAACGGGATGATATTATTATTCATCTAAATTGTTAAGTTAATCAAAAAATTTGTGTTTAGAATTATGGCGTTTTTGTTAATCCAAGTAGGTAATATTTGGATTAACAAAAAAATGCGTATACGCCATAGTGACCAAAGTACGTTTAATATAATTTATAGCTTTTAAAATCCAAGTTTGAATACATGCAAAAAAAACTTGCCATAATAAATCAATATAAATTGTTGGAGGTTGACGCCGCGCGTTCTATGCACCACTAACAACATCATTCCGGATATGCAGTTTGGATTTCGAAAGCAACACTTCACTTTAAATCCACTGCAGATGATCCAAAATGACGTTTTTAGCTCCCTCAAGGACTGCCAGTTTGCTATTGGATGCTTCCTGGATATAGAAAAAAGAGAAAGCATTTAACAGCATCTGCATACAGGCGCTAAAACACAAGCTTTCCATTTTTAACTTTCAAGGATCACTCATCAAAAACTTTTTTCATGATAAGCCGAACATTTTATTTCTCATTTAAAGATTTTAACCTTCAACATCTGAACATTAGAACTCCATTTATAAATCTAGCCAATTTCAGCCAGTGTCAGTCACTTTCCTTACTTGATTCTACCTTTAGCCTCATAATTTACCTTTATTTAGAAACTTTAAACATGACGATCTGACCATTAGAAGTTAAAATTTTGAGATTTTCAAAATTACAAGATATAAATAAATTGTGGAAAAAATTGATAAAAAAATACTTTTTGTTTTTTTTAAATAAATAACGATGTACGAGAAATCTTCAAAGCTATGCTTTCCGATTGACACCGGAGCCACAATTTCAGTCATTCCGCTGTCATTCAAAGAAAAACGTAATGATCAAACAAACCATATGCTCTATGCAGCAAATGGCACTGAAATTCCTATACTTATTTGAGAACAATTGATGACTCTCACGAAATATAGGACTCAGCAGAAACTTAAGCTGACCGCGTTTGTTATCGCCCAAGTCAATGAGCCTATAATTGGATCTAATTTCTTGTCGTTTTTCGATTCCAACAAATCCTTTATTGCTATAGCACCCGAATATGCTTAAAGATATCAGATATTTAGAAATTTCACGAGGGGACAAAAAATAATCTTATCAATTTGTTATTGGTTCCTGGCAGAAACACAAACAGACGCATTTGCAAGTGTTCTTCCCGTTGAAAAATACCACAGTACATATTTCTTGGTAACCTATGTACCTTTTGTACGAGTATATAAAAGATGAAATGTATCTCTTGGATACACGCAAAAAAAAAATGATACTTACCTATACTTGTATATGCCCGTTTAGTTGTATCCATTCCACCATTTATTATGCTTTGTCGACATGTTGCTTGGAACTGCCAGCAAAAATCGTAGAGAACAACAGAAACAAAAATGTACTTATATCCTATGGCAACTACAACTACTGTCAGTGTCATTAACTTACAATGTTTCTATTGCCTTTCATATTGAAGTCCGGACTAGGGATATTAATCGGCGTCACATCCTTCATATCGACTTTCCAGAGAAGCCCAGCCAATGTCTGCTCATACCGGTAATGCCTATTATGTTGAGAGAAAAAGATCAAATAAAATCTTTAGTTGAAAGTAGAATTTTTACAGTCGATGTGACATATTGACTACTTAATGAGAAATATGCAAGCGACGACGAAAAAGAACCCTATGAATGTGCCAAGTCCAATAAATTTCCAATCAATTCGATTAGTATTACATAGATCGCCTAGGAATCCACAAATCGGTTCGGCCAAAGGTGGTCGCCCTTTCAGCCAAAGTATCGGACGATCCTGTTTGATGTAGCGAAATTCCTGCGGCAGAAATAGTTTTTTTTTTGTTTTTTTTTTTATTTTGTTTATAAAAGAGACTTTATAACTACCGGCAGAGAAGATTGTTTGTTGAACACGAAGTAACCAACTGGTTGCATGGACATTTTAGCTAGCGATCCGTGTCCGTTGTCGTCCTGCAATGTTATCACGGTATAGTTGCCTTCTGCATCACCATTCGAGTCAATGTGCACCTGATAGATAAAGAACAAAGTATTGAAATACAATATACAAGCATCGGCTCCGGCAAGGCAATGAAAAGGCAATTTACATCGAAACCCTGAATCGAGTGGTAGGACCTGTTGAAGACTCGACTCATTACCAGGCTGCCATCACGAATGTCGCCACCCTTTGATAGAATTTCTGTAATAGCTCGGGCGTATATCATTACCGTGTCATACAAATGAACGCCATAAATTGGTACCTGTAGCGAATCAAAACAAAACAAAAAATTGATGTGAAATTTTGGAACTAGGATTTTGAGGCTTTTGTAATGTACATTACATACGAGTACGAGTGTACCTACCGAAATATTGTCGAATACTCTTTTATGATACGGAACTAGAAAAGGTTCATCTCGAGCGCTCTCTTTAATTTTGCTGCAAAATTGACTGAGGAAGGGTTTGGAGAAGTTGTAGAAAACATGAGAGTATTGAAATATTGCGGCTTAATGTATGTATTCATATATAGATAGGATTTTGTTTTTTTTTGTTTACCTTAAATTCGGATTCTGGGGATATGACATACTGATTTTTATGACAGAACGAAATGAATTTTTATCGAGAGATTTATTTTTATCGCGTTTTATATATGGATCAAGGTAATCTAAGATGAAAAATAAGGATAGAGAAAACCAAATGGGAAAAAAATATATCTACTAATTATGGAAAAATATAAGTAAGTATACATTTATGTAGCTGGACTGGGAACTATTTATTTTGAAATACATTATATTGGTATGATGTCCTATCCATATATGTGGTCTATAAAAAAATTGTATTTGCTAAAATAAATTGAGTTTGGAACTTATAGTTGTTTTCTCTATTCACGAAGTTTTATTTCAATATGAAATAAAGGTAGCCAAAAGACACCAAAATAAAACAATTTTTCAAGAATTGGTCTCGTTAAACAAAAATTCGAAGTTTTTATCAAGTTTTAAACTACGACAATGGAGAAATACAAAAAAGGGATTTTCGTCTAACCATCCGTCATGATGGGCGTCTATGAATGGATTTGCTTCACCCAAAACAATTGGTTGTAAAAAAACTGAAGTTCATTCTGCTGCATTAATTGTCATCATAATCGCACACCCAACGGCCGACAAGCACAAGCAATTTAACAGAGACATATGGTTGTGAATTCCATAATCCGAATGGTGAAAATAACAGCATCTGTTGTAAATTTTACAGTCAGAAAATTTGTCCATACAACAGCATTCATTGTTGAATGTACATCATAAATTAATAAAATAAATTTTGTGGCGCGACAACTCATGGAGAGCCTAAGGCTAATGGGAAGCTGGATTCGAATTCAGAGCATCTAAACTGTATTTGAAAAGTATTTAGTCTGAAGTCTTAAAAAAAAACTAATTTGTTTAAATTTCGCAGACTTGTACCTATTTAAAATTATTAACAGCATCCTTAAACATTAAAATACTCCTATTATAGTGGTCACTTCAATTTGCTTGTTTTACGTGATGAAAACAATAAAATAACCGTAAATTTTATTACTTTCTTCTTAGAATTTAATTTTTTTCTTCCAAAATTACTGCAGAAAGCGACTCGTATACTTTAAGGCCCAGTTTTTCAGTGGCGAGTTAAACCAGAGTTAGTTAACTCTAGAAGTAAATTAACCCACAGTTAACTGAGGAAGCATACGGAACTACTAAACAAACCAAGTGTATAAATCATCAAAAGCATCTGTTCAGTTAATCCAGAGTTAACTCACCAAATTTTATGAGTTAACTCAGTTTAAACTTTAATCTCGCACTGAAAAACTGGATCTAAATGTTTCTATTCTCGAACAATTTTTTTGTTTGCACGGAAATTAATTTTTTCGCAAATGAGTATTAAAGGAATGGTATTTCATAAATATCAATCTCACGATAAATCGATTGGTATCGTTACAAAA
Source organism: Leucozona laternaria (assembly GCA_932273885.2). NCBI lineage: Eukaryota > Metazoa > Arthropoda > Insecta > Diptera > Syrphidae > Leucozona > Leucozona laternaria. Next base: position 96,155,846 of record OW026368.1, read on the forward strand.
TAAAATATACCGGGAAATGTCTATGTTCAAGGTCGATTTACCACTAATTTATTCCCATTATTAGAGATCATTTTCGTAATTCGTGGAATTAAAAACTTTACCTTAGCAGTTCTAAGGCCTAACATGATGGAACGCGCGTATTTCATAGATTAACCAACATTTTTCTGGCTTTACAACATGAGGATTCCCAGAAATGCCACTTCAAATAAAATATATTTTTTTTATTCTTAGAAATTATAAACTGTTTGAATAAATAAATACATTTGGTGGGACGATAGCTCCTCGAAAGTAGTTAAGGTCTCTTGGTGTACGTGTAATTGGCATTTTTTTGCAGAATCCGAACGGTTAAGGTGAGAGGCACTTATTCTCGGAGGATTTGTCACAAGCATAAACTTATCATGAATATGATTATCCCTACTTATAACAAATTATTTGTCTACAAATCCAATCTAGTACATGATTGTTTTCTCGGAAGTCATTCTATGCTCCAAGAAATCTCTTTAGTCCGATATGCACGATGTATGAAGGGGACAGTGAGTAAGAAAGTATCGGTTGTAACATACAGTTTATACGAAAAACTATATCTCTTCATTTTCTAATGCAATTTTTTTTTGCAATTAAGTACAGAATGGTGCACCCACTAAAATATGAGTGTCAGTATAGTCGAGGTGCGTCAAGATAGCGCCGGCGCCACAAGTTCCACAAGATCCAACGAGGTTCCACAATCCTATTTGGACATGAAGAAGTGGGAGTAGAAAGTTGATTTGCACTTTTTTGAAGAGGTCTTGGCTAGCCCCTGAATTCGGTACTATTCTTTTTGTTGTGCATTAATTTTTGGCGAAACTGTTGAGATGCATTTGGAGGTAAAATCGTAAAGCACTTGAACTAATAAGTATTGTGGCACTTAATTAGCACCTAATTCCCGCATACTTAGATTTCTAAATTTCGTTTGTGGCCATCTTAACGCACCTGTACATATAATCGAATTTTCCAACAAAATTTAAAAAAAAAAGTGCAATTCTAGTGGAAACGTTTTTTTCTTTGGTCTTGAGTGGATATGACCTTCCAGTGCTACATTCTATCTTGAATCGAATAGAGAAAATATTTTTTCGATGGGCTTTCTAGTCAGGGCTGTCGTTTCATTTTTTGAGGAAGCAGTACGTCAAGAAAAAAAGAAGCAGTACCTACATACACGGAAGTACGCCGCCAGTGAAATACAATTTTTTTCAAAGAATTATTTTTATTTCATAAATAAGGAACACCAAAATCGGTCTAGTTGATATTCTCTAGATAAGTCTATAAAGTTCAAAAAAGGCTCTCCACTGAGATTCCAGATCCTCAATGCTTATGTTCTTCGCCGTAATCTTTGGAAATATAGATATGAGTTATACTAAAAATTCACCCAAATTTCTTGCGTTTAGTTTTTGCATTTTTTGAAAGTATAGCTTGCCAAATAGTTTTACTTGTGTCAGAGAATTTTTGTTCCTTTCATTAACAATTTCGCTTTAAGGCCGATGTAAATATCATCAATACGTAATTGTAGATGGTCGACATTTAGATCGAGGTCATAAGCATTAGGCTTGGTTAAATATTCCTGTTTGATTAAATTTGTTAAAACGTTGCTAAAAAATAAATTCTTAAGCCTCTGCTCATCAACGTATGGATTCTAGCTTGAAACTCTGTATATTTGTTACTAAGTTTTAAAATCTTAATACATAATATAAAATAAGGTCGGTTTAGTTGCATCTTTTATAACTCAAGAACGGCTAGGCCATTTTTAATGATCTTTGATTTGTTGGATTCGTCTCCGCCCGGAATAGCAGACTAACTAAAAATATCGGAAACTCTACCTGCGTTTAAAAGGTTAGGTACTCTTAGGAAATTGTCTCAAGGATATTCTTTTTCAAATTTTGTTATTTGTAGGGTGAAATGGGGTAAAAATGAAAAATTGTGCGATTTCAGAAATTCTTTTGTCTCAAAAAATTGGTCCTTATAGGGTAAAATAAGGTAAACATGAAAAGTTGTACATATTCGGTTTCCAAAATTCTTTTGTATATCAATGGTTTCTTTTTTAAGTGATGACTAGGAATAGTTTTTCTTCAAAAAATTGATATTTATAGGGTGAAGTGGGGTAAAAACAAAGTAGGGATATCCGATTTTAAAAATTCTGTTTGTGCTGGAAAGGTTATTTTTAAAAATTTGATACTTATAGAATGAAATGGAATAAACACAAAAAAGGTGTTTTTGATTTAAAATATTCTTTCTGTGTTGGGAAAGTAATAAACGTTGGACTAAGATGATCATATTTTAAAGAATTGCAGCATTCATAACGTGAAGTGGGTTAAAATCCAGAAAGTAGTATTCAATCACAAATAGTAGCTTAAATATATTATATTATATTTACATTTTAAATTTTTTATGCGAAGCTTAGGTTTGTCTACCCATGCGAAGTGCCGGGTGGGCCAGCAAGTATAGGATAAATAAGTCAAGCATATTCTATTTGTAGAATTTAGTTCAATATTAATAGCATCTCTTAGGTTACAATCTGCTTCGAACCTAGTAAGAAGAAGAAAGTTTTAGAGAAATTCATTGCTCTAACAACTCTGTTCACAACGCTTTCAAGAGACAGACATCATTTGAAAGACAGTAGTTTTGAAAAAATATTTTTTAAATCTGTTTGTTTTTTTGCGCTATGAGAAAAGAACTGCATTCCAGAGGGCAGTTGGAATAATGAAAATGATTGATTGGAAGTTTTTGGGTGGAAAAGTAGTTCAAAAAAGAAAAAAAAGCAGTGGCCGTGTCTATAGTCTGTCAAAGCTCTTCAAATCCAGAAATCTCACCATAACTTCAAAACTGCTGCTGTACAGGACCATGGTCCTGCCAGTACTCACATATGGATCCGAGACTTGGGTGCTTAGCAAAATGCACTCCGACCTCTTAGCCGCGTTCGAGAGAAAAGTCTTAAGGAGAATTGTTGGCCCCATATGTGAGGAAGGACGATTCCGGAGACGGTACAATCATGAATTGTACGCAATCTACCTTGAAGCGGATATCGTGACAAAAATTAAGCTCGGTAGACTCCGGTGGGCAGGGCACCTAGCTCGCATGAGCGAAGATGAACCTGCTCGGAAAGTTCTTTGTGGTACATTCTATGGTAGACGACAGCGTGGTAGACCATGCTTGCGCTGGAGAGATGGCGTAGACCAGGACGCCCGGAGCCTTGGGATGCACAAGTGGATGGCGGTGGCTTGAGATCGGGATGGGTGGAGAGACTTGTTGAAGGAGGCCAGGACCGGACCCCGGTTGTCGAGCCGATGATGATGATGATGATGACTTTGGCCGTGTTGGGAGTACGCAGTACGGGATTTCTAAAAGCATTATACAAATACTGGAATTGCAGTACTTTGACAGCCCTCTGTTTCTAGTTTTAATATATAAAAATTGTGGAGCGAACGTATGTTACAATTTTTTTGTGGACGTTTGTAACCATGTTTCAGGCACAAATAACACTATATTTATTTGTATGTTCTTGATGAAATTGTTTATTCAGCAGCTGGAGTTCTGGCCTTCTTTTTCAAGTCATACATTTAGATCAAAGACAAAGTTGGAAACCAAACTAGTATTCAACGGTAGTTAAATGTTCATTCATTAATATGCACATATTTCATTTTGTTATGATAATTGGTTTTCAATTTATGGACCGAAATATCAAAAATGTTACTTTCGTACTCACTCTCCCCTATTGTTCATACACACATAGCTATGTATTTGTATTGCACGAAAAAAGCATTTACATTTATAACACACATTTTATATTGTTTTCTTGAATCTTCACCCTTTGGCCTTAACCTTGGAAACTCTACAAAGTCATATATGTTGTGTGTAAGCACCTACGGTTTTAAGCATGACAAAGTTTCAAATTTCAAGGACACAATAATAAATGTATGCAAAGTAAAATTAAAAATGCTCTCCTCATGTTCATGTTCATATTCAATTTTTCTCATTTTTACTTGCTCTATTGGCCATGTATTGGTTTCGTGTAAAAAAAAATTCGAGGTTATAATCAAAACTAACACTTCGATAATCGAGAAGTCCGAAAAAGTGGGTTTCGTCATGCCGTCCGTGCGTCTGTGCGTCTTTGCGTCTGTACGTCTGTGCGTTGGTGCGTTGGTGCGTCCACTCTAATTTGAGCTAGAGCCTAAACGGGTAGACCGATTTGCATAAAATTTGGTACAGAGCATTTTTATGTGATTCCCTAGAGTGGAAATTCGAATTTTTGTTTTAGCTCATCTAGAACGGGTAGCTGTCATACAAATATTTTGTTTTCTTCAAATTTTCTCGAAAACGGCTCTAACGATTTTGATTAAACTTCGTACCTGTAATAAGCAAGTCAATGGTAAGAAACAGTGCTTTTGACTCTTTTAATATTTACTCGTTAAATATATACATCATGCATCTTCAATGTGGGGTAACATACAGTATTTAACCACAAGAGCAAGTTCGTGCGATCAAGTCGTGAATATTTTTGTTTATGAAGTATGTGATGGAAGAAGACGTATGTGCGCACATATATCTACTGTTTCATTTAGGTACTATAACCTATAATGGATGTGATGTTTCAGTTAAGAATGAGATAGGACAACATTTCATATAGTGATTGTTTTGAAGTCTTTAAAATTTTGTGTAATCAATAGTTCCCGTGCCACTAATATTTCATTGAAATAAATAAATTTCAATACTTCTCTCCATGATGTTTAATCGTCGTTTGGAACTGTAGATTTCGTCGTCAACAGATATAATTAGATAGTCCCCGGCTTCGAGCAGCTTTCGATTTTGTAAACACCGTACAAAGTCCACCATCGCAATATGCTCGCCAATAAAAACATAAACTGATGGCCGTTAAAGAATTTCAATTATAATCAACAATCAATCTTTCTATCTTACTTCTGGTACTTTGATATGTCTCATCGACAATCCTCTGCATTTTAATTAAAGTCGTATTCATCGGTATGTAATCGGAAATTTCCTTGAAATGGGTAATTGTCAAATTTTCCAATTCAGCCAAGTCCTGTCTCGGTAAAGAATGAAGGTTATTTAAATAAAATCAAATATAAAATGTCAGTTCATTTAAATTTATAATATAATCCACAGCAATACTATACGTATATATAGCTTACTTGAATGGCACGTGCAACTTCTAAGCCCCAATCAGGTTTAGTGCCCACAATGATGGCGAATTTGTCCCAGTTGAAATTATGTAAAAGGCTTATTACGCTTTTCGAAACCTTCGATATTATTATAATTGACAAAGGTAATATACCAAAAATAAAACAATAATGAAAAACAGGAAATTAATCAATTTATTTTGTAAATTAGATTTTAAATGAATTACTTTGGAAGCCGGTGCCAAGGTCCTGGCAAAAGTGCGAAAGATTTTTTTGTCCGAAACAACTGAATCGGTACATTTCTATATATAAAGGAAAGATAATAAATATAAATAATAAATATTAATGGAAATGTAAAGAAGAAATGTCTGTCTGACTTAGGTTGATGATTAATTTTCATTATTAAATATGGTAAGAATTCATTAAATTACAACAATTTGTTTTTTTTTGTTTGTTTATGTTGTTGGTATGATTTTGAAACCGATAGTTAAGTATGTACGATAGATAGATAGATAGATCTTTATTGTAAATTGTAAATTCTTATAATATTTTAAATTTAAGCCTTGATAGAACAATTTACAGAAATATGGAGTGCATAGGATTATACACTCCTTATAATGCCTTTAAACGCGAGAATGTTATGTTATGTTATGTTAAAACTTAGGCGTGAAACAGATTAAACCAGCAACATCACCAGCGCCGTCAACAGCAAACAGCACGATGGCCAGCAAATATTTTTGAAACACATTGCCATTAGCACCATCGCGCGATATGCAAGATTAAATACAGTCTTAAACGTAATAGATTTCCCCTTTTTGGTACTTTATTTGACACAAGTGCATTATTTTATAACTAAAGGGTCCGCCATCTAACGTTTTTTTTTTCAACTAGTGCTTATTTCGTGAATGGTAACACTTAGCTCATGTCTGATTTGACAGATAATTAGTTTTATGGTTCCGCTGAACGAATATGGTTGTGTATACGCTTCGCTAAGTGGGCCTGCGATCGACTTAGAAAAGATCCCGATTTTGCCAAAAAAATCATCTTTTCAGATGAAGCTCATTTTGATCTTGGAGGGTAGTAAACAAGCAAAATTGTCGCATTTGGGGCACAGAAAACCCGCACGCATACACTGAAAAGCCGATACACCCAAAACGAGTCACTGTTCGGTGCGGATATTGGTCCAGAGGCATAATTGGGCCATTTTTCGAAAATGAGCAAGGGGTGGCCGTTGCAGTCAATGGCGATCGTTATCGGGCCATGTTGAACGAATTTTTGTTCACAAAAATTGAAGAGGAGGATTATGGGAACATTTCGTTTCAACAGGACGGCGCTACGTGCCACACAGCCGAAGCTACACTCGATGTTTTGCGCCATTTTCAAAAAAAAAAAAAGTTATTTGGCGGACCCTTTATAATGGATAGGGAAATGTTTTATAAATAAGGGTTTATTCAACGTTGAATAGAGGCTACATAAATGCTTAGCACTACACATCAATACAGCTGTCTATAGCTGTTTAGCTAATTCTAATAAATTAGGCTGACAGTTTTTAGTGTATGACTAAAAATTGATAAGAGCATTGAATTTTTAAAACAAAAATAGTATGTACATACTTAATTTAGTAAAATTAACAAAAAAAAAAAGTTTTAAATTTTTTTTTTCAAAATTTTGAGTTTGAAAACTAATTTTTTAAAAACTTTTCACTGAGGCCCAGTTTTTTCAGATTACACCAGAGGTAGAGTAAGGTTGGGTAATGTGAAGTAGGCGGTTAATGTGGACCCCTGCATTTCTCCTTTTCCTGGAAGAGTGAGACATCAATTATTGCTGATATACGATAGTTCTCTTAATCAGAGAAGCAAATCTTTCATTGCCAGTTTTGCCACGTGTATAACTAGGTTTAAGTTTTACATTTATATCATTATATAAAGTGTATAATGCAACAAGACTAAAGTTTTTTGATATAAAAAGTTAATTTAAAGGCGCGCGTGCTCAGCTCAGAAGGAAAGTCGAAATCTATCCATCTCATTTTGATAGAGGACTATAATCAATTTGACAGCTGGTCTGGTTCGTAAGGCTCGTTCGAATACTTGAGAGCCGAGAGATCTGAACATCGGTCGATCTTGGTCACAACATTTTTTCAATAAAACTGACATATATAATAATGCAAGATACATTTACTAAATTTTATTTTTGTATTTATTTAAATAGGTACGTAAATGTCGAAAAAAAATAAAAGGTATGCATTGAAATTGAATTTTTGTATGCTATTTTAAATGATAATGTAATTCATTCATAAATGGGACAACATTTTTATTTCTGGTAATGTGGAGCGCTACTCCACATTGGGGCCCACATTACCCGCCACTTTTGCAGTCAGTTTTGTTCTATTGTCAATCTTTTGCAAATATTTAATTCATATGAGAAAAATTTAGCACAAGGGTTAGTAAATACTACTACCAATGTTTCAATGAACGATATCGCCTTTTTCCCTCTTCAAAAAAAGCTTAAGTTTTCAAACTATTGCCGAAAACAATAAGGGTACTCCACATTACCCGACCTAACTCTAGCTAACTCTAGAAGTAAATTAACTTATAGTCAATTGAGGAAGCAGTTTTTCGGAGGAGAATGCATTCGGAACTACTACAAACAAACACGACGGATTAAACATCAAAAGCATCTGTTCAGTTAATCCAGAGTTAACTCACCAAATTTGTTTATTTTTAATCTCGAACTGAAAAACTGGACCTAAAGCAACTTTACAAATGGGAATAACATGGCATTGTCATGGACCAATTGATCCTTTTGTTTTTTTTATAATTTATTTTCTATTTTGAGAAATTTATTTTAGAAAATTGCAACTCCTGCCTAAAAGAGGATTTTTTTTCTTCTCTCGACCCAACCTACACATCCTAGCTTTTTGTCGCACCTATTGCGGATGCATATACATTATATGTATGTACATATATGCAAAATAAATGATTTCAAAAAAAGTTAGTGAATACTAATAAAAATAGCATCCCCAACGTTGAAAAAATTATTTGTTGGAGGAAACCTACATACGTCTTTTTGTTTGCGTGGCTATCTCTTATTTTGAAATTACAACTTTCTTAGGAGTTGCTTCTTAAAGTGTGAGAACAATGTTCAAGGTTTTGACTATAAACTCACAGAACGGAAATATTTTTGGAAAACTGTCACAACTTTGTTGTATTCCCATCATTCTTTTTAATTGCTCAAAGGATTTCTTGTATCCAATTTGTAGGAAAATTTAATCCTTTAGGAATTCGTTTTATAAATAATCTGAGTTTGAATCATTTAATAAAATCCTTAAAGCACATGATGTTTTTTTTCAAAAGGAATGAACCACATAACTTTTGTAGTGTGCGACAAAAAAAAAATTCTTACAATTTATTCATAAAGGAGACGAAAAAAAAAAAAACAAAAAGGATATAATTTTAATACGACAGGTAGCATTAAACCCATCACACAACATTCCCGATTTGAAAAACGTGCTTTTATCCATATCCTATCGAAATAAAAGGTACATACAAACATAAAACATACATACATAATAACGTTCGTATCCCAAAAGATTGATATATTTAAGTTGTTGTTATGCGTCGGGTGCGACAAGGTCATGGTGAAATTTCTTTGAAAGATATTTTAAAATATGAACATGAATTAGGAAACATCCCTTAAGCTATGTTATGTAATAAACTCAGGAATGTTCAAATTTAAATCTCTGGCTTATTGTAGGTAATGGGTACGTTCAGATGACGAAGGGACTTGAAGGCAAGGCAAGTTTCTCGTCTCTAATTGGCCAGCTGTCGCAAAATTTCCTTCCAATTAAGGCAACTTTTATTGGAAAGTGACTGGAAAGCTAGTCAAGAAATATCTCCCTTCATTTCAAGTCAAGTGCATTTATGTCAAAATATCAGCTGATTATATTTTGTCATTAAACAGCAAGCTGAACTTCATTGTTCAGTGACTTCTTTTTTCAACGTTTGTTTTATTGTTTTGGGTGGAGGAGTTCTTTATCAAAATAATAGAAAAGATTTAATTAAAAAATGCATCATAAGTAAGAAGTATTGAAAAAATATAAATTACATTTCGTAATTGACTTGTGTAAGGTGTTTTTCAAAAAAAAATATTATTATAAATACTATCTGCACTATCAATGGAAGGTAAAGGTTGGAAGTAAAGTTCCAATTTTGGCATTAATGACATCTCAAAAAAATAACTAGTTTCCTTTGTAAAATTTGCGTTCAATGAATGCACTTGCCTACATATGTAGTCCCTTGTGTCTGCTGAACGTACCCAATCAAACATTCGGTGAAGGTTGAAAATGGAGTTATTGGAACAAAACTTGTGCTTTCACCTGTCGATGAGTTGGCAACATCGTTTTGATGCCGAAAGAGTGTTAGGGACCTAAATGAATTATTGTTCACTGTCTTTCTACTTTATTAAATCTGTTTTCTCACTTTTAGTTGTCATTTTGTTTTATTATATTAGTCATTGATTTTTTACCAATTTGTCACTTAACCTTCTTGCATTTTTTTTGTGGGAAGAAATCTTACCAGCGGTATAAATTATATGTACATATTTCCCAGCGCTTATTGTAAGGATTCAAAAAAATGTACAAACATTTCTTGTGCTCATCAGAACTTTTACGCAAACATTGTGAAACAGACCCTAAGGTCCAGTTTTTCAGTGCCAGATTAAAGTTAAACCCGAGTTAAATCATCAAATTTGGTGAGCTAACTCACGATTAACTGAACTGATGCTTTTGATGATTTATTCTACGGGTTGGTTTAGTCCTTCCGCATGCATTCTCCACCGAAAACTGCTCCCTCAGTTAACTGTGGGTCAATTTACTTTTGAGGTTAGCTACCTCTGCTTTAAACCACCACTGAAAAAGTGGACCTTCTTCTACTTTCCCGTTTTGAACTTTTGAACGTTCATATCTCGATTCTTAGGGCCAGTTTCACAGTCGACACTTCCCATATTAGGAATATATGGTAAATTTCATAGCCAGCGTAACGGTTCGCGTACACTTAAACTGAATCATCGGCCGATATCGGGTCGAAGCTATTCGGACGACTGTCTCGGACGTTCGTCTGCATACACTACTTCCGATCTCGGACGGTGCCGGTCTGGAGTATCAGTATCCATTTTTTTTTATTAGCATGAACTTCATTAAGAATCAACCAGACAACTGACGAAAAATCCAAACATGTTGGGATATGTCGGTTGATCTCTTATTAACGGACGTTATCGGACAATGTCACTTTCAGTGGCGTACGCGCTTTCTCTCCTTTCTATACGTTTGCTTCGGTCGGCCGAGTTCGGCCGCCAACGGCAGAGCATACTTCGGCCGATGACGGACTAGGTGTACGCGTGCCGTAAGTAGAACTTAATTCACCGACATTGGAGACTTACGTGCCACTTATTCTTTCACATTCCCCACTTAAGTGTCACTTTTATGACTGTGAAACTGGCCGTAAAATTTTTCGAAATAATATATAATACATATATACGAATTTCTTATGTTAATAAAGTCTATCGGCTACAAAAAAAAATATTTCTCTTCCTGATGGCCAGCTTATTATTTTTGTTTGTACTTTTGAAAATTCACTTTAGTTAACTCTTGACATTTTTTAAAAAAACAAACACCGCACAAACCAACGACAACAAATATGAATAACAAATAAGACCAATAATGTTAAACATTTGGGATTGATAATAATTGATTGTTCTGTTTATAGGGCAACAGCACAATGGGCACAGCAGGCCAGTAAGAATTTTTTTCATAAAAGTCACTACAACAACACAATTACTTGTAAAAATCGTAAACAAACCACCCTATGCAAGGCCGAAACTATCCAAACCCCATCTGACTAGACTGACTATACCTGATAAAATAATACTTATGCAGTTACCAACTTAATAAAACTGAAGTCAATGTGTGCAATAAATTTACATAAATTTCCAATGGAATGCATACGTAATGATTTGAAATATCAATTATAATAATATGTACATAGGTATAAGATTTAATCGACTTACAAACGACATCATTGGAATGTTCCATGCCGAGGCAACAAGTGCTTCTCCCGTACAGCCTTCGTCAGGTCCTATGAATGCAGCTATATTATCATCACGCATTTGAGTCATGTACCTTTAATGAATTTAGAAAATATTTAAGTGAGTATAAGAAATATTTCGCCGGAGAACGATATTTAGAGACGCTTTTAATGATTCTTCAATATCAAAATGTCCCTCAAAATAATAATTAAGCTCTCGAAAATAAAACCGGAAGAAATTATACCTTGGGCCAGAAGAATCTCCATATACACATACAGGGTGCGTTTCATGTTCCAGGTCGATTTTATTTGGTTGCCATTTTTGTGTGAATGAAATTTGTCAGTTTTCACATTTTACAGCAAGCTTGTCAGATTGTGCGATTTATCGCCAAACAGGCAAGTTGAAATTTCATTTGGCAACACGATATTCTCTAATTATTTTCTCTAATTTTCACTTAAATCTTATACATATCTTTTTCATCGCTGTTTGCGCTGAATGCAGCCATCGAAATACTAAATTCTGAACTAACCCAAAACTAATTCGATAATTTCTTTTCTATCCCTAAAATAAATGACGTCAAACCAAATTACTCTAAATTCTATCAATCTAAACTACAGGTTAAGAAATTTTTGAATTTTCTGATTTATTGGGCGGAAAACTTTGAAATTATGCGAATTAAGGCTGTCCCAAACCAACGCGAAACATTCGTGCGAATATGCGACGACTGAATAATGTTCGAAGATTCGCATCGCACCAGTGTGGGTGCTCCCATTAATCTCCATGTAAATAAATTAAGACAGGCGAATGTTTCGTCGTCGTTCTGAAATATTCGCGTTGGTTTGGGAGAGCCTTTAAACTTTATGTTTGGCGATTCCGCCTTTTCAAACCTGACAACCCTGTTTGACAGTCGTATGGAGAGTGGTAGATACAAATTTACTATGGAGCATCTAACGCAGCAACAAAACGTGTTGAAATTATTATAACATTTTATTTAAATAATTGTTCAATTGTAATTAAGCGGATTAATAATAATAATAATAATAATGTCAAAAAGTTGTGATATCGGCTGGCTCCCACGATCCCCTGATTTGACACCTCCAGATTTCTTCTTATGGGGGTACTTGAAGAAAAAGGTGTCCCTACATCAACAAACCAACCATCCATAACCTCGATGCTTAAGAACAACATTAAAAATGAAATTGCTGAAATTACACCAGAAGTCTGCGAAATTATTATGCAAAATGTGCTTGAAAGAGCTGTCGGTCTGGCCACGGCCAGATGCCCATCCTTGACCGTATTCCTTCTTGACTTGTATTCCATAAATGTTAAAGACCATATACCTATAATCAATCAATACCTAGAATATAAAATATGAAATTGTATTTCATTCAAAATTTATAGAAAAAAACATCGACCTGGAACACAAAACGCACCCTGTATATTTACATGTACATACATACTTAGCCTCGGTGGTTTTTCCAAGGAAATTTCATGAATTTGATATAATCTCTATTTAAAAAAAATTAACAAAATAAAAAACAGGTAGATAAACTATACAAATAATTTTGCTTTAGAATTTAAAAGGAAAAAAATCCTAAAAATAAAATAATGTTTTTAGGTATGTTCTCTTTTCCCAAACTTGAATACTCAAATTATTGATAAAATCAGTTTCACGTCACTAGAAGTCTTATATAAAGATACTTACGGCTTATTTTATCACAAAAATAATACCTAGGGACCTGGTAATAATAGCTATATAAATCATACTGACATATTTTGATGGCAAAACAAAATATGATTTCAATTATTATTATTTCATTTAAATTCATTTCATTTATTTTGATTTTCGATTATCACAATAACCTCTCAAAAAAAGCTTTTGTGAATAACTTTGAACTTTTCGACTTATAGGTCAACCAACCCATAGGTCATATATTTTATGTACTTACTCAATTGGCTTATATCGATGTAAACCTGTCTTCTGGCCAATATCAAATGCTCTAAAAGCCAATTTTCTTCCTGGCAGTAACTTAGGATTCTCATTCACTTTTTTGATGGCCAGTGGAAGACCGCCAAGTGTAACCTGTAATTGATGTAAGCATTATTATAATAAAGGGTCGAGGAGAAATTAAAGTAAAATATTGCTTGGCAGCTAAAAATATACGCATGATAATTTTTTTTTTTTTGTTAGTTATTAATATAAACATAGATATAAATTTACTTACGAAAAGTTGTGGACAGCTGCATTCTGCACACCTGCATATATACATATATAGGTATATATATTTTTAAAAGTATAAAATCATACACAAACTAGGAGCAACATGATCGAATGTTGATGTGAAATTGTAAAGTGAGTATAGGAAATCATACAACAACAGAAAAGGAGCATAATTTTAATACATAATTTAATTTTCCGGTCGAATATCTTATATATATTTGAATATTTGCATGTACATATGTATAGCCAACCTGCAAACAAGGCTGGTATTCTAATAAAATATGAACCCGACTCTTTTAGAATTCATACATAATTAAAAGGCATCAACAACTTCTGTTTTTTGATATCCTATTTTCAGTTTGTTTATTTTGGAAAGTATGTCAATCATAACCTTTATATCCATGTACTTGTACAAACCTATATATCTAGACTGTATTTTTGAATTATAAAGAGGTAAAATTCAAAACTAATGTAATTGTTGAAGAACATTTCGACTGGCCGCAGCTTAAGGATCGAGCCAGCGCAACGCGGACTTGGCCCAGTTTGCAGTCAGTCGCAAATCGCAATGTGCGCGACCAACTCCCAATAACTTATTGTGAAGACTCCACCGTAAAAATACCAACTAGGGTGTCGTCACCTGTGGACACCATTTTTACTTTCATTCTAAATTTGTCTTTGGACTATGGCCCTTTCGGCAAAATCATTCGGTTTTTATTAAACTTGACAAAAAGCGGGTTTTTACCATTATCTAGGAGTTTTGAAAAAAAAAATATTCTTATAACCATAAATAACGGTACTTCCCATACAAATGTCAACCGATTAAAATTAAATTTTGTATGTAGAGGTTTGTAGTAAGTATAAATAATATTGCATATCAAAATTATCCAAAGAATATTTTTAAATTAAAAAAAAAAAACTTCAAAAGTGCTATATTGTTTATTTTTGTATACAGTGAAAGCTCCCTTAGCCGGACAGCGACGACGGTCGCAACAATTTTATCTGTCTAAGGGAGTTGCCCGTTCATAATATAAAAAACAATTGTTTTATAAGGAAATATATAGCATCTTAATTGATAAAACAAAACAGAACAAAAATTTAATTCTTTCACCTGTCGGTAGAAATTTAACAAAAAAAAAAAAAACAAGAATTCATTTATAAAATAACAAAAATTAAATTCATTTAACTGTCTTTAAGACATTTTTTGACAAAATCTATTGTCACTGGAGAAAAAGGTATGGAAAAGTATTGCTGTCCAGTTTTTTTCAGTGCGAGATTAAAGTTAAACCTGAGTTAACTCATCAAATTTGGTGAGTTAACTGAGGATTAACTGAACAGATGATTTTGATGTTTTAACCACGAGAGTTTGCTTAGTCGTTCCGCATGCATTACCTAAACTAAAAAATACTGTTCTGTACTAAAAATACTGCTTCCTCAATCAAATGTGGGTTAATTTACGCCTTGAGTTAGTTAACTCTTGATTATCTTCCCACTGAAAAATTCAGCCTAAGAGAATTAAATTTAATAAATCAAATCACGGCTGATATTCTTGTCCGCATCTGCGTATAAGGGAGTGTCCGCTTAAGGGATTCATATGGAATTTAAATCCAAGATCCACGGTCATGAGAATTTGTCCACTTAAGGGGATTGTCTGCTTAAGGGTATAATGTCCGCAATAGAAGGTTTCACTGTACTCACAAAATACTTCCTTCAATTTAACTATGTTTTTAGCAGGTAGACAAAATCCCAAGACTCCTTACACAATAAACATTATGCCACGGGGTACTACAATTTACTTTAGTAGCAACATTCCTTTTAGGAATTTATTTTTCTGCTAATTTTTAATTAATTTTAAATATTTCCCCCTTTAATAAAATACAAACACGGTGGTAAAAACTGCTGAATTCCATTATAAATACACTATGTAGAGTACACTATTACCAAACGATGTAGCCCATTGGCAGTGGAATGAAAAAGGCTTATATTATATTTATTTATATTAAAAGCTTGTTAAGTTTTACTTCCTGTTTTCCACTTAAACAGAAGAATTTTTCATTTCCAATTTTCTTCATATTCCATTTTGTTTTTCTACAGATATATTTTTGTATTCCTAGGAATTTTTATTTTGTTTCTTTAAATTCTGAATTTGAATAGGTACCTATATCCAAGAAAATAATCAATACCTATCTTGATTTGAAAGGTTCCATAACCTATTTTAGTGTGCACAATTTAAGATCTATATGCATATGTGTTTAGGAATAAGCCATTTACAATGGCTTCACATTATCCATTTACACTTGAATCTGGGTCAAATGTCAATGTTGACATGTCATTGAATTGATATAAAATGGTATTCTTTCATATAGATACATATTAGTTTCTTTTTTTTTATTTTTATTCAATTGTTGAATTTTAAAAAGGTCAATTGGATGAGTACTGTCCGTAGTTCAAAAACACCAAGAAAAGGTTAAAATTGAGAAAAAATATAATTCAATTTGTCAGTGTTTTCTTTTTCAAAAAAAAAAAAATAAATTGAATTCTGTTTGCCAAATCTTAAATTCACTTTCAAGTTATTTTTAAGTAATTAAAAATTTACTGATTCGAATATTGTTCAGAAATCTGAACGCAATATTTCTAAATTTTGCGTCGAAAAGTTGAGATTGAAATTTGCTGCACTATAGCTTGATTTAGATGGAGAGTACTTTTTACTTCTTGCGGAAAGTTCTTCTTTGGGTTTTTCCTCCTCCCCCGACAAATTGACAAAGCGAAATTCTGAAATTTCAAAAACTTAAAGTCGCTGCATATGAAAACGTCTAAAGCCGTTCGTCAACAACCTGGGCCCGTATCGCTTGAGACTAAAGTGATCGCTTTATTAAGTGATTGTCGTTTTTACGATTGCTCACTCTATCCTTCCCTATAGATTCGATTTTCTTTTTTCGTTCAGAAGAAAATTCTGAACAGAGCTCGAGCATGTTGAACAAGCTCTGAACATACTCTGAACTGAACGTGTTCTGAGCGCTCTGCAGATGTAACACATTTGAGAACCAAACTATCAGCAATAATGACATTTGTCAATTTTTTGATATGCCGCTTTTTTACGTCACCTTCTATATAATATGCTGATAATTCTCAAGAAATTTCGATAACATGAACAAATCTTTAGTCCATTGAACACTGAAATGAGTTTTCTTGCATTAAAAAATAAAATATTTCTATGTACCTACTGCGCTGGTGCCGACCGCTTCATTAACTATTTTTATTTGTTTGCGCATTTGTTTAGTTTTTTTTTTCCTCTTTTCGCACGTGACGTTTAGTGTTGTTCTGTTTTTTACTCAGAATGCTCAGCCTATTTTTTCTGAGTTCATAGTTCGCGCTCTTAACAAGCTCTGATCATTCTCTGAACGAAAAAAGATACACAACTTTGAGGCTCTGAACGCACTGAGCAAAAAATGAAACACAAGATTTTTTTTGACAGTTCAGGCTCTGGTTCGGAACGTAAAAACAAAAACGCTTTTTATGTCAGAAAAGTTCACCATCGATTGAATATGTATTCCAGAAACTTCTCAATTGAAACCCAAATCTTTTTCATCTAGGAGAGAAATTTTAAGATTTTACAGCTCTGTCAAACTTGACCGTTTGAGTATAGAATATGCGAGATGGAGATTTTTGATTTGATTTGGTTTATTTTTATGGAAGTGACTCTAGACAATTATAACAGCCCCTCAGGCCCCTCAGGGCCTGGGTCCTCCACCGGTGGGCATACTACAGACACCCAAAGTATTTTCTTCAAGTCGCGCGAATTGGCATTCAATTGTTTTGCAATTGTTTGTCTTCCATTAATTTACTTGCATTAAAATTTCGCGAGAAATGTATACCTCTGTTTTAGATAACCTAGAACAAAAATTCGAATATATCCTCTAGGACATTGCATTCGAATTCGAATGCTTTGCGCAGTGCAACACACTTGAACTGAATGCGTTCACCCGTTTAAGTGCCTGATTACATGGGTCGTTTTACTGAAGAGCGCATCGGTGGGACAGGTAGATTGTATGTGCGTAAAAAAGAGAAGGTAGATTCCACCCAAATTTCACTGATGCGCCAGTTTCATTTAATATTTTCGGATTCAGCATGAAACGTGTGAGTGAGATATAATATGGATTTTTAGGGTGTGAGATAGGGAAGGGTAGATTGAAATCAAAGTATTTTTCTTCACCGTGTAATTACGAGTCCAGTAAAACGACCTTCAGTAAAAAGACCCATGTAATCAGGCACTAAGGCCCGATGTACTTTTGGAGGGACACACATAACACACACATTTTGATTCGACTTCATCATCGTAATCTTACATTTGATTAAAATCTAGACATTATTTTTTCAAAAAGTTAACCAACATACACTTTCCCTCACTTCTTTCTAAACGGTCACCCGACCAGTGAAGTGAATGGTCTCAGCAGCCCTTGAGCAAGTAAAAAACGACCATCGTATAGGGAATAAATAATTAACAAAGATTAATAATAATTATTTTCTAGTAAAATCATGCTCTAGACTAGACAGAGAACCCAAGGGCGAAGGTCATCAGATGAACACAGGCGAGGCAGAGGATTATGTGTATATTTTTGTGAAGTTGAGTTTACATATGTAAATGTTTTTCCTAGGAAATACCTATGAACATATATCGATTGTCTGTTTTCTTTCAATGAAGGAGTCAACATTTGTTGCTTCTCTAAACATATTTAATTGAATGAATAGGGGGGTTCACATTGAACGAAAAACGACGTGTCGCTCGACCAGAGTAGTTTTGCTAGCGTTCACATTCAAGATTCAACGACTGTTTTACCGACATCACTTTCAAGCAAATTTTCACCAATTCTTATGAATCAATTCTATTCTTTCCGCTCCCTTTTTGTTGTTTACTTCGAATGCAAATCGTTTTCTTCAAATCTTACATAAAAAATAGAAAAAAAGATGTAATATTGAAATCATCGGTCGTTCGACTGGAGTTCACATTTACGGTGGGGTTCGTCCGACAGAGAATATTATTAGGGGGGTGAACGCTAGCAAAACGACTTAGGTCGAACGACAAGTCGTTAAATGTGAACCCCCCTGTCCAATTTTGTTGATAATTTGTTCTGTCGGACAACCGCTATAGTAAATGTGAACTCCAGTCGAATTGATAATTGCACTCCGCTTATTTGAAAACTGCCTTTAATTGAATCATTTTTCTTTCCCCAAATTAATTATTTTGTTCTGAAACAACGCATCCAAACATTTTTAAAGTTTGAACACACCTAAAAAATTACATTTTAAATTTGATTCCATTCTCATCGTTCCAATTCTTTCAACTGTCGCAATTATTTAAAGCAAGGCCGTAACCAGAGGTGGGTTTCAACATGTACACCGGAAAGAACATTTTCGACATTAAAACGTCTGAAAACTTATTTAAAAAATTCTACTGGGGCCCAATTCCGCAAGCGTGAGTTTTTTCTGTGTGCACAAAAATCAGTGTACACATTAAATTATGCGATTCCGCAAGAGTGAGGTGCAATCTTTTTGACAGATAAAGCGTACACAGATAGGCAAATTTATTCACGCATATTTTGAGCGTGAATAGAAAGTGTACACGGCAAACTATTCACACTTGCGGAATTGAGCCCCTGGTTAAAAAAGACTTATAGGATTGGCGTTAATGTCAGTTCATCGACAAATTGAGATTGCAACTGAGGAAGTGATCGATGTATTTGCAGCAAAGAGCAGAAGACTGAATATACAGCCCTATCACCGTATCCGTTCAGAGAATTCTCCGATCGGAGAAAATTTCCGATTGGGGGATTTATTTGCTTTATGCGGTAACCGAATCGTAAACGAAATATAGACGCGTGCCGACGCATGTATTTGACTTTTGTCAAAATAAAATATTTTGGAATAAGTCGTGACTCGTGAACTTCCGCACAATGACTGCTTTTGAGGTCATAAATTCAACCAGCCGGTCGTATTGCACCTGGTTTGTTTTTTTGTTTCTAAAAGAAAGGCACATACATGTTTACCAAATAAAAAAACGCTTACTTTACGAATCTTTTTGCTGCTGAGCGTCCATTTCAGTCTTTAATTTTGTTACGGAAAAATTTCCACTTCTAATTTTCTGTCGGGGAAATCGTAAAGCAAATATCTTCATACATCGCATGAATTCGTGATGCGATGCTGCCATTTTGACATTTCATCGGCATGCAACGCACGAATTTGATATTTTCAACGCACATTAAATTTCTTTTCGAAGATCTGTCCGATTGGCATATCGGAACGGCTACAATGATACAAAATTCGTAAATTTCTTAGAAATCGGAGAAAATTTTCTTCCGATCGGATGCGATGAAAAGGCTGATAGTTTTGTAAAAATATGTACTACTTTTGTAGTGATACTATTTAATTATGATGTTATGTTCCTACCTAATAAATAATAACTTTAATTGGAACAGTACGATTATCTTTTATATAAATAATAACTTGTCGTAAATTTTTCTGCCTAGGTACCTATTCAGCGGAACTGCATATGATATATACAATTATTATACATATGTATAATGTATATGTATATGCTTTAACCTACATGCCCCCCCCCCCCTACCTCAAAAAAAATTGTCTGGCTACGGCCTTGATTAAAAGTTGTTTTGTTTGTTTTTCGAGGTTATTTGTTGTGTTTTATTTTTCTATCTTTGGAAGTATTTCACATCACATCGTTTAAATGGGAATTAAAGTTGCAGTTATACGAAGTTTGGTTAAGTACAACAAAGTTGCATGATCAAAAATTCAATGAAATTGACGGAATAAAGAATGGTCAAGTCTAATAAACTGACTTTCTTGAATAGTACAATAAAATACTAATAACAACTTAATACTTAATAGTCTGGTCTGTTACCGATCTTCCAACCTCTCCCCCTTTGATACGTACTACGAATTGTAGTCTATCGAAATATGGTATGGAGAAAAATGGAGGCGGAACAATACAGCATACTTAAAGGCGCTTAGAAAAATGCTGATGCTCCAAATACATTTGATAAACAAAAAAAACTTGTTTTCAACCTGTGAATGTGGCGGAATGCGTAGTGCATACGGCTTCTAAGACTGAGCAAATCTGATATGCGTGGGTTCGATTCCTATGGTGGGTATGTACAAAGTTTTTCATAATAAAATTGGATTAAAGTTCAGCACCACTAATAATGTGGATACTGATGATAGGCACCTCTTGAAACAGCTGTATCTCTAGCCAAATAAACGAATTATAAATTAATTCGTAAGCAATTGGTGGTAACACCTTTAAGATGTTGTTGTTGTTCAAAAATTCAATGAAATTGACGGAATAAAGAATGGTCAAGTCTAATAAACTGACATTCTAGTATGAATAGTACAATAAAATAACAATATCCGAAGTTTGTTTATATGAAAACTCCTCTTAATTGCAACATATTTATTTTCTGCATTTTTCTTGTGTTGCAAATAAGCAGAGTCGACTGTATTAGATATGCTCTAGAAGGTGTTTCCCCTAAAATGCCATAAGCTCGTTAGCACATATGTATCTTCTGCATAAACAAAAAAAGGTGGAAAATATCCAACATGTCTTCTTAAATTTTGAATTTGTTCTAGAACTGCTGTTGCTCAATATAACATGCAAAATAACTCCATCTCAGTTCTACTTTCAAAGTCTGTACGCTGTAGACTCCAGAGGATTTTCCTTTAAAGTTTAAACATTACCATAGCCAACTTACTCATATATGTTGTACATAATCTACTCTTTTTGTTTTAAGTTTCAAAATACATACATTATTACGTTAAGAGGTATAGTTTCACCAAGTTACACACTGTTTCATGTAGATGAAGGTGTCCCATTTGGGAAAAGTGCACATAAAAAAGTGTCTGCTCTATAAGAGAAACAAAATCGATTTTCGGTAATTTTGTATATTCTTTTACATTAAACCTAGACTTATACTCGTGTACTATCAATTTGAAAGTGAATTTATTTGCCTTTTTATTTATCTGTCCGTCTTCTTAAATATTGAAGTGATTCTATTATGAGCTCAGCACGTACCAAAATCCAAATCAAAATAAAAACATTAAACATCATTTCTATCTACGTAAAAATCGATAGCAATATCAAATATAAGAAATGTTAACCTTGAACTTGACATTATGATATTCTGCTGGAAAATATTATTGAAATTTTATAATAACCGTTTTATTTCTTTAATAAAATGCCTACTGGAAAATTAATAATTTATCATGGTGATTTTTTGGTATAGAAATTATGCGCATCATCTAATGTTCTATTTTGAGATAAATAAATGTTTACATAAAAGATTAGCGGAATGGTTTCAGCGGAAAAGAATATATTTTTGTCGTGTGTTGGAGTCAAGGTTAACAGTAACAACGCACTGAATATTGCATACCTATTATACATATAGTGCTATAGACAACAGTCGTGGTACGTCTGCATCCTCTCTCGAAAAATTGAGAAAAAAAACAACTTCAATCTGACGAATCTTCGGTCTGAGAGTCTGAGTTCTGTGTGTCTGATTTTGATTGATTATGCCTAACTAATGAAAGAAAAAATATTTGTATTTATCAAAGTTTGCTTTTGTAGCTGCAAGAACGAAATTAAAAATTTTTAGGAAAATCGTTATTTTTTTAATTTCAATTATGTATGTGTAAAAGGTAAACAGACTTTGATTAATTTTTATTTATTATTTTAAGTCTTTCTTCTGTGCAATGCTGGTATTACACGACTGATAAATTGGCAGTAGTAAAAAAAAACTGACAGAAAAATGGAAAAAAATCATTCTTTTGGCAGTATACGTTTTTTTAAAACGTCAATTCCGACTGCCAGAAACTACTCCAAACTACATGTTACTTATAGAAACAGGTCTGTCACCCTTATACCTGACTTCAATAAAAATTGACTTCAACTATATCGTGAAATTAATGACTAGCCACACGGAAGAAATTGCTCGTAAGGTAGCCATTTTAGTTGTAAAATCCAACAGTTCTTGGTTTGATGAGTGGAAAAATATAGCAGAAGGGTGTGCGCTACCTTTAATTTAATTCTGAAAAACCTTGCAATGTGGAAACCTTATCTAGTCAACTTGCTTGAAAAGCTTCACAAAAAATGAGAGAGAACAACATCGAAAAGGCCAAAAGTTCTTTGCAGAGAAAGATTTATTCTCAGCTCGAACACAATCTAGGCGAAGCTAACTTCTTCTGTACAGCGGAAAAAATAAAATATCAATGATCTTTCGAGCAAGAGGAGAATTGCTCCCCCTGAATTTCATACCCTACCGTAATGATTTACCACTTAATTGCTCTTTGTGTAACACCCGTGAACGAGAAATTATGGTTCACTTTATTGGAAAATGTCTACCATGCTGGTAGAAATACGTCGACAAATTTGGCAAAGAAATTTTCTTGATCAATCAGAAGTTATGGATATATTGAATGGTAAAGACTGTCAAAAGTTATTTAATTTTATCAAAATATCTTCATTGTATAGAAACAAGATAATGAGAGAAGATTTTTAAGGTTTAATTACTTCCTATTTTAAAAATTGTTTAATAAACATAAGTTATCATCTGGCTGACGGCCCTTCAGGCCATGCCCCCAAAAGTTGTAAAAAATTGTTAAACTGTACATGATGTAACTGTAAATAAACTATCTATCTATCTATCCATATAGATCATTTAAAAACATGCGTTACAACAACAACTCCATCGGGATCAAGTTGTATGAACCAAAAGTTTAGTTTAGCCGGATATTCCAATCGAAAACGGCATCACTTTAATGAATTCGTCGCAATCGTGTAGCAAAAGGAGTCAATTTTTGATGTGTAAACATCTATGCTGGCGGTAGAGTGAAAAAAACGTGAACGTTCCTGTGCAACTTTACGTCGTGCAACGTTACGGTGTGCAACGTTACGATCGGCATACTAGGATGGGTGCGTTCAGTGAAAAAATTTTAAGATCCCCTTAAAGCAAAAACAAGTCCGTTTTGGATCCGCGCACGTTTACACATATTAACTGTGTTTACACATATTAACCGTGAGTGTTATTGTGACAGCTATTTGAAAAGGTGAAACAAATATAGGAGGCTGGTTGGGTACGAAATCCTGGGGCCGAATTACCCCATCAGTTATCGAGTAATACGTGACTGAATTATGTGAGTTTGGCATTACCGCTCACGTTATGGAGCCATCATCCCCATAGTTAATACTCGTTCATACGATCACTGATGGCACTCACCAGGGTTCGGACTTCAGAAATCGCATTACGAAGTAGATCGAAATAAAAATCGCAGTGAAACCAAAATTTTCGAAGTAGAATTTTAATTTATATTAAAGGCTACTACATTCAACACTTTTTGCAAAAGAGTGGCAAAAAGTGGAAAAATGAAAATCAAAAACATACTTTAGAGATCCCTGTTTTCGAACAAATTGTGCTTAATCTGTCAAATCAATCTGAAATGACAAATCAAAAACCATTTACCCACACAGGCATCTCTAAAGGTTGGTTTCGTTCTTGACATTTCCACTTTCGAGCAAAAAGAATCGAAATCGAAAATAGAAGTAGATTGTTAGCAAAGCGCAGTGATGCAGTAGATTTGATAATGTATGAAAAAGTGAAGTAAATCTACTGCTTTCGCAGTAAAGTCCGAACGCTGGCACTCACTCGATCAGTCACTATACTCTGTCTTACAAAAATAGGCAGTACACGTCTTATGGGACCCAACGTCCTATTCAAGACACATCTGAATGTGCATTGTGCACTGAATTCCTGTGGCCAATGGCGATTTTCTGCTGCTTGATGTACACTAAGAGTTACCCTTGTCAATTTGGTAATTCGTTTAGCTTTTTTTCCTTGAGTTTCCGTTAAGGTGCTTTTGATTTTCGAGCTTCAAGAAAAAGCTTTTAATGATGAGTGTTATCGTGTACACTACGACAACCCTGTGAAAGCTTTAATGATGAACAAATTTATGCAATCCACTGAAGCCAGAATAAGAGGCAAACGTCTTATCTTGCCTACACTGCCAATTTTTGTTGGACAAAGTATAATCCCGAATTACGAAGAAGAAAAAAGATGAAAACAATAGAAATGCATTGTTTTCGGTTATTTGTTTTATTGCACTGTAAACTGAATTAAATGCTGTCGTACCCTTCTAAGACGCAAGATTTTAGTTCATTTTCATTGTTTGATTTTAACTTTATTTGATCCGTTTAATTTTGTATTTGTTTAAACCGCCATTTCTATAACCAACTTTTCTAAAAGAGGTATAAACTGATTTGTGATTTCCAAGAACTTCGGGATTTTGTAGCGTTCCCATAGAAAGCAGTGTACTACGTGCGACTGTTTGGTTGATTCGGAGGAGGCTTTTGACACGTAATTCTCTAAAGCTTTTATATCTTAAACTGACGTGCTTGTCATTAAAGTAAACCACTAATATATGCATGTAAATATTTTCATATATTTAAGCTTTATGACACGGTGAATGAAAGCAAGATGTAAATGGAAAAGTTTCTTTACCACAGTCTTTGATATTATAGTTATGGCCTTCAGCAGAAATCTGTCAACTCAGACAATAGTGTGGCATACAGAACAGCTCCAAACGTTGAGGTAATCAGAATTATTTTGCACAATGACTACGACAACATTGTGATTGTGGATTTCAGAAATCAGAAACATTTATATTTTTTACCTCCGTTAATACATGGGAGCTACCCATTAAGTGTTCATAGGACTGCATGGCTATCTACTGTCGAATTAAAGAAGTGTAAAATACCTTGGCATTGGATTAGATATCTTGATATTTATATTTTGACAGATTTCAAAATGCTTATCTACTTGCTCTGTAGGGCAAGTATTGGTTTCGTGTAGAAAAAAAAATCGAGAAAAAATATTCGAAGTCCGAAAAAGTGGGTTTCGTCATACCGTTCGTCTGTGTCTGTATAGTTCATCTAGAACGGGTATTTGCTTTTTTTCTTCATATTTTGTCGGAATTATCTCCAAAGGTTTTGATTAAAAATTGTACGTTTAATGATCAAAGAAATTGTAAGAAAATGGGTTTCAGCTTTTTGGCAAAAAATCATATAGTATACATACCTAACTGAAACAGGCATTTCACGTTTTTTTTTTTTGAGAAAATAATCTTATTTTAAGGTTTTTTAGGCTTTTTTCTCGTTGAAATTATAAATTTAACAAGCGCATCTTCAATGTGTGGATTGTATACATTACAGACTTGTTAACTATTTACAAAAGCAAGTTCATATGATCAAATCGTGCATATTTTGGCTAAGCGGTTCGTTGATTTCATAAACTGAACAAAATTTCTTGCTTGCTTGCTTAATTTCTTTAATTTATTTTCGGATCTATTTATGAGGATAACGGGATCAAACCAGCATACTGACCGAGTCAAATGGAAATTCATCGAATTACACGGTTTGGTCACGTAGAATGTATAACATTTGTCTTCATAATGTCCAATATCATTCATTACTTGCCAATTCATTCAAAACAGCTCTCAGACATCAACCCAACCATGCGGTGGGTTGTTCTTATGGAAATGACATTTAATGTCACCCAAAGTGCTTATCATGAGTAGAACATAAAATAACATACGAGTACATGGCTTTATTTTAAATAATTTTTCATTTAATTTCTTAAATAACAAAAAAAAATGGAACAAGCGTTTACTTATTATTTCTGGTAATTTAATTTGGAATCTCTAGCAAAAACAAACAACTTGAAATAATTATATTTTCTTCATTGCACATCCCTTTAAAATCATTTATGATTGATATTTATTGCAATCAATTTCGAGTAATTTGATTTAATGTCCTTAAATTGTATTTCTACCATTAATATGTCAGTAAGGAAAATAAATAAAGATTTTAATAAAATACGAGAATATCTATACACACCAGATGTTATTCTTAAATCTTCTAAATTTGAAAATAAGTGCCAAGCTGAGAGAAAAGGTAAGATGTTCCATGAACAAATTACCATCAATAACTCAGCCACTGTATTAAAAAGTCAGTTTTTATCCCAGATTTAGTAGGTATATTACCGAATCCTACCTATAAATAAATAAAGTTATTTTTTTTTATATTTATTTATATTTTACGCGCACGCAAGGGGTTACTACCCTCATAATGATAAGTTGTTAAGTTGGAGAGGATTTGAAAGGAGATACCGATGCCCATACATGTTTTAAACGAGCCGGGTAAAGCATTACACATTCATGTAGTACGACTGAAGAAAGAATATCTGTACTTAACAGTACTTCCGAAGTTGAGCTCAAGGGCAAACTGATGTGCATTCATTGATGTACGAGTATTATGCTGCATTTACACGACTGACAAATTGACACTTTTCTGTCACTATACTGCCAAAAGAATGAATTTTTCCATTGTTCTGTCATTTTTTTGACAGTTAAATGCCAGAATACTGCCAATTTGTCAGTCGTGTAAGTCCAGCATTATACGGTTGAATTGATTTAGGAGGAGGAATGCAATGAAGCATTGAATTAGTTTGCTCATTGAAAAAAAGAAACAGCGATATTTTTATGATAGAATATGAAGAAAATTTTTAAAGAAAAATTCTTCTGTTTAAGGGGAGTGACGGAATAAAATTCATAGTTAAAAGTTCAAGTGAGCTCAACTCCATAAATGTGTTTCGCCCAAGTATGGCTATCGTACCCTTCTAAGACCACTTAAACAGAAGAATTTTTCTTTTAAAATTTTCTTCATAGTCTATTATAAAAAGCCTGAGCACGGGTATTTAAAATTCTAAGGGCCAGTTTCACAGTCGACACTTACCGAAATAAGTGGCACTTAAGTTTCCCATATTAGGAATTTAAGCTAAATTTCATAGCTAGCGTAAGTGGAACTTAAGTCACCAACATCGGAGACTTAAGTGCCACTTATTCAGGTAACAGTGAACGGTGATATTGGGAATTAATCTTTCAAATTCCCCACTTAAGTGTCACTCTTCTGACTGTGAAACTGGCCCTAAGACCCAGTTTTTCAGTGGTGAGGTAAACCAGAGTTAACTAACTCTAGAAGTAAATTAACCCACAGTGAACTGATGAAGGTGTTTTTTGGTAGAGAATGCATGCGGAACGACTAAACAAACTCGGTGAATAAAATATCAAAAGCATCTGTGTAGTAAACTCACCAAATTTGATGAGTTAACTCTGGTTTAACTTTAATCTCGCACTGAAAAACTGGACCTTAGTGTCTGAATTTAAACAAATTCCCTTAGAGTAATAAAATTCACAGTATCTCAATGCTGTGATTTTTATATTAGTCGGTAAACATCGATACAAATATGCGTTTTAGAAGGGTCCGATAGCCATCTAACTGATGAGCCCATCAACTATCGTACCTGGGCGAAACGCATTTATGATGGAGTTGAGCTCACTTGAACTTTTAACTTGTATTTTTATCACATACATTTTACAAATGCAATTTTCATAAACTACATATTTACTAGAAGAATATTTTGGGATTGAGGAAAAGCGAAAATCCAGATGAATAATTTTCATATATACTCAATATACTGACTGCTTCACAATTGTGTTTTTCTTTTGAAGGGAGAAGGGAAAGAAGAATATAAAAGGCGAATTATTCTTTATTATGAGAAAGTTTATTGCGAGATGTAACACTTAAAGGATTGTAACCTGCACGGTGCTGCGGGAATTTAATGAAAACATGGTGCAGGCCAAACATCAAACACCCTAAAAATCCACAAGATTTGTCAGATTTTGGAGAAAGAATGGGAAGATTTCGCATCAATGAGTAGGAAACAGTTGCAACGAGAATAAAATAGTCCTAACTCATATAATAGCAGTATTCCTCTTTTGGT
This sequence comes from Leucozona laternaria, assembly GCA_932273885.2. Lineage (NCBI taxonomy): Eukaryota > Metazoa > Arthropoda > Insecta > Diptera > Syrphidae > Leucozona > Leucozona laternaria. The sequence goes on from OW026368.1 coordinate 96,184,207, forward strand.
GATGAAAAAGAAGGTATACTCAGAACTTCTATATGTATTCTATTGAAAATGTTTTGTGAAGTAGATAAATATATATATATTTTAATGCGAAGAGAAGAATTAATTTTAACGCCATGTTAATTCAATCCCAATATGGTGTCTCCACGAGGAACATTTTTCCTAGAACCCTGGGAGCATCAAATTAAAATTGTTTCGAAGGCCACTTATAGTACCTATATATTCAACATCTAAATACCACATATTGCTCGGTTTATTACACATGCTTAATTTTGAAGAGAAATTTGTGTTTGGTCTTCAATCTTCTTCTTACGTCACATTTAAATTTGTAATAAAAATTCACTTTTTTGTAACATTTTAGAGTTCCCAAAGATATTTTAATGCATCTATACGTAGTTGCATTATACTAGAAATTTTGCATTTAAATTTCAAAGATACAAATCTCGCAAATGCGAAAAATTCTATTTTATAAGGTCTTCGCGGATAAGAAAATAGCTAAAGCTAAAACTTTGATTTATAATTAAAAGCTAGGTTTTGCGTGACTTTAACTAAACTTAAGTTATTGGTAGTAAAAGATGTCTTAGCTTTTTTTTTATAGATGGCAGACACTAGATTCACGTAAATTTAGCTTGATTTTCCAGCCTAAGTTTCAATTTGTGTGATTAAAAATAGCTTAAACTCGAATATTCTGTCACCGTTGTCAAGAAAACGTTGACTAGATTTTATTTTTAGAATCCTTTTTTATTATAACTACATTGCGAATATGGCCGAGTTTATACGCGTAACACAACCAACATTTTGTGAATAGAAATCGATCGAAAATTAGTGAAGATGAATTCCATAGCTCGTTTCGGGTTTCAAAAGAAAATGTAAATGCGGATTTCTGGTTAATTTTTAGGGAATCAAAAGAGTGTTGAGGTTGAGGTGAAGCACTTACCTTTGATCAAAGGATACAGATGTTTTTGAGTTACCTGAGTGAACCTGATGCATTTCAGTTTGATTTAGGACAATATGGTGGAGTTGGATTACATTAAAGTATGCGCAATCGATAAGCACGTCGCTAACAAGAATATGGAAAAGGCTCACAATTCATAACGGAAAAGGCGGAAAATATGCGTCTCCATCAGGAACTTTTGGAGGTATCGACTTATCGACCCCATCCATATTGCTATCTCTTTTGATGAATACACTAGCCGGAAAGGCTTCCACATCCTTTTTATTAATGTATACAATCAACATGCAATGCAGCTGAAGAATTCACAAGTTTGGACGCCCACAGTGGCCAGGACCAGTTCATGACTGACCGGTACCCCTCTTACCTTAAATACCTGAAAATTTTATTTGAGGTGAGTAAGAGAAACTCTCTTATTTGCTCTTTTTTCCCTATCCGTCAATCCGTGTGAATAGTGGATATACAAATAAAATGGCGGCATTTGCTTTAAGAGGTGAGATTGTTTTGTTTTGACACATCAAAAGTGACAGCCACGTGACACTTCTTCAATTTCATTTTAGTCCGAATAAGTTAAAAAAATCTTTATCAATTACACCTAAAATGAATCACAATCTAATTACTATGAGTGCGCTTGCAAAAATTTATCTATAGAATCAACATGTCCAAAACTTCCCGACGATTGACAAATATAAACGTGTCTACTCGATGCGATTCTGTCCCTTTTAGTACTGAGTGCCCAGAACATCCCATATCATAATATTTTTATCAATCTTACTGGAAAAACCCGAATGTATTGGACGGTGTTCACATTGGACTGACTCATCCGATTTTTTTTTACATGAATCCAACTTGTTTTGTTGAGACACAAACTTATGTGAACACATCGGACTTACTTTGACGTTTAGCAGTTGTTAAAATAAAACAAAAATCAGCGATTAATTACAAATTTTTCACTTACACAATGTTAACATTCTTAAATAAATATGTTTCCAATTGAAAAAATTCTCTAAGATTTAAATGCCAAAGATAAATCACAGACAGAGAAAACAGATGTGACAAAAGAAGACGTCAAAATAAATCCACTGATTTTTAAAAAAATTAAAATTTAAGTAGAAGTGACCCAAAGCATAGAGACGTCAAAAAAAAATAATCGGAGGAGTCAGTCCAATGTGAACACCGTCTTGCAGACAAAAATCCTCTAGGAAAAGAAACATCTCTGGAGCTTGCCAATAAATAAAAAAAAAAAATGGCAACACTTACAATATAATGCTAAAGATAAGCCAGAAATCCATTCTTTTTAAATCGATTGTTATTGAAAAATTTGATTTTCAAATTTAAAAAGAAATTTGAATTATACGAACAGTAGAAGTTCTAGCCACTATTCATACTATCTGACTATTAACACTCAAGTCAAATTTAAATGGTGAAAGAATTCCATGCGCCTGTCAAAAATTCATATTTATATTCCACACTTGGATCAAAAAATCTGTTTCACCAAATCCTCAACACTTAAATATATTCGTGTTATAGATATATGAGATAGTGATATGCTATATAAATTCAAATATTATATCGGATGTGTGCAGGTTTTATAACCAATCCCAAAAATATTCATGTATCTATACACACACATGTCGAATTGTGTGAGATGAACTGTCAAATTGTCAGATATTGTGTGAAGAGCTTGCAAATTTTGTGTCCACCCATATGTATAGTTAGGTATACGCACATATTTTTTCATACAATTTTGTAATGGGTTAGCATATACTTTGAGGTAGTGCGCGTGGAAGGTCTTTGACCGATAATGCAATGTACACAACACGGAAGAAAATTTTATTTTAAAATTTCCGTTAAAACGTGGAAATTGAATGACGAGAAATATATTATTATTATAATATATTCTGAAATATTGAGTTTTAAAAAAAAAAATCAAACTTTTTTTAAAAATCTAAAAAATATTTTTAAGAAAATTAAAGTACACAATATTATTTAAAATGCATCTATCATTCTTCATAAACAAAAATTATCAAAATCAGTTGAACTGTTTTCGAGCAAATCTAAAATCCAAATAATATTCATCCCTATTGCGATTGTCAATTATCAATAATTGATAGTTGATAAATATTGAAAATCGATATTTAACAACGCAATTCATAAAAGTTTTGATCATTGAAAATGGTGTATAGGCCGTTGTAAACTACAAAAAAAAAATTGATAAATACGAAATAATTGGTATTTTTTTTTTTTAATAAATTGAGTTTGAATGTACCAAATTTCAGATTGACAAATCTGTGTATCCGATTTTGGGAAAAAGTAAGTTTTTTTTCTGGGCGAAAATGTTTTGTATGACAGGTACCGCTAGTTTTGGTCCTAAGAAAAATGAAAAAAAAACGTGTGGGCGGATGTCCAAAAAACGCTAGGTACCAAGTTTAAATAAAAGTGACCAAGCCGTTTAGGCTGTAGGCTAACAGACAGACAGACAAATGTATCCGTTTTTACAAAATCCAGTTTTTTAGTACCTATTTATATATAGCAAGTAAAAAGATAACTTTCAAAGAATGACAATCAAAGAGATACAAAAGCTCCATACCTTACTCATTTAAGTTCAAACTACAAGTAATCCGAAATAAAAAAATTATGAGGATCAACTTCTGAGAAAACCATCACTCTCACACTAGCACAAGGATATTTGTAATTTTGTTTATTAAACTATATTGAATCTACAATTCTACATACCTTACTACTCACAATTTTGTTATTAGATACTCAAGGGTATATCCATTAATGAAAACAACAAAGCTATGAAATATCTTGAAGGACAAGCTACATACAAAATAATCTGGTAGACTATTTAAAAGAAGAATATGGATGTTGAAATATTTTATTCAATTCAACTTAAAAATAGAAATAAATGAGTAATTGGCTAATCAATTTATACAACGAAAAAGTGTGTTTTTCATACTTCAAGGAGGATAATCATCGAGAAATGTTTTTGTTGTTTTAACCTTTCTTACTTAAAAAAAAAGATTGAAGAAGCAATTTACAGCCAATCTTCGTCTAGAATCAACAATTTTTTTTATTATTATTTTAGCATTGATTCTTATATTTCAACTGAGCTTGTGAAACTTTTAACCGACGCCGCCGCCGACGCAAACAAAAATGTCTTAGTTATTTTTTTTAAGATTTATGGGATAAAAGTTTGATAATTTGAAAACCTTTTAAGCATACTGTCACAAGATAAGAAGGATATTTTCTATAGACTAAGGATTAAAAAATCTATTTCAGTCAATTGATCAATCAATCAGCGAGGAGCTAGCATGTCTCATCTGCACGGCCTGGGACACCCTTTTTTATGCTGCCTGGACTGGCCTCAGGAGTCCTGTGACCTGACGGTATGGTTTAAAGAGGGAAGGTTCCTTTACATGAAAGAAGTCAGGTTAAATATTTTTAGTAATGAGAATAGGGGAAAATCTTTACATTTTTTTAATGGATTTGAAATTCAAATTAAATATCGTGGGGTATATCGCGACTTATTTAAATCTCAGTTTACACGTGAAAAACTTGTAGAAGGGCCGCCATTTTGAAAAAGACGTTTATACGATTTTTGCGGCTCTTATTAACACTATATACCGGATTTTTATATATAGATTTGTAGTAAAAAACATTTTGACAACTCTTTTAAATAAAAAAAATATTGTCAAGAAAACTGTAAAATTTTTGTAAGTACTTGTCAAATCATAGCAATAAGCAACGGCTAAAGGGCTGATAATTGTTTGAACAAAATTAACATTACTAAAGCCCGAACCAAACTACTCTCGTTTGGTGTGTTGGGGAGTAGTGTGTCGCTGTCATTCCAATGTACATATTTCATAGATTCCGACCTTCCGACACAACACATCACGCGATACAAGTATGGCTCTACGCATATGAAATACATTAGATCGATAGCGACAAACTGCTCCCCAGCACACCACACGAGAGTAGTGTGTTTCGGGATTTGCTTAAACAAAAGCGGAATTAAGCTATTTTAGCCAATGAAAATATTTCTGTATTTAATTTTGCTTTCACGCTCTGCATAGATACATATTTTGTATCTAAATTTATATAAAAATGGATCGTGGTGTGTTCGGATGCTTAAAACTTGAAAACGATTGGACCAAATTGGGTACTTCCTTCTGCGGGTTTGTTCGTAATTGCGACTCAAAGGTTTAGGAAAAAAGTAAAGTCAGAAAATTCTCAACAGTTTGCGCTGTAGGAGCAAATTTCGTTTTTTTTTTTAGATCAATTCAATTACCGTTCAACAGGTGGCGATGTAAGTGGTTAGAAAATGGCTTCAAGATATACTTTAGTTATTTGTAGGGTGAAATGGGATAAAAATAAAAAAAATATCAGTGTAAACAATTCCTTGGAAGGTTGTTTTTTAGGCCTTGGGGTTTTTTTTTTCAAAAAATTTGCATATATAGGGTAAAATTGGGTAACAACGAAAAGTGACATCTGATTTCAAAAATTCTTTGTGTTTGAAAGGTAATTTAAAAAAAAATATGCACGACTTGATCGCACGAACTCGCTCTTGTGGCTAAATACTGCGTGTAACCCCACATTGAAGATCCATGATGTATATATTTAACGAGAAAATATTAAAAGAGTCAAAAACACTACAAAATTGATTTTTTGTTTGATTTTTTTTTGTTTATAAAAAAAGCATCAGATTGCAAAATAATAACAAAATCGGTCTAACCATGGCAAAGATATACGCAAATAACCCAAAAATTAAACAATTTTCTCAAAAAAACGTGGCATACCTAATTCTGTTATGTGCATTTTTTGAGAAAAAAACCTGAAACGCAGTTTTCTTGTAATTGACTTAATTATTTCAGGTACGAAGTTTAATCAAAGAAAGAAGAAACCAAAATATTTGTATGGCAGCTTATTACTGTTTTAGATGAGCTAAAACAATTCCTCTATAGGAATCACATAAAAATGCTCTGTACCAAATTTGAAGCAAATCGATCCACCCGGCTCTAGGAGGCTCTAGCTCAAATTACAGTGGACGCACCGACGCACCACTTCTCGATTATCTTAGTGTTAGTTTTGATTACAACCTCAATTTTTTTTTATATACTTGACCTATAGAGAAATTAAAAATTGAATGAGTAGGAAGGGGAAATTTTATGAGAAATAAAAATAGTCTTAAAATAGAAAAACAATAATTCAAATACGATAGAAACCCTCACTATAATCCGTTATAATTTTTTTTAAATTCCATTTATCAAAGTTCTTTTTAAATCAACTTGGTTGAGTGAATATTTTTTGGGAATTTAATTTTATTTTTAAAGAGATTTTTTTCTTCAAAACTTCATTATTTTCCGTTTTTACTTTTAAATGCCCTCATCAATCATACACTGAAATAAGATGCGTAAAGATTATGACTCAGGTTATTATTTTAGTCAAACAAAAAAAACAAAATTAATTATTGCCACACTAAATGAAATAAAAATAGTTCAATCACTGAAAAAATAAAAATTTATTTTATGAAGCAGGTTGTATCAGAATTAATTTTTTGTATCTTGAAAACAATAATTCAATAATGTTTCCAAGTGAGATCGCCTAGATGATAGGCTAAAGGCCGTTAAAAGCTATTTTGAATAATTCAAGCCATTAGCTATATTTTGGCATCAAAAAAGTTTTGATTTATTTTCTAAACGTCTAAAAATTAGAAAACTTTAAAAAACTTAGAAAACTTGATGTGATTATTTAATGAAGGTTCTCCTATATCATTTCTCCTGTTCTCCTGTAGCTTTAAACTCTAAACCTACTGCTGATGAAAAATAAGAGTTTGAGAAATTTAAATTTAAAATAATTTTTTCAACCCCTTTTCAATTTAGAATACCAAAAATCAAATGGATTGACTCCAAAAAACCCGATGCCTCCTCCAATAATAATTGTAATACACCATAGTTGCCTATAATAAATCTTCTCGATATAAATATCTTAACTTTTCGGATCCAACAACTCAAGTTATAAAGATGAGAGGAGCAATATCGATTTTTTTATATTATACGATACATCCTCCACCACATTAAGTCTCATTGTGGGTTGGCAAACGCTCCAGACATTTGGAGATATATAATTAATTCAAGTTTGATTTAATTTTAAAAATAAGCATTTAACCCACCTGAAGTCTGAGTGGCAGTTTAGCGGGCTATGTACAAACAAATGTCTAATTTGTACAAAGGTAAATGTAAATGTGCATATAGATGTGAGCATGGATAAAAATTTAAAAACATTAATATTTCGCACCCAAAATTGGAAAGGAAATTACATTTAGATATGACAAGGGGCTTACAAAAAAGTGATGAAATAAATAAAAATAGGACGAAAAAGATGCCTATTCATATACCTATTCATTACTCATTATTTTTACATACTTAAACCTTTAGTATATTTAATATAACATCATACAATCCTTTTGTTTTTTTTTTTTTTTAAGAAGGCCAGATTATTATTCGAGTGGAGGAAATTCATTTAAAAAAACAGTCCAATTATATCTGACAGTTTTGACAATGGAAATACATATATACTTTATCCTTATCTGGAAATATGCATTAAACAAATTCATCATCGGAGCTTGAAGAATAACCATATTTATCAGATGGAGTAAATATTGTAATTTCCGTGGTAATAATGGCATTGTTATATGAACAATGGAATGGCGCCCAAAGGTGTTTTTCGAAAATTAAATCGAAGTTAAAATTTTTAATGCTGTTAACTTATTTAATATTTATACCTACCGCTACCGTACAATATTGAATATAAAACATTTTTCGGGATGATTGAACGGGCGGCGTTCGAGACACGCTTTTCGGTAATGTCATGTGGATTATTTTCACTCTAAATGCGACAGTTTTGATTATTGCCATCCTCGCCCATCGCTGAACACAATTTTTTAATTAAACAGCGAATAAAATCCAAGTGATGATTTTGGGCACATTCACTGAAATTTCTACGGAAATTTCTAAAATTTGGCAACGTTGTCGAAGTCTGTATGTCATCACTCATCACGATAAAATTGCAAAGACTAGACGGTGTTCACATTGGACTCACTCTGCGCGACTCTTATTGACATTTCTTTGTTTTATCTCACTCACCTCCTGATGAGAGAGAGATAGTCTAGTGAGACAGGATTTTTTCAAAAAAATCAAAACATCCTGCCTCACTTTCTCTTATAGTGAGGTGGAGTGAGATAAAAGAAAGAGATGTCAAAATGAGTCGTGCGAAATGAGTCCAATGTGAACACCGTCCTAGATACTAAATTCAAATGACATTGACAGTTTGGATTGACAAATATAACTATCTGAAGTTAGAAGATACTATTGGGTTAAAAAAAAATACCTTTTAGATCAGTTGTTTCCTGTGTGCAGCGATGCCAACTGAGGCTTTTTCATGCCTTTAAAGCTTTATTTGACTGCCTGAGGCTTTTTTCTCAAAAAGGCTTTTTTTCCATTTCATATAAAATACATTTTTTTTTCATTTATTTTTGTTTTTTCTTTTTCTAATTTATTTATTTCTCAAATCATTTTAAAAACATTGCTGCATTCCTCGGCGATGGCTGAAAGGATTTTTTCGTGCATTAGTTTAAATAAAACAATGCTGAGAAATAGACTTAAGACATACAATTTGAATGGAATTCTTCATGCAAAGACGCTTCCCAAAAAAAAAAGAAATTGCTATGATCTGGGATTTAAGCAAACTCACTTACCTTTGTTTCAAAAGAAAATGTATGATTTTAAGGGCCAGTTTCACAGTCAATTCTTACCGAAATAAGTGGCACTTAAGTTTCCCATATGAGGAATTTAAGCTAAACTTCATAGCTAGCGTAAGTGGAACTTAAGTCACCAACATCGGAGACTTAAGTGCCACTTATTAAGGTAACAGTGAACGGTGATATTGGGAATTAATCTTTCACATTCCCCACCTAAGTGTCACTTTTCTTACTTTGAAACTGGCCCTAAGGAACATGACGATCTCGATTAAAAATGTGCATATATTTTGTATTGCATAAGTACCTTTGTAATTTAAATGACTGAATTAATTAATGTTACTTAATAAGATGTTTATTGTGATTTATTTAAATCATATATGTGTTTAATTCTAAAAAAAAATAGGTGAGGCATTATTTTGCTCAAAGTGATTGGCAACACTGGTTTGGATTGACAAATAAAAATAGTACTGTTGGGTTAAAAACCAAATACCTACTAGATCAGTTGTCTCCTGCGTGCGCCCTTTATATACAAAATTTCCGGCAAAACGTTGCAAGTTTAGGATTGGTAAATAAATATCGATCTCGAGATTTCAATCAAACACGAAATTACGATGAAAGTTGGTCCCGAAATTGTGTATCTCTTTTTGTATGCCTGTCTGTACCTCGACTTACAGCGTAAACGACTGAAGCGATTTTCTTGACATGTTGAACTAAAGGTTTTTTTAGGGATACTCAAGAAGCGAAATTGAAATCTTCTTAGCTCTAAAAATAGGCTACTTACCATTATTAATTAAAAGATTCAGTGTGCACTATTATAAGTAGGTATAATAATGATTAATGAATTTTGGATTTTACCAAGAACTCTTTTTAACGATAGGTACCTGTCATAGAACCATTTTTTTTGTTTATTTTCGACTTCTTCGTTAATTTCGATAATAATTTAAATGAAAGAAGTTCTTTCAAATTGAAATAACATTGCATACAAAAATTTTCAAAAAAAAAATATTTTTGGATTTAAAAAAAAATAACGGGTTAATGCATTTTTTCAAAGCTAAGTTTATTAAGTACTTAAAAATTGCATAGCAATTTTTTTTAATGTTCATGTTCAAAGTTTAAAAAAAGCGATCCAAAGATTTTTAAATTTTTTTTCAATAAATTAATTTTTTTTTTCTAAATATAACTCTGACGAAGGACGGCGATATTTTGAGATTAAAACATTCGTCGGAGGAAAAAGTTTCATGCTCGCTTAGGTCGTATAGATATAGAATTGGCATGGCAAAAAAAATGGAATAGGAAAATTGTTAAATCAATTTTGGGAATAAAATTTTTTTTTTTTTTGTGTTTTAAAGTGTGTTAGTGGGCGGACATTTATGTTGATGTTTTCTTATTCCATTATGCATGGTTTTTGAAAGTTTCATAAAAATCAGTTGGGTAGATCAGATTTTATTGAATTAAGACCACCTCTCTATACAATCGAATCCATATTCCTACTGTGCTTAAATAGGGTTTGTGTTCCAAATTCTTTATGGGTCATAAAGAAGCGGGTCGAAATTCGGCTTCAAAAAAACAACTTTGCAAAATTCTGCCTACTTTCTCAAAAAATCAGCTTTTCAAAATATTAGAAATAAATATTTCTTGGAATAAAATTCTGCTTATTCTGTTTAAAAAGTAACTTTTTTTACTAACTTAAAACAAACAATTTTTCTAACTTTCTGAACAAAATATGAATTCACAGAAATAAACAGAATATAAAACTAAAATAAGCTAGAGAGAGTTACATATATTTTGAGGGATTCTTTTAAAGTAATCAATGTTGCTAAAATTTGTTCGTTTTTTTTAAGATTCTTCTAAGTTGCTTATCTTTTAAAATATTCTTTTCTTTTCTTTTTGATACTCTCCCCATTTTTCGCGTGCTCAACTGCAGCTTTGACAACAAGAAGCTCTTTGCTCAGGTCGTCAATTATTTTGTAAATCCGTGTATGACTCCGGCCAACTAACACATTTAATCAGCAATGCCAAGCCTCCATTTTGTTTTGCGTTCTGGGATATGCGCGCTTTGCCAAAATTTTAAAAATCTATTAACAGAATTTATCTTAGAAACGAAAGTAAGTAAGCCAAGTAATTAAAACAAAAAAAAATAAAATTAAAAAAAAATGTTTCCTTACAAGTGAGAATTTACAAAATTCTGCAATTAATAAAAAAAAGATTGAAAAATGTTAAAAAGCGCGCGCTTTTTGTAAACAGAATTTTGAAAAACAAAATTCTGAAAAGCAAGATTTTTAAAAGCAAAATTTTGAGAGCAGAATACCTAGTTCTGTTTTAAAAATTCTGCAAGTCAAAATTCTGTTGGATTTGAGTTTATTAAAAGAGGTGTTAGTGTGTAATTAGCTACAAAAAACCTTCTTCATAATTTTAAAATTTCGACATTAAATAAACTCTGTATTGTATCTTACATGCCGCCTCCAGTGGGCATGAACGATCCTCGGATTATGACATTTACAGAAAAAAACCAATGGAGGCACACAAATCGATGTCATGTGGTGACATCATTCATACAAATCAGATTGTGGATTGGATTGTGGTTGTGATGTTGGACAACGTTGATGCCCAGTGGAGGCGGCATGTTATGAAGACATACAAAATTTCCAACATTTAGGAGACTTTTTTTTTTATTTCATGGCTTTTTAGCTGCAGGTAACTTACATACTCATTTTATCTTCGATTTAGCGGTTTTTTTTTACAGTGAAATTACTGCCTAAATTGAGAGATTTTTTTTTTTGAGAAATTTCATTCCTAGAGTCCTTGCAGACACGCCTCCGTATTTGTAGACATTTGAGTAGCCACCTGCAATTGGTATTTAACAGATGTTTGGAGCTTAAAGACGCAGAGAGACAGATCACCACTCTGTCACAGACTTGATATCCCTTTATCATATCCTATCACAACATTTATGCCGAACTCCTTTCAACCAAAGAATCGATTCTGTTCAAAATTTTTTTCTAAACAAAATCGATTCTTTTCTGTCAAAACAAATCTTTGGTTTTTAGCAGGATTTCACATTGAACTGCACACACACTATGAAGATTTGACATTTCTAGGTACGTCAAAACTGAAAGTCGAGGAATTTTTGGAAGACGAGTTGTTTATTTTTTGGTTGCAAAGAATTCTACATAATTTAATAAAATATTCAACAATCTATTCAGTCAATATAGCTATAAAAATAATTTATTGTGCGTTGTTCATTATCAAACAAAAATTTGACAAAACAAAAATAACTTTCGCGAATGAAAGACGTGATAAAAACTTTTAGTGCAAGTGAAAACTTTTCAATAACAATTTTCTTTAAAAATATATGTGCAAGTAGAAGTTCAAACAAATAAAATGCACCAGCAAATTGCCCCCGTATAAGCTGGCTAATATCTTTTGTTATTAAAATAGAATTATTATAGTTATATTAGTTTAATTCTATTGGTAAAACATTTTTCTCACAACCTTGTGAAAAATTTCTTGACGTTTTGTGTCAATTGCAACTGTCAAGTAACACAAACACAATAGGTGTGTTCGCGTACTAGTCCGAAACTACCCATTTTTACCATTTTTGGTCGAATTTAATTTTTTTTATATGGACTTTGACAGAACTTCGGACTAAAACTGGCAGGTTTGGAAAGTAAACGAACAGAAGTAATCACACAAAAAAAAATCGATTTTTTTACGAAATACGAATTCCTTTCAATTGACAGAAAAAATTCGATTCTGTTTAGAAAAAAATCGATTTTGTTTAGAAAAAATTCGATTTCTTTATTTAAAGGAATTAGCCATTAGATTTCATTTACTTGGTATACATTTAAAGGTCTTATTCAAAAGTTAAAACGCCTGTAAATTATATACATTTGCACTCATGTAGTCAAAGACATTGCTATGCAACAAAAACAAAATGTATGTACATATGTGCTTGTGTAACCAGTTTGTCGATTTTGAATGAAAATTTTCAAGCTAAATTTATTGAAATTCCATCATATAAGATTAAACCCCAATAAATACCCCTCTCGTCTTCGGTTAATATTGCCAAAGCGCAATATAAATTTCCCGTGAAACTGAGGGTTTTTGCCAATATACTTTTACAGAATCCTTCTTACTACACCAAAAATAGAAGAGATAGAATATGAAATTTCATGTTTCTATAGCACAACTGCTATTGAAAGCCGCCAAAAATGGGTCAAGTTTCCATTGCTGATGGCACAGGAATTTTAGTTTTATCACAGACACTTAACAAATATGTAGCTCTTATTTTACAACATATACGTTAGGTGCTGAAATCGAAATAACTGTAAACGTTCAGAAGACAAAAATTTTGATTTCGTAACGGTATTGTTATTGCGAACAGGACTTAGCGAATGTTCGAGCCGTGAGGGATGACTTTCATTGAAATTCCGACTTATTTTATGAATTTGCCAGGTGCACAAAGTTAACTGGATCCTTTTCATAAGTCCGACTAAAAGTAAGACGCAATTAACTGCCATTTATATTTAGTTCCTGATGATAATTTGTTGTTATGCATTTGTAACAATGAAATAAATAAATGAGTAGGTATTATTATTTCAGCAATTTATCTAAATAATTTTGAACAATGAACTAAATTAATGAATATTTATGTTATTTTTGCTGTAACTTATTTATTTATAATAAACGCTTTTTATAAAAAAAAATAAATGAATGCATTGTTGCAGTACTTAGTTTATTAATTTAACACCTTGACTGTCCCATGTATCATTTTTGATACACAAATTAAATTTTTTCGCGTGCCGCCTACGTCCATGTATCATATTTGATACATTTTGGAATTCGGCTTCACTGTCCCCATACAAATTGATATGGAAATATTCATACGTCCATTATTTTGTCTTAGAAATAAAATACATCAACAATAAGTCCAATGTATCATTTTTGATACATAAAATTATTTTTGTATAGTGCCGCCTACATCCATGTATCATTTTTGATACATAAACATTTATCATTTTTATATGAACAAAATTGCCTAAAAACTTATTTTTCATATAAACGTGTATAGGTAACGTCTGATACTTTAGGGAAGTTCAAACAAAATTGGAAAAATGTTAAAGTAAAAAAACTTATTTCACAAGTAAACCCTTACTTTTGTATGAACATATTTAAAAAAAAAAGTACGATATTTCTTAATAATTGTGTAAATCTTATTAAATTGAATTATTAGGAAAATAATTAATTTTGATTTTGTTTTCGTCTCTTTTTAATAACTCTATATGAACATAAAAACTGAATTTTTTGTTCAATATAAAGCCGCGCAAATATGAATTCATAAGTTAAGTTAACGATTTACTTTTTAACCGATATGATTGAATTAATTTTGATATTATAAGATAAAACTTATTATAAATTGGATAGTTTTGAGGTTTTTTTTTTTAATTTTCCGGACTTTTAGAATTTTTCTTCATGGTGCCGAAACCCGGGAAGTGTTGAAAATGAGATTTAATAAGTTTTGTTTAAAAGTAATAGTCGTGGTTTTTTTAATATCGAAATTTCCTTTCTCGATCTTTATAATAAAAAATGGAGATACAAACACGTGTTGGTTTTCACAATCAAATTACGAGGATCGTCCCTTTTGGGAAAATTTTCGATCTGCAAAGTTTAATTTCTTGCAATCGGTGTTAACGGACAATGCGGAAAAAACCATAGTAGGTTTTACTCCCTCCGATGCATGTTATGATGGAGCCATTTCCCTATTGCAACAGGAATATGGAGATACGGAGAAGCTTATAGACTGATGCAAACTCTTATGGGTTTGCAGTTGCAAAATCTAGTAGTAAATCCTACACCAATAGAAATTGATAATCACCAATACGTCCCATGTATCAAATTTGATACACAAAATTAGTTAGCATACGTCCATGTATCAAAAATGACCACAAAACTAAAACTTTTTTTTAACAGCAGTGACCAATTATGTATGCAACCAACCCCTTCTATGTTGAATCCTACTAAATAATAATGCTTTTTCTTGAAAAAAAGTACCGGACGTATGGGCGTTTTTAAATGATTTTGTATGGGGACAGTAAAGCCGAGTTCTGTTCATGTATCAAAAATGATATATGGACGTAGGCGGCACGAGAAAAAACAAATTGTGTGTATCAAATATGATACATGGGACGTATTGTTGATGTCTTGAAATAATAATGGACGTATGGGTGGTTTTAAATCAATTTGTATGGGGACAGTTAAGGTGTTAAAATAAATAATTTGTAGGAATAAAATAAATGAATGCATTATAATTGCAGAAATTTAAATATTTATAATAAAAAAAATTAATAAAACGTTTTATAAATAATACCAATATAAAATTTAGACTATTTCATATTAGATTTTAATTCGGCGGTGTTTTAGTACAGACCATTCTACGCCAACCTAACTAACAATAAGATGAATTTCGTCAAGTTTATCTTTCACCCATTGTCGAACGCAAATAATTTTCAGTTTACTAAATGAACTTTCACAAGAAGCTGACGTTACAGGAGCAGTCAAAATGAAGCAAACAAGTTTGTGTGCTGAGGGAATTACACTTTTCAACTTGACTACCACTTTGGTAATGTCTTCGAAATTTGGACACTTTGAACATGAATCAAGAATTATTTGCAACTTAGAAATCAAGCATTCTGGATCTTATTTAAAAAATATGGAATCCAATTTCACAATTGATTCTACTGATTCTATATTGTGGCATCGACTCTGTCAACTCGAATTTCAAAAGGTTTGAAAGTTAAAAAAATATCTTTAAAGTTATCGTTTAAACACGCCGTAAAAACTTGCAAAACCGTTCCAAATTCTTTTGTATAAAATGTTTGAAAATCGAAATCGAAAGCGGTTTCTGGATTTTCAACGATTGTTTCAGAAAATCATTCTCGGGATTGATCTTTAATCTCTCAGAAAATGTGGATGAACTTTTTATCAATGCATCAATTTGTGCCGTCATGTCATCGTCGTTCATTTGTTGAAATGATACTGATGTGGTTCGAATCAACAATAACTGGCTGAACACAATAGACGCGCGTTCGA
Source organism: Leucozona laternaria (assembly GCA_932273885.2). Classification (NCBI taxonomy): domain Eukaryota; kingdom Metazoa; phylum Arthropoda; class Insecta; order Diptera; family Syrphidae; genus Leucozona; species Leucozona laternaria. Next base: position 96,200,007 of record OW026368.1, read on the forward strand.
TCGCGCGTTCGCAGGCGCGTGATTATTAAAACTTATTTAACTCCCAGAGTCGCGTTCGCGGCTGCGTCTCCATTGTATTCACTTTAACGAAATTTCACGTATTTTAACTTTGACAGGTGCGAACGCGCGTTCGAACGCGCTTCTATTCTGTTCAGCCAGTAAAGCATCAATGACGTTCAACTCTTGCACTCCTAAATTTTCTGTCAAATTCTTGACTTTAATTTAAACATGACATTTTTACAAAAGCAGATACATACATATAAAGAACTGATAAAATCAAAATCCAAATTTTTTTTCAGCAGAACAAAAGCGAAGGTAAGTGTATTATTATCAAAAGAACTTACATCGATTTTTGAATTGCAACAGGAAGGTATATTAATAAAATATCATATTTTAAACTGTTAACACGTTTATTGTATAAATGAAATAAATCAATAATTAATATTTATTGTATATGTTAGCCGTGTTTTATTATCTACGGATCTTGTTTTATTATCTTGGGATCCTACTCTCTATCTGGATCTGTTTTAAAGATCCGAAATTTAGTTCCCACTCTTGCGGGTAGATGGCTTCTCATGGTAGGGTAGTGTGAAATGTAGTGTAAAGAAAAAAGACACCAAACACATAAAAAATATACCAAAGTAAGGAAAATAGAGAGTTTTATTTTCATTGGATTATCCTGATGCAGATCCGTAGATAATAAAACACGGCTGTTATTTATTATAGATAACTTTAAAATTTTATTACACAACTTTTACACATCTTCAGGCTTTTGCAGTTGACTGCAGCTTATTTTGTTTTAACAAATAAGGCAAAAGCAAGACACGAATAACTAAATAAAGCAGCCAATTTATATTCGCTTGTAAATATATCTATGTAGGTATATTCTCCGATTTTCGATTCTAAAAAAGACCGTCGGCATCAGTCAATTTGCGGATTGAACTCCTTAAATTTTACCGAGTTAGCCATTAATTTTCTTCTTTTTTTTTAATCAAATAACTATGAATTAATTGGCATTTCCGAAAGGTGAAACCTTTGAAAATGTTGACTTCTATACTTTTTTTGTAGAAAATTGAATTCTCTATACAATTTTATTTAAGATACTTTTTACCGAAAAATTGAAATTGAAAAGTTATAATAAAAATAAAAAGCCATTTTAGGGTAAAAAATCATTAAATAAATCAATAAAAGTTAAAAACCCTTAAATGATATTTTCCTTGGAAATATCCGTCTATTTTTAAATCTTTACCTAAATTAAATAAATTCAATTCTGTACAAAAAAAAGGGTTCCTATTTTTTTTTTTTTTGAGAGAGTTATGGTTCTAGAGATATCGTGAAAAAGAACATTTTAAACTACCATGTCTATAAAAACTGAAAACAGTGGCTGAAAACTGGACAATAATTTTTTTTTTTTTGTGTCAATTGAAAAAAAATATGGCCTTAAATGCATATTTTAAGTTGCTATTTCTCATTTTTAAGAGCATATCTTAAGGTGCCAGTTATAGCTTACATTGAAAACCATTATTGAAAACTTCTATGACTAATTTTGGTAGCTTTAGAAAGTAAAATCAGTAATTATTTTGATGCAAAAATAAAGCTGATGGCTTAAATTATAATTTTTGTGAAAAAAAAATTAAATGGGGTCCAAACTTCGCCATAAAATGACGTTTACTTTTTCAATGATCATTGATAAAAGTCATTTTATGTGGACGGCTGGTCCGAAATGAAAATTTTTTTCGGCAAATATTAATAATTAAGTCACTACCTACATATTGGCATCAAAATAATTACTAATTTTACCTTTTACGTGCCTCAAAACCAATCATTAAAATTTTCAATGATAGCTATAACTGGGGCATAAGCGGATAAATTCAAATATAACGGGGAAATAAGAAAAGCTAAGAAAAACAGTTTTGCGACTTTCTGCGAGGGTATTTCTTCCACCCAAGCAGCAGCAAAACTATACATAAGGTTTTAGCGAAGGCACTAACACCGTTAACACTTCGTAACTCTGATGGTAACTTTATACAAAATGAGGAGCGAAAGGCCACCCTATATTGGTAAATATACGCATTTTCCAGCCAGTTTACCAATTATAAGAAACACAATAGAGAGAGTACCTCTCAAACCAAACAGAGAAAGCTGGAAGATAGAGAGCCTTATTTTGAGATTCGAAGGAATAGCTACATATTCCAATAGAATCGATCTATTCATTCGAATTAACTTTGTATATTTTGAGAATCGAACGAATAATATTCATTGTGGAATGAATGCATAAAATAAACATCAATGAATTACATTTTTAAAATCAGCTCTTTGACATTGGCCGCGTTCGGGCAACTATCCAAAGCCATCCGGATAGGTTTGTGTTGTTGTAATCGCATAGAAAAATTCAGCTGATAAACCAATCAGCTGTTGTCAGAAACAAATCCCAAGCTATCCTAAAATTTTCGCGATACTAAACTATCCGATGGAAATTTGGGGAACAGCTGATCACAGCTGATTATACCTACAGCCGACTACTTATTTTGCTTTTTGGTGTCGCGTCTGATTTTGTTCGTTTAAAGAATAAAATAACAAATAAGGGTAAAAATGTATACCAGTGCGATATTAAATGGTACTGAATACTTAATTGATGATTCAGAAGGGATTTGCAATAAAATGAAAATCAAATCGTCGCGTTAAAAACTCAATAGTTTTCCCTTTAATTAGCTGCCTTGTCTTTTGACAGCAAATGTAACCTATCTGGTTTTGGTCGTTCGAAAACATATCGGATACTAAGGTATCTTCGATAGCCTATCGGATTGGCACCCGAACGCGGCCATTAACTGGCATTTCTATTTGATTTAGTGTGACCAAGCTGGTTTTCTTTTTTGAAGATTTTTGTTTTTATAAAAACAATGCTCAAAATAATGCGTTAACATTTAAGAAAAATAAAGCAAAACTAAGTAATGTTAAAGGCCCGGTAAAGTTCACTATTTAAAAAACATCAATAAAATGTGAAATTTTAAAGTTTGGGAGCATTTAGAAAGCAGTATGGTAAGTTTATTGACATGAAAAGGTAATAAAATAATTTAAAAACTTTTGAATAATAAAGTACTAGATTTTTTTTAGTTTTTATGTAAATTTAATTGTATTTAAAATTGATTAACAAAAAAATACATGCAACTTCAAAGTTTCTCTCTGTATACACACCTGTTCGCACTTTTCAATTATAGTCAACAAAAAAAAAAGTAGTAATAATTGTTTAATTTTCAAGAAAAAACAGATGGCAATTGTTTTATTTATAAGAAGTGAAGACGGCGCCGAAGAGCAGATATGGAGGAGAAGGATAACGGATGCATCAAATCCATTCGAGATTGAAAATCCTTTGGCTATCTCCGGATTTTCTTCCATTAATCTGATACGAACTTCTTTCTGCTCCCGGTTGGTCCAATTGCAATGCGACCTTTAATTAAAACGCCAACAAATAATTCATAAAAGTATATTATTTTCTTTATTTTTCAACAAAAATATTTGAGCTTACATGTATTTGTTAATCTATTTGCCAGAAAGTTTTGAACGTCAAAAAATTGACATTTGTTTCGAATGATTCGAAAGTCAAAGTTTGCAACAAAAAATGAACTGTCGATTGATAAAGTGAACTTTCTAATCGTTCGAAACTCAAAATACAAATTATTCGAATTCGACTTATTTTCGCATGAAAGCGAATTTTAAAATATGGCTGAGAGCCTTAACCATCTGTTTAGGTAATAGAATCGATTGAGCGCTGAAAACCTTTCAACCTTTTACATCACCGAGAGTATAGATGGTATTTTTTCAGATCTCATACAAAAAGGGAAAGGGGACCTAATGCCGTATCTCATACTAAGAAGCTATATTGCACTTGGCAGGGCCGGACCAACCATATGTGCCAGATGTGCAAATACACAGGTCACAAAATTCTGGGGGCGCATTACCAGGAGCAAGAAAGTGTAATCTAAACTTGCGCAAACAAATATGTACTGCCATTTGCATTTTAACCACAAAACTTGTTCAAGTAATCAAAAAATAACATCCATCACAACTGTGCTAAGTTATTTCTTGTCCACTAACTAACTTCACTTTCATTGTTGCATTCAAGGAGAAATTAACTCAAAATATCGGAAAACTAAAGATCCCACTAGACCTACGCATTGAAAGTCTACCTCCTGGGTAATGTGTGTATCAGTGTATGTATGTATGGATCAAATATTAAAAAGGGGAGCTTTCAACAAATCTTGCACAGGGCGCAAGTTTCGCTGGGACCGGCCCTGGCACTTGGACATATACCATAAATCTTTGGAGAAGAGTTAAGATTATATTTATTCCCAAAATTGGAAAAATAAAAATACAACAAAGTAATTCAGGCCAATAAGATTAGCTTCTTTTTTACTGAAGACTTTGGAAAAGTAATTGATAACTTCATCAGATCAGAAATATTAATACATATGAACATAGGCCTCTTAACCATCTTCAGCATGCTTTAAAAACTGCCCTGTATGAAATCACTAATACCTTACAAATTGCTTAAGAATCCAAAGAATCGGAAGTACTCCAAATACTGGAGTTTCTTAAAGGGACTAATTCGACGGACAAGCTGTCCGTGCATGAGCAATCTCCTCCAGCTGGGTGCACAATTATAGATCTTAGGGTCACAGTGTAATTATACCCAATAATCTTCATTCATTCATTCAAGCGCACATATTTTTCGTTTTTAAGCGCATTCAAATTCTAGCCCTAAATGTAATGTAATCTCTTTTCAGTGTAAAAATTTATTTCAATATCTAAAATGTATATAAGTAACACCACGCATCTGCCAAAATTCTTTGGAAGTAAATTTAATGAACATTCACATGATTCGAAAGTTTTGATCGAATTGTATAGAAGAATAAGAATGAGAATAACTCGACCAAGAACAACACACAATGTCCACGTTTTGCATAAAATATACCATACCTATATCAAGAATCAAAAGCAATTATAATGTTTTTTTTTTTTTCTTGAAAGGAAAAAAACAGTTTTAAATCATCATATTCTCAGAAATATTTTTCATGGGAGCCTTAAATTTCGAAATTCTAAGAAACCAACATTTGTATATTTGTAGAGCAAGGAAATATGGCGGTTGGAAATTTCATAAATCCCATTACATGGCCTTAAAACTTCAAAAAACATTTTGTAAAAAAATAAAATCGCACCACAACTAAGAAGAAGAAGAGATTAAAAAGCACAGTAAACACGAGCAGGTACCTACCTAACCTATGTAGTATTTATAAACCTGTTACAGCTTCGCATTTACATATGTCAACCAAGTCAACCAACAACCAACTACTTTAATAATCATTAGTCAAAGGGAAAACAGACAGTTTGAGGAAGTTTAACTTGGAAACTAGTTAACATGGTGTACCTACATCAGCTACTCGTAGAACTCCATTTATACGAAGATATTTTTCTGGTCAAAAAACATAAATAAATATTCAAAAGAATAAATTAGCTGCCAAACTGAAAACCAAAAAGTTTATTCCAACTTACACGCATCTGTGCATATTCCGCGAGGAATCCAATGTATATAGTTTCCCCAGTGGTTGACGATTTCAGGGAGGATGAATTTCGGGGGAGTGATGTTAAAAAATTTAAAATATTTACAAAAACAAACCACAAGAGGAAGTTTCTTTTATTCATTTTTTTTTTTTTTATGTTTACCAAGCGAATAAGTTAGAAGTCCTTGTTTGAGGTTGGCAGTGTGTAACAATAGCCACTCGGCGTTATCCTTTTTTTTTTCTTTTAATTATTCACTTCCTATCAATTAACACTTTATCAAACAGATTCAATTAGATGGGATCAAAATTTTTAATAAGCATAAGAATATGGAAGCGACTATGATGATTGATCAGAAATCAAAATTAAAAATCACAATTTAAATTGACACAGTGACACAGCGACACATACAAATTGCAAACGAGCAATAAAAGACGGAAATACCGTTTCCCATGTCAAACTATTCAATCGAGGAATTTCGTATGCAAAAGACAAAGTAATTGAATTTCAAGAATGAAATGTGTATCGAATTTGAATTTAAAGAAAAAAACGCATACAGAACTATTTGATAGAAGAACTAGTTCACACTGTTAACACTTCCGAAGCACCATCACATTTTTCTACTACCAACCCGCCTAGCAAAATCTCTCCGTTTAACTGCGTGTTGCGTGTGTATCCTTTTCGATACGAGTCCTGTAGTCGACTGAATGAAATTCAAAATTTTTCGTAGCTTTATGTTTGCTATCAGGCTGGGTTGTTCCTTCCTGTGCAAGAAATAGCGGAGTAGCAGCAGCCCACGCTGGCTCGCTGGCTGTGTCCTGTTCAGTATCAGTGTTCATTTGGTAGACTGTGTTTGCTTCTTTCTTTTTTTTTCTTCGTTTAAGGAAGCTGGAAGGGTATAGTATCATGGTTGCCAGTTAAGGTTGATTTTCCCTTCAAGGGTTTTATTATTCTTTGGCTATGATTTTTGAGCTTAACAAAACATAAACCACTTGTTATACTGCCTAGGCCTACCAAGACAACTTCGTTAAAATTTAACATTTCCATAAATGAAAACAGGAGCACACAGTAGCCTTTAACAATTAAGAGTGGCTCTCAAAATTAACAGTGGCTCTTTAATGAAATGATCTATGGGTGGAAAAGAAAAAGACCTAGGGCCTGGAGCTGTTTTTTTTTAGCATCTGGTAACACTGTTGTTGTTATACTCTCTAAATATGGGTGGTTTTTGTGTGTGCAGCTATGGTCTTTGGAGTATGTTAGTACATTCATCAATTTCACTATGAAAATTATAATAATTTAGCAATTAGAGTTAACCTGTTCGTTTTCAAAGAAACGTTTGTAGGGATTTGGTACCTACTATGATAGCATGGCCAATACCTTATTTTGTTGAAAGTTGCAATGGTCTTTTGTGCGTGTACTGAAATGTTGAAAACATCAATTAAAATGGCAGCGTTGGTTGTCATAATCCAATTGATCTTAATTTAGTTTAAAAATAACGGTACCTACCTGCCATACAGGCACACAGTGGCCCGTTTGTTGAGTTTTTGGCTACAAAAATGATTTCCCACGAACAAATTTTGACGGAAATTAATGAAATTCGATACACTGCGTGATTTGGAAACGCTGATGTCAGTAGAGAATTCGGTATCCCAAATAAATTGACACGACTATGTAGGTTGACCATGACCAACGTAACAAGCCAAGTAAAAATAGCCGGATTGCTATCCAAACCAATCAACATCTTTAATGGACTCCGACAAGGGGATGGTTTGGCCTGCCTCCTCTTCAACCTGGCGTTGGAGAAAGCAATCCGTGACTCTGGCACGGCAACAAGAGGGACCATCGTCAACAGGTCCAGCCAGATACTGGCTTACGCAGACGACATCGACATCATCGGAAGAACTGAGCAAGCTGTACATGATTCCTTCATCCAGATCGAGCAGGCGGCACAAAATCTGGGGCTGCACATTAGTGAAGGTAAAACAAAGTACATGGTGGCGTCGAATGCGAGAGGAACAGTTGGTCAAACAATCAAGGTAGCGGAGCACGAATTTGAAGTGGTGCAATCCTTTAAATACCTTGGGTCAATAGTAGCAGCCGATAACAATATAGAAGAAGAAATACGCGGGCGGCTTCTCAAATCCAACAGAGCCTACTATAGTCTGTCAAAGCTCTTCAAATCCAGAAATCTCACCATAACTTCAAAACTGCTGCTGTACAGGACCATGGTCCTGCCAGTACTCACATATGGATCCGAGACTTGGGTGCTTAGCAAAAGGCACTCCGACCTCTTAGCCGCGTTCGAGAGAAAAGTCTTAAGGAGAATTGTTGGCCCCATATGTGAGGAAGGACGATTCCGGAGACGGTACAATCATGAATTGTACGCAATCTACCTTGAAGCAGATATCGTGACAAAAATTAAGCTCGGTAGACTCCGGTGGGCAGGGCACCTAGCTCGCATGAGCGAAGAGGAACCTGCTCGGAAAGTTCTTTGTGGTACATTCTATGGTAGACGACAGCGTGGTGGACCATGCTTGCCCTGGAGAGATGGCGTAGACCAGGACGCCCGGAGCCTTGGGGTGCGCAACTGGATGGCGGCGGCTCGAGATCGGGATGGGTGGAGAGACTTGTTGAAGGAGGCCAGGACCGGACCCCGGTTGTCGAGCCGACGATGATGATGATGTCAGTAGAATTGCCTATTGTTTTTTTTATAATCGAAACGGGTCTCGAACTTAAAAAAATGTAAAAAGAAGAATTTAATAAAAGTCAGAAATTTAATTAAATTTATGTATGAAATTTCTTAAAACTTGTTTTTGTATTTGAAAGTAATTTCAATGCAGATGTGTACCAAATTTAGAAACGCAAGTCCAAAATATTGCGCAATGATTATAGGGCATACCTATACGCTATACCCAGTGCTCTAAAGCTTTGATATTTATATATGTATGATCATAACATATATGATATGTTATTAAAAATGATTTTCAAGCCAAATCGAATTGACAGCTTAAATTTTAGGTCAAAAACTCTAGAACTTTTGAAATAATCTAAAATAATAGTTTAAATGGTGTTTTCATTTTTTCTGGTTGCTGTATTTTGATTGGCAACTTTCAAATTTCTACGAAAATCCATTGATTTTGTCTCAAAATTATTTTCAATAAAAGATTCTCAAAGCTATTATAGGTACAATACTCTGAAAACATTCGGCAACATTTTGAGCTTGCATTTCTTAACTTGGTACGAATCTGCATTAAACAAACTTTCATACACAAGAGTACAAGTTTCCAGACATTTCAAACATGCCTTGGAAAATTGTGCAAAATTTTGAACTTATTTTTTTTTTTAAATTTGGTATATAATATCTACATTGAAATCATTTTTATGTAAAAGCTCACATTTAGGCCATTTCAAAGATTAATTTGACTGAATTCTTGAATTTGACCTTTCTACTTTTGAAGTGTCGTATTATATTCTGACCTAAATTGTGGAGTCGTAACTATGCGAATGCAAAAATACACAAAACTGAATTCAACGTCCACTGAAAACGAAACTTAAATATTTGAGTTCAGCATAAGAGCTTATGTGTCAGTTTGGGTTGAGGAAAAAGTCGAATATAAATTTTTAAGTTTCGTTTCAACAAATGGGCCCAACGCGTAAGTGTACCAAATTTCAATAATTGACATGGAAAATGAATTTTATCGCCAAAATTAAACAAAAAGGCCACTATGAGTATGTTATGTTATGGTATAATATGGTTACCATAAATAAGTGGCGTACCTAGAAAATTTGTTGTCCCACACCCAAAGAATAATCTACTACAAAAAAAGTTTAGTCGCATTATATACAAAATAATCGAACTCGAGATTTTGATCAAACTTGACATTATGATGATAGGGAAGGGAGTGGGTCTCGTAAGAACCTCCGTTTCTCTGTCTGTTCAGATTCAGATACATCAGATTCAGATACAGCCTAAACGGATGGGTCGATTTTCTTTAAACTTAAAACTTGGTTCCCTGGGTTTTTGGACATTCCCCCGACATGTTTCTTTTCATGTTTTTGGGACCAAGTATAACGTTACCTGATACCTGAAATACAAAATTTTTGGGCCAAAATGAAGAACCCCAATTTTTGCTTAAAATTGGCTCCACTGATTTGAAAAAAAAGTTCAGTAAATTTAAATAGGTATAAGCTGGCTTTCAGTACAAAAAAAAATGGTTCCGAAAAATGGTTATCAACGGCACCATTTTTGGATTTTGACTTTTCTCAAAAAAATTTATAACTGATTTTGATGATTTTTTTTATGACGAATAATTGATATGTTTTAAATAATATTGTGTACCAACATTTTCAAAAAAATATTTTTTGATTTAAAAAAAAAAAAACAAATTCAATAAAGACTCGGTCGATCTTTCTTAAACTTGTTAAAAATTATCAACTATCTCATTATCTGACAAACCGATTAAGATTATTTTTTGCTATACCTACACAAGCTTGTAAATAAGTTCAAATAATATTGCATAAATTTTGCAAAAAAATTCGATATTTCAAAAAAAAAGGTGTATGATTATTCAATTTTTAACTCCACATACTGCCTAAAGGTTGCACAAAACTTTAAATTAAATTTATTAAATAAATATAATACTTTAAAAAAAGACAATGGCGCAAAATTTTAGGTGCATCAAGTTAGCAGGACACTTTTCAAAATTCAGAAAAAAGAGTTTGTAGTAATTAGCTGCTAATTAGTTGCTAATTAGTTACGCAAAAAAAAATTAATCGCTCTGTTGGATTTCGAGAAATTGGGTGTCCTACTTCACGTCAACTTAGCAAGACACCTTTCCCAAAAATATATATAAATGATCCGGAAGTATACATTTGTTGAAAATGAATTATTCGCTAATTAGTTACGCAAAAAAAAATTTAATCGCACTTTCGGATTCCGAAAAAAACACCCAATTTCTCGAAATCCAACAGAGCGATTAATTTTTTTTTTGCGTAACTAATTAGCAGCTAATTAATACATACTCTTTTTTCTGAATTTTGAAAAGTGTCCTGCTAATCTGATGCACCTCAAAATTTTAGACGATTTAGTAAAGTGTTAAATCATTTTTAGTATGATACCAGCTTAAAAAGAGGATTTTGCTAATTTTAAACGAGTTTAACATGATACTATCTCTTAACATTTTACTAAAGTTAAAATCGCTAGATTGCTGTTTTATCTTTTTGACATATTACTAAATCCATATGTCACTTTGACATAGAAAAGGTATGTTTGCTTCATTTTTTGCACGAAATGTCACTGTTTTAGGTGCGTTCAGCTTGAGTTTCGTAAGAAAATAGGTTTAGTATTATAATAGTTAAAAAGTGTTTAAAACTAACAACGTTTTAGTAAAGAGTTTTAAAGTTAGTAAAATGTTAACTAGTATCATGCTAACACCTTAACATCAGGCTTAACATTGTTTTTGTTCTTCTTAATTAACAATTTTTTTCTCAAAACTGTTTACAAAATTTTATCTTAGCAAAATTAATTATTACATTTAAAACAGCTCGCTCCTACGATTTTCAAAATGTTCTCATAAATTAGGATCTTTTTAAGAATTCAGATGGTTTACATCGCGTTGGGTTCAAAACAGTTTCAGAAATATTTTAATCAATTTATTTCTATTATTTTGTTGATTTAAAACAATTTTCTAGTTTAAATATTATAATTTCCATGCGGTGCTATATTTTTCATTTTATTGTTTACTCCCTGCAACTAAACTATGTTTTTGACAAATGGATAACATAAAGGCTCCCATTATTAAATTATTACAGACTTTAGAAGCACAATGTGATTGTACATATAAAAGCAAGTTCGTGCGACCAAGTCGTGCATTTATTTATTTTCCCGGGATAAACTTTATACTTAATGCGTCGTTTAATATGTGCGGTATTTTTCTTTGAGGCTCATTTTCATGTAATTTTCAACAAAATCTATGTGATTTTGTAACGTCTAATAAGTAGGTAAGTATCTATAAAAATATTGTATAATGTACTCTCAAATTATAAAAAATACAACCTTAACACCCATTGAAAGTGGCACGGGAAACAGTATAGGTACATAAAAGCCTATAATTAAAATTAAAGGATTTTCCACATAATTTTCTCAGAATTTGTTTGCTTTAATTTTTTGTTTTATTTTTTTGCCTTTAATCATGAAGGCAAAAAAATAAGACCGGACACCTATAAAAGACGCAAATTTTGTTTGTTAAAATATGAATTTTAAAGGTAGGGGTCTAGTGAAATTTGGTTGGCTGTTTTTCATTTTGCAACGAAATTTAATTTGCCCCATACCGCCGACATAAAGTTTACACGCCAAATAAATAAAGGTTCAATGTAACAATATTCCCCCTACGTTCTACGAAGTTTTCACAATTCTAAATATTAAAAAAAAAACTTCTTCTGTGTGATGAGAGACACATTTCCACTTTGCTGTCTTTGTTCCTAAAAACAAAGTTGCCGTATATCGGGCGTGGAAAATCCTCATATGATGCATGCGCTCAAAAGGATATTAGTTTCGTTTGTTGCGTATTTTGGTCAGGCCTTACCTACTTCAGCTATGGTCTTTCCTCATCCGGGCATTATGTACTTCGAATCCTTTTAAAATTAGCTCGAAAGGATCGACTTCTACAGAAGGATGATAGGCGGCTTTTAATTGACATATCTATCTTTAAAAAAAACTGTAATATAGTGAAGCTCGATCACGGTATTTCGGAGCCTTTCCATTCCTATCGAAAATAGGAAATTTGGAGTAAAAGGAGCTCCGAATTTTCACTCAAAAACGACATAATAGAACAATAGCCGAAAGCCAAAAATGGAATAATGAAATTGGATTACGGTGTCCATTCTAATAGACCAATAGCCGACTGCAAAATTTTGAATGAGTATACGTATGGATTTAAAAGTGCTCGTAAATTCGTCGTGTTTGTTGATTACAAAATTCTGGCAAGTATTTTGTTCTCAAACTATGGTGAGCGTTTTGGGGGTTAAAAACTGCGACTTTTCCTATATGCATTTGTGTCAGGGGTATAACCACTTCAATTAATTTATGGAAATCATACAATGTCATTTCCCACTAAGTCTAAAGACTTTTATCTTTAATCGCCGTATCCTCTTTTTTTCTGGAAAAAAAATCTTATGAGATTCGCTTTGAATAGCATTTACTATATGGGATCGCCAGAATTAAGATATTAAGACTCAGAAAAAAAAGACAGACCGTCATTTCATATTTTTAAAGGTTATACTCGGAATGGAAAAATCGCTCTATTTAAGCCAAAACAAAAGCTGAGAACAAACCTGCCAGACTTTTTTATTCGATATCACAGCACATGTATACCTATACGCCCACATTCATATTTTGGTTAAATGCAAACATTTCCGCTCCCAAAATTTGCTATGGGCTTCTGGACTATGTAATTTCCAACCCGTTATAAAGGGTCCGCCAAATAACGTGTGTAGAGCGGTTAAGCAGACACCCACGTTAGTGTGCGGACGCGCTTTTTAAAAGGAATAACGTGTTTTGTGTGTCGCGAGGTCTAAAAAAAGTGTAAAAATGACGTTCACTCTTTTTGCTAAACTTGCGGCGAATTCAATAAATTGATGCCGTTTTCGATTAGATTTTATGGCTGTTCAACCCCTTTTTTGATTCCAATCGAATATGAAAACATCGACTTCCCGTGTATTTACCTAAGAGGATATATAATATGGAGTGCGTGTTTTTATTCAAATGCGAACCTTTTATAGGGGTCGCTGTTCAAGTTTCGGTCACTGAGTTTTCTGCACATTGGAGAAAAAAACTAAAAAAAAGAAGATATTGAAATCTTTAAAATAATAAACAAACACTTATTTATTTCAAGAATTACTTCAAATTAGAACAATTTAGAGAGAAAATAAGCAAATTATGACTTACAATTGATAGCAGCTGTACGCTATCTTCTAAGACTTTATCTTAACTGGAAGTGAAATAGCGCCTCCTATCATGGCCCAGGCACTAAAATGCATTAGGGATAGCAACGAGCACTCTATATTATACACACGCCCTAGCTAATGTCGCAATTTAACAAAATACCTTCTCCAAGCGTTTATCAACACTTTTGACAATTAATTCGAGGAAAAACTTTATATGTATCGGGTGTTTTTTTTTAGAGGTATAGAACTTCCGATAGGGATAACTGTCAAACTAGCTGTCATACTAATGAAATGAATTTGTCTTTTTTTCAATATAATTTGGCAAATCACCAAGCAAAGACTCACACATGACAGCTAGTTTGACAGTTACCCCTATTAAAAGTTTTATACCTCTAAAAAAAAAAACCGTTATATTTGTGTTCCTCATCTACTCCTCTCTGAAATAATTGGGAATGGAAAAAGACTGCGAAAACGTTGCTCGGAACAACAGCTAATCGAAGGCTTTTGGAGTGGTTGGAGTGCAAAAGGAGTGGTAAAGGAGTACTCCGATCGTCCACTAGAAAACGACATAAGATCCAAAGAATGCGTCTTGTCATCAAAAATAAAACATTGTGAAGCCTTAGCTTATATTTCTAATATTCTGCTTGATAACTTCCCTTAAAGTATGCTCACTGAGATCAATTTAAAAATAACTTGGGGCATATCCAGACCAGAAAAGCAAGAGAAACGCTTTCACCAGGATGTGATGAACTTTTAACAACGTTATCAAGGACAATATAAAGAGAACATGAAGGGTGACTACATTTGGGGGCTAGTATACCAGAATGTTCTTACTTACACGGAAGAAAGACCAAAAATATTCATTTTCAAAGCTTCATTGTATTCTTTTGATGAATATTATTATGTCACTGGCCCTGAGTGATATAATAAAATGATTGCCATTTTGACAAAAAGCGGTCAAAGTGGTCAGTGGTCCTGGTAAATGAGGATTAAAAAAAGTTACGATATTTTATTCTTCTTGACAAAATCCATTATTTTCAACATGAACAACAACAAACAATGTGTTCACGTCATTCAGGAATTGTATCATTGAATGAACGTCAATATCAACAACACAATAATTATATATTTCAATTCATCTGCCCTTGAATGAATGTAGATTTCAATTATAAACAATGCAGAGTTTATTTGATGTCAGCAAAGGATTTTTTCGCTGCTTCTCATCTGTTTACTTGTGCGACAGTGACAGTATAGTTGTTTATCCATTTCCGACTGACTTAATTTACAATAACTGTACTTGATCAAGTTCAAGTTGGGAAATTCTTAATCACAATTTAATTTAATCATGAACATGATATCCAAACAATTAGTATAATTTTGTTTTGCATACTGATCCAAGAATAGCATCAGCTACAAAACAACTTTTCACTGATTCCTTGATTTTGATTCAAAAGAGTGTCTTTTAATTTGTTTTTTATAAAGAATTGTAAAAGATTTATGTGTAGGTACATGTACCTAACAAAAAAAAACCATAAACGTGATTAAAAGAACAAAGAAATTAATTATATAAATGATTTGAATTGCGAAGGAACCACTAATGGTATTGAGCTGAAATTTTGTGAGGCGGTTGTGCTTGATTATAGCTTAAATAATATTACAGATTTGAAGTTTCTGAATTTATTGGCACTGAAGTAAGAGGGAGGTCGAGATCAAGTGAGTTGGTGGTGGTGCTTGAGGACCCTTAGCCCACCTGGCACTACCTTGCCCATTTGATATTTTCTTTTTTTCATTTTTGCTGGCTTTCCCACACACTCACATGTGCATTTTTATACTTTCAGCAGCTTGAACAGCAGCTACGCGACGCCTGAAGGCACATTTTCAATAAGCCAACAATGTTTGAATATGGGGTCACATTTATAAATCTGTGTTACTAAGGCAAAACTCCGTATGCCAAATGTTTAGAGAACAATTTTTCAAGGTTTCCATATATCATCATCAATCATTTATCCTGCCACTTTTTGAAAGGTACATACTTCTAAAGGGTGTCCCATAATTGACCCAAAATTTGAATTTTCGTACAAAATATGGCCGTCATGGTGATTTAAAACCATCAATTGTGAAAATAATAATTAAAAAAACTCAGGGAAACTGAATCAATTAGTGATTTTAAACACTCTCTGTGTCTTGCCACAAGTCGTTCAACAGAAAAAATCGAAACATTTCGCGAGAGTATTGCTGACAGTCCAGGAACATCAATTCGTCACCGTAGTCAAGAACTTGGCATTTCGAAAAGCTCTCTACAGCGAATTCTCACGAAAAACTTGAAACTTCATACTTACAAAGTTCAATTTACTCAAGAACTGAAGACTACTGACCATGCAGAGCAAAGAGAGTTAGTTGAATGGATTTTGGAACAACAACAAGTGGATGCTCACTTTTCGAACAAAATCATATACAGTGATGAAGCTCATTTTCATCTTGATATGGCTTCGTTATTCGTCAAAATTGTCACATTTGGGGTTCAGAAAACCCACGAGTAATTGTTGAGAAACAAATGCATCCATCGCAACTATTTGGCGTGACTATTTGGTGTGGATTTTGCGGGCTAGAGGCATTATCGGGCCATATTGTTCTTCGAAAATGCAACTGGTTAGACAGTAAAAATCAATGGTGTTCGTTATCGTGACATGATAATCCAGTTTTTAGTGCCAAGATCTGGATGTGACCAACAGGTTTCAACAAGACGGTGCCACATGCCATACAGACAGAGAAACAATTCAATTACTTTAAAGAACATGAGTCATTTCCTAATCGTGTAATCGGCCGTTTTTGCAATCAGAATTGACCATCCAGATCTTGCGGTTTAACGCCATTGGACTTTTTTCTTTTGGGTTTTTTGAAGTCGAAGGTCTATGCAAACAAGCCAATGACCACCAAAGCTTTGAAAGAGGAATTGGGAGGTGTATTAATGAAATTCAGCCACATTCAGCATAGAAAATTTCAATAAAACAGTACGTACTTGCCAGCAAAGGCGTGGCGGCCATTTATCCGATGTGCTATTCCATACATAACACCAATCTGTATACTCTATTAATCAATTAAAAATTCAATTTTTCTAAATAAAAATTTGTATTTTATATAAAAATTACATTTTGCGTGAATTATGGGACACCCTTTACTTTCTTGAGATTTAGAATAGAAACATATTTGTTTCTTAGAATCTAAATATTCTTTCAAACGAGGCCATTAACTGCAAAATACCTACATCATTTGCTTTTGGAGAAATACGTACAATTAAATATATCAACATATGTATATACCACTAATGGAATTTATTTTACTTCTTTCCAAGGGAAAGGTATAAAAAAGTGAAACTGCCATTCAATAAAAAAACAGTCTAGGGAGCAAACATAGATTTCAGAGTTGGATTTTTACCAAACTGATGACCATTTACAGTCTATAAATAAACTTATGATAAAACTGTGAGAATATAAAATCCTTCCTATCTCTTATTCATTGAACTCAGCAAAGCTTTTGATACAGTGTTTACAGAACACAAAAGAATATGGGTAGCATTGATAAATCAAAATGTTAATCTGACATTCATTCAGATTCAAACCATGCAAAAAACTACCATATACGTAGGTACATTAGGTTGGTCCTTGTTTAGATTTTTTTTTTGGATGCCAGAAGTTCGAAGTAAATTTAAAAATTAATACAGCTCCGGGATTTAACTTCATATGTGGGATATTCACAAAACAAGCGTGCCATCTAAAAGGTCAATAATTGGTAAAAAAGGTCAAATAGTTTCAAAAATTGGTCAGCCATAGGGTTTTTGATGAGTAAACATCTATGCCGGCGGCGGGCGGTAGTTTGAAATAAAAACGTGGACTTTCCTCTGTGCGACGTTACGAGGTCACACTTTACGATGTAGCAGATAACATTACGGAAGTGTCAGCATAGTAGGATGTTGGGTATGTCCTGGCACTCACACTCAATAACTTATCAAAAATTTTTCAAGGTCGTAGAGATTTTAAGCACCTCATTTGTGGGATATTCGAAAAAAAAAGTATACTCATAAAATTATTCTCTACTGCCGTAATATTCACGCCGTTTAAACACGCTTTAAATTCATTAGTCAGTTTAAAAATTTTTTAACCGACTAATCGGTAATATTCACTCACTTAACCGACGTTAATCAAAATTTTAAACCGAATGATCGGTTTAACTACAATAAACCGACTCCAACATAAACGAGGCATTTTCGTGTCGTTTAGTTACGGTTTAAATGGTTTTAGTCTAACAGTACGCAGAAGCCAGTCGTTGAAAGCTGCAGCGTTAAAAAAAACAGCATGACTTTTTGAACGAAACCAAACATATTTTATTAGTGTTTTGAAAAACAGCTCCGCCACCGGTCTCCAAAACAGTAGCCATCAGATATTGATTGGCAAGTTTTGTAAGTCTCTTTTTATGTCGTAGCATCGTTTTCGAAAAAAAAAAATAGAGAGAAAAGACCAAAGTACAAGAATATAAAACTCACTGGTCACTGCCACGTCTGGTGTTGTTTTGAAAATTCAGGCAATTTCCTTCCACCAGCATTTGCGCCCGAGTTGAATTCTCTTAATATTCTTTTGGTGGCACTTTCTGTCCTTGCAAAATTTTAAATATTTTGTTAATTTTGATTTAACACTAAAACACAACAAAGATATCAATAAACTTGAAAAGATTAATAAATAAATCAGCAAACATGTGCTCAAAAGCCATACTTGTACTTGCGATGCTATCCGACGTTCGGTTTAAATCACAAATTTAAACCGACGTAAACCGAATGTCATTTTTTGCTTAAATGGGGTGACTATTACCGGTCAATCGGTTTACTTCGGTTAAATATAGTCGGTCTAAGGACTTTTAAACCGAGATTTAAACGGCGTGAATATTACGGCGGTGAGTTTCAAGACCCCTAAACCGTGTCACCTGGAATAAGATTCTAGTTAGGCTGAGTTTTTGAAAAGTATACTGCAAGGAAACGCTTATTTTTTAAAGTCCAAAAGTTTCAAAGCTCTATAGTTAACAGATTTTTAGTTTTTGCTTAGCATTTTCTTAAACAAAGTAAAGGAAAACAAATTTCCTCTTACTTTTTTATGAAAAATCCCTTAAATATATGTTTTTTTTTTATAAATGTTAGTCAACCCTTTAGGTTAGAACAAAGAAACACTAAAATATAAAAAGGAAAACAACAACAACAGTCTTCGGGGAATTTATTGTGATGCTTTCATATTTTATCTACAGATGTACATATCTATTTCTTAATTTATACATAATTTCTCTTCAGGATAAATAACATCGACTATGCGATTGTCAACAGGTTAAATCAACTTATTTATATCTCTTTACCACAGTTCGTTCAAAAATTCATAACTTCATTTATTCCCATTGGATAAAATTAGTTTTATGCAAATTCCACATGTTCTCTTGATGAATCTATTTTATTTCAGAGGATTTAGTGCAATAAAATATGAAACATTTGTCATTTCTCCCATCAGAGACTTAAGTATAGGAATTTGTTTTGAATAATATTCAAATTAGATTTTGCATTCTTTTGTGACGTTTAAAATGAAATTGTTCATTTAATTTTTATAATGGGTGATTTTTTAAGAGGTTTAGAACTTTTTTTAAAAAAAAAACACAAAAAATTCGAAAAAATGAATGAAATATTTATTTGAATCGATAGTTTGAACCTTGCAATTTAATGTTTGAAGATAATTTCATGCAAATGTTGACCGCGGCTGCGTCTCAGGTAGCCCATCCGCTGAGTCCAATTTTGGCATACTCTTTCACACATATCGGCCGGTATCTCACGAATGAATGCATGGATGTTGGCTTCCAGTGCGTCAATCGAAGCGGGCTTGTCCCTATAGACATTAGCCTTGACATACCCCCACAAAAAATAATCTAATGGTGTCAAATCGCACGATCTAGGCGGCCAATTGACCGGCCCGAAACGTGAAATTAACTGTTCACCAAACTCGCCTCGCAATTGCGCCATTGTTTCGCGTGCTGTGTGGCATGTGGCACCGTCTTGTTGAAATCACATATCATGCAAGTCAAGAATTTCCATTTCGGGCAAAAAAAATTTTGTTATCATCGCTCGGTAGCGTTCACCATTGACAGTAACGCTGCGATTCGCATCATCGTTGAAGAAATATGGCCCAATAATGCCGCCGGCCCATAAACCGCACCAAACAGTGGCTTTTTCGGGATGCATTGGTAGCTGTTGCAATGCTTCTGGCTGATCTTCACTCCAAATGCGGCAATTTTGCTTATTTACGTACCCATTCAACCAAAAATGAGCCTCATCGCTGAACACAATTTTTCGATAAAAAAGCGGATCCTCGGCCAGCTTTCCAAGAGCCCATTCACCAAAACCAAAAATTCGGCGTTGTGGTAGGTCGGCTGGCTTTAGTTCTTGCACCAGCTGTATCTTAAAAGGCTTTACGCCCAAATCCTTCCGCAAAATTTTCCACGTAGTGCAGTAACAAAGGCCTAACTGCTGGGAACGGCGCCGAATCGACATTTCGCGGTCTTCTGTCACACTAGCTGATACGGCCGCAATATTTTCTTCACTACGCACAGTACGTAAACGTGTTGGTGGTTTAATGTCCAACAAAGTAAATTTGGTGCAAAATTTGGTCACAATCTTCCGAATAGACTGCTCAGAAGGTCGAGAATGCCGATCATAAAATAGAAGCAGCGCGCCATGAACATTTCGAACCGAGCACGAATTTTGATAGTAAAATTCAATAATTTGCAAGCGTTGTTCATTTGTAAGACGAACGGAATCCTATACACGATCAAAAAATTATTCAATTGTTTTTGGAAAATGGTCGGTCAATATTTAACACAAATTCACACATTTTATAGTGCTCAAAATGTTCCAAAAGCTGCGACAATTCATCCTGGTGGTGACCAAATCTGGGCGATATGGGAACGCTAGAGATGTGAGAAGTAGGGGCAGACCTTCATATAGACGATCGGCCTATGATAATACATCCACGTCGTCCGTGAAAGTTTGCAGCTGGTCCTGAAAAATCGTTGATGAAAACTATGACGTTCAACACAGTTGGTAATTTCGCGTGGCACAATACTAAAGGGTCCGCCATCTAACGTTTTTTTTTCAACTAGTGCTTATTTCGTGAATGGTAATACTTAGCTCATGTCTGATTTGACAGATAATTAGTTTTATCCTTCCGCTGAACGAATATGGTTGTGTATACGCTTCGCTAAGTGGGCCTGCGATCGATTTAGAGAAGATGCCGATTTTGCCAAAAAAAATCATCTTTTCAGATGAAGCTCATTTTGATCTTGGCGGGTAGTAAACAAGCAAAATTGTCGCATTTGGGGCACAGAAAACCCGCACGCATACATTGAAAAGCCGATACACCCAAAACAAGTCACTGTTTGGGGCGGATTTTGGTCCAGAGGCATAATTGGGCCATTTTTCGAAAATGAGCAAGGAGTGGCCGCTACAGTCAATGGCGATCGTTATCGGGCCATGTTGAACGAATTTTTGTTCACAAAAATTGAAGAGGAGGATATTGGCAACATTTGGTTTCAACAGGTGTCTCCAAACTTTTCCAGGGTAGTGTGTGTATAAAGCTGGGGCCGAAATACCGCAATAAGTGACTGAATTATGTGAGTTTGGTATTACCGCTCACGTTATGAAGCCATCATACTCGTTCATTCGATCACTGATGGCACTCACTCTAATCAGTCACTAATGCGGTAATTTGGCCAATGTATATTTTGTATTTCTTCTTACAAATATAGAATGATTCTATTGTTGATTTGACTTGAATAATGTTTTGGTTTTTTAATAAAGGAATTAATTCTAATTTATAAATGCAACTTCAGTTCCAAGTAGACTTTTAAGAACTTTTCTAATTTTATTTCTATGCAGCAAGTATTCTCAGGTAACATTTACACGAATAGGTATACTTAACTTACATATACTGGCTGTCCCGTAAATAATGGATAACCTTGCAATTGGGTAAAGCTGGCCTTAAGACCTTTCAGAAAAATATTGCCATGCGTTTTTTTCAAAAAATTAAAAAACATTACGACTGTGCTTTGCGCTGACAGTCGGATTGAGGTTGGCTTACATCAAGTGACATGCTTTGCCACTTAGTATTTGCAAATAGTACTTTTATAGGCCAAATAATTGACTATTCACTGTAACTTAATTTTCAGTTGAGTAAATGTTAAAAAGCTCTTTTAGTAGTTTTATTGGTTATTATTAAGAAAACAAGGATGTGTTGTACTATTTTAAAAAGTACATTGAATAGACAATTTTTAAAAAAGTTATATTTATGCTCTAATACATTTTTATTTTTTTAGAGATTTTCAAACTTTGGTGATAAGAAATATGTTATCATTTTTGTATTAAAAAATTAATTTTAAAAATTTAAAATTAAAAAAAACAACAACTAGTGTTAAATTTGACCACCTATCTATTAGTACAGATATTTTGGAATATTATAAAAATAATAAGAATAATTCACTCGTAGTCGCAGTGTTCAGATATTTGAGGAAAGTTGTAATTTTTTAATTTTTTTTAAAAAACGACATAACATGGAGGCCACATTTATATTATTTTTATATTTTTTTTATATTTTTTCTGAAAGGTCTTAATGCCAGCTTTACCCAGTTACAAAGTTATCCATTATTTACAGGACACCCTGTTTACATTTACAACAAAAAAGTTTCTCTATCCATTTCTACATCATGTACATAGCCACAAAGTCACCGCACTAAAGTTTTATTTTCGTTTAAAAATTAAAGACAAAAACATCTTTTAGAGAGAATTTATTTTACCAAACTATTACAAACAAATTCGAAGATGCTCTCAAAGTAATGACTGTGACTGAGACACTGAGACACTGAGAGCATCTATTTATAGTTGGGGTTTTAACTTTATTTTTCAATGATAAAAGTTCAAACCTTAGTTTTTTTTTTAAATTACGCACAATTCTTCAGTTTAACTTTATAAGTGAGGTGAATTTTTAAAATCTTGATGTTTCATTGAGTATCGAATTATTTAAACAACGGAGAATTCCGCAAGACTGGTTGCACTCACTTTGCTCAAATGGTTCAAAGCCGTAAATAAACTTGGCGTTGAAGATGTACCGTCCTATTAATGAAATTCCAAGTAGACAGGAATTAATCTAAATCCATGCATATTTCAAGGAAAATTCCAGAAAATGATTGATTAAATGTCGCTTATCAATCAAACTTCGCATATTTAACGGTTTCTCGGATTAATTACTTAAGTTATGAGATTTTATGGTTAAAATTGTGATGAAGAAATAAATTTCATGATTACCACCGGCAATAACCTTTGATTGAAGATAATTAGCTATTAAACTGGTCTTTAATGTTTTATATGTATTACACATTGATAATAATGTTTTATAAATTTTCAAAGCTCAAGATGAAGATTATCCTTCGACACCCATCACTAAGGGTGTTCTGGAAGTCAAAAAGCTCGACGAAATGTGTGATTTGTATTTCACAATTTCTCCTTGGTTTTATATTATCTTCTTAATAAATAAAAATGTTAATTGTTTTTAGTTCAAAATCTTATATCTCTGAAAGTTCTTAGACGATTACTTTCAAATTTTGAAAATGTTTCATTCGAATTTGTCAATTGGACTTAAAAGCAACCCAAGTTACATAGATCTCAGCAATTCAGTCAGTTTTTCTGTAAAAATACCGAGAAAAAAAGGGTGAAATGAGGTAAAAAGAGAAAAAATAGTATCCGATTTTAGTACTTTGTTCTTGAAAGGGTTAGGAATTTTTCAAAATGTTACTTTTTATAAGTTGAATTGAAGTTAAAACGAGAGGATATATTTTTAAATAATCCATTTAAATCATGCCTGGCCATAGGACTTAATATTTTTGATAGTTTTTGAAAGTTTAACTTCTCGCCTTTAGGCTAAAAACTTTTTCCCAAAAAGCACGACTTCAAAAGTGATCCAAAATTGAACTAAAATTAACAATCCGCAATTATGGGCACATCATATGGCTAATACACAGCAAGACAATCAATAAAAATGGGTTTTATAATCAAAGTTTTGTGGATGCGGCCCTGCCTAAAGCCCTACACCGCCCAGGCACAACACAAAGGCCAGCAGTTAAATGCATTCGTACCCTTATATAACACAAGTTGATGAAAACCGATACAAATAAAGTGATTGCGAAACTTTTGTTTAACCAAAATATAGACTTTACAAACTCTAGATCCGTTTTCGAAATAATTTATCGGTTCTATAGTACGTACCTTAACTGGCTTCCCAGTCACCTAATCCGTCTCTACTTGGAATTAAAATTATATTATTCAAATAAAAATCTGACCTGAGTTATTTTCTCTCATATAAACAAAAATCAAAATTGTTGAAATTGAGACGCCAATGTTTTTTTGATTGAATAAATAAATTTAAAACAGAAATGTTCGTATGAGATTTTATTTTCAATTCCTGAAATATTAACTTTCCAAAACTTACTCCAAAAATGTGGCTGGTCAATTAAAATATTAACTTTTTTGTAAAAATACAAACATTTAAACATATTCATTTTGCAGTTCAAATCAAAGGGAAACATATATAGGATTAAATGTATTTCAAAAAAAAAAAATATTAACAGACAAGGATAAGGATAATACCAAATAATAAATTAACGTACACATCAATCAATCAATCATTATTTTAATGCTTCGAAAACTTCATGTTGATTATATTTTTCTGTCGGAAAACAAAAAAAAATATATTAAAAGACAGATGAGTATACACTCATTACTCATACATACATATGTACGAGTATAATTTTTTTGATATTGAAAAAGATGCTTATCGATACCGCCGCCACCGTGGTTACTTGATATTTTGATGGACTCTCATCATACAGTTTGTGAATTAATTGGAATATTGTGGCAATTTTATTTAAATTCTTCTCAAAGAAGACACCAAATACCATATATATCGAACATGTAATTATACATACACTCAGGTACAGGTATTGGGTGGCTGTTCACATGTTCTGATCGATTTGCTTTTAGTCGGGTTTATCACTTTTTGTTTTTTTTTTTTTGTATGCTCTGTTAAATTAATTAAAACATTGTTTTGGAAACTCACCTACATATATCTGTCAGTCTGATGGTAATTAAAATGCATACAAAAAAATGAAGGTTAATAAATAAATATAATTTTATATGTTGGTTACAAAAAGAGTTATTTAAATTTATTTTAAGACCAGAAATTTAATTTTGAAAAACTTATGGCACCTACAGTGGAATCTATTTAACAGAGCATTTGAGTGGTAACACTTATCCATCAATTTCCAACGTTATCTTAGCGATCTGTTTAGAAGACGAGAAGCAATTACAGACTACGATGTGCCGTACCTACGCACCACCGAATTAAATCATTGCATTTATTATTAAATAAAGATATAAGATTATTACTAAAAGTATTTGAAATAATTAATCCCAAAAGCATGCAAAAATAGAACTAATCTGAAATTGAACTTCAATAAAAATAATTCAGTGATAAACTCACAAGAAAAGACTTAAAATCTTTTATTTCGCTCATATTCCATCCAATACATCCAATAAATTTGATAATTTCCAAGTACCTCCCAACTTTTATTCTGCCGTCACCGCTACGGCCACGTGTCATCCAATTGCTGAACCATTCAATCGTTCTTAAATGTAAGCAATATTTTCGAAAAGACCGCGAAAATCCCTGCTTATTGATGGTAAAACCTGCCATGAACTACAAAAACCAGCCCGAAATCAAACGACCGCTCTGGAGGAGCATAGTGGCAGTATGGAAGCTCCAACCCTTCATGGTTATACGTCGGCCATCTTGAACTAACATACCAGGCGAAAATGCTGGTCGATTTATTGGCATCGGCTCCGGCAAGCGTCATCGTCATCGGGAGACTGAAATTTTGGAGTTGACACATTTTTTTTAAATATTATAATTTACTTCTTTTTTGGCTCAGCAGCCCCACCAACCAAACTCATATTGATCCAATTACCGCGGGAGTGCGCTGTTTTGATACCATAACTCGTATTGACCTGAAGATTAAAAATTATTTGATTATTCCATGCTCCGATTTCCACAGCAACTGTCAAGCTAGCCAACTTGCTGGCTAGTTCAGAGACGGGATGGTACTTGTACTTAATTTTTAAAATTTGGGCTTTTAGTAAAACGTAAACCACGTTTTTAGTTACGATGACAAGAACCCATCCATAATCGACGAGCAGAGCCGTTGTAACTAAGAACTCCCGCTGCCAGGATCGGGCTTTAGGATCCTGTAGCCTAGGGCTCGTAATGGTAACTAAAGAAGTGAAGATTTTTCAAGGACTCAAGGGAATTATTTTAACTCAAAATGTACTTCCATTTTAGTGATATGTGGATATGGTACCTCCTCTTTAGGGAGATTAGAAGTTTACTTTTGTCTTAGAGTCCTCGACTTACACCAACAGGTTCCGGTATGTAGTCGAAGGTTGACAGACAGAATTGCATATATGAATCGTTATGACGTTATATGAAATACCCATATATTTGTTTTATAAAGTGAAACCTGTACTTGTATGGCAAGAAAAATATGATTAAAGTGCGTATACGCCCGAGTGAACGTAATATATCTTGATGGAAATTTATATGAAAATGTACTTTATCTGTGTTTACTTTAAAGTCTTAAACAGGATGAACATTTTTTAATTTTCCTTACGGTTCAACATTTATGTTATCAAATAGATGGATGGAAATTCAAAACATATATAAAAAAAAAAATACATTTTGCAGGATATATTTTAACAAAAATGATGGGTAACGTTTAAGAATCCATTAAACCATATTTGGGTGTGTTTTTTTAAGTAAGCCTGAGCATCCCTTGTTTTTAAAAGGAATTTTATGTTTTTCGACTTCCTATATGCACTCAACACACAAACCGGATTTACCCGAATTCTTAGAAAAAGTAAAATTACTCAAAACATCGGAACTCTATTAAACTGATAGCAGCTTTATGATGTAAAAGAGGGTTGTTTCAAAAGTTAAACTTTGTTTACGTTACAATCTTTTTTTTCAATTTTGTAGCACATCAGAGTAGGTACATAATAAACTATTTCAATGATGTATTTTAAGTTTAACAGTGGAGTCAAAGGTTGCTAAACATACCAAAAATTTAAATAAAAAAGAGACTTAATTTCTTAAAGAATATTCGTCAAAGTTCGGGTTAATTTCTAATAAACTAATCATTTATGGAGAGTATCGTGCTTTAAATTCTTTTTCAGTTCTGACATGCCTTAGCAAAAAAAACTAATGGTTCCGATGAGGCTCCATATTGAATGGATTTAAATTTTGGTTACTATAATTCTTCTACAGTCTTTATTTTTGGATTCCTTTGGCCATGAACCATTAATTTATTTAATAATTTTCTGTTGTTTCCATTGTATACGAAACTTGTGCAACCCAACCATAAATATTTTCCCTGCAATTTAAAATATTAGGTATCATTTTGGGCCTTCGGATCACCTCCATATTGACTCTAATCTTACGAGATGTTTCATCT
Organism: Leucozona laternaria; assembly: GCA_932273885.2. Classification (NCBI taxonomy): domain Eukaryota; kingdom Metazoa; phylum Arthropoda; class Insecta; order Diptera; family Syrphidae; genus Leucozona; species Leucozona laternaria. The sequence continues at coordinate 96,227,139 of OW026368.1, forward strand.
ATAATAAATAAATAAATTTGGTGGCGCAATAGGTCGTGGAGAGCCAGGGCCTAGTGTCTTACAACTCTTAGACATTCATGTGTGCGTGTTATCGGCGGAAATGGAGGGGCCTACAATTTTCTATTACATCTGCTTCTGCAAAAATTCTATTCAATGTACTTCGATCGTTAGTTATTGCTTCCGAATACCTGTTTTGGTTTATCAACATCCCCGCGAAATTTCTTTTGGATGTCTTGCTTCTTTCTTTATCCTACCTTCTTTGTTCCAATACTTTCATCAATATCTGCTCCATCTTGTTTAAAGGTAGTTAGATACATACATATATGAAAGTTTCAAAATGAATTCCATATTCGAAATTATGTTCTGTAATTATGATTTGCGCTCTGCCAAAAATAGGTCCGAAGACCGTAAAATCAATAATTAGGCATATATTTTTTTTTGTAGTGTAAAGGTTAGTCTATTCAAGGGCAAAATATAATATATGCAAATATTTACAAACTTCTTTTCGATTGCAATTCAGAAGAACTCTCCGATTGGGAATGCCAATAAAACACACAAACAGGCCTAATTCGATTCTGAAGTTTTTGTATCATTGTATTTGTGAAACGTCACATCCAGCCGTCAAAATCTTTCTTGGCTTTTTTCCGAATTCATTCAGTAAAATTTTGACTACAGTCATATCATCATCGCTGGATAGTGAAGAAGATGATGAAGAGGATGATAAACAGTCACTTGTGTCCATTTTTACTTTATTTATTTAAAATTTGTTTTTACTGTCACACACATTAATTTGCCAAATAATCTTAAATTTCAAATTTAAACTTGAAAATGTTGTTTACCTATCTATAATGACACTTCACAACTTTTACATTTTTTGAGTTTGAGTGTGTGAGTAATTCTAGGTTCGATTCTGATATCAAATCAAGAAGCATATTCTCTCTTCTTTTCAGGAGAAAAACTGTCATTCCGAATCTTGATAGAACACAATCAGAAGAGTTTACACGCATTCTGGACGCTTCTGGATTGCCAATCGAAAAGGCCATTAGTCTCGCCCAAAGCAGTGACATATTTCGTGCAAAAAAGTAAGGAAACATACCTTTTTTTACATTGTCATTGTCAAAGTGACATAATATGGATTTATGCTGGATCTACACGACTGACAAAACCGCTGTTCGTTTACTTTCCAAACCTGACAGTTTTAGTCCGAAGTTCTGTCAAAGTCCATTAAAAAAAAAAATTAAATTGGACCAAAAATGGTAAAAATGGGTCGTTTCGGACTAGTACGCCAACACACCTAAATAGGCAGTATTCTGGCAGTTAACTGTCAAAAAACTGGCAGAACAATGGAAAAATTCATTCTTTTGGCAGTATACTGACAGAAAACTGCCAATCGTCAGTCGTGTAAATCCAGCATTAGTATGATACTAAAAAGATAAAATAGCCATTTGGTGATTTTAACATCAATAAAATGTAAAAAAGATAGAACGATGCTCACTCCTTTAAAATTTGGAAAATCATCTTCTTAAAATAGCATCATCAGGGTTAGAACCTCAGTGGTAAAATTTTGGAGCAGATTTGTAAAAAAAGGTGGAGTAAATAAGAAATTTCTGGAGTAGATTTTAAAACGAAAGAAAATTCCTTCAAAAATTGTATTTTTAACAAAAATAAAATAAATCACATACACAAATTCACTTTCAGAACTGAATAGAATTTTAAATTTAAACGTTCAGAGCCAGAATTGGTTAGAAAACTGAACAACACAGCCCTTTCATAAAGTTTGGCTAAAGAATTTGTGATCTTTCAAGTGTGAGAAATAAGGAGTAGATCTCAAAAAATCGAAGTGGTGGAGTAGATTTATTTTATTTCTCAAAATTATAGTAAATTTACTGCGATTGGAGTAAGGTTCTAACTCTGAGCATCATACTTAAAATGCTTTAACATAATAAAAATTGTCTAAAATTTTACGCCAATGTGTTTTGAGCAACTTAACTTTAATAACAATAAAAATTCATTTTTCTCTAATATTAAAAATGGCGTAACTTTGGCATACCATTGGCCTTTACTTAAAATGTCGTAAAATTTTTGTTTATTGAAATATTTGGAATTTTGATTTTAAGTAATTGATAAAATACGCTCAAACACATAATTTTCATACTTATTCTCGTTTTTTTTTAATCTAGATTATTATTAATGATTAAATTGAACAATAATAATTTTACTAAAGTACACTTCACATTTCATAGTTTTCACCCAATAAATCCAAAACAATATTGTATGTAATTTAAATAAATCAGAATGTAATAAAGGGTTTTTCAACAAGGACGCTACAAAAGTAGAGCAACAGGGACAGCAAACGACGCCATATTTCTTGCCGCTCTTTTGACATTTTTCTTCAGTAAGGTTTGCCATTTCATGATGGAAAGAAATACGAGCCAACAACGAATTGAAATTATTAAAATTTACTACCGAAATTCGGAGTCAGTGGCCTCAACGTTAAGAGCGCTAAAAATCGAAAAATCATCTTCAGGGATGAGGCTCATTTCTGGCTGAATGGCTTCGTCAATAAACAAAATATGCGGTATTGGTCAGGCAGCAATCCACACGTACTCCATGAGTCATCATTGCATCCCGAAAAAATTACGGTTTGGTTTATGGGCCAGCGGCGTCATTGGGCCGTACTTCTTCCGTGATGATCAAGACCGGCACGTTACTGTGAATGGGGATCGCTACAGTTCAATGATATGATATGGACTTGGAGGACATGTGGATCCAACAGGACACAACAGCCACAAGCCACACAGCGAATATCACAATCAATTTATTGGAAACCAAGTTTGGAGAACGTGTTATCTCACGAAATGGTCCAGTCGCTTGGCCGCCTCGGTCGTGCGATTTGACGCCGTTAGACTATTTCCTGTGGGGCTACGTCAATCCATGGTCTATGCCAACAAGCCAGCGACGATTGATGAAATTTGTACGAATATCGAACGTGAAATTGCAGCAGTATCGGCCGATTTATGCTTGAAAACCGTAGAAAATTGGGTTCAGCGTCTGGACTTTTGCAAGCGTGCCCGTGGAGGCCATGCAAAAGAAATCGATTTGCATACATAATGGCATCGAACGTACTTTCACAAGATTAAAGAATTTCATTGATATTTAAAAATGTTTTTGTTTTATTTAAAAAAACTTTTGTAGCGCTCTTATTGAAAAACCCGATACAAACAAAACTACATATTATTTGATCAAAATATTCTTCTCATTTATAAATTTCAAGAAACAAAACATCAAATAAATTTCATTCGCTGGTTGATATCTACATGAAGCTATTATAAATCCTGCTAAGCATAATTTAATCTCGTTCCATGAAAACCCATTATTTTTAAGCTTTTGTGAAGTTCGGTTGATTTATTTTTAATTACATTTATCGATAAATGCTATGCAAAGGGATTTTCAAAAAAAAACTCATCGAAACAAGCAAATTATGTATGTAAAATTCTTATACTCAGTCATGTAAAAATAACGCCAAATATGTAATGCATATAGAATTAATTACATTTTTTTTAAAATGAAAAAGTATAATGAAAAAAAAAAAAAACTACATAAACTTTGTATGGCAGGAGTCTTTATTGATATGCATAATAGTTTTAAATATTGCCTAGCCATTTTTAATAACTTTAATTAATTCGTATTATATATATTTATTATAGTATAAAAAAAAAGGCACTTATATATTGATAATCATTGATAAACTTTAAGCACATCTTTATTAATTACGCCAGCATAAGTTGTATATTCCTTTGACTTCCCTGTCAATGCAATGAATTGCTCAGCAACTTCAACAGCAACACGAACCTGTGCTTCAGAGGTACTCGCACCCAAATGTGGTGTGGCCACAATTTTGGGATGTTGGATGAGTGCTTTTGTTATTTCTGATTTTGGTGGTTCTTCTGCAAACACATCAAATGCAGCTCCACCACACTGACCAGATTCCAATGCGGCCACCACAGCACCCTCATCGATAATACCACCACGTGCAACATTTACCACCTTAACGCCCTGTTTGCACTTGCTCAATGATTCTGCAGAGATAAGATCTGGAAATTCAAAAACAATTACGTACATATTTCAAGCTCATTCAATTCATTGAATAGAAATACTAACTTCTTGTTGCAGGTATCAGAGGCGTGTGAACGGTAATGTAATCGGCAAGTGGCCAGATTTGTTCGAGTGTCATTTTCTCAATACCTGCTGCTTTGGCCTCTTCGTCAGTGGTGATAGGATCGTAACCAATTATCTGTTGGAAAATCCTGATTGTTTAAACAAAAGGTTGGCCAAACAAAAACAATCCCAAAGTCTAACCTTCATACCCCATGCCCGCATACGCAGACCCACCTCGCGCCCAATTCTTCCTAGACCGAGGATAGCAAGAGTCTTGCCATACAACTCGGTGCCGCTGTACAATTTCCGGTCCCACCGGCCCTCCTTCATGCTTTGTCCAGCTGGCACAAATGGGCGAGCTAAAGCCCCAATTAGCATGCATGTCAGCTCGCAAGCTGAAATCGAATTGCCACCCGGGGTGCTAAAAGAAAGAAGTGGGGTGTAAGGAACATTATAGTATAGGTATAAGCTATATAAGGAAAAAGGAACTCGAGGTAGTTAAGAGTTAATTTTTAATTTCACCCTATGCTTGATTTCCACCATTCTCTACCAATTTATATTAATTATGTAATACAGGTATTATACACACCGTTATATTGTGTCATTGTTTAGGAGCATTCAATTATAGGGAAGGGTATCGTCTAGTCGGAGTGTGTAAATATTTACTTCACTTACTTAAGTACAATAACATTTTGTTTTGTTGCGGCTGCAACATCAATATTATCAACTCCGGCACCAGCACGTCCAACGGCTTTCAGACTTCCACCAGCTGCTGCCGAGCCCGCCTTGAGGACTTCTTCTGTGATTTTTGTATCTGAGCGAACAATTACCGCATCATAATTCTGTTCAATGAAATGGAAAAGGGACAAAATGGATAAATAATCTTCTTGGAAGTAATTAATTTAAGGTTTATTTAGAGATTGTTTGCTATATAATTTTAAATTAAATCCGTGATGTATGAAAAGAACCGATATGGGTATGATATAAGCATACAAATTATCAGTAAATTTGGTTAAGCTTATCATAAGTTTGAACCACAGATTACCCAAATGAAGATGAGAATCGCCGGCAGCCATTTTAATTTTCCTACAAGCTTGAACTGTCAGATTGCAGATAAGAAATGAGAAAGGTGTGTAAAAACCACACACATAGACAGTTGGGATCTTCACACACCTGGGTTAAATTGTTTTTGCAATAATTCACATCTATTTATCGACACGGGGTAAAATTACAAAAACAACAATGTAAACAAATGGGTTTTGGAAGGTGAAACGTACGAAACATTCTCATCTTCATATGGGTAATCTGTTGTTTGAACTACACCTGGGAAACTGGAGAATGAGTTCAAACACCCCAGGCTCTTTAATGGATTTCTGAGATGCGGCTAAACAGCTTGTTGTGATCAAAGATACACACGTGGTTCAATTCAAGGGAATTATTTTGTAAGAAAGTACATAAACTATTTTCACATTTGAATGTTAAACAGGTTTAATTTAATTTTATCAGAGGCTTTCTTGTTATTCTCCATCTCCATATTCCCTTTGGTTTCTTTTTTTTTAACACCGCAGTTTTTCTCAGATTTAAGGGTTCTTGGAAATCTTATATATGAATTTATAAAAAGTGTGACAGTATTATAAAAAAAATATTAATTCACTCCTAAAACCTTAATACGCGTGGGCGTATGTCACTGCTATTAAATTTTGTTTGAATAATTAACTTGTGTGAATCTTGATAATGATAGAGTTTTCTTTTAACATGTATCTACATATTTCCAAGAAAAATTTGTCACTAGGGTCGAAAATAAATTAAAAGCCAAGTACCTTCAGACAAATTAATTTATGCATCATCACACTTTATTTAGGGCATTTTTTTATAATTTTTAATGTTGAATCTTTTGAATTTAAATGAACAAGACTGTTTTCCTTTTTATTGTTACTTTAAGATATCTTTTAATGTATGCAACCAGAACAAATAATCTCCAATTTCTTGGAAAGTATTTAATATTTCAATGAAAAAAATAACATCTGTACATTTTAGTTTTAACTAGGTACCTATTTAATTAAACAGGTGTTTAATCCAACTTAACTTTAAACTACCCAAATTAAAACACAATGGCACAAAATTTTAGACGATTAAGGCAAGGCCGTGTGCGAATTGGATTAAAATTACGATTAAATTTGAACCGAGATTAATTTTTTTACGTTTCCACATACATACATATATGTATGTAGATACACCTTAGTATGAAGAAAACAACTTTTTTTGAACGTGTCGTATGGTATTTTAACCAAAAGTTTAACATAATTTGTTTATTTGTAATTTATCGTCATTGACAAATTGTAATGATGAACACAAACATTACTTAAATCAATTTATTGTTTGTGGCATTTTATTTGATGCGTGGGTTGTCCTCGTCACTTTTGAAAAGAAGTATAAAACGGAGCTCTTTATAAACGGATTCAAAAAAATTCTTTATATTGACATCAAAATATATAACAAGTGGAAAAAGGAAGCTTATGCAACATATGTCAACGTTATTAAAGAAGAAAAAGATGAATGGATTTCCTCTTTGATATAATTGTTGTGTCTTGTTGATGCTGCAGCCCCACCCACCTACTTGTTTTTTTTTTTATGCTGACCTCACCACCAAATGTCAATGTGGCAATGGCAATGTATAGGGAAATTTAAAAGGACAATTGTGACTACTAAGGTTACAATAGAACTCTTTACTTTATAAAAATATATGTATAACACCCAAACAAATTTGTTGTTCATTGTAATGCTGCATTAATTGTCATAATCGACCCCACAACAACTGTGTTCAATTTAACACAGACATGGTTGTGGATTCCACTTACACAACCAAATTGTGAAAATAACAGCATCTGCCATTATGAATGAAAGAATACAAGATTACACCACTTCAATTTTTTCACTTTAATGTTGTAATTTTGACTACGCGTCGTGACGCAATTCGAGACAAAAAAGAATCATTTTTCGTTTAATTTGTATGATATAACGATTTTTTAAGAGGTTTAGAACTTTTTTAAAAAAAAAAAACACAAAAAAATCGAAAAAATGAATGAAATATTTATTTGAATCGATAGTTTGAACCTTGCAATTTAATGTTTAAAGATAATTTTATGCAAATGTTGACCGCGGCTGCGTCTCAGGTAGCCCATCCGCTGAGTCCAATTTTGGCATACTCTTTCACACATATCGGCCGGTATCTCACGAATGAATGCATGGATGTTGGCTTCCAGTGCGTAAATCGAAGCGGGCTTGTCCCTATAGACATTAGCCTTGACATACTCCCACAAAAAATAATCTAATGGTGTCAAATCGCACGATCTAGGCGGCCAATTGACCGGCCCGAAACGTGAAATTAACTGTTCACCAAACTCGCCTCGCAATTGCGCCATTGTTTCGCGTGCTGTGTGGCATGTGGCACCGTCTTGTTGAAACCACATATCATGCAAGTCAAGAACTTCCATTTCGGGCAAAAAAAAAGGTTGTTATCATCTCTCGGTAGCGTTCACCATTGACAGTAACGCTGCGATTCGCATCATCTTTGAAGAAATAGGCCCAATAATGCCGCCGGCCCATAAACCGCACCAAACAGTGGCTTTTTCGGGATGCATTGGTAGCTGTTGCAATGCTTCTGGCTGATCTTCACTCCAAATGCGGCAATTTTGCTTATTTACGTACCCATTCAACCAAAAATGAGCCTCATCGCTGAACACAAGCAGCGCGCGATGAACATTTCGAACCGAGCACGAATTTTGATAGTAAAATTCAATAATTTGCAAGCGTCGTTCATTTGTAAGACGATCCATGGTTAAATTGCAAACCAAACTGAAGCTGTTTGACAGTGACACAAGGTACTAAACACACGTCAGCTGTCAAAACCAGTGTTGCCAAAACCAAACCAGCTTAAAAATCACCCATTACAATAGGGGTGCGAAAACTTAAAACTATTTATATTTGCTTTTTTTTTTTAATAATGCACTTGAAATATGTGCTATACTTTGTTCTAAGCTCCAGTTTTTCAGTACATCAGTTGAATCAGAGTTAGTTAATCCTGCCAATACTTTAATCCCGAGTTAACTCAAAAGTAGTTTTTCAGTGGAGAATTAAATTTAACTCCTGGCAGTCAAAATTTTTTTCGAAATCGAAGTGCGACTGTTATAAAAAGAATACAATGTTTGGCTATTCGAGATGGCGCTACTATGAAAATCACCATTTCCCAATTTGAATAGATTTTTGACACGCATCTTTCAGAGATACATATTCAGCTAATCCAGAGTTAATTCACCACATTTGTTTAGTTAACTCGTTATCTAAATTGAATGAAACATGTTTCAGGAGCTAACTCGGGTTTAACTCCGAAACTAGCATAATCTCGCACTGAAAAACTGGGCCTAATTCTAACAACAATAAAAATACTAAATCATGAAGGATGTGTGAGTGATATTTACATTTTTCCACAGCACTCTGTTTTTTATTTTGTTCTGTTTTTGGCGATTTGTGTTAATATTTTAAAACAATTTAACATACATAAATTTGTAAACAATTGCCCGTCATATTTTATTAATTTCAAAACAAAAAGCATTTTTAATCGTTGAATTATTCGCACACGAAAAACCATCTTCACTGAAATTTTCTTGGCTGTCAAATTTGTTGTTATTATTTTATCTCCTGTGACTTAGTCGTAATCTTGTATTCTTTGATTCATGATCTGTCGTCATTCTTCACTGTCAGACTGTAAAATTAACAACAGATGCTGTTATTTTCACAATTCGGTTGTGGAATCCACAAACATGTCTCTGTTAAATTGAACACAGTGGTTGTTGGGTCAATTATCCAATAGAATGTATAACAAATTGATTTCGGTGCACTCTCTCGTTCATTCACAGATGTCAAAACGATCACTTTGTGGATATTGACACTTGTTTATAATTTTTTGAAATCACACATACTAGCATTGATTATGTTATAAAAATAACACTCTATGTAAATAGTAAGTTATCAAAATGCTAAATAAACTGCTTTAAAGATACGATACTGTCTTTTATTATCGCTTTACAATTTTGAAAATTGTCAATTGTCACAAAATGATTGTTGTCACTTTTGACGTTGAAAAATTCGTTAATTTCCCTATGGTTAAATTTCACTTGTTTTGTTGATTTGTTGAGTTGCCAAACAATATCTAAAGAAAAAAAGTTGTGAAGTCATTAAAATCACATTTTTATTATTCTGAATCTGAATCTAAAATCTGGAAAATTTCAATTGGCCTTCAAAAGTATTTTATAAAAAATGAAACTTCAAGATGGTAAAAGTGCTTTCATTTTTCAAGAAATTTAAAGTAACAAAAATTGTTTAATCAACAGAAGTTCGATTTGATCTGGCCAAACTTCAAATATAAAGGGTGGCAATTTATCTAAGCGCTTATAAAGTTCAAGTTCAGAAAACTTATTCACCAAGCTATAGTGGTAAATATTAAAATATTTCTTTTATGAGCCTCTATACTGTTTTTCGTGTGGGAAAAAGAGTTAATGAGCAAAAATACTTTGCTTTAAAAATTTAAACTCGTATCCCTCATTTCCAGGAACTGTTTCACAAAAATATAAAATTTTACAAACAATTATTTTACGTACAAAAAAAAAACAAAAGAAAAGGCAATGTTTGCAGTAGTTCTTTTTATTAATTAAAGGATATCATCAAATTTTGTTATTGAACCATCAATATATATGTGCGTATATCTTCAATATGACGTAGCTACATTTTTAATCACAATTTCAAGTTCGTGCAATCCACTTGTGGATTTTACTTAGTGAGTAGGTAAACATATACACACCTACTCACTTTACAATTTCTTACATCGCATCGTCTAAGTTATTGTCTATAACATAACTTTCTATGCTCTTAACTGTACTTCTTACTTTACATGTGACTTTCGATAACATTCCTTTATTTGGATTTTATCAGCTTATCTTCATATTAAAACGACCTTTAAACATAAAATATAGCAAACTCTCAATAAAAAAAAAACTAAAAATTTTCAATCAAAAAATATTCAAAATTGAATATTTTTGTGTGGGTTTTTGTTGTACTATAATAAATTCTTACCTTAACCTCTTCACAGAGTTGTTCCTTTGCCAATTTCAACTTATAGGTAACCTAAATCAGGAAAAATAGAACTCTTAGTTTTGCACACATTACATTATTCTCCATTAGAAAATTAAATACTAACATTGATACCATTGCTTTTTAGGAGATCAACGCACGCACTATCGACGGCATCACAAACTAAAACGTTTTTAATATCAACCGGCATTTTGAGACTTTTTTTATGTAAGGAAAGTAAAATAAAACTTAAAACAAGCACTAAATATAGACACTGTGTCTTACGCCCAAACTCAAGCAGGTTTTAAATGCAACTGACTAACGAATAAATTGATAAAGAAAACTAGCCAGCAGCTTGATCAAACAGTAACAACAAGTTGTTGTTTTTTTTTTCTAAATTCGCAGGTACGAGTCTGTGATTACTCTTAGGGAGGGGCATTTTGTATCAGTTAACAAGTTTGAGCTTTTCGTTTAAGAAAGTCGTGTTAAATTAAAACATGAGTAAATATTTATAGGTTTATCCAACGTTTTCCACTTTCACTCCTAAAAAAATCTGTCTGGAGATCTTTCTATACTCTTCGGCCCACTAGGCAACTTTTAGTTGCTCACCCCAGCAACTTTTAGTTGCTCCCTATTCAATTACATAGGCAACTAAATAGCCCAGTGGGCGCTCTCCCATATATAAGCCAATGTAATTGAATCGGGAGCAACTAAAAATTGCTGGGGTGAGCAACTCAAAGTTGCCTAGTGGGCGCCGCACAGTGGTGCGAGAGCGGAAAAAAGTCTTTTGAAAAAGTCATATCTATCCTTTTAAAGTTTATGTTTAAGTACTCTTAGATAACCCGAGCGTATGATTTAAAAGTATTTTTTAACATATATATTGTATGTTCTGATTTACAAGCCCTCAAAGTTGAAAAATTATTTTACTCAAATCGCGAACCGTATTTTCAACAAATTTTGAGATGTTTTTTTCCGAAGTTCCTGTAGATAAATTCTCTAGCTTCTTAAATAATTTAATTGGTCTATTTTCGATTATCTAAAAATAAAAAAAATATTGATTATTTATAAAAGATACCTTCTATAAGTAGCCTGAAGCTTTAGTACTAAGAAAAAATGCTTTTTTTTAAAACTTTTTGATTTAAAAAAACAGCTCCAAAAGATACCAAGAAAGTAAGTATGCCACCATATGCTCCATACATTCATGTTAAGGCACAGAAAAAATCAGCTGCAGATACGTGCAGATGTGGAAGTTATGCTCAAAAATGTTTCACTTAATCGGATTTCAAAAAACTCCGTCTTGACGGTGGTGTTTACCAAAAAGTTTGATTACTTCGGTATTAATTGTCAGAATGAACTAGTTAAGCCTATTATTTTAAGAAAAAATGTCAAACTTTATTTTAAAAATAAAACAAAATTAATACATTGACCCAGGGCTGAGAATTTCGATTTTTGCGAAACCATTTATTTCTGCCTGGAAAATTTTTCAACTTTCAACTCAATTTTCTTGAAATCAACACAAGAAAAATAATATAGTTTTATGAAATTTTGAATTATATGATAGAGCTTAATACAAAATAAAGAAAAGGATTAGGGATAATCTTTTATTTTTTTTTAATTTTTCGCTAAAAGTAGGGCAGGTAAATATAAAAAAGGTGTTCTTTTTAAAGTTTAATTGCTTTGTTTTTGTTCTGTATTGCGTAATTTTTTATTACCTCTAAGTATTAGTAATGGCTTATTAGAATAAAATCTCTTACTTAAATCTATATATATAAAATATATATAAATCCAACCATGACTTCAGAAATCACTGGAGTTAGGGAATCCCTAATTTGGCGGTTTGCTGTTATCCTTGAAGTAATAACGTCGAATGAAAAATTAGATTTCAAAAAATATGCACCTTACACGTGGGAAACTGCTGAACTGTTTGTTGAGAAATATAAATGGTACAATATGCCAGCAACCTTACATAAGGTTTTGATCCATGGAGAAGAAATAATTAAAAGCTGTGCATTTCCTAGCATTACAAAATTACTACTTCATAATTGTTTTTTATTTATTTATCTATTTATTTATTTAATTTTATAATATACATAGTTAATAATAATATTTTATTCAAAATAAAAAGTTAAGATGTTACTAAAAAAAACTTTTATTTAAATATAACATCAAAACCCTCAAATTTTATAAAAATGTCAATAACTTTTTTTCTAACAATTTTTTCTTGACCAAATTTCGACCAAGCATGTATAAAACTAATCTTAACATGTTTGTCAAATTTCATTAAAATTCGTTTAATAGTTCAGATTTTACAGACTTTTTTCCGCTCTCCAATACAAACATCAAAACACTCAAATTTTAGAAAAAAAGTCAATAACTTTTTTACTAATGATTTTTTCTAAGCCAAATTTTGACAAAATGTGTATAAGACTAATTTAAAAATGCGAATCAAATTTCATCTTAATCCGTTAAACAGTTCAGATGTTACAGATTTTTTTTCCGCTCTCCCATACAAACATCAAATCCCTCAAATTTTAGAAAAATGTCAATAAGTTTGTTTCTAATTATTTTTTTTTCAACCAAATTTTGACCAAATATGTATAAGACTAATATAAACATGTTTGCCAAATTTCATTTAAATCCATTGAACCGTTCAGATAAAACAGACTTTTTTCCGCTCTCCCATACAAACCGAACCACTGTGCGCCGCGGCGCCGGCAGGCCTTCTTCTTTTCTCATCTACTTATCTGAAATTCTAAATCAGAACGGAACCACAGACCACACCACTACTTCGACAAATATTATTAAGTTCAGCATAAACTGCTAGATAGATTTTTTTTGTGGAGACTTATTGGAAGTATACACTCTTAAAGTCGAATTATGCCCATTTACCCCTATACACCTTTCTTTGCTTGGACCTGGTAACACTACGTCTTTATGTTTGATGGTATTCAGTGTCAGCCCACATTGCTAATAATTTCAGTCTTTCAGTCCACCAACTTCCCAATCAATCTATTTATTCCAGCCGATCTATCAACTAAACTTCTCAACTCTTCCTCAGACATGAGATCGTTTACTAAGCTCATGTTAAAATGAAATACGTCAATACAGCTCGTATTTGTAACCAAATAATTACCTTCTGTATTCATTTAAATAACGGGTGATTTTTTAAGAGGTTTAGAACTTTTTTTTAAAAAAAAACACAAAAAATTCGAAAAAATGAATGAAATATTTATTTGAATCGATAGTTTGAACCTTGCAATTTAATGTTTAAAGATAATTTCATGCAAATATTGACCGCGGCTGCGTCTCAGGTAGCCCATCCGCTGAGTCCAATTTTGGCATACTCTTTCACACATATCGGCCGGTATCTCACGAATGAATGCATGGATGTTGGCTTCCAGTGCGTCAATCGAAGCGGGCTTGTCCCTATAGACATTAGCCTTGACATATCCCCACAAAAAATAATCTAATGGTGTCAAATCGCACGATCTAGGCGGCCAATTGACCGGCCCGAAACGTGAAATTATCTGTTCACCAAACTCGCCTCGCAATTGCGCCATTGTTTCGCGTGCTGTGTGGCATGTGGCACCGTCTTGTTGAAACCACATATCATGCAAGTCAAGAACTTCCATTTCGGGCAAAAAAAAGTTTGTTATCATCGCTCGGTAGCGTTCACCATTGACAGTAACGCTGCGATTCGCATCATCTTTGAAGAAATAGGCCCAATAATGCCGCCGGCCCATAAACCGCACCAAACAGTGGCTTTTTCGGGATGCATTGGTAGCTGTTGCAATGCTTCTGGCTGATTTCACTCCAAATGCGGCAATTTTGCTTATTTACGTACCCATTCAACCAAAAATGAGCCTAATCGCTGAACACAATTTTTCGATAAAAAAGCGTATCCTCGGCCAGCTTTCCAAGAGCCCATTCACCAAAAATTCGGCGTTGTGGTAGGTCGGCTGGCTTTAGTTCTTGCACCAGCTGTATCTTAAAAGGCTTTACGCCCAAATCCTTCCGCAAAATTTTCCACGTAGTGCTGTAACAAAGGCCTAACTGCTGGGAACGGCGCCGAATCGACATTTCGCGGTCTTCTGTCACACTAGCTGATACGGCCGCAATATTTTCTTCACTACGCACAGTACGTAAACGTGTTGGTGGTTTAATGTCCAACAAAGTAAATTTGGTGCAAAATTTGGTTACAATCTTCCGAATAGACTGCTCAGAAGGTCGAGAATGCCGATCATAAAATGGAAGCAGCGCGCGATGAACATTTCGAACCGAGCACGAATTTTGATAGTAAAATTCAATAATTTGCAAGCGTTGTTCATTTGTAAGACGATCCATGGTTAAATTGCAAACCAAACTGAAGCTGTTTAACAGTGACACAAGGTACTAAACACACGTCAGCTGTCAAAACCAGTGTTGCCAAAACCAAACCAGCTAAAAAATCACCCTTTATAAGTTTATTGAATTATTCCAGTTCAAATATTGAAATAGCAAACCATATCAATAAAAATTATTGTTCGCAGAAAATTCAATTAAACTCACTTTTAGCCTAGCAACAGTTTAAAAATGGCAATGAATACGCCCCGGCCCCATGGTGTTAATATTTTTGAAAGTCCCAATGAACATAATATTTATATAGTTTTTTTTTTCTTTATTTTGAAATTTATTAAGGTTTTATACACATATGTACATATGTGTAATATAAATTTCATAAACTGCTGACATAAATCAGCCAAGTAGAAACCTTATCAGTTATCTCTATTAACTGGGCATGTTGAATTATTGATTCGAAATAGCTTAGTTATTTCCCACTAAAAGTGAGAACTAAATCATTCAGTAAATTTACATTATGTCGTTTACGATAGAATACGATTACGACTCCATATTTACATATATTTTTTTCACTTCGTCAATTGGGAATCTTGATAAATCAATATGGCTCAAAATTTTAGACGATTTAGGACGTTGTTAAAGCATCTTTATAAAAAGAGGATTTTCAAAATTTTCAAGCTGTTAGCATGGTACCTACTATATTTTTTACATTTTATTAAAGTTTAAATCACCAAACAATTGCTTTTTAGTATCATACTAAGTCCCCTTTCACACAAAGAAACAAGTTGCTGGAGATTTTTTGACGTTTTCTTTCAATTTCCTTAAAAATCTCCCGTACCTTTCACACGAAGAAACAAAATCGTGGAAACTTTCTGTCGATTCCTTTTAAAATAGCTTGGTTAAACACACTCTACTGTGTGTGTGAAGAGGAATGTCAAAAAAATCTCTTCGAATCGTTGGCCGGGGAGATTTCATTTTCCCCTCTTACTTCTTGCCCTTCTCACCAACAAACTGAATGTTGCTGACAACTCAGTTTCCTCGTATGAAATTGGACTAATGCTGGATTTACACGACTGACAAATTGGCATTTTTCTGTCAGTATACTGCCAAAAGAATAAATTTTTCCATTGTTTTGCAGGTTTTTTGACAGTTAACTGCCAGAATACTGCCTATTTATCAGTCGTGTAGGGTGTGGGTCCTGCATAAATCCATATTAGCCGTATTTTATTATCGCCGATGATCCATATAGATCATCTCATGAAAATAAAACAATATGGATCTTAGTGACAACTGTGTTGTATACCTATCTCTTTTTTCCTTACGTTTATTTATTTTTCATTTATTGGTTTTCTTTTTTCTTTACACTATACAGTTTACAATTCCTAACCATTTGCAAAGCTGAGAATCAATAGCAAAAACTAAACTTTTGGTTCGTGAAACGTGATCCCGATAGATAGCTGGATCTCGTGTTGTTGTTGTAATGCATGTATTTTGATGATCTATATGGATCATCTCTGATAATAAAAACGGCTATTATGTCACTTTGACAATGACAAATGTGAATAAGGTATGTTTCCTTACTTTTTTTGCAAGAAATGTCACTGTGTCAGGCGTGTTCAGCTTGAGATTCGCAAGAAAAAAAGGTATGATACTAGTTAAAAATTGTTTTAAACTAAAGAAAAATATAAGTAAAGAGTTTAAAAGTTAGTAAGAGTATCATACTAATACCTTAACATCAGGCTGTTTAAAATTTTGCGCCTTTGTTTTGAAAGTGTAATTATGGAAAGGGGAAACAGTGATCAAAAAATGTACTGTTCAATGTTTGAATGTAACAAAGTTCAGAAAAAAAAGATTTTTCTGAAAAATAAAGAAAAACATTTTGTAGATAACTTAATTAACTTAACTTAATTTTCTAAAAAAAAAAACTAAAACACATAAAATATTCCAGTTTTAAGCACGTGAATAAATTGATCATAGAATTGAAAAATTAAAGCAAAATCAATGGAGCATATTCATAGTCACTTTTAAACTCCAGTTTATCTTAAACTGGGGTTTATTCAATGTTAAACTGGAGTTTAAAAGTGACTATGAATATGCCCCAATATGTTCTTAATAGCTTAAATCTTTGAAAAATCATCAATTTTCTTACTTTATTTTCTTAAAATAAAGATAAAATATCAAAAGAGAGTAATGTATCTACTATTTTCGGATTCCATTTTTGTCTTAACATCTGTTTTAAAAAAAATATAGTTTTCGAGTAATTTACAAAAAAATGTTTCCCTTTTTCACCACGAAATCAGAAGCTTCTGGTCCAAAATTTAGGATACTTTTTAGAAAATAATTTATAGATACAAATAAAGAAAATACTCCACGGATTTTTTTTGAAGTAAAATTCTGGTCTAGAACCTAGGTACACGCTCTTTATTATTTTTCGCATCTTTTCCAATTCTACCTGTAAAACAACAATCATTTTATTTTACTATTTACGTTTATTTCACCAAAATATTTACATAAAACTTTCCATAGATCCCCAGCGAAGAATACCTATACGGCCTTATAAATTTTATATGATACTATGTTTATCAGTTATTATTTACTTATCAACACACTATCAGTGATCTTATACATCAGTACCTACATATATAGCGAAAGTAAAAACAGAAAACGTCAATGAACAAACAAAAACATTATTGCTGACGACATAAAATAATGATCTTCATCATCAAGCTAATCTCATTCGCAATATACATACTCAACAACTGGAGCTCATAAATTCTTTCTTTCCATAATATTTACACACTTGGCTTAGTAGGGTAGCGCAGTAGCTCAAATCTCTAGAAAAGAAGGCAAGCGAATAAGGCAGTAGAAATCCATATGATTCTATATTTTTTGTAGCTATGCCAACACTTTAAGTTGTTTACGACCTGCGATCAAATTTTATAAATAGGTACATACGAACAAGAGTGATAACAATAAACATAAGATTGAAGCTTAGTCAAAAAAAGATTTTCACGTCACCTCTCAACATTAGGAACATATTATGTACCTATGTATGTGCCCGATTACTGTGTTACTGTGAATTGCATACTACTTGCTATCGATAGTTTGTATGGGAACGTACAAATTTGTGTCGTTAATCGCCGACGTCGTTTTCTCAACCAGTTAGCTCCGGTATTGGAAAAAACACGCCTTTTGTCTTGTTACCATTTTTCAAATATGACAAAAGAAAAGAAATAATGAATTTGGTCATTCTTTTACAGTAGATAAGGATTTTTGTCTGATAATGTTTTCATTGCAGCCGAATAATGAGGTAAATTCGCAAATTACAGAAAAAGTGTTTTCATTTCAAATTTGATAATTTCGTTTAACAGCTCATTTCATTTAAAATTTGATTTGGCTGTGCACCATTTGTTTTTGTTGTATTCTCTTTTCAAATCTTTGAAAATGGATTCCAATTGGATGTGTTCGTAGGGTTGGCATTGGCACGTAATTTCCAACCTAACTTCGTGCAAATTTGTTTGAAATTACCGCATTTTGAATTGTGAATTTGTATGGGAAATGAGGTTATTTGGAATCAAATTTGGAAATTTATAACGAAATTAACTCATTTGCGCAAATTAAAACGTAGACTATAGACTGACAAAAAAGGCAGTATTTCTGTTCAGTAATGAGTAATGATCGAATCGTGTAAATGGTTCAAAACCTGCCATTATTATTTTCAGAACTAAAAGACCAAGTGCAAGTGACGTTTAAGGCCAGGCGCGCACATGCAACTAAACAGTTTGGTTTCGATTTTGAGCACTATGGGATTATATGAGAGTCCGCGCACATAAACCGGCGCGCACTCCCATATAAGCCCATTGGGCTTAAAATGGAAACGAAATTGTTAAGTTGCATGTGCCTGCCTGGCCTAATTATACCATTATACTGACATCGTGTAAATACGAGCTGAAACTATTTTACAAATAATGAACTGACAATGCACCTGCTTATTCTTGCCATTATTGTGATTCCAAAGTATCAGGATGCCTGACATCATGTTAATGTTTGTCATTGGTATTGGTTTTATCCATGATACAACTAAACAGATAGCGCTTTCCTTTTATTTTGATTTTGTTCTTCGCATCTACGTCATCGACGCACAAATTGGCCGACATTTTAGTACTTTTAATAATATAAATGGTTTTTTTAGAATCCAAATAACAAGTGAATTGTTTTTGAGAAACGATTTTCAATATTTAACTATTAATTTTGAGTCGAAAAATATTTGTTTTATTAATCTTAGAAAACAAAATTTGTGTGCGTCGATGACGTCATTCTATGTTGAGATACGCAATCGCACACTTACAAGAAAGTTAACAAACGCATTGAACCACTTTTGTGTACAAAACGTCAGAATTTTACTCCTCACATCAACAATCACATGACAAAAGTCACATATCAGTGATATCAATTTCAAATTAAAAGCAAAAGATGCTAACAGCTGGGTGTTTTGACAAACTTTACTCTTCTTGCACACAGAAATGTATGTAGCATAAATTCGCAAGTTATCCAATGGAGGGGAATTTTTGTTCTCTCTCGATGTGCTCTCTCGTTGCAACTTTTTCGAGTTAACAAACAGGAATTGTGACGAATTGGGCAATTTTGTTAAAATTTTTGCAAATTCGCAAGTTAGTAAATTCCAAATTCTTACAAATTAAAAAAAAAAAACAGTCCTCTCAGATCCTCAAAGGTTAAAAATAAATTCAATACCAATGGAAATACGAATATCAATATGAGTTCCTGTGTAAATGTCTCTCTGCTACTCAAAATAGTTTTCATGACGAAACACACTCATTGCAACTCGTTGTTCGCTGATTTCAACAAAACAAAGAAAATAACGAGTTCGGAATTGTCACTTGCATTCGATACTTTTGACTTGCGCGTTTTCAAAATAACTGTTTGTTAACAATTTGATTTTTTTTTATTTTAATGTACATAATTGCATGCGATTTACGAACATAAGCACTTAAATGTTTAATATTTTTGTTTCCTCATTAATTGTCTTCAAATAATTTGCATATTGAACAAAAAAAAAAACAATAAAATGTCTGCAAGCAATATTCAAGTTGCTATTAAAGTTCGTCCGGTTGAGCCCAAACAGTCCAGCAAATGGGAAGTTGCTGGAAATTCCATTAAACTTATCGATGGTGGCGGGCCAGAACCTTTTTATTTTGGTAAGTTAAATTTAAATAATAATATATATTGTAATAGAATTTAAAACGATCTCGTTTAAGACCACATATTCAATCAAGATGCAAACAATCAAGTAATCTTTGATACAATTGCTAAACAAATAGTAGCTTCTGGGGTAAAAGGTTTTAACGGAACCATCTTTGCCTATGGACAGACTTCATCTGGTGGGTGTTTCTTCATTTAATTTGAATTTCAAATTAAATGTGCCTGTTCAATAATTTTGTTGTTTATTTTCAGGGAAAACTTATACGATGATGGGTGATGATCAAAACCCAGGTGTTATGGTCCTAGCAGCAAAGAAAATTTTCAGGGAAATTGAAAATTCTACTGACTGGCAATTCTTATTGAGGTAATGAATTGTCCAATTTTAAATTCTATGATTGCTGGCGTTTGGTAATTCAATATATTTGGGGGCTATCGTGAATAAAATTTCCATGGGAATGTTTCCCTTCTTCGAAAATTTGAAACGCCAATATTTTTCAACTACACTTCGTAAGCTCAAATTTGGCTTATTGAAATTTTAGCCAAATTTCCCTGGAAAATTCATGCCCGATACCATAAAATTCCGATGGATACCATGTTCATGGCCCAAATTTTCGAAGGAGGGAAACATGTCTTGGGAAATTTTATTCACGATAGCCCCTATTGATATCATTATGATTAAATGGGGCCAACAATTTTTACCAAAATTTAAAGAATTACACGTCACTATTTTATCCAGCTTATCGTGTTCTCTATGCTGCCTTCAATTTTTTAAATGAACTTTATGCAGCTCTCCTTCATCCTACTTATTGCGATATCAAGGGATTTTTGGAATCTCGTTCTGAATCAGATAGTGCATAGTACAGGTCTTAATATGGAAGATCTGTCCAACTACCAGGCTATGCTCGTAATAAATAGTACAAGAATAGGCGAAACTTGTGATCTTGCATATCAATATCATCTCTTAATTTTACTATACTATAAAAATAGCTTCAAAACAAATTGGCTTCATCTTTTTAATGAAAAGCTTTCAATTTACTTATAGTTATTTTAAGACTAAAATTTAATGATGTACTGTGAAGTGCATTTTCATAATTTCAAAAATCTAATTCAATATAAAAAATAATTTTTTTTTAAATTTTAGAGTTAGCTACATTGAAATCTACAACGAAAAAATTCATGATCTCCTGAACAAATCAAACACTGATCTTAAAATTCATGAAACTCCTACTGGGGAAGTTGCAGTCAATTGCAGTGAAAACATTATCACGTGCGAACAAGATCTGCTATCCCATTTGCGTGAAGGAAGTAAACAACGAAGAATCGGCGAAACGAACATGAACGAACGTTCTAGTCGATCGCATGCTATTTTTCGAATTGTAAGCTATTAAATTGTTACTACTATTGTAATTGTTTTTGTTTGTTTTTAGATTATAGAATCGCGGAAAATAGATCAAACCGACGAAGATTCTGTACAAATAAGTATTTTGAATCTTGTCGATCTAGCAGGTTCTGAAAGAGCTGATCAAACGGGAGCCACAGGTTCTCGTTTGAAAGAAGGTAGTCACATAAATAAAAGTCTACTTTTCCTCAGCCGAGTAATAAAACAGCTTGCTGAAGCTAAATATGTCTCCTATCGTGATTCAAAACTCACGAGAATATTACAAGCGTCATTAGGTGGAAATGCTTTAACCGCCATCATATGTACCATCAATCCAATTGCAGTTGAAGAAACATTGTCCACTCTCAGGTAAATTTTAGTTCTTAATGCATTCAAAGAATGCAAAGTAAGAAGATTTTTGAATGATAATGTACACAAAATTGAGCAATAGCTTATATAATCTTTGTATTTCAGCTTTGCAAATCGGGCAAAAGTGGTGAAGAATAAGCCGCAAGTGAATGAAGTGGTTTCAGATTCTGCAATGATGAAAAGACTTGTCAAGAAAATTGATGCCTTGACTACTGAACTTGAAGTAGAAAAAACTAAAAATAGTCAGGTAAGAACAGTTAGATCAAAATTCTATCAACATTTAATTCATTTTCATGTACATATGTATTTCTAGATCAAAGTGAGTCAGTTACAGAAACTTCTCAACGATGAAATTCACAAAATCATTAACAGCAATACTTCGTGTTCGGTTAAAGCATTGTCTAAAAATCGACGAAGAACATGGTGTCCATCGTCTATGATTCCAACCTTGCCCGAAGAAACTTCAATGAAAACTGAAACAAGCATTCCTCAATTGCCATTTGCAGCTCAAATTCCCACAAAATTACAATTACCAAAGTCTGCATTTAACTTTACACCACACATAACCGTGCGAGATGTATATTATCAGGAAAAAATGAAAGAAATCGAGTGTTCGCCAAGCATTGATGAAGAATTCATTCCAGGTGAAGATGTATGTTTCGATGAAGCATTAACCCCTCAAACATCACCGGCAAAATTAGGTTTCAAAACACCAACAAATTCTGATTTCAAATTAAGAGCTAGTTTAACACCAAAACTCACTGAAAAGCAGAGGTAAGTGTTTCCAAAAAATGTAGATATTAGAAATATTTCTTTTTGTTTTCTGCAAAATGAAAAACGAACTTGTTTTTAGTTTGCAAAAAGTCGAACAGGAACTTAAGGAACTTGAAACATTCACCAATTTGGAAAATAAATTAAATGTAGAACATGATACGTATAATACATTAAAGTATAAATTGGAAAATGCTGAACGCATCATTGCCGGATATGAAAAGGAACGCGAAAGCTTTGCGTTTATAAAAGTTGAACATTTAGAGGCTCAGACGAATTTAGCCAATTGTCAAAAGAGGTGAGAAATTAATTTGTCAAAAAAAAAAAATGTAGTTGGAATGTTGTATGTTGAAATATGATATTATGGTGCTTCCAGTGGATGAGAGTATATTTTTTTTTGTTGAAATAAATATAATTAATATTTATTACGAAAATTAGTAATTGCAGTAAGATTTGGGAGTATTTAAGACGTACACAATTGTTTAGTATGTGTGTACATCAAAGGAATTGTTTAATATTCCACATCGTAGTTTAATATAAACTTGAATGTCTCCAATTTGTATTCAGATAAATGAATGGTAGATTTTAGTTAATGCGATAGCGTTGCAAAGAGTAAAAGAAAAGAAATTACATTGATTTAAATGGGTCGCACGTAACTAAGTAGAAAATGGGATACAAATTTTGATTCCTATCAGGAATTCCAAACAAAAAACTATTACATACTCCATCGCGGTGCAAAATTTCATACAATCTTACACCACGAACGGATTTGATGAATGTTATTTTCGGGATTCGTACAAGTTTCCGACTAAGATGGAATTCGCAATAAGGCTGTTTTACACAGAGAACCAGCCTTATCACAGGCCCCGTCGTAATAGAAAAAAAAGTGTTATCATAAATCGATTACCCAGTATTGGTAGGTAGGTAGAGATGGCGGCCCAGAGCAAACTCGCTCCGCGACCCAATTAGCGCTAGAGTGCGCCGTTTTGACACCATAACTCGTATTGACCTGTTGGGTGAAAAACGGTTTTATTTTTTAGTTTTCCCTTTCTCTTTTCTTTTTTTTAAATACTATTGGGGGGTTTGCACATATACCCTCTTACGGGTCCTTAAAAACGCCCTTATTCGGCTTACCCGCTGTCTAAGGGAGAAGAGAGAAGGGACAGGTAAAGGAATTAAGGTCGAAGCTTGACCTCGATCCATTTTGTCGCTCAGAAAGTTCGTGTAGATCTTCAAGAAAAGCATTTCCAAAAGATTTCGCTCTCGATCTGGCCAGAGCAGGGCATTTACAGAGGAAGTGGGCCACTGTTTCCTTCTCCTGATGGTCCCCACAACTGCGACAGAAAGTATTGTACGGAATGCCCAGCTTCGCGGCATGTTCTCCTATAGGCCAGTGGCCAGAACATGTCGCAACAACCCTGGCTATGTCTCGCCTGGGCCTAAAAATCAGATCAGTTGTTCGAGATTTATTATAGATGGGCCATATCTTTCTGGATATGACGCAGTTTGTTAAACTTTCCCAACTGCGATTAGATTCAATAAGAAAAATTGAGAATAAATTGGCCTTCATAACTCCAAGCGGAATATTAACTCTTTCCGCAAGTGAGCTATGAAGGGCTGATCCTTGCCTGGCCAGTTCGTCAGCCCGCTCATTTCCCTCAATGCCACAATGACCTGGAACCCAGATAAGAGTGACCCTGAGGTTAACATTAAGGCTAAGTAGTTCATCTCGGCATTGCTGGACCAATTTAGATGATATTATAGCCGAATCAATTGCTTTCACAGCTGCTTGACTGTCTGTCAGGATAGCAGTGTTCCGGTTTTGGTTGGGATCTTGTTTGAGTATCTTGCATGCTTCCCTGATTGCTAGTAATTCAGCTTGAAATACGCTTGCGAAGTCAGGTAGCCGAAAGGACCTAGAGATGTTCAAGGATAATATAATATAATACAAAATAAAATGAATTCAATAGGGCCTCCAACTTAATGTTTTTTTTTGAATGGAAAATGGTAAACACAATTACTTAAGTTATAATGAAGTGTGTATTATTTTATCTGTAAGGTTTGGTTTGGTTCTTTAAGAATTTGTACTTAGAAGTTTATAAAATTGTGCAATTAGTGAGTCTGTAGAAGGTCATTCTGATAATGAAGATTGTTCTAAGCCAATTTCGAAGACTTTGCTACACCTTTCTGGTACGCTCCTCAAGCCTTTGCTGAATGCGCAAGCATTCACTAAGCTCCACGAAAGGGGGTATTGAAAATGATTTTTTTGGATTCAGGTATCGACCCTATCAATGCATTAAGCAAATACCTAAATATTGGCTTGTTAACCTAAGGATAACAAATGAAAAATACCTACATGGATTCTTGTAATTCAAGAGTATTTGATATATCCCTCAAGTTCATACATAATCTTCTGAAAGATGATATAATCTTACTCTAAATCTCCGATTGGTACCTCAAAACCAACATTGTTTTTTTTTTTTTTTGTTTACCTTTTAACACACAAAATTAAAATTTATAATAAAAAAAAAACACAATTGGGTGCTGTCAAAATATCTTTGAAAATGATTTTAATCACTTGAAGTTTGGTATGATTTTTTCCATGGGAAAAATTATTTCGTACATTTTTTTTTTCGGGGAAAAAAAGTTCCCATTGAATTGTCCATAGGGCTTAACAATTTTTTTAAGGGAGGTAGGTTAAATAAAGATAATCACCCCCAATTTATTATTGTTATCATCGTTAGTTCAAATTTGATCAAAATCTTGACTTGAATTTTTTTTTACCAATGCATATCTTGCCAAAGAGTATTTCTCCAGTAAACATTGTCGCTAATATAGTTATTTTAAAATTCATATTTATCATAGATATCGCAAATTTTCGGTGGTAAATTGTTTGCATGTAAGATGACTTTGTTGTTTGTTCGTAGTGGTAATAGTTTCATACCATATTTCCTTATTATGTTTGAAATTTAACAACAACAATAAATATAATAAAAAACAATGAGGTATGTATTCCATCTGTTAAATAGATTTTCTTCATACATAGTATTCTGATTACAATTCTTATTAGCTATGACTGCAAATTTATTCAACTGCGTACTATCGATCGATTAAATAAATATTATTCTTTTAAATTCAGACTTCGTACCGGCGAAGTGCTTAATCAAACCATTTCTATCTCTCTTATACTTATGTAGGTATATTTAAAAACAATGCGTCATTTTCTTCTTGCAAATATGTACTTAAATACTGTGTTCAAAATAGTTATAATGGCTGCTACCAACTACATAAGTCCAAATTTCAAATCTATAAATTAAAATTAAACTAAATCACAGCACAATCATGCAATTTTCACAATTCAAGAGCTCAATTTAGAAACAATTTTTTTCAAACACAACCTTGAGTTTACCTTTGCAGTAAATAGCCGCAAAAAAAATCACAGCAAAACAACTGATATGAATCCATTTGTTGTGTTGCACAAATCGTATAGCTGTAACGAAAACATTGCACCATTTATTTCCAGGAGTGCAGCATGTTAGGTTCTGATTTGATGCAAATCATCTCGCTTCGAAAACTTTCACGAACAAACATTTTTGTCCATCTAATACAACCTCTGCAGTTATTTTTAAATTCGAATATGTATAGTATATATTTAGTAAACAACTACAATCTGACGTTATTCTGCAATTCATAAAGCAGAACCACGAATTCTTTATACTTGTGTGTTTTACACATTTCTTCCTTCAACAATAAGATCATTTAATTGTTTACCTTTATCAAAATTCCATATAAATTTAACATTCATATCTGAAATTGAAACCAGTGTTACAAGAAAAACAAAAAAAACAGCCAGGTAACAACTTTCTTCACTCGTCTTGCATTTTCCGACATTCTCTTGTTCACATTCACATGAGAACAAAAAAAAAAAACACCAAATGACAAGCACAAAGTAAAAATGGCTACAAAATATCCCATAAGAAAATACCTCAAAACGTCAGAGTCGGAATTTCTCAACAGATGTATATTTTTGGCTAACTTAGTTGTAGTACCACAATCACATGATAGACAACACTTAAAAAACACGCTCGTTGATAAGATTTGTTTTAAAGTAAGATCAACAATAGCAACAAAGCTATGTCTATCTGATATAATTCATTATTTACTTGCAATATATGAGTATGTACATCTACATAGTGCAAAGCAGACGTGTGTAGTAATTCCAATTCGTGTACAAAATAAAATGTGATGGACGAGAACGTGTGTATCAAAGAATTCCAGAGAGTATTTTAAGTGTGGACTATTAATTGGATTATGTTTTTTTTTTTTTTTTCTTGTATTATTATTATTATTTTGTGTGCATATTTTACCGGGCATTGAGAAGAAGAATCAAGTCAAGCAAGAATGAGTTTTGAATAAATTTGAAGTCATTTGCAATAATTTTCGATACAAATAGGTATAACTCTAACCGAAGAAGAAAAACACTCCATAAACAGAATGTGCAGTTTTACTACATTACACCCACGTAAGTGGTTGTGTTTTGATGTTTTTTTTTTTTTTTACATTGTTCAAGTGCATACACCTAGAATGCGCATCAATTCATTCAACTGACCTACATTGATTATTATTATTTTTTCTAATCAGATTCAAATTAAACTCATATCATGATTAAATTAACAGAAGTGTTAGAACTTGCGACAGTATAAATAAATTTTATTAACATTATTTCTTGATTAACTAATCAAATGATTGACTTACAATTTTTTTTTTTCAATTTTTCCTATGTATGTAGGTACATATTCTGAAAATATAAAAACTCATAAATGATGTAGGTAAACTAAAACAGAATAGTGCGATCCGTAAAATTAATATTTTCAAGTCAATGCTGTCTCAAGTCTAATAATATGCAGATTTATTTCAGAAGTATACAGAATTTTTAATATAAAAGCCATCTTACGAAATCAAAGTAATATTTTATAACTAACAAGCGACCCGGCATGGCGTTGCCCGGGCAAAATTTGTTTTTTACACCGATAAATACATTTAAAAAGGAAAATAACAATAAGAGCATACTCGTTACTGCCCGTGTAAAATATATCCTCCAGTCAAATGCAATCCAGCCATATGAGAGTGGCCTTGTGACTTATTTATGGCAAAACAAAGTTATATGTATATGACACTCTTCTAAAATTTTAAATAAAATCTGAGGAAATCATTGCTGTTGTTGCTATTAAGAAAGTATCCCCAGTATCGCACCTTCAATGACATAGTTTTTTATACTTTTAATTTGCAATCGATTCCCTGTGAGATAATACATTGTCGAGCACTGTATCTGCTGACTAATAGACTTCTGTTTGTGCATGGAATTTAGAATGACTTGTTCATTAGTAAGTGATTATATCCCTCTTTCTTTAAGCCATGGTAGTGTCTTATTTAAAAGTTCATGTATTTCAGGGTATACTTTATCTATCAGATGAAAATGATCAGAGAGAAATTCTTCCACTATCTACCGAAAGCTGTACATTTCGGACTCTCAGTTACATGTGAACAAACATGCTTTTATACTCTGAAAACAAAAGAACTCTCATGATTGTGGTGACTACTATTTATTTTTGTAACGAAGGACCAAAGACTAGCACCCCTATTGCGATTTGCGATTGTTGATTGATAGTTGATAAATATTGATATTTTGGGTTTCTAAACTCAATTTACTGAAAATGTGATCAACTATTCATTGATATTTGTTAATTTTTTTAGAATTCACAACGGTCTGCATTATTCCCAATGGCCAAAACTTTTTTCGGTTGGGTGGTTTAATATCGAATTTCAATATTAATCAACTATCAATCAACAATCGCAAATCGCAATAGGAGGATAGATCTTTTTAATGATGCATTAATTTCATCAACTCTAATTCCTCTCGCTACCGCTCGAAATATTTGACGAAAATCTCCTGAGCATAAAATCGTGCAGCCACTAGGTGTATTGTTTTTTTCTTTAATCACGCACGCATGGTCTTATCCAGAGTTACATATTTGTTAGAAGTCTCAAGTGAGCCGCTGATTCATAGATTCCTGAAAATGACAAATGTGAGTCTTACTCCTTCCATTGAATTGGCTATTCGGGGAGTTTTCGACATCTAAATATGTTTTTAGAAACTTAAAAAATTACAAATATTTTATATTCAATTTCACTAAACTACTACTAAATACGTAAGTAATATTAAGGCCTTAAGCGATCCTGGAAGCCCAACCTCTAAATATTTCAGTATTTCTCGAGTTCTCCTCCATTTACAGAAGGACAGACGGTCATTAGCGACTTCATTTTATGCTTTGTATAGATAAATTCAAGTTCATACCAAATAAATCACCCACTTATCTTTTTCGAAATAAATTTAAGATATCTTTAACTCTTTGGGTCTCTGAGAGAAGGCTTTTGTACTTAAATGCCTACAAAAGCCCGAATAACGGTGATTTGCAAGAGTAGTTTTTCATTTGATTCGAAGCTGTACCTATCCATGGTGTCTTTTTGCCCGAGTAGTCTTGTTCCATTAATAGTTAATCCCATTTTCGCTGCTTCAGCTTCAATACGTGCAAATGCGCGAGTATTAGCTCGTATCCATTATAATTATGTGACGGTGTGGTTTAAACTTTTGAAATAATTATGAAGAACTCAATGGCTAATTAATCTTTTCAAGCTTATGTACAAATTTCCGTTCTCTTGAGCCCTTGGAGAGTCAAACAATTTAATTAATATTTCCCCCTTTAAGAATACTCATGATTCAATGCATTTTCTTTTTTCTAGATTTTTTTTTTACTAAAGTATGAATTAAAACCCAAATACTTTTTTTGTGTTCTATTTTACTTTATTTAAAACCATTTAAAAATTTCCATCACATCCCTTATGTATTCCAATGATTTTGTTTTGGTACTGTGACCTTGTTAAATAAAATTTTGAATCCCTAAATGTTAATAGTTTAGACTTAAAATTAATATAATTTAAATATAAACAGAAAAATTAAAATGTTTTTTTTTTTTTCAGGTGCCAGGAACTTGATTCGAAAGTCAAAGACTTGGAAGAATCATCTGAAAGTAGTCTAAACCGAATTAATCGGTATGAAAAAGAAGTCACCGACTTGAACGACAAAATCAATAAACTTGAGATGGAAAATCGTGCAGCAGTAGGGTTAGAGTTTGAATTTCAGCAGCATAAAAATAAATCCAAACGCAGGGAAACTGAATTGTTGGAAGCCCTTGAAGATAAACGAAAAGAAATTAGTAAACTTGAAAGATCTCTTCAGACTATCACAACTGATATGCTAAATAATTCTAAAGAAGAAATTCAACAGATATCTAGAAGTTTGAATGAGACTGATTCTACATGTACGAATTGTAAAGATTTCCAACGAATACTATCGGGCAAAAAGCAGCTTATCGAGGATTTTGAAAAGGTCAACTTAGATAATCAGACATTGCATTTGAATATTACAAAGATTTCAGCTGAAGCTGAATCGGCCAAACTCAAAGCTGATTATCTAGAGACCGAAAATTCATCTCTAAAAAAAGATATTGAGAACTTAACATCACTCCATGGAACTCTAGAGATTATACAAGAACAAATTGGCAGTCTTCAAGTAGAGAAATGCAAGTTAGAAACGGTAAAAATAGAATTTGAGGTGATTTCCAAGGAAACTGCAAATAAAATCGCTGAAAAGATCAATATAACTCAGGAAATTCAAAATCTAAACACGCAGAGAGATAATCTTGCGGCTGAATGCGGCAAACTTCAAACGGAAATTGATTTATCTATTTGCACCCGGGAGGAATTGGAAAAAATTCGCGCTGAAAACGATTCGCTAAATTCCGAGCTTCAAGAAATCAAAACAAAACTTGAAACTACTCAAGAAAACTACTTCAAACTTATGGCTGAAAATCAAAGCAAATCGGATAGTTTTGAGAAACTTAACATGGAAGTAATATCAGCAAGAAACCAGTTGCAAACGATTCAAACCGAATATCATGACATACAGAAGAAATATGAGCAAATTCAAGCTGAATGCAATAAGCATGAAGGAACTATCGGAGAAATCCAATCTGAATACGAATCCATTCAGAATAAATACCAATGCCTACAAAGAGAGTACGAAAAACTAGAAAATGATTCCGTCCAATCTTTTGCCGACTGTGATCGGGTTCAAACCCAAAATGAGAATCTTGAGACTGAAATACGCGAGTTAAAAACAAAAGTTGAAGAAGCTCAACGCAAACTGTTGGAGAATGATAGTCTCCAAATAGAGTTAGAATCCTTAAAATCTGAAATGAATCTTCTTCAAGGAGAGCATCAAAAAAATCTTTCGGCCAGCGTAACCATAAATAAGGACGAAGATGGTGATTTAAGAGCAGAGAATTGCAAGCTTAAACAGGAGCTTAGTAGTTTACAATTACGTTTTAACGAAATGCAAAAGGAATATGATGACATATCTACCGAGCTTGTTGATAACTTTGCTGACTATGAAACTCTTCAAAAAGAAATGGAAAGCCTTCAAGCTGAATTTGATCGATACAAAATTGTAGCAGCTGTTGAAAATTTAGCGGACGACTTGGAAGCCATGAAAATGAAAACACAAAAACTGGAAGCGGATAATAATGAGTTGGTAAAGGAAAATACTGAATGGAAGAACACTGTAA
The DNA here is from genome assembly GCA_932273885.2 of Leucozona laternaria. Lineage (NCBI taxonomy): Eukaryota > Metazoa > Arthropoda > Insecta > Diptera > Syrphidae > Leucozona > Leucozona laternaria. The sequence continues at coordinate 96,258,183 of OW026368.1, forward strand.
TGTCAATGACAAGGTCTATGGGTGAAAAGTGTGACGAATCGGAGCATTTAGTTGCTCAATTACAAGAGATCAAAAATGAATCGATGCGAAGTGAATCACCTAGAAAATCCTTCAACAATTGTATTCAGTTTATTCAGCTGGCAGATTCGATTTTAGAAATAGAAATAACGCTTGCAAACGGAGGTGCCAAGATTTTCCAAGCAGTAGGGCTCAATAAGTGTTCGAATGGCACAAGACTGATTATTGGAAACATCACTGATATAACCCAAGGAACGTTCAATGAACTTCGTGGCGCTATTGAATTCGTAATATCCACCGATGTGCACAAATTAAGCAATGAAATTTTTGATTCACTTGAAATGGAAAAGAATACAGCAAGCCCAAATAGCTGTGATTCTCTGGAAGGTCCTTGCAGACAATCAAATGAAGCTCATCTCAATGAGTTAATAGAAGAAAAATCAAAACTATTTGAAAACGTTCGTGAACTGCAAGAAACTGTTGCAATGCTCAAATCTGAAACGGTTGAACTTGCAAATACACGACAAGAACTGCAAGCCACGCAACTCATTGTTGAGCAATTACAAAGCGAAAAATCAAATCTTAGTACCATTTGTGAAGAAAACAAATGCAAAATAAGTGAACTGAGTGAAATAATTTTTCGCGCTGAAGGTGAAAACATGAAATTAATTGCTGATTGTGAAGAACTTAAAAAAACGGTTGAGTCTGAGGGATCACTTGAAAATATTTCGCTTGAGAGTTACGAAGAGCTTAAGCGGCTGCATGAGAAAATGTGCAAACAAATGCTTGAAATTGAAAATGGTGTTGCTGACCCATGCGCAACCTGCATTGAATTGAGAGAACAGATTTTAAAATTGAAATCGATTTCATTAAACGAAGATACAGAAAGCAATTCAATGATGGATGTTTCAGATTTGAACAAAATCAATAAAAGCTTAAATGAATCCATATGCACGAATTGTATAGATTGTCTGCGTAAAATTTCAAAACTTGAAGCAATCGCAAGAGAAAGATGTTCCATTGCACGGCAAACAAATGGTAACCATGAAAATGAATATGCTGAACGTTTGGAATCCGACGAGGTGGAAATGAATTATTTGCTAGAAGATTTACAGTATGAAAAATGCCAATATCAACCACGCCCCAGGCAACCCCCTCCGTTTAAAACAGCTACAACAGAAACCCCACCAAGAGACAGTCCTCTATATACTGTACCTATAAATAGACAAGTTTATGACTTCAAAGAGCAAAATCAAGAATCTGAAGGCCAAATTAAAGATTTAAATTTAAGGTTAACAAAACTACAAACAGAATACGATGAGCTGTTAAGCTTCGAAAGGATGAAATCAACAGAGTTAGAAGAATCAGTTTTACGTTTAGAAAGATTGAATGAAGAGTGTACACGTCTGCAAACATCGGTTGCTGGTTTTAAAGAGACAGTTACAGTGCTTGAAGACGAACGAAATAGTATTCTGCAGGAAAAGAAAGCACTTGAGAAAAATAACAACGCTCTCAACGAAAAAGTAGAAATTCTAAAAGAAGATAACAACAATCTCAGCGAAAAAATAGAAAATCTGAATGAAGATAAGAATGCACTTGAGAAAAATAACAACGATCTCAACGAAAAATTAGAAATTCTTAAAGAAGATAACAACGATCTCAACAAAAAAGTAGAAACTCTGAAAGAAGATAACAATGTTATCTTGCAAGATAAAAATATGGCGTTGTCCAAATCTATGGTTCTTGAGCAAGAAAAAGAAAAAATTGTTCAGCAATGTCAGACACTACAAGCAGACATTCAAAAACTCATCGAAGAACAAAAAATCAATCAAGAAAATAAAGAAAAAGAGAGCAAGGGATTAGAGAAACTAAAAGAAGAATTAGAACAAAATGAAGAAAAGCTTGACAAATTGAGTAATGAACTGATTAAAATATCTACTGAGAAACAACACCTTCAAGGTGAACTTGAAAAACTTAAGGAACAGCAAGAAATTCTAAAAGAAAATCACTTAGAAGAGAGAAAAATTTTGCAAGAAAAAACCAGTTCATTAAATAAAGAAATTGAGGATTTGGCAATTGAAAAAAAGGAACTTGAAGCGGCGTTTGAAAAAGCCAAGAATCAATCGGAGCTCCTTCTTCAACAGGGCAAACATAAAGAAGATGAGCTTAATCTAGAAATTTTAACAGCTGGTAATGCAAATAGTGCCATGAAACAGGAGATAGAAGAACTTAAGGAAAAACTTGAGACTACGGAAAATAATTTAAGAGCTGCGCTTGAAAAAATAAATTCTGAAAAAGATCAATTAAAAGTGGAGCTCACCAGCAGCAAAAATTCTTTGCTTGAAAAAGTCACTGAGCTAGAAACTACGTGTACTCTCTTAAAACAAGAGTTATCTGCTTCAAAACAAAGTCTCTTGAATGAAATCAGCCTAAAGCAAGCACTAGAAAGTGAATGTAAGAGCAAGGATGATTTGCTCGCAGAGTTGTCTAAAACGAATAATTCACTAGCAACAAAATGCGCAGAATTAGAAGTGAAATGTGTAGTCTTAGAAGAACAGATAGCGGAAACAAAACAAACACTGTCTTTTGATAAGCATCAATTGGAGGTTTCGCAAAAAGAATCTTTACAAAAAGATGGTGTGATTTCGGATCTTTCAAGTAAAAATCACAACTTAATCACCAAAAGCACTCATCTCGAAGAGAAGATTGCGGCATTGGAACAAGAATTTGAAGAATCAAAACGTAATTTCTCAGAAGATGTTCGATTAAAAAATGAAGAATCTTTAAAGAAAGATGATTTCATTTCTGAACTTTCTACAAAGAATAGTTCCTTAGCTACAAAGAGCTCTGAACTCGAAGACAAAATATTGATTTTAGAGAAACAATTTGAGGAATCCAAACGTTGTCTGGCTACTGAAATACATTTGAAGGAAGTGCTGGAAAAAGCCAACACTGAACGGGATGATTTGATTGTACAACTCACAAACAATAATAATTCTCTTGTCACAAAAAGCACTGAATTGGAGGAAAAACTTGCAATTCTGGGAAATCAATTTGAGGAGTCTAAGCGTCATCTTTCTTCCGAAGTGAGTAGGCTGAATACAATTCTAGCTGACACCAGTGCTGCAAGCTCTGCTCAGAGTTCTAAAATTGATGACTTGATGCAGAAAATAAAATCTTTTGAAAATGACCTGAATATTGCACAGAAAACAGCTTCGGAAAGAGACTCGCTCTTGCAAAAAATCGATAAATTCCAACAAGAATATGATTCTTTGGCTCTAAAACATGCCAATTTAGAACTAACAAGGTCGTCTTTTGAAGCTGAATTAAATTCAGCTCGCGAAGTTGTTGTCGAGAATACGGCTTTAATCAAAAAGGTTAATGAATTGCAAAACTCACTAAAAGAGATTCAGCTGAAATGTGGTTCCTTGGAGTCATCAAACATAGAGTTGGAACTAGCAAATAAAAAACTTACTCAGGAGCTAAGAGATGCTATTCAGCAGGCTGAAGAGTGTAACAGATTGAAGAGTGAATTACTAATACTTCGACAAGAAGTCGAAAAAGAACAGAACCTTAAAAATAAATTCAATGATGAGCTTAAAACTAATATCAAAGAATGGGTGAGCTTGCATAGAGTTTTGTATTAAAATATGCAATTTAACATTTTGCTATCTTTTTTTTTCAGGAATCAAAAGAGCTCGTATTTTCCAATCAAATTTCACAACTTCAAACCAATATTACCAGTTTGAATTTAGAAAAAAATATTATCCAAAAAGAATTGGAGGATACAATCAAAAGCAACTCTGATAAAATTGCACAGCTAGAACAGCTTGTTCAATCCTTGCAAAAGGATCAAAATTTGAATTTGTCCAAATCATCCATTTCGCCAAAAAAAGAAAAAGGCATGGAACATTGGATGAGTGAAAATCATCAGTTGAAAGTATTTATAAAATTACTATTATGCCAAACAAATATATAAACAAGATTATTTTAGATTAAAAATATGAGTTTAATGGATAAGCTTGACTCGTGCCAAAAATCATCTCCAAACGAAGAAAGGAAAAATCGCCGACTAAGTACACATGATGAGAGAAGAATTCAGTCGTTTTGGGATAGCAATCGCGATGTATCTACCATGACTGATCCTACAAGTAAGCTTAATCAATCATTTATCACCGCAAAATCATTAACACTTTAATAATTTCAGATGCTGAATGCAGTTGCTCGGAAATGAATCTGAAACTAAATGAGCTCAAACAGAAGCTACTTATCCGCGATAGTCAAGTGAATACACTCTCAATGGAGCTCAAAAACCATCCTCTGAAAACAGAGAATGCAACACTCAAAAAACTTTTTGCTGAAGAGGAATCAAAGCAGCAACAATTAAGGAAAGAAATTAAAAAATACAAAAGTCTTATCGTGAATAGAAGCAACGAAAGCAGACATTGTGCCAAATGTGCTGAATTTTCAAAGAAGATATTCGTTGAAAGCTTCAGCCAGACAACCGACAGCGATGAATCAGAATGCTACCGTAAACTGTTAAGCAAATACGAAGATCTTAAAATGATTTGCCGCGTTAGACATACAAAAATAAGAGAGTTGGAAGATGCTTTGTCCAAGGGAAAAGAAAATGCAAACAATGATAATATATCGTCACTCCATAATCAACAATACAGAGTGAGTAAGCAAAGTAAACATATTTAATTGCTCTTAAATATAAAATTCTTATTTTTCTTGTCAGCAAAAATACGAGCAAGTAAAGAAGGAGCTAAATGTAGTCCAAGAAAAGTACGAAGAAGTAAAAATATTATGCAATATGCGCTTTGAACAACTAAAAAAAATTTCCAACCAGGAATTGGGAAATAGTTAGATAATCTTCTATTTATTCTTTATCAATTTCACAAAAAAACACTTAATTTACATTATAATTGTCTCAATTTATATATACTTAAAAATACTATAATATTATTTTCATTCTTGTCTGTATTAAAAATGCAACAATATTTGTACAGTATTACCATTTTAGAAATTACTCCTGGGATAGTTAACTATATTTATTTGTAGGGGGAAAATAAACTTTTTTTGTGTTTTGCTCGTGAGAAAGAACAAGTCACTAAGTTTAACGAAAAATAAAATTAAAATAAAAAACCAGTTCATTTAAAAAAAAATTGTGTATTAATAATTGACTTAAATGTATTTAAGGGGAAGTTTTTTTGTGTATGCACTCTTTGAAATTGCATGTAATTTCGTATTGTGAGTTGTGACGTAAAATTTGAACTACTATACAATAGTTATATATATAAGCAGTAATGTATGGCATTCACCAATGAAAGTGACAACCCGATACTTACTTTTGTGTCATTTTCGTTAATCAACTATTCTTTGGGGTTTGTAAAGCGAACAGGCAGCATAAAATGTTTGAGTTTTGGCAGACTCTGGCCGACGCGACTATAATTTTTTTTTATTTGTGTCGTTTTCTTTTCGCTGAATCGCTGCATTGAAGTTAACAAATATGTACATTAGGGTGTCCCGTCGATGTATGAGAAACATTTTTTTTCGAGCTACACTATCAAAAGGGGTATCAAAATTTGCGTAATTTTACACAGATAAAGAAAACTGAAAAGAACATGTCAAAAAAACTGAAAGAACATGTCATCTTGGGGGTAGTACCGGGCTTTGAAGATTTTTAAATTTCATGTTTTTACATACTTTAACCGTTTGAATAAAACTATAAAAAAAATTAAGTTTTAAACGTATTTTATTATTAATATTATTTAAACAAATCACATAAAAACAAAATAAGCAAGAAATAATTTTTAATTAATGACATAACCTTAGAATTTAAACTTATTTTTGTGTCCAAAATTTGGCATTTCTGCACGAGATTTCAACTTGTTTTTAATAAAGCCATCTCTAGAAGTAGGGTCAGTTACACTCTGTGATGCCTCTGTTACCAGTTTAACACATCTTTCCACAGATTGGGTGTGACAGGGAAAGTCAACAATTTCCAAGCTCTTATCTTTTGCCATGATGTGAAGGTCTTCAAAAGAAATATGTCGAAGAACCGGGGGTGATGTTACCTGACATTCGTACCACAAAATAATTTCGGTATAATCTTTAGCAGAGAAGTTGATCTTTGGTGGTTTATATATCCTGCGTTTGTTGATATTTTCAGCTTCTCTAGCTTTTTTTATTCTTCGCAATGCCAGCTCCCGAATGTGGTCCCTTTCATCAAACAACATACTGATAAGCAGGTTTTCTGGATGTGCAAAATAAGCATTTCTTTCTATAACAGAATCCACAACACATCTCAAATTTTCGGGTAAATATCGAGAGTACATAATTAATTGGAAAATATGTTTGGCTCCATCCTTAAAAGACGCCTGTCGCTTGATTCGGAACCAAATTGGAGCGTATACTTTGACGACGTAGTTGACAAGCAATAGCAAATTCTCTGATGGACGAAGAGTACTAACATAAAGTCTCAGTATGCGATTAGCTGAAGTAAGCCATCTCGAGTGCGCCATTTTTCCAGGTTGACGGTTTGCCAGCTCAGGAGAACAGAAACCAGTAGATACAGCTTGACATATCTGATAAAGATATTTTTGATCCGTACTAAGTTCATCAACCACATTTTTCGGCAAGTCAGGCATATTACCAGCCACTGCACAAAAGCTCACGGTGGTTTTACTTTCGCAATCAGCTAATTGTTTCCCAATAGGTCCAGAATATTCTCTAGGACCCGAAGTGCAACCATCTAATGTCAAGAATAAATGACGAAGAAGTAACTCATTACACTATATAACAAGAGTTGAATCTTTGGAAGAAACCAAGCCGACATCAGCCAAAACAGCAGAAGCGACAGCAGCAGCAGATCGCGTCGATAAACCGTATCGATCACATACCTTGGCAACTGTTGGCAACATCAATCTATTGCGATAAGCTCTTGAAGTCGATGGTGCCTCTGTCAAAGGGGGGTTTGTTGGGGATGCCTCTGTTACCGAATGTGTTTCTGGGGAAGATTCACGCACCAACTCTTCATTGCAGTTTCCTGAGACAATATCCGTTTCCTGCGTAGACCATTTTTTTGCTTCCCTCTTTGACTCTTCAATTTGCCTCTGCTGTCGTTTCTTCAAGATATTTGTTTCTTTCTTGTCAACCCCGCTTATAACCATTTTCCTTTCATTTCTTTGATCCAACAAAAAACTTCTCTCATGGATGGGAACTTTCTTTGGTTTTAAACACGAACAAGTTTCAAATGAAGTGCATTTACAAGCAGCAACGTCGAAAAGCTTCTCAGATGACTCTAAAAAAGACTTCAGTTTGTTTTCGAAACTAGCATTTTGTTTGCTTTTGGGGTATCGCTTCACAATATTGTACCTTTCGAAACAGGATTTAAGTAATTGAATAACTCTTTCCTTAGTTACAATTGGAATCGAAGCTTTAGCCCAAATATTGTCCATTTCTTCAAAAACAATCGCATATACATATTTCTGAATGGGAAGGATCCTTTCCGTTGAATTTAAGTTTTAGTTCGTTCCTTACAAACAAAATGAATTTAATGACATCTCTTGTAGTTGGTAGCTGCCGATCGTCAAGTTTTTTGTATGATCCCAATATAGCACTAGTCCCACTACGTCTTGAACTCATTATTTTAAAAAAATCACAAAAATAGCTTTTAAAACTGTTACAACGCACTTTACACAACCCGTTGAGGATCTCGAATGAATACTAAGGACTTAAGGAAAATGATGAAAATAGCAATATGCGCCAAAAATTAAAAAAATTCAATTTTGGTCACCTATTGGGGGTATTTTTAGCTTAAAACCTTATAAATTTGAAACCGCTGGAAACGCATTGTTGCATGCAAATCAAAACGTCAAATATGTTCTAAACCTAATAAGATCAAAAAGTTAATATTTTATAATAAATAGTAGCTCAGGAACCGAAATTAAGGAAGGGAAAAAAAGCATAAAAATATCAATTTGTCAAAATTTTGAGGATCGGTACAACCCCCTAGACAAATTTTAATATTTTTTTTTTATATATTTTTGTAATCTAAGTCCAATTACGCAAGTTTTGAGAGGTCTTTTGTTCGGAAAATCCAAAAAAAAATTTGTCGGGACACCCTAATGTACATATAGGAGTTCATTTTCTGTTACCATGAGCTTCAAATTTTTTGAGACATGGCCATTAGGACTATTCCAGAAAGCGCTGCGGAACCCAATTATTTTGTTGAAATAATATGTAGCATTATAACTACAATGCTTTCACAATATTTTTACCTAAAAACATGGCTATTGTTTCCAATAAGTAACGCGATTCTACTTTTGATTCTATTTGAAAGTTAAATCCGATTCTACATTCAAATGTATGAAAATAGGATCGGACGCCAGTAATGCCAATTATTTCCCATAAAACATCCGAATTTCGATCGAGTCTCGCATAGTTTTTGACATAAGAAAAAGTAAAAATAAAACATAATACAAAATAAACCTTCTGTCGGAGTAATAAACAATAGAATTTATTGTTTTTTGTTCGCCCGGAATTTTAAAAGCTATTGTGAGTTTCGCCCGCACGAAATTTTGTTCGCCTACAAAAAAGAAGTGAAATGACATTACATTCCGCCCGAAATGAATGTTAACAATAAGGGGAATTTTTTTATCATGAAATTTCGGGGGAAACCCACAATAGGCGAAAAGTGAAATGTCAAATTTTCCGGATGGAATGTTGTTCGGTCGAGACTCATAATAAGGCTGATTGTGAAAGTTTTTATTGAAATAACAATATCTTAATACAAGGAACGTGGAAAGTGTCTCAATTTAGATCAATTTCCAAACAAATTCAACGTACACGAATTATTGACAAATTCATTTGTGTTTCTTATGTTTAACTTTTTCCAACGAATTACGTACATACATGGACCTTGAGCATCACTGCCACAGCATTTAAATCATTAAACATATTCTTCCGTTTTGATTTATGTCTGGGTTCGATTGTTTTGAAATAGCCTTTCCACAAATTAGGTTAGTTTATTGAACAAAAACTATCGATCTGAGGCACCTTCATGCCAGCGGTTTTTGACGATTCCCCTTACAGAAAACTTTATATTGATAGTTTCATGAAATATTGAATAAATGATTAACAATTTTAAATTTCCTTTTACTAACATTTTCTGTTCGCAAACACATTTGATATAAAATGAAAATTTGCGAATTCGAATGACTTTGATGTTAACTTTCGAATTATATAGCAGAGTTGTAAAGACTGCAGTCTTTTCAGTACTGCAGTTAATACAGTCCCAGTTAATTAACTTAACTTTTGAATGCAAGTTAATACTGTGAGTAAGTACTTTAACTGCAAAGCAAACAGTCAGCAGTCAGTACTAATATTCGGACTGTGCAGTTAAAAAAAAAGTTAATTAACTTTAAGTTAATTAACTGCAGTACTTTTGACTTGATTTTAGTCTTTTAGTCAGTTAAAAGTCATTTGTACTGCGATGTTTCATCTTTTAGTCAGTAAGTCTTTTAACTGCAGTTAATTAACTGTAAGTCTTTGAACTAAAATACTATAGATTTATACTTATAACACAACAGGATACAATGAAAATAAATTTAAATGTTTGCATTATTTATTTGGCATTATATGCGTACGGCGTGATGTACAAGTGTGAAATATTTTTGATAAAAAACAAAAAACAAAGTTTAAAGACTTACAGTTAATTAACTGCAGTTAAAAGACTTACTCACTAAAAGATGAACCATCGCAGTACAAATGACTTTCAACTGACTAAAAGACTAAAATCAAGTCAAAAGTACTGCAGTTAATTAACTTAAAGCTAATTAACTTTTTTTTTAACTGCACAGTCCGAATGTTAGTACTGACTGCTGACTATTGTATTACAGTTAAATTCTTTTGGCAAGTTAAAAGAAAGAAGAAGAAGGAAAAAAGTTTTTTTATTCAATTAACTGCAGTACTGAAAAGACTGCAGTCTTTACAACTCTGTTATATAGTACGAAATTAACGAATTTAACAACAAAATAGTTGGCATTACTAGAGTTGTTCGATTTTCGTATATTTTTTGCTATTTTCCGATAATTTTTACTGTAGAATCGAATTACATATGTAGTAGAACCCTTGGTTTGTCAATTTATCGATCGTCGATCTTTCTTTCCGCAACCTATTTTGGTGTTGAAGTTGAAGCCATTTGATTATTTTAATGTGAAAATTTGCTGCAAATTTAAGAAAAATAAATACACTTCACAAAAAACAACAATTTTTTATACATTAATAAATACTTTTTTATTCCAAAATTACTTTCTGTTTATAATCATAATGGTTTTTACTTGATCATTTTTTTTTTTAACAGTCAAAAATACTACATAAAAATATAATAATATCGCTTAAATCTATACAACTTAAACAATGAAAAATAAAATAAAATCAACAAAATGAAAACAACTTAATTTTTAATTAATTTTATAAAATAAACATATTCTTTACATTTTTTTCTGAGAAGAGGATTATGAAAACATTCAGCCCTATCATGAATTCCATCGTAATCGGAAACTTTTCGAATCCCGAAAAAAAACCGAAAGATTTTCCACTACTGTGGATTATGAAATATTTTTTTTCCGTATTCGTGATAAGTTTCCGATAACGATGAAATTCGTGATAGGGCTGATTACCTTACACAACATTTTAACATAAGGATGATTTGAAAATCTTTTTTTATCCAGTTTGCTTATATTTATTGTTAAAGAAACCACAAATCGATGTTATAGAAGGATGTATAATTACTTGTTTTTTGTTATGTTAACATAATTGGTCAAGTGTTAAGTATTTTTTTTTCTATTTGGCTGTTAATGAATGAATATAATGTATATGTATGAATATTATATGTGCGCTGGATAAAAATACTTATTTAAAAAAAAAAAATGATAAATTAATTTACTATGACTTTACTTGATTTAAAATTTCTATTATGTCATTTAAAACTATGTTGAGTTGACCTTTATTGAAAGCACTTTAAGAACATTTAAAATTTGTCGACTTAAAATTATGTAGACAAAAATTTTCTTTGGGCAAATATCTGCCGACCATCGTGTTGAAGAACAAAGTTAATTAAATTCTAGAACATGCTCAGCCAACCCAAAGTTTTTATTATATTTTTTATTTTAGTCCTTTTAGTCCATAGCCTATTGGTCAAAATAATCTAGAAGACTGAGAGTTATATAAGTAGGCATAACGAATTTATTAATAAACAAATTTATCGCTTGGTCTTATTTAATACATAATTAGTTTGAACATTTCTGATATCTTGACATGATGCACAATTTATAACCAAAGAGTATTAAACATACAATATAATAAAATATATCTACATACATAGTTACATATAGTAAATATTATTTATAAGTGTTTTTAGTCACCTAGCGAAGGTTTCAAAACGATGTTTAAATAAATCAAAAACAATATGTATATCTAATGTTTATTTTCCTTCAAATGAAAGGATAATTTTTGGGGTCAAATATTACGTTTTTACATTTCAGCCTTTTTATTTTCTTTACATTCAATTAATAATGAAGCAAACGCTGTGAATAGTTCATACAATTAAAAAAAAAAATGATTACATATTATTTACAATACAATATTAAACCAAATACTGTCCGCTTTGCAAAATATTCTTCAAGAAAAACCTAAAAATTAAAACAAAAATATTTTCTTTAAGATGAGGACGAGATATGTAATTTAATATCAATAAAATCTATCTTAACTCAAAATTATTAAATTAAGAGCAATATGCAATGTAGAAAGAAGGAGGGGTGATTTGTTTGTTGAAACCTTAAATTTCTTATTAGACTGTGCGTTAATTACAATTAAGTTTTGATCCCTAGACTAGACTTTTTGTAAAAAAGAAAACTTGGGATCAAATTTAACGTCCAATTTAATCCAATTGACACACGTCCATAGAAAGCAAGACTTTGTTCAGATAATCGAAAAAGTATGTATGGTGGAGAGACTTTATAAATTTTTTTTTCATGCGTCTTCAGTTCATTATACAAACATATTTACACCTTTAACAAGTTTCCTTCTTATAGAATCACACATTAAATTACGCCAATAAATTAAAACAGGGTAAGCGTTTAACAAAAAGTGTACTAAATATGTCATGGATCAGCAAATATGTAATGGAGGCTTCATATAAGAAAATACATTTTTAGTAGTAATTTAAAATAAACTCTTAATACGTACCCATATTAAATATATATGTTGCAAAACGTCTTTCTTCGGTGAAAAACATCAGAATTTTGTTAAGTTAGACATCTAGTAAAGATTAATCATTTTAAGAATAGTTTTCCTGCACATGTGACATGTGCGTAGTGTTTCTGCACAAACTCTACAAGCCCCATGTCCACACAGAAATACAACATCTCTTGTGCGTTCCATACAAATACTGCAATAGTGACACTCTTCGTACTCCTGTACTTTATTTTCTAAATATCGTAAGCGATCTGCAGATGACGTTCGCGTTGCATCTTTTCCCGCTACTAAATGCCCATTTATACCAAGGCGTTTCTCAATCAGCATACCGCAATTGAGGCATTTTTTCATCCTAAGCCCACATTCTTCACAAGATATCTGATGTAGGCAGGGCTCAAATTGAATTAAATGCAATACCTCATCGCAGACTATGCACTCTTTTGGCTCAGTTATGAATACTGGCGTTGGTAGCGGTTTATTTTGTTGTTTGCGACTGACATGACTGCCAGTTGCTGACGTCGGTGGCGATGGTTGAACAGGTGATAGTGAATTCTCAAATTTGGTGCTTTTACTAGGATTCATTTCCACATAAAAACTTGGATCTGAGTTGTTCTGTTTCTTTGGCACTTGCACATTTGAGGTGTCGTCTGCTGGTGCTGACGACGGAGGCAACTGATAAATTGACTGGAATCTTTGTGCTGGAAGTGGCGGTGGTGTTGAAATTGACGCTGCACCCTCTCCACTCAATGCATTGCCATCAGCACTAATGTTCGCACTCTCAACACTTTCATTTAGATTTAAGGTCTGAATATTTCTTGTCAATTGATTTATACCCTCATTGTTAAGCACAGCGGCAGAAGATGTAGCTACATTACTAGACATTCTTTGATAGCTTAGAATCAAATCCTTTTCATCTTGTTCGGTGATCCATTCAAATATTGTCGCTCCCTTATTATTAGGCTCGATTTGACATCCCCTTTTGGCTAAGTAACATAATATCGTATACATCAACCTGTACTCAGTCAAATGGTGCAAGCAAGTAAAAATTTCCAGTATTTCTGGAGCCTCGGTCGGTGCTGATGCTTGCTGGAGATTTGTTTTTTTAATAACACATAAATGCATTGCGTTGTCACCGTCTTCGTCCTTTGCTAAAATATCACAACCTAAATTGACTAGTTTTTCAAGGGCGGCCGCATGGCCTTGCGAAACGGCCAGTAGGAATGGCGTTTGACGCCGATTGTTACGTATATCGATTTCAGCTTGTCCTTCTAAGACTAGCGCTTCAACGACATTGGCATGTCCATTGAGAGCAGCTAAGTGTAATGCTGCAAACCCATCATCTTTTTTAACGTTGACAAGTTGACGAGACAAGTGGAGAATACGTTTAGCCGCTATGACGTTCCCCTTAAGTGAGGCGTGATGCAATACATTAAAACCACGATTGTTCTTGACCGTAAAGTCTAAATTTGGAGCGCTGCACAGAAGTTCAACCACTTCAGTATTTTCTTTGGCAATAGCATCGTGAAGTGCGGTGTCACCGTAAGAGTCTTGGATATTCACATCTGCACCAAACTCCAACAGCTGACGAACACAATGAGGTGTTTTTTTGTGAGCGCATATGTGCAGCGCTGAACAATGACTGGAGTTTAAAAAGTTAATATCTGCTCCGCTTTGTAAAAGTATCCTCATCGTTTCGGGTTGATTACCAAACGCAGCATAATGCAGAGTTGAATCACCTTCTTTGTCGACTATGTTCACATTGGCTCCTTTGGTTATCAGGTAGTTGACTAAGTGTACGTAGCCCTGATGTGCAGCGACTTGTATGCATGCTTTACCGCCACTCATAACGTCAACTTGTTGCGGATTTTGTTCTAAGTATTGTTTGACGAATTCTAGATGACCTTGCGCTGCTTCACGCACTAATTTATCAGCTAAAGAGGTTCCCGATAACCCTGAAAGCGGTGTCATGACATGGTCTGTGCGCCGGTGACTTAGGTCCATCATACTGTTAGAACGTTCGGCTGCCGTTGCCAATGGAGATCTCTCTAGTTTTACGCATTTGGGATTAAGTGTCCATTCGAGACCATCATCTAGCTGTTGAATCCTTAAATCTCCATCGGAATAGACTTTTATCACTTTACAATGTTTGCCAAGAGCCTGGAATTAAAAAAAAAAAAAAAAAACTATACTAGGAAAGGCTTTTATTTTTTATTTGAAAATAGTTTTTTTTTATATAATATTTTTTTGAGAAATAACAAAAAAAAACAATCTTCTTACATATTTCATTAATTCAATCCACTCCCCATGTCCTTTTTGTAATTGTTGAACTTTTACTGCATCACTGATTATTGTTACCAGATCACCAACCCGAAATGAGCACACTTTGACTAAAGCTGCTGGATGAAATGTCCAACGATTTGGGCAATTATCATATTGTACCCTTAAGTTTAGTGGAAAAGATAAAATATAATGTTAGAAAAATTGAAATTTCAAGATTTAAAAATACATACCGTATATCACCTTTATCAGTTATTCTATGTACTGTGCCTAATTTTGATAAATGTTCTACCATTCGAGGATTCCAGCCACCATGTCCTTGTTGCAATTTCATAAGAGCGTCGACTTCTAGGCATACCTTCACACGGTCTCCAACCGAAAACACAGGTTTTACAGTGGGAACAACAGGTTGTTGCTCCTCAGGTTGACCTTATAATAAATGAAGAAAAATTGAATTTTTATTTTTTCGCTGTGATGTGAAATAGACGTTAACTCAGCTGAACTAAGACAAAACTTACCTAACACAGGCATATGGTCTTTATAGTAATGCCCTCCAGATGTTGGAACGATATATTTTAAATCTACGTTTCCTTTATGACCGAGTCTGTAAACGTTTGTTGACCCAGTTACCCAAGATACATTTGCAACACTTCGACAAGATTCGTTATCCCATCCACGAATTTCCATAACACGTCCACTCTTACCTGCAACAATAAAGGGGGTTCATTCATCAGTAGAAATAAATATCTGAATGTAATTTTTAAAAACTAAAAACTATCCTGTGTTCAATAGATAGATAGAAAGTTGTTGTTTTTGGTTCCATAATAACTAGTCTTCAAAATGAGTAAACCCTTATAGTTAAATGTCTGTGTAAATCTTTCAAATGTTTAAATAAAGCATCGATCGGACGATAGTTTTCAACACGCAAGGACATTGGAATCACAAAGAAGCTGAGAGTTGGAATCTACCAAAAGCCCCTACAAGAAGTTGAATTTTTTGTCAAAATATTGCAGATAAAGTCAATGAATTGGCATCTGAATAATTCAATTGAAGGTATGTCCTTATAAAAAATTTGAATGACTTCGATTCGTATTTTCTGCCGAAAGAATATATCGATAAGGATGCTCCTATTGAAATACTAAAGAAGATTTCCTCTGTTTTACTCATTGAAGTCTATCGCTGAGACATTAATAAAATATGATGTCCATAGTTCAACAATGAAACTAAAATAAATGATACCTTATAAACTATCTATCATAGGGGCCACATTTGAGCTTGTGGATAAAACATTGATAAAAACTTTGACGGATGCAATTTCTTGTAAATATGCATATTTATTAGATTTCGATGTGTATTTGCAATCCATGTGCTATTTAGCGCTCTGTTGTCTATGAAACTTCGAAAAGATTTTATCTTAAATTTATTTTAGGCAATTAGAAAAGAAATTTCATGAGAATAACAGATAGATTAGATGGCCAAGATTTAGGATGTCAATGACGATGTATTTTTGAAAATCTTTAATTAATTAATCGATGATTGTATTTATTTCGATTCACTGTAGCCAGATGCGTAGAAACTAATTTTTTGTATCTATTACCTCATTCATGGTATCTATTCTTTCTAGAAGGGACTTAGAGAAAATAATTAAAAGACTACTTACCGTCGCCACCGTCTTGTTGTCCCCACTCCCAGTCTGGACCACGAACTACTTTTGCTCCTACAAATATTCCTTTCAATTGATTTTTTCCAGATCCTTTACGGGGCGGCACCCTCACACTAGAATAAAGAAAATATTCACATTTTAACTTAGGAGTTCTTTTTTTTCAAATAATAGTTCACAATATACCCAAGAGATGTGGGTGTAGTGTAACGAATAAACGGATGTTCTATATCATGCTGATCACCCCCATAGCAGCAGGCGCACAAATGATAATTAGAACACAGCGCGCACTTAAAGACAATTCCGGCTATTCCCCCCTTTAAGCAGCTATCACATACCACATTTGAATGGCGAACACCTATGATAATTTGAAAAAAAAAAAAATATGTATATAAATATATTCAAAAATATTTTTCAATATAAATCGAAGCACACACATTGGCAGGAATGAATTTCGAAGAATATAAAAGCTTTATTTTTTCACTCACCAACTTGTGCGTTGTCTATGATTATCAAATCGTACTGATTTTGATATCCAACTCTGTAATTTGTTCTATGACCAGAATCCCAATTCACCACTACTGTCTTCTCGGGGGAATGTGCTGATCCGAAACGTCCTATCTCACAGACTGTACCGACGTGACCTTCTCCGTCGTCTACAAAAACAAAATAAACCAACACATTTAATACAAACAACAAGAGTACATTACGCAAAGATAATTATATTTGAGAGAAGAGCCACGAGTGTCTTATGGAATATGGAGGATGCAAGGCGGCAGGCTCTTTTCTACTAAATCTGTTGCGGCTGCTCCTACAGCCAAACTATGTATATTGGCGTTTATTTTATTTTTTTTTTTGGGGTGCGCGCATCAGTATTCGGTTTGTTGGGTACTTTAGTTATTTTTTTTTTTTTTATGTGGGGTATGTTGATTTGTTCCCTGTTGCGCAGAGCGTGGTGTTAAGCATTTGTTTTGTTTTTGTCAATCTAATTTTAAATTCAATCTTTCGTTCATCGTTCGTCGGGGTAGACACAAGGAAATATTTTTTACAGCCGCCATATCCTCCATCATCGTGTGTTGGCTTCCCTTTTCAGCTTCAATAGGCACGACATGCATACGATAAAATGTTAATGTTTTGAAGGGAGGACGGATGAATTTTAGAATGTTGCCCTTTTACTTTAAATATAAATCTGTCTACAGCACGCGACAAAGTATTTTCATCTTTTTGGTTGTCAGAATTTATTTTCTGAAACTAAGGAAAATGTGCATGATACCCATGCCGTCACCAACTCAAGCATGTGTTACAGTAGAAGATAAAATTAATTACCTGAGGGGAGACCAAAATTTGAATTGATCACTAAGATATGCTGAAATTTACTTCAGGTTTTAACACCCGATCTTTTCAAATCATCAAATAATCAAATCTTATCTATTATTAATTTCACTGTAGGTATGTATGTATGTACATATTTGTATACATACATACAAATGTTTATTCGAAACAAGAATCATATCATTTAAGAGCTTCTATTAAAAGCCATAAAAGAATAGTTTCTTTTTTAAAATACGTTTGTTTTATAATTATAGGAAATACAAAATGTATAGCCCACTAAATAAATAATAATAATTAACTGAATTTAAAAATAATACGGAAAATGTATTCATTAAACTAAGAAATTACAATTCTTTAAAGATAAACTAGCTTCGTTCGTTGTACTTTACCCAGGGTTGACCCTGGTTTTCTTGACAACCTCAAGAGTTGTAAAAAAAACATGTTTTTTTCGGCTTTTAAAAAACACCCTATGGATGTTGAGCTTAAAGCAAGAAACAAAAAGTTCTGCGCTGTGATAGTTAAAACTTAAAAGTTTTCTTAAATTTCGTTTAAAAATTAATGAAACAAGTTTCTTACATATCCATTTTCTATTTCTATTATTAAGCGTGTTTTTTTCTATTTATGTCGGCTTAGACAAAAAAATCAATTTAAAAAAAAAATAACATTCGCCGTTTTTCCTGCAAACTCGGAGGGATTTGGTTAAAGTAACGACACCGGGGAATAGCGACACCATTTGAGAAAAAAATGGAGTTTCCATAAAAATCATCGATCATTTATAATTCACGCCGGTAACCGAGAATTCTCTGCGCTTAGCTAAGCCCGATGGGGATTAGTTATCGAAATCAAATTTCTTTTTCCGAAATAAAAAAATAATATGCTGGCGTAAATCCACAACCAAATAAATTCAAAATTTGTAATTATGTATTATATAATATATGTACACCTAAAAACAAAATTCAAAAAATGTATTGTTCAAAATTTCTTTATGAAATATTATTTAGACTTAAAAGGACCTCCTGAATAAAAATTTTGATCGAAATCTGATAAGCCGTTAACAAGAAAATCGAAAATAAAAAATCGGTTTCTGACTGGGATCGTTAGTTAACAGTTTTTGGTAGTTTTCTTTTCCACGGAAATGCAGACCATACTAACAACACAACACACAATTTTTTCTTTGATCAAAATCGTAACCGCCGTTTCCTTGTAAATAATCTGTTCCATAACGGTTGTAAGGCAGGTAACGTTATGTTTGGAGCTAAAAAGAATTCCTATTCGCCTTATTTGCCATCTAGGAAATCACTATGAAACCTTAAGCCTTGCACGCTGCTGATGCGAAACGAAAAATCTCATGCAAAAATGACACAACGAAATCATAAACAAAAAATTTCCTTCTCCTTTTAGTTTCGCGAGATCACTGAAAAATTCCGTTTCCCATCAGCAGCGTACTAGGGCCTAAGCTCAAAATTTCAAGAAAATCGCTTCAATGGCTTAGGCTGTAGGTCAAGGTACAGACAGACAGACAGAATTGTTCTCTACCATCGTAATGTTTGGTTTGATTAAAATCCCGAAGTCGATTTTTTTTACGAATTCTATCGTAACGACATACATTTATGTACATTTACGTATATCGCAAGAAAAAAGTGTTAAGACCAACCTCATTCAAACAGAGCCGGCAAGGGATAGAGATAAACATTTGAAAACAAAATGTAAAATGTAATAGGTTCATCACTTCCTCGAGCAATCAGCCATATGCTTTGTGATTTTTAAATAACCTCAACAAGAAAAAGGAAGGAAGTAAAATTTCCCATTTTTAAGCGGGGAATTAATTCTACTTCTCGGTCGAGTATATTAAAAAAAAATAACAGAAGTTGAAAATTGTTTCCAAGAATAGCATAGAATCGAAATACACCACATGTCTCATTCATAAGAGCGCCAGAGAGTTCAGAAGAAAAAAAAAAAACAATATCCGAAACCAAAACAGATATTTATTTTTAGATTTTTCCAAATATACCTAGCTACCAGTTTTAATATACATAAATCTTTATTATAACATTCTACTTCAAAAAATTATTTATGTATAACAAATAAAGACGAAGGAGATTGAACTCTTATTTATTCGTACATATATGTATGATTTTGAGAAACATTTTTGAAAATTCTTCTGAAAATGAGAACATTACCTTGATTTTGCCATATCCAATTTGGTCCGCGAACAACTCTTATGCCTGGTGGAATTGTCGCCATTTCTTCTCTTAACTTTAGTATTCTACTCGTTCCGTATCTGATTTTGATTTAAGTTATAATTATTTGACTTCAATTTTTATTGCTTGAGTTCTATCCCAAAAAGAAAATGTGTTCCTTCATTTTATATATTTCCTTTCTTTGTATCCAGAGGTCAATTAACTATTAGCGTTAGGACAAGTTTGACCAATGTGATCTGATCTCGGGATTACTGATTGTCATACTGAAAGAAAAAAGCAAAAGATTTTATTAGACATTTTCTGGAGAAAAAGATTATTTAATGTTTTAATTTTTTTTTTTCGCTGAAAGCAATCGACGATGCGTGTTATCATTACTCCCTTTACCCATTTCCCCTGCAAAATAAAAACTAAACAAATTCAACAGCGCAACGTTTCGTTGAATTTTATTTTGCTGTTCGGTAAAGATGAAAAATGATTTTTTACTACATCTTTTAAAATAATTACAGATGAAAACGAATTGTTAGATGTCTTTAAATCTTGGCTTATTGAAAGATAATTAATCTAAAATATTTCTTTTTAAGACTTATTTCATTGGAATTATTTTTCGATTATAGTTTTTGTTCTCTTTTTTTTTTATTTCTCAATAATGTACCTATTACAATTTAAGTAAATTTTTAAACGCTTAAATCACAAATAAAATATTTCCTTCAAACTACTCTTTAAAGAAGAATTCTCATTAATAAATAAAAAAGATTTTAATGACAATCCATGTACGGCTAATCGAAAGCAAAGACTTTTCAAGGTTTCAAAAACACATGTGTGTGCAAACCATTGAGTGCACAGTGCACATTTTTTCATCATTAGTTTATGTAGAAGAATCACAAAGCAAACAAACAACGATTTTCAAGCACGTGCTACAATCATAATCGCTATCTTCTTCACATCAATTCACATCATTACACACACAAATCGGGTCAGCTATATTGGGGAAAGTAAATAACAGTTCTTTTCAAAGTTTTTGTATCCCCATGAATGATGCAGCAGGAATAAATAAATAAAACTTATTTCATTCTTGAACTGTTTAGGGCGACATGACATTTTTACGACTTAATCGAAAATTTCGTTCTTCTGCATTTATGCCGATGACTCACGTTTTCTACAAAGTTTTTAGGCAGCTTGAAAACCTTTTTTGGCAAATAGCGATAATGTGATAAATATGTGGCATTATTTTTTCTTTGCATTATTCCTTCTTTCACTTAAGTGAACTAAGAACTAAAATCAATGTCTTTTTTAATACTCTACGGGTTATCGAATAAATAATGTTCATTGTTGTGGTATCCTATTGGAATAAAGGTTTCAACTATAATACGGGGCAAGTTAAAAATTACACTCTTAAGGAAGGTGGGAACTGACAACTTACAAAAAGCCTATCTCGATAAGATTTTGATATAAGTGTTTCGTCAGTTGTAAAAGAGCAGTTACAAGAAAAGTTTGCGTGAGCGAAAGTTTTTCACGTGTATTCTTATTTAGATGCACAATGAAGCGATATTTGGTGGGACAAATGGGAGTTTCTCGCATGCCTCTCGCGAGCAAACTTTTTTGATCAATTCTTAAAGCGAGTTCTGTGCGGGAAATTAAATTGTTGTTCTTTGGTTATGTTTTTTTTTTCAAGGAAAATCAACACAAATGCTGATTTTAAAATAAATAATTAAAAATAATAATTGCCTCAAAAATTCAACAACAAAATTATTCCAACAGCTAGATTCAAAAATATTTAATTCAAACGAACTTCTAAACCTTACTGTTGAAACCATAAATGCTTAACCATTGGACGAAGATGTGAAATGTTGTGGTAATTGGCTTTAAGAGGTTCCCTGACTTTTTGTTTGTTCTTCTTTACCTTCAATTTGAAAGCACTGTTGCGTTGGTGACTTTTACTATTTTCTAAGAGCAGCACAGCGTAGCAAAAAAAAAGTATTCATGGCAAAGAAATCGAATGCAAATGTTTCCTCGGATACAATTTCTTTGATTATGACGACTATGAACAGGAGCCATGACGATATAAACTTAAGTAAGCATGTGTGCTTTTTCCATACTCCAGACAAAAAATAATTTCGTAACAACAAACGTTACCAATCTAAATAGGTTTCAGTTTTTTTTTTATAATGTTTTTTAGACACATAACAAAGAGAATATACATATAAAGGCACAACATTATTTACACAGAGATTACTATCGCCTATGCATTTATTTTGTTTCTTTATGAAATCCCGTTGAAACTAATGTTTGTATCAAAAACGGAAGTAGCATCGAGATTCACTTCTCGAATCTGTTTTTAAATTATATATCAAGAGCATACGTAAATTGTGTATTTTTTATTATAAAGATATAAAGCTCGTATTTACATAATACTGGTGTTTTGATTAAATTACTTCTCTTTCAATTTTAATTATTTAATAAACAAATAGGTATTTCGATATCAAGAAAACGGCCACACATAATTATGAAACAATTGATAAAACCACAAATTGTATGCCCTATTTTTTTTAAATTTTATTCTTCGAATTTCAAAATATTTTATCTAGAAATACATATCAGAATCGAAATTATAAATAGTGACATGAACTGAATTTACTTCCCTTTGGAAACACTACTTGGCGTAGTTATGTACACATACATACATATTTCAATAATGGGGAAGAATAGTTTTTGGTCATAATTTCGTACGAATAATTTTAAATTTCATATTACATACAATTAAATTCAAAAGGTAAGAGGCTTACCAAGAATTTAATTTGCCTCAGACTTTCGTAATTTGTGAAAGCCCCAAAAAAAGGCAGAAACAAATTTATAGACATTTTTTTTTTTTTTAACTTTCCAAAGTGCAATACTTTTTTACTCAGAAACCCCATTTTAAACTCAACACCAAAAAGATTGTTAGGGCAATCGGTATTTCGGGCTTTGGCATTTTGCAACTATGGCATTTTTGAAAAGAGGGATTTTGGCATTCGAATTCGAAATAATGTATCCAACCCATTATGATAAAGCGATGAGAAATCCGAATTTGTACGAATTTCCTATTTTTTTTAACTAATTTTCTAAAAAAAATTGAAGAATGGAATTAGAAATGAAAAAAATCTTGGACAAATAAGCTAACCACTTAAGTACAGCAAAATATATAAAATGCAGTTTTTTGTTTAATATTTGCAACCCATTCCGTGATCAGCAATGGGATATTGTATTTATTAATCAGGCGTAGATAAAGGCTATAAATACCGAATACCAAAAAACTTTGGCCCTGTTTTGATAAGGGGAAGACAGATAGGATCTTAACACTAAATAAGAAATCACTGTACTCTCTTGTAGGTACCGTTACCGGACACAACCCGCTGTAGTACCACAAGACAAAAACTGAGGCTCAGCACGGATGATTTATGTAGAGCACAGGAAGACTCTTCTCACTTTTTATGTCACTGACAAGCACTTTCGCAGCTAATAAATATACATCTAAGAAGCTATATTTTTAATAACATAGAAGAGCTCTCCAAACTATCTGGTGTGAAATTGTCGAAATATAATAATGCCTCTAGATGGGATCTACATTGATCTAAGTGTGACAGGAATAAGATCTTTTATCAGCCCAATAACCTAACCTAACCTAGAGGCTATAAATAAAAGTATTTTTGAGAAAAATTGTTGAAATGATAGACAACTAAAAATTTTTTCCCAACAAAATAATCAAAATCTTCAAACTTGTATTTTATGCGTTAAAAAATTTAATTTGTTTTTTAAAAAAGTAAAGTTAGGTCCAATTTTAACACCCACCTAGAACAAATTAAATTTAAAATATATGTATAATATATTATGTATTTATGTATGTACATACATTGTATGCATACAAAAAGACATTAATACCTCGACCTTCAAACCACAAGATCTAAATATTAAGATTTTTTAATAAAAGACGAGGGAACAAAACTTTATCATCTGCAAATTCATATGTACCATAATATTCTCCACAAAACCGCCCCAAAAAATTGTAATATTATTGCGTTAGAATAGAGCCCTTCTGGAGAAATGTATATTGTAGAGGTTTCAATAAATTTATGTCTATTCCCGAACTGCATATAAACAATATTTCGCAGTTTTGTACATTAGACGACAGACATACTATTTTTTAATATTCCGTAATACATGATTATTATGACTACTTGATACTGAGTATTCAATTTTAGCTCTCGGAAATTATACACGAGAACAGTTTTGGAAAAAGGCCGACATACATATTGGAAAAAATGTCGGAATTTGAAAATGCCAGAAAATAAAACGAAACTTACCACAGAAAAAATGAAAATTTTTGCAAAAAAAAAATATGCGCTCATGCCATTGTTCCCGCCTTAATTGTGCAACGACTGCCCTGTCGCGTTAATTGTACAATTATAACGACACTGTCAAATCAACAATTTTTTGAGTAGACGAATATAAATTTTTTATCCCGCATTCTTTAGATAGGTATAAAATAAAATAATTACATAATTTCCATTTTTTTTTACCGAATAATTTGTCGGTGGTGTTTAACTTTTGCGCCACCTAGTATAATTGAAAAATATAAGATAAATTATAATTATTTCGAATTATTTTTAGGGGTTTTTTCTCTATACATTTTGGAAATAAATCCAGTTAATTTTGCTAATAAACAAAACCACAATTTTAAAATTTTGGGAATGAATCTATTTAGATGGAGTCCGCTGTTACGGCTGTTTGTGCCTAAGATAAATGCTGGTACTCTCGGGAGGCATGAACAAAATGTTACAATTGGACAAAGCCGCGTTTTATTTCCAAAATTTTTAAATTGTTTCTAAACAACTCCCGATTACATGAGATCTTTTGAGTCATAATTGCTTTTTGAAACACCACCGGATTATGAAATTTGATAAGAATCCATTAGTCATTTAAATTAATTTGGTGGTGCCACAGATCATTAAGAACCAAGGCCCTGCGAGTTGTGACTTAAAACTCTCAACCATTCCTGAGTGCGCGTTGTTAATTTTTATTTTTCATATTGGGTTCTACAATTTTGTATCGAATTCTCGGCGAATCTAGGACGTCAATCCCAAGGACCCTACCTATAATATCCAATAATTGGAGTCATTTAAAGTATTTCGTCGAAATCGCTTTTGTCTTGAAGCGAAGCATAAAATGCGTAAGACCCTGCCCAGATTGTGGCTTTTAACTACGCCATGGGTGAGATCGGCTAGGAGCTATTTTCCCTTCACCGATTGCACCAACAAAACCATCGTAACGGTGAAAAGTCGAAATATAAATAGAGACTAGGTATATCAACAAGCAATTCCCTTACCAATAATGTCAAGCTTTTAACTCCATAGTAGAAAGCCCCTGTTCTCTATTGTTTTATAGTGGAATCATATGCAATGAGATATGAGACTAGGAACATTTAACGCAGGTATAGAAGAAAGAAGGCTAGGGAATTTCCTCAGTTTTGTAAATGTTATACCTATTCGACGAAAAAAAAAATTGAGCAAACGCATGCAAAAAAAATGAGTGTGGCTTTCTACAAACCATACCTACAGCAACATCAAATAAATTTTTTTTGAATTCTGAGAAAACGTAGATTTCTGATTCTGAATTCTCTGGAATCTGAAGTGGTTGAATAGAATTGTGCTTTTAATAATTATATTACCAAAAAATAGTCCACAATTCATTACTTCCTCGGTTTACTTTGTTAGTTAATACGGTTCATTGTTTAAATATTTATCAACACTTCATTTGAAACAAATGTTTTGACGAAGAATAGCGGAAGTATTTCTCAATTTAAAAAATATATATATGTACCTACCTATTCCCAGAAAAGCGATACCAAAAGATATAAAAGTACGATAAAGGGATTTCGAAGGCGTAAAACATTAAGGCTTAAAATACCCATCCATCCAATTACATAAAATCGTGGGAGTTAAGCCAAATTGGGTGGTACAACACCTATGTACCTACCTATTCTGCGGAGTAGACAATTTTGGAAGACACTTAAAACATAATTCAGAATAAACAAATGCACACGGAGAGCTCACCTAGGAATTTTTTTTCTTATGAAATAATCATGTATTTATTGCCTGGTGAAGGAAGAAGGGATATGAACTCCAAAAAAATTAAGATTTCTCTCGTCCGGTCGCAACTTTTTTTTATATTATTATTACTGTTCGCGGCGAGCTCTAATAGACATGAAAAATGATTCACCAAATTGCGAATAAATTAAATAGGGAGAAGTCGACGACGGTAAATAGCAAACGGAAGGGACACAAAAAAAAACTTTTCTTTCCGACACTCTTTTTTTTAACTTTTGCAAACATAGGGTCGGACTCGGAAGTAAATAATTTTCCAATGAATTTCTTTTCTTTTTCAAATGGAAATTTGTGCAGGATTTTATAAGAACTAAGTGCACAATTTAAGTTCGCGTGAATCGAAGTAATTCAATTAACGTTTTGATATGAAAAAAAAAATTATTCCATTTTTGCAAAGGTAGAAAATTAAAAAGTTTTATTGACAACCCGCGCCCCGACGACGTTTGATCAATCATTGGCAATTTTTTTTTTTTCTTTCATCGTGGCTACTGCCCCGCCATCTTTTCGGTACTACGGCTTTTTGTGAAACTAAAATACTGGGATTCCATTTATTTTGGCCATCTAGCGTAAACTAATAAAGTGATATGAAAAAAGGGTGTGTTATGTGAATTGAGGAAAGAAGTTTTTGCTTTGATTGCTTTTAAACGATGCAATTTCTTCTTGCTTTTAAGCACGATGTAGAGGGACGTATGTGGTGGCCGGGGTAGACAAAATTGCTGAGGCTGAACAAATTGCAGAGATATCGCTCATTCTGTTTTTTGCTTTAAATTGTTATTCGAGGGTGTTTTAAGGTAGAACCGCACTAGGCGGAACTGCACTTCTGCGACACCGTGCGCACTTTCGCACGAAACTGAACGAAACTTCACGTCGCGACACAGTTGGTCAGATTACCAACTTAGTCGCATAGTGTCGCGTCGTGAAGTGCAGTTGTCGCTTAGTGCGATATAGCTCATACAATTTCCCACAAATAAGTCGTGAAGTTCAGTTCCGCTGAAGTGCAGTTCCGCCGAGTGCGGTCCTAGCTTTATTTTCATTCGTCGTCCACTCAGATAACTTCGTTTAATCAAGTGGAGTAAAGAGTGCAGTGAGATAATATCTTCACTTGCACACTTGCTGTCGTGTAAAAGCAGTCTAACTATGTCTGCATTCACATTGATCGATTTTTCCACGAAGATTTTTCCAGGAATCGTGTGAAATGTTTACATTTTCCATTAAGATTTTTTCGTTGTTCTCTCTTCACTTTTCATTGCTATCCCCTTCATTTTACATTAAGATTTAGAGATACCTGTGTGCAAGAAATCTTATGGAAATTGTAGATTCGTAGATCAAACCCAATTTTTTTTCACACAGGCATCTCCATACATGTTTTCACTTTTTGTTTCAATGTAGTTAATACTACGTTTTCATTAGAGCAAATGAGGTAATTTCGTTGAAAATTTCCAAATTGAGGTAATTTCCATCAAATTTCCACGAAATTCGGTAGGAAATTACGTGAACACTTTATGAACACACCCAAGTAGAATCCATTCAATGTGGAATTCATTGAAAACAACAAAAACAAGACAGATAAAAGTCAAAATGAAATGAGGCGCAAACGAAATTAGCAAATTTGAGATGAAAACACTTTTTCTGTAATTTGCGAAATTACCTCATTTCGGCTCTAATGAAAACGTAGTATAAGCCCTTAAAGTTGGGAAGTCCGCACTGGTGAGTCTCATAGAGCCTGTTTAGATTGGGAGATGCCTCAAAATACATTGAAACAAAAACAATTTCAACATTTCGCACATTGAAACAACAACAAATGACACTCATGAGTCCGGTTTTTATGTTTTCTTCGTGCCTCACGAGCTCCCTCATCCCACACTTTTCTTGCCAACAAACTGCCGTGAAACCGGACTCGATCTTCCCAATCTAAACAGCGTCGTATCGTGTTTACATTAGAAACTTTGAGGCACCTCAAAATATATTGAAACAACAACAATTTCAAAAACTCGACATATGGTGTTTTTGTCACAAAAAGACAAAAGAAAATTCAGAGATCGGTTTTTATGTTTCCTTCTTGCTTTACAAGATCCCTCTCACTTTGTTTGTCTACCAAATGCCTTCTTGGATAGGTACTAGAACGCGGCCATTATGTTCTTACCTTTATTTGCGTTGCCTTATCATACCCACCAACCACTTTTCTGTCGATAACATGGCCATCTGCCTTCCAAAGTTAAAAATAAGTAGCGCGCACTTGTTTTGTATAACAATACATAGGTATTTATTTTGTAAACATAAAAACTAAGCATTTTAGAAAAATACAATTTACTCTAAACAATTAACCATTAAATCAAGTAGTTTATTTTTACAATACCTATACTTTCAGCTTATGTTTACTTCACAACACAAATACTAACCTCAAAAACCATGAACTTCCGCGCAGAAGATCCAGGAGCTGTGCAGTTTGGAAATTTCATCAACTACTATCAATTCCATTCAGCCGAAGACCGCATAGCTTTGCTTCCAAACGATGTATGGTTGCCACAAAACAAACCACCATCATCTAATCAATCACCATACCTTGTGCTCGATGTGGGATGCAATGCTGGAGATGTCACTCAATTGCTTTTAGATTATCTTTCCAAAAACTTAAACAGGGAAATTCAAATCCTGGCACTAGATATAGACCCAAGTCTAATCAAAAGAGCCAAGCAAAATAACAAAATACCTTCGAAAATCGAATTTTGTTGTGTCGATATCATGAGGAATGACTTGCCCGAAATTGAGACCTATCTCAAAGCTCGCAATGCGAACAAATTCGATGCAGTTTGTTGCTTTTCAATTACCATGTGGATTCATCTAAATCATGGTGATAGTGGGCTGCAGGATTTTCTCAGCAAATGCTCGCATATCGCCAAACTTCTAATTGTTGAGCCTCAACCCTGGAAATGTTATCGAACTGCAGTTCGTCGTATGCGTAGGTCAGCCAACGAAACTTTTCCTAACTTTGCCCAACTCAAATGGACGACAAGTATCGAAGATGACATAAGGCAATACATAGAGAACCAGCTGCATCTCTGTATGATTCATGAAACACTGCCGACCAAATGGATGAGAAGAATTTGGTTTTATCGCCATCGGTTTTATGGTTAAAGACTTATTTAGGATACTTTATTTGTACAAGATAATTTTGCTGTAATATGGGAATCGAAAGGAATTTTTACATAACAATACTTAAAAATAAACTAATTAAGAATGCCAAACGGTTTTGTTGGGGATTGTTTCTGGGCCATGTTGGGTGCATAGTTCACAACGTAGTCATTACTTTTTGAAAAAATAGTACTCATCATATTGGGCTGGATTTCACCCGGCCACCTCGCCGGAAAACTCGAGTTTAACGTCGGAAGGCAAACACTCGACGTCTACTTCGTTTTCTTGTGTGTTCAATCGGTTTAGGGTTATCATCATGTCGCCAGATTTCGTGCCGGTCATGAGGCCAGTTGCGTTATTGTCCACTACCACCGCTTCAGACTTTATTTGCTGGAGCTGTTGAATGGTGACTGTTTGCGGTGGCTGGTGGGGCTGGGATTGTAGCGTCTGCGGATGCTGCTGCAGTTGCGAGCTGACTGTCATTGGCGTCGCCTGTTGGATGATCACTTGCTGTTGAATGAGTTTTGGCTGCTGGTGGTGTGAGCTCTGTGGTTGTTGTTGTAGTTGGACCGGTGCAGCTTGAATTATATGCTGCACTTGACTGGCTTGGACTTGCTTGGCCGGGATGCCCGCTTCCTCGTATGCTTTCTTTTTCAAGGTGTGGCGTATTTGAGACCTAAAATGTAGTACGAACAGTGAGTTTGGCTTGTCAAATATTTTGCCCTCGTCATCAGGATCAGATGAAGAAAACAAATAGTTTTTTTTTTTTAAATTAGATTCTAAGGTAATACAAGATTCTAGGAGCGTCCTTACACTGTACGGTTTTTTATTCGTAAGCTTATTTTGCTAAGATCTTCCGAGAAACGGGTTATCGATGTGTGCAACATTTCGATTTCTTCATCTGTCCATTTGCTCCTGAGCTTGAGAAGTTTTTTTGAGGATTGTGGATAGTTGGAATTGAGTCAATTAGTGTTTGCTTCAATGATAAATTGTAACAGCAAACTTACCCTGATGGTGATTCTGAATTGGGATGTAATTGCATTGTGAGCTCCCCTAGACGATTAAATGCCTGCCCAGCGGCAGTGAAAATCTCTCCTACCTGTAAACACAAACAGAACGGGAAGTAGTTAAATTTAGTTTTGAAATTATAGGTTTGAAGGCAGAAGTTGGAAAATTATTTACTCGTTTTGCCAATATATATATATTTCGAAAGAGTTCAGAAGAAGTGCGTAATGATAATGAGAAAACATTATTATTTTACTTACTTTTGTAGCCGAACCCATTGTTTTGTTTGTAATATATTTATTATTTTAAAGCGAAAGGCGGTATAGTTTTTTTTTAAGAAAATGTCAAAATTTTAGCTGACAGCCTCGTATATAAAAGATGACGACACAAGGAAATATGTTTGGGATATTTTCTGGGAAAGGGATATTGGTTTTGAATGTAATAACCGTGGTTTGAGTATTGGATAATATGCGTTCAGAATATGGATCTATTAAGGTGCAAACAAAATGTGTGTTCGCGTATTGTCCCAAATTGAGAATTTTTAAAAATTTTTGTGTGATAATAGGTGTGTTCCTTTGGCCTCAAGTATCTACTGCCAAGTACTTCTGACTGCAGTCAACTACTTCTACTCTGTGGTCGAAGTAGTTCAAAGTAGTTCATTAATCTAGTAACAGAATGTTTCCAAACAAGAAAAAGACATCACCAATCAAAAGAAATTACGTAATAGATTATATTTGTTGACATTTTCCTAATTTTAAAGTAAAATAAGAAAACAAACAACCGAAATTAAATTGATATTGAGGTTAGATTTTACTTTTGGCAAAATGAAAGCATTCCATTCATCATCTACTAGGAAGTACTAAAAAATACTTTGCAAGGCCCAATGGAACACGGCTAATGAAGGAAAATTGCAATTTTGGACAGCACACGAACAGGGTCCATTTAAAAAAAAAGGCAAAACGACAAAATGTATTTCTTCAACGATGGAAAGTAATAGCTAATTGCCTTGCATCTGATGATTTTAAATTGATTAAAATTACAGTATTAAGGCGCCATTTAAAGCTTTCATTGAAAATTTGAAAATCTTAGGGCCAGTTTCACAGTCGACACTTACCGAAATAAGTGGCACTTAAGTTTCCCATATTAGGAATTTAAGCTAAATTTCATTGCTAGCGTAAGTGGAACTTAAGTCACGGAGACTTAAGTGCCACTTATTCAGGTAACAGTGAACGGTGATATTGGGAATTAATCTTTCTCATTCCTCACTTAAGTGTCACTTTTCTGACTGTGAAACTGGCCCTTAATATTCAATTTTGAGGAGTTTAGAATCAAAATCGATTACTTTTTTCATGCAAAACTAAATAATATGACAATAAATTGAATTGGTTGCCTGTTGGGTTAAGACAAAAGTTAAGAAAAAAATCATTAGGTAATTGGTAGCGATAGTAAGTTCTAATTTTAAAAATTGATACACAGATCAAGCATTTTCCATTTAAGACATAAATAAACTGGGACCTGCGGTTAACTCGAAGCTTATCTTCGATGTAGTTTAAAGTGCAAATGAAAGTGCTATTGAAGCTTCCTAAAACAACTCATTCCATTCGTAAACCCAGGATATGTTTCTCCAAATAACAATTTCCGATAGTTTCCTGGAAGACTATATTACTCGGTACTCGGTTTCCCTGGGAATGTTTCCCTCCTTCGAAAATTTGGAACGTGGATAATGGTTGAAAATATCCATCGGAATCTAATGGCATTGAGAATAACTTTTCCAGGTAAATTTGGCTATCATTTCAATAAGCCAAATTTGAGCTATGAAGTGCAGTTGGCGTTTCAAATTTTCGAAGATGGGAAACATTCACAGGGAAATTTTAATCACGATAGCCCCAAATAATAATTAAGTCACCACCTTTATATTGGCATCAAAGTATAAACTGATTTTGTTTTTTAAAGGCTTCACTGCATAAGCCCAAAAAGAGAAAAAGTACAAAAGTGAACATTTTTAAACTCATTTTGGAATATTTTTTCTGACTGGAAAACTTATAAAAATGATGCAGAAAGATTAAGTTTTGGTCTGAAAAAAAATTTGTTTATTCTTTTTCGCAAAACAACTGCACTACAGGGAAAACAAATATTTTTACTTTTGTACAAAAGTACTTTTAGGCTTATGTAGTTAAGCCTTAAGTCTCTCAAAATAATAAATTAAATTTTTTAATAATGTGTTTTCACTTATAGCTATAAAACTGGCACCCAAATTGTCCTATTATGACTCGCGACTCCCCGAGTCGAATTTTCTACATTTCTGTTAAATTTTAAAACAGTAACTCCATTTTTTTTCCTCATAATAGGTACTTAGGTTTTTAAGTATAAATATTTACTTGTTAATTTATATACAAAACTTCATGGCGTTTCCCATCGCTCGTCAACAACACTTCTGAGCCACTCAAAAATGGCACTTCTTCTCCTAAAGGCGGGTAATACTGCGTTTGAAATACAAAAGGCATCTGGATGATTTTTATGAAAATAATATTCCGTCTTTATTTTGTTTTTGTTTACCACTTTCGTTAAAACCCCAAAATTAAGATAAGAATCCAAAATATTTTGCCATCTCTCTTGGAATTTCTACCGGATTACCAATTGAAAATGCTATTAGTTTGGCAAAGGTACCAACAAATTTGACATAACTATGACATGGTAGTTAGCTCTACTCTCTGTTAACACTCTCACTAACTTAATTCTTTGGGATGTTGAAGGATTTGGTGAATAGTGAGGTTTTGTTCCATATCTATTCCTCAAGTCAAACAGGTAGGAACCGTTCAGAGTGAGCGTGCCCATGGTTTCAGGGCTTCAAGCAATAACATAAATATCTTAGACCATGAATGCGCATTAGCCAAATCCCAAATCCGTATGATTACTGCAATCTGCTTTACTGTGAGGGGCCAAATTTGCCAGAAATTTGTATCACTTACTACGTTTATATCTAAAAACCCATACTCATATTTGGGTTCTAAGCCCACTACGAAAATTTGTTGTCCACTTTAGACTAAAGGGTTTATTTATACATATTTTTTTTAAAACAACAACACCCGAAAAACAATTGCCTTTTAATTACAATTGCTTCAGATGAAACAGTCACAGTTGTTTGTTTTCATCTTTTACAGAAAACTAGTAGAAGTTTTAACCTCCTGAAGGCTTAAAGAATTGTTTTTATTTATATTTATGTTTGGTTTGCTACAGTTTTGCAGTAATTTTAACACCTCGAACTTGCCTTTTTTTTTAATTGAATAATCATCAACATTTAATGCTTCACCTAACCAACAACCAACAGGTTATCCTCTGGGAATATGTGGGTTGGTACTTCTAAGTTAAGTGGTGCGGGACCCTTGCGAATACGACCAGAAGCATCGTAGTGAGATCCGTGGCATGGACAGTAGTAGCCTCCGAAGTCACCGGCGTTGGCAATTGGTACACAACCCAAATGTGTGCACACACCAATCACAACAAGCCATTCTGGGCGTTGCACTCGTTGCTAAAGGAAGAAATAAAATCAATACGAATGTTCGAGCTCATGACATTTTCTTCTTACATCATCTGATTGAGGATCACGAAGTTCAGCAAGTGAAACACCACGTTCGCTCGAGATCTCACTAGCTGTACGATGGCGAATGAACAAAGGTTTACCTCTCCACTTGAACGTAACAGACTTGCCCTCTGGGATGTCTCCCAACTTAACTTCGATCTTAGCTAAGGCCAAGACATCTGCGGATGCACTCATGGAGGTCACGAAATGTGTGACCAAGGCCTTGGCACCGTAAGCAGCACCCACTGCACCCGAACCAACGAGCATATAGGTGAAAGCCTTGCGACTTTCAGCACTGTCGTCCTTCCTGTCGAGTCTCTTGGCTCCATCTCGGCGATAGGGGGAGAAGTCCGGTACTTGCAAGTCAGTGTGGGCGCATCGCACTTGGGTCACGGCTGTGAAAACAAAAAAGTGTTAGAACTTGGAGGTACCTATGATCTATAGAAATGACAGTTCATAGATAACCTCAAAAAATTACATAATGCCAGTAGATGGTACTTTTTTGCGAGAAAATTGTACTTGCATTATGCAATTTTCGATGGAAATCTGTTATATGGTAGGAATAATCACTTTGTAATCCAGTTTGGGCGACAATTGTGGCCAAAGGAACGTTTTTATTCACGGCACTGTTCACTACGACAGATTTTTTCTCGGAGGTTGAGAGAACAGTTGGTTTCAAGCTGTTTGACACAGCTTGGGTGGTTGCCCGCAGATATGCTCGTGATGCCGCGTTTATCATTTTGGAATTTAATACTTTAAAGCGTTTAACTACTTTAATTTAAAGACAAATGTGAAGTGCGAAACCCCTTTTTTGATGGTCAGGTCAGGATATTTTTTCTGTCGAGCAATAGAAAATGACAACAGTCGTAGTTCTCGTGAAATCGATTGACGTTTTGTAAAAAAAAAAAACATGTCTACTTGAGATACGAGATACGATATACGATATACGATGTACGATATAAGCAGCTCGTCTTCACCAGGCTGAAGTATTTCCAAATTAATGTTTAACATCTGGGCCACTATTTTAACTTGCTGTAGAGTGTCGGGGCTTAGGTGACTCCACGAGAAATATTTCATAGACTGCTTTTACATTACAGCGATTTTTAATCTTCGTTTCTCCTTTGGTTTCCTTCTAATTGCAAATACCTTTTACACGACAGCGATTTTTAATGAAAAGTTTAGTTTGTGCAAGTGAAGAAGTATCATCTCACTGCACGTGGGCGAGGGACGTATGTGGTGGCCGGGGTAGACGAAATTGCTGAGGTTGAACAAATTGCAGAGTTATCGCTCATTCTTCTTTGTGCTTTTCCTTTTTGTTCGAATGTGTTTTATTTTCATTCGTCGTCCACTCAGATAACTTCGCTTGATCAAGTGGAGTAAAGAGTGCAGTGAGATGATACTTCTTCACTTGCACAAACTAAACTTTTCATTAAAAATCGCTGTCGTGTAAAAGGTATTTGCAATTAGAAGGAAACCAAAGGAGAAACGAAGATTAAAAATCGCTGTAGTGTAAAAGCCATAGATACACCATATAAAGATAATAATCTCGGCTGTCATCCGAGTTTGCCTACAAGCTAATTCAGGGGAAATTCAGGAGAAACACGCACACATATGCAGAATTCGTCCATTCACCACCGTTTACTTGCACACATAGACAGAATTCCTCCATTCACCACCAAAATGTCGGTTATTTTAAAAATATCATGAGTATGTTCAAAAAGTATAATAAATTCAGCAACGAGTTATCAAGTGCTAACGCGACCTTATATGGATAAGTTTGTGGAAACAAATTTTGAAAGTGAAAATTTATAATCGATTTAAGTATATTCGATTGTCTTTTGTTCTTAATCTCAATTTATTGAAACAAACAGTGAATATGATGAAAAAAAAAATAATATAAGAAGGAGAAATCAGAAAATCAACGCAGCTGTCGTAAGACAATCTTAGGCGTGTTTTTTTGCAAGCCCGGAGGAAATTAATTTGGTACGAAACCGAGTGAATACAAAGAATTCATATGTTTTGCCCATAATTGCGATGTGGTACTGTTCGTCTAGTTTTCGTGTACTTTTGTCGTCGGACGTGAAGAGCGCTCATCGACCGCTCATTCGTAAGTGGTTGGATGCAAAAAACCATTTGGCGCATGGTGCTTATTTTTTTACTGTTTTTTCTGATTGATGAATGAAGGAAGTGAAATGTTAAGTTTTCTTTTAATCAATTTATATCACTCTGTGCTGTGAAAATTGACATTATCCGTGTTTTTTTGCAAGCCCGGGGAGATTTTGTTGGAAAAAACGACATCGGGGATTAGCGACGCCATTACAGAAACAAAATGGAGTTTCCATACAAACTATCGATAACAAGTATGCAATTCACGCCGGTAACACAGTTTTTCTCCGTGCTTAAGCTAAGCGCCGAGAATTCTCCGCACTTAGCTAAGCCCGAAGGGGATTAGTTGTTGTTGCATTTAACATGTAAATTGCAGGACAAGACGTCGTTTTTTGATCGATTTCCTCGGCGCTTGCAAAAAAACACGGCTATTGAACAAACTATTTGTTTTCTCACTTTCAACCACTTAAGTGCATTATGGATGACTTGTGAAATTGACGTTTCGGACAGAAAAACACAGTTCAGCAAAATGTCATTATGAGAGTAAAGGAATGAATATTTTCGTGAATGGTGTCATTCACGAAAATATGAAATGATTCTTTTTAAATAAAGAGTGGGTCATGTTTGGCCACTGATTTTTGACATTTCTTATTGTATTCCTTGTTTATTAAATAAATCGCTTCATTTATTTCTGTTGTTTGTAGAGCGCACATGTATACCTGTATCGTTGTTAATATAAATACATATATGTATATAGAGAGCATTGACAATTTTAATAACCAATCAAACTAAAAGGAAATTTCAAATTTGAGTCAAGATTTAAAAATCAATGTGTAGCAGCGCATCACTCAGAAGATGAATTTTCAAAAAAAGTTTAAAGAAGTTTCATTACTCCAAAGTCGTCGTGTAATAGCGGACTTAGCATCATTAAATTTGTGTTTCTTTCAACACAACCCGATATCCCACCTAACATCCCCCATTTTCATGGTGAAAAGCTGGTGAGTTGGAATTTTTTTAAAGATGGCTGCGTTATTTGCACATACAAAATGGTCGATCTAGCAAAACAGAACAAACCCACCCCATTAAATTGTTGTTGCAATTCACATCTATTCATCGACACGGGATGAAATTACAAATACAACAATGTAAACAAATGGGTTTTGGAGGGTGAAACGTACGAAAGATTGTCATCTTTATATGGTGTATCTATGGTAAAAGCAGTCTATATTGCATGCTGTGAAAATTGCTCGTGGAGGCTACTTACAGTATTCTTTTTATAAAAAAAATTCTTGCCACATATTGCTCGGCTCATAGAAAGCTATGGATAGTATATTCTATGAGCAAGCAATTTTTCGTTGGTTTGTTTGAATATTGTTTGTTTTGTGTGATGTCGTTCTATTCTCGCAAATGAAATAACGGGTGATTTTTTAAGAGGCTTAGAACTTTTTTTAAAAAAAAAACACAAAAAATTCGAAAAAATTAATGAAATATTTATTTGAATCGATAGTTTGAACCTTGCAATTTAATGTTTAAAGATAATTTCATGCAAATGTTGACCGCGGCTGCGTCTCAGGTAGCCCATCCGCTGAGTCCAATTTTGGCATACTCTTTCACACATATCGGCCGGTATCTCACGAATGAATGCATGGATGTTGGCTTCCAGTGCGTCAATCGAAGCGGGCTTGTCCCTATAGACATTAACCTTGACATACCCCCACAAAAAATAATCTAATGGTGTCAAATCGCACGATCTAGGCGGCCAATTGACCGGCCCGAAACGTGAAATTAACTGTTCACCAAACTCGCCTCGCAATTGCGCCATTGTTTCGCGTGCTGTGTGGCATGTGGCACCGTCTTGTTGAAACCACATATCATGCAAGTCAAGAACTTCCATTTCGGGCAAAAAAAAGTTTGTTATCATCGCTCGGTAGCGTTCACCATTGACAGTAACGCTGCGATTCGCATCATCTTTGAAGAAATAGGCCCAATAATGCCGCCGGCCCATAAACCGCACCAAACAGTGGCTTTTTCGGGATGCATTGGTAGCTGTTGCAATGCTTCTGGCTGATCTTCACTCCAAATGCGGCAATTTTGCTTATTTACGTACCCATTCAACCAAAAATGAGCCTCAGCGCTGAACACAAGCAGCGCGCGATGAACATTTCGAACCGAGCACGAATTTTGATAGTAAAATTCAATAATTTGCAAGCGTTGTTCATTTCTAAGACGATCCATAGTTAAATTGCAAACCAAACTGAAGCTGTTTGACAGTGACACAAGGTACTAAACACACGTCAGCTGTCAAAACCAGTGTTGCCAAAACCAAACCAGCTTAAAAATCATTAGTAAGCTATGAAAATGCCCAACCAAGATTTTATGGCATACTATCGCTCTTTCTTTCTATCAAAAGTGACAGATGGTAATCTATGAAATATTTTAGGTGGAAATTCAAACAAACCCACAAATGTCAAACGAAAAATTGCTTGCTCATAGAATACTATGTGGCAAGAAATTTTTTATAGAATACTAGCCGTGTTTTTTTTTTGCAAGTCCATATGGATTTGTCGAAAAAAACGACATCGGGACTAATAGTTTTACAGGTAAATACAACAACAACTTAAATCCATATAGTCCAGTCCAGATAATTATCGGGACTTACGTACTGTAAGTAAGAAGTTCCTAGGCCCCGATGTTGTTTTTTTCGACAAATCCATATGGACTTGCAAAAAAACACGCGTACTATAAGTTAGAAGCCTCCATGAGCAATTTATAGTATTCTATGAAATATTTCTCGTGGAGTTACCATGTAAGCCCCAACACTCTACAGCAGCCGCGTTTTATTGCAAGCCCCGAGGATTGTTTTTGTGACTGTCATAAGTTGTGACTCTGGGGGAGAATTCGAAAAAGTCACAATACCTCTGTTCGTTTACTTTCCAAACCTGCCAGTTTTAGTCCGAAGTTCTGTCAAAGTCCATATAAAAAAATTAAATTGGACTAAAAATGGTAAAAATGGGTAGTTTCGGACTAGTACGCAAACACACCTAATATTAATTTCACCTCTTCTTGTGACTTGTGAGGTATCAGTGATGATGGGGTAGAATCGGCCTATTAAAGTCCAATTCCATTATATTGGCCGCTTTCGGGCAACTATCCGATAGGCTATCCACCTATCCCAAAATTTTTCAGATAGCTTGAGTTTTTGTTGCATCAGCTAACATCAGAAAACTGTCGGATATCAGGAATCAGGTAAAAAATGAGAATGTTTGTATAAAAACCTCACACATATACAGTATAGGGATCTTCACACACCTGGTTAAATTATTGTTGCAATTCACATCTATTCATCGACGCGGGATGAAATTACAAATACAACAATGTAAACAAATGGGTTTTGGGGGGTGAAACGTACGAAACATTCTCATCTTCATGTGGCTAATCTGTGATATTGGCCTTGCGAATGTTAATAAATTAAGATAGGCGAAAGTTTCGTTGTCGTTCGGAAGTATTCGCGTTATCGTTTGTTTTTTCCAGGGCCGAAACGATTCATGGACGAAAGAAATGAGGTCGGGGCTAAGCTAATCGAAAAATCATAGATTTTGACGATTTTCATTTTTCCTAAGTAATTTACAGATTGTTCCCAATAGATGTAATCAATTGTGTCTAATAAATAAAGTTATTGATAAATCTATTGTTTTTTAAGTTATTTTGTTTATATTATTGATTTTTTTTTTACAAAAATGAATTTTTGTCGTAAGAACACTCGCTGCATAGTGAATTAGGCGACGATTTTGTAACTAGAAAAAGATGACAGCGGTTCTCGTCACGCTCACTTCCCATTTCCTTCGCGCACTGTGAATCAGGCATCAGGCTTGAATTGCCTCAAATAGTAATGTCTTTAAACAGGGACGAAATGCATTTCAGGACAATGTAAAGCTGCTAGTAACGGGTGATTTTTTGGCTGGTTTGGTTTTGGCAACACTGGTTTTGACAGCTGACGTGTGTTTAGTACCTTGTGTCACTGTCAAAGAGCTTCAGTTTGGTTTGCAATTTAACCATGGATCGTCTTACAAATGAACAACGCTTGCAAATTATTGAATTTTACTATCAAAATTCGTGCTCGGTTCGAAATGTTCATCGCGCGCTGCTTGTGTTCAGCGATGAGGCTCATTTTTGGTTGAATGGGTACGTAAATAAGCAAAATTGCCGCATTTGGAGTGAAGATCAGCCAGAAGCATTGCAACAGCTACCAATGCATCCCGAAAAAGCCACTTTTTGGTGCGGTTTATGGGCCGGCGGCATTATTGGGCCTATTTCTTCAAAGATGATGCGAATCGCAGCGTTACTGTCAATGGTGAACGCTACCGAGCGATGATAACAAACTTTTTTTTGCCCGAAATGGAAGTTCTTGACTTGCATGATATGTGGTTTCAACAAGACGGTGCCACATGCCACACAGCACGCGAAACAATGGCGCAATTGCGAGGCGAGTTTGGTGAACAGTTAATTTCACGTTTCGGGCCGGTCAATTGGCCGCCTAGATCGTGCGATTTGACACCATTAGATTATTTTTTGTGGGGGTATGTAAAGGCTAATGTCTATAGGGACAAGCCCGCTTCGATTGACGCACTGGAAGCCAACATCCATGCATTCATTCGTGAGATACCGGCCGATATATGTGAAAGAGTATGCCAAAATTGGACTCAGCGGATGGGTTACCTGAGACGCAGCCGCGGTCAACATTTGCATGAAATTATCTTTAAACATTAAATTGCAAGGTTCAAACTATCGATTCAAATAAATATTTCATTCATTTTTTCGAATTTTTTGTGTTTTTTTAAAAAAAAAAAGTTCTAAACCTCTTAAAAAATCACCCGTTATAATTCTTATAAAGTCTGTGTATATTTTTTCTGAGTGATGTTTTTCAGTCAATTTAAGTAATCAAAATTACTTTTCTTACAAAAATATTAAGAAAATTGTAAATAAGATAGGAAGATGAATTCATATAACGAGTGCTTTTCAATTTGAACCGCCACATACTCAGGTCCCATCACTCCATCCCTGTTTACAAAAATGTGTAGTTTCTCGCAGCAACTCAGCTGCAGTTGGGCCAGGGCCAGTTGACGTTACAGAGATACTGTTTTAAAGGTTTGGTTGTCACTTGTGAGTTAAAGTCAAGCTTAACCTAAGAAGTGTCTTAAGCTTTTGCAACCTTGATTTTAAGAGCGTAAGATAGGAAAGTGTAGATTGAAATTCTAGGATCTTTCTTCATCGTGTAGTTAGTTACGAGCTCAGTTAAATGACCTTCAGTAAAAAGACCATTTGTAATTAGGCACTTAGATACTAAAATATACATAATATATGTTTCTGAACGACCAAAACCGGATAGGTTAGGGCTATAATCAGTATACCTACAGCTGCAATTTTTATATTTTATCTTTACTTGCATTATCTTAAAAAAAAACTCTCAAGTCATTTTCTAATTTTGTGAAATTCTTCATGAAAAAATTTATGCTTTTTTATTTCCAATTTTGTAAAAAGTATGTTGGTATCTTTCCGATTTTTCCAACACTTGGTTTTAATAAAAAAAAACATCACTTTATTCATGAGGCAACATGAGATGACATATCTATCTACTGCCAAGTGCTTCTGGCTGCAGTCAACTACTTCTACTCTGTGGTCGAAGTAGTTCATTAATCTAGTAACAGAATGTTTCCAAACAAGAAAAAGACATCACCAATCAAAAGAAATTACCTATTACATTATTGTTGTTGACATTTTTCTAATTTTAAAGTAAAATAAGAAAACAAACAAGGTTAGATTTTACTTTTGGCAAAATGAAAGCATTACATTCATCATCTACTGGAAAGTACTAAAAAGTACTTTGCAAGGCCCAATGGAACACAGCTTATGTAAAAAATTTCATCAAGATCGATAAAGCCGATAGATAGAAAGCCGAAAATTTAAAAAAAGAACAGGAAGGTGCCGTTAAAAACGATTTCTGGTAATTGTGCCTGTCTGATTAAAAAATGTCTTTCATTTCTACTTCTTACTTTTAAATCACCATTCGACTAGGTACTATGTATTTAATAGAAGAAACTCAGGTAAAACGTCAAATCACATTAGGCTTTTCCAGAAACTATCTTTGTCTTTTCTCTTTCTAATTTTGACATAAAAATATGTAGGGAAAACAAACAAACGACCAATCACAATCACATGTTTTTGTTTTCCCTACATATTTTTCTGTCAAACTATTGATTTTTTTTTTACTTGTTTGGCACTGAAGTCTGGTGGATGTTCCAAATGCCCAAGTTTTCAAGAACTCTCATTTCGTATTGAAAAAGTAATTTTCTTCGAAATGTCATGGGCGGATATTCGGCAATTCTTTAATTGATTTTTCTAGACATATTCACAATCCGAGAATCGTGGATGCGCAGTAGAGGCGAAATGTAAAAATGCGGAAAAACTGAGGATGACTAGCAATGTAGCCCATATTCATGGGATTCTGCCTGGTAATCGGGGGGTTATTTTAGATTGAAGAGTTTTGTGAAAGCAGCTCGTGAGTTTAAGGTATCAAAATGCCTGATTAGATGGGTCGTTTTACTGAAGGGCACATCAGTGACACTGGTAGATTTTAAGTGCGTAAAAAAGAGAAGGGTACATTCTAACCAAGTTCCACCGATGCGCCAGTTTCATTTAATATTTTCGGATTCAGCATGAAACGCTTTTTATTGCGTGAGTGAGATTAAGGTTTATGGAAGGGTAGATTGAAATGAAATGATTTTTCTTCATCGTGTAGTCACGAGTTCAGTAAAACGACCCATATGTAATCAGGCTAAAAAAATCGTTTATCGTACGATAAAATAGCACTACTGTACCGACTTGCAGATTTAGGTGCCAGTTATAGATTTCATTGAAAATCATCTTTGAAATTTTAATGACTCATTTTGAGACGATTAGGAAGTAAATTCAGAAATTATTTTGATGCAAAAATAAGGCTAATGGCTTAAATTATAATATTTGTGAAAAAAAAATTAATTCGTTCTCAAACTTCGCCATAAAATGAAGTTTAATTTTTCAATGATCATTGGTAAGGTAGTTCAATCATTGAAATAATAAAAGTCATTTTATGTGGACGGATGGGCCGAAACGAAATTTTTTTTGGCAAGAATTAATAATTAAGTCACCGCCTTCATATTGGCATCAAAGTATACACTGATTTTGCTTTTTAAGTCCCTCAATCTAATCAACAATCAATCTATAGGTACCTACCTTCTGTAGTTTTGACCATGTTATTATTTGAAAAATTGAAAATCTATACAATATGCATGAAAGGAAACAAAAATGAAAATAAAATCGACTGTGAATGTGATCACTGATGATCATTGATTTAAATTATGTAGCGAGTTCAAAAGATTAAACCTAGTTTCCAAATACATCTTGAGCTTTTCTACTAATTCTCGTCC
The DNA here is from genome assembly GCA_932273885.2 of Leucozona laternaria. Classification (NCBI taxonomy): domain Eukaryota; kingdom Metazoa; phylum Arthropoda; class Insecta; order Diptera; family Syrphidae; genus Leucozona; species Leucozona laternaria. Next base: position 96,301,358 of record OW026368.1, read on the forward strand.
CTTGACAACGTCCTTCATTAGTGGTAAGTCATGTCATATAGCTACTTTCAATTTTGCAGGGAAACTGATAAGGAAGTATTCAGGTATGACTAGGTATGTACATATATAAATATATACAATTATACATCCCTATGTAGCTTCTATATCTAATGCTTTATATATGTACATACAAAATAATTATATAGTTTTCTTTATCACCCCCTGAACGCAATTCCTGCAGCTTTTTTCGGAGGGTGGCAGTAAAGCCTAAGCACGATGACAACGCATTGTGTGTTGGTCCTTACACATTTTTGTATGTGCGTTTTGCTAACTCTAAAGGTAGTTTAGTTGCGTTGCGATTTACTTGAAACAAAGAAGTTTCTGCATATCTTAATAAATTCAAGTTTTAAAGCTACTCAAAGCTGGATGTAATTCTAATTATGTCTATAAAACTACAACTTTTTTGTATGTTTGTTGTTTATTCTATTGCGGTTAATTTTAAAAATTATTGTTACAAATTAATTTTACTTTTAATCAACTTTTTAGCAGGCACAGAACAGAATCTCATCGACTAGGTTTGTTTGGGACTTGGGAGTATATTATGCTGGATTTAGACGACTGACAAATTGGCAGTTTTCTGCCAGTATATACCTACATAGGTACTCCCAAAAGAATGAATTTTTCCATTGTTGTGCCAGTTTTTTGACAGTAAACTCTGCCAGAATACTGCCAATATGTCAGTCGTGTGAATCCAGCATGAGGCTTTAATCGGGCCGATTTCGTATCAGAAAATACTGTTGTCACGGGTAGGTATGTTTTTAGCTCAGTTAGCTCAGTATAGGCGTTTGAAGTTTGGTACGTTTAGTGTGACAATCCTATACTTTTTTAATGAGGGCGAGTTCCGGTACAGTCATTGGTCAAAAATAACGGACGATGATCAAACATTAGGTATACTTACAAATACTTTACTGTATTCTGCCTTTGATAAACTGCATAATTATTTTTAAGGACTTGCAATCTAACATTCAGCGCCCTCTTGTTGTGATAGAGCTTCAAGTGCTATAACTAGACCGACAGGATGCACTTCTTCAAGAACGGCTGAGAAGGGTTACTTGTACATTATATTCAAAACATAATTTCATAAACAATTCTTAAAAATTAATACTTTTGTTTGTTTGTCGTTATTATTCTTTTTGTTTCAATAAATAAATATTATAACCTACAAAATGAATATACAATTTAAGTCTTTAACCTAAATTTCACAATCGTTTTTAACTGTCATTTTTTTCGTAACCGAATGGATCTATTAAACCAGTTTAATGTTATAAAATGCTCATAATACTTATCGATGTACAAATACATTTATACATATATGTTCCTACATTATATGGACAATGCTATATGGAACTCCATGTAAATTATATTATGTGCAAAAACATGCGTCACGGAGGTGGGTTTAACTTTTATTTTTGATACGGATAAGGGTATGAGTCGAAAGTTTGGCATGTGCAAGTAAATGCGCATGTTTCACTCTGCAATATTCCTGCTGGGCCTCATGCAACTTTCTAATCATTTTTGTAGTGTGAAATGTGTGCGTAAACATGTGCGTGCATATTATATACCTAAAGCAAGTATAAGCAAGCTTTAATAATATTAAAAAAAGAGTTTTATATAAAACGCAGGCAAGCATAAAATGACGAAATTGAACAAGGAGTTAGGAATTTGGGTGAAACATTTTGTTAATAAGGATGGAAAGATAAAAGAATACGCATTTATACGTATATGTATGTAAGAGTGCATGATGTGGCCCGCCTTGAAAAACAATCTTGTTTTTAATGAGGTCGTAGAAATTTGTATATATACTTAAATAGGTACTCTGACAAGGGGCTAGCAAGGGCGACTATCGATATTGGCTAAGCCCGTGCCACACTGCCACATACCTATGATCGACCAATCTGTCTCGAGCGACAAAAAAGTTGGTTCAATAGGGATTTGATTCTGGAATCTTTCGCTAACCAGTCGGATACGCTAAACAAACTATCTTGAAAATTAATAAGTTTATATTTTAAGTTTTCATACCATAGTGTAGAGTAAGGTCGGGTAATGTGGAGTAGGCGGTTAATGTGGACCCCTGCATTTCTCTTGCTCCTGGAAGAGTGAGAGATCTGTTATTGCTGATCTACAATAGTTCTATTAAGCAGAGGGACAAATCTTTCATTGCCACGCGTTCACGAGCTGTAGATTTTGCGCAGTTCGATGATTCTTGTTTTGATGTGTGGTCGATCTAATTTTTTGCTCTGCGTTAAATGTTTATACATAAATCATAAAATAAAGGCTCAATTTTAATAAGTGTTTCTTATTCGCGTTAATTATATATTGTTTTATATAAACATAATGTGAGTTTTACTGTTTTTCTTTAATTTTATATAAATAAATTGGAATTGTTTACTATATGTTCCTGTCGGCTAATGTGGAGTACGGACAGGCGGGTAAAGTGGAGTAGTGCTCCGGACAAAAACAACGTTGGAACGTATGGCAAAAAAATCTAAACTCAATTGAAGTTCCTAAAGCGTTAAACGTTTATCTATTTAAATAAATGTGATTTTTATTTATTTTTTCAATAAAACTGACATACATTATTATAAAAGATACATTTATTGAATTTTATTTTTGTATTTATTTAAATAGGTACGTAAATGCCGAAAAAAATATAAAAGGTAAACATTGAAATTCAATGTTTTTATGTTATTTTAAATAATAATGTAATCCATTTATAAAATGAGACAAATCTATACAAATGTCTATTTCTGGAGTAGTGCTCCACATTACCCGCGCTATGGGGCCCACATTACCCGCCACTTTTGCAAAAGGTTAGTTTTGCACTGTTGTCAAACTTTTGCAAATATTTAATTCATTTGAAAAAAAAAATAAGCACAAGGGTTATTAAATACTGTTGCCAATGTTTCAATGAAAGATAACGCCTTTTTTCCTCTTCAAAAAATTTTTGGTTTTAAAACTATTGCCGTAAACAATAAGGGTACTCCACATTACCCGACCTTACTCTACCTACCTATGCTTAAAAAAGTTTTTGTTTTTGTTGTATAGGCATAGGTACTCAGAGATAGACATTTTGTATTTATAGCAACGGGTTATTTTTTAGGAGATAGGAAAACTTCTGAGAAAGTTTATGAGTTATTTTCTTCGTATAATTGTCCCTACCGAAAACTTTTAAGGGCCTTGACTAAACTGCACAGATTAGCCACATGAAGATGAGAATCCCCGGCAGCCATTTTAATTTGCCTACAAGCTTGAACTGTCAGTTATCAGATAAAAAATGAGAATGTGTGTATAAAAATCTCACACATAGACAGTAGGGATCTTCACACACCGGGTTACATTGTTGTTGCAATTCACATCTATTCACCGACGCGGGAAAAATTACAAATACAACAATGTAAACAAATGGGTTTTGGAGGGTGAAACGTACGAAACATTCTCATCTTCATATGGCTAATCTGTGCTAAACACGGCAAACATTTGCAATTTTTCCAGCCGAAAACAACTGGTCCAATTTGCTTCTTAGGAAAGACAACATTTAAACTGATGTGTCTAGAGTCGTGCATTTTGGAAGGGACGAGACTATACTCTGTTCAACAAAAATTGTCAGTACAGGGCTTATGGGAGAGCTTTTTCCAAAGCAGTGGCGTCTGATGCACGCTCACGTCACGACACTGAATTGGGAAAAAATCCACTGAAAAAATTAGCAAGCCATTGACTTACATATGCGAATTGTTGTTGTAATCCTCCGTAAAAAGTCGTACATTCCACCATGACCGTTGTATCTTGTATCCCACTGCTGAAGTAGGGCTGTGTCAATCAGGAACGATTCGATTTTTTTGATCCGATCATCAAAAAGTATTGATGATTGAAATCACAAATTTTCGTTTCAATCGATCCCAATCTCAATCATTTCGATGATTCTCGATTTTCCATATCAGTCTCAATCATTTCGATGATTCTCGATTTTCTATCCCAAACTCAATCATTTCGACGATTCTCGATTTTCCATCCCAATCCCAATCATTTCTATGATTCTCGATTTTCCATCCTAATCTCAATCATTTCAATGAATCTCGATTTTCGATATCAATCTCTATTGAATTATTAATATATTTTATCGGAGCAACGAAATATGGGTCAGAATGGATTCGATCAAAATCGGTACAGTATTCGTTAAATGCGGAGATTGAATTTCATGGAAACCGAAATAAAAAATTGTCTGAGTGCCATATCTCATGGTGTAAACATCAACGTTTGTTTTTACGTACTGTCATGGCATGCCCTCTAGCTCCAGTGGAAACTCGAAAGTTTGCGCTGTCCAGAATTTCAGTACGGCGGATCGAAAAACGGAGTACACCAATCGATTTAGGAGGTGGATATTACTTTAGTGTGACGCCCGACGTTCTGGGTCCACTAGAACACTTACTTTGACAGGTGTCAAAATATGACAACATTTTTTGTACGGATGATCGAAAAACGGAGTACGCCAATCGATTTAGGACGTGGAAATTACGAACTGTCACGCCCAGCTCTCTACGCGAATTAGAACACTTTTAAATTGACAGGTGTTAAAATGTCAAATAATTTCCGAGAATACGCGCTACGTAACGTGGTACATAACGTTGCACAGAGGAAAGTATACCTTTTTTAATTCACTCTGTTGCCGGCATATTTACACATCAAAAATGGAATCGGAACAGTATGATATAATGAATTGAGTGGAATGAAAATGATCGAATGATCGATTGATTAAAATGATCGAATCATTTTGGTAATCGATTCTTGAACGATTTGATTATTTGAAATGAACGATTTACACAGCTCTATGCTGAAGGGATACTGATAAACGATCGTGCGCTCGTCGTCGTCATCTACGATGTTTGTGCTCACCCAAACAGAGTTACCTTTCCCAATTGTAAGTAAATTCAAGAGCTTTTTCTGTGTATTTTGGTATGGAACTTTTGGGATTTGAAGGTTTTGAGAATAAATTTATGAAGTGAGTATTTGAAAGGTGAAGTATCATTTATAATTTAAACTACGGAAACCCTGTGGGAGCTTTAATGAGGGACAAATTTATGCAAGCCATTGTAACCAGACTGAGAGGCAAACGTCCTATATTCCCTGTACTGACAATTTTTGTTGAACAGAGTATAGAGACATGCCAATTTATAACAGTTATAACAGTTTTTTGCCATTAAAAGTGGGCGTGCGTTAACGGGCTTCGCGCGACTTGAAAAAAAAACTCTGGGTGCCTGAAGTATGCCCACCGGCGGAGGGCCCTGGCCCTGCGGGGCCGCAAAAACAGTATACTTTTATAAACCAAAACTGTTATAATTATAGCATGTCTAGAGTCACTTCCTTGCAAAAAATGATTCTCTGGAATAACTTATCTACAATGAGTGAAGGTACCTCTCGTGTCTGTCTGCGAAATATACCTAAAGGTATATAGCCTACTTCTTTTAAGTTAGATTATTAGTCCTGATAAAGGTTTAAAAACACGTTTCAAAGACGGTGTTCACATTGGACTCACTCCGCGCGACTCATTTGGACATATCTTTCATTTATCTACCTCCAACTCACTATATGAGAAAGTGAGGCAGGATTTTTTGATTTTTTTTGAAAAAATCTTGCCTCACTAGACTATCTCTTTCTCCTCATGAGGTGGAGTGAGATAAAACAAAGAAATGTCAAAATGAGTCGCGCGGAGTGAGTCCAATGTGAACACCGTCAAATGATTTACTCTCAATTGGAGTGGCAGTCTGTTTTTTTTTTTTATTTTTTTTTTTTTGTGATTGGAATGTATGATACGCTCGCCTAAAGGGGTGTAGGATGTAGGTATCAAAGTTACAAATAGTTCTAGGTACAATCAATTCATCTTACTAGGAATTTATAGTGTTCATAAAACTATGTAGGTACCTACCTACCTAGTTTGCCTCAGACTTAAATCCTCGTTCTTAAAGTCATCGAAACAAATTTTCACAATCATGTCATAATAATGTATGTATTTACATACCTATGTATCTAAGTAGGTATACTTACCAATTAAAATATCTTACCTTAATATGTTTGGTACCTACAATAAATTATATTTTATAATCCGCGCATTATGCAATAAGTACCTGAATATATGTAGCCAATGGTAGGTATGTATAGTTATTGGTATTTTCGAAATATAAAAGAAACTTCTAATACCTACCAGCTTGATTTAAAACTTACATAGGTACCTACCTATAAAACTTTAGGTAGGTAGGTCTGGTATAGGTACTTGTTTTCAACTACTAGGTAAGTACCTAAACTACACACATACATATATACATAAGGTGCCTACATTTATATAAACATTCATACCTACATAGGTTTAGGCATATCCATATACAAACTTGGCTATTTTCAGCTAAATTTAATCCCCTACCACATTTTCCCAAAAGTTCCTATAACATGCCAACTCCAGCAGAAAAAAAAGGAGAAAACAAAGTTGTCATTCGAATGAAAATTCAAAAACTTTTTTGAAAGTTTTACTAGCACAAGACCCATCATTCTATTTCCCTCAAAAAAAAAACCCCACTCCTCATTCCAGTTCGACAATGATCTACTTTCGAAACTACCATCCTGGCGCGCTTCCCACTCCAACAACATCAGTCGCAACGGACAATTTGCGAAAGTAGCAAAAACGAACAAGTCAGCAACGATAGAATGAGAATCCCAGAAGTGCGTGTATTAAACGAAGCACATCGACAGACATTCATCCTACCCCCAAAAGTATCAAGCAAAAGAAGAAGAAGAAGAATAGAAACCTTTCCCCCTCTTATCCACTTGAACCCCTAAGCAAACCACTATAATTTTAACATCACACCCACAGTAGAACAAGGCATACCTACCAACTGGCACACATATATTTTCAATTTGAAGAAACGCACTGCCTTCTAGTTCTATAAATCTAAAGGCGAAGCGGAACAGAGGCGAAGAGGACTGAATATAGTATACTATACTAGGCGGTTTCCTGGCAACATCATCAGATCCCTGTTGTCGTCGTCGTCGTCGTCGTCGTGGTCGTATAGTCGTATAGTCGTCGTCATCTTCTTGTCCTTATACCAAAAGTAATTCCCGTGGCGCCACTGTTATTATCGGCGAGCAGCAATACAACACTGATGTGCTGTTTCCAAAACAACTCAAACCCAAAGCTTTAGGTGATGGTGGGTGGTTACTGGTTAGTGTGTATTTTGTAGGGAGGTCCTCCTACAAGCAAGCATAATTCATGGCCTTATCATCAGCGCAAATATATCTACAATCGCACATACATGCATACACACATTCTTATACTTATAGTCCCTCTGGATACATCGCCAAATGCAATGCTACATAAAGAAAGCATGTATCCTGGTTGATTCACCGAACACCCCAGCACTTCAATAAGTATATCTATACACACAGACAAAGTACATAAAAGTGCCCCACTTTTCTACCCAACCACCTCCCCAGTGGGTCAAAAAAAGTGCAAAGCTATACGAGGATAGTGTGGTTTAATGTTGTGCAGCACTTTCATTAGAAAGCAAACGAAAGTGAAAGCGAGATAGCGACACGAGATAGCGTCATTAATACCCTTTTACGCTTTGCCAAGGACATTCGAGACATAAAAAGTGAAAGCTTGCAATTCGGCCATAACACAAATACCTATGTAACTTTAGGGCATTGGTATAGTATAGATAGCTATATCATAGTATAGGTGTGCATGTCTTACTCTCTTAATTTCTTTCTCTTTCTTAACAAAGCCTTGAATAAGTTTGGAAAATTCCAAGTCCTCTCCTAAGTCCTAACAACAGAAACAGACATCCATAGCAATACATAAACACTTGCAAACTTGAACGTTACGGGCTACGGCTACGGTCAAGTGCAGTCCTTGAGAAAATACATTCACTCGCACTCTTTCACTGTCTGGATTCTCTTTCTCTCTTTTCCTAATACATTTTGCTTCCCCACCAGACATGCGTACTCTTTCACTTTTCCTTTCACTTTCTTGAATCTCCAGGACCAGGTCCAGGTTCTCAAGATTTTGCATTAGCTTTCTCTTTTGTTTTCTTCCGTGAAAGTAAAATCTAAATGTTAGTGGTTGCAAAGATCAAGGACGTTCATCAAAGAAGCCAGTTTTTACATATACATATTCCCAGTAGGTATGTATTCATTCTAAAAAAAAAAACATGGTATAGGTGGTAGGTATAGGTAGAGGTGGGAATTATAAATCCTCGTAGATTTCTGCCGGTTGACACGGCTGTTGTTGTTTTTCTATCGCTTGCTTATTTTCTAACCTCATTCTCTGGGGGTTGGTTAATTTTCCCCGGAACGGAAAAAGTTGATGTTTTGAGAATATACACACGCATATTTCTGCTTCTTGCTTGGATTTGGATGTCGCAACTACATAATGGAATATTATGTACTCTAATTGGAAACCAGAGTTTTAACTTGAGATCTCTTGTGGATGTTAGGTATACTCTAGTTGTTGTTCTTCTTCTTCTTGTTGCCTAGGATTAATTTACATTTTTGCTGCATGGAAGCGGTACAAGAATGTTTTATCTTTGTATATGCAATGTACATATATACTGCTACCTATAACTATTTTGCTTCAGTGGCCTAATTAATTTTCTATTCGTAAAGTTTCCAAAACTGGGACAGCTCGACGGGTGTAAAGGCGTGGGTTTCTACGGATTCGGGCATAAATTAATGCAAATCCGGAGCGTACCTATATGCTTTTATAGAAAATAAGGGACTAGTGCAGAAAGAGCTACAGGATATAGAGGAATAGAGGAATAACGGAATGGTGAATTTTGAGTTATGTTAATTTTAAGCTTAAATTATAGCTATAGGGTTATCAAGCTTGAAATTTCCATTGAGTTGTGTCAAAACTGGAGCAATTATTGTGGCGGCTTTTATGTATCAAGGCATATAGCGGAAGCAGAGGTTGATCTTTTTAAAATGTATGTATAGGTACCTACCTATTTTGCATAATCTTTCGTTCGATCGTTATGTGTGTAGAAGGAAAGGATTTCTGGACACTTGATTTAACCAATCTTATGAATATGATGGTAATTAGGTTTCTTTATTTTTCGAAGTGATTGAAAAATCATCGAAAAATATTATATTTTTTAGTGGGATTTTTCGATTTAGCTATATATTAGTAGATATACAAATAAGTGGCTATATTTAGGTAAAAACAAATCTCCGAACAATGGTTATTAATTGCATCTGCCATATCAAACCCTTTTTTTAAATTTAGTTTTTTCTCTAAAATTGTTCAACTTACTTTTATAATTATTTTGTACCTATAGAGAATGTTTTAAGAAGTTTTAATATGAAGTATTGTATAGGTAACAAAATTTTCAATATTTTTTTTGTTGAATTTTTTAAGGGCGTTGCAGATTTTTTTTGGAAAAAATCAATACATATTTCGAAACCGTATGTGAGAAGGAGATCATCAGATTTTTGTCACTGAACGTACCCAATATCCTACTATATGCTGGCTTCCCTAACGTAATGTTCTCCACCATAAAGTCTGACCTTGTTACGTCGCACAAAGGAAAGTCCACGTTTTCATTTCACTCTACTAACGCGCGCGCCGGCATAGATGTTTACACATAAAAAATCAATTTTTCAAAGAATGCGTTCAGCCCGCTATGGGTTCAGGTTAGTTCGATTTGTATGTAAAAGATATACAGTCGTATTTATAATCCCATTCCAAAGTATGTCTAACTTAAGACAGCCGGCGTCCAACTCTAAAATCTTATTTATAAACATTTTCTATCGATTGTCTAGCTTGGTCACTACAATTGGTTGTCCAAACCTATTCTCAAGGGGTTTAATTTCAATGAACAAAGCTAGCTTGTTTCTAGTTACGAATTGAAAAGTTACCTTGGAATTAATGAAATTTTCGTTGAACGTATCGCAAAATTCATAAATTTGACAGACTACAGGGATGTCTTTCAATAAATGAGGACATATTTCAACAACTGTTGGAATGCGATTATAAATAATGAGATGTCCAACAAGAGTGTCCTAAGGAAATCGTATAAATATACGACTGATAATATGTATACTTTAAAGATAGAATTGTAATAGTCGGAAGCTTAGGAATCTAACGCCATAATGGACCGATAAGTAGGTACCTCTTACACTTCCGAAACGTCAAATGCACAAGTCACCCTTAATCAAAGATACTGCATATAAAGATATCAAAAATCAAACCATCACGTAGTCGTACAGACAGTTGTTGTCCAGGTAGCCATTGTCTTAATAGATGAACATCTCCTTATTTATAAACGCATTCGAAAATTGTCTATAACTATGTGCTCATATATATTCACTGACATCCCTGTAATCTGTCAATTTCTTGAACTTTTGGATACGTTCAATGTGTATTTCATTAAGTTCAATTTATTTTTCAATTTGTTAATAGAAATTTACCTTCATTTGTTTATTAAGCGTATATACCCACTTTAGAATAGGTTTTATGGGCAACCAATTAACCTGTCTAAGTTCAATAAAAGATATGGAAAACGTTTAAAAATATAGTTTTGGAGTTAGACAGTGCTGTCTAAAGTTAGACATACTTTGGAATATGGGTTTTTAAATAAGACTGAGAGTATATTAATTAGTTACTTTAAATCTTTGTTTAATTATTATCAGTGAAAACGTAATACCTATCTACACATCTACATACATAATTAAAAATTTTCCACTTAGCTGAATTCTTAAAATAAGGCATCAGTTTTATTTTGTTCCTAAATTCCAAAACCTATAGTTATAGGTTTATCTTATTTCTTTATAGAAATATATGTATACACATTCTTTGAACTTTTATTATACACCAAAGAAAGTAAGTTATCCCGCTGCAGGAAGGACCAATATCCCTATTCCTATATGTATTTATATAGACTCAGTGTAGGTATATGTATATAATATCGATTGTTTGCGTTTGCGTTGGTCCCAGCTTGAGCCGTAGTGCACATAGTGCTAAATCCTTAAAGCAATATATCGCATGACTTCGCAGTGTGTAAACCGCAATTTTCTTTAGATCCTTCAGTGCTGTGCTGGTACTAAGGGTTATTTTATTTTGGTGGTGACGGTTACAAAGGCGTGTAGATACGCCAACAGCATACACGAAGACTAAACCTAGGCAAAATTTCACCAGAAAGTAAATTTATATTTATAGTGGTTGCCTGCCATGAGCTAGGTCCACAGGATAAACCCTATACACGCGCTTGTGGCTACATGCACAGCAAACATAGTACCTATAGTAAACGAATTTATTCATCTCCTCTAAGATGCTACGTTATCCTTATACCTACCATCGAAAACGATGATGGTGACGACGACGACGACATAGATGTCGCTGTACAAGTACGTGCGTTGGTTTCCCGTTCGAATGTTTACCCATACGCCATACCCCAACACTATATGGGCTTTAGCAAATATCTCTTTTCGAGTGCCTATTCGAAGTTTTGTAGTAATGTATGTGCACTCAAGAAAACGGGCGCAACTAACGCACAAAATCACACATATACGATATAAGATCGGAAAAGAAAATTTTCCTTTAGATGATGGGCTGGGAGAAAGTGTAGCATTGGCAGGAACCTTAAAAAATGCCACTCGATATATGTCTGCAGATTTTATACCACAAACTATGTAGGCGCATATACATATACATGCATATATATAGAAGACTTACATATACCCATATAAAATATAACAACACAAATATATATTTCCCTTCAGTTATCTGCTTATGACAAATGGTAAAATACCAATTTCCTTTTCTAGTATGCTCGAGCTGGAGATTTATTTTAAGACGATTTTATCTCCAGTCCCGTCCATCTCGTTGTTTTACTGTACGACTATGGCGATGGCCCACAACTTGGTTGACAATATACATACAACTTTTACTTATGGTAGTGCATTTGACGGTGGAAAATGTTCAAAACAACTATACTATGGCTATGGCACTATCTTGATATAGATCCTTTTCCTTTTGTAATAAATTCGAGTTTTGGGGAAGATTTTCTCTTTCATTTCACTTTCTTCTTTTTTAAGGCTGTTTGTATATATCTATATGAAGGTATATATGAAGCCAAGGGGGAGCATGAAGGATTCTAAATTGAATATATAGTTCACAACTTATACTGATGGGGGATGATTTGGTTTTTACTAGGTTGGCTTGGTATTTGGGTCAATTGGTTATTGCATGCATGCTTATAAATTTTCAGCCTTAGTTAATAATTTTGATTTGATTATTTATTGATTCTTTAAAAAAATTGACTGCACTTTTTAACAGTTATTTTGTAAGGTTGTAAAATGAAATTTACGATTTACCTACCTATACATAATATTTTAATGCATGCATGAGTTGGTATATGGGAATATATTTTTATAACAATATCATGATTACTTACCTAATATGTTGTAGGGTTGCGCTTATTTTGACTTTTTGCTTAAATGTGATAAGGGTAGGTACTTACAAACAATTCCTTTACTAAGTAGTTGAAATTTCCCATAGTTTTCACAGTTTTTTTTTTTTGAAAAATACAGGAAAACTGCTTTTACTAACTAACTCCTGAAAGAAGCTTAAATCCATGTTTTCGGGATGGAATGACCCTGCTGAAATCAGCCATATTGGAAAATGCGAATTAATCTTCGAAAATAGGTATAGGTATCTATATTAGGGTGGATCGAAATTTTTTTTTTTTTTAATTTCGATTTCGGCTACTGACAGAAAGTTGTCACTATCAAATACATTAAAAATGGTTTATTTGAAAACTCCGAAATATTTCATTTTGTACTGCCCCAAACCCTTTGAAAATTTGTAAAAATATGGTTTATTTTTCATACATAAAAGAATAAAAGATTTATTTTTTTATCTTTGATTGACGAGCTACATATAATATTTGAATTTATAAATTAGGGACTTAGGTCTCAGTTTGGTGAGAACCAGGGCTTGGTGACTTACAACTCTCAACCTATCATCTGTGTGTTCTGTCAGCACCGACCTACAATTTTCTGCCGAATACGAATGGCTTAATTAACAACAAGACATGACTAGAGATTCTCTTGAAGGATTTGTCTCTTCAGGCTAAGAGACATTAGCCATCAAAAAAAACATTTTAGTTTTTAGGTGGAGAGGCAGCTCTGTCCTCACATTTGAACGCACTTACCATAATTATTACACCAGGAGCAACTACTATATATGAGGCGTTTAGAACATTTTCATCCGCGGCTTCGCGGAGCTGCTTTTATAATCAACTAATAGGACAGTTAAAATACGAGTGGAACTGACTTCAAGACTTTGTTTCATGAAACTTATTCGTTTCTCAAGGTTATGGACTTCTGACCTATATTCAAACAAATTAAACATCTATGTGTCCATTCATAGTGAAATAATGACCCTAAGGCCCACGGCATATAAAGGGTGATTTTTTAGCTGGTTTGGTTATGGCAACACTGGTTTTGACAGCTGACGTGTGTTAAGTACCTTGTGTCACTGTCAAACAGCTTCAGTTTGGTTTGCAATTTAACCATGGATCGTCTTACAAATGAACAACGCTTGCAAATTATTGAATTTTACTATCAAAATTCGTGCTCGGTTCGAAATGTTCATCGCGCGCTGCTTCTATTTTATGATCGGCATTCTCGACCTTCTGAGCAGTCTATTCGGAAGATTGTGACCAAATTTTGCACCAAATTTACTTTGTTGGACATTAAACCACCAACACGTTTACGTACTGTGCGTAGTGAAGAAAATATTGCGGCCGTATCAGCTAGTGTGACAGAAGACCGCGAAATGTCGATTCGGCGCCGTTCCCAGCAGTTAGGCCTTTGTTACAGCACTACGTGGAAAATTTTGCGGAAGGATTTGGGCGTAAAGCCTTTTAAGATACAGCTGGTGCAAGAACTAAAGCCAGCCGACCTACCACAACGCCGAATTTTTGGTGAATGGGCTCTTGGAAAGCTGGCCGAGGATCCGCTTTTTTATCGAAAAATTGTGTTCAGCGATGAGGCTCATTTTTGGTTGAATGGGTACGTAAATAAGCAAAATTGCCGCATTTGGAGTGAAGATCAGCCAGAAGCATTGCAACAGCTACCAATGCATCCCGAAAAAGCCACTGTTTGGTGCGGTTTATGGGGCGGCGGCATTATTGGGCCTATTTCTTCAAAGATGATGCGAATCGCAGCGTTACTGTCAATGGTGAACGCTACCGAGCGATGATAACAAACTTTTTTTTGCCCGAAATGGAAGTTCTTGACTTGCATGATATGTGGTTTCAACAAGACGGTGCCACATACCACACAGCACGCGAAACAATGGCGCAATTGCGAGGCGAGTTTGGTGAACAGTTAATTTCACGTTTCGGGCCGGTCAATTGGCCGCCTAGATCGTGCGATTTGACACCATTAGATTATTTTTTGTGGGGGTATGTCAAGGCTAATGTCTATAGGGACAAGCCCGCTTCGATTGACGCACTGGAAGCCAACATCCATGCATTCATTCGTGAGATACCGGCCGATATGTGTGAAAGAGTATGCCGAAATTGGACTCAGCGGATGGGCTACCTGAGACGCAGCCGCGGTCAACATTTGCATGAAATTATCTTTAAACATTAAATTGCAAGGTTCAAACTATCGATTCAAATAAATATTTCATTGATTTTTTCGAATTTTTTGTGTTTTTTTTTTAAAAAAAGTTCTAAACCTCTTAAAAAATCACCCATTAATATTTCATCTGGTAAATTATTTTCGTATTTTTATCGTTCCCTAAGAACACAACTTAAATTTTAACCATAACAAAAATACAATCATAAACAATTTGATATATTTTTGAAGATAATGCGACATTGTACTCCAAATACACAGCTTAATCTTAATCTTGTCGCGTGATTGTGTTTAAACCTTCCGTCTTTACATTAATGGTGTCGATATGGATGGTTTTCGAAAACTGACGACATCCCATTGTGATCTTCAGAAATTCAAAACCAATGTGCATCGGTATCTCCTTTTCAACCCCCTCCAATCTACCTAATAGCTCGTGCTGTGTATATCATTTTAAGGGTATAGTCACAACCCCTTTAGTGCGCGCTTAATATAAAAAAAAAAAAAAATGGACAACTATAGATATTGTCTAGTTTTTCGGACTAATATTTAATATTAAGCGAGCCGAACCGAACGTTTCGCTACAAATTACATTGTGTGTGGTCACCGGGAAACTGCCAGTGAGATGTTATAAGCGATTTTGGCTGCAAAGGTTGTAGCGGTGCGTCCATGGTTCTATCTCTTGCTGTTGTATAGTTGTTCATTAGCAAGTTTGGAGTAATGAATTAATTAAGGGATCCCACGTTCGAGACAGCTTGAAATTGTCATCCCGATTGAAATTGTGTTATCGTTTAATTTCAATCGCTTGGTGAAGCAGGGAGGAATGTAATGAGGCTCTTTAGCTAGAACCTTATAGCTTGATCAAAATGGATCCAGTGGTGTTCATCTGGATTATCGAGCTTATGCTCACATATGGTGGACTTTTCTCTTTGCTTTTTACTTACATGTGCTGATATGTTCTTTCAGACATGTATAGCATTGCTCCTCTTAGTCTGTCCTAGGATACAGCATATATGTACTTCAGGTGACTGCAGGTAGCTTATCACTTTTTTTTTTTGGTACAAATATGGATTTTATACCATACCGCTTTAAGATTTTCCCTACCATGTCTGTTACACCTCTTACATACGGCAGGAAAGCCAATTGGCTCTCTTCCTTTTCCCGTGGCAAAATTGGCTTCCACGATATTTGCTTTTTGGTATAGCCATTCGCTTTTAAGAACTGATGGTCCAATAAAGAAAGTTCAGTGCTTAGATGGTCGTTGTCACATATTATGTGGGCACGCTGAACAAGTGGGGAAACCAAGGATCTCAAATTTGCTGGATGGTGGTGGGAAGTAGCATGTAGGTATCTGTTTGTGTATGCGTGCCTTTTTGGTAAACCGTGTGTGCTAAAGATTCATTTTGCTTCCGTTTCAATTTCACATCCAAAAATGCAATGGATTCTTCATTTTCTTTTTCCATCGTAAACTTCATTTTTGATGGGTGCTGTGAATTAAGGTGTTCTAGGAAATTTAAAATGTCGGAATTCTTAAGAATGCAAAAAGTATCATCCATACGTATCTCAACCACACTTTTGATTTTTCTTTTGAACTGTTCAGAGCATTTTCACAAAATCTTCCATCCATAGATCTGCAATTAAGGGAGCCATAGGCAAGCCCATAGTAACGCCATCTTTTTGCAAATAGAACATTACACGCTTAGGTCCAGTTTTTCAGTGCGGGATTAAAGTTAAACCCGAGTTAAATCATCAAATGTTGTGAATTAACGCAGGATTAACTGAACAAATATGCTCTTGATGTTATATCCACCGAGTTTGTTTAATCGTTCCGCATGCATTCTCCACCAAAAAACTGCTTCCTCAGTTGACTGTGGGTTAATTAACTTCTAGAGTTAGCTAACACTGATGGTTTAATTCACCACTGAAAAACTGGGCCTTAGTCGCTTATGGCAGCCGTGCATCTATTGCGTTTGTTTTCCGAAGGTACCACGAAGCCTTATAATGTTCTTATATTTCCAAATTTAGATGTGGCATATTACAACATAAATCTCGGATGCATCTTCCGATAACTTTTTCACGTTCTACAACTCCTTCGACAAAAATCATATAAATAGAAACGAACATCTTTCAATATGAACCCAACTTATATTCTTATCGGCGATCCCTATAATTTAGTCATTCTAAACATAAAACGACATACCAATTCAATAGAAAAGCTACGGAATTTTAAGACAATGATTTAACCATCACCAGGAGAAAAAGGTTATATTATCATTCATCCTATCGAAACTTTGAAGCTGATTGATTTTGTAGATACCCTTCATTGCGTGTATACCACTACAAAGGTACATAAATGGTTCATGAAGATGAAGAACTATTACATGCACAGTAGTAAATACACACCTGCTTAAAATTTCACTATTCTCGATTGCAACCAAACTACTTATTATACCGTACCTATATGTGTTCTGATTTCTTAACTATAACTATGCGCTGCTCTTCTTACCCTAGTTTGTGTTGTCTCTTTTGCTCTCTCTACCAATAACTCTGTTTCTATTTTCATTTAATTAGTTCATAGATGCGCCAGCGAATGAATTTAATTTCGGGTTTTAAAATCATGCTCCTTTTCTTATATTATTATAATATACATATTATATATTTGCAGCCTGGCGCGGCGCGGCGGGAAGTGCACATTGAATTCTCAGCATCAGCATCAGCATTATTATTGTTTTATCTAGGTATAAGGAAAGTGATTAATATACCGTGGAAAAGTTTTGTTCCACACAAAAAGAGGGTGGTGAAAAGTGTATGATGCCCTATATTGAAATGATATACGACACCATGGCCGTTGATAAGAAAAAGGAAACCAAACTCAGCCCTTACAACAATTGTAATCAACTGCGATGTTCTAATTACGATGAAAAGACGAATTTTGCGTGAATGTGTTGGTGTGTGTGTGTGTGTGTGTGTGTGTGTATCTCTATTGATTGTGCGGGGGCTGGAAGTTGAATTCGTAAGATTTTAAATGTTTGTACTTTGATGCGCCATTCCCATTCCACTGGCAGTACTTAGATACCATTAATATCGCAACAAAATTGTGGGTGGAGTTGTAGGACGTTGAGCATCGCATTCGATGGGAAGCCTCATCGGGAATCAGGAATTCCATCAAACTCTCGAATGCTCTTCTCCATACTCTCGTACATCATATTCTTCTGGTGTATCGTACACTACTACCATTGGAAAGTACATATAAATCAATAAAATCGTTGTGTACCTACATCACTAGGAAGGTATTTCGATACACAGCCTAACAACAATACGTAAAGGTGTACTATCCGTTCTTGGGGTCGTCATTTGTAAGCCTGTACCGTGTACCCGCCTGTACTCTTGCACGGTCCTGATGGTTGCGAAGTAGGAAAGTATACATACCTACCTACCTTTTTCAGGGGGAGGATGTCAAAAACTGCGGAAAGATGAGATGGTTAGGTGAAGGCGAAGGGAGTACGCACAGACGTGCTCAATGGGAAATAAAAGGAATCCCTTCGAGTTTAGCCTGCCATCATCAACTTTGTATGCACACGCACTTACTAACCAATACTATTAAGTTGCCATCATAAACGCCCTATGTCGCACCCAACAACTACTGAAAATTCTCCACAAAAAAAGGGGATTGTAGGCTATGGTGGATTAAAGATTGTGATGTGACTGTGTGAGGCGATAGATGCAGGTACCTATATTTAAAATTATATTTTTAATTTATTGTTGTAGATATGGTAAAGGGTCCAAGAGATATTATGGAGCTATGTATGGGGAACTTCTATATAGGTTATAGTTTAGGAATTTTTAAAGGGCAAAATTTAATGATGAGAACAACAACTAAATGTAATCATTTTTCTTAACACCACTGTAGAAGGTGCTTGTAACCAACTACTATAATGGGTAAGGTTTCATGGCCTATTTCTTTCCTAATATATCTACCTAAGGTTGATGTAGTAGGCCGTGGTATAATGGTTATAGGGCGTAGGGCTGTCACGTCGAAAGTCTTGGGATCGAATACCAGTCTACATAAGTGTACAGTACAACATAAGTGTTTTTTCACGGATACAGCCTCTTGCGAGGAATTGGCCGCGTTCTGGGGTCAATCCAAAGCTATCCGGAGAGGTTTGTGTTGTTGTAATCCCTTGTGAAAAAACAGCTGACGCATCAACAAGTCTAGGTATCTGAACATTTTTGGATAGGTTGACACCCTCTCGGGTAGATTCTCGAACTCAAGGATTGACGAATTGACTTTACTCAGATAAGAGTTTAATATGGAAGTGGCTCTAGACATTCCAATTATAACAGTTTTGGTTTATAAAAGTACTATTCATGCGGCCCCGCAGGTCTAGGGCCCTCCACCGGTTGGCTTACTCTGGGTACTCAGATATATTTTTCAAGTCGCGCGAAGCTAGTTAGTGCACGCCCACTTTTACTGGCTCAAAACTGTTATAACTGTTATAAATTGCCATTTCTCTAGTCTCGTCCTTATAAATATATATAACGAACTTTCATATCACCATTGATATGTTTTCCAAAAATTCTGTAAAAAAATACCTTTTGTTTGCGTCTTGATCAAAACAGCAATTCCATTTGCGAAGCAACATTCGCCGATTGAAAGATTGAGGTAGATAATTTGTGTTTAATTAGTTATTAATTAATTGTTAATTATAAATAGTTGTGAGTTCGAATTTGTCGTTCAGTGTTTTCTGAGTTGATATCAAGTTTGTTGGGGTAAAATCATGTTATATAGATGCACTCCTACTTTTACTAGCTGAAACTGTTATAACTATTATAAATTGGCAATTTTCTAGTGTCGTGCATTTTTAAAACAAAGCTTCAAGGAATTTGGTCGAGTTTAAAACATCTTAGAACTTTCCGAAAATCTTCGTTGATTTGAAAATTAATTTCATTCTTTAATAAAAAGAAATTTTATAGTTAGCAAATTTTTCAGCCCCAGTGTAGAGTTTTTGAGTCTCTAGGCCAAAATAACATCACTTCATTTTACTTCTTTTTCGTTTCATACAAAACTCCGAGTTTTTGGAATGAGAGAAATACAATTTGGAAAATTTAGGTCCATCATGAACGTGTTTTAGTTCGTTTCTCATGACAATATAAACCCCTCCAGGTGGGTGGGCGTAGCTATACGGGCTCTGGACATTTATAGAACATACATATACCTACCTTTCCTAGGAAACTGCTGCGTGTTTGCCTTATCGAAGAGAGCTCAGCAACGATATACGTATAGGAGTGAAATCAGAAACGAGACCCATCATAATACACAACGTTTGAGTGGGGGATGAGTGTTAATTGCAAGTACTCCACAGCCACAGCACAGTCCACACGAATGACAACAGAGTATAGGTACATTTTCTTAAAAAGAAGGGTTCCTCTCGCATCGTCATTATTCCTGGGTATACATTTGTTTGTAAATATATGGCTCGTGCCCATTCATGTGAAAATAGCGGCATAGTGTTTTGATTTAGAAAGGCTTCCAATTTTTTTTATTTTTATTTTTTTTTTTAACTTTCATTTATATTTTGAAAGTTTTACTTTTATGTGCGCTGCGAAAGCAGTTTTACTTCTAACTTCATTTTTTTATTTGAGAACCCTCAAAGTATGCTTTGAAAAGGCTCGTTTTCAAAGGGGGGTGGTGGTGGTGATGGTGATGGCGCGGTGGTATGTTGTTATGTAAGGACACGATGGATAGGATATATTATAGATTGGAGACTGCTGGTATGACATGTGTGATTCGGTCCTTGTGTGTATGGCTGTTAAAAAATTGGAGAGATAACACTGAAAACAAACAGTGTTGTTGTTGTATAAAGGACAACACATGAGCTATATACCTATCTGATGAACTTTAATCACAGTTTTTAATTTTTTGTTGTTGTTATTTTGGAGCAAATGCTGAAGTGGAAGACCATCATGTTGTGTCTCCGCATTTTGTGTATTTATTTTGTTTTTAGAGGACCCTTTCATATAGGAAATGAAAAGCCAAAGAGCACACACTGGTGTTTCGCAATAATTCATTGGAGCACACCATGCCGCCGTGGTGATACTGCAATTTGGAAATCGATAAATTGCAATTAAGATAATGGCCCCATTTGGTTTACCTTACATAGTTCATTAATAAATCATCATTCACTCGCCGAGGGATTTTTACTCTGCGGTGATGGAAAAGAATTTAAGATTTTTTAAGAGCAAAATTGATTTAACGTTTTATACAAAAATAACTATAATTCTACAATAGCTTATTTCGTGAATGGTAACACTGAGCTCATGTCTGATTTGACAGATAATTAGTTTTATCCTTCCGCTGAACGAATATGGTTGTGTATACGCTTCGCTAAGTGGGCCTGCGATCGACTTAGAGAAGATGCCGATTTTGCCAAAAAAATCATCTTTTCAGACATTCTTTTGTACGTTTTTTTTTCTTGTTTCGACCCAACCTTTTGCGAATCACCCTGTATATTATTGTTCTGATACATATATCTATTTGTTATTATCAATTGGCGTTTTTCTTTTTTAACTCAGAGCAAATCACGGAACTGTCAAAAACAAATTTATGTTTTTTTTTTTAGCTCAGAAATATCAGAGCATAAAAAGTGTGTTTCTTTTTTCCATCGGAGTTAGCTCAGAGCTTGTTCAATTAGCTCAGCGAAACGCTGAGCGAAGCCAACTTCACGGGTTGGGTACAAAATCCAGCATCACAAAATCCCGTATCACGCCATCCCGCATCTGGAACTTGGACAACGAAAAAATTTTTTTTTGAAAGAAGGTTCTGGAGGTGGATCTGGAACCGTTACAAAAGATCTGGAGGTGGTTCTGGAACTTGGACAATGTACAAAGTTTTTGTTTTTGAAAACAACTTTTTTACAAATTTTAAAAAAATTGCTTTTTTGCCAGATATTTTGGTTAGGTTCTGGAGGTGGATCTGGAACCGGGACAAAAGTTCTGGAGGTGACTCTGGAACTTGAGCAAAGGACGATTTTTTTTAAAACAAGGTTCTGGAGGAGGTGGATCTGGAACGAGGACAAAAGTTCTGGAGGTGGGTCTGGACAAAGAACAATTTTTTTTTGAAAGAAGGTTCTGGAGGTGGATCTGGAACCGGGACAAAAGATCTGGAGGTGGCTCTGGAACTTGGACAAAGGCCAAATGTTGTTGTTTTTGGAAACAATTTTGGAGACAAAACATTTTTCATAAACTTTGTTTTAAAAATTTAAAAAAAAATGCTTTTTTAACTCCCTTTTTCGGTTCTCTCACGTATAAGTCCGTTCAGTCACTAGGCAGGCGTCTATGTCAACCTTGGGTGGCCCGCTGCTCTTTGCTTTTTTTTTAACTTTTTTTTCAAAAATGAAACATATCTCACCTTTTTTAAAATATTTTTTTCCAAAAAAAAAATTTCCATCCAGAACCACAACTTCACACATAACTAAAAATTGAAAATGGATTCCCTATGAAATGACAGTTCAGTGATCAAGTGTGTTTCAAAATTAAATCTGATGACTCTGATCATAATCTGCTCAGAGCTCTGCTCTGATCGCTCAGCCTCTGTTCAGAGCTGTGCTTAGAGCCAAAAAAGAAAAAACGCCAAATAACTTCGTATTGTGTTTATTAACGTGGTAATAATGTATTCGTAGCATATGTACATATATAAAATCTCAGGAATTTTATGTTTTTTTTTTCTAAGCAAGAATATCGATGATCGGATTGACATTTTATCTAACGATTGCCACCCAAACTGATCATTTATGGGTAAAGCTGTCATTCTGCGTGTCAAAAAACGATCAAAATCGAAGTGATTCATTATGAAAAAGACGATATCCTGTGTCGCTATTTGATTTTTATATAGTTTTTTGACAACTAACTTAAATTAATCATCCACTAAAAAACAGCTTCATTTGTTAACTTGGGCTTAATTTACATACATAGATATATGTGGAATTTGGTGCCAGTTGTACAAACGTGCAATTTTAACTAACCAATTTCGATGGAGGTTCAACGATGGTTCAAGATGCAAGTATATGCTAATAGTGAAATACATGCATGAACTACATGTTGAACCTCAGTTATTCTGCCAAAATCGGTGAGTTATTCAAATTGCTGAATTATCACGGATCTAATAAAGTTTTTCAACAAGGACGCTACAAAGGTAGAGCAACAGGGACAGCAAACGACGCCATATTTCTTGCCGCTCTTTTGACATTTCTCTTCAGTAAGGTTTGCCATTTCATGATGGAAAGACATACGAGCCAACAACGAGTCCAAATTATTAGAATTTACTACCGAAATTCGGAGTCAGTGGCCTCAACGTTAAGAGCGCTACGTCCAATTTATGGTCGTCATAATCGTCCTAGCGATCAACAATTGAGCGTCTAGTGGAAAAATTTGAATCCACAGACACAGTACAAAATGTTCCCGTGCCAGTGAGACAAAGAAGTGCCTGTAGTGTCGAGAATATTGCTGCCGCTGAGGCTTCAGTTGCAGAAAGCCCAAATGTGTCTCTCACACGTCGTCGTTCTCAAGCGTTGGTCATCTCTGTGACGTCGTTGTGGCGAATTTTGCGAAAAGATCTTGGCCTACATCCTTACAAGATTAAATTGACGCAAGAACTGAAGCCGCTTGACCACCAGAAGCGTCGTATGTTCGTGAATTGGGCTGAGCAACAACTTGAAAATGATTCGGATTTTCATCGAAAAATCATCTTCAGCGATGAGGCTCATTTCTGGCTGAATGGCTTCGTCAATAAACAAAATATGCGGTATCGGTCAGGCAGAAATCCAATCCACGTACTCCATGAGTCATCATTGCATCCCAAAAAAAATTACGGTGTGGTGTGGTTTATGGGCCGGCGGCGTCATTGTGCCGTACTTCTTCCGTGATGATCAAGACCGGTACGTTACTGTGAATGGGGATAGCTACCTTTCAATGATAACCGAATATTTTTGGCCCCAATTGGATGATATGGACTTGGAGGAGATGTGGTTCCAACAGGACGGCGCCACAAGCCACACAGCGAATGTCACAATCAATTTATTGGAAACCAAGTTTGGAGAACGTGTTATCTCACGAAATGGTCCAGTCGCTTGCCCGCCTCGGTCGTGCGATTTGACGCCGTTAGACTATTTCCTGTGGGGCTACTTCAAGTCTATGGTCTATGCCAACAAGCCAGCGACGATTGATGAACTTCGTACGAAAATCGAACGTGAAATTGCAGCAGTATCGGCCGATTTATGCTTGAAAACCGTCGAAAATTGGGTTCAGCGTCGTTCGAACGTACTTTCACAGGAATAAAGAATTTCATTGATATCCAAAACCGTTTTTGTTTTATTTAAAAAAACTTTTGTAGCGCTCTTATTGAAAAACCCGATATTTGAACCACATTTTTTGAAACTGGGTCTACCTAACTCGGACTTAACTCAGCTCTGTGAAACTGTAGGAAGCAAGGAGCTGTTGCTTATGCAAAAACAAAACAGACATGGATTTAGTGGTGTTAGTGGTAAGTCAAGATTCCCACTAATCCAGTAAAACTATAGATACACTTTGACTTCGAAATAAAATATGCACAACGGTTAAATTTGGTGTAGAGATTTTTTTCGACGTCATACCTCATAGACCCAGTTTTTCAGTGGTGAATAAAATCAAAGTTAGCTCTAGAAATAATTTAACCCATCACAGTTAACTGAGGAAGCATAGTTTTTCGGATGAATGCGCCATATAGGTGTGCCTGTGTGTATGGTTTTAGGTGGAATAAAACAAAGGAGGTTTAAAATATTCAGATTTTAAACAACGGTAGGATCGTATATAAGAGCAAGTTTGAAGATCCAGTCATGCATTTTATTTAAAGCTCGATCTTTAATGAGACCAAAACTATCACGATACGACCATCCAAAAAAAAACCCTTCCAACATAAATATTTTGATAGAATCTTTTGCTTCTTGTCTCTTATGAATGATAAATGAAAAATTTATACAAAAGTTTCATCAATATTTTTACAATTCAGACATGGATATATTTCAGACTTTGTAAGACATTTTTTTCTTAGTTTAAAAGTAGGTACCAGAGATGAAAATGAGCGTGTTCGAATCAGTACAAATGAATACAAAAACACTTCTAAAAATTTCATTCCAAAAGGGCAGCTAGCAAAGTAGCAAGTACTAGATTTTTAATGCCATACAAAAATGTATGAATGTGTACCTACCTATACCTACCAAAGATTTAAATTTATGATTTTCTAATCTTAAACAAAAATATATATTTTCATAGTTATGCGTATATGGAGGTAGTTCTATTTCTTGTGTCCACTTTTCTCTGTATTATACTCACAAACACTCTCTTATATGAATAAACGATATATTTTATATCTAACAAAAGCTTCACGATCATTAGATTCGTACACACGAACGCATATTGAAACAAACAACAAATGCTTCTCGGCTAATGAACTTTTTCAAGGTGAATAAAAACTTGCGTTGGCAGTGTTGGCACAGCGCATCGAACTCTTGCAAACTTCAATGCTGTTGCTGTAGTTGTGGTGCGTGTTGAGAACTTTTGGTTGCTGACGCACCCGGCTGTTGTTTTGAAACTTAACTTTGTTTACCACTTTTTTTTTTTTATTTTTTGTCTGTGGTTTAGAAATATTTTTTTATTATTTTCTGTTTAAGTCATTTATTTAGCAAAATAAATATAAGCTTTTGCACCCGAATGATCGCATTTTTTTTTAAATGTGGGGAATTGGAATGATGCCTTTTCGCTTAAATTTAAAAGCCAGCATTGCAAACAACATTGGCAGAGAGAGAGAGAGAGAGAAAGAATTTGTTTTTATTTTCACGAGAAATGCGTCAGATAACAAGTTCAAAACCTCAAAACCTTCTTCTACAATCGGGATAGGAAACATAACAAAATAAACTTTCTAAGGGTTTGAGTATTATGGATTTTTCCACTCTTTTGCAGGGTGCAATGATCGGAATAGGATTGTTAAAGGTCACATAAAAAGCATTTAGACTTGCTTATTTATTTTATTTTGCAGGTTTGTATACCTAATTAGGTATCTATTTGAAGAAAAAAATATTGAAAGTGCAGAGCTTACTTTAAATTTAGATACCTACCTACCTAGTTTTTAAAATTAATTCGTAGGTACCTATAGGTATAAATGTAGGTAGCCCTATGATTGATTTGTTTATCGTTAATGTAAAAATGTACCTATTTATACCTACATAATTATGAAATTTTGTAAGATTCTAATCATTACTTTGTGTAAGTAGTAGTTTGTTTGTGAAGATAAAACATATTGGGGCATATTCATAGTCACTTTTAAACTCCAGTTTATCTTAGACTGGGGTTTATTCCATGTTATTTAGATAGGATAAACCCAGGTCTAAGATAAACTGGAGTCTAAAAGTGACTATGAATATGCCGCAATATATCTACCTATGCTTACCTAATTTAATTACATAACAAATCTTCTTATTCTTAAAAAAAAAACAAATACCTGTACCTAGCTACATAACGTAGGTTTATGTACATATATCTTCTATTCATGAAGCTTTTTTTTAATTTGAACTTTTATTCTAAAAAAAAAAACAATAAAGGTAGTAGCTAGGTACCTACCTTTATACTTTAAACTCAAAATACCTATACCTACGTAAACATAAACATTCACTTTTTAATTTTTTTGTTTTCATTTTCACTATGAATATTAAAGAAATGTGGCCCAAATAATTCGTCTTTTAAGACCCATGGTATACCTAGGTTCCTAAATAATGCGTACCTATAGATATATGTAGGTATATGTATACCTACATAGATTCCTGATGTACGTGAAAATATTTTATAATTTTAAGCTTTAATTATATTAAGCACGCAGTAGTTGTCTATTATTTTATAGGTCAGCGTGACCAGAACATAAAACACAAATTTAGCGACAGAAAGCATAAAAAAAAAAACATTTAAAAGGGTAAGCAAAATCTTTTGATTCGGTTTCATAGTTTTTGTTTGTTTTTATTTTTTATTTTTCTGATTTTCTTTTAAGGTATGGTTCTATCAGTATATTATCATCTACCTATTTGATAAGAAAAGTGAAACTTAAATAAATTTTTCAAGGTCGTGAAATAGTTGTTTTTTTATTTATACTTAGATAAATTATGTCAAATAAAATTCAGGCTTCAGTCACTTACAATTTTTGCTGAATAAAATTGGTTTGTACCTACCCTCTAGTAAGATTCCAGAATGTAAAGTTAGTACCTCGATATAGGTAGGTATTTATTTGCAGTTAAGAATAAATTATACAGGTCTGAGGTATATTCTATTACAATTCTAGTACAATTCTACTACAATTTCCTTTCAATTGCAAAACGAAACGCCTAAAAACAGCTGTTGCATTGTATGAATAAACATCAACGATTGTTTTTACCTACTGTCACGGCCTGTTGCATTGTATGAATAAACATCAACGATTGTTTTTACCTACTGTCACGGCCAGCCCTCTAGCTCCAATGGAAACCCGAAAATTTTCACTGTCCAGAATTTTAATACGGCGGATGGAAAAACTGAGTACGCCAATCTAATAAGGAGGTGGATAGACACTAGAACACTTTTAGTTTGACAGGTGTCAAAATGTCGCAACATTTTTGGTACATCGGATTGAGAAACGGAGTAAGCTAATCGATTTAGGAGGTGGATATAACCTACCTAATGTCACGCCCGACGTTCTGGGTCCACTAGAACACTTTTAGTTTGACAGCTGTCAAAATGTGCCAACATTTTTGGGTCGGATCGAAAAACGGAGTACGCCAATCGATTTAGGAGGTTGATATTACCTACGCCCAAAGTTCTGGCTCCAGTAGAACACTTTAAGATTGACAGGTGTCAAAAGATGCCAACATTGTTGTTACGTCATATCGAGAAACGGAGTACGCGAATCGATTTAGGAGGTGGATATTACCTACCTAATGTCACGCCCGACGTTCTGGCTCCACTAGGACACTTTTAGTTTGACAGGTGTCAAAATGTGCCAAAATTTTTGGTATGACGGATCGAGAAACAGAGCACGCCAATCGATTTAGGAAGTGGATATTACCTACCTAATGTCACGCCCAACGTTCTGGGTCCAGTAGAACACTTTTAGTTTGACAGCTCCCAACTAACAAACTCCCGGAGTTAAGCTCTTCAAATCTGAAAAAAGCTCCCATAAGATTCTTTTAAATCCTATTGTTATACTTAAGAATGAATCTCTTGTTATGAAACTCAAATTCGTCTCATAGCATTTTTATTGTAAGAGCTAAGCATTTTTTAAATTTGAAAGTACTTAAATCCTATATCTAAATCTATTTAAGTCTCATAAGTATCTCGTTATGAAATTAAAACTCTAAACGTCATTTTTAGTCTTTATAATCCCATAATAATACTTCAAGTTTTTTTCAAGATTCTAATAGGAGCTACGACGCCAGCTTTGAATTTCAAACGAACAGATATTGTAGTTGAATTGTACAGTGCGTTCTTTTTGTTCACAAAACTTGCTTCTGTTCATGTTTCTATCGGATTGGTTATTTGATTGGTGGTGGAAGATGTAATTTTAGATTTCAAAGAAAAGTTTGATTGTTTTCTTTGCGAGCAAGTTTCTTTGGTCGATTTTTTGTTCTGTTTGTTTACCTAATTTGGGGGTAGTAGTGAATTTGATTATAAATATTATAACAACAATTTTTAGCACTGAAATATACTAAACAAAAAGCACACATTTCAAACTTAAGGTAGTTAATATTATTAGTATTATTAAAAAGAGGAAACAATCTGCCGAAAAATCGATCTCAAAAGCATTATTTTGATAGAATTGATCGAAACAACCTTATTAATTGTACTAATGGAAATCACCATGAGTATCACATAATGTTTATGGTATATATACTGTTCTTGCATCGGCTGTCATCAGCTTTGGAGTGATTTAAATAACACCAAGCTATATCCAGTTAACTTTGATTGTTACTTTATTCGAAAAATTATTAGGTTATAATTTAGTTCCATTGTTTCAAAATGTTAATCTAACACAATTATCGATTTTTTGCTTTCTCATTTAAATTTCTTAATAAAAGTTGGCAATTGCAATAAAAAGGAACGCCCACAGACAAATGTGTTGCGTTTGAAAGTTAAATGTCAAATTTAAGTCCCATAAGAGCATTTTAGCTCCCATAAGAAGTACTGTCTCTCAGAGAAAATTTATATTTACTGAGAGCGACACTTCTTACGGGAGCTCAAGCGTTGTAATGGGACTTCATCATCATCCAAAGATCTCATAGAGATGTTAAAACAAGAGTTAAAGTATCAATCAACAGCAGCCATGTTGCAATATGAACAAAATGTTTTCAATATATCTTGAGGGTTACCGTAGCTTAAAAAAAAATATTCTAAATGAATTATCATATTTAGTTTTCCATTCTGACCAAAACGTCATATTCATCTTGTTTTCTCTTATTTGCTTATGATATTAGTTGTATAAAAAATGGATTTGTATAACTTAGTATACAGCTACTATACCAGAGAAGAATGAGCGGGGACATTCTTTGTTGTGTTATGTCATTATTTAAAATTTGTGACAGCAGTATATTAACACGACACAAGTAAAATGGCATCTTTAAAAATCAGTTGTTTTTGTCAGTTTTTAATGACAAATATATTGGAAGATTTCAGAAAATCTTAATAACGAAGAAGCGTCATATTTTGTGCCACTCTAGATCCAATTTTTGTCATAAAAGCACGATAATGACAATAATTGGAAAAAAATATGGTATGAATGATCGCATTTTGTGAATTGTATAAAAACATACTTTAGTGATTTTTGCATCTAAAAAAAATATTAATGGTAACCCTTTTTCTTATTATAATTAATAACAAAATATTTTTAACATGCATAATTTTGGAAGCGCGTTGTTATTTTTCGAAGCAAAATGTGGGAATTAGTAGATGCAATTTTAATTGCACCAAGAATTTAGCCTACATATGCCATGATTTTTACAAATATAATACGTCAATTAACTTGTGAGATAAATACTCGCACCAAAAAACACATTATTTTTTGACATGAGAGAATCACGAACACACATAAAAACTATTCGCCTACCTTCTTCAAAAAAAGAAATTAAAAATGCGAAAGATATATGTTTTTTTAAGTTTACACACACTCGTTCTCTTTTTAACAACTTCTGCACTCCCATAGGAAGAGTTCAGAGAGCTTTACTAGATTTACAAAGCGGCGTCTATAATCACATAAGAAGAATAAAACTCTTCCTATAGGATCAAGAGGCTCCCATAACTAGGCCATTTAAAGCTTTTAACAATCTTATAAGAATCTAGAAGAACTCCTCAAGAGTGCATTTAGCTCCCTAAAATAAGTCTCGTAGCGCTCTCGGAGCGTCTTATGAGAGGAAAAATGTTACTTGGGCTATCAAGAGGTGCCAAAATTTTTGGTACATCGCATCGAGAAACGGAGCAAGCCAATCGATTTAGGAGGTGGATATTACCTACCTAATGTCACGCCCGACGTTCTGGGTCCACTAGAACACTTTTAGTTTGACAGGTGTCAAAAGGTGCCAACATTGTTGGTACGTTAGAACGAGAAACGGAGTACGCGAATCGATGTAGAAGGTGGAAATTACCTAATGTCATGCCCAGCTCTCTAGGTCCATTGGAACACCAATTAGAAATTTTGAGTTTTATTTGCATTCGTGTTTTTTTTTTGACATTTGGAAGAGTTCAAAACAACTTAAACTGCTGCTGTGTTTATTTTTAGACACCAGTTTATCGTTTAAACATGGCTTTAAATTCTTTATGAATAACTTAAACTCCAGTTCAGCTTAGCAGAGACAAAATCAGAACTTATCAGAGAACTATGAATACGGCCCAACCCCAAACTAATTAAATAAAGTCTAAAAGTTAGTTAGATTCATCAAATCATCTGTTTGCATAGTTTTCAGTCATAACTATGCTTTTACAATTATTTTTATTAAAGAAACTCATAAAACGGGTAGGTTTTAAAAGCTTTATTTAATTACTCACTGCAAGCCTCTCGTTCTAAACGTCTCTGTTCTTGTTGTTATCGCATCAGAGGCACATGCAAAGTTTAATGACCCCATTTTCTAATGCAAAATCACTGTGCAAATTTGTTATACTAAGTACATATAAATTCAACACGAGTAAGCTGCAAAAAAAAAAAAAATAAGAATATAAATATCACAAAAAAAAAGGAATCAAACACAAACATACATTCTTTGCTCTCATTGGTGCGCTTCTACGAATCATTTAAGTACAAACACATGTTCTTCAATAAGCGCAATTTTTTTGAATTCTCAACAAAATGTAGGTAGATTGAGGTTTATATTAATGAATCGTAGGTACCTACCTCGCTCGGGGGCTTTAAAATGTTGCAATATACCTCAACTTTATTTGTGGTTGAATATATGTACATACATCCATATCTACTATAATTGACAAAACAAACTACCCACACTTAAAATGTATTATTTCTTGTGATGTTAGATTTAAACAAATAAGTTTCTGTGTATTTCTTTTTCTGAGTTCTTATGAACGACGCGACGTTTTCTTTTTGAAAGTGCAATAACCTATGTATACTCATCCATATATTAGACTTATACCCTATCTATTCAATCTCTTATGAGTTATCTAGGTGTTGTAAGATCCAATTAGCTTCCCAAAAAAGGGAGGCATTTAAATATCTACCTATACATAACAACTATTGAACTTTCAATCACTTTTCATCAAAAAAAAAACATCGCAGATTCCCAAAAATTAATTTCTTACTTATCTACTTCACTATTAGAAAAAATTGAAAAAAAAACCTGTCTACTATCCGCCCTTTCTTGGTTTTATAGTCAGATAGATATTGTTGCATTTATTGTTATGATTTAACATCATGACTTATTTGAGCCATGCGTATACAGGGTGTTTCATATAATTAATGAACTTTGGGAAATGATTCTTCGTCATGCTTTAAGAAAAAATCGTTTCGTCATGCTTTAAGAAAAAATCGTTTCTATTTCACCCTGTTTATATACACGAGGGGCATCAAATTTTGTATTTAGAAACAAATTTTCTTGGAAAGAAACATACAAACAAAAGGTATACTAACTTTAACTAAACGGACTTCGGATATTCAAAAAAACATAGCTCGTAGTTTTATTCTGATATTTAAAATGAGACAATTTTCTCTTGCTCTACTTATGTGTAAGTAGAAAAGTCCCATAGCAAGGCAATAAAAATAGCTACAATTTATCTTCTTTGAAGACTTGTAGCGACTATATAATTCGCAGTTGCTCTTTGTAGCTCGGATTATATGGAATCTCGATTTATTCGGGAAAATATGCGTCAAGACAAGGTGTAATGGTCATCTTCTGATGAGCCCAGCCATTACATAGGGGCGAAACGCATATATGAACACTTTTATGCTGGTTTTTTTGTTTTCGTGATTTTAAATCATATTTATTATTATGTGTAAGTATTGGTTTGGTGTATAAAATTAATTTCGAGGGTTTAATCATAAACTTACACTACGAAAAAGTGAGTTTCGTCGAAGTTTAATAATGACAAAAGTGATTATTTGAAAAATGCCTTTCTGGATTTTGGTAACAAATCCACATGACGGAAGTGGCCATTCCATGGCCATGATTTTAATATATATTTTTCTTAAATGAATGTTTATTGTGTATCTCTGTTAATTTAATAAATTCGTAGGTATGTCTATTATTTATTTAAATACAAATTTTCTTCTAAACAATCCAATTATTCATTTTTGGAGCTTGTCTAACTTTTGTTTTATATAAAAATAGCTCTACTGTAGACAAACCTAAGCTTCGCATAAAAATTACAATTTCAGCAATTTTTTTTTTTAATTAAATACTACTTTCTGGGTTTTAACCCACTTAACGTAATGAATAGCGAAATTTGTAAAAATATGATCATCTTAGCCCAACCTGTATTACTTTTCCGATCCCGACACAGAAAGAATTTTTGTACCTAATCAAAAACCACTTATTTGTGTTTATCCCGTTTTACTCTATAAATATCAAATTTTTGAAAAATAATCTTTCTAACACAAAAAGAATTTTTTTAATCGGATATCTCTTTTTTAATTTTACGCCACTTCACCCTATGTATACATATATAAATATATTTTTTTCAAAAAACAAATTCCTAAAGCCATCACCTTAAAAAAAAAAACATTTGATATACAAAATGAATTTTTGAAATCGAATACAACTTTTCATTTTTACCCCATTTCTCCCTATAAGTACCAAGTTTTTGAAAAAAAATAACCTTATCCATTAAAAATGACCCTTCAAACACAAAAAAAAATTCTAAAATCAGACAATTATTTTTATTTTCACCCCATTTCAACCTACAAATAACACAATTTGAAAAAGAATGTACCTACCTATCCCTAAAGCCATTTATCATTTCGATTCAACTTCATTTCATGCTTCGCGTTGCTCGTCGGTTTGACGTACTATTTGACTTTGCAACATTTCGAGTTCTGCGACCTATGTTGTTACGTAAAAATAGTCATTAAGTTTTCTGAAATTATTTAACTTTCCGCTCAATTTTTTGAATTTTTCTTTCGGTAAGAACCTTCTATAAAACGTTAGAAAACTTAAGAAAAAGATGAACGAAATCGATAAAGTCGTTCTCAAGTTATGCACGCCATAACCAAGAGAAATAGGGATTCGTTTTTAAATATATAGAATACCTAGGTGTATATGTTGAAAGTTTTCTACAGCTTACGAATATTTTTTTTTGTCAATCCGCAACAATAGTTCACAGACTATAATATTAGAAGTCAGAAGATATTACAATCCGCTCTTGCATCGATTAGGCAAGCCGAAAAAAAATAACAAAACACATCATAGAAAATAATATTCTAAACCTACCTAACTAGAAATATTTTTTTTGGTTTGCGATTTGGGTAGTTTTGATTGTTTGTATTTTTTGTTCTGTTTTGTTTTCACATCGTCTATTGTCGCACAAATCTAATAATTCCTGATGATTCCTCTTTCTCTTTGCTTGCGTTTCTATAAATGATCAAAAAAAGAATTTCATTTTATTTTTCAAAGTTAAGCCCCAATCATCAAGCAAAAAAAAAAAAAAAAAACAACAACTTTGGTTTCTTATATTTGCACATTCAGAATAGACACTTTGAAACTATGCGATGGGGCCAGTGACCCTCTAACCTTGAAACTTGTGTTTAGTGCAAGATCTATGCGGGAGCGAATCAAAGAAAATAAAAGTTTATCTGCTTTTGTCTCTTAACTCTTAAGAAATAAAAGAGAATGTAGAAAATAAAAACGAAAAAGAAAAGAAAAGAAAACAAAAAAAAAGAACTTCTCAACAAAATTGTTTGTAGCTAGGTTAGGTATAGCTAGGTACATGCTTTTTGAGTGTTATGTGTTAAAAGAACTACATATACATAATAGGAAAAAAAAAGCTCTTAAGCTGGTCTAACGATCAATAGATCGCAGCCGTGTGCTAAGATTTTGATAAATTGTTTGTTATCGTAGGTAGGTAGATGCTTGAAAATTATGTTATTTAATTTGAGAATATTAATGGTAAATTGAAAAGGCATTACAACATGTTGCGCATAGGATGAAGAAAAATAAAATAGAAAGAACCTATTTAGGCTTTCACTGGAGAATACCTCTCTCTAAATAAACTTATCTTACTAATCAATATTATATTATTGGGTGTGACAGCGTGATTGAGAAAAATGCAAAACTTGTAAGGACAAAAATTACGTCAACAAAAATTAATATGTTGGGGGTGGTTAACCCCCCCCCCCCCTAGATTCGCATTTTGCGAAACTCGATGGTCTGAAAAATACAAAAGCATGGCAATCGTCAAAGAACACTTTGGCAGCATCATCAATGGACTATTATTTTACATTCCACATTGTTCGTCATAGGACAAATTACGGGTTAAGTGGACCTTTAACACGTTCTTCAAAACTTTTTAACGGTGTATGAATAGGGATCGTTTTAAGAAGGAAACACTTCCGCTATGTAATTGATTTTTACTCCCCACCCGTTTTTTTCTCTTTTTTTTAGGACCAAAACTAACAGTAGCTGTTATAAAAAATTTCTTGGCCAAAAGGAAAAACTTATTTTTCATAAAATCAGAATTTTTTTTTAAGAACTCAATAAATTAAGAGGTTTAGAACTTTTTTTAAAAAAAAACACAAAAAATTCGAAAAAATGAATGAAATATTTATTTGAATCGATAGTTTGAACCTTGCAATTTAATGTTTAAAGATAATTTCATGCAAATGTTGACCGCGGCTGCGTCTCAGGTAGCCCATCCGCTGAGTCCAATTTTGGCATACTCTTTCACACATATCGGCCGGTATCTCACGAATGAATGCATGGATGTTGGCTTCCAGTGCGTCAATCGAAGCGGGCTTGTCCCTATAGACATAAGCCTTGACATACCCCCACAAAAAATAATCTAATGGTGTCAAATCGCACGATCTAGGCGGCCAATTGACCGGCCCGAAACGTGAAATTAACTGTTCACCAAACTCGCCTCGCAATTGCGCCATTGTTTCGCGTGCTGTGTGGCATGTGGCATCGTCTTGTTGAAACCACATATCATGCAAGTCAAGAACTTCCATTTCGGGCAAAAAAAAGTTTGTTATCATCGCTCGGTAGCGTTCACCATTGACAGTAACGCTGCGATTCGCATCATCTTTGAAGAAATATGGCCCAATAATGCCGCCGGCCCATAAACCGCACCAAACAGTGGCTTTTTCGGGATGCATTGGTAGCTGTTGCAATGCTTCTGGCTGATATTCACTCCAAATGCGGCAATTTTGCTTATTTACGTACCCATTCAACCAAAAATGAGCCTCATCGCTGAACACAATTTTTCGATAAAAAAGCGGATCCTCGGCCAGCTTTCCAAGAGCCCATTCACCAAAAATTCGGCGTTGTGGTAGGTCGGCTGGCTTTAGTTCTTGCACCAGCTGTATCTTAAAAGGCTTTACGCCCAAATCCTTCCGCAAAATTTTCCACGTAGTGCTGTAACAAAGTCCTAACTGCTGGGAACGGCGCCGAATCGACATTTCGCGGTCTTCTGTCACACTAGCTGATACGGCCGCAATATTTTCTTCACTACGCACAGTACGTAAACGTGTTGGTGGTTTAATGTCCAACAAAGTAAATTTGGTGCGAAATTTGGTCACAATCTTCCGAATAGACTGCTCAGAAGGTCGAGAATGCCGATCATAAAATGGAAGCAGCGCGCGATGAACATTTCGAACCGAGCACGAATTTTGATAGTAAAATTCAATAATTTGCAAGCGTTGTTCATTTGTAAGACGATCCATGGTTAAATTGCAAACCAAACTGAAGCTGTTTGACAGTGACACAAGGTACTAAACACACGTCAGCTGTCAAAACCAGTGTTGCCAAAACCAAACCAGCTAAAAAATCAATAAGTTGCCGTTTTATAAAAAAATGGGTCCCGAAAAATTGTTATTAATGGTACCTCCCAAAAAACCATTTTCTTGATTTTCGCTTTTCTCAAAAACGGTTCAATTGATTCTGATCAATTTTTTTTATGAAGAATTATTGACACATTCTAATAATAAAAATTTTCAAAAAACTATTTTTAAAAAAAGTTTGAATTTTTTTATTTGAAAACTCAATATTTCAAAAACGACTTGGTCGATTTTTATTAAACTTGATAAAAAGTAGTTTTTTAACTTTATCTAGAAGATTTTTGACAAAAAATTACCTATTCTAATACCTAAAAATAACGGTGCCTCCCATAAAAATGTTTAAAAACCGTTAAGAAAAATATTTTGTTTCTCAAAAACGACTCCTACGATTTCCATAAAATTTTATATTTTACGTTTATTAACAGTAGGTAGCTCTCATGGAACGGTTTCTTTGATTTTCGAGTATGTATATCAATATTTGATTGACCGAATAAAACTAGACTTCTTATACAGAAGCTTGTAACAAATATAAATGAAAGTGCGTATCAAAATTTTCTAAAAAATGATTTTTGGATTTAAAAAAAAATCTAAATTATTTTTTGAAAATTCGATATTTCGAAAACGGTTAGCAGATTTTTTGTAAAGTTCAATTTTTGACTCAACATTAATAATTATTAAAATTAATAATACTTAAAATTGGCGTTCCAATTTTTTTTTCTGAAAAATGTTAACGAAATTTTATATACAAAAAATTAATTATTTTTAAAACTGCTCCTACGATTTTCAAATTTTTTTTCTCATGAATTAAAACTTAATAAGACATAAGACATCAAATGGTGTACATTTCTTTCTAATTTTGTTGATTTAAAACAATTTACCAGTTTAAATAATATAATTTCCTTTCATGCATATTGCATATGTGCGACACTGGGCTATGTTGTTAATTTTTGTATACTCACATAATACCACCTGCAACTAAACTAAGTTTTGGCAAATGGATAAAATATAGACTCCCATAGCTAATTTATTTCAGACTATAGAACCACAATGTGATCGCACATAAGAGCAAGTTCGTGCGACCCCGTCGTGCATATTTTTTCTTTTTATTTTCTGTAATTAGCTGCTGAGCTGAACAACTAATGGCTAATCCGAAATTGATTGCAGAAGAAATTGATGTAGAACTTCAAAGGCCAAGAACAGTTAACCCTTCATCAACTGCAGTTGAATTTTGGAAGAGATCGCTCTTGATTCAATATTTAAATTCCTTGATTTTAACACTTGAACGTAGATTCCCAGATGAAAACCTATAGTTCTACGCTCTACAAACATTTTTTGGAGAAGATGAATTGTGGTACAAGAAAATGTCCACTGGAAGATCTTCAAAAACTAGAATTATGTTGAATGTGCATGTTCTACAAGAAGCAGAAGTTTTTTTTTTCACAACAAAGAAATTGCTTTTCATATTGCCCTATACACCATTAGCTTGTACCACCAGGACAAGGACCTTTACTACATTTAGAAGAATCAAAATTTAACCCAGACCCAGTTTTGAACCACAAGAGCAAGTTGCTGGTGAGATCCAGTCTTCCTATTACCAAATAGAAATACTCAAATAAGCCATAATGAATGAAGAACAGACTTAAGGTATACCGGAAATCCATTTTCATATTTTTCATATTCGCCTATCCTATCAACATTTTTTATAAATCTCAGTGAATCTAAATCTACTTGCTATGCTAATTTTTCGGACAGTGACTTAATTATTCCTCAAGCTAAATGTGCTAGTTTTTTGTAATAAAATTATCAAAGGGTGTGTGTTCTATCCAAACTATACGACAAAAATGAAAAAAAATTGAATAATGTATTTCAAAGCGATATTCTACTCATCTGCAATTACTTCACGTCAAATTTGCGCGCTTCTAATTCCAAACACATTAATTAAACAAGCGAAAGGTATGCCGTGAGTGTCGCGTCGCCCCAGCACCTACATATTATTATATATCCACCTACTACATATGAATTTTGATTAATATTCATTCATAGGACTAAAATGCTGAAGGATATATTCGAATTTGCGTTACTGGCCACGATCCATCTCCATCGCACTGTTTGTTAACGGCAAGACTCAGCTAATCGCATAATACTATACAATACTATTGTGCAGGTTGTAAGTACAACGTGATGGAACGAGGCGATAAGATTGCGTATACGCCACCCTACCCGCCTTGATTTCTGTTTCTGTTTCTGTTTCGTTAATATGTAAATATCCATGCTTACATGAAATCAGAGTTGAAGTTGATTGGGATTTTGCTTGTCATACGGCCATCGAGCTATTGCGCCAGGGTGGAGTATATGTAGGTATAGGTATATTCAAATTTGTTCGACTTTTAAATATACACTCCCCATCTTTTTATAGGTAGAGGTATGTGTATATAGTTGTAAACGACAGAGGAAAGTCTTTATAATGGAAAAAGCCTTACTGTGTAAATTTGTAGCCATTAAGAATTTTCACTTGAACAAGGACATAAATCATAGCGTTGATGGCTGTTACGTGGTACACGCTACATTGTTTTTCCACTTCAAAACTTTATGGTTATTCTAAAGATTGGAAATATTATATGTGTTGAAGGATTCTTCTGTGCAAGTGGAATTTACCGAGGTTTGGCCGATGGAATTTCGGAATTCTTTTACTTTTTTTTTTTGATGTGTGGTTAAATATTTGGGAGTTTTATATATATTATTATTTGCTAATTAAGCTGTTTAGATATTCTCTTCAAAAAATAATATACACTACTGGTCGCATGTAATTGCTCTTTATGTTCAAGCGGGTATTAAACATTGTATAGGGTATTTCTCTCATAGTAAATTTATTTTTCTATGGTTCAAAATAACATTATTTACCTAGTCACATGTATACTATATACAGGGTGTTTCATAACTAATGAACAATACTTTGATAAATGATTTTGGGGATGGTCTAAGAAAAAAATCGTTTGTAGGGCAGGATCTATTTCAAACCTCTATGCGAAAGGGGCAGTTTTCTAAGACTTTGACTTAAAATGAATAGAAAAATGTTTTGAAAAAAACAATGGTATAAAACCCTACTCATGTAATAGCTTTTTTTAAACTCAAGATTTTGAAAAAAGAAGTTGAACAAACATTTTTATTCGGATTTTCTTCAATATAATTGTTTTGGAAAATCATATTTTTGTCAAAAATAGATCCACCGATTTAGCATTTAAGAATGTTCTATTTTTGTTTAACAATCATTTTAATTGAAAAAGGGTAATCATTAATTTTCGAAGTTTTATTCAAAACTTAACATTATGATGATGAAGAAGTCCAAAAAAATTGTTTTCGTCATACCGTCATTTGGTCTGTGAATCTATGCGTCTGTTCGTCCGTGTGCAAACTGTACATCGAGGTAGCGAGCCTAAATGGGTCAACTAATTTACTTCAAATTTGTTGCAGAGCATTGATATGCGATTCCCTAGAGGAGCAGTTCAAATTATTTTTTAAGCTTATCTAAAGCCCGAAGCACAACTTCTCTCCAATGTATTTCATAGATTTCGACACAACACATCATACGATACAAATATGGCTCAACGCATATGAAATACACTAGAGCGATAGCGACACACTACTCCCCCCCAACACACCACACGAGAGTAGTGTGGTTCGGGCTTAAAACGGGTAGCTCCCATATAACGATCAAAAGAAACTCCAAAATTGAATAAAACACATTCGAATAATGCTAATGGCCAGGGTGTGCTAATGTTCATTTCATTATATACACGGCTGTTCTAATTTCTGATATATATAATATAATTATAATATATAATACTCAATTTACTGAAACAATTTTAGAAGATTCCAACTTTTTCCAAAAATTTTGAATTTTTTCCAAAAACTGAATTTTTTCCAAAAATTTTGAATTTTTTTCCAAAAATTTTGAATTTTTTTCCAAAAATTCGGCAAAACGAACGGATCTACAATC
This sequence comes from Leucozona laternaria, assembly GCA_932273885.2. Classification (NCBI taxonomy): domain Eukaryota; kingdom Metazoa; phylum Arthropoda; class Insecta; order Diptera; family Syrphidae; genus Leucozona; species Leucozona laternaria. The sequence goes on from OW026368.1 coordinate 96,341,554, forward strand.
CGTCAAATTGACGTTTTAAATTCGGTTATCCTTTTGTTGGCGGATTACAATTTCGTTTTTGACAGGTATTGCATACATAACAGCTGATTCCGAAAATGTTTTGTTGACCAAGTTGGTAAATCTTAAAACTTAATCCGACTGGAAATCAGAACAATCGTTTTCAATCCACACGGATTCAATTTTCGTTTCCATTTTCAAATTCGAGCGAATATCAGAACAGCCGTAATAATTTGATATTTTTGAAAGTATTTCCAAGTTGTTCCCAATTCGTGCTGGATTAGTCAAAGATTTCTCTCAGAAAAAAAAATTCAAAATAAACTTGATTTAACCGTATTGTATCAAACAAAATTTTTAATTTTGACAAAGAGCCTTAAAACATTGGAACAACCCAGCAAAAAACTAAAGCAATCGCGAACAACGAAAACGGGGCTAGGTCAAAACGGTTTATCGGGTCCAAATCCTATATTTTTGAATATTTTTCAACAACAAATTGAAATAATCCATATCTTATTTAATCGGGATTGTTCCAGTCTGGATTGACAAACTTAAAAAAAAAAAAGGAAAGATTTTTTTTTTAAATAATTTTGTGATACAGTAGGACCTCGGTAGTTCAAACGCTCAACTAATTCAAACACCTATTTTTTTTTTTTAATTATACAGGTATCTTATGCTGAGTGCCTTTACATTTCTAGAGTTAAAATTATTTTCCTAGAAATATTAGGGGAACATATTACTAATTGTAAGAAAAAGACGCACCGATTCCAGTTCAGTGCGGGCTGTGAGTTAAATTCTTTTGATATACAATAACATTTAAGGTTTGTGTGAAATTATCATGTTTATGCCAGCTGGCTTTATGAATAGTTTGTTATTTTGATAATATTAAAGAATTTTTTTTACAGATAAACATGAACTGTCCTTAAAAGCATCACAAGTTTTTGACTCTTAAGATTTTCATTAAAAATATTTGCTTGCGAAATTATTATTCAGTAATTCGAAAACCTACGTGGTTCGAACCGGGGAAGGTCTCTAATATTTCGTATTACCGAGGTCCTATTGAATAAGTGTTTAACAATCAATAAGCAAATTCAACTCACAGCTGTCAAATTTACTGTCACTAGAACTAATTTAAAAACCAAAATACTATTTAAAAGCAAAAGACCCTTTATAATAAATTTATACTGAACAATTTTTTTTGTTTTAGTTATCTGAGTAGATAGGTATACATTTGTCATCAGCTGCAATCCAAAATTGGCAAAAGAATTCACCAGCTCCTCTCAAGTCTTCAAATAATTTTCATATCTTATTTTTTCAATAGAAAAGTTTAAAATTTCACAAACAAACGGCCATGCGGGCACAAGTAATAGATATATAATAGTAATATATTATAGAGATGCTATAGGTACTAACAATAAATTGTATTTTTATTTTAATATTTTGTTTAGGTTAACAATAGCCAACCTCGTTAATGTTAATTGCGCAACAATTTTTGTTCCGATTTTTTACACATGTACGTTTAAGAGTTACTGTCAAAAACCTCTATTTTCCACTTTAACCAATATTTTGAAATAATTATTATATTTTGAAAATAATAGCTTATATGAAAAAATGTCAATATGTATTCTTGTTTAGAGTCACAAAATATTTTACTAACACATTTTATTAACAATTCAATAAAGCTGAGTGGTCACGAATTTTAACATTTCATTGACATTAAGAGGTCACTGACAACTGTGAGATTTTTCAAACAACATGGACGAGTAAAATGATTAACATTTGTACGAATTTTTTACTCGCCGGTCTGTGGGAATACGTCCTAATTTTGTGGATTGCGAACTTATGTAAGTTTGACAGTTCGCAGAAGATTAGTTACTATAGTCGCGTATAAAATATTAAAATACAAAAATTTTCCAATTTAAACTAATTTTACGGAGTGTTTTCTATTTCTATATTTGTTGATTAGATTATTTATTCACTTCGTCGAAAAATTAAAACAAATAAAAGTTGATATTTGCTCTAAAAACTGCTTTAATAGATTTAGGGTCAGTTTCACAGTCAGAAAAGTAACACTTAAGTGAGGAATTTGAAAGATAAATTGCCAATATCACCGTTCACTGTTAACTGAATAAGTGGCACTTAAGTCTCCGATGTTGGTGACTTAAGTTCCACTCACGCTAGCTATGAAATTAAGCTTAAACTCCTAATATGGGGAACTTAAGTGCCACTTATTCCGGTAAGTGTAAACTGTAAAACTGGACCTTATTCGTTTCGTATTCGCTGGTCGCAGTTCATTGTGTAAGGCACTTTATTATTCAGTTGTATGTGAAAAACCTGTATTTTCGACAATATTTTACCATTTTGAAGTAGCAATATCTTGTAACTGATCTTTTAATAGAAAAAAGTGTTAAAATATTATGTATAGAAAAATTATCATGATCTACAAATTGAGCATGAATTATTTGTCGAAAACTTCATCATTTAATAATAAAAAGCTAGAAACTTTTGCCTTTCTTAGGAAGAAAAGTGAATATTTTCTTATATAGGGGGTAACATAATACCTATACAAACTTAGAATTTAGCTGCTTTCGAAAATTTTGACCGCTTATAGGACGAGCAAAACCGACATTTTCGTCTTTTAAGGTTTTTTTTTGTCACCCTGTGCTGAAAATATTTTTTTCTTTTATATTTCCATCTCTATAAACTATGCCAATTTCATTGAAATCACTCAAAAAACAACCAAGATAAAATTATTTTAAATCCAACGCCCTATTTTTATATTCGCTATATACCTACTCCACTCCCGTTCAGCCTTACTATTCCTTCCACCCATTTCTCTGTTGAGACCCCATTGCCCATATCGCCTAGCGAACAAATACCACGGTCAACTGGCTTGCGTACATTAGTCACTCCGAACATTATGTTTGCGAGGATGTGTCACTGAGAAGACTTAGCTTTGAGAAGATTTTGCTTACGAAGATCTGTCGTGCGGAGATGTTGTTTGCAAGGTTTAGTTACGGACCAATTTTTACTTTATGATTTTTTTTTTTTATATTTGCGCGCACTCAAGGGGTTATGACTACCCTTATAATGATAAACATAGTGCGAGCGTTTAGGAAAATAGGGTAGGGTTTAATAGGAGATACCGATGCACATTGGTTTTGAATTTCTGGATATTACAATGGGAGGGAAAAATAGAGCTAGGCAAAGCATTATACATTCGAGTTGTGCGGCTAAAGAAAGAATCTCTGTACTTGACTGTACGTCCGAAATTGGGCTCAAGGGTAAGCTTATGTGCATTCCTAGAAGCACGAGTATTACGGTGGAATTGTTTTAGGGGAGGAATGCAACTGGCTATTTCGCTAGAACACTGTTTGTAAAAATAGCGATAGAACAAAGATAGACATGAAACACTGCGGCGGTGTTCCAGAGTTGTAATTGTATCTGTTATATTTCTGTCACCTATCATTTTTAAAGGTCTATTTTGAATTCTGTCCAAGAGATTCAAGTGAGTTATAGGAGCACCTGCCCAGATGTGGGAGTTATACTCAAGCTTAGGACGGATAAAGGCTTTGTAGATTATAGCCAGATCAGAAGGAGAGAAAAATTTCTTGCATCGCCGAAGAAAGCCTAAACACTTCGCAGCGTTTTTGGCAACGTTAAATATGTGATCATTCCATAAGAGGTGGTCTGTGATGTACATTCCGAGAACTGAAAGCTGTTTAGTTTCTTCAAAACAAGTACCGCTCATGGATAGCGGCATGGAGGGTGGGTTTCGCTTCAACGACAGGAGACAGCATTGAGTTTTTGAAGCATTAAATTCTACGCGGTTTTTGATTCCCCATTGGACAATGCTATCAAGATCAGAATTTAATGAGCTTATCATACGCTGCCGCTCTAGTTCCACATCCGAAGGACAAGGATGTGAATCTAGAAACGAATATGAAAAGCTGAGGGTACTGTCGTCAGCAAAACAATTTAATGGATTAGAAGTTTCAGACAGAAGATCATTGATGAAAAAGAGAAAGAGAGTCGGAGACAAAACGGAGCCCTGGGGGACACCAGCATTTATGTTATGAATATCAGACTTAAAACCATCCAATACGACTTGTATTGAGCGGTTAGAAAGGTAATTTCTAATCCAACGAAGAAGAGATTCATCGATACCAAATGCACGCATTTTCGATAAGAGAGCTTGACGCCAAACTCTATCAAACGCTTTTGAAATATCAAGTGCAATAATCTTACTTTCGCCAAAACGATGTAAAGATTTATTCCACTGTTCGGTGAGATAAACCATCAGATCACCAGTGGACCTATTGCTACGAAAGCCATACTGCCGGTCATTTATAAGCTTTCGTTCTTCAAGATATTTCTTAAGCTGATGATTAATCAGCGTTTCCATGACTTTGCAAAGAAGGGACGTAAGTGCAATTGGACGATAGTTAGAGGGTAAAAAAGATTCGCCTTTTTTAGGGACAGGCTGGACAAATGCTGTTTTCTATCCACTCGGAACGAGACCAGTAGAGTAGGACAGATGGAAAAGCTTACGCAGTGGTTTTGCAAGCGTTGAAGAACACCTCTTCAGAACAATAGGAGGGATACGATCCGGGCCAGCGGATTGGTGCACATCAAGGTCCTTGAGAACTCTTGCAACTGCACGAGTGCGAAAGAAGATTCGTCCCATGAAATCATTAGCGCTCTCAAGTACAGGAGGATTCATAACACTTACTGGCAACGTCGAATTAACAGCAAACTGTGATGCAAGCAAATTGGCTTTCTCTAACGAGCTAACAGCAGGGGTGTCATTGAAAACGAGCGTTGGAACCGAAGACGAGGTAGTATTTCGTATTTGTTTTGCAAATGACCAACAATTTTTACTACCTTTGGGACATTGTAGTATTTTTTGCCTTAATTTTCGGTCGTACAAAAATTTGGTTCGTCGAATATGGACAAAATCACAAACAAATAATATATCTTTCCAGTCATTATATAACTATTTATAAATGCAAGCACGGCAATTCCGTTAATGTAGGTGCACTGATTTATGAAAACTAAAATTGTAATTGTAGTTAGTAAGCTGTTTTAAGAGATATGTATGTATATTTAGAACTTATCCGTCTCTTATGTTCGGTTTCACAAACATTTAACAGGCTTTTAAATGACGTATTTTGTATGGAATAAAGGTCATTTAAATATTTATAAGCCTGTTAAACAGTTAAAAGGGCTTTATGAAATCGGATTGAATGGATTGATCGGATTGAATCGGATGAAATGGATTTAAAACTTATCCGCTGGATATCATATGTCACAAACCATAATGATTGTCATATATTTTTTCTTGCTTTATATCCATATTATTATCATATTATTAAGCCTAAATCTTTAAGCCACCTGAACTAAGAGCAAAAGGATAGTTTAGGTATAGGACCTAATAGAAATAGACTTAGCGAAATTCTCACTAATTTTGTCTTGAATAAATTTTTTATTATACTTAAGTATCAAAATTCAATTCTTAAAGAATCCCATAAACCAGAAATTATGTCTTTCGCATAGCATCTATAATTAAATCAACTTTTTACATAATGTAAGTAACATGATTTCAATATTATTTTAAAGGTCAATAGCTTAGCCTTGAAAAAAAACCGTGATTGGAGATTTAACATTATGTTGTCTACAAAAAGTGCACAAAATTTAGGCAAACCGAATTCTCGTAGCTATATACCTCTGTTACATCTTCTAATGTTGCAATTAAAATGCAAAATTCCATCAATTCATTATAGCATAAAAATTGTAAATACAAAAAATAACCTTAGACTAAACTGGGAATTAAAAATGCTATGCACAGTGTTATTGGGATAGTAAGAACTTTGTAATGTATAAGTTTCATATACATACAACATACATGTATGTGCATATGTAAGTAGATGATCGCACAAGATGTTTAGAACACAAAAAATTGGTTGTAAAAATGAACCTAGTACTATATGTACCTTCAAATGGTATAAAAACAAGTTATCGAAACAGGAAGTAAAATAAATTCAAGCTCTAAGCGAAACAAGTGAAATGCGTTTGTAAAATGTAAAAATTGAAGGGCTAAGACTATAATTATGCTTCTATAGATGTGAGTTTTGTTTTTATAAGTGCTTTTAAATTATGAAGGTCAGGCATGAAGCTTCCGTGCATAAATAAGTGTTAAGCATATTAATTTGTATAAAAATACATATCTTTATAGCTATGTGAGTATAAGGGTCAGAAAATAACTCGAAGGGCTTTAGATAGTATACCCATACCAACTCACATCGTCTGTTTTTGTTCTATGTAGGTACTAAAATTCATATACCTAGTTTGTAAAAGAGGAATAGAAAAATGTTTATGATCTAAAAAAGATAAAAGTGATGAATTATTAGGTATATGTTGATACAATAGAATAGAAACACTTAAAGGATTTATTGCGCTAAACCAAGGTCAAGGCTTATATAAAGGGTTTTCCAATAAGAGGTGTTATTTTGATATTCAAAGAAAAATGGCATTTTTTGAGATAAATGATCGGATGTTTATTTCATTATAAAGAGGAAGGTATGCCGTTAGTAATGGAACACAACATCAGCCAAATGGCTGCCACGACCACGCTTACAGGACCATATCCTTTTCATGAAATTTTCCATAACCAAATCGCAAAGTGGCTGCCCTATGTCCTCGATAGCCTCACGAATTCCATCTTTGAGGTCTTGAATCGACGCTGGGCTGTTGGCGTAGACCTTATCTTTCACGTGGCCCCAAAGGAAGAAGTCGCAAGGTGTTAAGTCACAAGATCTTGGTGGCCAAGTGTGATCACCTCTTCGAGAGATAACAAGGTCCGGAAACTTTTCCCGTAAAAGATCGATGGTTTCATTGCTTGTGTGGCACGTAGCGCCGTCTTGTTGAAAGTAAACGTTATCCAGATCAATATCATCCAATTCCGGCCATAAAAAATTATTAATCATCTCTCAATAGCGCAATCCATTGATCGTAACTGTTGCTCCAGCCTCATTTTCGAAAAAGTAAGGTCCAATGACCCCGCCGGACCATAAACCGCACCAAACAGTCACGCGTTGAGGATGGAGAGGCTTTTCAACAATAACTCTTGGGTTTTCCGAGCCCCAGATGCGACAGTTTTGCTTGTTGACGTAGCCTCCGAGGTGGAAATGGGCCTCATCAGTCAAGATGATTTTTCGATGAAATTCCGGATCATTTTCATGCATTTCAAGGACCCAATCAGCAAAGACACGACGTTGTTGATGATCAGCCGGCTTGAGTTCTTGTGTTAACTGAACTTTATAAGCCTTAAGACCCAAGTCTTTATGCAAAATACGGTGTAATGACGTTTGTGGAATGCCTAATTCCAAAGAACGACGAGGAATGGACAAACCTGGGTTTTCTTCAACACTTTGGGCTACAACAGCAATATTCTCAGTTGTTCTTGAGCGACGTGCACGGGTTTTATTCTTCACATCACTAACTTGTCCCAACAGCTTGAATTTGTCCACCAATTTCTGTATTGCGGTCCGACAAGGTGCTTCACGACGACCCAAAAATGTTTTAGTTTTACGAACCGTCTCTGCCAAATTTTCACCATTTTTATAGTGAATTTTAATAATTTCAATGCGTTGTTGAAGCGTGTATCGTTCAATTTTTATTAATGGCGTAGTTTCTACTTGTCAAATGTCAAAAAATGACAGCTTCAAAAGTGACAACTACCGAAATAGCGGGCTATTCAAAATAACCCCTCTTATTGGAAAACCCTTGCAATGGTGTGAAAAACATTCCGGATTTTATTGGTAAACTGCATTGATTGTTGGTTTGAAATATTTTATATACAATTTTTATTGAACAATTTTATTATTTGAAACAAAAACCATGGAACTTTATCCATCAAAACAAAAAAAAATTAAAAAGATTGAAGTTAATTCAAAATTTTAATGTGACAAACTAACCGGATTTTATTTTTTTGCAATTAACTTTTATTATTTATTTAATATTTTGTCCAGTAACCCCTGTTTTTATCACAGCTCGTATTAAATTCTCAAAAACAGAAGCAGGAATATTCTCCCATTCATTTTTCAAAACTGCAAAAAGAGAAGTTGTTGACGTTTGCTTTTTTTCCCAACCCGCCTTTTTAAAATGGCCCACAAGTTTTCTATTGGGTTTAAATCGGGTGATTGAGATGGCCAATCTAAGACACGAATATTTTTAGTTACAAACCACTCTTTTAGCAGTTTTGAAGAATGTTTGGGGTCATTATCCTGCTGCATTTCTTCCTCTGCGTATGGAAGAAACGGTCCATAATTCCTGTGATTTGGTGTATAGGACCGCAGCCAGCTCCTTAAAAACAGCCCCAAACCATCACCGAGGCTGAGGCTCCACCGTGCTTAACTGTAGGGAGTACAGGCTTTAATCGCGTACCTTTTGAGCGCCTCACTGTCCTTACACCATCGGAGTAAAATAAGTTGAATTTGCTTTCATTACTGAAAAGCAAACTCCTCCATTTGCTTAAAGACCGGTTAAGATGATTTTTTGCAAACTCAACCCTGGGTTAAATGTTTTGATTAGGAATTTTAAGTCTTTCCCAAATACCTTTTACGGATTACCTTTTTTTTACGATGTTTAGTAGTAACAAGAGGTATTTTAGCTGGTCGAAATGCAAAAAGACCGAAATTTCTTAAACGCTCCCTGGCCAAAATGTTCTTCATTGTTATTTATATTTTTTACCAAGAACCTTGGGAGTATTAGTCTCAAAACGTTTTATTCCGGCTTATGAAACAACAATAATAAATTATAGGCAACACATACTAAGCAGGCGAAACAAAACGCGTGCGTCAAGTTTGGGCTACACTTTTAGAAATAAAATAAAATTAGCACACAGTTAATTGTAGCTTTTTAGTAAATTAGTAGTTTTTTCTCTCCGTAACTAATTTACAACAAAAAAGCTATAATTAATGCCGTGTTTACATTTTCTAATTTCGTTGTCTAATGCCTGGACTCAGAGTGTCAACTTAGCACTACCTACCCAGTTTTTGTTTAAAAACTTCGTCAACAAAATTCTTTTCTTTCCACAACTAATTAGCAACAAAAAATCTTCGATTTGCGTACTTAGTTTCTGTAATTTCTAAAAGTGTAGCGCTAACTTGCCACACGTGAAACAAAGCACTGTTATCACAAGTTTTTTCATCTTATGAATACATATAATACAAACGCCCGCAGTGTTTTTAGCCATAGGAATTTAAATAATTAAGCTTTGAATAAATGTACCTTCTCGCAATACCTATGTCAAAATGTTTGTGCTGACACGTTCCATGCAAAATCGTATAAAAGAATAATTTTTTGAAGTTTTAAAAAACTGAGGTTGCAATGTTGCAGCAAATTTCAGTTTAGGATACAAGATCATAAAGAGTGAACAAAATCTCCCCGGAAATCGAGTTGAGGAACTATTGTTGACACTTCTTTTCAAACTTCCGTAAATATCTTACGATTTGGGTTCTTCGTGTTAATTGTGCAACATAAAAAAAAAAAAAAAAAACGTCAAACATTTTCCAGCAACTTGTTTAAATTCGTGTTTAAAAGAACTAACATCGAAAACACCTGTTGTGAATCAAGCCCTCAAAATTTTAATAGCTTGAGGCTAAAGTATACAATTCCTGAATGAAAACAAAACTAAATGTAGATAGTCATTTTAACTTGTCGAAGTCATTTTAACTACCAAAATATTGACTTTGGAAGATTTGATGTTATATGGAAGCGAGATTTTTAGATAGTTGACCAAGGGGTCCCACAAATTAAATCTTTGCACACGCCTCATTTTATGTCTAGCGCCGCCTCTGCATATGGCTACATTTGTATGTATGAAAAATAGTATAAGAATATGCAATATACAATTGTCTATCATGCTTATATACCTACCTATGAGACTTTTGAGCCATATTTACTGGGAAAATTTACCATATTTATGTGATAATGTATCTAATACTGCTTTTTACCAACTATAGGTACCTATGTACATGTATGAAGAAACTAGAAACTAGCTAGAAAATTGCCTTTTTCCAACTCTTCAAAAGCGATTTTTAGTTGAACCAAGTGCCCGTGAAATCTGTTAATTCGATTTGTGGCTAAACTCTAAAAGCTCTAAAAATGGCATATTCATGATCTATGGTATAACCGCACGATGAATTTAAAAACTAAATTATAAATCTTCCCAAGTGGGGTTTAATTTAGTTTAATTTAATTTAAAAAAGTTTGTTTTTAAAATAGGTCACGAAGCAGGAAATATTATTAGAAATTTAAAAATTATTTTTTCGGTGAAATTTCAAATTTAAAAACATTTTGTTTGGCAAAAAATAACCTCTTTAAACACGAACTATAACCAAGCCAAGCTTCCCAGCAAAACGTGAAGTAAGAAATCATATAAATTTGTGTGACTACACCTTATTATTATCTTATTTAGAATCCTACACCACAATCCTCGTCCCCTCCCCTTTCAAATGAACCGATTGTCTTTACCAAAAATACTCAATATATACAAATCTATAGGTACCTACTCAGCGTCTTGAGCGTTCCTTATAAACCCTAGCTTAAATCATCCTCCATATTGTAAGACATTATATGCTCGTATACCTACACTCGAATATTTAAGTACATTATGTATTTACAGTACATACCTATACATGGTAAGTGCATTTTTGTTGTATGGATTTAGTTAAATTTTCTTGTTGAAAGTTAAGTTTTCTAAATACCTATAAAATTTTCCAAATTTATTTGGGATTATTTGTTATTTTTAAAACCTAATAATTTACTGCTTCAGTTTATTATTTTGAAACTTGCATTTTCAAGAAAACAAATAGGTAGGTAGGTAGATATACCTATTTTTATTCTCCTAGAATTTGTTTTTGTTTAAGAAATAAGTACCTTAGAAAAATTTAAAAAAAAGTTTATGACACAAAAACTCAAACCACTAATTCTATAAAAAAAAAAAAATAATAAATTGGTTTGTTTGTATGTATGTATAGGTTTACACCCAGTGGAAACCAAAACGCACTGAAGCCTCCTATAAAAGATATAGGTACCTATCCAAGAAAGCTTTCTGAATAACTTTGCAGTTGACAAAAAATCAATTTTAACATAAACATGCCGCTTCTAACGGGTGATTTTTTAGCTGGTTTGGTTTTGGCAACACTGGTTTTGACAGCTGACGTGTGTTTAGTACCTTGTGTCACTGTCAAACAGCTTCAGTTTGGTTTGCAATTTAACCATGGATCGTCTTACAAATGAACAACGCTTGCAAATTATTGAATTTTACTATCAAAATTCGTGCTCGGTTCGAAATGTTCATCGCGCGCTGCTTGTGTTCAGCAATGAGGCTCATTTTCGGTTGAATGGGTACGTAAATAAGCAAAATTGCCGCATTTGGAGTGAAGATCAGCCAGAAGCATTGCAACAGCTACCAATGCATCCCGAAAAAGCCACTGCTTGGTGCGGTTTATGGGCCGGCGGCATTATTGGGCCTATTTCTTCAAAGATGATGCGAATCGCAGCGTTACTGTCAATGGTGAACGCTACCGAGCGATGATAACAATTTTTTTTTGCCCTAAATGGAAGTTCTTGACTTGCATGATATGTGGTTTCAACAAGACGGTGCCACATGCCACACAGCACGCGAAACAATGGCGCAATTGGGAGGCGAGTTTGGTGAACAGTTAATTTCACGTTTCGGGCCGGTCAATTGGCCGCCTAGATCGTGCGATTTGACACCATTAGATTATTTTTTGTGGGGGTATGTCAAGGCTAATGTCTATAGGGACAAGCCCGCTTCGATTGACGCACTGGAAGCCAACATCCATGCATTCATTCGTGAGATACCGGCCGATATGTGTGAAAGAGTATGCCAAAATTGGACTCAGCGGATGGGCTACCTTAGACGCAGCCGCGGTCAACATTTGCATGAAATTATCTTTAAACATTAAATTGCAAGGTTCAAACTATTGATTCAAATAAATATTTCATTCATTTTTTCGAATTTTTTGTGTTTTTTTTGTAAAAAAAGTTCTAAACCTCTTAAAAAATCACCCATTACAAGAAATTTGTGCGTGTATACCTAACCTCTATATCACTTATAATATGATCACAAATTTATAAAGTGATTGGTTCTTTATTTCATCTTGCAACAGGGTTGCCATAAGTTCTGATTTGTCTGCGCATTTAGCAGATATTTTGGCCATTTTCAAATTTTAAAGTTCCTAATATCTGAGCCGCAGATTTGATCTACCTACCTGGCGCATCTACTAAAATAGATATTTGTTATTGGCCGAGTTCAACGCACATCTGAATATTCAGAATTCTGAATTTTTGAAGCTCTTGATTGGCCAGCTGTCAGAAGTCATCTGAATTTTCAGAACTTTTTCTGACAGCTGGCCAATCAAGAGCTTCAAAAATTCAGAATTCTGAATATTCAGATGTGCGTTGAACTCGGCCATTCTTAAATAATATTTTCAACAGTTCTAATCCCCACTTGTCGTTGTCTAAAATCTTCAAACAGTAAGTAAGGTACCTACTTATATACCTAGGCTGGTATAAGCCACTAGCAACATTCTTTAACCATTCACAAAACGTTAACAATGACTTTAATTGTTTGTATTATTATTTAGTCAGATATCTTGCACAGAACTGCATAGGAATATCTTGCAGATATTGATTTCTTAAAATATTTGTATGGCAATACTATGCCTGTCACCGCTGCTTCCAAAAACCCATGAACATAACCTTGAAGATTTATTTAAAGAAACATTTTAGTTTGTATTTTACTTCAGATTGCTACAAAATTCAGTATGAACAAAAAAATATTTTCTAACAAGTTTTACTGCGTTTGCAATAAAAAAAAAAAAAAATGTGCGTATGTATATGTATATATTATTTAAACATAACACATTTGTGTTTGTTCTGCACACAAACGTTTATTATTATGCGTGAGCTTGAGGGCCAATTTCGTAATCACCAAAAGCGTCTGTGATCGAGATAGTATTTTCATTGTATATAATGTAGGCATATACATAAATGTAGTAGGTATATTTTAAGCTCGTTTAGTGGTGGCAGCAGTAGCAGCCATTGCGAGCATTGAATCGCATTTGGAACTCACATTCGAAATTCGAATGCGTAAGGTCGAGCTAACTTACCACGTACTATGATAAGTAGTATGTTAATGATTTTAATGTCTTATAAATACTTACACTTACTTTAGATATTAGATTTAATACAACCATACGACTTCCGCACAAGTGCATTATAGGGATAGTTAAATATAGGTTCACTAACTTGGTCAAATGTAACCCAAAGAAAAAAACTCAAAAATGCATCTTCCATCGTTGCACATTTTTAGGCGTTATTGTGTATTTAAAAAATCAACTTAAATATTATTCGATATTTCAAACTTCTCTGATTTTACTTACTATTTTGTGTGTGTAAAATAAAAGTCTTAAACAAACTTAACATAAAGATGACGAAAAACTAAAAATAAATGTGCATCCGTCTGTACAATCAAATCGAGTTTGATTGAACCTTACGTAGATATGTATAGTTATACTATATGGTGGAATTGCTCCAATAAATATCGTAATTTGAAATTTACTTATTTCTTATACTGGATCTATACGAAAGACAAATTCGCAGTATTTTTGTCAGTAAACGGGCAAGAATGGACAAATTCATACTTTTCCAAGTTTTCTTACAGAATACTGTCAATTTGTCAGGGGTCAGTCGTGTAAATTCAGCATTAGGTTATTGCCGCATTTGTCATTTAATTCTCTACGTAGGAACTTTTAATGACCAGTTTTTCAGTGCGAGATCATCCGAATTACGAACACTGACTTGTATAATTGTATTTCCGTGTTCCCATTTGGGTTTGCACAACAGTTGGAAAAGTCATTCAAAGGAAGCTTCATGAAACTTTGTCTTGTAAACATGATGCGCATGTTTAGCCAAATTTGGCTAAATAAAAATATCCGGTCGATTTCTTTGCGAATTGTGTTGTTGTTCTATATCGCCGTTGTTTGTCGCTTATTAATAGGGAAGTTAGTGTAATTCTATCTCGCCGTTGTTTTTCGTTTATAAATAGGGATGTTAGTTTAATAAACGAAAAATAAACGAAATTACTGCATTGGCAGTAGTCCATCCTGTCAACCCAATTATTCAATGCAATTTCTATGATTTTGGCATCTATTTCACAAATAGTTTGACCAAGAACAATATCTTAAGTGCGTGAAAGTATGTGTATTGGCGGACCGTGATGGCGGTCCGTAACTTTGCAATATTTTCTAACGTCGTTCAAGCGTAAATCGATTCATTTCGTTATCGATACGAACACTTGGTTTCTTTGAATTTTCTGATAATATAGCTGTCAGTGTCAAAATAAAGTAAAAATACATATGATTCAAGCCTTGATAGGGAGCTCTGTTTTACTTTCATTAAGGAAAGTTCAACCAGCCGCTGTCAATGGTCAGTAATGATTTGCTTGTATTTTCTCTCGAAATTATTGTTCTCCTCTTAAGTAATTCTTAAAATTTGTTAGTGTTTGTTTATTGCTTTAATGATGGAAGTGACTCTAGACATGCCAATTATAACAGTTTTGTTGCTGGTTTATAAAAGTAATGTTTATACGGCCCCGCAGGGCTAGGGCTCTCCACCGGTGGGCATACTTCAGGCACCCGGAGTTTTTTGTTATAAGATCACGTCCACTTTTAATGGTGATAAACTGTCAAAATTTTATTTCTTTAGTCTCCTTCAGCCCTGTTATTAAATAAAAGCTTAATCCACCTTTACTCCACGAGTTTACTAAACCATGGAATAAGACAATAACAGTTAAGCTACTGGTTAAAATTTTCCATCAATAAAAACAAAATGTTCGTGGAATAGTTAAGTGACGTTTACGAAAAACCCCTTAAGAAAATCTACTACAAAAACAATTAGTAAGATGCCTGTTTGGTAACTTGAAATTTTAAACAAGTTTTGCAAACTTATTTTATTTCGTGTGGGTCTTGACAGCAAATTGTCATAGTTTTTAAAAATAAATTGTATTAATATTCTTCAGAACCTAATCAAATCATTGTACGTGGAAAAAAATATGCACAATAGAAAATAAATCTGTTGAAACCAAAACAAATCAATAGAAAAATAATGCTGGACGCAAATAAAAAACCAGTAAGTTTGATAGAAGATCTTATTTTATTAAAAATGGACGGACATTTTAAAACAAAAAAATATGTTTTCAGATTCAATTGAGCTTGTGATGTTTCTCAGAAAGTCGCCCAGGTGCAATTGCAGTGTAGGAATATGAAATTAAAGGTAAAAACATAGAGTACCTATATTACCTAGAGAACCGACCGGTACCCCTCTTGCCTTAAACACCCGCAAATTTTATTTGAGGTGAGTAAGTGAAAACTCTCTTAGTTTACTCTTTTTTCCTTATCCGTGAATCCGTGTGAATGGTGGATATAAAAACAAATTGGCGCATTAGTTCAAAAAGGTACGTGTCTGCGGTTTAATTGTGAACAAAGTGGTGGCACTAGCTCAAAAAGGTACGTGTCTACGATTTGCACACCTCAATCGTAGACACGTACCTTTTTGAGCTAAGAAACTAGAGTGCGCTTCCAATTTTCGGTAGGTGTTTTTGTTTTTTTTTTAAACATAAATATTCAAAAATATTATTTAATTTATTACCCGGGAGCAACAATGACCGATATTCCTCATAGTTTAGGTTGACAAAAGGTTAAAAAAAGAAATTTGACTACGAAATTAATAAATTTCTCAATTTTTGAATTTAACGGATTTTTTTTTTGAATCCCTGGGCGGTCTTATCCACCTTATTGAGCACTTTGAGCAATTTGAGCGAAGTCCTTTCAATTGAAGCCATGTTGGTTCGGTCCCATTTAAAATGCATTGGACAACAACCCCATACCAAACTTAATGGGCATTTTCCTCTCAGTACAGCTTGTAGGGTGGAAGAGAACGACCGCCTAAGTCGGTTCTCTAGGTAATATAGGTACTCTATGGGTAAAAAGCTGCAGAGTCAGTTTACCGAAAAGCAAGAAATAAAAATGGCGGCGGCGGCGCGCGTGGCCGTCCACCACCTAAATCCCCAAGACCAAGAGCTCATGTCTTATATTTTATAATTTCAGAATAAATTTGACACATGTGGTTGTTATTCCTTCGCTAAACCACCTTGATGGTGGATTAACTTAATAAACGTCACTCAATAGACATTTTGATTTATCAATAATATTTTGCACTTAGTCCACGGAATAACGCCTAACCTTTCGCTATTCCACGTTTATTAATTTGGCTGCTATAGTGTTCATGTTCTTAGTTTTAAACTATTTTATAACTAGTATCATACTTAACCTATTTTCTTAATAAACTCAAGCTGAACACGACTAAAAGAGTGAAATTTCGTGCAAAAAAGTAAGCAAACATAACTTTTTCATATTTGTCATTGTCAAAGTGACACATGAAGTTATAGTATGATACTAAAAAGGTAAAATAGCCGTTTGTTGATTTTAAGTTTAGTAAAATGTTAAAAAGATAGTTCCTACGATGCTATTTATCATTACAAATCGTATTTTTAATCTAAAAAAATCGTATTTTTAATCTAAAATCATACTAAAAATGGTTTAACATCGTACTAAATCGTTTAAAATAAAAATTAGATACCTACCTACCTACCTAATAGGGTGGTATATATAGACAACAAATTTAAATAGGTACATTAGGAAATTTAAAAAAATATCATGCTTTTCCGAATTCATGACCAAAAATTTTAAGTTTGTCAACAAGTTTATTATAACAAGAAAAATCATAATTCTTAGGCCCAGTTTTTCAGTGGTGAGTTAAACCAGAGTTAGCTAACTCTAGAAGTAAATTAACCCATCACAGTGAACTGATGAAGCAGTTTTTCGGTGGAGAAAGCATGCGGAACGACTAAAAAACTCGGTGGATAAGACATCAAAAGCATCTGTTCAGTTAATCCTGAGTTAACTCACCAAATTTGATGAGTTAACTCGGGTTTAACTTTAATCTCGCACTGAAAAACTGGCCCTTATAGTAACTCATAGATACCTTCGTATACCGTATTTCTATTTAACTCATAACAAAAAAAAAACAAATTTCTTAGTAACCAAAAACGTATGTATGTACATTTTATGTACATTTATGTAAACCTATTTCTATGTGCATACCTATTGCTTAAGCCTGCAAAAAAAAAACTGCGATTAAAAATAAAAACAAAATCCAAAAGCAAAAGCAAAAGATTGCGTAAGCCAAAGAAAAAATATTTTATTCTTTTCTCAATGCGATGCTTAAATGCGTGGAATTTTACGCATGTCGCATTTCAGAACACCACTCACATGCACAAATTTCAGTGTATAGAAATTATATACATACCTAAAAAATTAAAAAAAACTTTTCATACCAACAAAACAACTAACATCTCAAGGCTATCCAGTTAACAAATACAAATGCACTAAAGAACATTTTTGTCCCCTTCGTTTTGCCAGTTCTCCTCTTGCTCTAGAATTATTCGAATTACACATTACAACATAATGCGATATGCCTTGTCTATTCCTACCCAATCTTAGAAGAAACAAAAAAGTTGTGCTGATATTTGTTACTCTTAAAAAAAAAAAAAAAAATATAGATATAGACGCAGATTGATTATTTTTGGTGATCAAACTCATTTCTTATAAGATTCCATAAGATAGATACTTTTGTATATAGTTGGATATGCGTAAGCGTACATGTAAATATGTTTGTAAATGTATATAAATTTATTGTTGTTTTAAAGTTTCATACATATCTAATATTTTTTTTTTTTTTTTTACAACACTAATGCATGTCCACGTGTTTGAAGTTTGATTCTGATAATATTCTTTTTTGTTGTTGTTGAGAATGTGAATTCATCTTGTTCTCAGGGTTAATACCGGATTGCGTAATGCTGAAACATTTTTTTCCTTTCTAAATTTATGCTGTAATTTAAAAATGTAGATAATAATAATTTGTTAGAAACTGATAAAAAGTGGTATTGCCATTGTTTTTTTTTTTTTTTTTTTTTTGAAAATTGGAGGCAAGTCATCGGTATATTATTTTAAGTAAATGTTAAGGCAATTAGGACCTAGCAGGAAGATATTGGAAGGGGACATAATCTCGAATGCCAAAAAACATTCGGGATTAAAACCAAATCATCATGGCAAGTTACACGATTGAACGACACGTCCAATTGAAAGAACTTTAATATAAAAATCTTTTAGGCAACGATATGTGCGTTGCGCCCATTTTAAGGTGTACATGGTTGTATTTCCATGTCTATTATCCAAAGTTTGGTGCCCAAATTTGAGTCGACCAATTCAGTGGACAATCAGCCAACGCCTTTTCGTCAACGAAACCCAGGATCAACCGAAAAAATATACGCGCCCTTATTGAAAAACCCTACATATGATAAAATGCATAAATTGTTTCGAAAAACAAACAAGACGATAGCTAAAAAGGTATCGTTCAAACGGTAACGATTTAACGATAACGTTTTGACGATTTTTGAGTTACGGAGAGCAAATTTTCGATCGTCAAGACGATACCGTCCAGTCGATAGTGATTATCGATTTTACGTGAAGCAAAGCTATTGTCAAAACGATATCGTGTGGCGATAATCGAATTACGGAATGACCCCCCAGAATTTCAATATTTTTTTAAGTACCTATACTATTTAAGTAGGTACTTAAAAAAAAATGTTTTGAACAGCCTGAATTCTGTTAATTTTTGCTGCTTGAAAACTCAAAACTTCGATACATATTCGGGATTTCTACCCAACCCGGAAGATAAAGGTATAGGTATTATAAAATTAATCTGACAGATTGTTACTTCAATAGGGTTGTACTCACTCTTGACAGAAACAATAACTTTGCAAACGTGATGAACGATAATACGATTGGTAATATTAAAGATACCTACCCACCCAACATTAAAAAAAATTAAATAAATTTACAATTTTGACACACGCCAAAAAAGCTCCGAACCTGACAAACCTACATGATCCTACATCTGCTTTTTTTCCTTTGCTTCCTTTTACTTCTTTGGCTGTGTGCATTTGCTTATTTTTTAACATTTTACTTTTGAAAAAAAAAAATATTAGGTACACTGAACAAAATTTTTAGGTTAAGCCAGGTAAGACTTGGAATGAATGGAGAACTAAAGTTAAGTACAGACGATTGTTAGATCTTACAATATTGTCACATCTGTCAATTTTCTGACAATAGTTGCCAATGATCTGATAAAAGCCAAATACCCTACACTGAAAAATTGTCTGTTCACACGGTTGACAGATTATGTCCAAAAGTCTAAGGCTGGCCATACACGATTGAGTCATTTGGCTCATTGGAGCCAATTTGGCTGGTAGATTTCTGACCGGCTGAAAATTCACATGGCTCGGTGGAGTCCAATCACACTACGCAATTTGGCTCGGCCAGCCATTTGGCTCGATCGTGTATGGCGAGCTTTTTACAATTTCATATTTCATTGTCAGATGGTTAGCTGACAATTGTCTGAGAATGACGTTTCTGACAATGGTTGGGAGATATTTGTTTACGAAAAATTGGTCGATCCGTTGACAGGACAGAATTTCACACAAATTAAAAGTTTTGTGCGTTATAGGTAGTGGCTCAGTAAATAATTTAAAAAAAATAAATTTAAATGGAAAATATTGCATTTGCAACTATTTTAATTGCCTACGTGTTTGAAAACAGCGAGGAGGAGGAATTGCCACAAAAAAGAAAAGAAGTGTTTCAACGAAGGATTGGGTGGCTCGTAGCCAGGAGGAGGGATTCTATTCGAAATTGCCGAAGTTGTATCGCCAATTTTCGCGAATGGACTTCAAGCTATTCGACGATCTTCTTGGTTTTGTGAGTTCACACATTGTGACTTTTGAGTTAATAAACTCTCCACTTTCTTTCGGTACGTCTTCTTTCTTTTTGGGAGATGGTGGCTTTGTTGACTGTGAAGGAATTCTGCTTCCTTTTCAATTATAATAAGTACGTACACATTATGTACAGGTATAAAAAAACACGAAAATATACGAAAACTTAAAACAATTTCGATTTTCCCTCCGCGGGGCTAGATTTATTATACCTGTGACAAAAAAAAAATTTTCGGCAATTGTCAGATGTCTTAAACAACGACATCTGACAATATGAAACGAGTCTGCAAATGCCCTAATCATCTGACAATAATAAAAATTGTGTGTTCACACGATTGTCACATATATCTAACAATAGCTGACAATGACGTTTCTGGCAATATTGTCACATTAAATTTTATAGTTCATCACACGGGTGTAAGACATTTGGGACAATTTTTTTACTGACAGATCTGACAACATTGTAAGCGATCTATCAATCGTCTCTATGTAGCTTAAATTTTAATTTTAATCAAAACAATTTATTAATCTGTGAAAATAATTTAATTGAAGAAATAATTAGCACATATTTTAGTGGCAAAATTACTGCATAAAGGAAAAATAAATGCTTGTTACAAAGTATGTATTGTGATTGTGTCGGAATCCAAACTATTTTCAATTCTTTAAAATACATTTCATACTTTCTAGTATGCTCTACGTCAAAAGTTTAGTAACAAAAATGCTGATCAAACTCGGTTAGGTCAATAATGAGAAAACTAGAACAGAAAACAGTTATTATATGAGAGCTAACACTGCTGTCACCAGAACGTAATAGAATAGTGTTAACTAAAATTTTTGACGTTTAAACATCTATGCTGGCGGTAGAGTGAAAAAAAAACGTGAACGTTCGTGTGCAACGTTACGTCCTGCAACGTTAAGGTGTGCAACGTTACGATCTGCATACTAGGATGGGTGCGTTCAGTGAAAAAAAATCTTAAGATCTCCTTCAAGCAAAAACAAGTCCGTTTTGCATCCGCGCACGTTGATGTTTACACATATTAACCGTGAGTCCCGGCACTCACAAATTTTTTTTTTAGAAAAGAAGCTTTTCCTTGACAGTTATTTTTGGAGCGTATCTGCTTGAACTCAATAGAATGCTGCAACTGGAACTGGAGCTGCGGCTGCAATAGCAGCTGTCAAAAAGTGTCGTATACATGCTTTTTTTACGTGTCCACAATGCAGCTGTACAGCTTTCTGACATTTGTTGGTTTGATGTCATTTGTTGGGTCACCTGATTTTATCTTTTGTGAAATGTAAATAATTTCTGCCATTTATTTAACGAAAATTAAATTTAAAATGGACACTGAAATTGAAGATTTTTCTTTTATTACAAGCGTAATTCAATTGTGTTAAACTTATGTACATAAGTATATAAAACTTTCAAATGAAAAAAAAAAAAACATGAGGAATTGAAGAGAGCCTGAAGCTCATTTCAACACCTATATAAACAGTCATCGAGTTGAAATCGGGCTTGGTTCACCTGTATCAATTTTAAAATGTCAAAATTGTTGTTCATAAAAGTTAAAAGTTGGTGAACTCTTGCAGCTGCAGCTGGAGCTCCGTTGCATTTTTTGTAAACAGAATCGATTTTTTTCTAAACCTAATCGATTTGTTTTTGTCAATTGAAAGCAATTCGTAAAAGAATCGATTCTTTTTTTTTCGTTCTGATTGTGTGTGGTCCTAGACAGCTGCAATTAATTATTTTTGTAGTTACATTGACTGAAAATATTGTTGAATATTTTGTTAAATTATGTAGAATTCGTTTAAACTAAAAAATTAACAACTCGTCTTTCAATTTGACGTAATAGAAATGTCAAGTCTTCATAGTGTGTGTGCAAATCGGTGTGAAATCTTGCTAAAAACGCAAGATTTGTTTTGACAGAAAAGAATCGCTTTTTGTTTAGAAAAAATTCTGAACAGAATCGATTCTTTTGTTGAAAGGAATTCCGCATGAAATAATGTGTATTCAATATTATTTTGACAGCTAGTCCGGCTGCAGCTCCGTCTCCATTGTGTTCAAGCAGTAAATGGAATAAATCTAGGAAATCTCCTAAAACTAAGTTTACCTATCTATGAAGCTTGAAGAAAATAACTTCAGCGCAGCGGCTTATAGGCTGGAGCTGGAGCTATTCCTGTTTTCTTAAAATAAAAAAAAAAATGAAGATTCAATTTCATTTTTCATCATTTTTATTTATCTCAACAGCTCCAAAACACATAAAACGAATTCAAGCAGGCAATAAAACCAAAGGACGACACAATGACATGACAGCGAAAGTTTAACCGATATATGAGCAAAAATATGATAGTCTTTGTCATCCCTCCCTGCCTGTAAGTGCTGTTGTCATTTCACCCCCGTAAAATTTAATTTTTGGCTGTTGTTTCTTTCATTCGAAATGTACTCGAATGAATGCTGTTGTATAGTTTAATATGTGAATGAAGAATGAACGTACAAGTATGTATATAATACAAGAGGATAAACTGAAGTAGACAAGCGTAAGTAAAAACAACTATTCCTAGAACTTATACGAAGAATATTATCATAAATATGAACAGAAACTAAGAAAAATTCTGTCAAACTCCACAAAAAAAAAAACAGCCAGGCTGTGTACCCGCACTAAATTGAATATATCCTTTATATCCTGGGTCTATAGGATGCGAGCCCGAGCACCAACCAACGACAACGACAACACCAGCTACAGCTACAGCATCAGCATCAAAACAAAAAAAAAAATAACCCAAAAATGAAATAAAAATAACATCAAAATAAAGGATATAGGCTGTAAGGCACTTGCGAAAGACTGATGGCGCCACACAAATCTCACAGTCAATAAAAATCCTATAGGACTCGACTCCTATGCTTCGTATCATCGTAACTATGTCAACGAGCCTATATGAAGTTGTCCTTAATGTCCTGTTGTTGTTTTCTCTCTTCTTGTTTTTGGTTGATAATTTTTGCTGGACAAATTTTCTCAGTCCAGTTTTTGTGTTGATTTCTTTTTTTTTTTTTTTTTTTTATTTTATAATAGGAAAACTCTGTGAATGTTATATATATGTATGTGATGGTATTGTGTTATTATAGGAGACGTCACATAGCCGTGTCGCCGCCGCCGTGAAACTGATAAGGACATTCGTTGATCTTTTTCACTACTTGTTCAAGAAACAAATAGAATAGAAAAGAAAAATATCCTAGAAAAACCTACTAAGCAAAATGTTTCCTTTTACTGTTTGAGGGGGGAGAGGGGGGGGGGGGGGTAGGGTGTGCTTGATGGTTGCTTTATATATGTCCAATTGGATATCCTGTTTGTGTACGAAGAAAAATATTTTTGTCGAATTTTTCAGCAGAAGGAGTAGGTAGGTATAAGTGCTCAAACTTTTGTACTAACGAATAGCAAATAGGTATGTACCTACTTATTTTTTTTAATTTCGCAGTTATAAAAGTTGGCCAAATGTACGATATGTGATGACTTAGTTATAAGCGTTCTAATGGAAACTGCAAATTATTGACCTTGAAGTGGATAGGCAAAGCCTTGAAAAATCTCAAAAATTGTTTTAATGTGATAGCTCAATACCGTGAAATCTCTCAGAAAGGTCTCTCACTTGGAAACATCAGTTAAAATACTATGCAGGGCTTTGCTTATTCCAGTTTCTATAGGTATCCAAGAAGAATCGCTAGAAAAGTTAGATTTGGGTAAAGCTTTGTTTTTGTAGGAATAAGACCTTAGGTACCTACATAAAGTTTAAAGTTTCCTTCTCGCTGTTTTACTTCACATGACAATCTTTGCTTTATATTTATTTGACATTTGAGCGTTTTTTCTTATGTTTGGCACAACATTTGTGGCCTTTACTAAAATTCATGGGTGGAAAATCATTGCTCTTATTATATACATAAGTATGGGAACTATTGTGACGTTATCTTGCAAAACTCTTGAACCGGTGTAGCTTGGGGAGGTTTTTGTGGAAAATCATTTCACCCTCTATGCATTGGGCTTATTAAATATAAGCACGTCGAAATTCCTTAAATGAGATTATCATCACATGTGGGTAAGGACAAAACTCCCATTTTCGATTTTCGTAAAAAAACAGTAGGTTGTGTATCCGTTGCGCCATGTGCCATTAAAAAAAAAATTGTACAAGCTTGGGTAGCCATTTTTTTTTAGCGTGAAAAGGCATCACTATTTTCGATTTTCCTTAAATATACAAGTAAAATTTTCCATAAAAATGGCAAAATTCAAAAATTCAAAAACTTCGAACAGTGTGTGGTCGTAAAAGTTGCAAATTTGGGATTTTTGATCCCAAATGGTTACTTAAAATTCGTGGAAAAAATTTGGATCTTATCGTTTTTTAGACTTTAAAGGCAGCTTGCTTATAGCTAACTTAAAAACTTATGAATATCACGCCACATTGGGAATTCTGCAAGAGCGATTCGAGGGCATGGCCTTCTCACATGGAGGTGATGTGAACTGGCCACCGATATCGTGCGATTTGACCACGTTAGACTTTTTCTTGTGGGGATTTCTGAAGTCGCAGGACTATGCTAATAAGCCACAAACAACAGCGGCCTTCAAATCCAACAATGCCAATGCCATTGGTCAAATTCAGCCTGATTTATGAGCCAGAGTCATGGAAAATTGGACATTTGGGATGCGCGCCACCCATCTTACACACACTTTGTTTTATTTAAATTTAAAGATAGGAAGCGCTTAATGAGAGACCCTGTACCTATATAAGAAGTTTTAGGTTTGCGCAACAAATTGGCATTGAATTAGCTACAAATTCCGATCTCATTTTTTTGTATTTCGCCCAAAGTAAGGAAACCTGCTTTCGTTTCTTCAGGCTTCAGCCTAACACGTTCCACTTAAACACCTTACACCTATACGTAATCAAATTTGGAACTCCATAAACTTTCTCGGAATATGGAGCAACAGAGCTATCGCATGATAAATTTTCCTTGAAACCCAAATACAAAAACTTGGTTCGGACTTTTGTCCTTCGGTTAAAATCCTCATCCTATTGAAATTAGTAAGGAGTCTTTGTGCCTGTCCTCATCAGGGCCGGCCCCAGATAAACTTGCGCGCTGTGCAAGATTTGTTGAAAGCGCCCCTTTTTTATATTTGAAACATACATACATACACTGATACATATGTATAAGACTTTCAATGCGTAGGTCTAGTATGGGATCATTAGTTTTACGATATTTTGAATTAAATTTTCGTTGAATGCAACAATGAAAGTATAGTTGGTTGGTGGGCAAGAATTAACTTAGTACAGTGGTGATGGATGTTATTTTGGGATTATTTAAACAAGTTTTGTGGTTAAAATGCAAATGACATTTTCTTGCTCCTGGTAATGCGCTCCCAGAATGTTGCGCCCTGTGCATTTGCACATCTTGGACATATGGTTGGTCCGGCCCTGGACCTGGTAGTATCTCTTGTCTCTGTTTGAATTCGATTGAAAGGTTTAGGTCCCCTTCATTTCTGCTGAGTAACAACACGCGTAGATACATATTACATAGGTATACATACACCAGGAGTCCAGGAATGGTTATTGAGATTGAATCTGTATAATGCCAAATTTAGACAAGAGACAAATTGCCATTATTGTCTTCCATTTTCTTGCCACTATACTGACCTAATTGTGAACATGGTCCAAAATCTGCCATTATTTTTTTCATACAAAAAGTGGTAAATGACGTTTATCACTTATCACACTGACATCGTGTATCTTTGTATCAACGAGTGATAACGAAGAACGAACAATCAATTTATTACAAAAATTGTGTGACTTGCAATATGAACCCCATAAGCTAAGAAGAAAATGTTCCACTTTCCACGTGATGCATGAAGAACTCGTATATAATTCCAATCGGTGGCGGTGATGCCTTTTATTACCAAACATAGACCTCCTGCCGCATTTGAAACTAATTTGCAAGGAGCCACTTCTTTCGTGGTGAGTATTTATTTCCAACATTGCTGAATGAATATAGAAATTTAAATAAAAAAACAGTAAATCCGAACCATCAAAGCGGATGGGAGGAGGCCTATAGACTATAGTTCATCCCTTATGTACAAGTTAAACTTTCTGTATATGTATATAGCAACCTCAAGAAAAAGATATAAAAATAAACATATAGATTTAGCATAAAAGTACTATAAAAATTTGACAAACTTAGTTCTTTCAAGGCTGTTTTTTTTTTTCATTTTTAACAACTGTATATTGTACGCATTTTGTGCGTTGTGTTTATTTGACTTTTATCTAAGTTTTTGATATCAGAACGCAAGCAAATTGTGTTTGTTGAATTTGAATATAGGCATCAGCGAAAAAAAAAATCTGAAAAAAAGTTATTTCTATAATTGTTTTATTGGATTGATTTTTTTATATATTCACAGAATAGGTATGTAGGTACCTACCTAAATATTTTGGAAAAAAGAGGAAATAGTTAAAAATGTAATTTGTCCTAGATTTTTTTTTTAAGTTTGCATCTTTCAAAAACTTTATGATATAGCAGCCTCTCGGGTGGTTACCTATAAAACTTTGTTACTTTTTAGATGGTAAAACTATTGAATCGAATGCTTTTTTATTAGATACTTACTCTGTTTCGGGTTTTTTATCAAAAAGAAAGATGACAAATAAATAACTTAATTTTTTTCCAGAAGAAGAAGAAAAAATTATAATTACACGTCATTTGGGTTTCTGATATGTAAAGCTTCGATAGCTCATTAAAAATATTTCAAGATTTCACTATATGGCAACCATGATTTTGGCAAATGTCATTGGAAAATGTTGAATTAAATTGAATCAAGTTGAATCACCTTACGCTGACTGAAAACTCAGCGACAATCACATATGACTATCGTTTGTGTGACAAAAGGGAAGTTCACATTCAACGACATGTTCATCAACACGTGTCGTTATGTCAGATTTTTGTAATGTGAACACCAGTCGAATGACCGTTGATCGACTTACTGTGTAGTTCAATTTTTTTTTAATAATTTTCTCTGTCGGACGACCACTGTTGTAAATGTGAACTCCAGTCGAACGACCGATGATTTCAATTTTACATCTTTTTTTCTATTTTGTATGTAAGATTTGAAGAAAATGGTTTACATTCAAAGTAAACAACAAAAAGAGAGCGACAAAAATGCAATTGATTCATTAGAACTGGTGAACATAATGAAATTCACCACAAGTTCTCTCTTTGAAAATTTTCTTGAAAATGATCTGTAAAACAGTCGTTGAATGTGAACGCTAGAAAAACGACTAGAGTCGAACGACACGTCGTTTAATGTGAACCCCCTTAAAGACAATCATTTAGTTAGGTATCACAGAGCTGGGTGATCCTGGAAAAAATCCCTTTCACTGGGAATTTCGACCTCAAAGGGAAAAATGGAAAACCGATTCATTTTGAGGGAAAGTTAAAAAAAATATGAAATACGATGAAGTTGACAAGAAGTTTATAGCAAGAAATAAAATTTAAAAAAAAGTATTTATTTAGGAAGTTATTTTTTTTTAATTAGCGAAAAATTCCTTAGTTTATTTAATGATGTTATAAAGCAAAAGATAATATCAATGGGCGCGTTCAACGCATTACGTTTTAAATCTGAGTTTTCAAAATTCTGAATTTTTAAGAGCTTCTGATTGGCCAGCTTTCATAAAAAGTTAAATGACTTTTAGTATGTACCTATGACTTTTTGTAACGTTTGGTTACGTTTCATATGAATTTTCAGACAAAAATCGTATCTTAAAATTCAGAATAAAGTGATTTTTGTGGGGGGAAATGTGGACGCACTACACATTGAAGTTAAACTTTATGATTTTCTCTCTGTTTGCTGGTTGATTCGTATTGATTAATTTTCATCACGAACACATTAAAACTTGTTTACGTAAAAGAATTTATTGTTTATTGTTAAGTAAGTTTTTAAATCAAAAGATTGCCAATTCTTAGAAAACAATTCTCCTTCGTAATATTGTGGAATAATTTTTTCATTGAACTTTTCATACATTATGTAGTTTTGCTGTCTTTTGTAAGCAATACATCTCAATAAATAGATTTTAAAACAGAAAAAAATAATTTAGGTACTGCGTAACAGGAAACACTTTAAATAAAATTTAGAAAATCCGTTGCTAATTTATTTACATAATATGTAATAGCTCTATTGTATTTTTCCCCAGATCTGATCTCTGAATTGGATGTGCATTCGAAAATACAAGCGTTACAAAAACAACACAAGATCCAGGTTTGTTTTTGAATATGAATTTCAAAATCCATTTTCCGAACACTTCGCCAGCAATATTTTGGTTTTAGAGATTGGTAGCACTGCTAAAATTTACTAAAAAAAAAAAAACATCAAAATTATTTCAAGAACCCCATCTTAATTTTTATGAGCAGACATCACACGGAACACAAATAAAAATAAATAAATTTAATAGAATAAAGACTCAAGTAGGTACAGAATTTTTAAGGAATCTGACGACCATTCATATATGCCTCTTCTTCACATAATAACTTTTTATTTTTACTTACTTGATTAGTTACAAATAGCTCCATTTAAATAAGTAGATACCTACTTCCAAATTCTTACACAGGATATATTTAAATAAGATTGCTAAAAATGTCCTTTCTGTCAATTTTATGAAGCAATGTTACCAACTATGAGAACAAAACATTTCTCTGATCCACTTTGATTTATTATTATGATCTGATTCGGATCAGATCTCGTGAAATAGATCGCAGCTACATCCCCAAAACTACTCACGATGAATTTTTAATTCACGAATAGGTAAGTATAATTAAAGTTCTATTTTGTTTTGTTTTACAGCCCGATTCTCCCCTTGTGAGCAGTCACAAGTCACAAGCTTTTGTGACTATTCCTTGTGAGGATTGTTGTGAATCGATAACATTTTTGGAATTCTCCCCCAATCATCACAAGGAAGCTCACAACTTAACTCACCACATCAAAGGTGAACTTTGTATAGTACCATAATTTCAACAGCTGATTATTACAAATATAAAAAAAATATTTTCAATTGGGCCATATAAATTTATTACTTACTTAAAAAAATCCAATTTTTAACCATTTTTTAGCAATAAAGTGAGTAGGAAAAATTGTATATATGTTTGCAATATGGGAGTGAAAAAACTATTAAAAAATTTTGTTTTCGAGAGCGGAT
Organism: Leucozona laternaria; assembly: GCA_932273885.2. NCBI lineage: Eukaryota > Metazoa > Arthropoda > Insecta > Diptera > Syrphidae > Leucozona > Leucozona laternaria. The sequence goes on from OW026368.1 coordinate 96,370,736, forward strand.
GAATAATTTGTTTCCTGCATTAGAAAAAAAGTCTTTAAAACAAATGTAACAAATGTGTGAGTTGTGACCTGCTATGAAGGAGATCAAAATTTCGACTGTTTTTGTGACTCTCATAAGTATTGTGACTCTGGGGGAGAATTCGAAAAAGTCACAATATCAATTTCAACTCTTCTTGTGACTTGTGAGGTATCAGTTATGATGGGGAGGATCGGGCTATTAATGTAGGTAAATCCTATAGGTAGGTGAACGCAAGAATTTGACACATCAACTTTCGGCTGAAGTTTCAGATTTTTTTTTGCGTTCAACAACATAAATTCAGATCTGAATTTTCAGATTTTGTGATTGAACGTTCCCAATAACGTCAATAATATCGAAGACTTAATATTTATATTTTAGCAATACCTACATGTCTCGCTTTGGAAAGTGCATTTATTTGACTGTGGGGTTGTTTTTTTCTGAACACGACACCAAAAATAACCGCCTATTATCAAAATTTTGTTTATTATAATAAATCAGAGATATGAAGCAGTACGCAGTACGCATTCTTGTATGGCATTATATAGGTAGATATGTATATTGTGTAGATACACATTATGTACAACGCATGAAAACAAACACGATGCAATCATCATCGGTTCCAATTTCCAACAAACAACACTGACTTGACTCTATTCATATTAATTGATGCGATGAGGTAATCGTTTTTTATAGGCTCACACACACCACATTGTGAACGCATATAATAATGTGCTGCTTGCTGCTCTGCTGCTGCAAACATACAAAACTTACAGCTTTTCATATACTAGAACGAGCAGAGTTGTAGGTAGGTAAACGTTTATGAGCCTATGCCTATGCCTATAATGCCCTGCCCTACATCACGATGCTGCCGCATAAACTGGCATGGTGATGGCAATGAAAAATATCATGAGTTGATTTGTTGTTGTTAACTTAAGGCATACATTTCTCAAGCCATCAGCGATCAGCCGACGCCCTTTGAGAAATAATTAATAAAGAACTTTTTAATAGTGATTAATAATTTAGGGTTTCATATCCGCGTTCATGTTTTATTCTCAGGTTTTTCATTTTTATTTATGCTTTGTAATAGAGACAAATTAACAGCTTTGTGCACACACTTTGGTATTTATGCCTATAGCCAAGTGTAGAATTCGATAAGAAGCACCAAAGTCATCGCGATTGATAGAACAACTGGGTGGTCGCTAGCGGTAAAGGGCGATGGAAGGGCCCACACAAAAAATAAATTACTCAATGAAATTTTCAAGTTCAAATGATTGTTCTTATTGTGTTGTGTTGTGTGAATATTCTATAGGAGCAATGTTGTAAAATAAAAGGGAGAGTGAGGAGCTAGAGAAACCTATACAAAATACATACATATGTACGTATAAATTACATATGTATGTTTGTATGTGTGTATTGAAATGATATGAGAATTCAATTGGATGAGTTTGAATTTTTGTATACCTATTCCACATCATAACATTTATAATAACTTTTAATTGAATTGGTAGACAACTTTTGTTCATCATTGGGCGCCATTAAAAATATGAGGTAGGTTTGTTAGTTAACTAAAGTTTTACATCAACTTCAAAGTTTTTTTTTAATAAAAATGGCTAACTTTAACTAATATTTCACTTTCGATAAGCTTTTGTCTATGGATTGTCACATTTCATTAATGATAAAAGGGCAAACATTACCAAAATTTACAACGAAATGTATTTTCGACTTCTTTTTAACTATTCTCTTCAATGGTGTCGCAAAGGTGTGTCGTTTTCGTTTCATCATTGAGTTTTCGAAGCATTATCGCTTAAATTTAAATTTTTCAAAAACAATGAAATGATTATACTCGGTCCAACAAAAATAGGCAGTACACGTCTTATGGGAAAGCTTTTTAAAAATCAGTAGCGTGCCATATTTTTGCACCATATTAAATTGAAATAACTCCTCCACAAAAAGTGTTTGCCCAACGTCCTATTCAACGCATACCTATCTGAGTGTGCACTGAATTGCTGTGGCCAATGGCGATTGTCTGCTGCTTGATGTACATTCAGAGTTACCCTTGTCCATTTGGTAATTCGTTTAGCTTTTTTTCCTCGAGTTTCTGTGAAGGTGCTTTTGATTTTCGAGCTTTAAAAAAAGCTTTTAATGATGAGTGTTATTGTGAACACTACGACAACCCTGTGAAAGCTTTATTGAAGGACATAATTTATGCAATCCACTGATGCCAGAATGAGAGGCAAACGTCCGATCTTGCCTACACTGCCAATTTTTGTTGGACAGAGTATAGTGTGTAATTTTTCCTATATCCAAAGACTTTAATATTAACAAATTGATTAATTGAGGTTTGCTTAAAAAGGCCCGCTCCACATTTTGAAGTCGCCGGAACTCACGGTAAATAAGTGTAAACATCATCGTTTGTCCAAGAGCAGTTTTGCGAGGATCCATATTTGGATCTGTATGCGAAGTCGTCCATACGTTGTTGACTTCGTGCACGGATCCAAAACGGACTTGTTTTTGCTTGAAGGGGATCTAAAGATTTTTGTCGCTGAACGTACTACTTTATGCAGATTTTCGTAACGTAACGTGTTCCATCGTTAATGGTGACCTCGTTACATCGCACAAAGGAAAGTCCACATTTTAATTTCACCCTACCGCCGTCATAGATGTCTACACATCAAAAAACTGCAAACTTCTGTTGTCGTTGGGCACGTTCAATCACAAAATCTGAAAATTCAGATCTCAATTTATGTTGTTGAACGCACAAAAAATCTGAATTTTCAGTCGAAAGATGTTGTGTCAAATGCTAAGATTTACATTAAAATGAAATAAAATAGAACTTTAACTATATATATTCTTAAATTAAAAATTAAGCGTCAGTAGTTCTGGTGATGATATATGTATTTAATTAAATCAGCAACAAAATACAGAAAGAAACTATGTTAGGTTCAATGAAAAAAAATTGTGTGAGTGCCGGGACTCACGGTTAATATGTGTAAACATCAACGTGCGCGGATCCAAAACGGACTTGTTTTTGCTTGAAGGGGATCTAAAGATTTTTTTTCACTGAACGCACCCATCCTAGTATGCATATCGTAACGTTGCACACTGTAACGTTCCACTACGACGTTACGTTGCACACGAACGTTCACGTTTTTTTTGTTCACTCTACCGCCAGCATAGATGTTTACACATCAATAATTCCACAATATTGCGATTGAGAATTCTTGGAACATTTTTCTCTAAATAGTCAATATTTTGAATTAAAAACTCATTTATTAAATAAACAATAAATTATTTTATGTAAATAAGTATTAATTTGTTCAGGATGAAAATTAATCAACACAAATCAACCACCAACCAGAGCGAAAAACATAAAGTTCAACTTCTGTTTTCATTTGTTGTTTCTTTCATTACAGCATGACTTTCTGTGATTTTTTTGGGTTTGTGTTTGTTTTTTTTTTGCAATTGGTAACACTTTTAACTGTCATTTTTCCGCTGTGGTTTCCGTAAGCATTTAGCTGTCGCATGTTGCAGACCAACGAAAATTTCGTTTCACATCAGCAGCGTACTAGACTTAATGGTCCTTGTAAATAATTCTGACTTCTCCAAATGATCTGCTACAATTATCAATTTAGGTCATCGAACAGAAACGAAATTTTTATGATTTCGTGTCATTTTTGTATGGGATTTTTTTTTTTAAATATTTTTCCTGGAAGCAGATAATAATAAGTACAATATTGTTGTTGCATCTTGTTGAAACCACATGTTAACCAATCGCGAGTTGATGTTGATGATGGATGCGTTTGAACTATGACGGGAAACATGTGGCTTCTGCGCTTATCTGCAGAGCGTATTTCTCAAAATCATTCACTTAACGATAAAAAGTGAGTCTCGATAGCACAACTAAGATTCCCAACGCAAGAATACTGAAGCTTAGAAGACTGTGAAAAAATTACGAAAAAATGATTTTTGGAGCAGCAGAAAGAGTAGGTTATGTTTTTTTGTTGAGTTAATTAAGTTTTTTAAGCTTGTTAAAACACATGAATATGAATATTCGGTGCGTATAAACGATTTTTTTTTGTTTATTCAAAGATAAATTAATCGTTCGTTGATTCAACATTAAAACATACCTATTTCTATGAATTTTGTTCATATACAAGTATGAAAGATTTCCTTAACAGCAAAGAGAAAAAGTATATAAATAAATACACTTTAATAGAGATAATCAAGTTCATATTAAACAACGAATATTTTAAATGAATTTTTTCACTGGGCAAACGAATTTTTCGCTGAATTAACGAAAAAATAAATTAATGTAAGGAATTTTATGAAGGCTATATTTTTTCAGTATTATCGCACATCACTATTCACTGATGCAAGTTGCAACATTAGATGTTTTGCGTGAAATGTTAGGGAGCCATATTATTTCCCTTTTTGATGATGCCAAACTATCAACCAAATATTATTGCCCACAAATATAAGATCATGATGCGATTTAAGGCTTGTTTTGGATTTGTGTTGTGAGAGGTTACGTTAAAAGTCATGTTTGTGAAAAGGGATAGACGATAGAGATACCCATCAGAAGGTCCAGACTCTAGAGATCATCAGAAGCTTCTATTCAATTGATATTTTTTTTATTTTCATAAGAAATTAATTAAATCGAAAGTTCGAAATCCAAAAATGTCCTTAAATTAATGTTTTTTTTTTAAATTTAAGTTCAAAAACTGAAGTTGAAAAACCCCAGTCTGAATAAGGTAAAGGGTTTTCCAATAAGAGGTGTTATTTTGAAAAGCCCGCTATTTCGGTAACTGTCACTTTTGAAGCTGTCATTTTTTGACATTTGACAAGTAGAAACTACGCTTCATACGATACACGCTTCAACAACGCATTGAAATTATTAAAATTCACTATAAAAATGGTGAAAATTTGGCAGAGACGGTTCGTAAAACTAAAACATTTTTGGGTCGTCGTGAAGCACCTTGTCGGACCGCAATACAGAAATTGGTGGACAAATTTGAGCTGTTGGGACAAGTTAGTGATGTGAAGAATAAAACCCGTGCACGTCGCTCAAGAACAACTGAGAATATTGCTGTTGTAGCCCAAAGTGTTGAAGAAAACCCAGGTTTGTCCATTCCTCGTCGTTCTTTGGAATTAGGCATTCCACAAACGTCATTACACCGTATTTTGCATAAAGACTCGGGTCTTAAGGCTTATAAAGTTCAGTTAACACAAGAACTCAAGCCGGCTGATCATCAACAACGTCGTGTCTTTGCTGATTGGGTCCTTGAAATGCATGAAAATGATCCGGAATTTCATCGAAAAATCATCTTGACTGATGAGGCCCATTTCCACCTCGGAGGCTACGTCAACAAGCAAAACTGTCGCATCTGGGGCTCGGAAAACCCAAGAGTTATTGTTGAAAAGCCTCTCCATCCTCAACGCGTGACTGTTTGGTGCGGTTTATGGTCCGGCGGGGTCATTGGACCTTACTTTTTTCGAAAATGAGGCTGGAGCAACAGTTACGGTCAATGGATTGCGCTATCGAGAGATGATTAATGATTTTTTATGGCCGGAATTGGATGGTATTGATCTGGACAACGTTTACTTTCAACAAGACGGCGCTACGTGCCACACAAGCAATGAAACCATCGATCTTTTACGGGAAAAGTTTCCGGACCGTGTTATCTCTCGAAGGGGTGATCACAATTGGCCACCGAGATCTTGTGATTTAACACCTTGCGACTTCTTCCTTTGGGGCCACGTGAAAGATAAGGTCTACGCCAACAGCCCAGCGTCGATTCAAGACCTCAAAGATGGAATTCGTGATCGAGGACATAGGGCAGCCACTTTGCGATTTGGTTATGGAAAATTTCATGAAAAGGATATGGTCCTGTAAGCGTGGTCGTGGCGGCCATTTGGCTGATGTTGTGTTCCGTAATTAACGGCATACCTTCCTCTTTATAATAAAATAAACATTCGATCATTTATCTCAAAAAATGCCATTTTTCTTTGAATATCAAAATAACACCTCTTATTGGAAAACCCTTTATAACAAATTCTTGAACTAGAATTTATATAAAATTATAGGAAATGGAATTATAAAAACTCACCAAATGAGCAGAACCAGAACAAATTAATGTGCTTTTTATGCCTTTGTCTATAAAATAGACTATCCTGATGATTACAATAAAAACCCCAAACCAAAATCTACATGATCAAGCACTTGTTTCGTTGTCACTCCTTTTACAAAATTTGATTAAAATGAAAAGAAACAAAAATGTAATCAAGTTACATACAACATAACAGTTAACAGAGAAGTATTATAGAGAGATTATGCCAAAACCACCCTTATATGGAAAAACCTCATAAAAATCATTAAAAAAAAAAAAAAAAAAAAATAATACACAATAAATTTGCATAAAAATTGTTATTACAAATTAAAGGGGCGTGACCCATAAAACTAGTGTATAAAAGTGAAAATTAAAATAAATCATTTGCCGATGCTAGAATGAAGGTTTGGGTATGTAGCAGAGGTACTTAGGGTTAAACCATCTTTTACCCAGTTTTTGGTCGAATTATATACTCAGTCATCATAGAGTTATTTCATTTTTATGGGAAATATTTTTCTTTTAACCAACCACAAGGAATAATCGGGGGTGGCCTTAGTCGAATGGGTTGAAAAAACAAATTTAATTTACCTCCTGATGCGTATTGCCTTGCCACCTGGGTGCTTTAAGGTGCGGACTGGTCGAGCACCTATATTTAGCTGACATTCATCGAACGACCAACGAAGACTACGACGACTTTGGGTTCAATCGTCGGTGGCGTTGTTGGCGTTGTTGGCGTTGTCGGCACAGTTTCTTCGAAATATAGGTATAGTGAAACAAAATTTTTCTCAGGTCAATCGCATAAATTTTGTCGTTTTATTACTCCTGATGTGCGTTTCTAGGATCAATTTTGGGGCCGCGTGCATAATTCCTACACGCGCACAAATGTACCAAAAAATTCTTTGTGACCTATACATTCTGGGCTGACAGGTTTGGAGCTGATGGTGCGGATTGTGTTATTGTTACTCGTATTTATGACCACAGAAATTTCACGTCCTTAAAATTTTGTTTTATACATTGACTCACTATGCGAGTCGCGACGCACTGGTTGCGGTCCTAAATATTAGGACTTTCCTATTGTTGTGGTTTACTGGTTTCCTGCTGTTTATTGTTATCAAGGCGTGGATTTGGATACCCCCTTTGTGGATAACCCTTTCCACATCAAGCGAAGGTTTCAAAGATATTGCAAGGAAAATTTATTTCTTTTCTCATGCGCCCCCAGGGTGGTTTTGGAATTAAATAAAAGAAAAAAAAACTAAAAACGAATCGACAAAAAGAAAACAACTTTTGGTGCGTGAACTTGAACGTTGAAGTTTAACCGTTGCTTTTTAATCATGGGAACATGTATATTTTAATATTTTTTTTTTGTTGGTCGGGGGGGGGATAATAATTACTGTATTTTCTACTTACTTTTCTCAACCTTTCTTGTTTCGTCTCCCCAGTGAACCTACCCAAACTCACCTTAACGCATTTATGTAGGTATTCCTATTTTTGCATTGACACTTTTTGTTTTTTTTTTCTTTTTTTTTTGAAATCGTAGAAATCCTGTGAAATGATTTCTTACATAAGGACACCTCCAGGAGAGAGAAAGAAATTATGTTTTAATTAGAAATAGCTTGAAATGTAGCAACCGTGGTGAAGAGGTTGGGTGTGCTGTGCGTGCCTGCGTGCTAAAGATTCTTTGGGCCATGAACGATAGCTACAGGTTATGTTTCTTGCGTTTTGCGTTAGTTGCACGCATTGTGTATGGGGTAGGATGATTTAATAATAAGTTTGGCAAAGCGTGAAGTTGTATAGCTGATATGGGAAGAATGAGGTGATATGTTTAAATAATCTTTTTATGCTTCTTTTATTTCTACCTTTACTTCATATCATACATAGTTTTAGTTGGTACTATCAAAAACAAATGGTGGTAGTTTTTATTTAAATGTATGTCACTTTATTATTTGTGTGCATTGCATTTATTTTATTAAAGGAGAGTGGGGTAAGTTTTGTAAGAAATTAATAAGTGGACGCCGGTATGAGTGAGTGTTTCTGGTCATGCTTATTAAAATTCAGAAAAAAACACCGATAAATTGAATTTAGAGGTTTGGGTTTGAGCCTCACACTCTATAGCAGCATTCTTTTCTAAGTAAAAACAATAGATGGCGCAAAAGTCATCAACCTAAAGGAAGATGCTATGATTTTTCCAAATGGCGCGGTAAATGGCAATTCTAGTTTGACATCTGGGACCTTCTATATACAAAATACACTACAAGAAGACATGAGTCGCTATACTCAGAAGCAGTATGTTGATCAATAAAACTAAATTTGTAAGGTAATAGCAGACTTTTTAGATTTTTGACACTTCTTCACCCCGCATCTCGTTTAGTATCGCTTGTAGCGAAAATATGAATAAGACTTTTTCTGTAGAAAATTTAATTTGCTTTCACTTTGTTCTGTGGACTTTCCGATAATACGCCCTTTTCCTCCCACCCAATCCTTTCTAAAGCTCGCGGGCTTGAGCTAGGGACTTTTGGTATGTTGTACCTGGGGGTCACCTCTACCCCTTAAAACAATAAACCAGACTACATGATTTTTGGCATTTATTTTATGATTTTGGGTCTTCGTTGAGTGGACTAATATCCAGTCAGCTCTTTAAGCGTTGGCATTGTTTCATTTATTGAATCTTAAAGAAATAACCAAAGACAAAATTAATCAAAACTTAATTAAATTTTTTGTCCGGCTTCCCCTACCATTATTTTTCAAATTAATATGAGACACTAGAGAAGTGCCAATTTATAACAGTTTTTAATCCCTAAAGGTATGGGAGTACATTTACTTTCATTCGACTTAAAAAAAACTCTGGGTGCCAAGCAGGGTTGCCAGTTTAGGGGTTTTCCCCCTAGATTTAGGGGCTTTTTTGTCGTTGGGTGGTTATCTGGGGGGGGGGAGAGATATTTGGGGGGAAATCTGGGGGGATTTATTCCGAGCTAAAAGGTTGAGAAATCGTATATAGGTATTTAAACAGCTGACAGTATTTCACGAGTTAAAAATTCCTTACATTCTGGGTGTCAGAATTTTAAGCCAATGCCTACGTTCTGTAACTCTCACATTCATTAAATCAGTCGAGAAACGATGAAAATTGAAACAAGTCATATGAGTGTTGTTCCATTTTTCATCGTTTCTCGACCAATTTTAACCATGCGAGAGTTACATAACGTAGGCACAAGGGAAGAAATGCTGAAAACTTTCACAAGTGAGAAAATGGATCAAACCGACGCGACAGCCAAAACGAAGGTGGCGATAAAGTAAATATTAGAACTTTTTTTAAAGAAGTGCAAACAAAAATTTTAATTCCTTTATATTTTTATTTTGATATTAATTTCTGGTGAGTTAAACCAGAGTAAGCTAACTCTAGAACTAAATTAACTCACAGTGAACTGAGGAAGAAGTTTTTCGGTGGAGAATGTATGCGAAATGACTAAACAAACTTGTTGCATAAAACATGAAAAGCATATGATGATTTAACTCGGGTTAAACTTTAATCGCGCACTGAAAAACTAGACGTAAGGGCTTGTTTCACAATGTCTGATTAAAGTTCTAAATAACCTCCCTTATGTTTCACAATATGAAACAAATTTTCTTTTATTACTTAGTACCTTTTTACATGTTTTTTTTACTGTAGCTGTGTGAATTAATTAAATTTTAAAACAAATTTAAGCGCTGGGAATAAAAATAAAAAGTTGAAAAAAAATTTGGGGTTTTTGTGGTAATCTGGGGGGTTTCTAAATTTTTCTGGGGGGAAATTTTTTTTTCATCTTTGGTGCCAAATATGTCCACCGGTCATTCATGAGATTATAGTGCACATGTGGGAGCATGAAGAAATTCCAGAAGACTGGCGAAAAGGTATCATTTGCCCCATACATAAGAAGGGAGATGTCACAACGTGCAGCAATTATAGAGGTATCACGTTGTTGAGTACCGCCTATAAGATACTCTCCTCTATCCTACAAGACCGGATAACCCCATACGCTAAAACCATCATCGGACAATATCAGTGTGGTTTCATTCCAGGCAAATCAACAACTGATCAGATCTTTACCCTTAGGCAGGCGATGGAAAAATGTCTAGAATTTAACATCCCAACATACCACCTGTTTATAGACTTTAAGGCCGCCTACGATAGCATAGCCAGGGTAGAACTTTACAAAGCCATGAGAGAATTCGGCATCCCAAATAAATTGAAATGACTATGTAGGTTGACCATGACCAACGTAACAAGCCAAGTAAAATAGCCAGATTGCTATCCAAACCAATCAACATCTTTAATGGACTCCGACAAGGGGATGGTTTGGCCTGCCTCCTCTTCAACCTGGCGTTGGAGAAAGCAATCCGTGACTCTGGCACGGCAACAAGAGGGACCATCGTCAACAGGTCCAGCCAGATACTGGCTTACGCAGACGACATCGACATCATCGGAAGAACTGAGCAAGCTGTACATGATTCCTTCATCCAGATCGAGCAGGCGGCACAAAATCTGGGGCTGCACATTAGTGAAGGTAAAACAAAGTACATGGTGGCGTCGAATGCGAGAGGAACAGTTGGTCAAACAATCAAGGTAGCGGAGCACGAATTTGAAGTGGTGCAATCCTTTAAATACCTTGGGTCAATAGTAGCAGCCGATAACAATATAGAAGAAGAAATACGCGGGCGGCTTCTCAAATCCAACAGAGCCCACTATAGTCTGTCAAAGCTCTTCAAATCCAGAAATCTCACCATAACTTCAAAACTGCTGCTGTACGGGACCATGGTCCTGCCAGTACTCACATATGGATCCGAGACTTGGGTGCTTAGCAAAAGGCACTCCGACCTCTTAGCCGCGTTCGAGAGAAAAGTCTTAAGGAGAATTGTTGGCCCCATATGTGAGGAAGGACGATTCCGGAGACGGTACAATCATGAATTGTACGCAATCTACCTTGAAGCAGATATCGTGACAAAAATTAAGCTCGGTAGACTCCGGTGGGCAGGGCACCTAGCTCGCATGAGCGAAGAGGAACCTGCTCGGAAAGTTCTTTGTGGTACATTCTATGGTAGACGACAGCGTGGTAGACCATGCTTGCGCTGGAGAGATGGCGTAGACCAGGACGCCCGGAGCCTTGGGGTGCGCAACTGGATGGCGGCGGCTCGAGACCGGGATGAGTGGAGAGACTTGTTGAAGGAGGCCAGGACCGGACCCCGGTTGTCGAGCCGACGATGATGATGATGATGTCCACCGGTCCTAGCCCTGTGGGGACGCAAAATCAGTACTTTTCTCACTCATCTGTTATAAGAGCCCCTTTACCTCTATTACTCTTATACCCAGAAAAATAAGATATTCACTATAAAAAAAAAAATTGATAAAGTTGAATTTTGGTGGAGAGTTTTTAAAGTACCTTAATTTTGAATAAATGTGAAAAAGGATTTAAGTTTGTAAAATTCTACACAAAATAGATTAGCTATCCTATAACACTTATTTTCATTAGAGCAGAGAGGAATATAGACTTTGAGAAAAACGGAGGTAATCGCGTCTAGTACCTTACACACAAGGTGATGTGCAAAGAAAGTACATTAAAGCAAAGAAATGCTATAGTGTAACGTTAACGCAACTCAAAATCTATTTCTTACGAAAAAAGTATTATAATTATTTTTCTGTAGAATTTTTTAAGCTAAAATTTTTACCCTGCAAAATCAAAAGCCGTGTGTTTCAAACTTAGGGATCTTTTTAAGATGTGCTTAAGACGTCAAAGCTATAAGCCACTCTCCACCAAAACTCAGCTTTGTCAACATTTTTAAAATGTTAGCATTTTTTGGATTATTTTCCGAGCATGAACTTGTGATTGAAAACTGTAATGTATAGCTATACATATAACTTTTTCTATTGTGTAATTTATTGATCGTTTCAATTTTTTTTTTATGTGTAAACATCTATGCTGGCGGTAGAGTGAAAAAAAAACGTGAACGTTCGTGTGCAACGTTACGTCGTGCAACGTTACGGTGGGCAACGTTACGATCTGCATACTAGGATGCGTGCGTTCAGCGAAAAAAATCTTAAGATCCCCTTCAAGCAAAAACAAGTCCGTTTTGGATCCGCGCTCGTTGATGTTCACATATATTAACCGTGAGTCCCGGCACTCACACAATTTTGTTTTTTTTTACAGATTGGCATTGAAATTTTTAATTCAAATGGATGATGGGACTATGAGACTAGAGTTTGGATACACATAAACGATAGGGCGTGAATATCATGTTTTGGAGTGTGTGATTTCCATCCAAAGAGAGACGTTAGAGGCTAAAGTCAACTCTTAATTTTAACCCGGAGAAATTCCTTGAAATTTAGCTGGCATCGAGTCAAGTCTCAGTGTCGTGTGCAATTTCGTCAAGCTGCACTATTTTAAGACTTTTTTTTAAAGAAAATCGTTAGGTACGCTGTAACGGTAAATGAAGACCATTATTTAAAGATTTTAAAGGAGTCTTAAGAGAATGACGTTGAACTGTATTTCGTTACAACAAGATGGTGCAAATTCACACAAAGCCAAAACTATATATTATGGAAGAATTACCGAGGTAAATAATCAATAAGTTGATTTACAGGAACTCCACACAGTCCACATTCCTTTGGTCTTCTGACTTGATTTCCCCTAATTTTTTTTTGTGAGCTTATCTTTAACATACAAATTTGAATAATTTGAAGCAATCCATTAAAGCAATAATTAAGATAGTTCCCGCTGCAACCCTATAACAAGCGGAAAAGAACAACTTGTTAATAAGATGTGAAATGTCACACATGCGTCAACGAGCGCGGATGCCATTATAGAAATGAATAATTTATATACAACACTATTAAACAAAAACGCAATAAAAATGAATAATTTTTTGATTGAAATGAACTAAAAAAAAAATAAATTAGAAATAAATGAAAAACTTCAAAGAATTTTGTCTGATAATAAGAAAATGTTCATTTATTCCTATAATTTAACAATACTCGTACAACAGTTCCACCACGTTATTTTTTACGTATCATTAATTTAAAAATAAATAAATTACATATACATATGTACATATTATGTATGAATTGAAAAACAGTAATCTGTGTTTCGTATAATGTATAATATAATGGGTGATTTTTTAAGAGGTTTAGAACTTTTAAAAAAAAAAAAACACAAAAAATTCGAAAAAATGAATGAAATATTTATTTGGATCGATAGTTTGAACCTTGCAATTTAATGTTTAATGATAATTTCATGCAAATGTTGACCACGGCTGCGTCTCAGGTAGCCCATCCGCTGAGTCCAATTTTGGCATACTCTTTCACACATATCGGCCGGTATCTCACGAATGAATGCATGGATGTTGGCTTCCAGTGCGTCAATCGAAGCGGGCTTGTCCCTATAGACATTAGCCTTGACATACCCCCACAAAAAATAATCTAATGGTGTCAAATCGCACGATCTAGGCGGCCAATTGACCGGCCCGAAACGTGAAATTAACTGTTCACCAAACTCGCCTCGCAATTGCGCCATTGTTTCGCGTGCTGTGTGGCATGTGGCACCGTCTTGTTGAAACCACATATCATGCAAGTCAAGAACTTCCATTTCGGGCAAAAAAAAGTTTGTTATCATCGCTCGGTAGCGTTCACCATTGACAGTAACGCTGCGATTCGCATCATCTTTGAAGAAATAGGCCCAATAATGCCGCCGGCCCATAAACCGCACCAAACAGTGGCTTTTTCGGGATGCATTGGTAGCTGTTGCAATGCTTCTGGCTGATCTTCACTCCAAATGCGGCAATTTTGCTTATTTACGTACCCATTCAACCGAAAATGAGCCTCATCGCTGAACACAAGCAGCGCGCGATGAACATTTCGAACCGAGCACGAATTTTGATAGTAAAATTCAATAATTTGCAAGCGTTGTTCATTTGTAAGACGATCCATGGTTAAATTGCAAACCAAACTGAAGCTGTTTGACAGTGACACAAGGTACTAAACACACGTCAGCTGTCAAAACCAGTGTTGCCAAAACCAAACCAGCTAAAAAATCACCCGTTAGCTGTTTCTGTATTCATCAGCCGCATCCTGTAGTTGTCTTCATGGAAGATTTAGTTGCACCAAGTAAACGCTACGCACCTACAGTCAATCCAAGATGGGGTATGGCACTTGCACATACAGAAGGCATAAAATAGGCAAGTGGATTACAAAAATCAATAAATATTATTCTCATGAGCTCTAAAACTTTAATCGTAAATTATTTTTGTCTCACTGTCGTAAAACAACATCACGACAGTTTTTTCAATGTAATGACGTTTTATTTCAACATATTTAATATATTTGTGGCTTTCATAAAAATAATCTGGACTAACAAGTGATAAGTTTACATCTTGAAATTGGTAAAGAAGTTTTTTTTATATGTTAAAGGCACATTTGAAAAATATTTTTTTCAAAGGCAGTGTTTTTTCCCTGAATTTAATTTCCCTTTTTACAGTAGGATAGCTATTCCACGTTTTTTTTTTTTTTGAGAAAATGGTGTGTACCTGTATTAATTCAATGCGATCTTTTTATAATTTTGAAAAATGGAACTTATAACTAGTTCAAACAATATTGTGTTTAAAATTTTTGAAAACAAAAAATCAATTTTTGTAATTATTTTTGACTTTTTTAACATATTTTTCGTTAAAGATTTCATGACATTATTTTACATACCTGTATTTATGTATTCTGTTTTCGATTAAAAATTTATAAGAGCATTGAATTTTGAAAACAAAAATTGTAGGTAGGCACCTCTACCTGCCTATTCCCTAAAGGGTCCGCCATCTAACGTATTTTTTTTTCAACTAGTGCTTATTTCGTGAATGGTAACACTTAGCTCATGTCTGATTTGACAGATAATTAGTTTTATCCTTCCGCTGAACGAATATGGGTGTGTATACGCTTCGCTAAGTGGGCCTGCGATCGACTTAGGGAAGATGCCGATTTTGCCAAAAAAATCATCTTTTCAGATGAAGCTCATTTTGATCTTGGCGGGTAGTAAACAAGCAAAATTGTCGCATTTGGGGCACAGAAAACCCGCACACTTACATCGAAAAGCCGATATACCCAAAACGAGTCACTGTTTGGTGCGGATTTTGGCCCAGAGGCATAATTGGGCCATTTTTCGAAAATGAGCAAGGAGTGGCCGATACAGTCAATGGCGATCGTTATCGGGCCATGTTGAACGAATTTTTGTTCACAAAAATTGAAGAGGATGATATTGGCAACATTTGGTTTCAACAGGACGGCGCTACGTGCCACACAGCCGAAGCTTAACTCGATGTTTTGCGCCATTTTCAAAAAAAAGAAGTTATTTGGCGGACCCTTTACTTATGTAATTACATAAAATTAAAAAAAAAAAAAATATTTTGACATTTTTTCAAAATTTTGAGTTTGAAAATAAATTTTTGAAGAACTAGAACTAAAACAACTTTATTTAAAAAGAAGAAATAAAGAAGGGATTTCTGGTTTTACAAAAAGTACCTATAACATGTCATCCTTAGTGTTGCCGTTGTTTGTTAATAATATTTTTGTTTCCCCCTAAACGGAAATAACCTTCCCACACCCATATGTACATACAAAAAACATACATAGTATACATTAATTCATATCTATGAACTATGAGTTTTTACTGATCCACAACTACCTATATTATATTTTACAAGAAAAAAGCTAGGTACAGTTAATTGCGTAATCAGTTTTTTTTACTTCATAAAAAGTATAGTTACATAGGTTCTTTTTGATATCAACTAAACAGTACAGTAGTACAAAAAAACTAAAGTTAAATTTTGTGGACTTTTTGTATTGCAAAACTAATTTAAATCAGCAACAAACAATTTACTATATTAATTTTGTGAAGAGCATGACGTATGTATGTATGTGTTTTCTTATGTAAATAAATTATACTACACATATAAAGGTATCCCCTTACACCAAAATATAACAACAAAAAAACTAACCTTACGTCCAACATTCTATAATTTTTCCGCGAAAATGGCGTTCGGTGGTATTTTTATCAAATGCATCGTTGAGTGTGCACTCTGAAGGCGGTATCCATGATAAAAAAAAAAATGTTTAAATGTGCTGGTTCTGTTCATTTTGTTTGTTCTTTTATTTTTTGCAATCTCATTGAAACTGACGAATGGAAAGCAAAGCGAAATCACACCACACGTTCATGTAGGTGGGGCAAATCGAAATCTTTTAAAATGCATTTATAAACTAAAAATGGTTACCTACTCCACAAAGTTTTATAAGTAGACCTATAGAACTTTCGTATACGAAAACAAACAAATACCTGTATAGGTATATGAACCTATAAAGTGCAGATTTTTAAGTTACGATTTACTAGATTCGTTCCGTTTTGCTTTCGTAAATGCGTGTGGCTCTCCTCAATGACCTTTTGGCAATTTTGAATGAGACTCTTCCATGGTTTATGACACTAGCTTAAATGAGCTTCCTACTATTTATAATTATATCTATACCTATACTTTCCTAGAGATAGAGTCCGCTGATTTTAGATTTTGCTCAAACTTAGTTAAGGGCTCCATCAAAGTTGTTGGCTCCGTCAATTAAATTTGTTTGTTTTGGGCTTTTGGAAGAGTTAAATGTAACGGGTGATTTTTTAGCTGGTTCGGTTTTGGCAACACTGGTTTTGACAGCTGACGTGTGTTTAGTACCTTGTGTCACTGTCAAACAGCTTCAGTTTGGTTTGCAATTTAACCATGGATCGTCTTACAAATGAACAACGCTTGCAAATTATTGAATTTTACTATCAAAATTCGTGCTCGGTTCGAAATGTTCATCGCGCGCTGCTTGTGTTCAGCGATGAGGCTCATTTTCGGTTGAATGGGTACGTAAATAAGCAAAATTGCCGCATTTGGAGTGAAGATCAGCCAGAAGCATTGCAACAGCTACCAATGCATCCCGAAAAAGCCACTGTTTGGTGCGGTTTATGGGCCGGCGGCATTATTGGGCCTATTTCTTCAAAGATGATGCGAATCGCAGCGTTACTGTCAATGGTGAACGCTACCGAGCGATGATAACAAACTTTTTTTTGCCCGAAATGGAAGTTCTTGACTTGCATGATATGTGGTTTCAACAAGACGGTGCCACATGCCACACAGCACGCGAAACAATGGCGCAATTGCGAGGCGAGTTTGGTGAACAGTTAATTTCACGTTTCGGGCCGGTCAATTGGCCGCCTAGATCGTGCGATTTGACACCATTAGATTATTTTTTGTGGGGGTATGTCAAGGCTAATGTCTATAGGGACAAGCCCGCTTCGATTGACGCACTGGAAGCCAACATCCATGCATTCATTCGTGAGATACCGGCCGATATGTGTGAAAGAGTATGCCAAAATTGGACTCAGCGGATGGGCTACCTGAGACGCAGCCGCGGTCAACATTTGCATAAAATTATCTTTAAACATTAAATTGCAAGGTTCAAACTATCGTTTCAAATAATTATTTCATTCATTTTTTCGAATTTTTTGTGTTTTTTTTTTTAAAAAAAGTTCTAAACCTCTTTAAAAATCACCCATTATATGAAACTAAGAGAATAAGTAGCAGCCTTAAATGCAAGTGTGTTATCACACAAAAACCATCTTTCAGAATAAGTACATATCCAGAACTTATTTTGAACTTCAAAACCTGAAAAGTTCATTTTACTACATAATTTTCTTCCGTTGGTGTACAGCAGGTAGGTACGGTTCATTACAAAACCGTGGTTTGAAATCTATTTTGCGTAATCTGGTTCTACCTACTCGTATCCTTCATCAATTCGTTGTTCGCGTTGTTGTCGACTTCCTGATTAAAATCGGATTGTTTCGTGGGTTAAAGCATTTATTGGGATAGACTTTTTGGCTCAAAGATTTCCCAGTAGTCAAAACTCATACTAAGAGCCTCGACCTATTTCCTGATTTGACCCTGGCGGCGCGGCGGCGGTGCAGGGCTACCCAAAATGTGTGTGTGTGTTTATTAATCGTCTACATATGAACTTTTGAGCCCTAAAAGATAATCGTCGCACCAAAATCGTGCAAATTTCGGCCAAAATGCTAGAAAAAGTGCACGAAAACTTTGGAAAAAATAAGGCTTCTGCATCAGTGAATATGGATTGAATCTGGATGGCGCAATTTTGACCGTAACGTTATTTAAAACAATCTATAATATTCCAAATGATGTATAAAAAAGCAATTCATTTCTCATTTACTCGTATATATATGTAGGTGCAGTATAGGTATACAAAGTTTCATTACGAATCAAAACCATAATGCGTCTGCGATGCTGATGCGCTCAACTATACTTATCTCTATAAGGAGTGGGCGGAAAGAGTTAGTTGTGATTGTATGTGGACTTGATCTTGATACTTGACCTAAGAACATTTAGGAATAAAAATGGCAATTTTTAAATATTTTTTAATGGAGCATCATAAGGGGCTAACGGATGCGAAAATTAAATGACGGTGGATCTCCTTATGGCACCGAAAATAGTCAAGCAATTTTTAATTAAATGGCTTTTAGAACTAGAGAGAACGCTAGAGGCATCATCGGGCTTTACTTTTTAGAAAACGCCAAGGACCAAACAACTACTGTGGACGGCCGGCGCGAGCGTAACAGAGCCATGCTCAAAGACTTTTTCCTAACTAAATTGGATGAATTGGGACTAGAAAACATGTGTGGTTCCAACAGGATGGAGCAACGGCGCATACTGCACGAGCCACAACTGAAATTCTGAGGGCTGCATTTACGGGTCCCCTTTAGTTTCGCGTTTTGGCGATTTACCAGAAGCTGTTATTAACGATATACCCACCATAGAACCGTTTTTTATTTTTATGTTTTATTTTTTCAGTAACGGCTTTACCGATTTCGTTCAAATTTTGTTTAAACGAGTACCTTTTAAGTGAAAATAATACTGCATACCTACAAAAATTTATAAAAAAAAAAAATTTTCTTATACAAAAAATCATATTTTTTTTTGAAAAATCAATGCTATGTATCTTCAAAACGGGTGAAAGAATTCATTTGACATACATTTTATATGTAAAAATTAATTTTTAAGAAAACCATTGTTAATTTTTTTTCATAAATTCATATTTTTTACAATTTCCCAATAAAGATATCAAATCATTATTGGAGAATATTTTTTTTTTTTAAATTTTAACTATACCTATCCCAAGTAACATTTTTCCTCTCATAAGATGCTCCGAAAGCGCTACAAGACTTATTTTAGGGAGCTTTATAAAATTGTTAAAATCCTTAAATGGCCTAGTTATGGGAGCCTCTTGATCCTATAGGAAGAGTTGTTTTCTTCTTATGTAATTATAGACGCCGCTTTGTAAATCTAGTAAAGCTCTCTGAACTCTTCCTATGTGAGTGCGTCTCTTCCTATAGAAGTTGTTAAAAAGAGAACGAGTGTGTTTAAACTTAAAAAAAAAAAAACATTTATCTTTAGCATTTTTAATTTCTTTTTTTGAAGAAGGTAGGCGAATAGTTTGAATGTGTGTTCGTGATTCTCTCATGTTAAAAAATAATGTGTTTTTTGGTGTGAGTATTTATCTCACAAGTTAATTGACGTATTATATTTGTAAAAATCATGGCATATGTAGGCTAAATTCTTGCTGCAATTAAAATTGCATCTACTAATTTCCACATTTTGCTTCGAAAAATAACAACGCGCTTCCAAAATTATGCATGTTAAAAATATTTTGTTATTAATTATAATAACAAAAAGGGTTACTATTAATATTTTTTTTAGATGCAAAAATCACTAAAGTATGTTTTTATAAAATTCACATAATGCGATCATTCATACCATATTTTTTTCCAATTATTGTCATTATCGTGCTTTTATGACAAAAATTGGATCTAGAGTGGCACAAAATATGACGCTTCTTCGTTATTAAGATTTTCTGAAATCTTCCAATATATTTGTCATAAAAAACTGACAAAAACAACTGATTTTTAAAGATGCCATTTTACTTGTGTCGTGTTAATATACTGCTGTCACAAATTTTAAATAATGACATAACACAAAAAAGAATGTTCCCGCCCATTCTTCTCTTGTATAGTAGCTGTATACTAAGTTATACAAATCCATTTTTTATACAACTAATGTCGACAGAAAATAAGAGAAAACAAGATGAATATGAACTATAAAACTTTTTACAAGTTTTGGTCAGAATGGAAAACAAAATAAGATAATATGTTTAAAATATTTTTTTTTTAAGCTACGATAACCCTCAAAATATAATGAAAACATTTTGTTCATATTGCAACATGGCTGCTGTTGATTGATACTTTAGCTCTTGTTTTAACATCTCTATGAGATCTTTGGATGATGATGAAACGGAAAGCAACACAGATGTATGTGTTTCGTTTGAAACTTAAACGTCAAATTGTAGTCCCATTAGAACGTTTGAGCTCCCGTAAGAAGTGTCGCTCTCAGTAAATATAAATTTTCTCTGAGAGACATAGTACTTCTTATGGGAACTAAAATGCTCTTATGGGACTTAAATTTGAAATTTAACTTTCAAACGAAACACATTTGCCTGTGGAGCGTTCGATAGTTGTGTAAGATTAACATTTTGAAACAATGGAACAAAATTATAACCTAATAATTTTTCGAATAAAGTAACAATCAAAGTTAACTGGATATAGCTTGGTGTTATTTAAATCACTCCAAAGCTGATGACAGCCGATGCAACAACAGTATAAGATATACCATAAACATTATGGGATACTCATGGTGATTTCCATTAGTACAATTAATAAGGTTGTTTCGATCAGTTCTATCAAAATAATGCTTTTGAGATCGATTTTTCGGCAGATTGTTTCCTCTTTTTAATAATACTACTATGACATCTGTTCGTTTGATATTCAAAGCTGGCGTCGTAGCTCCTATAAGAGTCTTGAAAAAAAACTTATTTATGAATAGTCTCATTGAAGTATTATTATGGGATTATAAAGACTAAAAATGACGTTTAGAGTTTTAATTTCATAACGAGATAATTATGAGACTTAATAGATTTAGATATAGGATTTAAGTACTTTCAAATTTAAAAAATGCTTAGCTCCTACAATAAAAATGCTATGAAACGAATTTGAGTTCCATAACAAGAGATTAATTCTTAAGTATAGCAATAGGATTTAAAAGAATCTTATAGGAGTTTTTTTTTCAGATATGAAGAGCTTAACTCCATGAGTTTGTTAGTTGGGATGCTTGTAAGACCTAAGGTCTTTTAAATACAAACCTGAATTACGGCACTATATTGTAAGAAAGAATAGAAGGAAAGAAAGAATATGTGTTATGGTATAGAATACATATTATTATTTTTTAAAGAATGACGTATGGCGTATGAGTGTTCTTTTCACGGGAAGGAAAAACATTAACTCGTCTAAAAATCTTTGGGTAGCAGATTACAGCTCATTCTGTTAAAAATGATTTTAAAAACAATTTTCATATCTTGTTATAGGTACCTACCTACGTTTAAATCATTTTCTAATATCACGGAATACTAAAAAAAAACCATTCAAGATTGAAAAATTATAGGTATGTATAATCAAATTTTACTTTTTACAATATACCTAACCTACCTACTTCATATCGTCGCGATAAATGTGTGGGGATTTTACATATAAAGTCACCGATAGCTTTTAAGTGGGAATTTTAACAAAAAAGTAAATATCGAATACCTACATAGCTATTAACAAAATCAAATTTAAAAGTGTTAATAGCTATACGCATAATTACGTCTCTCTCTTGGCCAACTCTTTCATGCAAGTATTGGATAAACCTATCTACTTTTTACAACGTTCTTCACAGCCGCAAACGAAACAAAGCTAAATCGCATTTAAATCGCCAAGCTAATTACAAAAAAAAAAACACCCTGTACTAATTCGTCATTCTTATTTTTCTTAATACCTACTTAGTTGTTTTTCTTTGGTTATGAATCGAATAACTAAACGCATCGCACGCATTCTCACACATTCCACCTACATTAAATTTAATACCTAACAATAATACGAAAAGCTATACGCACAACACAGCACATCAGCTATCAGTACAACTATATCATAAAACGAATAGGTAGCTATCTTTACTCAAATGCGTTGACCTCATTTTCTATGGTCCCCTTGTGTCTAAAATGAAACCCAGCTGATAATAAAACAAAAAAAATGGCTCAAAAGTGCATAGGCAAGGCGAAGGCACACAATGTTTTCAACGAAAACCTTACAAATTTGATTTTGTCGCGACCTAGTTTTGTATTCGTGACCTCGTTTCTCATATGCGTATGGTGGTGCGTAGCATTATAATATTAGAGAACACACATTTGAAGTTTGTGGTTGGAATACATATACATGAATGACAGCACCCCTGATAATATGCGTTTTTTTTTAAATGATGATGGGCCACTAAAGATTCAAACAAGAACAACGAAGTATGTAATACCTAACAGGCAAAGTACATTCTCGTAATGTAATAGTCTGGGATGTCACGTTGGAAATCGTACTCACAAACAATGTCTGATGTTTGAACCCGTATAAATCTATGATATATGAAGTTTTAAAATTAAATTAAGGCTAGCAACTAACAACTAAACGATTTCTCGAAGAAAATAAAGATTCAAAATGAATTTGGGTAGGTATGTATATAGTATATACATAGGTACATACATATGTATGTATATCAGATATCGTTACGAGTCTTTTAGACAAAACTGAGCTCAAACTGGTAGAACCTGGCGATGGATTTTGAACAGGATCTTCATTACTAGGTATGTAAAGGGTGGTCCAACCATAATGCACGATGTTAACTGTGAGTCACACCTTAAAGTCAAGTTTTTTGCCAAACTTAATTCGACATTTCTTTGTTTCAGTGTTTGACAAATTCAACCATGGAGAGGTATACAATTGAGCAGCGCGTTAAGATTGTTGAAGCCTTTTACAAAAATGGGCCTTCAAATCAAAATGCATTTCGTGCACTTCGTGATTTTTTTGGTCAGCATAATCGACCAAATGTGCCCACAATCGGTAGAATTGTGCGCAAATTTCAGCAAACCGGGTCTGTATATATCAAAACCATTCAGGGAAATTTTCAAAATGAATGCACACCGGGTAACCTACACTCTTCCAGTAGGGAAATATGAATTACGGTGGGGCATATAACCAACATGAGCCATATTTTCCGCACTTACCCTGCATAAGTATAGATATAACTTGACTTTGAGGATTCAGTTCAGTATATCAAAATTCCGGTTAAAGACCTTTTTAATGTTTTACCTTTCGATTTCTCGTTAAAAAAATAATACAAAGCTACAGAGATTGTCAGATCTTACAATATCGTCGGATCTGGCAATGCTCTGACAATAGCTGCAAATGGCCAACTACCTTAAAATGCTAAATTGTCTGTACCTAAATTAAATTAATATGCATGCAAGGAAATTATATTATTTAAACTGGAAAATTGTTTTAAATCAAAAAAAAATTAAAAATAAATTGATTAAAATACTTCTGAAACTATTTTGAACCCAACGCGATGTACCCCATCTAATTTCTTGTATAAATCTTAATTTATTAGAAAAAATCATAGGAGCGGTTTTAAAAATAATAAATTTTTTATATATAAAATTTCGTTAAGATTTTTAAGAAAAAAAAAATTTTTAAGTTAATTATAAGAATTTATTAATGTGGAGTTGAAAACTAAATGTTCAAAAAAAATCTTCCACCCGTTTTCGATATATCGAATTTTCAAAAAATTATTTTGAAATTTTTTTTAAAAATCCGAAAATTACTTTTTTGAAAATTTTGATATATGTACAATATTATTTAAACTAATTACAAGCTTCTGTTTAAAAAATTAAGTTTTAATCGGTAAATCAGATAGTGAGATACCTAGTCGAAAATCAAAAAAAAAACATTCTATGAGAGGTGCTGTTATTAATTGTTCAATATAAAATTTGATAATTTTAAATGCTAAACCTTACTAATCACGCTACTTAAAATTTTCTTTATTTTTTTTATCAAAATCGTAGGAGTCGTTTTTGAGAAATAAAAAGTTTTCCTTAACTTTTTTTAAACATTTGTATGGGAGGTACCGTTATTTTTAATTATAAGAATAATATTTCTCTAAAATCTTTTAAATAGTATTAAAAAAATGCTTTTTGCCAAGTTTAATAAAAATCGACCAAGTTATTTTTGAAATATCAAGTTTAAAAAAAAAAAAATTCAAAGTTTTCTTAAATATTCAACAATATTTTTTTGCAAATTTCAGTATACACAATTTTATTTAAAATGTATTAGTTCTTCTTCAGAAGTAAATTCATCAAAATCTGTTGAACCGTTTTCGAGAAAAGCAAAAATCAAAAAAATGGTTCTTTGGGAGGAATATTTTTTTTTGTTTAAAGGCAACTTATTCAATTTACTATTTAAATTTATTGAGTTAAAAAAAAAAAAAATTCTGTGGAGCCGATTTTAAGAAAAATAAGTTTTTCTTTTGTAGCCAAACAAAATTTTATGACAGCTACTGTTAGTTTTGGCCCTAAAAAAAAAAGAAAAAAACGGGTGGGGGGGGAATGTCCAAAAAACGCTACGTACCTACCAAGTTTAAAGAAAATCGACTCATCCGTTTAGGCTGTAGTCGAACAGACAGACAGAAGGACGTTTTTGCGAGACCCACTTTTTTCGTCTTCCCTATCATCGTAGTGTCAAGTTTGATCAAAATCTCGTGTTCGATTTTGTGTACGAATTCATAACTTGCCATAAAGTAGGTACTCACATATGTATATTCGCAAGTAAAAAGACAACGAATAGGTAGGTACCTATATGAAAAATAAACAAACGTAAGGAAAAAAGGGATAGGTAGGTATGTATACCGACCTACAACACAGTTGTCATTAAGATCGGTATTGTTTTATTTTCATAAGATGATCTAAAGGTAGGTATATCGTATATGGATCATCAGCGATAGTAAAATACGGCTAATGGTGCATCGTAACTAAGGAAAATTTCATTTCGCTCGGAAGAAGAATCTCCTGTTAACTTCTCAAGAAGACCTTTAAAACAAGCTGATGAAAGCCAAAGATCTGAAATAACTTTTCTCAGGCTTTTCAACCATTCGAATGTAATGGTTGTTTAGTAGATATAGGTAGGTATACTTACCTATAGAATATAGGTATTTAGGTATGTACAGGCGGTATAGATATAGGTATGTAAACATATATATAGTTACCTTATTTTTTGGATAAATATATTAGTTGCACTGCATCTATACCTATAGGTATACGTACCTAGGCTTCGCAGTTAAAAATTATGCAGATACGTAGGTATAGGTATCGTATAAATAGGTATGTGTAAATGTAAGCTTTGACTTTTTCGACTCCCTCTAAGTATAGGTATGTATATAGGTAGGTATCTACATATGTTTTTCTAAGAAATCTACTAAGTAGGGCATTGGGACATATTCCGGAAATAACTATCCAAAGAGATAAAAACCATCACTTTTTGTCTTTTTGCAAAACTCATAACTACCTAGGAACCCAAAAAAGCATCAAAACAAAAAATCAGGGTTAGGTTAGGTAGATATTTTAGGTAAGGTAGGTTGGTACCTACCTATGATGTGAAGTAGCAACATAACACATTCAAACATCCACTTGACAGTGAATCGACGGAGCAAAGGAACGAAAAAAATGACGCAAAAAACCATTCCTATTTGATAGATAGGTATATCTATAATACCTACGATCTACCAAAAACTTCAACCCTTACCCCCTCCGAGTTGTGTTTGCATACATATGGCTACAAACCTATCCTATACTTATCATAGAGCTACCTATACCAGAAGATAGATATTCCTACCTCCCTAGATATAGGTATAGGTATACCTACATCATTGCTTATATGGGAATCTATCCCTTGTGTTGCTTGTTGGAGCCTATCCTATATTTTTTGAGAAAAGGAATCGAAAATGCTGTTTAGCTGCAGGGTAAATATGTATCTATATAGGTAGAATCGGGTTGCGACGGAAAAGGCAAAGTGTGTACGTACTTTTGCTATTTCTATGCGCCAAAATATAATAAATCAGCCACCCTTGTGTGTCACCCGCTCACCCCCCCCCCCCCCCCCAGAAACCCAACAGCAATGACAAAAAACAAGTGCAGCCTCACGCCATTTAAGCTGCTTCATATTTACTTCAACACAAACAAGCAAACAAAAAAACAGCCATCTTCATAGTGCGTTTTTATTACGTTTTTTTTTGTTGTTGTTTATTATACATATACAAGTACATCAGTACTTTTATATTTGTATGCATGCATGCGTATCTAAATAACAGATACACAATTCCCCAAAATTAAATGGACTCTTTTCATGCACAGTCTTCCTCTTTTCCCCTTGGACTCTCTGCTTTCGTACGTATGTTACGACTATCTATATAGATACATACCTACATACTTCATTTCGGAGGGGAAAGTGTAAAAAGTGCGTTTCATGATTAGCAAAAAAGAATACCTATCTATACTTACCTACATAATATTTTCTGTTTTCTGATGATTTGGTTGTTTTTTGCTTAATTCATAATGAGACTTAGAGCGTGTGTTCCTCTTTCCATGTCCCAGGACCAACAAGGTTGCCATTGCCATCAGGAACAAAGTTTGGATATATCTACACTACACACATACCTATAAAGGTAATTCGATGAGTACCTATATAGGTTAATGCATATGACATAATTATTATACAATAAGTACTTACATACATGCGGGTAGCCATCTTTTTAGGTTGGTAGTCACACTCACACAAAGCCAAACTATAACCTTTACCTAGAAAGGTAGGTTACCTAGAATACTTTTTTTACAAAGATTTTGAGTCGGAAAAGAAATAAATGCATACCTATACCTGGGTATCTATATATATAGGTATGTATCTTGGGAACCTATAGCTTGGACTGCGAAAGAACTTCAGTCTTAAGAGACCATCATAATAACTGGGAGGATTTAACAAAGTTGTTTCAAGCTACCTAAGGTATTTAGGTTTCGTGACCTATTTGTTGGCTGCACTTTAATTGCTACCAGCCTTTAAAGCGTAGTGCTTATAGGTTTTCACTTGTTTTTCACGACTGGCTTAATAGGTAGGTACCTAACCTACCTTACTTATTCTTTGATAAGACTGGATGTCTAACAAAAAGAAGAGCAAAGAAGAGAGTAGGTAGGTGTCGGTCAGGATATTGGGCAGCCGAATTACCCAACTTTGGTGATCTTAGGTACCTAGGTAGGTGTACCTCTACCTAGTCAATTAAGAATAGGTAAAACTCTAAAAAAGGAGATACATTTTTATAAGGTAGGGTAGGGTATAGCGTAGGTACATATACCTAGATGTTATATGGTTTTAATAAAGACCAATGTTAAGGAACTGCCCTGGCCAAACAGAACGCGATCGGGCGGTGCAGTCAACATTTCACAAGCAAGAAAAGAACGCGACGATAAATTCGTTGTAATTTTTTACAAAGAACGCTAGACCGCGCTCTGTTTGGACAGCTCTTAGGGTTTTAAGACCTCAATTAGTAGGTAGGTACCTATTTTATGAATTTATAAGTGGACTTTTTGCAATAAGAAGGCACCTACATATACCTACCTACCTAGAAAGGTATCTACCTATACACTATATATATGTTACAAGGTAGTGAAAACTGGAGTTGAGAAGGTACCTACATCATACCTATGTATGTACATTATGTATAGGCATTTAGGTACCTAGGTACCTTAGTATGATGTACCTACGATACCTACCTGTCCAGTAGCGTACGCAGGATTTTTTTTGGGAAAAAAAACTTCAATTTTTGTAGAAGTTTTTTTTTTAACGTAGGTACCTATCACTAAAACTTTCACAAAAAATCCTTTCTTATTATTAACCACCTTATATAAATAACAAGTTAAATTTCATTAAGAAAACGACAAAAGGAAAACACAAACAAAATCCTTACATTTAAAATTAATTTTATTAATTGAGATCTTTTTTTAAAAATTTGTTGATATTTTAAGCTTTTAATAACAAATTTAGGAAGTAAAATTTGGTGAAAAAATGAAATCCATTGTCCTTTTTTTTATTTGCAAATTGATTCATCACATCTTTAGGGATTACATCAATTTCTTTGTAAATATTCAACAAAGCTAATCCGTTAAGCCTGGTATCCCTTGTTGTGGCCCTAATCCACGTTTTTAGTTGCCTCAAAGTGGAAAACAAACATTCTGGCTATGCAGACGTTACTTGCAGCATACAAAGAACTTCAATTACCTTGCTCAAATTGAGATACAAGACAGGATTTCAAAACGGAAGTGAAGCTAAAATAGTTTCTGTTATACCTAGTTATTTCGGTTTCATCCTTTCACATTTGTTTCCATATCTAAATATTGAAACAAAATAACTTTTTGAAAACAACGCGTGTTAAATAACCTCTTTCACCGATGCTGTCTAAACGCTTACAACAACTGTTTTTGATGAATAAAACTTCATTATTAAATAAATATTCTTAAATGACAAAATTTGACTTTTATCGACTCGATTTTTTTTAACAACGGTAGCAGGAGTCTGTTATTCATATTTAAATACATATATATTTATAGAATTTCCTTTTTTCTTTAAGTTATGTTTTATATTAAGGGTATTCATGCAACGGTGGAAAACCCGGATAAACCTCAGAAATCTGATAATTTTATCTGAGCAGAAACGATCTGTCAAAATTTGTATGGGAATATTTTTCTGCAGATCTGATAAATTTATCTCATCAATTTGATGCAAAAAGCGTTAAGTTACATGATAAATTTAGAAATGACATTTGTGATGTGTTTGATGTGACATTTTTCACAAGTATTTATAAGGGGTGTTCATGCAAACGACTGGCGGAAAGTTATATTTTTCTGCAAAGCCAAAATTTATCTCGTTGCATGAATACCCTTATTATAATTAAAAGTAGCGCAAGCAGTAGCAAATGCAATGAAAAAAAATATTAAGTAAGACTTTTTAAAGGAAATTCTGTTAAAAGGAATTTTTATTGGGGCGAATTCATAGTAGATCGCTAAACTCATGTTGTAGGTACTTAACTACAGTTTTAATAAGATCAATTAATATCTACAATTTTTTTCAATTGCATTTCTGAATTTATAAAAATAGAAGTTTATTAACTTATTCGACTTCAAAAATAGTGCATTTACATAAATTAAATTCAATGAAAATTCAAGGTTTTGGTTTAACTAAGCAATAGTTTAAAATGACGATGAATACGGACCATTCACTTTATAAAGGGTCCGCCAAATAACTTCTTTTTTTTTTTGAAAATGGCGCAAAACATCGAGTGTAGCTTCGGCTGTGTGGCACGTAGCGCCGTCCTGTTGAAACCAAATGTTGCCAATATCCTCCTCTTCAATTTTTGTGAACAAAAATTCGTTCAACATGGCCCGATAACGATCGCCATTGACTGTAACGGCCACTCCTTGCTCATTTTCGAGAGAGGCCCAATTATGCCTCTGGACCAAAATCCGCACCAAACAGTTTTGGGTGTATCGGCTTTTTAATGTATGCGTGCGGGTTTTCTGTGCCCCAAATGCGACAATTATGCTTGTTTACTACCCGCCAAGATCAAAATGAGCTTCATCTGAAAAGATGATTTTTTTGACAAAATCGGCATTTTCTCTAAGTCGATCGCAGGCCCACTTAGCGAAGCGTATACACAACCATATTCGTTCAGCGGAAGGATAAAACTAATTATCTGTCAAATCATGAGCTAAGTGTTACCATTCACGAAATAAACACTAGTTGAAAAAAAAACGTTAGATGGCGGACCCTTTACAAAGAGTAGGTATGAGAAGATTGTCTTCCGCTGCTTCAAGTTGAAGTTTATTGTGTTTATGAGTGCAGTGTGTTCAGGTGGTGGGGGATTTTATTTGGTTTTATCGTTCTTTTTTTTCAAATGGAAAAATGAAATGCGTGAAATAGTTTTGGGACTTTTGCCGATTACAAGTGAACTTTACATTGAGTTCCTTTAATACCGAGATCTGAGATTCATTTGAAATGTCAAAAATTACGTGTGGTATGATCTAGTACTTTTTCTGAATTAAAATTGAAGAATATTGTTAAAAATAAAATCTAATAAAAATTAAATTTTAACGAAAAAATAATAAAAACTATTCTTCTATTTTATTGAAAATCTAAGAATACTATTTCATTTTGCTTGGTAGGTAGGGGCTCGAGCCCCCTGAGCCCCCCCTTGGGTACGCCACTGCTACCTACTTTGCACTAAGTTTAAGGCAACCGTCTTAATATATGCATAATGTAGCTACCTACATATATAACTAGGTATAGGTACCTAATTTAATTCCCATTTACTTACCGACCCACTCTAATGTTAGTTAGTCAAGTAAGTGATCCTCTAATAAGGTATAACCACCTACCGACTACATATTATAACATAACTATAGCTAGGTATAGGTATATTTATTAGGTACCTACTTATACCTATGTACCTATAGAAAGGTTGGCAAGATTAGTCAGTCCTAAAGCTCCTAAGCAAAATCTACAAACCTAGGAAAGAAACTTATCAATCTCAACAGGGTAAAGTAAATAAATAAATATGTTCCTATGTAATATTTGAATCTATATATGTGCATGTAGTTAGGTCGTAGGTACCTACATAATATGTATAGGTATGAACCTAAACCTATCTAGGTATACCTACCTATGCTTAAAACAATAACATCATTCAGATCTGCTGATTTTAAACTACTCGATCAGAACAAGTTTTATTCTATTGCTTTGAGAGTATTGTTTTGTTTTTAAATTATTTTTCTTCTATTTTTTTGTTTCTAAGCACTTGGGTAAACTTGGAAAACAAAAAAACACACACAAATTCCTTTATATTTTACATACCTACACCAATGCCAAATACCTACCTACCAACACACTTCAATATTTTTATTCCCCATTTTACATAGATAGTGCGTTGATATTATTTTTTTTTTTTTCTTCTTTAAAAAAAATATTTGGCAGCAAACGAATTCTGCAATGGCGCTTGTGCTTTTCCAATAGGAAGCTACGCAATACACGCAACACGCAGCCATTGCCTTTGCCTTTGCCATACCAAAACCAATAGTAGAAGAGTGAACGAGATGGCACATACAATTTCAAAAGAGTGAGCCCATAAAATAGTGCGTGCTTTTAAGAAGCATTCACATACAAACGTAATAAATGTGCGTGGGCTTTTCTTCTTATACCTATTTGATACGAAGCCAGAACCAAAAATCTAAAGTGTAAACAAGTGCACACGTAGGTACCTACTCCCATAGCCATAATAATAATTATATACAAAACTTTTAATGCTTCACGCAACGCACCCTCTAAGCTTAAATTTTTAATTTTAAGAGAATTTCTATTTCTGCTCTGAGACATTCATACATTGTATAGGCTAAAAGCTTTCGTATCGTTACTCACCGAAATGTTTGGTTTGGCAAAGAATGACCATCTCTTGTTGGTGTGTGCAGGCAAGAATAAGTTAAATATATTGCAAAAATAACGGAAGTGTATTAGTGCCCAGGCCTGGCCTGTCCTGCATGCTATGGAACAGAGCTTAATCTCAACTTACTTTATGTGAGAGTGTAGATAAGTTGGATGGTTAGGTAGGTACTTGGCTCTCTTTTGGGAGATATTATAGCTTATAGGTGTAGATAGTTTCCATGAGTTCCGGTTGCAAGACTAGGATAGAGATATGGAATGTGTTGCATGGGCGTATTTAGGCTTTTACCGGCTCGGCTTACGCTTAGTAGATAGGTATACTAACTACAACTAAACTAAATAACTCCTGTTGCCCTTCGTCCTGTGCTGCATAGCTTTTCAAGGAAATAAACACTAGATATGTAGGTACCTAATTGAGATGGGACTAAACATTGGACATTGGAGTAAAATAACTACAGACAAAATGAGTGGCTGCAGCAATAACAATTTTCCCACGCTCTCAGGCTGCAAACTTCATAGGTATGTATAATTGTATACCTACCTACTACTTCTATACCAACCTATTATAGTTGTGCTCATGTTTGCTAAGTTTGGTAAGGCAGGTAGGTACTGTACCTTGGAAAAGTACAGATTCAGAAGAACATCAGAACGCAAAAAACGGAGGGGATGTGAAGGGGCTGCCATTTCATAATTTTTACAAGGAATTTGTAGGAAATAAAACATGACTCTATTCATAGTAATTTATTTTAACTAGTCTAGTGTTCTAATAGACTTGGGTTCAATCCCCAGACCTTTAACTTGACAGTCTTATACCTACTATGTTTCCGTTAAAGGCTTATGTCAATTTAGATTAAATAAATCTATGTACCTATGTAGTTAGGTACCTAGCGTTTCCACCACACAGAAGATCAAAAAATACATTAACTTTGACAGTAGGAAGGTACCTACCTACTTTTCATAATACAAATATTGTTTCATTTTTTCGTATAAAGTTGAAGTGAGACAGAAAGTTTTGTTTGTCAAAAAAGCGAAAATGGCTGGATTTTCCAATGAATGCGTTCATCGCGGCATAAAATAGGTTTGTTTGATTTATAAAACTATTGGCCCTATGAAGATTTAAAAAGATTTATTTGAAATCTACTCGATTGCCGAAATGGTAAATTTTCGAGATTTGAAGAAGATTATGAGAAAATCTTATCAAATCTCGGTTTAGTGGTGGAAACGCAGTACCTACCATAATGCAACAGGTGACTATACCTACTACCGAAATTACTGAAGCCCAGTTTTTGAGTAGGTAGGTATACTCGCTTACTCTGGACAGTGATTCATAAAAAGCATCTGTTCTGTAAATCCAGAGTTTACTCTGGTTTAACTTTAATCAAGCACTGGAAAACTCGGTCTTACTCTTTGATTTACTTCAACTAAATTGGTAACCTACCTTGTCCTTGTGCATTTGATCAATAAGGTTTTTTTTTGTATATTAATGACCCACTTCGTTGTGTTCAATATGTCTTTTCTTGTCTATATCTATAGTGACTTACCGAAAAAAAAAAAATGATTTCTAGGTAGGTAACTCGTTCTCAAATCGAGTGGAGTTGTGAAGTAGGTAAGGTATAGATAGGTTACCTTGGCCTAGTGATTTTATTTTGAGCCTACGGCAACACCCTGCAGAATTCAGGATCAGGACATTAAATGTAGATATGCATGTGTAGGTATACAACCAAACACACGAATTTAAAAAATTGGTAGGTATAGCGTATTGGTATGCACTGGTAGCTAGTCTTTTATGAAACGCTTCTTTTCTTATGTCATCACAACTTCCACTCAAAAACAAATCATTAAAAAACGTAAGTTTCCCAGCGCAATGCGCCCAACCATGGCCTACACGCTATACCTACACAGCAACACCAAGCAATAGTAATAAAATACAACAAAATAAACTCAACACTCACACATATGTAGGTACCTACTCTTCAGTAGGATAGGAAAGGAAGTTATGCAAGGCGAGCAGAAGGTGTTTTGATGTATGTATGTCATTCCTCTCAAAAAAATTTATATTTCTCCAGTCTCTCTTTCAAGCTCAAAATGAAATAAAACAGAAATCACGCAACCACCCCTTTGCCAATTCTACACTCAAGTTATGCTCAATAGTTACCCGATTCTGATTACAATACAAACAGCAACTGCATTTTTACGTTTCACCTATAGGAAATGCTTGTGGATGTGTGAAGTAAGCTTACACAAAACACTCAATAGAATGAACTCAAGTATACAGGTACCTATTTAAAAGGAACAGAATTGCCACCAAAAGAATCCTTATCCAAGGATTTTAGAAAAAAAAAATGCATATTAGTTTTTGGTTATAATGTGCACGTAGGTATGTACGATGGAGTTACACATTTAAGCAAAAATAAAGGATCAAAAAACTTTTAGCAATCACTCTAAGAGTAGATTTCTATGGTAACCTAAATCTTATTTTTATAAAGATTTGTTATAGGTCTACCACAATTAATGTGGAAAGTGGCAACGCCGAAACGACTCATCAGTCATCCGCATCAGCCATCAAGAGAGAGAAGAGCGTAAATAAACTTTTTCAAATCGTGTATGCCAAACTTGGTATACTACCAACACAAACACAATAAATTGCAAGCAAAAAAATTACCCGCACCGAATACCTCCCTAGGCATAATCCAAGAATCTGCACTTGCTTTGGTGAAAGCAAAGCAAAGCAAAGATGAAAAAAGAGATGTGTTTAGGACAAACAAAAACTATTTACTATATGAACAAAAAAATAGTTAGTGAGTAAATGGCTGTGTGTGTTTTTGGGGAGCTTCACACTACCGCATTGTTTATGCAAACAATATGTATGTATACGCATGCAGCTTTCTGTTCACTTTATGCTTAGATGGATGGTATATGTAGTTGGTTGGCCTTTATTTTTTGTTTTTGTTTTCTTATGGGCATTTGGATTGAAGTCTCTTCTGTTTTGTTCAGGGGGTTTCTGAAGTAATCAGAGTTGCTTTGTTGTTGGTATTTAGTATTGTAGATGGAGTAACAACGTACATACTCGTTTCTTCGTAGGTATTATATTTTAAATTTAAGTTTCTTTGAATAAACGGTCAGAATCCTACTTCAATTACTTAGGTACCTATGTATGTACATATTGCATTATCATTAATTAACTTATTTGGTGGAGAATAGGTACGATACCATAGGCGCTGCAAAATAATAAAGGATACTATTTTAAAGGAACAAAATACCTACAAGCAATTTTTTTGCTATAGGAGAGGGTCTGTCTGCATCGATTGGGCAGGAGGCTGTGAGCAATTTAAAAAAGATGGCTTGAAATAAAGAAAAAAATGTTTAAAAATAATGGCAACACTTACAACACCTATCTGGGAAGCCAATTTTGTTTTTTATTTAATTTTTTAATCAATTCATTTTCAACTTAAGGTTTTGCAAAAAATTGTAAAAATAAATTGTAAAAGTACCTACTGATTTTTTTTAAAAATTGTGAAATTTAGGAAACTTTTGACATAGGCGCCTGGCAGACGATTGCCCATAGGTATGCTAAGCTAAGCGGACCAACAGAGTTGCATTTGCATGAGTAGGACTGACTGCGGAGCGGGAGGTCCCCCTTGAACACACGAAGCGGGCCAATCAAGTTGTGCTGACGTTGATGTTGTGATGACTTAAGGTACAAACATATTATAGAAAAGTAGAGGTAAAGTTCTAATAGTAAGAAGCTGGAGGAAGCTAATGTTAAAAACCAACGAAAAAGTTTGGGAAATCTACTTTTCGTTGGTTTTCGACATTAGCTTCCGACAGCTTAGCTTCTTACTATTAGCACCTTACTTTTAGCTTTCTATAGTTCTACCTTATTACAAACATTTTTGATAGATACCTAACAAATTTGATTTAAAAATAAAAAAACAGACTTCTGGCTTTCAAACTTAGAGGATATAGGTATTATAATATGGAGTGCTCGTTTCTATCCCTAATGCATTGTAATGCCTGGAGCCTTGATAGGGGGCACTGTTTCACTTTCAGTAAAGCTAAAGTCCTACAGCTGCTATCAATTGTAAGTCATAATTTGCTTATTTTCTCTCTAAATTGTTCTTATTTAAAGTAATTCTTGAAATTAATTAGTGTTGGTTTATTATTTTAAAGATATTAACACGTTTTTTTTTATTTTTTTCTCCAATGTGCAGAAAACTGAGTGCTTTGAACTTACTGAAACTTGAATAGCGACCCCTATGAAAGCTCCGCATTCAAATAAAAACAAGCACTCCATAATATATATCCTCTAAGTTTTCAAACCAAGTACAATAAAACCCGGATAAGTGCCTATCGCATACATAAGTGCCTAACCCGCATAAGTAACTTTTTTTTTGAGAATCAAAATTTTGAGGATTTTTTTATATAAAACTCATCTAATAAGTACCTTTCGTGTAACTACCTTCCACACTTAACTGCCTGTTATTTTGTATACTTTTATTGAAATTTACCAGAAAACAAATCTTTTAAGTACCTACACAATTGAAATCAGCAGAAAAAGACAAAAGCTTCTTTTCATCTAGCGCTTCCTTTTGTTTCATGCAACAACATAGATGAGCGTCTTGAAGAAAAAATTATTAAAATTAGATTCCATAATGCAACACAAACCAAAATATCTGTAGGTAAATACAAAGTTCGCTTTTAAAAGGTGACCGATACTAGTCAGTTGATCATGTACCTATGTAATGTATTTTCCTATTTTTACTTACTTGTTATAATCAAAACTAACACTACGATAATCGAGAAGTCCGAAAAGTGGGTTTCATCATGCCGTCCCTCGGTCTGTGCGCCTGTACGTCTGTGCGTCTGTGCGTCGGTATGTGTCCACTGTAATTTGAGCTAGAGCCTAAACGGGTGGACCGATTTGCATAAAATTTGGTACAGAGCTTTTTTATATGATTCCTTAGAGGAGAAATTCGAATTTTTGTTTTCTTTTCAAATATTTTGGTTTCTTCAAATTTTATCGAAAATGCCTTTAACGATTTTGATTAAAATTCGTGCCTGTAATAACCAAGTCAATGTTTTTCTCAAAAAATTCACATTACGGAATAAGGTATTGCACGTTTTTTGAGAAAATGGTCTTATTTTTTGGTTATTCGCGTATATCTTTACAATGGTTAGTCCGATTTTGTTATAGTCTGATAGTTCTCAATAGTTTAAACAATAATGCTTTTAAAATGTTAAAAAAAATCATTTTTTATAAAAAAAAAAATCAAGCAAAAAAACAATTGTTTAGCACTTTTGACTCTTTTAATATTTTCTCATTATGCATCTTCAATGTGGGGTTACACACAGTATTTAACGACACGAGCAAGTTCGTTCGATCAAGTCGTGCATATTTTTTAAATAACATTAAATATTTTTTTTGTTGTTTATTTTTTTCTTAATTTTTTTTTAATATAGAGCTATGTGCTTATGAGCACTTAAGCGGGTTTTTTATAACTACTTAACTTGCATAAGTACCTTTATGGAGAGGCACTTATCCGGCTTTTACTGTACCTATATAGGAAGTTACTACTATGTATGTAAATATACGTATTGCAAGTGTTGCAAATAAACTTTTTTCACATTTTGTATTGTCAATGGACAATATGGATAAAATTGCCATTTGGTGATATTAACTTTAGCAAAATGGAGAATCGTATTTTAAACTTAGCATCGTACTAAAAATGCTTTAATACCATACTAAATCGTCTAAAATTTGACTACGGAGTAGTAATTTGGTAATTTTTTCTTATGACCATAATAACTGTGCACCTACATACATGCAATTTTTTTTTTTAAATAAAATTGTTAAAGCACATATAGGTACCTACCTACGGCAACACTTATCAAAAGTTTACTCATTTCAATACTTTCCGCTTCCACTTTCCAACCCTCTTTCAAACCCTTTGAAAGTTCACAATCAATCTACAGAAATCCAACAAAACAGCAGCAGAATAGCACTCGAGTTCTATAGCAAAGTAGTTTTAGTTTAAATGCTACACATTACGAACAGAAAACCGAAAACAAAATTCGGCAAGCTACCTACACAGCCCATCGCACTTCGCAGTCGCAGTCGCAGTCGCACACAGTGTTCTCTTCCGAGCCTTTTGCTTTATCGTATTTTTCATTTTCTTCAATCTACACACTTCGCAACTCTTCCCCAAAAAAAACATTTTTCTAACAAAAATTCGCGGCCTTAACAGAAAAAAAAAATGCACTCTTTCTGTGTGCGTGCGTAGAATGTACCGTGCTCGTGCAATTCCTCATTCATTTCTATTCATCACATCATCAAAGATCACACACTACACACTCGTTCATTCATTCTTTCGCACGCATTTCGCGCCATCGCCCCATCTTGGTCTATCGCATTTTTCGGCACTCGAAAATCCAATAGGTATGGTATTCGAAAAACCGAATTAGAAAAAAAAAAAAAAAAAAAATTGCCAGAGGCAGAGCGCAGAGGGTTGATTAACGTAAAGGAACGTGTAAAACGATGAACGAGAGGATGAAACCACCACAACCCATACATTTGCAACATATTCGCTGAGCGCAAAGCAAAAGCAAAAGCACAAAACAAAACAACTCACAATCGCACACCACCAAAAATAAGCAGCAGCAGCAGTAGCAGCAGGCCGCAGCATTATTTTATGTTAGAAGCAAAACCAAAAGCAAAAGCAGCAGCGGCAATAGGAATAGCAGAATAGCACCAGCACCAGTACCAGCACTCAAGAGAAGAGCATTCGACGCAGGCAAGCCAAAGGCAAAGGCAAGGCACACACAGTGGTAACTCTGGTTTGTGGGCCCCCCAAAAACGCAATTCACGGAATTCATGTTTGTCTATTCGGCCCTAGGTTTCGGAGGTGCTCGCAGCGCAGTAGTGTGCACTCGTCGTCGTCGTCAATATAACGTTTTACTTCTTCCCAATTAAAATAAAAAAAAATACCACACAAATATTTATTATATTCTAAAACTTAAAAAAAAAAAATTACACAAAAATCTTACAAAAACAACAAATTCACATGAATCATCGCTCGCGAAAAAAATGATATCAAATAAACAAATTTAATGTTAAAGATACACACATTGCATTTATTTGTTTTTAATTCAAAAATTCATCGTCTACTATAATACCTACTCTAACTCTACTACTCACCAATGAATTATTTTGTAATATGAGTGAAACTATAAAAGTGGATTGTTGTTAGGTGTGGATGCATTTTCACCCTTATTTTCAAAATTTTTATCATTATTATCAGTTCTCTTTTTGGGGTTCTTTTTTCGGTGGTTATTTTTTGTTGTTGTTTTTGTTGCCGTAATCGTGCTTGCTGCAAGTGCGTGTGAATAAAATTACGCATAAAATAAAAAGAAGCGAAAAAATCGATAAATCCCGAAGAGAAATATTTTATGATAAATTAACAACTCCTTTGCAACACTGCATTTGCATAACGCATAAGTGAAAAGAAAGAAACAAAAAATGTACCTATGGTGAGAACAAGATTTAATTGAAGTTAAAACAAAAAATAAAGAGGCTGACAATCGTTCGTTGGTTCAGTGGTTTTCTGGACGGACTCGAGGGGGGGTTGTTTACCAAGTGGTAGATGCAAAAAATATATTTGCAGTTATATATTGTGTATACAAAATCAACAAAAAAGAAAAAAAATAAGAAAATGTTAAGTGGATTTCAAGTGATTTTTGTGAAAAATATTTGACAACCTAACTACCTACCTATGCCTACCCACCTACCTATACCTTTAGTGAATGTTTTAATTGGATTACGATTTTTGTTTGGATTACTCAATCGGTTTTTAATTTATTTTTCTACATACAAAAATTACCTATAAAGAATCATCCAGGATATACCTACCTACTCAAAGGATAACTAGCAATTCCGCTAAATAAAACTTTATACTATAGATACATACATACACTCTGCTGGTGTTCAATTTGTAGAGCGTATAGTGTTCATCTGCAGTGAAGAAATAACATGGAAAGGTACTCTCACATAATATACCTACTCTATTCTACATAATATTCGTTATTTAGCATCCTATCTTTCTAGCCCAATAGACTTTACTCTACCAATACACAGTTTCTATGATTTACACAGTTGTGTAATTAAATTTAGTTTGGTATTATTTTTTTTTTTTACTAAAAAAAGCTTTTGCCTTTTCTGCCTGAAATTGTCGTTTTTTTTTTTTTTGCACATTCGTCATGTGCAGCGCAATTAGCAGGTACCTACATAAATTGTATGTTCCTTTTCGTAGTTTTATTCTTTGAATGAATGAGAAATTTTTCGGGCAGTAAATTCTTATCAGAATCAATTATTATTGAAGCCGTCTAAATTGGCGGCATCTTGCCAGGTTGAGCCAACTGAAATCATTAAAATAATTTGAATAACTTAAAAAAAAAAAATAGGTATTCGCATTTTTGTTGTTATCACTAATACTGGAGCGAAAAAAATCCTTTTAAGACATAAATTTAAAACAGTAGAGCGAAAAAAATACGTTTAAGATTTAAATTTAAAACAGTTGCACATTTTAATCTGTCTTAGGAGCCTGTTACATGTTCATACATTATGTTGCTATCATCATTATTGAAAATTTTAACTTTAAGATGTTTTTAAACCAAATCAGTGAATATTTCAATTCCTACCAAAGTAAAGCTTATGTATGGCTTAGTGAAAAAAATTCAAAATAGCCCAACTTTTACACAAGTGTTCGGTTTCAAAAATATTTAACAGGCTTTCAAATTTTAAAATGACATTTGTACCATACAATTTTTCAAATTTTAAATGAGTTATCATATCGTATAGGTACTGTCTTTTTTAACATTTTACTTAAGCTAAAATCACCACATGGCTATTTTATCCTTGTCACTTTGACAGCAATAACAAATGTGTGTACTTTTTTGTACGAATTGTCACTGTTTTAGGTGTGTTCTGTGTTCAACTGAAGTTTTGCAAGAAAACAGGTTTGGTATGATAGTAATTAGTTAAAAATTGCTTAAGACTAAGAGTATTTTAGTATAAAAGAACATTAAAGTAAATATAAGTAAATTGTTAACTAGTATTATGCTACCACCTTAACATCAGGCTGTTTTCTGCAGCTAAACACGCCTAAAACAGTGACAGTTCGTGCAAAAAACTAAACACACATACCCTTTTTGACATTTTTGTAAATGTTTTGAAGTTTGGCAACAGGCATATTATGATAATAAGGACCAGTTACACAGGCGACACTTAGGGCCAGTTTCACAGTCGACACTTACCGAAATAAGTGGCACTTAAGTTTCCCATATTAGGATTTTAGGCTTAGTTTCATAGCTAGCGTAAGTGGAACTTAAGTCACCAACATCGGAGACTTACATAAGTGCCACTTATTCAAATAAGTGTGCACTGTAATATTGCGCCTTAATTTTTCACATTGCCCACTTAAGTGTCACTTTTCTGACTGAGAAACTGGCCCTAAGGCTCAGTTTTTTCAGTGCGAGATTATCCTAGTTTTGCGGTTAAACACGAGTTAACTCGTGAAACATGTTTTTCAGTCAATTTAAAAGCCAAGTAAACTCAACAAATTTGATGAGTTTGATTAGTTGAATAAGTATTTCTGAAAGATGCGTGTCAAAAATCTATTCAAATCGAGGTATGACACTATGGAGAAGGTGATTTTCATAGTGGTGCCATCTCGAATTCGATAATGAAACATTGATTTCTTTATCTTCTGTCGCACTTCGATTTCTATAGATTTTTGACAACTAGGAGTTAAATTTTATTCTCCACTGGAAAAAAACTACTTATGAGTTAACTCGGGATTAAAGTATTTGCAGGATTAACTAACCCTGATTTCACTCGGAGTTAACTCCATGCATGTCTGCAAGTACCTATTTCAATCTTTGTTATTATCAATAACTAATCATTGAATTCGCAATATTGGATTCGCAGTGCAGTGCGCTGTTGTTCCTTTTTACTTAGTTCACATGAAAAGAGAAACATAGCACTGCGAATTCCATAATCGGCATGATAAATATATCTTTGTTTCTTTTTTTGTAAAAGTTAAATTAGGTGTAATCAATAAGGTTTTTTATATCTTTTTGATAATATAAACTTCATATTTTATATTTAATTCGTCATTTTAAGTTTCTAACATCTCACAGATATGTTCATATTTCTGAAAATACGAAACCCGCCTGGATATGGAATCACAAGTTTTTGCAATGTTTAGTCAAGCCCCTAAACATTTTTCAGTAGGGAAAATCTAAACGAGAAAAACATGTCAAATACTCGTGAGGCCCTTGCTATTAAAATTAAGGTATTCAATTTCAAAATTGTATTGTGAATTAGCACAGTGGAGGTATCGTGGCTGGAAGGCGTAAGCTAGCAGGATCGAATCCTTGGCAAAAGGATAACATAACTAACGATGAGCGCCTAGCCAATTTCTATAGTTAGCCTTTATAGTTCCCTCTGTCACTTTATGTGTAGCACATTCTAGGCCTCATTAAAAACTAGAATGATTTTATAAGCGGTGAAGTTTTAAATTTTGACATCTCAAACACGCATAACTGATGCTGATGATCGAGTAATACGTGACTGAATTATGTGAGTTTGGCATTATCGTTCACGTTATGTAGCCATCATCTCCATAGGTTTTACTCGTTCATTCGATCACTGATGCCATTCACTCGATCAGTCATGGTAATTGCGGTAATTTGGCCCCTGATCAAGCTTAACTTGAGCACGATCGCACTCACTCAAATTACAACCGAACATCTATTTAATTTTCTGAGTCGAAACAAACTTTTTTGTAAGCAATCGAGTTTAAAATATAAACTTTATTCTCCCTTTTTGTTAAGTTTTAGGATTGTCTTATTAAAACTCGTCCAATCTGAGACCTACAATAGAAACATG
Source organism: Leucozona laternaria (assembly GCA_932273885.2). NCBI lineage: Eukaryota > Metazoa > Arthropoda > Insecta > Diptera > Syrphidae > Leucozona > Leucozona laternaria. The sequence goes on from OW026368.1 coordinate 96,413,344, forward strand.
TTAAATTATTGAAATTTCCTCATTTCTACTAGGTACTCTTTTTGGCTTTAATGAAATTACTCATTTAAAACAAAATAAAAACCTACTACCTAATTTCGTTTGACCGAAAAACTTAAACAAATCAAATACTAAAGTCCAGTTTTTCAGTGCAAGACTTAACTCCGAGTTAAATCAGAGTTAGTTAATCCTGCAAATACTTTAATCCCCAGTTAATTCAAAAGTAGTTTTTCAGTTGAGAATTAAATTTAACTCCTAGTTGTCGAAAATCTATGATTCGCTATCAAATTCGAGATGGCGCCACTTTCCATAGTGTCGTACATCAATTTGAATACATTTTTGACACGCATATTTCAGAAATACCTTTTCAGCTAATCCAGAGTTAATTCGCCAAATTTGTTGAGTTAACTCGAGATCTTAATTGAATGAAAAACATGTTTCAGGAGTTAACTTGGGTTTAACCCCGAAACTAGGATAATTTCGCACTGAAAAAATGGGCCTAAGTAGGTACCTAGGTTTTCAAAATCAAAACTGAGTAGAAAAAACATCCACTGTGCCTCTAACTAATCTAGTTCTATGAATTCAAATGTTTTACGAACCCACATTTTGGAGATACCAACATACATTACTATTGAATTAATTAAAAAAAAACAAACATGTGCAACTAATAGGCCTCTAGTGTAAGATAAGACTATACATTCTGAATTTTCTTACTAAAACAAAATCATCTTTTAAATTCTTCAAAAAGTATTTCATTAAAGTTTTTAAAAGCTGATTATTTTCTAAGCTTTTTTTTTAAACTAGGCATTTTAAAAATACAATACAAATTGATTACAATATTTACTCTCATAAATTACATACATATGTACATATGTAAATACATACATACTGCAAAGTTTGATATTCAAACGTATGTTGTACAAATTCTATCCCAGAGATAATATTAAACATATTTATGCCTACCATACCATCTACATAAATGTCGATGTATATTTTATTTTTACATTAAAAACAAATAATGTACTAAATCAAGATAATATTAATATGTGTGTGAGTATGTTAAACAGAAACCCTTTGCCATAAAGCCTCAACTAAAGTTCGTCAAATCCCCGCATTTTATACTTTTCTTACTTACATACATACGTATTTTAAGTTGGATTCAGACAGAAGCAATACTCAAATGAATCGGTCAATTGAATTAATCACTAAAATATTACACTAGGTGTGTTTTTTTTAGTCCAATCCCGGAGGGAATAAAGCCGGAAACAGTAAGCAAACATACCCTTTTCACTTTTGTAATTTATTGTCAATGTGACATAGAGTTATACTCTGTCCAACAAAAATAGGCAGTACACGTCTTATGGGAAAGTTTTTTAAAAATCAGTAGCGTGCCATATTTTTGCACTATATTTAATTGAAATAACTCCTCCACAAAAAGTGTTTGCCCGCCCGTGAATTTCCAATAGCATCGGACACAGACCCAACGTGTTATTCAAGGCACATCTGAGTATGAGCTGCTGCTTGATGTACATTCAGAGTTACCCTTGTCCGTTTGGTAATTCGTTCAGCATTTTTTCCTTGAGTTTCTGTTAAGATGCTTTTGATTTTCGAGCTTTTAAAAAAAGCTTTTAATGATGAGTGTTATCGTGTACACTACGACCACCCTGTGAAAGCTTTAATGAAGGACAGAATGTTTGCAATCCACTGAAGCCAGAATGAGAGGCAAACGTCCTATCTTGCCTGCACTGCCAATTTTTGTTGGACAGAGTATAGTATGATACTAAATAGATAAAGGTATTTGGTGATTTTAATTTTAATAAAATATTTTAAAAGATAATACGGTGCAAACTCGTTTAAAATTTGGAAAATATTCTTTTTCATACTAAAATTGAAAGTTTCCAGTGGCAAAAATCTAGACTAGTAAAAAAAATCAAATATTTGTGATGTCCTTGCTATAGTAACAAATACTTAGAGAAGTTTATCTGTCAAAAATAACCCGTGTAGGTACAAAATAAAAAAAAAACAAACAAACTTTAGAATAATAAATGCATAAAGTTATTTATTTTGAACATTGCACTTCTGTATTGAGAACTAGCAGTCGAGTTAAGGCGCAATAGATTTGTAAGCGGAAGTTCCCGTATCGAATCCCAATTAAACTGCCTATCCAGGCAAAATGTTACATCACTGAAGAGGTCCTAGAGAAATTTGCTAGTTACCCTTGCTAGGGCCTTATTAGTATCAAATGTATAACTTCCAAGGGCCTAATTAGATTGATTTTCCAGACTGAATGGAATGGTTCTATCTCCTAACATTTACAAAGCTCTATTCTGTATCATTTAGAGCCGTTTGCTGATACGAAACATAAAAATTTATGTTCTACTTAAACGCTCATGTTCTAATTTTTCCTCACCATAAATGGTCACCTAGCTTATGCTGAACATTCTTAAGTTTTGTTTCAGCAAATAATCCTAAGATATACATTATTCACTTTATCTGAGACTAAAAATACGAAAAAGTAACTAATTTCAACGTTCACTAATTCACTCAACAAAAGATCAAAATTTTTCGCAAAAGTCACTTAAAATTCAATTATGTGCTTTTAATAAAATAAAAAAAAATATTTATTTCATTTCCACAGATTTAACAAAAATGATCGCAATAAAAAGAACACAAATACAAATCTGCAATAGTGCGTGATCAAAAAGAGTTAATTTCTTCTAAAAAAATAGATAGATGCTCAAAAACGAATACAAAATCTAACAAAAACAAAAAGGTTGTATAAATTAAATATTATTAAAAAAAAAAAAATAAGAATAAATACAAACTTTAATTTAAATAAAACTATGCAACAAATATTATAGTTCTACGGACAAAGAAAAATATAAATATTTTATATATTATAAAATAAATTATGTAATTAAAATAAAATAAAAAACAAAAACAAACACAACAATATAATCAATTTCTTCTAGACTACTTATTCAACTTAATTACATAAATATTACCAAAACAAACAAACAAAAATTAACACAATTTAAAACTTTGTAACCTAAAGTAAAAATTTAAAAAAAAAAAACAAACGGAGAAGATATATAATACAAACAAAATTTAATCCCTCAAAAAATAAATTTTCAAAATTAATGGTTTGGAATCTATATAGCACCACACGATAATAATATATTTTAAATAAAATTATCAATAACTGTGTGTGTATATCAAAAATTACGTTTCGGTTTTATTTATTCACAAAGTACACGTGTACGAAACCCTATATATATATATTGACAGCAAAAATATATGTATATTCATAAAAAAATAGTTGGTTTAGCTGAATGAATAAAAAAAATTAAAATTATAATTAAAATATTGAGTGAAAAACATTGTAATTACATACATATACTTATGTACATGAGTAACAAATAAGTTGTGACTAAGTGAAGTTTAATACAAAAAAAAAAATAAATGAATAAATCGACATAAATGAATATTCAATTTTTAATAAAATATCAACATATGGATCAAGGATTTTTCATACTTTCAAAAGTATTAAACATAAGGTAAGTGAATATTTTTTTTAAAGATTTACAATTTTTCCCTTGACAGACAGCACTGCAGATGTTTAACATTTTTAACACTTCTTTAAAATCCTTAATCTCTGTTGCTGCTGAATACACAATGTAATATAGGATTTTCTTTGAGCAGAAAAAAAAAACGTTCTCAAAGTTAAATCACATTTCGCAAAATCTTGTGCATAAATAAAAAAAATATTGGCTAAACAATAACATCTGGATTTAAATTAGTCGATTTATCCACTAAGATTTTTGCAGAAATCGGGGCGAAATGTGTCCTCTTCATTGTGCATTGCTGTCCCTTTCATTTTACATTAATATTTACTCAAACCATCAAAGAAAAAGCACATTTACACTAAATACACACAAGAAATTGGAAATAAGGTGAAAGAGAACCAAGACAAACTGGAAAAATCGTTTGAGTTTCGAGGAACAAACGATTTGGTCCGTCCCCTTAACTTTTTTCACCCTTCACCTAGGAACAAAAGATCGGCACTAGAAATTTCGTTTAATGTAAATTAAGAACAGTTCGTGAATGCAGTCACAAAGTGTTATTGCGATCAGAGCCGGAGCGGCTTGGGGGATATTTATAGGCAATTGGGCTTCTCAAAATTTTCATTCGCTCTTTAAAATTGTGATTTGCTACTTACCTTAATTTATTTTTAAATAAGAGTAGTTTTAGACTCTTTGAAACAAAAAATCGTTAGGTTAAGTCGCTAGGTAGGTATTTACTTTTTGATTTTGATCAGAACTTTAAAAATTTGTCTATTTTAATAGCAGCTATTAGATTTCTAATACCTATTAAAATAGACAAATTTTTAAAGTTCTGATTTCTTGACTTATTTTTCAATCAACTTTCCAAAGTTTCTTTAATTTTGGAACTCAATTTTTTGACAGCTGACCAATCAAACACAAGAAAACTGTCTTACAGCCCTATTCTGCTATCCGATTCGATCGAATCTTTCGATTCACGTGAATGTTTCATTCCATTTGCCTCAAATTAACGGGTGATTTTTTAGCTGGTTTGGTTTTGGCAACACTGGTTTTGACAGCTGACGTGTGTTTAGTACCTTGTGTCACTGTCAAACAGCTTCAGTTTGGTTTGCAATTTAACCATGGATCGTCTTACAAATGAACAACGCTTGCAAATTATTGAATTTTACTATCAAAATTCGTGCTCGGTTCGAAATGTTCATCGCGCGCTGCTTGTGTTCAGCGATGAGGCTCATTTTTGGTTGAATGGGTACGTAAATAAGCAAAATTGCCGCATTTGGAGTGAAGATCAGCCAGAAGCATTGCAACAGCTACCAATGCATCCCGAAAAAGCCACTGTTTGGTGCGGCTTATGGGCCGGCGGCATTATTGGGCCATATTTCTTCAAAGATGATGCGAATCGCAGCGTAACTGTCAATGGTGAACGCTACCGAGCGATGATAACAAACTTTTTTTTGCCCGAAATGGAAGTTCTTGACTTGCATGATATGTGGTTTCAACAAGACGGTGCCACATGCCACACAGCACGCGAAACAATGGCGCAATTGCGAGGCGAGTTTGGTGAACAGTTAATTTCACGTTTCGGGCCGGTCAATTGGCCGCCTAGATCGTGCGATTTGACACCATTAGATTATTTTTTGTGGGGGTATGTCAAGGCTAATGTCTATAGGGACAAGCCCGCTTCGATTGACGCACTGGAAGTCAACATCCATGCATTCATTCGTGAGATACCGGCCGATATGTGTGAAAGAGTATGCCAAAATTGGACTCAGCGGATGGGCTACCTGAGACGCAGCCGCGGTCAACATTTGCATGAAATTATCTTTAAACATTAAATTGCAAGGTTCAAATTATCGATTCAAATAAATATTTCATTCATTTTTTCGAATTTTTTGTGTTTTTTTTTTTTTTAAAAGTTCTAAACCTCTTAAAAAATCACCCATTATTTATTTAAAACTTATGCCTTTCCAATGCAAATCTTAACCAGTACCTGTTTTTGATATTATAAAAAGGATCTTATGGTCTTAATTATATTTTTATCGTAATTTGTACGCATTATGGCCCAATCATTTCTTTCCCGCGGATAGCAGAATGCAAATGTTCACGCGAACGTTTAGCAGAATAGGGCTGTTAGTCTGCATTTACACTGAGCGATTTTTCCAGCGCTGAATGGAAACATCGTGTGAAACTGGAAGGAACAAGTGGGCTGTACCTCGAAATCTCACACAATAACAAAAACAACAAAAAAAATCGGCATTGGAAAAATCGGCCAATGTAAATGCGGTCTTACTTTCAAAACTCTTCGAGTCCTCTGGAACGTAATCATTGGGAAAATAGAAAGAATCAAAGTTCTAAAAGATTTTTGTTGACAAAATCACACAAAATACAGTGTTTTCAAAACTTGAGTTAAGTTAACTGATGCCTTATGCTGCAATTGGAATATATATGTATGATATATTATTTAATAGAAACATTAGGTGCATTTGAATTTTAATCAGATTTTGCATCTCGTGAAGAGTCTGAAAAAAGGGGGCTACTTTTGGCTCCACTCGTCTTAGATCTGGCAATACTGTTTTTGATTCTCAATTAATTAATTCTCTATTTTAAAGTTCGGGCTACTGGTTCTGTCCTAGTCGGGTTATTAGAGCTGAACAAAATTTATTGCATGAAACACAAAATCTAAAATCTGTCAAGGGCCGAGTTCAACGCACAGCTGAATATTCAGAATTCTGAATTTTTGAAGCTCTTGATTGGCCAGCTGTCAGAAGTCATCTGAATTTTCAGAAATTTTTCTGACAGCTGGCCAATCAAGAGTTTCAAAAATTTAGAGTTCTGAATATTCAGATGTGCGTAGAACTCGGCCAAGCTGAATTTCTTTACTGTTCCCAGTTGAAAATGCGCAGTACAGGCGTTCAATTTTGGCAAGAAAACGATTTAGAGGATATTGGCAATTACAAATTACTAGTTGGCCTCTCGGAAATTCTTTTGGCATTTGAAAAAAAAAGAAGGAATATCGAAAACCACCCCAGATTGTCTTGGAAACAAGAGACCAGTAGTTAAATAAAATGGAAATGATAGCAGAATAAATATATCCCGCTTGATTTTCAAAAATTAAAATGCAAATTACTCCAAAATCGAACCAAAAATGTCAAATATTTAAATGGGGACCTTTGTCAGGTACCTAATGTGAAAAAAAAGAAATATTCTGGAGCACCTATATAATAGTGTAACTGTTCGAATTCTATACTCTAGCGTCGTTGGAGTTGATGGCTTTTTCATATTGCGAAATCCTAACTCTTCAACTGGTTTAGATATCCTGACAATTTTTTTCTGTTTGAACGAAATTTTCAAGGCTCAAAATTTGTTAAATTTTTAAGAAAAATGCTGTTCAGGGTGTTTCAGAGTCTTCCACTGAACTAAAACTTTTTTATTCCAAGAGGATGAACATTTATATGTTTACATGAAAAAAAAATCCATTATTTAAGTACATGCTAAATATATCATCTCAAAACTTATTCGAACAAAACAGTGTCAAATTGAAGTAAACTAACAATATTTGAAAATTTGTTTGTTGGTGCATCAAAAGAGTATTTTTTTATTTTCTAGCACACCACAGTTAATAATTAACTATATTATAATGTTACACTTTAGGTCGTAGAGTGGGAAAAACAATGTGTTTTACACGCAAGAAAAATGTGATTGTCTATAATTATGCGATAAATTTGTGACCACTGTGTAATCTGTCTAGTTTTACTGACCTTGGGATAGTGTTGGACTCAAAACTAACTTTTATTGACCAACAATAAATTCCACATGCAATAAAATAGGTAACCTTAAAAAAAAATGCTTTCCATTGTGTTTCAGAATCTTCTGCTATATATGTTAATAGGTACTAAGACTTTTTCACCACAAGGAACCAACATCATACATATTTAACTTAAAAAATTGTGAAAAGTCCACGATTGCTGTATACCTAGTATATCCTGTCTTAAAGATGCATATAACTGTTTTAGAGATACCTACAGACATATTTCAAGTCAAACAATGGCGCAAAAAGTAAACAAAATTATAGCCAAACTCAAAAGTAAAAGTTTTTCTGCATTTTTAACTCAAAACTAAACAAAAAAGTTAAGGAAAATTATTTTTTTGTTTGTTTTAAATACGTTTGTTTTATTTCTTTAAATACTAACGGTACACATCTTATAAAATTATAACAAAAAAAAAAAAAAAGAAAAAGAAAAACTAACATCTAATGTAGATTATGGATTATTTTGAATAAAAAATATTTTTCTTAAGTTAAGTGATTTTACATTGTCATTGCTGGAATTAATTATATTTGAATTTTTATTGTAAATATTTATTAAAAGACTTAAAGGACTATTGTCACCGTAGTTTGATCTACTGAAAATGTTACAAATTGGCAACTGCCTTCTCAAACTATACTGACTAGCAATGAAATTTTATCGACAGAGGATCAATGGAACTGAAATCGATCCATTGATTATCCCGACGATAAAACAAAATTGTAGATACGCTCTGTGACTCGTTAGAGATGGAAGATTTATTAATTGAATACGTTGAGCGTAAGGTGGCAAGGTGATTCGATTTGACCATGGTAGAAATCTTAAGCAAAATCTCATAAATCTTCTGCAATCTATTTATATGAACCGCATAATATTGGGCCCATACAATACAACCATACTCTAAAATGGATCTTACGAATGAGACATAAAGAGTTTTTAGAACATAAGGATCACGAAATTCTCGAGCAAATCTTTTAATAAAACCAAGAGAGTCATGTTAGCTTTTTTTAATAATATAGTCAAAATGGTCAATTAAAGTTAGTTTTGAGTCCAACACTATCCCAAGGTCAGTAAAACTAGACAGATTACACAGTGGTCACAAATTTATCGCATAATTATAGACAATCACATTTTTCTTGCGTGTAAAACACATTGTTTTACACTTGTCAATATTTAAAACTAAACCATTAATATTGCACCATTCCCAGAAACTATATGTAGGTCTTTTTGTAAAAAGATGACAGTCTTCTACAGAGTTGATTATAAATAAGAGACATAACATAAATAAGAGACATAGAATTAACTAGGACGGACGGAAGATCGTTAGTAAATAGTACAAATAATAACGGACCAAGATGGCTACCCTGAGCTACACCGGTGTTAACAGTAAAACATTTAGAACGTTCACTCTTAAAAACAACACTATATAACCTATCTTTGAGATATTTATTTATTTTGTTTTATTTTATTTTATTTTATTTTCATTAATCAGATATAAATTATCTTACAGACTACAAAAATTAATATATATACAATATTTAATAGTTGCTTAAAAAATATAACAATAAATTACGTTTTAAAGAGAGTCTACTATAATGGAAATTGAAATCAAGTACTTCCGAAATTCGATTGGTTTCCCTGACACAGAGAGTTATCGGCTCATTGAGGGCATAGTTCACTCTGTGTTCGTCTTCCCGAAAAAGGAAACGCTCCCTTAACTGGCAAGAAGGTGCATAGAGATTAATCAAAGACAAAAGAAAAAGGCAATTAATATTATAAGATAAAATGTCACTAATAAACAATACTGAGAAAACTTTACGACGGTTAAAAAGTGATTGAATGCCAATAAGCTGACATCTGGTTGAATTAGATGGCATTTCGATGTTTCAACCAAGTTTCCAAATGACAAACCTAGTGAATTTTTTTTGTATACTTTCTATTCTATTGGCATGAATGTTATAATATGGATTCGATATTATACAACAATATTCCAAAATAGATCTGACATAGGCACTATAAAGTGATTTGAGAGTGTAGGGATCCGTGAAATCATTGGAATTACGTTAAATGAAGCCTAGCATAGAATTGGCTTTTGCATCAACAGACTCAACATGCTTAATAAAACTGAATTTAGGATCAAATACAACCCCTAGATCTTTTTTTTCAAAAACTCTCTCGAGAACATTGTTACCAATTTTATAATCAAAGTAAATTGGAGATGAATTTCGACTGAAAGAAAAACAATGACATTTGGAGACATTTAAGAATAAGTCATTTATTCTACACCATTCTGTCAGTCTTTCAAGGTCTTCTTGCAATCGTTAACTTATTTAGGGAATTTAAGATCATCAGCAAATAGAAGTCGAAGGGAATTAAAGAAAATATCAGGCATGTCATTGATAAAAATTAAGAAAAGCAGGGGTCCAAGATGACTGCCTTGAGGTACACCTGATATGAAGATATCCATAGGACAAATCTGTCGTTAAGACCCACATTTTGAAGTTTCCTTAAAAGTATATGGTGGCTTAGTTTGTCAAATGCTTTGCTAAAGTCAATAAAAATGCAGCCAACTTGTTGTTTTTTTTTTCAAACGCGTCAATACAAAAGGTAGGTGTTATATATTGACAAAAACCATTAATCTTAAACTTAAAAAATGTGATGTCTGCGACGCTCCCCCTCGCCTTCCGCACCGACAATATGGTATGTAATTGGCACCTAACCTAACCTAGTTCTTGTTGTTCCAAATTTTGAGTAATATGTCATATTTCAGAATTATTAAATAAAATAAAATGTCAAATCCATCATATTTGTTCTGGGTGATTTTACATGTGCCCAAAAATGCTTAAATTATAGGTATTCAAAGGAAGCCCTGTGGGAACGCCTAAATTTTTTATCCTGAAATGTTTTGGGTAACAATAAAATTTAAAGTGCAATCATTTATAGATTTCTGTGAACCTATCTTTCAATTTTTGTGTATGGAATCTAGACGGCGAAATTAGACGAAAGATTTTGTACAATGGCTTTAATACTTCATTTTGAAATTGATATAAACTGTCGATTTTGTAAGCGGGGTCCAATTTCGTCTTTTGATCATACGATGAATGTAAAGCCTGCTTTTTGCAATACCTAGTGATTGGTCAAAATTCATTTAGCTATCGTCTGCTGAATTAAGTTTAATTTTTCGATCCCAGTATAAAACTTTTTTTTGTTTTTTTTTTGGAAACTAACCCCCCGGGGTAGTTAGTTCCTCCATCGGTATGCTTTAAATTAAAATGCAGTTTCTTGATTTAATATGAAATTTAAAAATTTTGAGATCTGCAATTTTGCCACCTCAGGGCCAATGTGGAGCTACATCCACTTTAATGTGAAAAAAACTTATTTAAACTAAACCAAATGATTATTGATTAATAAACGATATTTATAAGAAATTTCTCTGTGTTCACATTAAATCGCACAGTACTGTACCTACATATATTTAAACATAAAAACAAAACAATATTATTCATCTGTTAAAAAACCTTGTGTTTTTTGATAAGGAAACACACAGTTTTTGAAATAGCTCTTGTTGAGGAATAAAACTGATATTAATAAATAGTTTCAGCATTGTCATTGTTATTTGGAATAAGTAATTTAATTTTGAGCACCACCGCATGGAGCCAAAAAGTAAGTTATAAGTTTTTGATACAAAGTGGGCTTGTTTTTATGAAAGTTTGTCTAACTTTTAAGTTAGTTATAAGTTAATGGAAAAATAAAAATTAATTTAAAACGTAAAAAAACTCTGTGTCTCAAGCTCAACGTGTACCTATAGATACAATATTATTTCAATATAATCGCTTGATTTAAGCTAAATTAATTAAAAAAAATTTTCTCTGGTGAACAATTAAGTAGGTTCCTACGTACTGAAATAGTATAGACACAAAATAATTATGTGGGTACCTATGTACCTTTATAAAAAAATATTGTAGAATTAATCGCAAAATTCTTAAAAAAAAAAAAAACAAATGCAATAAAAATGTTCATATTATTTTTTTGTCAATGTCTATCGCATTACATCATAGGCATATTATTTTTTCTCCTTCAAATATACGTACCTACATATACATATTCATATGTATATAGAATGTACAAAAATAACTGGCACATAAATGATGATCAAACACATATACAATTGCATGCGGAAAAGCTTTCCGTACGCACTCACGCATCTATTGTGTAAAAACATAAGAAAAAACCTTGAATACTCTTACGCACATAGCAATAGAGCCAACAGCCAGAGCCAGCCCAGCAATATAAAGAGCATAAAGACGTAGACGCACAACCAGCAGCGGCATGGCACAACCAAAAATTTAGAGAGACACATCAGCCCGCAAGTAGTCGCAAGCTCGCAAGTATAGTGATTGCAAAACAAGGCCTATACCTACTATACATAATATACAAACAGAACCAGTCTGAATTTATGGCAGCAACAGCAATAGCAACAGCAGTTTACAACGCACACAGCGATCTCCAGCAAAGTCCAAGTGCGTAAACGCACATTTCCTAATTAGTTAAACTTTTTATAGGTATTATTACTTTTGCTGTTGTTGTTGTTGGTAAACGCACATGTGTGACATGACAGAACGCAGAGAAGACTCACAGTCATAATATTATTATATAGGAAGCTTATTTTTGAGGTCTTTCTGTGTCAGGCTTGCGTTATATTAAAATGAATCGCCGCGCCGCGCCTTTGCCATACGCACTCGGGCAAGTGTGTAAAGTTTGCATACGCGCATAAATTGGTCCAAAGTTTTTCGATGATGGGCTTTATTGTACGTGCGCGTATACCTACCTAGTGCGTGTGTGTCATTCATACGCATTTGTTAATCATTCTGTTTTTAACTCAAAATAAGTCTGACTTGTTTAAGCTTTTTACCGTTTGTACCTACATACATACATACATTTATATAAATTTTGAATTTAGAGGCCTTTACCAATTTTTCGATATTAAACGATCAAAATAAACTTAAAATAGTGATTGTGAAAAGTTTCTGTCTTTAAAAAATTATTTTTTTATCTTATTTTGTTTTTGTAATAAGTAGGTAGGTATACAAGCGATAATCATAGGTTTCTTTCTCATGCATACATTAGACTTTAGGTGGTAAGGTAGCTTTTTTGCACGTGTTTGCACATCGGACAGTCTCTGTATCTGGTATAGGCCGCTAGATAAAATAACCATTGCCTCCCAGTGCGGCGCGGTGGCGGTGGTGCCCCAAATGCGGACGTGTCTATAAATGAGTCGTGCATTTCATTGTATATAATATGTACATGGTATGTAATATGTGTGGGCACTTACCACCTATACGTGATACTTTCTGTCAGTTTTATGTTTATTGTTTTTCTATTCGATGTTACACCCTATTTAGGGTTGCCGTTTAAAAAAAGGTATCCGATTTGATATTCTAGCATAGATGACGTGAAGATACAGAAGACAAAAAATACGATACCTACCCATGGTATGAAGAACACATGTTATTATATTCAACGTTGATTTTTTTCGTTTTGCGTATCTACGTCACTGGGTGACAAAACTGCATAAATACAGAAAAAAAAGAGAAACAAAAACAAATTGTGAAGTGAATTACGTCATTCGGTGACAATATGCACGAGAGAGATAGGATAACAACATGCACGCAATATCATACCATGTATTCTACATACATATCTACTAAAGGGTGTTTTTTTTAGACGTATATGGTTTTCAATCTGGCAATACTTTTTTCGGAGTTGGTCTTTTTGACAGCTGTCACTTGATTTATGCTCAGTTTGGTTTGCCATTTCATAATTAATAGACTAACTCCTGAACAACGTTTGCAAATCGTGCAAATTTATAACCAAAATAATTGTTCGGTTCTGCTGCGTCCAATATTCGGTCGAAATAATCGCAAAATCGCATAAATTCGAGCAAACATAAATCGGTTTCGCACCACGTTTACTCTAATGGATAATGCGCATCCTCAGAGACGCCGGCCGTACAGTGTTCACCGAAGACGATATTGCTGCTGTGGAGCAGAGTGTCGAAGAAAACCCGAATGAGTCCATCCGCCATCGCGCACAACAATTGGAGCTGTCGAAAATTGGGCCTCTGGGCTGGAATTTTTTCGAGCCAGCCGCGCAGCCATTTGCCCGAAATTATAATGGCAAACCCTTATCTTCATAATAAAGCTAAATTCTTGGCCATAACATTAAATTATATGCGTTTTATTTCTTCTTGAAAACCACACTTCTAAAAACACCCTTTACATAAGAACGCCCTAAAGCCCTCTGCTGTTGCATGCAGCGTTATACAACGATTGCATTTTTGTTGAAAGATTGTTTCACAGTAACTTTGACAAACATCCTAATTCGATAAAGACCTATTCCTTTTACACATTTCATCCACAGAGCCCTTCCCTGAAATTTTGATTTTTTTTTTGCTATTTTGCTATCCGTGGATAGTGCGCCAAAAAAGATAGAAGACTGAAAAGTTTTCAATAAGCTATTAAATTTGATTCTCCGACAAATAAAAACGGAAATAAATCGATTTGAAAATAAAAAAGCGCTGAAATACGATGAAATGGGGGTAAAACGCTGGAGGTGGAGAATACGCCGATTTTTTATGTTGTAGACTTTTAAGAGACAACAAAATGTAAAGTCCTGTTTTTTTTTTTTAATTTTGTGACGTGCCCCCGTTTTTACTTGCGGTGCGGTGTTATGTTAATATAACAAGAAAACCCCGAAATAATAAAATTCTAGAACTTACCGGTTAAACTTAGAATTTTTCAGTATAACATTGGTAAAAGCCACATATTTTTTGTTCTCATAATTTATTTTGGACCATTGTCTATTTTTGGATAATTTTTTTCGACAAAAGTACCTTGGGCCGACCGTTTTGAAAGTTCCAAGTAAATCTTTTTTGTCCTTATATTTCAAGAAAATTAAACCAAAAAATGTCAATTTTTCCACAAATTCCAACAGTCCAATTTTGGTGTAGAGATTTCTTTGACTGCTCTAAGCATTTCCTAAAATGTACCAACCCCAAATTGTGGCCATGGGTAAAATTTATAATTGGGAATTAAATGGGTTTCAATTTATTTTGTTGTATAAATATGTATGTATGAATTTATGAATCTCGAAAACTACCAATTTTTTTTTAAAACGTGTGACAATAAAAATTTTAGCTTTCAAATTCTACACAAAAAATATGGTAGGTATCCCTTTTTTCGTAAGACAAATAGATTTTGGAGAAAACGTGCGAAAACGTTACCTACAATATTAGTTGTTTTTTTAAAATGTTCATTTTTCTACCTCACTGGAATGGGATTTATGTAGGATTCTATGAGCTACAAGTTTTTTTTTGAACATTTTCTTAAAAACCCTGACAATTTTCCAGCAATTAAAAACAAAATAAAATTTGCCCATTTTACGCTTCAAAATCACAAAACCCCCTGGTTCAAATTTAGGGTATAGGTAGGTAGGTGAGTGTGTGAAGTTAGCCCCCCTTTTTTTGTGAATTTGTTATTTTTGAAAGTTGTTCCAGGTTCTTCCCGATTTGTTCCGCATTGTTCCAAATTTTTTTTTGAAAAATATTCAAAAATGGGGGTCTTAGACCCAAAAAACGGTTTTTGATCTAGCCCCCTTTTTTCGAAAATCGATTTTTTGAAAATTGTTCTAGTTGTTCTGAAAATAGTTCCAAGTTTTTGGACCTCTATAGTTAAAGTTTCAAAAGTTATGGCCAAAATTCGAAAAATTCTAGCCCCCCTTTTTTTGAAAATCGAACTTTTTAATTTTTTTTTAGGTTTCAAAAAGTGTTCGAAACATTGTTTAAAAAAAAATTAAACCTGTCAAAGGCCTATTTTTTAAGATAAGGCCTTCAAAAATTTTTTTCAAAAACGAAAAAATTGCCTCCAAATGTTTTTTTTTTTTGATCATAGCTGCATGCGTTAAGAAAATATTGTGTCCCTAAATTTATAAAATCACTCTAAAATCGAATTTTAAGAAAACAAAGACAACTCCTTTAAATGAAAACATCCTATTATCTTTGCTCTAGCCCCCCTTTTCAGAAATAAAAAATTCAAAAAATTGTTCCAGCTTGTTCTAGGGCTCTTCTTAATTGTTCCAGAATTTCGTTTCTTAATATTGATTTTTACTATGAAAAATTTAAAAAAAAATCGCCCCCACCCCCCCTGCTCAAGGCCCATTCACCGTAGAACATGTCAGTTCGTCTACAGAAAATCTCTACGAAACGTGCGACTATCCTAACGACCGTGAATTGCCTGCTTAATTTATAATTCGAAGTTTACCATCAAGCTTCTGTTAGTAAACATACGAGTAACTTTTCATTTATTAGCTCGTGGTTGATGTAATTCGCAGATGTTTACTCCTGTTTATCATCGAGTAAAAAATTAATATAAAATAAACAGTGAGATAGCTTATATGGACTCGGCACTGGAATTAGAATGTATCTATACCTATTTATTTTTTTTTTCGAACGAGCTAAAACGTTTCACAAATTTCGGTTCAAATTAGAGAGATTTAGGAATGTTTTCCGAAGGTTAAGGGCCAGTTTCACAGTCGAAACTTACCGAAATAAGTGGCACTTAAGTTTCCCATATTAGGAATTTAAGCTAAATTTCATAGCTAGCGTATTGGAGACTTAAGTGCCACTTGTTCAGGTAACAGTGAACGGTGATATTGGGAATTAATCTTTCAAATTCCCCACTTAAGTGTCACTTTTCTGACTGTGAAACTGGCCCTAAGTATTTGCTTCTCCGTTTTTAGCTTTCAAAAGTGCTGTCAAAAACATTTGTCCACTTTTCATTTCAATATTATACATTTGTTTTTTTTTTTTTTTTTAGTAAATTATTTTAGATAAATTGATTTAAAGTTTTTTAATCACTTTTGTAGAATTAATCGGCCTTGGTTTTTAAGATAAGATCAAAAACGAAAATTTCCAATACCTAGCTGATTTTCTTGAACAAAAAAAACAAAACGATCAGTTTGAATTTTATTTAAAGATGCACTGTGGCAACTTTGGACTTACAGTCCTTTTATGTGCAAAGCTTGCGCTTTAAACTTGCTAATATATGTTGCACACACATACGTATAAAGCGAAATCAGTGTTGCCTCACAGACAAGACACCATCACGAACAAGTAGTGCTGCTGTAGCTGTGCTGTGCATAGGGGTCTTTTTATTTGATTTGTTTTTTTTTTTTTTTTTTTTTTTGGGCAATGTTGCCGGTCCTCTCTCCAAAATGAAATGCTATGCGTGACATATTTTTTCATCCGAAGGCTTCCCCCTACCATGGATGGTAATGCGTTTTAATTAATTAACGTACTCAACAGAGTAGTACGACGACGACAACGACGATGGCATGGCGGCGGCCGGCGGCGGCGTATGTTAGAAAGTAGGTACAAAAGTATAGAGAATAGTAGTAGCATGATGGCTTTCTGCACTGGTTGTTGTTTTTGATTTGATTCTAATGTGAAGACGAAATAAGCTTACAAAATACTAAAATTGCCTGGTAGGTAGTACATTATGTAGGTATACCTACTAGATAATAATGCAAGCATGGGTGTATGTGTGATGCATTAAAATGCGCTTAGGTTGGAGTTTTCCGAGCGGGCAAAAGAAAATAAACACGCCGTGGTTGGTTTCATTTTATATTTTGTTAGATGGACCTTTGTGTATTAAATTTGGGCCTGCTGCGTATTTCAGCTATGTAGATAAATGTACAAGCATTAAATTATGCGTTGCCTCAAATCTAGGTCACTAGATGTAGTTGTTATTCATGCCGATGTGACCAGTCTTTGGAAAGAGTTTTTTTTTTTTTTTTTATAGCTACAGCTATAGCCTATATAGTTGCTGCTGCATATGCGTGCAACATGTCGTTTTGTTAAATGAAGATATAATTGCATTAGATTTGAAATAGAGGAAGTGTGCATATATTCATATCATGTAGGTATACCTAAATATACCTACCTACTAGCTATAATATTTTGAGATTTTAATGATAGGAAATAATAGCACGATTATCTAGATACCTACTTCATACCTTGATGTTTCAACAAAATGAAAATACGATGTTTTGGGCAAACCCAGGATTTAGCAAAACAAAATTTCTACGAAAACTATTGATGGAACAAGTAGGAATGTGATGAACCCGGCAAAAATGCTTTTAGGTTAAAAAAAAAACCTGAATATTTCGGTGACATTTTGTATCTGACCGTTACTACACTAAGAAAAATTTAGATACTATGTATTTCGATATCTCGACTCATATTCTTTTTTAAGCTTAAAAATAAAATAATTATTGAAGGTTTTTGTTACATTTCATGACAGCAATGGGTTTTTTTTCGCATGAAAATGCAAACAAATATTTTTGCATTCATCTCAAACATTCTTAAATGCTAATAAAGTTAGGTAAATCTTACATATAACTGTAAACTAAGGGAAGAAAATCTTTTTTTTTCCGACAAACATCAACCGAAACACATATGGTAGTGTAACAAGCATCAATAACTTTTAAAAAAAATATTACATCAATGCCTAATCCGGGAGACTTTTTTGGACAAAAATGGGCAGTCTGTCAAATTTTGTGGAGTGGTAACGAAATCCTCTCAGCGAGAAGAAAATTGCCAAAAAAGTTTGGAACGCTTTGTTTTACGTCAAAACAAGAGTCGACTAGAGTTGCCATGGATCTATGATAAATCCGTAATCAAAAGTTTCAATAAATCATAACCAAAGCAAACAAAAAATTTCAAAATTTTCTCTTATACATTTTATTGTAATAGAACTAAACTTATTATCTAACTCATCGACTGGGAGCAGTGGTCGGACAGACTTTAGGGGGGGCAGAAGTCCATCGTTGGTAATTTGGTAAACAATTTTTTGAAACTTTTTCGTTAGCGGATTCACCGATTTCGATTAATTCTGACATACACGGGCTTTTTCCAACTAAACAACATGGTTCCCTAAAGGGTATGTCCACAACCAATAATCTTGTAGAGTTTTTATCAACTACCTTAGAAGTAGGAAAAGAAGTCGATGCGATATAGCTACTGACTTTAGCAAAGCTTTCGACAAAATATCCCATCATAATATAATTTCATTTGAGCTAAAACAACTTGGCTTCCCGCCTTTGATGATTTCATGGATACAATCATATTTATCGAAACGACAATACGATGTTATATTCAGGTCGTGTATATCAACCTTCATCTGTGCTACGTCTGGAGTTCCACAATTAAGCCACCTATGCCTACTTATTTTCGTTTTAACCACTAATGACGTTGAACAAATTTTTTCTAACTCACTCTGATCTGTTTATCTCTGCAGATGACATGAGAATATGCAAAGAGATCACCAAGACTTGTAGAAATTCTATATTTGGTGCAAAAAATACCCTCTGGAACTCAATTTTAAAAAATGCTAAGCTATAACTTATACCCGTATGCGTCCTCCATGATTACAAAGACAATATTTTATAAATGACGAACCCATTCCTATTGTAACTTCGATCCGTGATATATTGATAATAAAGGGTCCGCCAAATAACTTCTTTTTTTTTTGAAAATGGCGCAAAACATCGAGTGTAGCTTCGGCTGTGTGGCACGTAGCGCCGTCCTGTTGAAACCAAATGTTGCCAATATCCTCCTCTTCAATTTTTGTGAACAAAAATTTGTTCAACATGGCCCGATAACGATCGCCATTGACTGTAACGGCCACTCCTAGCTCATTTTCGAAAAATAGCCCAATTATGCCTCTGGACCAAAATCCGCACCAAACAGTGACTCGTTTTGGGTGTATCGGCTTTTTAATGTATGCGTGTGGGTTTTCTGTGCCCCAAATGCGACAATTTTGCTTGTTTACTACCCGCCAAGATCAAAATGAGCTTCATCTGAAAAGATGATTTTTTTGGCAAAATCGGCATCTTCTCTTAGTCGATCGCAGACCCACTTAGCGAAGCGTATACCCAACTATATTCGTTCAGCGGAAGGATAAAAATAATTATCTGTCAAATCATGAGCTAAGTGTTACCATTCACGAAATAAGCACTAGTTGAAAAAAAAAACGTTAGATGGCGGACCCTTTATATTGAACCCACATTGTTCTCGATCTATACAACGCTATTTCGACTCCACTATTATCGTACCGACTACTGACAGAATGAATCCCTGAAAAGAATGTTGAGTAATATCAATAATTCTAACTTATTCGACTAAAACCTTACTTAACCCTTACTGAGACATGCCCTCCTAAGCTTCCCCTCCTGATATTCTTCGATATTATTTTAGATTAACTAATTTGTTAATTACTAGGCTAAAGTTGTTAATGTAAGACTGAAGATCTTTAATTTAGATTCTATAGTCAACTATTATTATTACATTTAAGATAAAGAATAAGTGGCTTGTGTTGAACTTAATTAAACAAGCTTTTTAAAGAAGCAAAATTCTATAATATTTTTAGCTGGGGGATGTTCCAAGATGAGCTTTATGCAGAGAAATATACCAAAGTTTTGCGTTCAACTTTTTAATTTGATCGTTAATGTTTAGTGTACCTATAGATACGAGTATTAGTTAAACTGTTAAGTAAGATTACCGACTAGATTTACTTTTGGATCTGTGGTAATGCAATGCATTATAGTTTCTCATTTTACATACAAAAATCTTCTCGCTAAACTCACTGTTGTTTGTCTTCGGTTTCAGATAAATTCAAATTCAATTCGATGCTCTTTGAAAGACGTGCAAGTTCGGGTTAAAATTAAAGAAAAGAAAGAAAATAAAAAGGGGTTTACTGTTCAAATATATTGCAACTGTGTACATAACATAGGCAACGCACAATCAGCACACACAAAGCGCAGTTTTCCGGTGGAACAAAATATTTTTTGTAATTTTGTTTGCATGATGGGAAAGTTTTCGAAAGTTATTTATTTTTTTTTTTTTTTTGTTTGTTGGGATTCATGATGATTGCAATGGGAAACGAACCGGCAACGACGACGTTTTCTATGAAAAACAAATATGTATGTATATATATGTATATGATATAAAAAAAGGGACTGTTTTGTGTTAGGCAGGCCCAAGGCAGCTAATGAGTTTGTATTTTTAAATCAATTTCTTAAAATCACAATGCAATGCACAATGTTGCCTCAGGTCTGAAGACGAATAACAAAAAAGAAACATCTTCCGCTTGGATGTTTATTTTTTATAACTTTTTAGATTGTTTAAGAAATATATAGATATGTAGATATGTACATCGCAACACATTTTAAATTAGATACAAAAGTCAATTAATTTCTCATGAGAGAGTGAATGTTTTCAATTGCGAATTGAGTTAGATATACATTGAATCAGTTTGTTTTGTTTGATTAACGTTTGTAGCTGGATCCTGGATGTGATGTGTTCTTAGAATTAGAAGGAAATCAGCGCCAGAGAGATTTTGAAAATAATTTTACTCAACGATTTTTCATTGCATATTAGATATTACATACATACATAGGTATAGGTATAGTTTTCATAGAGTTGGTCCCTTGAATAACCTTTGTTTAATTGAATGAAATCCTCAAAATGTTGACATATTTAATATTTTATTATCAAAACTCTTGGCCTGCAGGCGCACTCGGTCACCTTTAAGATTTAGTTAGAATAAATTCTGACAAATTTAGTCAGTCCATCCTTCTGTTACTTGAAGAATTACGTGTTTGCATTATTCGACGCATTATTAGTGACGTCACGTGGCCTTGATTGCTGCAGAAGCTAATGCGGCTATTTAAATTAAATTATATTTCATTTTCGATCGAAAAATAAAAAAAAACGTCCTTTAATTTGTGTTTTTATTTTTTAAGTTCGAAAAACCGTACGTAGGTCTGATTTTGGCGTCAAAAACATTCGTTTAACTATTGGTTTGTTTTTCCAAAGAAAGTTATTTCAAATTTTAAGGCCTTTGTTTTGAATAATCGCA
The DNA here is from genome assembly GCA_932273885.2 of Leucozona laternaria. Classification (NCBI taxonomy): domain Eukaryota; kingdom Metazoa; phylum Arthropoda; class Insecta; order Diptera; family Syrphidae; genus Leucozona; species Leucozona laternaria. The sequence goes on from OW026368.1 coordinate 96,434,683, forward strand.
TACTTTCAGATTAAAAACATCAATGCTCGCACCTTGTATAAATTTCGTGTGAAAAATAAATATTGAGTTGTAAATCCTATCACCTAGGCTTATTACACTGGTTAACATAATTTAACATTTTTGTTTGATACCAGAAACAAAAACAAAAACTTTCAGGTAACCATACCCTTCAGATGTATCTGATGGGAGGATTTGTCATTCCTGGAAGATGAATCAAATCCATTTCTACAAAGATGGATCAAAAACTGATGATACATCTCTCCTTTCGCCTTCCCAATCAATGAAGCGTGTTACTGGCGGAACTTTTGGCGATAAAAGAATTACTGTCTTGCCTTAAAGAAAATGTGACATATCTATCACAGATATCCGCTTCTGCTCAGATAGCCAAGCCGCAATAAAATCTCTGGAATCTGACTCTACCAACTGTATAACAGCTCTAGTCGATCATCTCTCACTTTTCGACAAATGGGCGTTTTAGAGGGTTTTTTTTTTTTTTTTTTTTGTCAACACTTTCGGCGGTGAAAGTGGGGGCGTTTTGACACTTCGCGGGGTATCCTTATTGGTGTCAAAAGTTGCGTGACATCATAAGCTTTCACATAATACCTCATTTCAGGCCATATGCCAAGCCCACTTTTCGACAAATGGGCGTTTTAGAGTTTTTTTTTTTTCTCATTAAGATGACACAGCAGTTAAATATTTACCTCTGCTTGGTGCCGGGCCATAGGGACATTCCAGGAAATTGCAGGGCTGACGAACTCGCTCTCCAAGAGTTAAATATCTCTAAGCAGACTGCACATTGGCTCCGTAACAGGAGTCATTACCGGACACTGCTTGATATAAGCATCAGGCACAAAACGATGCAATGATTTCTGCAGAAGCTGTTTGGATGAAGCAGAGGAAGAATCGATTCCTCATCACCTCTGTACTTGTCATGCTCTATCCCAACGACGGCGACGTAAACTCCATCTCGGAGATGACTATACTACAACGATCCTAGTGATCTGGCAAATGTTGACATAAGTTATCTCGTACGGCTCGTTAGGAACTCCAAGTGGTTCACCAAGTAGGGAGAAAAGTTCCTAGATTCTTGTGGTATCACAATGGACCAACTATGGTCTAAGTGTGTCAAGCTTTCCTGGATGCTTGGCAGCCACCTAAACCTAACCAAGATAAATGTAACTAGAGATATGCCAATTTATGACAGTTATAACAGTTTTTCGCCATTAAAAGTGGTCAGGCATTAATCCGCTTCGCGTGACTTGAAAAAAAACTCTGGGTGCCCGAAGTATGCCCACCGGCGGAGGGCTCTGGACCTGCGGGGCCGCATAAAAAGTACTTTTATAAACCAAAACTGTTATAATTGGCATGTCTGGAGTCACTTCCAACCTAGAAACCAGATCCCATACTTTACGAAGGTTTTTCATATAGAATATAGTAAGATCAGGTATAATGGACGAAGGTGACTCTAGACATGCCAATTATAACAGTTTTGATTGCTAAAAAAAATACTTTTTATGTGGTCCTGCAGGGTCATCAGAGCCATCGGCCATTGGGCATACTTCGAGCGCCCAAAGTTTTTTTTTCGAATCACAGGAAATAAGTTAAAGCACGTCACTTTAATGGGGATACACTGTTATAAAATTGCATTTATCTAGTGTCGTGATGGGTAATATGGACTCCCAGCATTTCTCGCAACACAGATATGAAATTGTTATGAAAACTGTCCAGAATGATGCGGAAGCAAGTTAAACTTATACCAAAGTGCAATTTCAACGACCAATATGAATGTGTTTGTGAGCTAAAGTTTTCCAAAATTGGTGATAATTTATTTTCCGTAGGTAATATCCTTTTGTTCCCTAATACAATGTTTAGATTCTAGGGCACATATTTATGTAATGCCTACATGAAAGACGAAATAAAATAGATAAATTTATGCAATTGGTCGGGAACTTAACATTTTTAGTTAAAGCCTTCTTTCCAACACATGCGATGCGGTTAATGTGGACTATCAAGCTCCCAATATTAATTCTAGTTGTCCATTATATTACTGATTACTGTCAATTATGTATACTTACTGTATAGTGGTGTTACTAAAACGAAGGTTAAACTGCTGATCCGGATCTTCCAAATTGATTTCTAATAAAAAACTAGCAAATTATCCGAGTTCAGTTCTGACCATCGTCGGGGCTTTTAACCCTTACACTTTATTCTCGTAAAAAAATCATATAACATACATACATACATATGTCCATACATACTTAACATCTTTTGCCACATTATAATTTTTCAAAAGCCAGGCGTACACATGAAATTTGTATCCACATTTATATACATTTCGGACACACTCCAATTGATGGTGCTTCGCTGTTCCGAGCTTAATTAAGATATCCTTTCGCCGAACTTGAGTTCCTAAAACATCATAAGCTCTTATAGTCTATATAAACCTTCTCATAAATAAAGGTAGGTACATAAGCTTGTTCATGCAAAATAACTGGCTCTTAAACCGTGATTAGCCTTTTTATTTGTAATTCACTGCTTTCACATTGAATTATCCTTGAAAATAAAACGTAAATTATTTCAGGCAACTTCAATCATCAGGATATTCACCACATCACCACATCTCCCCATACAAATACCATATCATCTTCAATTTTCTTTCATTCGTTGTATTTTTTGTATTTTCCGTTCTGCTTCTGCACTGTTGTTTTTAAATCCGTCTTCTGTTTTGTTTTTCGCATAATCACCGGAGAAGTGTGCCCCCCCTCTGGTCGTATGTGTGCTTGCTTATAGATACTCTCTAATTAAATTCACACAGGTGAACTGAACAGGCGAAGAAAAACAAAACAAAAAAGAGGATGCTACTGCAGTATGTGAGAGATGCAGCACAATAGGTCGACCCTTGCATTGAAATTTTTTTTTTTTTCCCGAAGGGAATATGTATATTTTGACTGCCTTGGCGCAATTGTCAGGGAATTGCTCTTGAAAGTTTGTTACAATCGACTGGGTTCTAGAAAGGGACCTCTTCAGATAAGATGTGGGACTCGTCGTTCATATGAAATCTCGGTCCCCTTTGATGCACATCAAGTGCACATTTTTACCAGCATCCCCCTTTTTGTCATCAGCCGAAAAAGTGCAGCACACCGCTAATTAACATTTTTCGCTATAGAATAAGAGTACTTTAACCTTTTTTTTTTTAGCTGGGGGTTTCATTTTTGTTTCGTGCAAACCAAAAAGGCAGCTTAAAATGAAGTACGACGTTAAAAAATTGAGTGGGTGGTTGGGGGAAATAAAAACAAAAACAAACACAAAAAAAAAAAAAAACGTATAAGGTGCGTTCGTGTAATATACCCTCGACATCTCTCAAGCCAGGCCTGTTCCTTATCCATCCACAAGCCGATGGGAGTTGTTTATTCTTCTATCTAACGAATTAGCATTGTAGTCGCTGTTGCATGAAATTATATGCGATGCAATTTACTTTTGTGAGATATATTTTCGTGCGGTTGGGCATTTTTTTTTTTGTATGTGTTGTTTTTTGTTGTCAGAAAGTTACTTTGAACTCATTTTTTAGGAAAACTTTTTTTTTTCTTATTATATTCGTGTTTAAAATGAAATTGTGGCGAAAGTATAGGTATGTATATAGGTAGGTTGGTACTAAAAAAATTGTAAGCTACGTGATGTCCCCTCGAATTCATTTTATTATTTTTGTTTTGCTCTGAACAAAGTATTATGCAGTGTTTTTTTTTTTGTGTTTTTTTGAAGTAAGTACAAACGTACTGCGCTTTAATTAGGAGTAATAAAGGTTCTTTCTACTTTGCTTTGTTATAATTTACTTTGAAGTGCACTTCAATTTCGTTGCACAGAGATGAATAGGGCTGCAGTGAGAGTTAGAAGGGATGGTGGAGGGGGCTTTGAAAATGGAAAAATTTCTTGTTGATTTTATTTTTATTTTCATTGTCAGTTATGTGTTGAATAATTGAAGCATGTACCTATGTACCCTATGATGGTAAACTATAGCTTCAAACTTTGTTGCTGCTGTAGTACTATATGTAGGGATTTCCTTTTTTATATAGGTACCTATTTTAGTTTTCAAAATTAAAAATGAATAAGAGACAAGTTTTTAAGTCTTATTTGAGGAGACTCATACAAAATAGGTAGGTTTGTAAAATAAAATGAACAGCTGGGTCCAACACACTTGCTCTTATGTTCAAGTGGCTTAATAGTTTTAAAAAATTCAAAAACATAAAAGTAACAAGAGAAAAATGGTGAATAAAATAATATTCTTTCTTTGAATTGCTAAAACATCTACTTCAACTGTTTGATCTCAAAAAACGTTTGTCGTCTAAATTTTTGAACAAAAAAAAAAAAAATCGATTAAAAGAAATTTCAAATACCTATCCTTACTTTCTTTACCGCCATTTTATTCACTAGATACATCTAGATTAAAACTTAAATCCAGATGTATTTACATTGAATTTGTATGCTTTACATCTGGATTTAAATTTTTAATCTGGATGAATCGAGTGAATAATATGACCGTTAGAGTTTCGTACAAATTGGGTTATTAGTTTAAAAAATGTATCCACAAGTTAATAATAAACGTTTACAAACTAAATGATACAAAATAATCCACACGTTAAATTCAAAAAAAAAATTTTTGGGAAATTTTGGCTTTAAAGGACCTCCTGGTAGAAAACTCTGACTGAAATCGGTGAAACAGTTAATGAGAAACTCGAAAATAAAACAAATCCGTTCTAGGACAGGCATCGTAAATCATAATTTTCGTTTGACCAGAATGTAGTCCGTTACATAGAAAGAAATTTGTTTTAATCAAAATCGTAAAAATCATTTTTGAGATTAATTACCTTTTCTTTAACGGTTCGAAGAAAATAGATTTCACCTTTTAATTTGTTTTGCATTAATTATGATACACAAAACTAATTTTATCCTAATCGTAGGAGTAGTCGTTTTTGAGCAAAAAAAAAATGTCTAACGGTTCTTACACATTTGTATGGGATACCTACTGTTTTTTCTGGTTAATGAAATAATTTTTCTTAAAAATCATCTAGATAAAGTTAAAAAACTGCTTTTTGCCAAGTTTAATAAAAAGCGACAGTCGTTTTTGAAACATTAAGTTTTCAAAAAAAAATTCAAACTTCTTTATAAATGGAAAACATTTTTTTTTTGAAAATTTTGGTACACAATATTTTTTTAAAATTTTGTATGACAAGTACCGTTATTTTTGGTCCTAAAAAAAAGAAAAAAAAAATTGTGAAGGGGATTTTCCAATGACGGTAGGTGTACCAAGCTTTAAAAAAATCGACTCATCTGTTTAGGCTGTAGCCGAACAGTCAGACAGACGGACGTTTTTGCGAGACCCACTTTTTCGTCTTCCCTATTATCGTAATGTCAAGTTTGAAAAAAAATTTCATTTTGATTTTTTTTTACGAATCCATAACTTGCCATTATAGTATGTACCTACATATCGCAAGTAAAAAACAGAAATAGATATTATTTTTTAAATTATAAACATACTTAAATGCGCACGTTACCTCCACTTTAAAATGATTCCATTTGTTTGAGACAACATTCAATTTGTGAGACCTTGCTTCTGATATTATTAAATATTATCTTTTATCTATAGCGACAAACAAATTTTCATATTATATTTGTTTACCCACATGGCTCGATGCAGAAAAGTGTCCTAAATAAAATTTGAAGCAAAACAGCAAAAAAAAAAAAAAACAACTCCAAAAGTACAATAACACAAAAATATTATGATAAAGATAATACGTATTATATGTATAGGTTTTTATTTGTATGTCAATATAAAAATTTACTTCCTACAACGTAACTACATAGGCTTACTTTATGTATGTACTACTTTTGTGGTATTTTTATTCAGTTTTTTGATTTGTTATTTTTTTTTTTGAAGACCAAAAACTGTCATTTCATCGTCGGTAGGTATATAGGTGTTATCATATCAATAAGTGTTCTTGGAATTCAAAAAACAAAACTTGTAAAGAAAAAGATTGTAAGAATGTGTTTTATACCAGTTTCTTCCAAATAAACAATTGCAAATTGTTTTCGGCTGCAATTAACCAGACAATTTGCAAACAAAATATTTATTTGTCACTTAAGTAGAAGGTGTATAAAGGTATAGGTAAGGTATAGCTATTGTAAAACCCCATAGGTACTGGTATATGGGATTTACCGGTAAAACCAAGCGCTCACGTTCTATTTTATTCCATATTCCATTTCGAACTTGCACGATGCATGCACTTGGTAAATATTAGGTGTTTTCTCTCAAAATCAGTGTACTTATTATACACATACTTGTTCCACATACACACACTCACACAAGCGCACTTGATTTTGCCAGCGCTGCCGTCGAAAAACTTACTATATTTTCTAAAAGGAATAAAAACAAAATTATCTTAAAACAGTGCCTGCGTTCTGTAACTCTCGCATCGTTAAAATCAGTCGAGAAACAATGAAAATTGAAACAAATCGTAAAAGTTTTGTTCCATTTTTCATCGTTTCTCGACCAATTTTATCCATGCGAGAGTACGTCATATTATGTATACCTAAAAGTTATAAATTTTATTTTTGCTCAGAGATTAATAAAAATAAATTTGACTAAAGAAAAATGAAGAGGACTTAAATTACATGGATTTCAAGATTTAGGTAGGTACTTATAATGTTGACATTTTGAGCTGAGGAACACTTGAAAAATGTAAAAACTTACAATAAAAACAGTCAGCTGTATAATCTTAACAGTGGTGTCATCACTATTTGCCAGCTTCTAAGTTATTTTACCATGCATTTGTGTTTTATTTATTAGATACTAGCAGACCCGTGCCCGCGTTGCTTAGCAAAAAAAATTTCCCATCCTTAGAAAATGTATATTTTGGAAAACTTAAATAAATCTGTAAGTAATTTTTTGCATTTTCTTTACTCCCCTCAATCGAGAACAGTAAGGTTTTTTAGGTGATAATTTTTTAGTCCAATTCGAATTCTTCCTACCTATATCGTTCTCAAATGAATACCAATTTTTCTTTCAATCAAAAAAAATCTCATTAATGTAGTTTGTGAAGGAAAACAAAAATATCGCAAGCGATTTTGCGAATTTCGTCCGAACAAAATTCCACCCGGAATGACTGACATTTGAATTTTTTGCCTATTGTGTTGAATTTTTGAAAAATTCATTATGTGAGCAGTCATTTCGGGCGATATTTAATGCCATTAAGAGGTAAAATTTTTGAATTCCAGAGAAATATAAAATTTATAGGTGAAATATTTTTCGAGTGAAATTCAAGCAAAATGTGCCGCTGTATGTATTTATTATAAAATAAAATTCACCACTGGAAGGTACGACATGCTTTTGTAGTTCAAGTTGATGCTTACATCAATATTATTGACTTCTTTAAAAACTAGTTTCATGGCAAAACTATATTTTTATAGGGTTTCGCAGTTTCAAGTTTTAATGTTACTGTAAACCCCCGGATTGGTGGAAATCCTAGAACTAACCGGTAAAACATCGAAGTTCCCATATTTCAAAAATATATTTTATTCCATGTCCCATCCACTTCCATGGCACTCCACTTTTACGATGCACACACTGGTAAATGCTAGGCGTTTATCTCAGCGTTATAAAAATTCATCCGAAAAGACAGTGTGCTGCACAAACATTCCTACTAAAAACCACTTTGCTGAAGAAGGCTATCCAAATTGATGTTCCTTTTAAAAAATTTTGTGAGATGAAGCAGATGTCTAGGAGATAATCTTTATGTTTTACCGGTCAATCCAAGGATTCCCACCAAACCGGGTTTTTACAGTAACATAAACATTTTTGTGCTTTAATAGAAGCAAATTATATTAAAATGGATAAAATTTGTAAACATCATGCTTTTGCTTATGTGTGTATGCTAGTTGTTGTTTACCGCGAAGATTTTCAGAATTTACTTTTCTTTTTCTGTGGAACGATCTTTCCATTCAAAGGGATGAACTAAGGAAATCCTCCGCAATAAACATTTTAGCAATTTCGCTATTTAATCCATTGAAGATTGAAGCCAGATGGAGGATATAAGATCTTTGTATGATTTGTTCCAAATTTCTAAACTAAATTACCTGGATTCCAGTTGATACAGTCGACTCCGCTTATTTGCAACACAAAAAATGCAGAAAATTTGTTGCAATTAAACGGAGTTTTCATATAAACGAACTTCGGATACATTCATCTTTGTTGCATTTAACCAAACTTCGTACAACTGCAACTTTACTTCCCATTTAAACGATGTGATGTGAAATATTTTCACATACCTATAGAAAAATATAACATAAATAACATCGAACAACAAAAAAAAAAAAACAAATTTTATTGTGACAGTTGAAAAGATTGGAACGATGAAAATGGAATGAAACATAAAATGTCATTTTTAAGGTGTGTTCAAACTTTGAAAATGTATGCCTGCGATCAGTGTTTCACTTAAGCGGAGTTGTTTAAGAATAAAATAATAATTATTTGGGGGAAAGAAAAATGTTTTAACTCAAGGGAGTTTTTCAGTTAAGTCGAGTGCAGTTATCCGTACTAAGTTGTGTGAAAAAGCCCTGAAAAAACCGTGATAAATGTATTGAGTTGCATATAACCGAAAGTTTTATTTAAACGGAGTGCATATAGTCGGAGTCGACTGTATTAAGTTCTTTTTTGTAAGAAATTTTCTTAACTAAAAATCAATTTGAATTTTTTTTTCTATAATAACCGTTGTGGAGCTATTTGGGCTTTTGTCCCAAATTCAGTTTTCCCCTTTTTGTTCAGAGTCTCATTAGTCGCGTTTTATTATATCTACGCATCCTTATCGGGGTTAGTTTTTTAGGAAGTTACTAAAGAAACACCAATTTATAACAGTTTTGTTTACAAAGATACTGTTTGAGTGGTCTCATAGAGCCAGGGCCTTCCGCTGGTGGGCATAATACAGGCATTTCTCTATAGTTTCGTTCTATTTTTTGGAAACAACTTGGGATCCTAGTTTCTATCTGGGTTTAATTCAAAGATAAGAAAATTAATTTTAACTCTGACTAGCAGATGGCTGGTTAAGACAGCAGAGCTTAAGACAGGAAATACATGACAAATAATCAAATATAAGGAAAAAAAGATGCTTATACCACGCAACGTCTTAAATAAGGAAGTAACTCTAGACATGCCAATTATAACAGTTTTCGTTTACAAAAGTACTGTTTATGCGACCACGCAGGGCCAGGGCCCTCCGCCGGTGGGCATACTTCAGGCATCCAGAGTTTTTTTTTTCAAGTCGCGCGAAGCCCGTTAACGTACGGGCACTTTTAATGGCAAAAAATTGTTATAATTGTTATAAATTGGCATGTCTCTAGTCTCATCCATAGTGAATACACTCAATTTAAAATCTTGAATGTCGCACTAAGCAGCATCATTATCTACACACAATTATTATTTGCAGTAAACGAATTTTGTGTCACGTTTTTTTTTTTTTTTTTTTTTTTTTGTTATTTATTTGGTTTATAAGCAAAGTCTACCGATAACGTCATCAGTATGTTCCTATACTAATAGTATATTTTTATTGTTTTATTTCAGGTAAGCACTGACAAGACAAGAATATACCGTGAGTAAATAATAACTTTATCTTTTAAGTATATGTATTTATTTGTTTTTTTTTTTTAAATTTATTTTTATATTTTAACTTAACTTAGGTAATAAAAAATAAATTGTGCATATTTTTATTTAAATCGATCATCAATCGTTTCATGAATCTTTTTTTAAAAATGTCTACCTATGCACCTTGGGATTTATTTGAGAAGTCAATTTAGCATATATACCTAAAATTGTTAAGTGCATTGAAGATATATCTTATTATATCCAACACACCTCCGATATAAAATCCTGCCAACCTGAATCTCCAATAATATTCAGTGTAGAATGCAGACCTAGACTGTTGACAAAAAAAAAACGAACCGGAAGTCGACTTTTAGCAGGAAACAAAAATAACGAGGTATCTCGAGAAAGACTAAACAAGTTTATGGTGATGGGGAGCGAGTGACTATAACGTTTAAACAAACAACCCACTAACAGTATCCAACGACGAGTTATGCCCTTAGCATTAGGGTGGTTCTCAAAGCAATAAATGACGCTAAAAGTCATCATCAGCAACACATAGCACGTCAGACTATATCTGCAATATACCTACACTATGCTATAGTGCCAGACTTTGAGGAAGCAATGCAAACCCTTACTACCGGTATATATGTATATACCTATACATTTTTCAAAACGTCAACGATGAGTGTCTATAGTGCTGCAGCCGGTTTTTCGAGCAATGGGGCTTCCGCCAATATTGCCACCCTTAAACATCATTCTTGATGATGTTCATATGAAAAGCTTCTGCATTGGCTCCCTTGCTCTATAGCTGCTGCTGCACATCTCCACCATATAAAGTGCGGGGTCCAAAGTTTTGCCTGCAAGCTACAACTAAATCATTTTTCCATAGGATGGTGAGCCCTATACATATATATACTTCCTTGGGGACCGACCCGACTATAGTCATCACTGCAGCAGATTTTCCAACCCTTAGAACAGGCGGTGGCGAGTAAAGTTTTGCTTTCTATTTCTCTACGTCTATGCTGTGTGCAATTTCAAAAAGATGACGAGGACAACGAAGCCAAAGGAGCAAAGCAACGTCAACAACGACCGACCGACGACGACGACGACGACGCGACGTTGAAAAAGCACTAACGGGTCTAGGCGGGCGTCGAGCATTGAAGAGGGCTAAAATAGCATTGGAAGTTTTTCAGCGCGCCAAGTTGGGTGGGTTTAGAGAGGGGTGAGGGGTGGGGGTGGGGGGTGGGGGGAAGGTTGAAGATTCTTGGGTGAAGAATGACTCTGTGGCGCATGTAGACACGATGACGTTACCTTTTTGTGTATTTTCTAAATTTAGCTTGCAACAACGACGGCGGCGGCGCGGGGTCGGTCGAGAACACGATGAAAAGTGAAAGTTTTTACTCTCTACCCTCCTATGCCTAGATATAGAGAAATTATATTCAAATAAGTTTGTGTGATTGTGTAGTTGCTGCATAAGAGGCGCCGCGCCGCCTGGCAAACATTGATTTTTTACTCACACAAACAAAAATGCATTTTCAACCAACAAGGGTAACAAGGGTTCGGGAAATCCCTGGAAAATAGAAACAAAAAAAAAACAACGCAAGGGCTCGAGGAAAATTAGATAGGTATATCTATAGATGCAGAGAAAATTGTACATACATATATAGGTACAGTTGAAAGTAAAAAGGTGTAGGTATAGGTATTAAACTGTTTGAACAAAGTTAAGCGTTTATTTTTCTCAATTTGTTTTTTTTTTGTTTTTAATAAGTAAGCATGCAAAGCTAGGAGAACAAAAAAAAACGAACCCCTATAAGCTATACCCACCATACCTACCTACACATTTTCAAACGTTATTTTTGTTCTATAAATATATCCCCGATATGATTACTAGAATATAGAAACACGGCGCAAAAATGCCTCGTGCATGCAAATATAAAAATAAAACAAAAGTGAGAGTTTACAGGTAGACATATGGAAATGGCCGAAATTAAACGAAAGTTATTTAATGCAATTATTTTATCCATCAAGGAATTTCTTTGTACAAGCAAAAAAAAAAGAAGATTTATTTTTGACTTGGAAGAGTGATGATGGTAAAAAGCTTCAACTGTAAAGTCCGACAATCTAAAATTCAATTTCAGAATGCACTACGCCCACAAAAATCTATACATAAATGTACATATGTGTGTAGGTACATAGGTGAGCTTACCGTTATGTTTTGAAGTTTTAAAAAAATAATATAGATTTCTCATGAAAGAAGGAAGATATAAAGATTCTTCCAATAGGGACTTCCGAACTTTGACAGTTGGTAGCGATCAGGGCCGGCCCCAGCCAAACTTGCGCCCTGAGCAAGATTTGTAGAAGCGCCCCTTTTTTATATTTGCATACATTCACTGATACACATGCATAAGACTTTTCCACATCACCCAGCAGATAGAATTTCAATACGTTTGAATTAAATTCTCCAACAATGAAAGTGAAGTTAGTTAGTGTGCCAGAAATAACTTAGCACAGTTGTGATGGATGTTATTTTGGGATTATTTGAACAAGTTTTGTGACTTAAATGCAAATGGCAGTACAAAATCGTTTGCGAAAGATGAGATTACATTTTCTTGCTCCTGGTAATGCGCCCCCAGAATGTTGCGCATATGGTTGGTCCGGCCCTGTTAGCGATCTGTATCTTTTCAATTGGCTGTCATTTATTAAGTCCAGAGAAGCTGCGGCGGACATTTGAACGATGTTATATTCCATACATAATGGCATCGATAGGCCTTTCAAACGAATACAAAAATTCGATAGAATCTTATCATCATCATCGTCGGCTCGACAACCGGGGTCGAGCCGCCGCCATTCAGTTGCGCACCCCAAGGCTCCGGGCGTCCTGGTCTACGCCATCTCTCCAGCGCAAGCATGGTCTACCACGCTGTCGTCTACCATAGAATGTACCACAAAGAACTTTCCGAGCAGGTTCCTCTTCGCTCATGCGAGCTAGGTGCCCTGCCCACCGGAGTCTACCGAGCTTAATTTTTGTCACGATATCTGCTTCAAGGTAGATTGCGTACAATTCATGATTGTACCGTCTCCGGAATCGTCCTTCCTCACAAATGGGGCCAACAATTCTCCTTAAGACTTTTCTCTCGAACGCGGCTAAGAGGTCGGAGTGCCTTTTGCTAAGCACCCAAGTCTCGGATCCATATGTGAGTACTGGCAGGACCATGGTCCTGTACAGCAGCAGTTTTGAAGTTATGGTGAGATTTCTGAATTTGAAGAGCTTTGACAGACTATAGTAGGCTCTGTTGGATTTGAGAAGCCGCCCGCGTATTTCTTCTTCTATATTGTTATCGGCGGCTACTATGGACCCAAGGTATTTAAAGGATTGCACCACTTCAAATTCGTGCTCCGCTACCTTGATTGTTTGACCAACTGTTCCTCTCGCATTCGACGCCACCATGTACTCAGAATCTCATAAACACATTATTTTATATAACTTTAGAGATAGCAAGCGCTTTTTGAAAGACCCTGTATTTAAAGTTTCTTAATTCTAAAATGTGTATGGAGGTATTTCATAATCCTCAAAATTTGTTTTAATTTTTTGTAAAGCAATTTGTGTTTCTATAAATCAAATTTTCCACAATCAAATCTAAAAATGCATCATTGTTCCGAGAAATGTTCATATCTGTACATTGTGAAATTCTTTTTGTAGCAACAGTGCCAACAAAGTTTATTTAAATGTTAAATTAAAGTGATGACCGACTAAGCATTTAGCAATGGGTGGAATTCATTGAAATTCAAAAAAATGTACACAAAAATGCATTGATAATTTTTTGACAGGAAACCAAGAAAAAAAAATATTAACAATATACAGCATTGCATGGTGCTTCTAAGGAACTCAGTTAGTTACTCATTTTCATGCTGAAAGTATTCATTGAAAAAAGTATCTACATCACATATCATTGCGCTTTATCAAAAATACAAAGAAATTGGTATCAAAAACCATTTTCTTCATCATCATCATCATCATCATCATCATCATCAGCATCAGTGAATAAACCCAAAGCAACACACAATAAAAAATTAAAAAAATTTAAAACCATAGTAAGTATAAGTAGGTAGGTACCTATATTGCTTTGCATTTCACAAGTTCAAGTTCAAGAGAATTTCATTATGTATAACTTTTAGCGCATGATTAACTCTGATTTCAACGAAAGAAACAAAACAAAAAAAAACCATAAAAAAATTTATTAAAACTATATTTACTTTTTATCTCTTTTTCTCTGAATTCAGATAGTAATAGGTATATGGAAATTTGAACAGTTTTCTTTTTCTTCTGAATCAAAATACTATATAGGAACCATTGATAAAAAGCTTAAAAAGAAATCAACATTTCAATGCAATGCAACGCCCCAAAATACCTTTTACTATGTATCCAAGAAATTAGATAGAAGTGTTGGATAAATTCAGTTTTTTTTTTTTTGTCGGTATAACATAATATTCATGATTCTGGTGCCATTCCGTATGACGGTATGACGCATCATCATGCAACTCAAAACATGACGCAGGGGCAGGATTTACTTACACCAATGGACTTTATCTAAAAGGCAATTACGTAGGTACCTATATATACCTACCACGTTCTTACAGTGTTTTTCGCTGCAAAATTAATTTATTTTAAGTTTAAAAATAACTTGTACCAAGCATGGCGGTTGTAAGTATCTTGTTTTGTCAATAAGAGCGCTACAAAAGTTTTTTTAAATAAAACAAAAACGGTTTTACATATCAATGAAATTCTTTATTTCTGTAAAAGCATGTTTGATGCCATTATGTATGGAACTCAACTTTTTTTGCATGACCACCACGGGCACGCTTGCAGAAGTCCAGACGCTGAACCCAATTTTCGACGGTTTTCAGGCATAAATCGGCCGATACTGCTGCAATTTCACGTTCGATATTCGTACGAAGTTCATCAATCGTCGCTGGCTTGTTGGCATAGACCATAGACTTGACGTAGTCCCACAGGAAATAGTCTAACGGCGTCAAATCATACGACCGAGGCGGCCAAGCGACTGGACCATTTCGTGAGATAACACGTTCTCCAAACTTGGTTTCCAATAAATTGATTGTGACATTCGCTGTGTGGCTTGTGGCGCCGGCCGTCCTGTTGGAACCACATGTCCTCCAAGTCCATATCATCCATTTGGGGCCAAAAATATTCGGTTATCATTGAACGGTAGCGATCCCCATTCACAGTAACGTGCCGGTCTTGATCATCACGGAAGAAGTACGGCCCAATGACGCCGCCGGCCCATAAACCACACCAAACCGTAATTTTTTCGGGATTTCATGATGACTCATGGAGTACGTGTGGATTGCTGCCTGACCAATACCGCATATTTTGTTTATTGGCGAAGCCATTCAGCCAGAAATGAGCCTCATCGCTGAAGATGACGTAGCGCTCTTAACGTTGAGGCCACTGACTCCGAATTTCGGTAGTAAATTTTAATAACTTCGACTCGTTGTTGGCTCGTATATCTTTCCATTATGAAATGGCAAACTTTACTGAAGAGAAATGTCAAAAGAGCGGCAAGAAATATGGCGTCGTTTGCTGTCCCTGTTGCTCTACTTTTATAGCGTCCCTGTTGAAAAACCCTTTAGTTGGTGCTCTGAAATAAATTTACAACAATAATTCTAATTACAAAAAATAAAAAAAAAGTGTTTGATCAAATATGATATTACTATAAACTAGAACACGAATAAAGCTTATCGCCATGGAGTGATTTTTTTTTTTCAAAACCGTTTTAGCTTATGTATTTGCACTTTCACTGATCCTTTTCTATTTTTAATGGCATCTTAAACAAAAATGTTGCTTGCCGATAACACATACATAATTACACACATATCTTCAGAGTGATTTTGTCAATTAGGTACTGTACAACTGTACAGAACTATCAGAATAATGTTACGTACTGTATTTAATGTGTGAGTTATATTCGTTTGCATAGATACTTTATTTAAAAAAATCGCTATAAGGCAACCGAAAAGTTTAAATAATTTCTAACGTTCGGATAATTTCTGCGTTCGGAGGGCGCGCGAGAGTGCCTGCCTTAGGGATCTGTCAGTCACTATACCTACCTACACATTTTACACATTTATTTCATCTTTTCAAAATTGTTTTTGTGGAAAAAGTTGTATTTTCCTTCAAATCTTGAATTTGAAATTTTTATAACAATTAAACCATCAAAACAACTTTTATTTTATCAAAATTTGGTGCAAAATTATAGTTAACTTGACACTTAAACAATTTTAGAGTGAGATTAGGTGAAAGTTACCTATGTTTTTTTTTCTTAACCAGCACTTATATTTAAACATTCAAAATAAAAGTGTTGCATTAGCGCGTATGAAATTTGTCAGTTGTTTTTTTTTTTAATGATGAAAATAAATGGGGGCTTCCTTTTTATAATCATACACTTAGTTATCAAGGCGCAAACTATTGGATTTCAATACAAAGCAGTTGGTAGGGTCTGGGGTCTTAGAACCCTAAATGTGGGTTATTCGAAAAAAAAGCTATTTTGAATCGAAAAAAAAAAGTATTTACACCTAGGCAATTTAAAACTCACTAATTGGTCACAGAAGGTCACTTATGTAGTTTTAATTATAATAATTGCTCAGCCATAGGCGGTTTTTAAAGAATTTTTAAAGTTCTTTCATTAGCATAGAGGACGGTAGCACCTTAATTCATTCATGGGATATTCGACAAAACAAAATTATACTATGAAAGAGGTCACTAATTGGTCACAAATGGTTGTTAGTTTCAGTAATTGGTCAGCCGTAGGCGATTTGTTGTGAATTTTCAAGTTCGCACATTATAGAGGATGTTAGCACCTCATTTGTGGGATATTCGAAAACAAAATGAAGCTATCTAAGAGGTTACTATTTGCGCCCAAAAGGTCAGTTAGTTTCAGTAATTGATCAGCCGTAGGCGATTTGTTGTGAATTTTCAAATTTACCCATTATAGAGGATGTACGCACCTCATTTGTGGGATATTCAACACATTATAATATTCGATCTGATTGGTCAATTCCTAATTGGTCACAAAAAGTTAGTTAAGATGTTTGCATCTCGCCTATGGCTGATTAATTACGAAAAACCAAATGACCTTTCAGATTTATTACACATTTTTCGAATATCCCACAAATGTAGTGTTAACATCCTCTAATGAAAGCCCTTGTACAAAACTTTAAATAAGTTGTTAAAAATCCCCTACATTACTCACCAATTACTAAGAATAACAGACCTTTCATAACCACTTACTGACCTTTTACATGGCATAGGTACTAATTTTTCGAATATCCCACATGGGGTCTATGATCCTGGAGACAAGAACATACCTATACAAATACATAGGTATCTTGTAAATAAGTAAAAGTATATACAAAGTTAATTACGGACAGTAAAAGAACAAAACAACTCCAGAAGAAAACTTCGAGTCAACTTAACTGTATTTTTACTACACCAAATGTTTCTAATAGGTATTTGTTTTGTTTTCTTACATCAAAAACCGTACCCAATTCGCCAAAAAGTAAACTTTCGCTTTTTGCACTGGATGCTTCTAATATATAAATAAATCTTCTTGAAAAAATATTATAAACATTTGCCTACCTACCTACATACATACACAAATACATATCAAGAACTCATTAAAATGTGATTACTTATTCAACTTGACTGCATTATTTCATACCTCAAATAGGTACCTATACCTACCTAGGTACAGATATACTTTACAGAAGAATTTTAATTAATTATGTTAACTCTTAAACCGAATTTCAATAAACAAAAATACCTATATAGCGTACCTACATAGGTACCTAGTCAATATTCTTGTTCAAAGTGCAAACAAAAAGAATAAATACTGTAAAATAATTACAAATGCTCTTAAAAGTCCTAAATCAAACTCGAATGCAAACAGAAAAGAAACGAAATGAAATAAAAATTAAAATTAAAAAAAAAAAAAAAATAAATAAAATAATCCAATGAGAGAATTGCTAAAATTATTCAATGATTGCATATTTGAATGGGGTGAGACCGCTGCGACGTTGACGCAGAAAATTTGGAAGTGGGACACTTGTGTGCATGCGATAAGTCAGGGTCATACAAAAAAAAAAACACAAAATTTAACAAAGCACACGATCCGATCCTGCATCGAAAGAAAAAAAAATAAACAAAAATTCAATGTCATCATGCACAGGCACACACATACGAACAAAACACTTGGTAGATACCTACCTACGTCCGTCCGTATCGCCAATGGGGCAAAAAAGGCAGTTAGAACAAGCTTCAGCACAGCGGAAGAGAAGCACAAAATTTGTCGCAAAATTCACTTGAATGCCTACATACATTCATACATTTGAACAACAACAACAAAAAAAAAAAAACAATAAGAATATTGGGGTGATAGGGGTACCAAATTCACATGTGCAATGTGAGCAAAAATGCCGATGTCGATGCCGATGTATGGGTCTTTCGCCAAATTTTATTTTTAACACAAACACCATTTCATCAGTGCCGTGCCGTGCCGGTAAAGAGAAAACAGAAAAAAAAAGATTAAAACGAAAAACAAATAAATGCAAAAAGCAAGGCCATCAAACGAACAGCCACAAGCGCCCCCATAGCCAAAACGATCGCTAGTATATTGTTATCTTTACTGGGGGTAAAGTGAGCTGCGCTGATGCGGAGGTGCATTGAGTTTTTTTTTTTTTTAATTTTTGTTTTGCGAATTGCATGTGCCGCGCCACACAAAATACAAACAAAAATATATTGCACTCAAGGTCATTTGGATGGGGCTCCCCGCCAATGGCAGCAGACGACGGCGACGACCGGATAGACTGGCGCAGCAAAATTGGCATTGCGCAGCGCAATTCCACAGTCATCAATATGTGCAAGCGTTAGTTAAATTTCCATTTTGCTGCCTTGTGATCATCAAACTACGGCTGCGCACTGCAAAAGAGCCAATAAAATGACGAGTGAAGTATTTTTGCAACACACTAGGTAGGTAGGTATAGATTGCTCTATGTGGTTGGTTGCACTTTTGTATTTGTTTCTAATTCTATTGCTATGGCTGCGCTTTTTTTTTGTTGGCTGGCAGTCGGTTTAAGTTGTTCTAGACGATGGTGTTAGCTTTAGAGTGGTATAGTACATATGTATATGTACATACATGTATTTAAAGTGCAATAATTGTGATTGCTCATATGTGCAAACTTATAGATACATAGATAATTATTCTAAAATTCACCAATCAACGTGATCATGTAATGAATATCTAGGCATGTGCTTTACATAGAGTAGGTAGTGATGTTTATTCGCTGATTTTTTTGTATTGAAACGATTGTATACTTACATACATACTTAAAACAACTTATGTGTAAAGAAGCATGTTCTAAAAAGATGATGAAAATATATTAATCTTTTCTAATTAAAGTTTAAATAAGTTCCTATAATAAGGAATTTTCAAAATGCCGGATGGTAAGTGGTAAAATTATAAAACTTAAAATTAAACATACCTTTACCTAGTAGGACATGATTTTCAGTTATAAATCATATTTCTAGAATACAGCTGCCTGATGGTGACAAGGATTACACGTGTCGAAAAAATTCAACCAATTTACCTACTTATTGATTTAAAGATTGAATCATTTCGATCATTTTT
The DNA here is from genome assembly GCA_932273885.2 of Leucozona laternaria. Taxonomy (NCBI): domain Eukaryota; kingdom Metazoa; phylum Arthropoda; class Insecta; order Diptera; family Syrphidae; genus Leucozona; species Leucozona laternaria. The sequence goes on from OW026368.1 coordinate 96,454,012, forward strand.
CATTGTTCATATTAAATTCTATTCTATTGATCAGATCGTAATATGAAAGATGCACTCTCTCAAGCTTGGGAGATTTGCTCTGCATTCACTCACACAGTGTAAACAGACTCTCATGTCAAATTGAAAATATCTTGTGTTCCATATAACATAGGTAGGTATACTGTTCAGCTTGTTGTTCAGTGTGAGTCTGTCTCGATCAGCTTAGAGGAGACATTCTGCATTTGCTTTTAGTCAAAAATAGGATAACTTGAAATTTCTTAATAACTTTCACAATATGCTGTCAAAGTCAATAGAAAAAACTATTTACTCTGCTCCACAGCAGCAATATCATCTTCGGTGAACACTGTACGGCGTCTCTGAGGATGCGCATTATCCACTAAAGTAAACGTGGTGTGAAACCGATTCATGGTTGCTCGAATTTATGTGATTTTGCGATTATTTCGACCGAATATTGGACGCAGCAGAACCGAACAATTATTTTGGTAATAAATTTGCACGATTTGCAAACGTTGTTCAGGAGTTAGTCTATTAATTATGAAATGGCAAACAAAACTGAGCATAAATCAAGTGACAGCTGTCAAAAAGACGCAACTCCGAAAAAAGAATTGCCAGATTGAGAACCACACGTCTAAAAAAATCACCCTTCATTAATGACAAGTTTTCTTCATATGAAATATAGGTATTTACCTATTTAGACATTAACCTATAGTTAAACAAATCCATACGAAAGAGCTTATTTATATAAAAAATGGAAGTGACTCTAGAAATGCCAATTATAACAGTTTTGGTTTATAAAAGTACTGTTTATGCGGCCCCTCAGAGCCAGGGCCCACCGCCGGTGCGCATACTTCAGACACCCAAAGTTTTTTTCAAGTCGCGTGAAGCGCGTTAACGTACGCCCACTTTTAATGGCGAAAAACAGTTATAACTGTTATAAACTGGCATGTCTCTAGTCTCGTCCATAAAAAAAATACCTATACTACAAAGAAACGAGGGGTTTTGGTAGGTACCTACCTACGACTACTTACGACTATGTAGTTCTATAGGAGTGAGTCCCACCAGAAGTTCATATAGCTGAACACTGAACACAATGAGATGAAGCTGTAAAATAAGGTGCAGGTAGTTTGATAAATTTCTACTACACTAAACATTTCTAACTACAGCTAAAGCTTGCCCGTTGGTCGCAGCCAGAGATTCTTCGTACGTTTTACCCACAAAAACCCATTTTTTTAATTTCATCTCGTGTTGACGAATAGACGTGACTTGCAACAACAATAAAGCGCATTAAAACACGCACACAAGTGCTAACATATGAACTCACCACGGGACACTAATGCAAAAATATGAATTCACCATGGTTGAGGTTTCCAATCTTTATAATTCATAATTTCTGGTCGCAGCGAAACATGCACTTCTGAACTATTTTTCTAGGTACGCAGGTATTTACCTTTCAACTTTGAGAGTGCTATACCTAGGAAGGTACGTTCAAAATTGTGGCTAGGTTCTTAGAACTAGTAAGGTATGTAGGTAGGTTTACTCAAGAAAAATCCCTATTTTTCATAAAATGTAAACCTGAAATTGGAACATCCGATCTGCTGTGGGAGACAGGCACACAGGGACTTAGTTAGGTAGGTACCTACAATTTAACTTAGATTTAAATCGGTCTTCTATTCGATTATAATTGGTAGGTACTTACATACCTACCTACCTACTTATTAACTTAAATAAACAGAAATATGTATTTCTCAATTGCGGACTTCAAACAAAAAAAAAAAAAAAAAAAAACAAAAACTTACTCAGCAACACCGATGGCCTCTTGTGCAATAAACGCTTAACAAATAACAATAAACATCACAAATCGCTTCTCACGATATTGCATAATAATAACAAAAAAATGCATCTGTGTGTTCTTCTCTGAAGTCTAAAAAAATCTCTTCACACTGACACTACCCCTACCATAATCTGGTTCTTGTTGTTCTCTTTTATCTAACCTCACCTCACTACACCTCCCCCAGACCCCTACCAAAACAGCAAAACACCAAAACACCCTCCGCCACCACCTTGCATTTATGTGTGCATGCGGTATGGAATTGATGAATTATACGAATACCTATATCTCCGCGTCTTTCGTTCGCGTCGCTGTTTTGCTTTTTTACATTTTGATTTTGGTAGTCAAATTCAAATGAAAATAAATACCTATACTTAATGGAATTTATGAAATAAATTATTCTGTCGGCACCGCGCGCAATCAAGCAACATCGTTGTCGTTTGTTGCCTGCTGTTGGAGTAGAGTAACACAACAGACAACAAGCACTTGTGTTATTGTGTTTTATTGCTCGATTTTCCTACTCGCTACTTATTAAGGTGTGTGTATACCTATGAATGTGTTTGTATTGTATATGTATAAACGTCAAAAACAAGGTCAAATGCAATTTTGTGTCTTCCCGTTCTTAGCCTGTTTTTATTTTTTTTTTTTCTTGTGATCTCTCTGGGGTACCCAACGGAATCTCTAAAAAACTGAATCTATATTCTGAAGTTTGTAGAGCTAATGTTTGATGTGGATGTATAAGTTTTTATGCATGGGAGTAGGTATATTCTTCAAAAAAGGATCATTTGGCGTTTGAAGGCAATTTTTTTTCTTCTTTCGTTTCGTTTCGAGATCATTTTTGGTTTTTTAATTCTCCTTTAGCTTGCGATTCATAATTTTGTTTTCTTCTTTTTCTTTAGAAATTGAAAAAAAATTCTCGGAAATTAGTTATGTAGGTATGTGTGAGTTTGTTTGGGAATTTTGTTGGAAATAACGAAAAACAAATAAAAAAAAAAAAACAACTAAAATCTTGAGAGTTTTTTTTAGTCTTCTTATTTGAATTTAGCTTTTAGATATGGACTTTCTTTGAGTTCTTTTTTTTTGAGTGGTAAATTCTCTGAGCAACAGCGAGCGAGCTCAAAGCGGAAATGTTTGTTTACCTATAACTTCGAAGGAGTGTAGTCGAGGTAGTTTTTTTTTTACTTTTACTTTTTTTTAGAAGTTTAGTGCTAAAAGATAGGTAGGTAGGTATCTACATCTACATACCTGATTATGTAGGTATGTCCATACCTAGCTTATTGAATCAGAGCATCTGTTTTGTGGAAATCTATAGAACTGCAGAGCCGTTGGGGTAAGGAGTAGGTACATAGGTACTTCTTGGCACCCATTTGGCTACGACCCTGGAGCCTGGACCTACAGCACTTAGTTATGTATCTTGATAGTTACATCGATTCCAAGAAAAGAAAATATAAAAAAAGTTGGTGTGGAAGTGGAACCGATTTCCCTTAAACCACTTTTAAAATTTTTTTTCTTTAATAAAAACAAACTAAAAATTTCATCCAAAACGTTAAAGTCGTTTCTGAGAATAAAAGATCTCAGACAAGTGGATGTGGCAGTGGGTGGAATAAAACACATAAATTTTGTTTCTCGCTAATAAAAACAAGCCTTGAAAATTTCTCTTTGTGGGTGTCATCTCTATGTTGTGTGAAATTGATTGATTTGATAATGAAATTAAAATAAAAACTAGTAAGAATTTTTAAAATCAGGGCCCGTATCGCGTAAGAATAAAGTGATCGCTCTATTAAGTGATTATTTTTTTACGATTGCTCACTCTATCCTTCCCTATAGATAGGATAGAGACAGCTATCGTGAAAGCGACAATCAAAAAATTGATAATCAACTATCACCTTAGCCGATTCCACCCCAGATTAATTTATTTAATTTCATTTAAATCGCTAAAGCCGTTTCAAAGAATCCCAGATTGTATGAAAAGTGGACGTGTGGCAGTGGGTGGGGTAAAACACTTCCTTCTGGAGGTCTGGGGATCGAATCCTAGCCTTGTCCACCCAAACACAAAATCCGTACCTACGGCTTTTGCCGTATTTATATTTGATTTACTTTATTTTGTTTATTTATTTATTAAATTTAATTTGTTTTGATTTATTTTATTTTATTTTATTTTATTTTATTTTATTTTATTTTATTTTATTTTTATTTGTTTATTTTATTAGTCACTTCTACCGAAAATTGAATAAAATTTTTATTTCCGACACATATGTGTAGTGTATGTGTTCGGATATCGGCACACATAGATGCACCTGGAACACATTTGTGCATAAGTTTGATTTAAAAAGGGGTGATATGATACCGTGAGGGTGACTCGGCTATTAATTAATCCATTGCGATCGCCATTCCATTTAACTCACTAGCACATATTTCTTGAATTTTTATGATTCATTCGATTTTAAAGAAACACTGTTCGTGTTTCTTCAGAATCTTCGAATCGCGGAGACTTTTAAGGGAAGTTTCGTGAACCTACTAGATTTGTATGTGCTATGTTGAAGATATAATAAGAACACTCGTGTTCCCTTTGATATTGCCAAGTACTCATGAGTTAATGAAACCCATATTTTGTCCAATATGTATCTAAAGGGTCCGCCATCTAACGTTTTTTTTTTCAACTAGTGTTTATTTCGTGAATGGTAACACTTAGCTCATGTCTGATTTGACAGATAATTAGTTTTATCCTTCCGCTGAACGAATATGGTTGTGTATACGCTTCGCTAAGTGGGCCTGCGATCGACTTAGAGAAGATGCCGATTTTGCCAAAAAAATCATCTTTTCATATGAAGCTCATTTTGATCTTGGCGGGTAGTAAACAAGCAAAATTGTCGCATTTGGGGCACAGAAAACCCGCAAGCATACATTGAAAAGCCGATACACCCAAAACGAGTCACTGTTTGGTGCGGATTTTGGTCCAGAGGCATAATTGGGCCATTTTTCGAAAATGAGCAAGGAGTGGCCGTTACAGTCAATGACGATCGTTATCAGGCCGTGTTGAACGAATTTTTGTTCACAAAAATTGAAGAGGACGATATTGGCAACATTTGGTTTCAACAAGATGGCGCTACGTGCCACACAGCCGAAGCTACACTCGATGTTTTGCGCCATTTTCAAACAAAAAAAAAGAAAGTTATTTGGCGGTATGTGTTTTAGAAGTTACTTATGTATATTACTCGTATGTAGCAATTTGGATAGTTTTTTTTACATAATTTTTTGTTTTGGAATTTAAGTATACTTTTATAAAAAAATGGAAAAAAAAATCGTCAACAAAATCGATAAAATGGGTCGACCTAAAAGTTTCAATGGCCAACAATTTACCTAATGTCCTTGTCGTAGGTACCAAACTCTGGTGTGGACGCAGCGATTCTCCATCAACTTTTCGAGAAAAAAAAAAACCAAACATAAGAAACTTGCATAAAAAAGAATCATGGAAAATACCACAAAATCGATCGTGCATCATCACTGGATGATGTGAAGTACAGAATAAAGGGAGTGGTATAGTTTTCTTATTTAACCACTTGCAAAATGGTCTCATCAGAAAGAAGATGGACAATATCTTGTACCTACGGCTGTTTTTTTTTTTTTTTTTTCCGACTTGCAATTCTTTTCAGAGTTCTCATATTACATACTTCATATGAGCATTAATATAGAGTGGGGATAAATTAAAACCTTATACACTTGCAATTTGTGCAGTGGTTTGTAAATAAAAAGCGACTTGGAGCATTTTTTTTTTGTATTCATTACGATTCTTGTGGTTTCTCTCCATAATATGAGTGCGAATATTTTTACCTATATTTAGATAGCATAGAACTTTAAAATGGCCTGGCTAAATTTGATTCGCTGCGGCGAATTGAAAATTAAAAAAAAAAAAGTAGGTAGGTACCTACATTGTGTGCGTTTAATGATCTTATTATAGAATATAGTTGAACACTTGCCGAAGAATATGCATTTGTGTAAGTAGCCAATAAAAATGCAAATTGCAATAATTTGTAATGAATTCATTTTATGTATATTTTTATTTATATTCGTTATTGTATAAGAGTGGGAATTTGTAAGATTATTATTTGTGTGGGTTGACACTTAAGTGACAGAGATATCTGCCCACATATATGTACATACATAAGCACATTTTATTTTAAAATATGTATGCATATTTTTTGTTTTCTATTTTTTTTATAATAGTTAAAAAATTTACTTAAATTTGTCTTTAATTTCCACCTAAATGTAAGGGTTATATGCGATAGAATGGGTTTTATTTATCTGAACCACAGTTCAAAACTATACATTTTTGGAGTAAAACTTCTTTATGCTCGTTTTGAAAAAAAAAAAAAATAAATAAAATAAACGAAGTTATAAATAGATAATACTAAAAAAAACTTGTTGATAGATTTTTTCCTTATAAAAAATGTTTGCTAATTTAAGGCAAACAATTAAACTGCAGCGGAAGCGGTAGGGCAATTTATTCGTTTAGCCGATTCCAATTCGTAAAAAATAAAGTTAATAAGAAAAAAATATAAAAATAATGGCGCAAAATTTTAAAAAGCCTGATGTTAAGGTTATACATAGTATGATATTACTCAACAATTTACTATCTTTAAAACACTAAACCAAAATGTTCTTAGTTTTAAACAATGATTAACTAGGATCATACTTAACCTATTTTCGTATGAAACTAAAGCTGAACACGCCTAAAACAGTGACATTTCGTAAAAAAAAAAGTAAGCAAACATACCTTTTTCACATTTGTCGCTTTCAAAGTGACATAATGGAGTTATAGTATTTATGATACTAAAAAGATAAAATAGCCATTTGGTGATTTTAACTTTAATAAAATTCTGAACAGATATAGAACGATGCTATAAGTCCTTTTTTTGGAAAATCCTCTTTTTAACCTTGCATTATACTAAAAATGCTTTAACATCATTAAATGTTTATAGGGTAGGTACCCTATGTCTCCAATTATTGTTGTATGTTTGTTGATAATAGGCGTTTTTCGTTTTTAACAAAGAGAACAAAATTGATCTGTCAAAAAAAAATCAGTGTTTCTTTTAAGCGGTGCCACACAACAGCGCTCAACAGGTGTTTGTTTTTGCAATGAAAGCTAGCTCGAAGCGTGCTTCATGAGCTCAGAGCAAAATGACTGACCACAGCCAACTTCATACAATTTTCATGTAGTTTGACAGCACAGTACACAATCATATTAAAGGTAATATCATTAGCGTTTTTATTTTTGTTCAGTTCTGCGCATCTGTGCAAATGGCGGATCCAGTGTCTCTTACCTGTCAAAATGTTGTTGTTTCTAGTAAAGTCATGTGTATAGTTTTCGTGGGCACTCGAGCCGCCATGTTTAATATCTGACACTTTCAATTTTGACAAATGAGAATAAGGTATGTTCGTGCATCGATACCACACTGATACATAATAACTTTTGGAAATTCAAGCGGGTGTTTGTGGAGACTCAGTATTATAATGCGTGTTTTTTTTAGAATTTTGAAATGGAATAAAACAAAAAAGATTTTATTAAATTGATATGAAATTTACTTTATTCGAAAGATATTCTTCTGGCATCATAATTTAAATATGATTTCTGGCATATGACCGCCAAGGCTGGCTCGGACGTAGTCTAATCTGGAGGTGCAATTTTCGATGATTTTATCCAACATTTGTGGCCGTATATCGGCAATAACGCAGCGAATGTTGTCGTGCAAGTGGTCAATCGTTTCAGGCTTATCGGCGTAGACTAGTGACTTCACATATCCCCACAGAAAATAGTCAAGCGGCGTTAAATCGCACGATTTTGATGGAGGCCAATTCACAGGTCCATAACGTGAAACTATGCGGTTACCAAACGTTTCCTTCAATAAATCAATTGTGGCACGAGCTGTGTGACATGTTGCGCCGTCTTGTTGAAACCACAGCTCCTGCACATCATGGTTATTCAATTGATGAACGAAAAAGTCAGTAGTCTGATGGCTCTATAGCGGTCATCATTGACTGTTACGTTCTGACCAGCATCGTTTTTGAAGAAGTACAGACCAATTATTCCACCAAACCATAAAGCACACCAAACAGTTAGTTTTTGTGGATGTAACGGTGTCTCAACATACACTTGAGGATTATCAACACTCCAAATATGGCAGTTTTATTCATTGACGTATCCATTCAACCAAAAGTGAGCTTCATCGCTAAACAAAATTCGCTTATGAAAATTGGGATCAACGGGAATCTTGTTTTGGGCCCATTTGTGCTCAGTTTGGAAGCGTTGTTCAGGCGCAGTCTATTCAAGCTGACAAAATGGCCGCCAGCTAAAATATTTTTGGCAACTTAAAGTTCTGTAACGTTAAACAAAACACCCGTTATAAGTGAATTTTACCTTTGATCCGAACCGTATTGTGTATTCTGAAGGTACATTTATCCTTTGGAGCTCTCAGAATATTTTTTTTTTATAAGTTTAAAAGGAAAAAGATAGAATTTAAAAAGTTATCCTTAAAAAATCTCTATTGCTCTTTTACTTTAAAGTTTTAAAACTTTGTGTATAACCTACCTAAAAAAAAATGACAAAAAAAGTCGTAAATGTTAACTTTAAACTTAGTGCTCTTGATCACGAATCCCATTTCCTATAGTACCTATACCTAAAGAAATAAAGGATCTTAAAGATTATTCAAATTCGTAAGAATATTTTCATCTTGAATTCCGTGAGGTCCTTTAAACTTTTCAACCAATATCTGCCTAATTTCATTCTACCTGAAAATTATTAAAAATATGAGATTTCAAAACTATATATAGGGATACCTACTTTATACCTATTTATGTAAAGGTAGGTATATAGGTTTTGTATAGGTATGTAGATATGCCTACTTAATAAGCATTAAACGATTTCTGCCTTTTATCGCTCTGTCACAAGAAATCCATCCATCCATGATGCTTATCCTAAACCACTTACTTTACTTTCACAATTTAATTTGCAACCCCCCTATAATCGACCCCAGAGTCGACTTAAGCCTTTTTTATCATTTTACCTATAAAACCATTCGGTTGCTTTCGTCCATTTAATTTATTTCAACTTGAAACACAACAGGAAAAAATAAGGAAAAACAACACGGTCAGAAATCAGGCTAATTAGACTGTGCGAGGCCTGTGAAAGTTTTACTCTCTCTCACTTTCTCTCTTTGAGAAGATATAAGTAAGCCTTTCCAATTGTTTGTATACCTATATAAGTATAGGAATAGGTAGGATTGAAATTCGGTCCTTTTCTTTTGGATTTTACTAAATCCCAATCTTTCATGTGATGCTGTAGGTATAAAGGAAGTGTGGCAAGTGGCAACTGCCTTACTCCTTCCATTTTTCTATTTCCTCATTCCACTCAACACAGATTTGATTATGTTGGGACCCTTCAAATGCTTTGACAGCTTACATCAAACACATTTTCCATTACCTACCATTATATCGAATGCAGTTCGATGTTCTATAGTAGGAAGGTACCTACGCACATCCAGTGGATATAAAATAAGAAGGTGATGTAATATTATGCTTGTGGGTTTGACGAAACAACTATATATGTAAGTTCTACCTAAACAAAGGGTTTCCCAAAAAATTTGGTTCAAATTTCAATCGTTTAAAGAAGGGATGACGGGGTTATTGGTATATGGTTATTAAAAAAAAAACTAGAAACTAAGTCGCACGTGCTGCAACGAAACTGATTATTGTGTAGCATGTTTCAACAATCTGAATCGCAATAATTGTGACGATTCATCAACATCCCTTGCATTTTACTGCATCCAAAAATTCTTCAGTACCTAATAAGTGAGGAATGAAGGACGACAGGCTTGTCGACAAGCAACCCCTATGCATGAACAAAAAATCAAAAATTTATCTCACCCCATATGGTGCTTATGGTGCTATTGAATCCGCAATGCACATTTCGCCAGTTTTTTTTTTTGTAGGTACAACATTATGCACCAATGCACTTTTATCAAAACCAAATCGTCCTTGTTTTTTTTTTTTTCTTATACCTACACATTCAACGGACCTAAATCCAAATCTGAAGGGTGCATTTCAGTTCAATTTATTCTTTTTCACTGCACGAACAAATTTCAAATTTGTGTAAGGGATGGACCGTGAAAAATCGATAAATACGGTGCTCCCCTGATGGAATAAGAAAACAAAAACAAAAAAAACTAGTTTTCCATAGGTACACATCCACAATCATGTGTATGCAACACCAATACATCACCAAACACACCCCCATCATATTGTGCGTGTGCATTCAATGTCCTCGCAGCATACGCAGTCGCCGCATGCAAATATCCTTTCATATTTTACTTACTCAGAGTACCTTCCACTATACTCTCTACATACAACATACAACATACATATACATACCTACAACATTTACACCGACACATCTCTTAACTCAACCCTTACGCAAAATGCTCCTTTTGTTTTTTTTTTTTATGAGCAGGCTCGTTGCATTGACATGCGTTCATCGACCAATTAAAACTACGAATTAATACCAGAACCAAACTTGCACACAAAATAACACAAATGTGATATTATTTTCCCATCTCTACAATAAGCCATAAGAACGACGATTATATTACGCGGTTGTTGTTTTAAATAAGGGTGAATTACCAACGTATATCCAACAACTTTTTAAGGACAAAATCCGAAAAGTTAAAACCATTTGTTTTCTTCTTTTTTTTGTCGAAGCAAGAGAAGCAGTAAAACGCACTCCAAGAGTGAATTCGTATATCCAATTCGCAAAAAATATGAAAAGGACCTACGCATGACGATTGTATGTGTGTCAAGTGTGTTAAAACTAGGTACCTACCTACATATATATATTTGTACATGTATAGATATCCAAAAGATAATTGCGAAGGGAGGAGAAGGAGGTTGTTTTAGTGGGTTGCTGTCACCAAGGACAGTTATTGAAATGATAAATTGCTTTCAATATTTTCTTTATGCCAGAACATAACCTCTTCCTGAACAACAACAAACAAAAAAAAAATAAAACAAATGTTGTCGTAAGAGTGCAAAAACTCTAGTGTGAAATAATATATTTTATGGTTTATAAATAGGTATAGCTAGAACACACAAGACGCATGGTGTACAGTAGAATGGTGTGTTTTTTTTTTTTTTTTTTTTTTTTTTTTGTAAATGGGATTTTTATTGGTTAAGTTTATTGTCAAAAAATTGATTCTAGCGCGATTTTTCAAGCAATTCAACTAAAGGTTTTGATTTTGTTCATTTTGAGATCGCAAAAGGACCTTATACACAAAATTAAAACAAAATATGTTATTAAATAGGTTATAACCTAATAACTAATATAAAGTACCTATAGGTAGGTACTAACTTTGTGTTTTTTTTATGGCATGTGATTCAATTTTGTTAGGTCATTTGAAGTATTTTGGAAGAAGCCTTATTTTTTAAAGCACTTTTCTATTGGTTTTCATTGATTTATTCATATATTAGAGCACATTAGAACATTAAAAGTTTGTGTCAGTCGAGAAAGTGAACACTTTATTATTTAATTTAAAATTCTGCTGCAGTTTCCCACGGAACAGTTGAGGCAAAGGGAAATTCGTGAATTTTCGTTTGTTTTTTATCTACATAAATGAAGATTTTGATTAAATTTCGTACATTTAGGCCTAGTTTTTCAGTGGTGAGTTAGACCAGAGTTAGCTGAACTAGGGAAGTTATTTTTTCGGTTGAGAATGCATGCCGAACGACTTAACAAACTCGGTGGATAAAACAATCAAAAGAGTTGTGAGATGCTTTTTGTCATAAGCTAAGGTATGCTCTTCGGGTCCAGGGTTTTAACAAAGAAGCAACAAACTTTAGTGTATTCGAGGTTGTTTTTTATTCACCAATCTCTGGTTCTCACAATTTCTATACAATTCTTATTGTCTTATAGCTATATGTAACTACTGTTATACAATTCAATAAACGTATATGTATGCCAATAGTTATGTACATTTATATGACCTTATAACTTAGATTTATACAATTCAAATGCCTAGGAGTTTATCCTAAATTACAGTCTGATATAGCAGACGTCACTTAATTACAGTCTGGGATAGCAGACGTCACTAAATTACAGTCTGAGATAGCAGACGTCACTAATTTATAGTCTGGGATAGCAGACGTCACTAAATTACAGTCTGATATAGCAGACATCACTAAATTACAGTCTGAGATAGCAGACGTCACTAAATTACAGTCTGAGATAGCAGACGTCACTAAATTACACTCTGAGATAGCAGACGTCACTAAATTACAGTCTGAGATAGCAGACGTCACTAATTTACAGTCCGATATAGCAGACATCACTTAATTACAGTATGAGATAGCAGACGTCACTGTAACTCCTTAAAACCTAGGCTTCCGCTGTCTTTTCTGGAACCTAAGTTCTTCAAAATGGAGACTCACCAAGTACTCGGGATTGGTACTGATTTCTACTGTGGCAGAGCTCGATTTTATGATGCTCATCCATGGTCTGTTGTATATATTTCGGTTTGAACCGAGTGCGAATTATAATTTCACAAACAAAAAGTAATATTAATATTTTCTTATAATAATGATTGGCTCTTTGTAGAGTCTTTGTTAACGGTATTTCGGGATTGCTTTGTATGCAATTTAATAAACGGCGGCGGCGATGAACTCTTCATGATTACAGAGTTCGGACCGATTTCATGAGTTAACTCGGGTTTAGCATTAATCTCCCACTGAAAATTTGGCCTTAAGCTTGTTTCATTTGATTTATCATTCCACCGTTTGAACAACACGTTTTCATTGTTCCATTCTTTTTGTATACATTCTAAGGGGCGGTTTGTTCACAAGTGGGTTCGATCTGTGTACCATGATTTTTAGAGGTTCCAATTAAAATGCCCTAATCATCCAAAATCGGCTAATTAGCTACTTCCATTATTAACAACTCAAACTATGGATTCCTTTTCAAATTTTTGTAGACATGCACATACGCTGATTCAAGATGATTAGCTGTGAACAAATTGGCCCTTAATTTGTGATATTGAGCCAGTTCTAAACAAAACAAGTGTTTGCTCAAGGATGGCTCTAGTTTTTTGTAAAGAGTTTGCCTAAAACGAAAGTTTTACTAAAAATATTGACATTTTTTTTAAAGATTTTAATAAAACAACTTGAGTGTGCTCTTTATCGCCAAGTTTATAGACTGATGCGCTGGAGATGTATCTTTCACACGATCGGGGCCCACCCGATTATTGACATTTGACGTTCTATTGAAAAAACTTGAATTCCTTGAAATTTCCAAACAATATTTTCAATATTATTTTCGCCTACAATGTTATCCTAACGCACCTTAATTACACTAAATAAAACCTTGGTACCAAATATCAAAAAATTTAAGAGATCCACTAAAGTTTGAAATATACTTCCTTGTTTAACTAAAATGAAACAAAAGAAAAAAAACAATAAAAACAAATAACAGAAATCCCTAAAACCCTTTCTAGGACACAAATTTTGATTAATTGAAAATAATTTTCTTGTGATAAATTAGAATTCGGGAATACCTCCCATAGATATTATGTATGTCTGTAAATGTGTGTATGTATTATGTCAAAAAGACAATGTTTAAATTTCTCAAAGTGAAACAGGTCACTGCCATCTCACCCCACCGCCCGGTCCCCAACAACTAACTTATGAAAATCTGTTTTATGAAAGATCAAATTCTTTAGATGTTAAAAGAAACAATGAGTTAAACTATATCCTACACAAGTCAGAAGTTTTGATGTTGATAGCAAGTTTATGCCTTAAAGATACAAATATATTTTTGATAATAATGTAGGTATATGTATCTACTTACTCTCATAGATTTATGGGTATACGCGGATTATGCAATGTCGGCGGTTTTATTTCATCCAAGCTTAAATCCCTTCGGGGGAGAAATGTACATAGTAGATATGTATTTTCAGCCCGTCATTCTTAAATTGCACAAGAACAAGATGAAATTCCCCTGTGTGACACTGTGACAGCAAAAATGTCCCAGAATAAGTGGAAGGCATAGGTATAATCCCCCGGAAAGGATATAGCATTATGTAGTTCCTTTGCTATTTTTGTATGTATGTGTGTGGGTATCTAGATATATGTACCTATGTTTTATTTTTTTGGCATTCAAAAGTTTGCGTTGCACGAAAATTGCGATACCAACTGTTTTTTTTTTTTTTGTTGAGACTACATTATGATGAGATATAGGATGGGTGGTTTGGAGATTCTATACAATGACGTAAGCAAAAATGAAAAATATCAGCAAACTTTAGTTGCCATTGCATGCAATCTCATTCCACACGCACACACAGTAAAGAACAACCAAGCCGTTTCCCAGTTTCATGTGTATCTATGTATGTATGTATCCCTGATGTTTTCTATAGTCCTACTAGGTTATAGGTAGGTACATAGGTATAGTAGATACGTCGAGCCTTGAAAACTCTTGCCTGGACGTGGTCGTTTGGGGAAATAATTCATTGGAACCGACCGCCAACGACAATGCTTATGGGGACGAGTTTTTCGTTCGCTTTTCCTGGAGGGTATTTTTCTTCTGTTTTTTTTTTTTCTTTTTTTTTAACGACAACCCTTAAAGGGCCTTTCGCTGTGGCCCATAGCCCGTTAAAACAACGATAACATCGCCACTCTAGAATTTTTTTATTATAACTTGATTGTGCTGTGCTAAAACATCATTTGAAAGTTCTGTGATAGGTATAGGTAGGTAGGTAGGTAAAGTGATGGTATGGTGTATGGAATGGACAGGTTTTATTGGAACACCCGCCACGAGCATGAGAAATTGCATGGATGGGAAGAGCCCATGGTTTCATTTTATTAAGCACCAGCTCCCCGTTGCATACAGAGAAGGTAGTTAGGTAGGTATGTAGGTACATCTAAACCTGGAGTTAGGTACCTACCTACCTACCTACATGTACATACATATTTACATACCTAGCTAGAAAGTTTTTAACTATAGAAATGAAAAATCAAGCAGTAGGTATTATACCTATATATAGGTACCTACCTACCTATATTTACAATTATTTTGTTTGTAACGACCTGCAGTTCACAATGCCTGGAGCCCTAAACGTGTCTAGTATCAGCTGTGCTTCAATATAATAGAGTTCCTGCCTATACCTATAAAGGTATGTAGCTTCACAGCTGCTATTACACTTTTGGTAAGTTTAAGTTTAATACATGTATTGAATGCACACACTATATGTAGGTACCTACCTTTTCATCTCCTTGCTCAAAACCCCTTTATTTCTCTCGTGTTACAAAAATTACTTGTAGGGCAATCGGAATCTCATAAACCGAAGAGAATACCTCAAACGCTTAACTTTCACTTTAAAAAAAAAAGGTAGGTACTTGCACCTGCCTGACAAAATTCTTAACACCCCATCACTACCCTCTTTTACAAAGTAAAATTCAAAGAAATATGTTTTAATAACTTCCCTTTGCGAATAACCTTGCAACCACAGAGAAGAAAGTAAAAAAGAAAATAAAATAATAATAATATAAAAAAAAAACAACAACACACAATAACAAGAAAAAAAATTTCATTTTGTACCTCTGTTTACCTACTCATAGAAAATTGAAACCATGCACAAGACTCAAGTCCCATTTTGCTTTTTGCATAGTTAACAGTATATTGTTACAACCATATACATATAGATAGATATATATACACACCTATACATAGTTACATCCGTTACTAGGATTTTCACTTTCACTTGAAGTCTTTTCGTAGTCGTCATCGTCATCGTCGTCCTTGTGTTAAATTTTATTTTTCTTTCGTTGAGAGAATCTTTTTAGCCATCGCGTCGCGTCGCGTCGCGTCCGTCGGCTCTTCGGTGGATGTAGATGTAGGTAGGTATTTTGTTTTATTCTTTTTTCACACTTTCTTATGTTGTTTTTGTTACAAGAAGGATTGATGTTGACACCACGTGGGTAACCCAAACCAAACCACATTCATGAAAAGGAGATAGAGAGTGAGAGAAAGAGAGTATACCTTACACGATACCGCACATATACCTACCTTGATAGAAACAACACCAAAAAAAAAAACAAGACGAAGAAAATATAAATAAACCGTAATCTTTATTAGCTCCACTCACGCAAATTGCATGAGGGGGGTCATGGTGGTGGTAAAAATAAAAGAAAGAAAACCTGAGAAAGAACAGAAAAACAGAATGCGAATGAACACACAAAAGCCCGGATAACATCATAACAATAACAAAGTCTTTGAGAAATTGAAAAACAGGACTTAAATTGGAACTGACTCGACGCCGAATAAGAAAAAAGGGTTTGGGGCTTCGTTCGCTTAGAAAAATAAAAAACAAAAAATGAAAGTGAAAGTGCGAATGTTGAACAAATGGTTTTTTGCATTTTCACCTCCAATTATTGAAACATTATAGGTAGGTAGGTATTTTTGATTTGTTTTAAAATACCTATATACTTTTATACACTTATAGGTATACAAGAGCTTCTAATCAATGCGTGACAAGCATTGTTAGGTGAAGATAAAATGAATTAGATATGACAGAAAGTCTATCTATAAGTGTATGTAACGTCATTAAGCATTTCCTATCTTTAGATTTAAATAAAACAAATTGTGTGTGAGATTTTATCGATATTTTGTATTCGTTTGGAAGGCCTATCGATGTCATTATGTTTGGAATATAACATCGTTCAAATATCAAATGGGTGGCGCGCATCCGAAGTGTCCAATTTTCTATGACTCTGGCGCATAAATCAGGCTGAATTTGACCGATGGCTTGGGTTATGTTGGCTTTGAGGGCCGTTGTGGTTAGTCACTTATTCGCATAGACCTGCGACTTAAGAGGAACCCACAAGAAAAAGTCTAAACGGTGTCAAATCGGACGATCTCTGTGGCCAGTTCACATCACCTCCACGTGAGATGACCATGCCCTCGAATCGCTTGTGCAAAATTTCCAATGTGGCGTGAGCTGTGAGGCACGTAGTGCCGGCCTGTTGAAATCACATGCTTTTTGTGTCCATATCATCCAATTCAGGCCAAAAGAAGTTGTTAATCATCGGCTTATAGCGCTCCCCGTTGACGGTGATGGTTTGGCCGCCATTAATATTAATTGTTGAAATGTTTATAGATGGCGCTAAATTCGGTTGCAGAAAAATATTCGTTTCCGAACAGCTGTTAGCCATAGATTTTTTGACTTGACATTCTTGAAAATGGGGTGCGTTCATAAATGCATCTCGGATAAAAAAGTCGACTGTATATCATTTTTTCTCAGACATATGCGTTTTATGTTAAGGCATTTCATTTCGAAATAAAAATTCACTTTTATAATAATGAAAATTGATATATATGTAGCTTGACAGATATAGAACAAACTTTATTTTGACGTTTGCGAATATTTCGTTACAAAAGTCACCAGAAAGCTCTAAAATTGCACTAAATTTTAATCCATCGACATCGTAGCCATCCTTCAATAAAATCTTACAGTTTATTGCTCGACAGATTGGCAACAAACAGTTATCTGTAGAATATTTCGTTACAAAAATCTACAGGAAGTTCTAAAATTGCCTTTATCCGGGTGCAAACAAAAGTTCAGATTCTTAGAGGTTTGACGATTGGTGTCGGAATAGCTGTCATAGTTCTGACATCGAACGTCATTAAATTTGTCACGATAAATTTGGTGAATATAAAAGTGACTGTAAGCGTTTTAATCAGAAATCATTACTCGGCTGGATTTATTTTTCACCAAAACACGACTAATATAAAGTTTTAGTGGGTCAAATTTTAGAGAAATTCACATTATCGGTAATTCATTTTATCGAGGGACTACTGTATTCGCCCAATAATTGCGGATTGTTATTTTTCATCCAGTTTAAAGGCTTACTATTTTGATTTGGTGAGTGAAGAGAACTCCCGAAACAGACTGTTAGACTTTGCTAAAATTCGCAAAACATTTGTGTGAATAATGGTTGCATGGGTCGCGAATTCTGCACCCATTTTGTATCAATTGCATGATTTGGTGCTTTATTTTTTTGGACGAGACTAGAGACATGCCAATTTATAACATTTATAACAGTTTTTCGCCATTAAAAGTAGGCGTAAAAAAAAAACTCTGGGTGGCTGAAGTATGCCCACCGGCGGAGGGCCCTGGCCCTGCGGGGCCGCATAAACAGTACTTTTATAAACCAAAACTGTTATAATTGAGGCCAAGGCTTTCTCTAAGTTCAAACTTTCAAACACAATTAAAAATATTATGCCCTAGAAAAAGTATTTAAAATTATATCCTGACGTTTTCACCCCAATTCACCCTATGAATAGCTTAATATTTTTCCTCACTATTTTGTCAACAAACTAACAAATTTTCCAGTGGAACCTATTAATTTTACTGAGATTGCTCTTTTGTAAACGAGGGCATATTCGAATGCAACACTGGATGTGTCAAAATGTCTGTTTTTAATAAATGTGTGTTTTTAATTGTGGACTTATGACCCTGTGCCAACTAACAAAAATCATAACTTTACTCAGACATTGTGAAACAGACTCCCAACAGCCCTATTAAAAAAGAAAACACTTAATTAACCTGTATTACGTGAGTTTACTAAACTATGGCTAAGGAGTTAACTCGCGAGTCAAAATATCAGAAAAAAATAAATTTGACAAATTTTGCTTCGCTACAGCACTCTCTTCGGTGTTTTAACTTACTGACAGTTAGTAAACGTCAGTTAGCAGTCATTTTATTTGTGCGATTTTGCACTTAATCCACGACTTAAAGATAACTCGCTTTAATTAATAGAGCTGCTAATGTTTAAATTAGAGTACTTTAGTGTACAAAAGCAATTTGACATTGAAAATTACACAAAAATTATAAAAAAAATTATAAACTTAAATAATTTCTTGTTCAACTTTTGAGATTCCTGTTTCTTTAAGCATAAGCAGTAGGTATACCTGTATTGCGTCTCATCTGGATTAAGTACATACTCTAATTCTTGTTTCCATGGGTAAAACAGAATAAAGCTTAACAGGGGATTGCGCCAGTAAACAAAACAAAATTCTTATAAAAAATGTCTGTAAACTTTTTCCACTTTCATTTTCATGCCAAGTGTTTTCCTATCTCCCTGTCGGAATCTTTAACGCCAAAATTCCTGAAAATATACCCGTCTCCCTGCAAGTTTGCCTCAATTCCTTAAAATTCATGCTTTCATTGCATATTACATAGTTCCAAGAAAAACAAATAATGCGCGCCATCGCCATCACCACCATCAAATTTTGAGTTGTTGCAAAGGAAATTTTTTTTAATTGGATTTAATACTCCTGGTTGTTCGTCTTTTTTTTCTGAGGTAAATTTTAATTTTTTTTTTATTGTTTTTACTGTATGGTGTAGTTGCGAATTCTGCCCACAAAACTTAATTAGTAGATATGCATGCATTTGTGTTTCTTTCTATTTAAAAAAAAACTCTAAAAATCCTATTAACAACTTCTTTCCAAAAAAAAAAAAAAAAACAAAACAAATAAAATAAACGCTAATCCACCCTAATACTTTGGCATATCACTCGATACCTACTACCTATGTATACTATATTGCTTTTGATTAAGTATATCTCGTTAGCATGCAATTCGATCGTTAAGTGTTGCGCCTAAGATTTTTTCACTGATTACACAAGGGGTTGGAAATTGGAATGTGATATAGAAGGTATAGAGTAGAGACAACCTATAACCAACAAATGAAAGTAAAAGTGAAATATGGCAAAATTAACAAAACAATAACTTCGCTTTTTCAAATCCTTTTCTATTAAGGTTATACCTACTCGTAGATATATATATGCGAATTGGAAAGGGATTGTTTGATATTTGCTGTTATGTGATTTGTTTGCCATTTTTTTCTTCTTCAATATCATTCCATTATGAAAAGTTTCAATCTAGACATACATATATACATATATATATGGAAATGACGTCTCCATCTCTTTATAGAATCAGGTAAAAACCAATCAAGAACGTCAATAAAAAGGACGACGTCCATCAACTTCGTTCGACCATTGAAGAGTCCTGCGTGTTGGATGTTACTGCTGTGATGGCGATAGCGACGGCTGTCACTCAACGATAAATGGATGGGCACTCAAAAGTCCCGACGAACAACACACAGTATATTTTGAAAAAAAATGCCAAAAAAAGTAAATACAGGTTGTTGAAAAAAAAAAAAAATGTGACGAAAGATTGGAGTATTGGAAATCATAACTCTATGTCGCCCTAAAAATTATTCAAAAGCTATAAAGGACTTGTTTTTTTTTTGTTGTTTTGCAAGCCACCTCTCGCAGATGAAACTTGGAACAACCATTATTTTCACACCCCTTAGATTTTACCACTTACCAAAAACAGATATCTTTAAACAAAAGGCTAACATCGACATGAGAAATTGAAAACGCGGCCTACCAACAATTGTTTTTCTATAACTCTGCCTCTTATATGACTCGCAAATTTTAGATCTACTCCAAAAGGGGTAGACAAAAAAATTCATATTATAATTCCGTTATGACATTAAATTTCTACCCATATTTTGGACCTTCATGAGCTGTACCTGTGCCTATTAAAAAAAAAGGGAAAACAAAGCATCCTTTACGACCATCGCCACCCAGCCTCCATCACATTTGCACAACGAAACTTATTGAATAAAAAAAATCTCATAAAAATGTGCGTATATTATATAGGTACACATGTAGGAGGGTAGGTAGTGCTAATACGAACATTTATATATGTATGTATTTGTGTAACATAGCCGAGTCTTAGAGCGGTCGGTCTAGTTGAATCTTGCAAGGCTTTAAGTATTTAAACTTATTTTTATCAAACTGCTAGCCTGAAATTAATATATTTTTATTTTGAAATTAAATTTCGACCCCATGCCCATCGTGGTCATGATGGTCAGGTTTTTAGACGTACCAACTCCAGTCTCGAACGAGAGCCGCGTAAAAAGCGAACTTCAATTCGAATAAATGCTATCACTGGCGGTACATAGATACCACCGTCGTCGTCATCATCGTCATCGTCGCCGCCGCCGATGCATAAAACGTGGGCATGGTGCTGCCCCAAACTTGAAATAAATTCAAAAACAAAAAAAATGTATATAAACCTATCTGAAGTAGCAATAGAAAAAAATTCATAATTTCAACACAAACACTGGGGGTCTCATCCTAGAAGCCCTTAGTCTCTCTCATATAAATGTACCTACATATATATAGAGAATCATCTCCTCATGCAGAAAAAAAAGGATTCGCAGAATTTTACATTTATAAGCGGGTAAAATGTGAACGATGTGAGGGTATCGAAAAAAAAAAAAATTGTTTATTACTTACTCGCATCCTGCATCCTGGGTAGCTTTCAGTTTTTTGCTTCTTCAACCCCTTTTAACGCTTGGCCCTTTTCGCATGCTGTGGCCCCCCACGCTCTCATACACCAATTTAAGTCCTGTGTCCATATAGAAAGGATTTTTTTTCCATTTCGATTTTCCACATACATTTTGCGAGGCCGACCCATATCGCCAGTTTGCATGCATGGTAGCCAGAGCCCAGGATCCATTTATCGTACGGCTGGAAAAAAATGTAGAAGAGAAAAAATATTCCTCCAACTGCAGAAGCAATATACAGGGAATCCTTTTTGCCTCATCTTTTTTTTTTTTTGTTCAACCTTTCAAACAATAAAAAGAATAGGGAAGAATACTCGTAGGTACATACATCAGGAAAAAAAAAATATGTATTGGGAAGCATCAGTGTAAAACCTGTATACCGAGTGCTGTAGGTCTATAAGTATGTATACATATGTATTTGTTTGACCAGCTTGGAGTCGTTATTAACATTCACATCCTGTTGGGGCAGCTTGGCGAGTTTTCCGCCTACTATAGCGAAGTGCAAAAAAAAAACAAATAAACTGCAGAGCCTACAAAACAACAAATGTCTGCGATGATATAAAAGCAAATAAACAATAAACACGTTTGCCATCATCAACTATAGAGGAAAGGTTTTCTTTTTAAGATCTATTGTACTCTTTTTGTAAGTCAAGAGTGAAGACAGAAGTAAACAGTTTTTACTTGCGCTTCACTTTGCTCTTCAAATAAATTCTAACTCATCACTCATATTTTCTGTACAAGTCCCAAGTGTAAGGTAAGAGTCAGTGCTTTGCTCATTTAAACTTCTGTCAATTATTTTCTGAACCGAGAAGAATCGAGATGACCGCGCAATGAGCTAACACAGGCTTATCTAACTTAAATGCCATCATTTCCCTGTCCAAAATGTGATATGTACTTGATATCCTTGTACGGATAAATGGACACATTCCTATCTTAATTCTAAAAACGAAAACAGTCTTCGTTGAACATGCAGTATTGTTTTTATTTGCAACTATCAAACGGTTCTAGCAAATAATCAAAGAATAGAAGAGTTCTCGACCATTCCTGTGTGTGAGCCAAGAGTTCTCGACCATTCCTGTGTGTGAGCCAAGTCCGAACAAGATTGGTAGACATTAGCTTTTGTGTGGCATTCTCGACCTGTGCCATAGAGTACCTATATTACCTAGAGAACCGACCGGTACCCCTCTTGCCTTAAACACCCGCAAATTTTATTTGAGGTGAGTAAGTGAAAACTCTCTTAGTTTACTCTTTTTTCCTTATCCGTGAATCCGTGTGAATGGTGGATATAAAAACAAATTGGCGCATTAGTTCAAAAAGGTACGTGTCTACGGTTTAATTGTGAACAAAGTGGTGGCATTAGCTCAAAAAGGTGCGTGTCTACGATTTGCACACCTAAATCGTAGACACGTACCTTTTTGAGCTATGAAACTAGAGTGCGCTTCTAATTTTCGGTAGGTGTTTTTGTTTTTTTTTTAAACATAAATATTCAAAAATATTATTTAATTTATTACCCGGGAGCAACAATGACCGATATTCTTCATAGTTTAGGTTGACAAAAGGTTAAAAAAAGAAATTTGACTACGAAATTAATAAATTTCTCAATTTTTGAATTTAACGGATTTTTTTTTTGAATCCCTGGGCGGTCTTATCCACCTTATTGAGCACTTTGAGCAATTTGAGCGAAGTCCTTTCAATTGAAGCCATGTTGGTTCGGTCCCATTTAAAATGCATTGGACAACTACCCCATACAAAACTTAATGGGCATTTTCCTCTCAGTACAGCTTGTAGGGTGGAAGAGAACGATCGCCTGAGTCGGTTCTCTAGGTAATATAGGTACTCTATGACCTGGGCGCTTCAAGTTTGTTTCTGAAATGCGACGAGAAAACGGGACGTCCATCAGCGTTTTCTCTTCGCCGTTGTTCTCTCTTAAAAATGAGTTTTAAACAATGAAATATTACCACATATAACGGGTTTTTTGACAGGGACGCTACAAAAGTAGAGCAACATGGACAGCAAACGACGCCATATTTCTTGCCGCTCTTTTGACATTTCTCTTCAGTAAGGTTTGCCATTTCATTATGGAAAGATATACGAGCCAACAACGAGTCGAAATAATAAAAATTTACTACCGAAATTCGGAGTCAGTGGCGCCTCAACGTTAAGAGCGCTACGTCCAATTTTTGGTCGTCATAATCGTCCTGGCAGATCAACAATTGAGCGTCTAGTGGAAAAATTTGAATGGACAGGCACAGTACAAAATGTTCCCGTGCCGGTGAGACAAAGAAGTGCCCGTAGTGTCGAGAATATTGCTGCCGCTGAGGCTTCAGTTGCAGAAAGCCCAAATGTGTCTCTCACACGTCGTTCTCAAGCGTTGGGCATCTCTGTAACGTCGTTGTGGTGAATTTTGCGAAAAGATCTTGGCCTACATCCTTACAAGATTAAACTGACGCAAGAACTGAAGCCGCTTGACCACCAGAAGCGTCGTATGTTCGTGAATTGGGCTGAGTAACAACTTGAAAATGATTCGGATTTTCGTCGAAAAATCATCTTCAGTGATGAGGCTCATTTCTGGCTGAATGGATTCGTCAATAATCCATATATGCGGTATATGTAAACGCCAGCCGCGGCTGCCACATACCCGAAATCACATTCAAACGTTAATGCCATAAAATTATCTTTCATATAAAACCAATTTCATGGATATTAAAAATATTTGTCAGTGTTTTATTTCAATTTAAAGTTCGCTGCTTCTAAAAAAACACCCTGTAGGTACTAATTATGTAGTTTGAAGGAACTAAATAGTATTATTATTTATTCTACTATTCATACTTAGAATGTCAGTTTATTACACTTGACCAATTCTTTATTCCGTCAATTGTTGTTGTTCGAAAATTCAATGAGGTCTTTCTCTCTCTGTCACCTCTCCTGTTGTATTTAGCCCTACAAATCTTTTGACAATTTTGAAGAGAAGGGATTGGTCGAGTTTATTTTTTCAAAATTCTGAAATTTGTCATCAACTTTTGCATTTTGAAAATCACATTGATGGCGGCCGACTCAATCAACCCTTTGGTATGAAATTGTTTGGAAATGGTAGCATGAATATTCTGACTTTAATGATTACATACATGTCGAACTTCAAACCAGGCTTTATTTTTTTTATTTTAAAAATTGGCTTTTTGTAAGATCAAAGTAGGTACAGAGATGATAGGTACACGCCATGTCTGTCTTATTTAATAACCACATTTTAAACGATATCAAATCTGCTTTTTACCGTACATAGGCATATAGGAATCTGGCGAAGATAGAAATCTCTAGCCCCGCTTATAGACAAATACATAGACAGATACTTCGATAACATATCTCAATCAA
This sequence comes from Leucozona laternaria, assembly GCA_932273885.2. Taxonomy (NCBI): domain Eukaryota; kingdom Metazoa; phylum Arthropoda; class Insecta; order Diptera; family Syrphidae; genus Leucozona; species Leucozona laternaria. The sequence continues at coordinate 96,478,663 of OW026368.1, forward strand.
ATGTCAAAAAGGTAGACAAGGATTGCTACATATTTTTTTACTAAGTACATAGTATTCCTATGTACTTGATGGTACGTTTTTTTTTATAACAGAGTGAAAACTCGTATGTTGTGTAGGTACGAACAATATAAATTTCCATCATAAATGAAGAGCGATACTACAACATGCCGTCACCTTATCAAGGGCTAATGCTTTGAGGGATATAGCAACTGAAATGTCACGGGTAGTTGAAGTTAGCACAGGATCGAAAAATTATCGAAATTCTGCAAAAGATATGTTATGTATAAAAAAAAACCTTCCAAATTGATGGCTATCGAATGTGATATCCTTGAATCGCCATCAATGGACGTTGGCCAACAACACACTCCCGCTCAACCCCATCATTCTGCAAAGACTAAAAAAAAATTAACCAGCAGGTTGTGTATGGTAATAAACGATTGCCTACTAAAAATTAAAAACAAAACGAACGAGTATAGGTACAAAAAGAAGAATTAAGCTATCTACACAACAAAAACTACCCCTAACGTAGGTATAGGTTTAGTATTGTTTTGATGGAATGAAAAAATATTTATGCGCCAAGTCATAACACAGACCTTCTCAAAGTTCGAAATAATATGAAAACAGAATGATGAATGCAAAACAAAACAAACGAAACAAAAAAAAAATAAACAGTTTCGCCTCCCCCAACTAAAAGAGAAGGGTTGAACGTGTAGATCTGTCAAAATCCGTCCAAGCGGACATCATTGGATTTCCTCGCGAGAGAGAGAGCGAGATTGCAAAAGAAAAAAAAACAAAAGGGAATCATATTGTATATGTTTCCCAGAGGATAGAGAATGAGGCTGCAAAATAAGCTGGGGGGTATATCGTCAAATGTCGCATGGGGCTGCTGATTGTGAATACCCTATACCAACAGTTAGCGGAAGAGGCAGAGCAGCAGAGGCAGAGTGGTTTTTGGTGTTCGATTAAGCCAGCGGAATCGATTCCAGGATCAGGATAGGCATTCGGGTTTTTTGTGCGATTTCTTTCATTCATTCTGCACGGCAACCTGCCTGCCTGCCTATGCTGCTGCTGCCGCGCGCCACATTAATAGCAGAACATAGAAGAACCTCACTTGCTGCTACGGTGAATCATTTTCATTTGTCCCTGAAAATCCAGCCGCTACCGCTAACGCTACCGATGCCAATGCCTTTGGTGGAATTGGAATGAAACAAATGAATTTAACCCTATTCGTCGAGCAATAATACACATGGATCCAACCTTCTGTCGTACAAATATATATATAAATATATGTGTATATGTCGTCCAGCACTTGATTAGTAAATCAAGTTTGAATTTTTATTGAATTTTCAAATTTTCCCATTTGCTGTATCGTTATGATCGTTATCACAAACTGTTGGGGGTTCGCCGATTGTCTGTCTCCTGCTTCAGGCGCACCAACTCGTTGTCTTCCCACAAAAAGTTTAAATTTTTTTCTCTTTTTTTTTCGCAAAGGAATGAATAAAATTTAAATGCATGAACGGTTGAATGGAAACATCCTGAAAATTTAATGCAACGTTGCACAATTTTATACCTAATATGTAGGGATAGAGATTAGGGTGATATATAGGCGATGAAAGCAATTTCTATAAATGATCCAATATTTTTTGTTTAAATAATATTTGGGACATAAGAGATTAACACATATTTAAAAAAGGACATAAGAGATACATAATATAAAAAAATTGATGAATCTATAAATATTTAACTTCTCCATTAGAGATTTTAAGCCCTAATGAAGGCTTCATCCGAGGTGTCATATAAAAGCTTATGCTGTCACGCAAATTTTGACACCAATGACATTATTTCGCGATGAGTAGAATAAGCCCTAATTAACGGTGGAAGGTGTTTAAAAAATCTACTTTTTTTTTATTGAAAACTCACTAAAACCACTAAAACGTCCATAACTCAAAAAGTGGGCGTCACACATGGTCATTCGAGGTTTCGTATGAAAGCTTATGCTGTCACGCAACTTTTGACACCAATGACATTATTTCGCGATGAGAGGAATAAACCATAATTAACGGTGGAAGGTTTTTAAAAAATCTACTTTTTTTTTATTGAAAACTCACTAGAACCACTAAAACGCCCATAACTCAAAAAGTGGGCGGCGCACATGGTCAACCGAGGTGTCATATGAAAGCTTATGCTGTCACGCAACTTTTGACACCAATGAAATTATTCCGCGATAAGTAGAATAAACCCTAATTAACGGTGGAAGGTGTTTAAAAAATCTACTTTTTTTTTATTGAAAACTCACTAAAACCACTAAAACGCCCATAACTCAAAAAGTGGGCGTTGCACATGGTCAACCGAGGTGTCATATGAAAGCTTATGCTGTCACGCAACTTTTGACACCAATGACATTATTTCGCGATGAGTAGAATAAACCCTAATTAATTAATTCTACATACAAAATATTATAGCCCTTTTTTTTTGTAAGAGCAATTGCTCCCAATATTTTACACCGCGGAGATGTGGAAAAAAGTAAATTAAAACAAACAACTGGATATTGTAGAACAACGTTATTACGCGCTCTTGTACTTTTGTAAGTCCGCATTGGCTGGAAATAGCCCTTAAGTATGTGACAAATTATGTTGCATACATTAATTTTTATTCAACTTAGACGCTACTTTTTAATCTCCGTAAACTGTCACATTTGTTCTTAATGTTTAGTTTAAAATTTAAGTACATACTTAAGTTTCGTTTTAGTGTGGCTATAGCTTTAAACAAAAATTATTTAAAAAACCCAGTAGGTGAGAAGATAAAACCGAACCTAATGCGATATGCTTGGTGCTTGCATACCTACATACCTAAATTACAAATCTTAGTAGAGGTGCATTAGGTATAGCTAACAATGAAAACGCAAAACGCATGACGATCAAGAACCTACCTAGAAAAACATTATGTTCACCTCCACCCCATTCATCAAGAGAAAATACCTTTCTTCACACACACTGCATTATCCTCAACAATTATACTGTGTTCTCTTCACTTCATAAAAAAACTAAAAAAAAAATACCCAAAAGTGTCATTGTTAACAAAGAACAAATAAATTAACGCGCGTGTTGCGTATGCATGTAGGTATAAAGCTACCAAAATAAGCTGATCACATCTTGCATGTTAAATTACCTTTAAAACTATATCTACCGCGGCGCAGCAGTGGCTGACGGCACGGCGAACAAGCGAAAAACTACCGAATCATTCTCAAGTGATGTGATGTTTGTGTTTCAGTTTTGTATATAATATGTCATTACCTGTTCTGATTAACTGAAAATTGGTGTAAAAGAAGATATAAAGAAAGAATAAAATAACCAAATCATTTTGGTAAGTGACCACGGTGATCATCATAAAACGTAAAAGCTGATGGAAGATGGAAGACATCAGAGAAAGACGCACACGATGGGGGTTCTCCCCTCAACTTCTTGTTCATTCACTTCTTTCTGTAGAGTGATCATTATCACAAAAATATGGACATACATAGTATAGCTGATGCATTCGAGCAAGGGGATAAGCAATTTTAGCTGTTTGTTTAGATATTTTATTTAATTTAGGTTGCTGCTTTATAACGGTGAATGTTGTAACCAGTGATTACACGCATGGAAACTAGAAAGGGGGGCCTGATGGGATCGACTTAGGGCAAGCCATAATATCGTATATTCTAAGACAATCATTATTTTCTTCAGCGCAAGAGAAAGATCCGTTCATTGATGAGTATATTTTCTTCTATAGTTTTTCTTGACATTTTTATGTATCTACAACCGCCGTGCAAAGTTCAAGAGTTTGATTCATTTGGACAACACCAAATAGCTCAAAGGTTGAATATATGAAACAGAGAATTTTCTTCTTGCACACACTTCCATAACAGTTAGAAATATAAAATATTCCGACCAATAATTTGAGCTATAAAATAACTTAAAGCTCGTCTTCGTTAAGTTTATCACACAAATTTTACAGCTACCTATACTACACAGAAACTTAAAACTTTTTCACGGTCGTTTACAAGGTATAAGAATTTACACATCATTAATAATTACCTATACAATTTCGTAAAGCTTAAAGTTTCGTTAAGTGTAACATCATCATCAAAATATTGACTCAGAATTACCAAAAACAAAATTTCTGGGCACGACTATACGATAACTAGGGCGCCGCACAATAATAATGGATTTTGGAAAACGGAGGGAGACTTTTGAATAACAACTTACTGAACGGTCAAGCAATGTAAAATGACTGATGATTCGAGAATTGGTCTTCAGAAAATAAATTTTTAGGAAATTCGTCGTTTGTTGGATTGGCTGAATATTGGAGAAAAGCTTGGACTTGGCTTGATTTATTTTTAATTTTACATTATCCTTCCAATTAAAAAAAGAAAAAAAAAACTATTTCACTCATATAATGGGTGATTTTTTAAGAGGTTTAGAACTTTTAAAAAAAAAAAAACACAAAAAATTCGAAAAAATGAATGAAATATTTATTTGAATCGATAGTTTGAATCTTGCAATTTAATGTTTAAAGATAATTTCATGCAAATGTTGACCGCGGCTGCGTCTCAGGTAGCCCATCCGCTGAGTCCAATTTTGGCATACTCTTTCACACATATCGGCCGGTATCTCACGAATGAATGCATGGATGTTGGCTTCCAGTGCGTCAATCGGAGCGGGCTTGTCCCTATAGACATTAGCCTTGACATACCCCCACAAAAAATAATCTAATGGTGTCAAATCGCACGATCTAGGCGGCCAATTGACCGGCCCGAAACGTGAAATTAACTGTTCACCAAACTCGCCTCGCAATTGCGCCATTGTTTCGCGTGCTGTGTGGCATGTGGCACCGTCTTGTTGAAACCACATATCATGCAAGTCAAGAACTTCCATTTCGGGCAAAAAAAAGTTTGTTATCATCGCTTGTTTAGCGTGACAGTAACGCTGCGATTCGCATCATCTTTGAAGAAATAGGCCCAATAATGCCGCCGGCCCATAAACCGCACCAAACAGTGGCTTTTTCGGGATGCATTGGTAGCTGTTGCAATGCTTCTGGCTGATCTTCACTCCAAATGCGGCAATTTTGCTTATTTACGTACCCATTCAACCAAAAATGAGCCTCATCGCTGAACACAAGCAGCGCGCGATGAACATTTCGAACCGAGCACGAATTTTGATAGTAAAATTCAATAATTTGCAAGCGTTGTTCATTTGTAAGACGATCCATGGTTAAATTGCAAACCAAACTGAAGCTGTTTGACAGTGACACAAGGTACTAAACACACGTCAGCTGTCAAAACCAGTGTTGCCAAAACCAAACCAGCTAAAAAATCACCCGTTACATTCACATAATGTACAAAAATTTGCATTAAGTTGTTTTCGATAATATATGTGCCTCGTTTAAGAGTTATGTGAGAAAAACCAACATTTTTGTCATTTTACGTTGTTTTTTTTTTTTTATTAAATGTCTATATCTTCTTAACGGTCAGTCGTAGGTAAAAAAGTGTTTTAATCTTTTCTGTGGAAAATTTGATGATCTACAAGTTTTGTATGAACTACTTTTCGATAGCATTTACTGTTCAAAAGTTATATGCGAAAAAACCAAAATTTTCGACATTTCGACCTTGAATAAATTCTGACGTGCACTCAATTTGGCAATGGCAATTTTGTTAGTCAGTATTTCTGATGCCCAAAAAGTAAAATAATTGTGTTTAAAAATATTAACTAGTTTAGAAGTTTGAATAATTAGTTTTGCAACTTTTTCCTGCGAGTTAACTTATATACGACAACTTTTAAAATATGGGGATTGTGTGTTTTTGAGAGTTTCACACCTTCCCAACTTCACAATATTTAAAACTGGACCATGATGCCGCATTAAATTAAATTGTTCCAGTTAGTATGTATTTATTATTTATGGTTAACAATCGCCCATGAGCTTTTGAAGGTTTTAGAAGGGTCTGGAACTCTCAAAAATTCATAAATTCATGATATTCATCCATGTCGTGCTTTTACTATCATACAAGGTGGCACAAAAGTTAAACACCACTGACGCATTATTATTCCGCCAACAAAAATTGAAACAATTATTTCACGATACCAAATACACGTCATTAAGACATGAATCACTATATATCTACTCCTACAGAACGGAGAATAATTGTTTCGATTCATCGATGGTGTTGAACTTTTGCGCCGGTTGACAATGTTTGCACCACCATGTATAGGTATTTACGGAAACCAAATATACCTACCTCAAAAGTTGATCAACCATTTATATAAATGATAAATTCCAACAAATACACATAAATGCTTTTAAGGACATACATATATTTTCTGTCTTAATTTAGAATCAGTTGCTATTGGAAACATCCCCCCCATTAATACATAAAGCATTTCTACAATTAAATTAATAAAGGTTTTATACTTACTTCCGATAAGGTATATAAATGTTAGACATTCCATGGAACCTCTTCAATCATTCATTTAAAAAAATTTTCCTGAAAAAAACAAAAACAAATCAAACATCCTGCTTCCTCATCCTCAAAACAAAAGTCTTCTCTTATTTAATAAATTTAATTTATATTAAGATGAAATACCCAATAATCTAGAGTTCTATCTAATACTCGTATATATAGGTTCTATGTAGGAGTAGGTAGGTAACAATTTTTCACAATTAAAATAGATCTTATAGGAAACCCCGAAAGTTCCTCTACTATAACTATTATCATCCGAAGCTGAACTAACTATTTTTTTTTTTTTCTGGAAAATTCATTAAGTCGAAAAATTAAAGTCCTTTTTGAAAAACCTTAAACCAATGAGAACACAAAAAACTTATAACATAGAAATACCTATACATATACATTATTTTCTGTGGCTTTTCTATAACGAAGCCATTGGGATAAAGGATGAACATTACTGAAAAGCATTAAGGTAACCGTGTAACCTAGTAAAAGTTATTTTTGTATAAATACATGTCCCAAAGACATCAAAGGACACACACAAAAAAGGACACCGCAAATGTATCTTTGATGAATTTATCGTATCCTAGGAGGTACTACCGACATTAACTACACTGACAAGACAACACACAACATTTTTTTACTCCAACAAACATTCTTGAAAATTATACTCTATTCTATACTCACTAAAGAATACCCTCTTTTTTTGGTCCTTGTAACTAACTGCTACTGCTATAGGTTAGTACGAGTGATGAGTAGGTGTAGGTGGTATACTATATAGGATTGTTGTTTTTGTCTTTATCAATTTTTGGTAGGTAGCTATTCTATATGTGTTCGTATAGAATTTAGCAAAAAAAAAAGGGAAAATGTCACTGTACGGTACGGTACGATACATATATATAACTACCTTTTGCGTCTTGCGTCTTATGGAAGTTGTAGTTCTTCTTTATCATTTTGGTTGGGAAGGATAAAAAGCACTTTAGTTGTTCACTTTCATCCTTTTTCTGTGTTTTGTGTGAGTTTTTTTTTTCTTGCTGTTTAGTTGGTTGCTTCGATGATTTTTCACTAAAAATACACCAAAGAAACATCACGAAAGCATCTTGATATCTACACAAGCAGAAAGAAGCAACACAGTATAGGTCTTCCATTTTCCATCCATTTTCACAGAAGTAGCATCAGCAGTGCCATGCCAATGCCAATGCCAATGCTAATGCCATCCACCATCATTGTGATGGAGGGAGGGGGGATTTTCTTTTGTAGAAAATATTGTGTGCGTTGTGCGTGTACCATTCAATGCACACCCAATAGCGATTCGTCAGCAGCCGAATCTATACAAGGGATGAAAGAATATGCCAAAGGGTATGGGGGATGTATACCTACGGTTGGCATGGGATTCGCGTGCTGCTTCCTTTCTATCTATACTATTTTCATCCTCTTGAAAAGATGTTGTACCTATAGAAAGCGAGAGTCCTAGTGAAACTTTAATAAGCAAACACTGAACTGTGCTGCAGGGAGGTGATGTTATACAACTTTTGACACACTCTGGGAAATATATACCGACACACACACACAACCAGCCCCCCTTTGTCCCCTCCTCACCCCTCCTGTCCCCGAATCTCATGCTCCGATTGCGTGGAAAATTCGTTGAATTGCAAACGTAGCTGAAGAAAGAAAACTTTCAAGTTGTTTTCCTTTACGCATTTTCCTTCTCGCATTTCCCAAAGTCTTTGCGTTCGTTCGTCTTTAAATTCGATAATACATTTCGAACTGTGCTGTTGTTGTGGAATTATGGTGGTGGCTGGTGGGGTTAGGGGTTTCTAGGAGCTCGGCATTTATAAGGGTATAGAACAACAACAACGAAATGAAAATAAAAAAAAAAAAAAAATGACACCAGGAGAGAAATTGCTTTTATTGTGCGCACCAGTGTGTTGCAACAGCATTGTGTTTTAGGGGGTGGTTGGGTTGGCTGTGGTGTGGTGTGGTGTGGTGAGGAAACTTTCTTGGTTACTGTATAATTCAGCAGGACGAAGAACGACGAAGACGTGGCACGAAATAATATCTATACCTACAGCAGAAGGGAAAGTGAAAGTTTTCTCTTGTTCGTCTTATGTAACAAGAAACGAGGATAGGAAGCATTTTTTTGTTTTTATTTTTTATTTTTTTATTTTTAGTGAAAGTAAAAGTGAATTCAAGTGAAAGTAAGGATGATGAGGCCGGGGGAAGGTTGGTTGGTTTTCTTGTTCAGCTGTAACATGACAGCCAGCAGTGCTGAAGATGGTTGTTGGTTGGTTGGTAGGAGGGCTGTGGTGCGTTTTTCTGCCTTCATTTCTTGCTTTTCCTATCCGAATTAATTTTCCAAGAAGACGTAGATTATAAAAAGAAAATTTTCCCAAGAGGGATGGGAGGCAAACAAGCAAGCAAGTAAGCAAGCAAGCAAGCAGAGAGAGGGATGGTTTTCAGATGTTGCAAGTGATGGTGGGGCTATTCAGAAATTGGGACAAATACATTTATTTCGTCATCATCCTCGTTTCCGTTTTTTTTTTTTTTATTTTTTTTTTTTTCATTTTATTTTTGTCTTGTAAGGAAAGTGAATTTTCTTGAAAACCAGAGCGATGCATATACATTAATGTGTGTGTGTGTTTGTGTATTGGTATACATTGTAAGTATACCATGTAATGACTATGTAGACCAAAAAACTTAGAGGAAAACTTAAGTCCTGTGCACACTAAGAGAATAGGTATGTAGCTTAGCTTAGTGAGTATAGTTATAGGTAGGTATAGAGGTACACATTTTCTTGTCCGGGGAAAATTGATGTTAAGAGGGTTGAAAGTTTAGAATTTTAGAATGGACAACTGATGGATGATGGGTGGTTTGATGGTGGTGCGAAGCTGATGCTGGGCTATGGGATGGGTATGGGGTTAGTTAAGAGTTGGGCATTTTGGGTAGTTGACATCAGTCTAAACTTCAAAGAATGCCATGCCACGTAACGCTAAGTTTTTCATTGTGGGTGGTAGGTAGGCACAATATACAATTTATATTTGTATATGTATAAAGCCAGCACGATGATGTTAGAATTGAAAATGTAGCAGCACTTGGCAGTTTAAGAAAGTTTTTGACGGCTCCAAATGTTCTTAGTTTTATATCTACGCAGATACCTAGGTACTTCTGGTTTGTATGAAAAGTTTCCTATACAAAATTTTATAATTTCCTGCTGGCAATGGCAATGGTTGATGCTGATGACTGATGAAATAAATGCCATGAAGAAAACTTTTTCCAAAGCTACGTACATTTTAAGCAATTTTGTAGAAATTTTAGTAGGGGTTTGTATATATACATACCTAGTACATATTATATATGTATGTATTTATATACGCAGAATATTTTGCGAGAATTTGTGATGTTAAGTGGGTTTGTTGGTTAGAATTTTCTTCTTCTTGTTCTTCTTATATCTTTCAAACGACTGGCGTTGTCATTTAGGAGACAAAAAGGTTAAAAGGAGTTAATTGATCAGAGTAGGTACCTAACTACCTTCGTATAATGAATTATGTGACCATTCAAGCATAGAACATTTGCATGTGCGCTATAAACCAGGAAAATACTCAATTATAGAAACCACACGGTTCTTTATTTGGCATGTCTATATATACCTATACCATTAACAACAGTCAAATTGTGCTGTTGAATTATTAAATAGGTTTCATCGCGATGATTTAAGTGAATTATATTTAATAAGAGATATTTGAAGATTATTCTGAAAATATTTTAAAGAAATTAAAGAACTTGTATTTATTACAGTTATACTGGCATGTAGTTGGTACTTGTATAATTGTAGTTATATTCATAAAAATTATAGGGCTAAGGCAGTTTTTTTTAAGTCTCTCTTTAGTCTTGTTAAAAATTCGCAAACATTTTGTATTTGGCCGAGTGCTAGCATTTTTTTTGGCCTAGTCGATACCTACATAGATGAAACTTTGTTCAATGAAATATTTATGGTGATCAAATACAAAAATTTCAGTCTTACACTCTCGTTGGAAGCTTAGATCTTTTTTATTAAAAAGAAAAAAAAAAAAACTAAAAAAAGGGACCGAACCGTAAGTAGTGGATGACTGTTGTTCTTGTAATTGATAGCCATTTATCTTAAAATCATTCTGTGAACAGAGTTTCAACCTTGTATGAAATGGTAAAAGTATCAAAGTTAACCGCGTCACTAAAGCTCTCTGACTTAACCGAGAGATTTGCAACGGACTAAGCTCATAAATTGATGGAACTTTGGGCACATAAAGATTTAAGGTCGTCAAAACAACAACAACAAAACCAGATTTGACACTGATTGAACGATTAGGTCTTTATTTTAGTGTTAAAGGGTGTTATTTTTTAGAGTTATAGAACTTTAAGTTGGCAACACTTTTTTAACTGCAGGCGGCCATTTTGTCAGCTGTCAAGTGATTTATTTTTTAGTTTGGTTTGGCATTTCAACATGAATATACTGCGCCTGAACAACGCTTCCAAACTGAGCACAAATGGGCCCAAAATAAGATTCCCGGCGATCCCAATTTTCATAAGCGAATTTTTTTTTAGCGATGAAGCTCACTTTTGGTTGAATGGATACGTCAATAAAACAAAACTGCCGTATTTGAAGTGATGATAATCCTCAAGTGTATGTTGAGACACCGTTACATCCACAAAAACTGACAGTTTGGTGTGCTTTATGATGGTTTGGTAGAATAATTGGTCCGTACTTCTTTAAAAACGATGCTGGCTAGAACGTTACAGTCAATGATGACCGCTATAGAGCCATGATTACTGACTTTTTCGTTCATCAATTGAACAACCATGATGTGCAGGAGCCGTGGTTTCAACAAGACGGCGCAACATGTCACACAGCTCGTTCCACAATTGATTTATTGAAGGAAACGTTTGGTAGCCGCATAGTTTGACGTTACGAACCCGTGAAGTGGCCTCCATCAAAATTGTGCGATTTAACGCCGCTTGACTTTTTTCTGTTGGGATTTATGTGAAGTCGCTAGTCTACGCCGATAAGCCCGAAACGATTGACCACTTGGAGGAAAACATTCGCCGCGTTAATGCCGATATACGGCCACAAATGTTGGAAAAAGTCATCGAAAATTAGACCTCCAGATTAGATTACGTCCAAATCAACCTTGTTTCATGTCAATTTAAAACAAATATTTTGTTTTATTCCATTTAAAAGCTCTATTCCTCTAAAAAAAAAACATCCATTATTTACTTAACAAGACATATGTAAGTCTATACAAACCGGAGTGTAAGACAAAGTTTCATCCATGTATGACGATGAGGGCTCATGGCAGGCCCTTCTCTATGAAAATATTTTTAACCATGTTCCTCCTCAACCAAATATGGCTTTTCTTTTTTGAGACCAAATTTTATTCAAGTCCAAAACTCAATGGCAAAGAAGATCAAAATTTTGAAGGTTCTTATTGAAAGTAGTATATGTAGGTACCTATCTATAGTTTGGTAAGGTTAGAACCAACCATATAGGGAAAATTGATAGCAGCTTCTTCATCATCACCATCGGCAATATTATAACCTATGGCATCCTTTAACAAGTCGGTCTTTTACGCTCGCACTTGCGGTTTAGATACTATGAACAACAGTCTGTGTTGCGCAACAAAAAATGGACACATATGCGACTTAAAACCTTACCGATTACAAAAAATGATATAGGTATGCTCTATTTTTTGTGACGGCGGCAGCGGCGGCGGCGGGTTTCTTAAGCTCATTGTCAGTTAAATTTCTGACAAAATAATCTCCGAAAAAAAAAAATTGTTCCAATTTTTTTATCGCATCAGTAACAGTGTATCTCATTAAATGCCCGCCACAGCCTATATCTACATATATATGCATAATATAACAAGTTTCAAAATTATTTGCAAATGTAATTTATCTAATCATTTCTACTAATTTCTGCATAAATTTATATAAACGCGATTTCTTATTATTCAGGAAATAGGTAAATAGTTTTGGAACCTGAACATGCGTATATTATATGAGGTGTGCAATAAAAAACTAGGTAGGTATATAAAATTTAAAATAAAATAAAAAAAAAAAAACAAAACCAACCACAACGCATCGATTGCGTAAACCCACTCAGCTTTATTGTTTTAATTAGTTTCGCAGTGGGTACCTAATATAAATGCAAAATTTTGCCACTATCACTTACGAATACGAATAGAAATAATTATATTTATGTACCCAAACAATGTATAGGCATGTTTGCTAGGTAGGTATATGATGGGCAGAATATAATTTAAAAATAAAAGTCAAAACTACACTTAAATTCAAGGTTAACTTTCAAGGCAATCTCTACGCATTCTATACGCATATTATACATAAACTCACCAACACAAAAACAAAAATAGAGAGAGATATAAACTACTGCATATCACCTTCCTGTTTTTTTTTTTTTCTTTTCTAACTTCAAATTTATTTTTAGTTAAATGTATATAATGTAGTGAGTTTATCTGATAGGTATATATATTTTGTTAAAAAAGCACATTTTTATAACGCATTCGCTTAGCTTTTATATCAAACAACGAATTGCTTGCTAACTATCGCACATTATACCTACTTATTGTATTTTTCTATAATATCATCAACTTCCAACAACTGTCATGTATGTTTTATATTTTTTGAACCAATTAAGCGTAAGCCCTCTCTGAAGGGCACAATGATTATGCGTAGAGCTTCCTATCTCTCACACATATAGAACACACATACTCGCATACGGACATACAGTCTTACGCATTTTTTTTAAGTGGTTTTAGATCAGTGTGTATAGATCGTTAAACAAAATAGCTTTGGATTTGTTGCCCCTTTTAACCCCCTCATTCTGCAAAGTGGCGTGTCTCTTACATATCAAGTGACACAACGAAGACGCGGCTTTTGACGTTTGTGATTTAGTGTGCCCATTGTCATTGCGTTTGTTAGACATATAGGTATACCTACGTATAGTAAAGCTTGTTTTTTTATTTCGAACGCACTATTTTGTGTAGACTTGACCTAATTTTTACCGCCATGCTGCCTTATATCGCGACCATATAAAAAAACCGAAGCTTCATTTGGAATACATATACCTATCTACTTACTTATATATGTACATAAATAGTGCAGTTAATGTGCGTTCGCGTATATGTTTTGTGCGTTATGTCAATGTATTACGTTTAAGTATATTTTTATTTTAGATGGTCCCTCTAATTCGATGAGTAAGTGTTATGTGTGCGTGTGTGTGTGTATGTGCTTTGTCAATTCATTAGCTATAGTTTGCATTATATCCGCTTGAAATAATTTTGTCAGATATCGTTGACTGTTGCGGATTCCGCCATTAAGTTGTATAATATTGTAAAATATATTGATTCTACGAAATATGTTTTAGGTACATATGTACCAGTACCTACATATGTACATATATGTATGTTTGAATAGTTTCTTGTTCGTAACCTTACTGTTAATTTGTGTGAATTAGCATTCTCGTACTATTGGACACATTTAAAATTTTTGAGAGAATTTAGCATTTCATCTTCAAAATTTGACAGTTTGTGAGTTTCTGTGCACAAAGTTAAGGATCGGATTTAATATTTTAGAACGCACAATCGAAATTTTTTTTTCTCGCATATTTGACCGAAAAACTGACGAAATTTTGCTGAATCCCCTCAAATTTAAACTGACAGAGTTTTTTCATTTTATTTTAAAAACATTCATTTATTTTTTGTGTTTTTTTTAGACGTGTGGTTTTCAAAAAGAAATAAAACGCATATAATTTAATGTTATGGCCAAGAATTTACCTTTATTATAAAGATAAGGGTTTGCCATTATGTTTTAAGAATGATTTCGGGCAAGTGGCCACCGCGTCTAGCTCGAATAATTTACAGCCGAGAGGCTCAATTTTCGACCACTTTTTGCAGCAATCGGGGCCGTATGTCAGCAATAAAGCGCCGAATATTCTCTTCCAAGGCGTCAATGGTATCGGGCTTATCTGCGTAGACAAGCAACTTCACGTGACCCCACAAAAAATAGTCCAGCGGTGTTAAATCGCACGATCTTTAGGAGGCCACAGGCCCACGCCGCGAGATAATCCGCTTACCAAAAGTTTCCTTAAATAAATTGATTGTTTCGTTGGCTGTATGGCATATAGCGCCGTCTTGTTGCAACCAAAGGTCGTCCACATCAACATCCTCCAATTCAGGCACGAAAAAGTCATTAATCATAGCTCTATAGCGCTCCCCATTGACTGTAACATCACGGCCGGCTTCATTTTTGAAGAAATATGGACCAATGATTCCCCCTGCCCATAGACCACACCAAACAGTGACTTTTTTAAGGATGTAACGGCGCGGCGTCTCAACAATGGCTTGTGGATTATGATCACTCCAAATACGACAATTTTGCATATCCATTCAACCAAAAATGAGCTTCATCGCTAAACAAAATTCGCTTATAAAAATTTGGATCAACGGCAATCTTGTTTTGGGCCCATTTGGGCATGATTTGCAAAAGCTGTTCAGGAGTAAGTCTATGAAATTTCAAACCAAACTGCGCATAAATCAAGTAACATCAGCTGTCAAAAAGACCAACTCCGAAAAAAGTATTGCCAGATTGAAAACCACACGTCTAAAAAAAAACACCCTGTACTTATTGTTAATTCGTGTATCACGAAATGCACTAGTGAATTGTCCACTTTAATTTCATTGATGCGTTTTATTTATATAGAGACTTGTGCCCTTTAGAAGGTACCTAACATCTCTTACTTTTTCTCTGTTTAACACATTTTTGTAATTAATTTTATTAAAATATTCCCCTTATTTACGCTTTAAAATGTTAACAACTGTACATTTAATATTTGCAATAACTGCAATAGGTACCTTCCTACAAAAACTTAAAAAAAAAGCTCTTAACCATGAAAAAATGCTAAAAAAAAAAAAAAACAAAAATTGCTCCAATCAACATGTATCTAGAATAATAATAATCATTACCATCAAACATTTCCCGGTCCCACTTTACAATGAATAATTCTTCAAAATATTTGTATGCGCAATAAATATCACTTTCCTCCATTGTTCTTCCCTTACCGCATCTCCCCCTATATCCTGACACTTTGTAAGAAATTCGAACAAAAGGAAAACCTATATACCTACATACATATATCACAATTCCTTTCTATTTAACTTGTGTGAATGCCCTACATTCAATATCCGCCTTTAAAAGACTATAAAAAAGAGAAGACGAAAAAAAAACCAATGCCTCAATAATTTTAACGAGTTAAATACCCATTTAACTTAACACGAAAACTCCCAAGTAAAAAGAAAAGTAAAACAAAATTAGAAGGAAAATAAAATGAATAATTCGTTCTCACCAGTTTTTTTTTTTTTTTTTTTCTTTTTTTATTTTATAAGTATTGTCTTGTCAAAGTAAATGGATCTCTAATTATCTTGAATTTCGTCCTTTTTTTTCAATCTCTGCGATGGCGGCGATGTGCGTATCGTGAGTAAATCAGGTTGTTGAAAGAAATCCATTCATTGTTGATGATTGCGAGGTAAGAATTGAATATGGTGCGTATGCGTGTATATGTGTGGTGGTAAGTGAGTTCTTTTAATGCAAATTAATATGGTTGTTAACATCTTTGCAAATAATTGAGAGTGGAATTGCATGGAAGATGATAAATTGATGAAGTAGGTATAAGTAGGGAAAGACAACCTATACACTCTTAACCTCAGCATATTTATTGTTGTTGATTTCCATTTGGGTCGAGCTAAAAATCAAAAGAAAACAAATATATATTTACATACCTGTGTAAGTACCTATCCATACATAAGTACATACAAACAATCGAAACGCATTAAAGTTCATCTTGATTTGGTTGAGTTTCTATAGGCAATTTAGGTTTATAAAATTCTTCTTTTTTTTTTGGTATGATTCTTACCCTACATTTTATGAATATAATATACGCATTTGAACTGCAATGCGTATATGCTTGCGATCAATGAACATCAGAATTTAATCAAACAGAAGCGAAATTCATTTGACTCTCCCTATAGGTATACCTACCTATGAAAAGCAAGTTTCCCGGGATGTCAGTAGAAATTCCTTGTATTGCATACATTTTTCATAGGCATAGAAATACGTAGAAATTTGCATTGCGTAATAATTGCGTCGAAAAAAAAAAAAAATAAAATCCTGTTTACGTGCATCCAGGACCCCTTATTATTTCTACTTCCTTTGTCCCTTAACTGAAGGTATAGATACATGGTATATAAATAGCTTTTATACCTTCTGGCGGCGCGGCGGCGCACGGCGTACTTCCTTTGGTGGTTTTTAGTTTCAGCTTATGTGTTGTTGTGTTTTTTATTTCTTGTTCGAAATTTCTTGAAATTGCAAAATAAACATGTTCTAGTTTATGCGTCCTATTTCATTTTCTAAAATGTAGTTTACGTGTACCTCCCTATACCTTCGTCTTTCATTGTCATACATTTCATGAGTTGATAAAATAAATTGTGCGTTTTTTTTTCTTGTGAAGAAGAAAACAATTTTTTTTTTTTGCCACCAGCTACCTATAGTGTGATCATTTCAAAACAATTAAAATGGAAAATTTAATAGGTGCATTGTTCGGTCGGATTATTAACGCGTAGTTTAAGGATGTTAAAATTTTTAGTGTTATTATTTTATGAATTCCGTTCTGCGTTTGATAGTAAAATATTTCTTATTGGAACATGGTCTTATTTGAATTATTTTTGTTTCTGAGTCTTTAAAATGAATGGAAATTTTTTGTAAGGTAAACTTTCCTAATTGACATATAGATACTTTTGACAATTTTAATTAAAATCCTGAGGAATAATTACAAATATGCACGAACTTGGTCTTGTGGATAACAACTGTAAAGTCTGAAAAAAATGGATTTCTTGTTTAATTTTGAACCATTGAAAAGATACACACGAAAAGCCATAAAAATGAGACCATTTTCTCAAAAAAAGTCGAATGGCTAATTTAGTTACCTATGTGAATTTTTTTGAAACGTAGTTTTCTTAACATCACTTTGGTCAGTTCAAGTACGAAGTTTAATGAAAATCGTTTTGAGCGCCGTTTTCACCCGTTCAAGATGAGCTAAAATCACATGAAAATACTCTGTTCCAAATTTGAAGCAAATCGGCTCACTCCTACTTTTTTGTTTATTATTAGATATTTACTTAATTAAGTACACTTCATTTTATATGAAATTAAAGGTAATAAAATAATCTTTTGACTAGAGCTAAAAAAATATATGACAAAACTGAATTTTGTGGCTTTTCTAAAAGGTCCGCCATCTAACGTTTTTTTTTTCAACTAGTGCTTATTTCGTGAATGGTAACACTTAGCTCATGTCTGATTTGACAGATAATTATTTTTATCCTTCCGCTGAACGAATATGGTTGTGTATACGCTTCGCTAAGTGGGCCTGCGATCGACTTAGAGAAGATGCCGATGTTGCCAAAAAAATCATCTTTTCAGATGAAGCTCATTTTGATCTTGGCGGGTAGTAAACAAGCAAGTCGCATTTAGGGCACAGAAAACCCGCACGCATACATTGAAAAGCCGATACACTCAAAACGAGTCACTGCTTGGTGCGGATTTTGGTCCAGAGGCATAATTGGGCCATTTTTCGAAAATGAGCAAGGAGTGGCCGTTACAGTCAATGGCGATCGTTATCGGGCCATGTTGAACAAATGTTTGTTCACAAAAATTGAAGAGGAGGATATTGGCAACATTTGGTTTCAACAGGATGGCGCTACGTGCCACACAGCCGAAGCTACACTCGATGTTTTGCGCCATTTTCAAAAAAAAAAAGAAGTTATTTGGCGGACCCTTTAGAAGCTAAAACTCAATATCTCAAAATGTGTTTGACATATCATAATAACTTCCATTTATTATTTTAAAGACAAGAAAAATATCTTTCCTTTGATTTCAATATCATTTTTTTACGTCAATTATTTCTCCCGTTATGGACAATAATTTGGAACAAAATCTGGAATCCTTATTTTGGAATCGTCAACTTCACCCCCCAAATAACTCTACTTTCCCTTGAACGATTTTAAAAATATTTTAATCATATATCGGGCTTCACGTCACCTTTCATTTAATACCAAACTCGTTTGTGTACACTCTGGGCCGAAACTCCATAGTAGAAAGAGCATTCCCTGTATTGACTACATTTATTTTGTTAATAAATTTAATTTTGATTTATTTTCATATACAAAAATTAACTAAGTTTTTCATCTAAAAATGATAAAAATTTGGTTATTGGTTGGAGGGAAATCTTCGCAAAAAATATATTTAAAAAATTGTTAAAAGAACACTTTTCTATACAAATCGGTCCTGTCAAAAATTTTATCGTAAACAAAATATGTATCTACATAATTTTATGCGAATCTCAAATAAAACTGTCTTGAAATCCTCAAGGAGATGGTTGAAGGGTGGATATTAGCGAAAAACCCTTGATGAAACTTGGCATAAATGTTTCACTTGTAATATTATATGAAAACCACTAATCAGAAGAAGTCCACACAAATATCTATTGTCACAGGGTGTTTTTTTTAAAGGGGGTTTAACCTAACCATAAAGAAAAAAACAGTGAAAAAATGTTTCCTTTGTAACGAGAAATTAGGATTATAAAAGGATTTTTTTGGAATAGCTTTGTTAGTTAGCTTTGCCTCCCAGTAAATTCATTGTTACTTTGACTTAAAGCCTAAAGAAAGGGATTTTCTTCGAATGGAATATTTTTTAATAAAATTCCCTTGAAGAATCGTTACAAAAATTCGATTTTGATAAAATTTTGCAAGAAAGTAGTTGTAAGTAACCCGATTACCATTGCACACCAATATCTAATAAAAATGGTTCTTTTGTTAAAAAAAAAATATTTGAAGAAATTCAATTTTGTTTCCTTTTTTTCCTCAAACATGCTCCCAACATACAAAAAAAAAATACAAATTTACGTACATCTTCAACAATACACTAACCCTAAACCCTATTTGCGATCGTACACTTTATTTCTGTTCACGCCCTACAGGTGAAAATTGTGGGTGGGTGCTCAAAATTTCAGTTTTTGCTATGAATAAAATAATATTGAAAACGATCATTTTCTAAGTACTTGCCCAGCTTTTCATATTGAGCATCTACTATGAGCACTTACTCCATTTTGATTCGTATCACTAAACGCTTGCATGAAATGAGTATCCTTCAATTTGTGTAATCATATTTCTCTAGCGAAGCTTATGCTTTATTTGTTTACTGATTCAAAAAGGCTGTTAGTCTTTAGTTCACAAAATTTGGAGTTCCGTTCTGGCGAGCTCCCTTGAGCTCATATCATAGGATTATTTCATTACCTACAATTTTGATTATGACAATTTTCCCGCCCAGGCCAAAAGTTCCGAAAATAGATGTACATTATATGGTATGATCAATTGGTGTTTTCCAATGTGACAGATTTCACCAGGGCCATGGCATGGCGTACCAAAAACTTGCTCTTAAGCTTTTCTAATAATTTTCTTTCAAGTTTTGAAAAAGTAACTAACTTTGGGTTTAAAAAAAAATTCTAATGACCTTATATCTCAATTAAGTACTTCTTTTCAGTTTACTTTGCATTTATGGGCATAGTTATTGCACCATATCTAGTATATCCTTAATGCGGACAAAAAAAAAAAAATAAAAACAAACACATGTATCCTTCCGATTTTGAGATTTAGTTTTGTATCTATCTACTAGGTAGGTATATTGTAAGCTACCGCTTTCCATCGCAACAAATTATAAATTTAAGTTAAATACTTAAGGATAAACCAATTTGACAGCTCGCGCGCATCAAAGCGCATAATGATGACGATGATGCCACATCCTTTCCTGAGAATTTTGTCCCAAACTGCAAGTTTAACATACAATTTTTTTTTTTTCCCCCATTTTACCTCTAAGCGAGACTAGGATGTATCTTATGACTTAAAATTCACATGAATTAAATACTAGAAGCAATATACCTATCGGCAAAACCTCTAAGACCATATGAACATAATGAAATTGGACCAAAAGAGCACTACAAGAAAACAAGCGTATCGCAGAGATACAAAAATGCACACAATATATCTTTGTATCGAAAAAAAAACACAAAAAAAAAAACGAAAGAAAAAAATCGAAAACAAAAAAATTCAATTCTCCTCTTGATTAGACAAATTCGCGGAAAACGCATCATCATCATCGTCATGAGGATGATGGAATCTTTGGGCTTTATACACTACACCTATAAAAAGGTCCATCTGGTCTTTTGTTTCTTTTACCTATGGTGCGCCTCGAAGATCGCATTTTTATTTTTGCTTCATGTATTTAGACTTTTTTTTGTTTGCTCTTTGGTTGACGGTTTGAAAGACAATATAACAATACCAACTAGGTATACAATATTATTGGTTTTAAGTGGAGCCCACGCTTTCATAGTTCAAATAGCACTCCAAAATATATTTATTGCCGGTAAAATTCAATGGTGAAATTAATGAATAGAAACAAGAATAACCGACCGACCAACCTGTTTTAATTCAATACAATATGGAACATGAACTCTTTAAATGGTCAGACAGCTACAAGTAGTTTCTTTTGATTTTAATTCGTCACTGATTTGAATTAAAATGTGTGTAAGATAAGCATAGTAATTCACAATTCGAGTGAAATGAGATGCCTGTCCATCGTGCGTCGTCCTGAAAATGTGGAAATTTACCTCCCACAGGTTGTAAGAAAAAAAAATAACTACTTTGACAAAAAAAGTCAAACTTTTGCTCATTAAACGTCAAATTTCCCTTGTTCAAAGGTGTTGAGGGCATTTAAATTTCATTTTACGAGAAGTAAGAGAATGAAATTGGTCATCGATGTGGGGTTTAAAGAGCTCCTCACTCAAAAAAAAAAAAAACCGAATGGCTTAGTGAAAAGTCACAATGACTAAGGCCCTTATTGCGATTTTCATTTATTTATATCGATAAACGATTATTGCCGAAATTCGATCATCGAAAGATATTTTAAGTCATACTTTCATAATATGCCATCAGCTATGTTACGTCAGAAGGGATAAATCCAACATAAAGCTATCCAGATGGCTTTGGATACAAATTTTAAAGCCCCTAAATTTTTGACTTTGTCGATATTTATCGCATCGAATTCAAAACAACACGACATAAATAATTTTTGTTTTGCGCGACAGCTTGCTGAGACCCAGGGCTTAAGGACATACCATTCCTTATGTGAATGCATGTCATCGGCAGTAATTGAGAAGACCTACAATTTTCTGCCGAATCCGATTTTCTAAGTTGACCTGCACTTAAACATGCAAATTCTATGTGTCAATTCCTCGAAAGATGCAGTAGCTTGCCGTGAAAAAAAAACAACTTTTCTGTTTTGCAGGTGATATAGGCTGAAATTAGTTTTTCACACATTCGGCGCCATGACTGTCGTATGCACTAATCATTTCTCCACGGGCTAGGTATATAAAGTGGTTTTTTTTTAGGCGTGTGGTTTTCAATCTGGCAATACTTTTTTTTCGGAGTTGGTCTTTTTGACAGCTGTCACTTGATTTATGGTCAGTTTGGTTTGGTTTGGTTCATACTTCTGAACAACGTTTGCAAATCGTGCAGATTTATTTCGAAACGAGATTGCTGTTGATCATGTTTTCACGAGAAAATCAGCAATGAAGCAAAATTGTCGTATTTGCAGTGATCATAATCCACAAGCCATTGTTGAGACGCCGCGCCGTTACATCCTTAAAAAAGTCACTGTTTGGTGTGGTCTATGGGCAGAGGGAATCATTGGTCCATATTTCTTCAAAAATGAAGCCGGCCGTAATGTTACAGTCAATGGGGAACGCTATAGAGCTATGATTAATGACTTTTTCGTGCCTGAATTGGAGGATGTTGATGTGGGTGACCTGTGGTTTCAACAAGACGGCGCTACATCCCATAAAGCCAACGAAGCAATCAATTTATTGAAGGAAACTTTTGGTGAGCGCATTATCTCGCGGCGTGGGCCTGTGGCCTCCAAAAGATCGTGTGATTTAACACCGCTGGACTATTTTTTGTGGGGTTATGTGAAGTCGCTTGTCTACGCAGATAAGCCCGAGACCATTGACGCCTTGGAAGAAAATATTCGGCGCGTTATTGCTGACATACGGCCCCAATTGCTGCAAAAAGTGGTCGAAAATTGGGCCTCTCGGCTGTAAATTATTCGAGCTAGACGCGGTGGCCACTTGCCCGAAATCATTCTTAAAACATAATGGCAAACCCTTATCTTTATAATAAAGGTAAATTCTTGGCCATAACATTAAATTATATGCGTTTTATTTCTTCTTGAAAACCACACGTCTAAAAAAAAACAGCCTTTACTACTAAGTTCATATTAAGTCTGTATTATATTTTCAAATTTGATAGAAGATGAACTGAGGCCCAGTTTTTTTAAGTGGTGAGTTAAACCAGAGTTGGCTAACTCTAGAAGTGAATTTTCTCGCAGTTAACTGAGGAATCAGTTTTTTGGTGGAGAATGCATGAGGAACGACTACACCAACTTGGTGGATAACACATCAAAAGCATTACGTTCAGTCGTTAATCCTGAATTAACTCACCAAATTCTACGAGTTAACTCGGGCTTAACTTTAATCTCGCACTGAAAAACTGGACCTAAGATGAATGTAGCCCAACAAAGTATTTCGACTTTTTCATGTTCGATCATTGCGTAAGTTTTAGTTTTTTTTCCCGAGTAAGAGAAAAAAAATCACATCAGATTATGACCGGAAATGGGTTATCTAAGTCAAAAATTAAGAATCAAGCTGCAAGATTATCGTACTGTAATAATATTGTTTATTAAAACAAATTAAAAAAAAAAAAAACTCAAATAAAAAGTTGGTTAGAAAAAAAATATTTGAACAAAATTTGAAACTGTGCACAACGAAAGATCAAGTTTCACATTAGCGAGAGATTTCCTGGAAATTAACGATTTGTTGAGTTTTTTTTTTTTATTTGTAGATAGGTATAACAGTTTCGGTGTATTCTAAAAGGTATACTCGTATGTGTGCTGTGCATTCTTTTTTTTTGTTGGCCTTATATCCTATGAACTTCCAACCGTATGATGTTACTTGGTCATCATTGGTAGTAGTAAGGTAAGGTATATATCGTATATGCACGCGTGTAGAGGTATCAA
Source organism: Leucozona laternaria (assembly GCA_932273885.2). Classification (NCBI taxonomy): domain Eukaryota; kingdom Metazoa; phylum Arthropoda; class Insecta; order Diptera; family Syrphidae; genus Leucozona; species Leucozona laternaria. The sequence continues at coordinate 96,502,364 of OW026368.1, forward strand.
AAATATTGTGCATTGCTTGTTTATGTTTTGCCGACCAAATCCCTTGAATTGAAATTGTGGAATTTCGCTTTTTATTCTACAAGTCGTCATTCGCCGCATTTTTATTCCGTTCTTTTTTTTTTGTCGTTTGTACCTACCTCCACGTGAAATGCATAAATGCAAACAAAAGTGAGACCCATCAAATTGAGAAGATAGATATTAGTTGTGGTTTTGGACTAAATCAGACTTCTTATTATTCCGTTTGCTTTCAAGTTTTTTTTATTTTTGTATCTTAAGTCTACTGCGTGGTACCTTTGATTCCGTTAAATGACTCATTAAGTCGTTTTAGGCTTAACGATGACAAAGTGTATATTTTTCTTGTGTTTGTTTTGATTTTCAGTTTTTTGTTTTGACCCTGACAATCAATATGTCGGAGAGGAATCGCATAATATTAAAGACTTACGTAGGTACTAGATTTTTTTTTTATTGAATATGCAATACATTTTGTAGAATCTTCTTTTAGATTGAAACCGAAAGTCTCCCAGATAAAAAAGATATTTGACAAAGAGAAGTTCATACAACAAAAAAAAAAACTGACTGAATTTGGATGCGAATCAATCTATGTCAAAGCAAGGAACATATAGATAAGATAGGATCACGGGAGAGCTTTCAAAGCTTAAGCCCGAACCACACTACTCTCGTGTGGTGTGTTGTGGAGTAGTGTGTCGCTGTCATTCCAATGTATTTTATAGATTTCGACACAACACATCACACGATACAAATATGGCTCTACGCATATGAAATACATTAGAGCGATAGCGACACACTGCCCCCCAACACACCACACGAGAGTAGTGTGGTTCGGGCCTTAGACACGGTGGTGTTATATAGGAAATTTTGTCATTTTCAGCAAAGGAGTTTTCACAGCTTTAGAGCCAGTTGTTGTGTACAGAAAAGAGACAAAAAAGAAATGATGAAACAAAATGTTTCGACTGTGATCTTGTTTTTTTTATCTGGATCATATCGTGTGGATAAATAAATACGCCTAAAAGTAGATAAAAACTGTGTTTCCTTTTTAAGCTTTGTGTATACCTAGGCGATAAATCATAATCGCAATCAACTATGCACTTGTATGTGCAGGGTGTTTTTTTTTCAGAGGTATAGAACTTTGAATTGGAATAAAACAAAGATGATTTTTTTTTAAATTGACATGAAATTTACTTAATCCAAAAGATAATCTTCTGGCATTTTTATTTAAATATGATTTCTGGTATATGACAGCCACAACTGGCTCGGAAGTAGTCTAATCCGGAGGTCCAGTTTTCGATGACTTTTTCCAACATTTGTGGCCGTATATCGGCGGCAATAACGCGGCGAATGTTGTCCTCCAAGTGGTCAATCGTTTCGGGCTTATTGGCGTAGACTAGCGCCTTCACATATCCCCACAGAAAATAGTCAAGCGGTGTTAAATCGCACGATTTTGATGGAGGCCAATTCACGGGTCCGTAACGTGAAACTATGCGGTTACCAAACGTTTCCTTCAATAAATCAATTGTGGAACGAGCTGTGTGACATGTTGCGCCGTCTTGTTGAAACCACAGCTCCTGCACATCATGGTTGTTCAATTGATGAACGAAAAAGTCAGTAATCATGGCTCTATAGCCTTGACCATTGACTGAAACTTTCTGGCCAGCATCGTTTTTAAAGAAGTACGGACCAGTTATTCCATTAAACCATAAAGCACGTACCAAACAGTCAGTTTTTGTGGATGTTACGGTGTCGGAGGATTATCATCACTTCAAATACGACAGTTTTGTTTATTTACGTATCCATTCAACCAAAACTGAGCTTCTTCGCTAAAGAAAAATTCGCTTATGAAAATTGGGATCAACGGCAATATTGTTTTGAGCCCATTTGGGCACAATTTGAAAGCGTTGTTCAGGCGTCAGTCTGTTCATGTCGAAATACCAAACCAAACTAAAAATAAATAACTTGACAGCAGACAAAATGGCCGCCTGCAGTTAAAAAAGTGTTGCCAACTTAAAGTTCTATACCTGTAAAAAATAACACCCTTTATAATGGAAATAACATTTGTCCCTCATAAACAACCGGGCCGAGGTTTGCCCCGGTAGTCGAATTGCGATTGGCTAACATCAAGTAACATATTCTTAACCACTAATTATTTGCAATAAGAATATTTTTATTTTTTTAGAAATGATCAAACTTTGGTGAAAATAAATATTTTATCATTTTTGTATTTTTTCACTAGTGGTCGCAGTGTTTATATATTTGAGTAAAATCGTAATTCTTTAAATTTTTTTGAAAAAGAACTCAATAACATGGGCAATATTTTTATTTATATTTTTTTTTTCTCAGAAAGGTCTTAGGCCAGATTTACCCAGTTATAAAGGGTTTTCCAATAAGAGGTGTTATTTTGAATAGCCCGCTATTTCGGTAGCTGTCACTTTTGAAGCTGTCATTTTTTGACATTTGACAAGTAGAAACTACGCCATTAATAAAAATGGAACGATACACGCTTCAACAACGCATTGAAATTATTAAAATTCACTATAAAAATGGTGAAAATTTGGCAGAGACGGTTCGTAAAACTAAAACATTTTTGGGTCGTGGTGAAGCACCTTGTCGGACCGCAATACAGAAATTGGTGGACAAATTTGAGCTGTTGGGACAAGTTAGTGATGTGAAGAATAAAACCCGTGCACGTCGCTCAAGAACAACTGAGAATATTGCTGTTGTAGCCCAAAGTGTTGAAGAAAACCCAGGTTTGTCCATTCCTCGTCGTTCTTTGGAATTAGGCATTCCACAAACGTCATTACACCGTATTTTGCATAAAAACTTGGGTCTTAAGGCTTATAAAGTTCAGTTAACACAAGAACTCAAGCCGGCTGATCATCAACAACGTCGTGTCTTTGCTGATTGGGTCCTTGAAGTGCATGAAAATGATCCGGAATTTCATCGAAAAATCATCTTGACTGATGAGGCCCATTTCCACCCCGGAGGCTACGTCAATAAGCAAAACTGTCGCATCTGGGGCTCGGAAAACCCAAGAGTTATTGTTGAAAAGCCTCTCCATCCTCAACGCGTGACTGTTTGGTGCGGTTTATGGTCCGGCGGGGTCATTGCACCTTACATTTTCGAAAATGAGGCTGGAGCAACAGTTACGGTCAATGGATTGCGCTATCGAGAGATGATTAATGATTTTTTATGGCCGGAATTGGATGGTATTGATCTGGACAACGTTTACTTTCAACAAGACGGCGCTACGTGCCACACAAGCAATGAAACCATCGATCTTTTACGGGAAAAGTTTCCGGACCGTGTTATCTCTCGAAGAGGTGATCACAATTGGCCACCGAGATCTTGTGATTTAACACCTTGCGACTTCTTCCTTTGGGGCCACGTGAAAGATAAGGTCTACGCCAACAGCCCAGCGTCGATTCAAGACCTCAAAGATGGAATTCGTGAGGCTATCGAGGACATAGGGCAGCCACTTTGCGATTTGGTTATGGAAAATTTCATGAAAAGGATATGGTCCTGTAAGCGTGGTCTTGGCGGCCATTTGGCTGATGTTGTGTTCCACGGCATACCTTCCTCTTTATAATGAAATAAACATCCGATCATTTATCTCAAAAAATGCCATTTTTCTTTGAATATCAAAATAACACCTCTTATTGGAAAACCCTTTAAATCCAAGGTTATACATTATTTACGGGACACCCTGTATACATTGTATAGGTACCACTTTATTAATCACCCATTACTTGTAAAGACACCAAAGACAACGCCTTGCTTGTACATATTGACATAAAAGGCCAAACTTTAAACGAATTCCTACAAATCTGAATTTTTGGTTTCCACTTTTACCACCCCCAACTCTTTCAGGGGATAAGAAGGGGAATTTTTGTTTGCAAAATCTAAATAAAAAAGGTTATGGCACATTTTTTCGTAAGAAGTTGTGGAGAAAAACGTGGACAAATGTTACAAAGTTACAAATATCAGTTCTTTGTTTAAATTTATACTATTTTCCACGTCCAGGCCACTCCTGAGTTAAAGTACTGAGGGCGTTTGTGAACGTTTTTTCTTAAAATCTTTTGCTCCTACGATTTTAATCTATGTTAAAAAAGCTACAATTTTTGTATTGACACAAAAGTTAAAAGCATAGTGGCTTAAATGAACTCAATCCCAACATTCAGCTTTGTAAGATATTTTCGACGAGTGTTGAAGGATTAAGGGAATTTCAAGAAATACGTTTCCCAATTGCATTTTCTGTTAGTTGGTTCTGGCTGTTTTGAACTGGAAAACACACGATTAAACGATACTTACTCGTAGTTCTGAATTCTTGATATTCTTTGTGTGGAATGGTAAAAAAAAAATAAACCCAATTACGAGTTAACCAAATTTGAATAATATTTTTTAGAAACAAAGATGTTAAACAAAACGCCGATCATAATCCATTTCTCTACTAATTCACCTAACTCGATATATTATGATTGACACATTCATGCACTTACTGTAGACTTATTATCGTTTTACATTGAATTGAATTTTATACTTTAGCTTTGAATTTTAATTCACTTTTATTTTTCTTTTGTATCATTGCAGAAGTTTCCTTGCAAAAGAATAAATATTGAAAAAGCAAATCAACACACAAAATACAAAACAATTTTAAATGCTAATAAAGTTGGAAACGAAAAAAGGAAGGATAAAAGGAAAATTCCGTTTGGCAAATAAGAAATTTAAAAGAATTAATCAAAAATTACATTTGGACAAGAAAAATTACAGATTGGAGAAAATCATATAATTTTTAAAGAAGAAAATATCTACAATTATTTAAAAGAGAACAGAAGAGAACATCTGGAACCAAATATAAGAATTTAACTCTTACAAAACCCACCAACAAAAAAAAAAAAAAAGCAACAAACAAAAACGAGTGTTGTTTTTATTTTATTTAATTTTAATTTATAATCCCTGATAATTTGGCAAGAAATTTTGGGATTAAAAAAAAAGAAGAATATTTTCGTTGGACAATACTGAAAAAAAGAAAAAAAAATCAGTCAAAATGGATCCACAACAGCAGTTTTGTTTAAAATGGAACAGTTATTCATCGAATTTGGCAATGACATTTTCGAATTTATTCAAATCAGATTTACTGGCCGACGTGACGTTATCGTGTAATGGTAAGTGTAATGACTTTTCAAATTAATTTTACTCTATTTGCTAAATTTGCCCATATGTATATAAATGTTTTGATCTTATTGCTGTCTATATTATAAATACAACAGATCTCAAATGCGGTTAATGCACAATCTTCTGTTAAAGCTTCATAAGAGAGTGTGAGCAACGTTGACAATAGGCGCGTTAAGGGAAATGAGATCTCAGAGATTTCGCTGCGTCAAATCCAATTATTTTTTCCGGATTTTGACAGCCAATCTGAGAAATTTTGCGGAGGAATCCTGTTAAATGTAACTTAGATTACTGAGGCCGCCGATATCTTATTTTCCAATGTTTCAAAACAAAAATCAACGTTTTGTAAAAATAAAAAAAAAAAAAACTTACAAATGGAAATTGTGGATAGAAGTCCTAAAATGTAATTTTCGTCAAATAGTTCATTGATATTTTTGACCCACAATCCAAAGTAATATAAGCCGTGTTTATCTCTTTTGCTCTTTAGTAACTCAATTTACCTCCTATTAAGGGAGAGTATTGTTTTCGTGTTAAAAAAAAAACAAGACTAATCAAGATTAACAACACTACGATGATCGAGGGACGAGGCCAAGAGTTCCGAAAATTGGGTTTCTTCATACCGTCCGATGCCACCGTACACAACGGAAATATACATATCTAAAGGGTGTTTTTTTTTTAGACGTGTGGTTTTCAAGAAGTATTAAAGAGGAGGTAATTCAATGTTATGGCCAATAGTTTAGCTTTATTATAAAGATAAGGGCTTGCCATTATGTTTTAAAAATTATTTCGGGCAAGTGGCCGCCGCGGCTGGCTCGAATAATTTCCAGCCGAGAGGCCCAATTTCGGACAGCTCCAATTGTTGGGCCCGATGGCGGATGGACTCATTCGGTTCTTTTTCGATACTCTGCTCCCCAGCAGCAAAAGCGTGTTCGGTGCGCACTGTACCGCGTCTCTTAGGATGGGCGTTATCCTCTAGAGTAAACGTGGTGCGAAACCGATGCATGGATGCTCGAATTTATGCGATTTTGCGATTATGTCGACCGAATATTGGCAATAAATTTGCAATTTGGAGTAAGTCTATTAATTATGAAACGGCAAACTGAGCATAAATCAAGTGACAGCTCTCAAAAAGACCAACTCCGAAAAACTATTGCCAGATTAAAAACCACACGTCTAAAAAAAAACACCCTTTACATTCCAGTTTCTTTAAAAAAAAAAATGGTCTTATTTTTACGAACGTTAAACAAGTTTTGTTTTAATTTTGCAACCTGGTGCTTCTAAATAGTGTGAACGAAATTGCATTCAAACAAATTTTGAAGAGCAATTCTCTGAAAAATCTTGAAACTGAATTTCTGTCCAAAGAAATTTCTTGGACAGAAAATAACGGACATTTTATATTCTCTCGTGAGAACTCTCTTAGTGAAAAATTTTGAGTGCTCAAACTTGCTTTGGACTAAAATTCACACAAACGCACTGAAATTCATAGAAACTCAAAGTAAAGGAACGAAGCTTATATAGTAACATAAAGATTTTGAAAAACTTTTGTAGATATTAATTTTTTGTGGTTGGAAATAATTTTCTAAAACAACTACATACTTATTCATAAATTGATTTGCTATAGCATTAAATTGTATGTATATCTGTTGCCGTTGCGAAATACTCTCATGCCAGATAGGTATGAGTTCGATTCCCAGACTCGTCCACCTTAATAAAAAAAAATTGGCTACTGGTTCTTGCGAGGAATTGACAAATCTTCCATGAATAAGTGCCACTCACATTAACTGTAGAGATTCGGCAGAAAATTGTAGGTCCACTCCATTCCTGCAAACAAACAACACGCACACAGGAATGGTTGAGGTTTGTAAGTCACTAGGACCTGGTTCTCTTCGGACTGCTACGCCATCAAATTTATTTTATTTTGATGTGGTGCCTTTGATTTTCATTGTTTGAGAAAATTGACTATATAAAATTTAGCTCCAATTAAATTTAGCCCAACTAAAAAAATGACCCCACAAATGGGTTTTATTTCATAAAGAAAATTAGATCAGTTTTCAAAATGTAAAAATTGCCCCAAAGTTAACGAAAAAAATCCCAAAAAAAAATCACTCAAACAAAAGTTGTATTAAAAAGGAAATATGTTTTAAAAAGGAAAGCAACAACAGAAATTGATTAATACGATTTGAGGAATTTTGTCATATTTATATTAGAGCCTTTTTTCATATTTCAGTTTGAGGTGAAATTTCATTATAAAAATTGGGCCAATCTTTCCAGAACATGAAATATTACCCTAACTAACAATGTCACCAAAATAAAAATGAAAAATAGCCACCAAAGTGAGGCTTTTTTCATAATGAAAAATAGACCAAATTTCAAAGTGTGAAAAATCTCTCCCAAAATCGATTTTTAAAAACCCCATATCAACAAATTTCACGTTATGTACAAAAATAGTATCTACAACTTGTCGGGTATTTTATTTTATTTAATTTTCGAACTCATATTATTCTAAGACATCAATGCTGTCTTCAACATTTTGCCTATACACATGTAATTAGTTTGCCATAGATTTTTGTATATCTACGAACTAAAGGGTGGTTTTTTAAGAGGTTTAGAACTTTTTTTGAAAAAAAAACACAAAAAATTCGGAAAAATGAATGAAATATTTATTGGAATCGATAGTTTGAACCTTGCAATTTAATGTTTAAAGATAATTTCATGCAAATGTTGACCGCGGCTGCGTCTCAGGTAGCCCATCCGCTGAGTCCAATTTTGGCATACTCTTTCACACATATCGGCCGGTATCTCACGAATGAATGCATGGATGTTGGCTTCCAGTGCGTCAATCGAAGCGGGCTTGTCCCTATAGACATTAGCCTTGACATACCCCCACAAAAAATAATCTAATGGTGTCAAATCGCACGATCTAGGCGGCCAATTGACCGGCCCGAAACGTGAAATTAACTGTTCACCAAACTCGCCTCGCAATTGCGCCATTGTTTCGCGTGCTGTGTGGCATGTGGCACCGTCTTGTTGAAACCACATATCATGCAAGTCAAGAACTTCCATTTCGGGCAAAAAAAAGTTTGTTATCATCGCTCGGTAGCGTTCACCATTGACAGTAACGCTGCGATTCGCATCATCTTTGAAGAAATAGGCCCAATAATGCCGCCGGCCCATAAACCGCACCAAACAGTGGCTTTTTCGGGATGCATTGGTAGCTGTTGCAATGCTTCTGGCTGATCTTCACTCCAAATGCGGCAATTTTGCTTATTTACGTACCCATTTAACCAAAAATGAGCCTCATCGCTGAACACAAGCAGCCCGCGATGAACATTTCGAACCGAGCACGAATTTTGATAGTAAAATTCAATAATTTGCAAGCGTTGTTCATTTGTAAGACGATCCATGGTTAAATTGCAAACCAAACTGAAGCTGTTTGACGGTGACACAAGGTACTAAACACACGTCAGCTGTCAAAACCAGTGTTGCCAAAACCAAACCAGCTTAAAAATCACCCGTTACTACTATTTAGGCCCATTTGTTGAAACGAAACCTAAATATTTAAGCTCAAGCTAGTACATATCAAAAATTTAAAAACCAAAATTTCAATCATAGGTGATTCCTTTTCGCAATTTCAGTCCTAATAGTTTTTATAGTTAAAGAGCGCATTGATTTCTGTTATAGTAAAAATATAAAACTTTCCCATTCTTCCCGCAGGAATAGCAAGCCTAACCTACATTAACAATAATAACCAAAGAATACGCAGTATACACTAAACCTATACCTATACAGACCCCAAATAAACAAGGAATACTTAAAAGACAGACTAAAAGCCACAACAAACAAAAAATCGATTTACAAAAGCAGACTCCCTGACATACATATATTACGTACCTACCAAAAAAAACGTCTAAACGCGAAAAAATATTGATTGAACAAAATGGCACATAAAACCATATGTTTACTAAGTACCGACATATAATAATATTAGGTATAAATATTATACACAGTATAATGTTCCTTTTTCTAGGGCAGATCACGTCCTTAAAGCAGCTAAAAGGAGAGGAGCAAAAAAAGAAGAAGAAAGAAACCCCTCATAACGTTGGCAATAAAAACAAATCCACCTTCTTTGAATAAATTCCATGAATGAAAGCGTAACAGATAAACTTGATTCGGTAGAGACTCATCAACAGACATAACATAAAGTAAATATGTATTTGTATAATAAAATAAAACAACAGTCGTAAACCACCCCCGCCCCGATACCCCAAAAAAAAAAAAAAAAAAAAAAAAATAACCAATCTCCATTCCATTCAAAGATATCAAAACTTCTCTCCTTTTCGAGTGAGTGATAAGGCAAACGCACAACAGACACCGACACACAACTTCCAAAAAATTACAAGGCATGTGAATTAGATGGTGTTGGTTGGTAGTATGGTAGTAGGTGCTAGGAAGAAAGGAAACAAAAAAAAAAAAAAAAAATATCAAAGGGCAGGAAAACAAAACATAAACATACATAAATTATCTAGCAAGGACATTGAACTTTCCCAAGACCCAAATTTAACCCACTATACAACTACACCCACCCGGTTTGCCCCGGCTATCACAAAATGCCACCGCCGCGCGCCGCCACCATCACTGCTGCCGCTCTTTCCAAAAAAAGAGTAAGGTATCAGAATCAGAACCAGGAGCCAACAACCAAACAAAAAATCAACAATTCTCAGCCTCAAAAGTGCGCCCAATAACCCAAAGAACCAAAGGCATTATCATCGTCATCAACATCATCATTTTTTTTTAATGATATAATAAATGTTATGGCGCGTATACGTAACGTAGTGTTAGTAGTACTTTCCTCGGCTATGCGAAGAACCCTAATTTTTTGTTTTTTTTTTTTTTTTTCTTTACCGGCTTCATTTTTATTTTATACGACATGTAGTTGGAATTTTCTTTCTTTTTTTTTTCTATTCTCTTGCTGTCTTCGTCGCCTTTTTCTACAGTTACCGTCACCGTAGTACTACTACCGTCCTTCTGTCGATGTGTGCTTCTTCATTTTGATTATAAAATCGGAGCAAAAGAGTGAGCTAGGTCGTCGAAAGAGACACAAAAACTTATCACACGGAGTACACCGACCGTCTCTCTGTCATCTTGAAAAATGAATAAACTTGTATATTGGAAAAGTCCTTTGTCAACAATCAATTTTTCTGAATAATAAATTACTGTGTTAATAGTCTTTGGAAAAATTGTACACCTGCACTGGCATATAGTATACACATTAAGCATGATTATAAAGAAACTTTAAAATACTTTGAATGAAATTACACTACTCAGTAATATTGAATAATGTATCTAATAATGCGAAACTAGCTTTCCCGTGTGAAAACTGTTCTATACAGTCAATAAAAAATGACAAAAAATATGTAGGTAAGGTAGATGATTTCAAGTGCAGTCCTGCATTCAATGGCAGGTATTTTCCTGTAAACTGGTTAACAGTTAATCACATATGATCACTTCCCCATATATGTATACAGATTTCTGAACACGTCCACTGGAAATACAAGGTTTGGATGCATTCATTGGAATATTTAATTTGGCTTCATTTTGTTTGGAATATTTTGTTGAAGCTCTTTTTTACAACAAAAAGCACGCATTTTGTTTATAAACTGAGACTTTGTAATTTTTTTTGGGTAAGAGAGCTGCAAAATGGATATTTACTACTTGCAATTATTGTATCCAGCAGCAGGATCACATTTTCCACAAATATTCAAATCGTCATTTCTTTTGTTTTAGCCTGCCTAGTTTGTCCTTCTGTAAAATTAAAGTTGCTAGTGGATAATAGTCTCTTGTTGTTCTAATAGTTGTTAAGCGAGAAGTGTACGTAAAAATAATGTTTTCAAGTTTTTCATTCGATGGAGCTCAAAATCAAAAAAAATTAAAACTGACAATCCGATTGTACTCAAACTTTCAGAAACTGCAAATTTCATGTTAAATGCTACAGCAACTAATCCCCTTCGGGCTTAGCTAAGCAAGGAGAAAAACTGTGTTAGGTGCCAGTTATAGCTTTCATGTTATTAGCTTAATGACTTATTTTGGTACCTTTAGAAAATGAAATCAGTAATTATTTTGTTGCAAAAATAAAGCTGATGGCTTAAATTATAATGTTTGTGAAAAAAAAAAAAAAAATTGAATCGGGTCCCAACTTCGCCATAAAATGACGTTTAATTTTTCTATGATCATTGATAAAGTAGTTCATTCATTGAAATAATAAAAATCATTTTATGTAGACGGCTGGTCCAAAATGAAAATGTTTTTTGGCAAATATTAATAATTAAGTCACTACCTACATATTGCCTTTTAAGTGCCTTAAAACCAAGTTTCAATGATGAGCTTCAATGAAAGCTATAACTGGCGCCTTACCGGGGCGCGTTAATTGCATTTCTGTTATCGATAGTTTGTATGGAGACTCCATTTTGTTTCTGCAATGGCGTCGCTAATCCCCGATGTTGTTTTATTTTCAACCAATTTCCTCCGGGTTGCAAAAAAAAAAAAACAAGGCAAATGCTATGAAATGTAAAGTGCACGGAATTAAAAAAGTTTTACAGTTTTTCGATAGGTGTTTCTGAATACCAAAATATCAAAATTAACCAAAACTTAAAAACTAACCATCCGATTGAGCTGAAACTTACACAATATAATTCTTAAGGCTTAACTACATAAGCGAACAAAGTGAAAAATTACAAAAGTGAAAATTTTCAAACTCATTTTCGAATAGTTTTTTCTGACTGGAAAACTTATTAAAATGATGCAGAAAGATTAAATTTTGGTTTAAAAAAAAATTTGTATATATTCTTTTTCACAAAACAACTACGCTAGCGGGAAAAAAATATTCTTATTTTTGTACTTTTTGGCTTCTGAAGTTCAGCCTTTATGAAATTATTATTATTATTTTCAAAATGTTCGATAGATGTCGCTGCACGTAAAAATATGTTTTTTTCTCATGGACAGTCATATGTATAGCTACATACATATGTGGCATTCTTCCGAGTTGGCAAATCAAAAGATATATTCGATTATGTTCTAGACGGTTGCACAAGGAACGTTTTCTTTTTACAGGCAATATAAATTATAAGTTTAAATTTAATTTAATTTTACTAAAATTTTTCATTAAAAATATTTTCTAAAAAGTTTTAAAATCGAAAAAAACATAAAAATCACAACAACGGTATTGCGCAAGTTAGAATATTAAAACGTAGGTACTAGCTGGCTGTCACACACATCTTTCAATCCCAAATTTAGTTTTTATGCAGCGGAGCCCACTGGGTAACGGTTAGTAATTACATACAAGTATGAAATTTTTTCTTAAGGTCTTGCAAAAATCGACGTAGACTATTGTCAAAAAAAATGTCCGTGCAAGTGGGCCTACAATAGAATTGTTTTTATAAAAAATATGAAATAAAAAATTCACCGTCATTTATTACCCTTATAGTGAATGTTGGAAACGTACATTTGCATGATTTAAGGCTGATTATTCACTTAATTGTATTCATAAAATTGGCGTAATTTTTCGTAATTATGTGGCGTACAGATGAGTTCTCGAGTTGCGTACTTAAGTTGTAACTGACATAGGTAAAAAAAACTTGACCATATTTTTGACAAAAGAAAGTTAAATAGATTGTATGTGGTTTGTTTTTTTTTCCAAAGATGTACCACAATATTTTTTCGGAATATCCAATCCATTCTATTGACAGAAATAAATAAAAATAAATAAATAATTTATGTAAAGGTACTAACAAAAAGTCCCAAAGATTGGTTATGAATTCCGAATGTAGAGGATAAAAACTAAAGTGGAAATGTGATAAAGACTGTCTGCAAGCCAATTTTTTTTTTTGGCAAAAAATAAATAAATAAAAGTATCAATGCAAATCCAAAAAAGAAATAATATAAAAGCATATAGTATAACGATCATAGCCAATGATTATTTATGTTGTTGTTGATATTTATAGTTCAAAATATTTTTTTTTATTTTTATTTTTTGATAATTTTGTCTACGAATGAATGGGGGAATTGTTATTTAGCCAACTGTTTATTTGTATTTAATGGTTTATTTTTTGATAAGATAATGTTCAACTTAAACTTTCTTACTAAATATGCGTATTTATACTATCAATCCGAGTATTGGATTTTTATCAGTAATTTGAACAGAATAAGCTAGAAACTGCAATAGCTCTTAGAAATTATTTCATTAAAAAAAAAATATATGCACACATAAAATGACGAGTGACTTTTTTTTGTTAAGAGCAGATGAACATACATACAAATTTGTAGGTCGTTTCCATTGGATTTTCGAAAGGTTGTATTCCTTTTTGATTCCATTGAAATAACAGCGCGGCGCCATCTTATGAAAATGGATTCTTCAAGAATGAATCTCCATAAATAATTTCAAGTAAAAGTATGTTTTTAAAGTCCAATTTTATAAGGAGATATTTTTACAAATGACACAACATAACAGGCATTTGGACTCTATTGGAATAGTTTGGTTTACATAATTTGAATTTACCAATTTGTGCTATTATCTTCACAATGCAAGTGACGTGGAAGGTTAAAAGATCGTTAAAATTGTTTTTTAATTGTCTATGCAATTATTTGTTTCTTTTAAAACTGATGTATGGCGTATGAGTGTTTTTTTTTCACGAAAAGTTAAAAAGGTAAAAATTTTATTTAAATCCGTCTAGCCGACAGTGAAAAGTTGAAAAAAAAACAGTTCTGCGGGGGGAATGTTAAAAACCCAAGTTAAAAAAAAAAATCTATCTATTAGTTTAGGCTGCAGACAGACAGATGTCTGCGGTAGTGCCAAGTTTGGTCAAAATCTAGAGTTAGATTTTGTTTACGATTCTCTAGCTTGCCATATAGCTCCTATCCACATATTTGTATGTAGGATCAATTTGGATCAATTTGTCACCACCAATCGTCTAGTAACACTATTCGAAACTTGACACTAATTTGCCAGCATCATCTGTCAACCACCTTGTAAAGGGAGCTTCACTCCAGAGCTCTTTTTTTTTTCTTTCTACACGGCTCAACGAAAACTTCCAGATCTCAGTTCACATTTTTAGTTTACATATTATTTTAATTTTAATAAATTTCGAAGGACATCAATCCCGGTTGAGCCCCCAATTTTGTGGGATTAAAAGTCACTGTTTTAATTTTAACAATTTTCCCAAATAAATTGAGTTATTTAAAAAGGTGACTTTTAATCCCACATGTAGGTATATGGGTGGCGCAAAAGAAGTGAAGGGCTTTCAATAGTCTATAACTGTTTTAGTTATTTTTTGTCGGATTTTTCATTTGTGTTAAGAAAAATTTGAAAATTCAAAATAAAACGAACCACTGAACAACGAACTAATTTTATTTTGAAAATCATCAATTTTCAATACTTTTAGTGAGTCGAACGACAATGTTCAGCTTTGATGTCTCAACAAAAAAAAATCGAAAAAATATTCAAAAGCTTAATATGTATGTATATTGTATAAGTGCCAACAGAAATCACGGAGATTAAAATATATAAACAAAATATAAACATTTAATAACAAAAACCAAATATGTAATAATTAATTCAAAAAAATGAAGAAACAAAAAGCAATAATTTGGCAAAAGATTAAAAATACAACCCTCAGGATGTATATGAATATTAAAATAAGCCTCATACCACACTTAACAAATATGATGATGTGCAAAAAAATTTCCCCAAGAATTTTGAATCTTGACAATACATATTAACACTTGTTTATATTTATTTTCTTTTAGTTAAGAGTAAAAACCCTTTTAATAACATTTTATACAGGACTATACAATACATCTACAGTGTGTACACATTGATACATATTGTGTAAAAAAAAAATCAAAACATATTATCCATTGTTTTGGTAGTGGACCAAAATATGCTGCCAACCTTGTACCATTTGACGACACCAAAGCTGGTGAAGACGAATAACAATAAAAAAAAAACCCATCAGAAAAAAAAAACAATACAAGAATAACCAAAAAATTATTATAAACAAATCTCTTGTAGAAGCACCTACTCACACCAATTTTAATCAAGAAACATTTTTGATTGATTTTACCAGAAATCGCCAAAGGACTAGAATATTCCTTTTTTGATAAATGTGTGGTATAATGTTGGCACAAACAAGCAAAGAGAGCAGAAGACAACAACTAAAAAAAAAAAAAAACATGAATCCATTTCGGCTACCAGCCGTCCTTTGAATGTGATTTTATTTATTTTTTTGCGTTCTATTGCAAGAGTTATGTTGAACCGTCGAAGTCTGTTTCCGTCAAAAGGGCTGATACTGGCTTTTGTTATGTCAACTCATACGTTTCTGGTTTTGTGCGATTGGACGACAACTCTGCGGAAAGAAGTAGTATGAAATGCAAAAAATTCTTCTGGTGTCGCGCTGTACAGAGTGTACACGCATCACTCACTCACCATGGTGGCGGCGCGCGGCGAGCGGCGGCGAGAGCAGCGGCAGCGCCATTAGTATAGCAACAACAGCAACGAATCAAACAAGATAAAAATACAAACAAAATAGTAGATATATGTACCTCTATACCATACATCCACCCACCATCAGCTCAGAAGCTAGCAGACATGACACTTTTAACTCAACCCTTTCTCGCTATATCCTAGCCATTTTTTTTGTGTTTAAAATTTTGTATACCCAGAAATACGGAATATCTCGCGATAGCCCTCCCAGGCATGTTTTTTTTAGACATAGGTACGTGGGTTGTCCATAACGATTGTTTTTGAATTTCTTTGCCAAAGAATCGAGAATGTACAACGTTACGAGTATGAGGGAATGAGTTTGATGGTAGTTATGTGGAGAGATGTAATCAAGGGAGGCTATGATAGACGAAGCCTATGAAGCGCGTAATGAAAATGGCTAGATGTCTGGGCATTAGAGTTATGTGGTTACGATGCGAAGTGGATGTGTCTTCCTCTCCCACCACAAATGGCGGATCAATCAGAAGTGAAAGATTAATTTTACCTTTAAAATGGCTTTGAACATATAATGGCTATTATGTATAAAAAGCAAATTTAAGTATCAATAAATTAATTTAACCATGATGAAGATGAAGATGATGATATATGTACATGTGTGTATAACAAATTCTGATGTTAATATAAGGTTCTAATTTTAAAACAATTTCTACTAATTACATAAGCATTCATTTTTTTTCTAACAAATTGGTTTACTAATTAAAACAAATTGCTGAAATTTTGTTAAAATAAAAATCAAAGTTTCTCGCTAACTAGAAAGCAAAAATCAAAATTACTGTTCTATGAAAAGTACTGTTACATAATGTTTTTGATGTGTAAACATCTATGCTGGCGGTAGAGTGAAAAAAAACGTGAACGTTCGTGTGCAATGTTACGTCGTGCAACGTTACGGTGTGCAACGTTACGAGCTGCCTACTAGGATGGGTGCGTTCAGTGAAAAAAAATCTTAAGATCTCCTTAAAGCAAAAACAAGTCCGTTTTGGTTCCGCACACGTTGATGTTTACACATATTACATAACCGTGAGCCCCGGCACTCACACAATTTTTTTATTTAATTGGCTTCTAAGAACATGTTTATCATTACTTCATACATAATGTTAGTACACTCATGTACGTTCGCAGAATTTTATTAAAATCATAAAAGCCATTTCCAAGAAAGTCGAACCTTTCTAAAGGTTTAATTTTTTTTTTTTTTTTTGACATACAAAGTAAAATAATATAAAATAAAACAAAATAAAATAAAAAAACAATTTAGAATATCAAAATACACAAAATTTCAAATTCGTGGTAAGTCAACATATCTTATACAAAAATATTTATGTATGTATGTATGTACCTATACAAACAATCAAACTGGAATTACATACAATACTACTGAATCTCGAGATGGATTTTACGTTGTTTCTAAAACAATTCTTCTTAATTAAAATTTATTTGTTCATCTCCAAAGCTCGCTTTGAATTCGAATATGTAAAATTGGGTGGGTAGATATTGGCAGGCTGTGCCGGCCATGTTGTTTTGGTGGAAAGTGTCAAATCTGTTTTTATTATTCAGTTACTGATGCCTAATCAATATAGCAAGTTACACGATTGAACAGCACGTCCAAATGATAAAACGTATCAAAATCTCTTGTGGCAACGATGCGTGCGTTGCGCCTATTTTACGGTTAATATGGTTGGCCTTCTCAGTCGACTATTCAATGTTTGGTGGCCATAAATGAGTCAACGGATTCAGTGAAAAATCAGCCAACACCTATACGTAAACGAAACGGAAAGTCTACTGAAAACATCGCCGTTATTCGTGAGAGTCCGGACTTCTTCCAAAAACAACGATGGCATTGCCATCACCATCAACGGAAAACACTACCGATCGATGATAAACAATATATTTTAGACCAAATGCATGTGAATGACATTTGGCTTCAAAAGAACGGTGCTATGTGCCACACAGCAAACGCCACAATAGACATTTTGCCTGACTGATTTGAGGGTAAGGCTAACTCTCGCAGAGGTGACGGGAAATGACTGCACCAAGATCGTGCGATTTGACCCCGTTAGACTTTTTCTTGCATGTGATGGGGTTTCCTGAATTTTCAGGTCTATGCGAATAAACGACAATCGAACAAAGCCCTTAAGGTGAACATAATACAGGCCATCGCTCAAATTCAGTCGGATCTATGCGGAAGAGTCATTAAAAATTGGACCATTCGGATCCGTGCCACTGTTAGGAGCCGAGGAGGGCATTTGAACGATGTCATAACGATGCCTTTCATATAAAAAAGAATTTTGTTAAAACTTCACTTAGAGCTTGTTTTATTCCATTGCAACATTTTTTTTATAGCTTTTCTACCCGTCTACATTAAAAAAAACCCTTTATATGAGTACTTTGGCAACTGAAACAAAAACTATATCTTCAGCTCCATCTTGTCAGTTTTTCGTCAAATATACATACGTATGCCCACCTACCACACAACACCATATACTTTCCATTAAATCGGTTAGCCCGTGAATGTTTGTTAAAACAATTCGACCATTTGGTTTGTAAAAAAAAATCACATTGGGCTTTATTTTTTTGTTTGTTTGTTTTTTTTTTTTGTTTTGTCTAAAAATGAACACACAAGCATGAATGGAAGAGGGAGATAAGAAGAATATCAATTCTTAAATTCATGACATTTTTGGCATTAGTACTGACAAAAAAGTTTTGAGTATTCGTAGATGTTCGAAAAAGTACACATGTACAAATATTTATCCTGAGAGTGATTTGAATTTATGAGAAAGGTAGCTTAAATTAATCTTACTTTCAAATAATTATTATTTTTCAATTTAAAATATTTTCAATCCAAATCCTAACATGTCACGGAATTGGCTTTTTATCGAATTATCTATAATGAAGCATATTCATAGTCACTTTGTTTTTAGTCAATTCATGTACCGTTCAATAGGTGGCGTTGTAGGCGGTTAAAAAATTCTTTTGGTTATTGAAAGGTTATTTTTTATTGGATCGCGTCAGGGATTTTTTTTTTGAAAATTGACATTTATAGGGTGAAATGGGGTAGAAACGCAAAGTCGCATCTGATTTCAAAAAAATCTTTTTGTGTTTGAAAGGTTATTTAAAAAAAAATTTGCTATTTATAGAGTGAAATGGGGTAAAAAGAAAAAAGTGGTTTTTGTTTACAAAAATTCTTTCTGTATGGGGAAAGTAATAAAGGAGGATCATGTTCTTACATTTTAGCCATTCATAACGTGAAGTAGGTTAAAACCCATAAAATAGTATTCGATTACAAAAATTAGCTAAAATATTTATTTATATTTTCTTTTGTAATTTTTAAGCGAAGCTTAGGTTTGTCTACCCGTGCGAACCCGGGTGGGCAAGCTAGTAATAAATAAAAAAAAAAACATTCAAAGACCCTTAAATATATTTTTGATATTTTTAAATTAAGATTCTTAGTTTTTATTTTCATGTAAAACAAAAAAAAAAAATCAAAAACGGTTCTAACGATTTTGATTAAATTTCCATCATGTAATGTGGCAAAGTGTTGGTAATATATAACTTTGTTTCAGATTTTTTGCATAAATTCCCTAAACAAAAATAAGCGTTTACCAATATTTGTGAAAATTTTCTTGTTTTAAAGTTACATTTCGTTAATGTCTCGAAAAAGTAAGTAATGCCTTCGAAAATTTTTAAAATAACTTTTTCTATTAAAAGAAATCCTAAGAACAAATTAATTTTTAGTACTTTTGACTTTAAAAATAAATTTGGTTAGTACTTTTGAATTGATTTTATTAAATACTTGTGCATTTTGTTATGCACCCTTGAGCATATACTCGAAATATTTTCCTCACGCCAACATTCATTTGATTTGTCGACATTAAAGAAAACTCAAATAAAAAGTCTGTAGACAAGACAAACATAAACCGATTAGTCAGTTCCTCGAAAAAGCTAGATCCAATACAACATGTATCTTATCGCATTCATTTTTTCTATTGACGAATCAAATGCAAAATAAATTTAATAAACACAAAACAAAATGCACTAATAGTCTGCCTAGATGGTGCTGTGTGTGTTTGTATGAGTTAGATTATTTAAAATAATCAAGGCCGGCCCCAGCCAAACTTGCGGCCTGTGCAGGATTTCTAGAAAGCGCCCTTATATTTGCATACACAGATACACCTGCATAAGACTTTTCCACATTACTTTCAATGCTTAGATCTAATGGGATCTTTAATTTTACTATATTTTGAGTTAAATTCTCCAACAATGAAAGTGAAGTTAGTTAGTGCATGTGCTCTTGCATAACTTAGCACAGTTGTGATGAATGTTATTTTGGGATTATTTGAACAAGTTTTGTGGTTAAAATGCAAATGGCAGTACATATTTGTTTGCGCAAGTTCAGATTACATTTTCTTGATCCTGGTAATGCGCCCCCAGAATTTTGCGCCCTGTGCATTTGCACATCTTGCACATATGGTTGGTCCGGGCCTGAACATAATGCGAAAAAAAATAACCAGCAACATGGAGTAATAATTGAATTGGGCTAGGTGGTGTTGTTTTTTTTTTTTCTTATTTTTATTTTTGATTAATTATTGTGCAAAGTGTATGATGCGGAAATAGCTCATATATGCGTTGTCAATTTTTTGCACATAGCAGTTTTGGTTTTGAAACAAAATGACGCGTTTCGTTTGTGATACTTTCTTACTTGTTATTGTTGTATTTGAATTTGTTGTAGATTTGTTTTCGTTTTGCCAAAGAATTTTGTTTTTTTTTATATGCCGTATTCCGTAACTATTATTGTTTATCATTTAATTTGGGTTCTTTTGTGCATTTATTTTTTCGTGTTGGCATTTTTCTTCTTTGTATGGGTTTATTTTTGAGATTTGTACAATTTTTTCCATACATATAGAAATGTATAGACGTATATGATATTTTTTTTTTCTTGTTAGACAGCAAAAGTAGGTCAGAAAAACAAATTTAAAAAAATAAAAAAGGAAAAAACCAACGCATTTGTAGATATTACTAATTGCAATTTTTATTTGATAAATTATTTCCTCAAATTTTATCAGTTTATTTTTTGTACGTTAGTTATTTTTAAAATAATCTAACTTCAATTGGGGAAGATGTGTTATTAAATAGCTAATGTTTTTTACAAGAGCTTATGTTTTACTTTGGGATACTTCGGAGCATTTCCTGAAACGAAACGTATATATTTAACTTCAACATAAAAAATTTTGTGACAGTTTACGCTGGTAAAAAGTAGAACATAAGCATTTATGTAATTTGAACTTTAATATTTAAGTTTTGTATCAGCAAAGGCTCTTAGAGGCGTCTTTTTTTGATTTGTTTTTTTTTTTTGCTGTTGTTTCAGTTACAAGACGTATCAATAAGAAATATTTCAATTAATATCTACTTAAAAGTTAAAAAAGTAGGTACATATGTATATTCCAAGAGAAATGCATTCTTTGTTTAAGCTAGATTTATATCTATCTATCCATTTTTTTCAAAAATTCATCAAAAATAAACTTGTATCGATTTGGGGCAAATTGAATTAACAACCAGAATATACATATTATGTATGTATGTATGTATATGTTTTCTATGTAACTTGTCAAATATGATTAATTTAAAAATAACCGCTTTCAAAGAGTTAACTCCCTTTAATTATCATAACAGTAAACAGTTTAACAGCAACTAAAATATTTTGTCTTCAAAATAGTTTGACACTCGGGCGTATACTTACTTTTTTCTAATTACTTGTCCGACCTTATAAACAAAATATTTTTAATATGTTTCATTTATTTTTTAAATTTAGATACCTACATAAATAGATTATATGTTATGTAGCCACAAACTAAAGATGCATGTTAATAGTTTAATAATGTTATCATATCTTTAACGAGAAAACGTTAAAAAGTCAATAGTAGTACAAACAAAAATTTTTGATAAGTTTTTTTCTTGCAATATTGTTTCACCTATTTAAATCCGCAGATTGCTAAAAAAATAACAAAATCGATGTAAAATATTTGCATTATGTATGCACGTGAAATCCCAAATAAAGACAATTTTCTAAAAGAAAACGTGGAATGCCTTTTTCCGTTATGTGATTTGTTTTCAAAAATTCTAAAACGCAGTTTTCTTACAATCATGGTGGTCATTACAGGCAAAAAGTTTAATGAAAATCTCAAAAACCGTTTTCGGGAAAAATTGAAAATACTAAAATTGTTTTATGGCAGCTAAACGTTCTAGATGAGCTAGAAAAAAAATTCCTCTCCTCTAGGGAATCACATACATACAAATTCTCTGTGCCAAATTTGAAGCAAATCAGCTCAATTGTTTAGTCTCTAGCTTAAATTACAGTGGACACAAGGATGCACAGACGCACAGACTGACGCGACGGACGGTATAAAGAAAACCCACTTTTTCGGATTTCTCGATAATCTTGCTGTTAGATTTGATTGCAACCTCGATTTTTTATTTTACACGATACCAATTCTTGCCCTATAGAACGAGTAATAATAGTTTTAGTAAAATCCGCCTACTGCCACGCCCACTAACATATATACATATCTATATTTGAGTTTTCTCTTTATAAAACTTCTCTGCGGAAAGCTGAAAATTTGTTAAAAAAACGGTTTTACATAGGTACTCCGGATAAAATAAATATAAATTCAAACCAATACCTTTAAGCAAAAAAAAAATCACTAAGCGTTTAACAATAATTATTATTTTTGTTATCATTATTACAGGAACAGTATTTAAGGCACACAAATTGATATTGGCAGCATGTTCGAAAAAATTTGCAGAACTTTTCGAAACAACTCCGACAAATGGACAATGTGTTGTTATATTGGAAGCCACATCCCCAGATAATATGGCTGCATTACTAGAATTTATGTACAAAGGTGAAGTGCATGTATCACAAGAGGCTCTAAATAGTTTTCTAAAGTCTGCGGAAAATTTACAAGTGAGTTCGTATTTTAAATTCAACTCGTTCATAATTGCTTAGTTTTAAAATGTTTCTTTTGTGTTAGGTCAAAGGTCTGTCAACAGAACATGGTAGATTAGCTGCGGCTCAAGCACAACAACATGAAACCCCACCACCAGAATCTCCATCGGGAAGGCGAAATAATCGCAACAGCATAAGCGGGAGTGGAGCTGGTAATGGTGGTGGAGTTGGAGGCAATGGTGGAGGAGGAGGAGGAGGGAATTCAGGTGGTAATAATAACAGCTCAGGTGGCCCATTGGGCTTGGGAATATTAAAACAAGAATGCGACTCCCTAATGCACCCGAGCAACCCATCCTTAGGCGGAATTCCACCCTACATGCCACAAATGTACAGACCGATATCGTTTGAACCACCACGAAAACGCGCCCTCCGCAGTCCATATGCCGAGCAAGAGATCCGCGGAAGTGTGCTACGAGATGGTTCGAAAAATAGTTCAGATAGTGCAAGTCCCAATAGCAAGCCCTATAGACCCTTAAGCAGTGCGTCATCAACCGCACCAACGGAAGCGGACACAATGCAATCAGAAAGAGCTTCACCTGAGTCAAGGTAAATTCATTGACCAAAGTTTGATGAACACACAATAAAAATTTGTTTTTTTTTTTTTTGTTAAAATTTGTCTAGTCGATATGAAAATCACAGTCCAAGTACAACAGCCGGCAATGGTAATGCGCCCAGCAGTGCTGGAGCCTGCTTAGACCGGCCGGTAAAAACTGAACGCAATAATGGCAGTACAAATGAGGCTAAAGAAGACGAAAAGGATGATCGTGAATCAAATGATGTAAGGATAGATTGCGAAAGTACTACAAATACGAGTTGTTTTGCGTTGAAGGTATCTTATTTGTTTTTTGTTAGTACCTATTTTGTTTATTATACCTACATATATGTACCTACCTATACTTTTTTTTTATTCATTGATATAAGAATATAATCTTTTCGGCGTACTATCCAAGTTTTGTGTTTTTGTGAATGAGTTAATTTAAAAAAAAAAAAAATAATTAAATACAATTACATATTTTGAATATTCAAAGACATCTTTAACGCAAAACTTCTCAAATTCACAACTGAAATTAAGGTTTATTTACAATAAATTTTTTTTGTACGAATAATAAATTATTTTGAATACTTACATTAAACAATTAGAACGGTGCAGAGGACTTACGTGTGAAAATGGAAAATACAAGCTATTCACCGCCCCCACCACCAACCTCGAATACAACGGCAACAACACCAACTGCTATCCCCGACAGTGCATTGGCTGGTGGACTTGCTGCATCAATAGCTCCTGCTGATATGTTGAATGTTTGGAACGCTACAAAACTGAATAACAAAAATAGTGGAATGGTTAATACAGCTGATGGTGAGTTTTGAGATTTTATTTGAAAAAAAAAAAAAAAAACAATTCGGAAATATATGTGTCCAAAAGTTGAATAATAGTAATTTTAAATGAAGGGTTTTCCAATAAGAGGTGTTATTTTGATATTCAAAGAAAAATGGCATTTTTTGAGAAAAATGATCGGATGTTTATTTCATTATAAAGAGGAATGATAATGGAACACAACATCAGCCAAATGGCCGCCACGACCACGCTTACAGGACCATATCCTTTTTATGAAATTTTCCATAACCAAATCGCAAAGCGGCTGCCCTATGTCCTCGATAGCCTCACGAATTCCATCTTTGAGGTCTTGAATCGACGCTGGGCTGTTGGCGTAGACCTTATCTTTCACGTGGCCCCCAAGGAAGAAGTCGCAAGGTGTTAAATCACAAGATATCGGTGGCCAATTGTGATCACCTCTTCGAGAGATAACACGGTCCGGAAACTTTTCCCATAAAAGATCGATGGTTTCATTGCTTGTGTGGCACGTAGCGCCGTCTTGTTGAAAGTAAACGTTGTCCAGATCAATACCATCCAATTCCGGCCATAAAAAATCATTAATCATCTCTCGATAGCGCAATCCATTGACCGTAACTGTTGCTCCAGCCTCATTTTCGAAAAAGTAAGGTCCAATGACCCCGCCGGACCATAAACCGCACCAAACAGTCACGCGTTGAGGATGGAGAGGCTTTTCAACAATAACTCTTGGGTTTTCCGAGCCCCAGATGCGACAGTTTTGCTTGTTGACGTAGCCTCCGAGGTGGAAATGGGCCTCATCAGTCAAGATGATATTTCGATGAAATTCCGGATCACTTTCATGCATTTCAAGGACCCAATCAGCAAAGACACGACGTTGTTGATGATCAGCCGGCTTGAGTTCTTGTGTTAACTAAACTTTATAAGCCTTAAGACACAAGTCTTTATGCAAAATACGGTGTAATGACGTTTGTGGAATGCCTAATTCCAAAGAACGACGAGGAATGGACAAACCTGGGTTTTCTTCAAAACTTCGGGCTACAACAGCAATATTCTCAGTTGTTCTTGAGCGACGTGCACGGGTTTTATTCTTCACATCACTAACTTGTCCCAACAGCTCGAATTTGTCCACCAATTTCTGTATTGCGGTCCGACAAGGTGCTTCACGACGACCCAAAAATGTTTTAGTTTTACGAACCGTCTCTGCCAAATGTTCACCATTTTTATAGTGAATTTAATAATTTTAATGCGTTGTTGAAGCGTGTATCGTTCCATTTTTATCAATGGCTTAGTTTCTACTTGTCATATGTCAAAAAATGACAGCTTCAAAAGTGGCAGCTACCGAAATAGCGGGCTATTCAAAATAACACCTCTTATTGGAAAACCCTTTACTATAGGTACAAATAAGAAATTTAAAAGTTATAGCAGATACGTGAAAACGCTAGATTTATCTTCGCAATTCGTCTGATTACCTAGTTGCTATGTTCATTAGACCAAATTATATCAATAAATATAAAAAAAAATTAATTCTGGTGTGTTCATTGATTTTTGCTTGAGTCCCTAAAGTTTAATCGGTGTTCTTGGAGTGAAAAACGATTTTTCCCTATCCCTAGAAAAGTACTTTACTGTCAACAAAAAATAAACTCAATTTATAAATTAGGTACATCAAAAAAGTAATTTTGATCACTTTTAGCTCCAACAAAAAAAAAAAAACAAAAGAATGGTTCGCGTGCGTCGTGGCAGTATTCAGAGAAGAATACAACTGAATGAAAAAAGAAAGAACCAAATTGACAAGTCAAATCGCACATCGAATTGAATTGTTGCGTTCCGAGTGAATCGATAATACTGATTCGCAATGAAAATGTGTCGAATCGCACATCGAATTGAATTGTTGCGTTCCGAGTGAATCGATTATACTGATTCGCACTGAAAATGTGCATTACGTTTACACTATGAAGTGTGTTATGTTTACACTGCGCGGCTACACTGACATTCATTTCCATACCATACCCTACCTTCTAAGCTACAGGAGATTATCCACATGAAGATGAGAATTCTAGCAGCCATATTAATTTGCCTGCAAGATTGAAATGTCAGTTTGCAGTTATAAAATGAGAAAGTGTGTGTAAAAACCTGACACAGAGCCAGTAGGGATCTTCAAACACCCTGTTAAATTGTTGTTGCCGTTCATATCTATTCATCGACACGGTATGAAATTACGTACAAAACATTCTCATCTTTACATTGAGTATTTTTGGTTAATAGTTTCATGTTCCTTTCAAAGAAGTCCTCTGATCTTGTTCACACTTAAATATTTTTGAACTTCTATAAACATTCGTGCTCAAGTATATTTCTTGAATTCAAATCAACAATCAACTTTTCGACACATTATTCTCATATTTTAAATAAAAAAATTGTAACTACATACATATAAAAAAAAAAAAACTGCAATATGTATTATCAAGTTTAAAATATTCTTTATTAATTTTAATTCTTCTTAAACCTCAACCTCAAATTGGCAATTAATAAGTTATTATTTCTAAAACAACAAAATCCCCCCTCCATCCACCAACAGGAAAAAAACTAAAGTGCCTGTACTGTGATCGTTTATATGGATATGAAACAAATTTACGCGCACACATCCGGCAACGTCATCAAGGCATACGAGTTCCATGTCCATTTTGTTCGAGAACATTTACCCGCAACAATACAGTAAGGCGACATATTGCACGTGAACATAAACAGGAAATCGGTATTGATCATGTACCTCAGCCGAATCATACGCAATAGGCAGCGGTTCAACCTTTGGGTTTAAATAAAAAGGGACAACGTAAAATCCTCAAAGGACACAGTTAAATTAACTCTTTTTTTTTTCTGTGACATCGCAACGTGTGTTTCTAAGAAATTACAAAAAAAAAAAAAAAAACAATGCAATGCAATAGAAACAAAACACATCATCAAAATACGCTGCCTACTGAAGCTGCTGCTGTTGAAACTCGAACAACAACAACAACAAAAACAAAAACAACAACATCAAACAAACTTGTAAATTTAGAAAAAAAGAAAAATTTTGTTACCATTTTCCTTCAAATCAAGCCTTCTATATAAATCTGCTTATGCATTTCATCGTTTTTGTAACACAACTTATATGCCTAGTAAAATATTTGTTTTATTATCATATATGACTGAAAAATTAATGAAATGGTTAAAAAAAAAAAAATTACAACAAAAAAAGAAGTAAAAAAAAAACATTCAAGCAATAGAAAATATTTTTTTTTTTTTTTAAAGAAATAATAGTTATTGTTACAAATATTATAATTTTTTTTGTTAAAAAAAATGCAACGCAACCTCTATTGATTTGTTTCCTGTTATTTAAATAAATTATTACTAAACAAGTTAATTCAATTTAAAATATCCGACTGAAAATAGTTTTCAGGGTGCTATATGATAAACAATATATTAAAAAAAAAAAAAATAAAATAAAAATAAAAATGAAGATTAAAATCAATTGAAACTAATTTTCATACTGTTTAAATTTTTTTTCACTGTATAGAAAAAATATTTAAAAAAACAACAATAAGAAACAGATAAATCAGTTGCAATAAAACAAAACAAAACAAAACAAACCAATAAAATAAGAACAACAACTAAAAGTCTGAACGTTTTTGACTGGCCTCAATCAATATACAATAAAAAAAAAAAATACTGATAAGCATTATTTAACAATTTTTTTTTTTTTACAACTGCAATAGAAACAGAAATGAAACAAATAAAATAGTACCTAAAACTTTATTTTCCTCTCTACAAACAAACATACATATTTAAAGAAATAAACTATACAATGATATTTATACATATTTACATGAAAGTGAAAAAAAAACATACCTATATACAATACATATTATATTCAAATATTTTTGACCGGTTACTATTTTCCCTTAATTAAAAGTAGATACATATTTTTCTTCTTACGATAGTAGAGAATAAAATAGGTTTTACAAACTAAACAACCAAAAAAAAAACTACAATAGAATTAAAATAAACGAAACTAAATGAATATTTGTTATGTATTGTTTCTGTACCCTCAAGATCATAATTTTATCCCTACCCCTACCCTTCATACATCCACACGATAAGTTATACAGATACTTCAATTTCTTCTGTTTTTTAACATACCTATATAAAGTCTATTGACATTGAAATATATATTGATTTTATTTGTATATAAATATATATAAACAAACAAGCATAAATGTATAACTAATTTGTACGTATGTATGTTAACCCACCATAAGTGTCATTACTAAAAGATATAAAAAAAATATATAAACAAAACTATAAAAATATTGGTATATCATCTTTAAAATAGAAACTTAATTTAAACAACAAAATATAACAAATTCTCTTGGCGGTTATGCCACCAACCATTTTTAATTTGTAATTATATTTTGATTCCCAATTATAAAATCAATAAATAGATTTCGAACAAGTTTCAGTTGTGCCTAATCGAATTACAGCTGATGTTCTACTGTAATACTTTTTTTTGCAACTTTTTATTGATGAAATAATAAGATTTGTATTATTTACATACGAATGTTTTTGTACATTTTATTTCAGAGAAATACCATACATTTCGAATGATCCATAAAAATAAAATGCATCATAGAAGCAATTATGCATTAAAAAAAAAATAATAATCAAAAACTAATTGAATTCAAACAAAATTTTGTATTTTTTCCATCTCCATCAAACATTTGCCTAACCGACTAAAAACTCTCTAAAACATTAGCAAAAATAAAGCTTCTTTTTTTATTTTAATTCCTATCATTCCCAACATACAAATTACAAATCAATAAACTGTGTTTTTGAAATAAAACAAAAGTATATTACATACATATATATCATTAAAAAAAAAAAGAAGAAATAAATAGTGAAAACAGTACCTGCAATATAATATTTAAATATTTATATCTAACTTACACATAAAATATAAAGAATATATATTTTTTTATTTAGCTATAGAAAATATAAAATCACTTAAACTTAAACAAACATGTTTGATTTTTTATATACAAAAAAAAATACTTTTTTTTCATACATTACAACGCACAAAGAATAAAAAAAGTGCTTATACAATAATTCAATCAATTCATATTCATAAATCAATTTGTTTCCTCTATACAAATCTCATTTTCTTCAAACCTTAACGGTTTCTTTTTTCATTTTAATTTTAAATTACTTTTTTTTTTTAAATTGATTTCCTTATAATTGTGATTAAGAAGGTAAAAAGTATACATTTAAAAAGAAATAATACAGAAACGGTGCCTCAATATACTATATTTACATTAAAAAAGAAATAAAATACAAAATAGACAAATATTAAAACAGGATAGAAACGAAACGCAAAGTATTGATAATACAAACACACTATCGCACACAATTCAGCCCCTCGCCAAACAAAAACAAACAATAGTTCAACCTTTCAAAAACGTTCCGAACCTTCAGCCAAAATAGCCATTTTTTTGTTCATATTAAAAAAAAAAAAAAATATATCAAAATTACACCTTTGAAACAATTTTTCAGGACAAACAATTCAAAACTAAAAAATTCAAAATTTCAAATTTGGTTAGTAATTTCAATTTCAATTTTTTTTTTTTTAATTTTAAATTGGAATTTTATGAAAAAGGTTGCAAACAAATCACATATTAAAAATAAAAACTAAAAATGTAAAAACTGCAATAGTGAATGTTGTAAAAAAAAAAAATAAATAAAATAATTTAAACAAAATAGTTAAAAATATACGCAAATAGTTGATATTTTTTTAAGTTTCTGAAACCATAAGCCTTTTAAAAAAAAATGTAAACAAATACTGAAACAACCGAATACAATAGAAGTTGATAGCAACGGATGTTTCTCAATTAAATAAATAAAGAAGAAAAATAAAATAATATAATACAGGGTGATACAAACAAAACTATAGAAAACAATAGATACAACGTTATTATTTTTTTAGACAAAATATTAATTTAATTTTGTTCAAATACCATTTACTTACAGTTGAATTTAAGAAAGAAAAAAAAAATCAGTAAAAAGTTTTTTTTTTAAAGTGTTAAAATACAGTTAAAATTAATAAAACACATAACCAACCCCAGTTTATTTCTGTGATCAGCTCGTTAAGGAATATTTTCAATGAAAACAGCTTCCTTGCGGGCAAACCATACCATAATTATATACTAACTTAAAGATTTATATAAATATATATATGAATAATTATTAAACTTATTAAAAACTAAATTGATTTCAGAATCAAATTAAAAAAAAAAAAAAATAATTATTATAACTATTATTTTGTAAAAGAAAAAAGCAAAAAGGGAGTAAAACTAAGAAATAAAAGTTAATTTGAGCATGGAATTGGTTAGAATTGTAATTATATATTTTGGAGAAAAGGACTAATTTAGTCCTTATTTGTGCCTGGATTAGGTTTTCGCTTCTTTATTTTTACTTTCACATTTCGTATCATGGAGTCTGAATTACATTTTTATTTATTTGCGTTTTGTGGATGTGAAAATAGAGACAAAGTAGTTTTTGGTTTACTGCCCTTTAATGTTTTTTTTTTTTTTTTTTTTTTTTATTATTATTATTTTATTATTACTACTACAGATTACTACAAGAAAGATCATACAATAGGAACTCATATACCTCAGCTTTATAATACTTTCTTTATGTTGTTTATATAAGAAAAGTTATTTAATTTTTGAAATAAATCAAATCGTTTCAATTTAACAGACAAAAGACAGAACTGCAATAGTAACTAAACTACCTCAATAGCCAATAGGAATTCTGTTTTTTTTCTTTTTTTTATATAAAATTCAATATTCATATAACTATTTATTTTTATTATTATAAATATTATTTTGCATAAGTAATACAAACATAAATAATGTACTTTTGGATTGAAAATCCAATAAAATCAATAAAACAATGACAACATAACTACTCAACTATAAGTAAAATGGTGACAAAAAGATAAAAGGAAAAGAAACTATTTCAACAAAAAAATGTATTGTAAATAAACATGTGAACCAAAACAAAAATAAATTTTTACATTTAGGCTACACTTTCCCATGTTTTTTTTTTTTAAAGTAAAATAAAACAATTAACCGATGGTAAAATTTCTATCACTAAGAATTCCCATTTTGTTTTTACAAAAAAAAAAAAAATTATAAATACATATACATATGTAACATTTAATAAAAATTAAATAACAACTTTCGTAGAATTCACGTACATTATTATTAAACATTTAGGCTATATATAAAAAAAAAATATTTACAGAACTTATGTAAAAGTAAAATGAATTAAAAAAAAAAATATGTTTGGATATACGATTAAAAGCTAAAAAACAAGAAAAATTATCTTCAAAAGAAATTAAAAAAAAAAAAAAACATACGAAATTTAATAATCTAAAAATGTAACCTCTTTAAAAAAAAAATTAACTTTAGACTAAAACATAAAACTTTGGATAAATTGTAAAAAAAAAAACATTCATTAAACAATTTTTAGATAGGTTTTTGTAAATATTCACAAAATTAATTTAAACTATTAAAAATAATGTAAAATTAATATTAAATTCAAAATTTCTGATGGGAAAATATTATTAGTAAATTTAAAAACATTTTGTAGTTTGGTAAATGTATACAGATGACTTTTCATGTTGGGATTCATGTAAACATGACCACAAAATTCCAAAAAGAACATGATTTCATTGCTGTATATAATACAAAGAAATTATTTAAAAAAAAAAAAAAAATACAAATTTGACATCTTTTAAATATTATACGACTCACATTTTCAATACTTTATGAATAAGCATAACTTATTCACATATTTTAAAAAGAAGCTAATAAATATAAAAAAGTAAACCGTCAACAAATTACTTCAAATCAATTTGATAGACAAATTTTATAATTTTTGGATTTTATATATAAAAAAAAAACTATTCAAAATTTAATAACATAGCCCAAAACAAAAAGAAACCAGAAGCAAACTTAAGGTTACAAAAAAAAAAATATAGTAACCAAATTGAAAATTTAGGCATAAAATGTATAGGACACAAAATTATAAATATAAATTTAAAAAAAAAGTAAAATTAAAAAAAAAATAAATGTGAAAATTTAGGCAAAATTTAATGCAAAAAAAAAAAAAGATTCTTTAAAATGTAAGTCACTTACGTATACCTTAAAACATAAACAAAAAATAATTTCTTTGTAAAAACAAAATTTAAGTAATTGTTTACAAACAATGAAAGATGTCGCCATTTTGCATTTATATATAAGAAAAAAATAAAAAAACGAAAGAACAGGAAAAATATTAAAAATATTATATGATACATTTTAACTATTAATAATTTGTATTTTTTTGTTTGTAAGTATATTTGTTTCCTGTAAAAAAATTAGTGTTTTTTTTTTTAATTTTTATTCAATAATATTATGGAAATATTTTGTATATTTTCATATACACAGACGCTTTATAAATCTAAGTTGTTAAGAAATATATATTTTCCTGTGAACTAAGAACGTACATGTAAAAAATGAGAACGCAATTATGGATCTGTATAAATTTTTATTGTTTATTTTATGTTTTAGATTATTTAAAAACAAAAAATATGTATACATATAATTAAAAATAAAAATAAAGGAATGTACTTATTTTCTTATACTTTTTTCATTATATCTTTTTTTGTAATAAATTCATTAATGTATATTAAAACAGAAACGAATTGCTCTTTTAACTATAAAACATAACTAAAAAAAAACCAACTAGTCAGATGTGCAACACACTCAGGTACAATAGATTGTAAAGCAAAAAAATACTTCTGAAAACAAAAATTAAAACCTAAAAAAATATAAATAGATGCTGTCCAATTTAATTTTGTTCTTATGTAAGTTAAATGTGAAAATTAATTTGAGTTGTTATGCAACGGATACACAGAGTTTATTTTTTTTTTATTTAGAAAACTTGTTTTCTTATCTTTGTAAAAAATGTTTTTTGTTTAATTTGTTTTTTTCCAAATTAATTTTATTTTTTTTATAAAATTTTTTCTAACAGTTTCAGTTTTTGTTTGTGAAATTAATACTAAATCATTAAGTTATAATAGTTTTGTAAATTGTTTTCTTTTTAAGTGAAAATGCGTTCTCACACACTACACCTACTTTTTTATAAATAAATACAAATAATAATTGATTGTAAATTTCTTGTAGAATTTTACGAAAGTGTTTTAAACAATTTCGTTATTATTTTTTTAAGTTTTATATTTTTATGTTCTATATGCGATTTTAATTTAAGCTTTATAAGTTTTTTTTGTTGTAGTTATTACATTGGAAAAAAAATCTTTAATTTGTTCAGTTATAAACTGTTTTATTTTTATTAATATAATTGATTTATATCTATGAATGATATATATTAAAAATATATATTGTGAATTGTGGATGAAAAATAAAATGTTTTCGATTTGGAAATATTATTTCTTTTCTTTTTGTTTTATTTAAATTTTGTTTTTGATTTTATTTAGCATGAATTTGATTACTTATGTGAAAAATTAGTACAAATTATTTGAAAATCAGTTTGGTTGAACTTTAAAAGAACTCGTACATAACTTCCAAGATCCAAAAAAAAAAAATGTTTGTGATGTCTTATGTGATTTATTTTCATACGATAGCAGTTTGACACTTAAATATAAATAAGTTGGAGTTGCCAAATTGTTGGAAAAAATACATTTTCGAGAAATATGTTTGGACATTTTCAAATAATGTTGTAAAATACGAGGCGCAAATACATAATATTATTATAACGTAGTTTTGGTATCTGTTATGCTTGTTTAGTAATTTGAAATTTTCACCAAGTTTCCTTAAACTGTTTTTTTTTTCTATGGGATTTGACGGACAATTGTCTTTCCGGGGATTATGTAGCCGCATACGGGTAAAGCATTTTATTCCTCTTGTGTTCAAACTCTGCCAAATCGAAAATATGAGGGGTTATCGGGCATAAAATATCCGTGGGAATGTTTCACTTCTTCGAAAATGGAGAACGTGAATTATGGATAAAAGTTTCCCTCGGAATTCATTGGTACCTATCTGTCTACTTTTATTTGATTTTTTTGTTGTTCGGGGAAATTTTAGTTCGGGGGAGATTGAAGAAAGCCGAACAATTTTGGGGCTAAAATATTCCGGGAATAAAAACTCCCATCAAGATTCCTGATAGGTCCAATGATTCGTAACTAGTTCAGATAGGAGCACAGGCGGTAGCCTGCCTATCTGACGGCGAGACGAAAACCAGTCATTCTAGTCACATGTTGAAATTATGGCGTGAAAATGATTGTGAAATTCGTTCATTCTTCTTCTTATTTAAAATTACAATTGTATATTGAAATGTATTTTTCAATCGAACAGAACTAAAATCGAATAATGCAGGTTCCATATCAAGAGCGCCCACGAGGCAGCTTTAAGCTGTCGCAACATTAATTTATATTGAAAAGATGCGGCAACTTACATAGTTACCTGTTGGGCGCTTCCGCATTATATATGTATCTCAATTACTTGAATCGGGAGCAACTAATAGTTCCTAGGAGGAGCAAGATAAAGTTTCAAGGTGGGCGTCCGGAAAAAGTTTAACACAACATAAAGCAGCGGTTAATCCATATTTTTTATATATTTTTTCTTTTTATTTTCGACCGAAATAACGATTAAAAATGAATGTATGTTCTTAAGCACAAGGAAAATATAAACAAATTTATACATACATAATGTATATATCTTTTCACTATGCCATTAATATTTTATTTCCAAAAAAAAAACAAAAACTAAAATACGTATACTAGAATTTTAAAAACAAATGTATATACAAAAAAAAAACACAAAACAAAATTTAGGCTTAAACAGTTCAACAGTTCAGAACAAAATTTAACCCATTACAAAAATTTAATTTTACATATTATTTTACGAAAAGTTTATGTTTGATTTAAATATATTTTTTGATAAATGCTTCTTTTAACAAATATATTGGAAAATAAATCCTTAGTCAAAATAACCTAACAATGGAATTGTTTGTAAATTGATGTTGCATAAGACATTAAAAAAAAAAAAAACAAATTTTAAAAAAGATAAATGTTTGTAATATATGCAAAAAAAAACCATCATTCAGTGGTAAACAAAAAAAAAAAAAACAAGTAAAAAACAATTAAGTACAAATTAAATTAAAAAAAAAAGAAAAGCAAATTTTTCGGAGTACAAAATTTTCAGGGATACCTTAAACTTTCGGAACAAAATTTCGTTTAAATAATAAAGAATTATATAAATTTATTGAAGAAAACAAAAAACAGCTTGCAGCTGTGCCAACCAAATTTTAATAAAAAAAAAAAATGGAAAAAATATTACAAAAAAAAAAAAATTAAATTTATATCGAAATCGATATTCATGTACAAATTTATTTCGGTATACTGGATTGGGATTGCATGTATTTAAAAGAAAACAAAAAAAAAAAAAAAAACAAACAAAAATTTACAAAATTTAAAATAATTAGAAAGTAAGCAAACAGAATTAAAAATTATACATTTGACAGACTTAAGAAATTTTGCAAAAAGGATATACGTAAAATTTATTAATATCTGCATGATTCAAGTTATTTTTTATATTATTTATTTTTAACACTTTAATGATTTAGTGCAATATTTTAGTTATGTTTTTTTTAGCTAAGAAAAAAATAGTTGGAATTTTTTGTTTTTTCTAAGAATAAAATATTTTAAGGAAATGAAAATGAAGAGAAGGAAAGTAACTGTTCTGAACTGAGAAATAAATAAAATTAAAAGCATTTTTGTATGATGAATAGAGATGTTTGATTTTAACTATTTTACAATTTTTCAATTATCAGTTTACTTTTATAGTTAAAATCTTTTTTTTTTGTCTTTGTATGCATTATAGTTTTCAAGTTCTCTTGTTTAAAGTTCTTTTTTTTTTGAAAATTTTTAAAGAAAAAACATTATTGAAAACGAAAAGGACTTACAACTTCCATTCCTTGAATTTGTGTAAATTTATCTCAGGGGCTCTAAGACTCAAACTAAATAGTTATAAGATTTTAATTAAGATTTGTAAAAAAAAAAACGAACATCGCAATAAAATCTCAGGTAAATATTAAATTAAGAGCAAACCAAATTAACAGCTAGATTTTTAAAATCTATAAAGTAAAACGAAACAGGCCATGCATTTTTCATCAGAGTCTTAACCTGACATACATATTCGTAAAGTCTTTCTCATTATAGGTAATGCAAACTTAAAAAAGAAAATCTTGATAACCTTCTTCTATTGTACATTTTTTTTTTCATAATTAATACAAAATAAAGAGTTTAAAAAAATAAAATTTAAACAAAAAAAAAAAAACAAATAGTAAAAATATATAATTATATCTGTGATTTTATCTTATTATAAAATGTATTTTAAATATACATTATTTATTATCGCAAAGAAGAAATGAAATGAGGAGAGTATATAAGTATACAAATTATGCAGAAAAAAAATTAAACACTAGGTTTAATACAATCAAGAAAAAAAAAAGAAGAAACCTAATGATGAAATAAACAAATATTTTAAAAATAGCAACATAATATGCAATATTTGAAAATTGTTTCTTTTTTTATGGATTTTTTGATTTAAAATTATGATGAATCCTATTTAGTTCCAAATGAAGTCTGACGATTTAATTTTATTCGTTATTATTAATATCTTCAAAATCAAAACAACAAAAATATATATAAAGCAGTAGCTTCAAATAAATTGAATTTTTTTTTTAAACATGAACAATATAAATTTCTTAACTTTTATTACCGATTTGAATGTATGATTATATTTATTACCGACAAAAGTTAAAACATTTTATGGATAATTAAATTTGGAAAATAATGGAAAGATAAAAAAAAATAAATAAATAAAAAACATTTTGACATTAAGGAAGTGTAAGAAGAAAAATAATTAAATTTAATGATTAAGGTAAGAAATTATTGATAATTATTATTATTATTAATTATTATTATTATTATGTAAACCGTAATTTGATGGACAAAAATAACTGAACAAAATTCACTGAAATAAAAATAAATTTAATTTGTTGCTAAAAAATGTTTTTTTTTTTTTCTTGTATTCTTAAGAGGACCTTCACCACATTAGCCATGTTCCTTTGTCGGTGGCGAACTACTCATAAGTAGATCCAAACGATTATCTAGTGCTGCAAACTACTCGTGCTTTATTGGCGAGTAGATTTGTAGGCAAATTAATTCTGTGCGTTCCATTGAAAATGGGTAGCAAAGCACCTACTCGTGAGTGCTTCGCCACCTCCAAAGCAACACGGCTGTTATATTTATAAAGATTACTCGCGCGTGATCAGGAATAAACAGAAATAAATAATTGGGAAAGACTATTCCATTTTTGTAGAAGATTTTTGTCAGAATAAAACAAGTTTCCAACCATTTACGTACACCGTTAATAAGGAGTATGCATTGTAGTAACATTCAAAACCATCAGAAAATCCGCTTTAAATCAACATTTTTAATCAGTTTTAACTTACAAAAAATAATAGAGATATCATAAAGGGACGTGGGAAACACTGCCCCGACCCATATAATCTGTAGAATGCGTTGTGGACGGGGACGTGGACGTAGACAGGGCCCGTGTTACGAATTACGAAGCGAAAGGCAAAAAAAAAACGATACCCAAGAAAACGATAGTCATGACACAAACCGATTATGATTTACGAGAATGGATGTGTGAAAATAATGCCAGAGAAATTAAAAAAAAAATGCAAAACCGAACAAACATATAAATAAAGTGAAAACAACATAAAATCACGATCCAAAAGTATAAAAAACGACCGCAAAAAGTAGTCGTAAGCGAAAACGAGTATAGTTTTAAAAAAATCGATAGCGATAACGATGGATTTTGAACTATAATCGTAATTTGTAATACGGGCCCAGATGTGATGAATAAGGGTGAACCACAATAGTCGTGTTTTTTTGCAAGCCCTTGGAAATTGGTCGAAAAAAACAACGTCGGGGCTAAGCATATTTGCATGTTAAATACAACAACAACTTATCCCCTTCGGGCTTAGCTAAGCGCGGAGAATTATCGGGGCTTAACTTAAGCACGGAGAAAAACTGTATTACTGGCGTGAATTCTATGCTTACTATCGATAGTTTGTATGGAAACTCCATTTTGTTTCTGTACTGGAGTCGCTAATCCCCGATGTCGTTTTTTTCAACCAAATTCCTCCGGGCTTGCAAAAAAAACACGGCTAATGAATACGTTCTTTCGTTTATTTTTATTCATTGATAAAAATCTAAATTTTTGCAAACAGCAACACAAAACCTCAAAAAAACCATTGCAAGCATACTTTTTAATAAATGATAGGTATTCAAATACCTATTCGAAATTAAAATGTTGTTTTTTACCTGAAAATATTTTCACCGTCGCGTCGGTTTCGCTCCGAAGGTTTGTAATTTCCTTTTAACAAAAATACACTGGGTCCTAAAACTATTTTTTAGCTAC
This sequence comes from Leucozona laternaria, assembly GCA_932273885.2. Lineage (NCBI taxonomy): Eukaryota > Metazoa > Arthropoda > Insecta > Diptera > Syrphidae > Leucozona > Leucozona laternaria. The sequence continues at coordinate 96,541,036 of OW026368.1, forward strand.
GCGCGCCGCTGTGGGAACATACCTACAAGTAAATTTATTTCAATCACTTTATTTAACCCCTTTTATATCGTCATAAAAAAAAGAGTAAAAAATTAACTCGTAAAATTTGTATTGGCAGCACTTTTTTGCTGACTGTTAAGCTTCTTTGACTGCTTTTAAACGATGCAATTTCTTTTTGCGATTTTTTAGCACCTGGGCGAGTGAGGAAAATTTATGTGGTAGCAGGGGGAGAGAAAATTGCTGAGATTGGAAAAATTGCAGAAATATCGCTCATTCTTCTCTTTGCTTTTTTTCAGTCGTCGTCCACTCGATAACTTCGCTTAATCATGTGCAGTAAAGAGTGGAGAGATATGATACTTCTTCACTTGCACAAAGTTAACTTTGACTACTTTTACACTACAGCGATTTTTAATCTTCGTTTCTCCTTTGGTTTCCTTCTAATTGCATAAATACATTTTACACGACAGCGATTTTTAATGAAAAGTTGAATTTGTGCAAGCGAAGAAGTATCATCTCGCAGGAAGTAATTGCATCGTTTACAAGCAGTCCTTTCATTCAAGCAGCGTTTAAAAGGTATTTGAACTTAGAAGGAAACCAAAAAAGAACCGAAGATTAAGGGCCAGTTTCACAGTCGACACTTACCGGAATAAGTGGCAGTTAAGTTTCCCATATTAGGATTTTGGGCTTAAGTTTCATAGCCAGCGTAAGTGGAACTTAAGTCACCAACATTGGAGACATAAGTGCCACTTTTTCAGGTAAGTGTGGACTGTGATATTGCGCTTCAATCACTCACATTGCCCACTTAAGTGGCACTTTTCTGACTGTGAAACTGGCCCTAAAAATCGCTCTCGTGTAAAAACAGTATTCGTGTTTGTTTCTTTCTTCGCCAACTGTTTTCACAGTTCGGCTTCGTTCTTTATATAGGTGTGCATTACAACAACAACACGATATACCGCTGTTTTTAGGGATCACGTTTCATGAAGCAAAAGTTTAGTTTTTTATTCTTGCTTCTCAACTTTGCAAATGGTTAGGTAGTGTAAACTGTAGCGTAAGGAAAAAAGACAACGAATGAACGTATACATGAAAATAAACAAACAAAAATCATTAGGTCTGTTTGGTATCTTTTTTCAGCAAAATGTGTAAAACCTGTCAAAACACCAAAGAGAGAACGAATTTCTCAAAAATGGAGAAACTTACAAAAAAGTTAACAAAGACTGCTTTTACACTACAGCGATTTTTAATCTTCTTTTCTCCTTTGGTTTCCTTCTAATTGCAAATACCTTTTACACGACAGCGATTTTTAATGAAAAGTTTAGTTTGTGCAAGTGAAGAAGTATCATCTCACTGCACTCTTTACTCCACTTGATTAAACGAAGTTATCTGAGTGGACGACGAATGAAAATAAAACACATTCGAACAAAAAGGAAAAGCACAAAGAAGAATGAGCGATAACTCTGCAATTTGTTCAACCTCAGCAATTTCGTCTACCCCGGCCACCACATACGTCCCTCGCCCACGTGCTTAAAAATCGCAAGAAGAAATTGCATGGCTTAAAAGCAGTCAAACGCTTTGAACCACTTTATTTGTGTACAAAACATCAAAATTTCACTCCTCACATCAACAATCACATGTGTGGTTTTGTTAAAAATTTGAGTTTAATTTAAAAAAAATTGTGTGAGTGCCGGGACTCACGGTAAATATGTGTAAACATCAACGTTTGTCCAAGCGCAATTTTGAGGATCTATATTTGGATCCGTATGCGAAGTCGTCTATACGTTGTTGACTACGTGTGCGGATCCAAAACGGACTTGTTTCTGCTTGAAGGGGATCTTAAGATGTTTGTGACTGAACGTACCCATCCTTTTATGCAGATCGTAACGTTGCACGTCGGAACGTTGCACGCCGTAACGTTGCAAAGGAAAGCTCACTATTTAATTTAACTATACCGCCGGCATAGATGTTTACACATCCAAAAATTAGGTAATTTATAAATTTCCCAAAGTTATTTATTGATGTGTAAACATCTATGCTGGCGGTATAGTGAAAAAAAAACGTGAACTTTCGTGTGCAACGTTACATCGTGCAATGTTACGGTGTGCATCGTTACGATCTGCATACTAGGATGTGTGCGTTCAGTGAAAAAAATCTTAAGATCCCCTTCAAGCAAAAACAAGTCCGTTTTGGCTCCGCGCACGTTGATGTTTACACATTTTAACCGTGAGTCCCGGCACTCACACAATTTTTTTTTTATTTATAAAGTTAATTTTCACATATCAGAAACCACAATTTCAAAAGCAAAAGATGCAAACAGCTGGGTGTTTTGACAGTCTTTACTCTTCTTGCATACAGAAATTTATGTACCACAAATTCGCAAGTTATCCAATGGAGGGGTAATTTTGTTCTCTCTCGATGTGCTCTCTCGTTGCAACTTTTTCAAGTTAACGAACAGTAATCTGTAACAAATTGTGCAATTTTGTGTAAATTTGTGCAAATTCGTAAGAAATATTCATGCCGATTATGGAATTCGCAATTCTGGATTCGCAGTGCAGAGCACTCGTTCCTCTCTACTCATTCGCCATGAAAAGAAAAGAGAACACAGCACTACGAATCACCGCGAATCCATTATTGCGAATTCCATAATCGGCATGATTATGTTACTAAACGGACCTAGTGTCAATAAAATCTACGTCTATTTTTAGTTTCAGTGCAGCATATCCTATTTCTTGAACCACTTCCCTAGCGGTTAATAGATTCAGCTAGTAACAACCATGGGCACAAACCATTTGTTAAAAAACTTCCTTCCCATTTACAAAGTTAAATTACCGACTGAATTTATTTGTTTTGTTTTTGGCTACCTTGGTTAACTGTCACTCGGGTGAAAATGCAGTTCGCATTTCGCCCATTTCGCCCCTCCAAAAAACAAGTGACTCCATTTCTAATTTCTTGGCTTTGCCATTTTGCTTTCCTCTAGAATTCTTTTTGCTGTCAAACGATTGTGTACTTTCGGTTCGTATACACGCAGGAAAAAAAACACCAAAATCGGACGCGAATTACTGCCAGAAAAGACAAATACATCATAATAAAATATTAGTTTTATCAATTTGCTAATTTTTGTATTTTCCATTTAATCGAAGAGAAATCTCAGTTTTTACATTTAATACCAGTTTTTTAACCGCAAATTCTAGTGTTTCGTGATTGTTTTTTTTTTCTTCATCCCATTTTTCACTCCGCGAGTGCCCAACCCCATTAATTTTGTGATATACGTTGCAAATTTCTATCAGGCTGCAAAACGGGGTATTGTTTTTTTTCTGTAAGTTCGGGGGGCTGTGACCTTCACGTATGATCACACCGCATTTGTTACAGTGTTCCTTTTTCTATGACAATTACATCCAAAGTCAGCAGAGTTTCAATCAGCTCCTCTCCGAATTTCCTTTCTTCGATCGAGTTCACTTTTATCGGACACTAACAACAATGTCGACGGCGTTTCTCACCGCAATCGCAGTTATTCTGTGCATTCTATTTAGGATATTGAATGTGAATAGCCAGCCGCTGAAGCCGAGCGTTTGGTGCTTGGATGAGACGTTCCTTGATTGTCTATACAAAATTGCACCAGGCCTACGAGAACCGTAAGTATAAGTCATAATACGCTGGTGGCATGAGTGGCTACGATATGGAGTTCAATTCATTCTTCTTTTTATCCAATTGACTCTGAAAAGAAGAGAAGCCTGATACATGCTACTGTCTTGTGGTTTGGTTTATTTCTACTTCATCGGAATCGAATTGGATATAAGGTTAGGCTATTCAACTTGACTAACTAGGCCACATCTAGACATGATTGATTAATCAATTGCTCGCAGAAAAGCATAGAAAAGAAGCAATCATAGAAAAATATGTACACTTACCTTTGGAAGGGACATAGAACACTTGAAACAAGGTTTCACTTTTTCAGGAGAATTTTTGCTTTTCAATGAGAATTTCCTGTAATCCTGCGCAAAAATAGCTAACAACCTGCATTGTATTTCGATAAAATCATAAAACAGTGCCTTTTTGGGTAGTTTTATTCAACTAGGATTATTCGAATGACTTCAAAATACAATCAAGATTTTTGTTTTGTTTGTTCTTATTGGTAGTATAGGTACCTACCAGTATAAGTTGCCTTGTTCCATGTAGTTTCTTCCAGAAAAAAGAAGTCTGTTTGCTCTTTAGGGAGTAGTTTTATTTATTACTTTTACATTCACTTAATTTTTGAAAGGAAAACTGAATAACAAAACAAACAAAAAAAAAATTGAATTTTTGAACAACAAAAATAGATAAGAGTATTGTTTTAGAGATTTTAAGCAAAAGTAACTAGGTGTTGAAAAGTACCAAGATTTCTACAAAGTGATAGGAAAACTTGAAATTTTATTCAACAAAGTAGCGGTACCTGCTATATATATGTTATTTTATTTGTGATAGTATTGCGAACACTGTTTATGCTGTAAAGATTCCTTCAGAATTTATTGTTATCGTGAATAAATTCTTCACGGGAATTTGGCTTCAGAATTTTTTATTCAGGGAAAATGTACGTACCTACATATATTCTGAGGAGGTTCACGATAACAACATTTTTGGGACAAAATTCCCTATAGGACCTCTTATTATATATTATTTATTTTTGTCTATGGTATTTTCAATTTTTTGGTTCACAGACAAGTGGCAAAATGAATAAAATTCTTTACAGAGTTGCACATTGCAAAAAACTGCTTTTATACAATATATATAAATGCATACCTGTAAAGATCTGATTATGTTTGAATTTTACCTTTATTTATCTTTATCTATCCAATTTCGTCGAAATTTATTGCTAAATCGGAAGTGCAACCTGATTGCAAGAACTAGTTTACTCAACTTTTCTACTTTTGACATAGGTACCTACCTAGCTATCGGCCAAAACGTTTTACCACAGATAACAAAGTATAATTTATTGTCTGTGGTTTTATTAGGTAGGAAGGTATACCATTTTAGCGTATAGGTACCTAATGTAGGTACTTCCGGCATAGACAGTTAATGCATTCGTCTTTTATTTGATGTTGTTATTTAATGCGAGGAATTTGAGAATAAATATATTATGTTCCTATGTATATAAAACATTTAGGAGCCATTTCGCGAAAATCGTCGCATTTTCCCTTATGTGAATTTTTAATGTGCAACGCAAAAAATCAACAAAAAAGACTCACCAAAAGGAAAAAGCCGACTGTAGCTAATGCGGCATACAAAAATTAAATCATTTGAGGCAGTATTACGAGCAAATCAAAGATTCTACTCAGTAAAAAAAAAAAAAAAAACATATTGGTAACTCACGCTACTTTGCCTTAAATTAAATTAAATAAAACAATAAAATTTAACCAAGTGTTTTAAAGAAGCACAAGTGTGAGAAAACTGTTAAAACTCGAAATAACATAAAAATATATTAATTGAAATAAATAGGTATAATTCTTTGATGTTTTTTTTTCTTAATTTTTAATATTAGATTTAAAATTTAGCCCCGCTATTATTGATTGATTGAATAATGGTTATGAATCACAATTCAAATTTTATATCAACAAAACACAGCTGAAATAATTTTGTTTTCTATATTGAATTTAGGTTTAATATTTGGATAAACCCACATGTTATTTGCTTGTTATTGATATTATGACTAACAATAAGATATTTGTCATCAAAATTTAACAGAATATTTTTGCTTGTTATAAAAGTAAGTACATAATGTACTAAAGATCCATATATATGTACATATGTTATTCAGTTTTGACTTGATGTAGGTACATACTTTATGCTAGGTTATTTTCGAAAAATATCAAGCACGAACTCTACCAATAGTCCCTACTCCCTACCAACGTTTATAAATGCAAATTAAATATTTAATCAAGTTAGTCCAGTCAACAAATAGGTACTTACTTTAAATCATAAAATAAATCCAAAAAATCATGTAGTCTGGGTTATTGTTTTAATTGGTAGGGGTGACCCCCCAGGTACAATATACTTAAAGTCCTCAGTCCCGACCCGCGAGCCTTAACCAAAAGGGGGGAAGAGGTAAAGCTCCACGCATACACATATGTAAGTATATTATTATGTTACATTTAGGTATAACATGCATTAAGAAAGCGTATGTTAATATATGTATGTACACGTGTAGGTAAACTCTAAAAGAATGGTGATTTGTAGCCATTTTGGTAGGGGGTAGTGCTGCAAAAGACCAAATCAGGCTTCGGCTTGGGTGAAGCCTTTATATGTAAATGCTTTTTCTTTTCGTTTCTGAGATATTAAAAAAATGAATGTATGTATCTATACTCTTCCCATTTTTTCTAGGTAAATTGATCAATAAACACTAAAATTGTAAGGTAATTACGTACCGATTCTTTGGATTTGTTGACATTTCTTTAGTCCGCATCTCCATTAGTATCGCTTCTAGCGAAATTATGAATAAAACTCTTTGTTGAGCAAATTTAATTTACTTTCATTTTGTCGGGTGGACTTTTCCGTTAATGCGCTTGATTTTCAAAAAAATTCCCCAGCAGTACAAAAGAGGTCTTTACCACACCCCTCCCCCCACTAGGACTGGGCTTGGGACTTTTAGTATGTTGTACCTCGGGGTCACCCCTAACACTTAAGTTACATGATTTTTTGCAATTATTTTTCTTCCATTGACTCGACAGCGCTTTTATCATAACATTGTGATTATGAATATATTTAAATACAATTTTAATGGTTTTTTTTTTTTAATTTGCTAGATCCTTGAACTTATTCTAGCTTGTCAGACATTCTGACGTAACGCTTGAAGTTATCTATGGTTTTCAAATATATATATATATAGCTAGAATAGCTACTCACTGAACTTCAGCCCTTATCTTATCAGCAAATTATCTGTTTTGACAACTTAACTTTTGATAGCTACGAAAAGCTAAGTCTGAGAATATTTGTTTATTATTTATATTTGTTTGCTTTTAATATTTAATATTACCTAGAAACGTTTGTTGACTAAGTAATTTTGTAAGAAGTTGTGTCTTATCCTATTTTTAAATTTAATTCAATATAGATTTATTACACCAGAAAATTAATCACTATGTTAAAGTGGCAAATTTGCTCATTAAATGACAACAAGTTTAGTTTTTTTTGTTATCAAAAAATATCTGGAAGACTTTGCCAATAAGCAACGAGCGATAACTTGTAATTTGCCGTAAATAAAATTCTCGATTTTATTGTACAATAGTTAGTATACTTGAATCATGCTTTCAAATGCTCTCCAAATTACATAATTATTGTTTGACGTTTCTTTTTCTTTTATTTTTCTGTTTTGGAATACCTACCTTCTTTTTACAAAATTGAAATAATGTTAATAATTTATTTGTTTTATCAAATAAAACCGGTTATGAATCTTTGGAATCAGGTATCAAAAGAATATAAAATCAAAACAAACCGAAAGTTAAAAAAAAAAAAAACATTCTAGTAGAACATATCGTCAGCATTACGTATTAAGCTTGCCGGTTATTTGTATCTTTAGCTTCTCTTTTTTAAACCAGAAGGGTTTTAATGCAAATAAATATAGGTAGTGAGTCATGGTAACTTGTTTTTTTTTTTCTTAATAGTAGAGTTATTAATTTATTGTTGGGTTTGCCATTGTCGCTTATCCAATAGTAATTTTAATTTTAATTTTTGTTTTATTAATTTTGCACTTGTTTTGCATTTAAGTTATTAATCATGATTCATTTAACATTTTTTAAGGGAAACAAAATAATTGTTGATACCTTTTACTTCAAAGTTCAAACCAATAAGGCTTTGTGTATGTAAAACAATCTAATAACACAATAGTAACAATCTAGTCAAACAAAGAGAACATTCAAACCATTTCACATACTGAACTTATGTACATATTATATTGCCATACATATGTAGGTACGGCTCGAAGGCACATTTTTCCCACTTCAGTGGGATAGTTAGTAGGAAACAGCCCTCTATTTCCGAATAAATGAATGAAAATAAAAAAAAAACTTCTTTTCTTAAGAATTCATAGATAAAAATGTAGAAAGATAGTACCTACCACTAGCCGAACCTTATTTGTAAGTACTGTGTATGCGGGACTAAGAGACCATAAGAGACACCCATATTGTTATTTAAATCACGTTACAGGAATTTTTCGAAAAAAAAAACAGTAATAAAATTAAATAATATTGGCGCAACAATCGAGGACCAGGACCTAGTGATTTACAATCTCAATTATTCCTGTTTGAGTGTTGAATGGAACGTTTTGGTCCGAAAACTTGTTTACAATTAAACTTTTGTAATCAGCTGACATGGAAAATTCAATTTGATTTCAGAACAGTTTACAGCTAAATTGATGAAGTCGCAGTGTTTTCTTTTGTACATGAGATCGTAAAGTGTTTAATAGGACAAATCTTCCTTAGTTTTATAGTTGGAGAATTCTTCTACGGTCCCAATAGCACTGTATTGAATGGTCCGCCTATCATTGCCAAATGCTTTGTCTTAAATGCTTTGTCTTAATCGATTTTCCAAACGTTTCCTGAACGATCGCCATGTAGTATACTCATAAGACATACAACATATTGAACTTTAAGTGGTTCCGTCGATGTACAACATAAAGTATTACAATTACAACTTAGATCTGTAAGCATTAAATAATAAAGTGAAAGTAGGTTATAACTAAAAATATTGATTGTAAATAAAACAATTGGACGCAAATAGAAATTGTACAAAATAGTATTTAAGCAGGAGTTTTTGAAAAATAAAATCAGATTCATTTACTTAACTCAACTGTTTGTTTCTCATTTTGGCAGAAAACCTATGCCATTCGTGCATGCTCTTCCCTTCGATCATTCTTTACCTAAGCAATCCTTACGTAATCCCAACCTTACACATATATATCTAGGTGATTCATAACAACTTAATATTTCATTACAAAAATAACGTATTGTATGTATTTCCCATTATTATTTTAAGTTTCTTATCACAATCTATCGATATTTTCAAATTAACTATCTTTATAAACACAATTACTTCATTATAAAGTGTTTAAGCGGTTTTATCAGAATTAATTGACTCATGCAAATAAAATCATATGATGTCTGTCTCGAGTGGAATTGTAAAACATTGTATGATTTTAATTTATATATTTTCATTTTTATAGGTACATTTTGTTTCCTTTTTCGAAACGGCTCTAATGATTTTGATTAAATATCCTACCCATAATATTTAAAAGGATTGTAATCAAAATTGCGTTTCAGGGTTTTTGCGAAAAAAAAATCACATAACGTACATACAAATTGTTGTGTGTTTTTTTTTTTTTTTTTAATTTCGCAAATTAATACTTCTTCTATAGTAGTATCTTTTAAGCACCCCGCCCTAGTAAACACAATGTAGTAAATTTTAAAAAATAAACAAATTGTATTCTTTTTGCTTCTGTTTATTTAACTATGGTGTCTTTTTTGTCTTCTGTTTACATGTTTCCAGAAATTTTAAATGTAAATTGAAGCTGTCAGAGCACAAGGGCGTAAAGCCAGTTGAAATTCTCAAAACAAAAAAACAACCTCATGGAGTAGATAACTTATTTTTTTTTCTAGCTCTTCCGCATAAAATAAAATAAACAGAGGACTACAATGTTTGTATATGTTGTAGGTATATGTAGGTATGTTTATTTTCAATTTGCTTTGACACAAATTTAATACATTTCTCGGAAATAAAAATCAAATACCTACATAGGTACTAAAATTTACTGATTTTAACCAATTAGTTGGGTGATAAAATTTATGTTCGATAACATACAAAATCTCCTTCTTAAATAAATAATTTAGCAAGCGAGGCCGAAACAATCATCAAACTGAGGAATTTCTTATCCATTTTTTCTTAAATACGGAGAGATACATACATAAATATATCCATTATTTCTAAAACAAATGACTTTATGTCTCAAAGTTTTGTTTACAAAATATAATTTAAATACGTGAACGTATACATTTTGCTTTAACACGTGCTTTCTGTTTTAATTATTAAAGCATTTAAAAATAAACAAAATAATTTGAGTGGTTTTTGCCGGCCGGCACTTTTCACCGGTCCGATTGGTCATTTAAAAACAAAACAGATTTCCGTCTTGTCGGTATTCTTATGAAGAAAAAAAAAAAAAAACAAAATTGAAATTTTTTTTTATATTTCTGAATACATACACTGCGAGGCATTTAGTTGGGGGTCTATTTGAAGTGAATTTTGGTGAATTTCTTTGATTAAAATGCAATAATTTGGTATGATTCTGTTTTCGTATGCGCTTAGTTCATAAGCATGAAAGTTTATCGCCGCTAACTAAGTGGAATTGTAGTTGTATTTTACATTTAAATTATTTTTTTTTTTAACAAGGAACACACCTTTATACACTTAAAACTAAGTTACATCGAACCCGAAGACGGAGGAATCCAAATGAACTTTTTGGATAGCTTCATACTAAAATGTTTACCCGGAATTTTTTTATTTTTTTTTATTTTAAGGCATTTTAAAAAAAAGCTTTAATCGAAATTTGAAAAAAATTTGTCAACACCAGTAACCTTAACGGTATAACCGATTTCGCTGAAACGAAACTTAAATATTTAAGTTCAACATAAAAGCTTATTTGACAGTTTACGCTGATGAAAATGTAGAACATAAGCATTTAAGTTGAACATGTAGTCACCCTGGCCATATTTAGTTGAGCCTCCTCTTGATGGTATGAGAGCTTCAATTTTGCGCGACATGCTGTCTATCTGTCAATGCATGACTGAACTGTCTGCTGCATCTGTGGATGATGATTCCACAAATAGATGATTTTTTCCAAGAGCTGCGTTTTAGTTGTGCTCATTAAAGGCTTTTCTCTCTTCATCCACAGTAAATTAAAAATAGGCCAACAAGCTACTCTTCCTAAATAATAGTTACTATCTATAAGCTTAAATGTCAAAAATTTTGCGTTTAATCTAGTACAATCCGTGAGATTCTAAAAAAAAAAACAATTACATGGCCAGAGGGAAAATATACAAATAATTAGAAATAACTTTTTTTTAGTATAAATTAATAATCAGTATGTAAAGGTTTTTCCAATAAGAGGTGTTATTTTTTAATAGCCCGCTATTTCGGTAGCTGTCACTTTTGAAGCTGTCATTTTTTGACATTGGACAAGTAGAAACTACGCCATTAATAAAAATGGAACGATACACGCTTCAACAACGCATTGAAATTATCAAAATTCACTATAAAAATGGTGAAAATTTGGCAGAGACGGTTCGTAAAACTAAAACATTTTTGGGTCGTCGTGAAGCACCTTGTCGGACCGCAATACAGAAATTGATGGACAAATTCGAGCTATTGGGACAAGTTAGTGATGTGAAGAATAAAACCCGTGCACGTCGCTCAAGAACAACTGAGAATATTGCTGTTGTAGCCCAAAGTGTTGAAGAAAACCCAGGTTTGTCCATTCCTCGTCGTTCTTTGGAATTAGGCATTCCACAAACGTCATTACACCGTATTTTGCATAAAGACTTGGGTCTTAAGGCTTATAAAGTTCAGTTAACACAAGAACTCAAGCCGGCTGATCATCAACAACGTCGTGTCTTTGCTGATTGGGTCCTTGAAATGCATGAAAATGATCTGGAATTTCATCGAAAAATCATCTTGACTGATGAGGCCCATTTCCACCTCGGAGGCTACGTCAACAAGCAAAACTGTCGCATCTGGGGCTCGGAAAACCCAAGAGTTATTGTTGAAAAGCCTCTCCATCCTCAACGCGTGACTGTTTGGTGCGGTTTATGGTCCGGCGGGGTCATTGGACCTTACATTTTCGAAAATGAGGCTGGAGCAACAGTTACGGTCAATGGATTGCGCTATCGAGAGATGATTAATGATTTTTTATGGCCGGAATTGGATGGTATTGATGTGGACAACGTTTACTTTCAACAAGACGGCGCTACGTGCCACACAAGCAAAGAAACCATCGATCTTTTACGGGAAAAGTTTCCGGACCGTGTTATCTCTCGAAGAGGTGATCAGAATTGGCCACCGAGATCTTGTGATTTAACACCTTGCGACTTCTTCCTTTGGGGCCACGTGAAAGATAAGGTCTACAGCCCAGCGTCGATTCATGACCTCAAAGATGGAATTCGTGAGGCTATCGAGGACATAGGGCAGCCACTTTGCGATTTGGTTATGGAAAATTTCATGAAAAGGATATGGTCCTGTAAGCGTGGTCGTGGCGGCCATTTGGCTGATGTTGTGTTCCATTATTAACGGCATACCTTCCTCTTTATAATGAAATAAACATCCGATCATTTATCTCAAAAAGTGCCATTTTTCTTTGAATATCAAAATAACACCTCTTATTGGAAAACCCTTTACATTATCCCAAATCTATAGCTGAAATTTAAATGTCCGTTAATATTAACTTGATTTAAAGTTAGCAGAAAATAGTTAAAACGTTAAGTTTAAAAAATTTGTTTGATGTAATATTTAAAATTTACTTAAATGCTCGAAAACAAATCTTCAACAAAAAAAAAGTTTTTAGAAATTTATTTGTTTGAATAATAATTTTGAAAAAAAAAATTGAATAATTTGAAAAATTATGAATTCTAGTTTTAATAAAGTACCAACTCCATTTCAGAAACATTTTTGTATATCTGAGGCAACAAAAAACATTCCCTTTCCCATACATTACCCTGTACTGATTTTTCTCAAAAAATTAAGTTTTTTTTAAAACAAACCTTTTTGATTTATTAAAAGCTCGTCTAGTTATTTTATATAACATTTGCTATAATGTAAGTACCTATGATTGTAATCATTCATTTCAAAAAAAAAATGCATAAAAAAGTTCCTTTATGAAATAAATAAATTCAATATTATTACATTACCTCAGTTGGTGAATAAGTGTCAAGCTTTTAGTTTTAATTAAAGAAAACTAATTAATTTAATTGGGTCACTATTTTCTTTTTATGTCTTCAATTTTGATTGAATGGTTTGTAAATACAGGTAGGTATAACGTGTCAAACTGCTGTTACTTTATGCCTTATCAGATTGTTCTCACATAAAAAGGGGGTGTTTATCGTAAAGTAAAACGAGTTTTTTTTTCTTTTTTATACAATCAGAATAGAAGTGAAATTTTAAGGCTTTAAAGGATCTCGCACATCCCTCCACCTTCGGATAGTTCAGTCAATATTTTTTACTTGCGATATAGGTACTATATGGGAAGTTATGGATTCGTACAAAAAATCGAACTCGAGATTTTGATCAAACTTTACATTACGATGATAGAGAAGTCAAAAAAAGTGGGTCTCGCAAAAACGTCCGTCTGTCTGTCTGTCTGTCTGTCTGTCTGTCGGTTCGACTACAGCTTAAACGGATGGGTCGATTTTCTTTAAACTTGGTACTTAGCGTTTTTTGGACATTCCCCCCACCCGTTTTTTTCTCTTTTTTTTTAGGACCAAAATTAACAGTAGCTGTCATACAAAATTTCTTGGCCAAAAAGGAAAAACTTATTTTTCTCAAATCCAGCGCTACAGAATTTGTTTTTAAGAACTCCATAAATTTAAATAGTTATAAGTTGCTGTTTAATAAAAAAAATGGTTCCGAAAAATGGTTATTAATGGTACCTCCCAAAGAACCATTTTTTTGATTTTCGCTTTTCTCAAAAACGGTTAAACATATTCTGATCAATTTTTTTATGAAGAAGTAATGACACATTCTAAATAATATTGTGTACAAAAATTTTCAAAAAAAATATTTTTTAGATTTTTAAAAAAGTTTTAATATTTTTTTTTGAAAACTCAATATTTCAAAAACGACTTGGTCGATTTTCATTAAACTTGGTAAATAACAGGTTTTTAACTTTATCTAGAAGATTTTTGACAAAAATTATTCTAATACCCAAAAATAACGGTGCCTCCCATACAAATGTTAAAAAACCGTTATGAAAAATATTTTGTTTCTCAAAAACAACTCCTACGATTTTCATAAAAGTTTTTTTGTGTGTTAAAATTAGTACGATCTACCATTTAAAATTTTTAAAGTTTATATTTTACGTTTATTAACAGTACCTCTCATAGAACGGTTTCTTTGATTTTCGACTATCTCGACATCTGATCAACCGATTAAAATTAGATTGTGTATACAGAAGCTTGTAACAAATATAAATAAAAGTGCGTATCAAAATTTTCTAAAAAATGATTTTTGGATTTTTTAAAAAAAAATCAAAATTATTTTTTGAAAATTCGATATTTCGAAAACTGGTAGCAGATTTTTTTGTGAAGTTCATTTTTTAACGCAACATTAATAAATGCTTTAAATTGGCGTACCAATTATTTTTCTCAAAAATGTTAACGAAATTTTATATATAAAAAATTAATTATTTTTAAAACCGCTCCTACGATTTTCAAAATTTTTTTCTCATAAATAAAGATTTATATAAGAAATCAGATGGTGTACATCGCGTTGGGTTAAAACGGATTCAAAGTATCTTAATCAATTTCTTTCTAATTTTATTTATTTAAAACAATTTACCAGTTTAAATAGTATAATTTCCTTTTATGCATATTGCATATGTGCAACACTAGCCTATATTGTTAATTTTTGTATACTCACATAATACCACCTGCAACTTAACTAAGATTTGGAAAATGGATAACATATATACTCCTATAGCTAATTTATTTCAGACTATAGAACCACAATGTGATCGCGCATAAGAGCAAGTTCGTGCGACCCAGTCGTGCATATTTTTTTATAAAAGATTCATGAATTAATTTCAAATAGAATTTGCAAAATTATAGTTAATTCGAAAACATGTGTCAGTTTATGAGTTTCATTTTTTGTTATACCTACATCTTTATCACACAATCTCAAATATGATTCTAAAAATTAAAATTTAATATTCTGGGTTTTCAGACATTTTAAATGAAATGATTTTTTCGAATTGAAATTATATCGTTGAAAATTTCTAGAAGTAAATTAATAAATTATTTTTCTTACATATTGATAATATACATAACTAGCAGACCCGTGCTCGCGTTGCTTTGCAAAATTTTAAGAATAATTTGTTTAACTAAGTATTAACATATCAAAATAGTGTTTAATAGGGCTAACTGGAATTTCTATAATCAAAAATCACTTTCAGAAAAATAGAAAGGTTTTTTGCATTTTTCTTTTAAATTTAATTAGTTTCAGGGTCGACAGACAAACAGAATCTTAGCGCCCGCTTCCTCGTTTTTCTATGATCGTATTGTCATGTTCAAATTTTTTGATTTTTGTTTTGATTTTTTTTTTTTTTGATTTTTTTTTACGAATTCATTAAATGCCCTTATTAAAGGTCATATATTTTTTTCGAACGCCAGTAAAAACAGTGAAAAATTACCTAAATGGAACAGAGAACAATTAAGAAGGAAGAGAAAATATCAAAAATCTCATTGTATCGGGTTTTTCAATAAGAGCGCTACAAAAGTTTTTTTAAATAAAACAAAAACGGTTTTGGATTTCAATGAAATTCTTTATTCCTGTGAAAGTACTTTCGATGCCATTATGTATGGAACTCGATTTCTTTTGCATGGCCACCACGGGCACGCTTGCAGAAGTCCAGACGCTGAACCCAATTTTCGACGGTTTTCAAGCATAAATCGGCCGATACTGCTGCAATATTTCACGTTCGATATTCGTACGAAGTTCATCAATCGTTGCTGGCTTGTTGCCATCGACCATAGACTTGACGTAGCCCCATAAGAAATCGTCTAACGACTTCAAATCTCACGACCGAGGCGGCCAAGCGACTGGACCATTTCGTGAAATAACACGTTCTCCAAACTTGGTTTCCAATAAATTGATTGTGACATTCGCTGTGTGGCTTGTGGCGCCGTCCTGTTGGAACCACATGTCCTCCAAGTCCATATCATCCAATTGGGGCCAAAAATATTCGGTAATCATTGAACGGTAGTGATCCCCATTCACAGTAACGTGCCGGTCTTGATCAACACGGAAGAAGTACGGCCCAACGACGCCGCCGGCCCATAAACCACACCAAACCGTAATTTTTTTCGGGATGCCATGATGACTCATGGAGTACGTGTGGATTGCTGCCTGACCAATACCGCATATTTTGTTTATTGACGAAGCCATTCAGCCAGAAATAAGCCTCATCGCTGAAGATGATTTTTCGATGAAAATCCGAATCATTTTCAAGTTGTTGTTCAGCCCAATTCACGAACATACGAATTGGGCTCAAGCGGCTTCAATTCTTGCGTCAATTTAATCTTGTAAGGATGCAGGAGAAGATCTTTTCGCAAAATTCGCCACAACGACGTCACAGAGTTGCCCAACGCTTGAGAACGACGTGTGAGAGACACATTTTGGCTTTCTGCAACTGAAGCCTCAGCGGCAGCAATATTCTCGACACTACGGGCACTTCTTTGTCTCACAGGCACGGGAACATTTTGTACTGTGCCTGTGGATTCAAATTATTCCACTAGAAGCTCAATTGTTGATCTGCTAGGGCGATTATGACGACCATAAATTGGATGTAGCTCTCTTAACGTTGAGGCCACTGACTCCGAATTTCGGTAGTAAATTTTAATAATTTCGACTCGTTGTTGGCTCGTATATCTTTCCATCATGAAATAAAAACCTTACTGAAGAGAAATCTCAAAAGAGCGGCAAGAAATATGGCGTCGTTTGCTGTCCCTGTTGCTCTACTTTTGTAGCGTCCCTGTTGAAAAACCCTTTATGTATGAGTGTGTTCATTCTCAGTTCAGTCTTCAAAAATCTCATTGTATGTATGAGTATGTTCATAATTGATAGGAGTATTTTCAAATCCAGGGGTTGATTCATCCACATTAGACTTATTATCTGCTCGTAGGCGGTTTTGAATCATATATGCATCGCAGTTACCTATTATACTAGTCCAAGAGCCAGAAAGCCGGCAGACACGTCATTTCAGCACTAAAGACATTCTATTAGACATGCTGAATATGGAATCGACATTCGAAATTTCATATGATAGTATAGCTCTGGAAACGTTTGCGGTTTTGCAAATACTTTATTCGAAGTTAATAATGGGCCAATACCTTACTAACATTCTTAATGCTTATCCATTAATATCCTAGAACTATAAAGACAAGCACGTGCGACCAAGTCTTGGATTTTATTTTGATCTTAAAAAAAAAATAACCAATTAGTTTCATACGAATGAACTCGAAAGAAGGAACGCCTTACGCTTAATTCATACATATGTACATAAATGTATTAGTTATAGGGTTGACAAAACGAAGTAATATTATCTTTGCTGACTCAGCTCATGGTGCATTATGATTATTGCAATAAGCTGTTTGTATTTTTTTTTTTTTTTTGAAAATGCAATACCGACAAAAGGCGTATGATTTGTTTTTGCTTTAAGAAATAATTACATTTGTATGTACATTATGTTCGTAATAAAAAAAAAAACCTTTCATTAACTCAAGACATTCGGTTATAGAGATTAAATAAATATATAGGTAGATATATAAATCCAACTCAGTATACGAGTAATTTGAATTCTCCATTTTAGTTTCTTTTCCATCACTTCTACAATAATTTCATACGATAGCTATCATGAGACCCTCGGGGCGCAAAATAAATTTGAATCCGATTTATTTTTAAATAAAAAGACTGACCTGCCACGTTGACCAGACTAAGCCCTCCCATCTCAGTCGTCATTCTATGGAAATTTTTAATTAAATGATTTAGCTTTAAGTATACATAGGTACATACATTATGTACATACCTGATGTCTGTGTTTAATTTTTTCAATTGAAATTCGTCGTCAATGACGACAGTAACACTGTAATTAATCATTCGTTGGTTGATTGCCTGCATACAATTAGTTCTCGTTACATCTCTGAGTGCGGTGAGTAAAAATCTATTGCTGAATTGATAAATAGGACTTTGGAACTGCGGATTCTCCTCTAGTATTTACAGTTTTACTCTGAAAATATTTAAATTACCTACGTCATGTCTTAAAATAAATGTTGGTAGGTAGGTACGTACCCCAAAACTATTTTTGTAAATCTCAAGAATAGTGAAGAATTATTTTTCCGTATATATGGGACAACTTTAAATATTGAAAATGACTCATCAGATGTTGACCCTTTTCGAAAAAAATTTGAAACCAAAAAAAAAAAAAAAAACCATAATAATGTATCGTGGCATCTCACGCCTTTGTTATATTGCGTGCCTTAAACTATTTGCTGTGGCATACGAATTTATAAATTGGTTTCTGCGTAGTTGGCCATAGTAGTGACCGATTTAAAATGTTTTTTTTTGTGTAGTTCTCAAGGAATTTCATAGCAAGAGCGATAGATATTTGATTTTGTATTTTTCCTTTTCAAATACATAATAAATAATGGGAATTGTCGCATTGACTTTTCATTTTTTTCAATTAAAAGAAACTAGGTACACAAATAATTATGAGAAAGTTTTTTTTCTAGCAATAGTTTTTGTGTTTTAGTAAGGTTATGGTTCTATTCGCATATGCTTTCTCTATAAAAATCGAAAAAATCTATCGATCGATAAAAAATTCAACTGGTTTAGGTATTTTGTTATATCATTTCATAATTTTGAATTCCGCCGAATTCAGTCCATAATTTTGTTCAACAATTACTATGCGATTATTTATATTTTGATGTAGGATAATTAGGGTGACCATATTTTTAAATTCCAAATAATGAACAAAAAGAAAAAAAATAAACACAGTTTTTAATTATTATTTTTTTTATTTTAAAAAATAACTCAATGCAAAAAATACAACAAAAGGATTCAATCTTTGCTTTAGTTAATTTCAAATTAATATTGCAGACGAAACTCTTAATATGCGTGTAAGGCAAAAAAAAAATAAATAAATAAAATTCAATATTTACTTTAAAATAAATGTTAGAGTAAAATAAACGCTTAAAAACTAAATAAGTATCCTTAACATCTGGTTTTTGACAGGTCATTTCATAGTTAAATTTAGTAATTAAAATTGATTCAGTAAATTAGGACACGTTCGCATTATCATTTTGTTGAAACAATTTTGATTTGGTTTGGTTTTCGTTTTTGTTTCAACAAAATTAAATAAAATACTGACAAAAATAATGAACAGCTTTTGAAATAATGAGCATTTTTATGTTTTTTAATACAAAATAATTCATAATGAACATTTACTTCAAATAATGAACAGTTCATTATAATAATGAGCGGATGGTCACCGTAATGGATAGTAGAATAGTTTTTCAAGCGTTTTTGGCAGCCATTATTGTTTTTATTAGGCGTGTAAATCACATACTTTTACTTAATTTCCAAACCTATTAACCAATATAGTGCTTTACCTATTTTTTTCTAACAAACTGCAATTGAACACGTCGAAAACAGTGATATTGTAAACACACCTTTATTGTCTAGTTTTTAATGAAGTGCAAGAAAGGTTAACATTGATACTTGCAAGGATTATTATCGAAATTAGCCAGGCCCTCGCCAGTTATGTGCCATTTTGTCTCAAACGACAAAACAATAAAGAAGAAGTTGGTTCTGGAACTTCCCGTTTACTAGTCCGATAAAATATAGAGGTACCTTACTGGTATAATTCGCTTATAAAAGTGCAATATTGAAAATGAATACCTATCGTTGAATGGTGATTATAAAGATTTTGTTTTTGTTGTATACGGGGTTATTCTGCTGTAATAGCAAAACTTGTCCAACAAGTTTTTATTAGCAAGGGGCTAACGAGTATTTGACAAGTTAAGGACTATTCACATGAGAGCGACCAACGAATGAACGAATATTCGTCGATTTTGACATTTCTTTCACATGGCTTTTTGTATTCGTCATGAATGACGACCACGAAGAAAACAAAAACAAGAGGGATTTTAGGGTTAATCGCGCGTGAACAATTTGTTCGTTGAATTGTGGGTCGTATGTGGAACGCGAATAGAGTTTGACAATTTATTTATTTATTTCATCAATTATAAATTTTTATAAATTGTTTTAAATCACAAGATTGTATTCGTTGATTCGTCGGTCGTTGGTCGCTCTTATGTGAATAGTCCTTTAGCGTCCCTCGTCTAGATTTTCCCTACAGAAAGCTTTCGAGGGCCTTGTCTAAACAGACGGGTGTTTCCGAAAATTCGGGCTATTCGAAAACGTTTCACCATTGTTCTTGCGTAGGTTTTACAAAAAATTAATTACTACACTATATGCATCTTTTCTACGTAGATGCAACTTAAAAATCTGGTCAAAAAACTCCAGTAATGTTTTCTTATTTCACAAGAATTCGCAATCCTTATCGATTAATTCCGATTCCGAATGCCTTGCACTTGAGTGGCATGTTCTGTCGTATCTGCTGACGTTGATGGTGCCAAAAAGTATGTTCGTTTTTGGCTGAACTTTTGCCCGTTAAAGTTGATGGTGAGTGTGAAGTGTGATTCATTACTTATTGTTACATATATGTATCTAAGCAAAAACGACAGAATTTACGAATCATCGGCTATTCACAGCTTTTTAAACACTTCGGTTCGTCAAAATTAGATGTGCGTCATAAGACAACTTACCCGCTTATCTTTAAACTCGCTATTATTGATGTGTAAACATCTATGCTGGCGGTAGAGTGAAAAAAAAAACGAGAACGTTCGTGTGCAACGTTACGATCTGCATACTAGGATGGGTGCGTTCAGTGAAAAAAATCTTAAGATCCCCTTCAAGCAAAAACAAGTCCGTTTTGGATCCGCGCACGTTGATGTTTACACATATTAACCGTGAGTCCCGGCACTCACACAATTTTTTAACACTTACAATAAGAACTTGAAAATTTTCCGCTGAATATCTACATTTTAAATATAGTTTATTGATTTAAAAATTTCTTTGACCTAAAATAATGTTTAATTATTCATTATTGGCGTGATTTTTGTTAAAAGTTGATTAGATTTTGAAACCATGCTTTCACTCCGTCATGGGAATTTTCTTATCGCTGATTTATTGACTAATCTTTTAAAGTTCAAATACCTACGCAGATTATTTTAACTTTAATAATATTTTAGAGATAAATAGTATGATTCTAAACTCGATTATTATAAATATGCAAAATATTCGTTTTAGTTTATTATCATATTAATAATAAACTTTAGCATCGTACTAAATCGACTCAAATTTTATTTATGTACAAAAGGTAACCTTTTACCAACAATAAGTGTTGGTCAGGGTGTCAGAGGCGAGGCATTATCAGCTGTACCTGTAGTTCTATTTTGCACAACACCATACTCTCCACAGCCGTTTATGCTTTATAAAAATATGAGCATCGGTGGTTCAGTGGTAGAATGCTCGCCTGCCACGCGGGCGGCCCGGGTTCGATTCCCGGCCGATGCAATTTTTTTTTTTTTAAATTTCAATTTTTTTTTAAGTTTTCAGTTTAAAACATACGCTGAATCAAAACTTAAATATTATAGCTAAACGTTGTTATGCAGATGAAAAAAGTAGCGCATACGCGTTTAAATTGAACTTTAATATTTACCTAAAGTTTCTTTTAAAGCAATGTTCTAACTTTTCAATAAATGTTTGTCCCAGTGCCGGAGTTTTATTATTGAACGTACTCAATTAACATAATGAAAACTATCGTAAACTGAACGCGTGACACGTAATGTGTGCCACAGATCGTATTACACGTAAGGCTCATGTTTTAACTTTACCCTACCGCCGCACCGGCATAGATGATTACAGATCTTGATATTCATTATGAATGAAATGTCAAATTTCGCGGTAATTCGCAGTTCGCTGCTCGTCTCTCATCCATGTGCATCAGAATTAGATTGCTTTTAATGTCGGAGTATCCTTCACAAAACTATAAAAATATGTACATATCTATGTACATTTAAAATCTCGATACAAACAAATGCGTCGCATCATTATTAACAGCAAAGAATTCAACTCACAAATGTTACATAATTTGTTTTCCATTTTCCATAATCTCTTATTTAGTTGTCTTTATCTAAAAATCAATAATGCTCCTATTATAATGTGTATTCATGAATAAAAGATAAACAGTTTCTTCTTTTTCATAGTGTAGGTACATTGTGCATAATATCGAAAACAACTCCTTCTTTGGACAGGATTTTTTTTTTTAACGACAAGTCCTTTAACTTGGCCTTGAAATTGGGTATCCATGTCAAAAAATGATGCCCAAAGGCTTCATAATAAACATATACAAACGTACATAGAGTAGTGAGTATAGTGCAATTTCAAGGCTTGGTACGTAAAAACAAGTTTGTATTTACAGTTTCTCTATGGAGATTTGTAACAATAACAAAACAAACTGCTTTCTCATACTTAAGGATATATACAATTACGTCTATAATATAACCTTAAGTTCCCTTAAAAGGAGACCGATTACAAGGTAAACAAAAAAAAAAAAATATCCTTGACCTTGAAGTGGACTTTGTTCAGCACACAAAAATTTATGTGAGTTTAAAATACTTTTTTCCTCCAATGTAAAGTCAATATTGCTTGCTAAATCGAAGAATATAAATAAATATCTACGGACAGACATATGTATGCACATAAAATAAGATTGGAGCACAATTTTTAATTGACGTATTTGATGAGAATACAGTATTTATTGTTAATTGCAATTGTGTTGGATTGTCTTATTTCATCTATATGCATTTAGACAACATATTTTTAGCTTCCTGGTAAGTCTTAAGTAGAGTGTGCTTGGGAAAATGCCAAGATGTTTTATTTCTTTATTTTACTCTTTCCTCTGAAAATAAATTTCATGAGTATGTCGTACGTACTTGTTCCCATAGCTGAAATAGGTTGCTTAGAATTTGTAAGCAAAGAATTCAAAACCAAAAAAAAAAATAGTTGAAATAGTGAAGGTGCATTACTGTATAAATTTTATTGAAGCTATTAGAAAAAATTGTCTTAATCCCTCATTATACGGACAGCGAATCGAACTTAAAACTTTGCGATTTCGATAATTTCGTATTATGAGTAGCGATTCGCTCAAATTAAGTTCGCTACAAATGTAAAAATATTATCGAATTTGGTTATCGATAAATTACAAATAGGGAATGTTCGCTAATTTAACAGCTCAAAACATCAAATTCTATCGAATCAAAACATTCAGTGATAACGCTAGCGAATTGAGAGAGTGTATTGTTTATTTTTGCTTTTGTTTATAATGAGTGATAAAAGAAAAAGGGAGGTGCAAAATGAATTACATATATATGTATTATTGTTAAAAACAAAAGAAAATAATAATTTTTCAAGGACAAATGCAAATCAGTTTGCAAAGGTCATCTGTAAAAGTAGGTTCTTGTATCTTGTTTTTCCGTTTGTGTCATTTCAGTTTTTATCCATGCCAGACAGAGTTTGGTTTCCAACGCTCGAAGAACTTCGTTCAAAATAATTGACACAGATTGGTTGGGAAAGTCCCAAATCAAAGTCATTACCAAAACGGTTTTGATAACTACCACTTCCAAGAAATCGTAATGCACAATCCAATTTTATAAAAGGAGGAGTTGCACAGGTGCTGGTTAATTTTATTGTATCGCTAATTTCACTAAGAATATAATTAAATGCATCCTTGTTTAGTCGAAAATACAAAATAAACCTAGGAAAAAAGAGAACATCAATCTTTTTGTGAAAATAAGTAATTATTGAGCACCAACAAATGTTCTGGGAGTTCTAAGGGATTAGAACTATCCCGAATGTTTCTTCATAGTCTGGCCATCTTTATTCTTTCTTCCTTCTTTCTTTTTATAATCATTTTCTTCAAACAATAAATCAATTTTGGTTAATTGGTTTTTAATATATAAATTATGAATACAAAACACAATCCGAGAAAACTATTCCAAAATACTTTTTGAGAATCTCAAGAGTTGTAAAAAAAACTGGCATTTTCGATTCTCAAAAAACACCTGAGAGCTGTTGACATTTAAAGCAAGAAACAAAAATTGTGTGAGTGCCGGGACTCGCGATTAATATGTGTAAATATCAACGTGCGCGGATCCAAAACGGACTTGTTTTTGCTTGAAGGGGATCTTAAGATTTTTTTCACTGAACGCACCCATCCTAGTATGCAGATCGTAACGTTGCACACTGTAACGTTGCACACTAATAGTACTGCAAATCTAAGCTCTTCGAGTGCCCCCAAAAACTGCACATCGCATTAGTAGAAAAAACAACAAATATTAACAGTTTGACAAGTGAAGAGGCTCTGGATCCGCCATTCTCACAGATACGCAAAACTGAGAAATGAAAAAAGATAATAAGGGTATTTATGCAACGCCTGAAAACCCGGTTAAACCTCAGAAACCAGATAGTTTTATCTCCGCAGAAACAAACTGTCAAAATTTGTATGCGAATATTTTTCTGCAGAGCTGATTAATTTATCTCATCAATTTGATGCGGAAAGCGTTCAGATAAACCTGATAAATTTAGAAATGAAGTTTGTGATGGGTTTGATGTGACATTATAAAAGTATTTCTAAGGGCTGTTCATGCAAACGTCTGGTGGTAAGTTATATTTTTCTGCAAAGCGGAAATTTATTTCGTTGCATGAATACCCTTAATGATATATTTCCTCTAATATGTGTTCTGTGGGCTAGTAGAGTCATAGAATTATATTTTTTTAAAAAAATGCTACGGTTCGCTATAGAACCATAATTAATGACTTTTTCGTTTCCCGATTTTATGGACTGAATGTCGAAGATATGTGATTTCAGCTGAATGTCGCTACAAAATTTAAATTCCCTAAGGGTGTGTTTCACAATTTCTAAATAAAGTTCTGATTAGTTATCTGACACATTATTATTGGTACAGGGCCATATTTGCTGATGTGGTCCTGCCGAAGCAGGACTATTCAGTGTCGATCTTTCACCGTTGGACACTTCACCACCAGATTTTCACCACCAGCCTTTTAGTGCTTGGCATTTTCGTTACAGCGGTTCCGCCACTGGGTAGTTCGCTGTCGCTCTTTCAACACTAGACTTTTTTCCACTGCATACAGACAGGTAATGAACAATGAAGTGCTAATTATTCAATATGGCCATTGTTTCTTTTGGAATTAAAATGTGGTTAGTCACAATTGAATACAGATTTGCCAGTTATATCCATGTTTTTATGACAACTTTTGAATGATGCAAAATTTTAGAACATTTTATTCATTGCAATGTAAATTGAAATCTTGCTAAACAAGCGAATTCTGTATATTTTAATTTTTGACCCAAATTTCAATTTGCTATTATTGACAATAAAACATGAAGAAATTGCCTCCCTCGAGTAAAAATAGTGTAAATAAATGATTTTCTATTAATTTGCATCATTTATTTTTAATTTTTTTATTTTGCAAAAGTCGCTGTTCTGCAAAATTTTCTAAACAAAATGCAAATGATTAAATAAGCTGAAAAAGAATACGATTTGTTATTGAAAACAATTGAATTAACCATTTCTAATAAAATCTACACTACTTTGCCAACACGAAAACAAAATATCCAGACACGAAAAATCTGACACTTAAATGGGTGGCACTCAAATATTGAGCACTAAATGGCAGCACTTAAAGATCCAACACTCAATCGGCGGTGGTGAAATGTCCGTCTACCAATTTGCAGTGGCCAATGGTACCGTACCGGGTCCTGCATTTGACTCAACAAAATTCAGCAAAGCATGAAGGAAGCACGACTAGAGCATAAAATATAGAAAATAACAAACAACCGCAAAAGACGAAACTCGAATCGTAATTTTTCCTATCCCCCACGCGGACGCGTTTCACCCTCATTTTCTACTAAGGGGTTTCATATGAAAGTTCTCTGGACATTTTTATGGTATGTTATATGGTATGACTTTGCTTAATCGTTCCTTTTAATTTTTCAGAATACAATTTTATTATCATAAGTATTGCGTCTTGGAAAATGAGAGCTCAGCCTTTTTTCTTTTCAAATGAAAAATGTCAAAAAAAAAACCAATTAACAACAAACCTGAAAACCATGCTTGTATAATTTTAGGTGGAGCACTAATGACATCAATAACTCCATTTTTTTCAACATCCATCTTCAAAGCTTAAACTACTTTTAACATGCGCTCTCACCAAAAGAGTTTATTAACCTTAACCTTTCCTTTTTGTATCATTCTAGTTATGTTCCAACGCGAATATGGGGCTTTAGTGGTCATGTTCAAACGGTTCTACACAGTATCGTGGGTCGTGTAAAGTGTCCATGGCCACTAGGTGAACGTGTCTATTTGTCACTATTTGATGAGTCTACGTTGACCTATGATCTCTATCAGCCGCTGAATGAACACGAAGGTGAGTTGTAAACGTTAAGGTGACATGAACGAAAGCCTAACAGTATGT
Source organism: Leucozona laternaria (assembly GCA_932273885.2). NCBI lineage: Eukaryota > Metazoa > Arthropoda > Insecta > Diptera > Syrphidae > Leucozona > Leucozona laternaria. The sequence goes on from OW026368.1 coordinate 96,567,430, forward strand.
AGGTTGGGCTTATTCGGTTATAGTGAACCAATAATCAACATGTTGATTTTTTAAGTGGGTTCATATTATCTTATCTATAATGAAATTATACGTTCTGTTGTAAAATTATGTAGAGGTGTACATATATAATTATATGTATTTCAAATATTATTTTTTTTTGCAGATGATATCACCGTAGCTATCTGTCCAGGAATTGGAAACACATCGGAAAGTGTTTATATTCGTACATTTGTTCATTACGCACAATGTCATGGCTACCGTTGTGCAGTTTTAAATCATATCGGAGCTTTACCTAGTGTTCAAGTCACAGCATCAAGAATTTTTACATATGGTTTGTTAATCTTTTCGTTATCTCTTCTTTTGCATATAATATAAATATAATATCATTTCAGGACATACGGAAGATTTTACAGCAATGGTTGAAAATTTGCACAAAAAATATCCGTCCACCAATATAATAGCAGTCGGTTTCAGTCTAGGCGGTAACCTAATCACAAAATATATGGGCGAAAAGCACACAAAGAAACCAAAGAATGTGATTGGCGGTATATCAATATGTCAAGGTTACAACGCTGTCGAGTAAGTTGTAGTTCCTTATAAAACATTTATGTTAAATTTAATGCTGGCCTTAAAAGACTGATAATGCAATGTGTTTACTGTAAAAGTTAGGTCTCGACATATCGCTTTTTAAAAAGAAGACCGTCATAGCTCAACATGCACCCGTATTTAACACAACGTAATGCTTCTTTTTCTATCTCTTTTAGGGGTACGAAATGGTTACTTAATTGGCAAAATTTCCGTCGTTTCTACTTATATGTAATGACAGAAAATGTAAAGAACATCATTTTGAAGCACCGTCATATATTGCTCTCGGATGAGGTTAAAACTCGTTTTGGATTAAAAGAACGAGAAATAATTGCCGCTGCAACACTGCCAGAACTTGATGAAGCTTACACTCGAAGAGTGCACAATTTCCCATCGACACACGAACTATACAAGTGGAGCTCATCATTAAACTATCTTGACAATATTGAAAAGCCAATGATATTTATCAATGCTAAAGACGATCCCCTAGTTCCTGAGGAATTATTATCACCTATTAAAGACTTTGCTCGTAAGTACATACAATTATAGAAATTGTTTATTTCGGATAACATTAAAAAGAATTTATTTTCAAATATCGAGAGAAATAAAATCTACCTTCTATGGATTGGTATATCATTATATGCTTTGGAACGTTTTAATAATTTGTATAATAGAAAGGTTGTACAAATGAGAAATTGGTCATCATATTTCCAGGAGCAGTCGTGGCCGAGCGGTTAAGGCGTCTGACTAGAAATCAGATTCCCTCTGGGAGCGTAGGTTCGAATCCTACCGACTGCGATGTGGTTTTTTTTTTTTAAATTGATTCAAAGTCAATTGACTTTATTGAAGCAGTTGCTTAAAATTTGTATAAAATACATTTTCACTGTGTGCGTTCAACGCATTACGTTTTTCATTTAAATTTTCCGAAATCTGAGTTTTTGGAACTTCTGATTGGCCAGCTATCATAAAAAGTAAGATGACTTTTAGTTACGTTTGTTTACGTTTCATATGAATTTTTATACAAAATAATCTCATCGGAAAATTCAAAATAAAGTGATTGTGGTGGGGAAAATGTAGAAGTTGAACTTTAAGATTTTCGCTCTGGTTGGTTGTTGATTTGTGATGATTTATTTTCATCACGAACAAATTAATTCGTAGTCGTTTGCTTAGCTTATGTTTTACTAAACTACAGGTTAAGATTAAATGAATCAACGAATTCAGCTTCTATTTTTAACCGAATTACCTTCTATGTTGATTCAAATATAAGTTTATTGAGTTATTCAACTTCAAATATTAAAAGGGTAACCCATAGCAATCAAAATTTGTCATACAAAATACAATTAAACTCAAGTTTAACTTAGCTATTGACTATGAATACGTCCCATTGTTTATCGATAAGTGAGTTTTTAAATCAAAATATTGACTATTCATAGAAAAATGTTCCCAGAATTCTCCATCGTAATAGAGTGGAATTATTTTTTCATTGAACTTTACATAGTCTTGCTGCAGTTTGTTGCTGTTTACATTCAGCCTTATTTTGAGATTCGAATGAATAGCTATATCGATAGAATAGATCTATTCATTCGAATGAACTTTGCATATTTTGAGAATCGAACGAATAATATTCATTATCGAATGAATGCATAAAATGAACATCAGCTCTTTGACATTTACTGCCATTTCTATTTAATTTAGTGTGACCAAGCTGTTTTTTTTTTGAAAGAATTTTTGTTTTTATAAAAATGATGGTCAAAATAATGCGTTCTCATTTAAGAAAAATAAAGTAAAGATAGGTAATGTTAAAGGCCCGTTAAGTTTACTATTTAAAAAACATCAATAAAAACTGAAATTTTAAAATTTGGGAGCATTTAGAAAATAGTATGGTAAGTTTATTGACATGAAAAAGTAACAAAATTAATTTAAAACTTTTGAATAGTTAAATACTAGATTTTTTTTTAGCTTTCATGTCATTTTAATTGTGTTTAAAATTGACTAACAAAAAAAAAAAAAATGTAACTTCAAAGTCTCTTTACTTGATACACACCTGGTCACACGTTTCAATTTTCAACAAAACAAAAAAAGTTAAATCCCTCGCCGGTATTTTTTTGTTATTTGTAAATACTTGTACCTCATTGTTATTTGCTAGTTCATGAGCAAGAGTTTATTGTTAAATTTTCAAGAAAAACAGATGGCAAGTATTTTATTTATAAAAAGTGAAGACGGCGGCGAAGAGCAGATATTGAGGAGAAGGATAATGGATGCATCAAATCCATTCAAGATTGATCCCTTGGCTAAAAAATTTGATGAGAACTTCTTTCTTCTCCCTTTTAGTCCAATTGGAATGCGACCTTTAATTAAAATGTCAACAAATAATTCATAAAAGTATTTTATTTTCTTTATTTTTCAACAAAAATATTTGAGCTCACATGTTTTTTTAATCTATTCGCCAGAAAATTTTTAACGTCAAATAAATGACATTTGTTTCGAATGATTCGAAAGTCAAAATTTGCTCAGTTTTCAACAAAAATGAACTTTCGTTTGATAAAGTGAACTTTCGATTCGTTCGAAACTCAAAATACAAACTATTCGAATTCGACTTACTTTCGCATGAAAGTGAATTTCAAAATAAGGCTGATTATATCATCACCATAATAATATTTTGTTATTAATGGATGATTCATTTTGAGGTGCTTTAAATAAAATACAAAAATTCAACTTTATCGGCTAATTTTCTGAAGTTCCTCTGTTATAAAGCTAATTTTTGGGAACGATAGACTTTTTAAATCCGAGAATGTCAAGCATTGTAAACAAATTACAATTCGAAATATTAACTTCTAAATGCCAAAAATCTTAACATAGACCTAATAATTTAACATTATCAGGAAAATATTTGCTTAAAATAAATGTTTTATTGCTGGAAAACGAAAAAAATACTAAACCGTTTATGTAATACTAACAATAAGTCTATTTGTAAGCGACAAAAGATAAATAAAGAGATATGTATATAAAACTGTCATATAAATAGATAGGGTAATTCGTCATGAAATTTAAACCTGAATTTTTGTATTATGTTTTCGATTTATATAAGTAATTTATTTAAAATATTATCAATAAACATTTCAAATGATGTTCAATATAAATTTTTGTTTTCCAGTTTCGCACGAAAAAACAGCTTATGTTGAAGTAGCCCATGGTGGGCATCTAGGTTTCTATGAAGGAGGACTTATCTATCCAAATCCAGTAACATGGTTGGACCGCACCTTAGTCGCTATGATAGGATCGATTGTAATGATACATGCTGATCCAACATCCAGAAAGATCTCAGTTTAAACTATTTGGACTACAAACGAAATAAAAAAAAATTTAGAAAAACAATCAAAATAAAATCTTAAATTGTTTTATAGATTAAAACAAAAATGAAAAATCTAAATAAAGTATTATGGAATATATGTATGTATGTATTTGTAATTTTGCTTAAAGCAAATTAAAAAAAAAAAATGAATTGTTGCATTTTTTTTTTCAAATGAACATCCATGAATATGAACTTTTTGGAAAATTTGCAAAAAAAACATTACGCTCAATAAAAATTGATAATATAAATACAAAACAAATTTATATAGATGTGAAGTGGTTCATAAAATATGCGCAAACATAAATTTAATTGTTTATGACAAATAATTATAAATGTGTATCAATGTTTAAAACAAATATATAAACAAAGAAATCTGTACACAGAGAGATCTTATGCATTTTTATAACATTTTGAATCCATTTTTTACACACGCAAAAAAATAAAAACAAATAAAAAACTGAAAAATTCCAATAAGTTTAACTTTTAGGTATTTTTTAACTGATTATGTACTTATGTAGAAGAATCGAAACTAATTTCCAATTGTTAAAAATATATGGAAACGACTCTAGACATGCCAATTTAAAACAGTTTTGTTTGTTAAAGTAACGTGTATGCGTCCCGCAGGGCCAGGACCCTCCGCCGGCCGGTGGGCATACTTCGGACACTCATATTTATTTTCCGCGCGAACTGCGTTGAATATTGTATACTTGTAATGCGAATCACTGATATATAACCGTTATAAATTGGCATTTCTCAAGTCTCGTCCAAAAAATATTATATACATCTATGATGGGAAGTCATAGAAAAGAGGCTGAACTACTTCGATTAATACCTTTTGTTTAGGGAAATAAAAGAATCGTAATAATTTTTTTACTAAGTTTATTTATTAATTTCCAATAAAAAAAAAACAAAAATTGTGTTTAAAATTATCTTAAATTAAAACTTCTAGCGTTTACCAAAAAAAAAAATGCTTTAAAATTTGAATCTGAATTATTTTAGTGGCCACCAAAATATTGTAATTATTTTTAACTCTGTCTTTAAATATAAGAATTCAATTCACTAAGTATACTTTTCTTTGTAATAGATTGGATGTATGAATTTATTTGTATATTAATAAATTTAAGGTCTTATGACAAGACTCGAGTACATAATTGCATTTGTACTTGTCTCAAGTAAGAAATTCATTGGGGCTTAAAAATACCATTTGTTTTGAGTCTGTGTTATAGATATTCCGTTTTTTATAAGTATTAATTTATTTTTATATAATACAGTCACCATTGTACTAATAAATATACTAAGAAACAATTTGTCACCAAAATGTTGAAAAATATAATTACAAATATTATTTTTTGTTTAAGAAAAAGTTGCTTTGTCGTTTGACTGTGATTTAAATTTAAATTGATGTGAAGTTAAGTAACAAGTAAAATTGAAATCTTAAAAAAAAAACAAAAAAAAAAAAATATTGAATGAAATTCCAAATCAAAAAATTTAACAAACAAAAAAGTTATATGTTTTATGTTTGTGTCCTGAATATTCCGTATTGAAATTATAATTTTTTTTTTTTTTTTATTAAATAAACTACATAATGTATGCATGTTTTATGTAATGCAATGTCATTAAAATGGATTGATTTACTAAATGAAGCGTTTGCGATAAAAATGACAAGATATTATCAATAAAATGCCGTTTGATTTAATACACTGTTTTTTATTTACAATAGAATACGTTCATTAGGTGTTAAAAGAAGAATAAGATTTTGGAAAAAAGACACAAGGGTGTACGGAAAATTATTTATTGATGGCCCTCTGCTGCTATTTCTTTACCTATCGGACTACTCACTGTTTCATATTATCCTTAACGCTGCTTGGTACTGCCTTAACTCCAACGCACCTTCTTATTTTGTCTCAACTTAATGGCATTTCTTATTAAGTTAACACAAATTAAATGAATACTCCGACAAGTTAAGATAAATAACCGGGAGTCCAAGTACAAATATACCCAAAATGTTGTAAAAGTAGCTTAGGGATTTATTTATGATTTTCTTACAACTTCAGTTAGGTATAAAATATTACGTATATTTTTCCCTGATTAACGACATGTAATGAAATTTGAAAAAAGCCGCGTTTTTTGCTGGAGGCATAAGTTTAAGACATCGAAAAAGGATAGAGAATGGGTTTTTTTATTATTATTAAAAATGTAATGCTATTTTATTTTTTTCATGGGAATTAAGCTTGCACTTCATGGGAATGAAATTTTTTAAAAGAACAAACTTCGTTGGAAATTCTCGACAGGGCCTAATTGATCCTGCAAAAGCACCCACTTCATAGCCCAATGAGGAATTGGAAGAGGTTTTTATAGTTGTGCAATGGACATATTTTTAAAGGACGATGGAAAAACCTTAAAAGGGTTTGATAAAGTTAAATAAGAGACTATTAACATTTAGTCTGAATCCAATTTCATCAATTATAACTGGAAGACCACTTACAAGCGAAATACAGGCTTATTTTATTACGAACTTAAAAACAATATTTTGTAAAAGTAATTAAAATGTTTAAATTTTGAAATTTATGTTTGTGTTCAAAATAAAAAAAAAAAACTAAAGTAAAATAAATTATAACATTTCAGAAAAATATCACTAGTTTTCAAATAAATGGTGGAAGTCTTTGCAAATGGATTGGAAGTGTAAACTGTAGTTTAAAAAACATAACAACATATACATGAAAAAAAACCTACATAAATAAAAATGAAAAAGCTAGTTTCTTTATAGAATGAGTAGCGAAAATTATGTTCATTGCATTGGTCACCCTGTAGTATTATTTCAAATACGAACAAAACTCTGCACTACCGACATTACAACTTGTCTATGGTTTCTGTTTTTGATATCTCATGAACTTCGAATGGTTTGTTCCTAAGTGGTTTGTGTACTCGATATTTTCGAAGTTAGCCGTTGTACATTGTACACAGGGTACCAATTTGAAAGGATTTTTTAAATACAAAAATTAATTATCGTGAGTGTGTTTCTTATGCTGGATTTACACGACTGACAAGTTGGCAGTATTCTGTCAGTGCACTGTCAAAACACTGTCAGAATAACGGAAAAATTCATTATTTTGGCAGTTAACTGACAAAAATCTGTCAATTTGTCAGTAGTGTAAATCCAGCACTACCAACTCAACCAAGTCAGCCGACGGACTTTTGCTTTTCGAAAAAAAAAATAATGTCAATCGATGTATTTCCAATTGCTCATTGTCATTACATTACATTATACGCAATAAAATAATTAGCTATTCATTCCCTTAGTTTTTTTTTTATAAAAATATAAACAAATCGCATTTTGTATGGGAATTTAAAATGTTAATAGCCGTGTTTTATTAATCGCTAATGATTCATAAAGATCTTCCTATGAAAATAAAACGATAAGGATCTTTGTGACAACTGTGTTGTATATCTATCTCTTTTTTCCTTACGTTTGCTTATTTTTCATTTATTAGTGGTCGTTTTTCTTTACACTACAATTCACACTACCCTACCGTGAGAAGCCATCTACCCGCAAGAGTGAAAACTAAATTTTTGGTTCATGAAACGTGATCCCGATGTAGAGTGGGATCTCGTGTTGTTGTTGTAATGCATGTATTTTGTTGATCTATATGGATCATGTTTGATAATAAAAAACGGGTATTTTTGAATACCATTGGCATACCAATTTAAATGTAAATAAATTTTATTTGTGTAGCAGCCGGTAGAGTAATGTTTAGTGCTTAGGACTGTCGTGCTGGAGGAATATGGGTTCGATTCCTAGCCTCGTCCACTTAAATATAAAAAATCGGAATGAATAAGTACTTCTCATCTTTAGCCGTTCGGAAATGACAAAAAATTGAAGGTCCCTTCCATTCCTCAAACAAACAACACGCACACAGGAATGGTTGAGAGTTGTAAGTCACTTGGCCCTGTCTCTCCATTCATTTATTTTTTTATGAAGAAATTTTATTCACACGAAATCATTTTTTTGAGAAAGCTGCTCTAACCATCATAAGATTTTAAAAATCATATGGCGTATTTTATTTTGATCTCAAAAGGCTTTAAGAAGTTTTTTTTTTAGCAGATTTAAAATTTTATCTAGTTCGTGCGATCCAGTTGTGCCCACATTTTTTATTTTCATTAAAAATTTTCCAAACTCCATTTAATTGCACTGACAAGTGAATTAAATTTTATTTAATAAAAAAAAACAAAGTTTTAATTTGTTATATATCAAATTTCATTTTTTATTTCAATTTACACAAAGTTTTAATTCTTACAATAAAATATATATACATTATATACAAATATTTATTAACAAAATCGATTATTTTCTTACTTATTTTATTAATTTATCTAGTTAATTCTATTTACTTATTTGAAATATTTTCATTACAATATTATTCGCTGCTAAAAGGAACACATTTTTTTAACTACTGCATAATCTATGTATGTATGTGCTGTCTGCTGTAGTAAATAAGTTTCAAAATATAACTCAAACGTGTGGAAAAAAAGTACATTTTATAATTTTTTAATTTTGCATTTAGTTTTTATTTATCATTTAGAATATGAAATACATTTTTTTGCTCTAACGAAATATAAATATAGTTTGATATTTTAATGAACTCAGTTTGAGTAATAATCTTGAAATAATTGATTAAAATTATAAAATCATAATTTCAATAATTTCAATATAACGGCTGGAAAACTTTTTGTCTCTTATGTCACTCAATACCTGCAAAGTCAGAAATTCAAATCAAATATTCATATAGAATGAAAAATGTTTTTATTTTATTTAAATTAGATTAGCCTTTTTATAAGGCGCTATAATACATTTGTAAAGGGTGATTTTTTAGCTGGTTTGGTTTTGGCAACACTGGTTTTGACAGCTGACGTGTGTTTAGTACCTTGTGTCACTGTCAAACAGCTTCAGTTTGGTTTGCAATTTAACCATGGATCGTCTTACAAATGAACAACGCTTGCAAATTATTGAATTTTACTATCAAAATTCGTGCTCGGTTCGAAATGTTCATCGCGCGCTGCTTCCATTTTATGATCGGCATTCTCGACCTTCTGAGCAGTCTATTCGGAAGATTGTGACCAAATTTCGCACCAAATTTACTTTGTTGGACATTAAACCACCAACACGTTTACGTACTGTGCGTAGTGAAGAAAATATTGCGGCCGTATCAGCTAGTGTGACAGAAGACCGCGAAATGTCGATTCGGCGCCGTTCCCAGCAGTTAGGCCTTTGTTACAGCACTACGTGGAAAATTTTGCAGAAGGATTTGGGCGTAAAGCCTTTTAAGATACAGCTGGTGCAAGAACTAAAGCCAGCCGACCTACTACAACGCCGAATTTTTGGTGAATGGGCTCTTGGAAAGCTGGCCGAGGATCCGCTTTTTTATCGAAAAATTGTGTTCAGCGATGAGGCTCATTTTTGGTTGAATGGGTACGTAAATAAGCAAAATTGCCGCATTTGGAGTGAAGATCAGCCAGAAGCATTGCAACAGCTACCAATGCATCCCGAAAAAGCCACTGTTTGGTGCGGTTTATGGGCCGGCGGCATTATTGGGCCATATTTCTTCAAAGATGATGCGAATCGCAGCGTTACTGTCAATGGTGAACGCTACCGAGCGATGATAACAAACTTTTTTTTGCCCGAAATGGAAGTTCTTGACTTGCATGATATGTGGTTTCAACAAGACGGTGCCACATGCCACACAGCACGCGAAACAATGGCGCAATTGCGAGGCGAGTTTGGTGAACAGTTAATTTCACGTTTCGGGCCGGTCAATTGGCCGCCTAGATCGTGCGATTTGACACCATTAGATTATTTTTTGTGGGGGTATGTCAAGGCTAATGTCTATAGGGACAAGCCCGCTTCGATTGACGCACTGGAAGCCAACATCCATGCATTCATTCGTGAGATACCGGCCGATATGTGTGAAAGAGTATGCCAAAATTGGATTCAGCAGATGGGCTACCTGAGACGCAGCCGCGGTCAACATTTGCATGAAATTATCTTTTAACATTAAATTGCAAGGTTCAAACTATCGATTCAAATAAATATTTCATTCATTTTTTCGAATTTTTTGTGTTTTTTTTTTAAAAAAAGTTCTAAACCTCTTAAAAAATCACCCATTATTTGGTTTTATTAATATAATGATTCAAATCGGAAAATTTCAAAGTTTTGTACTAAGAAGAGTTTTTATAATTTATTAGATTTATCAAAATTTAAAGCATTTCCTTAAAAAAAAAAAAAAAAACAGATGTGTTTGAATTCCAGAATTGCAGGTAATAAACTTTATATTATAGTTTTTTAATTTGTTAGTTCATATATCATTTATTTATATACCTTTTTATAATACAAACATGCAACATAGTGCTATTATATGTGTAAGCTATGTAAGGTAACAATAATTTTATAAATCCTAATTTATTTTATTATTCTAGGTATTTTTTGTTGTTGCAAATTTTTGTACAAAATATTTTATTTACAATAGTCTCTATAAATTTTATTTGTGGTTCTTTATTAAACATGTCATTTAAGTTAATCTCAAAATTAAAAATGGTGTTGATATGATGAAACAAAAAATCAATTTATGGTGAATAAGTTGATGTTTGAGATTGATTCTGCTCAAGGTGTTTTCCCGTTCAAAAAAAAAAAAAAAAAAAAAAAAAACTAATTCAAATCATACATAAGCTTTTCCGCATTATTTGGCTCTTCGCAGTCAAAAGATGCCATCATGAGTTCTGCAAATAAAAACAAAAATATAATTATGTAGAAATATTTTCATACAAATACGTTTAAGAATTATTATAAAATATGTTTTGAGTGTAAACCAGGGAATGAATTTCAATGAAAGCTATATAACTGATATGAAAATCACTTTTAATAGGCGTTTTTTATTACCAGAAATGATTCAAATTCATTCGTTTGGCAGTTTACTGACAAAAAAATGCCAATTTGTGAGTAATGTAAATCCAGCATAACCCTTTTGTACTTTAACAATGCTAGACCAGTTGCACCAGATCCCGAATATTCCTATTATGTATCATATCTCAGAAAGGAAAACGTCGAAATCTTTGAGATCTCAAACTTTCAAAAAAAAAAATTTTTCTTTTTATTATAATTGCATATTTTCATCTGATTCCATGTCACAATAATATTCTCTTACCTGTTCGTAAAAAATAATACATTTCTAGGAAGTGATATGCTGTGGACCATTCCATTGCTTACATATATATTTAAAATATAATTTTAATTAAAAAGTCCTACTTTCTTTGCAAATGTAAAAATCATTGAATTCGATTCAATTAAATTCAATCTTTTAGCAGAATATAATTTTTCCCTTAACACAACACAAAATTACAGACTTGAGCATCGCACATCATCATCATTGTTGAAAAATAAAACCATACATAAAAATCATATGGCACGAAGCAAACAACAACAACAACACAAAACTTCGATATAAAAAGAAATCTCAACAAAAGTTTTTCACCCTTACCCATGTTGACACACATGGTCACTTTGTGCCGAAGGCAAACAAAAAGTTAAAAAAAAAGGTAAAACTCATAGTAAAAACTTCCCCGCTGTCATCCGTGTGAGTTTGGTATACCTATGTTAGCAAAATGATGCTGGAAGTCAAAAGGACCAAGGACACTCAACTGAAACTCAATTCGGAGGTATGATAAAAGTGTCTGAAAGCATAGAGATAAATATTTTTTTTTCTGACGCTCATTTTATTGTCTTTTGTTCGTTAGCATCATTGTCGTCATTGACAACGACGGCTATGACGACTATGATGACGATGGCGACGACGACGACTATGAGGCGGCGTTGCTTCGTGAAATATCGAAAATTGCCAACGAGGAGATTTTGTTCAAATAAATGCGGAGTTCCGCGGAGTGAATGGTGTATGACAAGTCTGCAAGGCATGCTGGATGTTGATGGTTTGATCACACGTACTTTGGGCTAGCACTTTTTTTTTTAGCTCAACCTTGCAGAATATTGCCACACCCTGCGTTGCAATACTCTTGCATAAAATGTTAGAGAGCATTAAACCAGAGTTCTTCATAAAGGGTTTGGTAGTTGGAATACCCGTCATATATTCAGTTTAAATTTTCGGGAAGAGATTCTGATGGTTTGAATTTTAAATCAACATCTACACTAACATTCTAAAACCATATCCAAGGCAGTTATGAAATTTCAATCAATATTTGAGATGGTTTGGCACACTACACTCAGAGGAAAAAATAACGTCGTGTTAACATAAAAAAAAAATATACGGTAGTACCGGGGACTTTCGACTTTTCGAAATTTCGACTTTTGAAAATCTGTGGAAATGTTGGTACAAATAAAATAAATAATTATAAGCAAACAAAAGTATTTTTAACACGTCAGTAGATAAGTTTCAAAAATACCATGTGGGTATTGAATTTTTGGAAAAATTCATCATATTAACGGAAATTATATTCTATTTTTCGAGCTAGTCAAAAGTTTTTTTTTTTACCAAAAGAGAAGAATATCACAAAATTTTAAAGTAGTGTCTCACTAAAAATTTCACCTCTCATATTTGAGTGACTTCGTGCATTGTTATAATATAAGATATATCTTCTTTAAGAAATTCATAATTATATTTTAATATACCGATATGCCAATGTTCCCATAAACACCATACCAACAACCAACGACCGCCAGCACTGCTCAAGCCGGCGAGAAAAATATCAATTATTTAAGAAATAAAATAAAGTTATTAGACTAAGAAACTTTTTCAAATAAAATGTAAAGAAAAAGCAACAAATTAACGAAGCAGAGCTCCTTCTGTGCTCGCAGAATTAAAATTTAAAATAGACTAAGAATTATAAAATATTGCAAATAATAGACATTGTAAACACTGAGCAAAATAAAAAAAATATTGAATTGTGAAAAATTAATATGCCAATGTTCTGCATTTCACTTTTTCTGAATTCACATGACGAAAGTGAAATCGGGTGTTCCACAATTCGTTGGTAAAGCTAATTGTGAATTTGAATTTCGAAAATTAAAATTGGTGATCTGCATTTGGGTTCAGTTCGTTTTCTGAACGTTTTCAATTCACTTTGTTAATGCTTTGTGAATTATTGTGGAATTGACACAATTGCAGATATTTCGATGATTGGTTGGTTCGATTTCCCTTAAAACATATAAGAACGCATCTTTGCTCAATCTGAAACTACCTTTAAGACTTTCAACAAAAAAGAATAAACAATCCAATGGAACAATATTTCATAGCAAGATACTCACGCTATGTCGGGAAAATCTAATATGTTTTCTTTTCTAGACTTCCGTCTCCTTGTTTCCCTTAAAAGTGCAAATAATATTGAATCCATTTTCATCTACAGTGTAATTTCACTTGATAAACAATTAAAAATGGATGGATCAATTTTGACAGTTCAAAAGTAATTTCGAAATTTTCGAAAGCGAACGAATTGTAGAACATGAAATTTTATTTCACGTGAAATTGAAAATCGATTTCAATTCGATTTAGTCCGAAATGCAGAACATGATATGTATTTTGACACGAAGCGAGTTACAATTTTATTTGGGAAGGGTGTTCTGCAGTAGATGCATCAAAACGCCAGAGAAAGTTGGTTTGATTTGAAACAAGAAAAATCATTTGGGAGAGAGGCATCAGGGGGTCTATTTTCCCCCGATTCCATAGACTCCAGGGATAATTTTCTAAAAAAACTGACTTAAAATACAAACAAATTATTAAATAAACAATCACAATCACAATTTATTTTGAATCAAGTTGTTTTAATAATGAATAAGTAGTTTAAAAAAAAAAATTGAAGAAAAAAACGTGCAAACTGATTTTGTTCAAGTCCTATTTCTGTGTTTAATAACTCATTGCTCTTGTCAATTTTTAATTAAACAAAAAAAATTAAATTTTTGAAATAGTATAAACTTTTAAATTTTAAACTTTTAAACGGAAGCAACACAAAAATACAAAACGATTTTAGAATTTGGTTTTACTTTTAAATGGCTCTGTAAACACTGGAAAATGGTGCAAGCAAACTTGGTTCGACTAATCTACGCAAACAGTTAAACCAATCTGAGACCAATAAACTACTCAAACTTAGTTATTCTTAAAAAAAAAGAGTCATTGTCACTTTCAAATTAATTCGTACCTTAAAAAAAATAAAATAATTTGTTGATTATTCCGTAGTACATATGTATGTAGTTGTGTCATAATTCTTTTCTATTTTTGAAATTTCAAATTGAAATTTAAAATTTAACCTAACATTTATGTTCGGGTAAACCACTCCGCATACAGTCACACTTATTATGATTACTACGAAGCTGCCCCCCTTCTGTTTTTAATGAGACCAACACTTTTGTTTAGTTGCACCATCAATTTGGTAGGTACTCCACCCGTACCCCAGACAAGTAAAATCAACTCGAACTTTGTACTAGAAACAATTTTATTAGCATCATGTTCGAGTGTTTACAGAGCCTTTTGTATATACATATGTATATATAAAGGGGCTTTGCTATGTTTTGCCAAAATTGTTTGGCAAATTGACGTTTCGCGGGGGTTCATTTCGCATTTTTTTATTTAGCAATTTGTTATTTCGCAATTTACGTTTTGCATATTACGTTTTGTTATTTTAATGATTTGACAAACCATCATTTTGCATTTTTCATTTCGCAATTTCCATTTAATCATTTGTTTGGGATTCAAGTGTTTTGCAATTTTTTTCGCGCGAAACTTTTTAAGCTTAGTGTTGAAAGAACGGCAGCGAAATACCCAGTGGGGGAACCGCTGTAACCAAATTTTCAAGCACTAAAAGGCTGGTGGTGAAGTGTCCAACGAACGGTGAAGGTTCGGTACTGAAAGGTCCTGCTTCGTAGTTCACTCTCAACTTTAAGATGACTTCACATTACACATGGTTATTGTTTATGGTAATCACTCTCTGAGCATCGACAAACAACAACTGTCAGCGGAGAGCACTAAAACCGTGGTTTCAATTAAATGACACCGTACCCAAATTCCAAAGTAACTTAATGGTTTGACTGACAGGGGCCGAACTAAAATATCCAGTTAGAACTGTCATCGAACTTGCAACCCTTATGAAACTCCATCTTTCCATCGAGTAAAACTTACAAAAAGTTCAATCTTAATTTTATACTGAACGAACCTCTCAAATGAATGTCACTATGAGATAGCCAGCGAATTATATTATTGAGTTTTTAGAATATTTAGTTGCAGTTGTCAGTGGAAATCACTAAAATCGCAGTTTCAATCGATTGACACCATCAATCGCCTATGGAATTGGACGCTGTGATTTTTAATGAATGTTAACTTTGTGCAAGTACAAAAGTAGCCGATAACTCTGCAATTTGTTCAACCTCAGCTATTTTGTATATCCCAGCCACCTACGTCCCTCGCTTACGTGCCTAAAAATTGCAAGAAGAAATTGCATCGTTTAAAAGCAGTATAATGTAAACGTAGAATTTAAGCTCAGATTTGTATCACTGAACGCACCCGATATCCTACCTTACCTACAGTCAATTGTCAATCCCTACAGCTGACTATTACTGACTTTTTAATTACTAGTGTCGCGTCCATTTTGTTCGGGGAATAATTAAAAATTAAAGAAAATAATATAAAAATATAAGTGTTAAAATGATAAAATCGTCGGTCGCGCTAAAAACTATTTGCTTTCGTCGTTGGCAAAAACAATATAAATGAGTGGTCGCGATAAAGTATAATCTAATTGTCGGTCGCGTTAAAATCAATTTGTTTTGGTCGGGGCAAATCAGATTTCGTTACGTAACGTGCTACAACGTAAAGTTCACGACGTAACGTTGCACACGATTGTTCACGTTTTTTTTCACTCTACCGCCAGATGTTTACACATCAAAAAAACCCTCTACACTTACAGAAATACCATGAACGCACCAAAAAAACGAATTTGAAAAAGATTTTGAATATTTTTATTTCTAAAGAAATAAATAACATAACATATCTTTGTGTATTTGTACACTCTATAGAAAAATGCTTCTCAAAAAATCATAATTATTAATGAAATAAGCAATGGCTTGTAAATCTAAAAAAAGGATGCTAAGGAATGGTCAAACCATCAAAGCAACTAAATGGCGAAATGATCTATCAGCGAAATAATACAACAGCTTGACGATATTTCGCGAAATAATGAAACGGCGAAACGTTATTTCGCGAAAAAAACCTTTTTGCCAATCAACAAACATCTTAACAAAAAAAAAGATAAACAATAAATTGCCAAATGAGTTTTGCGAAATGATTGTAAATCTTTTTAAGAAAAAAGCGAAACATAAAAACGCAAAATGTTAATTGCAAAATGATTGAAAAACATATTGAACAAAAAACAAAACATAAATTGCAAATTAAGGATTGTGAATTAAACGAAATATTTAAAGACTAAAGCGAAACAAAGAATTGCCAAATGAATTTTGCCAAACAATGGTGACCCATTTAAAGGGCCCTGCACACCATCCATGTTACTTGTCAGGTAACATTGACGTTTTTCTTGTTGTCAAGTAACATTGATGAAAAAAGCCTCCACACGTATCAATGCACATTGACAATGATTTTGCTTAAATTCTGTTTACTTCTTTCATGAACTTCAAAGACGATGGATACTAATATAATTTGTGTGAGGTTACGGATTTTAATGAAGATTTTCTAAGCAAATACCACCATAAAAATGATAAACCTTCAATATTTTATCAGTGAACATTGAAGAAAATCAAAATAATTTAAAGTTTCGTCAATGTATCAATATTACTTGTGATGAACATTGAAGTGCTTACTAACGATCAATGTTACCTGAATCGAGACTCGTTCAAGTAATATTGTCAGGTTACATTGACGGTGTGTAAGGCCCTTAAGTAACTATATATAAATATTTCATATAGAATCACTGTAATTCAATGAACTCTCATGCCTTATGAAATAAATTATATACATACTTAAGATATATCCTTTCAATTGAGAATTAAATCATAATATTTTATTGAATTTTGTATTTGTGATACTCAATACTATTTATTCTTGGATGTATTGATATAAATGATTAATAACTGTATGAGTTACAAAAACATACATACAAACATATATGTTATAATTTGCTCTAGACAAACTAATTATTATCTTTGTATGAAGTACTCCCACGAATAGAAATAAGTAAAGCTATACCAAGTATGTATAAATCTTTCGTTATTATAACTCATTTGAAGAGCTATCTTAACTAATTGGGAAAGTTTAATGTTGGATTGATAGAACTTTCGGAAGAAAAAGAAGAAAACCAACCTTTGCTAATAATATAAGAATCATAATGATATACTTATCTGAGGCTCAAGTTAGTTACTTAGTTTATATCCATCCTAGGATTTTATGAATTTTATTTATAAAATAAAGTGGACAACTGGGATGCCCGAACTTGCTCTCATTTATATACGATAACATTGCGTTTTTAAATTCTGATCGATTAAATTTAACCATACAGGGCCGTGTTGCACATATACATATGTAAGTAGGTGGATGATAAAAATCAACAAAATAAATTGTTTAAATAAGTTCCGAAAGTGTTTTGCCAACAACGCCATGTGTTCAAATTTATGAGACAAAAATGTAAAATTCGTTTTATCGGTTTTTTTTTTGTTGTTAAATATGCGCGACTGGATTGCACGAACTTGCTCTTGTAGTTAACAACTGTAATGTAGCCACACAATGAAGATGAATGTTAATGGTTAATCAGAACATAGAATCTTTAACAAGAAAATGTTAAAAAACTCAAAAGTAAAAGAAATTGATTTTTGATTTTTTTTTGAAACTATTTCTTTCGAATTTTTTAAAAGCACTATTAGCCGTTTTTTTATTATCAGAAGTGATCCATATAGATCATCATTACAACATACATTACAACAACAAGACCCTGCTCTGTATCGGGATTAAGTTTCATGAACCAAAAATATAGTTTTTATTCTAGCGGGAAGATGGCTTCTCTTGGTAAGGTAGAGTACAATGTAGTACAAAGAGAAAAGAACAACAAATACGTGCAAAATAAACAAACGTAAGGAGAAAAGAGATAGGTAAACAACACAACCGTATTGTTTTATTTTCATGAGATGATCAATATGGATCATTGGCGATAATAAAATGCGGCTATTGTTTAAACTATTTACTAGTTTAGTTTGCACAATTATTACAAAATCGGTCTTATCTATCAATAAGTCAAATACAATCAAAATAACATGGAATGACTTTTTTCCTCTATAAGATTTTATTTTCCAAAAACTTGAAACCCAGTTTTTTTTAAAACACTTTGGTTATTGTAGTATGTACGAAATTTAATCAAATTCAATTGAGCTAATTTCGAGAAAATTTGAGAAAAACAAAACTGTTGCATAGCAGCTAGTCGTTCTAGATGAGAAAAAAACAAAAATTTGAATTTTTACTCTTAAAAATTCATACATAAAAAATGATCTGTACTTAATTTGAAGGAAATTGGCTTGTACGTTTAAGCTCTAGCTAAAATTTCAGCCAACGTACAAATACACAGATGCACGGAGTCACGAACGTACAGATGCCCAGACATGTAGACCGACAAGGACAGTATGACGAAACTTACTTTTTTGAACTTCTAGATCATCGTAGTGTTAGTTTTGATTACAATCTTGAAAATATTTTCTTCACGACACAAATGATTGCCCTACAGAGCAAGTACAAACCAATACCTTACACCTTTAATGCTTAGCCCCTTTCTATCATGCAAATATAGCCGACCAAGTGGTGCATTTTGTGTTTCGTGAATTATATATGAGTTTTACAAAATTATATATTCAAGCATTATATATCAAAGCACTAAAATGAAAGTACATATCATAGCAATTAAACTCTAGCACTAAAAACCAACAAATGAAAGTATTAATAAATTATTCATTTGAAGAACAAAAAAAATCGATTTCAAAATAGTAAGTATACGACACAGTGACCTATCACGTCGAATCTGCTCTACCTCTCGCTTGACCCATCCAAGGAACTTTTGGTTTAAATTTAGGTCTCAAAAATGTAAACAAGTAACATACTTGTATTGTGTTTTCAAATAACCGTCACTATATTTGAAACTCTTCTCATCTTCACACTAACAAAATGTAGAGGAACTGCAAATTTGGCAAAACATTTTGTTTTTTCGCTTCCTGTATTATGAAACCTTAAAAGGGGACTTAACTTCCCAACAGACAAATAAATATTAAAAGTTTAACCGTGGGTCATATATGACAGTGTATATAGTATACAGCTTTAATTGACTTTAGAATAACAACTCGTTTGACCTATTAAATTGAAAGGAAATTCTCTCAGTTGGATTCCCTCCTAAGCAGTGCACTTAAAGCCGATTCGCTCTAAGGAAATCTATTGTCACTGAGGTACTTGTTGAGGGGATGATGACGATACGCATGAGATATACTGTGAAAGTTTGCGCATTTAGACTTCCTCATTTCTCGTCGTTGTAGACGTCCTGTTAAATGAAAAACATATAAGGCAGCAGCGTTAACACAAACAATAACAGTAGCAGCTGGAGGCTGTAAGAATTGCTGTGAGCCAAGAACGGGTTGGATTTATTTTAATTGCTCGCTTAAGTGGATGGAAATGAACGCCAGCACTGAGTTTGTGATAAAGCGGGGGTACAAGTAGGAGGAATGAGTGTGAAACCAAATGGGATAGGTAGGTATAGTGTGTTTAAATTCCAAACCCTGCGTGCCCTGCCTTAATTTGAACACAGGTTAAGGATAACCGCCAACGTGCCTTTTTCCATCCAGCTACCATTCTCGATTGGAGTTCTTGTAAATTTATGCAATTGTATAGGAATGTGTATCACAATAAAGGCACGCCGAGTATAGTGAGTTCCAGCTTCAGCTTCAGTTTCAGCTTCAATTTTGGAATGAAATGTTGATGCAGACAACATGCCACAGCAAGGAGGTGCTAATTGTATTTTACTTTGAAATTAAATTAACTTTGCATGAAACTCGCTCCCGGATAAGCAAGCGCGGTCCATGCAAATGAATCCACAGAATCAAGAGGTGAAGTGTATTTAATTATTCTTCTTTGTCAGTGGATTATTATAATATAACGAGATTTTTTTCCCAGCGTACATTTCAAATTTGTTCGTTAATTGGATTTGGCTGTGGATTAAAGAAGTTAACAAAAAAAAAAAAAAACAATCTTTTAACCTTATAGAAAGATCTAACGCTGTAGCTTAAGAGAGGAATTTGTTTCCAAAGAATTAAAACAAATACCTTCAAGGTCGCATCGCATCGTGTGTTGATTATTATTAAACAGAGAGATGAAAATAAATTTCTCTTGCTTATAATTTGTTAAAAAAAAAGTTTATTAAGCTCTTTAATGCTTTAAATAATTTCACTCGAGTTTTGTTTGAAAACCGGATAGGTTGACATAGGTACTCGCACTTACATATTTGTACTTGAAAATAGGAAATATTCTAATTTTTTGTATGGGTATAAGGTAGCTTATACAGGATATGGTCTCTGTTTAAGCGAGGCAAGAATGACAGTATAGTTTTAAATTACTTTCTTTTCCCTGAGGGGCTGCAAACCTTGTTTGTGGGAACTTCAAAGCAAATTGCCTTTCAACATCTGGAGTAAATAGAATTACTTAAATACCTCCGGGTTTTGCAGATGAAAGAGAAAAAAATATCAAATTAGTAAGTTGAAATGTTAAAATAATTCTATCACCTGTTGAAAAAGCAACTGTCAATATAATTAAAATTATGCTTTATTATTAAAAAAGAATAAAAAAGTGAACTTCAATGTTGAAGAAAAAGGTCTAAGCTTTGAAAGTTATGTATGTGTATTCAGCTAACTATATTAGATTAGTTAGACAGTGTGTTAATAGTTCGAAATATGATTTATTAAATAATTTCCGTTGTCTAAGTAACATAAGTCTGATAGATAAAAATTAAATATGTTTATTTATAACTTGGACGGTTGTCTACAGTTAGATAGAGAGCTTATAGACAAGACTGCTTATATTTAAAAACAAATGATACAAATTAAATGCACAATTTTGTTGTACGTGTATTATTCAAGTTTTGAGCTCATAATCCATCTGAATTAAATTTAAGCTAAACAGTTGTTTTTAGTAAAACTGATTTCCATAAAAAATAGATTAATTCCTAAAGCAATACAAAGAATGTTTGGATTAAATTTAGAAATATGAATGAGCAAATATACGGCAAAAATTATATTTTTTTATTAATTCGTTTTTGCTAAACCTTGTCTTACGTTCTTACGTTACCTTATTTAGGCCCATTTTCGTAAAACAAAAAAAATAATATTTAAGTCCAACATAAGACCTTATGTGACAGTTTACGCAGAGGAAAAAGTTAAATATAGCACAAACACGAGGAGTTAAAGTAAAACTTATATCGACATATACAGAGAATGAGTTTTACGTTTTAATCTAACCTTTGACACAGGTAAAACTCAGATACAAATCGCGTTAGAATTACGAAAACAATACCCAACACTCTTAAGAGCAATATTGACGCTTATGCATTGCTGTTCTATTGGTAAAAACAGAGAGTAATGGTATAATTAGTGGAATGTTTTCATAGAGAGTGAGACTGTGTATGTGTCAATTTTTTTTCTTGCCAACTGTTTTCTGTTTTGACTTTATAGACACGCATTCTGTTGTCTGAGTTTGATTTCTTCCATTAAAACATTATAATTGTTATTATTAAGGGTTAACTACAGTCAACACTTTTTTGCAAAAAACTGTCAAAAAGTGCGGAAAATTTAAAACCAAAAATATAAGGCATTGAACATTGTTTTTATGTCTTTTTTAAAAGATTTAAAGCGGCTGGTAATAACGTCATCACAATTATAACTTGTCACTGTGTCTTTTAAATCCGCGAATTGGGCCTCAATTGATGTGAGTCTAGAAGAAATTGCTTTGTTAGATGACTCAAGAAAGTTGAAGAGTTCTTCGATAGATTTCGCGAATTCGTCCGTTTTTTGGAGTTGGATTAAAATGTTTTTATGGAATTGTTTATTTTCGGACACAATGTCTTTAACCAAATTGTTTTGGCACTGAAGGGCTTGTAAAATATGTGTCGCCCAGCTTCTCTACAACTATCAAAGTAAAAAAAAAAGTGGTTTGAGTATTCTTTTACGTATACAAGTGACCTTTTGGGGAGTCCGATGCAAATGGGGTGATAAGATTTCCCACAAAGACCATTGCTCTTTACAAGATCGTCTTTACTAGATGCGTTGCAATCAGTATAACAGTGTTTCATTTTTTTTGTAATTTATTGGCTAATTGGCTGTGGTCAGGTGGAAAATAAATTACCAAATCAAAAGGTTGACGCAATTTAAATTATTTTTTTTTGAAATGGTTTAATGAGAAAAACTAGGTCACAGAGTTCTCGATTGAAATAGAAAACAAAACAAAATATTGCAAAGTAGTTTACACAAATTTTGAAATGACTGTGATGTAAGAAATCACAGAGTTCGCAAATGGGGGGTGTGGGGGGGTAATTGCAAGGTTTGAAAAAGGGTAAGTAATTGTTTAAAACAAAAAATGCGGAACGAAAGAAAAACACGTCTATACTTGGCGATGGACACTGTCAATGAGTTTTTAGAGATGCTTTTGAGCGAACAAATTGAATTTGATCTCAAACCCATCTGAAATGACATAACAAACACAATTTTCATACGCTTTTCCATACACAGGAATCTCTAGCTCATGTTTTTATTTTACACTGTTCCGCTTTTCGAAAAAAAATCATTTAATTAATGAAAATTGAGTTTCAGAAATAAAAATCTTAAAATGTTTAGAAAAATTGGAATATCGATTTTCAAGTATTTAAGGGCCAGTTTCACAGTCAGAAAAGCGACACTTAAGTGAGCAATGTAAAAGATTAAGGCGCAATATCATAGTGCACACTTAGCTGAATAAGTGGTACTTAAGTCTCCGATGTTGGTGAATAATGCAAGCTCGAAACTTTACACACAATACATCTATTGTTGCAAGGCGTGATGTGTGGCAAGGTGCACCGTCTTACTGAAATCACATGTCCTTAACAACAATACTTTCGATTTTGTACCAAATAATCAGTTATTTTGAGGTTTTAACTGTTGCCATTTACTCTCCATGACCTATAAAGTTTTAAAGAAGGGAGATCCAATGACACCGCTTGACACTAAACAGTCCTGTCAGGACTTTATTGCTTAACCCCAAAAATCGATTACTTCCTAAATTAACACCTTTATATAAACAATATCAATTTTCTGTTTACACGACGTTTAACATAAGAAAAATGGTTTAACGCGAGCGAAGTTAAAGTGTTTGTAAAAGAAGACACATTATGGGTGGATGAAAATTCATTCACTTGGGAGGATTTATTCGGTTTAAAAAATAATGCAAATTGTGGATTTACCTTTACATCTTTCCGACGATTTTTTCCAAGTTTGAATACCAAAAAGCAAAGAAATAATAGTGGTAATTAACGAACGTTAAAAGAAGAAAGGTTCAGAATAGATCAAAATACCTCAGTGCGGACAGGTGGCTGTGGTCAAAAGCACAGGGATGATATGGAGAAACCAGATACTTATATACTACATAAATAGATACATACATACGAATTTTTAGCATACCATGGAGGAGTTAATAATAAAATGGACCAATATGAAAGTCGTCAAAAATTAGTTTTAACTAAAAGTGCTTCAAATATAAAAATGTAAACTTGTGCTACGATTAAGAAATCAGAAATCAGGTTTTAAGATACCACATCGATATTTTTCAAAATGGAACAGAACAAGTTAAATTTTTAAAATATTATACTGCAATTTTTAAGCAAGATGCTCCTCCAAAAATGTTTATTGAGGAATAAAGAATATCTATCTATCTATCTCTATCTATTCTAGCATTTTAGATTATACAGTACCTGCATATCCCAATTGCTGTAGCTACAATGACCCTCTTTCTTCGACATGTGACTCAGGACTATGATCTCTTGCCTAATTTATTACGGATTCAATAAAGAATAAAATTATGTATGTGTAATCTACCAAAGGGTGTTTTTTTTAGACGTGTGGTTTTAAAGAAGAAATAAAACGCATATAATTTAATGTTATGGCCAAGAATTAAGCTTTATTATGAGGATAAGAAATTTGCTAGTATTTTTTAAAAATGATTTCGGGCAAGTGGCTGGCTCGAATAAATTAAAGTCGAGAGGCTCAATTTTCGACCACTTTTTGCAGCAATTGGGCCGTATGTCAGCAATAACGCGCCGAATATTCTCTTCCAAGGCGTCAATCGTCTCAGGCTTATCTGCGTAGACAAGCAACTTCACACAACTCCACAAAAAATAGTCCAGCGGTGTTAAATCTAACGATCTGGGAGGCCACGTCACAGACCAACGCCGCCGCTAGATAATGCGCTCACCAAAAGTTTCCTTCAATAAATTGATTGTTTCATTTGCTGTATGGCATGTAGCGTCGTCTTGTTGGAACCAAAGGTCGTCCACACCAACATCCTCCAATTCAGGCACGAAAAAGTCATTAATCATGGCTGTATAGCGTTCCCAATTGACTGTAACATTATATAGCCGGCTTAATTTTTGAAGAAATATGGACCAATGATTCCCTCTTCCCATAAAGCACACCAAACAGTTACTTTTTGAGGATGTAACGCCGCGTCTCAACAATGGCTTGTGGATTATGATCACTCCAAATACGACAATTTTTCTTATAAACGTACTTATTCATACAAAAATGAACTTCATCGCTGAACAAAATTTTCTTTGTGAAAATCGGGATCGGTGGCCATCTCGTTTTGGTAATAAATTTGCACTATTTGCAAACATTGTTCAGTAGAAAGTCTATTCATTATGAATTTTCAAACCAAATTGAGCATAAATCAAGTAACAGCTGTCAAAAAGACCAACTCCGAAAAAGTATTGCCAGATTGAAAAACCCAACGTCTAAAAAAAAACACCCTGTAGATAATTTTCGAATTATTGTTGTTTTGAAACTTACTTCAAAGTTTTGAGTAACTCCTTAAATAAAAAATGTCCTTTAAATGTCTCAGAGGGAATAAAACCGATAAAGAAATAGACCGTTGTTAGTCACAAAGTTTTTTAATATCTACCACCTGTGTGTCTTCAATAAGTCAATAGACTTTTACTATAATAGTCTTTAAACAAAAGTTTCAGAAAATCAAAACTATACTCATTCGAATAAGAACCAGAGTGTTGCTCTTTAGTATAAGTATAAGACACAAAATCAATACATAATCTTCTCACTCGCCACCAATAAATTATTATCAGTGGCAATTTTAGCCCCAAGGGTGAGTAAAAGGTCCATTAGAAAAATGGGAAAAACACGTTCACCCTCTCCCAGAGTGTCAAGGACTGAAAGGACGAAAGAAATTGAGGGTGTATACTTTCAATGAATGTGTCTGCATATGAATTTTTATATTTGAGCTGTGAATTATGGCCAAAATTCACTATTAAAGCAGCAAGTATATACTCTACTCAAAGAGAAGCTCTTCCACACACGAGTAGGTTTACCTACTTAAAATCTTTGCAAAGTATATTTACCCTTTTTTCAAAAGATTTTTCATGTTGCTCTGAATGGCCTGCAGGTATTGCAGGAATATCTGCTGATAAAAATATGACTTTGAAGAAATGTGGTAGGAATATGATGTATGGAGGTCTTCATGCTATTTTTGTTCCCTCATTGAATGTTAAATTATTGAAATTGAATCTGTTTAAACTTAGGAAGCCCAAACGCAAATTTATATCATCGGAAATAAAGGTTTTTCCAATAAGAGGTGTTATTTTGAATAGCCCGCTATTTCGGTAGCTGTCACTTTTGAAGCTGTCATTTTTTGACATTTGACAAGTAGAAACTACGCCATAAATAAAAATGGAACGATACACGCTTCAACAACGCATTAAAATTCGTAAAACTAAAACATTTTTGGGTCGTGGTGAAGCACCTTGTCGGACCGCAATACAGAAATTGGTGGACAAATTCGAGCTGTTGGGACAAGTTAGTGATGTGAAGAATAAAACCCGTGCACGTCGCTCAAGAACAACTGAGAATATTGCTGTTGTAGCCCAAAGTGTTGAAGAAAACCCAGGTTTGTCCATTTCTCGTCGTTCTTTGGAATTAGGCATTCCACAAACGTCATTACACCGTATTTTGCATAAAGACTTGTGTCTTAAGGCTTATAAAGTTTAGTTAACACAAGAACTCAAGCCGGCTGATCATCAACAACGTCGTGTCTTTGCTGATTGGGTCCTTGAAATGCATGAAAGTGATCCGGAATTTCATCGAAATATCATCTTGACTGATGAGGCCCATTTCCACCTCGGAGGCTACGTCAACAAGCAAAACTGTCGCATCTGGGGCTCGGAAAACCCAAGAGTTATTGTTGAAAAGCCTCTCCATCCTCAACGCGTGACTGTTTGGTGCGGTTTATGGTCCGGCGGGGTCATTGGACCTTACTTTTTCGAAAATGAGGCTGGAGCAACAGTTACGGTCAATGGATTGCGCTATCGAGAGATGATTAATGATTTTTTATGGCCGGAATTGGATGGTATTGATCTGGACAACGTTTACTTTCAACAAGACGGCGCTACGTGCCACACAAGCAATGAAACCATTGATCTTTTACGGGAAAAGTTTCCGGACCGTGTTATCTCTCGAAAAGGTGATCACAATTGGCCACCGAGATCTTATGACTTAACACCTTGCGACTTCTTCCTTTGGGGCCACGTGAAAGATAAGGTCTACGCCAACAGCCCAGCGTCGATTCAAGACCTCAAAGATGGAATTCGTGAGGCTATCGAGGACATAGGGCAGCCACTTTGCGATTTGGTTATGGAAAATTTCATGAAAAGGATATGGTCCTGCAAGCGTGGTCGTGGCAGCCATTTGGCGGATGTTGTGTTCCATTATTAACGGCATACCTTCCTTCCTTATAATGAAATAAACATCCGATCATTTATCTCAAAAAATGCCATTTTTCTTTGAATATCAAAATAACACCTCTTATTCGAAAACCTTTTATATCAACCCCTTAAACTGAAATTAAAAAAAAATAATCAAACATTAGATACTATGGCACCCTGCTTCTAGTCGCAAGTCAAAAGAGGTTAGCTTCAAGCAAGGATTCTTCAGAATTATACCGTATTGGTCTCATAGGTAGCACTGATTGATTGTATACCTCATCACAACACAAATATCAGAAATAGACACGTTCGACCAGAACAACAACAGGACATCAACCCAGACAAAACAAGTACGAGTGCGTTCGTACATTCATCAAAACTTTCATCATTTCAAAGATAGAGACCTAATCAATTCCTTTGTCCGTGTCATATCGTCCTTGTCGTCAGCCTTGAAATGGTTTGTATAAAAAGCTAGGTAAGGTATATATGTGTATCGACAATCATTGAGTGATATTGATATTAGGGCTTCTTCAGATGATGTTGCCGATGATGATAGTCGTCGATGACTATCAGATTTGTCTTCCTCCTTTCGAGTTGATGACCCATGAAATTATTCATTTATGTGCAATCGAAAAGTTTTCGTTGAATTTGCCAAATGGCCATAGATTAAGATGTAGTATAGAAAGCAGGCGTTTGGAATTGGCTTTCTTTTTATTACTTGCCATTCAGAGGCAATGGGTTGGACTTTGATGATGGAAATTTACAAGAGGGGCGGTTTCCGACTTTCATTACGTTTATTTTTGTTTTTCCTCTCTTTTTGCTTTTCCTTCGACTGCCCCAAATCCGTTGGATGGAGGTACTTTAAATAGATAATGCGCGAGAAAAGTTTTGTACTTTTACAGCCTTTAAACTTGAAAATGGTGAAAAGATTCGAACAATCAATCCTGCTATTATATCGTAGCCCAGTGCTATCGCGGATTATCGAGATAGCCTCGAAAAATAATCAATCTTCTTAATTTCACGAATTGAATCAATTTACGGAAGAAAATCGTAGGGTTATTTGTAGGTAATTCAGTAAGATTTTTCTTTTAAGTTTTCTAATGGATTTGTCTATAATGTTTCGATGCGAGCAATGGTTGGTGGGACAGTGCGAAATTCCAATCTTTACCTACAACATTTTCCAGTTCAGATTGTAAATGTTTTTGTACTTTTTTCTCTGGAATTGTTGTTTTGTTTGCTCCTTTAAATTTTGAAGTTTTTGCCCAATGCGTCCATAAGGAAAGTAAAAGTTTTTGAATACTTAATCTACTTCGAAGGTAATTTTCGTTGGAAGAATAAACTTTTAATTAGCTGATTTTATATTGAATTCTAAAGTTTGCTGTTATGCATTATATACCAACCCTTTCGATCAACCTATTTTCAGTATTTACCAGCATCATTTTATCTTTGAAATTATTGATTTGTAGATTTATTTCAATTTAACTTTTTAAAAGCATAGTTTTGCGATGAATATATACAAGGTGGCGCAAAATTAATCATCCAATTTTGTTTTTGAATAATTCTTTTACTAAATAAAAAATGATTTTGAGTGATGGAAATCTTTATTTGGACTTTTACAATTTTTTATGACTTTCTGCAAGATTTCCAGTGATAACTGTTGGCATTCCTGTCGAATATTCTCCTTAAGGGCTGCGATTGTCTGAGGCTTGTTTGCATAAAGCTGCGACTTTAAGTAGCCCCAAAAAAAAGAAGTCTGGGATTGTTAAATCATTCGATCTTGCTGGCCATGCCAAATCTCCTAAATGGGAGATTAAGCGACCAGGGAACGCTTCCTTCACAAATCACAATATCTATTGTGGCTCGTGCTGTTTGTGCGGTTGCACCGTCATGTTGAAACCACTTGTTCACCAAGCCCCACTCATTCAATTGTAGGCAGTAAGAAGTCGTTTATGATGGCCCTTCAAGATTCGTCAGTAATAGTGCCCGCATTGCCGATGGCGTCCTCAAAAAAATACGGCCCAATCACTCCTCCCTCGTGAATGCCGCACCACACAGTAGCTTTGAGTGATGGATGTAATGGCTCTTCGTGCATCACACGTCGATTTTAAGTGCCTCAGAAACGAAGATTTTGCTAATTGACGTAACCGCTTAAGTGGAAATGCGCCTCGTCGCTGATGATGATTTTCGATATAAAATCGTCCATTTCGTTATTGAGATTGAGGATGGCATGATATCGGAGTATAGCACTCCATTGCTTGTCTGTGTCTGTTTGTATTCTTCAGCTGTCTAGTCCACAATTGTCAAATATGATTGAAGTATGACGCCATTTGCAACAATTGTGACATATTCCGATAGAGTGTTTAATTTTGCGCCACCTTGTATCTCCATGAGTGAAAAAAATTCGATATTTCCTCTTGGGAATCACTAAGTTTGAGGAAAATCCTACTCCTGTTCTCTGTTATCGTAATGTCAGGTTTGATCAAAATTATTATTATTAATTAAAAAAAAACTACAAAAGAAAATATTATTTTTTTAATTTTTATAATCGAATACTACTTTCTGAGTTTTAACCCACGTCACGTTATGAAAGGCTAAATTTGTAAAAATATGATCCTCTAAGTCCAACCTTTATTGCTTTCCCAACGCAGAAAGAATTCTTGTGTTCGAAAACCACAGTTTTATGTTTATCCCATTTCACTTAGCAGTTTTTTTTAAAAAAAAACCTTTCAAACACAAACAGAATTTTCGACATCAGATACCATTTTTCGTTTTTACCCCCTTTTTCTATAAAAATAGAAATTCATACATTTTTGAAAAAAAAACAATAATCCAAAGCAATCCATTCAAATTAACCTTTAGAACACAAAAAGAAATTTCTTAAATCGGATACAATTTGTTTTATTTTACCCCTTTTCACCCTACAAATGACAAAATAAAAAAAAAAAATATCTCTAAGGCCATTTCCTAAGAATAACTTTTTAAACGCAGGTAGAGTTTTTTTTTCAATCGGACACATCTTTTTCATTTTACACCATTTCACCTTACAAAGTGAATTTTTTCGATAATTTAATAGTTGTTCTGCTATTCAGGCTGAAGACGAATCCGACGAATCAAAGATCATTAAAAATTAGTCCAGCTGTTCTTGAGTTATAAATTTGTGTAACTAAACCGACTTTGTTTTATACATTTATAAAGGGTGTCCGCCGGGGAGGTATACTACTTTGTTTGTTTATAATTTTTGATTTAATGAAAGAGAATGGATCTTTTATTGATAAATGTTTTATTTAATGTCTGCAATTATGTATGGAATACAATATCAGGCAAATGTCCGCCTCTTTTAGTCTCACAAATGCGAGCCCTTTTGAGCACATTTTTCATTACATTCTCACACATTTCACGTGGTATTTCATTAATTTCATCACGAATATTTTGTGTGAGTTGCTCAAGCGTTTCTGGTTTGTTTGCATAAACCTTGCTTTTCAGATATCCCCACAAAAAGAAGTCCGGAGCAGTCAAATCAGGCGACCGTGGAGGCCAATCAACATCACCTTTTCTTGTATAGGTATGAATCTCCTTTTCTTGTATAGGTATGAATCTCCTTGATCATCACCGTTATCATCGTAAGTGAAGCCCAAATTACCATTTAACTTAACTTGCCGACCTTTATAAAGTAAGGTAGTTCTCTACAAGAACTGTATGTCCCAAACTCCCGAGGAATCCTTTATCCACTATGTAAACTTTATTATTCCTTTCAATATTTTCGAAAAAAGCTCCCAGCGCCCTCTTAAACTTTAAACCCAACAGAAACTAACAATCTATATAGCCCATGTCGACAACCCTGCTTGCCTTTAACCATTTCTCCAATTGTTTTAAGTGCACTTATTGTTGTGTATTGTTTACATAGCAAGTTCAATACTTATTTAGTGTTTCATATTATCTCTTGCACCAGGAAGGCAATACCAGGCGTCCCATCTCCTGTAGCCTAGCATTCTATATAGTGTTGCAGCTTCCGCACAAAAAATAGATGAAATAGAAAAAAAGGAAAACAAAAAAATGAACGAACAATATGCGGGAGGAATATTCTTGTAGCTTGGAAAAGAGAGAGGCAGAGGCTACGGCAGTATCATCATTTTGTGTGGATAGATACCTTGGGGGCATAAAGTCGCAGCCTGATTATAAATGCAAGTGCATTTTCAGTAAGTCCTTTCGAGTTTTACCCATCAGAAACACAGGGCCAAGCAACAACGAGTATAACCTAAGGGGGCAAAGTGAATTCATTGTCAGGATAGGATAGGGTAGGGACGTGGGGTATATAGGATCTTCGTCATGGTTTGTTGGTTTTACTGCAGAGTTGTTAGTTGAGTTTAAAACCAGTCCAGTAAAACGTTTTAATTTGTCTCGTTGAAGCCCTGCCATATACCTACATAGAAGTGGTGTTGGGTTGGTTTTTTGAGTTTTTAATGAATGAAGAATAATAAGAATTTTTTTTTTTAATTGAGGTATATTTATGAGAAGAGAAGTTTTGCAGTTTAGTTTTTGTAATTTTTCGTTGGATAAAAAATGTATCGTTGGTAGAAAAAAAAAAAAAAGAAGTCAAAGTTAATTCATTTAAAGTTTATTTTTTTTTAAAGAAACCAAAAAAAGGTTTCACAAATTTTCAAAGGAAGGAAGTTTGAGTCCAAGTTTATTTTTTAATGAGTATTTTAGACAAGATAATTCCGTTTGTGCTAAGATACTTTAAGCTATAACTATTATAAGTTTAATTCGCAAATTATTTGCTTTTATGAACAATTTACATATCTCTAATAATTCTTCAATTTAGCGCAAAAAGCTATTTATGTTGGTTTGATTTTTTGTTTTCATTCTGTGATGGGGGCATGAACAAAATGGTATTTTGTTTCAAATAAGTTTTGAGGAAAAGGGTTTTTGTGTGAATAGTTTCCACGGACAAACTTAAAAAAAAAAAAAAAAACATTCTAGCTTGTCAAATATCCCCACCGAGGTGTAGTATTCTAAGAAAATACTTCAAATTGCAGCACTAAATGGAAGGGTCTCGTTCTTTTTATAATTTAATTAGTTTTAAAGTAAAATGTACAGTGAGTCATGCTACATTAGGCCATTCTGAAACTTTATTTAAAGATTTCTGGAGCTTTTGGTTCTCAATTTCCTTATTTCTGTTCCATATAATCATGATGTACTAGTTACTTTCCTGAAACAATTCCTAAAACTGGGACTCTA
The DNA here is from genome assembly GCA_932273885.2 of Leucozona laternaria. Taxonomy (NCBI): domain Eukaryota; kingdom Metazoa; phylum Arthropoda; class Insecta; order Diptera; family Syrphidae; genus Leucozona; species Leucozona laternaria. Next base: position 96,599,633 of record OW026368.1, read on the forward strand.
TGGAATTATGTCAAATACCTTGGAAATTACAGGAGAGACATTGTTCTGCAAAATTTCTTGTTGCTGGCTTATGGAGAATTTTTGCTTCTCCAAGTTTTTCGTCTTGACTTGCGACAGTATGTATAATTATACCTACTATAGGGGAAGTTTTGGATTAGTAAAAAAATCAATTTCGGGTTTTAAAACAAATTTGACATTACGATGTCGTGGGTCCCGCAAATTCTGTCTGACTGTCTGTATCTCGACCTATACATATACTTTTTAAACTACTGAAGCAAAATTCTGAACTTAAGGATATTTAGTAATTTCCTAGAGGGAAAATTAAAATTTTACTTGCGCTAAGACCAGTAGTACCTACCATACAAACGTTATGAAAAAAAATTGTCTCGGAAACGGCTCTAACGATTTTGTGTCCACTAACTTTTATTGACAGTAGCCCTGCCATACAACCATTTTTATGACTTTCGACTTCCTCGTTAACGGCTTGTCCGATTTTTATCAAAAGTTGTGTGCAGGAATATTTAAATTGAAATAATATTGCATATAAATAGTCCAACCTTAATTACTTTCCCAACACAGAAAAATTTCTCGCATAAAAAAAAAAAAACACTTTTTGTATTTATCCCATTTGACTCTATAAATATCAATTTTTTAAAAATAATCTGTCCAACACAAACAGAATTTTTTTTAAAATCGGATATACCTTTTTTGTGTTTACCTCACTTCACCCTATAAATACCACTTTTTGAACCTGAAGCCATAGCCTTAAAAGATTTTTGAAATGAGTACCAAATTTTTGAAAAAAAATAACCCTGAAGCCGTCCCTTAAAAACTACCTTTAAAACACCGAAAGAATTTCTTGAATCGAAAAATTTCATTTTTACCCAATCACCCTACAAATATCAAAATTTGAAAAAAATAATTCAAAGCCATTTCCTGAGAAAAACTTCTTAAAAAAAAATTTCTAAAATCGGACATTTTTTTTTACTGAAAAAAAGAAATGTTCGCCTACAGCGCCATCTGTTGAGAACTTTTCCGACTTTTCTTTTTTTTCTAAGCCTTTTAATATAATTTATTTTTTTGGAAAATCATTATTTTGAAAACGGCTTAATGAATTTAAATGAAATTACGTTTTTAGATGTATATTATAAAATACTTAAAAATGACATTTAAAATTTATTTTGAAGAAATTTAAAAAAAAAAAACCGATCCAACGGTTTTTGAATGGGTTCTTGGGTCAATTAATTTTGTTTCGATTGAAACATTTTTACATAGCATATAAATGAAACATATATGAATAAACATTATAATTTTTAATTATCTAGATAAATCGCCGGGGTGCAGCGCCGATGTTTGTAAACGTTAAAAATTATTTTGAATTAACATTTTTAATTTTTTTTTCAAGAACTAGTAGATTTAACCATTTGATTTTTTGTGTTTAACCAAAAATTGATTTGAACAGTGATCATTAAAAATAAATACTTAGTATAGTAGACTTTAAAAAAATCAGTTTGAAAAAATAAGTATAATTTGTTTTTTAATTTTGATTTTAAAAATTAATTTTTCACAAACTATTCACTCAGACAACTTGAACATTATAAATGTTGCCTTTGTTTTTTAATAATTTGTTTTTTGTTTATGTCAAGTTTTTTAGAAAATTAACCCTCGCATCTAAAGTTTGAGATCTAGACCACCTCCAGTAGTTTTTTTTTTCTTGTTTCGACTCAACCTGCAAAATATACATATATGCAAAACACCCTGTACACGGTGAGACATCTCATAAATGGTCGCAGACGGAATCAAGAAATTATTTTTGTTCACTTTTGAAATGTCAAAGTGAAATGGAAAAATATACTGACCACAAATAACCTTTCGTTTGTCAAATTTACAGTGTTGCTATTTTAAAAACAAATCGCCCATAATATAAAATTTAAATTTTTCTTATTTTTCTTCTTTTATTTTATGTTCGTATAAATGTTGTTTTATTTACACTTCAAATAATCAACTTTGAATTTAAAGCGTAAAGTAAATTAAAACAATCCATAGTCGCTGAGATAGCCTTGACCACCTATAAAAGTTTAGGAAATTAAAAATTCCTGCACAAACTCTGTTCGTCCTAAAAAATAACCCTCTCCATAAAAATCTCAAGTAGGACAAGCCATATCTCTTCCCCTGGCCTACAATACTAGATATACAAAAACAAAAGCATTCTATACCTATGACCGTAAATCGTTGACCAACTGCCCTATTACTCTCACTAAACCTACCCCAATTAAATAGGTACTTTTTTCCATCACTCGTCCCTCCTCCTTCGTCCGGTTTCAAATTAGGCTACACTTATTTAATTTCTAGCTAAAACGAGTGTTGCTACTTGAATATTAATTTCCTTTTTAAATCAAGGTCTCCATTTAATATTATGATTGCACCCATTCGCCAACCTCTATTATAGCGTTTAGGGAAGGATTATAAAACAAATAATGTTTTCCAAGAAATTTATTATAATGTTTTTTTTTTTTTTTTAAACAGAAACAAAAAGTGTAGTATACACAAGAGGGAGAAACTCAAGAAGCAGCCAAAGTCAGTTGGGATGAGTTAAGATTGAGCAGAGGCTTGGTAGGTAAGCACACCATCAAGGTCATCAGCATCACTCACAGAAGATTCTTAGAAATTAGCTGAAAATAATTATTTTTTATGTCAGATATTAATGAATGTAGAATAAATATTTGTCAAAAAAAGGGGAAGAAAGAAATGCCAGAGATAAATTTTAAATCATTTAAAGCCCCTTCCATGGCAACCCGTATTACAGTTCCCACTGCAAATTTTTCATTCAGAATTTTTCGTTTTGTTATAAATGGGATGGTCCGGCAGTTGGATGTTTTTCTGGTTCATCATTTCGTCTCTATCTTTGAGCACCTCCAAGGGAACTCAACTTGACGCTAATGATGATGATGATGATGATGATGATGATGGGGATGGCGATGATGGTGGTTTTGGTGTGTGTGCTGGTGGATGGAGAAAAACAAGCCCAAGAGCCTTTAAAATCTAGCACACATCACCACCCACTGGGTTTTTTCTACACCTTTTGAAGCCAAATATATATAATCTCAAGCTCAGCATCGTTAAATTCCACTTTATCTTCCCTTTTTCACTCACTATACGAAAGCCCTACCTGGATCTGGATGATGCCTCCCTGCGTTTTACCTGAATTACTGATGCCTTAACTCTTTGTGTATTCTTAAAAAAATGAAAAAGTCGAGAGGTTTTAAGAAAGATGTGGAAAAGCAGCTTTACATTCTTTTGTTCTCTAAGTTACATAGATTTCAGGACAGAAGTGCGTTTTTAAATAATTGCTTAAAGGAACTTGTACCATAAGCTTAAGCTTTTGTACAAAAAAAACACGTTTTTTTTTTTTTTTAAATATTTAAGGGTAAAATTTAGCTTTAAAATGCCATTTAAGTAAGGGCCAAGCGCAAAGGTATAATAATAATTAAGCTTATAAACGTTAATATTTCTGCAAACTGTTCAGAACTGACGGCGCGGCGTTACATTATAAATATTGAGATTGTAAACAGGAGACAAAATAGATTAAACTTATATTTTTCACGCGATTATTCGAGGGAATTAATACTCTTTTGTAACCAAAGTTCTTGTTGATTGTAGTAGATTTTCGTAAATATTTGGTACTAAATATGAATTAGAAGTATATTTTTTTTTGATAAGAAATTTAAATTCATGAGTTAATTTTTGAGCAACCTTTTTAGTTAATTTGTGAATTCGAAATAAAACAGTTTTTGTCTTAATAGAGAGGTATCGAGCAGATTTTTGTTAAATATATTAAGCATTTAAAAAAATGGTTAGTATTTTATTCAATTAAAAAGTTACATTTATTGTCGTCACTTTGAAACTACGACTTCAAATTTATTATGTAATCACCATTCATTTCACATCAAAAAGATTGCAATCACTTGTTTTCCATTCATTTTACAGCTATCAATTGAATTCAAACTTTTGGGAATACATGCAATCTTCTAGATTCTTCGCTTGTACTGGTAACTTCACTATGAATTTAGCAGTATATGCAAAAGAATACCAAGAAAAGAATGCAAAACAATGTTAAACATAGAATGGATTCCAAAGAATGAATGAATTCACAAAAGATTGCAAAAGATTGAATTAAATTGATTCCTGAATGAATGCAATTTTTTTTAATTGAATTCAATGAATGACTGCTATGCATTGCATTCTTTTAAGACCCTGTTTAAAATTAAGTTTTTTAATTACACACGAACATTCTTAAAATTCTATAGCAAACATTTTTTTTTTATAATAGGCGTGTTTTTTTTTTTTTTTTAAGTGAATAGCCAGATCAGTAAATCTTTACACGCAAACAACAACAAATCGAAAAATGTATATAGTTTAGGTCAGTAATCAGAAAGTAAATAGAGTGTATGTAAATTGTTGAAATGTTGTGATGTTTAGATGTTTATATTTGTTTCCGAAGGGTTGGTAGCCATAGATTTTTTGACTTATAATAGGATGTGTTCTTAAATTCATTACATCCCGGGTAAAAAAAATGCGGCTCTCGGCTGTATATATTTTTCTCTCAGAGATGTGTTTTATGTTAAGGCATTTAATTTCGAAATAAAAATACACTTTTATACGGAACTCAACATTGCTTGACAGAAAAAGGGAGACAAACTTTATTTTGTTGAATATTTCGTGACAAAAGTCACCAGCAAGCTCTAAGATTGTATTTAAAAAAAAAATAAAGTCTTAACATTTTTGGATTTTTAGAGGTTTTTGAATCCATCAACATCGTAGACATCTTTCAATGAAATTTGACAGTTTATTGCTCGTGTCATAGGCAACAAACTGTATTTTGACGTCTTAAGAATATTTCGTTACAAAAAACACCGCAAAGTTCTAAAATTACTTTTTCACGAAACAAAACAAATATCAACAATTGGATTTTTAAAGGTTTTTTAATCCATTAACATCGTAGCAATCCTACAATGGAATTTGACAGTTGATGACTTACCAGATAGGGGAAAAATTATATTTGATCGTATCGAGAATATTTCGTTCCAAATATCAGCCGATAGCCCTAAAAATGCATTTAACGGAGGAGAAAATAAAATGGAAAAATGTTCGATTTTTTCAGACTTTAATCCATCGTCATCGAAGACATCCTTCAATAAAATTTCACAGTTGATGGCTTGACAAATTTCATTCCAAATGTCAACCGATTGCCCTGAAAATGCATTCTTCCAGAGCAGAAAATAAAATGGAAACATTTTCGAATGTTTGACAGGTTTTTTAATCCCTCGTCATCGTAGCCATTCTTCAATTAATTTTTGACAGTTTATTGCTTAATAGTCTACATTAACCACGATTGGTGTCGGAATTATTGTTCTTGTTCTGAAAAGAAGAATTAAACCTTCTGAATTCAATTTGAAATAAAAGCGTTGACACATATGAAATTGATGTTCACTGGACATTAACTATGCACAGTGTAAGCTAATTGTAAAAAGGTACCTTCGAACGCACCCGAACACATTTCAAAACAAACGAAATGTTGGTTTCATGTGAATATATGTAAATGTTCATCAATTGTTGAGTGTAGAAGTTATAATAAGACCTAGTCTATTTTATGGTTGTCACTGAGTATTGTTTGTGAAAGATAAGAAATTAATTTTGACTTCGATTGTCTTTAAATTTTGCCCGATTACCAATTTAAAAATTACAAAAGAAAAGTCAATATAAAAGTGATTATTTTCATTTTATTCATTTTTATTCAATTTTTACCAAAACACGGCTAAAGTTAAAACATTTTCTACATAAAGTTAAATGGCACGATCTTGGAGGCCACGCCACAGGCGCAAGATAATGCGCTCACCAATTCAATAAATTGATTGTTTCGTTGGTTGTATGGCATGTAAGCGCCGTCTTGTTGGAACTAAAGGTCGTCCACATCAACATCCTCCAATTCAGACACGAAAAAGTTATTAATCATGGCTCTATAGTGTTCCCCATTGACTGTTACATTATGGCCGGCTTCATTTTTGAAGAAATATGCACCAATGATTTCCCTTGCCCATAGAGTACCCCAAACAGTGATTTTTTGAGGAGGTGTCTCAACAATAAGCTTGTGGATTATGATCACTCCAAATACGACAATTTTGCTTATTAATGTACCCATTCAACCAAAAATAAGCTTCATCGCTGAACAAATTTTTTTTGTGAAAATCGGGATCGGTGGCCATCTCGTTTTGGGCCCATTCACCGAACGTGCGACGCGCTTGATGGTCGTCCGGCTATTTATTATGAAATGGCCAACCAAACAGAGAATAAATCAAGTGACAGCTGTCAAAAAGACCAACTCCAAAGTATTGACAGTTTGAAAACCACACGTCTTTAAAAAAACACTCTTTATTAAAAAAAAAATTAACTAAAGTTTAAAAAGTATAAAAGTAATACAAAATTGTGAAAAAAAGAATACAAATATTACAAATACATATTACAAACATTTTCTTTTTCATTTTGAAAATGATTATTACCTGAATCTTGAGGAACAATAAAATTAGTTGCTTAACGTAATTGCTTTACACAAGTTTTGATATAAAGCAAACAAAATTCGTAAGAGGACAAACGAAAAATGGAATCAAAGCTGTGGCCTAACTATGTAACTTGATTCTACTTTTGATTCTATTCGATCTTCCGACTTAGGTTAACCTCAAAAATTTCTTTATCTTATTTTGCTATTACAAGTGAGACTGTAATAAGTTTTTTTTTTTTTTTTTAATGCTAAGAGAGCAGAGATGAATGTCATGTTTTTGTTAACGTGAACAAAATCTATAAAGTTCCTCCCAACGAACTTCTAACAAAAGCCCACAAACACGATTAGGTGTACAAATCGTCTTGGAAATAAAATGTATTTCTCTGATAGTGGATGTGTGATTTAGTATAAAATTTGTCTGATAGTGGATGTGTGATTTAGTATAAAATTTCAAATGAAAGCACAAAGATAAAAAGTTTAAAATTGCAACGCAAAAATAAATATAAAAAACCGTATTTTCGCTTATAAGACGATAGAAAACGAAAACCCGGAAAAGGATATCTCTATAAGAAGAGAGTTTTTCTATATTCTGAATCTATTCGAATGAATTACAGCTTTGTTTTGCTTTAAAGTTGAGGTCGATATTTCAATGCAACTGCAACACAGAGATAGGTGTGCGGAGATAGAATATCCTTATTCCATACACAACAATCACACCAACAAAATGTACCACAAGAGTGAGTTCCTTGGAGTTTTTTGTTTTCGAAAATTCCCCCAATCCTGGACCTGAATCCCTATAGAGGTGAACAAAAACAAACTTTCACGTTGAAGAATGAAAAGAAAGATGATATCTTACTTCGTATTCGAATAATATAAGAAGCCATTGAAGAGTGGGAAAAGTTCCATTTGTGTTGTTGTTGTCCTGCTCGAGTGTTTTCCTATAGTAAATATATATTTCTGTTACATTGGGATTCATTCTTTTTACATCGAGAACAACGAGAACCCCAGATGGCCAGGATTGCTTTTTGCCATAAGCGAAAAATACAGGGATAGGGAACATAAATCACCAAAGATCCAACGTTCCATCTCGGGTTGGTTTTCGTTGCACACAAAAAAAAGAAATTAGAAAACAATGTGTAGTCTGCTCCACTGGCACAGCCAAATAGCTGGCTAAAGCATTAGTGAAGGATGAAACTGAAAGTCTAAATGAAAAAAAAAAAAAAAACAAACCTTCTTCTATTACATGCCAAGCTTTCTCTAAGGATTCTGAAAGATATTGTGTTCCGTCCTTCCGATATCATATTAAATGCAACTGCAATAGCAGAATCCGTAAGCACGAACATTATTTCCCTTCAGGTTTTTCGCTTGAAATTGTGAAGGAAATTAAAAAAAAAAAAAAAAAAAAAATACGAATCGTCGAATCCAGGAAACTACTTTAAATAGATGGACGAAGAAGATAAGAGGGAAGTGTTAATAGAACTTTAAACAAATTGCTAAATGGTCTTCTAGGGATAGGTAGCTGCTAATCTTTCGTTTTGAATTTTTCAAAAAAAAAAAAACAAAACTAGGAAAAAGAAAAGCAAATCGAACCTACAATCCTTAATAGCTGCTACGTTCAAAGGAAATCAAATTGAGAACACAATGGCATGCTACGCAGGGTGGTCTTAGTTTTAACCGATGAACTTCTACGTTTTAAAGCGCAAACCAACCAAGTATAAACAATTATGTGAGGAGATGTTTATTCACCCCATTTTCGTCTTAAAGAGCAATCGACACGATACGGGGTGTGCTTGCTCTTTGGCTTAGAACTTTTACAGGGTGCTTTTTTTTAGACGTGTGGTTTTCAATCTGGCAATACTTTGCTTCGGCGTTGGTGTTTTTGACAGCTGTCACTTGATTTATGCTCAGTTTGGTTTGCCATTTTATAATGAATAGACTTACTCCTGAACAAAGCTTCCAAATTGTGCGGGCCACCGATCCCGATTTTCACAAGAAAATTTTGTTCAGCTATGAAGCTCATTTTTGGTTGAATGGTTACGTAATATGCAATATTGTCGTATTTGGAGTGATCATAATCCACAAGTCATTGTCGAGATGCCGTTACATCTTCAAAAAGTCACTGTTTGGTGTGCTCTATGGGCAGAGGGAATTATTGGTCCATATTTCTTCAAAAATAAAGCCGGCCATAATGTTACAGTCAATGGGGAACGCTATAGAGCCATGATTAATGACTTTTTCGTGCCTGAATTGGAGGATGTTGGTGTGGACGACCTTTGGTTCCAACAAGATGGCGCTACATGCCATACAGCCAACGAAACAAACAATTAATTGAAGAAAACTTTTGGTGAGTGCATTATCTCGCGTCGTGGGCCGGTGGTCTGGCCTCTAAGATCGTGCGATTTAACACCGCTGGAGTATTTTTTGTGGAATTATGTGAAGTCGCAGATAAACCCGAGACCATTGACGCCTTAGAAGAGAATATTCGGCGCGTTATTGCTGACATACGGCCCTAGTTGCTGCAAAAAGTGGTCGAAAATTGGGCCTCTCGGCTGGAATTTATTCGAGGCAGCCGCCGAGGCCACTTGCCGGAAATCATTTTTAAAACATAATGGCAAGCCCTTATCTTTATAATAAAGCTAAATTCTTGGCCATAACATTAAATTATATGCGTTTTATTTCTTCTTTAAAACCACACGTCTAAAAAAAAAACACCTTTATAATGATTAAATTTTCCTTAAGTGTTTACAAGAATTCAGAATGCTGATTTTAGAGTTGCAGGGGTTTCTTCATTCCGTCCAGTGGTCTGTGCTTCCACTGTTATTTCAGCTAGAGCCTTAACTAGTTAACCAATTAGCTTCAAGTTTGGTACATATTGGAACTTTTGTTTTAGCTCATCTAGAACGGGTAGCTGCCATACCAAAATTTGTTTGTTTTTTTTAATTTTCTTGAAAGTCGCTCAAACGATTTTGATAAAACTTTGCACATATAATGGTATCAAATTTTGCATAACGAAAATAGGGGGTACCTATTGCCCTTTTTTTTCTTTCACGTTTGTCTCTTTAAATACTGGACCCGATTTTGTCACAAACTTTCAGTCTGTGTCTTCTAAATAATTCAAACTATATCGAATTTAAACTAAATGTATAATAAAACAATGCCTCCATACGCACATCCCTCAGTATAAATTCAAGATTTTCTCGAGAAGGAAGGGCAAACAAAATATGACACATTTACTTACGATTCGCATTTAATATACGGCTGTGCCATGGTTATGTTTTATTAATTAAATTCTATGAAACTATCTGACTTTTATCAGTGGATATATCCTCGCTCGGAGTCTGTCTATAAACTATGGCAGTTTATTCATCTATGCTACAACTTTAAGGAGAAAACCAAGCAATTGTTTCGGTTAAGTGGAATATAAGAAAGGTACTTAAGTTATACAATTTTTAAGGATATAAAGAAGGAAATTGTGGTGTTGTCTGGGTTTTTGTGGAAGTCCGCAGCAGTGGTTTAAGTTCCAGTTCCGCACGCCCAAGTAATAAAATGAAGAGAATATATATATTTTACGATGTATTAGGATAAACACAAGACGGCGCGCGGCGCGGCGCTGTGTGGGATGTTTTTTCCTTTGTACTGTTATACGATAAGCGGTAAACTATCTTGCCTAATGCAATTAAATTAAGTGAATGAAAGTGATGATGACGAAATAATGATTTATGTTTTTATTTTTTTCAAGGAACCTTGTTATTTTTGTGCTCTGATGACAAGGAGGTGGATAAGTGGACACAAAAAAACAACAACAAAAGTTCATTGTTTTGAAGGGGATGAGCAAGATTGATGTTGGTGACCTATTTTATAAAGATATGGCTTAGAATTTGACATTCTTTATTGTGGTTCTGTTAGTGCTATAAATGTACATATGTATATAAGAACACACAAAAGAAATAAGAAAATATTGAGAAATAAGTGGATATTTTTTCAATTAGGATCCCTTCAAATTAGCTAATACATTATTATGAGTTCATAGGAGATAAAAAGATTAAGCAATTCTACTATCCTAGAACTTTTGGCAGAAATATATTAGGTCTATTTAAAGAGCATTAGTGAACGGTATAAAATGCACGACTGGGTCGCAAGAACTTGATCTTTATGCGATAACTCTTGTTCTTAAGTCTGAAATAAGTTAGTTATGGAAGCCTTTATTTTAGCCACTTGTCAAAAACCTAAATTAGTTGAAGGTAGTATTTTGTGAGTTTATAAAAATGAACAATATATCTATCAGTGCGTTGCACATTTTTATTTTAAATCAGCAAAATTAGAAATAAATTGATTTAAATACTTCTGAAACTGTTTTGAACCCAACGTGAAAGCATAAATTGGTGTACCTAAAACTGAATTCTTTAATAAATCTTTTTTTATGAGAAAAACATTTTTGAATCGAAGGAGTGGTTTTAAAAATAATTAATTTTTATATATAATATTTTGTAAACATTTTAAATTAAAAAATTAGTACGTAAATTTTAAGTAGTTTTAATTTAGAGTTAAAATTTAATGTAAAAAAAAATCATCCCCCTAATTTTGAAATATCGAATTAAAAAAAAAAACAGTTTTGAATTTTTTTTTTAAATCCAAAAATTATTTTTTTTGAAAATTTGGATATACATACAATATTATTTAAACTTATAACTATACTCTATTCAATTTGAATGTGCAGTACAGGGAAGATAGGATATTTGCCTTTCACCCATACTATTATGGATTTCAATAAGCTATCTTCATTTTAAAGCTCTCACATGGTTGCCGTAGTGAGCATTTAAAATTGCCGCAATTGCTCTAAAAAAGCTTAAATCCTAAAAGTTACATAGCAAAACCAAAGAAAATGCCATATGAATTTCCATCAACCAGGCAATGATAACTCTGATTCAACACAATGTCGATAATGGTTGGTTGCAAATTGGCGATCTCTCGATCAATCTCTTTTTACCCGGGGAGCAGATGGTTCATGGTGGGATGAACGTGAGCACAAAGAAGATTACACAAACAATTTAAATGTAAGTCAGTGGCCGGGTTCAACGCACATCTGAATATTCAGAATTCTGAATTTTTGAAGCTCTTGATTGGCCAGCTGTCAGAACAAGTTCTGAAAATTCAGATGACTTCTGACAGCTGGCCAATCAAGAGCTTCAAAAATTCAGAATTCTGAATATTCAGATAAGCGTTGAACTCGGCCAGTGATTTTGTTTTTTGTTTCAGTGGCAATTTCTTAAGTTAAGGAGGAGTGTGTTTGAAAAAGCTCTCCCATAAGGCCTGTACTGCACATTCAAATTGAACAGAGTATCTATTGCTTCTGTACACAAGATTTAATTTGAATCGATTGATTGGATAGTGAGATTGTCGAAAATAAAAATAAAACGTTCTATGGAAGAATGCAAAATTTAATAATTTTAAGTGGTAGACCGTACTTATTTTGACATACACAAATGTTTTTATAAAAATCGTAGAAGTTGTTTTTCAGCAAAATAAGATTTTCCTTAATGGTTTTTAAATTTTTGTAAATGGTTGGTTCCATTACTTTTGGTTAGGTAAATATAAAAAAAAAATGTTGCTTTAAGTCTTTTAGATTTTATTAAAGAACCACTTTTCCAAGCTTAATAAAAATCGACCAAGTCGTTTTCGAAATATATACAAAGTTTCCAAAAAATGTTTTTTTTGTAAATATTGGTACGCAATATTATTTAAAATCAATTAGTAGTTCTTCATGTAAAAATTAGTAAAAATCACTCGAAACGTTTTCGAGAAAAGAAAAAAATAAAAAATGTTACCATTGAAAATAATTTTTTGGAAACATTTTTTTTTTAGCTAAAAGCCGGCCTACCCCTCTTTAATTTCACTGAATTTAAAACAAACATTTTTGAAACTAATTTTGAAAAAAATAAAATTTTCCTTTCTGCCGCAAAAATTTTGTAAAAACACAAAAAATGAAAAAAAGATGTCAGGAGAATGTCCAATAATGCTAGGTATTAAGTTTAAAGAAAATCGACCAATCCGTTTAGGCTAAAGACGAACAGACAGACGTTTTCGAGAGACCCACATTTTTTGTCTTCGTTATCATTGTAATGTCAAAAGTTTCATCAAAATCTCGAGTTCGATTTATTTTGAACGAATCCATAACTGGCCATGTACCTACATATATATAAGACTGGATTGCAAGTTTATTCAAAATCGTTATAGCCGTTTTCTAGAAAATTAAAAATTAAACTGATATATTGCAGTTATTCGTTCTATAGATGATCTGAAACAATAATTCGAATTTCCCCCGTAGGGAATTTCATAAAAATGCTCTGCTCCAAATTTCAAACAAATCAGTTAAATTTTCATTGCGCACAGAGACGCACAGACAGATAGACGGCATGACTAAACCCACTTTTTTGGACTTCTGGATCATGTACAATCATCGTACAAATCGGATAACTTATTTAATTTCCTAAGAATAAGCTTTTAAACAAAAAAAGAATTTCCTAAATCGGACAGTTTTTGTTCTTACCCCATTTCACCCTACAAATATTCAAATTTTGAGAAAGAATATCCCTCAGCCATTTTTTACGAAAAATCTTTAAGAAAAACGAATTTCTTAAGTCGGACAATTATTTTATTTTGGCCCCATTTCACCCTATAAATAACAAAAGTTGAAAAAGAATATTCCAAAAGCCATTTCCTAACCGCCTATACCGCCACCTGTTGAATTGTTATGGAATGTTAAAAATTTTCCCACATATCTTTTTTTATAAACCTTGGCGTAACAGCTAAAATCAAACCCGCAGAAGGAACTATCCAATTTGGTCCAGTCGATTTGTTGTTATTGATGTTACGAATACAATGCAATAACGTAGCTGCAATCTGAGCTGCTGCTGGAGCTGGACGTGTTCGCCAACTCTTAATTTTTCACGAATAGCACTTTTAAGAAGATTTAGAAGATTTCTGTTGCGAAAAAAATACAAAGTACAAGAAAAAATATCGGAAATGAAAAATATGGATGCAGCACTATATTCTGTTCCGTTAGTTAACTGTAAATTCGCACATTAGGGTGGTCCTTATTAATTAATGCAAAATATATTCTTCAATTTTGAGTTTTTTTTCTATTCAAAATTAAATTAAATTATTATAAAATTGTAAAAGTTTATGAAAATAGCACCCAGATAAACCTAATTAACCTAAAAAGATTGACGATAGAGCTGGAATTCTAAACTGGACATCGACAGTGAAATCCTCTTTAGGTTTTCAAGCATGCAGTACCTACACACTTTGTCAAAATATAAATGGTAAAAACTTTGTTAACAAATTTTAAGTGTATCAAATGTTTGAATACCCTTGTTAGTAGCAAAATTAAATTTCAGAAAAATCCTTATCAAATAAAAACAATATAAGTTTGTATAATTGAATTAAAACTTAAAAAAAAAAAATGTATTTACTCAACTGTATACTAACCTACATACAAAAGTATTACAAAACAAGTTTTAAACATATTAAAAACTTTCCATGAATCATCGTCCTTTTTCTATGTATTTCATTTTGAACAAATATATTTTCCTAAACATAGTTTATAATAAATATTCAACTCCACATTGGTCCTTTACAAATTAGACTTCATTAAAGTCTAATCAAAACTCTGTTACGACATCGTTCCTAAAACTTTGTTCTGTAACTACAAATAGAACATTAAAAAGTGCAGGAATAGTCTACAAATTGTTTTGTGGGTTAGCTTTATAGGGGTTGGTTTGACTTTTCGTTTACTATAGATATCAAAAATATTCTTGGTTGTGGCAGATTAGTATTTATATAAAATTTTCCAGCACTTTCTATTCATTTTAAACAATTTAAGGAAGAACCATATACAAACCAACCTGGAAATGGAAAATAAGTTACCTGATTACACAACAAAGCTTAAGGCTATAGAACAATAGAATATAATATAAGCTAATTATTCAAACTATGCTAACTATCATGTACATTGTTTTCTGTTTGTAAAAAAAACACAAGCACACACAATTTCCCCAAGGAAATGTGCTCTTATGAGCGAGCAAATGAGGTGTAATTAAATAATACCCAAGGGCTATAAGGTAAAATTTAACATCTTTAAGTGTCTTTCGGTTTGTATGATAAAAGTCGTTAATTTAGAAAACAAATAAAAAATAAAATAAAAAGGATTCTTGCGGCAGAGAACTGTAATGTATCAACTCAATAAAGCATAGCTACACGGTAATTATAAAACAAATTTCTCAATTAAAGTTCTTTTCTTAGATCTTGGGGGAAAGCCTCTCGCAACAGAACAATGAATCTTCCCCTATAACAAAACTTAATAATTAAGTTTTAACTTTAATTTAAAACAAAATCATCTTAATCAATCCATAATAAAATTTAATTACCAAAAGAGAAAATGGAAATAAAATCAAAAGACAAAGTTTTAATTTGGTGCAACATCAAGTTGTTACGCTAGGAAACCTAATATAAAGAACTGGCATAATTATACTTCGAGCGGTTTTTAAAAAAAAAAAAGAAAAAAAAAAGAAGATACAAATCTTAGAAAGGCGACAAAACACCATTCTTGCTAATCTGCAAAGATTTTCTGGTGAATTAAAATTTATTTTGCTCCAATTTTTTTTTTTTTTTTTTTATGAGGAAGTGGGGTTTTCGTCCTTTATGTTTTGTTCATTTTGTGGATGCGACGGCAAACTTTGTGTGCTGCTTAAGTAGTATTTGCATACCTATCTGCTAGTATTTGCGTCGTTATGGCGTTGCTATTACTGCTTGGTGAGAAAGTATTCTGAAGATTCTCAAGAGAAGATAGATCTTGCTCCTTTTTTTTTATCAAATTTTCTTGTGTTAAGTGAAAAAGTTTTTCATTTTTAACAAAAACAAAAACAAACATTCCTTGGTAGGATTAGAATTTGTTTGTTTTATTATATTTTGTATAGGTATATTGTTTGCATTGTAGACCTTGGTTCATTGTTTAAAATGTATCTTTTTGAAGATCTATGCAAACTCCACTCAAGGTAAGGTAAGGGAGGGTGGGGGGGTGGTGGGTATTATTTAGATATTTGGGAATGGTTTATGGAGAAATTGGAGCTACGCAATTCATTTGATTGTTTTTTTTTCTTTAATTCTAAGACCTGGGCTCTTTGCAAATTGAAATTATAAGAGGTCGCAAAAAGCGACTAACGACTGTTTAGATGTCGATTAGGTTTTGAATTGAATCAAAAATAAGTTCCTAGATTTTAAAATGGGTGGATTTTAAAATGTGTGAAAAATCGAATTATATCACACTTTTATCATATATGTATATAGGATAAGTATCCACAACTAGGTCGTACATAACGGCTTTTGTGTTTCAAAGCTAAATGTGGTTAAGTATTGAAGACTGAACGTATTACTTTATTAATAAATGTATGTTAAAACATGACAATAAAGAAATTAAATATATTTTTTCTTCTATAAAAACAAGTTTTTATAAAATTTCATCATACTCAATTATTTTTCCAACCTATACCAAAGTATAGGTTTAAAAAAAAATGAATACATTTAGAAGAACCATTAATGGAAAAACGTTTAGAATACTGATATTGATCAGAATTGTTAAAGTCGTTTTCGATACAAAAAAAAAAATATGCACGACTTAATGGCACGAACTTGTTCTTGTGGTTAACATAACGGAACGCCAATTTTTATGGACTAAAGGCCGTTAAAGCTATTTTGAATCGTTAACAATTGTGTGTAACCACACATTGAAGATGCATGGTGTATATAAATAATTTAACGAGAAAATATCAAAAAAGTCAGAAGTACCCACGAAAAACTTTATGTTTGTTTATAAATCATTTTTTTCCAAAATTTTTAAATATTGTTTAAACTATTGAGAAGCACCAGATGGCAAAGTAATAATAAAATCAATCTAATCTAAAAATAAGATCATATTTTCCCAAACAAAAAATGGAATACCTACCATTTTTGCCAAAAATCCTGAAACACAGTTTTCTTACAATTGACTTAGTTATTACAGGTGCGAAGTTTTGCGAAAAGATCTTGGCCAACATCCTTACAAGATTAAATTAACGCAAGAACTGAAGCCGCTTGACCACCAGAAGCGTCGTATGTTCGTGAATTGGCCTGAGCAACAACTTGAAAATGATTCGGATTTTCGTCGAAAAATCATCTTCAGCGATGAGGCTCATTTCTGGCTGAATGGCTTCGTCAATAAACAAAATATTCGGTATTGGTCAGGCAGCAATCCACACGTACGCCATGAGTCATCATGGCATCCCGAAAAAAATTACGGTTTGGTGTGGTTTATGGGCCCTCGGCGTCAATGGGCCGTACTTCTTCCGTGATCATCAAGACCGGCACGTTACTGTGAATGAGGATCGCTACCGTTCAATGATAACCGAATATTTTTGGCCCCAATTGGATGATATGGACTTGGAGGACATGTGGTTCCAACGGGACGGCGCCACAAGTCACACAGCAAATGTCACAATCAATTTATTGGAAACCAAGTTTGGAGAACGTGTTATTTCACGAAATGGTCCAGTCGCTTGGCCGCCTCGATCGTGCGATTTGACGCCGTTAGACTATTTCCTGTGGGGCTACGTCAAGTCTATGGTCTATGCCAACAAGCCAGCGACGATTGATGAACTTCGTACGAATATCGAACGTGAAATTGCAGCAGTATCGGCCGATTTATGCTTGAAAACCGTCGAAAATTGGGTTCAGCGTCAGGAATTCTGCAAGCATGCCCGTGGTTTCGATGCAAAAAAATTCGAATTTCATACATAATGGCATCAAACGTTCTTTCACAGGAATAAAGAATTTCATTGATATCCAAAACCGTTTTTGTTTTATTTAAAAAAACTTTTGTAGTGCTCTTATTGAAAAGCCCGATATAAATATTATCAGCTACCCATTCTAGGTAAGCTAAAATAAAAAGTCAAATTTTCCCTCTAAGGAATCTCATAAAAATGCTCTGCACCAAATTTCATTTAAATCGGACCACCCGTTAAGGCTCTAGGTCAAATAACAGTGGACGCACATACAGAGCTATTGTCCTTTGAAAGTTGAAGTGGTGTTCTAAATTTATTTTGAACAATAGGTGCGAATCACATCGAAACTCCTATTTTCATGGAATCACTTGAAAATTTGAACAATAAATTATTGTGTATCCGCACAAGTAACATAGGGGTTAAAAACAAAAGAGACAGTAGTTCGAATGGCCGTTGCAGTTGTAAATATACTCCAATAATATTTCCTTTAAATATTTTGTGAAGTTTTAAAAATCAATATTTTGAAAAGGGATTAATCATTTTTTTTTTCAAATAAGATTTTTAGGTGATTATTGTTAAATAGTTAAAAATGACACATAAAATTTTTTTAATGTTTCAAAATTTTATACAAAAAAAAATGATTTCTTAAGAAAACTGCTCCAGCCATTTCTGCATTGTTTTAGCAATTTAGACAGCTATCGTTTTTTTTTTCAGATTTAAACATACAAATAAGCGCTTAACTATTTTATGTTGAATACCTTAGAAGTTCTAAATAATACCTTAGAAGTTTTAAATAAATCAATTGCAATTGATTCATCTTCATCAAATTTGCTTTTTACATGAAATTGTACTTTATTTGTATCAATTGTTTCACTGAATATAAATCTAGGTTTTAAAGTGTATAGTAAGCTCTTGTTGCTCTTTTATTCTATATTTTATGTAGTTGCGAATTCGAAATTCGAAAAAGAGGCCTGATGGGAGTCGTTTATGGTTTTTTGGATAATACCTAGGAGAAGTGAAAATTGTGTTGAGCTTGTGAACATACTCCTACAAGAGTTTCAACAGTTTCTTGGTTGTTGGTTGCAATATGTTGCTGAAAATTCACTTTCTTCCTCGATTGTTTTCCTACTAACTGCGGAGTTGGCATTGAAAGATTTCACCAAGACATATCGACAATAATATAGAAAAGAGATACGAGGGCCGGTGGAATGTGACAATGTTAGCGGACTATTGCTGAAACTTAAGTAAAGATTAGAGACATCTCTGAAAGTGATTGCAAAAGACAAGCAAAATGAAGAGAAGTTCTTTATTAAATATTTTATTAATATGTTTCTGATT
Source organism: Leucozona laternaria (assembly GCA_932273885.2). Lineage (NCBI taxonomy): Eukaryota > Metazoa > Arthropoda > Insecta > Diptera > Syrphidae > Leucozona > Leucozona laternaria. The sequence continues at coordinate 96,618,341 of OW026368.1, forward strand.
TATCAAATTTATGTAAAAATTAAATACAAAACCAAAAAAACCCTTGACAAAGTTGGAAAATACCCAACGAAACGTCGGGAAGGAATAAAATAGTTTTTATTTATTTGCGTTCGGAAGCCTGTCTTATTTAACTATAACAACTATAATAAATCGTTGATATTGTTTGAGATTTTACTTAAGGGCAAGTCTCTTACACCAGTAATTTGTGTATTCATATTCAGTGACCTAAATTAGTACAAAAATTGTAGCATTTATTTAAAAGGCACACAAAAAGTTAAATTCTGTAGACCAGATTTATTGGATAATACAAACTTTAAAGGAATGTTGCATTGAATAGGCATCTACTTTATTTTAATTTATTTTCCTTACGGAGACTTTTATAAACGACAAAGCAGCCTAAGTTTGAAGGCAAGTGTGGTGCTAAAACCATGCACAGCACAGATGCGTATCAAAAAAAAAAATCAAAACCAATTTATCTTATTACTTTATCGTTTTCTTATTGATTGAACTTATTTATATCCTTAACACACCATTTTCTTCAAGATAAAAAATCAGTTCTATATTTTTTTTTATTCTGAAGAATAGATTTACATTTACTCCGACAATCCAAGTAAATATCAATTTGTATGTGAAAGCAAAAAAAAAAAATAAATGTCATCACTTAAGATTACCTACATAAGACTTCACATGAATAAATACAAATTCAAATATTTCAACACTTATAAATTCACTGAATCTTCTCACTGAAAATTATGTCATCCAGACTCCAGAAGACTCCAGCTAAATAATATACTTAAAGATACATTATATGTACATAGGTTTAAGAAAACCTCCCTCACTAAGGTGCCCCATATCTTTAAAATAAATTCATAGAAAAGTTATCGTGCGTGAATATAAAATGCAAATTGTTACAAAAAATTTACCCCGCAGCAGGAATCTTCTGTAGACTCTTTATAGAGGTATGTGGATTATAGTATATGCGGATATGTGATTTTCGATTTCCATCTTCGGATTTTTCTCGTCATTAAACCCATTTCGAATACACAAGCCGTTTTCTATCATCATTTATTTACTCCTATACTCTCTTGGTGCTGTGCATTATTCTTTTCTTCTTATTTTTTTTTTAATAAAAAAAAAAAAATAAAAATAAAAAGTAAAATAAAGAAGTTAGTTAAAAGACGTAAAGAGGAGCTGAGTGTTTCGGCAAATATATCAAAAACGTATTCCACAAAGAAGGAGGAATAATGTAAACCATCAGACTCGAGCAGTATTACCACGAAAAGTTTTAAAACAAATATAGTTGTCTCAATGATCGAACGAAGAAAAAAGGGCTTTCTTATAAAAGCTGTTATACCTATCTTTGTTCTATTAACTTCTATTTTTTTTTGTAATAGAACAGTGAGGGTACCGTTTTCATAATGCTTAACTTTTCTAAGAGCTGTAAGTAAATTTGTGGTGTGGAAGCATAACCGAAATATGAGTACGAGGGTTTGTAGGCTTAAATCTTGAAGCTCTGATTAATAGAACTCAAGTCATAACCTTTTTAAGTGCACTATATCGGCTCTTTTTTGGAGACTATTTCTCTTGATTTTTGGCTAGAAAAAAATAGCCCTAAAAAGCTAAAGAGGGTCACAACAATTTCAGAGTGCTTTTGGGAATAAATTAAAGCTCTTCACCAAAATTCAACTTTATCAGAATTTTTTTAAGTGAAAGTTTAATTTTACTGGGTTAATCAGTATATTGAGAGATCAATAAAAATCGTTTAATATTTAGAAAGATATTACCCAGAGGCCATCACATGAACAAGTACCTACTCGCCAGCAAGTGGGCTACATACATTAATTTTGAAATTCGTATTTGTATTTCCGTCCAATGAATTGCTAACATTCTCTAATGCACTTGCGGTAAAAACTTTACAAATTAATAAAAATATTTGTTTCCCTGAATAATTAGTAAAAATAGATTTCTTGATTCCAAACCTACAACTCTTTTATAAATTATTACCAAGGAAAATATGGTAGGTACCTGTATAAGAAATTCACCTTAACTTTGCTAAATCTGCATAAAATTTTTTAATCAGTTCCAACTAAAGGGTGTTTTTGTGAACGTGTGGTTTTCAATCTGGCAATACTTTTTTCGGAGTTGGTATTTTTGACAGCTGTCACTTGATTAGTTTAGTTTGAAAAGACTTCTTCCTGAACAACGCATGCAAATTGTGCAAAATTGGCTCGAAACGAGATCGTTGTGGTTCCCGATTTTCAGAACAATTTTTTTTTCAGCAATGAAGCTCATTTTTGGATGAATGGCTACGTCAATAAGCAAAACTACCGTATTCGGATTGTAGATAATCCTCAAGCCATTGTTGAAACGCCGTTACATCCTCAAAAAGTCACTGTTTGGTGTGCTCTATGGGCAGAGGGAATCATTGGTTCATATTTCTTTAAAAATGAAGCCGGCCATAATGTTACAGTCAATGGGAAATGCTATAGAGCCATGATTAATGACTTTTTCGTGCCTAAATTGTAGGATGTTGATGTGGACAACCTTTGGTTCCAACAAGATGGCGCTACATGCCATACAGCAAACGAAACAATCAATTTATTGAAGGAAACTTTTGGTGAGCGCATTATCTCACGTCGTGGGCCTGTGGCGAGGCCTCCAAGATCCTGTGATTTAACACCGCTGGACTATTTTTTGTGGGGTTATGTGAAGTCGCTTGTCTACGCAGATAAGCCCGAAACGATTGACGCTTTGGAAGAGAATATTAGGCGCGTGATTTCTAACATACGGCCCCAATTGCTGCGAAACGTGGTCGAAAATTGGGCCTTTCGGCTGGAATTTATTTGAGCCATCCGCGGTGGCCACTTTCCCGTAATCATTTTTAAAACATAATGGCAAATTTCTTATATTTATTTATTTATAATAAAGCTTAATTCTTGGCCATAACATTAAATTATATGCGTTTTATTTCTTCTTGAAAACCACACGTCTAAAAAAAACACCCTTTACATTTCCTATTCTTTTATAAAATTTAACTTTTCGATTAAAAATTTGGTAGAGGCCCATCATTTAAAAAAAAAAAAAAACCAAGTTTAAAACGCTATTAGCTCCAACGTTGAGCAACCAGTTAAACAAACTTTCAAATGAAGAGCAAGTGCTTTTCTGGATAGAGGATATGCTTTGGTTTATTCATTCTCAATAATCGAGTTGGCATTTACCTTGATAAGGGGCATATCAAACATTTAGAAGCTTAATCTTTGAGTACCTCCTCAAATATTTTATTCATACCCTAAAGAGCAATTGCTCCGAAAACTTGAGTTTTGACCCTGTGCTCCATTTTTTCACAACACCTAATAACCTTACGTGTAATTTATACTTTAAGTTAAAGAGAGAGAGTAGGTGGCCTGCATTTCTGGTGACTAATAACACGCGCAAAGAAATGGTTGAAAGTGTTCACTCAGAGAAAAAGCGCAATCCAGTATACTCGTGCTTATTATGCTTTCATTATAACGTACTTAATGTGGAAAAGAAAATCAGAATTTTTAATACAATAATTCTGATAAAATAAAATAAGCTTAAATTATTAAATTAGGAAGAAAAACAAATGAGTCAAATTATAACTTATCGAGCTTATCGAGCTCAAAATAATAGTTATCACTTGGGCTCAAAATTTCCGAGCTTAAAAAACTTTTGTCAGTACACACGATTGCTTTGACATTGTTTTTCTAAAATTTTTTCTCAGTGACAGACTTGATTCTGCACAAGCTATCGCATCAATAATTTATTTATTTTATTACTCCAGTGCAATTAAAGAAGTATAAATCCAGAAATCAGCAGAAATACCTTAGCTTTTACAATAGGTACTGAAGTCCTGTAACGCTTTGATCTGAACCTTGAAAGAAACAGTTGTGTTAAGAAATTACCGCTCTAGTCAATTTAGAGTTAATTTTAGGAATGCCTCAGGGGAGTCTTCTTGGTCCATTTTTGTATGAAATAAATCGTATAATTGTTTAAAAAAAACTTCTTTAACTTGTAATTGTAATATTTTATAAATAATTTCTATTGCATTTATTAAAAGACTGGGATTTTATAAATAAACAATAAACAAAATTTATTTAAAAGATTTAGTTCTGCTCCTGATCAAAGATTTCATAAGAATAAATGTTATAGAAAAATTATTTCAGTTATAGAAAATTACAAACATCCTATAAGCATAAACAAAACAAAGTGTTGTTCAAAAATTCAACGAATAGTAACATATTCTTAACTTTAACAAATTCGAGGTTTAAATGAAATCAAACAAACATATCGACTTTAGTGAAGTACGAAAAAGTGGCTTAGCAGAACTTTGTCGAAACATTCTTTTTTCCATTTTCAAATTGGAAAACCTCAAAAATATGATTCAAAGACAGAATTTAATTAAGTGCTTATGGAGCCACAATTGTCTTGTGTAAACCTGTGTTTATTGAAAAAAAGATCAAAAGCATAATTTCACTTTTTTTAATGGCAACCCTGTAACTGAATGACATTCACACTTAAAGAAGGTAAAACAAGATACAAATAAAGACATTTAATAAAAAAATCCCCCAGTTCCATCCGGGTACATTTAGCTTGGCATAGTGTGGAAGATGACTCGGAGGGTGGCCTGATGCCTGTCACATCTCACATGAAACATTGGAAATAATTTTTACGAACAATACGAAGGAGTTTGGAGCACCAACGTGTTGTTTGTTCTGCTTTAGTGTTCATCCCGTGGTTGGTATATGTATTGTGTATGGGAAGATGATCCTTATGTTTTCTTCCGCAGAACACTATCAAAACAGCCATGGTGGGCTTCGTTGTTCTAATACCACTACCCCGCGCTGCTGGCAGCATCTCCTTCTCAGTCATCATTGACTGCAATAAGCAACCTAACGAAGTATGAAATCAGTTCATAAACTTCCGTAATATGATCTTTGTTGTAGAAGAAGAGTTTTATATTTTATTTGTTTTTTTTCTTTTCCTTGTCGTCTTTTATTTTATTTTATTTTTCCTTCACTTTTCTCTGTTGAATTATCCTTTAAGGCAACTAACAGTCTTCATAATGTATACATGTAGGTATGTAATTCATTTTATTTTCCTATAGCTTTAAGTGAAGCAGTCGAAGGTACGGCTACAGAAGCGGCAGCAACGATCTGATATCCTTTGCGACTAATATTGTGCAGCTTTGCGTTGTAATAACCTACAATATTATGAAGCTATAGTAGGTTCCCACAATCGTATCTTCCAGGCAGCACAAACATGCGGCGCACTGGAACAAACATTGAAATAGGTAGATTATTATTGCCAGTGCGGATGCGGAGGAGCTTATGCGTCCTGGTATAATATTATTTTTTTTTTGTTTGCCATACAGTTCCATGCCCAAGCCATAAATTAGATGAATGAGATCTTTTGTGAATGGATGGGTCAGATGTCGCGACTGGGTCGAATGTATAAGTATTGTTCCATGTGTGGCTTAAAGAGGGAAAATATTTGCATTCAAATATTTAATCTTATTATAGGGCTCCACAAGGATTTGCTTTAAAATTTAATGAATATATGAACTTAAAAATCATGTTTACTGGATGAGACAAACATATTATGCATGAAGGTATTCTAACAAACTGAAAATATAATTTAAACAAAACCTGCAGCGACAGACAGAAAAGTAAAAACAATACACCTATGTACTTGCTATAGTTGTATGTGATTTTGCATGTTGTCACACATACATCATACACGGCTTAGCTATTATTGTCTATAATTAAAGCTCAGATCGGGAGAGTAATGATGATACGTTAAAATTTGCTGTTGTAAAGTCGAGTCTTTTGACTTAATAAATTCATCTTTTTTCTAAATATAATCAGGGCTCAATGTGACGGAAAAAGCACTTATTGGTAAGTGCTTGATTGGTGATAAATTGATGGTAGGTATGGAAGAATTTGCCAAAATCTTGAAGTGAACATTTTGTAGTTATAAAAACGATCTACAGGGTGGTTCAGAATATTTTTTTCAGTGTAAAGATTTTTTTCAAAAGGCTTGACAAACATTGTTAGTCCAAAGATTTTTTTCAAAATGCTTGACAAACATTGTAAGTCCAATATCTGTTAAATGGATTGCTTTGATCCACAGGATATAAGTCCACAGTTCAATTATGGACGTATGTCCTACCCAAGTGGGTCATAAATCCATAAATTATTTTTAAATAGGTGGGACATAAGTCCATTAGAACATCATTGCTCTTTGAACATTTATTTTTAAAAGGATTTTGTCTCATCCCTTTTCGGATACTCATCCAACTCGCGCAACAACATTGCTCCACTTAGGGTATGTTTAGTCAGTGTGAGATTAAAGTTAAACCCGAGTTAACTTATCAAACTTGGTGAGTTAACTCAGGATTAACTGAACAATTGCTTTTGATGTTTTATCCACCGAGTTTGCTTAGTCGTTCCGCATTCCCCACCAAAAAAACTGCTTTCTTAGTTACTTATGGGTTAATTTACTTCTAGATTTAGCTAACTCTGGTTTAACTCACTACTGAAAAACTGGGCTTAAGCAGAGCAACATAGTTGGGTGAGCGGGATGAGCAGCCGAAAAGGGTTAAAACCTTTGAACCCGTGACGCGGGCCACCCTAGGCTATGTTTATTAAGAAAAACATTGAGATTGTTTAAATTTTATGATCGCAAACTTGTTTGTTTTAGCTAAACATAAGTGTTAATGTAATCGTAAAACTATATATTGGCGCAGTTGGTGATTTTTTAGCTGGTTTGGTTTTGACAACACTGGTTTTGACAGCTGACGTGTGTTTAGTACCTTGTGTCACTGTCAAACAGCTTCAGTTTGGTTTGCAATTTAACCATGGATCGTCTTACAAATGAACAACGCTTGCAAATTATTGAATTTTACTATCAAAATTCGTGCTCGGTTCGAAATGTTCATCGCGCGCTGCTTCCATTTTATGATCGGCATTCTCGACCTTCTGAGCAGTCTATTCGGAAGATTGTGACCAAATTTCGCACCAAATTTACTTTGTTGGACATTAAACCACCAACACGTTTACGTACTGTGCGTAGTGAAGAAAATATTGCGGCCGTATCAGCTAGTGTGACAGAAGACCGCGAAATGTCGATTCGGCGCCGTTCCCAGCAGTTAGGCCTTTGTTACAGCACTACGTGGAAAATTTTGCGGAAGGATTTGGGCGTAAAGCCTTTTAAAATACAGCTGGTGCAAGAACTAAAGCCAGCCGACCTACAACAACGCCGAATTTTTGGTGAATGGGCTCTTGGAAAGCTGGCCGAGGATCCGCTTTTTTATCGAAAAATTGTGTTCAGCGATGAGGCTCATTTTTGGTTGAATGGGTACGTAAATAAGGAAAATTGCCGCATTTGGAGTGAAGATCAGCCAGAAGCATTGCAACAGCTACCAATGCATCCCGAAAAAGCCATTGTTTGGTGCGGTTTATGGGCCGGCGGCATTATTGGGCCATATTTCTTCAAAGATGATGCGAATCGCAGCGTTACTGTCAATGGTGAACGCTACCGAGCGATGATAACAAACTTTTTTTTGCCCGAAATGGAAGTTCTTGACTTGCATGATATGTGGTTTCAACAAGACGGTGCCACATGCCACACAGCACGCGAAACAATGGCGCAATTGCGAGGCGAGTTTGGTGAACAGTTAATTTCACGTTTCGGGCCGGTCAATTGGCCGCCTAGATCGTGCGATTTGACACCATTAGATTATTTTTTGTGGGGATATGTCAAGGCTAATGTCTATAGTGACAAGCCCGCTTCGATTGACGTACTGGAAGCCAACATCCATGCATTCATTCGTGAGATACCGGCCGATATGTGTGAAAGAGTATGCCAAAATTGGACTCAGCGGATGGGCTACCTGAGACGCAGCCGCGGTCAACATTTGTATGAAATTATCTTTAAACATTAAATTGCAAGGTTCAAACTATCGATTCAAATAAATATTTCATTCATTTTTTCGAATTTTTTGTGTTTTTTTTTTAAAAAAAGTTCTAAACCTCTTAAAAAATCACCCATTATATGTACATACATGTGAATGAAACTTTCAAAGTAGAGAATTCCGTTTAAAACAAAACATGCCAGGTGGAACATAGCTCCACTTATTTTTGTATGGACTTATATTCCACTTGGTTGGGGCATTCGTCCATAATCGAATTGTGAATTCACTTACTTATGTCTCGTGGAGTCATGACCCTGCGCTATAAAGTAAACAGTCCATTTTTTTAGGATTCTTTTTTTGTAAAAACAAATTGTTATTTATTCTTGCTGTTACTGAATTCCATTATCAACTTTTCAAAATCTGTCCTCGATATGAAATTTATTCTTTTTGTGTACAAAGTCAGGAATAGTTAAAATTTGAATTCACTCAAACTAAAGAAATTTTATAACATTCTCAAAATGCATAGTAATGTAACTATCAAAAATTGAGAATAAAAATAATATATTAAAATTGAAATTTCGCATGATACATATCTACATAGATACCTATATAAAATTGAAAAATGCAATCAGTGACTGAGCCCATTTTTGACAGTGAACTTGCAACTTTGATACCAATTTGGGTTCGTTTTTTTTTTTCATTTAATCAAGTGGATGTTATTTGATTATTCATGAATTCAATGACTTTCATATCTGCTTATTCTTTTTTTTCAAAAAAAATCACTTGCCGCACCACAAAATTCAACCAAAGCCTCAGCCGCAATCAATTCCATAAAAATGATGAACAAAACAAAAAATAAATAAAAAAAGCAAAATCAATTGCAAAGCTTATCCAGCATCAATAACTCTTTTGAAATGATTCTCCTCTACGACTACTACGACGGCGATGTGAAATTTACATTGAAATTATTAAAAAGTACATATTTCACATCATCATAAACAAAATCGAAGAACTTGCTACATTTTCAATAGCAAATATATAAAGGGAGGTGTATAGGTACTTTTGAAGTTGATTCCCCTTGCCAGTTCTTGATACGTTCAACATGTTGTATCTATACATACTTGTATGTATGTGTATATGCGAGGATATACTCTCTGCCAACTGATATAGATACCACACCATGTTTACTCCCAGGTGGCAGATCACTCCAATCCAACATCTGCTCACCTGCATACTAAAGGCATCAATTGCAAATTGAAAGGTTTATCTGCTCCATTGAACTCTAGCTGTTCCCACCCCCATTATATATATATATGTATATGCAAACCAATCTCCATATAATACGACAGAACGATTGAACCCAGAAACACAAGCACCAGAGCAAGGAGTAGGTATAAGAGTAGTAGAACGCGGCCAGTAGGGAAATAAAATTGAAATTTTTACTGGATGGATCAATTTTATGGAAAATTACATTCGACGAAGAACTTAAAGATACATAAATGGATGGACAACTTGAGTTTACATTAAAAACAGCAAACATTTTATAGGTAGAGGATGTGAATTACTACCAGAGCCACATACTTGAAATATATGGAGTACCTATACTTCCTTGAACAGAACTTAAGTAATGGTTGTAGGTAGTTCGTTAATTTTCGTTCCACAGGAACGTGCCTGAATTGAAATATTTGAAATGGTGAATTGAAATTGATTTAAGCTCAACAGATAGTTTTCGGAACTTTAAGCACGTAGAAACCACAATAGATATAAAGGGCCATTCATTTTTCGGTTTCGAAAAAAGCTAAATAAAACACACACAGCGATACAATTTTTGACGAAAATTTTATTTCATTATAAAGTTTGGACTTTGCCTTTAAGTGTGAAAAACAATATCATTCAAATGGCCGGCCGCCTCGAGAAGATTTTGAGCAAGGGATTCTTTTGAGGTAATTTTTAATCACTTTTTCGCACTTTTCGGTAATGTTGGTTTTTAATGCCGCCTAGAGTTCGGGGATTATTAGCGTAGACACGGTCTTTTGCGTAGTTCCATAGACAAAATTCTAACGTTGTCAAATCGCATGATATTGGTGCACAATTGACGTCGCCAAAACGTGAAATTACGCGACCAGGAAACTTCTCACCCAATAAAGCCATAATTGGTCGTGTTGTGTGGCTTGTTGCCCCGTCTTGTTAGAACCACATATCGTCCAAGTCATGACATTTAATCGCCGTCTAAAAAAAAAATGGGATATCATTCGACCTATTGCCGCGAACACAGGAAAATCGATAAATTCGAATCATCAGCGCTTCCAGTAGCAATATTTTCGATCGAGCGTACGTTACGATTATGCGCAGGCCTAACGACATCAGTAACGCTTCTATTCTCTTCAAATTTCTTCTCAATTTTACCGTTTTCTTGCGTTGTTGGTCGATTATGACGACCATAATCATCGCGTAATGCGAGAAAAGTGGCTAAGTTTGAATCACCACCTGTCTAGTATATTTTTTATAATTTTAACGCGTTGTTCTCATGTTAAGTGATAGATTATCGTAAATGGCAAATATTCAACTAATATTATGACACTTCAAATGACATCTGAGTTTGACAGGAGCCAAATGCCAGAGCAACCAAATTGAAACCATGAAATAAATGACCCTGTACTTACAGCGTGTTCCCTTATTATTACTGAAGAATAATTTTGGAAATGATATTATCGTATATTCTAAAAAAAAAAAATCATATGTGTGTACTGACGTAAGCACGCTAGAAGTAAAACTTCTTTTCTCTCAAACGAAGCCTCTCGCCTCTGTCATATTCTTAATTATAAACGTACAAACATTTTGTATAAACGAACATAACAATTAATTGTTGATTTAAGATTATATTGAATTCTTTACAAATTGGTTAGATAATCAAACTAAAGTTGACGATTTTCGCTTAGCCATTACACCCCGACTCCACAGGGCATTCAGATGCCCAAAATCACAACCACAATCCAATCAGCGAATTTTTACCGCTGGGCAAATTATATCATGTCGTTTCACATACAAGGCAAACATACAGAAATTCCTTTCCCATCACTTCTACCTTTTTCCTTCAACATTTACCACCACATTCAGCGAGAAGCAGAAAAAAACTCACACACATAAAACGTCAAATCTCATGCCCAAGCTTTGAACAGCGGTCATGTCGTTTTGAAAAAGTAGTTTTCGTCGATATGTTGCTGCACGGACATGGATTTTTGTGCCTCCATTGGATTTTCTCTAGACATGTTCATAATCCGAGAATCGTTCATGCCCAGTGGAGGTGGCATGTAAGGGCCAGCTGTATCCGTGCTTCACCAATTTTAGTCCACCGATTCCGGCGAGTTAACTGAGGTTCTCATTTGATTCAAATTTTTATCCGTGGTTTAGCAATTTCAACTCACCGGTTTCGACCCACCGATTCACCTCAGTAAAATCTCCGAAATTGGGACGAGATTTAAGAAAGGAAACGAGACGCAAGAAAACGAGACGAGAGCGTGACATTATTCACTGTAAGCATTTTGGAATTATAAAACCATTTCCCAATTCAATGGCAAGAGACTTTTGACGAGATTTAACAAAATAATAATATTAGCTGCATTTTATTATCCTTCAAATCTGATCCGGATAAGATCATGATAATAAAACAAACAGGATCACGGTGAAAAAATTGTTATATACCCATCTCTTTTTGTCCTTTTGTGTATTTATTTGTAGGTGTTCGTTGTTTTCGTTTTTACTCAAAAAGCCATCTACCCGTCAGCGTTAAAACTAATTTTTGCAAGGAAGTACTAAAGGTGTGTGTTCAAAAATGGATTTGCAAATCCAAAAGCAAAGCTGGACCTTGAATTGTTTTTGTAATAAATGTGTTTTCGTGTGCAAATCCAATCCGGATCAGATTTGGGGGAAATTAAAATACCTACGGCTATTAAAGCTTACGGATTTACAATTTCTTATCCAATTAATTTTATTTTATTATGCATATCCTCGTCATAGTTTGAAACTAATTTAACAAGAACGACGAGATCTCGTCACACTCACGTCTCGTTTTCTTATCGCATCCATTGTGTTCGAGGACTAATTCCAAATGAATATGGCAATGCTGTTTTAGATTTGTCAGCGGGTTAAGGATTCCTCGTATATGGCAATGCTCGTCTACGTTTGTCAACATTCAACAAGATATTTTTGTTTACTTTGTGTTTTTCTTATTTTAGGTAAATTTATTTGTTCATTTTAAGTAGTTAGTTTATAAGTTAAGTTGGAAAAAACTGATTTGTGTTATCTAGCATTAAGTGTTTAATAATTTAAATTAAAAATATGGTCGACAAATATATTTGTTTGTGTTTTTTTTTTAATAATGAAAAACGTTTTCTGTTCTTTTGGCTGTTCTTTGCTGTGTTTAATTAAAAAAAAAACAATTTTCATGTGTTTTTTTAATGAAATTATGTGTTTAAATGTTGTGCTGGTTAGTTTTTGTGGCTCTTTTGCAAATAAAAAAATTTTTTTTCGGTATAAAAAGATGTTTTTTTTTAACTAATTATTGGTGGGTAAAAGTTTTTATATAGAGCTATGGCAAGATCTGTCGCGAAAAATTCTGTCGGTTTTTGACAGATAAAAAGTGTCGGTTTGACATGTCACTGACAGCTCCATATGAAAATTTTTACCACCAACGCCGGAAAAGAAGTTTTACTTCAAAAATCGTTTCGAAAAATGGCCCAATTATGCCTCTGCACCAAAATCCGCACCAAACAGTGACTCGTTTAGGGTGTATCGGCTTTTCAATGTATGCGTGTGGGTTTTCTGTGCCCCAAATGCGACAATTTTGCTTGTTTACTACCCGCCAAGATCAAAATGAGCTTCATCTGAAAAGATGATTTTTTTTGGCAAAATCGGCATCTTCTCTAAGTCGACCGCAGGCCCACTTAGCGAAGCGTATACACAACCATATTCGTTCAGCGGAAGGATAAAACTAATTATCTGTCAAATCAGACATGAGCTAAGTGTTACCATTCACGAAATAAGCACTAGTTGAAAAAAAAACGTTAGATGGCGGACCCTTTATAATATAATAATATATGTGCATTAATTTTGAGCAAGAGTAAAGTTAGGGTTAGAGGTTAAAGCGCTCGTAAAGGGCCATAGATAATTGATTTTGTTTCTATACCTACATATGTACTAAATGTGTGTCATAGTAGTGCAAGAATATGCAACCTATTTGTACACTTAAGTATCTATTGAATGACTTAAGAAAAACATTTTTAGTTTTTCAACAAAAAAACTTAAAGTTCAAAAAGCAAGAGCTTACATCTAAGTTTCGAGAAACTTTTTTTTGCTGATTTCTTTTTCATTCGATATTCTGCTGTAATCCATTTTTTTTTCGTAATATCACTTCACTTACTCTGGAATTAAAGTATTTTCTCTACCTCTCTAGCTCCATACACAGCCACTGTCAATTTTTCAAACTTATACAAAGTGGAATGTTTGGAAAACTTTGTAGCTCTCAATTTCTTTCTCATTCAACAAACACATAAGAATTTAAAACTTCGTTAATGCCTTTACTACCAACAAAAAAAAAAAGGATTGCACTATTTCTGATAGACAAAATATATGACAAACTAAAAACAACACATTACTCGTAGGTAGGTACTTTCTTTAGCTTTATTCTATATGTTATCACTATCACATTCTGTCTTCTCGAATTTATAAATTCAATTTAACTTCGGTTATTTGCGACTTTTTCGATCAGTGTCAGTAGGAAATTTTAACGTATCCAAACAAACATTCCAATAAAAAAAAAAAAAAAAAAAAAAAAAAAAACATGAAACCAAAACCATCATCCTTTCGAAAGTTGTCAACATCTCCCAAGTCACAACATTGCACAAAGCCAACTGGAAAATATCAAGTAAGTTTTGAAGTTTGTTAACACACGAGTATAGATGCGTTTACTCAAAGTTCAGTTCAGGAGATTCTGAGTTGCTATTTTGTTGTTCAAAGGACATTGAAAGTAATTTTTTTTACTTAACTTAGTTATGGCCAAGAAGGATTTTTTTTTTTTTTTTTTTTGGTGTCAGACCTCGAAAGTTTTGCTCCTTCAAGGAGTTCACTTTTGAAAGAAGAGTGTTATATCATGCAGAAACAGAAATCATCGTCATAGTAAAGGACATGGGTACATACATATATACATATATAGAAAATCAAATTTTTTTTATCTAAAGTAAACTTTTTGACCAGTGTTTTCATTTTATAAGGGAACATCATTAACAATCCAGTCAACACTGTCACAAGAACGAAAGTTGGGTTACATTATACCTATAGCTATACATAATACGCCGAGGACGAAACCCTTTAAGTTTAGGTTCCGCTTTTTGTTTGTCACCAAAAGGAAGAAATGGTGGAAGAAAAAAAATGTCGATGTGGGTAAGTTGAAAGACGTATTTGTTGTTGTTGGTCTCTTATAATTTCCTTTATGCAATAAATTTTATTTTGTATTCTCTTTTGAGACGACGACACGACCGGCGCGCGGCGTGCACTTTGTTTTTGTTTTTATCTTTGGACTTCATGTGGCTTGGATCAAAGAAAAAAGTTCGACATGATATATTATGCTTTCACATGCGGCAAGATTTTTTTCTCTTTTTTTTTGCTATCGAGTGAGGCTAAATTGAATTCAAGATAAAATATGGAACCATTTAAAAAAGTTCTGGAATGAAATAGAATTTTTTGGGTATTTTAAGTCAGCACAATGCGTAAATCACAATTGCAAGTATTATGAAAACCTTCAAACCATGCTATCTTAGAGTAACGTTAAGAGATTGAATTCGTTTTGCATTAATTGTTGGAAATCGTTACAGACTCAAATCGCAAAGGTTAGATTTTTTATTTTTTTCATAATTAACCAACATTACTTTGAGAAATGATTCCTTTGAACAAAAAAATAGTAGGTAAAACGATATTTTTATTAAGCGTTGTTTTATAGAAAACTGACTTGAAGGTCAAAAATTAGCATGGGAAAAAAATAGGACGGCTTAGAAACTGGATATCTGAAAATTCAAACATGTTATCAATAGTTTTTAAATGCAGTAACAAAGGCTATAGTATGAAGCATTTTGCTTAACCATGGGTCAGGGTGCACCAAAATAAGACTTTTCCTCTGTAAATGATGTCCACATATAAGAGATAAACCCTTAGACCCAGTTTTTCAGTAGTGAGTTAGCCCAGAGTTAGCCAACTTTGCAAATAAATGTATCTATACAATTAATACAAGAAGCTGTTTTTTAGGGAAGTACATATGTATGCGGAAGGGCATAACAAGCTCAGTTAAATCATAGTTAAATTGTTTTAGAGCGCAATTGAGAACGATAAGAAAAGTAAAGGACACAAAAGTGAATAGACTACTAAATACATAAATATTTGATTGAAAGCTGCATTTATGAATGCAACGCTATGTGAAAGTGTGCTAGAAAAATTCGATTATTTATTTAATAAACATTTAATGCACGACTGGATCGAACGAACTTGCACTACTTGTGGTTCAAGTTGCTTAGAAAGACTTTGCATTATACAATATGAATATGATAAATAAGAGAAAATGGTAAAGAAGCATGAAACTCACTCCTTAAAATGCTAAAACAATTCGTAAATAAGTTTTAAAATAAAGGATTTCCCAAACAAAATTTAGACATATTTTTTTTTTTTAAATTAAAAACAAACGTTTGTACGTAGGTAGGTACCTACTTAAAAATTTAATAATAAAAACATTAGGTAAAAAAATTTTAATTACAAAAATTACTTTTAGAATTATAATTTTGATATGCAATATTATTTAAACTCGAACTTCTGTGTAAGAAATTTGATAAAAATCAGTTAAGTCGTTAACGATTAAATTGAAAATAAAATAAATAGTTCTATGACAGGCACATTTACACATTAAATATCTAGGATCTTGCAGTGCGATAAGACTAAAAGAATCGAATTACTGATGGTTTGCCAAACTCTATGGTCTATTCCATGTCACAAATTTGATTTACAATGATATGTTTTCGACTGCTACCGAGTACTGCACCCCTACTTTGACCATCAGTGCAGATTTTAAAGTTAAAATTTCATCCAGAGAGGATTGGAAGGATGACTGACTGAAGGCTCAAAGATGGAGTGTGTTGTTGGTTCAGGAATCTTTTCTGAGTCCTTAAATATCTCTTAATCTTTTTAACATTCCAACTACTGTAGCGTTTTTCACTCAGATTTATTGGCTATAAAGGGAAGCATACAAAATACTCAAACGAAACCCAAACCAAAATCGAAATACTCCAATTCAGAGAGACAAAGTCAGGTGGCTGTTAAGGCCATTTCTGCGGTTGCATCATTTCCAAATAAGTCCAGTAGTGCCGCAAACGTGCCTGAACGTCAATTTTAGTGCTACTCATATGTGGGTACCGGGTCACTGTGGCATTGAGGGAAATGAGCACGCAGACGAACTACATAGCTCACTTGCGGAAAGAGTTTATTTTCCTCAATTTTCTCACCGAATCCAATCGTAGGTGGAGCAGTCTAAGCACTGGCTTATAACTAGAAAGATGTGGCAAGCCTTTAATAAATCCCGAACAAAAGATCTAATTTGCAGACCAAGACAAGACATCGCCAAGGTCGTTGCAAAATGTACCGGGCACTGTCCAATAAAAGAGCATGCGACGAAACTGTGTATTTTTTTACAATACCCATTGTCGTAGCTGTGCGAACCAGCAGGAAAAGGAAACCTTAGTTCACTATCTTCCTCTGTAAATGCCCTACTCCAGTCCGTTTTAATGTATAATCACTTGAAAAGGCTTTCTTTGACGACCTTGTCGAACCAGACACTAAAATGGCTTCTGGTTTTTGCGAAAATTGAATCCCACAGTCTATTCTTATTTCTTAACACTTTTGGGTTTCCAAACGGTATGATAGAGCAATCTAAGAGACCCTGATCGGAGATCATCTTATCTCAAACCGCTATGCATTGTAAACAAACAGTCCTTTCTTCTTTGCCTCAACTAAACAAAAACACCATGCAGTTGAGGCAAAAGCAACAGAAGCATTTCCGTGGGACCGTTAGCAATTTGAGAAAGAAGAAGAACGAACATTATAGACAAAAAATTATATTGTTTTTGTTTTAGTGGACTGTGATGAATTAAATTCAATTGGAAGTTTTTTTTGCGACCTTTAGTCCAAATGCGTTTCGCCCAGTTACGACAGTTGGGCTCATCAGTTAGATATGTTGTCGCACCCTTCAAAAGACGCAAGATTTTAGTCGATGATAGAGTTTGGCATCAAGCTCTCTTATCGAAAATGCGTGCATTTGGTATCGATGCATCTCTTCTTCGTTGGATTAGAAATCACCTTTCGGACCGATCAATACAAGTTGTATTGGACGGTTTCAAGTCTGATATCTACAAAATAAATGCTGGTGTGCCCCAGGGCTCCGTTTTGGCTCCGATTCTCTTCTAATCCATTAAACTGTTTTGCAGACGACAGCTCAGCTTTTCATATTCGTTTCTAGATTCACATTAATGTTCTTCAGATTTGGAACTTCAACGGCAGCGTATGATTAGCTCATTAAATTCTGATTTCGACGGCATTGTCCAATGGGGAATCAGAAACCGTGCAGAATTTAATGCTTCTAAAACTCAATGCTGTCTCCTGTCGTTAAAGTGGAATCCACCCCCAATGCTGCTATCTATGAGTGGCACTTGCATATAGAGGAAACCGAAGAGCTTTCAGTACTCGGTACATATTTGGGCAGATTCTCCAAAAACCCACTCGAGCCTATTGGATAGATTGGTGAAAGAACTATAACGGAAACATTTACATCTCTTGAGCACAGTCACAATGTTTCATGTCTATCATTATTTTACCGCTATTTCTTATTTTTTTTTAAATAAAACAAAAACGGTTTTGAATATCATTAAGTTCCTTATTCCTGTGAAAGTACGTTCGATGCCATTATGTATGAAACTCGATTTCTTTTGCATGGCCACCACGGGCACGCTGAACCCAATTTAAATAATTTCGACTCGTTATTGGCTCGTATATCTTTCCATCATGAAATGGCAAACCTTACTAAAGAGAAATGTCAAAAGAGCGGCAAGAAATATGGCGTCGTTTGCTGTCCCTGTTGCTCTACTTTTGTAGCGTTTTTGTTGAAAAACCCTTGATGCAGAATATTAGCAAAAGTATTTCGTTCAGTGCTAGGTGAACAAGCGCAAGGTAAACAGTGTTCTAGTGAAATAGCGAGTTGCATTCCTCCCATTAAAAAATTCAACCGAAATACTCGCGCTTCTAGGAATGCTCATCAGTTTACCCTTGAGCCTAACTTCGGATGTACTGATGTTAAGTACCTACAGAGAATCTTTCCTTAGTCGCACTACACGAATGTGGAATGCTCTACCCAGCCCTGTTTTCCCCTCCCATTGTGGTCTTCAGACATTTAAAGCCAATGTGTATCGGTATTTCCTTTCCAATCCCCTCCAATATACCTAATCGCTTGTGCTGTGTACGTCATTTTAAGGGTAGTCACAAAAAAAAAAAATATACTTTAGCAACACTGACATGATGCAAATTATATTTTTCTAGGGGAACTCGGTTAAGCTCTGACACAATGCAATTGAATGTATGGACTTTTTTTTGTTTCCTAAAGAGTAACTTTTGGAGAGTCTTAATACCCGCTTATCTTGTTATGTAGAGGAGAGTTGGTGCAATTACTTTTTGGAATTAGTGTTATTTTTTAAAATTTTGAAATTTTCATCGAAAATTACATTGATGGCAAACTCAATACCCTCTCTAGTATTGTTTGCCCCTTTTCAAAATGTTTGATACGGAAATGTAGCTTGATAAGGTGGCTTAATTTAACGACTTTAATTTACTTAGTTTAGCCAACTTACGGTCGTTTTTGAATTATGATAAAATACAATTTAACAAAACCCTCAACGATTTGCTTACAAAGGACTAATCTTCAAGCGGTTACTTGACAATGCTCTTTCCCTAAATGGGAAAAAGTTTTAATTTATTCCTCCATTCAAAAATTGTATTTAAACTAATTTAAAACTTTGTAGAAAAGACTTTCCATTCAATTGGAAGTTTTTTTGCGACCTTTAGGCCAAAATGCGTTTCGCCCAGGTACGACAATTGGGCTCATCAGTTAGAAAAGTCTTTCCTTTCTCAATATTCTCAAGAAGTTCATCGGTTAATATAATTTTTGTATTCTAGGACAGACTTTAGCTCTCAAAAGCCCGATACGGATAGACTTATTTGGCTGTTTATTGACCAAATAGAATAAATTCTTTTTTTATATTTAAAAAAAAAAATTTCAAGAAACAAGCTTTTATCGCAATCTTGATTGTTGCAACGATGTTGCCCAAAAAGTTATTTTTCAAGGTCATCGCTATTAAAGGCGTACGTTTTCAAGGAACTGGTATTTGACAATCTGCTGAAAAAGTCTTAGCCAAAACCTAACACTGACACTCATCTGATCTCTTTTACTCCCAATCAACGGAACAAACTATATGTATATTTAGGTGTAATTGTGAAGAAAACATAGTTTAAAACAGACGACAAAAAACTCTTAAAGAGATGGATAATTCAGCGTTGGGTGCACATTACAAGACTAACTTTTTTGTTCACATTCAGCCACTATAAAGGACTAAAAGGTCCAAAAGCATGACATAGAAATTGCGTGTCGGTAATCAAAAGAAATGATAACAAGCCATAGCTTCAAATGAAAACCCTTATCAAGGGTCAGCTCTTCTTTCTTCTTATTTTTTTTTATCATTATGTTCCTTTGATATATACAAAAACAAAAAGAACATTATAGAACTTTTATTTTATCCCATTCCAACATCTTTTACAAAATCTTAAAGTTTCGCTGACTTTTAGGGCCGTCGTCTTCGCAACTCATTCCGTCGTCGCGCCACGCCGCGCCGGCCGCGCGCTGGCCGTGCCCAGCAAGGCGGAATGGAAATAATATCCATTCGTTATAATAAAAACATTAAGTGCTAAAGGTTGGAAAAGAAGTCTGGAATAAGATAAACAACAAACTCTGAAAAGGATATACCTAGGATCTAGAATGAGTGGCTTGTGTATAAGCCTTACTGTTAAACAATTTTCAACTTATATTCCCAATAACCAACTAATTTCGCAGAGAAATCAATGAAAATTTAATTAATTCCCTCGCCCCGTTGTAGAACGATCCTTAATTTTTTTTTTTTTTTTTTTTTTCGAGAACTGTTGTATATGGGGGTTTTGGGTTATGGGTTATGGAATTGTATGTGGGTTAAGTTTTGGCACAATTCATTTATTGTTATGCTCTCTGATGGAAAGTGGAAAGAATTTCTCCTCGCCCATCATTTGAAACGAACGAAGAAAACTTTTGCAATTGTCTCGGCTTTGATAAATGAATATAGGACGTGATATTTTTGCAAGAAATATTTTTCTTCAAGTATAGTGTACCCATATACTCGTGTTTATATGTATGTATCTATGTATAGAGTTTTCGAGTTTTCTGAAGTGGTTGTATGAAAGGGAGCTGCAATTCATTATTGTTTTTCTTTTTATTTCCGTGACGCATTTTGATTTTGGTCACCCGAGGCCGAGGGTCTATATAGAATTTACTCGTTCTTTTTCTTGTTCTCGTTCTCGTTTTCGTTCTCGGGACTGGGAATTGTATCTTTTTCTTGCCGGTTGTGTTGTAAAAGCAATCAGCGTTCGTAACGATTGTTAGACCCTTTTAGCTTCTGGCGCCCTTGTTACATTTTATCCGAGTTTATCATAGAATTGATGATGGGAAAAAAAAAGTGTGGGTGTTGGTTTTCTATGAAATAAAAGAAATGCCTTTCATGATTAAGGCGGGGGGGGGGGGGGGGGGGTTGTGTCATTATTTTTGTTTTGTTTTATTTTAATATCACAAATAATGATGGGTCATCTCACATTTGGAGTAAACTTTTATATGAAACATAAAAGTTCAACCACAACATCAGCACAGCAAGCGCAGGCTGTGTAAGGATGAAAAGGATAAAAAGGATTGGTTTTTGTATTTAACTGACGTTTATATTATTTTCTGTCTGAACAATTAGAAGTTGAATCAAATAACAAATAAAAAGTCTGCTGATGGGAAAATGAGTTGATTAGAGTAATGCAATCAGATTAAAGGAAATGGTCTATATAATTTGATCAAATAATGATATCCCACGAATAATGGAGTTCGATATAATTTGATTGGCAAAGCGCATAATATGTACGGTACATATAATAATATAGTATTTCGATTTGATTGTCATTTTCTGAGGTGTCAGTGTCGATTGCTGATGGCATGCAATTCGTCTCGGATTGATATTGCATATTTAGTATACCTTCACGCACGACCACGTACCTGTACATAATATAAATGATAATGGGATCGTAAATCCAATAGTATCGTAAAGCCAATATTTGATTAAATTGTATGATTAGATTTTTATGTTTAAATGCTCATATAATGTTTTGGGTATAAACTTTAAAGTACGCGTAATCCCTGCTTAGTTGCCCATCGTTTAATTGATTTTTCCACTGAATTGAACGAAAAACGTAGATTCAAATAATTATTTCATTTAGGTTAAAATTAACAACTTATTTGTACGGTTACTTAAAGCTTTTCACTTATTGAATACCCGGATAGTTGGGAAGGATGATCTTTGTTCCAGAAAAATCTCGGTCTTGTCTTGGCCTTGTTTGGAGATAATGAAACGATACTACCTCCAAAGCGCATTCGAGGCGAACCCAAGACTAAACAGTATTTTTTGGACTAAAATTTAGACTAGGGTAAGTTAACTCTTGAAGTAAATTAACCCACAGTGAACTGAGGAAGCAATTTTTCGGTATAGAAAGAATGCAGAACGACTAAACAAACTCGTTGGATAAAACATCAAAAGCATCTGTTCATTTAATCATGAGTTAACTCACCAAATTTGATGAGTTAACTCGGGTTCAACTTTAATCTCGCACTGAAAAACTGGCCTTTATAGAGTCTGTGCGTTTTAGGTGAGATTAAAAATAATAATTTATTTTTCAATCTTTCGCAGCTTCCATATTCAAAGTCTTGTTTGATATTTCTTGCACGAAAAAACCTAAAAAAAAAGACCTGACGAGACCGAGACTAAGATATAAAAGGCCTAAACCGATACCGAGACAATACTGGAAGGTTTCGATTTTAATGAGGGCAATGAAAGACTTGTCTCGACATTTAAAAAAAAAAAATTATAGCATAGGTAATGCAAATTGAGACAAAACGGGGTTTATGGGCTTTGGTGACTTTTATACGTGAATTGTAAAAATGGAAAACCTTTTTCTTTTCTCAAAAACAGAACAACTTTGATGCCTTCACCATTATTTTCAAAAATTATGATTAGGTCTTTTAAAAAATGTTTACTTTTTTTTTTGAAAATTCATCAACAGATATTTCTAAAATGACTTGCTTAATTTTTTTAACTTGACATGAAGCGAATTTTTAACAATATCTTGAAGATCTACAAACATTTTTCTAAGAACCTAAAATAACGGTTCCTAACTACCAAAACGAAAAATTTTACTTTTCTTGAAAACGACTTCTTCGATTTTTATTAAAATTTAGCTGTGTACTGAAATTTGTATATGATATAAAGGGTTTACCAATAAGAGGTGTTATTTTGAATAGCCCGCTATTTCGGTAGCTGTCACTTTTGAAGCTGTCATTTTTTGACATTTGACAAGTAGAAACTACGCCATTAATAAAAATGGAACGATACACGCTTCAACAACGCATTGAAATTATTAAAATTCACTATAAAAATGGTGAAAATTTGGCAGAGACGGTTCGTAAAACTAAAACATTTTTGGGTCGTCGTGAAGCACCTTGTCGGACCGCAATACAGAAATTGGTGGACAAATTCGAGCTGTTGGGACAAGTTAGTGATGTGAAGAATAAAACCCGTGCACGTCGCTCAAGAACAACTGAGAATATTGCTGTTGTAGCCCAAAGTGTTGAAGAAATCCCAGGTTTGTCCATTCCTCGTCGTTCTTTGGAATTAGGCATTCCACAAACGTCATTACACCGTATTTTGCA
Source organism: Leucozona laternaria (assembly GCA_932273885.2). NCBI lineage: Eukaryota > Metazoa > Arthropoda > Insecta > Diptera > Syrphidae > Leucozona > Leucozona laternaria. The sequence goes on from OW026368.1 coordinate 96,641,395, forward strand.
TAAAGACTTGGGTCTTAAGGCTTATAAAGTTCAGTTAACACAAGAACTCAAGCCGGCTGATCATCAACAACGTCGTGTCTTTGCTGATTGGGTCCTTGAAATGCATGAAAATGATCCGGAATTTCATCGAAAAATCATCTTGACTGATGAGGCCCATTTCCACCTCGGAGAGGCTACGTCAACAAGCAAAACTGTCGCATCTGGGGCTCGGAAAACCCAAGAGTTATTGTTGAAAAGCCTCTCCATTCTCAACGCGTGACTGTTTGGTGCGGTTTATGGTCCGGCGGGGTCATTGGACCTTACTTTTTCGAAAATGAGGCTGGAGCAACAGTTACGGTCAATGGATTGCGCTATCGAGAGATGATTAATGATTTTTTATGGCCGGAATTGGATGGTATTGATCTGGACAACGTTTACTTTCAACAAGACGGCGCTACGTGCCACACAAGCAATGAAACCATCGATCTTTTACGGTAAAAGTTTCCGGACCGTGTTATCTCTCGAAGAGGTGATCACAATTGGCCACCGAGATCTTGTGATTTAACACCTTGCGACTTCTTCCTTTGGGGCCACGTGAAAGATAAGGTCTACGCCAACAGCCCAGCGTCGATTCAAGACCTCAAAGATGGAATTCGTGAGGCTATCGAGGACATAGGGCAGCCACTTTGCGATTTGGTTATGGAAAATTTCATGAAAAGGATATGGTCCTGTAAGCGTGGTCGTGGCGGCCATTTGGCTGATGTTGTGTTCCATTATTAACGGCATACCTTCCTCTTTATAATGAAATAAAGATCCGATCATTTATCTCAAAAAATTTCATTTTTCTTTGAATATCAAAATAACACCTCTTATTGGAAAACCCTTTACATTTTTTAATGGCAATTAATTTTACAATAATATGTCGTTAAAAGGAGTTTTTTTTATAAAACGGTTTTTATTTTCGACTATCTAATTTCCGGCTAACTAGTTCAAATCAAATTTCTTATACAGATTCCTCTAAAAAGTCTTAATAATATTGCATATCAAATTTTTCAATAAATCATGTTTTTGATTTAAAAAAAAATTAACATTATTGTTTTTGAAAATCCGATACATATTTTGGAAACGGGTTGATAATTTTTTTTTTTTTAATTTTGTTTGGCCTTCACCAAAATTTATAAGAAATAAGTATGATATGACCCATGCTCTCTAACTTTATAAAATAGGTCGAGAAACGTTGAAAAATGAAACAAAACTCACTTCATTTGTTTCGATTTTCATCGTTTCTCGACTGATTTTATCGATGCGATGGTTACAGAACATGGGTCGCGTTTATATTAATTTTTGTGTTCTATAATTTTTAATATTCCAACCCCTGAAAACAATAAAAAAATTAATGTAATTACGGCCAATTTATTGACACAGTTCTAACCTCTTAAACTCAGTTTATCCATAAACAAGAACTTGATTCATTTCTTCATTTCTTCAAAAAAAAAAGTAACCAAATCCCGTTGCTTAGTTTAAGGTCTTGTCAACATACACATAAATTATAGTTGTGCAACGTTGTTACACCGAGTTCTTTGAAAATGATTAGAAGTGAAGAAAAATGCTCAAGTTGTAAAAAATGTACTTTTAAAAATAAGTTACGAAGATAAACCGAGAGTTACTAAATCAAGATTTAAATTGATTTAGAACTTTGACAAGAAATTTGGCGTTAATAATTGTGTATGGTAATAAAACTACGTAGCAGTGTTGAATATTTAATTATTAAACTCCAAAATAGTTCTCAATTATTCAATTTTGGAGAAAAAATGTTGAATTTCTTTCTTTCGAAAAGTTATTATTCTAATTTTTTTGTCAAACGAATCTTCAAAAAAACCTTATTCGTAAATAAAATACCACTTATTTCAATCATTTCAAAAACTTTTACGAAAATATTTTGTTGCTATTTCTTAATAATTATGTTTTATTCAAAAACATTCTTCTGAGGTCGACGTTTACAAAAGTTTTCTGATGGCACAAACTCCTGTTTAATTAGCATCTAAGTGATTTCAATCAAATCACGGTATCAAGTCGTTTTGTTGTGCTGTTGCTATAGTGAGACATTTTTTATTTATTATTTAAAATTTTCAAATATGTATATATCCTCAGTTTTATTTATAATTATCCACTTTTTGTTACAATTGGCTATTAAACAGTTCGTTTTGCTTAATCAAGTAGTACTTTACATTTTGAATTTTGATTAATTCAAAACCCCTGGGAAGCTTTTGCATCAATTGCACATGGAGTAAAGGAAGTTGGCGAAAAAACTTTGTGTACATGAACCGACTTTAATAATTGTAAGAATATATTTTTTTTTTCAATTTGACACTTCGAATAATATTAAATAGTGCGTGCATAATTTTTTGAAATGATTTCAAATATGTACGCCAAGGGTGTTTACAACAGAAACCAAGAAAGCCAAGGCCAAGAGATTCTAATTTTAATTAATCAGCTTCTGGGAGTAGCAACAAATCTGGTTGATACGTCCCATGGAAGGAAACAGAAAAGAATTAATAAATCAATGTCGCAATAGCTCATTGAGATCCAGGGGTGCCTTTCACTCTTTACCATTCCTGTATGCGTGTTGTTAGTATGTTGGAATGGAGGGACACACAATTTTGAGCTGACTTCGAAAAGCAAAGATGAGTGGAACTTAATTATAAAGTCACCTCAATATTGGTTTGCAAAGCTGATTCTACATGAATAATGACGTGATGAGTTGCAGTTTTGACTTGAAGGCTGCTTTAGGAACATATACGTACAATATTAAAGCTTACGAAATAGGAAATATTTTCTTGTAAAGGGTTTTTCAACAGGGACGCTACAAAGGTAGAGCAACAGGGACAGCAAACCACGCCATATTTTTTGCCGCTCTTTTGACATTTCTCTTCAGTAAGGTTTGCCATTTCATGATGGAAAGAAATTCGAGCCAACAACGAGTCGAAATTATAAAAATTTACTACCGAAATTCGGAGTCAGTGGCCTCAACGTTAAGAGCGCTACGTCCAATTTATGGTCTTCATAATCTTCCTAGCCGATCAACAATTGAGCGTCTAGTGGAAAAATTTTAATCCACAGGCCCAGTACAAAATGTTAACGTGCCAGTGAGACAAAGAAGTGCCCGTGGTGTCGAGAATATTGCTGAAGCTGAGGCTTCAGTTGCAGAAAGCCCAATTGTGTCTCTCACACGTCGTTCTCAAGCGTTGGGCATCTCTGTGACGTCGTTGTGGCGAATTCTGCGAAAAGATCTTGGCCTACATCCTTACAAGATTAAATTGACGCAAGAACTGAAGCCGCTTGACCACCAGAAGCGTCGTATGTTCGTGAATTGGGCTGAGTAACAACTTGAAAATGATTCGGATTTTCATCGAAAAATCATCTTCAGCGATGAGGCTCATTTCTGGCTGAATGGCTTCGTCAATAAACAAAATATGCGGTATTGGTCAGGCAACAATCCACACATACTCCATGAGTCATTATGGCATCCCGAAAAAAATTACGGTTTGGTGTGGTTTATGGGCCGGCGGCGTCGTTGGGCCGTACTTCTTCCGTGATGATCAAGTCCGGCACGTTACTGTGAATCGGGATCGCTACCGTTCAATGATAACCGAATATTTTTGGCCCCAATCGGATGATATGGACTTGGAGGACAGGTGGTTCCAACAGGACGGCCGGCGCCACAAGCCACACAGCGAATGTCACAATCAATTTATTGGAAACCAAGTTTGGAGAACGTGTTATCTCACGAAATGGTCCAGTCGCTTGGCCGCCTCGGTCGTGCGATTTGACGCCGTTAGACTATTTTCTATGGGGCTACGTCAAGTCTATGACCTATGCCAACAAGCCAACGGCAGTTGATGAACTTCGAACGTGAAATTGCAGCAGTATCGGCCGATTTATGCTTGAAAACCGTCGAAAATTGGGTTCAGCGTCTGGACTTCTGCAAGCGTGCCCGTGGTGGCCATGCGAAATTCATTAATGGCATCAAACAAACTTTCACAAGAATAAAGAATTTCATTGATATCCAAAACCGCTTTTGTTTTATTTAAAAAAAACTTTTGTAGCGCTCTTATTGAAAAACCCGATATAAGTAACTTTTTAACCTTTAAAAATTGTGCGTCTCACATCTTGTTCCCCCTGCCAGTAGTTCATTGCCTATGGTGATTCCCTTGATGTATACATAAGTCTGCACTTAAATAAAATGAAACATTAATCTACATCTGCAACTGCACAAATAAAAGTTATAATTTACTTTATATTCGAATGTTTGCAATGTAAAATTAACAAAAAAGAAAAAAAACAATATGCAATTAAGTGGTTGTGAGCCATAAAAAATGCTGTTTTTTCATCTTAAAATTGAATTATAAAAGTATAGGTACCAGTGCGTACATCATGATGCGAATTGCAAGCGTAATTCCAATGTAAATTGCCAAACGAAAATGAAATATACATCTTACAAGTGTAATTAAATTACACCAGCGCAAGAATAAAATTTCATTTCGAAATGGGTGCTTGTGTGCGCCGCGCCGCAGTCCGGAGTCTGGGTAGCTAGGCATCAGGCAATCCTTCCAAGTGAAATTCACTTAGTGGTCTGGTGAAATACATTAATCCAACAATGATCCCTAGGCAGCGCATATCAGCTCTTTTGAGTTTGTATTGTCGACGCATCATATATACATACAGAGAGGTTGTTATGTTATACATTTATTACTTTTTGTTTTTGCTGAATGCCTTAATTAATGATGCTTCGGTATTTATTATGGCATGGCATGGCGTCAACGGTGGTAGCGGTAGCGGAAGCGGTATAAGAAGTATATACATGTGTACATATTTTAAATCAGTGGTTAGAGCTAAACCAAAAACAAAACCGAACTCATATAAATTATCGTTGTCGTCTGAATACCAAACAGATGCGGGCTGATGCACACATAATAGCTAACCTTTTCTACATAAAAACACAGAGGTTTATTATACATATATTCATATATAGATTGAACTACGAAGGACCATTTTGACTTTAGAATTTTAATTAAACTTAAGATTAATGTTGTTGAAGGGTATACAATTTAACAGTTTATGCGAGTGGTAAATGGTTAAAATGGAATTGTATTAATATAAAAGTAATGACAGTTTCTGACAGATTTAAATTATTTTTAATTACAAGCTTAAAACAGTTCTAACGAAAAATTTGAACACTTTTTTGAATCTTGATATTCATAGCACATTATCTTACAAATTCTTAACATAAATGTCAAAATATGGAGTATGGGATGGAATTACATGCGACTGCCAAACTTATTTATTGAGAATGAAATTAATTAAATATTAATTTAAATATGCAAAAATTATCTTGGTTCGGTTGATACGTAAGATCGTTTTTGAAAAAATATCTCTTAACAATTTGAAAAAGGCACGACTAAGTTGCAAAATATTCTTAAGACTTTATATTATACAGGGTGTTTCCCAGTTAATGAACAATTCTTTGGTAAATCATTTTTGGGCATCTTCTAAAACAAAAACCGTGTAAAAGGGAGGGTTTATTTTTCCCATCATTGATTTAAAATAAATAACAAAATACTAAAAACCAACGGCAACAATTATAATATTACTATTTTATTTTGAGCTGTTTTAATGAACAGTTTTTGAAAACTTATTTTCAAACTAAAAAAATTCAAAAACGCAAAAAAATGTTTTTAAGAGCAAATAATAGTTTTTTTTTTAATTTACGATTTTCTCAGTTACTAGAAGATATATAACAAATTCGAATGGTTTAAGCGTTCGATTTAAAATTGATAAAAACACATTGAATATTAAAAGACAAATCAGTACTTAACTATGCCTACATTTTTGACAAAAATTATTTTTAACATTTTGAGATTGAATTAAAAAAAAAAAAACAGGACTAGATTACACGAACTTCCATACAAATTATGATACCTATCTTTAATAAGAAAATGTTAAAAAAGGCAAAAGTACTATAAAATGGACTTTTTTGTTTGATTTGTTTCTGTTAAAAAAAAAATATTTTACGAAAATTTTTAAATGCAATTTCTCTTGAACTATTTAGGAGCACTAGAAAGCAAAATCGGTAAAATCATTGAAAATACATAGGATAATAACCCAAAAATTTGACCATTTCAAAAAATACTTTTTTGCAATATTAATTTGATTTAAAATAAGAGTCCAAAAGATATGCTTCTTTGTAAAGGTTGTTTTTTTTTAGACGTGTGGTTTTTAAGAAGAAATAAAACGCATATAATTTAATGTTATGGCCAAAAATTTAGCTTCATTATAAAGATAAAAGTTTGCAATTATGTTTTAAAAATGATTTCGGGCTGGTTCGAATAAATTCCAGCAGAGAGACCCAATTTTCGACCACTTTTTGCAGAAATTGGGGCTGTGTGTCAGCAATAACACGCCAAACATTCTCTTCCAAGGCGCCGAATATCCTCTTATCTGCGTATAGACAAGTGTCTTTACATAACCCCACAAAAAATAGTCTAGCGGTGTTAAATCGCACGAACTTGGAGGCCACGACACAAGCCCACGACGCGAGATAATGCCCTCACCAAAAGTTTCCATCAGCACATTGATTGTTTCGTTGGCTGTATGACATGTAGTGCCATCTTGTTGGAACTACATCAAAATCCTCCAATTCAGGCACGAAAAAGTCATTGATCATGGCTCGCGATGATGGCGGATGGACTCATTCAGGTCTTCTTTGATACTCTGCTCCACAGCAGCAATAGCGTCTTCGGTGCGCACTGTACGGCCGGCGTCTCTGAGGAAGCGAATTATGCACTTAAGTAATCGTGGTGCGAAACCGATCCATGGTTGCTCGAATTACTGACTCGATTATGTCGACCGAATATTGGACGCAGCGCGCGATGCGTCGCGTGAACCGAAATATTATTTTGCTAATAAATTTGCACAATTAGCAAACGTTGTTCAGGAGTTAGTCTATTAATATAAATTGGCAAACCAAACTGAGCATAAATCAAGTGACAGCTGTCAAAAAGATCAACTCCAAAAAAAGTATTGCCAGATTGAAGACCACCCTTTACAATATTACAAACATTTTTTTTTTCGAAATCGTTATAGTTGCAGTTTTAGAGATAAATAACCTTTTTATAATGGTTGTATTTGGTATACCAGGTACCGTTATTTTCATATTAAAAAAATATTTCGTTTTCGCCTCTAGAGAATCACTAAAAAAACTTAAGTTCAAAATTTTAAGTAAACGTTACAGTAGGTACTTACAGACAAGCAGAATTGCGACTTTTTTCGTGTTTTCTAGATCGCAATGTTTGATTTGATCGAAATCTCCAGTTCAATTTATTTTACGAGTCCAAAACTTGTATCTATGTACATATATCGCAAACAAAAATTTAAGAAGCGGTTGTAGTTTGACAACAATAGACCCAGTGAAAATAAATGCACCCGAAGATCCGCAAAAAACGAGTGAAAACTAGAATAACAAATCAGGAAATCCATGGTTTTCTTCTGCGGTGGTTACTGTAACACACCCTGTATCTTGTATAATATGAATTATGTAAACTGTTTCTTTTTTAATAGTTTAGATTTTTGATGTGTAAACATCTATGCTGGCGGTAGAGTGAAAAAAAACGTGAACGTTCGTGTGCAACGTTACGTCATGCAACGTTACGGCGTGCAACGTTACGATCTGCATACTAGGATGGGTGCGTTCAGTGAAAAAAATCTTAAGATCCCCTTCAAGCAAAAACAAGTCCGTTTTGGATCCGCTCACGTTGATGTTTACACATATTAACCGTGTGTCCCGGCACTCACACAATTTTTTTTTTTATTTACAGCTTAATTTAAGATTTACATTTTTAAGAACAAAACTTAACTGAGGACACAATTTGAGTCAAAATTTGGATCTTTTCTTTTTTGCAAATTTTGTTATAACTTGCTAATGAACTATAGACATTATAATTACAGGTAGAAACAGTTTTTTGCTTTTTAATCATATATTTTTGGATTTTGAGAATATGTATTAGTTAAAAAACAAAGTTCACAACCATGTACTTGGACGATCTTTTGTTTAAGAGTCTTCCATTTAGAAAAATTCACAAGATTTATGTGGAGAGAGTTGTATTGCATCAGATATTCACCATTAGTTTAATTTTGTTTGTAACTTGAGCTTTTTTTCAAATGACCATGACCAATGACCATATATGTATATATAATTTTATTTATACGTATTTATGTTGAAATATTGAAGGTAATCAATTTGACCAAGTTCTAATACACTAAATAGCCTACAAGGTCACATGCCAGCAGCGCCTGAATATTGATCAAATGATATAATAATTTTGACAATGTTATAATCGGCGCCATTGATAGTAAAGTTTGCTTAAGTGAGTGGTGTCTAACGAATAAACCAATCCTAACGCTACCATTAGGGAGTTATTTATTACGAATTTATTAGTTAATAAGAAGTTAACCACATTTTAATCTCTAAATCATCTACTTATTTGTAACTGTAATATCAATTAAAAGCGTATTTAGTGGAATTGGATTTGTGGAAAAGATTTTTTTTTAAGTGTGCGATAATTCTTGCACAAGATGTGAGAAAAAGTAGGGCGTGTAGGTTGGGCCAAAACACGACAAAAATCGTATCGCAGGGGTTCAAGTATTCTCGAAAACGGATCCAATGACTTTGGTTAAAGTTTCTTCGTTTGTTTATAGCAATTGCATTAAGCCTTAGATAAAATAAAAAAAATATTTGTGATCAATTTAAGGAGTCCTTTCTAATTAATCAAAAATTCAAAATCTATCTAACATTTTTGGATACAGACTTTCTTCAAATGGAATTTTCTTCAAATTAATCAAACGCATGCTAAGCTTAGCCAGTTCTGTTCTATCATTTGATTTCTAAAGTTCTCCATCCAATTAGACACACATGACGAAGTCGATTGTTTGAAAGGAGTTCTCTTACTATTGCCAATTCTCTGTCCAGCATCCCAACAGACACGTTTCAACGTTTCAACGCAGCAATGCAACGTTTCAATTTTCCACCTGCCAACAATCTTTCCAGAAGCAGAATTGAACTATAAAGGTGCTCGCATCTCCATGAAGTCTGCGATTGCAATTGCGATAGAACACATGAAAGCATGAGACAAGAATGCACTGAACCAAACGTATAGATATAGAATGAATGCAAGTTGGGAAACCCGGATACCGGACAGAGAGAATGGAGTCGTTCTTATTGTTTAAAATATAAGTATAAAAGGACAAAGTATCTAGAAGTACAGTACAAGAATACAAACTTACCGGATTCATTTAGTGTAGAGGTCTTCTGCATGTGCCGGCTGAAGGCTTCGTATTCACCAGGTGTTGTGTCCGCAGTTGAAGGTGCCTTTACAGAGCTCATGTGCTTGGTAAATGCTCCAGCGATGGCTGCTACCCGATCAAATGCAGTTACGTTGATGTGACCATTCGGCAACCTATGGGTATGAGTATAAATGAGAAGAAGATACAAGGATAAGAATACAATATTTATACGATTACATATACACTATAGGGTAGGTATGGGGCAAACTATGACTGCTAGCGTTCACTGGGGGAAATTGGAAAAATAAACTACTCATAAAGGACAATCGGGAGACCTTCATCTTTTAGCAATAGGGTTTCCTGCTTTGTGAATGGGGATTTCATATGCGACGAATGAAATCCCCATTTAAGCACTCGGACTGCATAGAGGGTGTGTTGAAGTTATGAGAAACTATAATGGATTTTTCTTGAGGAAGCATGTGGTGAACAGACTAAATTGTTCCTCTATGAAAAAGAATGTTATGCGAAGATAAATTTTCATCAATTACAGCCAAGATAGTATCTATACAGCATCCCTTGGAATGTCCAACCACTTTGTGGGTAACAAAAAAAACAGTAACCCAAAAGGTGATGGGACGTGATGTGAAATTTTCCACAATACTTTTCCTAAGGTCTTAATTTGTGTCTTCTTTTTTTTTGTTGTTGTTTTTTTTTTTTTTTATCTGAGCTAATGCTGATTGTATCTTGCATCTGTTGTAAGAAGATATCCAATGCAGTGGTCAACAAACGTTCACATGTTTTGTACGAAACGGGTAAGGTAGATATCAGTGTAAAACAATGTGCCATGAAATGAAACCTATGCCATGTGCCATGTGTTCAAAGTTACTCTAAAACGTGACTTACCCCCAAATGGGCTATCTATGAAGTAAAAAATTTGTTCACTTAGAATTAAAAAAAAAGCAACAAGGAGAATTTTGAACTAGTTTTTACTTTAAAGAAGACGAGAAGAAGAAGAGAACCTTATAGTCTTTAAAGGATTTAGTTCAAAGAGATACGAAATATACAGCAAGGTGCAAGTGCCCTCTTAGCCTCTCATAAAAATTTTGAACTTAAGTGTTTTCAATTATTCTTACGCAGTCTATATAAACTTTTATACCAATCATTGATATTTTTTACCTGTCTAATTTGTTACTTGGGTTAGAGAAGAAAAGCTCATACAAAGTCATTCAAATATAGAAAAATATAATAATCGGATAAACAAAACTGCAAAATGTGAGTAAAAGTAAAGGTGCAAGTTTCATTGAGTGTTAATCTAGTTCAAGAAATGGTTTTGTAGGTAGAATTTAAAAAAAAAACTCTGATAACTTTCACAGCTTCTGCACTACGAAACTCTTTATTGTGCAGACGATAACACAAAAACAAAGTCATTTTCTCGAAAAATCCTATTTCCATTATGTGAATCTTTAAGGAAAAAAAATATTTTTCAATTGTTTAATTTTAAGAAGTTTAATCAAAATAGTTAAAGCCGTTTTTGAGAATATTTAAAAAAAAAAACCAAAACCGTTTTACGGCAGCTACTCGTTTTAGATGATTCAGAATAAAAATTTAAATTTTCCTCCCAGAAAATTATACAAAAATACTCTGTACTAAATTTCAAGCGAATAGGTTCACCCGCTTAGGCTCTAGCTCAAATTAAAGTAGGTGCATGGACGAACTATTCGGGATTTCTCCTTTATCATAAAGTTAATTTTTATTAAAACCTAGAAATTTTATTTTTTTGATGTGTAAACATCTACATAACTTCGGTGGCGATAGAGTGGGATAAAAACTTGGACTTTACTCTGTGCGACTTTACGAGGTCACACTTTACGATGTAGCACGTTACGTAACGAAAATCTGCATAGGATACCCAAAACTGCGGTTGGACAAACTTTGATGTTTAAATATATTAACCGTAAGACCCGGCACTTGCACAATTTTTAACACAAGACCAATACTTGTTTTAAAGGACGTGAGGTTCAACAAGATGCTACAACAGCCAACTACAGCTAGGGTAGATATACATGAATTTGTTGAGACAAGGATTTCTCGGTCATCTTATATTGCTAAAAAGTGATTTCAACTCTCCGGATTTGACCCCGTGTGATTTTTCGAGCGAATTGAAATCCACTCTTTTAAATAATCAATTCATCAGGAATTTTGAAGCCAATACTGAAAAGAGTGCACGAACATTTCGAAAAAATAGCTGCGGGAGTGTCTGGAGGGCGCTATTTGGCCGATACTTTATGTAAGAAAAAATTTGCAATATTGTATTGGGTCATTAATTTTTTGGCTTCGAAAGTAAAACTTAATAAAACACACTTAGCGGTACATTTTTGATACAAATTCTTTTTCACTATAAAGTTTGGACTTTGACATTTAGTATGAGAAACAATACCATTCAAATGGACACTTCGGGAAGATTCGTAGCATGCGATTCTTTTGAGGTTATTTTTAACCACTTTTTCGCGCATTTCGGGCGGTATCTCGGCCATAACTTGAGTAATATTGGTTTTTAATGCGTCTTGAGTTCGCAAATTATTTGCGTAAACACTATTTTTTTACGTAGCCCCAGAGAACAAATCTAACGGTGTCCAATCGCATGATCTTGGTGGCCAATTGACGTTGCCAAAACATGAAATTACGTGACCAGGAAACTTCTCACCCAATAAAGTCATAATTGGTCATGTTGTGTGGCTTGTTGCCCCGTTCTGTTATAACCACATTACGTCCAAATCATGATCTTCAATCGCTGCCCAAATAAAATTCGTAATGATTCGACCAATTGCTGCGAACGCTGGGAAATCAATAAATTCGGATCATCGGCAACACTTGCGCTTCCAGCAGCAATATTTTCGACTGAGCCTGCATTACGATAATGCACAGGCCTATCGACATCAGTAAAGCTTTCACTCTCTTCAAATTTCTTCACAATTTTACCGATTGCTTGCATAGTCGGTCGATTTTGAAGACCATAATCATCGCGTAATGCGTGAAAAGTGGCTAACTTTAAATTATCACTTTTGTAGTAAGTTTTAATAATTTTAACGAATTGTTCGATTGTTAAGCGATCCACTGTCGTAAATGACAAACATTCAACTAATATTATGACACTTCAAATGACAGCTGAATTTGACAGGTGTCAAATGCCAGCGCTACCAACTTGAAACCAAGAAATGAATGACCCTGTTCAATGCGGAAACAAATATTAAACTGTTCTCATTCAATCCTTTTCATTCCAATTCAAAACCATAGCGTCTGCCACACTTCACCCTGTATAGCCTGTATAGTACAAGATGGGATAAAAGTAGTGTCATAATGTTGTGATAAATTGTCATAATTTCAAAATCTCTATCACAACCGAAGGTTTGTGAGCGGTTGCTTCGTCCTGTTTGAGCCAAAATTGCTGGAGATCCATATCAATAACTTGCATATAAAAAATTGGTTTGACGCCATTTTCAAAAGTTATGACACATTCACATTATGACATTGTCATATTTTCATCCATAAATGATGCCTTAAGAATAGTTAAGAAAATTATAAAAGGGATTTATTAACTCTGTTTGAAAGAACTTTCATTCATACAGTGGGAATACTATATTGAGATTCTATCATATTTTTGAGTGAATAAGAGCTATCTGTGTCCAAATATGATATTTTGCAAAATTTTACAATTTCAATTTTTTTTTTATAAAAAACCTTAATATGTGACCTCTATCATCGATATTTTATTTTATTCATGTTTCACTAAACAACTTGGAGACAACATCAAAATTAATAAAATAAGATTCTAGTCATTTTAGTACCAAAACCGCTCCATTTTCTAAAAAACAAAAATGTTATGTCTTTAAATAGACGATTCCGCATAAGACCACCAAAGCTATATACTCTGTTCATTTATTTCAGACATTTCTAAAAATATCTGCCAGGCTGTTTAATGAGATTTATGCGAAAAATACAGACTGTTTCCAATATGTCTCAATAATATTTTACGACTTATTATCGGATATCGTAAATTGTGTGTCCATTCTCTTTTGTGTTTGCAATAAAAAATTTCTCTGAATTTCATTTTTTTTTTATGATTATTTCTTCATTTCATTTTTTTATCATAATTTGAGAAAGAAAGATAATAAAAGAAACAATAACAAACTGTGTCATCTGTTTTAATACAATGACAGGAATATTGTGTAAAAAAACTGACTTTCTTTTATTCAACCTTACTTTAGAGTGAACAGATAGCAAATTTTCATGCCCTTTCTATATCTGTCTGCTGTTCTGATTCCTTGCGAGCGACGACCGACGCCGGCCGACAAACGAACGACAAACGAATGACGGCCGAGGACGATGAACGTAAAAGATGTCAAACACGCTTGATTGGCTTCATCCATTTGTCCGATTGATCAAATATTGAATACACATTGTATTCTAAGGGCATACCCTGCCGCTGCCACTGCCCCACTATTGATTCAAAGTTAGCTGAGGCCTGAAGGAATATACCCTAACCACAGCACCTTCATCGTCCTGGTGAATAGGGATAAAGTCTGTAAAATTAGATTTTGATTGATCCTCCAATGTAAGTAGGTTTATTGCGATGACGACGACGACGACGACGACAGTAGTTGCTGTTAGTCGTTCGCCAACGACAAATGTTTGTACGATTTCTGTTGGTGCATTGTTCTAAGGCTACTTTTACTATCCTATACCGTATAAACCTATTTGGCAAGAGCTATCTATTCTATATACCTACTTTCTTGCCTTCTTCAACCACTACAAAGCAAAGGCATTTTCATTAATTTGAAAGCATTGTTCACAGTAAGTGACCTGAGGTTTTATGTTGATATATCTATAGCGTTGGTTGTGTATCTACATTAACGAAGCTCTCTCTTCTGAGGTTAGGACTTGATTCTAAATGAATTGAGTAATTTTTTTGTCGGAAAGAAGGAATCAATTTTTTCTTCTATTTAATTTTATTGAATGCCACCATCGATTAGGCTTCATTTTGTAGATAACCTAACCAATAATCAGATTTGTGCTTGAAAATGCGTTATTTCAGGGGTTTAACATTTACTCGTAAAATATTATTTAGAGTAATTGCATTAAATTATATGGAAACTCCGGTAGCTATATTTTCAATTTATATTTTAATATATTTTTTTTTTAAAACCTTGTCCGTTTTGGTTGGGGATTTGTGATAAAACGACCGCACTTTTACATTGACTGGTTGTAATATTAGGGTCTATAAGAAATTTAAATTGAAATGAGTAAATTTATTTATTGTAGTTTTTTTTTATTTATAGAAGGAATTTGAGTGATTTTTTTTTGGGACGATTTTACCCTTAAATCACTTGATGATTGTATATTTGCTACACATAAATAGATCTATGATAGCTTCTCATTTAAAGCAGTGATTTCGAAAATAGCTTAAAAAAAAAAACAGTTTTATAAAGTCTGTGAATGTACATTATCGTTTACTTTATCTAATCGAATTTTTGTAATTCCTAAATTGGGGTAAACCTTCATAATAGATAAAACAAATGACTGGGTCGCACGTACTTGCTCTTGCAGTTCCAGTTGCTAAGAGCTTCAAAGATCTAATAATAGATATGAATACAAAAAAAAAAAATTAAATACAGTGGTGATCCAGTATAACGAAGATCGATACTACGATCACTTTTTTCAAGTCTATTAGGTATTCTAATTTTCACAAAATGAACAAAAAAAAAAATACAATTCTACTCTAATTATAATAAATATCATGTAGAAAATAAATTTGTTAAGCAACTTTTGACTGAAAATGTTAGTATCTATGTATCTTTATGATTATATGGGAAGATACATACACAATTTTCCATTGCTCATTTTTTTTGTCGTTAGTTTTGTTTTGGCCAACGTATTCGTTTTCCTTTATTTATAAAGATGCTTAAATTTTCGTTCGCTATGCACAAAACTGTAACGGTTTTGAAAAATAAAATTGTACTTTCTATTTACCTAATGTAAGACTCACAAATAATATATTGCTATGTCTGCTTATTAATCGCACTAACTCGGTGAGCGTCCTTTAATGGTCAGATATGGAATGCGATCTTAACTCAATAAATCTTCCACACTCACCGAGCTGCACAAGCAGCACAAGCACTACCATGAACAGAAGGGATTTTGCCTGCTCATATTCCCAAGTTCATCGTTGCACCGTTTGATTGTTAACACTACAGATTTGTAAGAAAAAAAGTATTCGATATAACGAATGCACTCTTGACATTAAATTAATCGTTATACTGGACCACCACTGTACGTATAAAATTAGGCGTATGGCAATAACGCCCAAATCGATTTGGAAATATTGCCCAATTTTTTTTTTTTTAACGCCAAAAAAAAAACAACTTTATTGTTCCAAATCTCCAGCTGGAAATATCCCAAATATTTTCAATGTAAATTGTTTTTGTAAATTTTGGGCGTTATTACCTCAATTTTGGGCGATATTGCCAATCTTTTTTTTAATTTGGGCGTTCTTTTCTAAATTTTGGGCGATATTTCCATGCGGCGCATACTAAATGCTTAGGCACACTATAGGATTTGGGGTAGGTGCAAGGCGAGTGTATGCAACGTCTCTTTCGCATTTAAAGAACCTGGATTCAAAGAAACTTTGCATACACCCAGCCTCGCACGTACCCCAAATCCTATAGTGTGCCCAAGTAGGGGGGCAGCATGCCCCCCCCCCATTCATACCGCACTGTTTATTTTTATTAAAGTGAAATAAAGTTGATTTGATTTAAAACGGAGTTGTTTCAGTAGGTACAATTATTGGCAAGATTTTGATTTGGGGTTTTTTCCTAGAATTTGGGCGTTATTTCCTTTCTCTGGATTTTTTGGGTGATATTTCCAATTTTGGGCGTTACTTCCCATTTTGGGCGTTTTTTCCTTTCAACAAAAATTAAAAAAAAAATGGAAATAACGCCCAAATCGAGAAAAAAGAACAACATCAATTGTTCAGAATTTTTTGGGCGATATTTCTAAATCGATTTGGGCGTTATTGCCATTCGCCATAAAATTAAATTTTTCTTTTTGAATTTTGACCGCTACAAATAGTAAAACGTCGTATTTTAGTGAAAGCTTGGAAAACAAAAAAAAAATATGAGAACTACAAAATCAGTGCCTGCGCATTAAATTAAGTTTAGGGAAAATTTAAATTCGTGCAAAGAAAATTTTGAATTTTCTATTTTTTTTTTTAGATTTTGGCAGCTCACTTTAGTGCTAACATAAAAACGTAAATATAGAAAAAACCGTTAGAGCTACAAATTTTGAATTGGTGGGAAAAATTACATTTAAAAGCTTTAATTCTTTAGTAAACATTGTACATTTTTTTAGACTTCAGTTTTTTTTTTAATGAAAACTATTTGATACTATAATAAATTATTTAAGTTACAAAATTGAGGATCTTACAAGAAGATTTAAAAAGCAAAACATTTATGCAAAATTAATTAATTTTTATGATACATACGTAGAATTGATGAATTAAGCTTTATTATAACGCTATAACGCAATACCAAAAACGTTCCAGTGTTTCATGAACATGTGGCCAGAATATCTGTATCTACGGTGGCAGAAAAATTATTAGTATTAAAACTTAGATACAGAACATTCTTTTAAATACAAAAAACATAAATCCTATGCGTTTAAATCATTATAAACCAGCAAAACCTATTCAAATGACTACAACCCCTACGTGCTATATTAATCCCATAATCCAATATGGACACCGTCACGTCATAGAAAGTATCTCGCTTCATATTTTGCTTTCAACTTCGGTGTTGAGTTGGCTACAAAGTTTGCGCCATCAAATCTCATACAAACTACACTATTATTCCCGATGAGCTGTCTCATTCTTTCTTTAAGAACAGACCGAAAAAATATTCACAAAGGTTGGCTCTAATAATTATCCAAAAAAGCCAAACTGGGTAGTGAAATGCGAGACAAAATGTAGTATTTGATTTTTATCTTTTTAAGGGATGGTGCTATAAGGCTGAAGTTTTGGCAGATGGTAGAAATTACTGATCTTAATATGAATACAAGAAATTATAATCCTAGAATACCATTGAACGGTGATAACGGCAATTTTTGAGCACTTTCATATATGAACTCATATCTCTTGAGTGCAAAAATGGATATCTTTGGTTTTTATTAACTTTGCATATAAATAAAATTACGGCTATTTCGATACCTCACTTTTTATCCTAAGTGGAATATAATCTTCACAATCTTGATTTTAAATTGATGATGATGATAATTGGTGATACCCACCAGTGTAGATCCCCGTTATTTGAATCGAATGTTTTAATTCGAATTTGATATGGTTGGCTTAACTCTCGTTCTACTTATTGGATCTTCAATGTTAAGGCATTTGAGTAAAGCCAACTTAACACACTACATTATGTAAAAATAATCATTGAAGAGGGGCAGGCATTTATATAATAAAAGGGTGAAAAAGTAACCCCTCAATTCGATTTGCAGTATTCTAAAATCAAAAGTTGATGAAAAAATTCACAATATGAAAAAAATAAAAAATGCTTATTTATTGCTTAACCTCTCTTCTAAAATTATTTTTTACAATGTTTTACCATCAAGCCCACACGAGAGGTGCTAGAATTATTTTAAATGATTTTTTTTTTTTGCAAATAAAATGCATTTTAATTAAGAAACAGATCGACAAAGCTTCATTTATAAATTGATTACTCAAAAAGTTCTGCATTAATCTTTATGATTAGGATCTTAAAATACTATCATTAAGGCATTTGTTTGATTTGGAGTATACTAATAAAATGGAGCGGCTTTAAGTGCTGTGCATCAGCTAATATCTTATGTATTTTGTAGCCAACCCAGAACTCAAGACCAGAAATCACCCCTGCCTACCACCACTGAAGAGGCACTTTTAGTTAAGGTTCTTAGATTATATTGTCTCATATAAAAGTCGATCAAAGAGAGCAGTTATGTTTTTTAAGAAATCAGTATTTTCATATTTCGACCAAAAAATAATAAAAGTTAGAAACTTTATTCCCACAATTTTAAAATATTGAGTTAAGATTTTTGAAAAAATTGGATTTCATTCAACTAAAACTTTGATGTACAAAATTAAAAAAAAGGAGTGTTTTTCTCAAAAAGATTTAAGTTTTTTAAACAAAACATTTTAAAAAAAATCATCACTCATAAAGAATTTATACTTGAATCGGTTTTTAGTTCTTAAAAAAAAAAGAAAGTCCTGTGATCATAAAATACAAATTCCCATTATCAATAACTTTAACAGATTTGTCATATTTCCCGCAATTTGTGAAATTAATGTTATAAGTTATCAATCAAGCCCTGAAAATCATTTTGTTTTCGTATGAATTATTATTATTATTATTATATTTAGCTCAAAAAAAAACCCTAATTACAATTTCAGTTTTTTTTTTTTTTTTTTAGTAATACAATTTAAGTGAAGTGTGAATTTAATAAGTTAAATGGGCAAAAGCCTCCCCCAGACAAATCTTCATTCCACCATGGGGGAAGTACTTTACGGCTATACCCTACCGGACAAGAGACCTTAAAGGCAGTGCTCATAGCCGCCTCAAAAGATTTAAGCTTTGTCTCTAGGTCCAACACCGAGTCTGGGCTCAGATTCGGAATATTGCTCAGTTTAGAGTTGACTATTTGACCAAACTTGGTCCAGTCAATACGTCTGGGGTTTCTGAAAGGAGGAGGAGTTTCATGCTCGAAATTCAGGTTGAAGAGAATCCATCTGTGATCCGAAAAGGACTTCAGAAGGGAAACTCTCCAATTCTCTACCATCAGTTTAAAGTCTTTATTAACGATCGTAACGTTGTCTGCCAACTTTTATCTTCTTGTCAGCAGGTAACCAGTCAATTAGGCGTTTTGTCCAACGATGATCTTCTAGTCTCGTAATATGCCCAGCCCAATCCAATTTTGTTTTTCTTGCTTTAACAACGGCATCTTCTATATTTGTTCTTTGTCTAAGTGATTCGTTTGAAATGTGATCCTATCTGTTGACTTTAAGAATAGACCGTTCCATTGCTCTTTGCGAGATTGCCAATTTATTCATAGTGGTTTTATTATTACTCCATGTTTGTGATCCATAAGTCAGCACTGGGAGAACTGCAGTATCCATTAAGTATTTTATAGTTCCTGAAGTTGAATCTGCCTCAGTGATATCTCTTATATTCCAGAATTGTTTCCAGCCATTTGTTATCCTTTGTTGTATGTTTTGATTTTCTTTATTGTTGAATGTAATTATTTGTCCCAAATAGGTGAAATCCTCTACATATTCAATCCGTTGACCATCTAGTTGAATTGGCATTTGCTCGGAGTTTGACATCATTTTGGTTTTACCCAAATTTATATGGAGTCCAGTTTTGGTACATGCTTCATTTACATAGATCGATTATCATTTTTTGAAGATCTGAGACTGAAGAGCTTATAAGTACAATGTCGTCTGCAAAACGTAAATTGTTCAAATTTTCATCATTTATCGTAATGCCGTAGCTATTCCACGCCAAAGATCGGAACACCTCTTCTAAGACGGCAGCAAATAACACTTAACTTTTGGAATTTTTATCTTGGTTGTTTTTTCCTTTCAACAAAAATTAAAAAAAAAATGGAAATAACGCCCAAATCGAGAAAAAAGAACAACATCAATTGTTCAGAATTTTTTTGGGCGATATTTCTAAATCGATTTGGGCGTTATCGCCATACGCCATAAAATTAAATTTTTCTTTTTGAATTTTGACCGCTACAAATAGTAAAACGTCGTATTTTAGTGAAAGCTTGGAAAACAAAAAAAAAATATGAGAACTACAAAATCAGTGCCTGCGCATTAAATTAAGTTTAGGGAAAATTTAAATTCGTGCAAAGAAAATTTTGAATTTTCTATTTTTTTTTTTAGATTTTGGCAGCTCACTTTAGTGCTAACATAAAAACGTAAATATAGAAAAAACCGTTAGAGCTACAAATTTTGAATTGGTGGGAAAAATTACATTTAAAAGCTTTAATTCTTTAGTAAACATTGTACATTTTTTTAGACTTCAGTTTTTTTTTTAATGAAAACTATTTGATACTATAATAAATTATTTAAGTTACAAAATTGAGGATCTTACAAGAAGATTTAAAAAGCAAAACATTTATGCAAAATTAATTAATTTTTATGATACATACGTAGAATTGATGAATTAAGCTTTATTATAACGCTATAACGCAATACCAAAAACGTTCCAGTGTTTCATGAACATGTGGCCAGAATATCTGTATCTACGGTGGCAGAAAAATTATTAGTATTAAAACTTAGATACAGAACATTCTTTTAAATACAAAAAACATAAATCCTATGCGTTTAAATCATTATAAACCAGCAAAACCTATTCAAATGACTACAACCCCTACGTGCTATATTAATCCCATAATCCAATATGGACACCGTCACGTCATAGAAAGTATCTCGCTTCATATTTTGCTTTCAACTTCGGTGTTGAGTTGGCTACAAAGTTTGCGCCATCAAATCTCATACAAACTACACTATTATTCCCGATGAGCTGTCTCATTCTTTCTTTAAGAACAGACCGAAAAAATATTCACAAAGGTTGGCTCTAATAATTATCCAAAAAAGCCAAACTGGGTAGTGAAATGCGAGACAAAATGTAGTATTTGATTTTTATCTTTTTAAGGGATGGTGCTATAAGGCTGAAGTTTTGGCAGATGGTAGAAATTACTGATCTTAATATGAATACAAGAAATTATAATCCTAGAATACCATTGAACGGTGATAACGGCAATTTTTGAGCACTTTCATATATGAACTCATATCTCTTGAGTGCAAAAATGGATATCTTTGGTTTTTATTAACTTTGCATATAAATAAAATTACGGCTATTTCGATACCTCACTTTTTATCCTAAGTGGAATATAATCTTCACAATCTTGATTTTAAATTGATGATGATGATAATTGGTGATACCCACCAGTGTAGATCCCCGTTATTTGAATCGAATGTTTTAATTCGAATTTGATATGGTTGGCTTAACTCTCGTTCTACTTATTGGATCTTCAATGTTAAGGCATTTGAGTAAAGCCAACTTAACACACTACATTATGTAAAAATAATCATTGAAGAGGGGCAGGCATTTATATAATAAAAGGGTGAAAAAGTAACCCCTCAATTCGATTTGCAGTATTCTAAAATCAAAAGTTGATGAAAAAATTCACAATATGAAAAAAATAAAAAATGCTTATTTATTGCTTAACCTCTCTTCTAAAATTATTTTTTACAATGTTTTACCATCAAGCCCACACGAGAGGTGCTAGAATTATTTTAAATGATTTTTTTTTTTTGCAAATAAAATGCATTTTAATTAAGAAACAGATCGACAAAGCTTCATTTATAAATTGATTACTCAAAAAGTTCTGCATTAATCTTTATGATTAGGATCTTAAAATACTATCATTAAGGCATTTGTTTGATTTGGAGTATACTAATAAAATGGAGCGGCTTTAAGTGCTGTGCATCAGCTAATATCTTATGTATTTTGTAGCCAACCCAGAACTCAAGACCAGAAATCACCCCTGCCTACCACCACTGAAGAGGCACTTTTAGTTAAGGTTCTTAGATTATATTGTCTCATATAAAAGTCGATCAAAGAGAGCAGTTATGTTTTTTAAGAAATCAGTATTTTCATATTTCGACCAAAAAATAATAAAAGTTAGAAACTTTATTCCCACAATTTTAAAATATTGAGTTAAGATTTTTGAAAAAATTGGATTTCATTCAACTAAAACTTTGATGTACAAAATTAAAAAAAAGGAGTGTTTTTCTCAAAAAGATTTAAGTTTTTTAAACAAAACATTTTAAAAAAAATCATCACTCATAAAGAATTTATACTTGAATCGGTTTTTAGTTCTTAAAAAAAA
Source organism: Leucozona laternaria (assembly GCA_932273885.2). Classification (NCBI taxonomy): domain Eukaryota; kingdom Metazoa; phylum Arthropoda; class Insecta; order Diptera; family Syrphidae; genus Leucozona; species Leucozona laternaria. The sequence continues at coordinate 96,663,700 of OW026368.1, forward strand.
AAGAAAGTCCTGTGATCATAAAATACAAATTCCCATTATCAATAACTTTAACAGATTTGTCATATTTCCCGCAATTTGTGAAATTAATGTTATAAGTTATCAATCAAGCCCTGAAAATCATTTTGTTTTCGTATGAATTATTATTATTATTATTATATTTAGCTCAAAAAAAAACCCTAATTACAATTTCAGTTTTTTTTTTTTTTTTTTTAGTAATACAATTTAAGTGAAGTGTGAATTTAATAAGTTAAATGGGCAAAAGCCTCCCCCAGACAAATCTTCATTCCACCATGGGGGAAGTACTTTACGGCTATACCCTACCGGACAAGAGACCTTAAAGGCAGTGCTCATAGCCGCCTCAAAAGATTTAAGCTTTGTCTCTAGGTCCAACACCGAGTCTGGGCTCAGATTCGGAATATTGCTCAGTTTAGAGTTGACTATTTGACCAAACTTGGTCCAGTCAATACGTCTGGGGTTTCTGAAAGGAGGAGGAGTTTCATGCTCGAAATTCAGGTTGAAGAGAATCCATCTGTGATCCGAAAAGGACTTCAGAAGGGAAACTCTCCAATTCTCTACCATCAGTTTAAAGTCTTTATTAACGATCGTAACGTTGTCTGCCAACTTTTATCTTCTTGTCAGCAGGTAACCAGTCAATTAGGCGTTTTGTCCAACGATGATCTTCTAGTCTCGTAATATGCCCAGCCCAATCCAATTTTGTTTTTCTTGCTTTAACAACGGCATCTTCTATATTTGTTCTTTGTCTAAGTGATTCGTTTGAAATGTGATCCTATCTGTTGACTTTAAGAATAGACCGTTCCATTGCTCTTTGCGAGATTGCCAATTTATTCATAGTGGTTTTATTATTACTCCATGTTTGTGATCCATAAGTCAGCACTGGGAGAACTGCAGTATCCATTAAGTATTTTATAGTTCCTGAAGTTGAATCTGCCTCAGTGATATCTCTTATATTCCAGAATTGTTTCCAGCCATTTGTTATCCTTTGTTGTATGTTTTGATTTTCTTTATTGTTGAATGTAATTATTTGTCCCAAATAGGTGAAATCCTCTACATATTCAATCCGTTGACCATCTAGTTGAATTGGCATTTGCTCGGAGTTTGACATCATTTTGGTTTTACCCAAATTTATATGGAGTCCAGTTTTGGTACATGCTTCATTTACATAGATCGATTATCATTTTTTGAAGATCTGAGACTGAAGAGCTTATAAGTACAATGTCGTCTGCAAAACGTAAATTGTTCAAATTTTCATCATTTATCGTAATGCCGTAGCTATTCCACGCCAAAGATCGGAACACCTCTTCTAAGACGGCAGCAAATAACATTGGTGAAATAGGGTCACCTTGTCGTACTCCACGTTCAATTCTAAAAACCGTGCCTGTTATTTCAGTTCTCACTCTTGATGTTGAGTTTTGATACAGGTTTTGAAGAATCCTAATGTATTTGGCATTTATACCTTGATTTAATAATGCTTCCCATATATTTTGGTGTTCAATTGTATCGAACGCTTTTGTGAAATCTATAAAGCAAAGGTAGATTTGTATTTGATATTCCTGGCATTTTTCCAGGTCAGTGGTCAGTTGTCGAGAAACCAGACCGAAATCCTGCCTGTTCCCTCGGTTGGTTTATTTCTAACGTATTTTGTATGCGATGGCTTATACATTTTGAAAATACTTTATAATTCGTAGACATTATACTAATGGGGCGATATTTGTTAATGTCGTTTTTAGTTCCCTTTTTGTGTATCAATATAATATCTGTTTTGAACCATTGTAGAGGCAGAACTTCGAAGTTCAAAATACAATTAAAAATGTTGCACAATGATTCGGCTATTATTGGTAAACCTAGCTTCAGCATTTCGTATTGAATAGCATCGTTTCCGAAACTTTTGTTGTTTTTTAAATTTTGTATTGTCTGTTCTACTTCTTCAACTTGAAATGCAGGAACTTTCGATGTGTTATTCAACTCGAACGTAGTAGGAATATTTGAGTTTAAGGAAGATTTGTAAAGGTTTTTAAAGAATTCTGTAGCCACTGTGTTTATTTCTCCCCGTAGCGTTATAGTTTTATTGTTGGAGCTTAGATTATTAATCCATTTCTTGCTTGGTTCCAAGATTCTTTTGATATTTTTTTATTGACTTCGTGTTTTCTAACGTTTTCTTGATTAAATTTATGTTGAATTCCTATGATGATGATTAATAAACAACATTAAAAAAAACTCATCTAAATAAATAAGGGAATAGCTTTTTTAGCAACAACATGTCCAGCAGTAAGTTATAAATAAAAGTACTAAAAAGGAAACAAAGTTTCTCTACACCTCCCCAAACAGAAGTCAGAAAAAGTTCAAATAAAAATAGATCCCATCTATAATTTTCTTTTGAGTATTTATTCGATGTAATCAACTTTTTATTTAGTTTTTTTTCTCTATGCAACAGATCTCTTCATTTTTTTCCTTTTTCCTAATTAATTAATCAGATAACATGAACTCTGCTCTTGGATATTGATAAAAACAAAAGATTCTAACACTTGTAAATCTACTTTCATCTCTCATCATCACATTTGTGTTTTTTTTTTTTTGCCTATTCAGCGATGTTTTCTCACACATTTTTCTTCCTTAATGAGCATCTCAGGTACTATTCTTGCTGATTTATACCTTAAGCCATATATAATACTAACACACACAATATTGAAATCTAATGCTTGCCATCCAACAGACAACACCTGCCATCATTTATCCCAGGCGCACACCACTTTTTGCCTTGTAAAACTTTTCGCAAACTAACTATTTACATCCAACGGTATCCAGTTTTCACTTTAGCTATGCCTCTATAGCTCTCTTTATTCCATCACAAGTATAGCAGTACACAGTGTAGTGCATTCTTGCCATTAGTGAGGGTTCCGTGATTTACAAAATTGCACAATAGTGTTTTCCTTATCATCAAGGATTAAATACTGGAATATTTCTTCGAGTTTGCTGTTTTCCTTTGCAAACAAAAACAAACAAAAATATCAAATACCAACGAAAACGAGAACGGGAAAGGGAAGAGAAAACAGGAATGGCAAAGATGAATAAAATCTTTGTGTAAGACGTAAAAGTGAAGTGAACAATAAAAGCTTAACAACGTGAACGTCGATACTAGAGCATGATGGATTCACATGGAAATGAAGTTCTTTCAACGTCAAAATAGAACAAACTTCAAACTCCTTTAGATATTTGTATATAGCTAACTACAATATGTCTCTGATTAAAAGAAATGGGATTTGAATTTGAACTTTTTATCCAGAGCTGCCCACTCATCAAGTTTAAGATCTACTATAGTATGGAGAATATCAAGCAGGAAGGTATGTTGTTTTTAGAAATACCTACTATCACACACTAACTCTTGAACATACAAACAAAGTAAATGTGTTAGTCTTACTTAGTGGGATATTTTAATAAAATATTAGAATTCAAAAAAAATATCAGCTTGAAATTATAAAGTCATTATCCATTTCGATCGATACAATGTTTGTATTTGGCAGATAAAACTGAGTCTTTTGCAAGAGTAAGGCTAGTGTGACTCAGCGGAACCATAATTTTATGACAACAATTCCCCCGATCGAGCTGAATGACATCTGTGAGGCTTGTCTGTGACTTAGGTACCTATGAACTTCTACCGCTTACTCATACCGGGAGAGTTCGTAATGTTAATTTAATTTCCCGTGTGCAGTTTTCGGCCTCAAGAAAAGCTCGTTTTCTGAAACTATTTCACCTACTTCATAGTGAAACATATTTCAAGAATATTTTCCCCTCTCCTCTTACAAAATTAGACTTCCTCTCTGCTTAAAATTTTCATAAAAAATGAAAGACATTCAATAACGCGTGCTATAATACAGAAATGAACATCAATTTAAAAATTACGTATAAAAGATAAAATTCAAAATACAATTTTTTACAAGTAAAATAAAATAAACACTTGAAGAAAAATTAATATTTTTACAGTTTTAAGGACTCAAGCATTATTTAAATTCAATTAACATACAAATTTTTGAAGAATGCGAATTTAGTAGTAGAGTAGAGAAAACACTGTAATTAATTCAGGGAGACACCACTGCTGTACAGGAGTGTGTGTGAATAAATCAAGCTGCCGTTGCCGGAGAAAAACTCTGACACAGGAAACAAACTTATAATTAGCTAAGTTTTATGCAAAGCACCTTCTATGAGAGAAGGTAGCATGTACCTAAAAGGAAATAAGGTGTTTTAATATTTTACAGAAAACATATCATAGTGTATCGATGGCCACCTGCAGACTATATACTACATTATCTTTTGTTAATCTATTCTAAGAAAATTTTCTTAGCTCATTTTATGGAAATGTTGAGCTTTGCTTTAAGGTTTTCATTTGTTTTGAAGATCAAAGACTTAAAATTTGATATATGTTTAAAAATTACCTACTGGCCTAGTAATTATCAACATTTTTCTGAACAAATCGGCACAAAAATTTTCATAAAAAATTAAAAAACAATATGCACGACTGGATAGCACAAACTTGCTTTTATTGTTAACAACTGATATTATATGAAAATATGATACCTTTATTTAACAAGAAAATATTAAAAGATTCAAAAGTACTAAAAATTGATTGTTTGTTTAATTTGTTTTTGGTTAAAATTAAATGTTTTTCAAAATTATTTTATGCAATATTATTTAAACTATTAAGAAACTAGATTTTAAAACTATAACAAAATCGGTTTAACATTTAAAAAAAATAATACCATTTTCTCTCCGTTATTTGAATTTTTGCCAAAAATCTGAACGCAGGGTTTTTTGAATTCACTTTGGTCATTACATGTGCGAAGTTTAATCAAAATCGTAAGGTTGAGCCGTTTTCGGTAAATATGAAAACAAAAATCAAAACTGTCGTATGGCAGTTAGTGGTTCTAGATGAGCTTAAATAAAAATCAGCTATTATTAACATAAATTAAGTAGAGACTGTAATTAAAGTAAGAAAATGGCAACTCCCATAGAACCTTGTTTTTTATTTTCATTTTCGTTTTGGATTTGAAGCAATACAAATATTTTGAGTATTCAATATTTCAAAAACGTCGCAGTGTGTCACAGGTCAAAAGTCTTTAATGGGGTTTTGACCCACTTGGCTGAGTTATAAGTCCACAAATCGATTGGGAACTTATAACCAATTTAATTGGGTCAGAAGTCCACAGAATTTCTAATGCGGACTAATGACCCGCAAATTGTGGTCTCAAGACTCACTTAAGTGGATCATAAGTCCATAATTATTTGAAGTTGTCATATTCGTGTAAAAACAACAGAATTCCTGCAAATTTTTCACTATTACTTTATAAATCTTTTAAAATTATTTTATAATTCAACTAAAATAAATTAAAACTTAAAATAAGAAACTTACACTTCCGGTTAGATAAATTCTATATTTAGCCCCTGATTGGCTTCATTATAGGATTTGGAGAAGGTGCGAGGTTGGCAATATGAAAAGTTTATTTTTGGATTTAAAGAAACCTTACTGTTTCAAGCTTATCTTTATTTTGAAGTAAAAGACTTTGTTTTGAATTACTTTGGAAATATTTCCATCGAATTAGATAATTTATTTATATTAAATTGTTAAACTCAAAGTATGATTAATTTTTTTTTCCTAAAAGGAGTATTTTTGTATTTCATTTTGAAAATATAAATAAAAATATTTGTAAATATTTGGATATTGTGGCCTTATGGCTCGAGATGTTGTGAGCTTTTGACTTAATTGGATAGGTTATAACAATTTACCTGTGGACTGCGCCTTCAAGAACGACTCGGTTGAATTTTACAAAATCTGCAAGTGTTTTTTTTTTGATTTATCTAAAATATTTTAAATTGAAATTATGCATGTAACACAAAACAATCGTTAAAAAATAGGTTAAAGAAAATTTAATCTCCTCTCGAAAATAAAATACATTTTTTTAAAGTGATTAGATAAAGTACATTGCGTGTGTGTGAAAACAGTTTCAGAAAATGTTTAGTAAATTTTGTTCATAGTTTGTTGATTTACAACAATTTTCCACTATTATTATTATATTACTTATGTAATTTCCATGTATGCTTATGTGTTTTAACTAATAACTAATTTACTTCCTTTAAAATCAGATAAAAAGTATTACAATGTTCAAACTTAATGACCACAAAGTGGTTGATGGTACAAAAGTACATGCAACCCAGTCGTGCATTTTATTTGATTAAGAAATCGTTTATAAAATTTTAAAAATTATTTTATTTGAATGCGAAAAAAGCAAAAACATCAAAATGCAATCATAAATCAAATTCAAATACTTTTAAGTCAAATAAATAAATTGACTTTCAAGATTCTAAATTCTATAAGTTGTGTAGAGGTACATGCATATAAAGGGTCCGCCAAATAACTTTTTTTTTTTTTTAAAATGTCGTAAAACATCGAGTGTAGCTTCGGCTGTGTGGCACGTAGCGCCGTCCTGTTGAAACCAAATGTTGCCAATATCCTCCTTTTCAATTTTTGTGAACAGAAATTCGTTCAACATGGCCCGATAACGATCGCCATTGACTGTAACGGCCACTCCTTGCTCATTTTCGAAAAATGGCCCAATTATGCCTCTGACCAAAATCCGCACCAAACAGTGACTCGTTTTGGTCGTATCGGCTTTTCAATGTATGCGTGCGGGTTTTCTGTGCCCCAAATGCTACAATTTTGCTTGTTTACTACCCGCCAAGATCAAAATGAGCTTCATCTGAAAAGATGATTTTTTTGTCAAAATCGGCATTTTCTCTAAGTCGATCGCAGGCCCACTTAGCGAAGCGTATACACAACCATATTCGTTCAGCGGAAGGATAAAACTAATTATCTGTCAAATCAGACATGCGCTAAGTGTTACCATTCACGAAATAAGCACTAGTTGAAAAAAAACGTTAGATGGCGGACCCTTTATATAGTCTTTGTCGAGTTTTCTCACATTACCTTATTAACATAAATATTTTGAATTTCTGAGTAACCCTTGTTTAAGAACACTGGAAGATATTTTTATTAATACCTTCTACAATTCCTTTACCAAACATATTATCATCCAATGTGAAAATTTTTGTTTATGCAGAAAAAGTACTCATACGTCATAGTGTAATATAGTTATGCTTTTGTGTTATCTTGGTGCTTCCGATAATATTTTGAATACATACATACCTAGTTACTCATATTCAAAATGAAGTCAATTAATCAAAGGAAAACCTAGGGTTTATCAAACAAAACATTCTTTTATTCAGAGTTGGTATGTAATGCATATTTCTTGAAGTAATAAATATATTCCACCAATCGATTTAAAATTGTAATAAGGAAATAAAATCAAATCAACTAACTTTCAAATGAACAAAAGAATTATTTGATTAGTAAAATAACATACAAAATTAAATTAAGTTCACGACTCGGTTGCACAAACTTGCTCTTAAAGTTTAGGTGGCTTAGAATTTTAAAGATTCTATACGTATAAAGCATGTATTTATGTAATTAGAGAAGAATTTAAAGAAGCATCAAAGTCGTTTTTTACATATCAAATATAACATATAATTTTTTTTTTTTTAATTTTTTGGTGGGGGCAGTACCCCCATTTATTCGGCTTAATTACAAGCTAATGCTTAATCTAGCTTAAGAACTATGAAACTTATAGCTACGTTTTGTGGTTAGTGAGGAGGATGGTTCAGGAGACGGAGTTTTAGACAAGGGGTGCTGAAATTAAAATCGAAGTTGCTTGCGTATAAGTTAACACTCCGCAGCATACGGGAGATTGGTTCATTAGAGCCATAAGACGTACGGTGGGGAGGTATATAGAAAAGAAGGGGATTTCGTATGTTACGAGGGTTGGTATTAAAAAAGATAGAGTTGTAAAGAGTAATGCAGTCAACTGAACCTGTAAGAAGTCGATGAATGAAGAGAATTTCATGAATTTTTCTTCGTTCTTCTAGTGAGTTAAGGTGGATAAGTTTAAGGCGGTTTTGATAGGGATGAAGGATCAAGGGATTATTCCAGGACAGACCTCGAAGAGCAAAACGTAGGAAACGACGTTGAATGCTCTCGATTCTGGCAATGTGAATTTGTTGGTAAGGGGACCATACTTGACAGGCATATTCGAGCAAAGGACGGACAAATGTTATATAGAGGGTCCGGGTCACGTATGGGTTGGAGAATTCCTTGGACCAACGTTTAACGAACCCAAGTGCTGAATTGGCCTTAAGAATTATGTCGTCATAATGGGAGATGAAATTAAGCTCCTGATCGCATAAAATACCAAGGTCACGTATAGATTCGACTACAGATAGGGGCTGATCGTGAAGGAGATAAGAACGGGGAGAGGACTTAAAACGTTTTCCAGAAAAATTTATTGAATGGCATTTGGCAATATTTAAATATAAGCAGTTTTTGAGACACCAAACTGAAAAATTATCGAGATCGAGTTGGATAAGAGCAGAGTCCTGTGAAGAAGAGATGGTCTTGAAGAATTTGGTATCGTCGGTGTAGAGTCTTAGGCTCTAGTCTTAGGCTCTAAGCAAAAAACCTTGCGGAGCGGCAGCGTCAGATTTCTTGAATACATTCGAATCAATTGAAGCAACAATTTTAAAAATTGTATTATTAATTTCTTTAACATATACAAATAATTAGTATCCAAATTTAAAGATAATTTTACTTTAAGTTAAACCAGCTAGAAGTAAATTAACCCACAGTTAACTGAAGAAGGAGTTTTTTGGTGGTGCGTGGAGGATGCATGTGGAACGACTGAACAAAATCGGTGGATAAAGCATCTGTTCAGTTAATAACACTGTGTTACTCACAAAATATGAAGAGTTAACTCGAATTTAATTTTAATATCGCACTAAAAAACTGGATCCTAAAAGTTTTAATTAAAAAAAAAAAAAAAAACAATTTACCTACTTGTTTTTGAAGAGCTAAATTTTCAAATCCAAACATTTTTCTTTGAACATTGTTAAAAGTATGCGTATACTTAATAGAAGCTCCTATACAAAAACTTGGATTAAAATTGGTGAAGCTGTTATCTTGAAGGATGAACGTTACAAAATCGATTCTTTGAAGATACCTGCAGTTTGGTAGAACCGTTTTGAGAAAAATTAAATGTTCCCTTACGGTTTTTAACATTTCTATGTAATTCAATTTCTTTCTCTTAGTCTGGAAGCCAATGATATGGTGAGCGATTTAAGCCTTTTTGACTGATATAGACTTTTGTGAGGATTGAATCAAAACTATAGTTGGTTTAAGTGGTAATAAGAAAGTGCTTGGATTCTTTATCTTGTCCTGCATTTTTACTAAATGTTTCCTTTTTTTTGTGTGCCAAACTTTGTGGGTGGTATTAAAAAAACGGAGCACGTGCTTAGTGCAGGTGATCTGTATAAAAGTCTGAGCATGTACTAATAAAAATATAAGTATTCAAGAAATTAATGCATACCAAAATACTGAATTTATACTCAAGATATGAAACTCATTTCAGACGTCTTGCTATACCAAAATATGAATCATGCCGGAATGCACAAGAAAGCTCTTAGTTTCTTAGATCAGCGGTGTCTGTGGAGACCCATTAATCTTATTCTGTATGAGATGCCAATTTTAGTATAGTCATTGAATTTTCCAAAAAAAATATTTTTTCTTCCAAAGGCTTTCCTGCTAGCATTTATATGATTATCTTGTGAATATTAAAGGTTTGAAGGTGTACAAAGATTTCCAGTCTTTAAAGCGGGTATAAACCCCCTTTTTATTACGTTAAAGGTAGTTTCCTCTAATGACACGTAATATCATTGCTTTGAGAGTCTCAACTTATATTGGAATTCATATATAAATTACGACTTGTATAGATTTCTGGAATGCAAATATCTTAATCAAAATCCTGAATTAATTTCCCGTTTCATTGATGATATTGATTTTCAAAAATTGTCAAATCAGAAAAAAAAACCACCATCAAAAATTTTAATCTCAAATGTCAATTTTCTCTTCGTCAATAAAAAAGGAAAGCTTTTTATGGTTTCCGTTGAGGGAGGCCAAATCAACTCAAACTCGAACCCATACCACAAGTAAATACAAAGAAGGGAAAATCAAATTTAGGCTACAAATAACATTCTGTATAATGTATAATGTTCTATATGCATGTATGTAATGTATAGTATATATATTGGACTTACCTCTGGAGGCAATCCTCACGTCCTGATATAGCCAGCTTAACAATATCAGCAAACACGGGTATGACCACCCAATCATTTGGTTTGGCTGGTTTTTTCTCCGATGACAACGTCGATGTTGTTGTCACTAGCGTTGCTGCTGCTACTGGCAGTGGCGGCGGTGGCGGTGGCGGTGTTGTCATCGTTGTCGACGTCGTTGTTGCTCCAGTTACCGTTGTCGTTGACGATGATGTTGCCGCTGTGGTAGATGTGGATGATACCACCACCACAACGGTCGTATGATCAGTCTTTTGGTTTTCGTTTAAGACGATTGCTTGTTTTGTCCACAAATCCCCATATCCTTCAGCATGTCGTTGCATACAATCCAATTGCTGGCATGTCGATGATAACTTACTCCACTAAACATATCATTGGATGTTGATGGCGTCGTATATGTATCCAGGTCGTTGATGATATTCCAATTTCCATTACCAAGAAAGAAAACAAGAAAATCTACAAATGTAGCAGGCAACAATACAACGAACAAGAAACAACGAGCATCAGACGAAACACCCACAAACCACAATCCACATCAATTTCGACCACAAAAAAAAGTACAAGGACATTACAGTAACAAGGATTGGATATGGTTAGAAGAGAACTGATGGTGAGTGAGAGTAATGGTGTTGAAAAGAAGCCCTGCCATTTTTTCGTTTTTTTTTTATATACATATATATATTTTTTTTTTTTTTTGGGATAGAATTCAATTCTTGTGATAAGCAGAATCGCAGGATGTGTGTATTGTGTTTAGGGTATTGTGCTCTTTCGACAGGATATGGCTTTGCCATTACCTTACCTTACAACAGGCAATGAATGATGTAGCCCTATACCAATTGTTACATAGATTGGGGATAATAAATCCTTAATGGAAATTGTAAATCAGATTTTATGACATGCTAAATGCCATGAAATCCATTGAGAAAATTGGAGGGGGGAACTACATTGAAATTATGTACCTATATTATTTCTTGTCGTTATGGTGATTGGTTTGTTAAGTCTATATTCCCTTTATATTATGGGTATTTATACACATTATAACAAATGAGGACCAATTTTCAAAGTAAGCAAAAATTTTGTAAAAAAAAAAACCGCAAATAAGGCAAAAGAAATTCAAGAGACAAAAAAAAAATTATTAAAGATAAAATATAAAAGATATAATAAAGTGGTTTTATTTGAATTTAATGAACAAAAAAGATCTAGTTTAATAAGATTTAGAAAATTAAATTTGAGCTCAAAATAAATCATTTTCTCTACTTTTCTTAAATCAAGCTAATTATAATTATTATTACTTTTATTATTTGTTTTTTTACTCACAAAAATTGATAACTGAAAAATAGAAATCGGCTGTATCGTGGGGAAAACAATTTTGATTTTATCTTGCAGATTATGTTGCTTTCTTAATGCTTTAATATATATTTCATTTTGATTAAATTAAGAGCTCAGGACTTGCAGTGTGGCGTCGGGCATTTGCCCGGGGCGGCAAAATTTGAGGGCCGCTGGTGGCTACTAAAAATAAAACTATGCGTACAATCGTACATATTTCCAAGATATTTTTATTTGCTTACTTCTCATAAACAACATCAGGGCGAAAATATTGAAATTTATTAAGTACGAATACAATCTCAAGAAATTTACTCCTAAAACATCTTCTGGAAATAATATTCTAATCACTACACACGACACTTGTGTGCACACTTGTGTCAGACATTCAAGTTCTGAAAGATGCCATAACCTTAACTCATTGAAGATAATTGATGTATATATTTAAAGAGAAAATATTAACAGAGTCAAAAGCACTAAAAAATTGATTTTGTCATTCATTTTTTTTTTTTGTTTATAAAAAATGTTTTTCAAAATTTTTAAATGCATTAGCGTTTAAACTGTTGAGAAGCATCAGATTGAAAAATTATAACAAAATCGGTTTAACCATGGTAAAGATATACGGGAATAACTCAAAAATAAGCCCATTTTCTCAAAAAACGTGAAATACTTAATTCCGTAATGTGATTTTTTTTAAGAAAAACCTGAAACGCAGTTTTTTTTGAATTGACTTGGTTATTGCAGGTACGAAATTTTCAAAAAGAGCAAAATATTTGTATGGCATCTAAAACAAAAATTCGAATTTTCCCTCTAGGGAATCACATAAAAATGCTCTTTACAAAATTTGAAGCAAATCGGTCTACTCGTTTAGGCTCTAGCTCAGACCGATGGACGGCATGAGGAAACCCACTTTTTTGGAATTCTCGATTATCGTAGTGTTAGTTTTGATTAAACCTCAATTTTTTTCCTACGCGAAACCAATATTTATCTTATAGAGCAAGTGAAAATAGGTCAAGTAAGTCGATGTAACAAAATATAAATAAATATGAATTTATTTAATAAAACATTTTGGTGTTTATCTTTTAAACTACTGAACCGATTTTGATTAATTTTGTATTTCAATGAAGCCCTATCAGACTAACATATGGATGTGAATATAATACAACTCCAAGAATATTACATACATACGGGTCGAAATGATAACCTCCATTTTTAAAAGTCGGTTAAAAATCGCACTATCTCTGCAAAAACATTTTTATAACTTCAATGTTGTCATTACAAAGGGCGGCAAATTAAATTTTTGCCCAGGGCGGCGAAAAATCTGGATCGGGCCCTGCCTATAAGTGAGATACATAATCTTAGAAGTAACTCTCGATCTGTTCCTACGCTGCCTTTTCGGACTATACTTTTCAGAAACTCATACGCCGTTGTATCTCGCAGTTTGTTCAACAAGCTCCCTGAGAATATACGAACCATTAGAAATTACTCAATGTTTTTAAAATATATTAAATCGTGGCTCCTTCAATGTAACATTTTTGAAATCGAAACTTTGCTAAACTACTTTGTCTGATTCGATTTTATTGTACTTTTAAATTTATCTTTGCACTTAATTGTTCTTAATTATGATGTCTCCTTTTTCTTTGCCATACAAATGTAGATTAATTGTAAATTCTTTGTTAAAGGTTAATTTTAACTGTACACCTGACAATGTAAATTTGTTTTTATAAAACGTAGCATTCTCTCTATTTAACTTTGAATATACATGCTTGACACTATTATCTTGTTTCAAAAAATATTAATGCATAATATAGTAAATAGGTATTTCTTTAATTGTTAGCAAGTTTAATAAGTAATAAATACAATACAATACAATACAGTTATCAAGGCTGGGTTGGAATCGGCTCCAAGCATAAGATGATTATCAAATTGACTATCGCTTTTTTGAAACAGCTTGCTTACGACTGATATTTAAGTGTCGTTTTCATAAATTTTGCGTCGTTTTCGTGAGCAATGTAGGTTGGCTCGGCGTCAAATTCACCGAAAACCAAAAGTTTTGTGAATGAAGTGTTTTAGGACCATTTGCTGAAACAACATTTAAGAGTTTATGTTCAACATAAGTGCTTATGTGACAGTTTACGCTGACAAAAAAGTAGAACATAAGCGTTGGAAGTTGAACATAAATATTTAATTTTCGTATCAGCAAACGGCTCTTAAAGTTATAAAAAAAAATAAAAAAAATAAATAAATTTAAGAGAAGCGAAATGTTTGATTCAAAGGAAATTTTCTGTACCGCAGAGAGAAATTATTAAAATATATTATTATGTATAGTTACAAAATATTGGTTGATAAGGCATTGTACGGCCCCACTTTAGTTTGGGATGAGTTCCGTATAGGAACATTTATTTAAATATTTGTAAAATCAAAATTCTCATCTTCTCAATAAACTTGCATTTCAAATAGGAAAAACAAAACTTGGAATTGAAAACAAATTTTACAAACGAAACCAACAGCTGACTGAATTGACATTTCTATAATGGAGAATTCTAAGTGCTGCCAAAAACCTAACAACTTTTAGTGATCGCTTTAAGAAGAGGAAAGAAAAGTTGATAATCAAAAACGACAATCAAAACAGTGACAGTCAACTATCACCTAAGCCGATTGCACCCCTGGATCATTAAACTCCTTTTAGTGGTGCTAAGTCTATGATGGTCAATTTAAATTCGAAAGACTCAAGTGGTTGTTGTTTCATTCAAACCTTCAATATTAATATGATAGTGCTTAAACTCTACAGCCTAAACTGCGAGTGTGTTATCATACAAAAAGTAACTTTCTATTTTTTTTGGGTTCGTTTTTAAGTAAATAACATCTGTAACATCCCTATTTTTACTTGCTCAATAGGGCAAGTATCCCTCTTGGTTTCGTGATAAGTCCGAAAAAGTGGGTTCCGTAATACCGTCCGTCACGTCGGCCTGTGCGTCCGTGCGTCTGGTCATGGACTGTACCTTGAGCTAGAGCCTAATCGGGTGGTTTTTCCTTAAATTTGGTACATTACATTTTGTTTTGCTTCCCTAGACGGAAAATTCGAATTTTTTAGTTCATCTAGAACGGGTGCCATAGAAATATTTTTTTTTTTTTTTCAAATTTTCTCGAAAATGATTTTTTACACGAAATCAATACTTGCCCTATAAAGCAAGTAAAATATATTGTATACATTTTTAAGTCGCTCAAAAAATTACAAATTTAATTAGAATATAGGTATGTAGGTATTATATGGCAAGTTATGAATTCTTACAAAAAATCGAACTCGAGATTTTGATCAAACTTGACATTACGATGATATAGGGAAGACGAGAAAAGTGGTTCTCGCAAAAACGGACGTCTGTCTGTCTGTTTGATGGCTCGATTTTCCTTAAACTTGGTACCAATCGTTTTTTGGTCATTCCCCCCACCCGTTTTTTATTTATTTTTTAAGACCAAAACTAACAGTAGCTGTCATACAAAATTTTTTGGCCAAAAAGGAAAAACTTATTTTTCTCAAAATCGGCCCCACAGAATTTTTTTTTAAGTAGCCAATAAATTCAAATAGTTCTAAGTTGCCTTTAAATAAAAAAAATTATGTTTTGAACTTCACATTAAAAAATTCTAATAATTGATTTATCAATTTTTTTTCTTAAAAATGTTAACGAAATTTTAAATATAAAAAATTAATTATTTTTAAAACCGCAACTACGATTTTTTTTAATTTTTTTCTAATAAATTAAGATTCATATAAGAAATAAGATGGGGAACATCACGTTTGATTCAAAACAGTTTCAGAAGTACTTTAATCAATTTATTTCTAATTTTGTTGATTTAAAACCATTTTCCAGTTTAAATAATATAATTTCCTTGCATGCATATTTCATATGTGCAACAATGGGCTATATTGTTAATTTTTTAAACTCACATAATACCACCTGCTACTAAACTCAGTTTTGGCAAATGGATAAAATATAGACTCCCATAGCTAATTTATTTCAGACTATAGAACCACAATGTAATCGAACATAAGAGCAAGTTCGTGCTACCCAGTCGTGCATATTTTTTTTTATTTAGTCATAAAGCTGTACAGCTCTATTAAGGGCACGTACAAAAATTAACTTTTTGCCATCTATTCCAGTTCCACTTGGAAGCACTCTATTCATTCCAGGTAAAAGTCAGACAGAAGTAAGTCTTGTCTCGGTCCCGTCATAGTATACAGTATCACCTTCTGTATCGGTATTGGTCTTGTATTATCTAGTCTCGTTTTGGACTCCTTTCAATCTTGTTGCCTTTTTATCTTTAATGGAAGAAATATCAAAAAAAGCATTTACAAATTAAACGTATGAAAATATTTTATTAATTTTAATGGCTTAATCATCCAAGAGTATCTCTTGTCAACATAAAGTGCATCTCATCAAAGCATTTCTGATTCGTCAGATAATAAAGGGTTTTTCAATTGGCGGGGAAAGATTTTGATAGCCTGTGGCAGCCATGTTGTTTTGTTGCCATCTGTCAAATCTGTTGTTTATTCAGTTGCTGATGTCAAATTTGTATGGCAAATTACACAATTTAACAACACGTCCAAATGATAAAACTTGTGGTAAGGATGCGTGCGTTGCGCCGATTTTAAGGTTTATATGGTTGGCTTTCTCAGTCGACTGAATTTTCAACTTTGGTGGCCAAAACTGAATCGAATGATTCAGTGCACAATCAGCCAACACCCGCCGTACGTTAACGAAACTCAAGATCTACCGAAAACATCGACGATGTTCCTGAGATTCCTGACTTGTTCGAAAACGAGAATGACATCGCCATTGCCATCAACGGAGGACGCTACAGATCGACGATAAACAATTTATTTAAGCAAAACTTGTATATGACATGCATGTCAACGACAGAAAACTACACAATGGGTACTCTGCCAATTCACGTGAATTGGCCATCAAGATCGTGTGATTTGACCCCGTTAGACTTTTTCTTGTGGGGTTTCCTGAAGTCGCAGGTCAATGCGAATAAACCACAATCGACCAATGCCCTTAAGATGAACATAACACAGGCCATCGCTCAAATAAAGCCGTATCTATGCGGAATAGTTTTTGAAAATTGGATCACTCGAATTCGTGCTACCATAAGAAGCCGAGTTTGTCATATTTCGTCAATAATGGTATACTTACTATTAATGAAAAACGCTTTAGAAAGTCTCCTTCAAAAACCCATATTTTCAAGTACATTTTGCTTAAACAGTCATAAATGCGTGCTTTGATTTTCTAGATTTCTACAGTAACGGAGAATACTGCCATATTATTCTACATAAGTCTCCTGACCTGTAGGAGCAAGTGTGCTCGACCCAATTGTGCATTTTATTTTGTTTATTAAAATTAAGTAAATCAGTCAATTTTATTGAACTACCTGAACACAATATAATCGAATAAGAGGATTTATTGTAACAAATTTGGTATTAAAAAAAAAATATACACCAACACTGAGGTTTGTGGTTGCAACTTGTTTCATTTTTTTCCGTATAACACTTCCAATCAGTGAATGCATTGAGTGAGTGTACAAAAATAACCAACCAAACAAAATCAAGAGAATTCTTTTTAATTATACCATTTGCTCATTTGCCTTTAGTCTTCTCTGAATTCCAACCATCACCAGAAAAGAATGAATAAAATCATTTAAGCTTAAAACATTTTCCATATAAAGTGCAAGTGAAGCGAGTAATAGGAAATGGAAGAGGAAACATTTGCTTCCATTTTGTGTTTTTATTTTTTGTTGTTATTTTCATTCCATTTCATTTAAGTGCACATTTTTATCATTTTACCCGAGACGACGCCTGCCGTGGCCGTCCATTGCTGCCGCGCCGCACAGTCCGCCACACCATCAGGGACAACAAGGACGTGTTGTTGGATGTTGAAAGGATTGATTGAATCACGCTTCGTTGCAAGCAATCCTCATACATTCATCACTAGCGTAACCATGTGATTCGATTAATTTTATTGATAGGCACTGAGCAGGTCAGCCCTCTACAACTTACAACAACTGATAGACTTGAAGTTGATATGAATGAAATCAAATCAAATAAAATAAAATAAAATAAAAAAAAAAAAGAAATCGCATTGCCTGTCGGAAATCAACAGAATCATTGTTATCCTGCATTCGATTGGACACAGTGGACGATTTTATTGTATTTTCTTTTTGCACTTTAGATAGGCGAGGTTTTATTTCTATTATTTTCATTCCCCTTTGAAGTGACTTTATTGAATTTAGACTTGATCTTCTGAGCTGGAAAAGTATTATCTAGTTTTTAAAGTGATTTTTATATAGATTTTGCTTTAAGTGGAGGCATAATTCACTTACTTTTTATATTTCTGCAGGTGCAGGGGTTTTTATTTGAAGTAAGTTGATTCAATTTGAGTGTTCAAATTTTATTATACATATATGTATCATTTATTAATAATTTGTTTTAACCGACTTTGTAGGATAAAGACTGCTCCAGTTCAGAAATGAAAAGAATTGCTGTTAAATTTAAGTTTAATTTGTTCGGGAAATTCAATTTACAAAATCAGAAATTAATACATTTGTTCATGTCATGAAAGTTATATTTTTAAATAAATAACAGTTATTTAATATCATATTGACACACATAAAACAATATCATCAATTTTTAATTTCACAATTTAACAAGGTGTGTATAATATTGCTTATAGAATATTTATGATTCTGTATAATTTTCCTGGGAAATAAAAAATGTGAAAATAATATGTAAACACACATTTTTATTTTTTTTTTGCTGTTTCAACAATATTATTTTAAAATTAAGAGGGACATATGGACATTATATTTATATTCCCTATACAGTAAAACTTTGTTGTAAAATCACTTCTCCGAGAATATAATTTTTTTTGTTTTTAATTGTTGATCATCGAAGTGTTAGTTTTGATTTGTTCTATAGAGCAAGGAACGAGAAGCTCGTAAAAGTGGATTTCGCCATGCCGTCCGTTGATCTGTGAGTCAACTGGAATTTCAGCTACAACCTAAATGGGTAGTCCTATTTGCATGAAATTTGGTACATATCATTTTTATGTGATTCCCTTTTGAGTTTTTGTTTTACCTCACCTAAAACTGGTGGCTGCCATACAAAAATTTTGTTTTTGTTTTTTCAAAAACGGATACAACAATTTTGTTTTAACTTTGTACCTGGAATCACTAAGGTAATTGAAAGAAAATTGGTTTTAAGGTTTTTGGCTAAAAATTCACATAACAGAAATAGGCATTCTACGTTTTTTTTGAGAAAATGGTCTTATTTTTGGGTTAATCGCCCATATCTTTTCTATAGTTAGACCGATATATTAAAATTATTGTAATCTGGTTCTTCTCAATAGTTCAAACAATATTGCATTTCAAAATTTCAAACTGACAAAAAAGTCAAACAAAAAAATCCATTTTTGTGTTTATTTTGACTTTTTAACATTTTCTCGTTAAAGAACGGTATCGAAATATTAGGTATGTTTTTTTGTGCTCACTTGTGAGCTTTAAATAAAAGTGCACAAAATTATGCCATATAAAGGGTCGCATTTGGGGCACAGAAAACCCGCACGCATACATTGAAAGGCCGATACACCCAAAACGAGTCACTGTTTGGTGCGGATTTTGGTCCAGAGGCATAATTGGGCCATTTTTCTTCGAAAATAAGCAACGAGTGGCCTTTACAGTCAATGGCGATCGTTATCGGGCCATGTTGAACGAATTTTTGTTCACAAACATTGAAGAGGAGGATATTGGCAACATTTGGTTTCAACAGGAAGGCGCTACGTGCCACACAGCAGAAGCTACACTCGATGTTGTTTTGCGCCATTTTCAAAAAAAAAAAAAAAAGTTATAATACCTACTTATTGATGAGTAAACATCTATGCTGGTGTTAGAGTAAAAAAAAAAACGTGAACGTTCGTGTGCAACGTTACGATGTGCAACGTTACGATCTGCATACTATGATGGGTGCGTTCAGTGAAAAAAATCTTAACATCCCCTTCAAGCAAAAACAAGTCCGTTTTGGATCCGCGCACGTTGATGTTTACACATATTAACCGTGAGTCCCGGCACTCACACAATTTTTGTTTCTGTTTTTATATGCTTATAGTTCTAAAGCGGAGAGGGTTTTCGCTTTCGCATACTGATTAAGTAAATAAACCAAACTAAGCAAGAAATAGTTAACATGAAAAACAAATGGAGTCTTCAATCCCGTATTACTAAACGATGGTGATTGTAAAGGGTGTTTTTTTTAGACGTGTGGTTTTCAGTCTTGCAATACTTTTGTCGGAAATGGTCTTTTTGACAGTTGTCACTTGATTCAGTTTGGTTTGCCATTTCATAATTAATAGACTTAATTTGCAAATAGTGCAAATTTATTACCACAATAATGGTTTGGTTCGCGCTACGCATCGCTTGCTGCGTCCAATATTCGGTCCACGTATAATAGCAAAATCGCATAAATTCGAGCAACCATGGATCGGTTTCGCACCACGTTTACTCTGGTGGATAGTGCGCATCATCAGAGACGCCACCGTACAGTGCACACCGAAGACGCTATTGCTTCTGTGGAGCAGAGTATCGAAGAAGACCCGAATGAGTCCATCCGCCATCGCGCGCTACAATTGGAGCTGTCAAAAATTGGGACTTTCGGCTGGAATTTATTCGAGCCAGCCAAGGCGGCCACTTGCCCGAAATCATTTTTAAAATATAATGGAAAACCCTTATCTATATAGCTAGTAAAGCTAAATTTTTGGCCATACCATTAAATTATATGCGTTTTATTTCATCTTGAAAACCACACGTCTAAAAAAAACACCCTTTACGTCTCTAAAATGGATCGAGTTTTAAACTCAAGCTGTAGCCAACGAGGATTGATGGTGTATGTTTTTAAAAAGCCCAAAGCATCTCGCACTTTTACTATAAAAACTTGATATTTCTTTCAGGACTACACAAACACAAAACAAAATTAATATACATTACCTTGGTCGCTATTAGTTGGCCGCAAAAACAAACTAAAAAATTTGTTCTTTTAATTCCATAGCAACATTTAATCCTTCAATTTTTTTCCTGGCAACAAAAAAAAACATACGTCGTTCAGGTCTCTAGAATGTTTCCATGTACAATCTGCTTGAATGGATCAAAAGATTAATGGAACATTTTTTGTACAGTTACGAATTTGAGGTTTATATTATTTTCACTATAGCTACCAATCAATCTTTTTACGGATATTCATCATCAGTAATGGAATATGAAGCTTCCATCTCATGGCAACCAAATCCGCAGATTTTTTTCAAAAAGATTTTCGGATGACTTTTTACCTTGCCAAAATGTGCTATACCTATAGGACTTGTTTAAGAGGACTTTTTTCGCAACAAAACTCAATTCCAATTTCGGGTTAATCTGCCAACACACATACATTTATACCTTTTGTTTTATTGTGCCACAGCTTCACATGGATACAATATACGATTTTTCTAAAATCTCTAACAAATCAATAGAATTTCAATCAAATGTTTTAAGATTGCTTAACTACTATTGGTAGCATGGCCACGTTTTGGCCTTAAGATAGAAGATATGGACTCAAAGTCAGAAATATCATTTTGACGTTCTTTCTAAATACCAAAGTCATTATCACTGGCTATATGAGTGTGACATGAATATGTTTTATTGCAAACAATTTTAGGAAAGTTTAACAATAATTCGAAACATTCATTCACAAAGGTTGAAGAGGGAGGTTAGGACGAACTGAAGAACCGAGGAAGCTGCTTGTGGAATGATTACTCGTGGATGTTTCTAAAGAATGAAAATCCGTACATCCGTATAGGCTGGCTTTGCTAAGTCAGAAACATAGAACAGTAGGAAAAGTGAATTGTTTCAATGACAAAAGAAAACAATAATAAGGAAGAATTTTATCAGTCGTTTAAATATTCCAAAAAATTAAAAGTGAATGGGTCAGAGCAGTTTTCCTTTGAGTTCTGGAAAAAAACGTTACAAAATGTGTGGTACTTAAAAATCAAATTTTTAAAACAGGTGCTTCATTTGGTATGAATAAAATACTTGAGGAGTAGCTAAGCTATTGAGCATCTACAATCTACATGTTTGATAAGCATCGTTTGATATTATGGAATTTTAAAAATTCAAACATACCCTTTGAAAGAACATATACAATGTTCATTAATAAAAAGTCATTTATTTTTATGAATAAAAAAAGAATTCATGATCATAAAGGCCACGAGACGATACGAGACTTTTGTACAGGTGTATGCATCGTAATCTTATAATATCTAAGACAACGTCGGTTTAGTGACAACACTTATAACTCAAGAACTGCTGGACTGATTTTAATCATCTATACTATACAAATATCGGAAAAATTCTCTTTGTGGAATTAAATGGGGTAAAATGAAAAATACTTATCCGATTGAAAAAAATCTACCTGCGATTAAAAGATTATTCTTAGAAAATGGCTTCAAGGATATTTTTTTTTTAAATTAGCAATTTGTAATGCGAATTGAGGTACAGATAAAAAAATTGTCCAATTTAAGAAAATCTTTTTTTGTTTGAAAATTTTTTTTTTAGGAAATGGCTTTAGGGAAATTCTTTCTCCAATTTTGTTATTTGTAGGGTGAAATTGGGTAAATTGAATAAATAAAGTATCCGATTTTAAAAATTATTTTGGTGTTTGAAAGGGCATTTGTATGAAATTTCGTTAGGGGTATTCTTTTGTTTGAAATATTTTTCTCAGTGACTGATTTGTTAAAAATTTTTTGTATTTAGTGTGAAATCGGGTAGAGATAAACAAAATTGTTGGATTTAAGACATTATTTTCGTGTTGGAAAGGTTATTTTGAGAGGATGGCTTTAGGAATATTTTTTTTTTTTTTTTTTTAATTACGTAAGTATTTATAGGGTGAGATGGGGTAAAAACGAAAAGTGGTATCCGATTTCAAAAATTATTTCTTTTTGTTAGGTTATTTCTAGGGGATGGCTTAAGAGATACTTTTTTTTTTAATTTGCTATGTATAGGGTGAAGTGGGGTAAAAACAAAAATGGCTACCCTATTTCATAAATAATTTTTGTGTTTGAAGGGTTATTTTTTTTTCCAAAAAATTGATATTTGAAGGGTAAAGTGGGGTAAACACAAAAAAAAGATATCCTATTTAAAAAAAATCTGTTTGTGTTACAAAGGTTATTTGAAAAAAAATGCTACTTATAGAGTGAAATAGGATACAAATAAAACAATGGTCTTCGAATACAAAAATTCTTTCTGTAATGGAATTAGAGGATCATATTTTAACAACTTTAACGATTTACATGAAGTGGTTTAAAATTCAGAATGTAGTATTCGATTATAAAGAGAATTTTAAGTATTTATTTATACTTATCTATTTTCTTTTGTAATATTGTATGCGAAGCTTATGTTTGTCTACCCGTACGAAGCTGGGCGGACCAGCTAGTAAATCAATAAGTTGGAATAATTAATTCACGTTCCGATAATTTTGCAACAACGTGCTCCGTTTTACTCATACCACCAATTCGGTTCGGCTAGAGATTTTTGTCTGGAAGCTCGGAGAGGTGATTGAAGAACAAACCAACTGGATCGCAAGTAATTGCTCTTCTAGTCAACAACTGTAATGTATCCCCACAAATGCATGTTAAAAGTTCAATAATGTACATTATAATGAAATCATTAACGAGAAAATATTAAAAATGTCAAAAGTAGATACTAATAAAATATGTTTTTTATCAAAATCCATCCTTAAATGCAATACAAAATATAACAAAATCATTCGAACCAATGGGAAAAGTATACGTGAATAACCCTAAAATATGACCATTTTATCAAAAAACGTAAGATGTCTATTTCGATTATAAGAATTTTTTATTAGAAATATGTTGGTCAGTCAAAAAATTGTAATCAAAATCATTAAAACAGATTTCGAGAAAATTTGAAAAAAATGTTTCTAGCACAGCCACAGTATTAACTCGTTATGTATGTAGGTAACTAAAATCACATCCGATGAAGCTGAAAAATATTAGTTATCAAACAACAGTGTTTGGCTCATAACTGCCTGGATGGTTGCTTTTATGAAGAAAAATGTAAAAAAAACCCAATTTTCGGCACTTTAACTTTGAAAATATAAATTCTATAAGAAAACTTTTTATGTACGAAAGAAACATATTTAAATTTTCTATACCACTATTCATTTTTTTTGAGATATTGGTTAAAAAGAGTTTTTCAAAATGGTAGCTGAAGGACAACATTTAAGCTGCGACATTTTTTTTAATGCTCAAACCTCTACCAAATGTCCTGATGGTTGTATAGAGATCCTGATAACACTTTTAAAACAGCAAAAAATATCAGCCCACGTTTCTAAATGGCCTAGGAGTATAGGCATTGGCCTAACCACTGAAGTACCTATACGAATTTCTATAGAGAATTCAAATTTGATCTATAATGCCTACCTAATGCTGTTTTATGCCAAAAATGTCTTCAGCATTACAGTGCTAAACAGACAATGCTGAATCCATTCAAAAATGACATCCTTGAAATTATAAATGCAAGCATTTCAACATTATTTAATAAACTACATATTTTTAATTCAACAAACATAAAGATTAGTGGCTGAACAAAAACGTAATGATTCAAACATTCCATTCAGTAAAAAACAAATAGTAAATCAAAAAAGTTCTAAAAAACTTTCCATCACGCTTAAGTGTTTATTTGATTTTTAATTAAATGCATTCAACTCCATAATGACGCATTTGAAAACTTAATTTAAAGCTTGAAAAAAAAAAAAAAAAACTAAATCATTTTTGCTACGTGCCATACCCTTCTTCCTCTATCTTCTATCTCAATAATTTTTCCTGTTCTCGTATAAATTATATTTTATTCGTTTATTTGAAAAATAATTTCAGATTTTCGTTACGTGCTTAGAAAGTGTAAATGAGGAACTCCCTGTGAAAATTTACAGCGTTGAACTCGCACCAAGTAAAAGAGTTGAAACAGGTAGATACTCTAATATATATAGAAACAGAAGTATCTATATACAAATATACATACGTATATATACACGAATGATTTTAAATTACGTAAAACTTTGGAAAAAGATTCACCCCTGACATGATTTCAGATTTCATGAGTTGAGATGAAAGGGAACACGAATGCATAAAATAATAAAATATATTTTTTTTTGCTGAATGGGAATTTATGTATGTATATAAAAATAGGTTTTGAAAAATTGTGTTAGCTAACCAAGGAAATTATCGCATCCTTTGAATTTAATTCAAATTGAAAATTCCCTAATATTGATAACCCAGAAAATAATGTTTAATTTATGAATCATTTATAAAAGGGAAATAAGAATAAAAGGAAATGGAATGGCAGAGTGTTGAAAAATTTAAACTCGAACAAAACGGAAATTGTATTAGCCATAGCCATCCTGCAAAATGTTCACGTTCGACATCACAAAAGGAATTTTATCTTATTAAAGGATATTTTACTGTACCGAAATTGGCTCGAAGGAGGAAAGTGTGATTTAGTACTTAGAATTAAGTGAGGGTGCATTAGGTTTGTAACAAATAAAATAATTACGATTTTAGATAAAAAAAATAAGTCATGTTTAAGAAGAAGAAGAAGAAGAAAAAGGGATTAAAAACAAACATTTTTACCACCCGAGATGTCAGATTTTCGGGTAGGTATATCATTATTATCTGTTTGAGGTTATCTAAAAAAATGACATTTGTATGATTGAGTTCCGAAAAAAGTTTCCTATCTGCGGCTGAAACAGACTCATTTCACAAATACATATTACAAGTATTTCGATAATGTTTCCGTTGTAAGATAAGTGTAGTCAAATGTCTGAATTGTAAAATGTACGGTTACATCACCTTTTAAATTGTTTTGCAAAATAAAATACATATATCTATCTAGATTGTAGCCATAGCTTACTAGAAATTTGAAGAATTGAGGATGATAGGTGAATAGACTCTGATATTTTACAACTCGCGCCGCCGTGAAGGAAATACATTTTTTTTGGCTACAAATATTCCTTTGATTGTAGTCCAAATAACGTCTCCATATTGTCCCACACTTATCGAATTGGGAACACGATCAATTGGAGGTTCGTGGCTTTCATTATCAGGAGCAGCCATTTCTTCATCCGAATCCTCTTCATAGTTAGAATCTTGGGTTCCATTTGTTTCAGATTCTTCGACTGGAATTGGTCGAAAAGAATCATCACTGTCAGAAGGAAAGTTTGATTCGATTGAATTTCCTTCTTCATCATTCAAAAATCTTTCAATTTATTCTTCATCCATTGAAATCTTGGAATAAAAAAGAAGCAGCATAGTAGCGGCAAAGAGACGAATAGGTACCAACATCGAAGACGAATGGTACATTAATGTATCACCTACGTTTATTTGTTGATAATTACTTCATTTCGGTTCGAAAGCCTTTCCTTTTGTAATATTATCACACTTTACGATTATATTACGAATATAACTACAAAATTACATCATAAACACGACTTTTTGAGTCGACCTGCAAGTGAAAATACGGAAAAAACTGATATACAGTTGCAACAAAAGCAAAAAAAAAAAACGCTTAAATTTTGGGCCCAAAATACTCAAGGACGGACTGGTATACATATTTGGTTTGATTATCACAATTATGTGAGATTCTAGGGATGAAGATTGCAAAATTGAAAATTATCCTTAAAAAGATGTACGTGAAAAATCTAAAACCTGCTCAAATTTCTCTTCTAGAAAATCAGATAAAAATTCTTTGTACAAAATTTGAAACTTATCGGTCTACCTGTTTAGGCTCTAACTCAAATTACAGTTAACGCCCGGACGCAAGACGGAACCCATTTTTTGTTGACTTCTCAATCAATAACGAAGTGTTAGTTTGATTACAAATTTAGAAAATTTTTTCAACACGAAAGAAAAAATTGGTACCGAATTACGTACGTAAATTTTTGGAAAAAATCCGAATTCAAATTTTTTAAACTTTTTTTTTTAAATTTGATTTTTTAATTTTTTTTCGAAAATAGTCCAATAACATAATTTATTTTATTTAAAATTGCATGATATTGTTAGTGTTGCCGTTGTTTACTTTCTATTCAGTTAACCTCTTCTATTGTTATAGACAGCGTTACATTGAACAACGAATAGCTTTAAGTGTTTGCATTAAGGAACAATTAAACTTATATACTATTAACTAAGCAACAACTAATAAAATCAATTACCACATATAAGCCCGTACCAATTTTGTAATAGTCACATAAATAAACAAAACATACATGAAAATAGAAACCACTATAAGAACAAAATTAAAAAAATCTCTTATAACAAGAGGATTACAAGAGTTTCGCTACAAGAGATATTCACAAAAGAATATGTTATAGGGGATACTATATACTAAAACAATTTTTAAAAGTCTCCTTTGGGAATGTTAAATAATATCTAGATATCATTTTGGAAGAAAAAGGGCATGAACGTTAACTTAATGTCGTTTTCGCTTGGAATTTCGAAGTACTCCTTCTGTACTCCTTTTTCTCTCCAACTATGAACTCTAAAAACCTTCCATGATAGGCTGCTCCAAGTAACGTTTTCGGAATTTTGTTCTATTCCCAATTTCATGAAAGAGTAAGTACACGAGGAACACACACATAAATTCAAAGAATTTCGTCGTACTTCTTGTCAAAAGTAGTAAATGCTTGAAGAATCCATTTTCTTAATTAGTGACGTGCAGTAGTTTATGAGTGTAAATTTGGTTAGTCAATGTTTTCATATTCAATTGGAATCATAAAAGAGAAAATTGTCTGAAAATCCAATCGAAAACGACAGTAAAATTCCCGAGCAATTACTTTTCGTAGTCCACTTAAGGCTGGATGGATTAATATTCAGCTTTTCCTCCAATTTCTTTCAAAAATCTATCAAATCTAAAAATTAATTTTCAAAATTCAGAAGTAAATAAAAAAAATAAATTCTCCCTGAAGTAATTTTTTCGGAATAATTCATTATTCCAATTATAATTGCATACCAACGGGTAGGTATACCATCTACCATCGTTTTTAATGAAAAGCTTTTCTCTGCCGAAACTAATTGCCATCACTCTGAATCATTCTGCCACCAACTTTCCACCTCTGATCTCAAATCATGTCAATATTCCATTTAAGACAAAAATAAACCAAACCGTCAGTGGGCATACGGTCATCATGGATTGGCCATAAATTTCCCAACCAAAATTCAGTAACTTACACTTTGGCCTGTGTTTTACCGCTGCATCTCTCAAGTAAGAAAAGGTCGTTGCCATAGTTGTCCAGACTCCAGAATAATGCAGGTAAGAACAGATACCAAGGCAATACCATAAATCAATATCGACAATATCGAGTTATGGGTTTGAGTTTGAGTTCAGGAACCTGCCGAAAGTTCACATTCGGTAGTACGTACGGTCCTGACGTTACTATGCCTTTGCCTTTCCGTCGTTGGCAGGAAAAATATTTCCTTAATATTTATCTACTAGGTGAACATTCATTTTATTCAGTTTATGCGGTGAACGAAAAGATAAAGGTCTCCGTGGAGTAGGTTATGGTAGGTCCTTGGCAAAGGTATACAGGTGTATGCCTTATTTCATAACCAAAAAGCCTCAAAAGGCTATTGAAATTGACTGGGGGTGAGGCTTACAAATAAAAAGAGTGCGCTATGCACACGTAAATACGTATATTTATGTAGGTAGGTGTACTACATGCATACATTGTGATGAGAAAAAGGGTAGTATTCAAACGGAATTCAAAAGAGATGAATGTTTCGAACATTCGAAGCATTTTCTTTGAGCGAGGTATTCTACTAAAATATTACATAAGGATATACTTGTTGGAATCAAATGGATAAGGGGATCAGGGCAGGGAAGAGTGTGTACTTACCGTAACTTTGAGTCGAGCTATCGGTGGTGATTCCAGAGTTTCCAAAATTGCTGTTGCGCTATTGTAGTTACCAACTAAAAGGCAATATTGAGCGACTCCGCTCCACAGTTCGACGATTTTCTTGCGTTCTCGTATGCTGTTACACTGGTTGGTTGTGGTAGAGTATCATCAGTTTCACGTTTTGGGTTTGATCCAGCATCAAAAAGTGCAAGCAGCGTGTAATGGTATGAAAATAAAGTAGAAAACAAATCATATATTTGTAGATATAAAAGGAGAAGGTGAAATTTACAATTACAACACATTCAACTGCCAAGCAAAGAATATATAGTTTGTTCGATGCAGAGCAGAAATAAAAAGGATCCCACAGAGATTTTGATATGAGTTTATACAAAGCTTAACATTTGAATAACTGCTACTTTAAGCAGAATTCGTCTTTTTGTTATCATAAATATAATATATCCATTACAGGTTTTTTTTACACTTTATTGTTTTTGGCATAATACATTTTTATGAGAAATTCTTTGGCATGTAAATACACACAAGAAACTTTAAAAAAGTTGTAAAAGTTCCGGGAAAATTTAAATTTTGTAGATATTTTGACTTTCCTTTGACTTGCATTGATTAAAACTTTGTACTGGCCTAAAGTTTGGAACTTCGGAACGATATATCGCTTGATATACTCATTGGTACTGCTTGACTTTTCTAAAGCTTTCGATTCTCTTCTCCATAGTATTCTCTTAAAAAAATTAAAAAGAAACAGTTTTTATTTTGAAAAATCGGGTATGAAACTTATTTAAGAAAATCTTACCCGGATCTTTTTACTAATACACAAAGATCAACCATAGTTACCTATAGTAGGTAAAAAGAACAACCCACTTGCCACCTACGTCACAGCCAGTACACAGATACGAATTTGACAGGCAATGTACCCAACTGGCCAGTGAGAACTGGCTCGTGTGGCCTCGAGGCTACTGGAAGAATTCAAGTTGTTTCTGCAAACTATCAGCTCTCGAATTTTCTGCCCACAAAAGCTGGTGTTTTACAGGGATCTATTTTGGGCCTTCTTCTGTTTTTCATATTTATAAACGATCTACCATCTACCCTTAAAGAGACATTAAATATATTGGTACTTCAGAATCTATTCAGAATGTTGTCTAAGACGGCTTGTGAAGTTTTAATACAATAGCAGGCTAGATTTGAACTTTAAAGATTAGTCATGTTGTTGTTTAATCAAGCAAATAAAAGTCAAGAGCTCATGGACATTTTAAGAGATGACATGATTTCAAAATACAACTTCGAACAGATATAAGTTGCAAAGAGTAGGTGAAACAGAGTTCACTTCATTTTCAAAGCAAATTCCATTCAGTGGTACAGTGATGGATCGAGAGAGATGGAAAGGACTAGGGCAGGAATTTTTGGGCCTAGAACTTTCTATACCGATGGGACAACTTACTAGCATCTTTCAAGTGGAAGTATACATGCTTTAGGAAGATGCACAGTTCCTAACCTCGAAAAGAACTATCGTAACCAAAACGATGCCATTATGTCGGATAGCAAGCCGCACTCAAAGCACTAAGCTCCTATACGCCATCTTCTCTAAAATAGTGTGTGATTGTGTGGGTAAGCTAAATGAACTTGTCAAAAATAACACTGTGACTGTCACACTTCATTGGGTACCTGGGCAAAAATAGGCACATCATAACGCCCTTAACAGGGCCTGAGCGTGATTAAAATAAAATCAAAAATGAATAAGAAGCCAAAAATAAAAAAAAATTGCAAAAAACTCCCTAAAATGAGGCAGGCTAAAAACTTCTTCTTGGGAACTATAACCAAGCACGCTTTGCAAACTGTACCAGCTTAAGTAGGTGAAACCTCAGATCAACGACAGGCCTCTTTACTGGCCACTGTAAACTTAGAAAACACCCTCGTATTCTTTGTCTAAAGTGAGCAGTGCCACATGCAGATCTTACAATATTCACGAAATAACACCGGATCAATTACACCGACTTATCCTCTCCAAAGACACCTCCAATACTCAAATTTCTTAAAGAAAAAGGTTTTGCAGGAAAAGCTGTAAATGAGGAATCTCAGTTAGCTCTAAGTGGGGGCACAATAGACCTTTAGGTCACAGTGCAATAACTCCCAATATTAATTCATTCACCACAGCTACTCTAAAATCGAAATCTGATTTTCTTTTTCTTATTCTGTTTAATATTTTTTCCCCTTCTATTTTACATAGCTCTTGACATTTTATCAATTTCTATACGGACCTCGTTATACTGATGTCCTCATTAAGAATTTTCGGTTGTTCCATCGAAGACCCTCTGGTGGTACAGGAGGCTTCGTTTTCTAGAAAATATTCAATTTGGGTAGTGGCAATTGATATACCCTTGAACTCTTTCAGAATTTCGTTATTAATAGCAAACTGTGCCTCTTCTCTGAAATGAAACGACCAAATTCTTAAGAGAACTTAATTTCCAATCAACCTGGACAATATTTTTTTTTTTGAAGTATGTATAGGTAGTTCTACTGATGTTTAAGACCATGGAATTTAGTTACCTCTAACAACAGACATGCCTACTGCAGAAATATTTTAAATTTTCCTATCGGTATTGCTAATGCCATATTTAAATAGCTCATATTACCTAGAGACATAAAAATAGCTTCAACAGACCACGAAAAAAGGAAGAAAAGGTATGCAATGCATATTGGATTAAAAGGATTTAACTAACTGATTTCAATATTATGCCTAAAGTATGTACATCAATGCAAAGTGAACTCCAAATCGAAGTGAAACATCAATAGAGATCTCGCTGTGAAAGGCTTGCAGAACAAACTGCCCTCTAATGATTGGCTTAGATAAATAAGTCCATTGGGTCACTTTTGTTTCGAAATAAATTTGTACTTTTTTCGTATTTTTTTTGTATAATTTTTTACACCAGAGAGAAAGTAATTTTTATAGATGGGAATTTCCATCTTTAAGATGCATAAAATGAGCTTTGTAAAGTGTGTTTTTTTTTAGACGTGTGGTACTTTTTTCGGAGTTGGTCTTTTTGACAGTTGTCACTTAATTTATGCTCAGTTTGCTTTGCCATTTCATAATGAATAGACTTACTCCTGAACAACGTTTGCAAATCGTGCAAATATATTACCAAAATAATGGTTCGGTTCGCGAGACGCATCGCGTGCTGCGTCCAATATTCAGTTTTGTACCCCGTTTACTCTAGTGGATAATGCACATCCTCAGAGACGCCGTACAGTGCGCATCGAAGACGCTATTGCTGCTGTGGAGCGGAGTATCGAAGAAGACCCGAATGAGTCCATCCGCCATCGCGCGCCATCATTAATGACTTTTTCGTGGCAGAATTAGATGATGTTGATGTGGACGAACTTTGGTTCCAACAAGACGACGCTACATGCCATATAGCCAACGAAACGATCAATTTATTGAAGGAAACTTTGGGTGAGCGCATTATCTCGCGTCGTGGACCTGTGGCGTGGCGTGGCCTCCAAGATCGTGCGATTTAATACCGTTGGACTATTTTTTGTGAAGTCATGTGAAAAGTCGTTTGTATACGCAGATAAGCCCGAGACGATTAACGCCTTGGAAAAGAATATTCGTCGCGTTATTGCTGACACACGGCCCCAATTGCTCAAAAAAGTGGTGGAAAATTGGGCCCCTCGGCTGGAATTTATTCGAGCCACCCGCGGCGGTCACTTTCCCGAAATCATTCTTAAAACATAATGTCAAACCCTTATCTTTATAATAAAGCTAAATTCTTGGCCATAAAATTAAATAATATGGGTTTTATTTCTTCCTGAAAATCACACGTCTAAAAAAACACCCTTTAGAAACATAAATTGTTCAAAAATTGTCCAATAGCAAAAAATACTTTATGTCGTTAACACTTACTCAAATCAATTAACTAAATCATCAAGACTATTTTTCACGTTTCATTGGTTTCACAAAAAGGCGATCTATCTGGGAAATATTGAACCTCTATGTAATTTGAATTTACCAACTCGTATCCTGTAATTGGTTTTTAAATCCGACCAAAATTTGGAAAATATTACATAAAATAAATACCAAACCAAAATGTACCTCAACCTAAAATTTTGGTAAATCTGAATAAGGAAACATCCTTGAATGTTTCTCAAAATCGAAACCAAATTACTTGAGAAAACAATTGAACTAACCGATTTCACTTAAATAAATTTGGTCTATCCATAAGAGGATTGAAAAAGCAACAAAACCCTATACAGCAATCCTCAAAATCTCAAATAGTATAGGTATATGTATCTTATCTGTTGGGAATCCTTTTTTGGAACGATATCTCGATTTCAATTATTGTTGTGTTTGTTTTTAACTAAATAAAACAGTTCACTTGTCCAAATAACTGCAAGCACTTGATTATTTTGTGCTTTCGAAAACACTTGCATCGCATGATGCAAGCAGGACACCACAACTCTTGTCGTTCTATATAATCAAGAAGAGTTTCTACAATTTATCCTTATACGGTTAGGTTATCGTTTTTATTGCATCAACCGAAAAGGTAAATTCACAAAATCTTATAAATAAACTTACCTAAGCTCATTGAAAAACAACAAAATGCTATATAATGTTTAATTTACAAAATTAACCGCCAACAGTCCTACAGATTTAAGGCTACAGGCACAGGGCTTTCAATTCGGAATAAAGGACCTTTACTTTATTATACTATGTATGCATTATATACCCTTTACAACGTTTGTTAGATGTTCTCGTAAATGTATCCAGGCTATGTGTACATGTTCTTATCCTACTACGTGAATTATACCATGCCAACACATACGCAAATACAGACTAAGAATTTACTTTGCACTGATTCAGTATTCAGGATTCAGAAACTAAAGGATTTGTGTGTGCAGGAATGTTTGTTTCGCTTTTAAGGAGAATACATTTAATTTACTTACCCGAAGAATTTCATTGCATACAAATAAACGTAAACGAGCTGACCACTCTAGATATGTTTCCAGGTTGCAAGTTTTTTTTGGATCCTGCACACCGGGAGGGCCACCTGATGTTGATGGTTGGTCCCATTTTTTTGACTAGAAATTTAGAAACAAAATACTTTTGTAAAATGGTTATATTGATTCTTATGTTAACAACAAAATAATACATCCAAATTAAGCATTGAACATTATAGGTATATAATTTCTTTTATTAAAATTGTTATTCCAAGGAGCCGACAACAAATTTTGTGAGGGGATAAATAACCAAATGTGAGTAGACGTGGGTTTATTCTTATCGGGATCAGCAACTTAATATCAAACACAGAAGTCTGGAATTTTTTTTGTCAGCCTGTAGTTAGGGTTGGGGTTCGTTTGGCTTAAAAATTGAGATTTTCCAAATTTTTGTTAAGGGGAATAAGCATTTCAATTCATATCATTATCATGACTCCTATACAGGGTGTTCGGGTATGAGGTGCACCAAAAAGCTAAAGCGAGTAGGTTGTGATAATAAAAGAAAAAAATCGTAATGAAGGGGGGTCTATTTCCCCCTGTTTAGGCAGGAGGGGCAATTTTCTAAAACATTGACTCAAAACAGAAAAAAAAAAATATTTAAAAAGAACGGTTACACATAAAATGCCATGATACACCTTTTTGTAAAGTCAGAAATCTCTTGTTTTAATCTGTTTTTAAATAGAGTTGTTTTAGAGAACAGTTTTTGAAAAATAAATTTTCAAACTCAAAATTTTGAAAAAAAAAGTTAAAAAAATTTTGTTCAAACTTATTTTGTTCAAAATTTTACGTTATTAAGTAAAATGTTTGTTTTGATAATCAAGGATCTTATTAATTTTTAGTCAACACACAAAAACCGGATGCTAAAATCTCTTCTAGTTTTTTTAGAAAATTGAAAATAACAGAAATAAAAAATACCATTAATTTGACTCTAAGGCCCAGTTTTTCAGTGGTGAGTTTAACCAGAGTTAGTTAAATCAACCCACAATTAACTGAGGAAGCAGTTTTTTGGTGGAAAATGCATGCAAATTAACTAAACAAACTCGCTGGATAAAATATCAAAATTATTTAAATAGTTAATAATGAGTTAACTCACTAAATTTGATGAGTTAACTCGGGTTTAACTTTAATCTCACACTGAAAAACTAGACCTAAAGATCCTATTTTCACTACTTAGCTAGTAAAGTAGATTTAGTTATTTTCAATTTTCTCAAAAAGTAAAAGACATTTTGGCATCCGCTTTTCTGTTTTTTTGTTGAAAATTATTAAGAGCATTGAATTTTGAAAACAAAAATTATATACTTAGAGCCGTTTGCTGATATGAAACATAAATATTTATTTTCTACTTAAACTCTTATGTTCTACTTTTTCCTCAGGGTAAACTGTCACATAAGCTCTTATGTAGAACATAAACTCTTAAGTTTCGTTCCAGCAAATGGGCCTTAATCACATACAATTTAAAAAAAAATTGTTTGAAATTTTTTTTTTTCCAAAATTATGAGTTTGAAAATTACTTTTTCAAAAACTGTTTACTAACGCAACTTCATTTAAAATGAAAATTAAAGAAGAGATTCTTGGCTTTCGAAAAAAAGTATAGCATGGCATTTTAAGTTTTACCGTTGTTTTTAAATATTTTTTTTTTTGCTGTTTTAAGTCAATTTTATTGAAAATTTCCCTCCTGCTTAAACTTTCTCTTTTATTAACCCAACCTCCTCGCTCTAGTCCACCTTCTACCGAACGACCTGTATATGTATATAGTGTTTGGCGTGGTTAGAGCGAGTAGGTATGGTGGGTCGAGACAAGAAAAAAAAAATTGTATGGAAAGGTGGTAGGTGGAGGGTCAATTTTCTAGAGAATATTTCTTAAAATAGAAACTAAAGTGTCTTCCAATTGGGAGTCCTGAATTTTGATAGTTGATAGCGGCCATTTTGTGGAAGCTACATCTGTCAAATTGGCTGTCATATATTAAGTCTGTCTTGCCAAATCACCATGGACGGATATAGTGTTCACGTGCAAATGATAAAATTGTTTTATCAAAATGGGTGCTCTGTCCACGCAACTTTCCCATTACTCTCATCTTCAACGATGAGGCCCATTTCTGGATGAATTTCAATGGGTGCATCAACAAACAAAATTGTCAAATTCGGGACGATAGCATTCCTCATGAGATCCAAGAGCGTCCAATGCATCGCGAATAAGTCACTATTTGGTGTGGATTTTGAGCTGAGGCTGATGATTACCAACTTCTGTTGGCCTAAACTGGATGATATGGACACCACCGACATGTGGTTTCAACAGAACGGCGGCACGTGCCACAAAGCTCACGCCACATTGGAAATTCTTCACGAGTGATTCGAGGGCATGGTCATCTCACATGGAGGTATTCGACCCCTTTAGAATTTTTCGTTTGGGGTTTTCTGAAGTCTCAGGTCTATTCAAATAAGTAATGAATCACAGCGGCCCTCAAAGGCAACATATCCCATACCATCGGTTAAATTCAGCCTGATTTATGCGTCAGAGTCATGGATATTTGGACATTTCGGATGCGCGCCACCCAGAGAAGCCATGGCGGATATTTGAACGATATTATATTCCATACATAATGACATCGATAGGCCTTTCAAAGGAATACAAAATTGCGATGATGTCTCACACACAATTTGTTTTATTTAAATTTAAAGATAGGAAGCGCTTAATGAAAGGTCCTGTATAAAAAGACCAACGGAATCACTGTTACAGCCGAAAATCCATTTGTTAGGTTTCATTAATCATATTGTCTTACTGAACAGTAAATAATTATGTATGAATTTGATAAATAAATTTTCAAACTCAAGTTTGAGATATCTCCACGCTGATTCGTTAATAAGAAATTGAAATCGATTTAATTTTAATTTTCGATTCCATTATAGCTATTATATTAATACAAATCTGTGTATTTAATTGATACCTCCTAAATGAAGAACAAACAAAAATCATTCCAGAGAATAACACATCAATAGCCTTTTATGTTTTTATCTACATATATTAAGCGAATCACACATATCCAGCTAGATAACTGTGACAATTTTCAAGGAATAAAAAGGATACAATCACCTATTGTAGGCATGACTCAACGGGGGTTATATAAATGTTGTTGTAACACAATAACTCAATTCCACTCCACCTCGTTTGGAGTAATGAATCCCAAACCAAAAGGCCTCCTTTATATACCCAGAGGGCAATTGATATTCTAATGTTTATTCATTCATTCCTCATTCTCTAACGCCCCGACTAACCTTCTCCTAACACACACGGCAAACAAATAACAATAAACTTAGAAATTAGATAAACATATATGTACGGTGTATTGCTGTATACGCAGCCCAAAGGACCCCCCCTCAAACGCACACATCACATACCCTAACACTCACACACAAACACACACATTTTCCCGAAGTACCTACTCTGTATTGTTAACGAGCTCTTCAATTCCATTTCGTTGCTATTGTTAGCCAAACAAAACCAAACCAGGCCAAAGAAATTTCAAGGATAAAAGCTGAAAGGCAAAACAAAAATTAAATTCCATTAAAAATTCTATTTGAGATTGAAAGCTACAACGACGACGACGACGACGACTATGTCAAAGCACGCGCTGCGCCGCGCCGGCCGTTTTTCCCTACTTCTTCACCATCAAGCACACAAAAGTTGCGAGCGCGTTGACTGCTGGGATTTTATATGGTATGCCATCGTTTTGATACATTTTTTTTTTTTTTTTTTACAAATTCGGTTTGGAATTTTATAATATAAACCTTTAGCCGAAGTATCAAATGGTATTTGTGTCCTAAATCAGGATCTCACATATTCACAAAGTAAAACCAAATCCAAACGAATTAGTTGTATTGTTAAGACTATCACAGAATAATAAAAGGCAAAACAAACGAGTAACTACACCACGACTAGGTATAGTTTTGTATGAGTGTGTTTTATGGTTTCCGCTTTCTTTGTTAGATAAAGTTTAATATTGAAAATGGTTTGGTAACTCAGCGACAAACTCGTGGGCGCTTAAGTTGAAGAATTCAAGCGGGAGAAAGTCCAAGGCCTCAAATGTTTTCCCAAAATAAATAAATTAATTGTTAAAAAGATTTTAATGGCATTTAGTCCACAAAACATCCGTTCTAAAGGGTGTTTTTTTTAGACGTGTGGTTTTCAAGAAGAAATAAAACGCATATTATTTAATGTTATGGCCAAGAATTTAGCTTTATTATAAAGATAAGGGTTTGTCATTATGTTTTAAAAATGATTTTGGGAAAGTGGCAGCCTTGGCTGGCTCGAATAAATTCCAGCCGAGAGGCTTAATTTTTGACAGCTCCAATTGTTGCGCGCGATGGCGGATGGACTCATTCGGGTCTTCTTCGATACTCTGCTCCACAGCAGCAATAGCATCTTCGGTGCTCACTGTAAGGTGTCTCTGAGGATGCAAACTATCCACAAGAGTTAACGTGGTGCAAAACCGATGCATGGTTGCTCGAATTTTTGGAATTTTTGCGATTTTGCGATTATGTCGACCGAATATTGGGCGCAGAACCGAACCATTATTTTGGTAATAAATTTGCACGATTTTCAATAATTGTTCAGGAGTATAAGTCTATTAATTATGAAATATCAAACTAAATTGAGCATAAATCAAGTGACAGCTGTCAAAAAGACTAACTCCGAAAAATGTATTGCCAGATTGAAAACCACACGTCTAACAAAAAAACACCCTTTAGATGTGCTAGAACGAAAATTCGAATTTCTCCTCTAGGGAATCACATAAAAATGCTCTTCACCAAATTTGAGGAAAATTCGAATGCCTTAAAAATAGCTTAGGTTGTGCCAATTT
This sequence comes from Leucozona laternaria, assembly GCA_932273885.2. NCBI lineage: Eukaryota > Metazoa > Arthropoda > Insecta > Diptera > Syrphidae > Leucozona > Leucozona laternaria. Next base: position 96,702,105 of record OW026368.1, read on the forward strand.
TAAAAGTAGACAAGTCTTCGGTAAGAGAGGAAAGATATAGGCGAATAAGTTTGATCATTAATATAAGCAAAATCTTCGAAAAATTAATTAAATTGTTTATGATAATAGATGACAATAGCTTGAATGCAGAAGATCCATTTGGTTTTAGAAGATTTCACAGCACCTCACATCAAGTGATCCGGACATCTTACCATGTAAAGATCAATCGTGCTGAAGAAAGATCGACAGGAATGATCTTACTAGACATTCGAAAAGCAATTGATTTTGTGTGGCATGATGGAATGATCTATAAAATGGTGTTTTTCAATTTTTTGCTCTTATCAGTGCAAGATTGTACACATTTTTCTGTCCTGTTGATATTTAAAAGTTTGTTTTAATACCGGTGTCTCTAAATTGATACGCTTTAATTATGGGGTACCCCAAGGTTCAGCACTTGTACCGATTTTATTTAATTTTCTTACATCTGACTTTCCTAGGATATCAGTTTGTATAGAGCTGATGACACAGCCATAATTTCGTCGCCTGAGTTTGGTCTTAACATTGAGATGAACCTAAATAATATGATTAGAATATTGGAATAATATTACAAGCAATGGAAACTCAAACTAAATGCTGATAAGATGCAAGCCATCTTTTTCATGCCAAAAACAAAAGCTTGTTATATTAATTCTCTTTTATTTCGTATTCAATCAAGAATAAATAGACATAAAAGCTAAATTAGAACTTGGTTTTTAAAATTGTGACAAAATCAGTATTCCATTTTTTTTGTTTTTTACCATTTTTGAGTGTGAAAGTAATATTATCAGAAATTTTCAATATTAATAAGTTGATTTAAAAATAAAATAAAAGAGCAGACTTCTTTCCACTTTGATAGAACTGCCGTGACTTTAATTCAGAATTATCTGTCAGGGAGAACTCAAGCAGTAATTAACAATTCCCAGATTTCAGATTTCTTTTTAACGAATGCTGGTGTTCCTCAAGGGTCAATCCTCGGCCCACCACTGTTTTCATTATTTATTAACGATCTTTCTGCGATTCTCAAATATTGTTTTATATTGATGTATGCGGACGACGTACAATTATACATCAGTTATTCTCTAGACATGGTTGAGAACGCCATCTATAGCATTAATCTGGATTTAAAAAGAGTTTTTCAGTGGGCTTTTGCGACTTAACCCTAAAAAATATCAAGCAATTGTCATAGGAAAAACCACAATTGATACTTCTTGTTTTCCGACCATTAAGTTGGGTCCTTCATCGCTTCCGTTTGTTGATGTGGTTAAAAATTTAGGTGTTACGTTCAATAAAACTTTAAGCTGGGAAGACCACGTATCACTTGCCATTGGCAAAACTTATACCGTGCACGACGGGTTTCATACCTTTTTGGTGGCTGTTCTTCTGTAGTCTTGATAGCGCAAGCCAAAGAATACTCCGAGTTGCCTTTGCCATCAACAACGTCATCCGATTCGTATATTGTCTTCGACGATATGATCACGTCTCCCATTACGCGGATGGTTTCTATGGCATGTCTTTTCAGAGCTATTTGGATAGTAAGGTGTTAATATTTTTATTCAATCTTATGCAAACAGGGACGCCAGAGTATTTATTTGAAAAAATCGTCTTTCCTTAATCGCAAAGGAGCAGAGTACTTATTGTCCCAACACATAAGTACAACGTGTCTAAGTGACAATTTTTCGTGCAATCCATCGGTCTGTGGAACTCATTACCTGCCGATTCAAGGAGAGTCCATAAAATTTTGCCCATTTGTGAATTCCACAACCAAACCGAACTGTGAAAATAACAGGATCTGTTGTAACTTGATGATGACGTCAACCATAAACCAGCAGTTAATAAATTTGTTCAAAATGTTTTATAGAACACACACAAAACATTCAAAAACAAACATCATTTTCAAAATTCATATACCTACAAACAAAGATTCCACAAGGGCAATCCATTCAAAACTTCCTCGTAAAAATGCGCAAACGATAGGTATGTATGATTGACACTCCAGCTGATAACTCAAAAATAATGCTCAAAAAAGATAAAACGGTTTTCAGTTATTCTTGCCTTTGTAACGTGCCACTTTATTCCTTTTAAGAAAAAAAAAATAAACACAAAAAAATGGCCTTGCATGGTAAATGAATGTCCTTGAAGGATACGTTGTATACGAAGAGAAACTTTTTAGAACTCTTGCCAGAGAACCTAATGGATGTATGTATATGGATGGTATACCACATTCTTTGAGAATACTTTGATAGCATACAAAATATAGCCAAATTGATTCCATCTCCATCCACCCTCTAGCGAGAGCACTTGACAGTTTCTGCAAGGTTATTTCGATTTTAAGGACATTATTGATTTTTTTCAAATCTTAAATTATAGTTTGTTATGACAGAAACCCCTCTGAGTACCTCCTCTGCCTTGAAGACCCCATAAACGGCCATGGTTTGCCACTATCAAAAAAAAAAAAAAAAAACAAAAGTCGCGATTAATTGTATTTCATCGCTTAACAACCATCATAAGAATTTAATCCTGGGAAATGATTTTCACTTCCTATTCGAAATCGAATTATATTACACACATTAATGTCAAAAAAATAGATCCATGTATAGAGGGCGGGTGGTGTCAACTTGCCGCCAATATAGTATTTGTTTGTGTTTCTCCTGTATGACCCAGACTAAGAAAGGCAGACATTAAAAATCAGGGTCGCTTGGTCCTTTGCGCCTCTCCCATAATAAAATGAATGTCGATTCGAAGAATGTCAAATTCATTCATTGTCCTCGTGCTCGTAGTAGGTAATGGTGATAGTAGGTTCTTGCACGTTATTGAGGCAGGATTTATATCCCTCTGTTTATTTCCATTTGGGTGTATGTATGTATAGGTATTCGAAAATATTTGGAATGCGTTGCGCGTAAAACGAGGGTAGACTTAGATGAGACATTTTTTTGTTGTATTTAATTTGAATGAATAGAATAATTATTTTATGCTTTGTATACAAATTGCTATACAACATCACGCAAAGTATTTTGAAGTTGACTATACGTACCTACCTAATGAATTTGTGAATGTTATTCTCGTGCAGACATGTTAATTTAGTTGTTACTTAATTATATTACAACAGGGAAAGAGATTTAATGTGGCAGAGGAAGACATTTATTTTGTGAGAGTTTATGAGAGTTATTGGTGCGATCGTGTTTAGTTTTTAAGTCATGTTTTTATAAGGGAACTTGAGAATTAATGAAATCTTTTTGGCTACCAATTGTAATTCGTATATCTTGAAAGCAATAGAAAATAATTAAATCGCTGTTGTGGCAAAATTTATTGTGGTTGTTAAAATATTACGTGTCAGCGGGACTATAACAAAGTGCGGGTGAAATTATATAAAAAGCCGGTTGTATCATAATTAATTAATAATAAATATAACTGACTTAAGATATGCGAAGGTCTTTCAAATGTGCGGAAAATTAGTTTGAGGGCATAGAAGGAAGGAATTTTAGTTGGCGCAGTATAAGCGAGAATAAGCTTTTAATCCCCCGCATGACAGCCAGTTATATAGAAAAGAATTCCGGGCCGGGGTATTAGCATCCCATATGTGGGATATTCGCCTAAAAAGTATGTCATTTTAAGGGATTTAATTGGTGAAGAAGGTCAACTAGTTTCAGATGTTGAGCCATACTTCTGCACTTTGCAGACTTATATCATATTTAAACAAACACTAAAGTCGTAAAAAAGTTTTTTTTTTTTTATTGATTATTGATTTACAAATCAGAGTTAACTATATCGGGTTTTTCAATAAGAGCGCTACAAAAGGTTTTTTAAATAAAACAAAAACGGTTTTGGACATCAATGAAATTCTTTATTCCTGTGAAAGTACGTTCGATGCCATCATGTATGGAATTCGATTTATTTTGCATGGCCACCACGTGCACGCTTGCAGAAGTCCAGACGCTGAACCCAATTTTCGACGGTTTTCAAGCATAAATCGGCCGATACTGCTGCAATTTCACGTTCGATATTCGTACGAAGTTCATCAATCGTCGCTGGCTTGTTGGCATAGACCATAGATTTGACGCAGCCTCACAGGAAATAGTCTAACGGCGTCAAATCGCACGACCGAGGCAGCCAAGCGACTGGACCATTTCGTGAGATAACACGTTCTCCAAACTTGGTTTCCAATAAATTGATTGTGACATTTGCTGTGTGGCTTGTGGCGCCGTCCTGTTGGAACCACATATCCTCCAAGTCCATATCATCCAATTGGGGCCAAAAATATTCGGTTATCATTGAACGGTAGTGGTCCCCATTTACAGTAACGTGCCGGTCTTGATCATCACGGAAGAAGTACGGCCCAATGACGCCGCCGGCCCATAAACCACACCAAACTGTAATTTTTTTGGGATGCAATGATGACTCATGGAGTACGTGTGGATTGCTGCCTGACCAATACCGCATATTTTGTTTATCGACGAAGCCATTCAGCCAGAAATGAGCCTTATCGCGCTGAAGTTGATTTTTCGATGAAAATCAGAATCATTTTCAAGATGTTGCTCAGCCCAATTCACGAACATACGACGCTTCTGGTGGTCAAGCGTCTTCAATTCTTGCGTCAATTTAATCTTGTAAGGATGTACGCCAAGATATTTTCGCAAAATTCGCCACAACGACGTCACAGAGATGCCCAACGCTTGAGAACGACGTGTGAGAGACACATTTGGGCTTTCTGCAACTGAAGCCTCAGCGGCAGCAATATTCTCGACACTACGGGCACTTCTTTGTCTCACTGGCACGGGAACATTTTGTACTGTGCCTGTGGATTCAAATTTTTCCACTAGACGCTCAATTATTGATCGCTAGGACGATTATGACGACCCTAAATTGGACGTAGCGCTCTTAACGTTGAGGCCACTGACTCCGAATTTCGGTAGTAAATTTTAATGATTTCGACTCGTTGTTGGCTCGTATTTCTTTCCATCATGAAATAGCAAACCTTACTGAAGAGAAATGTCAAAAGAGCGGCAAGAAATATGGCTTCGTTTGCTGTCCCTGTTGCTCTACTTTTGTAGCGTCCCTGTTGAAAAACCCATGGCAAATATCTACAATTTTCGTGAGTCCATTTGAACACCAACCAACATTTTAACTGATAGACGGATATGGTTAAAAATGGAAAGAGTGATTTTTTTTTGTGTAGAAAACTAATTCGAACATTTCGTAAGCTAATCTTTAATTGGTACCGCCCATTGTAAGTTTCAAGTGGCTACCTAAAAATTCACATTAAAAGAAACACCGATGTTTTTAGAGAAAAAGACTTCAGAGTTCTTTTCATACCAAATTTACCAATACTTTAAATTCAAAACTTTTTACTTCGACGAAGAAATTATAGAGCAAACTTTAAAACTTCAAAAGTACAAAATAAGCTTCGTGCAAAAATCTTGAAATCTTGAAAAAAATCGAATATATTTTTATAAGGTTGGATATTTTTTTAACGCTTTGGCTAGGGCGTCAGCTCAAGTGGAAAACATTTTATTTTTGTATAAATTATTTTAAGAATAGGTACAAAGTAGATTTCTACTCGCCAGATTTCTGAATTTTTGAATGTATTTTGCATAACAACAAAAAAGATTTACAATTTTTTTCATTCAAAATATCGATGGTTTCAGTCATTGTTAGTGATTTTTCCCAAGATATTGAAGCCTTTGGAATTTTAACCCGAACAAATGCTTATGAAGTGCAAAATTGATTGAAGCTGCAATTGTATGGGATGTTATTAAAGTGGAGTAGCTCACATCTTGTTTTTAATAAGACCGAGATTTCCTGATAGCTTAATTTTTACTTAAGAGGAGGTATTTGTGATTAAGCTGCGAGTCGAGAATTCTGATTCACGAATTGAGATTCACGAGCTAGTTGTCGGTATATAGATCTTCTTTAAGTTTTCAACGTTTTTATAATTCCACTGGCGGACTACTCCGTATATAGGTTATAGTGATGTGTTATAGGCATTTCATCATCAACCAATATTCGTTTTTTCTCTCATACATCAGCATTTTTTTCCGTCAGTCAATTATCTGAATGTGAGGCGATTTTAATATGAAACTGTAACTACCCTTATATTTTTACAAAAACATTAAAGATCTACAAAAATCCCCTGAAGAAGTCGTGGATAAGCGACGAAACGTTGGGTAAAAGATGAAATAAATTAGTTTTATTTGCATTAAACATTCAATTGACCAAAAAAGCCTGATTTGACATTTATTAATCTGCTTGAAGCCTAAATGTGTACTTTAGCTTTTTTGCCGAACCGTAGTTTCCAAATAGATGGCGTAGTTGGGCGTATTTTTTGGTAAGTTTAAAAGTTTCTTTGAAATGTCTCTACTTCTTCAAATTCATTTATTCCCAATATTTGGTAAGTATATACCACAACGTTGATCTGGTTGATTTCTGATTTTTATAATAACCTTAATTTTCATTAATTACTTCCCAATAAAAGGAGGCATCAGATGTTTCTGTTTAAATAACTATAAAAGCTCGAGTTTAAATAACTAAATATAAAACCTATTAACCTTTTACAAACAAAAATTTTCACAATTCAAGATCTGTACCCATTTTTTTAGCTCTTTTAACTTTTTTCACAGCCTCCACCTTAAACCAATACCTTTTATCTTCAACGGTAAACTACTTCAAAGTCAAATTTGTCAAAAGTTATAAGCTTAGACATAGGTGATGGCGTTGGAAGCGTTAAATGTAATTGCTAGTTGTTAATTGTAATTTAAAAAAAGTTTTAAAACAGATTAGATTTCATTGTTAATAAAGTTATTTATTTAATTTTTCTTTTTTAGTTTAAAATTCATAAATAAGTGTAAGAAGTTTAATATCTTTGTTCTAAATTGGTCCAGCAATGTCGAGATGAGCTCTTAAGCCTTAATGTCAACCTCAGGGTCACTCTTATCTGGGTTCCAGGTCACTGTGGCATTGAGGGAAACGAGCGAGCTGACGAACTGGCCAGGCAAGGAACGGCCCTTCACAGCTCACTTGCGGAAAGAGTTAACATTCCACTTGGAGTTGTGAAGGGCAAAATACTCTCAATTTTTCTTACTGAATCCAACAGCAGGTGGGAAAGTTTAACAAACTGCGCTATATCGAGGAAGATATGGCCCATCTATAGTAAGTCCCGGACAACTGACCTGATGGCTAGGCCCAGGCGAGACATAGCCAGGGTTGTTGCGACATATTCTGGTCACTGGCCAGTAGGAGAACATGCGGCGAAGATGGGCATTCCATACAATACCTTTTGTCGTAGTTATGGGGACCATCAGGACAAGGAAACAGTAGTTCGCTTCCTCTGTAAACGCCCTGCTCTGGCCAAATTGAGAGCAAGACTATTTGGAAAAGCCTTTCTTGAAAACCTAAACGAACTTTCTGAGATAAAGATCAAAGATTTGATAGCTTTCCTCAACGCAACGAAGTGGTTCTAAGTTTAATTTTGACTTAACTTCTTTACCGTATCCGGTAGACTCCTTAGACAGCACGTGAGCTGAAAAAGGGTGCCTACTTTCAGACCCTCAAGGGAATATAACCGCAAACCCCTCCAATAAAACCACTTTCAACCCACAGGTCAATACGAGTTTATGGTATCAAAACGGCGCCCTCCGGCGCTAACTAGGCCCATGGAGCTAGTTTGCTCTGGGCCGCCATTTTTACCTACCTACCTTGTTCTAGATGAACTCAATGTTTTTTGTAAGTTTCTTTGTTTTCTTTTCTCACAAATTGTATTTTTATACTTTATATGTTTGAATTTCATTTGCTATGTTTAATAAAGGCCTGATGATGAGCATAACCATCCTCAAAACGTCGCATACATTTTAAAACCGTTCCTTTTGACCTACAGCCCACAAATCATTTTCAAATTGTTGACTACTTCAAAGTCTTCAAACATAAGAATCGTGAATTTTAATGCAATTCATTAACGAAAACACTTTTTTTTTTAATAAGTATCTATCCTTGTTACATGCCATTATTTAACCCTTGAACTTGGAGATAAACAATCTTAAACACATTTTCATATTTTTTTTTTTCATAAAAATTCTTTATGTTAGTTTTAAAACTTACTTGTTTATCCAAAAGTATGATATTGCTACACTGAAGAAATTCCTCAGGTCCAACATGTTTGGCCAATTTTCTTTCAATTCGACATAAAATTTGTGCGTAATGTGATGGAGTTGGGCAGTCTATTAAATCTATCTGAAAGAAAACCATTTCTATAAGAAAATGTATCCAACCCTCGAAAGAAACAAAAACAAAACAATTCCATTAATCATTTTTAATGCTAACCTTGTCAGTATTACTTTGACAAGCACGTAAATCTCCTTCGTGTTTTTCTAATTCAGTCAGGCGTTTTAACAAGGCACTCAATATTTCCGAAACTAACTCCTCTAATCCAGTATTAGAACATCTGTATTCGGTTTTTGTATTTGTAAAGGATCAAAAAACATTTCAATAATAATCTAGTGACTTGCCAATAATATAAATAACTTACCTCGAAACGATATGTTTAACATGACTCATGATCCTTTCATCGCGGAAATCGTATGGGAAGCGATGTGTCCATTCGGCTAGTAATGCGGCTAATGTGGCTAAGGACCCACTATCAGGTACAGAGGACAACAGTCTACCCAATAACTCATGCGGACGCAGGAACAAACGTGACGATAATATAAATGAGAAAACGAAATCCTGCAAGCATCAAAAAAAAAAAAAATAAAAAAAAGGGACATAAAGTTTAAAAAGTCTGCTAAACACGTAGGTACAATCATATGCCGTTATAGACCCGGCAATAAAGTTATACACTACACAACTTTCGGAATATAAATTCGATTAGTTTAACTGGGAAGACACAATCAGTTAGAGAGGAGTTTTATTGGAAACGATGTGAGATTTGTCCTTTTAATTATTTTATCACTTAATAAGGGATAATTGCCAAAAACGTTCCAGCAGATTAGGCACCCATGGTCCGAGATAAACGGACCGAATGCCGAAACACGATTAAGCTTATGACCAGATGGGAAAGATTATAAGCACTATGTGCTCATTAAAACCGTTTCACTGTACAAATGGTTGTGTTTGGTTGTTGGTTCGGTCGGTGGGTGCGGTGTGGTGTGGTGTTATAGAAACCAGGATTTTATGGGAGAGGGATACGCTTTGAGGACTTTAAGCGACTAGCCACCAGCAGCGTATCCGTTTGCACCCTCTTCGGACGTTTCCCTGAAGATTCATTATCATTAAAGAGAAAACGGATATTTGTGTAGGTATATCTCCTGCAGGAAAGGACACATGACACAAGGCAGGACCAAAACCAAAAGGAGAATTCTTCCGATGAATTCGGTCACCGTTATGTCTGTGGCCTGATTGTTAATGATCCTACAATCGGATGGTTCTTAATTTTGTTTTTTTTTTTTTTTTTTGTTGGAAGGAAATCTGTTTTAGTTTCCCCCTTAGGTTTGATTTTTATTTTTATTTTCTTTCTTGAATTTTTATGTACCTCATGTAACTAGCTGGTGTTGCTGGTTAAAGGTCCTTAAAATAGGACTGTTTCATACTCAGGTTAAAATGTTTCTATCTCTCCCTCCCTACTTAATAATAAATCTGATTTTCTTCTGTCTGTCTGACTTTCGTTTCATCCTGCTGAAAAGAACTTAATCTGGGACTCAAAAAAAAAAAAAAAAAAAAACAGATTGGAGACACGGTTCATGAATTGGCCTTGATGTGTTTTGATTTGCTTGGTTTGTACACATTTATAAATTATTATGAATTATAAATTTAAAACGATAACGCCAAAAAAAGTAAGCATATACAAAAAGACCATACCTCTGGGGAGAATTAATCGGTGTTGTCTAGGCAAAGAAAAAGGTGCGGTATTTATGTTTGCCATGAGAAATTACCTGTGCACACACCATGAACAGATTTGATAGACGACTCTTTGTGTAATAATCTACATACAGAAAAATAACAGCTAGAAGCTGCAAAATGACATTAACGAAGCACCCTAACAAGCAAATGGCTGTGGTATTTTCTCAATGATTTAGAGAGATAATTACAGACGAAAAATGTACAATAATTCTTGAGCGTAGATTTTAGATTATTAAAGGCTACATTACATTTCACATAAATGTGAAAAATTGTACGAAAATAGGCATAACCAAAACTAAGGCAATTTTCTCATAAAATTTCCAAAACCCTATTTATGCGTTCTTATTTTTGACAAAAAACCCTTAATACAGTTTAAATTCAACGCCGGTCTTAGAAATAAGATGCACGAAGTTTAATTAAAATCGTTAAAGTCGTTCCGGGATCTTATCAATCCAATATTATGTGGGATATTCACAAAAAAACGTATGATATCTAAAAGATCAATTATTGGTGGTCAAAAAGGGTCAACTAGTTTCATTTGTTAATCATACGTAGATTTTTTACGACTTTGATTTTTTTTTCTATAGTTTGTATATAGTGTGACCATGATAAAACCTTTAAATATTCATTAAAATACACTTTTTTTGTGAATATTCCAGAGATGGGGTTCTATCTGTGGGGCCCGCCGCCGCACTGTGGTCCAAAATGACTTTTTTCGCAAAAAAATCATAGCTTTTGTACGCATGAAGATATCGATACAATTTTGTTTCTGGTTCTAAAAAGAAATTTACAAGTATATACAAAAAAATGATTTTTAAGAAAATTTCTTAAAACTCAATCATAGACTGAAGTAACACTTTCTTAGAAAAAGGAATTAGCAGAAACTTTAAAAACAGGTCAAAATTTTGGGAATTTTTTAAAAAAAAGTCTGCGGCTATTTAATTGTTCACAGGGTGTTTTAAAAGAAAATTGTTCACAATAGAATGGATGCATAAATTAAATGAACCAATTTTTTATGTTTTTTAGCAATATAAGTATTAAAACGGTATTTTTTTTTTTATTTTGTGGCTCATTGATATATCTTATAAACTGTTTCAGTGACCAATTTTATGTGAAACAGTGAAGAAAAAACGAACCAAAATTTTCATAAATAATTTTGTTTGTATTTATTTTTATAAAATAACATAGAATACATAATACGTCTTTTTTAAATTAATTATGTATTTTAATTTAAAAAAAAAAAAAAAAAATAATCATTTTCAAAATTTACTAGTTCTGGACAATAACTCTTTTTCAGCTCTTTTTGAGATCTCACGAGTCCAAAAGATGAAATAAGGGATCCGATGATATAGCCAGCATTATTATATAAATCTTCATTTTGACGTTTCCGTAAGACCTTGCAGGTATTTTGGTATCGATATCGCTTGCAGTCTTTATACCTTAATTTTTATGCTTGTGATGTAAGTTCTCCATCATGGTCCAAAATTGTGTGAAATGTTGGCCTCAGGAGTAGATTCGATTATAATTCTTTATTGTCAACGTTCATTCCTATTTACCTCTTCTTTTAGTTTAGGAGAAATTTATTCAAAAAGAGACGTGAAAATGGGAGGATTACAAAAATTGAATGTTCAATATAACAATCAGTAGTATATTTACACGATTGTTAGTGTATTTTTTAATAATTGCGATTTAAATAAAAATGGAAGTTGAAGTGGGCGGATTTTTTTACGGTCAATCTAATAACAAACGTAGGTTTCCTTCTGAGAAAGGAAATATGTAACTCAAACATTTTAAAAGTAAATTTGCTTTTAAGACCGCTAACATGATTTTTATAAACAACTAGCTGGCCCGCCCAGCTTCGTACGGGTAGATAAAGCTTAGCTTCGCATACAAATTACAAAAGAAAATATTATTTTTTGACTTTTTGTAATCGAATACTGCTTTATGGATCTTAACCCACTTCACGTTTTGAAAGGCGAAATTTGTAAAAATATGATCCTCTAATTCCAACCTTTATTGGTTTCCCTATACAGAAAGAATTTTTGTATTCCAAAACCACTGTTTTATTTTTATCCCATTTTACTCTATACCTAAATAGCATTTTTTTTTTTAATTACCGTCCAAACATAAAAAGAATTTCTGAAAAGGTCATTTTTATCTTTACCCTATTTCACCTTAAAAACAACAAAATTAAAAAAAAATATCCTTTCAGCCATTTAGTAAGAATAACATTTTAAACGCGTCTAAAGTTTTTTTTTTTTCATTTCATACTACAAAGAAATTTTTCAGATATTTTTATAGTTATTCTGCTATTTGGGGCGGAGATAAATCTAACAAATCACAGATCATTAAAATCGGCCGTGCCGTTCTTGAGTTATAAATGGTGTAACTAAACCGACTTTGTTTTTTTTTTTTAATTTCAAATTTTAATTTAATTACAAATATAACAACCACGTTACATTTCATTAAAGAAGAGTAAGATTTTTTCATGGAATATGGCATAGTTGCAAAAAAGAAAATTAATAAATAAATTCGATTTTTGTTATTTTTTTACTCTAGAACAAAATTACCCAACTATATACAAACAAATTATTTTGTTTGTTTTTTTTTGAAAATCTGCATATATTTCATTTAGAAATAAGAACAATATAATAAAAAAAAACTCCAGACTTCGTTTTTCTGCCACGACTTTCGGCTTTTTGGGCCACAGTGCGCCACTAACGGGATCTCATAAGATTATAACAACCTTATTAACAAAACTCTTTCCTTTCTTCTATTCTTTCTTACTAATAGTGCTGTGTAATCAAGATAAAATTTAAAAATCCTTAGGCTCGAAAAGCATTATGTAGTTAAATAAATAGGATAATTTAATATTGTTTTCATTTTGAGCCAACTTGAATATGTGAACAATTTAAATACTAATATAAACGTTTAGCTTTTGTAACTAAAATGATATCAAATTCGAATTAAAACTTTCTCAAAGTACTCTTGTTAGAATTTGGTCTTATATAGAGTCTTATTACACGATTCTTTGTTCGTTATTCGTCTTTTTGACAGTTAGATAAGTACCATCGTGATTAAATGGTTCCTTTTTACATACGAGAGACGTCTTTCATTATTTTAACTTTCAAATACTTTCCGGTGGTTTTATTGGATAATAAACAGACGTAATATTTAAAATCGTTTTTTTATCGCTTCTTGTTGAAATCTATATCCTATTCAACTATGAAAAACAGGTTTGCAGCTCGAAAATTAAATTCTATAAGTTCTTCGCACAGTGCTTTGATTTTAGAGATGAGCGATTAAAATATTATGTGTTAAATCGATGACTAAATTTATCGATGTTTTTCAAAATCGATATTTTAAATAAAAAAAACCTTCCTTTAATTTCTATGAATCAAAAGAAAAAAGTTCCCGTTTATACTCAAACATGACATATATATGTAGATGCACATACGGACAGACAGACATATGGAAACATACAGAAAAACATACTTTGACAAATATTTTTGTGAAGTTTTTTTCCTTGTAGTTGATTTAAAGAATCCATTTTGTTTGCATATTTGTATTTATTTTGTAGTCGATGTAATTTATCTAAAAAAAATCGATGAAAAAATATCGATATTATTTCTCTCAACAACGATTTTTTCTAACATCGATAATCATTATCGCTCATCTCTACTCAGTTGTCAAACCATAAACGTCAATGTTCAACCGGAAAAATTCTTGAAATTTTCATTCCTGGACCTATGATCTGTAACTCTCTCATCGATAAAATCAGTCGAGAGACGATGAAAAATGGAACAAAACTCTTATGATTTGTTTCAATTTTCCTCGTTTTTTTCGACTGATTTTATCGATGCGAGAGTTAAAGAACATCCATCCTGCTTTCGTTACTTCAATCCCCCTACATTTCTACACCTCTCACCATATCTCTCAAAAAGACGAAACAACCGAATAAAGGAATCGTGTAATCAGGCTCATAATTTGAACCTTTTATTATTTTCAATAGTTTTCTAAATAATTCTGTAGGTATATTCACAGACTGTGAATTTAAGTTTTCTGATTTCTACAATTTTTAAAGTCTTATTAATTTCCCTAAGGTTTGAATCATTGACATTAAAATTGATTTTCTTTTCATCAATAATCCCACAGTCGACCCCTATAAACCTTAACCATAAATAATAATGTCTGCAACAAATAGTACACATACATATATGTATATTATGTAGGTATATATAGGTAGGGCTTGTTGGTTGCCCTACCTGCATCAGAAGGACCTTAATCCCATCAGCTTAATAGGATTTTTCCCTGGTTAAATGTTTAAAACGTTAAACCAGTTACTTTCCTTCCTCGTCGATGTTTGGCTTGTCCATTTTGATTTCCATCAAACTACTCCATATTTCAAACCTAATCAATTTGATTATGATGAAGGACTATAATCTATGTGTATGCTTAGGCCTTTTCCAATTGGTAGGTAGGCATACCTCCTAATATATAATATAGTTCTGAATAAGACGTTTAGATATTTTTGTACTATGTACATTTTTCGTCCCTTTTGTCCTTCAGTTTATTTTGGAAATACAATTTTACCATCATTAAAAAAAATGGCTTGTTTAATCCTTAGAAATAATTTTGTAAGAGAACATATTTTTTAATCATTTTAAAAGGGTTTAAATAAAACGGATAAGGTATACAATATAAAAAACCTTTGAAAACGACAACAAGAACAGAAAAAAACTCCATACTTTTAACTGAAGTATAATGATTGGAAATATTTTTTTCTGATTGGAATTTGTCGCATGGGAAAGTGTTTCAAAATTGAATGAATTTTTTTTCTTTTTACAAAAACATACTACATTATTCGGAAATTATAATAAAACACACATGTAACATGTAAGCAATATCTGAAAAATTGTTCATTGCTCGTTATAACTTTCATACGATACGTTATATTTGTACACAAATTGATTTACCGTATGCGAGCTTGTAGAGAGAAATATAGCTATAGCTGGTCTACAAAAGGAAATCACAAACAGAAAACTTTGCAGTGGAATCTGTGGATATATATGTATGTGTAGATAAAAATGATGAAGCATTTTAATTAAATTTACTGCAACTAGATCAAAGCATCCTTTTTAAGCGGATGCACGTATAGTACTCGTTTGCAGCAGTGTCCTACAGCCAACAGGAAGGAAACTATTTTTTGTAGTTGTGGTTGTGAATTTGCGAGGGAGCATGATAATTTAATCTGAGTGTTGAATTTATGCAAAACAAAAAAATAAATGTTGGCCTTAGGACTTCATGAGAGCATCATATAATCCCAAAAAAAATATTAGGTCTCTTCTTTGCGCACATGGCACAGTGTATTTGATTTTTTCTGGAACAAATATACAGAGAAATACCAGTGAAATTGTGCAAACTTGAATGGCTGTTAAATAATGAGCTTTTGGATTTTAATATTTGAATTGTTTTAAAGCAAATGATGAATGTTCAATTATTATTCTATAGATATCAAAGGTTGAATTTCAAATATGCCGAACCGCAGGGTTTGAGTAATTTTTGAAGAGTATCTGAACTGAAACTAATGTTTTTTGATTTTTATTAAGTGTAATTCCAAATATTTTTAGCACCATCATTATATAATATTTTAGTTGTTGAAGAACTAGCCTTTTCCAAATGTACGAGTGCAATAGAAAGAGATTGAATCTAATATGCGTCCAACATCATGTGCAACAGGTATTTTAAGTAGCTGTCTGCGAAATTTAACACCATTAGGACCAGTGCTAACCCACTATACGATTAAGTTTAAAGTTGCCGTGCAAAAAATGCCAGCAAAAATTCTGACATGCCAAATTATTGAGTTATTGAATTTTATTTAAATGATTAGTTTAGAGTAGTTGGCAACCAAACAAATAGTTTTTATTAAATCATCGAAATTCCAGTGAAATCAGAAGTCCTTAAGCGTGAAGCGCAGTACCCCTGAAGCAAAAAAGAACATTTTAGGTGGAATGACTAAATTCGAAACCCGACCTCCGGGTGGCGTTATAGGCAAACATTGAGGTTAGGTTAGGTTAGGTTAGGTATAAGTGGTTGTCGACGGAAAGTTGACACACTTAGGCCAAACATTAGTCCGTTATGATACCACATATCGTTCTAGGAAAATCTTTCCCCTATACTCGTTAAACCATTTTGAGCTCCTTGTGAAGCACATATAACACCTTATATCAATGTTTACCAGATCACTGGGAGCGCTGTAGTAGTAGCTTTCTACGTCTTTAGGATAGAGCAGGACATGTAGAGAGCAGGTGATACAACTTCTGCAAAAATCGTTTGAGTAGACGCCAAGTCTCGTGGCATGCCTGCCTATTAGACAGTGTCCGGTGATGACACCTATAACGGAGCTAATGTGCAATCTGCTTAAAGAAATCAAACACTTAGAGCGCTTCAAGTCAAGCGTTGGCCAGATCTGTTTTGTAACCAAACAAGTGGTGATGTTGTCCCACCTAAGGTTTGCTTTCCTTACAGCATCTTGCTTTAGCATAAGTTTACATGTAGCGATGGTTATAACAATATCTGTCTTAACTGTTGATATAAGTATTTAAGTTCCCTCTTTAGCGAGTTCCTCAGCCTTACAGTTTCCTGGAATGTCTCTATGGCCCGGCACCCAGCAAAGGTGAATGTTGAACTGCTGCGCCATCTCAACGAGAGATGATCGACAATTAAGGGCTGTTTTAGAGTTTGTAGAGACTGCGCGAGTCCAGAGATTTAGTAGTAGCTTGTTTGTCCGAGAAGATACGGATATCATAGTTGTTGACATCACGTTTTCTTCTTTGATCGCTAAGAGTTCTGCCTGGAACATGCTACAATGATTAAGAAGGCGAAATGAGAGACCTAAGCTTAGTCTGCTTGAGTACACTCCTCCACCAACCCCGTCATCGGTCAAACATTTAAAACCTAAATTCACTTAGTGACGTAGTACGTCCAACGCTTCTATTGAATTGTTCTAAGGCTGACCAACCACTTAGTTAGAAATTAGTTATTAATATTATTTATTGCTCCATTACGCCCGAACAGCTGGATGGACTCTGATGAAATTCGCCATAGAAATCAAATGTTGCGTTAGGCCACTTTATAAAATGCAAGTGAATTACAAAAAATTAAGGACATTGGAATTGGAACACATTGCTTTTCATTTCAAAGGAACCGGTATTAATAGGAAACAGCATTAAAAAAATATTATCACGAATCGTCATTTAATCGAATTTAATAAAATCTTATCGTGTGTCTCCGAATCAGTTTTAATCAAGTTTAGAGGAAGAACTTACTTGAAAATATTCTCAAGCAGCCCTTAAGTGCTCTTGCTATATGTATTCATAGCTTTGATCGCAAGACTTTGCTTTGCCAATATCATTTTTAAAATTTTGCTTGAAAAAATAATTAATATCAATAAGATTTCTTACCCTTATCAACGAGAGCTTAGAACACACCTTCAAACTTGACATAAAATTATACCGTAAAAATGACTACCTATAGCATTGACATGGTTAAAGATTATTAGAAATATCCCTTTTCGCACATAAATTCATCTGATACCATTTTTATACAAATTATTCTCAAGTATTATTTATTAACTAAGCCCAAAAAATGTCCTGATTAGCCACAAGGGTAAGACCCATAATTTTGTTTGAACATCCCGAATCCTTAACCGACTCAAAAAAAAAAAAAAAAAAAAAAAACACTAAATCAGCCCTCAAAAAACACCTGTGACTGTGACTTTGGGCGGGTAAACAGGGAAGCCTTTCAAATTACATTTCCAAAAAACACAATCCGACAAAACTTATTACACTCGGCTAGTTATGCGAAGCCACAGGAAGGAAATGGGGTTAAAAAGGGATTCATTAATTTCAGAAGAGAGCTCTTCATTTGGGACATACAGTAAATCATGGAGACTATAGGTATATACCAAAAGAAAATTCTCTGTGATGGTGCTGCCTTTATCTTCCAAAACAAACCATGAATTAAACAAACAAAAACCAAACCAAACCATCACCTTACCTTATCTAACTCATCGACGTTCCTTGGCACAAGTATATCCACCAGAGAATCCAGCGGGCCGGAAACGATTTTTCCATCCACGTACATAATACCACCTGAGCCGAGAACCGAGTTCTGTAACAAAAAGGAAACAAAACATGGGAATAATGTAAGATATATATGGATAGGCATACAAAAACCACAACAACAACAATATAACAATGCCTACACAATATTACGATGAAAAACGTGCGTGCTCGTAATGAAAAACTCAAAAGCTTCCTCCAGCTCTTTTCAATAAACAAATATCAGGCACCGAAACCGAAACTGAAACCCCTTTTCAGCATCATCATTTCATCATCCGAGCCCTCTGGCAGCTTGGCACCCCTCGACACCGTTGCCGTCGTGGTGTTGCCGTAAAGAAATTTTCAAAGACAGAGGAATGAGGAAAACCTTCGTCTGTAATCTCTGATGAAACTCTGTGTTAAATAATTACAGGAAATATGACAGGCAGCTCATGTATGATGTGTGAATGCATTGTGACGTTTTCCCAACCCCAACCCACTACCCATTACCCACTACCCACTACCCACCTAACCTGTTCTGAACCCCAACTTCAATTCCATACCCATTTTCTCGTACAATCACTCATCGTTGTCATTTGAAAAGTTTTTCGATGCACGAAATTGAGAAATTTCGCCTCTGGCGCACAGTTTGCAGTTTTAATGAGGTATTCGGTCTACCTATGTTTGCAGCGATACTTTTGCGGTAGCCCTCATTCAGATAACGACTGGTAAGTTCCAACCTTCGGGGATAGAGAACTAGAGTAAATATTAAATTCTGTGCTACTAGGAACTACTGTGCAGATTTGTGTTTCATTTTTTTTTTTGTAAGTGACATTTATAGGTACAGTAGTGTATCTGTTCTGAATGGATGTTCGTAGATATCCCCTTCATATAGTGATTATAGTGCGATTTGTACTTATACCTGTTCTACTTGTATAATGCATACAGGGTGATTCGAATAAGGTGTGACAAAAAGCTAGAGGTTGAGATAAGAAAAAATAAGATTACAGGAGAGGGGTCTATTCTCCCCCCCCCCGTTTAGCCAAGAGGTGCAATTTTCTTCAAAATTGACTTTAAGCCAGAAAAAAAATGATTAAAAAACAACGGTAACACTTACAATTTCGTGCTATATTTTTTTGTAGAGCCAGGAATCTCATCTCATCTTTTATTTTATTTTAAAATAATGTTATTTTAGTAAACAGATTTTGAAAAATTAATTTTCACTCAAAATTTTGAAAAAAAAAAAAATTAAAAAATTTTGTTCAATTTAATTTTGTTTAAATTTTTACCTTAATAAGTAGAATTTTTTTTCTTTAATATTCGATGCTCTTATTAATTTTAAGCCAAACAACAAAATTTAATGCTAAAATCTAAAATTCCCTTAATTTGACTCCAATCCACTATCAGTGTATTATCGCTTCTAGGCACGTAAGACCATTGTGTCATATCTGCAAATTTCTCGTGCCAAAAAAAGTCAGTTAAAGAAAAATCCCCAAACCGTTTGGCAATTCGAGAAAGCCAACTAGGACGGTCTCAATCATTTCTTCAAGAACTTTAACTGGTCACTATGCTTCCTCGGTAGTGACGTAGACTCCAGTGCAGATATGATTACAAACTTAATTCTTTTTGGAATGAGAAATTTTATCCCGAATAGGGAAAAATCTATCAAACCAAAAGAAAACTCATGGTTTGATTCGAGCTGCAAAGAGGTTATCCGGCTTAGAGAACTAAGTTTCCGAAGTTATAAGGCCAACCCCACTGAGGAAAACCGGAATAAGTTCAAACAAACTAGAAAGACCTATAACCTCCATATTCGACGAACCAAATTTTTGCACGACCAAAAATTAATGCAAAAAATACTACAATGTCCCAAAGGTAGTAAAAATTGTTGGTCATTTGCAATCAAAATACGAAATACTACCTCGTCTTCGGTTCCAACGCTCGTTTTCAATGACACCGCTGCTGTTAGCTCGTTACAGAAAGCCAATTTGCTTGCAGCACAGTTTGCTGTAAATTAGACGTTGCCAGTAAGTGTTATAACTCCCCCTGTACTTGAGAGCGCTAATTATTTTTTCATGGGACAAATCTTCTTTCGCACTCGTGCAGTTGCAAGAGTTCTTAAAGACCATGATGTACATAAATCCGCTGGCCCGGATCGTATCCCTCCTACTGTTCTGAAGAGGTGTTCTTCAACGCTGGCAAAACCACTGCGTAAGCTTTTCCATCTGTCCTACTCTACTGGTCTCGTTCTGAGTGGATGGAAAACAGCATTTGTCCAGCCTGTCCCTCAAAAAGGCGAATCTTCTTCACCCTCTAATTATCGTCCAATTGCACTTACGTCCCTTCTTTCCAAGGTCATGGAAACGCTGATTAATCATCAGCTTAAGAAATATCTTGAAGACCGAAAGCTTCTTAATGACCGGCAGTATGGCTTTCGTAGCAATAGGTGGTCCACTGGTGATCTGATGGTATATCTCACCAAACAGTGGAACAAATTTTTACATCGTTTTGGCGAAAGTAAGATTATTGCACTTGATATTTCAAAAGCGTTTGATAGAGTTTGGCATCAAGCTCTCTTATCGAAAATGCGTGCATTTGGTATCGATGAATCTCTTCTTCGTTGGATTAGAAATTACCTTTCGGACCGCTCAATACAAGTCGTATTGGATGGTTTTAAGTCTGATATTCATAACATAAATGCTGGTGTGCCCCAGAGCTCCGTTTTGTGGCCGCTTCTCTTTCTCATTTTCATCAATGATCTTTTTCTCTGAAACTTCTAATCCATTAAATTGTTTTGCTGACGACAGAACCCTCAGCTTTTCATATTCGTTTCTAGATTCACATCCTTGTCCTTCGGATGTGGAACTAGAGCGGCAGCGTATGATAAGCTCATTAAATTCTGATCTTGATAGCATTGTCCAATGGGGAATCAAAAACCGCGTAGAATTTAATACTTCAAAAACTCAATGCTGTCTCCTGTCGTTGAAGCGAAACCCACCCTCCATGCCGCTATCCATGAGCGGTACTTATATTGAAGAAACTAAACAGCTTTCAGTTCTGGGAATGTACATCACAGACCACCTTTTGTGGAATGACCACATATTTAACGTTGCCAAAAATGCTGCTTAATGTTTAGGTTTTATTCGGCGATGCAAGAAATTTTTCTCTCCTTCTGATCTGGCTATAATCTACAAAGCCCTTATCCGTCCTAAGCTTGAGTATAACTCCCACATCTGGGCAGGTGCTCTTATAAATCACTTGAATCTCTTGGACATAATTCAAAGAAGCGCTTTTAAAATGATAGGTGATAGAAATATAACATATACAATTACTACTAAGGAACACCGCCGCAGTGTTTCATATCTTTCTTTATTCTATCGCTATTTTTACAAACAGAGTTCTAGAGAAATAGCCAGTTGCATTCCTCCCCTAAAACAATTCCACCGTTATACTCGCGCTTCTAGGACTGCATATCAGCTTACCCTTGAGCCCAATTTCGGACGTACAGTCAAGTACAGAGATTCTTCCTTTAGCCGCACAACTCGAATGTGGAATACTTTGCCTAGCTCTATTTTTCCCTCCCATTGTAATATCCAGAAATTCAAAACCAATGTGAGTTGCTTTAAAGATCCTATTTCCACTACGCAGATAAAAAGTAGATTTAGCTTTTTTCAATTTTCTCAAAAAGTACACAAGATTTAAGCATCTGGTTTTTTGTTTTTGACTAAAAATTTGTAAAAACATTGAAATTTGAAAACAAAAATATTACTTAATTACGTAAAATTTTGAATGAAATTAGTTTGAAATTTTTTGTTTTCATTTATTTTTTTTTTTCAAAATTTTGAGTTTGAAAATTAATTTTTGATAAAATATGATAAATGGTTTCTGGCTTTACAAAAAGGTACAGCATGGCATTGTTAGTGTTCCTTTGTTTTTAATAATTTTTTTTCCGTCTGAAGTCAATTTTTTAGAAAATTACCCTTGCCGGCTAAACTGGGGAATCCCCGTCTTAACCGATCTTCTTCTTGTCTCAACCCAACCTTTTTGTAACACCTTATTCGACACCTTATTCGAATCACCCTGTATAATGACAGTGATGACTATACATTAGACGAGAAGAATATTTGTGTCTTGACTGGGATTGATTGTGCGTATATGTATGGTTGGTTTTGTAGGAAGTTTGATAAGGTAGTTCATCTCTGAGAGCATGTTTTGAAATATGGTGCAGTGTTATTTACACTATCACCCTTCATCAGAAGGGATTACATTTAATTAATTTTAATGTACAAGGATTTATATTTTAATTATAAATGAATCGGTTAGATGGAATGTTCAGGATGAGAGTGCGGGAATAATTTAAAATAAACCATAGCCTTCCTCCGAGATTGAGGTTATAGACTTTTAAATAAAATAATACCATCACTACTTATACCAACTTTTGTGGTCTGTAACCATATTTTAAGTACATTGTTGATCAAAAATTCAATTTCTAATCAATAAATGTATCTTAAGTTTGTTTTTATACAAATTTGAACATATTTTTAATGCATTCGATATTATTTTGTATATACTGGACTGCACCAGAAGACTGTAATTACTCTTAGAGGGCTCAATTCAGTGCTAGATAAATGATAAACAGTAGTGTAGTGTATTTGATACTTTTTTTTAAAAATCCAAATATCTTCAAAACTATTGCTCGTATGATAAAAAATGAAACAATTCTTTTTTAAAGAATATTTCATACCTAACCTACATAATTTAAATTAATTTATTTGAAATAGTATTTACCATTTAAGACTAAAATATAAACCAAAAACTGATATATTTGAAATTTAACCTTGTGTAATTTTTTTGGAGATGTCGTTTGAATCAAGGATCTGCACTTATTTTAAGCTCCATACGAATAGTCTATTTTCACAGGACTATTATACTATCTGCCCATGAAGCGTCTCGTCATAGATGCGAAAATGACGAATCCACTACCCAATTTTCGTCACAAAACAATACAAAACACTGAATAATATTCAATCAATTGTACACAATTTTAGAAAATTATCTGATATTTCACCAAAATATTCAATAAACACTTGAAACTACGTACGATTGGTGTATTGGAAACTGGAAACAAGCGCCTGACAATGCAATTCTGATCTTTTGGGTTATAAAATAATTAGGTCAAGTTTTCCAGTGCGAGATTAAAGTTAAACCCCTAGTTAACTCATCAAATTTGGTGACTAACTGAACAGATGGTTTTGGTTTTTTTTTTTTCGACCAAGTTTTTTTAGTCGTTCTTCAAGCATTCCACATCAAAAAAACTAATTCCTCAGTTAACTTACTTCTAGAGTTAACTAACTCTGGTTTAACTCACCACTGAGAAACTGGGCCTTAGACTGTAATATCACATACTTCCTGGGTGAAAAAGTTACAATGAAAAGTTTTGGAATTTTGAAAATATTTACTGTGTAATACATCCCAGCTCTTGTCACAAGCTTCCTTTAAAACGATATAAGCAGATTCACCAAGGTTACTTCAGCAGTAGGTATGCTTTTAAGGAACTTTGACAACAAAATTTGAATTTGAAAAAGTACTGTACAAGATTGCATAGGTCTAAAAACTTTAGTACATTCACATTCATGTCTCTGATATCTAGCCAAGCCGAATGATGAGTACGAATTGGTAAATAAATATATAAATTATATAAAAACTACGTACCCATATAAAAAGAAGAAATAATTTTGTTAGTACAAAAAACATTTAACTAACTAAGTACGTACAGGTTAACGATGTTAAGTAAATAAAATTAATATACAAATACTTTAATATGTAGGTTATGTTAGGTTGATGGGCTGATCTTGGATCTTGTTCCCGTCACACTTAGATCAATATTGATCTATTGTGGTACCCTGATGGATTGAACCATCCCTTTAAATATATAACCTATGAAATCCTATGGATTATCAAGCCATTTGGAGGCGGAAGTTAGTTAAATTTAAGATGTTATCACCTGTTGACTTCGAGATTTCTGCTAGATCGTTGAAGAAATATCTTAGAAAAAATTTGTTCCTATTATATTACAGAATACCGGACAGTGACCTAGGTAGTGAAGGGTATCCTCCTCTACTTCTTCGTCTCCGCAGCCTCTGCAAATGTCTTCAGTATGCTTAGTCTCATATTCTTTCAATGATATCCTAAGTGATTTTGTCCTGTGATAGTTCCTATGAAAAGATTCAGTGATCTTTTTTTCAGGTTCATGATTTTGTCCGTTTTTTCTTGTCCGAGTGAGTTGCATCATTGGTAATTTCCATTATTTTCTTACCAATTACCTATTTAATGGCACAGGGTGGAATTTTAACAGAGGAGTCTATTATAGGCTTAGTTCTAAAGAAGAACCAGTCTTTGCCAGTTCATCTGTTGCGCTGCGTGGCAAAAACTTTTAGCTCTTCGTGACAGCATGAAACTAGCTTGGATCTTATTTCTGTGGCAGAGATAGCTTTGATTGCTGCTTGGCTGTCAAGATGATGTCAGCCTGTGGTATCGCCAGCATTGAGACCTGTTCGGCAACACTTATTACTGCCAGAACCTCTGCTTGGAAGACACTGCTGTAATTAGGGAGTCTATAGAGTTGGATAAATCGAGGGACTCTGAGAAGAAGCCCGCACCTACTCCTTTATTTAATATTATGTAAGTTAAGTACCTATGTATTTACCTCCATACATAGAACAAAATCGAATTATTCATATGAAAATTATTTCAACAAATTTTTATTCTGTTAAAAATAGACTTCTGAAACCGCGTAATAATGAAATCTGCACTTGGATCAATTTGCATACCTTTCCCAGTTTCATTAAATCACCAACAAAGAGCTGTATAGGTACCTGCCCTGCCCTGTAAATGCCCTGCCCTAGCCCGTTTTAGGATACTATCACTTATTGAAAAGGCATTGATGAACTTTCTAAACTGAAGATCAAAGACTTGATCTCTTTCTTAAATGCGACGAAGTAGCTCTGAAACGAGTTTCAGCTTTTTGCTGTCTAACTCGGGGCTTTAGATTGTTATTCCAAAAACCCATTCCTCAACCATAGGTTCAAACGAGTTTTGCTATCAAAACGGAGCTTTTTGCTCTAATTGGGTCAGCGAGAGGTAGTCGGCTCGTTGGCTGCCATTTCTACCTGTACCTACCTAGGTACCTTTACCTATTATAGACAACTTTTCAAGAATTTTTATGAAATTCAAATTACCTACTCGAAAAGTTTCTTTTTATTCCCAGATAAGTTTTCTGGTGGTTAAGTGTTTCTTTCTACAGATAATTTAATTAAGTCGCATCTTATAAAGAGTCCGCCATCTAACGTTTTTTTTTTTCAACTAGTGCTTATTTCGTGAATGGTAACACTTAGCTCATGTCTGATTTGACAGATAATTAGTTTTATCCTTCCGCTGAACGAATATGGTTGTGTATACGCTTCGCTAAGTGGGCCTGCGATCGACTTTGAGAAGATGCCGATTTTGCCAAAAAAATCATCTTTTCAGATGAAGCTCATTTTGATCTTGGCGGGTAGTAAACAAGCAAAATTGTCGCATTTGGGGCACAGAAAACCCGCACGCATACATTGAAAAGCCGATACACCCAAAACGAGTCACTGTTTGGTGCGGATTTTGGTCCAGAGGCATAATTGGGCCATTTTTCTTCGAAAATGAGCAAGGAGTGGCCGTTACAGTCAATGGCGATCGTTATCGTTATGTTGAACGAATTTATGTTCACAAAAATTGAAGAGGAGGATATTGGCAACATTTGGTTTCAACAGGACGGCACTACGTGCCACACAGCCGGAGCTACACTCAATGTTTTGCGCCATTGAAAAAAAAAAGAAAAAGTTATTTGGCGGACCCTTTACTACGTAAATAATGATTTTTAATAAGATTTTTTTATTATTGAAATATATTCATAAAGAAGAGATAAATTGCATTATTATGTACATCGAATGGATGATTTCGTTTATTCTTTTTTGTTGTTCCATCTTTGTTTCAATTATAATTTCTAATTACCTCCCCAAAACTTGAATGAATTTACAAGTTTCCTGCATAATAAATAGTTTCAAGACAGCTTCTTCTAACACACACAAAAAAAAGTCCTTTTCAGTGAAACCCGTTGCTGCCAGCTCTATAGTATAGCGCCCTGATGTCTAACATGATTTCACACATATACGACGCTGTATCTACGTATAAGACATTTGCACCACCATATTTCTACTATTTGCTCAACCAAAAACCATGTTCAAGGGAATATTTTTTTTTTTTTTTTTTTTTTTTTTTTTTTTTTTGAAAACAAGCTACATGCACGTATGGAAAATTGTTTTAACATACTTATACACACTTTATACTTTACGTACCTCATAATTGACAACTTCTGCTTGTGGGTAAGATATTTTCGGTCTGTCATATTGTACAACATCATCCGCATTTATATCACTGCAGCTCTTTGCTGTTTTAAAAGTTGAAACCTGCAATATAGATACAAGTTAGAAGTTCAATTATGTAAGCAAGCCATCATACGTCATATATGCCATATGTTGAAGAACAAATTTATGTAAATATTATACTGTTCATGAAGTAGTATAAAATAATTTAGGAAGTGAAATATTGGTATCTACATACATTTTCAATTATTATTACTTACAGTAAAGCTAGATTCAGCAACACTATATGAAGTTCATTAGAAATGGATTTATTTATGGAAATTTGATAGGGGAAAAAAGCAAAAGGAAAACTTATGAATCAATAATAGTTTTCATTTTTAAATCTAATAGCAGAGGAAAGTTTCCATATGTATTTTTTATTTATTTATCTATCGTGAATGCTGAATAACTGTGAGATACAATATCTTTAAAGATGGTTATCAGCTAATTTTACAAAGGAGAGCAAGAAAAATGTTTAATTTAAAGAAAAATAATCAAATAATAATAAAAATTTAAATCTTTAATCAAATTTGTACAGTTGATTTTACAAAATGATTTTTTATGTGGTACCTAAGGAGTTCCAAAGAAGGACTGAATTTACAAAAAAATTGACGCTATAGGATGTCAAAATCGAATAGGGAGGATGGGTCAGTTGTTTCGATCTATGCGAGGTAGAAAAGTTTATTTTGTTGTTGGTTAGTGTGAAAGCAGTATATCAAAGAAAAAAAAGGGTCCGCCAAATAACTTCTTTTTTTTTTTGAAAATGGCGCAAAACATCGAGTGTAGCTTCGGGTGTGTGGCACGTAGCGCCGTCCTGTTGAAACCAAATGTTGCCAATATCCTCCTCTTCAAATTTTGTGAACAAAAACTCGTTCAACATGGCCCGATAACGATCGCCATTGACTGTAACGACCACTCCTTGCTCATTTTCGAAGAAAAATGGCCCAATTATGCCTCTGGACCAAAATCCGCACCAAAGAGTGACTCGTTTTGGGTGTATCGGCTTTTCAATGTATGCGTGCGGGTTTTCTGTGCCCCAAATGCGACAATTTTTCTTGTTTACTACCCGCCAAGATCAAAATGAGCTTCATCTGAAAAGATGATTTTTTAGGCAAAATCGGCATCTTCTCTACGTCGATCGAAGGCCCACTTAGCGAGGCGTATACACAACCATATTCGTTCAGCGGAAGGATAAAACTAATTATCTGTCAAATCAGACATGAGCTAAGTGTTACCATTCACGAAATAAGCACAATAAGCAAAAAAAAAAGAACGTTAGATGGCAGACCCTTTATGTATCAAACTCTGAAGTTTAAGATCATTTTCCAACGGCAGTAAAATAACAAACCCAGATAATTTGTAGTATCTTCGTAAGCCAAAGACATAACGTACAGTACTATAAAAGACAACATAAAGTTTTCGTTTGCTTACATAATTATTGAGTTGTACTAAATTTTGCACCCATATGGCAAGAAAGTTAACTCATTTTTCTGTATATAACTATACATTTCGTTTTTTTTTTTTGGTTTTAAAATAAGACCAGTAGCGGATCCAGGGGGGTGGGGCTATAGGGGCTAAAGCCTCCCCACAACCAATAATATAATAAAATTGGACACACATTACATAAAACAAAGAAAGCAAACAAATATTTTGTTGTAATTGCAGATTATTTTTTTTTGTTCGTTTTCCATAGGCTTCTTTTAAACAATTCTTAATTGTTAATTCATTTCAGTCATTCTAATTATACTAAATATTTGTGTCCCTTTTAATTTATTTCCAGTTGCAAATGCAATTTAAAATGATGTACTTTTAATTACGGGTAGCTTTACACAGAACCCATTTTTTCTGAAAGATTTTGGCAGCAGACTGAAAATTTGTAAGAAATTTTAATTTACCAAACAGAACTATTAACTTTGTTCAAGTAAAAAGAAGTCTTCCCTACCAATCAGCTACATTTAGAGAAAATGCAGAATTTTGAATAAACCATACTTCAGCAGCATTGTGAAATGGAATTATTCAAAAGTTATACAAATCTCTGAAATTTTGTCTTTCCGCGCCACATCTATCTAAAGACTCAAATAAAGGGCCGGACCAACCATGTGTGCAAGATGTGCAAATACGCAGGGCGCAAAACTCTGGGGCGCATTACTAGGTGCAAGAAAATGTTACCTGATCTTGCGCAAACAAATATGTACTGCCATTTGCATTTTAACCACAAAACTTGTTCAAATAATCCCAAAATAACATCCATCACAAGTGTGCTAAGTTATTTCTTGCACACTAAGTAGCTTCACTTTCATTGTTGGAGAATTTAACTCAAAATATCGTAAAATTAAAGATCGCACTAGACCTACGCATTCAAAGTCTATTAACTGGGTAATGTGGAAAAGTCTTATGCATGTGTATCAGTGTATCAGTGTATGTATGTATGTATGTACGCAAATATAAAAAAGTTGCGCTTTCTACAAATCTTGCACAGGGCGCAAGTTTGGCTGGGGCCGGCCCTCTCAATGCAATGCGCATACGCTAGCTAAACTCCGATTTGAAACGAAATAAACAAAATCACAATTGATTTTCGGTAGTTTAATTATGAGTTCTCTTAGTTGAACGCAATGTCAAAAAAATCTCCGCAACTTTGACCGGGGAGTTTTTTTTTCACTCCCTTTACTTCGTGCCCGTCTCAACCAAAATCTGAAAGTTGCTGGAAACTTAGTTTCCTCGTATGAAAGGGGACATAAAATCCCACTAGGACTAGGTCAGGTCCTAAATACTCAAATTTCAGCTGTCATAAAACGATTTTTTTAGTGACGTTTAGTCACATCAAATTTTCACATGAAAATCTAGAGTTTTTATACATAAGTACATAGCTGACATTTTATATTGGAATGGAAAAAATGAATTATTATTTATGTATCTAAGTGATTTGATTTATTTTGTAATTTTACAAATATTTTATCAATTGATCGAAGCATTATTAATATTTAGAAAAAGAGCAATGAATTTAAGCACAAAAGTATTTAGTCATTTAAAATGTTTGTCTCAAACTCCAGACCCCCCGCCTTCCCACAGCTAAATCTTAGATCCGCTACTGAATAAGACCGTTAAAATGGGACCAAATTAAAACATTCTCAAGGTCTTCATCGAAACTGAAAGCTCCATGCGCAATGAGTACAAAGGGGCACCTAAAGTACAGCTGAAGGTCACCAGAGTAAGTTATCAATCAAAGATGGAAGTTCGTTCATTGACGTTAAAGAGAACAATAGAGGACCAAGTATGGTCTCTTGAGGAACACAGGTAGACTAAGTGCCGCAGGTTTTCTGCACGCCATGCCATACGCCTGGAGAACTCCTCTTTTTTTTCTTTTTTTATTTTTTGAAAAACACGAATTGATCTAGATCTCCGAAACAATAGGTTTAAAGCGAAAATTTGTCTAGACAAAAGTTGTTGAAAATAACAATGTCTTCTATCTATACACACATTTTTGTTTGTGTAATTTTTTTATTTGCACTTTTTAGCATTCGCGTATTCCAACAAAAAAAAAAAAAAACAGATTTCCCCAGGGATATGGTGTCCCAAAAAGCTGGACACAAGTTTTTCTATATAAAAGATAATTTTTTAAATATGCAAAATTCCATTTCACAAGAAAGTCTATAATTTCTCTGCACTTAGTATGACTAAAGTACTCAATTGCAGTGGAACGTTTAGTTCATAAAAAAATAGTTTTGAAATTACACAAATTATTACTTGATTGATAAACTCTTCCAACGTCTACCATTGTGTATTAAAAACCTAGTTAATACAATAATGAGAAATGAACTCAAAATTTCCGCCGTGAAACATTAATAAATCTGAAGCATTGAAAGGACTATTGAGAATCAAACAAAATGAAGCCTCCCAGTTCTTTACGCGGTGGGTGCAGTGCTAGGGACATTTTCAGGAGAAAACTGTAGTCTGTTATACTAAATACTTATGTTCTTCTTGCGCGATTTTCAAAGAAATATTTCTGACATTTCTTTTACCTTAATCTAATTTTGTCGAATGATTTCCATTTCAGAATAATCTGTTTCCGGTTTAGCTTTTATAAACCGAATAAGTTGGTTTTACCTGTGTCCCTTTTGAGTTTGAAATTCACAAGAAAATTCAATTATTAAGATTTTAAAAAATTTCATTACCTATGCCAAAAATTTACCATTTGAATTTAAAAATATAGGAAAAAGCCGTAAGAGCACATTTACCTCAAATAACAGAGTTTTAAAGAAATGAAATTTTTTGTGAATGCAGTCTTTCAATATCATTCATTGAATTCAATCAAAAGATTACATTCATTGACTTCACTTTGGTATTCTTTTGAATTTTGTTTGCATTCTTTTACATGTCAATAATGACTTGCAATACTAGGCAAAAGTGAATTGTTGACAAGTAACTGGGGAAAAAGTTTAATTGGACCACAGCTCGTAAGGTTAATGGAGAGCATAGGCAAAGCATAGAACGCAAAAGAATGCAAGCAATGCATGAATTCTCAAAATATTACTTTTATAATGAATGGGGCCTAAATTAATTGCAATATTTTTGATGTCAAATGAATAGTGATTGTATATTTTGAATGAATGCAATAATTTTATTGAAGTCATAAAAGATTGCATTCACAAAAGATTGTATTCTCTCACAACACTGATATAAAATAAAGGGTGTTTTTTTTTGACGTGTGGTTTTCAATCTGGCAATAATTTTTTTGTAGTTGGTCTTTTTGACAGCTGTTACTTTATTTATACTCAATTTGGTTTGCCATTTCATAATTAATAGATTTTTGTTCAGTTTCACAAACATTTAACACGATTTTAAATTTTTACATGACGTATTTTGTATGGAATAAACGTCATTTCAATATAAAAAAAAAACTTTTAAACAGTTAAAAGGGCTTTATAAAATCGGCTATTACTCCTGAACAACGTTTTCAAATTGTTCAAATTCATTACCAAAATAATGGTATCTCGCGCTGCGTCCAATATTCTGTTGACATAATCGCAAAATCGCATACATTCGAGCAACCATGGATCTGTTTCGTACCAAGTTTATTCTAGTGGATAATGCGCATCCTCAGAGACGCGCGCCGTACAATGCGCACCGAAGAAGCAATTCCTGCTGTGGAGCAGAGTATCGAAGAATACCCGAATGAGTGCATCCGCCATCGTGTGCAACAATTGGAGCTACCGAAAATTGGGCCTCTCGGCTGGAATTTACTCGAACCAGCCGTGGCGGCTATTTGCCCGAAATCGTTTTTAAAACATAATGGCAAACCCTTATATTTATAATAAAGCTAAATTCTTGGCCATACAATTAAATTATATGCGTTTTATTTCTTCTTGAAAATCACACGTCTAAAAAAAACACCCATTATATCCCCATCCCCTAATCTCTAAGTATAGCTCTACCCTATATTCAAAAACGTTAAAGTAAGAGCATTAACCATTAGTATAGAAATGAAGTTAGTCTTTTTTTCAAAAACGTGTAAATAAAGACCGAACTCAAAATGTTGACTTTTTCGTTTCGCAAATTTCATATGCTATAATAATTCCCGCTAAAACTTTGAATCCTCTTAGTCAAGAGTCCCAACCAATGATGCATGCCTTCAATTATTAATTATCCTTGCCACAATCAATTTACTCTCTATGCTCAAAAGTTCATTGGATTCGCAAAAACCCAAACCAAAAAAAAGAACACTCTACAGCTTTTGTGAACATTAGTTCCACTAGACCGCACCTCTTTATGGTACCCTGTATCCAACTCACATCCATATATACCTGCTATATTTCATAAAGGACCTTGTCCTGCCTCTTTGGTCCACGTTTTTATAGGACTTTTGTGCTGGCTTTTTTTTTTGAATGTGTAGATCATCTGACATATTCAGCCAAAGGGATGTAAGTCATAAATCGGACCATGGCCATGCCAGTCAGTTCACTTGTACTAATCTACTTTTAGATTTTTTTTTTCACTAAGCCTTCTCCGCACCAACAACTATCCGTTGGGAAATGGAATTAGAATTGAAACACAAGGCGAACAAAAATAAAAAAAAAAAAAAACATTTGAAATATTTTGAAGCTTGGAAGAAAAAAAATAAAAAAAAAAAACGGTTCTCGTAGATATACTATAGAAAAGCATGTCTGTGCTGCATTATTACTTTACACACATCCGAGCTTGAACTTCCGCCTAGAGGCATCCGCCTTCCCGGTATAGAGGAAGTTATTTAGTTATTTGAATAGTAAGCATGTTATACGCTTGTAGCGTACAATTATAGTTGGTAGGCAGCTCCTAAATAACACAGAAACGTAATGGGAATTCTCTTCCACTCTTGAGGCTGGAAGGTACTTGATGGTTATGTTTGCGCTGTTTTTTTTTTTTTTTTTTTTTTTTTTTTTTGACAGAGGCAGTTTTGAGTAAGGTTTTTACATGGCTGATTTTTCCAGAGAAAATAAAATATTCTTAAAGCCCACACTCGTGTCGCACTTAACTACTTTTTCATCATTTAAAAAATGCTCCTTCCGTTTACACTCGCACACGAACATTTGTAAAAGGTTTGATTAAAAATTCTGTATCTGGTTAGACGTTCCATTAATCAATTTGAGTATTTTGCATCGATATACTTCTTTCAAAAGTGCTCTAGCAAAATAGCCAGTCAGTCTCCTTCCCTAGAACAATTAAAACTCGCGCGTCTAGGATCGCTCATCAGTTTACTTTTAAGTCGAATTTCAAACGTAATGCCAAGTAGAGGTGGTTTTCTTTAGCCGCACTACAAGAATGTCAAATCCAAGAAGTGCAATTGGACAAAACCTACTCGCCTACTCCAACTTACTCGCCTTCACCATTTTACACACATAGGTATTGAATGCTCTTGCCTTAAAAATATTTGAAATGTGAAAAATAAAATACCCCTGCTCCAGCTGTTATGAAGCTTATAAGTGCGCTTTAAACAGAACTAACATTATGTAAAAATAGTTTTTCTCTTAACTTTTTTCCTTTCCTTCAACATCTGTGTTTTTTTATTGTTAGTAAAAAAAAGAAAGTTTTTTTTTTTTTTATTTTCAACATGCCATCAACATTTGAGAAAGAAAAAAAAAAACAAAGAACCAAAGTAAACACTTAGATGAAGACAGGCAAAATGATTTTTAATTTATTTTTTATTCATTTTATCATGAAGAAAAATTGCATTTAATATGGAAAATCGTGAAAGTCGTGAGCTATGTTGTTTATAATATTCAATTTTTTTTTTTTTTTGTATCTGAACTTGAGTGACATTAATTGTTGTTTTGGTTTTGGTGATGTTTTTCAGAATGTTTTCGACTTCTGAATAAATGAAAATGATAACCACAGAGACCTAGAATATTGATATACCTAGTGAAATTAAAAACATACTTATAGCTTTTGTAATAAATTAATTAAAAATATTGAAAATTATCTATGGGAAGAAGAAATCGAAAAAAAAAATGATGACCAAGGCTCTTTCGAGACACGACTTGAGCATAAAATACAAATTTCTATTTTCCTGACCTTTAAATATACGGAAGTTTGATTAGCTTCGTGGGTTGTAAAAGGTTGTCTATGTTTAGTAAATTAGGATATGTGACCAGTACCCCGTGGCTTGATGGACTGTCACGCCGGCCGCGACGAAGGTCTGGGGTTCGAATACACCGATATTTTGAAAACTCTTAATTGCCGAAGCTTTTAGTTTTTAGATACGAATAGAGTTAAAAAAGACCGTTCTTTTAATGTATGACTTGATGAGTTTCGGAAATATTTTTAACAAATAATCATGGTTTTGACTTCTGGCTAAGGGTGGGGGTCGTCACTTTTTTTTTTGTCAACTAACTTTTTCTTTGGAATTGCAAATCTCCTTTATTCCTGCAAACAAACAACACCCACACACGAATGGTTGAGAGTTGTAAGTCACAAGGGCCTGGCTCTCCACGAGCTGTTGCGCCACCATGACCAGGCCCTCACTAGTCCAAGTAAGATCGCCATCGCGAGACGGGACGGAACGGTTAATTATGTGTACTAATAGCCGTTTAAAAATATATATTTTATATCAAGAATTCAACTAGTCCAATTAAATAGTGCTTAATCTTCTACTTTCCTGATTTATTTCAAAAGGACCATGAGCATCAATATTGCCCAACAGTTATGAAACTTATGACATACGATTATACGAAAGCTTATAGAGAGTATTTTATTTCATTATTTGGCATCTTAATTGAAATCGAGCGCGGAAATGGTGTTTTGGCGCATTTAATAAAAAGTATTTAAAATTGAAAAAAAAAAAAATATTTTAAGAAATGGCAACACTCACTACAAAGTGTTTTGGTGAAATGGTGATATACAAAAATTGAATACTGTTTTTTTTCACAATTTTAAAAACTAAGTTCTAAATTCGCTTTTTGTATTCACTACGTCTATTTATTATTGATTGAATACGAAATAAATTAAAATTGTGAAAAATTCAGTATCTAAAGGGTTTTCCAATAAGAGGTGTTATTTTCATATTCAAAGAAAAATGGCATTTTTTGAGATAAATGATCGGATGTTTATTTCATTATAAAGAGGAAGGTAAAGGTATGCCGTTAATAATGGAACACAACATCAGCCAAATGGCCGCCACGACCACGCTTACAGGACCATATCCTTTCCTATGTCCTCGATAGCCTCACGAATTCCATCTTTGAGGTCTTGAATCGACGCTGGGCTGTTGGCGTAGACCTTATCTTTCACGTGGCCCCAAAGGAAGAAGTCGCAAGGTGTTAAATCACAAGATCTCGGTGGCCAATTGTGATCACCTCTTCGAGAGATAACACGGTCCGGAAACTTTTCCCGTAAAAGATCGATGGTTTCATTGCTTGTGTAGCACGTAGCGCCGTCTTGTTGAAAGTAAACGTTGTCCACATCAATACCATCCAATTCCGGCCATAAAAAATCATTAATCATCTCTCGATAGAGCTTTCCATTGACCGTAACTGTT
This sequence comes from Leucozona laternaria, assembly GCA_932273885.2. NCBI lineage: Eukaryota > Metazoa > Arthropoda > Insecta > Diptera > Syrphidae > Leucozona > Leucozona laternaria. Next base: position 96,737,570 of record OW026368.1, read on the forward strand.
GCTCCAGCCTCATTTTCGAAAAAGTAAGGTCCAATGACCCCGCCGGACCATAAACCGCACCAAACAGTCACGCGTTGAGGATGGAGAGGCTTTTCAACAATAACTCTTGGGTTTTCCGAGCCCCAGATGCGACAGTTTTGCTTGTTGACGTAGCCTCCGAGGTGGAAATGGGCCTCATCAGTCAAGATGATTTTTCGATGAAATTCCGGATCATTTTCATGCATTTCAAGGACCCAATCAGCAAAGACACGACGTTGTTGATGATCAGCCGGCTTGAGTTCTTGTGTTAACTGAACTTTATAAGCCTTAAGACCCAAGTCTTTATGCAAAATACGGTGTAATGACGTTTGTGGAATGCCTAATTCCAAAGAACGACGAGGAATGGACAAACCTGGGATTTCTTCAACACTTTGGGCTACAACAGCAATATTCTCAGTTGTTCTTGAGCGACGTGCACGGGTTTTATTCTTCACATCACTAACTTGTCCCAACAGCTCGAATTTGTCCACCAATTTCTGTATTGCGGTCCGACAAGGTGCTTCACGACGACCCAAAAATGTTTTAGTTTTACGAACCGTCTCTGCCAAATTTTCACCATTTTTATAGTGAATTTTAATAATTTCAATGCGTTGTTGAAGCGCGTATCGTTCGATTTTTATTAATGGCGTAGTTTCTACTTGTCAAATGTTAAAAAATGACAGCTTCAAAAGTGACAGCTACCGAAATAGCGGGCTATTCAAAATAACACCTCTTATTGGAAAACCCTTTACATATTCAATTTTTTTGTTTTTCAACATTTATGAGTTTGAAGGAATTTTTCTCGAAAACTGTTCATAGAAATAAGTTGATTTGAAAATAAAATAAAAGAACAAACTTCTGGCTTTTGAAAAAGTTAAAACACTTTTAAGTTAGTGTTGCCATTTTTTTAATAATTTTTTTTTTCAATGTAAATACTTTTTTATGAAATGCACACTATTTTGACACTCGATTTTATATAATGAAATTAAGTACTCTTCATATAACATAAGTTTCATCACTCTGTTAAACAAAATTGAAATTGGGCCCAAAATCCATACAAATTTTAACCATGGTCCTTTGTTTTCATAAAGTTCTTTGAAATCATTAAAATAATTCAATTTTTTATCTGATGAAATCAAAAATATTTAGTAACTATATGTAATTATTAATTAATTTAAAAAGAGTTTTATTATTTTATTTACTCAAGCGCAAATGTTTTTGCCACTAACCTGGCAAAGACTTAGACTTAGTCAATTAAAATAATAAAACGTTAGTATAGTTTATTTGAATTTCGATCTAAAATATAAAATCCGTTGAAAAATGCATTCACCACGAATTTTTTTTTTTTGTTTAATTCAACCGGACAGTTACTCAATTTAAAAAGTATAAAAACAATTATTTTTATTTCCAAATGCTAGAATAGACAGAAAATAAATTCAACCATTCTATCGAATATCCATCCGATTCAATTTAACAATAAAACTATTTTCTTCAATGCATGGTTGGAATAAATATTTTTCAGCACTAAAATTTCGATGCAAGCAAAAAAAATTGCACTGGCCTGTTAAAATAATAAACATACATAGATGAAAAAAAGTGGTTTTTGTTTGTTGTTTATGTGCTCAATTGTAAATTGAACAATTTTTATGTATTTCAGTTTATTTTAAAATGTGGCTTTACGCTACAACTGCATAAAATATTTTATTTGGATGTATATAGGTACGGTACATCTACATAGATGCAATTTCTTTTTTTTCATTTTTCATTTTATAGAGTAGAATAAATTTAAACAACAATTCTCTTAATTTTAATTTATTGTTTTAATTAATTTTCGCTATTCAATGGATCCTACCTAAATTATTTTTTTTCGAAGCAGTAGTTAAGTGTGGTTACAAGTAGGATTTTAAAAGGCTTTATACAGGGTGTCCGCCAGGAAGGTATACTACTTTGTTTTGCTGCCATTTTGGTAAACCTTAGTCTTGACAGTTCATATTTGGCAGTCGTGAAGTAGACACGTGGAAAATTTATTATGTAAAAATATTCGATAAACCAACGTGTTTTAATCGTTAAAATATTTTATCAAAATCAATCATCGATTAATGTGACGATGAGAAAGTTACGTGAAATTTGTGGGAGAAACAACGTGCCAACAAAACGGTCTGTAGGTGATAGGCCAAAGCATGGACCACAACTTCCTGCAAGATCGGCTAAAAACATAACTGCTGTTCAAGGAAGTGTTCAAAACAATCCATCAACCTCAATTGGACGCCGCCGCCGCCGTGCTCAGGAGCTTGGTCTTCAAAGAACAACTTTGGCCACAATTTTGCACAAAGATTTGCATTTGTTTCCATTTAGGATTCAGTTACCACAAGAGCTTCTTTCACAAGACTATTTACGCCGCCGTACATATGCCAATAGGATGTTACAGCTAGCCCATGACAACCCCGATTTTCATGAAAAAATCACAATGAGTTACGAGGCACATTTTCATTTGAATGGATATAATAAACAGAATAGTCGGTTCTGGGCAATGGAAAACCCTCAAATTATAAGAATTTAATTTGACTTGTAATTGTAAGTCCTTGCCTATTGGTTTTTGGTATAGATATACCTTACGTAACCGTAAATGTAAAATTAGCTGTTCGTTTGCCAATTAGCTTCCTTAAACTTCAGGACTTCTTGAAAACCGCATCTAGCAGCTATAATAAGTTTGAGCACATTTCACGGAAGACTAAGTTTATTTCTTGGCAATTAGGAAACAGCTATACGTGTATGTGTATGTATATTTTATAGCTATTCAACATTCTGCTTTTAGAAATTTATTAAATGGCAGGTTCCATTCATATCTAATCGAAACCACCCTCATTGGGGATTAGATGAACTGCATTTCGATGGTGATGGTACTGCTTACGCTTCTGCAGAGTGTAATGCAAGCACATAATAGTGATTCATACGAAAACTCACGGAAAATTGTTCTTAAGCCAATACCTATGTATGCATAGAGAGAAGCAAACTGTTGTTCAATTAATGTACATGAATGAGTGCTCGTGGAGCATTAATATTTTGGAAGAAGATTTTCGAGTTTCACAGTCGAAATCAGTGTTAAACTCGTTTAGCACATTTCACGAAATTTATATGACTCGTCGATGATGTTGAAGGCTATAACTATACTATATTGGTGAAAGTAAACCTTAAGTGAAAAGTGATGCAATCTCACTAATTTGCCACAGAACTTGATATGTATCTATTGCTTATAAATTGCATATTGGAATAATAGTGGTAGATCCAGGATTTCATCATGTCTGTGAGTGAGCCCTTGATATTATTATTTGATTTGTAGAGAAACTATTGAAGTGCGTCAAGATGGCGCGCGCCATCACAAACGAAATTCAAAAATCTAATGATAAAGGAATAAGGACCTAATTAGGTGGTAATTTAGTGCTGCATTTTTAGTTCAAGTGCTTTACGATTTGACCTAGAAATACATCACAACAGTTTTGCCAAAAATCCTAAATCCCCAAAAAGTAATGCATAGCGGAAAGAATGGTACCGAATTGAAGGGCTAGCCAAGACCTCTTCAAAAAAGTGCATGTAAACTTTTGGTTTTACCTCACCTAAAATGGGTAGCTGCAATAAAAGGATTTAGTTTTTTTTTTCATTCATTAGAGTAGGTTATATGGCACACCCGTAATTTTTTTTTAAATAAAACAGTCAGTTTTTCAGTTGAGACAAACTTTTTAAATGACTTAATACTTTTGTTCTTAAATTCATTGTTCTTTTTTTTTAATATTAATAATCAACCCAATTATGAAATTCGAACTTCACATAGTATTTGAAAAAAGATTTGTATCGTATTTTTAATGCCAACGGCTATCAACATATTTGGACATTTCAATGTCAAATTTTTGATGTTAATAATTTAATTGTTTTCATTTCAAATTTTGTTTGTTTTGCTTCAATTGTGATGTGGTTGCCAAAATTAAATAAAATAAATTTATTCAATAAAATTGTTTTTCTTTGAAGATGATAATGAAAGTCGAAGGGAAGACTTTTTAACAATTCGAAGAAGTATTTTGTGTTTTGTTTTTTTATTGAATCAAAAAAATTAACTGTGGATCCATAGTTTAGCTGTAAAGGAGTTCTTCTTTCTAAATCTGCCTTTAATCAACTATTGGAAGAATCGAATATCCATGTGAAAAGTTTTTTTCAAATTCGAGGGTACAGCCAGTTCGCTATCGAGCATATAGGCCGTTTCTTATTTTGTTCAATCGAATCAAGAACACTCGGCTGAGCTAAATAAGGAATTGTCTATATACTGCATTCTATCCACTGAACTCGATTTATCATGCATGTTACGTGCTAGAGGCCCCCTGTTTTCTATTCATTCTACACTTAAAATTTTGTAGCTTGTAACCAAAATATCAAACGAGAAAAGTGACCATTTTTACCATGAAAATACGACTGTTGGCGAATTTTGTAATAGAACTAAAAACTGTCACGGGTATGCGATGAAATGCTACGACCAAATGTAAGGAAGATGAGTCAAAGTGACTTTCACAATAAGGATGTTCGAGAAAAGTTGTAAATTTTCGCTTAAAGGGTTTGGGGCGGGCTGTGTGGGGAGCTTTACCCCCCCAACTATCAATTTTGCTTGTATAAGGTCCAATTTTTCAAATTTGGCAAATAAAATAGCTTGTATAGAACTTGCATAGGGCATACTTTCGCAAGCCACACATTTCACGCTTTGACAATTGAATAATAGCTGCTATAAGGCCTTTAAAAGTGAGTTTGACAAGTTCTATACAAGGCTTGAAGATAAAGGTTAAAACCTGCCTATATAAGGCTTTCCGAAGTTGTTTACTGAAAATTAAGGAAATTATAGCTGCTATTAGGCTCTCCACGACAAGTCAATGTAAATAACTTGTTTAAGGCATACCAATAAAGGTCTTATGCTTACTAAATTAATATGCTATCAAGGAGTTTCCATTTGATCGTATTTTTCTTGACATTGAAGTGACGCAGTGGTAGAGCGCTGCAGTGGTACGCGAAAGGACTCAAATTTAAAGATGGCGGTCAGCCATGAGCCGAATAGGGGGAACAACATGTTGCATACGAAAACATGCACGTGCCGTAACTATTCGGGACTGGTGGTTGTGTGATCATAGGCTCTTCGCGGCGGCAGATAGAAACAAGCCTTTAAAATGGTTTGGCTAATATGATCGGGCTGGTTCCACAGGTTGGCAACAGTTTAATTCCCTGTTCCGTAAAACTAAACGAATTTCGAGACCTACAACAAGCCTCGGAAACAGACTGATCTCACGACGACAACCCACGCAAAGAAAATAGCCGGATTGCTATCCAAACCAATCAACATCTTTAATGGACTACGACAAGGGGATGGTTTGGCCTGCCTCCTCTTCAACCTGGCGTTAGAGAAAGCAATCCGTGACTCTGGCACGGCAACAAGAGGGACCATCGTCAACAGGTCCACCCAGATACTGGCTTACGCAGACGACATCGACATCATCGGAAGAACCGAGCAAGCTGTACATGATTCCTTCATCCAGATCGAGCAGGCGGCACAAAATCTGGGGCTGCACATTAGTGAAGGTAAAACAAAGTACATGGTGGCGTCGAATGCAAGAGGAACTGTTGGTCAAACAATCAAGGTAGTGGAGCACGAATTTGAAGTGGTGCAATCCTTTAAATACCTTGGGTCAATAGTAGCAGCCGATAACAATATAGAGGAAGAAATACGCGAAATCCAACAGAGTCTACTATAGTCTGTCAAAGCTCTTCAAATCCAGAAATCTCACCATAACTTCAAAACTGCTGCTGTACAGAACCATGGTCCTGCCAGTACTCACATATGGATCCGAGACTTGGGTGCTTAGCAAAAGGCACTCCGACCTCTTAGCCGCGTTCGAGAGAAAAGTGTTAAGGAGAATTATTGGCCCCATATGTGAGGAAGGACGATTCCGGAGACGGTATAATCAAGAACTATACGCAATCTACCTTGAAGCAGATATCGTGACAAAAATTAAGCTCGGTAGACTCCGGTGGGCAGGGTACCTAGCTCGCATGAGCGAAGATGAACCTGCTCGGAAAGCTCTTTGTGGTACATTCTATGGTAGACGACAGTGTGGTAGACCATGCTTCCGCTGGAGAGATGGCGTAGACCAGGACGCCCGGAGCGTTGGGGTGCGCAACTGGATGGCGGCGGCTCGAGACCGGGATGGGTGGAGAGACTTGTTGAAGGAGGCCAGGACCGGACCCCGTTTGTCGAGCCGACGATGATGATGAATTAAAAATTTGTATAGCTAAAATATAATTTCAATCATTACAAAATACAGAGAAAAAGTTTGCGGGAACTGACTGCGAGGAGGAATATATCTAAAAATACAATACAAATACAAAAAATGCAATACAAATACAATACTAAACAATACAAAAATACCATAATATATTTTTTTTAAATTTTGTAATCTGTTTTATTTGTGCCTTAATATAAACATTTACGGCAAGCTATTAGCAAAAAGCTGTCATTAAGAGGCTTGGTAAGGCCTTTTTATAACTTCTAAAGCAAGGTTTTAGCATTAGATGTCATAAAATATTCGCCTGAGCCAAGCTAACTGCATTTAATGAAAATCTATTTGCTGCTATAACACCTGTCAACCTGTCTTAAAGCAGTTAAATAGCTTGCGCAATGTTCGCCAAAATTACTTGCATAAGTATTTTTACTGTTTATATAGCAGTCTGAAAATAGCTTGTTTAGAACCTTATGAAAGTTAAATTGAAAGTTGGACCCCTATACCCTCCCCCCTGGATCCGCTACTGTGCCAACATTTGCCATATTTGCCGCACTTACTCTACCCATAACGACCAAACAAATTGTTTGAAGTCCTGTGTTTCTGGCTTATGGCAAAAAATTCACATAACGGAAATAGACATTTCACTTTTTTTTTGGAAAAAATGGATTATTTTTTGACGTATATCTTTTTGGTGATTCGATTGAACTTGTAATAGTATATTTGCAATCTATAATTTAGAGTTCAAAAAGTTGATAAACAAAAATTATTAGACAAACAAAATTTAACAAAAAATTAATTTTTGGATTACTTTTGACTTTTTTAACATTTTTTCGTTAAAGATTTCAAAGCATTATTAGCCAATTAACCATTAACATGCATCTTCAATGTGTTGCTGTTCTATAGTTATTAGCCACAACAGCACGTTCCTGTGATTCATTCGTGAATTATTTGTCTAGGTCCTGGGATATTTAAGTATTCGTATACTTACCTTTTTCATCAATAATTGTAATTTGTGGATGGAAACTCTTACAAGACATTATTTCAATATTGAGTATAAATAATGGGTGGTAAGTAATTATCGTCAATTAGCTTAGCCTTAGGTTTAATAACACCACACTTTGTCAATAACTTTTAATCTACCAAATACTCAACATATCTCAAAGATACAGAATGCAGATAGCTCCTTTTAAATAATCCACTGAATAATTAAACTGATTGCTCATCAGATGAGTTCAGAAGCTCATCCTATAATTTTGTCACCAGAATTACGACTTGAACTGTAAAATTCTCATTAGACAGTTATTAAAGCATTTATGATGCACTTCAAAACCTGGCATTTTCCTTAAATCCGTATACTAAAAATGGATAATTCAAGTACGAGTATAATAAAGGGTTTAAGAGCATAAAGTGCACCTACATGTTTCTGCCATGCATGAATATTACGGATCAGAAGGAATTGTCTCACACATAAATTTATGTTATAATACACAGAGTCACTCATAGAATTTTGACATTAGGAGCATGTAAGTTTAGCACAACCCATAATGGAATGAATGAAAGACAATTTCGAAGCAAGACAAAAGGATATAAGTCCCATGTATATCGTATACTGTTATAAAAAGGAGCAACATTTCGATAGAATTTTCAAAATACAGACAGTTTTCTTTACAACCACAAATGTAGTCACATATAAATATCTATATATGTATTTCAAGGCTCTCCTCTTCTTTTTGCTGCCTTCTAAAGTTACGTTTATGTGTGTGCATCAATGTGTATTGGTAATGGTTTTCCTAAGCTAAACCCATAGATATTCAGTCTTTGAATTGAGGATAAGAAAAGGACTTGTATAGTTTATAGTTGGAGATTTGTCTGTTCATTACATGACATTTCCATTTATTTTGAATGAGACTCATATTATATATTGGTGTACTCGTATATGTCTCTTTTCCTAGTACCAGAGGCTAAATGATGTAAATGATTGATGGTCTGAATTTTGCATAAACATTTTACAAATGTGCGCGTCCGGAAACAAAGTAACCCACCTTCAGTAATAGATCTACAGTGGTAAACCCTATACTTTGCCACATGTGAGAGTATAAATAATAAATTGTTTTAAATTATGAATTATGACATGTAGATGTTTTGTTATGGATGTTATTTTTTTTTTATTCTTCTCTTTATAGACAGCAGACGAGGCGTCCTTTAATCTCACTCATAAAGTACGATTTTGAATTAATTTTTTTTTTTTTTATCGGGCACTGTAAGCAGTGGAAATGTTCTTCCATATTTTTGGAGGAAAACCAAACAAATAGAAGTCGAGAGAGCCAAATTGATTTTCGATTACGAAATGCGTACATATTTAGGAACAATTTTAATATTAACAGGTTTATGGACACAACATTGTTAAAAGAATTTATATTTCGGTGAAATATTACAAGAACCAAGGTCAAGAAGCACTTATTAGAATAAAAAGAAAATCATTATTATTGGTCATCTTATTCATCAGAACATATTTTTTTTTGAAAAAGCACGGGTAGACAAACCTAATCTTCGCATAAAAATTACAAAAGAAAATATAAATAAATATTTACACTAATACTTAAACTAACTAACTAATGTTTAGTTTCACAAATATTTAACAGGCTTTTAAATTTTAAAAAGAACGTATTTTGTATGGAACAAACGTCATTTAAATATTTAAAAGCCTGTTAAACAGTTAAAAGGGCTTTATGGAATCGGCCATAAATATGATATAACATGACCCTCTCCAACTTTTTGTACTTTCGCAAAAATAGGAATTTTTGTTTATTCAAAAACTACTTTTTTGTTTTGATGATGAAACTTTTCGTTTTTACCCCATTTCACCCTAAACGTACCAATTTTCTGAAAAAAATCCCTAAGGCCATCCACTTAAAAACAACCTTTCAAACACCAAAAGAATTTCGGATAATTTTTTTATTTTATTTATTATTTTAACCAAAATGTCAGTAAAGCTATTTCATAAGAATAACCTTTTAAGCAAAAGAATAATTTCCTAAATCGGACATTTTTACTTGCTCTATAGGGCAAGTATTTGTTTCGTGTACAAAAAACATTTCGAGGTTATAATCAAAACTAACACTACGATAATCGAGAAGTCCGTAAAAGTGGGTTTCGTCATGCCGTCCATCGGTCTGTGCGTCTGAGCATCTGTACGTCTGTGCGTCTGTGCGTCAGTGCGTCCACTGTTACTTGAGCTAGAGCCTAAGCGGGTGGACCGATTTACATGAAATTTGGTACAGAGCATTTTTATGTGATTCTCTAGAACGGGAAATTAAAATTTTTGTTTTAGCTCATCTAGAACGGGTGCTGCCATACAAATATTTTGGTTTCTTCAAATTTTCTCGAAAACGGCTCTAACGATTTTAATTGAACTTCGTACCTGCAATAGCCAAGTCAATTTTAAGAAAATTTTGTCTGAAAAAATTCACATTACGGAATTAGGTATTCCAGGTTTTTTGAGAAAATGATCTTATTTTTGGGTAATTCTCATATTTCTTTCCCATGGTTGAATCGATGTTGTTATAATTTTGCAATCTGATGCTTTTCAATAATTTAAACAATAATGCAATTAAAAATTTTTAAAAACATTATTTTATAAGCAAAAAAAAAATCAAACGAAAAATAAATTTTTTAGTGCTTTTGACTCTTTTAATATTTACTCGTTAAATATATACATCATGCATCTTCAATGTTGGGTTACATACAGTATTTAACCACAAGAGCAAGTTCATGCGATCAACTTGTGCATATTTTTTTATTTTTAAAAAGAAGCAAAATCTTTCAAACAAAAAAATAATTTCTGAAAACGGACAATTTTTTTATTTAACCCCATTTCACCCTATAAATAACAAAATTTGCAAAAAATATCAATAAAACCATTTCCTAAGAAAAACCGTTGAAACAATAAAATTATTTTATTTTGACCCCATTTCACCCTACAAAAGTTGGAAAAGAATACCCCAAAAGCCATTTTTTAACCGCCTACAGTGCCACCTGTTGAGAATTTTCTGACTATTCTTTTTTCCTAAACCTTCGCATAAACCCGCTGAAAGAAGTTTCTAATTTAGTCCAGTCGTTTTCAAGTTTTAAGCATCCAAACACACCACGATCCATTTTTATTTTTATAATAATTGCGTATCAAAATTTTCAAAAACAATATTTTTTGGATTTTTAAAAAAAAGTTTGAATTTTTTTTGAGTACTAAATATTTCATAACAGACTCAGTTGATATTTATTAAACTTGGAAAAAAGTAGTTTTTTATCATTAGTGATCCAGTCGTGCATTTTATTTTGGATTCGACAGAAAATTGTAGGTCCCCTCCATTCCTGCCAATATCACGCACACAGAAATTTTTGGGAGTTGTTGTATTTAATTTTCATGTCAATTTTGGTCCGTTTTATAATGATTTCTGGTTTCTGATCGTCATTCTTTTTAGCTTTGGAATTTTTCATTCCAATTCATTGACGTTTTTTTTGCCATTCTTTGCATATTCCATGAGATATTCTGAGCCGCTATACTGGCAAACTGTTTTACGAAACCAATACCGAACAAAGAAATTAATTAAAATAACCTTTCAATAACAGTCGTATGATTAATGTTGCTATCGCATTTTCAAAGAACAATCATAACGAGAATCTTTCATAAAAGTTCAATCCGGAAAAGGATATTTCATAAAAAAAAAATAAAGTTAAAAAATGTGAGAAATCGATTATGATAATTTCAAGAACATTAAAATAGCTACGGGGCGGTACCTATGTCACAGTTAAAGAGATTGTTTTTATTGGCCATAAATCTTTTTTTAAGGACCATTATCCTGGAAAGTGCAAGAAGAAAATATACGCTCAAAGTTATTTTATTCAAATCCGCAAACCTGAAGGTATCTAAAGCATCTGTAACTGACGTAGGTACCTATACCTTTTTAGCTCCATAGAAATCTGAAAGAAAAGTTGTTCTTTGTTTGGTCGATTTAAGATTCATTAAAAACATTTAATACAATGATGTGCAGATCAAATACAAAAGACAGAGAAACAAACGAGAGCTTAAATCTCTTTTTGAACTATTTTGGTTTATATACTTATGGTTGAATGCATTTTCAAAACGGAATCAATTTTCATATATTTTGTACATTGATGCAGTGTGTGTAATTTCCCATGCGATTTCAGATTCTAATGATGAATGAAAAGATTCAACATTATCTCTATCATCAATTGCAATTTGCCAAAGCATCGGATAGTTGTCGTTAGTGTTTTTTGGCTTATAGGTATGCATTAGGTTGGTATATACGTATCATAAAGAAGTGTATATGGAAGGAGTATGGTTTTCCATTGAAAAATCGATAGATTTTTTTTCACTTGTAATATATTTAGAGGTACTAAAAGGGTTTTTTTTTTAAGACGTGTGGTTTTCAATCTGGTAATACTTTTTTCGGAGTTAGTCTTTTTTACAGCTGTCACTTGATTTATGCTCAGTTTGGTTTGCCATTTCATAATAAATAGACTAACGCCTGAACAACGCTTCCAAATTGTGCCCAAATGGGCCCAAAACAAGATTGCCGTTGATCACAATTTTCACAAGCGATGAAGCTCATTTTTGGATGAATGGCAACGTCAATAAGCATTTAGAGTGTAGTTAATCCTCAAGCCATTGTTAAAACGCCGTTACATCCTCAAAAATCTACTGTTGGGTGTCCTCTATGGGCAGAGGGAATCATTGGTCCATATTTCTTCAAAAATGAAGCCGGCCATAATGTTACAGTCAATGGGGAACGCTATAGAGCCATGATTAATGACTTTTTCGTGCCTGAATTGGAGGATGTTGATGTGGACGACCTTTACTTTCAACAAGACGGCGCTACATGCCATACAGCCAACGAAACAATCAATTTATTGAATTGAAGGAAACTTTTGGTGAGCGCATTATCTCGCGACGTGGGCCTGTGGCGTGGCCTCCAAGATCGTGCGATTTAACACCGCTGGACTATTTTGTGTGGAATATGTGAAGTCGCTTGTCTACGCAGATAAGCCCGAGAGAATTGACGTCTTGGAAGAGAATATTCGGCGCGTTATTGCTGACATACGGCCCCAATTGCTGTAAAAAGTGGTCGAAAATTGGGCCTCTCGGCTGGAATTTATACGAGCCAGCCGCGGTGGCCACTTGCCCAAAATCATTTTTTAAAACATAATGGAAAACCCTTATATATATAATAAAGCTAAATTCTTGGCAATAACATAAAATTATATTCGTTTTATTTCTTCTTGAAAACCACACGTATAAAAAAAACACCCTTTATAATGTTGTGAGTCGCATTAAAACCTCGTGGTTTGTTTTCTTTACGAAATACTAACACGAGCGAATAAAAACGCATGCAAATTTATATAATTGTCATAAGCACACAACACTCTGTCCAAAATGCGTTGAAACTTACTCAGCACAGACATTTTAAGCAACATTTCTTGAACGGAATTCTTTAGATATTTCGTCATCCATTTCTTAGGTTGCAATTGCAACGGTACCTGGACTGATGCAGTGCATGATAGGAAAACAAGAGATATGTGTTCAAGCCTCATTCTAGACCGGAATGCTTTTATACTACACCCATCCTAATAAAATTAACAAAATTCCAAACTTAATTTATCTTGTCTGTTGCATGTGAGGAACTTGCAAGCAAAGTTCGACACATCATGTAATCTCTCTAAGAACAAGAAGTTATATAAATGTTTTCTCGGTATTTCATTAACTTTGTATAAAGCACAAGAAAATTACTTCTCCGTATATGAATCATGATGGTAAAAGCCTGAACTTCAATTCCATGTTTAAAATGATTTTTCCAAAATATAAGGTTTTGACAAAAGTTTTCTCATAGCATTACTATACGTTTGCATTTAAATTCTCGAAGAGTGTTTAACCCTGAAGCCCTAACGATCGTCCCTCTATTCCCATTAGTATACTCATAGTAATGCGTTTAGTAAATTTCATCTTTAGGCATGTGTTGTCTTTTCGTAGTCAGACTCAACTATAAAATGAGCCTACCGCAGTCGACTTTAGATTTTGACAAAATGACAGCATCAGGGGTAGTTAGTATAGATATGTGTGGAATTTCCCTACACTTTCGTACACTAATTCTATAGAATATAAACCTCTCTAGATAGTAGCCTGGGAAGATATCCTAAAAAGGAAAATTCCTTTAAGACTATCAAGGGTGCACTTCTTCCTGATGTTTATGTTGCTGTTGGAGTGGGTTGGGTTGTGGGTAGAAAACTTTTGAAAACGTTCCCAAGTATTTTAATGCTGTTATTAGACTTGGAAAATTCTTCAAAAAGCTTTAGCTTCCCATATACTTACATACACTGTGAGCAACCATTGCAAACATGTTAGCTGCTATATGCTTCCATTTCTCTTGAACACTTCAAAGTAAATTTATTTCCAAGTGCAATGGATATAAACAAAGTTTTGAGTTTCGACAGCATTTTGTGTAAGTTCCATCTCTTCTAAATGTATATAACTTTGAAGCTCTATTTTAAACTTTAATTTTGCATTCTCTAGAGACAAGCCAACAATTCATCAATAAGAACCATATAGTTCATCTCTATCTTTCTTATACCTCTATCTTCTTCATGTATTTTTTTTTTATATTTTAAGTGGAATCTTAAGAAAGGAAAAGTAAATTTGTTTTATCTATGTACCTACATATGTATATGTTTTCACATTTTCCTTATTCAACAGAATAACAAAATTATTGATAGAAAAAAAAAAGAAAATCATAAAATTTTCAATCAAGATTGAGTGATTTGAAATAATATTTCCAAGGACTCTGCTGCTGCTGCACCTGGCACCTTTTTTATATTGTTGAATAAAGAATTATTTGAAGCGATAGTAAGTTGTATCCTTTGGTGAAATTTCAACTTCAGGATTTATTTTCAAAGTTCAAGTCCTTTTTGAATTAGTTCAAAGGTGCATAAAAATACTTTAATTGACTTGAAAGCCCATGTGCTTCAATTTGAAATTTATGTCACTCAAATCAGCTATTTTGCTTTAGGCCTGTTGAGTTTTAATTATTGTAAAGTTTTTAACTTCAAACTTATAATGGGTGATTTTTTAAGAGGTTTAGAACTTTTTTTAAAAAAAAACACAAAAAATAAGAAAAAATGAATGAAATATTTATTTGAATCGATAGTTTGAACCTTGCAATTTAATGTTTAAAGATAATTTCATGCAAATGTTGACCGCGGCTGCGTCTCAGGTAGCCCATCCGCTGAGTCCAATTTTGGCATACTCTTTCACACATATCGGCCGGTATCTCACGAATGAATGCATGGATGTTGCCTTCCAGTGCGTCAATCGAAGCGGGCTTGTCCCTATAGACATTAGCCTTGACATACCCCCACAAAAAATAATCTAATGGTGTCAAATCGCACGATCTAGGCGGCCAATTGACCGGCCCGAAACGTGAAATTAACTGTTCACCAAACTCGCCTCGCAATTGCGCCATTGCTCCGCGTGCTGTGTGGCATGTGGCACCGTCTTGTTGAAACCACATATCATGCAAGTCAAGAACTTCCATTTCGGGCAAAAAAAAGTTTGTTATCATCGCTCGGTAGCGTTCACCATTGACAGTAACGCTGCGATTCGCATCATCTTTGAAGAAATAGGCCCAATAATGCCGCCGGCCCATAAACCGCACCAAACAGTGGCTTTTTCGGGATGCATTGGTAGCTGTTGCAATGCTTCTGGCTGATCTTCACTCCAAATGCGGCAATTTTGCTTATTTACGTACCCATTCAACCAAAAATGAGCCTCATCGCTGAACACAATTTTTCGATAAAAAAGCGGATCCTCGGCCAGCTTTCCAAGAGCCCATTCACCAAAAATTCGGCGTTGTGGTAGGTCGGCTGGCTTTAGTTCTTGCACCAGCTGTATCTTAAAAGGCTTTACGCCCAAATCCTTCCGCAAAATTTTCCACGTAGTGCTGTAACAAAGGCCTAACTGCTGGGAACGGCGCCGAATCGACATTTCGCGGTCTTCTGTCACACTAGCTGATACGGCCGCAATATTTTCTTCACTACGCACAGTACGTAAACGTGTTGGTGGTTTAATGTCCAACAAAGTAAATTTGGTACGAAATTTGGTCACAATCTTCCGAATAGACGAAGACGATCCATGGTTAAATTGCAAACCAAACTGAAGCTGTTTGACAGTGACACAAGGTACTAAACACACGTCAACTGTCAAAACCAGTGTTGCCAAAACCAAACCAACTAAAAAATTAGAAGAAGATTTTAAGGAAGAGTTGATGTGGATTAAGAGTTATCTATGTAATTATATGAAGACTTTTGTAGGTAGGTTTATACCGATCTACAGTTTGGTTAAAAAAGATGGATATTGGTATAATGCAAACATTTTTTGGTTTTATCTTTTATAACTCGACAAATTTGGATAAAGTCTCACAAGCAGAAGCTTTTTTATTTGTTCGAATAGTAAAGGGTGTTTTTTTTAGACGTGTGGTTTTCAAGAAGAAATAAAACGCATATTACTTAATGTTATGGCAAAGAATTTAGCTTTATTATAACGATAAGGGTTTGCCATTATGTTTTAAAAATGGTATCGGGCAAGTGGCGACCGCGGCTGGCTCGAATAAATTCCAGCCGAGAGGCCCAATTTTCGACAGCTCCAATTGTTGCGTGCTATGGCGGATGGACTCATTTGGGTCTTCTTCGATACTCTGCTCCACAGCAGAAATAGCGTCTTCGGTGTGCGCACTGTACGGGGTCTCTGAGGATGCGAATTATCCACCAGAGTAAACGTGGTGCGAAACCGATTCATGGTTGCTCGAATTACCGACTATGTAGACCGAATGATGGATTCGCGCGAACCGAACCATTATTTTGGTATTAAATTTGCACCATTTTCAAACGTTGCTCAGGAGTAAGCCTATTTTTTTATAAAATGTCAAACCAAATTGAGCATAAATCAAGTTACAGCTGTCAAAAAGACCAATTATGAAAGAAGTATTGCCAGATTGAAAACAACACGTCTAAAGAAAAACACGTTCGTTCGTGATCATTTAATGTTGTTCATCACTCTTGGTTTTAATATAAATTTAAATATTTGCCTAACCTATATAATGTTTTTTTAGTGGACTTTATTGAAAATTCAATATTTTGTTAGTTTTTGGTTATATTTCACTTAAACTGAATTTCTATATGACTACACCATCAAGTAGTATTATTAAATTTAAATTTTTATCAGAAGTCTAAAAACTGTTGAACAATTAAAATAACAAATTAAAAATAAATATTCAAAATATAATACATAAAATTTTATTCTCACAAAAATAGCTTTCGAATTTGTATATATAAATTTTATATGCTGTATGTACCTGCATAATGTATGTAGTTTAAATGTAGGATATTTCTGGAATATCATCAATTTAATAATTAATTATTTTTTATTTGTTATAAATATATCAAAATTGTATGCAATGAAGGTACACTCGTGCATGTTGTGCAAAAGAAAATCATCATAAAAGATAAACAAAAACACTTAACCTATTTGCGTAACACCAATTAAAAATATATATTCCTGCAACTCATATAGTGGATCAGGTATATAATATGTTTGTATGACCATTATTTTTTAATACAGCCTTTTGAACATAAACAATGAGCCTTTCATTATTTTAATACAACAAACACTTTTTTTTTTCCGCCCCTAAATGTGTCATTAACATTTGAAAATGCTTTAGTACGCTTTTGTTCTTCCATGCGGAAAATACCTGACATTTACACCATCATTACAAGGATTATTCTCTAAGCATAAAACCAAAGCCACAACCTTCCAACCGAAAACTATTGACCTACTTTATTTAAATCTACTTTGCCCATAGAAATTTCTCATATAATAGCGCATACAAAAAAAATCCTTAAAAAATGATTTTATAATATATAAATAATGTATAGATAGGTAGGTAGGTATATATGTAGGTATATAAAGGTACCTCCACCTACATTATTTGGTTATCATAAAAATCTTGCTTTCGGAATTCACACAGTTTTCTGCTGTAAAACCAACAAAATAAACCTTCACCTGCTGAGTTTTTTTTTTTTTTTGCCAAAGATCAAAAGGATCCTTCTTTCACAACGCCCGTTTAAGAGAGCATTGCCTGCCACCACCACGCCACGCCACCACCACACTGTAGTAAATTATTCTTAAAGCACTATCTCTCTAAACCACAGCACTCCTGATGCTCTCTAGCTGCCAGAAGTTCATTACAGAAGGGCCATGTAAAAATATATACATATGTATAACTAAGAGAGTATGTAAATGGAAAATAGATATAAATTCAAGATTCTATGTCAAGAGTGAGAGAAAATCGAAAAAAAAAAAATTATAAACGACCTCGATTATGCCCAGGAGCACATATATTTTATTTTTCTATCGCCCGCCACAGCCAGGACAAACTTAAAGTTTGTTTTCGTTGACACGACCACAGGACCACGACAATTGGCTCCCATATTGAATTGGCAGGATATACATAAACAAAGAAAAAAATCACAGATCACAGTGAAATCGTTTTGAAGCACGTGAAAATTAAAAAAAAAAAAAAGATTTTATGACAAGGCCATCTCGCCAAAAAGTCCCAACTCCCAAAGGATTATATGAAGAAGAATGTACCCATACCACTAAACAAAGCAAGAAGATAAAATGATCCTTGTGGGTGAAACGCGGCGGCCGGCGCGAGTAGGGAAAAAACACCTGCAAGCGTGGAAAATAAAATCGATTGCTCATTTAAATTCCGATGATGTCAAAAAATCGTTTTCCGCCACTTGCTGCCTCCAGATCAACCAAAAACGTGAGGAACAACAAATTTACAGGACGCTCTCAACTCGAAACTTGAATGGATGGAGATGGATACATTTGATGAAGAACAAACAGAGGGTGTTCTTAACAACAGCAAATGTGTGTTGCCTATATTCTCAAAAAGTCGTGACATATTTTTAAATATCGCATAGGTAATTTTAACCTTTTTTTTGGCTTACCTTATAGCCAAAACGGATCAGAAACGATACACCATAACGATAAGTCTTTGAAAAGTCGGCAAAGCGTATAGTATTGGCGCAAGGAAACATGCGTCGAATTTATATTTCACTTCTATCTAGTACCTCACGTGAGTTGTTATTTATTTTTTTTTTCTCAAAGAAAATCTCACCTAAACTAGCGTTACCTCTGTGTCAACATGTAACCCTCCAAAGGAAACACTCAACAATATTTCAAGGAGAACAGACAAGACCATGGGGTACCGCAAGATGCGGTTTCAAAACCTGAAATGGGAACTGTTTGAATGTCAGGTGCTGATGGGGATGATGGGGAATATTTTTTTACTCTGAAACTAACTTTTATTCAAATGGGAATCGAATCCAATTTAACGATGTGAAATTATTTCCCATTGGAAGTTGAAAATTATTTATTCAGTGTTTTATTTCAAGAAGAATATTCCCATCTACGCAATTTCAGAATATATTATTTCGCAATCGGACGTTAAATTTTAATTTAAAATTACAATTTTATGTTACATTATACATTGAAACCCTACACTCCGGCTAGATCCCTTGTGGGTGCACGTAGCGTAATTAAAAACATGACGTGAAAAAAAGATTTTGGGACGTGTTCTGCAATTGTTTTCTTTTGGGGGAAAAGTTAGTACTAAAGAGATATAGTTATAGGCTTAGCAAGGCACACGCATAACTGTTGTTGAGTTCTTTACTGATGGACTACATATGGTTGATGCTAAGGCTTATTTGTCACGTTTTTCTTGGGTGAACTTTTTTAAAAAGCTTTCAATCATTTTTAAGGGTTAGTGATGATGTTTGCGGGAAAGACATAATTTCAAAAAGAAAATGGGCAAAAAACAAACCCCAAAAAGAAGATGTGTGCGCACGATTTGATTGATTCATTCGCTATTTTCGCATTTTAGAAATATAGAGGTATGTAACTTTGAAATGGAATAAAACAAAGATGATTTTTTTAAATTGACATGAAATTTACTTTATTCGACAGATAATCCTCTGGAATTATAATTTAAATATGATTTTTGGCATATGACCGCCAGGGCTGTCTCGGACGTAGTCTAATCTGAAGGCTCAATTTTCGATGACTTTTTCCAACATTTGTGGCTGTATATCGGCAATAATGTGGCGAATGTTGTCCTCCAAGTGGTCAATCGTTTCGGGCTTATCGGTGTAGACTAGCGACTTCACATATCTCCACAGAAAATAATCAAGCGGTGTTAAATTGCACGATCTTGGAGGCCAATTCACGGGTCCGTAACGTGAACCTATGCAGTTACCAACCGTTTCCTTCAATAAATCAATTGTTGTAGGAGCTGTGTGACATATTTCGATGCCGTCTTGTTAAAACCAAAGCTTATAGGCACATCATGGTTGTTCAATTGATGAACGAAAAATTCAGTAATCATGGCTCTATAGCGGTCACCATTGACTGTAAGGTTCTTGCCAGAATCGTTTTTAAAGAAGTACGGACCAATTATTCCACCAAACCATAAAGCACACCAAACAGTCAGTTTTTGTGGGTGTAACGGTGTCTCAACATACACTTGAGGATTATCATCACTCCAAATACGGCAGTTTTGTCTATTGATGTATGCATTCAACCAAAAGTGAGCTTCATCTCTAAACAAAATTCGCCTACGAAAATTGGGATCAACGGCAATCTTGTTTTGGGCCCATTTGGGCACAATTTGGAAGCATTGTTCTGGCGTCAGTCTATTCATGTTGAATTGCCAAACCAAACTAAAAATAAATCACTTGACAGCTGACAAATGGCCGCTAGTTAAAATAGTGTCGTCAACTTAAAGTTCAATACCTCTAAAAAAGAACACCCTTTACATTAGGGTGGATCGTTTTAGTATGAAAAATAATTTGTTTCGGAAAATCGAGTTCGGCTGCGTTTCAAAATTTGTATCGCACTAACCAAATCCAAAATATTTTTTGTATCAATTTTTTTTTTAATATTACCCCAAGTCACTTAATGTCGAGCTTTTTTTGATACAATACCTACTATATTTTCAGTAGATACTATATTATTTCAGAAGAATGTATGAATTACTAATTTTTTGAATCAATTAAAAAGCAAAAATTAAAATTGTGTCAATTACTTGAACACAGTAGGTGATATGAATAAAACAGAGCACGTGCTCAAAGCAGATACTCAATATAAAAAGCTGGGTATAGTTGCTTCGAAAATGCTATTATTTAAGAATTTTATTCATACCAAATGGAGAACCTGCTCCGAAAAGTAGAGTTTTGAGCAGATGAAAGAACGAATAAATAGTTGTTCAGGTATAGTTGCACTGCTATCTTTGAGGAATTTGATTATTTGGAGTACCTATTTTTAGAGAGGGTATGTCCCTCTATTCTCTCTGGTGACATCCTAGGTATTTGTATCTTTGGTATGAACAAGTGCATTACATTTGAGCAGATGCTCCGTATCATTAATACCACCTAGTATGTTGTGCTTAAGCAAAGGCTCATAAGTTCTCACTCCAAAAGTCCCTAATTTATCTTTAAATTTGAGCCTCATGTGGGTTGTAGGTTAATTACCTGGTTAGAGAAATGAAAAAGAACACAACTTCAACAAAACTTTTAAATCTAAAGAGGACAAATTAGCTCTATTAAAATTACTTTAAATACAACAACAATTAAGAATTGGCAATATTAATGGTCTGAATCAAGTATTGTGCAGTAACAGAGTTGGGAAATAACGATTACAAAAATTATTCAATTACAATTATTTGTAATTAAAATCTAGAAATACTTTTTCAATTACTTTTAAATGTAATTGAAGAATTTCAATTGGGGACTAAATAAATGTAATTGAAAATCGTCAAGAAAGCAGTAATGTAACAAAAATGTAATTAATTTATTTTTTTTTTGTTAATAAAATTGTACGTGATATTGCACAAATGGTTTCCTGATATCGCTAGTAATTAAACTTGTAAGTGCATCAGGTTGGAAGTTACAGAAATATCTCACAGATGAAAAAACGTCTCTGAACAACTTAAGCTAATAACCCACTGGTGTTCGAAACCTGTTGAAAGGCTTATTTCTTTTGCAAGAATTGTAGCTACTCCTTGACGACATAACCTAAACGACACTAACTTTGGCATGTTAGTGCTGTTGAAGGTTAATCAACTGTTCTGCTAATAGTACAGTCAAATTATGTTTTTATAGCACAAAAATCATTAACAAGGTTTATTTTCCAGTTATAAAGAAGTTCAAAAAGTTTTTTTTAGTTAAAATGCCTTTTATTTCTTCATATTTATTTTTTTTATGTACCTATTTTAGTTAATAAAAACATGTAATGAATTACAATCCAAAAAATCGGTTCCCTTAAATATAATAATTAACACAGTGGTTTCTTTCAAGTACTTGCATAAACTAATTACTATTTTCAATTACATGTAATTTAGTAGTGAATTTTTTTCAATTACAATTACAAGTAATGGAAATGTTTGTTTTTGTTTCAAATACAATTACATGTTATTGTACTTGAAAAAGTTCAATTACTAAAATTACTTGCAAAAGTAGGTAATCAATATTTTCCAACACTATACAGTAATATTTACCGTATAAGTGCTAAATTGCGCCATTATTACGGATAGGGCAAGATATTAAAAGATATTTTTAATAAGAACAAAAGCTGTAAAAATCGCTTTTTAAGGGGTTAAACATTCGAAATACTTCTTTTTTGAATAAAAAATAGTATTTTTGCGACTAAAAAATGTCAAAACTGACCCTTAAAATCATTTAAAAAAAATGTAGAGACGACATTTTTAGTTAACACGGCAGTATAATCCTGGAGAATATTATTGCACGGTGTAACGACAGCCAATTTTTACGAAATTTGTTGGGTAGTACCTATTGTGAACTAATTTGCTTCAAATTTGGTACAAACCATTTGTATGTGAATCCTTTGAGGAAATTCAGAAGAAATTCTAGAACGAGTAGCTGCGATACAACCATTTTGTTTTTTTTTTTCCATTTAATGTTCTCGAAAACGGCTCAAACGATTTTGATTAAACTTCGTATACCTGATTGCAAGAAAACAATATTTCCATCTTTTTGTCAGTGCGAGTGACATTTAATTCTATGTGCTGACACAATTTTACTAATAATGACAACTTACAGTGAAGAATGAACCTGCTCATTATTGCAATTATATAATGTCAAATCGGTTCGGCTTCAAAATTCTGGTTGGGTTAAAATTCATTTAAAAAAAATTTTGCTTTCAAAATTCAGTTTTTCAGAATTCTGGTTTTCAAAATTCTGCTTTTCAGAATTCTGTTTCTCAAAATTTTATTTTACAGAATTCTACCAATAATTAAAAAAAAGGTTTGAAAAATGTTAAAAAGCGCGCGTTTTGTAACATTTCTCAAACATTTTTTTATTTTTTTCAGAATTGTCACTTGTAAAATGAGGAGAGGATACCAAAAAAAAAAAATATTTTAAAAGATAAGCAAATAGATGAGAATTTTAAAAAAGAGAACAGATCTCACCCATATTGGAAACCTTCAAAGAATAGTGCTAAAAATAAAACCCTCTCTAGCTTAGTTTAGTTTTATATTCTGTTAAACTATACTTTTTTTGAGAATTTCACTTAAAATTCATATTTTATTCAGAAAGTTAGAATAAAGTACTTTTTTTTTGTGTTAGTAAAATAACAATAAGCTGAATTTTATTTAAAGAAATATTTATTTACAGAATCTTGAAAAGTAGAATTTTGCAGTGAGTAGGCAGAATTTTGATAAGCTGAATTTTGAAAGCAGAATTTCGACCCGATCGCTGCCAAAGTATCAGAGCGCCATTATTTGACTTCGTGTATGTCATAAAAGCACTGGTTTCATCCATTAATTTGCCAGTTTACCGGAAAAAATGGTGCCAATTTGTCACTCGTGTAGATGCAGGATAAGAAAACCAAATTAAATTTAATTATGGAGAAATAAGTCTAAAGGTCTCCTTCCATGTTAATTATTATTACATTTTTTCCAGAACTTGCGTAGGCCTTTTTGTGTAACAAAAAAAAAATGCTGTTTAAATAATTTTAAGTGGAATCATATACAAATTACGAAATACGCAAAATAACATTAATAATACATTTTATATCCTTCATAATGTTAAAGTGTAAAGAACTTTTACTTTAGCTATTACATTATATACCTACCATTTATTTTTGATAATAAAATTTGCAATCAAAATTAACTTTATGGCAGCCCACGGCATCACGGCATGGCATCGCACCTTGCAGCACGGAAGTATTTTAACTTTGAACCTTCTTTGCGAAATAACTTTTGTTGATATTCCTTTAATCATATATAAAATAACTCTTTATACAGTAAAAATAACTCCTTCATCAAACAACAACAAAAAAACAACTCAAAATCTCTTTGTTGGAGAGACCCAAAAAGATTCCATCACATTTCACATTTTATCTGACAATCTTATTGTAACACTCGTATCGTTTGTGAAATGTGAAATTCCTTCACGTTATGTGAGAGTCGGAAGCACAACGTCCTTCTATAAAAAATAAAAACTTCTATATCTAGTTTTTGTTGTCATATACGAACTATTTAATATTATGAAAATTGCCTTTTTTTTCTCTTTCTTAAAGCATTTTGCTGGAAGCTGGTAAGTCGTAAGTTGAAAATGTACACCTCAAAATTGTCTCTTATCTCGATTATTTCGTTTTGTTCACGAGGCTATATGGATACCCATTTAACCACATGATGCATAAGTCTACCGAAAATGTTTAAACAGCTTGAGCATCATTTGTATGCTAATCACTTATGCTATCATAAAATGGTTCTATCATGTGTGGTATAGGTATAGGGAGGGGCAGGAGATGATGTTATCAAATAATTATCCCCATGCTTACGCTTCGCACAAAGATATAGCTTTGTATCCTCACATGAGAACTCCATATTGTGCCATGACAAAAGGATATCCATGTGGGATTCCATTTTCCTAAGAGCTTCTTTATCCTATAACTATACATACCTATATAAGTACATACCTATCTATTTGGATCGTTGAGAAATTCCAAGATAATCCGCAAAATTCTCATATTGCACTCGTGCAACTTGCACCCCATAGGAGTTACCAACATACGAGTTTAAAACATGGCTGAGCTTTGAGCTTCATAGAAAAACAAAACAATGTCTAAAGGGGATAAAACCAAATCCTTGTTAGTTAACGCTGGGAACTGTTAACGAGTATAATTTTCATTTTCCAAGTTTTTGCGGTCAAAACTAGTTTGTATGCCCCATTGCTATTATCGATGGAACAGATGAGTTTTGGAGGTTCAAACTACTGACAAAACAAAGGACATGACAATAGAGGCACTTGTAGTAAAATGAATATTGTGATTTGACAACAACAAGCATTTCTGTTGTGAGTTTCTCAGAATTTTGATTTTAGTTTGAAGTAGCTTTGAGAAAAGTAGTTAGGTACTCTGTGTTCCAATGATTGAATGATCAAATGGATTTAAGTGAAATTTTTAACATTTTCTGTGTCGCCACTTGAATAAAAGAAAATTGTAAAAAACAGTGTTAATGCATTTAACAGCGAAATGAGTTATTCAAAAGCCTTAAACTATAGAGAACCATTAATCACACTATTCAAAAGGTTACGGCGGAACGCGTGTATGGTGGGTTGAGACAAAAAAATAAAATGATCGGCTATGGGTCGCACAAATTTGCTCTAATGCATGTGCGATCACACCGTGGTTCTTAAGACTGAAATAGTTTAATAAATTAGTTATGATAGCCTTTATTTTATCCACAAAAATGAAGAATAGAGCACCGTGTTGCACATACGCATTAGGGTGTCCCAAATTTTTAAAATTTTGGAATTTGTATACGCATACGAGCTTAAAAGGTTTTAAATAAATAAAAAAAATATTCTACGAGTTTTAAGTCTTTATCTAAATGCTAACACGTGCCGACTTAATTTTCGATTTTTCCACACAAAATTTTTCATTTAAATTTCATAGCATTTTACTTAAAAATTCGGTAAAAAATGTAAAAGTTGATGGAAAATTTTCAAATTTGGCAAATAAAGGGTGATTTTTTAGCTGGTTTGGTTTTGGCAACACTGGTTTTGACAGCTGACGTGTGTTTAGTACCTTGTGTCACTGTCAAACAGCTTCAGTTTGGTTTGCAATTTAACCATGGATCGTCTTACAAATGAACAACGCTTGCAAATTATTGAATTTTACTATCAAAATTCGTGCTCGGTTCGAAATGTTCATCGCGCGCTGCTTCCATTTTATGATCGGCATTCTCGACCTTCTGAGCAGTCTATTCGGAAGATTGTGACCAAATTTCGCACCAAATTTACTTTGTTGGACATTAAACCACCAACACGTTTACGTACTGTGCGTAGTGAAGAAAATATTGCGGCCGTATCAGCTAGTGTGACAGAAGACCGCGAAATGTCGATTCGGCGCCGTTCCCAGCAGTTAGGCCTTTGTTACAGCACTACGTGGAAAATTTTGCGGAAGGATTTGGGCGTAAAGCCTTTTAAGATACAGCTGGTGCAAGAACTAAAGCCAGCCGACCTACCACAACGCCGAATTTTTGGTTGGGCTCTTGGAAAGCTGGCCGAGGATTCGCTTTTTTATCGAAAAATTGTGTTCAGAGATGAGGCTCATTTTTGGTTGAATAGGTACGTAAATAAGCAAAATTGCCGCATTTGGAGTGAAGATCAGCCAGAAGCATTGCAACAGCTACCAATGCATCCCGAAAAAGCCACTGTTTGGTGCGGTTTATGGGCCGGCGGCATTATTGGGCCTATTTCTTCAAAGATGATGCGAATCGCAGCGTTACTGTCAATGGTGAACGCTACCGAGCGATGATAACAAACTTTTTTTTGCCCGAAATGGAAGTTCTTGACTTGCATGATATGTGGTTTCAACAAGACGCTGCCACATGCCACACAGCACGCGAAACAATGGCGCAATTGCGAGGCGAGTTTGGTGAACAGTTAATTTCACGTTTCGGGCCGGTCAATTGGCCGCCTAGATCTTGCGATTTGACACCATTAGATTATTTTTTGTGGGGGTATGTCAAGGCTAATGTCTATAGGGACCAGCCCGCTTCGATTGACGCACTGGAAGCCAACATCCATGCATTCATTCGTGAGATACCGGCCGATATGTGTGAAAGAGTATGCCAAAATTGGACTCAGCGGATGGGCTACCTGAGACGCAGCCGCGGTCAACATTTGCATGAAATTATCTTTAAACATTAAATTGCAAGGTTAAAACTATCGATTCAAATAAATATTTCATTCATTTTTTCGAATTTTTTGTGTTTTTTTTTTTAAAAAGTTATAAACCTCTTAAAAAATCACCCATTATATTAAAGATTATGAGAAATATGAATACAAATTTCTAACAGGTTTTTTTATTTTTATTTACGAGAAAAAATACAAAAAATGGTGGGAGCGGTTTTAAAAAAATTGATTTTATATAGGTATACATATATGTATATATAAAATTTTGTACAATTTTTTAAAATACAAATTTGGTACCTATGCTAATTCTAAGTATTTATTAAAGTGGAGTTAAAACTTGAATGTCAAAATAAAATAGTCCACCCGTTTGAGAAATTTCGAATTTTGAAAAAAATAATTTTGAAACTGGTTTTAAAAACCTAAAAATAATTCTGTACAAAATGTTGATATTTCAACATTATTTAAACTTATTACAAAGCACGTTCTACGAGAGGTACTGTTAATAATTGTAAAATTTATTGATTTCAAATGGTATTTTGTATTAAAATAGTACGAGTCGTTTTTGAGCAAAATAAGGTTTTCATTAAGGGTTTTTTAAACTTTTGTGTGGGGATACGATGTAACTACCGTTAATTTTGGTTATAATAATAAATTTTTGTTTAAAATCTTCTAGATAATCTTAAAAAAATACTTTTTATCAAGTTTGAAAAAAGTTTTTAAGACATTGAGCTCACAAAAAAAATTTCAAACTCTCTAAAAGATATTTTTTTTCTTGTAATTTTCTTGAAAATACTGTTTTAAATAAAATAAATCAATCATTCTTTATACGAAATTGATCAAAATCAGACAATCAAAAAGTGCTACTCTGTTATATACCATTAATAAACAATTGTTGGAATCATTTTTTTTACTGAAAAGCAGCCTATATATATTAAATTTTACTGAATAGAATATTTTTTAATCTGTGGGGCTGATTTTGAAAAACTAGGAACCCTTTTCCTTTTTGTCCGCAGAATTCTGTATAACAGGTACCTACTGTTATTTTTGGTCCAAAAAAAATTGAAAAACGTGTCGGGGAATGTCCAAAAAACTCAACCAAAAAGGTAGAAAGTTTAAAGAAAATTGACCCATCCGCTTAGGCTATATCCGTACAGATAGGCAGACAGACGGACGGGCGTCTTTCTTTATCATCAAGTCAAGTTTGATCAAAATGTCGAGTTCGATTTTTTTACGAATTCGTAACTTGCCATTTGGTACTTATACACAGTGATGCCACACGTAGGGAAAAATCCCTACACGTAGGGATTTTTGGGTTGATAACTACACCGTGGGGAAAAAAGGACAGATTTTGAAATATTAGAATTTTCTATGAAAGCGTAGGGACTTTTAGAATTATATTACTAATTTTCCCAAAAAATATTTTTTTCTAAATATCTCCTTAATTAAAATTAAATTTTCAAATAAAATATAAATTTTTTTTAATGAAAGTTATGTTCGAATAAAATATGCATTTTTGTAATCCAATAAATTGTTGAACTAAATTTGCATTTTTTTTAATGCAAAAAAAAATTTAATGAAATTTCCTTTTTTAATGCAAAAAATACTGTTGCATTCTTTTTTAATGCAAAGAATTTTCAAATAAATTGCAGTTTTTTAATGCAAGATATGTTGTTGCATTTTTTTTCAATTCAAACAAATTTCGAATTAAATTTGAATTTTTTTTTAATACAAATAATTTTCTAATTGAATTTGATTCTTTTTGTAATGCAAATAATTCTCAACTTGCATTCAAATTTTTTGCAATGCAAATAATTTTCAAATTACATTAAATTTTTTTTTTTCCAATGCAAAAATTTTGTATGTTGCATTAAAATTTGTATTTTCAATAAGTAATGCAGCCATAAATGAATTGAAAAAAATGCATTTTTACAATTTTTTTTTAATACTATTAAGTATTTGTTAACTTTATTATTATTTATTTGCGCATACATAAAACTATAAGTAAAATAAAAAAAGGAGAAAAATAAACAAAAAAAAATATCTTCATTTTGTTATTTTTATTTTTTTTTGTATGCATTTTGTGCGGGTGTAGGGAAAATGTAGAAATTTTTTGTCTACGCTGTAGGTACTTCTTTTGTTTTCATGTGGCATCACTGCTTATACTTAGCAAGTAAAAATCATATAACAGGGGCAGTCTATTTCATCCTTTTTAGACGGAAGGCGTAATTTTGTAAAAACTCGATTTGAAATTCATTAGAGTCGATTAGAGACCCAAATCCATTTTTTAATTTAGTTCATAAATTTTCCCATACAAAATGTGTATGACCTTGACATTTTAAACTCTTGTTCGGCCTTTTCTTATTTCGGTTTTGGTTGGATTTTGGAGTTGTTGCATTTCTACTGAAAATGGAAAATTTGGAGTAAAAGGAGTGAGAAAAGGAGTATCTCAAAAACGGCTTTATAATCTCAAATTTTCATGGTTTCAAGTAAAATGAATAAAGTTCATTTTGATCCTTATGTATGCAATCGTACATTATTTCTCAAATTAAAAGACGATACAATCAAATAACATTCAACATTCAAGCATACAAATTGGCAAGAAAGCGACAATATTCAAATTCGCGAATCATTTATGTTTTGCTTTTAAATTTTTTGAATAATTATTATTCTTCAAACTCGAATCTTTATTCGAATCGTACAATTAAGAGATTTTTACTTTTTCTGTTTCTGTACTTTTATCCACGGACGACGCCAAGCGACGCACGGTATAAATCTGCAATGATATTCTATAGGTGTATAGTTACCTACAGATAGGGTATATTATAATTCCTGTCCAATCTACCTGATATTTCGTTTTTGTTTCTTCTTATATTTTAGCTCCAAATTAAGATGAAAATCCATCCTTGCTTTGTGTCTGATTGGCTACTTAAAAAAAGCAAATCCCCCTGCCCCTGGCAAAGGACTTAACACACAGAGAAACCATTAACCAAACCTCGAATCCTTGACAACGAAAAAAAAAATAAATTGTCGTTTGTAAAAGTGAAATTTTATGAGGAAAATGCGCTGCTGTCCATAGTTTTCTTCAATCCCATTTCCGTTTGTTTGCATTTCGCTCTGGCAAATATTTATCTGGTAGCTCAAGCAAACAAGCGGCAGGAAGAGGATAAATAAATGCAAATAAGAACATGGATAACTTTTATAGTATTCTCCTTCATATACCTACCCTCTGTGCCTTCTCCCCCCGTCTGCTGCCCTTTTAGAAGGAATTCCAAGATACTATATACGAATATAGGTAAAGGATAATACCGACAAAATAAACCGAAGATTGGTGGCAAAATGATGCCATGGCACAGAATGAAATTGCAATTGACTTTTTTGTCCTTTGAATGCAAACATTCGTACAAAAAAAAAACATGGATAAAAACCAACCAAAATATAATATCAGAAGACACGATGAAATGGAAAATATATTTTATTTTATTTTTTAACTTTGAAAAAAAAAAAAAAAAATCTCAAACGTAAATTTACCCTATACCGAAGGACAGGTGAACCTTAAGGAAGTAGTAGTTGATCAAAGCTAAAGTGTATTTGAAATTGGTTTTGAATAAAATTGAAGTGCCTCGCTCATCCATGATGTAGCTGGAAATCTCGGTTAATATGCATCCAATCTCGGTTAAAGACCGATGTGCTATTTAAATTTTATATTCAAGACAATTTGGAATGAAAAATTAGATACCGACTATATGTATGTACCCATAAACAGAACAGATACACTACCATGTATACCAATTCAACTCGCAGAGATTGTCCTCATTTCTGCTTCTTAATATTTTAATGGAAAGTACTTCAAATTGTAGATACAAAAGCTGGAGAGAGGGGAATTATACTGAAATGAGCCTTTCAAGATGCAAATACGAAATGTACACTGTATCTTTTTATACCTACTCTAAAATTCTCTCAAGCTATAAGATTCCCATTGCAACACTCATGACGATCCATCAGTCTTCGTCAGTCTGTCGTTTTTGGAAAAAAAAAAAAAAAAAAATATAGTTGTGTGAAGAATGCCGACATGAAATTGAGAAAACTGTACAGGAAGCCTTGCGATTTGCGTTGCGATTGCGATATGTGGGGGTTGTGATGTGAACTCAAGTGGAGTTCTGCATTATGCAGGATATTTAGATTTTTAGAAACTTTTCAAATTTAATTCCATAAATTTAGTTTCTTCTCTTTTTTTTGTTAATGTTTTAGTGCTGAGTGAAACAAGAAAGTATATATTAGATTTTATTTATTTTTGAGTGGCTTCGTGTGGTGCCGAGAGGAACAAAGTTTTTTTTTTATGCCAGAGATGATTATGATTTTCGAATTAAAATGAAAAACAGAACAAGACAAGGGTAAGTTTAGTTTTATATATACTGAGCCCTCATTTGAATCATCACAGTTTAATTTAAATAATACGCAATATTTTTCTAGGATAAATCGGAAATGCATTGCTTAGTTTCAAATTAAAATTAAAATTGAAAAAAAAAAGAAATCGACGTTGGCATGAAATGTCAAATTAAAATTTCAGGAAACTTCATTAGCATGCAGTTTAAAAGTTGTTGCTTGTTGGTATTTCAAACTGATGACAATGAAGAATTTCGCTTTAAGATGAGTGATACAAAAATCTGTGGTTTCGATTCACTCGACTTTAATCGTCGGTAAAGCAGTAGAGTCAGCCCTTTGATTATACAGACTGCACTTCTTTCTTTTCGATCTAGTGGCTTTTGAATTTTATGGTTTTCAGCTTTTTTAACAATACCAATCACAGTTTTACTGAAATATCATTGATCAACTTGCGGCAAATATGTATTATAATCCTTCAAATGATATAAAAATAAATTCTCAAATGCATATAAAACATTTAAATAGCTAAAATAAGTTAAGTTGACAGCTTCAAAGTAGTGTTGTTATACGAAATGAGGAAAAAAAAAAAAAAAAAACAAGGAACATTTGCTTAGTTTTCAAAACTTCAACGACCGTTAGGGCCCCAAAAGTACCCTCCAATTTGTAGTTTATTAAAATAATACGAATGCAAAATTTTACGGGACACCTTATTAAACTGGGTGACTTTGAAATAACTCCGCCATGTTTATGTTTAAAACTAGATTTCATGTGTGACCTCATTTGTATTATGTAGAGAGCAGTGTTGGGTCCATATTTAAGATAAATCCTTTCAACAAGTGCACAAATTCCTTTTTTATCTATTTTTTGTTTTCGTTTTTATCCTCCTATTTACCACGAAAATATATATTTTCACTAAGAAAGACGTATTTTTTTTTTATTTTTTAATTAAAAACAATAAAGCGTAAGTTTAAACCTAATTATTGAAGCCTTTCGAGTGTAAATTTATGAAAGAAACGTTTGTTCATTGAAAAAGACAAAAGTAATATTCACTTTATAAGCTTCTGAATAAAGAATTTTATTTATCTATTCTTTCTTTTTAATTAAAGATTTTTTCAAACTATAAAATAATTGTTTGAGTGAAGGATCTTTTGAGAGGAAATTTTATTTGTATTTCTTACGAACCTAAGCACGACGACGCCGACGTGTTCGTCAGTTATTTATTTTTTTGCATCGCTAATAATGGAATTGTCTTTAATTAATTCTTATCATTTTGGTCTAAAATATAAATTTATTTTCAAAAATGCAGTCATATAAACTAAATATTAATCTGTTTATGCACTTTTCAAAGAAATAACTTTGACATTTCTTTTATAAAGGGTGGTTTTTTAAGAGGTTTAGAACTTTTTTTAAAAAAAAAAACACAAAAAATTCGAAAAAATGAATGAAATATTTATTTGAATCGATAGTTTGAACCTTGCAATTTAATGTTTAAAGATAATTTCATGCAAATGTTGACCGCGGCTGCGTCTCAGGTAGCCCATCCGCTGAGTCCAATTTTGGCATACTCTTTCACACATATCGGCCGGTATCTCACGAATGAATGCATGGATGTTGGCTTCCAGTGCGTCAATCGAAGCGGGCTTGTCCCTATAGACATTAGCCTTGACATACCCCCACTAAAAATAATCTAATGGTGTCAAATCGCACGATCTAGGCGGCCAATTGACCGGCCCGAAACGTGAAATTAACTGTTCACCAAACTCGCCTCGCAATTGCGCCATTGTTTCGCGTGCTGTGTGGCATGTGGCACCGTCTTGTTGAAACCACATATCATGCAAGTCAAGAACTTCCATTTCCGGCAAAAAAAAGTTTGTTATCATCGCTCGGTAGCGTTCACCATTGACAGTAACGTAAAATCTTCTCATGTGGTATGTGGATGGACCGCAATATATATGTTTTTTTTTAGATAACATTCATAAAGATGTTGCTCAAATCAGATAAGTAGATGTTTTTGCCCTCAGACAAGTTGTTTTATAAAAACTGGACAGTGATCTGCGTTCCAAATAAGGGTCTCATAACGTCAATGATTATTCTAAACAAGTTCTATGTAACGACATAAGATACTTTATATAGACAATCGGGGGTTTTTAGAGGATTGGCTGTGCTGCACCACAAGAAAAAAGCTGTCACCCGATGTTCTTTGGCTGTAATTTTTGTTTATGAATGAAAAACATTTGTTTGGCAAAATTAGTTTTTTTATAGGAGTATAATAATGATTCATGTCTTGTTGACGTGTATTTTGTATCTGTTTACTTCACAAACGTGAAAGCAGAATTGAAATTTTCCGCCATTTGCAAAAATTATAGCATCTTCTTATCGGTAAAGCCGTTCACTAAAAATGGGAAATAAAAAAAAGGCATCGATAAATTCATTTAATTTATTTAATTATTGTTAATTATGAATGGTTTGTTATTTAAAATATAATTTGCTTCAAATTATTATTTTTTTTTTGTAAGTAGGTACATACTTACCACCTATCATTTTAACATTAAAAGTGCCAATGATTTCTGAATTTTGTTCACGTTCTTTTAACAATTGACAACAAATTTAAATTGTGCGTAATTAAGTATTTTCATTTATATCGGTTGGTCCATTTTTCATTTAATCCTCTTACCAAAAACAATCAAACAAACACACAAATTCGATTTAGGTTTCTCATTATAACAATCGAAAATCACATAATTGCAAAACAGACAGTTGGTTTTTCAGTTTTTTTTTTTTTGTATTTAAAACTATAACCACCATTTAAGTCATTATTCATCGGACTGTAAAATTGGCATAAAACATACATAATATATGCAGCATTTATAAAACCACTAAAAATAACAACAATTTTCAAATAATAAACCATTAAACCCTAATCCAACCCCAAAAAATGTTCACATTAATCCACTGTTTACCGCTGAAGCTTTATACATAACACCATAATGAATTAATGAGACCTAACCTGTCGCCATTATTTCCCCAAACGGAAATGATTTATTATTTTAAATTACACACACTACTCACTCATGAGGGTTGGAATTGGGATGGTTTTTTTTTTTGTTTTTTGTGTATAGGGTAGGAACTATAAAATCCACCACTTATGGTGCTAAAATAACAAAAACTCTATTACAAATAACTTTCCCACAGGCCCAGAGAGACAGGGAGAGGTTATGTCTTTTGTATGTGCTTTGACTATTTGAAAACAGGAACAAAAACGATATCAAAAAGGACATCCCTATAGAATTCAAAAGGGGTTTATATTATATACTACAGTTTATTACACAATAGAAATTATTTTTTACTGCTGAACTTAGAATATACTTTTGCGATGGTTTTAGATGCAATAAAGTCTAATGCAACCTCAAAACTGCTTCATAAGGTTTTTAGAGGGGTTGGGTACGAAATCCCGCATCAAAAAATCCCGTATCACAAAACCCCGCAGTAACTACTATAATGCGACAGCGCATACAATTTTTCTTTCCCATAGGATTTTGTGCCTTGATTGTATGAGGATCACGAAGAACGAAGTTTCCTACAATTTTTTCTGGGCCGACGGCTTTGGTCTGGTGTCCGGACCTGGTCGGCCGACGGCAGTGGGTCTGACGGGGGAGGTTCTGGAGGTGGATCTGCAACCAGGACAAAAGTTTTGGAGGCGGGTCTGGAACTTGGACAAAGGACAATTTTTTTTGTTTTTGGAAACAACTTTTTTAGTTCTGGTGGTGGGTCTGGAACTTGGACAAATGAAAACCTTTTTTTATGAACTTACACATTTAAAAAAAATTCTCTTTTGCAAGAATTTTGGTTAGGTTCTGGAGGTGGATCTGGAACTTGGATAAAGGAAAATTTTTGGAAACAACTTTTTTACAAATTCGAAAAAAGTCTTGGATGTGGGTCTGGAACTTGGAAAAAGGAAAATTTTTTGTTTTGGAAACAAAACATTTTTCATAAACTTTTACAAATTCCTCCCTTATTCGGTTCTCTCAACCGCTTACGTACAACTCCGTTCAGTGTCCAGGCATAGGCGTCTAAGTCAATAGTTTTCTTGCGCAATAATACCTTGTCCTTGGGTTGTTAAAAATTTAACTACCTTTTTCGTGTGGTCATCCCACTCACGCAACTTCGTTGCTCCGCTTAGGGTATGTTCAGTCGCCTGGCAGGCGCCATCGCACTAATGTCAACAGTTTTCAAGTAAAATTAAAATCTTTTTCAATTTTTGCTTACTCTTTTTTTTTAATTTTTTCAAAACAGAAACAAACCTCACTTTTTTGTCAAAAAAAAAAATAAAAAAAGTTTAGGAAAAAAGATGTTTTTTTTTTAATTTTACCAAAAAAAAACTTAAGAAAAGTTCATTTAAAAAAAAAAATGTTCAAAAAAAAAAAAATTCCATCTCTGTAAAGGTCCAGTAGTCCAGAAAAATATTATATTCGAAATCATCAACATTTTTCCAATATTGTATTATTTTATTCGAAATCACCATTTATGTACTTCCAATCGTATTTTTGTAAAAAGTATTGAAAATCTCGCAGCGTACTTTCTTGTGGGATTTAGTTGTAGTTGTAATCTGCGGGATTTCATGCTGCGGGATTTCGTAACGCTCCCTTTTAAGAGATAGGTATGTATCTAATCTAAAAGTGTAAAAAATTGTATTTTATAGTAATGTTGCATTAATATTAATTTGTACTTGTTCTACCCTATTGGTTTCATGTCAAAAAAAAATCGAGATTTTACTCCATTTCGATGGAGATTATCAAAAAATGGTTTTTGGCGTGCAGTCCATCAATCTGTTTGTCTGTAGGTCTGTGCGTCTCTTCATTCAGGTGTACATTGAGCTAAAGAATACACGGACAGGTAAAAATTCGATTTCTTAAACCATTTTTTCTTTTCGTCAAGTAAACAGGTAAAAAAGTCGATTTTTGAAAATGAGATTGCTGACGCTTGCCACAAGCCTGCAACTCCTTTAGGGACCAAAAATATCGGATTTTTTCTGGATTGTGTTTTCGGGCAATACATTGATGGAAAGGTGTGAACTGCAAGACCACGGCTGTACCATTTTATTTCGCTACAGTGTACACCTATTAACTGAATAATGGTTGCGGATTTATTTCAAATTTGTTGGTACAGAACATTTCTAGTTATTTACGACACAAAATTAAAATCTATTTCAATTATTTATTCCTAGGTCCTTAGAGAAATATTTTTTTTACGGATTCCTCAAGCTTTACCAATATTAACCAATATTTTAAATAAAAAATTACATTATATAAAAAAATGCAAACTTAGACTTACCGACAAATAATATCACGTAGGTATATAATTATTAATTAAAAAAAAAAACAAGATAATGAATCCAAAATATTATATCAGAAAATTAATTAAATTTCTGATTGTGTTGATTTAAATTTGGTTTAAATTTATTATAAAAAAGCTGATGCAACGAATAAACCTTAAAATTATGTTATTTTATCATTATCTACGTATTTTTTAATGGACCAACATCACGAACTTAATTAAAATTTCGATAAGTTGCAATAAAGTTGACACAATGTAGGTACCTATAGGTAGACAATGCTTTTATTGTAATATTCAAATGAGAATTAAATTTAATTTGTCTGAAAGCTTGCGAATGGCTTCCAGAGAAGCAATATTGTATTGGTAGGTTACTTACATTATTAATAATTTTAAAATTTTAATAATTTAACTAAGAAAACCAATTTCACAAAATAAAGGACGATTTTTTAAGAATAAAGTTCAAGTATATATAATCCAATTAATTATTAAGTTCAATGGGGTTCTACAGTATTTATTTATTAATTTATAAAAAAAAAAAACACTTACAAAGTAAGACAATCATTCGTCTTGTAAATTATTGCAAGCCATTAAATTTATTTAAGAATTCAAAAAGCTTTTTAAATAAAATGAAAATATGGAGCTAATTCTAATAGGGGCTTTAACGATTTCACGATTGCAACAATAATTTGCCGAATGAATAAAAAGTAAATATGAGAAATTTCTTATGCTTCTAATTTCTCTTATTGAGATTGGCAGACAGTTTCAAGGGCCAATATCATAGTGACATAAATACAAAATTGACGCTGAATATTTAGATACTTGGATCGAGGCCATTTAAGAACAAATACGACCTTTTCGAATGCGGAAAATTAGCCCTGCTATGTAGATTGGTTGTTGGGTTTAGATTATTTGATGCGTTTTGTTAGCATAGTGATCGAAATTTCAGTAATGTATCTACCCTGCAATCACAAAGTTATTTAAAATAGAGAGAAACATGGTCAAATGGACGAAGGTTATACGCAAAACGGTCAATTTTACTATGGACAACATTAGGTTTATGGTAGGTAGCTGAGTCCAAATCACCGTAAACCTCACTACAATAAAGTAGTACAGGTGAGCAAAAGAGTTTTTATCAGCAGAAGTTTTGTTCCGAGTTTCGGTTATAAATTCGAGTAAAGTACTGTAACATGTTTTTCATTCAATTCAAATCTCGAGTGCAGCCAAAGGTAACCAACCATAAGTCTTATGATTATATTAAGTTTATATGCATGGGTTTAACCCCTCACTCTGTTTTTGCATGCTCTACATTTTATAAAAATTAAATTAATGAGTTTTTTTTTGGTTGAACACATATATGTAACCGGCCATATTATAGCACCTTAGTATGTCAATGGCAAGTATAAAAAGAAACTCAATGCATATAATATTATGTTGACATTTGCTTTAATATGTTACAAAAAAAAAATACCCAAACATTATACAACATGCTGTGAAGTAAAATAGCCATTAAATTAAGATTGACATTTGAACATCGTAAGGGTGTGGCTTTCATGAGACGAAATCAATGTTCTTACAGAAAGCCAAAATCTTTAACAGCAAAAAAATAGAAAATATTTAAGTAGATAATAGACAAGCTTTATTATTTTTTTTTCTTCTTATATTCTCCCATAGAATTTGATGTCTCAGAAATGTAACGTAGGAAGATAGGTAACACGATATGATATTTTTTTTTTAAATATATATTTTAAAGCATTGGCTTAGATCTAGACAATAAGTCATTGAGGGTGTTTTCTTGAGGGTGTAATAGAATTTCAGACTGGCACTTTTGAAAATGTATAGTGAAAATATGAATTTGATAGTTCGTTACGGAAAGTTGGACACTTCATTAGGAATAAAAATATAACAAACTTTCGAAAAAAAATTCAACATCCATTAGTATTAGTAAGGCTTCAATAGTATCTAAATTGAAACAAGCTTGCATAAAAATACATATAGCTAGATAGCTTACACAACTCAGAAACTTCAGTTTCTATTATTCTATCCCAGAGTCAGGTTCGATTTAATCTTAAAAGAGTGAAAATTACCTACTAAAACATTGATTTTTTGTTTGTTTAAAAACAATGTTTTTCAAATTTTTTTAAATGCAATGATGTCAAATCTATTGAGAAGCATCAGCTTAACAAATTATAAAAAAAAAAATCGAACCATCAAAAAGATATACTTGAATAAACAAAAATAAGACCATTTTCTCAAAAAAAGTGTTGATGTAGGCATTACTTCAGTTATATGAATTTTTTTTCCAGAAATCTGAAATGCTGTTTTCTTAAAATCACTTTGGTTATTACTGGTACGAAATTTAATCAAAATCTTTGGAGCCGTTTTCGAGAAAATTAAAAAAAAAAAAAAAAAATATAGGGTGTTTTTTTTAAACGTGTGGTGTTCAATCTGGCAATACTTTTTTTCGGAGTTGGTCTTTTTGACAGCTGTCACTTAATAAGCATAAATCTCAGTTTGGTTTTTCATTTCATAATGAATAGACTGACGCCTGAACAACGCATGAAAGTTGTGCAAAATTGGCTCGAAACGATATCGTTGTTGATCACAAGAAATTTTTTTTTCAGCAAAATTGTAGTGTTTGGATTGATCATAATCCACAAGTCATTGTTGAGACATCCTCAAAAAGTCACTGTTTGGTTTGATCTATGGGCAGAGGGAATCATTGGTCCCTATATCTTCAAAAATGAAGCCGGCCATAATGTTACAGTCAATTAGGAAGGCTATCGAGCCATGATTAATGACTTTTTCGTGATGTTTATGTGCACGACCTTTGGTTCCAACATAGTCTTGTTTACATGCCATACAGCAAACGAAACAATCAATTTATTGAAGGAAACTTTTGGTGAGCGCATTATCTCGCGTCGTGGGCCTGTGGATGGCGTGGCCTCTAAGATCGTGCGATTTAATACCGCTGGACTATTTTTTTTGGGGTTATGTGAAGTCGCTTGCCAATGCAGATAAGCCTGAGACGATTGACGCCTTGGAAGAAAATATTCGGCGCGTTATTGCTGACATACGGCCCCAATTACTGCAAAAAGTTGTCGAAAATTAGGCCTCTCGGCTGGAATTTATTTGAGCCAGCCGCGGCAGCCACTTGCCCGAAATCATTTTTAAGACATAATGACAAGCCTTTATCTTTCTAATAAAGTCAAATTCTGGCCCATAACATTTAGTGATATGCGTTTTATTTCTTCTTGAAAACCACACGTCTAAAAAAAAAACACCCATTCAAATGGCAGCTACCCGTTTGAGATGAGCTTAGACAAAAATTCGAATTTTCTGTACCCAATTTGAAGCAAATCGGCTCTAGCTCTAATAACAGTGGACTCATAGACGCATAGACGAACAGACGCACAGACGCACCAACGCACTAACGCACCGACGCACGCCGACGCACAGACCGCATGACGAAATTTTTTTTTTATTCTCGCTGCTATACAATGCAAACTTTGTAACAAACCAAAATAAAATTTCGCTAAGCATAAAAGGAAATTGAATGATTGTTACTGCGTTAAGACCCTAGCAGCTCAATATCTGCTAATACTGAATTTATCGAAGTTTTTCTTATATTATTTGAGAGTACTGTGACACTGTGGGGCTTCT
This sequence comes from Leucozona laternaria, assembly GCA_932273885.2. Lineage (NCBI taxonomy): Eukaryota > Metazoa > Arthropoda > Insecta > Diptera > Syrphidae > Leucozona > Leucozona laternaria. Next base: position 96,777,625 of record OW026368.1, read on the forward strand.
TTGAGCCTCATTGGGACCAAATAGCTCCATATATACTTTGTTAAAACTATCTGAGAGTACTAAAGACGCCTTTTTGGAACATCTTTCCAAAAGACCAAACAGAGTTTTCTTTTAAATTATCTGCGAAGGTACTTAATCCGCAGAGCCAGCAAGTAAATATTTAATGGGAGGACTTATTATTGGAGCCCGAAATCGAGAAACACTTGGGAGATCTATGATGGCGGAATTTCTATTTTCTAAGTTTAACTAAGTTAACTTAATACCACGAAGAAAAACAGACAATTTTTTACCTCTGATCCAACTCGGAAAATTAAATCTTAAATTAAGCTTTTTTGTGATAAATCAGAGGAGTATTTAAAGAAATTGCTTGGATTTTTGCAAAGATTCGTTAAAACTTAATCGAAAAATTGATATTATAGATATTATTAACTTGTTCGGGTTACTGAGCAACGCTTATGAGGGTGGGGGTGAATTTCATTAAAATTTAATTTAAATTAAAAAAAGGAGTTTATTTAAAATACATAGGTAGGTATATAGCTTATAGCGCTTCGAAAATCTTAAAGAAATTTTCTTCTGATAAAGGTTAAGCCAAACCATTTGTTATTTTTTCAATCACATTATTATTGATCTTTTTGATTTCCCCAACTTAAGAATTTTCTTTACAATAAAAAGTAATTTATTGCATATTTCTAAAAAAAAAATCCAATGGGTGATTGATTATTGACTTCTTCAACTTTATGACCTATAAAAGGCCTTGCTACCAAGATCCAAGAACATATTATATTTAGTTCCTCCAGAGTTATTTCCCGTTCCATATAGTTTCCTGCTGGTTGTGACATTACCCTTTTTGGGGAAAATTATGACTATCATTTGCAATCTATATAGTAGGTACAAGAACAACCCAGGGTTTAAGAAAACAAAAATGATAAGATTGAATTGTCAAATAAATTGAAAAGCTTTTATCATACGCCCAACCCTATTCCATCTATGAAATATTTCTTAAACAACAACGACCTTTTATAGAAGGCTAAAGTTTTATCGGCTTTAGGTATCCAAATATAGAAATAACCTGCCAGTACCTATACACTTTGCTCGGCATAAATCAATTCAAACTGAATTTTTCTCACAACAGAGAGAGAGAGAGAGAGAGAGAGAGAGTGAGAAAAGAAACAAAGATATCATCGCATCGTACAAATCATTGAATGAAGAATGATAAGTTATTATCAAAGATAACTCACCTCTTGACATCCAAAATCCATATCTATAGCGTTTTCGTTATCGTGAATATATCCAAATGCATCAAATTTGTCACGGTCGCGTTGCCCTCTGGATTTCTGCAGCACCGTCTGCTTACATCGTGTTCCGCAGGCGATTGCTGATATTTTACTAGCGTAATAGTACATAGCCATGTGTCACGATTTTTTAGTAATCCTGCTCATTTGTTAGTATAGACAGTTGGTTATCTTAGGAACTGAATCCGCATTGTTTTTACTTTTTTACTTTTTTATTTTTAAGCTCGTGTCACTTTGGCTGTAAGTGGAAGTCACACCTGCAGCACAAAGTGGCCTCTAAAGCTATTTTACAACGAATGAAAAATCGCAGCTACGTGGCCGTGCCCGTGCCCGTGCCGCGTGCCCACTATTGCACACTTTTTGTGTACCTTTTTATTACTTTAATCGATGAGAGTGTGAACTGTGGACTGTGGAGTGAAGTAGAGTTATGTAAGTTTAAGTGCCAAGGACTATTTTTATTTCTATCTCTTGTTCGTGTTATCGTTTTGTCATAATGGCATTTTCGTTTATGTGTTTTTGATACGAGCTTCTTCTATAGCGCTAGGTTTTGCTTTTGTTATGATTCAACGTCTCTGACTCCACTGACGCTTTGTGTATTTTATCAAATAGGATAATATTATTTTTGGTAGTTGGAAGAAGTCGTTAGATGCCATAGATTTATAGCTTCCGCTGTACTACGTTGGGGGTCGCCTCATGCAGAGTACCATCATCTTCAGGATATTTGTGTGATGTTGGGCCTGTGAAGTGAGAAAAAGGAATAAACTGTTTAAATGAGATCCACAAGTCTGAAAATTTAGTTAGAAGAAAAATGTGTGTTCTTTTTTGGCATCAGAGTTTCGGCTAAATCGACAAAAGAATTCTCCTACTCCTACTCCGCTCGCTCTTTGCCTCTCTAAATGGCAATAAATCACATGGAACGAATAGCACCGCTGGGAGCGTTTTTCTCTAGTCCATAATAGAGGTAGTTCTATTAGGTTAAATTGGCCAGTTAATAGGCGAACGTATGATGGCATTTTAGGTCCAGGGTGTATAGGATGACGACCATTCCCTGGACAACTCTTTGCCGGTTGCGAATAAGAGTTCTTGCTGATTCACTAGGTTTTATGTGAAAAGAACAAAAAAAAACTGAGAAGCGTGCGGGGACGCATGATTTATGATTTTGATGCCTTATTGTTTGAAGGGTGTGATGTAAGTAAAGTATTTGTTTTGTATTGAGACGACCTTTCTTGATTTCTTTCTGCTTTTATTACCCAAATGTGGGACGTGAAGATCATGCGTAAGTAATTTCCGCATTGCAGAAAATGAGAAAAATGCTAGCGATGAATACTCGTTTGCCATCAATTCGAAAAGAAAAATGTATATAGACTTTTCGAGATTTATTGCAAATGTTATCGATTAGAGGTATGGTTTACATAAGTTATGGGTAAAGTACGTAAATTATGTTTGGTGGAGTTTTTGGAACGGCTTAATGTTATACATAATACATCTATTACTTTTTCGAAATATAATTATGAGTGGCAAGACTAAATTAGGTATACAGCACAGTATAATTGGTCTTGATATATATTTATCCATAGAAACAAATCATAGAAGGAATTGGAAAAATGAAGGTTGAGATGTAAATAAATGATAACGAGGCATCAAATGGAGGTGTGGTTGCTAGAAAATTCACCAAGAACATTTTTCACCATTTTGACATTGGGCATTTTAGATATAGGTGATTTTTTTTGAATTTGTTATTTTTGAAAAGTGACCAAAAAACGGGTTTTGATCTTAACCCCCCTTTTTTTGAAAATCAATTTTTTTTTTTTAGATTTTTCTAGTTGTTCTGAACATTGTTCCAAGTTTTTGGACCTCTTTAGTAAAAATTTCAAAAGTTATGGCCAAAATTCGAAAAAAATTCTAGCCTCCTTTTTTTTGAAAATCGAACTTTTTAATTTCTGTTTAGGTCTTAAAAAGTGTTTTGAACATTGTTCCAAAAAAATAAAGCTGTCAAAGGGCTATTTTTAAAGATAAGGTCTTCAAAACCTTTTTTTTTATCAAAAAAAGCGAAAATTGGCTCTCTAAAAATTTATTTAAGAAAAAACTTTGATTCATATTTTTTGATTTTAAATACATGTTTTAAGAAAATATTGTGTCCCTAAATTTATAAAATCACCCTAAGCCCGAATTTTAAAAAAAAAGCAAAGACAACTTCTTTAGCCCCATTTTTCAAAAATCCAAAAGTTGTTCCAAGTTCAAAATCGCTCAAACCCAATTGTTCCAAAGATTCATTCAAAAATATTGAAAATTGAAGATTTTAAGCCGAAAAAACACTTTGTACGCAAGTTGTCGAAGAAAATCTCGGTCCCAAGACCAGTACCGATTTAACATTGGAGAACAAACAGCCCATAATCTCGAAAGAAAAAAATTGCGAATCTAAAAAGGCATAATATCCTGAATATTGAAAGTCAGGACATTCATAATTGTTACGGAATTTCAATACTTTTTTAGTACAATTTTAATATTTGTTTACTAAAACCTAATTGATAGCTTTCCTCAACGCAACGAAGTGGTTCTAATTTTAACTTTGACTTAACTTCTTTACCGTATCCGGTAGACTCCTTAGACAGCACGTGAGCTGAAAAGGGTGCCTACTTTCAGACCCGTAAGTGAATATAACCGCAAACCCCTCCAATAAACCCACAGGTCAATACGAGTTTATGGTACCAAAACGGCGCCCTCCGGCGCTAATTGACCCTCGGAGCTAGTTTGCTCTGGGCCTCCATTTTTACCTACCGACCCTATAACCTATAACTACTTACATATGAACATACATGTATACACACCAAACAAAAAATGGAAGTATTTGATTTCGGGGAGCTTTACTCCTTAGCTGGGCCCATATTGAGATGCGTATACGACGCGTGTGATGCAACGCAGCACAGCACGAATGTGATTGGATGACAGTTATTCTTGCTGAACTTATTTTGTCATGTCTTATTTGTTTTATCTCATTGCATCTGATGATGAGAAAGAGATGGTCGAGTGGGGCCCTTATCCCCACGACACGTTTTTCTTTGTTGTCGCGTTCCCAGTTTTTTTGAGTTAGTTCTCGAGACTTAGCCACAAATCTGGAATATATGTTTGGAATACCTCGATTTTGTTACTAATTCTCTTGGGGGTTTAGTCCCTCCGAACAAATTTTTACATCCTGTTACCTTCAGACTTCAAACGTTTAAGAGTTAAGCCCGTAAGAAATCAGTTGTTGCATAAAGCATAATATGTAAATTATTTGTTCCAACTTCGTTTTATTTTTGCAATTCCTTATACGTACTTATTGACAACCCTGTTTCAATTAATCATTTAAAATATTTTAGGTTTCAACACGATTTTCTAACTACACGTTCGGCTATGGAAGAGATTGAATCTATATAGCCCCCCTCCACCTATGAATCTACCACTGAAAGGGTTGAACAAATGACAGGCTATTTTATAAATTTATTTTAAAAATTTATAAAGTAATAGTGAAAAATTAGTTACAATTTAAATATTTATTCCTTTATTATGAATTTTTCTCAATTATAGGTTTACCCTTTTCTGTTCTTACTCATGAGTAAGAGATCTGAAAACGCTTATACGCAGGCTTTTCAAAAGATTGTGGAAAATTTGTTTAAATTTTCTTCTGTTTCTGTCACTTTGGATTTTGAATAAGCTTTAAAGAAGGCTTTACAGAGAGTGTTTTCAGCTGCGGAAATAGGAGAGTGCTCGTTTCATTTTTGAACCCAATCAATGGAAAGGCCTCAAAAATACCAAATTCTTTGGAAACTATTCGAAAAGAAAAGCAATTTTACAAAATGTTCAAAAAAGTGTTTTGCCCTTCCGCTTTTAAAATCCCCACCATATATTCAAAGAGGATTCAAATTAATCGTTCAAGAAGCATCTGGTTTCTTAATATTTAATAGATTTATCGAATATTTCCGCAAGCAATGGGTTACAAATGTCAGTGCTTAAACTTTTTTTTTATTTTGGGATACTAATTTTGTTAAAGATGTTTCAAAGCAATTTTCCGTTTATAAAAAAAGGGTTTCGAACGACAAGCATGGTAAAAGAGTATTATGGCAATTCAATTTTGCTGACCAGTTAATTGACTAAGAATTCAACCAAATCTTTGATTGATCTTCTTCCATGGATGGAGAAACACATGGAAAATGTTTGAACGAACAAAAAATAAATTCCAACATCGAAATCATTTGATATAAAGGACGACGACTTTTAGATTTGAAAATGATAAAATTAATCTTACCGCCGGGTTATTAAATCAATTATCAAAGATCTAGGGCCATAAGAGAGATTCACTTTTAAGTATTGACGAAAATGTAACGAAGACATAACGAGCTGATGGATGTCGTCGAAGTTCATTCTTCCAGCAACGACCTCATTTGAGAAATATGCTTCCAAAACCCACGCCAAATACTTCTTCAGCCTTGCAATCATTTTAAAATTTGTGAAGATTGCTTCAACAAGTTAGCGGAATCAGCCAAGCCAAGCGAAGCAAAACGAAATTCTTTGCCCATTATGTAGACATATAAAGTTTGTTTTTTTCGAGGTATAGAATTTTGAAATGGAATAAATCAAAGATTTTTTTTTTAAATTGACATAAAATTTACTTTATTCGAAAGATAATCTTCTGGCATTATAATTTAAATATGATTTCTGGCATATGACCGCCACGGCTGGCTCGGACGTAGTCTTATCTGGAGGTTCAATTTTCGATGAATTTTTCAAACATTTGTGGCCGTATATCGGCAATAACGCGGCGAATGCTGTCCTCCAAGTAGTCAATCGTTTCGGGCTTATCGGTGTAGACTAGCGACTTCACATATCCTCACAGAAAATAGTCAAGTGGCGTTAAATCGCACGATCTTGGAGGCCGGTACCAAACGTTTCCTTCAATAAATAAATTGTGGCATTGTGGCACGAGCTGTGTGACATGTAGAGCCGTTTTGTTGAAACCACAGCTCCTGCACGTTATGGTTGTTCAATTGATGAACGAAAAAGTCAGTAATCATGGCTCTATAGCGGTCACCATTGATGACTGTTACGTTCTAGCCAGCATCGTTTTCAAAGATATACGGACCAATTATTCCACCAAACCACCGAACAGTCAGTTTTTGTGGATGTAATGGTGTCTCAACATACACCTGAGGATTATCATCACTCCAAATGTGGCAGTTTTGTTTATTGACGTATCCATTCAGTGAGCTTCGACGCTTAACAAAATTCGCTTATGAAAATTGGGATCAACGGGAATCTTGTTTTCGGCCCATTTGGGCACAATTTGGAAGCGTTGTTCAGGCGTCAGTCTATTCATGTTGAAATGCCAAACTAAAAATGAATCTCTTGACAGCTGACAAAATGGTCGCCAGTTAAAATAGTGTTGCTAACTTAAAGTTACGGCTCGAAATATTGTGGACTTTTGGCCCCATTGGATATGGGTTATAAATTCACAATTGATTTGTGGTGAGTTATAACTCATCCATGTGGACTTATGACATTGCGCCCAAAAAAGCAACTAGGAAATCGACTTCTTAATTTCTTTAAAAGCTATTTGGGGCTGAATAACGCGTCATAGCCACATAAAAATGGCACACTGTTGACCTAGAAATTGCCACCTTTCCATCTACGTATCACAAGATACAAACAAAAACAACCTTTAAAAATCAGATTTTTGGTCCGTAAAGAAAACGTACATTCGTGATCTAGGAGTCACTATTTCAACGAAGTTACATATTTTTCTTCCATCTACAAACCATCATTCTACCTACCGCCACACATCGCCCTCAACAAAGACCCAACTGTCACATCAACTTTTATTGGATTTTCAAATTCAAATAATAACGACCGGCAAGCAACGGATACACAGTTCATCGTCATAAGCCAGATATAAGAACATATAACATGATGAAATATTGGACGAGCTTTTCTGCACCTTTATAATTCACACTTACTCCTGCCTACAGATATGATAAGTGAAGGTGAAATTTGTATGGAAATTCGTCTTCTGCCTTTACCAGTGTTGTGCGTACCATTCTCGAGTACGAAAGGTATTTGTGAAAGTATTTTGTGCCTTCAGACAGTTTCGACTGGGGCCGGGGACTCTATCCCACCTTAGTATTTGCGCCTTCGTTTTCAAACAGGGCCGGGGACTCTATCCCAATTGTATGAAGTACCGTGGTAGTTATTTAGGCAGATATATTGTAAAATTATATGAAATACCTTGATAGATTATTTTAAGTAAAATTAGATTGTAAGATTCGAAAGTCAAATAAAGTTGTGAACTCTTCAAAAAATAGAGTTTTCCTTGCTTCCTGCGGTCTGACCCTGGATCCGCTGAACTACCTCAGTTATATACAAAAAAAGCATCACACTATCTTTCGAGGTTCCCATACCATCGAGGTATCCTGCGATAAAATAATAAAAACAAAAAGAACGTGTTCTTTTAATTTTTCTACAATGGTGCTCATACTGTTCTTCCACGACAGATTCAAATATACATACATACACAAGTACACATTATCTCTAGGTAGGCACACAAAATCTCATAAAAGAATATCCAGTTATCACAATGAGGATTTCTTATTAAAATTTACTATGGAAGTGGCATAGTAAAAATTAAAAAGTTAAAATAAAATAAAATAAAATAAAAAAAAATAAAATAAAATAAAATAAAATAAAATAAAATAAAATAGATAAAATAAAATAAAATAAAACAATTGACAATTTTTAGTGGGTAGCAAATTTTTCGTACGTGCCATCATTTTTTTTATTTTATTTTAAATCTACATTCAATTATCGAGTCAATACACTTCAATTTTTTTTTTTTTTGTTCAACTGAATTAAATTAAAATTATAAATACTTCAAACAAGAATAAAAATGAAAAATTTAATTCATGAGTGCATCCTCGACCTCAGTGCGGATAAAGTGCTGGTGTGCTTGAATCCCAGTGGAGGTACTTATTTAATAAAAAAAAAAAAACCAAAATAACTACCATTTAAAAATTATTTTTCACTGGGAGATTGAAATTTAAAAATATAAATTCAAAACATCAACTTATAGTAGGGGGTGGGTGAGTCAGTTGAATGTGGCACGTCATTCATGCGTGAATTAAGATAAAAAAATTGTTTGTTCTTTTGGAAGCAAGCTATCAAAAAAATTTAAATAAATAAAAAAACAAATATGGACGAATATTATTTTAAAAACAAGTGATGGCTCCAATTGTTCTGTTATGATTCGCGTTTGCGGGTCATTTTTCAGTCATACTTTATAGGTATAAATTAAAAAGTTTTAGTCTTTCTTTTAAATTCGAAGTTTTATTGAAAAAAAACCTTATCATGCCGACTTATGACGGGAATATCGATGACACCGAAATGTATTATTTCTGATTTTTAATTTAAATTTCATGATTGAATTTTTTTGTCTGGTTTGACTGTGTGATTTTGTTTTTTGTTTTTGATTTCATTGTTTATTATATTTCTTTTATTTTTTTGGAACACAGGTATATGTACTGTACAGTGTACATTTACAATGAATATTATCATTATTTTTTCAGATTGTAACATCAATTCGAAAAAATTTCCATGGATAGAAGAGCGCTTCGTGGATTGATTTCTCTTGAGTAGCTTGAAGCAGTCTTTTATTTTTGATCGAAAAATCCAGTGTTTTGTTTGTTGTCGTTTTTGATGAGGTTAATTTTAAAACACCCACTTCAGTGACCTGTGTGCCGAATGGTGTGGTATTTATCGTGGCGAAGCAATGGTCTGAAGCTGGAGCTAGTGTCAAATTAAAAAGCCAACTAAATAAATATAACGGTTTATGCTTTATGGACTGTTCTTTCTTATATTCCTATAGATAAATACATATTCAAATCTTCTAATAAATCTTAATTTTAAATAAAAATGTAAATGTTCATTTCTTCGAAATTTTAGATCTCCGAAAGTTTTTCTTCTGAAATTTTGATAAAAGGTTGCATTTAAATTCTTGAGTGTTTAACATTTTTTTTTGTAAAAAAAACAGCGTCATCTGTTGGACAGAAAAGCAACACACGCTATACTTAAGATCTCAGCAATCTCAGTTAGGAATATATGAATAGAATTCACCAGTAACAAATATGCACGACTTGATCCCACGAACTTGCTCTTGTGGTTTAATACTGTGTGTTATATGTTTTACGAGAAAATATTAAATGAGTCAAAAGCACTATAAAATTGATTTTTTGTTTCGGTTTTTTTTTGTTTATAAAAAAATGTTTTTAAAATTGTTTAAATGCATTATTCTTTTAACTATTGAGAATCATCAGATTGCAAAATAATAACAAAATAGGTTCATCTACGGCAAAGATATACGCGAATAACCCAAAAATAAGACCATTTTCTCAAAAAAAAACGTGGAATACCTAATTCCGTTATGTGAATAATTTGAGAAAAACCTGAAACGCATTTTTCTTAAAATTGACTTGTTTAATACAGGTATGAAATTTAATCAAAATTGTTAGAGCCGTTTTTGAGAAAATTAGATAAAATCACAATGTTTGTATGGCAGCTACCCGTTCTAGATGAGCTAACACAAAAATTCGAATTTTTTCTCTAGGGAATCACATAAAAATGCTCTGTACCAAATTTGAAGCAAATCGGTCAACTCGTTTAGGCTCTAGCTCAAATTACAGTGGACGCACCGACCGACGCACGCACTCATTCATTTCGGTTTCAGTTTGGTTTCGAGTAAAAAAATATCGAGGTTGTTATCAAAACTAACACTACGATGATGGAGAAGTCCGAAAGAGTGGTTTTCGTGTTGCCATCCGTCGGTCTCTGCGTCAGTGCGTCTGTGCGTAGGCGTCGGTGCGTCTGTGCGTCCACTGTAATTTGAGCTAGAGCCTAAACGGGTGGACCGATTTGCTTCAAATTTGGTACAGAGCATTTTTATGTGACTCCCTAGAGGATTTTTGAATTTGAATTTTTGTTTTAGTTCATGTAAAACGGTTAGCTGCCATACAAATATTTTGGTTTCATCAAATTTTCTCGAAAACGGCTCTAACGATTTTGATTAAACTTCGTACCTGTAATAACAAAGTCAATTTTAAGAAAACTGCATTTTAGCTTTTTTTTCAAAAAAATCACGTTACGTAATTAGGTATTCAACTATTTTCGAGAAAATTGTCTTATTTTTGGGTTATTCGCGTATATCTTTTCCATGGTTAAATCGATTGCATTTAAAAAATTTTAAAGACATTATTTTATAAACAAAAACAAAATCAAACAAAAATTAAAATTTTTTTTGAGTGCTTTTGACTCATTTAATATTAACTAGTTAAATATATACATCATGCATCTTCAATGTTGGGTTTCATACAGTATTTAACCACAAGAGCAAGTTCGTGCGATCAAGTCGTTCATATTTTTTTTTCAGTCGAGTATAGAAAGCCTCCACAATTTTGTGTTTTCGGCACCTGATTTCAAGGTCAGATTGTAGACTTTTTAGTTTGAAGTTTCGCAAAACAGCGAGTACCAAAACAGAACTTAAATCCCTTATCATTATTGTTTTGAAATTCAGTGTTTGAAAGGTGTGGTGTTCCAAGCTTGGCGTCAAGCTGGGCAGACCACAAGTTTAAAGGTCAAGGGATTTTAGTTCCTAATCGGGATTGAAGTACTAAATTACCACTTAATTGGAACTTAATTCCTGCATCATTCCAGATTTGCAGGCGAAATAGATTTGACTGATAAAAAATAAAAAAAAAAATAATTAATATTTAAATTGCCAAGCTAATGGACACTTCATCTGGCCATTTAATTATTTAGAGCTTAACTAAAGGGTCCGCCATCTAACGTTTTTTTTCAACTAGTGCTTATTTCGTGAAAGGTAACACTTGGCTCATGTCTGATTTGACAGATAATTAGTTTTATCCCTCCGCTGAACGAATATGGTTGTGTATACGCTTCGCTAAGTGGGCCTGTGATCGACTTAGAGAAGATGCCGATTTTGCCAAAAAAATCATCTTTTCATATGAAGCTCATTTTGATCTTAGCGGGTAGTAAACAAGCAAAATTGTCGCATTTGGGGCACAGAAAACCCGCACGCATACATTGAAAAGCCGATACACCCAAAACGAGTCACTGTTTGGTGCGGATTTTGGTCCAGAGGCATAATAGGGCCATTTTTCTTCGAAAATGAGCAAGGAGTGGCCGTTAAAGTCAATGGCGATCGTTATCGGGCCATGTTGAACGAATTTTTGTTCACAAAAATTGAAGAGGATGATATTGGCAACATTTGGTTTCAACAGGACGGCGCTACGTGCCACACAGCCGAAGCTTCACTCGGTGTTTTGAGCCATTTTCAAAAAAAAGAAGTTATTCGGCGGACCCTTTATATATGCCCATAAGTTAGTCCTATTCACATATTGTGAAACGTACATAAGTGGAGGTTGTTAATTGACGAATAAGTTCCAAGTAATTTTATTAGAACTTTAGTCAGACATTGTGAAACAAACTTAATATTTTTGGCTGGGCAGTCCAGTGCCTTCGTTCTGTAACTCTCGCATGAATAAATTTGGTCGAGAAACGATGAAAAATGGAACAAAACTCATACGATTTGTTTCAATTTTCATCGTTTTTCCACTGATTTTATGAACACTTTTTAATACATAACCATATGAAACAAAATGAAAATAAATGTTTAATAATTAAACTACATAACAGGTGCAGTTAAACCGGGTGACTTTAGCCTGGTTGGGTTACTTTGTCTTTTGAATGGACTTTTTTTTTTAATTTTTTTTTGTTAAATATGAAGGAATTGTCTAATCTTTTTCAATATTTTTTATAAATATGTATAATTGAATGAGTTCAGAATATATCATATATTTAAATAAAATTATAAAAGGAAAAAAATAGCAAAATAGTTTTCTTAAAAATTAAAAGAAAAAAAAAAATCATAATATGTTGGAAGGTTTCAACATGTTGCAGAAATAATATTCTATAATGACTTAGGCTCTGATGTATGTATTATTATGCAAATCGAATACCCTTGAATCTACCTTTCTAACAATTTTATAAACTATTTATTTGTTTATTTTTATAAAAATCGCAAATGATGGGATGACTTTGGCATACTATTTGGGTGACATTAGCTGGGTTTAAGATAATACATAAAGAGCCTCAGAGCCCCAGAGCCCCAGATACCTTCAGTAGGAAGTCAAGAAAAAAAAGGTCAACACTAAACCTAAAGCGAGTGTCACAATTACAGACTTCACAAAGTCTCCGGACATCTTAAAACAGGCTGCCTCCGCAGATAATGTCGAAGAAAATGCCACTGATCAAAATGCTACTGAAGAGCCCCCTGATGAGCAACCTGGTCCATCAAACCAGGTTCGAAAGCCAAGAATTCGCAAGGTAAGTGTTTTTTTTTTTTAAATTTCATAAAACTAATTACCTATGGTCTCATACTACCTAGGTCATCGTTTCTTCAGATTCATCAACAAATAACACCACCTTAAATTTCATCATGTCCCTATCTCTGAATGATTCAGATGATATAGACTTCAATGCTTGGCAAGACCAACAATTGGTGAGTGATGAAGAAATGATCAACAGCGAAGATCATAATGTCAAGTCGGCAGACTATATGTTTTGGTCAAGTTTCCGCATTTTACGTCGACTGCATCTTAAGTGTAGACAACGGCGATGAGTTGACAGTCTCATTCTTGCGTAGAGGAGCTGGATATAGCTTTATTTATCCAGAAAAACTGGATAATGAGACTGTGAACAAAATTGATTTGGAGAAAAAACTTCCTGTTCCAACCGTCGATCGCCGAGAGAGGTAATGATAAATCTTGATCAACATTTTCAAGAATCATCTCAAGAATATAAAAATTTACACAAAAAAACCTAATAATTCCAAGTTTATTAATATAAAAACAAAATAAAAAATCTTTATCTATAAGCACTCAAATATGAATCTCAGCTTGTATTTTTCTTAAAAAAAAAAAAAAACTACAATATAGGAGCAAGAATTGGACGATAGTCAGATTTACAATTTCTTCTTCAGAAAGACTTTTGCTAAATGTTATAGATTCAAGAGAAATTATTCGATCAATTAAATGATTAATTGAATATTCAAAAAAGCATGTCCATTGCCCATCTACCAAACGTAAAATTAACGAAGGGAAAGGTTTTTCACTCATATGAATAGGCAAATGGGAGGAATAGGTTAGAACTTTGAATTAAAAATTACTAAATGTCTGAAACTGTTTTTAAACTATGTGCGCAACAAAGCCCATGTCATTTAAATGGAGGCTTTCAATTTAAAAAAAAAAATACCTAACAACATTTATTTCTAGAGTACGGGTCTATACCTCAAGTTTTTTAATAATGAAAATGAAAAGAACTACAAAACAAACTTCACTTTTCAAAAGCGTGTCTTACAGTCATGATGATGGTTCGATAATCTCAATAAGTTGACACTTGAAAAGATTATTCAAATAACTTCAACTTCAACTTCAAATTAATATGCAAACTTTTTTAATATATCTCATGATACCTTTTATGTATTTGTTTGACTTGTAGACATTTTTAAATATTCTCAGAAAGAGCTATACGCCTTAAAGAAAAACAATTCTATTCGAATCGAAATGCAAATTTAATATTGTACAACTTAGATTGGTTTTCCTTTTTTATATCCATTGGATTGGATTGAGACACTTTGACATCAATGTAATTCGATTGAATTTTTGTTTCAAGTTCTTGCTTCATGATTTAATTGTATATAGTTTTTTGGTGTTTTAGGTCAGCCATTTTTGGTATTCCAGAGCCTGGTTTGTTGAATTTTATAGGTGAAAATCAACTGTGGTGGATTCTTCTAAAACTCGTCTTTATTCAGTAGGTGATGTTGGAGCTGGATTCAAGTCCAACTGCATTGAGTGTTTATCTTGCTACAGGGTGGGCCAAATAAGACATACCTATGTAAATGTAAACAGCTCTGAATTTTCATAAACGTTATTCTGGATCACCAAGTATTGACCTCTTTTGGACCAACTAGATCGTTTTTTAAAATCGTTCCACGTGGTATAACCAACTGTGTTGAACGTCATTGTGTCGATATATTTCAAGACCAGCTGCAAAACATTATCACGAACGACCTGGATGTTTTCGGCCGATAGTATGTAATGAGGTCGTCCCTTATTTCTCACATCTCTAACGGACCTATATCGCTCAAAAATTTGGACGAATTGTTGCAGCTGTTTGAACATTTTGACACTATAAAATGTGTAAAGGGAATGCCCATTATTTGTACTATGGAGCTTTGGCCCAGAGTTTATACCAACAAGTTTGGTATCAAATGAAAGGTGACGTGAAACCCGATACATAATTAAAATATTTTCAAAATCGTTCATGGGATAGTCGAGATATTTGGGCCTGAAGTTGCCGATAGCAAAATAAGGATAAGGAAATTGTCCATAACGGGTGAAATAATTGACAAAGAAAAATTGTATTGATATCAAATGAAAGGTCTTTAAAATAATACTAAAGTCATTTTGATATGTGTAACACATTTTGAGATATTGAGTTTCGACTTCTAGAAAAGCCACTTTTTTTGAGCTGTCTTTGCCACACCGATGTTTCAAAAAATTCCGTGATGACATATACTTTTTTTTAGCTCTAGTGAAAAGCTTATTTTACCATATTTAATTTTGTATATTCAATCTTTTTCTACGTCAATTATTTCGCCCGTTATGGAATATTACTTGGAACAAAATTTGAAATCCTTATTTTGCAGTCGGCAACTCCAAGCCCGAATATCTCGACTTTCCCATGAATGATTGTCAAAATATTTTACTCATGTATCGGACTTCACGTCACTTTTCATTTGATTCCATTGTGTATATTATTGACTGGTCATTTTCCTATCTACATATGTAATTATAAATACAGAAGTTATTATTTGTTTGCATAGAAGGAGGAATTTTGTCCCATCCTTCATATACCCCCGGATTGGTCGAATTCTTAGGATTGACCGGTAAAATACAATTATTACCTCAGAGACATGGCAAATGGCGTAATCGCGTACAAACCAAAGAAAGTGACCTGGGCACAGTCACCAGACTAGACCCCACAAGCTGCTTTCCACTGTCAAACACAAGTTATAGTTTTTGTTGCTTTCCGGAAGAGGGCTCCCTAAATTGACCCTATACCAATATTTATGGGGGGAGTAACTAATCAGAATTTTGCTAAGACGTAATTCGTCGCCTGAGAAAACTAATGTCGTATGTCGCAAAAATGGTTTTTTGAAGTTTGAAAGCAGTTTTGATAAAAAAAAATTAACTTTCGAATGGTTCTATTCGCGTTTTGCTATCTCTTTTAGTTTCGGAGATATTTTGTATTATTTTGTCGTATGTGCAAGGTCAAATGCATTTTGGTTATTTATTTTGTCGTATGTGTAAGAATTTTTCACATACGACACTTTTTCTATTTAAAATCGCGGTTTTTGTTCGTCTCGTGAATGATTGTCGTATGTGTTTGAAGTCCTGCACAAACAACTGTTATTTACACAACTTACGGTAAATTATTGCCGTATGTGCCATAAGAATTTGTATGCACAAAAACAATTTCAGTCGACTTCAGAATGTCCTGAATTGCGGATGGGTCCCCTGCGCCTGCGCAGGAGTTACCGCCAGAACTTTTAGCGTAAATATTATAAAGTATAAAGGTGATTCTACAAACAATGGAATAAAATGGTGAAAATTTCGGCACGAAATTTTCAGAAGCTAAAAGACGTACAAAGTAGTTCTAGTTAAACGTTAGAAACGTCTCTTTACGTTTTTGAAAATGGCCAGTCAAACAAATGAAAATGAAAATTTTAAGGACATTTTTGAAGAAGATGTTCAAGGGACTCAGTTTTTTTTCCAGGGGACTTAGGCCAAGGGACTGAGTATTTTCATCATTTTTGGGCAAAAAAACATATTTAGGGTTTGCGTAAGAAATATTATATATATAATATTAATATAGTTTTATCTAGCCTATACCTTAAAACTAACAAATATGCCTGCTAATGTACAAATCTGTTTTGTAAATTATTACCAAAGAACTGATAAACTAAACGCACAGTCCAGCACCTCTCGCACAAATGTCTGCTTCACAACTGACATAAAAAACAGAACCGCGTCACATACAAGATTTTATTTTAACAAGACTATACTTAACATTTCTAGCGCTGGAAATTTGATCGACATCGTAGACATCGATTTTGCCCACTGTTTCAATATTCCAGGGGACTGATAAGAAATGCGGGGGACAAAGTTTAATTAATTTTGTTTGCAATAAAATCAATTGTTGAAAAATATTTATCTAATGTATAACGAGGATTTATTTTTTAAGGTCACAACAGTGAGATTCATTTTAGTGTGGTACCTGAAATAAAGGTATGGTAATGATTGTTCGTTGCAAAAACGAGAAGGGGACTGAGAATTAAACACTTTGAAGAATTTTGTAAGCAAGAAAAAAAAATGCCACTTTAATAAATTTTTTTGGACATGTGGATATCAATCGGATTAAATTTAGTAAAAACAAATCAGATTAAATAATTGAACGGATTTTAAAATATCTTTGGGGCCGCCAAAAATTCCATTGTTTGTAGAATCACCCATAAATCCAATAAAATATTTTTTTAATAAAAAGTATATTATTACTAGCATGAGTGGTGATATACTAGATGACACTGATTCTTCTGTCGACTTTTCTGTTGACGACGAAGAAGACGACCCCACATTCTTACCCACAACTGTAAACAACAAGACGTTTATTTTTATTCTATGTGAATTAAATTTTTTTTGTTTCAAAAAAATATTGGATTAGTTTTATTTATTTATATGAATAAAAAGGTACTGATTTGGTTAAAAGTTTGTCGTATGTGCAGATTTTTTGTCGTATGTGTATGGAATAAACATTTTAGTTATAAAAATGTAAGATACGACAAAATTATACTTTGATTAATTGGCTTTAAAATCTGTAAAAATGGAAGCTAGCTTTTAATTTTGATTTTAAAAAGAAGTTCCATCTGCTCTGCACCTACAATTCAAGTTTTGAAAATTTATTCCTAGCCGTTTCGGAGATATGATTTTTTAAATTTTGATTGCGATTTCCCAAAATTAAAAAAAATGTAATATACGACATTATTATTCTCAGACGACGCGTTGTGAAACGGCCCTTCCTAAGTATCATAACTTTCCAGCTTATTTTGTTCAATTTTTTGCTTCGAATGATTCATTTCTTTTTTAGTTTTCCCCCACCTGAGTGTTATAAGCTTATAGCTGTGTGTGTGTGTGTGTGTGTCTTTTTTTATTCAATTCCTGTATTAAATGCCAAAATATGAACATCAATGTGTTAACAAGATGATTTGAACTGAAATACGACACACTTTATTACCAACTTGTCTGATACACCCGACATTTCAACTCGTTCACAAGAAATGTATAGGTATAAGTTAGGATAGGAACCTACTCTATAACAAGTCGTAGAAGTTGTATAACTTTCTTCCACATAACATTATAGTTTATAAATTTTTCCTTTTTGTTCTCAATAATCCTCAAGGAGAAATAAACTTTCTCTTCGTTAACCCCCTTTCAAGAAGCAATATTATTATGACAATGATGGTCACATAGGGTATATATTTCTATAGAATTTCCATTGTTGATGTTATAAATTCGTTTGAGTGTGAGTGGGCGTTTCATCGAAATAGATGTATGGTTGTATTGTTTTGGCATATACTTTCTATAAAGTAATAAAACACTCATAACAGAAGCTTATATGTACATACCTACATATACTCGTTACCTACATACGTATGTACATATACTTGTTTTGTGTATATTGTTTTATAAGAGTGAAACGTATAAAACATAATTTGCAGTCAATAAATGAAAGTGATTTTATTTCATGTCATATTTTTACTGGTTTGGTTGGCCCTTAAGGGAGTTCCATAACATTCCAAGTTAAGAGGGTGGTATAATAATATTTTCGGCATAAATGTTCTATGGTGCAAAACAATTTGTCAGTATAGTTATGTTCTTCTGGTGGAGGACCATTTTGCGCCTTGTGCAAAAAGGAATCTGTCAAATATATATTATTGAATGCTATTTAAGTAGCTCGATTGTTGCCTATAAATCATGAGCTTTTCACGCCACAACAATATGGTGAGGTAAATCAATTTGAGAAGAAAAACAACAAATACCTAATACCTATAGCATCGGTTTCATCTCAGTTGTTTTTTAAATAGGATTGACATGTTGTATTGATTTAGAAAATATGGAAGTTTTAGGTATTGAGGTTGGTATTTTGTATTTTGTATTTTTCTATTTTTGTTATTGTTATTGTTTTTTTTTTTTAATAAAGTTGTTTTTCTTTTAGGTTCAAAATAGAAAAGGATGTTATTAGAGTTCTTGGAGAACTTGGCTAACACAATTTGTCTTTAAAAAGTATTTCACAAGTCAAACGAATAACACATTATATTGAATTTTAACTCGCCATTTAAACCTCCGTAACTTGCTCATTGAATATGGATTACAAACTAGAGAATCTTGAAATCCTCAAATTTGAAATTGTAGGGTAGATGGGGGTGCATTTGACAGGATTTAGGAAATTTGACCTTGCGCATATAAAGAGTTTACAAAAAGAGGTGTTATTTTGATATTCAAAGAAAAATGGCATTTTTTGAGATAAATGATCGAATGTTTATTTCATTAAAAAGACGAAGGTATGCCGTTAATAATGGAACACAACATCAGCCAAACGGCCGCCACGACCACGCTTACAGGACCATATCCTTTTCATGAAATTTTCCATAACCAAATCGCAAAGTGGCTGCCCTATGTCCTCGATAGCCTCACGAATTCCATCTTTGAGGTCTTGAATCGACGCTGGGCTGTTGGCGTAGAGCTTATCTTTCACGTGGCCCCAAAGGAAGAAGTCGCAAGGTGTTAAATCACAAGATCTCGGTGGCCAATTGTGATCACCTCTTCGAGAGATAACACGGTCCGGAAACTTTTCCCGTAAAAGAACGATGGTTTCATTGCTTGTGTGGCACGTAGCGCCGTCTTGTTGAAAGTAAACGTTGTCCAGATCAATACCATCCAATCGTCCGGCCATAAAAAATCATTAATCATCTCTCGATAGCGCAATCCATTGACCGTAACTGTTGCTCCAGCCTCATTTTCGAAAAAGTAAGGTCCAATGACCCCGCCGGACCATAAACCGCACCAAACAGTCACGCGTTGAAGATGGAGAGGCTTTTCAACAATAACTGTTGGGTTTTCCGAGCCCCAGATGCGACAGTTTTGCTTGTTGACGTAGCCTCCGAGGTTGAAATCGGCCTCATCAGTCAAGATGATTTTTCGATGAAATTCCGGATCATTTTCATGCATTTCAAGGACCAAATCAGCTCGAATTTGTCCACCAATTTCTGTATTGCGGTCCGACAAGGTGCTTCACGACGACCCAAAAATGTTTTAGTTTTACGAACCGTCTCTGCCAAATTTTCACCATTTTTATAGTGAATTTTAATAATTTCAATGCATTGTTGAAGCGTGTATCGTTTTATTTTTATTAATGGCGTAGTTTCTACTTGTCAAATGTAAAAAAATGACAGCTTCAAAAGTGACAGCTACCGAAATAGCGGGCTATTCAAAATAACACCTCTTATTGGAACACCCTTTATTTTCCCGTGTTTTTAATTTCCTTGATATTTAATATGTTACTTTCTTTATTATCTTGGCTATAAAATTCATTTCATCTTGATACCTAAATGATTTCTATTTTTTATAATTAATTTAAAAAAAAAGAGAAGTGGTATGGTAAAGCTGCCAATGGTGGGATGATTTGCCAAGGGGATGGGGGAGAGAATGCCAGGTACCTAACTATCAAAGTTAAAACAAATAAAACCACTTAGCATTAATAAAATGTTGCAAAACTAATTTATTAACTCAATATGGGAAAAAAACTTCAATGCTTGTAGTTCAGACTTTCAGCTTTATTTTCAGTCGGTATTTAATTTAATATGTGAAATTTTAAAAATAAATTAAATAAATTTGGAAGTGCATTTAATAATGCTTTTTTTAAAGTTCACAGCACCATTGTCAAAATGAAAAATATATCATCTTTACAGAAAAAACAAAAAATTATACAATGCTTGTTAATAGAAAACTTTGAGCTGTATTTGGTTGTAGGCAGACTTGAAACAGTACCTGAATCCTCTCTAAACAGATCCCTAGAAGGTCGACACTTCTTCCGCCGTTCTCTGAAAGTTGTCCGTTTGAAGCCATAAAATATAGCTGTTGCGCTTATGGACATTGTTTTGTTAACTTGGACTGCTTCTACTGCTGCTTTCATAGTTTGCTCATCGATTTCTGGGCGATTGCCCTTTTTTGTATAGTTGCGTGGCATCTTCTGAGCTGAAGAATTGAATGTATTTTTGGGTTCTACTATACAACTGGAATAGATTTTGGTTTTACTGGGGTGGATTTGCCATCCTCATTTAAAGGGACTCGCCTCTGATAAAAGTACGTCTAAGGTGACTTTGCTATTGGTCAAAGTAACCCATTGGGTGGTTTTGCCATTGGCAAAGGTACCCCATTAACTGGCTTTGCCAGCGAAAGCCTCCCCACACAAAAATGGCAAATGCCCCCCCACAAGCTGTTTTGTTGAAAACTTATTGACAACTTTTTTCCTTGTAAGAAACAAGATTAACTAACTTCTACTTACCACAGGAGATATATTTAAAAATGATATTTTAAATGAAAAGTTATACAACTAATTATAACATTTTTGTTTGATTGAATAAGTTTAATATTTATATCTTTTGTTTTATTAATTTCTTCTTTAGTAATTTATTATCTTTAATTAATTAAAATATTTTAGTACGAAAGGATTAAATATTTAAATAATTTATTTTAAAATATATAAGAATATAAATAATTATTTAAAAACTATTTTGGATGATTATAAAATTAAGTTACTTTAGGGATAACAGCGTAATTTTTTTGGAGAGTTCATATTGATAAAAAAGATTGCGACCGTTAGAAAAACACTATAAATTAACGAAGGCAATCTACCACAGCATTTTTGGCTCCGGGAAAAAAAAAAACACACACACACGTCTAACTATGTTGGTATCTTGCTGAAAACTGTCAAACTTTGTTGGAAGTTTACATTTAGGGATGTACACTAAAAATCGATTTTTCGATATTTAAAAATTTGTTGGTTCGACAAAAAAACTCAGAGGTACCCCACTGGCAAATGATCCCCCATCTACCCTGCTTTTTTGTTTTGAGAAAAATGGAAAAAATGAAACTAGAAACCAGCAAGATATTTGGGAATAATAAAAAAAAATATGGTATTGTAAAAAAAAAAAAAACCTATTTCTTAATTTATATCATAATATTAAGAATTATTGAAACTACTTTAAAAGTTAAAAGTATGAAGTTCAATTTGAATAATTTGAGCTGTTTTCGACAAAATTAAAAAAAAAAAAAAAAACAGATGGTTGTATGGCATCTACCAGTTCTAAATGAGCTAAACCAAAAATTCTTTCCTCTACGTAATCACATAAAAGTTCTCTGTTCTAAATTTAAATGTATATAACAATGTAGATTTAAATGTTGCGTCGTGTTAAATTAACATAAGTTGCTTGGAAAATCTACACGGACACCTTTTAAATTTTGCACTTGTTTACATATGTATAATACTTTAAAACTGACACGAAAATCTAGCTATATATTGACAGAAGTACTAAGTAAAAAAAAACCGTTCAATAAAAATAATTAATCAAGACAAAAGTATATTATGTATCAACTGAAAAAGTAAAATCAGAAGTGATGAATTGTTATGAATTTTTAAACTTTTTTTTTGCGAAAATTAATCATTTTAAACTATTTAACTTTTCGGAACTTAGAGCGTTAATTACGTATATTAGAAATTATTGATAAATTTCTTCTTCCCATTAAACGTCAGTCTAATCCCATGACCACGAAGAGTGAAATTTCTTCGAAACGTCGCGAAGAAGAAACTTATAAATAATTTCTTATTATTAACGCGGTTAGTTCCGAAAAGTTAAATACTTTAAAATGATGAATTGTTATCAAAGAAGTTGTTAGATGTTAACAACAATATTATCGTCAAAAAAAGCCCAATTTTCAGCTTGTAAGTTCCTATGCTAGTTGATAAAACATGTCTCAATGTCTGTCTGTCTGTTTGTATTTTGACCTACAGCTTAAATCCCTTAAATTATTTTCTTCAAGGTTTTAAGTTTAAAGGTAAACTTCAAGCTGTTTAGCGCTCTGTGAAGATAGTTACAGAAGCTTAGATCACAGCAGCTGGTGAGAAAACCAGAGATGGGCTTATGAGATCAAGAATACATTCTCGAAATATATTGCCATTTTTCCACACACAAAAATTGTAACTTTAAAAAGTAAATATATAAAATATTAGTGCCCCCCCCCGGCTTCGCACGGGTAGACAAACCTAAGCTTCTCATAAAATTTACAAAAGAAAATATAAATAAAATAATCCTAAGCGGGCTTTAGGTCTTTCTTGATTTATTTTTTGATTGTTATCAAATAGACGACGTTTCGTACGTGCTTACGTAGGTCTCTAGAGACCTGAAGAAGTACGTAAGCACGTACGAAACGTCGTCTATTTGATAACAATCAAAAAATAAATCAAGAAAGACCTAAAGCCCGCTTAGGATTATTATATAAATTAAAAAAAGGTCACGAAATAGGAATAATTATGAAAATATAAATAAATATTTAATCTAATTTTTGTAATTGTATATGTACCTACTACTTTATGGGTTTTAACCTGCTCCACGTTATGAATGACTAAATTTGTCAAAACATGATTCCCTCCACAACCTTTATTACTTTCCTAACACAGAAATAATTTTTGTAATCAAAAACCATTTTTTTGTTTTGATGATGCCACTTTTCGTTTTTACCCCATTTCACCCTATACATGCCAATTTTCAAAAAAAAAAATCCTTAAAAAAACAACCTTTCAAAAGAATTTCGTTAATCGGATTTTTTTTTTATTTTTACTCTACTTCACCCTAAAATAACAAAATTTGAAAAAAATGACCCTAAAGCTATTTTATAAGAAAAACCTTTCAAGCAAAAAAATTATTTCCTAAAGCGGACATTTTTTTTTAATTTAAAAAAAAATATCCCTAATGCCATTTCCTAAGGAAAACCATTCAAACTAAAAATAAATAATTTATTTTGACCCCATTTCACCGTACAAATAACAAAAGTTGAAAAAGAATATCCCAAAGCCATTTGTTAACCACCTACAGCGCCATCTGTTGAACGATAATTGAATGAAATTGAAAAACGAAATGTGCGCTTACAGCGCCACCTGTTCAGGATTTTCTGACTTTTCTTTTTTCTTAAGCCTTCGCGGAGCAGTTGCGAACAAACCCGCAGAAGGAAGTATCCAATTTGGCACAGAAGATAATTAAGTTTTTGAATGAAATATTATGAATTTTCAAGTTTTTTGTTTTTAAGTTTCTATTCATTTTTATGCATAATAAAAGTTTAGAATGCTTTGTGGGCAACAATTTTTAAACTTCAAAACAAGAATCGACCAGAGTTGCCACGGATCTATGATAAATCACATTGAAAATTTTCAATAAATCATAACCAAAGCAACAATAGTTTCCAAATTTTCGCGTTTAAATTTTATTGTAATAGAAACACAATTTTCTTAAATTTACCATTCATATATGTTTATATTTTGGTATCAAATAGCACTTAATTAGGTATACCTACAAAAATTTCATGAGTTAAAATATCGTTTTCTTTTTTAGAAAATCGTTTGCTAAACGAAAAATAAATTCTACAAAAATAAATTGATATACTAATAGATTGAACAAAATAATACAACGTAGCACAACTAAGAAAACTAAAATACCTATAAATAACGGGTGATTTTTAAGCTGGTTTGGTTTTGGCAATACTGGTTTTGACAGCTGACGTGTGTTTAGTACCTTGTGTCACTGTCAAACAGCTTCAGTTTGGTTTGCAATTTAACCATGGATCGTCTTACAAATGAACAACGCTTGCAAATTATTGAATTTTACTATCAAAATTCGTGCTCGGTTCGAAATGTTCATCGCGCGCTGCTTGTGTTCAGCGATGAGGCTCATTTTTGGTTGAATGGGTACGTAAATAAGCAAAATTGCCGCATTTGGAGTGAAGATCAGCCAGGAGCATTGCAACAGCTACCAATGCATCCCGAAAAAGCCACTGTTTGGTGCGGTTTATGGGCCGGCGGCATTATTGGGCCTATTTCTTCAAAGATGATGCGAATCGCAGCGTTACTGTCAATGGTGAACGCTACCGAGCGATGATAACAAACTTTTTTTTGCCCGAAATGGAAGTTCTTGACTTGCATGATATGTGGTTTCAACAAGACGCTGCCACATGCCACACAGCACGCGAAACAATGGCGCAATTGCGAGGCGAGTTTGGTGAACAGTTAATTTCACGTTTCGGGCCGGTCAATTGGCCGCCTAGATCGTGCGATTTGACACCATTAGATTATTTTTTGTGGGGGTATGTCAAGGCTAATGTCTATAGGGACAAGCCCGCTTCGATTGACGCACTGGAAGCCAACATCCATGCATTCATTCGTGAGATACCGGCCGATATGTGTGAAAGAGTATGCCAAAATTGGACTCAGCGGATGGGCTACCTGAGACGTAGCCGCGGTCAACATTTGCATGAAATTATCTTTAAACATTAAATTGCAAGGTTCAAACTATCGATTCAAATAAATATTTCATTCATTTTTTCGAATTTTTTGTGTTTTTTTTTTTAAAAAAGTTCTAAGCCTCTTAAAAAATCACCCGTTATAAAAGAATCTAATACTTGGGCAACCCTCAGTCAACAACTGCTTTATATTATTTTTTTTTTGTTATTTGAATTTAAACTGGCATTTTTTGACAGAACACAAACCTGCCGGTTTCTGATCAAAGAAAAGTTCTTCGGCAGAAATTGTCACCCTCCTGAGAGCTCTCTTTTGGTCAAAACTACCCCATTTGTGAAGTATGGAACAGGATGTGGCAAAAATTGTAACAATTGGCAGCTTTGGCCAAGATCTGCGTTTTGATAAAAATAAATTACCTGAAAGAGTTTTACTTTCGACTTTCTCGTTAACACCGATTTCTATCGTCATTTTTAATTTTTTTATTACGATTTTTTTTTTTTGAAAATTCATTATCTCAAAAACTAAAAATTAGTTTTTGAACTTTATCTATATTATTGAATTATTCTTAAAAATTTGTATCCACACCTCAGAAAATTAAGTTTTAAATTTAATCTCGCACTGAAAAACTGAGCCTTAATTTCATAAAATTGAAATAAGACTTATAGGTACCTAATTTCTCCTAACCATAACATATTTGAAGAACTCGAGTTCAATTTACATATTTTATTTTAGGGATATACCTTACGTCCTGTTTTTATTTGATTTTATGACTGACCACTTCTCAACACTGACATTTTACAAAAATCTACTTCAATTTGCCATTATTAAGGGTCAATTGAAACCAACACAAACTCGATTTATCCAAATAAAATCCTATTTTTATTTATAGAAAACTTAAAATACACCTTTGTGAATGTTCCGGAAAACCAAACCGAACTTGATTTCATCAATTCAACTTTATGTTCAAAACCTACATACTCGTACTTGAATCGAATTCAAAAGATGTGTGTGTCTCAAGTATGATGGTTTGTTGTAGGTGTAGGTATGTGAAAACCCACCTTAGCTCTCCAGTATAGCACACATAATAATAAAATAAAGAGAAAATTCGTTTTGGATTGGAAGTTTTCAGAATTTCAAATTTTGTTTTGTTCTTTTTTTTTTTGTATTTTTTTTATATCACAAAAGGTTTTCTTTTCTAGGTTTCCATTCTGAAGAAAGAGCCAAATCTGTAGGGACCATTACACTTCTTTGTAAACAAGAATATACATGTATAGCTACGTATGTGTGATTGTATAGAATGGTATATATTTATTTTTAGTTGAGGATGTTTATTTTTTGTTGTTACTACTGTGAAAAAAATCAGTTTTGTCAAGATTTTCTTTTGTATAGTAGAGAACGAATTTATATGAAAAATGAAAGGTTCGAAGTTCTATTTTTGAGTTTAGAAACATACTTGTGATTGTGCCAAGAGCTGAATAATATGCAAAGATTTATGTTTCAATCGAGTGAACTTGAATACAATCTTACATTATTTGATTGTTGGTTGAGTTTTTAACACACACAGTTGTTGTTATGGTTGTGTATAAATTTATGTTCAAATGGTTGCTCAAAAATTCGGGAAGACACACAAAAACCGAGAGATGATTAATGATTTTTTATGGCTGGAATTGGATGGTATTGATCTGGATAACGTTTACTTTCAACAAGACGGCGCTACGTGCCACACAAGCAATGAAACCATCGATCTTTTACGGGAAAAGTTTCCGGACCGTGTTATCTCTCGAAGAGGTGATCACAATTGGCCACCGAGATCTTGTGATTTAACACCTTGCGACTTCTTCTTTTGGGGCCACGTGAAAGATAAGGTCTACGCCAACAGCCCAGCGTCGATTCAAGACCTCAAAGATGGAATTCGTGAGGCTATCGAGGACATAGGGCAGCCACTTTGCGATTTGGTTATGGAAAATTTCATGAAAGGATATGGTCCTGTAAGCGTGGTTGTGGCGGCCATTTGGCTGATGTTGTGTTTCATTATTAACGGCATACCTTCCTCTTTATAATGAAATAAACATCCGATCATTTATCTCAAAAAATGCCATTTTTCTTTGAATATCAAAATAACACCTCTTATTGAAAAACCCTTTACCTACTTCAGTGATATTTTTTTAATGTTTTGAGAAAAGAAAAATATATTAAGTGAGAACTATTCCCATAGTTAGTTCTGTTATCCATTTTTACTAGCGATATCCTAGGTATACTATTTTGATGAAACTTGATCCTACCATCCTTAACAGACGGGTTGATTTTTTTTAAATGTCGTATTTTGGTGTTTTTTAGACAATATCACCATCGCAATAAAATTAACAGCAACAAGAATTGATATCACTCGTCCAAATCCTTGTTTCTGCCTTTCCATTTCATCTTTTCTCCTACAGGTGTTGCTTTCAATTTACTGAGAGAGAGTAGGCCAGACAAATGGTATATCAGCCTCAGCCACCGGGTTACTCTCTCAGTATCTGCTCAAAACCAATTTAAAATAAGCTTGGGTGATACTTGACTTGGTTTCCGAACGCTAGATGTAACTAATTTTGATAATGACCGAGTGGCCGGATTTAATTCATGTAAGGGGTTTTCAATATGGGCGGGTAGATGGTATAAGCAAAATTCTATTTACTTGCTCTATAGGCCAAGTATTGGTTTCGAGTAAGAAAATGTCGAGGTTGTAATCAAAACTAACACTACGATGATGGAGAAGTCCGAAAAAGTGGTATTCGTCATGCCATCCGTCGGTCTCTGCGTCAGTGCGTCGGCGTGCGTCGGCGTCGGTGCGTCTGTGCGTCCACTGTAATTTGAGCTAGAGCCTAAACGGGTGGACCGATTTGCTTCAAATTTGGTACAGAGCATTTTTATGTGATTCGCTAGAGGATAAATTTGAATTTTTGTTTTAGCTCATGTAGAAAGGTTAGCTGCCATACAAATATTTTGGTTTCATCAAATTTTCTCGAAAATGGCTCTAACGATTTTGATTAAACTTCGTATCTGTATCCAAGTCAACTGTAAGAAAACTGCATTTCATTACGGAATTCGGTATTCAACGTTTTTTGAGAATATGGTCTTATTTTATTATCTATGCCATGGTTAAATCGATTTTGTTATAATTTTGCAATCTGATGTTTCTCAATAATTTAAACAATAATGCATTTAAAAATGTTTAAAAACATTATTTTATAAACAATAAAAAAAAAAACGAAAACTCAATTTTTGAGTGCTTTTGACTCTTTTAATATTTACTCGTTAAATATTTACATCATGTATCTTCAATGTTGGGTTACATACAGTATTTAACCAAAAGAGCAAGCTCGTGCGATCAAGTCGTGAATATTTTTTATTTGAAAGGCCCATGTATGCCATTATGTATGGAATTTATGTCATCGTTCAAATGCCCGCCTCGGCTTCTTACTGTGGCACGGATCCGAGTGGTCCATATCATCAATGACTCTTCCGAATAGATTCGGCTGAATTTAAGCGATAGCCCGTGTCATGTTCACCTTAAGGGCATCGGTCGATTGTGGTTTATTCGAATAGCCATTCGACTTCAGGAAACCCCACATGAAAAAGTTCGATATGGGTGCACTTAAAAGCCTATAACTTTGGTTTTAACTGTCAGATTATAAATATTTAGTTAATTTAATAAAGCTAAAATATCAAGCTATAATTGTAAAGGGTCCGCCATCTAACGTTTTTTTTCAACTAGTGCTTATTTCGTGAATGGTAATACTTGGCTCATGTCTGATTTGACAGATAATTAGTTGTATCCCTCCGCTGAACGAATATGGTTGTGTATACGCTTCGCTAAGTGGGCCTGTGATCGACTTAGAGAAGATGCCGATTTTGCCAAAAAAATCATCTTTTCAGATGAAGCTCATTTTGATCTTGGCGGGTAGTAAACAAGCAAAATTGTCGCATTTGGGGCACAGAAAACCCGCACGCATACATTGAAAAGCCGATACACCCAAAACGAGTCACTGTTTGGTGCGGATTTTGGTCCAGAGGCATAATTGGGCCATTTTTCTTCGAAAATGAGCAAGGAGTGGCCGTTACAGTCAATGGCGATCGTTATCGGGCCATGTTGAACGAATTTTTGTTCACAAAAATTGAAGAGGAGGATATTGGCAACATTTGGTTTCAACAGGACGGCGCTACGTGCCACACAGCCGACGATGTTTTGCGCCATTTTCAAAAAAAAAGAAGTTATTTGGCGGACCTTTTACATACAAAATACTTCCAAAGGGCACACAAATTCCTGTCAAAAACGCAATTGAGTTTTTTTGTGAACCTGTTTTATTCATGGCAAATGATGTAATTTAGGCTTTATTCAGACTTTATTCATGATGTAAATTCACAAAACAAAAAAAAAAAAAAGAAAATAAGCAACCACAAGAACAAGAAAATAAAAATAACAAACAGAATAATTATCAAAGCAAAAAGCTGATTTAAGTACAAAGTATTTAGCCAAATGCAATCCTTGGCATAAACATAGGTATCATTTTACACAATATTGGTAAACTTACTGCAATAGCGTACGTAAGATTACTCTTATTATAAACTATTTGTTCGTATCAAGTCGGAAAAGTGCAACCACTAATGTGAACTTATAAGATGACCCTGAGCCAATATTTTACTATACAAGAATACAAGTAATTAATTCAGATTTTTTCTTAGCCATTAAGAAATAGGCTCTTAACCGTATTTAAGGTGTACTTGATTTTTCAAAAAAAAAAATAATTGTTGGGTTAAAAACTTGTAAGCCAACAAAAAGAGAAATCTTATTTTTCTTGCAAACTCTGTGGCTACGATTTAAAAAAAAAAATCTGTTCAAAAATCTTAATAGATTTAAGTTATATTACCTAACTAAAAATTTTCCAAAAACCTTGTTTTGGATTTTTGAATAAAGGGAATTGCCTCTATTTCGGGCTTGAAGTTGCCGACTGCAAAATAAGGATTTCAGATTTTGTTCCAAATAATTGTTCATAATGGGCGAAATAATCGACGTAGGAAAATGATTTACATATAAAATTAAAAGTAGTAAAATCAGCTTTTTACTAGAGCTAAGAAAAGTATATGTTATTACTGAATTTTTTGAAATATTGGTGTGGCAAAGACAGTGCAAAAAAAGTGGCTTTTCTATAGAAGCCAAAACTCAATATCTCAAAATGTGTTAAACATATCAAAATAACTTTAGTATTATATCAAAGACAAGAAAAATTCCTTTCATTTGATTCAACTATTTTGCCCGTTATGGACAATTATTTTTAACAAAATCTGAAATCCTTATTTTGCAATCGGCAACTTCAAGCCCGAATATCGCGACTGCCCATGAACGATTTTGAAAATATTTTACTAATGTATTGGGCTTCACGTCACCTTTCATTTGATACTAAACTCGTTCGTGTACACTCTGGGCCAAAGCTCCATACTAAAATGGGCATTCCATTTTGAAATTATTTTTAAAAATTCGATATTTCAATTTTTGTTTTTTTTTTTTAAATTAAATTTTGATCATTAAAGTACGTTCAGCCCGGTCGGTTGCATATGAATACTACAGGTTCTATTGTGAATTCACCGTGCGACTAACGACGTGTTGGAGGTTCGCTGAAGGTCTCTACTAACCTTGCTACCGCGTGGGACCTTGTTTACGACGTAAATGGCGTCCTCAATAAAGACAGGACAAGACAACGCTTTTGTTTGACAAATGTTATACCGACTTTTGAACATTTTAACAAGTCGGTATTGCTATAGAAAATTTTCACCATTGGTTTTCGTTTTCTAGTTTGGGTGATTTGTTGTGATGAACCTATAGTCTGTTGATCCTGATGTGGGTATAAGATTAAGAAGATTTAGTTTTTGGTTCATCTTATTTCTATGATTAAACTATCTACCTATGAAAAAATAAATTACAAAAAAGGTAATATCTATAAATTAGATTCTCTCAGCCAAGCAGTATTTTCATTTCATTTTATTTTATTTTTATTTTACTTCCCTTAATAATTGTCTGTTCCAACAGAATCATGTTTTTTTTTTGTGTACTTAATTCCAATTCAAATATAACCTTTATAAATTATGTCCAATGGCCTCGATTCACTAAAATAGAGCTCCACGTGACAACTGGCAGCCCATAAAAACAAAGGTAGACAAATATGTAACAGAAACAACCCTCGGGTAAAAACAGTTACGCATAAATAAAAAAAAAAAAAAAAAAAAAACAAATAAGAAAAACTTTCCATCTCAGAAACAAATCCGTAAAGAATCGACAGTATGTGTTTGCGAATGGGATAAAACAAATCGATGTCATGAGAGGGTCATATTCGAATATATATCGATTTTCTATACTCATCTATAAATTATAATGAGGTATCACAAAAAAATTGGAAAAAAAGGATAATGTCATACAGCAGCAGCAGTGACAAAATTTCCATCAAATGACAGTGATGATTTCCATGTTGGCAATGTGTTACCTACTAACCAGCACCTATCCATCGAATTCAACATCAAGGCAAAATGACAAAAACCAGAGCCGGAAAAGTCGAAGGGAAACCCATGAATCCTCGGCTCTGCACTAGTCTCGTCTCGTCACCATCATTGATGCATGTATGAGTGATGGCAATGACGAGGATAGCTATAAGAATTTAGTGGGGGTGAGGACGAGGATGGGCTAGTGCTGGATGCTGATGGTGATTTCTGCTGATGAGAAGGAGGGTGAAATGATTTGAAGGACTTAATGGGATTTTTTCTCATTTCGAGAGGGATTGTGGTTCAATCGCACGCCAATCCAGATGAAGTGACAGCCATCAATTGGCTTTTCTCAAGCTCTAATCATTGAAGGTTTCTCATCTTCGTTTTAATGATTTTCCAATGGGACTTATTATTTACTCAGTAAAATTTTCTGTTGTTTTGCTTTGTCAATCAGGGACTTTCATTGTTGTCTCCCATGATAATATAGCTAAGGGGGATAGGGAGACGGGGGAGGGATTGCTGATGTCATTGTTGTGGTTAATCAGTTTATTTTCATTTATTTCCCATGATAGATTGACAAATGGATATACACAACACACAATGATCAAGAATTATAGTTAGATGCCCTTCGACAACATTATGAGATGCGGATGTGTGCTTTTTATGGAGCAAATAAATTACTATGGCAGATGAGACAGCGCATATACATCTACATTGTACCTACATACATATATACATACATGAACATGAACATGCAAACACTGAACATCACATACTCATAGATCAAGTGCACGAGTTGTGGTTCAGCTGACTAAATGGTGTATCGCCAGGAAGAAGGATGTGACATGAAGTGAACATTTTTATGGTCGGAAATTTCCTGTCATGTCAGCGTCATGTTTCTGGTGCTTTCAATTTGCTTTTATTTTGGAATATACTTGTTCACATTTGGATAGAAAACCTTGACAAATTCTCAATTATGAATTTGTAAAGTCAGCATTGAGCAAATACATGGATATAAGTATATTTTGGTTAAAGGAATAAATAATGTAGAAAGCTATGAATCATTAATGACAAGAAGCGGAGAATGATGGAAACATACATACAAATGCTTATAAATATTTATTTGATTGGAATGTCATAAATGTGCAGAGGGATGTAAGTAGGTCAGTGTTGCCATCCCAACAAAATATACCACGCCACATATTCTGAGACACCGGGCAATTTTCGTGAACAAAAAGATAAGTTCTTGTATGTATTTGTACAAAAAAAATAATAACGGAATGTATTACAAGAAATAATAGGAATAATGTGGGAGTGGTATGTCTGCCAATTTTTACTACGTTTCGAGCAATATTATTATCATCAAATTTATTACAAATTTTCTTTATTTAAAGTATTAAAATGGCAATGGAAATAAGAAATGCGCGCCATCATGTTGCATTTTTTCGTGCCACGTTTCCACAAGGAAATTGAGGTGTCAAAAAAGCACTTTTGTGGCACATTGACCTATGTAGGTAGTTCTCAGTCGTGAAGAAAGAAGTCACTTTTAAATAGTAAGTAAAGAGTGTTTTTTTAGACGTGTGGTTTTCAAGAGGAAATAAAACACATATAATTTAATTGTATGGCCAAGAATTTAGGTTTATTATAAATATAAGGGATTGCCATTTTGTTTTAAAAATGATTTCGGGCAAGTGGCCTCGGCGGCTGGCTTAAATAAATTCCAGCCGAGGGGCCCAATTTTCGACCACTTTTTGCAGCAATTGGGGCCGTATGTCAGCAATAACGCACCAACTATTCTCTTCCAAGGCGTCAATCGTCTCTGGCTTATCTCCGTAGACAAGCGACTCCACATAACCCCACAAAAAAATAGTCCAGCTGTGTAAAATCGCACGATCTTGGAGGCCACGCCACGCCACAGGTCCACGACGCGAGATAATGCGCTCACCAAAAGTTTCCTTCAATAAATTGATTGTTTCGTTGGCTGTATGGCATGTAGCGCCATCTTGTTGGAACCATAGGTCGTCCACATCCACATCCTCCAATTCAGACTCGAAAAAGAAATTAATCATGGCTCTATAGCGTTCGCCATTGACTGTAACATTATGGCCGGCTTCATTTTTGAAGAAATATGGACCAATGATTCCCTCTGCCCATAGAGCACACCAAACAGTGACTTTTTGAGGATTTAACAGCGCGCGTCTCAACAATGGCTTGTGGATTATGATCACTCCAAATATGACAATTTTGCTTATTAACTTACCCATTCAACCAAAAATGATCTTCGTCGCTGAAAAAAATGTTCTTGTGAAAATCGCGATCAACAACGATCTCGTTTCGAGCCCATTTTGCACAATTTGCATGCGTTATTCAAGAATAAGTCTATTCGTTATGAAATGGCAAACAAAACTGAGCATTTTTCAATTAACAGCTGTCAAAAAGACCAACTCCGAAAAAAATATTGCCAGATTTTAAACCACACGTCTAAAAAAAACACCCTTTACATAATGTGTTGTGAAATTATTTCAAGAAAAAAGTACTTGGGACCAAAAAAAATACAATACAGTTTTATTAAAATAACTTTTGACAATTCTGGTAGGGTAAAAGCAAGTAAAATTGTGCACCACGTGATATAAACTCATACATTTTCAATCAATATAAACATTTGGATAATATTTCTCTTCTCTTTTTGTCGCGAGAATGTGAGATGGTTTTAGAACCAATCCTTAAAATATTTCAGTATTTATAAACATGCCAAATTGGGTGAGATGGACTGCCAAGTGGTGTTACTATTTTAAATGATTTTCGACAGATGTTTTTACGGTGAGAGAAAGTGTGCAGGGATTTTAAGTGAAATTGATTTTATTTCCACAGAGCAGAAAACAGAAAATTGAAACATCAACTATCCGAAGTTCGGTTGGTTAGCTGAAAGCTTAACTTAAATTTATATTGATGCTCCCTAGCAACTGAATTGATGTCTTTGTACTTTTCTAGAAAATGATTTTACTAAAAATTCTCTATGTTGAATTGTAGATGTATCATCTGTTTTAAGGATTCTGTAGACACTCGAACATATGGCACAAATAAACATGGTTCGACTTAACTCGGCAAACAGCGAAACCAAGCTGAGGCCAGATTGCTAGAACTTCGTTATTCTTCGACAAATTATGCCACTGTGACTTTGAAAATTACTCTTAAATTGGCAAAAAAGTAATTTAATAATACGTTATAGTGGTATTTTTCTATTTTGAGTTTGAAATGTTAAATTTAAATTACAAACTGAACTGTCATTTTCGAGTAAGCCATACTC
Organism: Leucozona laternaria; assembly: GCA_932273885.2. Classification (NCBI taxonomy): domain Eukaryota; kingdom Metazoa; phylum Arthropoda; class Insecta; order Diptera; family Syrphidae; genus Leucozona; species Leucozona laternaria. The sequence goes on from OW026368.1 coordinate 96,812,521, forward strand.
CGACGACAGTCGAACTCACTTCGACAAGCAGGTAGCCTCGAACGTTAATAAAAATCGAAGTCCTTTTGATTTTGGTGACAACAATTTTTTGGTTTGGTGGCACCAAAAAATTGGTAGTCGAACCAGCCCCCACAGACAAGAATGTAAATCCACTCGAACATAGAACTTTAGAACGAAGTTTACTAAAGCAACATGTTCTAGTGCAAACAGTGCCCTTATGATTTTATCAATAGCTGTGTTCCACATCTAGTTCCAAACAGTTTCCGATTGCCAGATTTAGTAATTTTTAGTGCGAAGCCATAATAGCCATACAAATTGTGCTATTTCTTGCTATAAGGGAGCGCTCAAATGAGAGTGAAACATTTCCCCTCCTTACCAGTTTTAGACCGAGAAATTTCTTCTGTATATTGTCAAATGTAAGGTTGATGTATATGCCTTATGCCAGTGTCAGAGCCAGTTGAGAGCATTTTTTGGATGAATTCAAAAAACAAAGTGGCTTAAGGGTAATTTTTATTTTAGTTTTAGTTTTGGTAGATGGCCATGTTTTTTTTATTATTTTATTAAAATTTTAAGTGTCCAAAGAATTTTTATAAAATGTAAATCATTTACCAAAACTGTTTCTGAAGAATTAAATATTTAATTTAATATTGCAAATTCTTTATTGTATAGGTAAGGTATTCTAGTGTTTTTGAAGAAAAACCCACACTGAGCTTCATAATTTAATGTCAAATTAAAGAATTTTCGTTTTGTTTTTATATTACTAAACTTGGGACTAGTACCTACGCTTATTTTTTGTATATATTTACTTTCTTGAGTTGTAATTGAAAATGTTGATAAGATTTATGATTGATCTATGGCAACTCTAGTGGGGTATAATTATGACGTTTGGTTCCCAAAATGTTGACAGTTTTCCTTCTCACTGCTGGAAATTTGACATTTAGCCAGATTTACTGCAAAAAATCTCGGGAACAGACTTGTAGTAAAGGGTATTCCAATAAGAGTTGTTATTTTGATTAGCCCGCTATTTCGGTAGCTGTCACTTTTGAAGCTGTCATTTTTTGACATTTGACAAGTAGAAACTACGCCATTAATAAAAATGGAACGATACACGCTTCAGCAACGCATTGAAATTATTAAAATTCACTATAAAAATGGTGAAAATTTGGCAGAGACGGTTCGTAAAACTAAAACATTTTTGGGTCGTCGTGAAGCACCTTGTCGGACCGCAATACAGAAATTGGTGGACAAATTCGAGCTGTTGGGACAAGTTAGTGATGTGAAGAATAAAACCCGTGCACGTCGCTCAAAAACAACCGAGAATATTGCTGATGTAGCCCAAAGTGTTGAAGAAAACCCAGGTTTGTCCATTCCTCGTCGTTCTTTGGAATAAGGCATTCCACAAACGTCATTACACCGTATATTTCCACCTCGGAGGCTACGTCAACAAGCAAAACTGTCGCATCTGGGGCTCGGAAAACCCAAGAGTTATTGTTGAAAAGCCTCTCCATTCTCAACGCGTGACTGTTTGGTGCGGTTTATCGTCCGGCGGGGTCATTGGACCTTACTTTTTCGAAAATTAGGCTGGAGCAACAGTTACAGTCAATGGATTGCGCTATCGAGAGATGATTAATGATTTTTTATGGCCGGAATTGGATGGTATTGATCTGGACAACGTTTACTTTCAACAAGACGGCGCTACGTGCCACACAAGCAATGAAACCATCGATCTTTTACGGGAAAAGTTTCCGGACCGTGTTATCTCTCGAAGAGGTGAACACAATTGGCCACCGAGATCTTGTGATTTAACACCTTGCGACTTCTTCCTTTGGGGCCACGTGAAAGATAAGGTCTACGCCAACAGCCCAGCGTCGATTCAAGACCTCAAAGATGGAATTCGTGAGGCTATCGAGGACATAGGGCAGCCACTTTGCGATTTGGTTATGGAAAATTTCATGAAAAGGATATGGTCCTGTAAGCGTGGTCGTGGCGGCTATTTGGCTGATGTTGTGTTTCATTATTAACGGCATACCTTCCTCTTTATAATGAAATAAACGTCCGATCATTTATCTTTGAATATCAAAATAACACCTCTTATTGGAAAAAATAAAGATTGACGCAGAGGCGAGGACTAAAAGTCACACGATTTTATTAAAATTTTCCCAATAATAGCAGAGTACCTAAAACCAAAATGTCAAAGACGCTTTCCCTGCACATATTTATGTAATTTACCATTTACCAGCTCTTTTCAGGTTTATAGAGACCTTCATATTAACTAAGCAGTAGACATCCGCGAAGGTAGTCTTTCATATAGGATAGTGTGTAAAGTGAGAAGAATCAACGCATTTCTGGCTAAGGTTGCAAAAACTCAAAGTCTCAGGCGTTGATACCTGTAAACCTACCAGAAGATACTTTTAAATAAACCAAGTATTGTTAATTTAATTCTCTAATCGACCTATTTTTGGATTTTTTTGAAAATTCCACTTATTTAATTTTCAGCTTCTTGAAAATTTGGAGTTTGAGGTTGCATTTTTGAACATTCGAGAAACCCCATTAAAATTAAAAATGCATGGCTTACTTAGGTAGTAGGGGTCGTTGGTATTCAGATACCTGTATGCAAAAAACTACTGGATGTTACCTAAAAAAATGAAAAGTCGTGTTTGAATGAATTTATCGATTTTTCATTTGCATGAATTCCCTAAAATTGATTGAAATTCTGCTAATCTAAGTAAAATATCTCATTTCAAGATTTTTTTTATAATCCCCCTCGACTGCGAAAACTCAACTGGAATTGGTAATTATAGCCGGGTTAATCTAATTTCAAGTGTAGCTCATTTGGAAATCTAACAAAATTTCATTTATTCATGTCTTTCATTTGAAATTCCTTTCCAACAAAAATTAAAACTTGCGTAAGCACTTTTCCATGTTTTAACTTTAATCCTTTTAAAATATACTTAAACTTAAATATTGTCATGTCGAAATAGTAAATAAACTTTGTTGAGTTTTTGAAGGAGTGTTCCAGGCAGGTTTTTGTTTCACAAATTAATTTTACGGAGTTTAAATTATTTAATTTTTCTTATAGAAATTTTCATACCTATTTTAAGTAGCTTTTACTCAAAAAAACTTTTTTTTTGCTAGTGATGAATGTTAAGAAATTTAAGTGTATTAAATTTACACTTTCTAAAGTGGCTTATATTTTTTGTTTATATATATTTTTTTTAGAATATCCCACAAAGGAGGTACTAAAAATCTCTACGACCTTCAAAAAATTATTTAAAAAAATGTATGCCTGACCAATTTCGGAAACTATACTAAGATCCTGGAGCTAATATTCTTATGTTTAAACTACATATATGTATCAATCACAAGTTATCAAAATTTTGAAAATCGTAGGAGAGGTTTTAAAAATAATTACTTTTGTATAAATATAAAATTTCGTTTTATATTTGAGAAAAAAAAATGGTACGCCAATTTTAAGTATTTATTAATATTGATTTAAAAATTGAACTTCAGAAAAGAATATGCTACCCGTTTTCGAAATATTGAATTTTCAAAAAAATAATTTTGAATTTTTTGTCAAAAATCCAAAATCCCCTTTTTTGAAAATTTTGATACGCACTTTTAATTATATTTGTTACAAGCTCCTGTTTAAAAAATCTAGTCTTTTTCGGTTGATCAGATATTGAGATAGTCGAAAATCAAAGAAACCGTTCTATGAGAGGTAGTGTTAATAAAAGTAAAATATAAAATTTAAAAATTTTAAATGGTAGATCGTACTAATTTTAATACACAAACATTTTTTATCAAAATCGTAGGAGCCGTTTTTGAGAAAAAAAAATATTTTTGTTAATGGTTTGTATTAAACATTTGTATGGGAGGCACCGTTATTTTTTTGTATTAGAATAAATTTTTTCAAAAATCTTCTGGATAAAGTTAAAAAACAGCTTTTTATCAAGTTTAATAAAAATCGATGAAGTCGTTTTTGAAATATTGAGTTTTCAAAAAAAAAAATTTTTAATTTTTTTAAAAATCCAAAAACATATCTTTTTGAAAATTTTGGTACATAATTTTATTTAAAATGTGTCAATAATTCTTCGTAAAAATATTTATCAAAATCAGGTGAACCGTTTTGGAGAAAAGCGAACATCAAAAAAATGGTTCTTTGGAAGGTACCAAATTAATATCCATTTTTCGAAACCATTTTTTTTATTAAACAGTAAGTTATAACTATTTAAATTTAATGAGTTTTTAAAATAATATTCTGTGAAGCCGATTTTGAGGAAAATAAGTTTTTCCTTTTTGGCCAAAAAATTTTGTATGACAGCTACTGTTAGTTTAGGTCTTAAAAGAAAAAAACCGGTGGGGAGAATATTCAAAAAACGCTAGATACCAATTTTAAAGAAAATCGACCCATCCGTTTAAGCTGTAGTCGAACAGACAGACAGACAGACGGAAGTTTTTGCGAGACCCACATTTTATGTCTTCCCTATCATCGTAATGTCAAGTTTGATCAAAATCTCGAGTCCGATTTTTTTACGAATTCATAACTTGCCATATGGTACCTATGTATATCGCAAGTAAATAAAGTAGAATCATTATATCTAAATTGTCGCTTAATTGGTCTCGTAACATTCGCTTTACTTGTGGCCCTTAAACATTCTGAATCATCTTAAGAGATCATCAGTGCATTTACGTACGACATCCATTCATGCAAAGTTGTTATATTTGGTACTTTAGACCCCCCCCCCCCGGCCGACCCAACCACAATAACTTTTGTTTGTTAGGTACTTAATTCTCAAAGTAAACATAATAATTTTCACATTCTCCAACACATTCTAGGTATATGAAATCTTGAAACATTCAAAACCATCTGTAACTGAATCCTCTTCACTCTAACAATTTTCATTCCTTCGAGTCATTAAAAAACACTCACTATAGGCTCCTGGCAGAGAATATAATAACACTTTAAATATTTTTGTGGACATTAAAGTGATTTAAAGCAACAATCACTTGAGACATTCCGCACTGGGTTGGTTATACTGTGTTTGTGTGTTTGCCTAACAACTCATTTCCCATTTGGTAATTGATCACTATACCCCAAACCCAAACACCCTTTTAGCTCAAAGGACTTATCATTCAAATTCATCTAAATAAGCATCTGTTCTCAGACAATACCTACATACCTATAGGTATATAGAAACTGCTCTGCCTTCGTCCTTACTCACAAGTCACAACCACGACCACGACCACTACCACCATCACTGCGTTGTCGTCATCCCCGATATCTTTCAAGCGCCCTTAACTTCTATACTGTCATTCTGTCCCATTTGCCTGCGAGCATTTCGAAATTCGAAATGTTGTTTAGTAAGTCAACGAGAGCATTCTCTCACTATGTTGTTTATAAGGCAAGAACCATATACCGTTAGACTTAAATGGGCGAGTAACGGCAGAGCACACAAAAACATACACATTGGGAATGGGATCAGATCAACAAATGCGAGCTGACATTAATTTCCTTTTCCTTTCTTTTCCTCCAAACTCTCTCGAACTAGATGAGACGGGGCATTAAGGACGAAAAGCTTTAAAACGAATCAGACAACAAACCAACCTTTTTATTTTGTTTAGCCCTGCTCAGTCGCTTAACCATCTAATTCGCACCATATCACATTTGGCAACATAAAAAAGGCGGCTAGAGCATTGTTGGGGATGACAGGCTTTTGTTTTTGTTTTTTTTTTTTTCCTCAAAATCATCTTCCGACAAGAGTGAATACAACATTTTTAAGCAGCCCATACATACAACACTATAGTGTGTGCACCGGTGTCGGACACGGTGTCGGACACGGTGTCATAAAAATCAAAATATTTTAATTTCGTGTGCATAAACCAGCCCACAGGACACATTTAAATCCACCGACACAAGTTTGTGCACAATAATTGTCGTGTGTATGGGCCGCCTAAGAAGCGAACGCAAAAAAAGACTCGTTCATGCTACATGCAGAAAGTTCGCTGTCATCGTGTGCATGAGTATGTAGTATTTCGCCATTTTTTATTTTTCCAAATTGATATTGCCCTGCGAGCAAGTCAACATTTTTTCCATCAAATAATGTAGAAAATATTTACAGCGCCTCTGAACAACCAAACTAACACAAAAAACATTATATGTACATCCCGAGGGTTTCAACTTCATTTTTTTGTGTGTGTTTGTTGCCACCTCATGTCCCATTCAACTACATTCAAGTTGGGCTATAGTTTTTGCATAAAGTGTGATTCTGCTGGGGCCCTCAGCCAAATGTTGTTTTTCCCTGCCATGGCTTTTACAAAGTACTTATGCGCCAAAACTCGTGAAAACAAAAAAAAAAAAAACAAAATTGTTACATTTTCTGCTCGATATAGTTCAGATAGTTTTGTCACATAAAAACAGGTCTCTCCCAAATTTTGAGTAGGTATTCAGAATTTTAATGGAATAAGCAAAATCTATTGTGGTAGTATTGACACTCAAGGTGAGTTGGGTGTATATACAGGGTGATTCGCATAAGGTGTGACAAAAAGCTAGAGCGTGTAGGTTGGGGGTATTAGTTTGAATTTTTTTTTTTCAAAATTTTGAGTTTGAAAATTAATTTTTCAAAAACTATTCTCTAAAACAACTTTATTTAAAAACAATAAAATAAAAGACTTCTGGCCTTACAAAAAGATATATCAATGAATTTTCATTGTTTTTAATAATTTTTTTTTTGTTTTAAGTCATTTGTTTTCGAAAATTGCCCCACCTGGCTAAACGGGGGAAATAGACCCTTCCCTCGTGTACGATTTTTTTCTTGTCTCAACCCAACCTACACGATCTAGCTTTTTTTTACACCTTATGCGAATCACCCTGTATATTTCTAAAACAATTATTTTTTAACAAATATGAACAAATGAGCATAACTTGGAAAAAATAATAAACCTTGATCAAATAGACGTGCCCTGGACGTTTTTTCCTAACGCCAAAATATATTCCTATTATGCATATTAAAATCATAGGAGTCGTTTTTGAGAAAAACAAGGTACCGTTTATGTTTGGATATAAGAATAATTTGTATTTAAAATCTCTTAGAAAATATGATAAAACCGATATAATCCGACCAAGTCATTTTTGAACAAAATAGTGAGTTTGCAAATAAAATGTTGTTTAATCGAAAAAATATATTTTTTTTTTTTAATTTAAGTTAACAAGAAGCTTTTAGAAAGTATAAATATTTTATACTTTCTAAAAGCTTCGTCGAAATAAGTTGATTAGTTGAATTGATAGATATGAAAATTAAATAAAATGCACGACTGGGTAGAACGAACTTAAAAATAACTAATTTATATAAAATATATAAAAAACAATATAAAATTCTGTAAGCATTTTTAACAAATAAAATTTATGTCAATTCTAAGTATTTAATAATGTGGAGTTAAAACTTGAAGTTCAAAAAAAAAATCGTCCATCCGTTTTTTGAAAAATCACATTTAAAAAAAAATAATTTAGAAAATTTTTTATCGAAATCGTAGAAGTCGTTTTTGAGCAAAATAAGATTTACCTTAACGCTTTTCAAACATTTGTATTTAAAGTGCCGCTATTTTTGGTTAATATATTTTGTTAAAAATCTTTAGTTTGTTGATTTGTTCAGTTAAAACCAACCGAGTCGTTTTTGGGAAATATTGAATTTCCAAAAAAAAAAATCCAAATATTTTTTTTTTTCATATTTTCTTAACTGCATCAAATTGCATACCTTATTAAAATAAAACCGGTTTACCATTGAATATACGTGAATAACTAAAATTTTCACATAAAACAAGAAATCCTTATTTCCGTTTCACTTGTTTAATCAAAATCTTTGCGGCCGTTTTCGAGAAAAGTTTAAAAAAAATTGTTGTATGGGAGCTACTCGATCTAGATGAGCTAAAATCAAAATTCAAATTTGACCTACATATATAGAAAGCCATATACAAATTGATCTCCACTAAATTGAAAGAAACGGTTCAGCCGTTTCAGTTTTTGCTCAAATTACAATGGACAGACTGATTCAAGGTATGACGAAACGCATTTCTGGCTTCAATGTTATGTAAGTTTGGATTAAACTCTGAAACTTTTTTCTACACGTAAACGAAACCAATACTTTCGCTGCAGGGCAACTAAAATGATGTTTATGGCCAAAAGCTGCAATATTTAGGTATTAGTGGGTATATCTCCGTAAATTTTGAATAAAAATAACTTTTTAAAATTTGGTATTAAAGGCTTGAGTCTTTACTTAATTTTTTTCGAGCATTCGAGTTATGAGCAATTTACAAAAAAAAAAAAACAAATTATTAAAATCTTATTTTATTTTATTTAACTTTTTTTAGATTTTAAACTTTTGTAATTGTAATTCATTTTTATATTTAATTTTCTTAACGGACTGTATTCAAATTAACTGAATACTTTCGCCCGACGTGACGTTTCAACTTCAAACTTTGTCTGCTTACGTTTTTTTCCTAAGTTTTTTAAATCATCCCATTTCGATAAAACATTCAATTTTCTACAAAAGTTTAAGAAGATCAGTTTTAAAATTCGACTTGGTTTTTGAGTTATACCAAACATATAAAAAAGTGGCCAGTGTGACCAATTTCAGAGAAACGTGAATTTAGCAGCATTTTGGGTTAGAATTATGGTTAGGTTGCACCCAACTATATTAAATAGTACAAACCCTTGAACGCAATCGTCCCTTGCTTCTCATCATTTAACGGTTCATTCAGTAGCACAATACAGGTAGGTTAGGTATAGATATTAGTAAAACGTTAAAAGATTTGAAATTTTTCCCAATTTATTATTTTATGTATTTCGAAAAACAACAAGTTTTTTGCGATTTAAATTTTTCTTTTTAAACTGTTTTGCACTCTATCATATGTACTTTTAAATCACTTGAGTAGTGGTTGAGCTGTGGCATACATACACAGTGTATACAGACTGACAAACAGACATAACTCCGGGGCGAACTGTTTTCCTCTTAACTTTCAATATTATTGTTAAACTAAAATTTTAAGTTTGCTTCATTGTAAAATAAAAACTTCACTTTTAAATTTGAACTACTTTGAATAGCAATCAAAATAACAAAACGCAACAAAAACCTTCAAAATTAATTAATTTCAAAAAGTGGACATCGCGAACTGATGGTGCGAAGGTAAATTTATTTTGAATTTAATTAATCCCCTTGATTTTCCTATATTGCTAAAATAATTATTGGGTATGTCTGTTTTGGAAAATACACTATGGGTCAACGCCGATGCTTACCATCACAACAACACATAGAGCTATTGGTTTTTCATGCTGCTGAAAGAGTATTATGCTCATTTTAACTTTAGGCAGGTATTTAAATTTTAATTAAAATGGAATTTGAGGCTTTATAATAGGCTTTGTGGTATATTTGTATGTGTAGTTTGAAGAGGTTGCTTAGAATGGCAGGTGAATGTTATGGAATAGATTGGTAATAGTATGTAAAATATACCCCTAATTCATCGAGTGGTGAAGGAAAATCATTCAAAGTTTTTAAAGTAGGTCATTGATTTTGTATTTTTTTTTGTTGGACACTTAATGCTCTTTTTGAGGATGGGTATTCCAAGTAGGTACAAAGTAAACACTCTTAACCATCACATCAAATGGATATACCTAATGAAAATCTCGATTTAAATTAAAAATACTTTATTATAAAGCACGTGAGGCTCAAATCTAAAATATCCGCTGTGAACATATTGGAATATATGCAACTTTATTTAGTCATTGGGATTGGGATATCATACCAACAATTGTCGACATGACGCGTCTAACGTAAACGTAGTCTCTCATAGTTCAAATGGCTTAGAATTCTTAAAATTAATTGGGTACAATATTAAAAAGTACTTGTTTGTGTAAAGGCTGTAGTTGGTACCTATACAGTCTTTTAGTTCCGATTTTACTTATTTCTTGTGCTGTCTAAATTGAATCCAATAAGTCTGCCTTTTTCTCAGTCTACCTGTTTGCTAAGGAACAATTTAAACGATTTTCTTTCAATCTTCCCATGGACACATTTTTGTCATTTTTTTCAGTACTAGCAATAATGGTAGGTACCTGCAAAACAAAATTTCTTATAGTTTTCCAGAGAACGGTTTTACGATTTAAGTTTTTTTAAGCAGTCACTTTAAGAAAGTTTTAATAGTGTTGTACACACTAATTTCAAAATATTTTATTTAAAAACAATCACCCCGAATACAGAATCTGATGAATGAACTGCGGAGGAAGGCAGACTCAATTTTGACATTTCGCTTAAAATAATAAAGTCAAAATGGAGTCTCACTCTACCTCCACGCTTCACACCTCGTTCATTAAATTTTTTAATCGGGATAAATATTTAAGTCGATTTATTTAAAACTTCGGACATAAGGTTTTTTTTAACACTTTTCCATTGATGTTTTACAATTTGTTTTCTGAGGACCAAACATTCAAATTAATATTCAAAATAAAAACCGTTCTTATTTTTCTCAAAAAGGGCTTCAACAATTTTTATAATTTAAGTCATTTTTTCTCTATGCGTAATACAGAATCGGTCTATAATTTTGGTAGAAAACCATTTTACGAAAAATCGTTAGTTTTTTTTTTGAATTTTTAGACTTTGTCAATAATGATTTTAATGATATTTTGTATACAAAAGCTATTAGCTTTGCATTTTTGGAACATTATTTTTAAGTGAAAATTAATTTATTGTATGTATTAAGCTATGATTATGTAAATTGTCAACGCATTGACTCTCTGACGTCACCAAAAAAGTCATCAACACACTGCCAATGGACCGTCAACGTTGACCATATCAACGCATAACACATTGACGATTACACGAATGACGCAACGTTGACGTGGCAGAAAAGTATGCTATGTCAACTTTGGGGTTATGGTCAACGCTTTGCGTCAGTGAGTCCTAACATTTGCTTAGGGTGATTACACCCTTGAAGGTAAAAACAATGTCAACGTCGGTTTCAATGCAGCCGTCAATTCATGAACAGTATTCTGCGTTGACTATCACACGACAAGACAAATTTGGGACGGAATTTGACGTCATTTTGACGTCAGAGAGTCAACGCGTTGACCTAAAAAACTTTCGAAGTTGTAATCAAAACCAATGCTACCATGATCGAGAAGTCTGAAGAAAAGGGTTTGGTCATACCGTCCGTCGGTCGGTTTGTGTGTCCGTGTGTCTGTGCGTTCACTGTACCTACGTCGGTGCGTCCACCAGGGATGCCAGATTGAGGGATTTTTTCAATCTTTTCGGGATTTTTCGACCCTAAAGGGAAAACCCAGGAAACGGGATAAATATTCACTTTCTCGTTTTAATACATAAACATTTTTTTATAACGTTCAAACAACAGACTTATCAAAATAAATTCAATAAAAAGACATATAGTGTATTTAGGTCGTTACGGTCCAGTTTATCGGTGCAAGATTTAAGTTAAACCCGATTAAACTTATTGAAATTGGAGAGTAAATTCAGAATTTACTTAACAGATATAAAAATGATAGGTTCCAAAATATTTAAAAAAAATATTGTTTTTATATTCTTTGCAAGCACTGAGAGGGCTTTTTCAGAAAACAACTTTAATAAAACTAGTTTAAGAAATAAACACAAAAATCGGACAATTTGTTGATAAAAGAACACAAATAGATATATCTTGTATATGGAATTAGAAATAGAAAAAGAATCTTTGCGTTTACATAGCACAAGGCACAAGTAGGATATGTTCAAAGGTGAACAAAAAAAATAGTCTTGTATTAGATACCAATTTATTATAATATTTATTGTTTTTTTTTCTTTTTGTGAACTGAGGAAAAACTAGTAAAAGAAAACAAATAATTTTGGATGAAAAAAGTGAATCGAAATGACAAAATTCTGGCAACGCTGGCGTCCACTGTAATTTAAGCCTATACGGTACAGACGATTGTTTTGTGATTCCCTAGACCGAAAATTCAAATATTTGTTTTAACTCATATAGAACACCTAGCTCACATCAGACTCCTTTTGATCCCAAACACAAAACTGATGAAATGAATTTATTAGCGTTATTATATTAAAGGAACAAAAATGTAATGCTAGTCCAATCTTCCACTTAAAATCACTTAATTAAAAAATATGTAAGTTTTTTCATTTTTGTATGAAAATGTAATTGTTTGAAATGCAAAATATGAAATGTATGTCCTAACCTACATTTTAAAACTTTTTACAATGATTTGAAATTTCACAGATTTGTTTCATTGCATAATGCTCCTCCATATTTATTTTGGTCCAATTATAAACACACATTTTTAAATTAAAAATTTCTACATTTTGTATTCCCATTTCTATTTATCATTCAATTTATAATTCGATCATTATTCGGAATATCAATTCGATATAAATTGAAGTTTGATGAATAAATGTATGTACCCTACATATTCACAAAATTTCTCCTTAATAGTTGAACACAAAATGACAACAAGAAAAAATCAAAACAATCTACGATGCAAACGCACAAAATGTCCTTAGGCAGAACAGGAATTTGAAATACGACTCGTTGTTGAAGTACATTTTTCTCTACAACAAAACTTGAGATAGGGACAAAAATTAAAAAAAAAAAAAAAACTTTTCCATTTGCGCTCGTATGAGAGTGTGTAAAGTATAAATATGAACATCAAACAGAGCACATATTTTATTTTTGTTTTATATGATTGCTGAGCTGGCGGCATTTTAGTTTTGAAAACTCATTAAAAAATAATAACGCTTCACATCCTTGGGTAACAAAATACAAAAAAAAAAAAATCAAAAAATGAGAACAGTGCTATGCGTGTTTGTATTTGTATGGCTTAAAAAGGAACTTGATATTGAGTTAAAATAAGGGAAAAATGGTCATGAAAAGTTATAAAAATATATTGTATTTTGTATATTGCATACTTAAGCAGGTACTTACGTTTCCAGAATTATTAAAAAAAAACTATCTTAAAAAATAAATTCGAATGACATTCTATGAAAGTCTGTTTCAAACAATACTGTACACGCACGTAAATATGAAAGAACAATCAAATGACACCATACGTTTCGAAAGTCATCACTAAAGGATCTACATCAGTCTTAAACACCAGACAGAAGAAACAATGTGACCCAGAACCAGCCAGCAACATTAAGTTTTTATATTCATTAGGATCCTAGATTTTCACACTTCACTACACTACTTCGTTGCTACCAAGTAACTTAACCAAAATAAAGGGTCTTCCGATATAGGGACTTCCAAACTTTGACAGTTGATAGCGGCCATATTGTTGAAGCTACATCTGTCAAATTGGCTGTCATTTATTTAGTTTGTTTTGCCAAATCACCATATGGACGGATATAGCGGTATGGTACCATTGGCCATCGCAAATTGATAGACGGACATTTCACCACCGCTGCCGATTGAGTGTTGGATCTTTAAGTGCTGCCATTTAGCGCGCAATATTTGAGTGCCACCGATTTAAGTGTCAGATTTTTTGTGTCTGGATATTTTATTTTCGTGTTGGAAAAGTTGTGTAGATTTTATTAGAAATAAGAATTCATTTATATTATTTTCAATAACAGATCGTATTCTTTTTCAGCTTATTTAATCATTTGCATTTTATTTAGGAAATTTTGCAGAACAGCTACTTTTGCAATATAAAATACGAAAATAAATAAATAAATGATGCAAATTAATAGAAAATCATTTTTTAACACCATTTTTATTGGCGGGATTTGCGCCAAAAATTGAAACAAACTACAGAATTCGCTTGTTTAGCAAGATTTCACTTTACATTGCAATGAATAAAAAGTTGTCAAAAAAACATGGCTATAACTGGCAAATCTGTGACTATTGTGACTAACTATTGTGACTAACCACATTTTTATTCCAAAAGAAACAATGGGCATATGAATAATTAGCACTTCATTGTTCAATACCTGTATGTAGGCAGTGGAAAAAAGTCTAGTGTTGAAAGATCGACAACGAACTACCCAGTGGCGGAACCGCTGTAACGAGAATTCCAAGCACTAAAAGGCTGGTGGTGAAAATCTGGTGGTGAAGTGTCCAACTGTGAAAGTTTGGCACTGAATAGTCCTGCTTCGGGATATCGCGTTCAACCACACGTGAAAATAATAAAATTGTTCTATTAAAATGGGTGTTCTGTTCTGTTTCTGCCCATTTACAATCATCTTCAGCGATGAGGCCCATTTCGAATGTCGAAGGGGTACGTAAACAAACAAAATTTTCATGTGATCCAAAAAACGTACAATTCATCCCGAAAAAGTCACTAGTTTGGATTTTGGTCTGGGGGTGTCATCGGTCCATATTTCTTTGAGAACGACGTTGGCGTCGGTCAGGCCATCACCGTCAACAGCGAAGGCTATAGGTCGATTATTACCACCTTATTTTGTCCTGAATTGGATGATATGGGCACCATTGACATGTGGTTTAAACAAGACGATGCTAAGTGCCACACACCTCACGCCACATTGGAAATTCTGCACGAGTGATTCGAGGGCATGGTCATCTCACGTGGAGGTGATGTGAACTGGCCACCGAGATCGTGCGATTTGACCCCGTTAGACTTTTTCTTGTGGGGTTTTCTGAATTCGAAGGTCTATGCGAATAATCCACAATCCACAACTGCCCTCAAAGCCAACAAAAGCCATGCCATCGGTCGAATTCAGCCTGATTTATGCGCCGCAGAGTCATGGAAAATTGGACATTTCGGATGCGCGCCACCCAGAGAAGCCGCGCGGACATTTGAACGATGTAATATTCCATACATAATTACATCTATAGGCCTTTCAAACGTATAAAAAAGTCGATGATATCTGACACACACTTTATTTTATTTAAATTTAAAGATATGAAGCCCTTAATGAAAGACCCTCTACAATCACCTTCCTTCAACCAACATTTAAGGAAAAAAACTGTTTTTTTTTCCCACAGTGATGGAAGATTTCAAATAATAACCACAAAGTCACAAAGACATTTTTTTTTGTTTAAAGACCTTCATCAACATTTTTTACCTTAGGTACTATATAATTAATATTAATATTCCCTAAAAGATTTATAAAAGAAATAAAATGTTTCCACGTAATTTTTCCAATTATTTAATAAACAGAAAATACACAATGTTCATTTTATGAGGGAACTGAACCCTTTTATAATATTTGTTCATCTTTTTATTTTGTAAATTTGTGGGTCTATAGAATAATAATAATAATTAATCGTGCTTGAAGAAGAAAGTTTTTTTTTCCTTCGAAGAGAACAAGCAGAAAAGGAAATAATATAATTGAAAGAAGTTAAATCTTATAACAAGGACTAAAAAACCCATCATCCATTACCGAAAACGAAAAAAAAAGAAGAAATTTGTGAGTGTGGGGATGGGGATGGGGATAGAAAATAAAACTCTCAATAAACAAAACCCTTGAAATGAAGAACCATTTTGGCATTTTTGCAGATTCAAACATTTCATCTTTTTTTTGGTTTTGGTGTTTTTTTTTTCCATTTTTGTTTCTCTCAATTTGATTGATTTAGTTGATGTTGCGGATGAGGTTCTGTGTTTTTTTTTCTTCTTTAATACCATCATCATAAATTTATTTAAAAGTCCTTTTACGATTCTTTCTGAGAGATACAAAAAATCGCTTTGTTAACTAGAAAGTAGCAACCTACTTAAATTTTCTCTTTTTCGTCTAAATTCTAATGAAGTAAGAGTTTTTTCTCACATCAAAATAATTCTTCCGTCTAGCAAACAGTCAAGACGGTATCTAATCTACGTATATATGTGTATGTATATATAAGTGTTTTACTTTGCTGTCAATATTATTATGCTAGGTTCAGTGAATTTAAGAATAGATAAAAAGCGAAGTGTGTGGCGATATATGTATGTATGTGTATAAAATTTAAAAAATGGAGAGTGCATGGAAGGATTGCATGTAAGGGATGTTCGACGTGATGGAAACTACTTAATTTTTGAATAAATTAATTAAAAACGAAGACAAAATGGTTTCATGTTGATAAATGTTTTATTGAAAATCTTTGAAGTGAAAATATATAATATATGAAATGAAATTTCAACTAGCCTCTGTTGGTTTTTATAAGATTTTTGTTTTAATCAGATTTCCACAGCATGTCAACCATTATTCAATTAATTTTGTCACGAAGGTTTTGTTGTTCAGAATTTCTTATGGTTTTTCTTTGAAAAAAAAAAAATATTTCTCTTTTGAAAACATCCATAAAAAAAATGTTCGCTTATGTTATATCTGGGCAATCGATTTTAACATTTTTTTCTTGAGATAATTTGTAGTCAAAGGATCAGAATAATAATGGTCTTGGTCTGCTCTTGCAGTATTTGGATATTTTTAGCTTTTCCTTTTTGGCAAAATTCAGGGAAAACAGCATTTTATTTTTTCAAATGTCAATCATCAATTATTTTATGGTGGACTTAGACTATTATTATTCTGAACGACTAATTTTTACCATATTATGGGCTGTGTTCGAAGTTGCCGCTCCCTTTAAGGTGTCACTAAACTAATAAGGATATGCTTAGTAAGACCAGCGCTTAGTAAAGCTTGACGTTTTTAATGCTTATAAGTTAACAGAATTTTCAAGATTAAAAACTATAGAATTTTTTTTTTTATTGAAGGTTAACAAAAGGATGCATAAAAAACCATCTGACAGGATTTCCACATAAATCCTGTAAGACGGTTCGGTTGGGCTGTGTGATGTTTAAAATGTAAATTTAACCAGGGTTGGATGCAGTAATTTGAAATTGGGTTCGGTGTCGTGGATAAAGTTACCATCTAATTGTAATTATGTTTCGGTATAGAGAGCAATCCGTGACTCTGGCACGGCAACAAGAGGGACCATCGTCAACAGGTCCAGCCAGATACTGGCTTACGCAGACGACATCGACATCATCGGAAGAACTGAGCAAGCTGTACATGATTCCTTCATCCAGATCGAGCAGGCGGCACAAAATCTGGGGCTGCACATTAGTGAAGGTAAAACAAAGTACATGGTGGCGTCGAATGCGAGAGGAACAGTTGGTCAAACAATCAAGGTAGCGGAGCACGAATTTGAAGTGGTGCAATCCTTTAAATACCTTGGGTCAATAGTAGCAGCCGATAACAATAAAGAAGAAGAAATACGCGGGCGGCTTCTCAAATCCAACAGAGCCTACTATAGTCTGTCAAAGCTCTTCAAATCCAGAAATCTCACCATAACTTCAAAACTGTTGCTGTACAGGACCATGGTCCTGCCAGTACTCACATATGGATCCGAGACTTGGGTGCTTAGCAAAAGGCACTCCGACCTCTTAGCCGCGTTCGAGAGAAAAGTCTTAAGGAGAATTGTTGGCCCCATTTGTGAGGAAGGACGATTCCGGAGACGGTACAATCATGAATTGTACGCAATCTACCTTGAAGCAGATATCGTGACAAAAATTAAGCTCGGCAGACTTCGGTGGGCAGGGCACCTAGCTCAAATGAGCGAAGAGGAACCTGCTCGGAAAGTTCTTTGTGGTACATTCTATGGTAGACGACAGCGTGGTAGACCATGCTTGCGCTGGAGAGATGGCGTAGACTAGGACGCCCGGAGCCTTGGGGTGCGCAACTGGATGGCGGCGGCTCGAGACCGGGATGGGTGGAGAGACTTGTTGAAGGAGGCCAGGACCGGACCCCGGTTGTCGAGCCGACGATGATGATGATGATAGAGAGAGGGGGAGGGGGGTTAAAAAGTGTACTGCTTCGTTGAAAGTTCACACATTGTATCATACATAAATACATTTGTATACAACGTTACTTTTTAATACTTCTGCATTATCAACTGGTATAGTGAGATTGCAAACTTATCAGATCATACCAGTTTTTAATTGGAATCACATCAAAAACAAACAAGGCTTTAGTGTGAGCTTCAGTATTCAAATATTGTGTAATTTATAAATTCATTTACAAGTTCAAGGATTTTGGTGTTATACAATCACGCCTATGGAAATAACGCCCAAGTTGATTTGATTTAAAATGGAGTTTTTCAGTACAATTATTGAAAAGATTTTGATTTGGGCGTTTTTTTCCTTAGATTTGGGCGATATTTTCAATTTTTAGCGTTATTTCCCGACTTCTAAAATTTTTAATTTGGGAGTTCTTTCCTTTAAAAAAAAAAAATAAAAAATGGAAATAATGCCCAAATCGAGAAAAAGATACAACAACAATTGTTCAGAAAATTTGTGGGCCACATTTTCAAATCGATTTGGGCGTTATTTCCTTGGGCGTTATTGCCAGGATTTCACCATCCAGAGTTCCGTTTTTTTCAAAGCCAATACCATTATTTTCGATTTTGTAGTATTTAATTTAAGATCCAAAAATGATTTAGCACATCAATCTGAAGACTTAAAAAGTTACATCTCCAAAAAAAATGATACCTGAAATGTGGTTTTAATGAATAGCGCAATAGATGCAAAGATAAGTGGACTTAAAACACATCCCTGAGGAACAGCTGTTTAACTTTTAAAATACCAAAACTTATTCGAGCCATTTTGCTCAGCTGCTGTCATATTTTCAAGAAGCTCATAATAAATTGGTACCTACTCGGTGATTTGTAATATATTTTTTTTGGCTTGAAAAATGCAAAAATAGCATTTCAGCATGAACGTACTTGGATATTTTGTGTCGATAAAGTAAAAAACCAATTACGGGTCAATTTTTGTCGTTGGTTTAATTTATGTTTTATATAACATGGTAGAAGTTTGTTCAAGGATGAATTTTGTGAGGGACTGGTTTAAAATCTGTTGTTGTGAGATAAGTGAACTGATAACTATGTAGCCACAATATTGTTATTGCCTCCAAAACATCCGAGACAAGAGCGTATTTTTTTTTACTGAGAATTTTAAAGACATGCGAATTTCATTTTGGATTTGTAAAAATGAAATCTTCAATTCAAATACTTAACTTATTCTAAATTCAAGGTTCTAAATTCGGTATTTCTTGTATAAAATATAAAATTGGAAACCTAGTCGATACATAATCAATCCTTAGTCGATGCATAATCGATACCTTGTCGACCCCTAGTCGAGCTCTAGTCGATACCTAGTCTATACCTTGTCAATACCTAGTCGATACCTAGTGGATGCCTACTCGGTATCTAGATGACACCTAGTCGATACCAAGTGGATACTTAATCGATATATAATCAATCCTTAGTTGATACCTTATCGATAGTTAATCGACCCTTAGTCGTTACATAGTCATTACCAAGTTGATACCTAGTTGATAACTAGTCGAAATCTAGTCGATTTTAACGACCTAACTAACTAGTTGGTTTTAACGAACTCGAGAGGACAATAACAAAAGATTCGTCTTGTCTCATCGCATGGTTTGGTTAATCCAGTCCCCAATTATGGAGAATATACCTATTTTAAGACTTTCTAAAGCAATTAAATCAATTGCAAAGTGTTACAATTTTTGATGTGTAAACATCTATGCTGGCGGTAGAGTGAAAAAAAAAGTGAGCGTTCGTGTGCAACGTTACGTCGTGCACTTTACGTTGTAGCACGTTACGTTACGAAATCTGATCTGCCCCGACAGAAACAAATTGATTTTAACGCGACCGACAATTAGATTATACTTTATCGCGACCACTCATTTATATTGTTTTTGCAAACGACGAAAGCAAATTTTTTTTAGCGCGACCGACGATTTTATCATTTTAACACTTATATTTTCATATTTTTTTCTTTAATTTTTAATTATTCCCCGAACAAAATGGACGCGACACTAGTAATTAAAAAGAAAACAAAATCAAAACAAAAATAAAAATAGTCAGCTGTAGGGGTTGACAATTGACTGTAGGTATGTTAGGTCAATGGCTGTAGGTATGGTAGGATATCGGGTGCGTTCAGTGATACAAATCTGAACTTAAATTCTACGTTTACATTATACTGCTTTTAAACGATGCAATTTCTTCTTGCAATTTTTAGACACGTAGGCGAGGGACGTAGGTGGCTGGGATATACAAAATAGCTAAGGTTGAACAAATTGCAGAGTTATCGGCTACTTTTGTACTTGCACAAAGTTAACATTCTTTTAAAATCACAGCGTCCAATTCCATAGGCGATTGATGGTGTCAATCGATTGAAACTGCGATTTTAGTGATTTCCACTGACAACAAGTGCAACTAAATATTCTAAAAACTCAAGATATTCGCCGGCTATCTCTTAGTGACATTCATTTGAGGTTTGTTCTGTATAAAATTAAGACTGAACTTTTTGTAAGTTTTACTCGATGGAAAGATGGAGTTTCATAAGGGTTGCAAGTTCGTTGACAGTTCTAACTGGATATTTTAATTCGGCCCCTGTCAGTCAAACCATTAAGTTCCTTTGGAATTTGGGTACGGTGTCATTTAATTGAAACCACGGTTTTAGTGCTCTCCGCTGACAGTTGTTGTTTGTCGATGCTCAGAGAGTGATTACCATAAACAAAAACCTTGTGTAATGTGAAGTCATCTTAAAGTTGAGAGTGAACTACGAAGCAGGACCTTTCATTACCGAACCTTCACCGTTTGTTGGACACTTCACCACCAGCCTTTTAGTGCTTGGAAATTTCGTTACAGCGGTTCCCCCACTGGGTATTTCGCTGCCGTTCTTTCAACACTAAGCTTTTTAAGCACTGCCTACAGATAGGTAATGTAGTGTTAATTATTCAATAATATGTTTCTTTTGATGACGTTTAGTAACAAAAATTAGGCACTTGGACAAGCGTTGATGCATATTTAACCGTGAGTCCTGGCACTCACATATTTTTTTGTAATTTAGGAACCTCCTATTTTTGTAATGTTTGACTGCAGATACAGAAGTTCGATGGATCCCAATCAATTTCATATTTTTCGATAAATTGCTATCAAAAATATAGTATGACAACTTTTTCGTATCCGTACTCCACGTAGTATTTAAAACAGCATTAAAACATAATAATTAAAGTTATTTTTTCATCAAAAATATATAAACAAAATTATTTTTATTTACTTTGTCCTCTCAGATCGATTCGAATTCATTGAATTCCAATGCCACATTTCACACACAAAACGTATTTCATTAATCATTGACCCATCGACCGAACACTGTTTGATTTAAAATACAAAAAACCCTTTTTTTATATTCTGTTATACAACAGGCTTTTGCAAACTAACCAATGCCATTTATAATATTGGTATTGGTACCTACCGACCAATCGGTTTTGTCCTCTGTGCTTCAAGCTGTTTTTACAGATATAAATTGCTCTTCGTCCTTTCGGAGGGGTGGTGGGTATGGTGGGGAGGAACTCTAAAAATCAAATCTCAAATCGGGATTCGTACGATTGATTTATGACTGCCACAGATTTTCTGTATTGATATTTTATTGTTAGAAAGGGATTTAAAAGTTGACAACAAAAAAACAACTTCAAGTTACACAAACATACAGTACCTACAGCAACAACATTGATACAAAAGGGTTCAGTCGTAATTTATGGGGAATTTTAGGCACCCAGACTTTAATTATTATTCGTAGTGACAAATAAACAAGGCAAGGAACAAAAAGTGGTTTGGTTATATTGCCAATAAAAAAAAAGAATTATTTGTTCAAATGGTAATTATAAATTTGACGAGCTACTTATAAGCTTTGTGGTTTAAGGCAATCAAAACTTTTAGTGTCTGAGTAGTAAGCTTTCCTTGGGATTCGCAGATTTGAATAAAGATTTTAGAAATAATGCTTAAGCCGGGTAAATGCTATATAGTCATGATATTTATGATTGATAATTCAGGTTTCAAATTCTATAACAGTTAAAAGGGATGGATTTTAGTGTTAGGGAAAATGTATTCTTACGGGTTGTTAAATATTTTAAATTGAGTTGAATTTTATTAGGAAATTGTGTTTTCATTTTTGAAGTGTATGTGTGTGTCATAAAGTACTGGAACCTTTTGTTATTTTTGAAATGGTATTAAAAAAAAAATTTAAATCACACAGGTCTACTGTCTTCAATGCAAAGCTACCAATCTCAATTCACCAATGATTTATTATACTTTTATTTGCTATCGTATCATGCATTGAGTGTGCCATCAGGTAACATGATACTTTTATTTGTGTGTAGATACCATTTTCATCTCAATATACAAGGCAAAACAATGGAAGAAGTCAATGGACGTATTGATTGCTAGTGATGAATGAGCGTACAGGAAGACGGAAGACGTGAGTACAAAAAATATGCAAGACTGGATCGTATGAACTTGCTTCTTTGGTTAACAACTGTTTAGGAATGTATTGATATCCTTAACGAAAAAATGTTAAAAAGTCGAAAGAAGATACCTACTAAACAAATACATTTTTATTTTTTGCTTTTATTATTTAAAAATTATATGTTTTTTTTTTCAAAATTTTTAAATGCTGTATTGTTGAACTATTAAAAAATTTAACCATTTTCCTAAAAAAAAAACATTTAATGAATATTTTAACTTGGAACGCAGTTCTTATACAATCACATTGCCTATTACAAGTGCAAAGTTTCATCAAAATCTTAAGAGCTGTTTTTGATAAAATTTGAAAAAAAAACTCAAAATTTGTGTATGACAGCTACCTGTTTTAGATGAGCTAAAACAAAAATTCAAATATCCCTTTTAGGGAATCACATAAAAATGCTCTGTACCAAATCTTAAGCAAATCGGCCGACTATAGTTAGGCTCTAACTTCAATTACTGTGGACACACAGACGCACAGACTGACGGACAGCTTGACGAAACACACTATTTCGGACTTTTCAATCATCGTAGCTTAGTTTTTGTTACAACCTTGACATTTTTATTTAACAAAAACAATACTTGCCGCATAGAGAGGAATTAAAAATTAACATAACGGATTAGCAAAAGATAGTCCACCATAAAATATTTTCATAAAAATTGTCTAATTTCTTGGATTATTATTTTTTTTTTTTTTTTTAAATACCTATGTAGGTGGGCAATATAAAAATAAAATTCTTATAATTAATTGCTTAGTGTGTATCTTCAAGACCTTAATTAAATATATCTTGGCAAAAAACAGTTTGGATAATTAACGAGGGTACTATTTCTTCCAGGAGAAAAGATATCCCAAGTAAACTTTTAATCACACACTTGAAGGCTCAGTCTGTTGTGTCAGGGATTTTGTGGGGGGAAAATGTTTTAGTTTTTATAACAAGCTTTGTTAGCATACATACATATGTATGTATGTGCACAGCTATGTCTATACCCAAATAAAAAGGCAAATAAATAATAATGTTTCAGCTTGGTTTCTTCTCTCGTATTTAGGTTCTGGGAAGCCGCATTCTCAAAGTATTATAAATGAGAGATAAATCTACTTTTTATCTAGCAGTATTTAAGTTAATGGATAGTTAATGATTTATGCATCTGCTGTGGGTTTAAAATAGTTCCACAATGTTGTTTTCACCTATGTATATATAAATGACGAGACCCACTTTTTTAGATTACTAGATCATCGTAGTGTTTTTTTTTACACGAAACCAATAATTGCCCTATAGAGCAAGTCAAAAGAATGGTTTGCCAAATTTAAGAATTGACCAGTGTTGCCAGATGACAAAAAATCTCCCCCCAGAAAAATTACCACATTTTAACAAAAAAAAACATAATTCTTTTTCTTTTATATTCATTCACAGCTTATAAATTATGTTTTTAATTTAATTAATTCAAAGTATAGTAGAGTAGCTACAGTAAAAAAAACTTTCACAATGTCTGAGTAAAGTTCTAATTACTTACTTGACATTTAAATTATCCTCAAATTAAATCCTCCCTGTAAAAACTTAGGGTTTCACAATTTTTGGAAATAATAAATGAATGAGTCAATTAGATGTTTCAGTTTTCCAAACAAAATAGTTTTGACGGATTAAATATTGAAAAAAAAAAATTATTAATATTTTAATTGCCAAATAAAATATTTTCTGGAGTACCAGCTGTCATAAAAAGTTCGGAAAATTCCGATGACATCTTACTTTTCAGAAGCTCCAAAAGTTCATAAATCTGAAAATTCAGATAAGTGTTTAACCCGCACATTGTGAAAAGTAAGTGAGGTTTATAATTGACTAATAAGTTCCAAGTTGTATGTATGTTTTGGCTGTCGCGTCAGTTTGAAGGTGAGCTTCTCACTTGTAAAAGTTTTCAGCATTTCATCTGTTGGTGTAAAATTGTCGCATTCAGAATGTAACGAATATCTAACTCGTAGAATACCGTCAGCTGTTTCATAGCCCATATACGTTTCCTCAACCTTTTAGCTCTTAATGTAAGGATGTTCCCCCAAATATTTCATCGCCCCAGATTACCCCCCAACGACAAAAAAAGCCCCTTAATCTATGGGAAAAACCCCTAAACTGACAACACTGTTATTGACTAAAAACATTATACTGATTTTTAAAAAAAAAAAAAAAAAAAAAAAAAAAACAAATTTGAATATGGAATATGGTTTGAACTCTGAAGGAAATTTTGATCGAAATTGGTTGAGAAAGTCGAAAAAAATGATTCAATTCAATTCAAAGTTGTTTTTGAAATAAATATTTTTTTTCCTGAAGTAACCTATTTGGCAGATACCGTTTTTTTTTGTTTTAAATTGACTTTCTCCACTTTTCTTAATCGAATTTTCTTCCTCTTATCGTTAAACATTGGCTATACGCATTAAAAATGAAATGTTTAAGTATATTCATAGAAATGACAGTAGTTGAAGAAAATAAATATGTAGAAGACTACCAAAAGTAATTGCTTGATATTAAAAAAAAATGTTGAAAATTGTTATCTGCAATATAATATGCTTGAAATGCTTAGAAGTTTCATCAAAATCTGTAAAAACCATTATACCTTCGACTAAGATTAAAACGTATGTTTTTCCTGGACACCATAATGGTTGTACTATATTGAGTAGGTACACATAACAAAAATTGATTATTCAGAAATTTTATAAACTTTAATTCCAAAATGTCCCAAATGACTGAATAACAGATTTTAATTTTTTATCAATTTTCAAGAAAATCTATTTAATTCCATTTATTAACATACTAAACCCTGACTATAATATAGACTAAATGATAAAGGTGATGAAAAAGATACAACTAAAATAATTCACTTCGATTTTTTGAATGCTTCCATTCTAAACCAAGACATCTTAAAAAAAAATAAACCAAATAAACTTCAAAATTGAAACAGACCCGGTGGCGTATGCGCAACATTTTTGTATACAATTTTAGATATTTATAAAATTTTTCACAACTTTTTAACAACAAAACCTCTTTAAGGAGTTTCCAAATTGATATTTATTTAAAGTTCATAAATTATTAAATATACATATTTAAACAAGTAGAACGAAATGTATCAATTGTATGTTTAGCTTATAAATTTCTACCCTCCTCTCAACCAAAATCACACATTCATAGTTTACTACAAACAAAAATAATTTCCAATAAAGGTTTTGAGAAATTACCTCATGGAATCCATATATCCAGTATAGCAATTTTCAAACCATCCAATTTATCTGCAACCACAAGCGTGAACCAATTAAAAATGGTTGTGTGAATTTCAACAGCAAATTTATAACACAGGACTCAATTAAAAAAAAAAATCTATGATGTTTCCATTGTTGTTGAATAAAAATAAATAAACACACAATTACCACACAAACCACTTCAGGTTTCAATACAAATTGTGCACAATCACCCAGAGCAATTAAAGAATATATTTCAACTTCGAGGCCTTCAATGGGTAATTAAATGACTAAATTAAAACAAAAAAAAAAAAAACACAACACCATGCGACATCCACTTGAGTTGAGATCATGAAAAGTGTATCTACTCGATTGCACTTTCAATCCACTCATCATAATAATCACGATGACAAATTTATAACATCGAAGAGCACACACAAACAAAACTTTTCTTTGGCCTCTTAACCCCTTTCAAAATGAGGTGGGGAGGGGGCTGGTTTGGTGAAGTAGGATTTTTTTCTGTCGTATTCCTTTTGCACTTCAAAATTTATTTTCCGAAAGAATTTCTTCATATTCCGTTTGAGACATGGCAATCAAACACAAGAGCACTTCTCCTCACTTGTTTTTCACTTTTCCACTTTCTTTTATTAGGCCTCCATTAAGAGCAAACAGTTCGCAAACCTAAGGGGATGAGCAAGAGACGAAAAAAAAAAAAAAGTTTTGAAAATCTTTCGCATATCACTATATCGGCTGCTGCTGACTCGACTCACGGAATTATGTTTTCGTGGATTTTGTAACAATCCCCATAGAGAGGAAACGATTACAAATAATCGAAAAGCGACAGTATTAAACCGAATCCAAAGACGAAAACGAACAAAAAACCAAAGATAACGATGCTTATGATGGAGGAGCTCAAAAACTGTTAAGATAACTCATTCCGTTGGATGGAGATGGAGATGGAGAAACACGACGACGAAAATCTCTTTGCGGGTTTCCGCAAATCGGCCTAACAATGATTGGAATAAAATCCTTCCGGGACAAAGAACTAATCGAATTGAACACTCGAATAAGACTGACAAGTAGTTAGTCTTGTCATACCGTTAGAGCCAAACGTTTGATAAAATGCGCTATCAAAAAAATTCATTGGATTACTCGTAGTGAATTGTGGATCCTATTTTGGTCCTTAGACTTTAGCACAAAACGAGAGAAACATGTTGCGCAACTTTGTTTTTGTATTTATCTTAGGGAATCGAAGAAAAAAATTCCATAAGGTTGAAATGCATCATAGCATAGGTAAGAAAAACAACACATGGGTGGTCTGTGAAAATCTTCTTTTTATGAAATTGTTTGTTTTTTCCAAACCCCGAGGGAACTGGATGAAAAAAAAAAAAAACATGTCAGTGCTAATCAAATCACATACTAAATACAACAATATCTAGTTTCCTACGGGCTTAGCTAAGTCCAGATAATTTTCGGAGCTTAACTTATGAACGGGAAAAAACTCTGAATTACATAATTGTTATCGATAATTTTTGTGAAAAAAGTTAAATTTGCCTCGATGTCGTTTTTTTCACCCAGTTCCTTCCGGATTTGGAAAAAATTTATAAACGTTGCGTTAAAAATTGAATTTCACAAAAAAAATCTGCTACCAGTTTTCGAAATATCGAATTTTCAAAATATAATTCTGATTTTTATTTTAAAAATGCAAAAATCATTTTTTAGAAAATTTTGATACGCACTTTTATTTATATTTGTTACAAACTTCTGTATAAAAAATCTAATTTTATTCGGTTGATCAGATGTTGAGATAGTCGAAAATCAAAGAAACCGTTCTATGAGAGGTAACAGTACCTCGTTAAATATAAAATTTAAAAATTTTAAATGGTAGATCGTACTAATTTTAACACACAAAAAGCTTTTATCAAAATCGTAATAGCCGTTTTTGAGAAAAAAAAAATATTTTTCTTAACGGTTTTTAAACATTTGTATGATAGGCACCGTTATTTTTGGGTATTAGAATAATTTTTGGCAAAAATCTTTTAGATAAAGTTAAAAAACAGCTATTTACCAAGTTTAATAAAAATCGAATAAGTCGTTTTTGAAATATTGAGTTTTCAAAAAAAAAATTAAAACTTTTTTTAAAAATCTAAATAATATTTTTTTTTGAAAATTTTGGTACACAATATTATTTAGAATGTGTCAATAATTTTTCATAAAAAATTTGATCAGAATCAGTTGAACCGTTTTCGAGAAAAGCAAAAATCAAAAAAATGGTTCTTTGGAAGGTACCATTAATAACTATTTTTCGGAACCATTTTTTTACTAAACGGCAACTTATAACTATTTAAATTTATCGAGTTCTTAAAAACAAATTCGGTAGCGCTGGTTTTGAGAAAAATAAGTTTTTCCTTTTTGGCCAAGAAATTTTGTATCACAGCTACTGTTAGTTCTGGTCCTAAAAAAAGAGAGAAAAAAAACGGGTGGGGGAAATGTCCAAAAAACGCTAGGTACCAAGTTTATAGAAAATTGACCCATCCTTTTGGGCTGTAGTCGAACCGACAGACAGACAGACAGACGGACAGACAGGCGGACGTTCTTGCAAGACCCACTTTTTTCGTCTTCGCTATCATCGTAATGTCAAGTTTGATCAAAATCTCGAGTTCGATTTTTTGTACGAATACATAACTTGCCATATAGCACCTATATTCGCAAGTAAAAATCTTTTTGTCTCCTATTGCGTGTCTATAAGCATCAACCCTATACTGCCTTGCTCCAAAATCTTTATACATAAAATGTTAAAGACGAACAACTTTTTTATTTGACGAATATCTTATTTATTTTTGAATTATTCTTTTTGGATGTTTTAGACAGCAAACAAAAACTGTTCAATTACTTTTGGAGAATGGCGGTTCAATAGCTGCTACAATTTTTTTTTTTGGAGACCAACGTCATATTTGATCAGCCAAAAACATCCAATTGGTACGTGAAAGTTTTGCAGCTGGTCCTGAAACATAGAAACGATGACGTTCAACACAGTCTGTTATACCGCGTGGCACGATTCTGAAAAACGATCTGCACCTGTACCCTAAATAAATTCCACTTGGTCCAAAGGCTCAATCCTGGTGATCCAGAACAACGTTCAGAGATGTTTACATTTACATGGGTAGGTCATTGTTTGGCACACCCTGTAATTTTAAAATTCAATCACCCATTTTGAGTTGCGATATACATGCGATATACCTATGTAGGATGGGTACTAGGTATATATGATGGCAAGTTATGAATTCGTAAAAAATTAATCTCGAGAATTTGATCAAAATTGACATTACGATGATAGGGAAGACGACGAAAAAAAGTGGGTCTCACAAGAACGGCCGTCTGTCTGTCAGTCTGTAATTTTTTTTAGAAATTCCCACCCCCACACATTTTTTTAAAGACCAACAATAACGGTAACTGTCATACAATTTTTTTATAAAAAAATTCAATAAATTTTGATGGTTATAAGCTGCTGTTTAATTAAAAAATCTACTTCCGAAAAAAAGTTATTTATGACACCTCCCAAAGAACCATATTCTATTTATTTTCGATTTTTTCGAAAACGGATCAACTGATTTTGATACAAAATATTTAACTATTCCTTTTATATTCCTAAAATGAAGTTTAAGTTTTTTTTATACTTCTAATTTCTGGCGGAAGTGTATTCAAAAGACGTGTAGCGTTTACAAAAATTTGGCGTTCTGAAGTTAGACAACTAAAACGGTTGTTCACTATAGAAGGCCAGATCTATTTGAATTAAAAAATATTATTTCTCCGAAGAGATCGGCCGGTTGGTGTGTTAGAAGTATACCCAAAAACAACATTAAAGTCCGAAAATTGAGTAGATTTTCAAATGACATCCCAAGAAAGTTAGATGCGTGTTGTGAAATGCTGTCAGATCGTCATGGTCCATGAACATATCGTATTGCGCTGTTGAATACAACGGTAAGTTTTCGTTTATTTTCATAGTCAAGCTTGCAGAATAATTCGCAACCGTAAGTAACTAAAGGTAAACGGTTTTCCAATAAGAGGTGTTATTTTGAATAGCCCACTATTTCGGTAGCTGTCACTTTTGAAGCTGTCATTTTTTGACATTTGACAAGTAAAAACTACGCCATTAATAAAAATGGAACAATACACGCTTCAACAACGCATTGAAATTATTAAAATTCACTATAAAAATGGTGAAAATTTGGCAGAGACGGTTCGTAAAACTAAAACATTTTTGGGTCGTCGTGAAGCACCTTGTCGGACCGCAATACAGAAATTGGTGGACAAATTCGAGCTGTTGGGACAAGTTAGTGATGTGAAGAATAAAACCCGTGCACGTCGCTCAAGAACAACTGAGAATATTGCTGTTGTAGCCCAAAGTGTTGAAGAAAACCCAGGTTTGTCCGTTCCTCGTCGTTCTTTGGAATGAGGCATTTCACAAACGTCATTACACCGTATTTTGCATATAGACTTGGGTCTAAAGGCTTATAAAGTTCAGTTAACACAAGAACTCAAGCCGGCTGATCATCAACAACGTCGTGTCTTTGCTGATTGGGTCCTTGAAATGCATGAAAATGATCCGGAATTTCATCGAAAAATCATCTTGACTGATGAGGCCCATTTCCACCTCGGAGGCTACGTCAACAAGCAAAACTGTCGCATCTGGGGCTCGGAAAACCCAAGAGTTATTGTTAAAAAGCCTCTC
The DNA here is from genome assembly GCA_932273885.2 of Leucozona laternaria. NCBI lineage: Eukaryota > Metazoa > Arthropoda > Insecta > Diptera > Syrphidae > Leucozona > Leucozona laternaria. The sequence continues at coordinate 96,842,772 of OW026368.1, forward strand.
CATCCTCAACGCGTGACTGTTTGGTGCGGTTTATGGTCCGGCGGGGTCATTGGACCTTACTTTTTCGAAAATGAGGCTGGAGCAACAGTTACGGTCAATGCATTGTGCTATCGAGAGATGATTTATGATTTTTTATGACCGGAATTGGATGGTATTGATCTGGACAACGTTTACTTTCAACAAGACGGCGCTACGTGCCACACAAGCAATGAAACCATCGATCTTTTACGGGAAAAGTTTCCGGACCGTGTTATCTCTCGAAGAGGTGATCACAATTGGCCACCGAGATCTTGTGATTTAACACCTTGCGACTTCTTCCTTTGGGGCCACGTGAAAGATAAGGTCTACGCCAACAGCCCAGCGTCGATTCAAGACCTCAAAGATGGAATTCGTGAGGCTATCGAGGACATAGGGCAGCCACTTTGCGATTTGGTTATGGAAAATTTCATGAAAAGGATATGTTCCTGTAAGCGTGGTCGTGGCGGCCATTTGGCTGCTGTTGTATTCCATTATTAACGGCATACCTTCCTCTTTATAATGAAATAAACATCCGATCATTTATCTCAAAAAATGCCATTTTTCTTTGAATATCAAAATAACACCTTTTATTGGAAAACCCTTTATAATAAGTGTTTTTACAAGTAATGCTCGGGTTTTTAAAGGCGTATAAAACTGTGTAGACCAAAGTGTGCCGAGGATACCGTATGTTTTACCAACAATATAAGAAACGTGGTTTTTCCAGGTCATCGTTTGGTTAAAGACAACTCTTAATTTTCTCGCCGATTCCACATATTCGATAGGGGAGCCATTTAAAAATATTAATGGGAAATAAGATGCGAAAAAGAATTTCACTTATTGGTCAACCAATTGGAAGAGCCCTTTCATTGCCAAAAAACTATAGCTTACTGAACTTCAAATCAGACGATCTTGAAGTGTAGGGAAAAATGTGGAAGGCAGCGGTCGCAATTTAGCCGTGGTAAATTCACAAATTTTTAAATGATTATACTAAATTTTTATAAATACTTAGAACATTAATAAAGTAACTCATGTTAACTAATTGATAACTACCGAGTTGATATTCAGTGTTTATTGCCTTCGTAACATCACCCAAAACGTATAGTTGTCATATAAAAATGTTGATTTTTTTCAAATGTTCTCAAAAACGGCTCTAACGATTTCGATTCAAATTCGTACCCATAACCATAGTTATTGAAAGAATACTATGTTTTGGGCCAAAAAATCACATTACGAAAATAATTATTACAAGTTTTATGAGATAATGGTCTTATTTTTGAGTTATAAGCCTATTTCTTTTGAAGAATAATGTCGATTTTGTTTTAGTTTTGCAAACTGGTGCCCCTTTAAACAATATGTATTGAATTTAAAAATTTTTGCACTTTGCTCAAATTTGTGTTTGCGTTGTTGCGGTTGGAATGACCTTCCAAGTGGTTTTTTTTTTACCTAATTTAACTAAAAAAATCTGCAAGTTATTTATAGTTAATTGAACTTTCAAAGTATTTTAGTTGAAGGCATTATGAACAACTTAATCCCATAGATTGTTTATCTATGAATTGCATAACTTAAATATTCAAAAGCTACATTTAAACTTCCTCTTTATGTGCACCATTTCAATTTTATCCATAAATTGTTTAGGTATTCTTTAAGAAACTTTGCGATAAATCTTATTCTAAGAAACGATAAACTTTATGTACCTACCTATAAGAAGAGTATTAACAAAGGAAAGAGAATACCTTCAGGATATCGCCATCTTTAATTTTTTGTTGGTTTTTATAAAACTTAATAAGTTCGCATTATGAAGTATCAAGTACATGCATAGTATTTATAGGTATCAGAAGAAGATAATAGTAAATCTTCTTTAAACACAAATTAATTAAGTTGAGAAAACTCTTACAAGGAATTCCAATATTTTATAGATTTTACCATGATACCAATTACCTATATGCGATATGTAAACATAACGTGGTTTGTAAGGAATTAATTTCCGATGATGGTTATCCCGCAAAGATGTTAAAAAGTTTTTTTTTTGTTTGGATCAGCTTATAAGGGAATGTTGATATGAAAGCAAATTGAAAAGACGATGTTAGCGTACGAGGCAGGTAGTCGTGGAAGCCAAATTAGTTTAAATTTTTTTAATTAATATTTCATTATTCCTTTATATCTTGTCAGGCATTATGTGCTTCTAATCAAAGCCGTTTGGAGACGGCAGAAAATTGTGGGTCCCTTCAATTGCTGTTCACAAACAAGGCCCACACAAGGAATGATTTAGAGTGTAAGTCACCAGGTCCTGGTTCTACACGAGCTGTGGTGTATCTAAATTTACTTTCAAGAAATAATGTGTCTTGTCATGGATGGTCTGGAAAATCATATTGACATTATCAATGGTGGAGAATACTTATTCGGAGTTTAGTAAGAATTGCAGAGCCATTTCCCAAAAAAAATGAACAAAAATCGTTGTATTGTAGCTATCCGTTTTAAATGAGCTAAAACCAAAAATTATATTTTCTCCTTTAAGAATAAATTAGATACAAGCCTCTATACCAAATGTTAAGGCGATAATTGGGTTCAAAACTCCTTGAACGTAAGATGAGGTGTACATTCTACAAAAAACCTCATAGGCTAGATGACTGGAAGGTGGAAATCAGCCATTTCTAAGGTCAAGACAATTCACAAGTCTTAAGTCTGTTACCAATAGGAAAACAAATTATTGCTGTATTGAGAACAGGGTATATATTGGCGATTTTAAACACCCCATTTGAGAGATATTCGAAAAAAATACCATCTGTTATGTCACTAAATATTGATAGAAGGTCGTCTAGGTTCAAAGATTAGTCAGCCATATATTTGGTTTTATGAATTTTTAGAGGTTTTCCAAGGTTTATAGAGTGACCTTGAAAAATATTTAAAAATACATTAAAAAAAACCTATGGCTGACCAATTCTTGTCCAATTACTACACACGGCATCCTTTTTTTGCCAATATCGCACATATAAAGGGTGTTTTTTTTTTTTTTAGACGTGTGGTTTTCAAGAAGAAAAAAAAGGCATTTAATTATATGTTAAGGCCAAGAATTTAGATAAGGGTTTGCCATTTCAGGGTTGCCAGATTGGGCTGTTTGTCGATAATTGGGCTATCTTTTTCCAAAATTGCCGACAACAATTTCAGTATGACAGCCCAATCATAATTGGGCTATAATAAGCCTAAATCTAATATTGGGCGATATTTTTTTTCGTACAAATAAATCAAATAAATAAAACACTTTTCAACTCATCTTAAGTGGGCTTTAGGTCACGAAAAAGGAAATATTAAAATAGTTTTCTCCGCCTAAACATACCCTTAAAGCAGTCCACGTTTAAAAAAATTTGCTGTCAAAACTTTTCACCCTCATTTCAAATGATAAGTAAATTTAACCAAACAAAATGTACCAATGTGATAACAATGACCACGAGGATGACAATGACGATAATTCTGATGAGTACATCACATTTATTAGACTGATTCTCAATACAGTTAAATATGATAATATTGTTAACTCTTCTTTTTTTTTATGAACAAAAAATGTATTTTATTTTTCGTTGTTCTTTAAAATAAATTGTGATTGAAGTTATCGAACATTTTTTTTTTATTAGTTTTGGGCTACTATTTGGGCTATTTTTAAATTGGTCTATCGAACTAGTTCAAGACATGGCAATCCTGATTATGTTTTAAAAAATAATTTCAGGCAAGTGGCCGCCTGCGGCTGGCTCGAATAAATTCAAGCCGAGAGGCCCAATTTTCGACAGCTCCAATTGTTGCGCGTGATGGCGGATGGACTCATTCGGGTCTTCTTCAATACTCTGCTCCACAGCAGCCATAGCGTCTTCGGTGAGCACTGTACGGCGTCTCTGAGGATGCGCATTATCCACTAGAGTAAACGTGGTGCGAAACCGATCCATGGTTGCTCGAATTTATGCGATTTTGCGATTATGTCGACCGAACCGAACCATTATTTTTTTGTAATAAATTTGAACGATTTTCAAACATTGTTCAGAAGTAAATTTATTAACTATAAAATGGCAAACTAAACTGAGCATAAATCAAGTGACAGCTGTCAAAAAAGTATTGCCAGATTGAAAACCACACGTCTAAAAAAAACACCCTTTATAAACGAATTCTTAATGAAGTTGGTCTCAAACTCACAACTCAAAATTAACACCCTTTGTACCATTCTCACCCTTATGTGAAGTTAATTAAAAAGAAATAACTTAAAACTGCTACTACGCCTCATTAATTTTGAGATAGTGGATTTGCGCACTATTTCAAAAAAACTTGAATACATATTTCAAATTTAAAGTTTTCACAACGTAATAAGCACCTCTCCAAAATAATTAATTAGTTCACCCCTTAAAGCACTAATACTAATTAACACATTATGTGCTTCAATAATTTAGAGTAATATCTTTTTTTAAATTTATACTTTTATAGTGCAATTTTTCATTTTTGCAGGTTGCATTCGTTGGAAATCAGTTTTTTTTTTTTTCTAACTTCTTGTCAAGCTGTAGGAATCTAAAGCAAACTAAGACCGACAGACCTCCCGATTTCAACTCAAAATGAATAAATAAAAATGCTGCAAAATAAGAGAAATCCCTCATATGGTTAGCCATCAACTATACTATCAAGGACTACGGTGAAATTCGTTTCCACTATGGCCAAGTTTCTGGCTTCGATCAAAGTTTATAATTATTTTATACATTGCACCTCTTATACCTCCCTATACCTACTTTTATAGGGCAGATTAATTATAAATTGTTTTAACGATGTAACTGATGTGAGTGATTTGGCAGTTGTGGAGGTGTTGCCCAGATATTGTGGCTGGAAAAGTCGTGAAATTAGAGAGCTTGCAATCCAAACCAAACCAAACCAATTTACGGTTCCCGGAGAGTGATGATTATTTTAACTTCATTCGAAAATGTTTTTTTTTTTTATTTTCTATTTGTTTTCTTTTCAAACTGGCATGGATGGACATTGAGTTTTCAGGATGACATAGTTTCCAGATGAAGTGAATAATAAATAGTTTGTGGGGTCATTAGAGAAGTGAGTTGCGTCAGTTTTGGCATATAAATTATAAATCATGGTATATGTATACTAATGTGGAAGACATGTACCTGCACCTACCTTGCAGATTGGGTGATTTTATTTATTCGTAGCCTAAACCGCATGCAGTAGCTCTGTTGGTTGAGGGAGGAAAATTTGAATTATTGATATGTTATGTCATCAATAATTCTCTTATGCGGGCAGGCGGTAACCAATAATGTATAAATAATAATAATTGAATGACGAATAATTATAATAGTTGTGATACAAGTAGTCTTATACATAATATGTGTAGAATATTTGAAATTGCAAGACCTATGTGTGTTTCAGCCACAGAACCGCACCCGTCTCTTGATCTGGGCTGAAATATAGGTCAAACCAATTTGAAATATTATTGTTTTCAATTCAATGGTTTTGAAATAAATGATTTATCATTGTTTAATATTTGATATGAGCATAAAGTAAATACAAGTTAATTGAGAAGTTTCAAAAACAAACATTAATGTACAGGGTCCTTCATTTCATAGTTTTAAGTTGGTAGCACTGGCATTTGACACTAACTTGTCAAACTCAGCTGTCATTTTGAAGTGTCATAATATTATTTGAATGTTTGCCATTTACGATAATGGATCGCTTAGCAATCAAACAACGCGTTCAAATTATTAAAACTTACTATACAAAAGTGGTGATTCAAACGTAGGCGCACTTTTCGCGCACTATGCGATGATTATGGTCGTCATAATTGACCGACTACGCAAGCAATCGGTAAAATTGTGAAGAAATTTGAAGAGAGTGGAAGCGTTACTGATGTCGTTAGGCCTGTGCATCATCGTAATGCACGCTCAGTCGAAAATATTGCTGCTGCAAGTATAAGTGTTGCTGATGATCTGAATTTATCAATTTCCAATGATAACCGATTTTTTTGGGCGGCTGGGGCGGCGATTGAAGATCATGAGATGAACGATATGTGTTTCCAACAAGACGGGGTTAACAAGACAAGCCACAGAACACGACCAATTATGGCTTTATTGCGTAAGAAGTTTCCTGGTCGCGTAATTTAACGTTTTGGCGACGTCAATTGGCCACCATCAGGATCATGCGATTTGACACCGTTAGATTTTTTTCTGTGATGGGACTACACAAAAGACCGTGTTTATGCGAACAATCCCCGAACTCTAAACGCATTAAAAACCAACATTACTCAAGTTATGGCCGAGATACCGCCCGAAATGTGCGAAAAAGTGGTTAAAAACTAGCTCAAAAGAGGCTGAGAATCTTCCCGAGGCAGCCATTTGAATGACATTGTTTTTCATACTCAATAGCAGAGTCTAAACTTTATAATGAAATAAAATTGTCATAAAAAATGTATAGCTGTGTGTGTTTTATTAAGCTTTACTTTCGAAACCGAAAAATGAATGACCCTTTACATATGAACTTTAAGATTTTAGGTTACTGAAATAAACATTTGAGTTTAATTAATTTAATAACATTACGATAATCAGTTGAAGCAGAAGTTTAGATATGTCTTATACCCACAAAAGGATGTTGGATATATTTAAATAAAAAAAAAAAATCACCCTAAGAAAATGAATGTATGCGTAGTGTATCTCATCTTTATTTTAATTTAATTTAAGCCGGTTGAAATGGTCAATCTGGGTGTATGATATGAATGCCATTTATAAAATTTAATAAAGTACTTAGCTTAGCTTTAACTTTGGGGAAAAACCCGCATTTATTTGGCTTACTACAAGCTAATTCTTAGCATAAACTATTTTAAGTATGGTGTTAGGTTAAAAAGAGGATTTTCCAAACAGTACTACGTTTTAACTCTTTATTAAAGTAAAAATCACCAAACGTTTATTTCATCTTTGAAGTATCATACTAACTCCATTATTATATCACTTTGAAAATAACAAATGCTAAAAAGGATTTTCTGATAACTTTTGCACGAAGTGTCAATCTTTTGAGCGTGTTCAACTGGGCTTTACTAAACCGCCCCGGGCAAATTTTACTTTAATTATTGCTGACGAGCGCCGTTCGTACGCGCCTGTTTTCAACTGAAGATTTTTCTAATCGTGTTATTAATAATAATTTTTTTTTTTTTAATAAACAGGGTGTCCCATAAATAATGGATATTGCAACTGGCTAAAGCTGAACTTAAGAACTTTCAGAAAAAAAATATAAAAAATATTGCCCATGTGGCCTTCATGTTATGGCGTTTTTCAAAAAAATCTAAAGAATTACGACCTTACTCAAATATCTGAACACTGCTACCACGAGTGAATGATTTTTATTTTTAAAATTAATTTTTTAATACAAAAAGAATAAAATATTTATTTTCACCAAAGTTTTACCATCTTTAAAAAAAACTTGATGTTAGCCAACCTTAATTTGACTACCAGGGCAAACCTCGGTCCGGTTGTTCATGAGGGACAAAATATTACTTGAGAAAAAAGGGTACAGAAAGAGTCATGTGATAATTGAACATAGACGTTCATATCAGGAGATATATCTGATACGATAGGGTTAGAGGCAACATATTCTTAGGTCTAAAACATCAAGATCTTTCGGATCTCTGTAAAATAATAGTAACACCGTCTGCAAGATCCTCCTCTCATCCGGCGAGCTAAGCAATCGTGCACCCAACAGGCCCAGTCTGGCTCTAGAGTAGAGTAGAGACAAACCCTAGCTGAACACCACTTAGACTTTCTAAATAGAGTTATGGGATAGGAATAAGAGTGGAAGTTCGATTGGGGATAGATTCCTAATAAGAGGAGCTTTAAGTCGAAGAGTTGTAAAGTAATGGTTTCTTTTCTGGAGCTACAGTTAATTAGCCTCGACTCAAGTTTGATTTATAAATACACTCACTAACTTTCCTAAATTTTCTCTTCTGGATATGATCGATGTTTGAGTTATAATAATAAGTTTGAATTGTAAAGGTTAGTTTGAGTCATGCAATCATTTGAGTTACTATGCTCATGTTGAAGGAAGATATAGTGATTGCAGAAACTACAAATAACTCGACTGTTGAGTTTACATTTTGGTGGTTGGTGAACTGTATAGGTATGCATAACATTGATCTATATTCAAATTAAATGTGGAAGTCAATTCCCAATTAACAAACTCCCGGAGTTAAGCTCTTCAAATCTGAAAAGAACTCTTATAAGATTCTTATATGAATCTTAATGAATCTCTTGTTATGAAACTCAAATTCGTCTCATAGCATTTTTATTGTAAGAGCTTAGCATTTTTTAAATTTGAAAGTACTTAAATCCTATATCTAAATCTATTTAAGTCTCATAAGTATCTCGTTATGAAATTAAAACTCTAAACGTCATTTTAAGTCTTTATAATCCGATAATAATACTTCAATGAGACTATTCATAAATAAGTTTTTTTTTTCAAGATTCTAATAGGAGCTACGACGCCAGCTTTGAATATCAAACGAACAGATGTTATAGTTGAATTGTACAGTGCGTTCTTTTTGTTCACAAAACTTGCTTCTGTTCATGTTTCTATCGGATTGGATATCGGATGTTTCTATCGGATTGGTTATTTGATAGATTTCAAAGAAAAGTTTGATTGTTTTCGATGCGAGCAAGTTTCTTTGGTAGATTTTTTGTTTTCTTTGTTTACCTAATATCGGGGTTGTAGAACTGGTAGTAGTGAATTTGATCATAAATTTTATAACAACAATTTTCAGCACCGAAATATACTAAACAAAAAGCACACATTTCACACTTAAGGTAAATAATATGATTAGTGTTAATTAAAAAAGGAAACAATCTGCCGAAAAATCGATCTCAAAAGCATTATTTTGATAGAATTGATCGAAACAACCTTATTAATTGTACTAATGGAAATCACCATGAGTATCCCATAATGTTTATGGTATATCTTATACTGTTGTTGCATCGGCTGTCATCAGCTTTGGAGTGATTTAAATAACACCAAGCTATATCCAGTTAACTTTGATTGTTACTTTATTCGAAAAATTATTAGGTTATAATTTTGTTCCATTGTTTCAAAATGTTAATCTAACACAACTATCGATTTTTGCTTTCACATTTAAATTGCTTTCAATAATCCGCCATCTATCATTTTTTAACAGATTTTGGTCCAGAGGCATAATTGGGCCATTTTTCGAAAATGAGCAAGGAGTGGCCGTTACAGTCAATGGCGATCGTTATCGGGCCATGTTGAACGAATTTTTGTTCACAAAAATTGAAGAGGAGGATATTGGCAACACTTGGTTTCAACAGGACGGCGCTACGTGCCACACAGCCGAAGCTACACTCGATGTTTTGCTCCATTTTCAAAAAAAAAAGAAGTTATTTGGCGGACCCTTTATTATATTTATTTATCATTTGGATTTCACAAACTAATACAAAGAAAAATCTGTCAAAAGTGCTCTTTTTAGGATATCATATGATTATATTATAAAAAGCTTCAAAGTCACTAGTCACTGATAACAAGCTGAAATGTGATCTCAAACTCAATGAATTAGCTGTGAGAAAGCCCTACAATTTCTCTAAGGGTGCATCTAGAGTTTTTTCTTGAATAAACGAGCTTTAAGATTTGCTCTGGAAGCGCTTTTAAAGCATTTAAGCAGTTAAAAATATTTCTTGGGATAGTATACCATGTGAAATTGTGAGACCATCGGAACTAAAACATTATGTTTGCCTTAAGCCTTTATGAAATGATTATTGTACTCGAATACGTCCCCATTTCCGAAATAACAATTTTATGCTGATAAAGTATGGTCAACTTGTAACGGGTGATTTTTTGGCTGGTTTGGTTTTGGCAACACTGGTTTTGACAGCTGACGTGTGTTTAGTACCTTGTGTCACTGTCAAACAGCTTCAGTTTGGTTTGCAATTTAACCATGGATCGTCTTACAAATGAACAACGCTTGCAAATTATTGAATTTTACTATCAAAATTCGTGCTCGGTTCGAAATGTTCATCGCGCGCTGCTTGTGTTCAGCGATGAGGCTCCATCGGTTGAATGGGTACGTAAATAAGCAAAATTGCCGCATTTGGAGTGAAGATCAGCCAGAAGCATTGCAACAGCTACCAATGCATCCCGAAAAAGCCACTGTTTGGTGCGGTTTATGGCCGGCGGCATTATTGGGCCTATTTCTTCAAAGATGATGCGAATCGCAGCGTTACTGTCAATGGTGAACGCTACCGAGCGATGATAACAAACTTTTTTTTGCCCGAAATGGAAGTTCTTGACTTGCATGATATGTGGTTTCAACAAGACGGTGCCACATGCCACACAGCACGCGAAACAATGGCGCAATTGCGAGGCGAGTTTGGTGAACAGTTAATTTCACGTTTCGGGCCGGTCAATTGGCCGCCTAGATCGTGCGATTTGACACCATTTGATTATTTTTTGTGGGGGTATGTCAAGGCTAATGTCTATAGGGACAAGCCCGCTTCGATTGACGCACTGGAAGCCAACATCCATGCATTCATTCGTGAGATACCGGCCGATATGTGTGAAAGAGTATGCCAAAATTGGACTCAGCGGATGGGCTACCTGAGACGCAGACGCGGTCAACATTTGCATGAAATTATCTCTAAACATTAAATTGCAAGGTTCAAACTATCGATTCAAATAAATATTTCATTCATTTTTTCGAATTTTTTGTGTTTTTTTTTTAAAAAAAGTTCTAAAGCTCTTAAAAAATCACCCATTATAAATGCTGTACGTTGTTTATGGTTTCTGGACACACTTAATATCTTTTTCGGTATATTGATTTTCGATACATTTATTTTGAGCCGTATTAATTCTATAAATTATTCTTTTGACCGGAAAAAACATTATACATACATGCTTACATACACATACATATGTACATAGAAGTGATTTGTATTGCTTGGTAATACATTTTTATATTCATGACAGAGCGTAGCTATTGAATAATGTAAGCCACATCGATCAAGGCAAGCAACACAAAACATAAAAAAAAGTATCGCACAAAAGATATATAAGTATGTATCTTTACGGCAGGACGTAACACAAATCTATTATTAATTTGAAATTCTGATTCTAACATTTTTTTTATAGTACCTACATATATTTATTTTCCTTTCAATTATTCTCTTGACACAAAAAAAAATAAAAAAAAAAGAAGTGAAACTCAAAACCTAAAATGGAAACATCAGGAAAGAGCAACAGAATTAAATTAATTTGTCAAAAATGGTTTCTGTTTGCTGGAGCTCGTTTCTATTGTTAAATCGTTAATGCTTTTAGGCCATATTGGGACTTGGAAGTTAAGTATACATTACATATGGCTTTTTGTTTTCATGGGAAATGAATAATCGCTGTTATACAAAGGAATGGTTTTAAATTCTATATGATTCATATACAGCAACATGGTTTGGTTATAGTTATAGTATAGAAAGTCAGAAGTCCCCCTTTTTTGATTAATATTATTTTCTCATCAAGCTTTTATAAAGATGAACAAATACTAATATATACCTAACATACTTTCTTTGTGGAAAGTCAAAAACCTTCTATTAAATTGAGTTGCAATTTTAAAAATTTGGCATTAGGAAATTACATGAATTATTTATGAATGATATACATACATATGTTTGTATGTATTTGTACATATATATTCGTTGAGTGACTTTATGAGCTTTTCAGGAAATATATTTTGTTTTCGTCAATGAAACACAACCCAACCAAAAAATTAACTCCAACTAAAAGGGAATAAAATCCACGGGTGTGCTGTGTTGGATAGACTCTGCCTGTTGTAGTTTGAGCATCAAGTCGCTTAGAATTTTTGAGATTTTATTTATAGATTTCCTCAATAAATAGTTTAAGACAAGACAGTTTGTAGGAAAAAAAAGTTTAAATCTTTAGAGTGGTTGGAGACGTTTTTTTAAAAGAACAAATATGATATACAGGGTGTTTTGCTTAAAATGCGACAAAAAGATAGGGCGTTTAGGTTGATTTGAGACCATGCGAAAAATCGTATGTGAGGGGGGTTATTTCATCCCGTTTAGCCGGGAGTTGTATTTTTCTAAAAATATCGTCTTCAAATATGAAATCAAATAATTCGTATAGGCTTAGTAAAAGTGTGTTTTTTTAGACGTGGTGGTTTTCAAGAAGAAATAAAACGCATACATATAATATAATGTTATGGCCAACAATTTAACTTTATTATAAAGATAAAGATTTGCCATTATGTTCTAAAAATGATTTCAGGCAAGTGGGCTCCGGCCGTGGCTAGCTCGAATAAATTCCAGCCGAAAGTCACAATTTTCGACCACTTTTTGCAGCAATTGGGACCGTATGTCAGCAATAACGCGCCGAATATTCTCTTCCATGGCGTCAATCGTCTCGGGCTTATCTGCGAAGACAAGTGACTTCACATTACTCCACAAAAAATAGTCCAGTGGTGTTAAATCGCACGATTTTGAAAGCCACGCCACAGGCCCACGACGCGAGATAATGCGCTCACCAAAAGTTTCCTTCAATAAATTGATTGTTTCGTTGGCTGTATGGCATGTAGCGCCATCTTGGTGGAACCATAAGTCGTCCACATCCTCCAATTCAGGCACGAAAAAGTCAGTAATCATGGCTGCTCTATAGCGTTCCCCATAGACTGTAACATTATGACCGGCTTAATTTTTGAAGAAATATGGGCCAATGATTCCCTCTGCCCATAGAGCACATGAAACAGTGACTTTTTGAGGATTTAACGGCGTTTCAACAATGTAGATTATGATCACTCCAAATATGACAATTTTGCTTATTAACGTACCCATATTCTACCAAAAATGAGCTTCATCGCTGAACAAAATTTTTCTTGTGAATATTGGGATCGGTGGCCATCTCGTTTTGGGCCCATTCACCGAACCTGCGACGCGCTTGATGGTCGTTCGGGTATTAATTATGAAATGGAAAAATAAATTGAGCATAAATCTAGTGACAGCTGTCAAAAAAATTGACTCCGAAAAAAGTATTGCCAGATTGAAAACCACACGTCTAAAAAAAACACCCTTTACTAGTGGATTTTGATCAAAAAATTGATGTAAGATGCCAAGATCCTCAACGGTCCATCAGGAAGGCAGAAATGGCGGTACAGATCAACCTAGCTCAGTGACCGAATCATAGCGCTGGAGTGCGCCGTTTTGATGCAACCACTGATGATTCCAAGTGAAATCCTCCGGATGAAACGCCAATTTTTGTGATTTTTGTGGAGCAAAGGCCGTTAAAGCCTTTTTCTTGGCTGACTTTATTTCAATCAAGAACTTGGTCCATATTATATCTATTTAAAAGCATTATTGTCTGCCCAATCATCAAGAAGAGAGACGATATATGAACTGCGACCCAGACACAAAGGGATCATTCTTCTTAAGGTTGCCTACAAAATATTTTCTGGCATATTATGTGAATGTCTGGAAGTCGTTCGTTAACAACCTAATACGTCCACAACAGTGTACCTTTAGGACAAAAAAAGTCAACTACATCTTGGCATTACGGTGTAGATCTTAGAAAAAATCAAGGAACTTCAGACGGACACCCTCCACCTCTTCATTAATTTCAAGGCCGCGCATGACAGTATCTATCAAGAGAGGAGTTTTAAAAGGCAATGTCTTGTTTTGGCATCGTTGCCAAACTTATCCGTTTTGAGGAGGATGGCGATATAGAGCACATGAAGTTTGACAAATTTTTCAACAATACCTTTGATGGCAAAAAAAGAATTTAAAGAATAGTGTAAGGCCCTCTCACAAATGCTATGGAGGCACAATCTTTCAAATGTCAAATATAAATAAAACTGGAAGAACACAGCATTATGTGTAATTGGAGCTTCTGTGATTATTAAATGGAAGTGGAAAAGGAAGTACAGAATGAAGTGTGGCACAAGCATTGGTTTTGCATTGGAATGAAACTCCTTCCGATTTAATCAGAACATTTTTTTTTTTTTGTCTGTATTGTGCAACATTGGGAATTCAAGTTTACAGATGGTTTTTAATAACGTATAGATCGTATGGCGCTCTCTAGAGTCACTACTGGCCAAAGCCTTTTTTTAAGTTTTTGTACATTCTTCCGAGCATTATGATTGCAGTTTGGTCGACTTTGTTTCGGATGTTATATTTTAGGGTTTTCAGGATCTTGGGACGATAATTAAAAAATAATGAATTTCAGGAAGCCCCGCACAGACCAAAACCCCACATCACGTGGGTGTGCTTTCCAACGACTGAGGTTACTGGGTCCTGTTGAGCAAATGGACATCAATCCTTCGGTCCAGAAAGTCATTAAATCTATCGCCGAGGGACGACGCGACGCAGTAAAGTAAAATCGGCACTCAGATGGTGCACGCAAGTGCGGAAGCAACAAAATTCAACCAACTTTGCGTACAAAATTAAAAATACGTAGCTAAGTAAAGTACCGAGCCGGCACGAGAAGCTTGTTGGTTGTTGATTGATTGAAAAGTCGAAGTTTTATTTAATTTTTCTATCTTGTACCATTTTTTTTTATAGTAAAACATGGGTGTTTGGTGGATTTTGGTTGGATTAAAAAAATTGATTTTTTGTTTGATTTTTTTTTTGTTTAAAAAAGAATGTTTTTCAAAAATTTGAAATGCCATATTGTTTAAACTATTAAGAAGCACGAGACTGCAAAATACTAATAAAAACGGTCGAACAATCAATATAAAATATAAGACAATATTTTGTAAAAAAAAAAACGTGGAATGCCTGTTTCAGTTATTCGAATTTTTTTACGAATAAACTGAAATGCAGTATTCTCAAAAATACTTTGGTCATTCCAGGTTAGAAGTTTAAAACAAATCGTTGTAGTCGTTTTCGAGAAAATTTGAAAAAAAAAATATTTGTATGGCAGCTACCCGTTCTAGATGAACTTAAACAAAAATTCGAATTTCCGTTGTAGGCAATCAACTAAAAATGCTCTGTACCAAGTTTGAAGCAAATCGGCTAATCCGTTTATGCTTTAGCTCAAATGTCAGTGAACGCATAGATGAACAGCCGCAAAGACGCACAGGCCGACAGACATCATGACGAGACTCACTTTTTTGGACTTCTCGATCATCGTAGTGTTAGTTTTGATTACAACTTCGAATTTATTTTTTACACGAAACCAATACTTACCCTATAGAGCAAGTAATAATGGGATCTTGAAAAATCCAACTGCTTAGCCTGTCTATCGCGTTTTCGATCAGCTCTAAGCACATAATCTGGCAATAGTAAGAGTTTCAACTAATTTTCATTTATGAGTTAGTAGGTATAAGAGACATTTCAATAGATTTTTTTTAGTTATAATTCTGTGGATCTTGCACTATACAGCAGAGGTTTTAAACTCCATTAGTGATTTTACTCCCATTTAAATCATTGGACACAGTACACAGAGAACCTAGAGTATTTTAATCTAATACACAAATGCCCACGTAGTATAAACTATTCAACTTTAATGTTAACCTTTACTGACATCTTTCACATAGTATGCAGAGATAGTATCTGAAAATATGTGTAGATACTTATCTACATCCAGTATCACATTATCTTTCTCCACAGGACATCATAACAAGCCGCACTAACTTACACAGTAGTAGGTATAGCAAATGATTTCGAATGCTGTGATTACAAAAGGATCACATCTTAACATATGCCATAATTCCGCTCATGTGTGGCAAGAAACAAACATCCTTCCGGCCATATATAACCAAAACCATATAGTATACCCATGTATGGTGTCCCATATACACATATACAGACATGTATATTGCCTTTCTGTGTGTTAAATTCGAAGCTGCTATTGTGCTGAAAGGATAAACCAATTTAACTCGCATTGAGTGACATATGTTTTCATGTCACGTCTGTAGATATATCGACGAAAATGCATGAGAGGACGAGAAAGTTTTACAATTTAAGAGATATCTTGCGTGCATTTAAGCAAGGATAGAATTGTGGATGGGGAAAGGGAAGGGTAAGGGGTTAGAGGAAGAGTTATGCGAATGAATGACCAACGTGTGGACTGTGGTGTATCTGTGTGTTTAGCTTGACTGGACTATATATTTACTATCCATCCGAGAAGCATATTAAATATTCAGTCAGGGTCCACAGCTATACATACATAACTATATACCCTCTGTACACATTATCCTTATTTTCAACATAAAAAAACATCAAGGACATCAGATTTGTTATTCGAACTTTTCCGGCTGCCTCAGAAGGTAGGACGATAGTATCTAGATATTTTCAAAATTTAAAACTCACCCTCAAACGCCACAAAGTTAATTGACAGAGGTGGGGAATATGGACATGGAGGCATTTGACCGTAAAGGTCATCCTTTGAAATGATAACTATCACTCTTCTACGATATATGCACCTCACAATATCTCTTAAAGTTTTGTGTGAAATCGTACAGAATTAAGGGTTAAAACTGAGTGTTGTTGATGCGGGTATACAAATATAAACAGAGGGTGGTTGGTTATGTTTAATAGTGCGTTTGATTTGATGTAGGTGACAAGAGTCCTTAATTATGACCAAAGCTAAAGAGCCCCTTGAGAATATGTTTATTTACATATGTATACATACTCAAACTCGATGAGCAACTATAGAGGTATAACTACGACATACTTCAAAGAAAAACTAATTGAGTTCATGTCACGTGGTGTTAAGTTAAGTCCCAATAATTCAATCAAAGTCATGAATCATTAAACTTAATTTGCTATACTTTACACGCATCTTGCAGTGGTGTTGAAGTAAACTAGTTACTTGATGAGATAAGTATCGAATTTCTTTGTATAACAAATACTTCTATATAAAGGGTCATTACCTATTAAGCAAGATGATATGCAAAGCATTCTTTTGTTTATAAAAGCAATGAAATGTAAGACCATTGATATAAATTAAAAAGAATACCAACAAATTTGTAATAACAATGCCGTTAGAATATAAAATGTTAGTAGATACATATGAAAGGATAAACAAATATTTCTTGTGGCGTGTAAGTTCTAGAGGAACCGGCTTTATTTTTGGAAGTTAAACCATTGCGCGCTTTAAAATTGGCAGGAATGGAGTGGACCTACAATTTTATTTCGAATACGAGCGATTAAGGTTGAAACGAACTTATTCATGACAAGAGATACTCTTTGAGGATTTGTCATCACAAAAGGCAGATGTCCTTTTTTTTATTTAATCATGAAGTTAAGGCTGAGCATCGAACCCTGATCTCCAGCATGACAGTCCTACGCACTTACCATTACGCCACCGACTACTACTCCCCGGATGCTACCCAGTTTTTTTTTTCAAAAATTAGTTCTGGAGATGAATACGATAAGTGAGTCAGACAGAAAACCCTAAATCAAAGGTAACCCCAAATTCCGATAACTCGAAAAACCCATTATCCCGAAAATCCAAAATCTAGAAAACCCAAAACCTATAAACCCAACATTAATAAAACTCAAAATCCATAAAACCCAAAGTCCCTTAAATCCAACATCCCATCATTGAAATTTAAAACCTTGTCTTAAATCGTTTAAGTTCATAATAAGTCTTAAAAATTGCTTTCTCTGTGAAACTTTTATTTAATAACAAAATAATCATTTAACAAATAAAAGAGATTCTTTAACAGAACTAGGAAAAAAACACATTATTAAAAAAATTTATTTTCTCAGTCGTGTCAGTCTTCGAATAAAAGATAACAAATCCAAATCTTCAACTAAGTCAAGTAGAGCAAATTTTTTATATAATATAATTTTTTGAATTCTGGTTTCGGGAAAATATTTTTGGGAAAATGGGTTTTCGGGATTGACGGTTTTATTGGTTATGATTTTTTTTTCGATTTTCGGTATTTTTGGTTTTCTGCATTCGGTTTGGTTTTTCTGGATTTTGGGTCTTAAGGATATTGGATTTTCTGTATTTGTGTCTTCTGGGCTTTCGGGGTCTTAGATTTTCTGGATTTTGGGTTTTCTTATTTAAGGGTTGTGTGAATTTTTAGTTTTCGGGATTTCCGGTCTTCGGGATTTTGGACTTACTGGATTTCGCATTTTCTGGACATTGGGTTTTCGGATTTAGGGGTTTTATGGATTTTATGTGATCTTGGTTTGTGTTTTCTGGACTTTTGGGATTTTGTGTTTTCTGTATTTTGGGTTTTCCTAACTAGGGGATTTCTGAATCAAGGGATTTCAGAAGTTTGGGTTTTCTGGATTTTAGGTTTTCTTAATTTAGCATTTTCTGGTTTTCTTAATTATGGGTATTCGGGATTTTGAATTTTCTGGATTTTGCGTCTTCTGGATTCTGGGTTTTTAGCATTCAGGGTTTTATGGATATTGTGTTTTCTGGATTTTGGTTTTATAAATTAAGGATTGTTTGGATTTCTGGTTTTTGTAATTTTTGATCTTAGGATTTTCGCAATTTTGGTTTTTGGGATTCTGACCCGTACGATAACTTAGGAGGCAGAAAAAATATCGGATTCAGGTATAGGACAAAATACATACCCTAGATATTAG
The DNA here is from genome assembly GCA_932273885.2 of Leucozona laternaria. Taxonomy (NCBI): domain Eukaryota; kingdom Metazoa; phylum Arthropoda; class Insecta; order Diptera; family Syrphidae; genus Leucozona; species Leucozona laternaria. The sequence goes on from OW026368.1 coordinate 96,861,356, forward strand.
CATCTTGCGATAGGGTGAAGACTTTTGCATTAGGTGACAATTTTTCCACCACCCTGTAAAAGCATTCTTTTCTAATCTTATTGTTCAAAGAGTGGGGAACTTAAAATAAAACCATGCCCCTTGGATTTGCTACAAGAAACCTCATAAACATTGTATTTGCTTAGATTTGTTAGATATGAGTAATAATTAAACTCTTATAACCTACTCTCAATATTTAAGAATATTTTGTTGTCTTAACCAAGATTTTAATAACAAAGTTTACTCTTTTTGGCCTTCTTCTTTTCTTTTCTTAGATATAAAATCTAAGTACAAAAGTACTGCTACTGACTTACTGCCATATTTTTGGTCTTACTATACTGATTCAAATTCAGGTATAGAAGTTTGTTTCTTGCAAAAGTCCTTTTTTGGTGGTAGTTAGGTATATTCCGAATATTCTAATGAATTTCTCTCTCGTTGAGTATAATTCGATTAACAGTATTCCTACCTGCCTATACATAAATCCGTAAACATTATATGAGAATCGTTGGCTGAATAGCAGATTGTTTTTGTGGAAGTAGATTTATTCTCCATCACAGAAATAAATCCATTTATTATTACTATTTCAAAACAATATGCCACTATGTATAAATCTATTCCCTATGCCACAAAAAAATGAACTCTACCTACTCCCTATTCGTGTTATTATGTAAACTAGCAAATAAAACAGTTTTTTATTTGGAAAATAGACAACACAAAAATATATACCAATTCACATCACGTCCAAACTAAATCGTATCTTATCCCTTAAGCAAACCGCAAACATTTTGTCAATATTCAAAGTAAATAGTAGCAAATGTTCTATTCGAGTCCTTAAATTGAGCTAAAAAAAAACCACTTATCCACAACAGTCTGCCATCATATTTTTAGATAACCTCCATATTTTTTTTGTATTCCCACTCCCCTCTCCCACTCCACCATCAACAAACCACATTCGTATCTATACACCAACATGTATAAAAATAGTAAAGCAACAACAAAAAATATACCGAACTGCATAATCATAAATTGTGGGTGGTTAAGGATTTCAAGGACCAAAGGCAGAGGTTAGGACTTTAATAAGGAAAATCAATTCAATTCAATTTCACTTGGATGTACTTTGGGTAAAATTAAGGGGAGTTAGATCTTTTTTTTAATATGGTCCTCAACAGTCCATTTGAAAGTGAAAAAAAAAAAATAAAACAAGAACCTCTTAGTCCTCCATCCGTAACATCATTCATCAGTTTGTTCAGCGTGGGAGGCTTAGAGGGTAGGATGGGGTGGGGTAGGGTGGATTGGTGTGGGGCGCAAAGGGCAAAACGATAAGGGCGGAAAATCCACTTCACAAATTATCATGAAAATTTTCCCGGATTCTCATTATGTTCAATTTACTTTGAAAGGTAATAAATTTGGCTCCTTCCTGTGGTAAATATTTTTTTTTTTTATTTTTTTCAATTTCTTTGCGTGTATCGCGTTTCTACTTTCTTCTGCCTTTTCCTTCCTTCCTCCGTCCTTGCCACACTGCCAAGTTGTTTGAGATGTTCTTATCTTGGGATAGCTTCCCTGATCCTTGTGTTTATCTATCCCTCATCATCTTGCGACGGTCGGCATAAACTTAGAAAATGAAACGAAAAGCATTTTTGCTTTTATCTTCAGCGAATAACATACACAATAACGGGGCAACAACGATGACAGCGATATGGCGACAAAGCGAAAATGAACATGGAGGCAAATTGTCGAAAATTATGTAAATTCATAAACCAGAGCTATATCACGGGGAGAGCTTTCTAACTGCGCCGCATTTCAGTATATGTGACATCAGAGTGACACAACCTCCCATCCCAATTCTTTGCAGCCAGAAAGGTTAGACATTACAACCTTCCCGGCCAGACTCGGGATTCTGTTTTAGCTCCTGCAAGCATATAAGTATAAGTGTAGTCGTAGTACGCTATATAGCTTTTAATATGTCGAGTTCGATCCCCATGTGAGATGGGTGAAATTAAAAAGGGAATGAGAAATATGCGAATGTTGTTTTTATGTTAGGATATGCCGTTTACTCGGACCTTTTACATACACTTGGTGAATTTAATTTTCATGAACGAGAGGAGGAATTCGTATCCTCATTTTGTGGGTTTGTCGCGCTACGGTATGAAACAGGTCAAGATAGTCAACAGCACGCGAAGTTAACGACACTCTATAGATAAATTCGAAATTATATCTATAACATCCTGATATCCTTTCCATAGACCATAGGCATAGGGTGATAGAAGAGGGTCACTTTAGAAAAAAGAAGAGCGGTTCCGTCTCTAAGTCATTAATTTTAATGGGACTTTAATGGCCCAAACCTGGTTATCAGAGTATATCAGGATCTATTAATTTCAATAAACTTACATACGTACCTAGATATTGGCATAATTTGGCAAATTCCTTGGGGAAAATGCTGATTCTGGGATTTTTGATTGGAAACAAGCAAATTTGAGTATAGATAGTACCTAATTGGACCAGTTGGAATAGATAAAAATAAAAGACGAAATTGATAAAAAGTCTGAAATTTAGCATAAGGTATAAATTATGGTAATAGGATGCTTTATGTACTGAGAGAGTTCGCCATCGATATCATGACCGCCAAGTGAATTACAAACGGCAAAACGTTATAGAATCATTTTTATTTATTTATTCTTGAAACCAAGGCAGCTTGTAAAAAGTGTTTCTTTTTTAGAGGTTTAGAACTTTAAGTTGGCAACACTATTTTAACTGGCTTCCATTTTGTCAGCTTTCAAGTAATTTATTTTTGGTTTGGTTTGTCATTTCAACATGAATAGACTGACGCCTGAACAACGCATGCAAATTGTGCAAAATGGGCTCAAAACGAAATCATTGTTGATCCCGATTTTCACAAGAATTTTTTTTTTCAGCGATGAAGCTCAATTTTGTTTGAATGTCTACGTCATTAAGCAAAACTACCGCATTTGGAGTGTAGATAATCCTCAAGCCATTGTTGAGACGTCGTTACATCCAGAAAAACTGACAGTTTGGTGTGATTTATGGGCTGGGGGGATCATATTGGTCCTTACTTCTTTAAAAACGATGCTGTTCAGAACGTTACAGTCAATTGTGACCGCTATAGAGCCATCAATTGAACAACCATGATGTGCAGGAGCTGTGGTTTCAATATGACGGCGTAACATGTCACACAGCACGTGTCAAACTTGATTTATTGAAGGGAACACTTGGTAACCGCATAGTTTCACGTTACGGACCCGTGAATTGGCCTTCAAGATCGTGCAATTTAACGCCGCTTGACTATTTTCTGTCAGGATATGTAAAACCACTTGGAGGACAACATTCGCCACGTTATCGCCAAAATACGGCCACAAATGTTGGAAAGAGTCATCGAAAATTAGTGGGGGTCAAATGCCAGAAATCATACTTATACCTCTTAAGAGAACACACTTTACATTTTAGATTTATTGATTTTTTTTTAAATCTGTGTAGACTATTTTGAGAAAAATAAGACTTTCCTTTTTGGCGACAAAATTTTGTATGACAGGTCCTAAACAAATGAAAAAAAGCGTGTCGGTGACCAAGTTTAAGGAAAATCAACCCATCTATTTAGGCTGTAGACGAACAGTCGGACGGACAGACGTTTTTGTGAGAATCGAGTTCGATTTTTTTACGAATCCATAACTTGCCACTAGTAACAAATTTTGAGTTTGAAAATTAATTTTTAGAAGAGATTTCTAGCTTTACAAAAAGGTAGATATATTATGTCATAGTGAGTGTAACCTTTGTTTTTTAATAATTTTTTCTCTGTTTTAAGTCAATTTTTAGAAGATTTCCACTCCGGGCTAAACGGGAGGGAATGTACCCCCCCCCCCCCCCCCTTGCATACGATTTTTTTCTTGTCTTGACCCAACCTACACGCTCTAGCTTTTTGTCATACCTTATGCGAGTCACCCAATTACAATCTATCAAAAACGTAGATTAGGGTGCCCCGTCGTTGTATGCAGAACAATTTTTTGTCGAATTTTTCGTCGAAAGGGGTATCAAAAGTTGCGTATTAGCGCGTAGATTAAGTCCTTTTTTATTTGGACATAACTTTTGGGCCTCTACCGCAGTTTGAAGATTTACAAAAAAACTATAAAATGCACATTTTGTTTTGTTTCTTTTTGTATTATTCCAATAAATTTTTTTCATTTATAAGTTACATTTAAGTTAAGGTAAAGGTTTTAAACAAATCAAATATTTTCGGAAGTTAGAAATAAGTCTCCAAAACCAAAAATATACTCAAAATTTATGGTTAAAGAAGAGAATTTATTACTGAATTCGTTTTTATCTTTATAAATGAAGTCAACTCACTTTTTTAACAAATGAATCATAATGCGACCATAGGATGGCACTCAAATATATATTTGATGAAGGGAGGGAGCAAATAGTTTAAACCTCATTATGAAGTATACCTAATTCATGACTTAAACGTTCAGAATTTATTCTTTGATAATAAAGTGAAGCAATACAAACACGGCCCTAAAATATAATATGTAGCTTCTAATAATTGCATATTTTCTACTCGTATGTGCTCTGATCATGAATTAGGAAAATTCATTAATAACATATTGAATGCATATTATTTTTACACTGTGCGATCTGTAATTTCGAGCTTTGATTTTTTATCAGCATTACATTTATCAAGGAAGGTTTGTATCTTACCGAAAACCACACAGACACGAAACATTTCATTATGTACTCAACAAAAATTTTATTATTGTTTGGAAAAATACTAGAACTTGCATAAAGCCCTAGGACTTTTTTTGCAGTTGTGAACTATATATATATTATATATGCCATTTTTCACGTTTTCGATGGGCTAATATGGAAGGAAAGTAACCTGTTTTGATTATTTTCAATCAATACTAAGAAAATTGATTCTGGTTTCGCAAGGATTAAATATTTTCTGCTAGAACTGTCCTATGGTTTTTCATGCTAGAGTTCTGGGATCAAATCCTAGCTTTGGCACTTTAGAAAATGTTTTTTCTCAGAGGTACTGTGTCTTGCACAGAAAAATCCTTCAAAAGTATCTCTTGTGATGATTAAGTGCGCTTCATCTTAGATGTTCTTATTAGACTAAAAATCGTTGGTCCACCTATTTCTGCTGGCTGGTTGAGAGTTATAAGTCATATAAGTTGATAAGTTGTAGTGTGACAAATTCATAAATCCATAAATTACAAGAGACGAATCTCGTATTAATGTTATTTACTATTCCATTCTCATATACAGGACTGCAGTAGCAACTGCTGTAGGAGATCGAAATTGAACTGAAAATGCATACCAATCCTATCACAAGCTCTTGATACATACTGTAGAATTTTGCTAACTTGATGACGGGGACAGACGTTGAAGTGTTTTAAGATGACTGATAAAAATATCTGTCGTTCTACTGTCTCGACTAGTTGTATAGTATTGACTAATTTTATGGTTTCGATTAACTCTACTGTATCGTATGTATCATCTTTAACCGTTGGTAAAGCAGTAGAGGCAGGAGGCAGCCATTTGAATATACAGATTGCACTACTTTCTTTTCATCTAGTGGCTTTTGATTTTAATGGCGTCAGTTTTTTTTTTCAACAATAACGATCACAGTTTTACTGAAATATCTTTGATCCGCTTGCGGCAAAAATATTCTTTCAAATGATATAAAAACAAGTTCTCAAATACAAATAAAAACTACTAACAGAAGAAGAAGAATTACTAAAAGAAGTTAAGTTGACAGGTTTAAAGAATTGTTGTTGTACGAAATGAGGGTAACAAAAAAATAATGAATATTTGCTTAGTTTTCAAAACTTCAACGAGCGGTAGAGCCCAAAAAGTACCCTCCAATTTTTATTTTATTATTTCTCCTGTAATATGCTGTTCAATACGCAACTTTTGAGTTGTCTTTCATTAAGATACTCCGAAAATTTTTTTGACGGGACACCCTAACGTAGATACATTAGCTTATCTTTCCATAGACAAATATTTAACTTTTCAGGAACTCCTGTTTGAGTGAGAAACAATTTTCAATACAACACAACAAATTGAAATAAATATACATTATCATAAATTTCATATAATACACAAACATGTGTACCTTATACATAAATTAAGTAAGTATGAAGTATAACCGAACTATGATGCAACTCTTCTTGAACTTGTGGTCGAGGGCTTTAAACTAAAGAACTTTTTGCCAGTCGCAGCCAATAACCAATTTATGATTTCGACAAATTTCCGTTAAGAAACTATACACCAAACTTCCGTTGCATGCAACATCATGGATTACAATAGGGCTCCATTGAAGAACAAAATAGTTTTCACTAAAAACCTCCCTTTTACATCCGGCAATAGGCCATGAAAATATTATATAAAGTTCAGGTTATTCTTGTGCAGTAGACCATGAAACAAATTGCCTTGAAAACTTTGACAATAGCAGCTAGATGAAATTGTTCGTTAAGTTTTTGCGTTCCGTAAGTTTAACGTTTCACTACTACTTGGAAAAACGACTAAGAACTAATATCCTTAGAGCTACAGAGTGTAGTGCGGTGTAGGTGTGTATGGAGTAGAAGGTAAATTCTATAAATTTCATAACCAATTTCCAAGCATCGCATCGCACAGAGAGGTGTTTTTCTGGTGCATTATTCTGGTGTCATAGACTCTGGCATTGCACAGTGTTTTTGGGTGCAAACTTTAAAGTTTCGACACACACAACCATCACCACCAATGAGTGCTGGATTTCTTTTGTGTTCTTCTATCCCAATAATAGAACTTCGCGCGGAAAGTAATAATAAAATTGAGAAGCTATTAGTCAAAGGAACCGGATGTTTTCAGTCATGAATATTAAGGCAACGCATTTTGGCAAGCCAAGAATTTGAAATATATGTGGTACCTGTACTGTACAAAGGTATTATTTAAAATTAAAATACCCGATTACATGTTGATTTACTGTGGCCAACAAAAGGGTAAGGTAATTTCTGAGCTACAAATCAAAATCAATGTGTTGATCAAGTTTATATTTTTATATATTTTAACATTATAATAAATATATAGGCAGTCATATTTCTTTGGTTATATTTTTTAAAAACTAAGCGTTTTTTTAGAGGAGAAATTTCAAGACCTAACGCATCAAAATTTGTTTTCTGGAAATATAAATCTACTGCAAAAAAAAAATTGAATCTACTGCACTTTTTTTGCAAATCTACTTCGGCAAATTATTCAAAAGATGGCAACTCTGGTACTCGTACAGAAAATTTACTCAAAGACAATGGCGCAAAATTTTAAATAACTTGATTTTAAGGTTTTAGTACAATACTACTTGACAATTTTCTAACTTTAAAGTTCTTTACTAAAATGCTCTAAATTTTAAACAATTTTTACTAGTAGCATACTAAACCTATTTTTTTAATAAACAATAAAAAGTGACAGTTCGTGCAAAGAAGTAAGGAAATATACCTTTTCACTTTCGTCATTGTCAAAGTATGATAGGTTCTTTAAAGATAAAATAGCCATTTGGTGATTTTAACTCAAGTAAAATGTGGAAAAGATAGTATGATGCTAACTAGACCTGTGCCTTTTCAATATAGCAATACTTTTTTCGGAGTTAGTCTTTTTGACAGCTGTCACTTGATTTATGCTCACTTTGGTTTGCCATTTCATAATTAAAAGACTTAGAGCCGTTTTCTGATACGAAACATAAATATTTATGTTCTACTTAAACGAACATAAGGTTCTACTTTTTCCTCAGCCTAAACTGTCACATAAGATCTTATGTAAAGGGTTTTTCAACGGGGACGCTACAAAAGTAGAGCAACAGGGACAGCAAACGACGCCATATTTCTTGCTGTTCTTTCGACATTTCTCTTCATACGGGCCAACAACGAGTCGAAATTATTAAAATTTAGTACCGAAATTCGGAGTCAGTGGCCTCAAAGTTAAGAGCGCTACGTCGTCATAATCGTCCTAGCAGATAAGCAATTAAGCGTCTAGTGGACAAATTTGAATCCACAGGCACAGTACAAAATGTTCCCGTGCCAGTGAGAAAAACAAGTGCCCGTAGTGTCGAGAATATTGCTGCCGCTGAGGCTTCAGTTGCAGAAAGCCCAAACCGTTTTTGTTTTATTTAAAAAAGCTTTTGTAGCGCTCTTATTGAAAAACCCGATAGAACATAAACTCTTAAGTTTCGTTTCAGCAAATGGGCCTTACTCCTGAACAACGTTTGCAAATCGTGCAAATTTATTACCAAAATAATGGTTCAGTTCGCGCGACGCATTGCGCGCTGCGTCCAATATTCGGTCAACATAATCGCAAAATCACATAAATTCGAGCAACCATGGATCGGTTTCGCACCACGTTTGCTCTGGTAGATAATGCGCATCCTCAGAGACGCCGTACAGTGCGCACCGAAGACGCTATTGCTGCTGTGGAGCAGAGTATCGAAGAAGACCCGAATGAATCCATCTGCCATCGCGCGCAACAATTGGAGCTGTTGAAAATTGGGCCTCTCGGCTAGAGTTTATTCGAGCCAGCCGCGGCGGCAACTTGCCCGAAATTATTTTTAAAACATAATGGCAACCCTTATCTTTATAATAAAGCTAAAGTCTTGGCCATAACATTAAAATATATGCGTTTTATTTCTTCTTGAAACACCCTTTAGTTTAAAATTTGGAAATTCCCTTTTTTCACCTACCATCATACTAAAACTGATTTAACAGACGAATAAACGTCTTAAATTTTGTGCCAGTGGTTTTTTGGTACGATATAAAGGCGGCTGATTGTGTTTATATCTTAAATCGAGCTATTATAATATCCTAAGTACAGTATTTTGAAATCCGCTATTTTGGAAAACGAAAATTGATCTATATCTCCGCAACTAAGTTGATTTTAGCTGAAAATTTGTTATGGTTGTAAATTAAATAATAATTTTTTTTACACACATTTTTTCTGCTAAGGCAATATTTTCGAGGGAACCTATATGTATATCGTTTCATTTTATTACTTTAGCTGCATTTTCTTGATTCTTAAGAAACTTACACACATTGTTCTACTGATAAAAATTGAAAAACACAAAATTTTTGATATACCTATTATTTACGATGATGCGCAATTGAAGTGCAAAGTTATGGCTCTGGAGAGTTGGCTAAGAATCTACTTGAAATTTCTTAATTGACTCTTTAGGAATTTGAGAACCTAGTGTTACATGAACACTTACCGCCATGTCTGATTTGAATGGACTGAAAATCCAGACTTAATTAAATATATGTCCATACCATAAGTTTGTGAGTACTTAAACTCTGGCCTCCTGAAACCAGACGAAATTCAATTGGATTTATTGTAAATTTAACGAGTAATAATATGGAATTGGATTTGAGTTTTAATCTGGATTAAGCAAGTGAATATTATGGGCGTAATGTAATGAGTCTTTAAAATAGTTATCACCTTCATTTTCCCGCATTCAAAATTGCAGACTTTGTGGCACAACCACTAATAGAGTGGATGAAACATAGGCCTATATTTTATTTATATTTCGAATTTAAAGAGAGCGAGAGAGAGATAGTCTGTTTCAAAAAATACCAAAATTATCAATTGTTTTTTAAATAATGACCGCTAACTTTTGACTGGATTGAATGGTTTATATCCATTATTATAGGTGCAGTCTGCTTTCCAAAATCATCCATATTATAAAAATGAACTTTTTTTAGTTGCGGATCTGAATAAGGTTTTTACCTAAATAAACCGGTGGTTATACAGGGCTATAACTTTGAATTTTTAATGTCGTATGATTCTCAAAAATATTGTAAAATGTTGGAAATGTTGTGTTCTACAATTTGTATAAAGAAAACAATGTGTGTAAGTTTCTCAGGAAATAAAACTACATAACTTCGAAAATATTGCCTGCACATAAAAAAAATTACAATTAAAACATAACTTTATTTCAACTTAAACTAAAAGGTTTTCGCCAGGCGTTTGACATGGCATGGTATGGCGGCCGGCTTCCCGAAAACCTGGACTTATTCTAATAGCTCTCTTCCAGATATGAACAAATCAGCCGGCCCATACTTCGTTCCACTAAAATATCTATCTCTCCTGTAGTATTCTTGGGATACAAATTTAAGGTTAATTTTCGGACCCACTTTAAATATTATTTTGAATTTTTGAAATACAAAAAACTAATTAATTTAAAGAAAATTGCAGGTTAGTTAAAAAAAACAGTGATCTCTTATCGAACATTTTCACTTAGCATCTTATGAAGGATCAAAGAAATAAAGGAGATACATTTTATTTTTTTTGGAAAAAGAGTAGAATATCCAGTATTTTCTGTAACAAATCAATGCACATTTTTATAAGCAATTATATTGTTAAGTTCAAGTATTCATAAAACAATTGTAAACAACAATAAATAAATATATGTTTCTGGCTTACAAAAAAAGTTAAATTGGGTCCTTGTCTGCTTATCATAAGTCATACATAAGTTGAATTATTATCTGCCCTCTTTATTATTTTTTTTTTTTATTTGAGCTAAAATATTCTACCTACAGCACATTTTTCTCACAACAAAATCCCTTAGACAACAATAATTTCTCGAAATCACTTTAGCTGTCGTTAGGTTCTTAAAAATGACACAAAAAGGATAGGTAATAAAAAGGATTTTCCAAGATTATATGATAAGGACATTTTACTTCCATAGAAAATCCCACTTTATTGAATCAATCAATATGGATTTTCTTCGTCGAAAAGAAGAAATTAAATCTGTATTAAGTTGTTTCATATTTCCGAGCGAGCCCCTTTTTGGAAAAACAAAAAACTTATTCCAAAATCAGGCTTGGAAGGACTCACTCAATTGCTAACAGTAACATGGTGATAAGCCATATCACATCATAAGCATCATCTCTAAGTTCTCGGTAATCTGACAAGGTTTCAAACTCCAAACTCTATATGGTTTTTTTTTTATTTTTTTATTTTGGAGAGTCTACATTTTCATTTTTCTATAAGGTTCCCCAAAGGGTCTATCGTGCACAGTACCTACATACCGGAAAATACATCATTGTTGTTGTTTGTTGGGTTATGTTTCCCTTTCAATTCCTCAGAGTCAAGGTAAATCTGTTGTTAATTTCTTACTTCGTATCATATATTTTTTTTTTTTTTGATGATATAAATCCTTTTATAATAACCACAGGGCGGTGCTTTAATAATAAAAAAGGGTCAGCAAAAAAAAAAAAAATTAGATTTCGCACAAACAAATAAAATGTTGTCCTTTTTCGAGACTTACTTTCACATATACACATGTGTGTAGCTACGTGTTTTGGATGTATCACTCAGTTGGGATATGAAGAAGTTATACATATATGTTATGTGTTGCTGCGGGAGAAAACGTAAACATTCTATAAAACAGGAAAGGACATCTTGTGTGTCAGTTCAGTTTGGTTGTGAAATCCTTTTATATCTTTTCGACGACCCAATCGAAATCTCATCGCCAACATCAACATGTAGTCAATTTTCTAGACCGTAATTTATTTCCTTGGTTATATTAAAAAAGGATCTTTTTAGATTATGTTTTTGATTTGTATGTGTATGTGTGTTGTGTGTGTGTGTGTGTGTATAAGTGTGCATGTGGGAATGGTGTGTTTGCATGCCTAAAGGAATACCGTAAAGATAAGTTTATAGCATTAGGACTTTTTACCATTTTTTTTTCTTTCTTTTTCGGTCAAGCCCCGATATTGGAAAGGCAACAGCTGTTAGAATAGTTTTGGTGCAAAGTTGTTTAAGACTTCCGATTGACAAAAAATAAATAAAAAAAAAAAAACATTTTCTAAGTATTTCATTTCAATTTTAATAGCATCGTTAGGTATTCTGAGGAAGAAAACATTTAGCAATGATAAAATCGACATTCAGTATACAATAGTTGTTTTATTGACAGGTTTTATAGGTCTGGCATTTGATTTTTTCAATCAAAGAAATGTATAGCCCAAGAAAATTAGACTTGTCCTTCGAAAAAATTCCGTCAAAGCTGAATTTTTATGCGCGAGATTTATTTGTTTTTGGGTTTTTGTGGGGTGGAGGGTGCAAAATTTAGTTCTTTTTTTCTTCAATTGCTCGAAAACTATTTTTTTTTAAAGTAGAGCTACAATTTTTTCGTTCCACAACTAATTTACAAAAAAAAGCTACAATCAACTGTGTAATTAGTTTTTTTTTTATATCTAAAAATGTAGTAGTATCTTGAGAGACATCTTTTTCATAACAGTTGTGTTGAAACTACAGTTCAAATGAAATTAAATTTTTCCTCTATAGAATCACCTTTAAATCTTAAGTTACAAGTGTGAAGAAATTCGCTTCAGTGCGGTTAAGACTTTAGGTCAAGACACAGATATAGAGACACAGAATTGCGGGACCCACTTTGTTCATGTTCTTCTATCGAAATTTCAGATTTGATTTAAATTTCGAGATGCCTTTAAATTAAATTTTTCGTGACATTTGAAACATAATTTTATTTCACCTTTCAATCCACACAAAAATACAGTATGAGTTTCTCAATTAAAGCCAAAAAATCAATTTATGAATTTTAAACGCAAGTTTAAATATAAGTCATTTTCGAGGATGTATAGTTATGATGGCTAAACAAAGCTCTCCACCAAAATAAACCTTTGTCGGAAATTTTTCAAACACAAAATCTGATTTTAATGGGTTACATCTAGAAAATGAGTTGGAGTTTTTCAGATTTCTAAGATCTCAGAAGTCTCAGAGGTTTTTAATTTTATTAAAAGCTTAATACAAGCTGAACTTAAAACTGAACATAATATTTCTTGAATCTATACTTAAACATATAAAGGTAGGATGGGAGAGTTAGAATTATTGGTGAACAAAAACGATGTCAGCAGTATCTTGGCGTAATTTGAGGGGTTGAAGGTTTAGAAGTTTAAGACGGTCTGCATAAGAAGGAAGGTCATAGGGATCATCCCAGCCAAGACCCCGCAAAGCGAAGCGTAAAAATCTGAGCTGGACGGCTTCAATACGATCTATGTGAACTTGATGATAAATGGTGACCAGACTGGGGAGGCATATTCTAAGAGAGGTCTAACGAAAGTCATATTAAGGGATTTGGTTACATATGGACAAGAAAACTCTTTTGACCAGCGTTTTACGAACCCGAGTGTTGAGTTGGCTTTGATTATAATACTGTCGTAGTGGGAGCGAAAATTGAGTTGAGTGCCACAAATGACTTCCAAGCACCAAATGGAGGATACAATAAGAACAGGCACTCAATTAATCGAGTACCGTGTTATAGACAAGGGAGGGCGCTTTCGAGTGAAGGTTATGGTTTGACATTTCTTAATGTTTAGCTCAAGAAAGTTTTTTTGGCACCAAGTAAAAAAGCTTTTTAAATCTGTTTGCAGTGCGTCGTCAGGGGTAAAAATTTCTTTCGATATCATCATCTCGTCAGCGTAAATTTCTGAGTCAGATTGAGGTCAAATCAGCTCAACGTCATTTATAGTCAAAACAAAAATAAGTGGCCCCAAATGGCTTCCCTGGGGTACTACAGATAATGCATGCATAGGTTTGGAGATACTCCCTTTAAAGAGCACTCGATACTGACGGTCAACTAGGTATGACTGAATCCAAGAGGTGAACAACAGAGGAAAACCAAGCTTTTTAAGTTTAAAAAGAATGATATTGTGGGAAATTTTGTCAAACGCCTTACTAAAATCTGTTGCAATGGCATCAACTTCTTTATCTTCTTCTAAGGCAGACAGCGTTTTTGAAACGAATTCAGTGAGGTTAGTTGTTGTGGATCGTCCTTTTAAGAACCCGTGCTACTTAGAGGTCTCAGCAATGACAAATATTTGAATGCAATTTCTTCGCAAAGAAGACTAGAATATTTTTAATTCGCTTGCTCAATTATTGTATAGTTGTTATTAAAAAAAAGGGAGGTACTTCGTGTGAGGAAAAAAATGTTCAGATTTATCCTCCTTCTCAATCAAATTGACACGACTTCAACTGAGAATAAATAAAAAAAAAGTGTTCTATGAGAGGTAGATACTATTAACAATGGTAAAATGTAAAATTTAATAATTTTTTAGATCGTACTTATTTTGACACACACAAACATTTTTATCAAAATTGTAAATATTTAAAATCTTCTAGATAATGTTAAAAAAACTACATTTTACAAAGTTTAATAGAAATTGACGTAGTTGTTTTTGAAATACCTTTTATTATATTTTTTAAATTTTGGTGCGAAATATTATTTGAAGCATCATTCTTCATAAAAAAATTGATCAAAATCAGTCGAAACGTTTTCGAGAAAAGCGAAAATAAAACAATGGTACTTTGGGAGATGCCATATAAATTACTTTTTGAGAACAATTTTTTTAACTAAAAGGCTGCTTGTACCTTTTTAAATTTACTGAATTTGACGGATGTTATAATCGTTATGCCAAGTTTGATCAAAATCTGTAGTTCGATTGTTTTTTATGAATTCATAACTTGCAATATTGTATCTATGTATGTATGCAGGGTGATTCGCATAAATTGTAACAAACAACTAAAATGTGTAGGTTGAGTCAAGACAAGAAAAAAATCGTATATAAGGGGGTCCATTCCCCCCATTGAGCCGGGAGGGGCAATTTAAAAAAAATACTTAAAACAGAAAAAAAAATTAAAAAAAAAAACAACGGTAACACTTATGAGAATCACCCTGTTAATCGCAAGTAAAAATACTCTTTTCTCGTAAAATTAATTATTTAAAAATTTATTTTGTCTATATGAGCAATGAGAACAAAAATCCAGTAATATTGTTATTGGAGTTTTCGTAAAAGGATCAAATAAAGTTCAAGGTTTTTCAATAGTAGATGCTTAAAGGCATATTTACTTTTTGTTTCGTATGACCTAAAGCTATTATATTGGACTACCTACGGAACAATAATGATATCAAGGCACAAAAAAAAACAATAATAAAAATTTTAATGAATTGTACTCATAGGTTATAGCAATATCACCTTTGCAATGAATTTTAATAGATATCGAATAGCATTCCTGGCATTTATATAAAGGTAGGTATATAGGTACCTGAATTTGAATCTGAAGCACTCATCAAAATCAAAAGAGCAATTCTTGTATATTCAAGTGCAAACGCATGCATACTATCGAACTCGAGGATTCAATTTCTATATAACGTATACTGCAAAAGGTACAATAATTGAATTTCATGGTCTTCAATGGAATGTAGCGGTGAGGCAGTAGGCTGCTATACTAACGTACTGGCTTATGCATATCCATTAACGACTCACGATGGGAAATGCTTCATTTTGAATTGTAATAGTATTTCAGAATTCAGATGTAATATTTCGTTTGATGAGTATAGATGTTATCAATGGTTATGTTTTCGAAAGAAAATCAGCTTACATTGTATGGTAGACGTAGCATAAAACATTATTTTCCAATGTTGTTACTATATACACACTATACTTGTTCGTAATATTTCTGACTCTGATAATCCTGTTTAGATTGGACTTTTGGAAATACCAGCATGGCTTGATTAATCAATTTTTCATTTGGATGTGTGAATTTGGGTAATTCCGGTTTTCTACGATGAAGACTGTGTCTACCTTGTTCCTATGTATAGTTTGAATTCTGGCAATAGATTACGATTATGAAAAATGTAATTCTACGTCGATATTATTGTGAATAACTATTTGTGTTACTGCTCTCAGTTAGAGTGTTCGGAAACTTTGGTTTTGCTACATATTTGCGTATGTTTATTCCTTTTACGTTTTATTACCACAACTGGAAAAGGAAAATTCATAAAAACCTTAAATTTTCTACCGTTTTTGAATAATGTTTAAACTTCAATAATTATGATTTCAAAAAAGCTTTTAATGGTCTTTAGTCCATAAAGTGATTCGTCCCTGCGATTTCACTTGGACTCATCAGTTGACTAGTGAGGGCCTTGTCAATACGCAATTTTTATTAAGTTCAGTTCAAATCACATGAATTTTTTGACATTAGCTGCCATAAATTAATTTTCTTTTTTTTCAAATTTTCTTAAAAACGGCTCTAAAGATATTGATTAAACTACATGCTTATTATGACCAAAATAATTGTAAAAAAAACTGGTTTTTGGCAAACAAAATTCCCATAACGGAAGTAGGCATTCCACTTTTTTTTGAGAAAATGGTCTCATTTTTGCCTAATTCTTGTATAACTCATGAATAGTTTAAACAACATTCTAATCCATTAACATGCGTCTTCAATTTGTGGCTTTATAACAGTTGTTAACCACAAGAGATAGCGGTCCAGTCGTGCATATTTTTTCAATTGGTTTGCATGTTTGTTTGTCGAAGCCGCACTGATAGTAAACTCTACATGCGTTTGTTACTTTTCAAAATGAGTTATTTGTGGAGATTCAGTAAGTGGATATGTGAAGCTAGCCCTGTTGGTGGGATTAAAGATGGATCATTTGCTTACTTTATTATATATACAAAAAACAAGAGCCTTTGTAATTATAAGGATAAAGATAATAATTAAGTTGAGGAGGTTTGGATTTGGATCACGCCAACGAAATTTGTATTGACTCTATCACAAATATGATGACTAAACAATTTATTATTATTTGATGTTGCTCAACGCCTTGACAGAATTTTACATTTTATTTTTAGGTATTTTTAGGTTGCGCACAAACTAAGCCCAAAACAGCAAAACTTTGCTTTTCAAGAAAATCGTAATTTTGCAAAAAAAAAATGTACCTAACCGTAAAATTTGCAAAGTTACGAATTTTGGAAAAAAATATTTACGGCACAAGGCAGCACAACTTTTTTTTTTAGAAAATCCAAAATGGCGATGCTAACTCCACGCTGTTGGGCTTCGCAAAATTTAATATCGAACATAAAAGTTGCAAATATGCAAATTGTATTTATCATCTTTTCGATTCTTAGAACGAAAAATTGTGTACAATACAGCACAACTTTGAAATTTAAAAAAATCTTGATTTTGCAAAAAAATTTTGCGAATTTTGCAAAAAAAATTTACGGCACAAGTTGAAAACATTATAGAACACTTTTTTTATTTAATGGCGGTGTTAACTTCACGCTTCGCCAAATCAATTTTTTCCCGTAAAATTTGCAAATATACGAATTTTGTTTTATCTTTTTGGTTTTGTATAGCGTAAACTAAGCACAATTTTTTTTTTTTAGAAAATCGTAATTTTGCAAAAAAAAATGTATGCGTAAAATTTGCAAAGTTGCGAACTTTGCAAAAAGATTTACGGCACAACGCCGCACAAGTTGCGCATATTACAGCACAACTTTTTCTTTTTTTTGAAAATCAAAAGTGCCGATGCCAACTTCACGTACATAACAAAATTTAAGTTGGTCAAAAAAAAGCTCAATCCTGGTGATCCAAAAAAAAACTTAAGAGTGTACTTAAGAGCTGTTAAAATTTACATAGGAAGGTCTTATCTGTCACCCCCTTGTAGTTCTTGCAATGTACTTAATATACAATTTTTTCACAAATTCTTTTTAAGTTCTAACCCAGTATACAGTAGTTACATACATGCATTGTATAAATGTGGATAAATGCTGAAAACAATTTATGATTTCAAGCTTCTTTTTTATACTTGTGTAAATTTAAAATAAAACCAATCAGCACCACTTCAAATGTGCATTTTGTCCTTATCCATGTTGCCTGTTGTTTTCTTGAAAAAAAAAACTAAAACATTATGAACGATTAAGTTAAAATTTCTTTTATGTAGGTAGTTAACTATCCACAAAAAAAGGAACAGAAGTTCATATACAGCTACGTAGTTCATTTGCTTTTTGTATCTCAACGAGAGCATTTGGTCTACGAAGCAGAAGCAATTGCTTCTTGGTGTATTTGAAACACATCTCTAGATTCCCTTGCAAAGAATACAAAAAAATTAAAAAAAAAAAGCATATTTCATACACAGCTTGAAAGTCCTTTCGTCTGTTCACACTCTCCATTTTATGATTCTACAAGGATATGAGTTGTGTGATGCCCCGTTTGCTGGGTTGATGTATACAGAGAAAGTATACCTTTACCTGAGGAAAATTATTATATACCTCCCCTTGGCATACTGTGAAGTGCGAGGGATCGTTTTATTCGCACATAAATTCCATTAGTAATGCATTTCCATTAAAAACTCATTATTCGGTATGATACTTAAATTCATTTCGAGCTCAAAGAAACGTCACTACCCTCCTTTCTCCATCCTGCAAATTTCACTCCCAAAGGATTTCGGCTTATTACATGGAGGTATATGTATGTTCGTATTCCATATTCAGGACAAGCATCCTCACACGAAAATTGGGTTTATAAATGAGAGTACCTACCTATACCTACTTATTATTTGAAGAGTATAAGTTCCTCACACTGTTTTATGAGAGCAAAGGTGAAAATCGTTAAATTGAAAATTAGACAAAAAAGACATTGAGTTATTTTATCGAAGTATGTGATGTGTACATAAAAGTGATGTGCGTGCTTAATTGTTGTATAAAAATAGAATGATATTATAGGGTTTTATGTGTCAAAAGAGATCTTGAGGTAGAGCATATTAAGCTGTTATCATAACACTCTTATAGATTAATTTTGTATAGCATGGTTTTTTTTTTTAAATGATAGGTCTTATAAAGGGTCCGCCATCTAACGTTTTTTTTCAACTAGTGCTTATTTCGTGAATGGTAACACTTAGCTCATGTCTGATTTGACAGATAATTAGTTTTATCCTTCCGCTGAACGAATATGGTTGTGTATACGCTTCGCTAAGTGGGCCTGCGATCGACTTAGAGAAGATGCCGATTTTGCCAAAAAAATCATCTTTTTAGATGAAGCTCATTTTGATCTTGGCGGGTATTAAACAAGCAAAATTGTCGCATTTGGGGCACAGAAAACCCGCACGCTTACACTGAAAAGCCGATACACCCAAACGATGTTTGGTGCGGATTTTGGTCCAGAGGCATAATAATGCCATTTTTCGAAAATGAGCAAGGAGTGGCCGTTACAGTCCATGGCGATCGTTATCGGGCCATGTTGAACGAATTTTTGTTCACGAAAATTGAAGAGGAGGATATTGGCAACATTTGGTTTCAACAGGACGGTGCTACGTGCCACACAGCCGAAGCTACACTCGATGTTTTGCGCCATTTTCAAAAAAAAAAGAAGTTATTTGGCGGACCCTTTAATTGTTATTTAAAAATACTGAAGCGCGTCTTCAAACAATATTGACATGCCCGAATGAAAATCCGAAAATTATTTTAGTCGAGATAAAACTGTTTTTATAGTATCTAGTTGACGTTTTGGATTAAATATTCTATATACGTCAAAATATAGTTCGTTCCATATCTGTCAAACAATTAACTGCAACATAGGATTGCTGAAACGTCATAGCCACGACAAATTTCACGACTTGTTGATAATCATGACATAAAGTTATGTACTGTGGAAACAAAGAAACAAGAATACGTTGCGAACACAGCCACAAAAATAAAGAGTGTACATAAAAGTGGATATAGCGTTTTATTGGTACCTGGAATGCTGCGCTAGCTATAAATGATCAATAAAACACACCTATTATTAACGGATTAATAATAAATTAATAAATATCGCAAGTGAAATTAAATATACCTACAACTTTACCATGCGTATAAGAACTTCTTCTAACTGCTGTTCAAAAATATAAATAAAATAAAATTACTAAGCTTAAGTCCAATAGAGAATCATTATCGTATTTTGTATTGATAGTAAAATATTTCTATGCATGTGTAAGGAAAGTTCCCTTATGGGGAACACAAATTCAAGTATAACCTGGTTGTTTTTGTTTTCAACTATATGTACTTTATATTCCGGTTCAATTTTCATTTCAAATTCTGTCATTTTTTTGTAGTTTCTGACACTTTTTTGCAAATGATCTCCGTGGTAATTTTCGAGAGCCCATTCGTAGGTATATGTATAATGTGCCTAGTCTTAGAGCCGACAGCAAATTTAACCAAAATATAAGTGTGAGAGTTAAAGCTGTATGTGTTTTTTTTTCTCTGCCTTTACTGGAAATTTAAGGTTTTTTCTTCAAGAGTATATTACCACTTAAATAAATTTTTTTTAAATAGGAAATAACGCTTGCCATTTTCCCTAAGTTCAAAGATTTTAATCTTGATAATAGAACTCAAGATAGATATAAGCTTTTTAAGCTTATTTCATCGGTTTTTTTTTTTTTGCAGATTTTATATAGAATGTGAAAAATCAACAAAAAAAAGCCGATAAGGTTCACCATTTATGTACATTCACTGTTCACTCACAACATTTGCTGTCGGCTCTTGTATCAACAGATTCGACGACGCGACATTTACTATATTTCTCAAGAAATCTCTCCAGGTCAACTAATTTCGTAAAATACAGAGATTGGCAGGCCTATGGGATTGAAGTATTAGAATGAAAATACATCAAATAAATATAATCATCATCTTCATTTACAACTAATTATAATAATAGTTATTTAGAGCTTTTTAATGGCTGGTCCTATCGCCTTGTTTAAGCCTTATGATAGCAAGGATAAAAAGAAATCAGATGCCTTAAAGAGGTACCTTGCGTAGATAATATCTAAATTATTTAAAAATATATTTTCAAATTTCAAAGACTCTCTCTTCCCCCTCAAAAACACTCATCCCCCCTTTTTTTGTATGGACTCCTTTGATTTCTCAATCTTATGGTAGGCATGAGTGTAAGAATTATCTTTCAAAGAATTTGTATAGACAGATGCATAGGTATGCCTTCTATTTAACATCTACTAAATTTCAAATTCTCAATGTATTTTTATTTGATGAATTTGTTTTCTACCAAACATAAAATCTTAATCAAAACCATCCCGGAAATCAACAAATTTTCAACCTGAAAAAGATCTTCATCTATTATTTAGCTCCTCCATTTTTGAATTCAACAAAAAATAAAATCGATTCTAGAAAATCTTTGCTTACAACTGCCATTTTGAGGGTTGATGGTGCGGTGGCTGTTCATTTATTGCCATCAAAATTGTCAAAGCAACATCCGACCCGTCACGTTTTCAATTATTTTTCTCTTTCAACTGTCGCCAGCCACCTGCACCTGTACGTATTCATTCAAGAGAGATTCCCTTTTTATTGTGTGACCTCTTTTATTCAATGCCATCGCAACCGTCTTTTAATAGAAATATATTTGCCATAAGGACGATATTAAGACTCCAACTTTTCTATACTGATCATTTTCAAAACTTTGTCTAAAATGCCTTTCATCTTGCAAAGAAAATATATAATTTGTAGATGGAGATTTTAAGAGCGGCAACGAGGTGAATTCATCAGAGTTCAGAGACATCAAATATACTAGATACCATACCAAACAAATTTGCCTAGCTCGTCCAAAAAATTGCGCAAAATTTTTCGGTTAACCAATGTATGTTGCTTATTTTATTTATTTAACGTCTTTTCATCATTTTTTGTTTTTTTTGTGTGCAAAGTTTTCCTTTTTGCATATAAGCTTACCAATTACTTCCTGTACGATGTATGTACTTGTATCCGTCCCAGCTCCGGTAGAGTTCGTCAATACTTGATTGGTTATCTGATTCAAAAAGGTATTTATTCCCTGCCCTGGAATGCTCTTCTCCTCTCATCCTCAAGCGCAAGGCATATTTCCAAAAAAAAAAAAAAAAGAAGACAAATTATGTGGTAGATGACGTGAGGGAATACACAGGGTACCGGTAGCCTGATGTGTAAGGGCTTTATGCTAATGTCGCAAGGAATTCAACAACCTAAACCCAACCCATGCCATGTATAATATATGTATGTACGTTACTTCACACAAAAGAATTTCCTTCACGATTTTGTGGTAACTCTTTATGGTTACTTGCTTCATATCGTAACCCAGCATCATTACTTTCATCTTAAAATAAAATAAAATAAAATAAAAATCATGCAAAAGCCCACATAAAAATCTTTGATCCTTATTTACATGCAAAGGACTTTACCAATAATACTACTTGGAGAATCAGTGTGTGATGTCGTCTGTGATCTCTTGCCTTCAGATGAATTGCCGAATACTAATTAAAATAAATAACACATGAGCCGAATGTTAATGAAAATATTTCCCCCAGTGTGTGAGAACAATGAATCCAGTCTTCAGCATCAGAGACATTGTGTCACCACCTGCTCTGGTATGGCTATAAAAAGGGGCGGATTTGGTTTATGTGCAAGAATGAGGCGAATACGTGAGTTGTTTGGTTTCATGACTTAATTTAATGATTCTCATGAAAGGTTTTGGATCGCTTTTACTATTGGTCTTAAAAAAAAAAAATCATCATCACCCTATTTTATGACTCTAACGGTATTTTTTGGTTTGTATATCTTCGACTTAAGTAGACCAAGTTTTAGAGCCGGTTTACTGAAATTGAGGGTGAAATTATTTGAAATATTTTATTTACATTATATCGCATTCTTGTAAAGGTTTGTGTTGAGGCTGGCCATGCTCTATATGGTGGTAGGCGAGACAAATAAAAGATACTGATTTTACGCATCGAAGGTTTGTATTCCCAAAGATCGTCTAGGGATAAACCAGTGAAATCAATAGTCGGTACCTACTATTTAATACCTAACTACTTAATCCATCTGTATAGGGAGGTAGGTTATAAGTTATACCGTTATGGAACTAAACTAAACTAGCCTTAAACGGTAAAAAATATAAACCTTCGTTGGAAAATGTTTCAATGAGTCTATATGTTGCACCCGTCGCGTGTCGCGTCAGTCAATCGCTGGCACCGGTCGTAGGAAATTCATATTAATCGTGTTTTTTTGCAAGTCCGTAGGGATTTGGTTGACAAATAGACATCGGCGATTAGTGACGCCAATACACAAGCAAAATAAAGTTTCCATACAAACTATCGATAACAAGTATGGGCTCTACGCAATCTCACCGGTGCTACAGTTTTTCTCCATGCTTAAGTTTAGCTCAGAGAATTCTCCGCTCTTATAGCTAAGGCCGATAGTTTTCAAAAGCACGTCTTGACCCAGACTTGTGAACAGGAGAAATAAAAAAATATTGCCATGGATTCAAAAACATACCTTAAGTTAAAGAAATATTGAAAATAATAACGGATGTTTTTTTTAGACGTGGCAATACTTTTTTCCGAGTTGGTCTTTTTGACAGTTGTCACTTGATTTTTGCTCAATTTGGTTTGCCATTTTATAATTATTAGACTGACGTCTGAACAAAGCTTCCAAGTTGTTGTTGTATTTAAGATGTAAATTGCGGGACAGTACGTGGTGTTTTGTCGCTATTAGGTCACTTGGTTGGTTGAAATTTAGTTGATTTCTAAGCAATCAGCCCCAAATACCTGTATACAATTTGCAAGGAAAGCTGTTTTTTGTAAGTATACATATGTATAACATGTTTCAAGATATTTGCATATGATGCGTAGATTTCTAGATCTGATCGAGAAAAGTTCATTTCATCACGCAAATATTCAGCATGTAATTAAAGATTTAGATTCCAATTCTTATGTAATTATAAATTGGTTGCGTTCAGAGTAAGATTCAATATGAATTATCTAATCTAGATGAATCTGTTTGCTTAGCACTTGATAACAATCCCTCTATCTTTCTTAAGAGATGAGCTGGTAATTTTATTAGTCCTCCTTACATTATTTTCAATCTTTCTCTATTTGAAGGTTTATTTTTGAATCATGGAAATATTCTTTTATTTCTCCTATTCATAAGTCTGGGTCTCCACATGCTATTGAAAACTCTCGGCGAAGCTTCAGTTAATTCCTAAGATTTTTGGAAGCGATCGTAAAGAAAAAAGTTAATTCCATTTTAAAAAAATTATGTATTAGACTCAACATAGATTTGTAAGTGGAATGTCTACCATTACTAATATATCAATCTTTTTTTCTTACTGCTTGGGAGCCATGGAAAATAGACAATAAGTTGACTTAGTTTGTACTGACTTTGCTAAGGCTTTTGACCGCATTCAGCATGATGCTCTTA
This sequence comes from Leucozona laternaria, assembly GCA_932273885.2. Taxonomy (NCBI): domain Eukaryota; kingdom Metazoa; phylum Arthropoda; class Insecta; order Diptera; family Syrphidae; genus Leucozona; species Leucozona laternaria. The sequence goes on from OW026368.1 coordinate 96,885,409, forward strand.
TTCACAAGTTGGCTTGTACAGGCTTTCACGGGCTTTTGGAGTGGATAAAAAGCTATATGACAAACTAGACTCATGGTCGATTTCATAAAGCCCTTTTAACTATTTAACTATGACGTTTGTTCCATACAAAATGAGTGATTTAAAAATTTTAAAGCCTGTTAAATATTTGTGAAACCGAATATCAGTCTGTTAAAATTCGTAGTGTGTCATTAAAACTTATACAAGATTACTCAGGAGTTCTTTAAGGTAGCCATCTTGGTCCACTTCTTTTTTTGATTTTTATTAATGATTTTCTTCTGTTATATCAAATGCTTTTAAAACTTTTATTCGCAGATGATTTCAAATGACTGATACCAGTTAAATCCTATGCAGATTCTTGGCAACTTCAATTTGATATTGATTTTTGAACCGAATGGAGCAAGAATATTTATTTACATCTAAATATTCAGAAATTTTCGGTTATGTCAAATCACTTCTTTAATCCATTTTTGTTTCTTTACAAGATTTCGAACACCCTCTCGTCAAAAGAGAGTATATCAACAGAAAGATGTCTAGTAGTGATTTCTGATTCTGAGATGATATTTACCGATCATCTTGACTATACAGGGTGTCCCGATATCACCACTAATTTTTTTCATTTTCGCTTTGTTTTCGACTTATAACGTGTTTTTGTGAAAAAAATCATATCGAAGTCCAAAAACCAACCTAAAGATGCTTAAAAAATGTGTTTGATAATAAATTGCGGGAAAATCGTTATCGACACAGAAAAAAATTGTAAGGTAGATATAAATTGCTAACTGTTCTTGTTTAAATAAAAACAAAATCAAAAATCGTTTGAAGTTTGGAAATGTTAGAGCCATTCAAAGGAAAAATAATAAAAACCGTTATAAGGCGAAAACGGAGCGAAAACAATAAAATTACCTTTTAAGTTTTTCGACTTGAAATTACCTCAAAAAACTCATGGTTTTCTTCTGTGGTGCTGATTTCTGGTAACCCTGTAATCTCTTAAGGATAATTCAATGCTTAGTTTTATTTTCAGGAACTCAAAAGAATTCATGACAATTTAGGCACCACCCTACCTGAATTATTCCTAATTTTCTTGAGCACTGACATATATTTAGTTTTTAACTAGCCTAAACATGACTTGAAAACTTAACTTTTTTCTTTTGGCGCCTTGGAAGAAAATTATCTTAATAAACTGGAAATAGTAAAGTTTATCCAAAAACAAAATTTCATGTACAGAGGGTGTTTTTTTAGACGTGTGGTTTTCAATCTGGCAATACTTTTTTCGGAATCGGTCTTTTTGACAGCTGTCACTTGATTTATGCTCAGTTTGGATTGCCATGTCATAATATCATGAACAACGCTTCCAAATTGTGCCCAAATGGGCCCAAAATTTTGTTTGGCGATGAAGCTTATTTTTGGTTAAATGGGTACGTTAATAAGCAAAATTGTCGTATTTGGAGTGATCATAATTTATACAAGCCATTGCTGAGATGCCGTTACATCCTCAAAAAGTCACTTTTTGGTGTGCTCTTAGGGTAGAGGGAATCATTGGTCTATATTTCTTCAGAAATGAAGCCGGCATTATCTCGCGTCGTGGGCCTGTGGCGTGGCCTGCAGGATCGTGCGATTTAACACCGCTGTATTATTTTTTGTGGGGTTATGTGAAGTCGCTTGTCTACGCAGATAAATCCGAGACGAAGAGAATATTCGGCGCATTATTGGTCCATATTTCTTCAAAAATGAAGCCGGCCATAGTGTTACAGTCGATGGGGAACGCTATAGAGTCATGATTAATGACTTTTTCGTGCCTGAATTAGAGGATGTTGATGTGGACGACCTTTGGTTCCAACAAGACGGCGGCGCTACATGCCATACAGCCAACGAAACAATCAATTTATAGAAGGAAACTTTTGGTGAGCGCCAATTGCTGCAAAAAGTGGTCGAAAATTGGGCCTCTCGGCTGGAATTTATTCGAGCTAGCCGCAGCGGCCATTTAACCGCAATCGTTTTCAAGACATAATGTCAAACCCTTATGTTTATAATAAAGCTAAATTCTTGGCCATAACATTAAATTATATGCGTTTTATTTCTTCTTGAAAACCACACGTCTAAAAAAAACACCCTTTAAATATCTAGTCAGAGCTGTTAAGATACTTAGCGCAAACCACGACTTTGTAGCTCGCATAATTTGTGTTAGTTTGAAATTGGTACAATGTAGTGAGCATTCTAATACCTTCAAAATGAGAAATAAGATTAGATATGGTTTGCTAGCTTTCAGACGTAGCCACACATATTCGATTTTCAGCTAAACAAATATCCTTTAAAGCTAGAAAATTAGTTTTCACGCAATAAACTAGAAAAAGCTAGAATTTTGAAGCGCTTTTTGCTTCAGTTGAATCGAACTGGGGGAAACCATAGTGATGGACTAACATTGAACTCTGCACTTATTATTTCCAAAATGGAAAAAACTAATATTTGTTATTGTAACGAAATAAATTTTTTTTTATAAACTTCTTCACACTGTATCTAGATTCTTCAGTCATTTAAACGAAAGTAAAAAGTGCAACAGTCAGATGGGTAACTATCCTGCTTTTCCTTGCCTCATATTTTGGCATTTCCTACAGCTTATCTACCTGCGTTCAATTCCATATTATTTTAAGGAAAGATGACAATTGAGAACATTGAAAACAAACTCAGATCACCAGAGGGCCTTCGAAGATGTAAATGCGACTATGTAAAGATGACAGTGTTAACCTCAGTTAAAAGTGCCAAGTTTAACCATCAAAATAAATCAGAGCACTTGGCAGGGCAAGGGGGGGGGGGCTGCACCTAGGTTTCGCGTAGCGACAAAAGTGGTTGTTGCTGAAATCAGGAAATGTCCTTGGATTCAAGAATTTTAAAGGAAGGAAAAACGTACACAAATAAATATACAACCATATATAGGTATGTAGGTACATTCGCGAAAGTATGGATGGATATCCATCCTATGGTCCGGGTTCCGCGAATGTATACTTGTCCGTGAGAGAGGCGATCCTTTTTTTAGATGGTTGACTTTTATTTTCGGTTGTACATATTTTTCATTCTGTATAGTTTCCCTGCCGGTTTCGCTTTTGATTGTCATGTTTATCCTGGCAAAAGGATTGCTCCTTCTCTGCGCGTTTTTGTTATCACCGAAAACAACTCTGCCAGAATAATGCTTGGGGTGAGTGTTACTTAGACAAAGGAAAAAGCAATTTCCTCCCGACTTATCCTTTATGTATATTTCTTTTTTTCTTTTTTTGTTTTTTTTTTTTTTTTGTTGCTGTCCCCCCTTGAGTATAACAGCTGGAAGTGGGTGATGATGGGGTGGTGCGGTGGGATATAGTTAGTAAAAATGAAAGGTATATATGAGTACAGTGTTGCAAGGAGGTAATCATATGTTTTGCATTTTTATTGCAACATTTTGAGGACACTCGTCGTGTGAAATGACAACTTTGACAAGGATCCTTCGTGGGGTGCTGCAGAAATAGAATAGCTTGGCTCTGTGTGATGATTGTTTTTGTTATTACCTGTGTTTTCGAGTGTACCCACTTCTGGTGTGACTATATATGGTGCGATGAAGTTATTATTTTTTTTTCCCCATTCAAATCTACCGACAGTTGAATAAATTTCGGGAAAAAGGATATAAAACCACAATCCACATCACAAAAAAAAAAAAAAAAATATTAGCACTGTGGTTGGTGTATTACAATTTATGACACAATGTGGGAGTTGGGTTGAGTATAAAATTCTAACATATATTATACTAAGCAGAAAACAAAAACGATGATACTCGGAAAAGTTTTTCTGAATAAATTTATTTGTGTTGGGAAATTTGATAACTTGTATACCTTCTCGTTGCAAGATATTTGATTTAAACAGTATAGCGAGAGCGACGCACACATGTGTGTGTAAGGGATATTGTTATATGTTAAATTTTTTTGTTTTCATTTTAAGGGTATATAGGATGGGGATTTGTTATATTAAAACATTTTTAGGGATGCTTGAATAGATTTTATTGTCTCAAGGTCGTATTATTGAGTCAGATTTGTTGCTGGGGGAAAGTGCTTTCATTTTGGTTTTATGTCAACGATTATGCGGGAACAAAACAAAAAACCGAATCTCGATCTTAAAGAAATAATATTTTTTTGTTTAATAAGAGATGTTTATTGAGTTTTAAGTACTTATGTAAGGAAAAATTCAGTTGTTTTCTTCTTTATCGAATTCAAATATTTTATAAGCCAGATTTAAAAATCACAGCAACACATGTATGAATTTCCAAAGTTCTCAATCCCCAATGTACGAAAAAGGCAGGTGAACACTTTTATGTTGGATCAGGGTCACAAGGCAGCAATGGACTATTGTCAGGTTGATTAAGTCGATTCATCAATTGTGAACTCAACCTTCCCTTGTTGGCTTAAATTCCACAATAAAGTCCGTAAAAAATTGTGCTTATATTAGAAAGGGTGTGGGTGAAAAATTATAACAACAATTTTATTATTCTCCCCGATTACAGAATCCGATAGATTAATGAGCTGCGGCTGGAGTCAGACTCATTTTTGACATTTCGATCATGGTAAAAATGTCAAAGTTAAGTCTCATTCATTGTCTCTGTAATCGGGGTGATTAATATAAAAGGATTTTCAATGGGTGCGGGTATAGATTTTGGCGGCCATGTAGTTTTGATGACATCTGTCAAATCTATTTTTATTATTCAATTACTGATGCCAAATCCCCATGCCATTGTCTTGTCTTTGGGCTACCAAGATGGGTTATCAGCTCACAACTTCTATATCAGCCTTGTGCTCATCCAAGTGTGGCAAAAGTCAAGTTTTTTCTGGTGGACTGCTGACCATGTGGCAAAGTAATAGAGTCAAACCATTTTTGTGCAAGTGTCGTGTCGTGAGTATATCAGTCACTATTTGTAGATACTTTTGTATTTCGTGGAGGTGAGAAAATTTAGCTTTGCATGCATTTGTCGTGCGAACATTTTTTGTTAGATCTTGGGTCGAGTTAACTTTCATAATGTTTAGGAATGCATGATAATTTGGCAATGAATATGGTAACATTCTGTTCACCTTTATGATATAAAAAGAAATTATATCTAAAAAGGTATGTTTGTTCAATGAGAATAAAGGTTGCCTTACGTTATTGAGAGTTGAAAAGCTTCAGTCAGGGATTTATTAAGTAGTGTGAAGAACCGTTAGAGCGCACGGAGTAGCTATCTTTCAGTTTGTTGATCTTTTCTCCAATAAATACAGTTCAACGATGCGATATGGTATTACGATCGAGGTTTAAGAGGTTTGCTTGCAGGTTCTAGAACAAGATAAATATTCAAAATCAGGCTGGGAAGTGTTAGTAGAAAATAAATGAGTAAACAAATCTGGCAATATGTTAGGATTAAAAGCTAGTGAGAGCAATATGTCAATGTCAATATCAGTGCCATTTCCATTGTTCAAAACGGTCAATCAAATAATATCAACGGGTTGGGTACGATTTGCCGATTTTTAAAATGTCGATTTAAAGAAATCGACCGTCATTATAAGTCATTATAAGTCGATTTATGAAAATACCGACTGATCAAAATGTCGACTCCTATAAAGTCGATTTTGAAAATAGCAACTCGTAAAAGGTCGACAGGCGGCACCGCATGCAAATGTGAACTGTGAACATCATTCATTTTGCCACTGTCGATCAACAAGCCACTCTCGGATAACTGTTTACATTAACCATATTATTTTAATCATACCAACCTTCAACCTTCATAGTACATATTGGTCATTCAATGAGAAAAGACTAAATGGAGTAAAAGAGACCATTATTGTTCTATTTTAATGTATTTTGGATAAAAGTCGAAATTTTTACAGACAACTTTACAATCGACATTTAAATAGTGTTTTTTTTTGTTGATCAAACTATAGTCGGCATTTTAACAGTCGATGAACTTTATATTTGTCCAGTCGACATTTTTTTTTGCCACCATTCGTACGCTTCCCAATATCAACTTATAGTCCCAAATTTAAATAAAATAGTTTTTGACTTTAATAAATCTGTTGACTTTTACTTATGGCTTCAACACAAGATTTTGATATGACCGCTTACAGCAATATTTTCTTGATCAATGGTATTGTGTTTTGGAGGAGTTCAGATTTTGACATGCGGCGATCCTATTAAAAACGGTACTGGGGCTGTTTCAAACGGTGCAGTGTCATAATTCTACAGGTAAAAAGACCATAATGGACTTTTGACTCACTTTGATGAGTTATAAGTCCACAAATCCATTGTGAACTTATAACCCATCTAATTGGATCAGTAGTCCACAGAATTTCTTTGAGGACGTATGGCCCACCTTCTTCTTAATATTGTGGCCTTACCACTCGAAAAATTGTGGGCTTTTGACCCAATTGGATGGGCTATACGTAAGTTCACAATTGATTTGTGGACTTATAACTCATCCAAGTGGACTTCTGACACTGCTCCGCGTTTCAAACCGTACCTATAACTAACTTAAGAGAATCTAGAATCCTCCAAAACACACTATATTTTTCCGAGTTTATTCAAGTAATGAATTTGCTTAAAATATAGCTTCGATTCAATGTTATAATATAGTTTATGAAGGTTAAAGTGTTTTAAACTGCTGATACATTTTCATAATTCGCGAAAATGTTTCATTCGTTTTTTTTTATTTTTAAAATAAATAATTATAAATTAAGCCAAAGACCAGGCGGACGGCAACTCTAGAGTGTTATGTATTACTATATCTTATGTTCTCTATACGTAAAACCCTACTTTACAATGAATAAATAAAATTTGTACAAACAAAATAATATGTGTACATTAATATGTATGTATGTATGTACCTATACAAGTAGATACATTGCTACATACACAATTAGGTATCAGTCAAACATAAAATATTATTAAATAATAACGAGAATTTTTATTTAAAAAAAAAACATACAATGGGTGAGGTACGAGTATTAAGAACGCCCATACAACTTGTGCTTAAGCAGAATCTTTGATTAATTCAAGTCGAAAACATCATGATTTTATTTCAAAGCACCCTCTCAAAATTTATAATCTATACTTATACTTATATGTATGTTTGTAGAACGCATACAATACATTTTCCATTTTGCAAAATTTGTAAAATGTTTTCGGTATCACGATCAGAGGATGAGATGAGTTTAGTCAAAAAAATAAATATAAATCCTTTATCATCACATCACACACACGTTTCCGTAGGCTGTCAGGCGATGTGTCTTAAACTATGACTTCCGACACTTCTTAGACACCTGACATTCAAAAAAAAAAAAAAATTCCTACCGCCATTATCTTTTTAAAAACCTTCTTTAAAGTAGGATTTCCTCCAATTCGAAGCCTATTTTTCTCTTTTTAAGATGTTTTTTTATTTGCACTCTCAAAAGCAGTACCTTCCTAGTTTGTGTAAATGTGTTTGTAGGTTATGTTACGCTAGAACTTTTCGATTCCTCATCTTATATCAGCTTAGTTCTTTACGAATGAAATTGAGTTTTGAAATTACACAAGAATCGAATGTCGAAATGTCATGGGAGAAGGTACTAAAAATAACATTACGTATACATACATCCTAGATAGGTATTCAATTTCAGTCTGTCTGCGACTTTATAGGTATGTAGGTATAGGAGTAGGTATCTACTGAATAAGGATATAGAACACAAAGCATCTTAGAAATGAAGACAAAATAATTGAAATGATTTGTTAAACGAACGTGACGTTATAACTGGTGATATTTCTCTACTGTGTGAGGTAGGTTGAATGTTTTTTTGCTCTTGTGACCTACATAACATATACCTACTAAGATGGTTTTAATTTGAATGTCATTGATGGAAATAAAAATGAAGTATTTCCAAGGAAAGAAATGAAAGGATTAAATAAAGTTAAATAGGAACATGTTGGGAAATAGATGTTCATATAGAATTGAATGATTTATTTAGATGTGTGGTGGTATTTTTCTTAGGATTGTTACAAAAAATGATTTAGAAATGTAGAAGAACCTATATAGTTGGGATAAGTTATTGTGACGTGTGACCTTGGTTTCAGAGCTTCGAGCAGTCCTTTTTGTAATTTAAATAATTAAATTTTGATTAAAATTGAATAAAAATACAGAGTTCTCGATGATCTTATCTTCGTTTGGTTTGTGCACAGGACTTAGGGCTGTGTCAATCAGGAACGATTCGATTATTTTGATCCGATCATCGAAAAGTATTGATGATTGAAATCACAAATTTTCATTTCAATCGATCCCAATCTCAATCATTTCGATGATTCTCGATTTTCCATCCCAGTCTCAATCATTTCGATGATTCTCGATTTTCCATCCCAATCTCAATCATTTCAATGAATTTCGATTTTCGATATCAATCTCTATTGAATTATTAATATATTTTATTGGAGAAAAATAATATGGGTCAGCTTGGATTCGATCAAAATCAGTATACAGTATTCGTTAAATTCGCATTCGTCTGAGTGCCGGGTCTCATGGTTAATATGTGTAAACATTAACGTTTGCTTTTACTTACTGTCACGGCCAGCCCTCTAGCTCCAATGGAGACCCTAAAATTTGCACTGTCCAGAATTTAAGTACGGTGGGTGGATCGAAAAACGGAGTACACCTATCGATTGAGGAGGTGAACATTACCTTAGTGGCACGGCCGACGTTCTGGGTCCACTAGAACACTTACTTTGACAGGTGTCAAAATATGCCAAAATTTTTGGTATGGTGGATTGAAAAACGGAGTAGGCCAATCGATTTAGAAGGTGGATATTACCTTAGTGTCATGGCCGACGTTCTGGGTCCACTAGAAAAATTAGTATGACAGGTGTCAGAATATGCCAACATTTTTGGTACGGCGGATCGAATATGGAATATGGGATTACGCTAATCGATTAAGGAGGTGGAAATTACCTAATGTCACGCCGAGCTCTCTAGGTCCATTCGAAGTCTTTTAATTTGACAGGAGGTGTCAAAATAACAAATCATTTCCGAGAATACGCGCTACGTAACGTTTTACATCGTAACATCACACAGAGGAAAGTCAACGTTTTTATTTCACTCTACCGCCGGCATGGATGCTTACACATCAAAAATAGAATCAGAACAGTATGAAATAATAAATTGAGTGAAATGAAAATGATCAAATGATCGATTGATTTAAATGATCGAATCATTTTGGTAATCGATTCTTGAACGATTCGATCATCTGATTTACACAGCTCTAATAGGACTTTCTGAGTTAGATTCTCAGCCTCGGCTACCTATAAAAAAGATTGTGTGAGTGCCGGGACTCACGGTTAATATGTGTAAACATCAACGTGCGCGGATCCAAAGCGGACTTGTTTTTGCTTGAAGGGGATCTTAAGATTTTTTTCACTGAACGCACCCATCCTAGTATGCAGATCGTAACGTTGCACACCGTTGCGTTGCACGACGTAACGTTCCACACGAACGTTCACGTTTTGTTTTCACTCTACCGCCATCATAGATGTTTACACATCAAAAATCCACTTCTGCCTCTTGCGAGGAAGTGACAAATCCTCTAAGAGGCGTTTGCTGATACGCAACTTTATTATTTATGTTACAACTCTTGTGTTCTACTTTTTCCCCAGCGTAAACTGTCACATAAGCTCTTATTTTGAACACAAATTTTTAAGTTTCGTTTTAGCAAATGGCCCTTTGAGCATTTCTTCTCTTGTCATGAATAAGTGCTTCTCACCTAAGCCGTTCGGATTCAGCAAAAAATTGTAGATCTCCTCCATTCTTGTCGATAACATGCACATAGGAATGGTCACTAGGCTCTGCCACTTCACGAGGTGTCACGCCAGTAAATTAATTTTTGTTATGTTTTTTTATTTTTTTAATAATTGAGTGATGTATACTCCGCTTAAAGATTCTATTACCATCGTGCATTTTACAACCACAATCTGCTAATACGGTGGGTGATTTTTATCTTTTAAAAATTCAAAAATATCACAAAAATTTCAACTAATCCAACATTAAGCTTTTAAAAGCTTCTTGCCTATAACAATCTGATTTTAACTTATTTCAGAGACAGATGAATGTTATTCAAATAGTCTCCCGAATAATCTCATAAGTACCTACATAATGGCCGCTGGCTTTTTGCCAAATTCAATGCATACCTACCTCTATTTGGCTTACCTAGTAAATCAAAAAACATGAAACCACCCAGCAAATCTGCATACAATCAACCTAATTTCATGTCCGCCGCCGCTTTTTGCCTTTCAAAAAGGTCAACAACCACTTTTCACGGGTGGCACATCGAGTAAACGAACTGCCCTGATGTTGAGTTACTTTGTAAGCTTTGTTGCCATGAAAAGTCCTTGGAGGAAACATTTTTTTTTTTTTTGTGGTTCACTTTCAATAGGCAAAGTGGTGTAAGAAGTGAAAATGAATGAATTTTCAGCAGGTTGCCGATGACGAAAAATTGTTATTTTGTTTGTATGGTCTGGTTGTGTGAAGTGGTTAACACCAGAAGAACTTTAACAAACAACCTACAGTAACTTCTAGTCTAAATGGGTTTAGGACTTAAATAGTTCTTTTAAGATAATCTCCTCATTAGTGTTCTGAGGTTATAGATTAAGTAAGGTAAGGTTAGGTTAGAAGGAGGTGCACAGCCCGGAGGCTGTAATCCCCTTAATATAAAAATCTGAGGTTAAACTTGAAGAGAATAATTCAGACTGTTTTAAAAAAATTATTTCGAAATAAAAAAAACAAAACAGTTGTTAAAGAATTTTACAGAAAGTTTAGTAACAGCTACTCTATCAATGAAACAAACTATTGCCCTTAATAAAGGACACATAAATTCAATTACTATAGTTTAGTAGTAGTCGGCGAAAGATTCATTTCCGCCGTTTTGGGGTGTATTTGTTGAAAAGGTTTATACGTTTTGTGTCGAAATGAATATGAGACATAAATTCATTTTCAGTTGGGGTGGAGAAATGGGATATTTTCTATCTCTCCAATCAATTATACTGTGGAAGGCATTTTCAGATAATAATGAACTCTACTCAGGTCACATGTCTAACTTGTATTCACTTGGGGCAGGATTCTGTAGTAAATGGAGGAATAATTTTGAAGAAGGGGACACAAGCTGATTTCAGTTCAATATTTAAAAATTCATTTTATGGTTTATGGTTGGATATATTTAACTTTAAATCATTTATGTACCTATGTGATTAAAAATAAAGTTTGGTTGAAATTAATGCGGGAGTGGGCTATGAGCCTTTTGGCAAAGGGAATCAATACCAAATAGGTACAAGAAATTAAATAACACGTAAGAAATATTGTTTGATTTAAATTAAAACGAAACAACTAACAATAAAGATGCTTTGTTCATGAGACACGGCCATCGAATGCGCAAATTGGGAATGGGCGTGAAATTTAACATTTCATTCACATGAGTGGTCGCTGAAAACTACTGCCAATTGCCATAAATCAAACAAATAAAATGAGTGCTTGAGGTTGAATTCGAATGAATTTTTTCTTTCGCTGGTCTATGGAATGCTTCCTTCAACAGGGAGTTGTGTGGATTGTGAATTTAAGTTTGAAATATCGCAGAAAATATGAATATAAAAAAATTTCCAACTTAAACTTTGTGGTTTTACACATTATTTTCTGTTTAAATTTGTTATTTACAATATTTTTTCCCTTCGTCGAAAATTTAAAAAGAACACAAGGCGATATTGGCTTCAAAAAAATGCTTGAAAAGATCTATTCGTAAGTCGCAGCTCGCATGTTCAAGGCTGTTTAAAGTCTTAACTTGCAGCTCAAGTGAAGAGAGAGAAGTTTTAAATTGATAAATGATGTAAAGTACCTATATGCGATCATTTAAATCTTCATTAATTTTTTTCAATTTCGCAAAATAGAAAAAATATTTAAATTTTAGGCTTATCAACTATAATTAGGAATATTTGATGATCCTTCAAAAATACATTTTTGACTAAAAAAAACAAATGCATACATACATAACTGAATCTCTGTAAAATAAATGTTGTTTATTGTCCAAACAGTGGGCTATCAGGGAAGGTCGATAATGCTATGGAGAGGCACTAGTTACGAAGCTCATACCGACCACTCGGTCTTCGTTAGAGGAAGTGTGGCTGCTGAGAGATTTATTTGAAAGAATGCTATCACAGATAACATCGTTGTGCTAGTGCTTGTGCCATTTAATAGGGAACATTTGTATATCATAATGCAAGATATTTATTTTTAATACAAGATGCAATGTCCCCAGATCCATCACTGAATATTTTGCAAATATCCCATATAGCCCAAAGAATTTCCTTCCAAGCCAATAATAAGGTAGGTAATTATTAAAAAAAAAGTCTTTGGATATTAAAAATTGAGGCACAGTTTTTCAGTGCGAAATTAAAGTTAAACCCGAGTTAACTCAAAAAATTTGGTGAGTTATCTCGGGATTAATGCATTTGAAGTTTTATCCACCGAGTTTGTTTAGTCGTTCGGCATGCATTTTCCACCAAAAAACTGCTTCCTCATAGCTAACTGTGGTTTAATTTACTTCTAGAGTTAACTAACTCTGGTTTAAATCACCACTGAAAAACTAGGCCTTAGAAGGCAAAAAACTTAAACGGAAGTGATACACATAATATCCAAACTTACTTCTAAATAAAAAAAAAAAAAATATTTTTTCCAAGGTTGAAAGTCTTGCCAAAAATGTATTTGCTTCGTCTAGATTAAATGCATTTTTTCTTTAAATACAACGAACATTTCCACAGTTTATTTTTAACTAAATCTTTCTCAGCCAAAATCAATCCATTTCCAAGTCTAGCTAAGGTGAATTTAATACCAGAACAAATGAAGACCCATTTTCTCTAAAATATAAGTTTTTGGTAAAAAGTTGGATTTTGTCTTTGAATACCGATATCTCAGAAACTAATGATCCCCGACACAGAAAAAGAAGAAGAGTTTTCGAAATTCTTATTCTCAATCTTGCTTTGAAAAATTTATTTTCTCAATACGATACTCATTTTCAAAGTTAAATTACTTTATTTCCTATATTATTATACCAACAGTCGTATTTATTAGACTTTGTTATAGAGCCCTATTGGGTCGTTGTTTGTTTATTAGTTAGTCATTGTTTAAACATTTTGACATGCTCTAGTCACCTACAAATTTGTAAAGGAATTCCAAATCAGTTGTCTAAACGCCGTTGCACACTAACAAGGATTATCTGTCGTTCTACTGACACAATTTGACATTAATCTTAAGAAATGTTTGAATCGGCAAATTTCTATGTCTAAGCGCTAGTTTATTCACAGCTTATCATCTTTAATCAAGGATAAGTGTGTAACTGATAAATTACTGAATCAGCATGTTAACGAAAATTTGTAGCAAAGAATCCACAATTTGAGTTATTAATAATGAAAATCGATCGTTTTAGTGGATTACCACAATTTTATTAGATCCTCAGATAGTAATGGTATACAATTTAACCCACTGTGAATAAGTTGGCCTTAAGTTGGTCAGACCAGACCACACGTTGATAAAAACTGTTTACAACTCAGAGTTTTGGGCTTTTAAAGGCTGTTCTAAATTTAAAGTTTACAATTTACAAAATAACTGATAGCCAAAAGTAAGTTTTAGTACCGATTTGCAATACATTTAATTACCCTTCATTAAATATAAGGTAAACTACCTAAACACCTTTCCTTTAATTAATATTTAAGTGTCTTTAACATTGACCCAAAATAGAATGATATTACGTCCTTACAAATCCAGAAAAACAACAACTGTTATATGTAAAAAAAAAAGACCACAACAATTTTAGGCGAGCATATTTGTATATCCTGTTTTTTTTTTGTTGTCGGAAAATTCAACCCACTGTAAGAGCCAGAAGACATAAGGCTCTTTATCTTTGTAGTTTGCAAGCTTGAAAACACTGAATTGTAATCGTAATTGTTCAGCATAGTGAAATAAATTTTCCACGCATATACCAAGAGTCAGAGTGGTATATTCGCACACATTAAATTAGTCGCCCTCTATCCTGGCTTTGTCCGTCGTCATCTTCAGGCAAACAATGCCTTTTGCAGGAAAAATTTATTGCGGTCTATATGTACTGTATACATGTGTACGTATGTTACAAAGCAGCAACCACACTGTGAAATATATTGGCCATTGGAGTTGTGAAAACGTGGCAGGGGGAAGGTGGGAGGGGGGGGTGAAGCAGTCAGAGGTGGTAAATAACTTGCAGAAGTAATATAATTTCCCTCTGTCGGCAATGTACCTACCGCAAAGGAGTCCACTTCCATATACATAGGAACGAAATTCACTCATCTTATTCCTACCGATAGGACTCTTGGCCCTTGGCACCTTCTGTTCTTTTTCTCTTATAGCCCACCATATCGAATAGAGGTATAGGTAATGCTTTTATTTTTTTACTTGCAGCATGGCAAAGCAACATAGCTATAATGATTAGCAGGGAGAAATTTTCAAGTAGTTCTTGGTTCTTCATCTCCTTAATTGGAAACGAGGCAAAGAGAATGCAAAATATTTTTTTTTTTTTTTTTGCACTCTTTAGCTCAACTATAGAGAAAGGACCTTGCCCCAGAGGAATCTTTACCTCTCGAATCGAAGACCCAACCCCCGAACAATAATATCACTTTCGCAGCATAAAATGCTTTCGACTGAAATTGCTTTGATTGTCCTCGACCCAGATGGCCAGTCGAACAGCAAATTCCTTCGTTCCAATGTCATCCAGTACAATGGCACTCCATAAGCTCCCTGTTGAAGTTGAAATTTTATGGTGGTCGTCAATCAATTGGATCGAACATTTCCCATCCTCCCACCGCACCACTCCACCCCGCCGCCGGCCACCCGCCACCCAGCTCGCAAACGTCATTTGCTCAAGGGCGATGTTAACGTTAAGTATAATATCGTTTGGCAAGTAATACACAGCCGTGTTCGGGAATAATGCAATGAAGCTCTTTGTAAACACAGTTACTAGCTTCGGGCTATGTGTAAGTTCGATAATAAGATTTTTTTTGTTTTGCCAGTTAGTTTTAGTGCGGGGCCTTATGGCTTGAATGTTGATGACTATGGGAATCAACTTTTACCGCTGTTTTTTTGTGCTAATGGAAAATGCTTAAAATGCGATGGAAGGAATGAAATTATGTATGCAAGTTGATAGTTGTTGTGCTTAAGAAATCGAAAAAATCGTCATAATGATCGTTATAAAATTTAAATTTAATTAATAGCAATACAAAGTGTGTGTGTTTGTGTGTGTGTGTGTGTTAACTTATCATAAGCAAAATTTAATCCAGTCAGTGTGATGCTAGATTGGAGAGCTTATTAAATTTATGATGCGAAATTTAAGAAACTCGGAACAGTGCGTGTAGATAATTCAATGTGATGCAGGTATAACTTATGAAAAATTATTTAATAGAAAAACAACAAGAAAGAACTAAACTCCAGCTGGCATCAAATTTGCTTCAGGATCTGCTGCTTTAATATTGGACAACAACTGGCACAATCTCTTAGACTAAATGAAATTTTCTTTGCCATTATATTGCTTGTAGTTCATGTGATTTGAGATGATATTGAGATTTTCTTATGAGATGATGGGAATTTGTGTGATTTATAAAATTAATTTATAGAACAACGAAGTTTCATCAATTGAGGAGGTATATACCTACGCTTATTTTGCCTTCAAGAGGCAAAAATATGAACATTAAACATTAGGGTGTGCCCAAATTCTTCCGCAAATTTAATTCACGTAAAAAAACTAAAAATAAATAGCAAAATTGATTTCACAAACAAAATCATTAGTCCAACAACTAAACAATATAGTGTTTACTGATAAAGAAATAAAATTTTGAGAAATGTTTTCAGCATATCCTAAAAAAAACGTTTTTTTTTAATTATTTTTTTTTTATTTTTCTCTTAATGTCTATTTCCCCTTTTTATAAGCTGGGAACATTCTAAAACATTTATCTAAAATGAATATATTCAAGTATTAAAAAAATAAAACGGCAAAACATGAACAAAATCATGAAATAGTTTGTTCAAAGCCGAAAATCTATTACATAATTTTTTGCTTCAGTGATAAATTAAAAAAAAAATTATTTCAGTTAAAAATTTTGAAAAAAAAGTTTAAAAAATTTGTATTTGGATTTTTCTCACAAATGTATCGGGTTTTTCAATAAGAGCGCTACAAAAGTTTTTTTTTAAATAAAACAAACATGGTTTTAGATATCAATAAAATTCTTTATACCTGTGAAAGTACGTTTGATGTCATTATGTATGGAACTCGATTTCTTTTGCATGGATACCACGGGCACGCTTGCAGAAGTCCAGACGCTGAACCCAATTTTCGAAGGTTTTCAAGCATAAATCGGCCGATACTGCTGCAACTTCACGTTCGATATTCGTACGAAGTCGCTGGCTTGTTGGCATAGACCATAGAATTGACGTAGCCCCACAGGAAATAGTCTAACGGCGTCAAATCGCACGACCGAGGCGGCCAAGCGACTGGACCATTTCGTGAGATAACACGTTCTCCCAACTTGGTTTCCAATAAATTGATTGTGACATTCGCTGTGTTGACTTGTGGTGCCGTCCTGTTGGAACTTCATGTCCTCCAAGTCCATATCATCCAATTGGGGCCAAAAATATTCGGTTATCATTGAACTATAGCGATCCCCATTGACAGTAACGTGCCGGTCTTGATCATCACAGAAGAAGCCCAATGACGCCGCCGGCCCATAAACCACACCAAACCGTAACTTTTTCGCGATGTATAGATGACTCATGGAGTACGTGTGGATTGCTGCCTGACCAATACCGCATATTTTGTTTATTGACGAAGCCATTCAGCCAGAAATGAGCCTCATCGCTGAAGATGATTTTTCGATGAAATTCCGAATCATTTTCAAGTTGTTGCTCAGCCCAATTCACGAACATACGACGCTTCTGGTGGTCAAGCGGCTTCAGTTCTTGAGTCAATTTAATCGTGTAAGGATGTAGGCCAAGATCTTTTCGCAAAATTCGCCACAACGACGTCACAGAGTTGCCCAACGCTTGAGAACGACGTGTGAGAGACACATTTGGGCTTTCTGCAACTGAAGCCTCAGCGGCAGCAATATTCTCGTCACTACGGGGACTTCTTTGTCTCACTGGCACAGGAACATTTTGTACTGTGCCTTTCGATTCAAATTTTTCCACTAGACGCTCAATTGTTGATCTGCTGGGACGATTATGACGCCCGTAAATTGGACGTAGCGCTCTTAACGTTGAGGCCACTGACTCCGAATTTCGGTAGTAAATTTTAATAATTTCGACTCGTTGTTGGCTCGTATATCTTTCCATCATGAAATGGCAAATCTTACTGAAGAGAAATGTCAAGAGAACGGCAAAAAATATGGCGTCGTTTGCTATCCCTATTGCTCTACCTTTGTAGCGTCCCTGTGGAAAAACACTTTAAATACATATCTCTGGTGTGCCAGGTGGAAAGGGGTTAAGTCAAAAAATTCTATTTTCGGATTATTATTGGACTTAAGTCAGTTTATTTTTTCTCTATCGTTTGGTCCTATCAGCAGAAGTCTAGCATTACTCCTTCCTTTAGAAATTAATTTGTACAAAGGGTATAAGTCATGAAGTTGTTAAAATTGTTTGGTACTAAGGGCAAAAGGGGACTTAATTCCTGCCAAAGTATTACTAAGACTTAAGTATTTACTAATTTTATATTTTAAAATAATTAAGTCGCTCCAAAGGACTAAATTCAAGAAAAACAAAGAGCAAAAAATGAAAATTTGTCATTATGAGGGAGCAAATGCAGCATATATGATGCAAAGAGAATTATAAGCAAGAGGCTCAAAATAATCCCATATCCAAAGGCTTGAGCTTCGACCTGCAGCAATGTTTGCCAACAGCACCATTACTAGGTTTTTCGGTAGAATTTTAGAAAAAACAGTTGTGGACTTACAACTTGACTATTAATGACAATGCTCCATCAATGAACTAACGGGTGATTTTTAAGCTGGTTTGGTTTTGGCAACACTGGTTTTGACAGCTGACGTGTGTTTAGTACCTTGTGTTACTGTCAAACAGCTTCAGTTTGGTTTGCAATTTAACCATGGATCGTCTTACAAATGAACAACGCTTGCAAATTATTGAATTTTACTATCAAAATTCGTGCTCGGTTCGAAATGTTCATCGCGCGCTGCTTGTGTTCAGCGATGAGGCTCATTTTTGGTTGAATGGGTACGTAAATAAGCAAAATTGCCGCATTTGGAGTGAAGATCAGCCAGAAGCATTGCAACAGCTACCAATGCATCCCGAAAAAGCCACTGTTTGGTGCGGTTTATGGGCCGGCGGCATTATTGGGCCTATTTCTTCAAAGATGATGCGAATCGCAGCGTTACTGTCAATGGTGAACGCTACCGAGCGATGATAACAAACTTTTTTTTGCCCGAAATGGAAGTTCTTGACTTGCATGATATGTGGTTTCAACAAGACGGTGCCACATGCCACACAGCACGCGAAACAATGGCGCAATTGCGAGGCGAGTTTGGTGAACAGTTAATTTCACGTTTCGGGCCGGTCAATTGGCCGCCTAGATCGTGCGATTTGACACCATTAGATTATTTTTTGTGGGGGTATGTCAAGGCTAATGTCTATAGGGACAAGCCCGCTTCGATTGACGCACTGGAAGCCAACATCCATGCATTCATTCGTGAGATACCGGCCGATATGTGTGAAAGAGTATGCCAAAATTGGACTCAGCGGATGGGCTACCTGAGACGCAGCCGCGGTCAACATTTGCATGAAATTATCTTTAAACATTAAATTGCAAGGTTCAAACTATCGATTAAAATAAATATTTCATTCATTTTTTCGAATTTTTTGTGTTTTTTTTTTTTAAAAAAGTTCTAAACCTCTTAAAAAACCACCCTTTATATGTGACATGAAGGTCGAGCTGCAAGAGGAGGCAACGAAATCACGTAATATTTATTTAAGCATCTAAAAACCCTTCCAGACACAGAATCTGAAGTGACATTCTACTCCGACACATGTGGGGGGCAGAATAAGAGAAGTCCTGGTCGCTGCAAAGTTACTAGCCCGAACAGAATTCCCACATTTGGTAATCAACTACAAATTTTTGTGTTTGGAACACACTCACATTGAGTGTGACAAAGATCACTCTATAATTGAAAAACAAAAAATCCAATATCTGCTGAGAAGAAACGAGGTTTGTGCTCACTTCTTACTTTCTATCAACTTTTCATGATTTTTATACAAAACTTTTCATGAATTTTATACAAATTTGGAAACTTCAGAAGCGGCATGATATCGATCCAAGATTTGTTGGACGGAGAAGATAACCAAATATAATTTTCAATTTTCTAAAAAAATGACTTAAAATAGAAAAAAAATATTTAAAAACAACGGTTAAATTTTTAATTTCATTATATACCTTTTTGTTAGGCCAAAAATCTTTTCTTTTATTGTATTTTTATATAAGTTGTTTTTGAAAAATTAATTTTCAAACTCAAAATTTTTGAAAAAAAAAGAAAAAAGTTTTTTAAACTAATTTTTTTTCAAAATTTGTTTGGCTAAGAATTAATTAGAGCATTGAATATTGAAAACAAAATCACTCTTAATAACGTAAAATTTTGAAAAAAAAAAAATTGGTTTGACCAATTTTTTTTTTTCAAAATTTTGAATTTTAAAATTAATTTTTGAAAAACTATTCTCTAAAACAACTTAATTTAAAAACACAAATAAAGAAGAGATTTCTGGCTTTCCAAAAAGGTATAACATAGTATTGTAAGTCTTACCGTTGTTTTTAAATAATTTTTGTTCTATTTTAAGTCAATTTTTTATAAAATTTCCCCTCCCGCCTAAATGGGGGGAAATAGAGCCCCCTCAATTACGATTTTTGATAGTAAATTGCTCATTCACTTTTAAAGCCACGATTATCTCGATTTAGTTTTGTCTCTCCAAACTCCAATGTGCTGAGAGATTGAACCAGTGGCTGACGGACCATGTCTACCCTACTCTCTCCCAGTTTTGAATGAAACACCTGTATGGAAAGAAGAAAAGGAAATGCAGAAATAAGGATTTGGAAAATGAATAAGAACAGTTTTTTTTCACTGTGAATTTTAGTGTGACACAACTAAAACTCTAAATTGTCGTTTTAAAATCAAGCATAATTATGAAAGAAGTTGCAACTCTTGGGAAGAAATCCGAAGTTAAAAGACATATTTTTGTTTTTTTTTTTTTTGTAAAATAGAAGAAGCAATGATTGTCCTGTCCCTGTATATGAAACATATCATACGTGTTCTATAAAACGTTATCAACGTTTATGACATAACAAATAAAAATATGTCCTTGATGTAACAGAAGATATAGTTATTCCTGATATCGTTTGAGTTTGACGTTAAATTAAGTGAATCTTCAACTTCAATCGCATTGGATAGACATCACATCCTCTGCAACTATATACAACAGCAAGAAAAAGAAAAATCTATATATTGAATACAAAAGAACAGTATTTTTATTATTATTGTTGCTGAAGATCCTTGTGGGACACAATTTTTATCCTCTGCTTTGCTGATGCACATTTTGATGTTGAAGCAGCCATGAAAATTTCAATTGAATGAGAAGAGAAGAACGACGACTACACGCCGAATAAATATTCTAAGAAGTTGGAAAATTGAATAACAATCATAATGGAGACATGTTATATTGATTATGTGTGTTTGAAGATATGCGCTCGCTGGCTCTGTTTGCACTTTCCAGAATATTCAATCCGATGCCAATAGGTACAATATTTGTTAGTGTACCTATGTATACATCAATTTTTACTTATAAATATATGTACACTACATACATAATAAATTCAGCGCTCTATTTTCGCGAAATAAAGGGTGCTATTTTTCAAATTAATAGATCTTTCAATTTGGATTGCTTTCAACACATCATATTGTCATTTTTGGAAGTTCTATCACATTTAGGTATCTTCATTATAATGATAAATTACTGTGGACAGATTTTTTCGATTTGGAAGTTTTCATATTTGGCTTTTTAGCAGAGAAAAGTCATTTAAAGTGAAGAGACCTCTACAGCTGATGTACATAAATTGTGTTTTTTGAGACGTGTAGTTTTCAAGAACAAATAAAACGCATATAATTTAATGTTATGGCCAAGAATTTAGCTTTTTTATAAAGATAAGGGTTTGCCATTATTTTTTTAAAAATGATTTCGAGCAAGTGGCCGCTGCGACTGGCTCAAATAAATTCCAGCCGAGAGGCCCAATTTTCGACAGCTCCAGTTGTTGTGCGTGATGGGGGATTGACTCATTCGGGTCTTCTTCGATACTCTGCACCACAGCTGCTATAGCGTCTTCGGTGCGCACTGTACGGCATCTCTGAGGGTGCGCATTATCCACTCGAGTAATTGTGTTGCGAAACCAATCCATGGTTGCTCGAATTTATGCGATTTTGCGATTATGTCGATCGAATATTGGACGCAGAACAGAACCATTATTTTGGTAATAAATTTGCACGATTTTCAATCCTTGTTCAGGAGTAAGTCTATTAATAATGAAATGGCAAACCAAACTGAGCATAAATCAGGTGACAGCTGTTGAAAAGACCAAGCCCGAAAAAAGTATTGCCAGATTGAAAACCATACATCTAAAATAATAGAGCTATACCGCGCCAGCCACTATGCTCCTTCATTTAAGCAATCGTATATACTCAATTTTGTTGTCAAGTTGGTAACCTTTTTTGAATCTTTTTCATTTCCTTTTTCCAATTCCCTTCTCTAGGTTTTCCATCTCCATCGAATCAAATGCTAAAAAAGTTTTAAACCAAAAATGTAAATAATGGTCCAAAATAACAGTATGCGCTTTTAGCTCATAGATGTACATATATGTAGGTACACAAATACGAACATTCCTTAAACATTACTAAAATATATTTTATTGACTTTCCGAAATTAAATCATAAAAATTATTTCAAAAACGTCTACTTTCCAGTTTTCAACTTTTAAACATTCATCTCTTGATTTATATATTTTTCGTTTTTTTTTTAAAGTCTTTCGATTACAAACAAACAGTATATCACTTTCTTCTTCCGTTTAGAAAATAGCAAAAACCGATTTGACTCTTTAAATCAAGATGGTGGAAACCATGCAAAGGTTTAGTGGTCGATAATTGGATTTAAGCTTCCCATAACCTCTATATTCTCTCAATGGTTAAAAATAAATGTTCCTCCCATTTCCATATCAAATTTCCATGAAAGCTATGACTGGACTTGTATTTACTAGTTTTCATATTTATTATTCCACTTCAAACATGGGAGGGGGGCCATTTTGGACGTTTTATTTTAAATTTTTCGATTCCTGTCACCTATACAAACTTGATTTTCCCCGGTTCAACTATACCAGTGTGTGTGGAAGCCGAATCTATATAGTTAACCATTCTTCAAAATTATAAATATTTTTAAAACTTAAAAAAAAAACTCCCTTTAGTTAAGGAATTCATTCAAAGCACACAAAATTCTACGTTTGTATACTAAACTTACTCTATTATATCAGATTCACAAGAACCTTATAGGAACATATTTTACAAGTACAAATGTGTGCATACAAAATTTTATTCGCAAACACGCATATAAATTTCAGCGGCATCTTCTACGTATTATACAGAATAAAATTCATATACGAATACTGCCTGAACACAATGGAGGCGGAGCTGCTACTTGAACGGCAGGCAGCCTGTGCTGAAAAGCTGTCAAAATATTGAATGCACACAAATTCAAGCTGTGCAATCGAAACTGGAAGAGTTAACCAACTTTTAACTTTTCACTTACAGCAGTTTTGACGTTTCAAATTGATAGAAGAAAAAAAAACAATCAACCACGCTGTTTGTCGATTTGTGTCTTGAAAAAATTACAAAATAAAAGAAAAAAAATGCACCACTGGATCGCACGAACTTGCTCTTGTATTTAACAACTGTAATGCAAACACACCGTGAAGAGAAATTTTAATGGTTCAGTATAATAGTAGTGTTTTTTAATGCATGAATGTACATATACCCGCTTAAGAAATAAATGTAAAATATAAATAATTCCGCTTAGTTAATGGCGCTAAACCTCTCCGTTTATGAATGATGCATACATTGAACTATAACTAATATAACTTTAATATGGGCATGTGCTAGGTGGTGATGGCCTGTTTTCGGGCAGTTTTATTTGAAGCGAGAAAAAGTGCCCACAAAAACACACCTAATATTATAATATGTACCTATATCTATCATTAATGAGAAAATGTTAAAAATAGCAAAATTAGGGGAGAGCGGAGCTTAAAGTAACACTTTTTGCTAAAACCGAAGCTCTCCTTCTTATATGTTTAGGATTAATCGACCAAACCTTTTTTAAATTTTAAATTCATGTTTTAGCCACATAATCCACCACAAAAGTTTAGTTTCTACATGTTACAATTTAGCCCGAAAAAATGTTACAACTAACCCCACGATGAAATTTGAGACAAAAAACAAAATTTAAAAGAGAAGGTTATTCACACATATTTATATTTAACCAAAATACAAATGCATATTTAAAAAAACAACCAGCACTGTATCTCTTCCAAGTAAAGAGGAAGACCAAAAATAATAAAAAAATATAATAAGTTACAAACATGACAATTTTTGACCCGCACAACTTCTTTCATTGATGTCCAATTAACAACTGAAGTAGATAGGTATGGCGATGGCTATGGAAACGATGCAAATTTTTGTTCTTCATGGCATTCTTAATTTTAAGGGGAACACTGTTTTTTTTAGCTGTTATTTCCTACCCCTGTTACTTCTAACCCCGGTCTCCCCTACTATATAAATTGATCTTTTTCTGTTTAAAAAAATTTCGAAAATTTTAAAATGCAATATTATTTCAACTATTAAGAAGCACCAGATCGAAAAATTATAACAAAATCGGTCAACTCATTGAAAAGATATAGGCGAATAACTCAAAAATAGTATGACAATTTTTTCAACAACAAAAAACATGGAATGTCTATTTCCGTTATGAGAATTATTTTTTTGCCAAAACCTGTTACGCAGCTTTCTTACAATCACTTTGGTTATTACATGTTTGATGTATGTAAGATGTTTAGTCAAAATCGTTAGAGCAGTTTTCGAGAAAATTTGAAAAAAAAACAAAATTGCTGAATGGCAGCTACCCGATCTAGGTTAGCTTAAAATTTGAATTCCGCCTGTAGTAAATCACATAAAAATGCTCCATATAGTAAATGTGAAGCAAATCGGACCACGTCTGCTCAGGCTCTAGCTCAAATTACAGTGGACGCACAGACGCGCCGACGCACAAACCGACGGACGGCACCCACTTTCTTAGACTTCTCGATCATCGTAGTGTTAGTTTTTATTACAATATCGAAATACTTGCCCTATCCTATATAGCAAGTAAAAATAACAGAAAAATTAATTATAGATAACTACGTATACGCTTGTGCACCCCATAAGTGATTTTTTTCATTAAAATAAACAAAAATAACAAAAGACACATACGACAATTTTTTTTTCAGCTTTTACGGCTCCAGCTCCAGTTGCATCATTCTTGTGTTTAGGCAATCATGAGGCTTAACTTCTAAATTGCGGAGATGCATAACTTTTCTTTTTGTTGACTGAAATGTCAACCAACAATATTGGTTAAAATCGGTCTACAGTACCTACTTGTTCACGTTGCCTATGGTTGAATCTTTATTCCCTACGTTGTCTGTTGCCGTTGCCGTTGCCTGAAATTCTACTTGTTTGTGTCACTAGGCAAAATCTTGAAAACGCTTTTTTTAAACTGCTTCAAGCGTCCAAGCGACATAAAAGTGGCAGAGAGGTGATTTAGAAAGGGCCACCTTTCAATCTAGGTATCACAAGACCAAAAAAAAAAACAACCTTCAAAAATGCCTTTTTAGTTGTGTCCGGTGAAATAAGAAGTTTTACGTTTGGAGCAAGCATGTTTATTCGATTTGCGACTGAACTAAAAGCAGTAGCAATCACAAAATTCCATATTCGTGATCTGATCCATTGACCTGTTAGTTGCTACCTTTCCGTCATGGTACCGCAGGATAGGAAATTAAAAAAAAAATGTTTGATAAAAAATCGACTTTATCAACCGTTTTATTTGCGATTTGCCACCAAGTCTAGCTTTCCAGCAAAAAAAACGATGACGTGACAAAAGAAAATATTTTAGTTTTTGAACATCAAATCTGTTATCTTTTTATCGATAAGGGTATCGATAAGACGATTAAATATAAGGACCAACGCAACTCCTTCAATCTTTCGATCAGTTCAAATATGTTACATACTTGAAAATAACGCTTTTACATCTTCAAAAGCGATTTTAAGCTGAACCTAGCGTCTCGAAAACAGCGGTAACGAAACTGCATTTCAGTTTTTTTTTTCTAAAAAAATTAAATACCTAATAGGAATAGGGTTTTAACGTTTTTTCAAGGAAATTACCTTATTTTTGGTTTAATTTGGTAAAGGTATCTCGTCAATGGCTGGTCTGATCTTGCTAGGATTTTTCAACCTGGTTCTTGTTTTTTTTTTGTTAAAAAAAAACTAATTTTTTGACTTTTTTCACACTTTCTCTTTAAAGATACATCACAACGTTAACTGAGCCATTGCCATTATAGCACAAGAGCAAGTTAGTGTAATCCAGTCGTGTATTTTATTTCTTTATGCAACTAAACACACTATTTGTCATTAAATATAGCTTTAAGGTATGAAATTAAATAACTCAATGAAAGTACAATGATTTTTCAATTAACATAAAGTAAGACGCTTCTCTTCCCTTCAACTCGTTATTATATGTATGTATGTACATTTATACCTTAAATTAAACCCCTTAATTAACTCTGTTAACAGCCCAATAGCATCTGACTCAATGTGGTTTCATTATAACTACAAAGTCCAACCAACACAGTCGACCACAGATAATTTTTATGATGGGAAATCCCACAAACCATTATACCATACCTACGTGTGTGTGGTGTTTGCACCCATACAATAATGTGGTTTTCTAACCCTCGAAACCAACAAACATTCTCATTATCATTATCAATTTACCAAGTTGTAATAGTAAAGTGTGGTTCTCACCAAAAGCAGAACCTTAAATGAGAACTATTAACTAATAACGGTACTCGAGATGAAATTAAATTTAACTTTAAATTAAAAATAAGAAAAAAATCTGTAAGAATATAATTTTTGGCTGGAATAAAAACTAGCATTTGCTACATTATCTCCAGCATCAGGTACCTACCTACCTATAATTATGTTAAACATTCCTCCTATGCGGAATGCACTTATACAAAACTATTTCGTACAAGTTAAACACAGTACCTATACCGTGGATTATGTTAATGGAAAGTGTTCTAATGAATACTTCATTAGAAATTAAGCTAACGCTAATGGATCCATACAAGTAAGCGAGTAGTAAGGGAGTTCCAGGCATCAGGCAACATCCAAGGGCAAATGTAACAAGTTTTCCCGTAACGAAGAACCCCAAAAAGATGGTGCGAGATATTTTTTTTTGTTTGTTGTTCTTGTTGGCACTTTCGCTAATGTGCATAATAACGTGTCAAAGATTTACAAATATTAACACTCACGTTTTGCGAGCGAAGGTCTTAACATACCCACGTACGGAGTTATTTAAACAAGGCGTCAACAAAACGGCTTAAGTCGAAACATTTCTACACATTAACAACCAAAAGTCTAGTGTCTACTTAAGACGGAAGGCCGTTAACATGAAGATTAATTTCAAATCATGGGTAGAACGTGCTTTTTAAGATGTTCCTTGAAAAAAGCATTACGGAAAATAGGAATCTTTAACAATGTAGGTACCTATATTGTAACAATTTCGTACAATTATGTAATTAAAGCTTAGAAAATAAAATAAGAGCGTTGTTAGGGGTAGAGCTGTTATAGGAAGGAACGTTTGACATAAAATTTGCGTTTATAGTTCTCGAATACTGCGTGATATTCCAAATAAGTGCAACAGAAAAGTTTGTTTTTCCAAACATTAGCAATCTAATTTAGTCATTCTTTATAGGGTGATTTTTTAGCTGGTTTGGTTTTGGCAACACTGGTTTTGACAGCTGACGTGTGTTTAGTACCTTGTGTCACTGTCAAACAGCTTCAGTTTGGTTTGCAATTTAACCATGGATCGTCTTACAAATGAACAACGCTTGCAAATTATTGTATTTTACTATCAAAATTCGTGCTCGGTTCGAAATGTTCATCGCGCGCTGCTTGTGTTCAGCGATGAGGCTCATTTTTGGTTGAATGGGTACGTAAATAAGCAAAATTGCCGCATTTGGAGTGAAGATCAGCCAGAAGCATTACAACAGCTACCAATTCATCCCGAAAAAGCCACTGTTTGGTGCGGTTTATGGGCCGGCGGCATTATTGGGCCATATTTCTTCAAAGATGATGCGAATCGCAGCGTTACTGTCAATGGTGAACGCTACCGAGCGATGATAACAAACTTTTTTTTGCCCGAAATGGAAGTTCTTGACTTGCATGATATGTGGTTTCAACAAGACAGTACCACATGCCACACAGCACGCGAAACAATGGCGCAATTGCGAGGCGAGTTTGGTGAACAGTTAATTTCACGTTTCGGGCCGGTCAATTGGCCGCCTAGATCGTGCGATTTGACACCATTAGATTATTTTTTGTGGGGGTATGTCAAAGCTAATGTCTATAGGGACAAGCCCGCTTCGATTGACGCACTGGAAGCCAACATCCATGCATTCATTCGTGAGATACCGGCCGATATGTGTGAAAGAGTATGCCAAAATTGGACTCAGCGGATGGGCTACCTGAGACGCAGCCGCGGTCAACATTTGCATGAAATTATCTTTAAACATTAAATTGCAAGGTTCAAACTATCGATTCAAATAAATATTTCATTCATTTTTTCGAATTTTTTGTGTTTTTTTTTTTTAAAGTTCTAAACCTCTTAAAAAATCACCCATTATATACTCTTTTTAATTTAAGGTGGAGAGAACCAATTTTTTTATTTAAGAAATTGTTTGAGAGAAAAAACTTCTGAAGGCTAAATAGAAATTTATTTTTCGGCTAAATTTTAGATATTTTGAGGACAACGTTGTTATTCTAAGGGCTGAGAGTTGCAGTACACTAGGCCCTGCCCAGGATCTACAAGAACTGTTATAATCTCGCTTTAGTTGACGGGTTTTCTTGCAAATCTTTGCTTATTGGTTGGCAATCTTATTTCTTTCATTTAAAAATTACGGCCATATTATTCACAATTTGTAAAACTTGAAATAAAACTAGTTTCCGTTAAAACTAGTTTTATTTCGAGTTTTGAACAAATTTAGTAAAACTAGTTTTCACAAAAAATCGGTATTGTTCACTTTGGGATATAAACAAGTTTAAATTTTCAAACTCATTTCTAGTTTCAGACATAAAGCTAGTTTCCTCGTAGTTTGACAACAAATTGAAATTGAAATTAAAATTATTATTAACGTCATTTTCGTGTGAAGGAAATAAAAAAATTGTTGTTTGGAAGCCTTTAAATAAGATACAGGTGTCATCTATTTTTAGCAGTAGGTATTTTCGTCCGAAAGAGGACAACGTGAAATTGAAAAAGCTGCGATGGAAGGGAAATTAGATGAAATAATTCAGAACAGTTTGGAGCGGCAAGTGCAGCGGGAACGTGTCGTGTCAATCTGCAAGCAATTACAATACCACAATGAAGATATATTTTTAAAAGTCAAATAAAGTTATTGAACGCTGCATGCAACGTTCTGTCGTTCGTTCAATTATTTTATCGCCAATGGTGAACACTGGCTGTAATTTAAAAGTTGAACAAAATGTGAAGGAAAGTTTCAGTCATTTCCTCATCATGGACCAAAGATTAACGCAGATGGGCGTTAAAGTTGGTTTTGTGCCGCTTCAATGCGGAACTGCATTACTTCATCTCGTGCTAAAAATAAAAATTATAAGTCATCGAAAAGCGAATTGTCTTCTTCTTTTGCATCCCTGCATTACGTGCCATTTTAAAAAAAAATTCAATTCATTCAAATGACGTTCAATAGTTGAAATGCTGAATCTTTTATGAATACTCAATATAAAACAACGCCAAAACTAGTTTTAGAGCTCTTAAAACTAGTTATTTCTGGTTTTACGTATTTCGAGTTTTATCCAAAACTAGTTTTAAGATTTCAAATTTTAATTTTTAATTTTAAATGTCAAAACGTTTTTGAATATTACCGATTTGTGCAACACTTGAAACTCGAAACGTCTATAGAACTACATATTTTTGCCGTAAAACTAGTTTTGAAATAAGTTAATAATAATATGGCAGTCTTAACCAGCAGTTCATTCAAAATCGCGGTATAGTTTGTAATTACGCATTATACCCTTTCTATTCACCGCCGCGTGCTGTTTATTAAATTGCATATACAATAAAATCCGAATCACGACCATAGAAAAGAGCCAATCGTTAGTATAAGAAAATATTAACATTAGTTTTTGTTCGTGAAATTATAGTTCACACTCGGTTCAAACCGAAATATATGTAAGAGACCGTGGATGAGCACCAGAAAACTCTTCCATATTATAAATAAGTACCAATCACGCGTACTTGGTGAGTCTCAGTTTTGAAAGACTTAAGTTCCAGAAAGGACATTTGAAGCCCAGGTTTTAAATAGTTAGTTAGTGACTTCTGCTATCTCAGACTGTGCTTAAGTAACGTCTGTTATCTCAGACTGTGCTTTAGTAAGGTCTGCTATCTCAGACTGTGCTTTAGTGAGGTGTGCTATCTCAGACTGTAATTTAGTAACGTCTGCTATCTCAGACGGTAAGTTAGAAGAAACTGCTAAACATTTAAATTATAATGGGTGATTTTTTAAGAGGTTTAGAACTTTTTTTTAAAAAAAAACACAAAAAATTCGAAAAAATGAATAAAATATTTATTTGAATCGATAGTTTGAACCTTGCAATTTAATGTTTAAAGATAATTTCATGCAAATGTTGACCGCGGCTGCGTCTCAGGTAGCCCATCCGCTGAGTCCAATTTTGGAATACTCTTTCACACATATCGGCCGGTATCTCACGAATGAATGCATGGATGTTGGCTTCCAGTGCGTCAATCGAAGCGGGCTTGTCCCTATAGACATTAGCCTTGACATACCCCCACAAAAAATAATCTAATGGTGTCAAATCGCACGATCTAGGCGGCCAATTGACCGGCCCGAAACGTGAAATTAACTGTTCACCAAACTCGCCTCGCAATTGCGCCATTGTTTCGTGTGCTGTGTGGCATGTGGCACCGTCTTGTTGAAACCACATATCATGCAAGTCAAGAACTTTCATTTCGGGCAAAAAAACGTTTGTTATCATCGCTCGGTAGCGTTCATCATTGACAGTAACGCTGCGATTCGCATCATCTTTGAAGAAATATGGCCCAATAATGCCGCCGGCCCATAAACCGCACCAAACAGTGGCTTTTTTGGGATGCATTGGTAGCTGTTGCAATGCTTCTGGCTGATCTTCACTCCAAATGCGGCAATTTTGCTTATTTACGTACCCATTCAACCAAAAATGAGCCTCATCGCTGAACACAAGCAGCGCGCGATGAACATTTCGAACCGAGCACGAATTTTGATAGTAAAATTCAATAATTTGCAAGCGTTGTTCATTTGTAAGACGATCCATGGTTAAATTGCAAACCAAACTGAAGCTGTTTGACAGTGACACAAGGTACTAAACACACGTCAGCTGTCAAAACCAGTGTTGCCAAAACCAAACCAGCTAAAAAATCACCCGTTATAAGACAAAGTCAAAAGATTATATGGATTGCATAAATGTACATATCTATAAGCATTTATATATTTTGAATAGTATAAAATACATATAGCTATAAGAAAGTACAAGAATTTTATAGAAATTGTAAAGAACCAGGGATTTGTGAATAAAAACAACCTCGAATACACTAAAGTTTGTTGCTTCGTTGGTACAACCCTAGACCTGACGAGCATACCTCAGCCTATGATAAAAATCATCTCACAAGTTCAATTATCGAATCCGTTGCATTTCCGTCAAATTTCAATAATAGAAAAATAAAAACGAAAAATCAATTTAACACGGCTCAAGAGTCAATACCAATTTCCAAAAAAACCTGTGCTGAGATGTAGAAAAATATTTTCCACTGGTGCTTCCATCATTGTTTACATTTCAATCTCATAAGCTGATGCAAAATTTGACTAAAAGCTATGGGTGTTAAAAACTACGTTGTACGAAATTGTTTTAAAAAAAGGGCCAGAAAGTTTTCTGCGGGTAATTGTGATAAGCGACAAAAATACTGATGAAATTTGAAATTTAAAAATAAAAAAAATAGACACTACGCCTGAATAAATAACGTACATTTTGTTGTTTTAAGTTTTAAGACCTTGTCACAAATGCTTAATCGATTAAAGAGATATACGGTGCAATAGTTACTAGAACTTCTCACTGAAACAGGGCCAGAAGGGGTTGACATTCAAAATTAAAAAAAAAATCTCCACAAACTTTCTCTTGTAGTTAATTATTAATGTGTATCCACACTTTCAAGATGCATGTGGGTTTTGTCATACTGCATATGTGTGCCTGTGGGTCCGTGTGTTCAATGTAATTTGACCTATATAGAGCATAATCGGGTAAAAGAATTTGCATCAAAATTAGTACATAGGTACAGAGCATTTTTATGTGAATCCCTATAGGAGAAATTTTTAATTTTGTTTTAGGTCATCTAGAACGGGTACTAGCTGCAATACAACAATTTTTTTAATTATAATAAAAGAACCAGCAGGTAGTTACATACCTATACATATTTGGACATATTTTCAGGGTTTTTGCCTTAAACTGAAATTTTTTCTTAAAAAAAACACCGGGATTCGTCTCGAAAATGTGTGGTAAAATTTACCGAGCAACTATCTAAACTGACAATTATATCTCTGTAAGCATTCTTCTCAATTCCTGCTAGCCTTTGTAAGATATTTAAGGAATTTTCTTTACATAATTTTTCTTTTCAAACAATAGTTTAAATATAATATGCGTCAATATTTATTGGAGTATAGGTAATCCATGGAAGATAAACCACAATTCGTGAAGCCGAAATAGGTAGGTACCTATCTACAATCTACATGTATGTATATTCCAATTAAATCTCTCCAACTCAATTAGAATGTAAATAATATATGAGTATGAGTTCATTCAACAAGCTCAGTGCCGTTATTCTTCACAAACTATAGAAAACACAAAATTCCCTTAAAAAAAATAGTAAAAAAAACTAACTTACATGCATGCAATTTCTTCTTTCACAAAAAATCTTTCTATTCACCATACCATTCATTTGCATTTCCTGGGAATCCTTTATTTTTTGGCTTCAAGGATAAAACTATAGATATGACTGTAGGACCGAAGTATGTATATATTATGCTAAGAACAAAAAAATATGATATATGTTCCTTAAAATCTCATAAAATAAAATATAAACCACATACTATAAGACCAAAAGAGTCCTTGTAAGATTCAACAGAACTTCCTTTTAGAGCTTAGCATTTTAACATCTCCAATTTTTATTTTTTTTCTTCTGTTATTTTTCTCCCAAAACACTGCACCATAAACACTGACAATATGGTACTTTACCTAACGGAAGCTATTCTCTTTCATCGTTCCAAGTTAAACAAGAAAAAGTACCTACATGCTGTAAATGCAAATTGAGATTCATGCTTAACGAGATGAAGATCAAGATAATAATTCCTCAAAATATGTCGTGTTGTGTGTGTGAGTGATGTAGGTATGAGAATAGACCGAAAGGAAGAAAAAAAGAAACATTATTTGTAGAACTTATTAGAGGTTGAAATATATGTAAGTCCCTATGTATGTACAGAAGTTATGTTCAATCGTTAAAAGGATATTGCCTCGTAGAAAAGAAATAAGTATGGGTAAATACCTACGCTGAAACTTATTGGCTTGAATAAACAACTATGTATCATCACAACACCTGTTAAAAGGTTAAGGTGTTATGTAACTAAAGGACAATACAAATAAATATTTTTCTCCAGCCGATGCGAAGTTTCATCACGCTAGATCCTTGTGTGAAAACATACCTATTCATCATTCTTACCTGGCGACATGCCAATTTAACTTGCTATATGTGATGTTAACCTAATTGGCTCTTACTTCACGTTGGTATGTGTGCGTCGTGTATGAATGCCTGTGCTGTAGATTCTATAACAATAGATGAATGTCCGGTTTCAGTCTGACGGTTTCGTCCAGTTACAGAAATCCTTGAATTTCGTTATATTTCCATGCAACGTATTTCCAAATTAGTATGCTAATGAATTGGATGCCACACAAAAAATGCATGCATGTAGGTTATATAGGCAGCAACGATATTCAACGTGAAAGTTTTCCAGTAGTTTCGATTTTGTGACATTGATGTGACACAGTGTAGGTATACCTACTATAGAATATAAAGGGTGTTTTTTTTTTAGACGTGTGGTTTTCAATCTGGCAATACTTTTTTCGGAGTTGGTCTTTTTGACAGCTGTCACTTGATTTATGCTCAGTTTGGTTTGCCATTTCATAATTAATAGACTGACTTCTGAACAACGTTTGCAAATCGTGTAAATTTACTAGCCAAAATAATGGTTCGGTTCGCGAGACACATCGCGCACTGCGTCCAATATTCGGTCGGCATAATCGCAAAATCGCATAAATTCGACCAACCATGGATCGGTTCCGCACCACTTTTACTGCAGTGGATAATGCGCATCCTCAGAAACGCCGTACAATAAGCACCCAAGACGCTATTGCTTCTGTGGAGCAGAGTTTCGAAGTAGACCCGAATGAGTCCATCCGCCATCGCGCGCAACAATTAGAGCTGTCGAAAATTGGGCTGGAATTTATTCAAGCCAGCTGCGGCGGGCACTTGCCCGAAATCATTTTAAAAACATAATCGCAAACCCTTATCCTTATAATAAAGCTAAATTCTTGCCCATTACATTGAATTATATGCGTTTTATATCTTCTTGAAAACCCCACGTCTAAAAAAAAACACCCTTTAGATACCTAGGAGAGGAAGAGAAAATTGATGTCCTTGTAATGAAAACATATTGAATTTTTTGTCTGTCCCTTGCTGATAAATCAACCAAGCCATAGGTTTATATCCACGTGAATATCAAATTTAATTTCGTATTGTTCGACGTGCCTCCCTTCCTTCCTTCCTTCCAAAGCTTTATGCTAAGTCTGATGCTATAGTAACCTACCTTTGGTTATATTATTTTATATTGGGTGGCTGGACAGAAAAAAAAAATTAACAACCATATACAACAAAATATAGAGACAAAAGCTTAATGAATGAAATTCATAAAAGACCCACATAAATATTTTAACAAAGGGTTATTTTGTATTTCACACGAACTTAATAAGGTTCTAAAGATTAAATTGTCGTATTAAAATAATCATCGTTTTGTTCGTGTAGGTATATTTATGTAATTTGCCTGGGAAAAGAAGGTTTCATGCTTAATAATAATTATAATTGTAGAATGGTTGGTTATGGTTTTATATTGTGTAGCTATGGTAGGTTTTAGCTTTTTGGTCTAAACAATGCCAACAAGGATGCCTTAGGAGTTTGATTGGCATATTAAATTAACTATGTACTTATCTACATTCTAATTAAAGTCTATTAAGTTTAAATGGGGGCTTTGACAAACTTTTTTCCTAGGTATAGGTAGGTATATGAAAGGAATGTTTATGTATGAGGGTAGGCAGGCACTACATTGTTTTTAGTTTGACACTAATGAGACTGTTTGAATACCTACTATATTTAATATCTATACCTTACTTTGAGACATAAAGAAAAAATAAGACATTTTTTCATCCAAGTTATGGTAGAGCGTGGAGGGTTTATATACAGGTTGTCCCGGACCGGGTTGAAAGTGCAGAGTGACTTTTTTCTATTTGCAGATTGATTTTTAGATTTAACAAAATTGGATAACCTGGACACTGAACCAAGAATTTGGATTGTTCGCCGCTATCACGCACTGGAGTTCGTAGTTTCGGTTCAAAGAGAGTATAGGCGCACGTTTGGCGGCTATACTCCGAGCATATGGTCTATAATGAGCCTTGTTAACAATTTTGCTGAGCATAGGACAGCCGAAAGAAGACCTTACCATCGAAACCCTTCAGTTCGGACGGAGGAAACAATCGCTGCTGTAGCTGCTGCCATACAAAACAATCCAAGAGTTTCGACAAGAAGCTTATCTGCTCAAACTGGTATAAGCAGACAGTCATTGCAGTCAATATTATACACAATGATTTGGACTTATTCCTATATAAAATTCAAATGGCCAACAAACTTAACACAGCGGACTTGCCGATTCGCTTATAATTTTGCCAGAAGATGCTTCAAATGATGAAAGAGGACGGAAACATGTTGAACTGTCTTCTTATGGCTGACGGGCCCATTTCGATTTAAACGGCAACAAAAACAAACAAAATTGTCGAATATGGAGTGTTTCCAACTCACAGATATTCCATGAGACGGAATTGCTTCCACTTCGTGTCACAGCATGGTGTGCAGTTTCATCAAGCTGCATTGTCGGGCCCTACTTCTTCGAAGAAAACGGTCACAGCGTTACGGTTACTGGAGACCGTTGCTTGAGCATGTTGAGAGAGTTTTTCTATCCAGAATTAGACCGAATGAGAATTTCTTTTAACTCTGTGGGGTTTCAGCAAGATGGTGCAACTCCTCACATAGCCCGGGCTGTTATGTCAGAATTGCGACGAAAATTTCCCAATAAGCTAATATCGAGAAACTCCACATTCCGTTCGCCCCCAGTTCGCCTGACCTAACTGCACCTGACTTTTTCTTGTGGGGTTATTGCAAACAGGAAACTACAAAGCAAAACCAACAAATTGCAATGAACTAAAGTAATCCATTCGAGATTCGAGCGGCTATTCCTGTCTCAACTCTCCAAGCAGTAATGAACAACTTGTTGGTAAGATGCCCATTAAAATCCAATATTTTAGAAACTAATTAAACTATATTTAATAAAATTGAATGAGCTTTAACATGAATAATAGAAAAATGAATTCCATACCCTGAAAAAAAAGTTATTTGAGTTTATTAATGTAGCAATATTCATCAGCCACCCTGTATTTTAGGGTGTGGTTCATGGGTATATTCTAAGTATCCTCAGGTAATAATATATAAAAAATATCTTTTCCAACGGTACCTTTGGCGTTAAAAATTAAATTAATGAATGAATTAGTTTTTTTATAATCCTTTGTACCATTTTTGTTTGGTAAATTTTTAAATTAGACATTCATACTCCAAACCAAACTCTTTCTGAGACATTTTAAGGAACGGGGTAAAGAAATCATGGTTTTGACAGGTATAGTTAAAAAGAAGGGTACGCAAAACTTTTCGATAGGTATTTAACTTTAAAATATTATTGAAGATATGTTGATTCTTGAAAAACCACTCATATTGTCAACTTTTATAAGAAACGTAGGAAAAAAATCATAAATTCCATTTTTTACCTGCTGCAGGTTTTCCCCAGTATCATAAAATTTATGGGTTTTTCCATGATCTTGTTTTTAATTTTTTTATTGTTACGTTCACAAGAAAAAAATATTAAAACGTTATACGCATTTTCTATAGAAAATTGACCCCAAAGTCAATAAATTATTA
Organism: Leucozona laternaria; assembly: GCA_932273885.2. Lineage (NCBI taxonomy): Eukaryota > Metazoa > Arthropoda > Insecta > Diptera > Syrphidae > Leucozona > Leucozona laternaria. Next base: position 96,922,234 of record OW026368.1, read on the forward strand.
GCATGGGCAGGAACAATGGAACAGGCTAGAAACTAGATATCTTAAGACTGAGCCAAGATATCAATTTTTACCACTAGAATCAGCAGAGCAATTTTTGTTAACATTGGCCAGAGTACACCAAACTAAGCATTTTCTTAAATCTACGTTAAATGATGTCATAATTGAAGATGGACCCTCCCTATGAAATAGTTTTTTTCTTAGAATATACCCAACCACCTACGCACTTTAAAATACTCCCAACCAAGTCCGGGACACCCTACATATCTAGTTATAAGGCTCAAACATGTGCTTTTTGGTACAATAAATGATGAAAATAAAACACTATGTAATGGGTGATTTTTTAAGAGGCTTAGAACTTTAAAAAAAAAAAAAAACACAAAAAATTCGAAAAAATGAATGAAATATTTATTTGAATCGATAGTTTGAACCTTGCAATTTAATGTTTAAAGATAATTTCATGCAAATGTTGACCGCGGCTGCGTCTCAGGTAGCCCATCCGCTGAGTCCAATTTTGGCATACTCTTTCACACATATCGGCCGGTATCTCACGAATGAATGCATGGATGTTGGCTTCCAGTGCGTCAATCGAAGCGGGCTTGTCCCTATAGACATTAGCCTTGACATACTCCCACGAAAAATAATCTAATGGTGTCAAATCGCACGATCTAGGCGGCCAATTGACCGGCCCGAAACGTGAAATTAACTGTTCACCAAACTCGCCTCGCAATTGCGCCATTGTTTCGCGTGCTGTGTGGCATGTGGCACCGTCTTGTTGAAACCACATATCATGCAAGTCAAGAACTTCCATTTCGGGCAGAAAAAAGTTTGTTATCATCGCTCGGTAGCGTTCACCATTGACAGTAACGCTGCGATTCGCATCATCTTTGAAGAAATAGGCCCAATAATGCCGCCGGCCCATAAACCGCACCAAACAGTGGCTTTTCGGGATGCATTGGTAGCTGTTGCAATGCTTCTGGCTGATCTTCACTCCAAATGCGGCAATTTTGCTTATTTACGTACCCATTCAACCAAAAATGAGCCTCATCGCTGAACACAAGCAGCGCGCGATGAACATTTCGAACCGAGCACGAATTTTGATAGTAAAATTCAATAATTTGCAAGCGTTGTTCATTTGTAAGACGATCCATGGTTAAATTGCAAACCAAACTGAAGCTGTTTGACAGTGACACAAGGTACTAAACACACGTCAGCTGTCAAAACCAGTGTTGCCAAAACCAAACCAGCTAAAAAATATATACGTAGTTAAAGAAGTTGCAAATTTGAAAGTAGTCTAACAGCCATATTATTGACTTTTTCAAAACTAGTTTTATGACAGAACTAGTTTTAAAGATATTTGGAAGTGGACAAATCGGTTTTATTCAATAAATATTTTGACACCTAAAACTCGAAAACTTAAAATTAGCTTTGAATAAAATTCTTAATTCATAAAACCGTGCTAAATTTGAGACTATAAACTTCTATAAAACTAGTTTTGCTATTGAACTCGTTTTGCAACAAGTCAATAATATGGCTGTAAGAAATATCATCTTCCATGAAATATTGGAAAAATAAATTTCACTTTGAAAAATCTCCTTCATATAGGATATGAAATAAGTCCATAAAAAGGCATGAAATATGACGCCAAATGCTTTTGAAATATATTTTCAAATTTTGGGAATTTAATTCAGATTGCAATTGGGAGTTTTTATTAAATTAAGAACAGAAACTTTTTGTTTAGGATTTTGAATTAGATTTATGATATTATCTCTTAAGCCTAGTTAATATGCTTTGATGCGAAGTGAAATGTCATAAGGAGAGCTCTGGGATTTGAGCACCCCATATGTAATATATCGACGGTTAAACGGCAGAACCTCGTAAGTCGTTATTCAGAAATATAAAAAAAAAACATTTAAATCAAATTATTAAAAAAAAAATAACAAATAAATTGATCTGAGAGTTATCTTTTAATAATAATTTCGCTGAAAATGCCAAAAGGTGGATCTGATTATTCGGATTTTTTTCCATTTATAATTTTTTGTGATTTTTTCGACTTACGAGGTCCTGCACTTTAACCGTCGATATGTGGTTTATTCACACAAAAAAAAATATGACATCTCAAAGGCCAGTAATTGGTCAAAAAAGGTCAACTAATTTCAAGTTAGTCAAAACAATTTTTTTTTAATTAATGGATTAACTTTTTCATGGTTATATTGCGATCTTAAGCACTTCATTTGTGTGATATTCACATTAAAGTATACCATCTGAAAGGTCAGGCATACGTTTCTTTTAATAAATTTTTAAAGATTTTTTTAAAAGTCATAGAAATTTTGAGCAAGTCATTTGTGGGACATTTGGAAGTTTCTTCAAGGTCATATAGATTTTGACCTTGAAAAATGTTTAATAATTCATTTAAAAAACTATGGCTGACCAATTACTGCAAATATTTAACAATTTATTAAATTAATTTGACCTTTTAGATGATATAGTTTTTTTTGCGCATATGCTACAAATGAGAAAATGAAAACCGCTTATGACATCGAAAAACGTTGTTAAAAATTTTCTATGGCTGACCACTTGTTTCATGTTCTCCATTTAATCGAAATTATTGATTGAAAACTCGAGTTCGATTTTTCCAAAACTTTCCCTAGTACCAATGTTGTATGAAAAAAAAAAAAACTCAATGCCATTGCATCGAAAATATTGCCTTCGGAGAAAATGTGTATGCAATTAAAGGACAATTTTAATACAAACAACTTTGTACATTGCCCAAAATGGAACACTTCAACATTTTAATTGAAATTATTTTTTTAACATGCATATGTCCTTTTTCTAAATACTTTTACCATTCTTAAAAATATCATCGTCATTCGTTTTCATGTTAATATCTCTTATCTAATCTTACGTTTAAAGCAAGAAATATCCCAAAATTATCTTCATATCCATTACTCTCAACACACAATAAATTTTCTTTAGAAAATTCCTCAACAACATGTTGCATATACTGTAGACAGTACCTATACCTACCTACCGAACCTAGATATACCTACAGCAAAAAAAATGACTGCAAACAAATTGAAAACACCCATAACAATGAATCAACAAGCTTCAGATCGTAATGGTGTGTTAATAGATTTTGTCGAAACACACAAAAACTTTGTGCTACCTACTCTACTCGTGCGGCTGTTGGCCGTATCGTTCTCCAGCTATAGACAAACAACTAAAACGATTTTATTTGAATTTGTGAATTCCTGAATCCTGAACCTGATCTGGTGCCAAGAACTATCAATACCAAAGTGATAAAAACAAGTTTTTTTTTGCTACTAGTTACCTAATAGCTTTTGGCAAATAACGCACAACATGCTTTTTGTTTTAATTTTTGAAAAATTTGGAATATACCTTAAAGCTATATATTTTGTTTGAAACAATTATATAAGGGTATAAGGGACTAATGTTGTTTACCAATACGTATAAACCTTCCTAATACTTCTGCATATTATTATTATTTAATAAACCATTTAATTAAGGATAAGCTGTTTTAGTGAGAAATGAGCCAGCCAATATGACAGAGATATAACCAGGATGAAAATCCATTCAAAGTGCTCTGCTTTTTATGGTGTCTAAGAAATGGTCATTAAGTATTTTGTGTAATTGTTTAACTAGTTATAAACATGACTTATAGATTGATTTTTAAGGAAACATTAAACCAATATAGATTTTTTACTTGCTCTAGGCCAAGTATTGGATTCGTGTAAAAAAATATCGAGGTTGTAATCAAAACTAACACTATAATGATGGAGAAGTCCGAAAAAATGGTTTTCGTCATGCCATCCGTGCGTCGGTCTCTGCGTCAGTGCGTCTGTATGTCTGTGCGTCCCCTGTAATTTGAGCTAGAGCCTAAATAAGTATACCTCTTTGATGGTTCGACCGATTTTGTTATAATTTTGCAATTTGGTACTTCTCAAAAGTTTAAAAATTTTGCAAATAAATGGGAGGTATAAACTATATTCACGAGTTGCATTCGGTAAACGGAATAGTCGCTTAAAAAAAAATCTTTCGAGAGTCTCGAATTCTTCGAAGTTAATGAGACAAAACACAAAAGGCCTGCGTTCCATAGTACAATTTACCTACAAGTTTTAAGAGTGGCGTTGAAAACTTGATATTTAGAGGCAAGATCAATGTTTGGATTTGCAAAAAAATGTCGGCCACGTCAAGTTAAGTGAGAATTTAGCTTCACAATTTTCTTCATTCGCATATGTTTCCCGAAGTTTAGGTTAGATGATTACAATACCTACACCGAGGTATTTGAAATCACATACTAAAGTGTGTTTTATTTAGACGTGTGGTATTCAATCTGACAATAATTTTTTCGGAGTCGATTTTTTTGACAGCTGTCACTTTATTTATGCTCAGTTTGGTTTGCCATTTCATAATGAATAGACTTATTCCTGAACAACGACTCATCGCGCGCTGCGTCCAATTTTCGATGAAGCTCATTTTTGGTTAAATGTGTACGTTAACAAGCAAAATTGTCATATTTGGAGTAATCATAATCCACAAGCCATTGTTGAGACGCCGTTACATGCTCAAAAAGTCGCTGTTTGGTGTGCTCTATAAGCAGAGGGAATCATTGATCCATATTTCTTCAAAAATGAAGCCGGCCATAGTGTTACAGTCAATGGAGAACGCTATAGAGCCATGATTAATGATTTTTTCGTGCCTGAATTGGAGGATGTTGATGTGGACAAACTTTGGTTCCAACAAGACGGCGCTACATCCCATACAGCCAACGAAACAATCAATTTATTGAAGTAAACTCGTGAGCCTGTGGCCTCCAAGATCGTGCGATTTAACACCGCTGGACTATTTTTTGTCGGGTTATGTGAAGTCGCTTGTCTACGCAGACGAGACGATTGACGTCTTGGAAGAGAATATTCGGCGCATTATTGCTGACATACGGCCACAATTGCTGCAAAAAGCGGTCGAGAATTGGGCCTCTCGGCTGGCATTTATTTGAGCCAGCCACGGTGGCCACTTGCCCGAAATATTTTTAAGATATAATGGCAAATCCTTATCTTTATTATAAAGCTAAATTCTTGGCCAAAACAATAAGTAATATGCGATTTATTTCTTCTTAAAAAGCAAACGTCTAAAAAAAACACCCTTTACATCTATCCACTCATTAATTAGTCGCCATGTTTCTTCACGTAGTCTTCCTCTATGACGGCTTGCAAAGATCACGATCTTTGCTTTCGTTACGTTTATATGATGAAATCATATCTGGAAGTACATTTGTTGTAGCATATTTATTTATAGCGTTATAATATTTGTAGCGTAAAAAGACATTCGGCGAGCAACACCAAGTCATCTGCGTATACAGGAAGACTTTTATGTGGTTTCCGGCAAAAGTTACGCCACCTAAAAGAATATTAGCTACATCATTAATGAACATGGTGAACAGAATGGGACTTAAGATGCATCCCTAAAGGAACACCTGAAGATGTATCAAACCATCCTGTCAATTCAGAACCATTCCAGATCGCTGCGCTTGATCACGATAGAAATTTTAAATACAGCCTTGCCAGTTTATAAATCAAGGCTTACGTATTGACTGTATCAAATGAAGATTTAGCACACATACAGTTTCTTGTTCTTTTCGATATATTTTTTAGCAATACTTGTTAACGTAAAAATGTGTTCTGCAGTTGAAAAAATACAAATATTCAAACTAATATTTATAATCTTGTCTAGGAATTGGTACCGAATAACTTTGAATGAACTCCGGGATTTCAGGACCCCATTTGTGGAATCTAAGCACCCGTAGTCCTTTGAATGACTTTTTAAACATGTAAATTACTCTTCACATTATCGAATATCTTTTTTTAAAAGAACTCTTAAATATCTTTTGTTAAAATTGATAGATGTTCTTGGTAAATAGAATTCATATTCAATTGCTTTGATTATTATCAATCTCGCACGTAATAAATTATTGGTTTTGTTATTCATCGCTGATGCATGTTTATTTGTGTCGTTTCTTTTTTATTACATCCCATTGAGGACGTCCATTTGAGTTCTTTTATTTTACGACAAATTCAGGTATATAGAGTTCATAAAGGGACATCACATACGACAGAAGAAGAAGAAGAAGTCATAATATATGAATTTTATTGCTATTTTTAACGCTGGCGCTGTCAGAAAAATATAAATAATCTTGAATGTTTAAGATGGAAATCATGTACATACATATCTGATAAATGCCATAAGACCAAGCTTCCATATATTACAAGGCTCTGCTGATGCTTCAACTACGTACTTACGGTACCTATCTCTACGTTTGTAAATAATATGACAGCGAGACATGAAGTTGTAATTGTGAGAGCACCGATGACAGCGATTGGAACGGAGCGGAGCGTTGAGGCGAGGCGAGGCGAGGGCAAGGACATTTTTACAAGCAGCTAGATGGTAGCCTCATGAATATTTCATAAGCACATAATGACATGGTCGATGACCATACATTCGAGTAAATTTATCATAACTTTTGAAATTCGTCCTAGCGAGACATGTCCTCTGTTATCTTTTTTTTTACTCTATGCCTTTTTGGTTAGACAAAAATATATTATTGTATATGTGAAATGTATAGATGTGATTTGAATGACAATGAGATACAAAAAGTTAGATAAGGACATTTTAATATGCTTATGTGAAATTGATTCGCTTCGATTGGGTTACAAGAGGATAGAGAAGACAAAGAAAAAAAACAAGAACAAGAACTAAAAGAAGAAGAATAAAGTGAATAATTTTGCACTGATTCTTGGTAAATCATTATGTCTTGATCTTGGATGCGAATAGACAAATAATTTACAGAGGTACTTAATATAAATGTGTAAATTTATTTTATTATTTGGTGGAGTGTGTACTTATGTACATATAGCTAGGTACATTTCCCCCCTGAAAACAAAAAAATGTAAATATAGAAGACAAAAACGTTGCAAGAATATTAATCAATAACGTGTAGAATGTGTAGGTACATAGATGAATCTATATGAGGGTGATTCGCATAAGGTGTGACAAAAAGCTAAAGCGTGTAAATTGGGTCGAGATAAAAAAAAATCTTGTGAGAGGGGGGTCTATTCCCTCTCGTTTAGCCAGGAGGGGCAATTTTCTAAGAAAATTACTTAAAACAGAAGAAAAAGTATTAAAAATAAAGGTTACACAAACAATGCCATGAAATATCTTTTTGTAAGGCCAGAAGTCTTTTCTTTTATTGCGTTTTTAAATTAAGTTGTTTTAGAGAAGAGTTTTTGAAAAATAAATTTGCAAACTCCAAATTTTGAAAAAAAATTGAAAAAATTTAATTCAAACTTATTTTTTACAAAATTTTACGTTATTAAGTAGTATTTTATGTTTTTAATTTTCAATGCTCTTATTAATTTTTAATTCAAACACAAGAAACCGGATGCTAAACTCTTCTCTAGTTCTTAAGAAAATTGAAAATACCAGAAACAAAATTTCCTTAATTTGACTCCAATCCGTTGCTTAAGTTGCTTTAAAGATCCTATTTCCACTACGAATGTAGCTAGTAAAGTAGTTTTAGTTATTTTCTATTTTCTCAAAAACTAAAAGTTATTTTAGCATCCGGTTTTCTGTTTTTAACTAAAAAAACTAATAAGAGAATTGAATTTTGAAAATAAAATTGGTACCTTAGTACATAAAATTTTGAAAAAAACTAGTTTGAAATTTTTTTTTAAATTTTGGAATTGAAAATTAATTTTTCAAAAACCATTTTATAAAACAACTTTATTTAAAAACACAAAACAAAATAACAATTTTAACTATATAAAGCTGTAAGATCTAAGGTCTATTTAATTGCAACCTATTAAAAGGAATATGAAGATGATAAAGTGTTTTTATTGGCGCAGTAAATTGACAAAAATAAGTTGTTAATTATTTCATGAAATCCTACGGGTGGCTTCGTGCTGAAATTGTGGTAATCATTTAGAAACGAATGCTGCCTAGAGTAGGGCTCAATCCTTCACCTCTGAATTAGTGATCAAGCTCCTCAGCCACAGTGGTATTGCCTTCCGCATCTTCGATGACAGTGCAACTCATGCGTCATGTGAATAGTGGCATGGGGGTGAGTTTTACTTTAACGACAGGAGACAGCATTGAGTTTTTGAACCTTGGACAATGCTGAGTGCTGTCCAGATTAAAAGTAAACGAGCTTATCATACACTTCCGTTGTAGTTTCACATTCGAATTTCGATGTACAAGAACGTGATTCTGAAAACAAATATGAAAAACTAAGGGCACGGTCGTCCGAAAAGCAGTGTAAAGTATTGTTGATAATTATATGAAACAGAGAGTGGACGACAAAATGGAGCCCTGTGGCACACCAGAATTTAAAATATTTTTGATTTCTTGCATCCTTTTGTTAAAAATTGATAGATATCTACATAATATAATATTTTGATCAAACGTTATTTTTAATTCACTTTTTAAAAGAGCATCCTGCAAAAAAATTTGTATGGCTGAACACTGCTTTTACTTTTAAAAAAATTCTTAAAAGGTATAAAACCTAAAAAAGCTAGCCTTAGATCGAAAATCTTAACAATTTCAACTCAATTAGACTGGGTTCTAAAACCAATAAAAATAAACCATCACTGAACTCCAGAAAGGCAGAAACGGATACAATTAACTGCTCATAAGAGGTACAAATTTCGGGAAGCACAAGACACTTAAAACGAAAGTTTTTAAAACGTTGTTGGGCTTTTATAAGTGCAGAAGGGGGTCATTTTGAACAATTTTTGTTAATCAAGTCAGACAAAATTAGGTCAAATCGCCAGCAGTCAAAATAAAAATGAAAATAAAAAGCAGTTATTAAAAAAAATTGTATTTTTATTTGTTCTAAAGGGTGTTTTTTTTAGACGTGTAGTTTTCAAGAACAAATAAAACGCAAATAATTTAATGTTATGGCCAAGAATTTAGCTTTATTATAAGGATAAGGGTTTGCCGTATGTTTTAAAAATGATTTCGGGCAAGTGGCCGCCGCGGCTGGCTCGAATAAATTCCAGCCGCGAGGCCCAATTTTCGACAGCTCCAATTGTTGCGCGCGATGGCGGATGGACTCATTCTGGTCTTCTTCGATATTCTGCTCCACAGCAGCAATAGCATCTTTGGTCCTCTGTGTACAGCGTCCTGAGGATGCACGTTATCCACTTGAGTAAACCAAACTGACCATCAAGTGACAGCTGTCAAAAAGACCAACTCCGAGAAAAGTATTGCCAGATTGAAAACCACACGTCTAAAAAAAATACATGAAATTTTCCCCCCAATGAAAAAGGACCCCAACCAGAAAATGAAAATTGGCCACAAAATTGAAGCTTTTTTTCATAATGAAAAAGTGACCGATTTTTAAATTAGAAAAATCACTTGTCAAAGTTAATGAAAAAAAGCCCCAAAATACATTATTAAATCAAATCAAAAGTGAAAAATGGTCCCAAAATATACAGATGATCAGCAATATCATAAATTGATTGATATTAAATTCACTATCGCAGAATGGACCTTTTTAAATTTTGATAATACGCCATTTTTCATCTTGTGTTTGAAGCTTTTATTAATTTGAAATAAGTTTTTGGGCTATTTTTCATTTGATTTAGGGAAATTTTACAATTAATTAATTGGGACAATTTATTATTGTGAAAAATTACCTAATTTTTGAATTAATTTTTCATTTATTGTTTTATTGTTTAAGATTAAAAGTAAGGGACCATTTTTCATAATGCAATTTTACCCCAAAATTGAAAATAAAAAATGACCTCAAAAATATGAAAAATCACACTAATTCACAAAATTTTATGACTTTTTTTATTTTTGTTGCTTTTCACTATACATTTTTGGGCCCATTTTTCATTTTTTGTTTGGGGCCAAATTGTATGTTGGGCCGTTTTAGAACCCTGTTTGATTGAGTTGAAATTGTTATAACTTTCGATCTAAACCTAGCTTTGGTAACATAGTTTTCATCTCTAATGTTGTCCTGTCCAGCCCATTGCATTTCTTGGATGGCGATGATTTTGATATCTGCTTTACAGCAGTCTAGGTCTTTAGCAGTTCAGCCTAAATAGAACACAAGATGCCATCATCAAGTTGATTCCACCCCTAAAACCTTCCACAGGGATTTCAACTTATCATCACTTAAGGTACTGATACTGAGCACGTGAGCACCTCATGTTCACATGAGGGAAGGTGAGAGTATGAGTTAATAAACGAAGCAAAAAGGTGGATTTTAAATAAAGGGTCCGCCATCTAACGTTTTTTTTCGACTAGTGCTCATATCGTGAATGGTAACACTTAGCTCATGTCTGATTTGACAAATAATTAGTTTTATCCTTCCGCTGAACGAATATGGTTGTGTATACGCTTCGCTAAGGGGGCCTGCGATCGACTTTAGAGAAGATGCCGATTTTGCCAAAAAATCATCTTTTCAGATGAAGCTCATTTTGATCTTGGCGGGTAGTAAACAAGCAAAATTGTCGCATTTGGGGCAGAGAAACCCGCACGCATACATTGAAAAGCCGATACACCCAAAACGAGTCACTGTTTGGTGCGGATTTTGGTCCAGATGCATAATTGGGCCATTTTTCGAAAATGAGCAAGGAGTGGCCGTTACAGTCAATGGCGATCGTTATCGGGCCATGTTGAACGAATTTTTGTTCACAAAAATTGAAGAGGAGGATATTGGCAACATTTGGTTTCAACAGGACGGCGCTACGTGCCACACAGTCGAAGCTACACGTACCAACCCTTTGAACAGTTTTCTGTCAACTCAATCATCATACAACTCAGAATTATTCTAACAAAAAACCAGTACCTACTTGCCCCACATTTATCCAAAAACTAACAGAATCCAACATATATAGGACTCCCTTGGCCTCGTAACATCCCAGCACTGATATGTGTTTTTAGGATTTGCCAATCCGTACAAATATTGACGGATGCATTTACTATTCAACCATTCATTTATCCAATTAACCACCTATTTCAAATCAACGATCCATCTCTAGCTATACGATATACATTTATATGCATTATCGATTGGAAAATTAAATTTAAAATTCGTTGCCACGTTAGCAGCCCACAAAAGAACCTATCATTGGATGTGTATTGTAAATTATTGAAAGCATGTATGCAGATTTATTCGTTGGAAATTTTCCTGCACTTTCCGCATCCTTTTCTCGCTGGCTTTGCTCAAAGTTCGCTGATGTGTATAAATCATTACAGTGTGTGTGTGTGTGTATGTATTCAATATACACATGTATAGTGTATAGATATATGTATGTGTTGATTTAAGACCTCGTTCAAATCCTGATAGTGAGAATTTTCTATTCGAATGCATTCGAAATGGGTTCCGGTGATGGGTATAGGTATATTATATCTCCATTTATAGAGCACTTTTCCATTCTATTATACTCGAACAACAACAAAACTACATTCTCCAATATCGACGATAATTAAATGGTTTTGGTTTCGCCACTTTAAGTATATGGGTATACATGTGTGCATGTGCACCACCACTTTGTTAACTGCTATCGACTGAGGCATTGTTACACTCTCTTGGCGAAAATGGCTGATGCTGAACGAAGAAATAATTCATTCGGTTAGGTGTTGAATGCATACGAGCAGAAAAGTAGCATTAAAAAACGATAGTAATTTGACTTCACTAGACACGAAGACAGGGCCAGGGCCAGGGGGTTGTCGGTTGTTACCATGTTGGGTACTTTTGTTTTGTTCGTGAGCTGTGATGGACAAATGGATTTTCAAATTTGCAATACATTCTTACTGTAACACTTATCATTAATTCATGAAGGAAAATTCAGTTGGTGAAATTATACTAAGAGATTAAATGATTGAAAGAGGACGTATGGCTAAATTTTTACGGTCGAAAAAATTATCCAAGCAAGAAAACTTGTGGCCGTTAGAGAAGCCATCACAACTCTTAAAAAATATGAGTTTATTTATAACGGGTGATTTTTTAAGAGGTTTAGAACTTTAAAAAAAAAAAAAAACACAAAAAATTCAAAAAAATGAATGAAATATTTATTTGAATCGATAGTTTGAACCTTGCAATTTAATGTTTAAAGATAATTTCATGCAAATGTTGACCCCGGCTGCGTCTCAGGTAGCTTATCCGCTGAGTCCAATTTTGGCATACTCTTTCACACATATCGGCCGGTATCTCACGAATGAATGCATGGATGTTGGCTTCCAGTGCGTCAATCGAAGCGGGCTTGTCCCTATAGACATTATTCTTGACATACCCCCACAAAAAATAATCTAATGGTGTCAAATCGCACGATCTAGGCGGCCAATTGACCGGCCCGAAACGTGAAATTAACTGTTCACCAAACTCGCCTCGCAATTGCGCCATTGTTTCGCGTGCTGTGTGGCATGTGGCACCGTCTTGTTGAAACCACATATCATGCAAGTCAAGAACTTCCATTTCGGGCAAAAAAAAGTTTGTTATCATCGCTCGGTAGCGTTCACCATTGACAGTAACGCTGCGATTCGCATCATCTTTGAAGAAATAGGCCCAATAATGCCGCCGGCCCATAAACCGCACCAAACAGTGGCTTTTTCGGGATGCATTGGTAGCTGTTGCAATGCTTCTGGCTGATCTTCACTCCAAATGCGGCAATTTTGCTTATTTACGTACCCATTCAACCAAAAATGAGCCTCATCGCTGAACACAAGCAGCGCGCGATGAACATTTCGAACCGAGCACGAATTTTGATAGTAAAATTCAATAATTTACAAGCGTTGTTCATTTGTAAGACGATCCATGGTTAAATTGCAAGCCAAACTGAAGCTGTTTGACAGTGACACAAGGTACTAAACACACGTCAGCTGTCAAAACCAGTGTTTCCAAAACCAAACCAGCTTAAAAATCACCCATTATAAGTTCATTAATTTTTCGGTTTCGAAAGTGAAGCTAAATAAAACACACACAGCGATACATTTTTGATGAAAGTTGTATATTATTATAAAGTTTAGACTTTGCCATTAAATGTGAAAAACAATACCATTCAAATAGCCGCCTCGGGAAGATTCGCAGCCTGCGATTCTTTTGAGGTAATTTTTAACCACTTTTTCGCAAATTTTGGACGGTATCTCGGCCATAACTTGAGTAATGTTTTTTTTAAATGCGTCTAGAGTTTGGGGTTTATTCGCGTAAGCTAGGTCTTTTGCATAGCCCTATACAGAACAAAAATCTAACGGTGTCAAATCGCATTATCTTGGTGGCCAATTGACGTCGCCGAAACGTGAAATTACACCACCAGGAAACTTCTCACGCAACAAAGCCATAATTAGTCTTGTTGTGTGGCTTGTAGTCCCGTCTTGTTGGAACCACATATCGCCCAAGTCTTGATCTTCAATTAGCAGTCAAAAGAAATCGTTTATCATTCGACCAATTTCTACGAACGCTGGGAAACCGATAAATTCGGATCATCAGCAACACTGGTGTCAAATGCCAACCCTTTAATAACAAATCTTGAAGACACTAAATGTTATCAAAGTAGTTATAGCCAGTTTTTGAGATAAACAATGATTTTTTTTTAACAAATACAAAACTTTACCTACCCTATACTAACATGGCAAGTACAATTAACTGTTTGACCGTATTTTTGAAGTGTTACAACTAGATACGATTACACTGATATGTATATGATTTTTTCTTCAAGCACGTTTTTGTATGGATAGCTCGAATAAAAACATAATAATTTGCATGAATACTCAATTCATTGAAACACATAAATATGTTTTTTTTTAACTAATGTCATTAAACCTTTTCATTATGATGCATAATATCAGGGAGAAGTTAATTCTTCAGAATTAATCAAGAATATGCGACAACATAATAATTATGCTTTGTTAATAAAGGGTGATATTTTAGCTGGTTTGGTTTTGGCAACACTGGTTTTGACAGCTGACGTGTGTTTAGTACCTTGTGTCACTGTCAAACAGCTTCAGTTTGGTTTGCAATTTAACCATGGATCGTCTTACAAATGAACAACGCTTGCAAATTATTGAATTTTACTATCAAAATTCGTGCTCGGTTCGAAATGTTCATCGCGCGCTGCTTCCATTTTATGATCGGCATTGTCGACCTTCTGAGCAGTCTATTCGGAAGATTGTGACCAAATTTCGCACCAAATTTACTTTGTTGGACATTAAACCACCAACACGTTTACGTACTGTGCGTAGTGAAGAAAATATTGCGGCCGTATCAGCTAGTGTGACAGAAGACCGCGAAATGTCGATTCGGCGCCGTTCCCAGCAGTTAGGCCTTTGTTACAGCACTACGTGGAAAATTTTGCGGAAGGATTTGGGCGTAAAGCCTTTTAAGATACAGCTGGTGCAAGAACTAAAGCCAGCCGACCTACCACAACGCCGAATTTTTGGTGAATGGGCTCTTGGAAAGCTGGCCGAGGATCCGCTTTTTTATCGAAAAATTGTGTTCAGCGATGAGGCTCATTTTTGGTTGAATGGGTACGTAAATAAGCAAAATTGCCGCATTTGGAGTGAAGATCAGCCAGAAGCATTGCAACAGCTACCAATGCATCCCGAAAAAGCCACTGTTTGGTGCGGTTTATGGGCCGGCGGCATTATTGGGCCATATTTCTTCAAAGATGATGCGAATCGCAGCGTTACTGTCAATGGTGAACGCTACCGAGCGATGATAACAAACTTTTTTATGTGGTTTCAACAAGACGGTGCCACATGCCACACAGCACGCGAAACAATGGCGCAATTGCGAGGCGAGTTTGGTGAACAGTTAATTTCACGTTTCGGGCCGGTCAATTGGCCGCCTAGATCGTGCGATTTGACACCATTAGATTATTTTTCGTGGGAGTATGTCAAGGCTAATGTCTATAGGGACAAGCCCGCTTCGATTGACGCACTGGAAGCCAACATCCATGCATTCATTCGTGAGATACCGGCCGATATGTGTGAAAGAGTATGCCAAAATTGGACTCAGCGGATGGGCTACCTGAGACGCAGCCGCGGTCAACATTTGCATGAAATTATCTTTAAACATTAAATTGCAAGCTTCAAACTATCGATTCAAATAAAAATTTCATTCATTTTTTCGAATTTTTTGTGTTTTTTTTTTTTAAAAAAGTTCTAAAGCTCTTAAAAAATCACCCATTATTTTCTCAACATTTGAATTTCTGCATTCTTAATTATTCCTCATTAAATTTGTGCCTATGATGTAAACACAATATCCTTAAAATTATACGAACTTACTACCATATTATATCAATATCACTTTAACTCTTGTTCGAAGAGAGAGAGGGAATTTTCAATCCAGCTTCAAAGCTGAATTTAAATTGAAATAGGTATCCCTAGTTTGATTTATGTATAATACTCCCATTCCTACCCTTAAATTTATTCCCATCCCAACCTTATAAACATTTTCTCCTCGATGCTCATAACTTACTTTCCTTAATGCATACATAATACTATTGTGTCTTATATGATTAATGCTATTATCGCACCTTAACATCTACACATTTCAAAACTACATTAGGTTATGTCCAATTTACTAACGACTCCTGTTAATCTGAAATGGTATAATTATAACTGTGCAGTGCATGTAAGAAGGACATGATCCTTAAGAAAAGCTGTTTGTATTATATGTCTTTGTAGTTAGGTACGTATACATATGTATATGCAATATCAATGTAATCCCATCAAACAAAGAGCTCTGTCTTAGTCTAACATAGAGCCTGACAGATACGAAAAAAAAAGAAGAAAAACACTAGATACAGTGTTATATAAGAATTTTATAGGTTGGCATAAGTTATATTAGGTCTGATAGACGATGCACTCAAACAATTGCGTGCTAATTAGCCATTTGATAAGTATATGTTTTAATGCCAAGGCAAAGGATTTGATTTGCAGGTTTCTTAGCTCTTCGAGATGACCTCTTGTGATTACAAGTAGGTATCTATTGATTTTTTGTTCTTCATTTCTCATTGAATCGTGTCTCGCGAAATGATCAAGGAGAATTTCAATCCTTTGTCTTTTAGCGATTTTCTCACTCAACTGCAGATTGTTGAAGTTTAATTACGTTTCTTTCGTTGTTGTTTTTTTTTTTTTTAATTCGAAATAAGTAGGAAGATGCTAATTAATGTTGAATGTTTTAAGCGAATTGGACGTTGTACGAGGTACGATGATGATGATGACGAGGTACAACCTCTTTTAAATTGACAAAGAGAATAAATTCTCAGCGTAATACTTTGTAAGTATTTTATTTTATACCGAAAAGAACAATAGGCATTTTATTCTCTTTTTGCTGCATTTATACTTTTACAGTGCTTCCAAATAAAAAAGGTTTTGACTATAATGTACCAATAATTTTCCTTGGCGTGGTCTGCTCCTTCATGAATTAGCGATTTTTTTTTTAATATTGTTAAAACATCTTATAGAAAAAAAATAATGTTTGTAGCGCACATTAGGGCCGGCCCCAACCAAACTTGCGCCCAATGTAAGATTTGTAGAAAGCGCCCCTCTTTTATATTTGCATCCATACATTCATAGATACATACACAGATACACAGCATGCATAAGACTTTTCCACATTACCCAGGAGGTAGACTTTTATTGCGTGGTTCTAGTGAGATCTTGAATTTTGCGATATTTTAAATTAAATTCTCCTTGAATGCAACAATGAAAGTGATGTTAGTTAGTGTATGCAAGAAATAACTTAGAACAGTTGTGATGGATATTATTTTAAGATTATTTGAACAAGTTTTGTGGTTAAATGCAAATGGCAGTACATTTTCTTTCTCCTGGTAATGCGCCCCCAGAATTTCACGCCCTGTGCATTTGCACATATGGTTCGCCCGACCCTGCCGCACATTGGTCAAGTGGCTTTTGAAAGATGTCAATATATAAAAATCCCCTGACCCAGGGAGTATCCCTACCACTGTATTGAAAAGGAGTTCCTTCCATGTGTCCTTTTTTCCCTCTCACTCAGTCATTTACCCAGCCTATCACTAAAAAAAGGGAATCTTCCTTACCACTCCAATTTATCAACCAATTGCACTTTGCACTCCCCTCGATTTTTTCAGCTGGTGATGTTCTCACCGAAAATTGGAATCAAAATTGTACATCGTTTTGAAGAAAGTTTGTGTCGCATAAGTTATGACAAAAAGTTAGAGCGTGTAGATTGGGTCGAGACATGAGAAAAATCTCATCATAAGGGGGGGAAGGGGGTGTCCTTTCCTCCCGTTTAGTCGGGAGGGGTAATTTTCTAAAAAAAAATATTAAAAACAACTGCAATACTTACAATGGTATACTTACAATGGTATTTTTTTGTAAAGCTTTCCACTATACATAGGTAGTAAAGTAGATTTAGTTATTTTCAATTTTCTCAAAAAGTACAAGACATTTAAGCATCCACTTTTCTGTTTTTGACTAAAAATTTTTAAGAACATTGAATTTTAAAAACAAAAATCATAATTAAAACGTAAGTTTTTGAAAAAAATTAGTTTTTAATTCTTTTTTCATTTTTTTGAAAACTGAGTTTAAAAATTAATTTTTCAAAAACTGTTCCCTAAAACAACTTAATCCAAAAATAAAATAATAGAAAGAAAGAGTTTTGAGTGTTTGACCTTGAATTGATAGGAGCATTGAATAGTAAAAACGGAGGTAGCACTTAATATAGTAAAATTTTGAAAAAAAAAAACAAACAGATTAAAAATATAATTAATTTTTCAAAAAAAAATCAGTGAAACAAGTTGATTTAAAACGAACGTTGCTATAAATGGAATTTTAGCTTTAAGAAAATTTATAACGGAATAAAGTGAGCGTCGCTGTTTTTTTTGAAAAATTGTTTTTTCTATTTTAAGACTCTTTTTCAAAAAATTGCCCCCTTCAACCATACGATTCCTTTTTGTTTTTGTTTTGAACCAACCCACATGCTTAAGGTTTTTGAAGTATGTTATGCATTCACCCTGTATATGTATACAGAAAAAAAAGAAGGACGGTTAGTGGGTACAGGTACAGGAGTTTTTTGTATACAGTTTATGATAAAGTAGTGTCATATTTGCAGCTCTATTCTTTTAAAATGTGTGTTTCGAAAAATGTCTCAAAATTTCAAACATTTTAATAGGAATTTTGTATGGTTCTGGGGGGGTCTATTGCCCCCCCTCCCCCCCATAATTACCCCACTGTGTATACCACACCAAAATGATCTCTTTATTTAATTATTACACATTTCCTTAATAAATTTTTGTTCGTCAACACAAACAAAACAATTTATTTGTATTAAAACCCTCCACCCAGTGTCAGTCTAGCTATCTATAAAATATCCTTTTTAATTAGAAATTAAAATCCTACACAAATTCAACTCCAGCAATATGAAGTGCATATGCGCTCTGGATTGTTACACAGTCATGAAGACAAATATATTTTTTTTAATATATCTGCTTTCATGTTTAACATTTCCTCGTTTCCGCTTTCCTAATGTTTTTCGACATTTGTTTAACGGGGACACACACGTTTTTCCTTTAATTATAGTGAAAATCAACGTTTTGTAATTAAATGTTGGCGTTAGAGTTTAAAGGAACTTCCTGATGTGAAATGCTGCCCAGCGGAGTTAAGAGAATGCGTGGCGTGTGATGAAAACAAGCAACATGTTTACCCTAGTTGTAATGGGTGATTTTTTAAGAGGTTTAGAACTTTAAAAAAAAAACACAAAAAATTCGAAAAAATGAATGAAATATTTATTTGAATCGATAGTTTGAACCTTGCAATTTAATGTTTAAAGATAATTTCATGCAAATGTTGACCGCGGCTGCGTCTCAGGTAGCCCATCCGCTGAGTCCAATTTTGGCATACTCTTTCACACATATCGGCCGGTATCTCACGAATGAATGCATGGATGTTGGCTTCCAGTGCGTCAATCGAAGCGGGCTTGTCCCTATAGACATTAGCCTTGACATACTCCCACGAAAAATAATCTAATGGTGTCAAATCGCACGATCTAGGCGGCCAATTGACCGGCCCGAAACGTGAAATTAACTGTTCACCAAACTCGCCTCGCAATTGCGCCATTGTTTCGCGTGCTGTGTGGCATGTGGCACCGTCTTGTTGAAACCACATATCATGCAAGTCAAGAACTTCCATTTCGGGCAAAAAAAAGTTTATTATTATCGCTCGGTAGCGTTCACCATTGACAGTAACGCTGCGATTCGCATCATCTTTGAAGAAATAGGCCCAATAATGCCGCCGGCCCATAAACCGCACCAAACAGTGGCTTTTTCGGGATGCATTGGTAGCTGTTGCAATGCTTCTGGCTGATCTTCACTCCAAATGCGGAAATTTTGCTTATTTACGTACCCATTCAACCAAAAATGAGCCTCATCACTGAACACAAGCAGCGCGCGATGAACATTTCGAACCGAGCACGAATTTTGATAGTAAAATTCAATAATTTTTAAGCGTTGTTCATTTGTAAGACGATCCATGGTTAAATTGCAAACCAAACTGAAGCTGTTTGACAGTGACACAAGGTACTAAACACACGTCAGCTGTCAAAACCAGTGTTGCCAAAACCAAACCAGCTAAGAAATCACCCGATATAACTAGTATAGGTTTATTTGATATTGCCCTTGCTAACGGCATATCGTATAAACTATTCAACTTTGTATCCCACCATTATACCGCAAACACATATCCTCGCCAATCACAGTATAAAGCAGTACCTATAGCATGTCGGATCGGACTACAATTCGCAGTAAAGTGGATGACAACGGTCGACGCGGTCGTCCTTTTTTGGTGGAAAGGCACGCGAATCCATATATTGTCAGGGACATTATATAAACTACACTCAAAAGCCACATCGACCCTCATTAATCCTTTTTGGCTGTTCATAACCAAAACGTGATATTTATCCGAATATACATGCTGACAAACAATAAAACAGGTGGTGTTGTAGGCGTGTGGTTGTTAGCCCTATAGACGTCAACCAAATCCACCTTTTATAATAGAGTTCGATGCTACCTTGTCGCTTCGCTGTTGCTGTCCTCATTGTCTCATTGGTCGTCCTGTACCTATAGTTGCCCTATTAGAGTGGTTGTAATTAATTTGGCATTCCCTTTAAATCTTTCAAGCATAATGCATACATAAATTACCCTTTTATCCTTTCGAATTTGAGAACATCATTATAAGGGTTTGTTTTACATTTTACTAACAATCTAGCAACTGGAACAAATGTGATAATTTGCCAAGGAAAAGCAATTAATCAAAATGGATGAAGAATCTCGCTTCGATATATTATGACCAAAAGGACATAATTTAGCAGCGACTCTTTTTCTCCCGCTTTTAAGGGGAAATTCACCCAAAAATATTTAATTTTTAATAAACAGAGGGTAGCGAAATAGAAGCGAAGGGATTAGAATGGTCTATAACATCTTTATTAATTTTTATTTTCAGATTTTTGAATTGTCGAAGAATTTCTGACTCTATGAGTGTAAGTATGTATGGCTGTATACCTGAATGTCTGAATATCTGTATTTCTGTATATATGTCTGTAATTCGACCTATAGCCCTAAACTATTGAAATAAATTTCTTCAAACTTGGAAAACTCAAGATTTTTAGGTGATTTCATAAAGGGAACTTTTAGACGCAGCTAGAGTTTTTTTTCAATCGGATACGTCTTTTTCATTTTACCCCATTTCACCCTAAAAAGTGAATTTGTACGATATTTTAATAAAGGGTCCGCCAAATAACTTTTGTTTTTTTTTTTTTGAAAATGGCGCAAAACATCGAGTGTAGCTTCGGCTGTGTGGCACGTAGCGCCGCCGTCCTGTTGAAACCAAATGTTGCCAATATCCTCCTCTTCAATTTTTGTGAACAAAAATTCATTCAACATGGCCCGATAACGATCGCCATTGACTGTAACGGCCACTCCTTGCTCATTTTCGAAGAAAAATGGCCCAATTATGCCTCTGGACCAAAATCCGCACCAAACAGTGACTCGTTTTGGGTGTATCGGCTTTTCAATGTATGCGTGCGGGTTTTCTGTGCCCCAAATGCGACAATTTTGCTTGTTTACTACCCGCCAAGATCAAAATGAGCTTCATCTGAAAAGATGATTTTTTTGGCAAAATCGGCATCTTCTCTAAGTCGATCGCAGGCCCACCTAGCGAAGCGTATACACAACCATATTCGTTCAGCGGAAGGATAAAACTAATTATCTGTCAAATCAGACATGAGCTAAGTGTTACCATTCACGAAATAAGCACTAGTTGAAAAAAAAAACTGTGCTATTCGGGGCGGCATTACGGCTTAAGCCACTCTAGTGGATATAGAATACCTCGATCAAACATAGATTTTTTCCAGTATTTATTATTTATAAAACTTTATAAATTACGATAAAAGTGTTCTAACTGTGATAAAGGGTTTTCCAATAAGAGGTGTTATTTTGATATTCAAAGAAAAATGGTATTTTTTGAGATAAATGATCGGATGTTTATTTCATTATTAAGAAGAAGGTATGCCGTTAATAATGGAACACAACATCAGCCAAATGGTCGCCACGACCACGCTTACAGGACCATATCCTTTTCAAGAAATTTTCCATAACCAAATCGCAAAGTGGCTGCCCTATGTCCTCGATAGCCTCACGAATTCCATCTTTGAGGTCTTGAATCGACGCTGGGCTGTTGGCGTAGACCTTATCTTTCACGTGGCCCCAAAGGAAGAAGTCGCAAGGTGTTAAATCACAAGATCTCGGTGGCCAATTGTGATCACCTCTTCGAGAGATAACACGGTCCGGAAACTTTTCCCGTAAAAGATCGATGGTTTCATTGCTTGTGTGGCACGTAGCGCCGTCTTGTTGAAAGTAAACGTTGTCCACATCAATACCATCCAATTCCGGCCATAAAAAATCATTAATCATCTCTCGATAGAGCTTTCCATTGACCGTAACTGTTGCTCCAGCCTCATTTTCGAAAAAGTAAGGTCCAATGACCCCGCCGGACCATAAACCGCACCAAACAGTCACGCGTTGAGGATGGAGAGGCTTTTCAACAATAACTCTTGGGTTTTCCGAGCCCCAGATGCGACAGTTTTGCTTGTTGACGTAGCCTCCGAGATGGAAATGGGCCTCATCAGTCAAGATGATTTTTCGATGAAATTCCAAATCATTTTCATGCATTTCAAGGACCCAATCAGCAAAAACACGACGTTGTTGATGATCAGCCGGCTTGAGTTCTTGTGTTAACTGAACTTTATAAGCCTTAAGACCCACGTCTTTATGCAAAATACGGTGTAATGACGTTTGTGGAATGCCTAATTCCAAATAACGACGAGGAATGGACAAACCTGGGTTTTCTTCAACACTTTGGGCTACAACAGGAATATTCTCAGTTGTTCTTGTTTTTCTTCTTCACATCACTAACTTGTCCCAACAGCTCGAATTTGTCCACCAACTTCTGTATTGCGGTCCGACAAGGTGCTTCACGACGACCCAAAAATGTTTTAGTTTTACGAACCGTCTCTGCCAAATTTTCACCATTTTTATAGTGAATTTTAATAATTTCAATGCGTTGTTGAAGCGTGTATCGTTCCATTTTTATTAATGACGTAGTTTTTACTTGTCAAATGTCAAAAAATGACAGCTTCAAAAGTGACAGCTACCGAAATAGCGGGCTATTCAAAATAACACCTCTTATTGGAAAACCCTTTACATTGGCTTGTCTTTAGTCTCGTTCTTAAAATTAACTTATTCGCTTCAACTAAGGCTTATACCGAAAGGACTGTGATCCATTCATCAAAGCACTAGAAACTATTTTAAGCACTTTTTGATAACAACTATGAAACTTCATCAAATAACAATCATTATATGTAGATATTAAAACAGTATTATTTGTCATCTTCTGTTAAAATGAAGATAGCTTTTTCAGCTTTCTTCCTCTTATTTTTGTTAAAGATAAATTATCTGTCTTTTAAAATTCTAAAATAATCTTTCATCTTCTCATAATAACATGATGTGTAGATAGAATGATTTATAAAGGATTTTCCAAGCTTATTTATATATAGGTATACCTATATGTGTTGAAAAAGTGAAACTTGGATAGCTTGAGCAATGCCTTAAATTTCAAAAATTCCATCATCAGAAAACAATACTTAAATACTTAAACTTTTTTTTTGAAAGAAAACCATAACATACCTTGTATAGGTTCCTAACCGTAATCTTAGCTTTGTGAATAAATATTTTGTAATCCTTGTTTGTTGTTGTAAAATTTTCGAAATGTGCTTGCAGGTGTTATATCACTCCTGCAGTTGATAGATGCTTTCCCTTACTTTGCTTGTTAGCCATAGAATCGGTAGGAAATAACCTTCTTAGCCAAACCCTTATCGTTTCTTCTCCTTTTTTTTTTAAATACATTGTGCCTGGAGATCACAAACAAAACACACGTGCCTGATGCAGGATGCAACTCCTGAGGATTGATTTTTGTTTTTTTTTTTTTTTTTTTTTTTTTTTTTTTATTTATTGCCTGTCAATTAAACTGGAACGAGGGCATAGCTAGCTGTATATAAGAAGAAGATAGAGAATTCATGACCTGGTTGAGAATTTATAAAGAATTTTATTTATTTTTATTTTATCTTCTTTTACTGAAATTTCTGTCATAGTTAAGAAATTTCTTAGTAAATATTATAAGTTCTTCGAATTTGAACTTCCATTGGTTGGTATGTACCTACCAACTTGTACATACATACCTTACTACGGAAGGATGTGGGGGGTAAACAAAAGTTATTTATTATCTTTGAGGAAAGTTTATTTTATCTAGTAGATAGTTATAACAATACCAAAACCCAACAACAACAACAACAGATAATAAAGAAAGAGAATTCTTTCACAGAGGACACTGTGTGTAACATGGTGGATTTATGCTTTTGAATTATTGATGGTTTGGCTAAAGGGTTTTGTATTTTAAATCACATATTTAAGTTTAGGATTTAAGAAACAGATGAGATATTTAACAGAACAATAAACTTTTTAGAGGTACGGCGTTTGATATACATACCTTTGTTCAAAATCAAAATTAAGTTTTCATGGAATCCTTAAAATCAATTAAATTTCCTTTAATGCAAACAAAAATGTGATGATTAACAGTATCAATAAATTGAGACATTGCTCATAAATTAAGTACCTCTTTGCTTTTCAATTTCTCTTAACTACCAAGATTTAATGGTTTTCATCTATATGGCTGCTAGTAAGACTACATTACAAAGGTCTCAAATAACCAAAAGGATAAATCATGTTGCAAAGTAAAGTGATAAACTAAGATTTGTTCTCTATTTAAGAGACAAAAGGTACCTAAGCTGATACTGACGGCCATTGGCAGGACCAAAGATATCATATACATTTGTAACACTCAAGCTAAATGAGAAAGCCTATATATAATTTATATTTGTACTCTGGAAATATGTAGGGCATTATGAAACATTAGATAGGTACAAGCAGGACAATAACGCATTAGTTCAGCAATAGGTGCCCTGCACATGCAAATCAATCGAATTTTCTGCCTTTTAGGCTAGTGAAAATACCTTTTATAGAAAGGAATAATTTAGTGTAAGGGTTTTCATTATTAAGCATGTTTGTGTGGGACCTCAAGATGCTTGAAGCTCAAAGTGCTACTATTTATAAATTCACACTTACAATTCTGATAGAATGGTCACACTGGCTAATTCTCAATATGTTTGGTATATGTCTCGAAAACCAAGGTGAATTTGACAGTTTAACTTTTAAAACTTTTTGAAGCTAATTTAATTTTTTACCGAAAGTATGATTTAAAAAGTTTTGAGAAGAGGCTCCAACCGGTCAAACCTTTAATATATATGACATGTTCAAAAAGTAATGTGTATTTAAAATTGACGGGGATATAACCAATCAAAAGTTTTTTCCCTCTCTTTTTACTTACACTACATTTGTATAGACTGGTAATGGCGTTCGATTCGCTTTCGTAAAAATATTTGAACTCGATATATTGATTTGATATACCTAGGAATTGATGACAGAGAACACGTAAAAAAAGGGGGTAGCAATATTGTCTGTTTGTATACAGAACGGCTTGGTCTATTTTTATTATTCGCCTACCTTCTTCACGCCCCACAGACAAATGTGTTTCGTTTGAAAGTTAAATGTCAAATTCAAGTCCCATAAGAGCATTTTAGCACCCATAAGAAGTACTGTCTCTCAGAGAAAATTTATATTTACTGAGAGCGACACTTCTTACGGGAGCTCAAGCGTTGTAATGGGACTTCATCATCATCCAAAGATCTCATAGAGATGTTAAAACAAGAGTTAAAGTATCAATCAACAGCAGCCATGTTGCAAAATGAACAAAATGTTTTCATTATATTTTGAGGGTTACCGTAGCTTAAAAAAAATATTCTAAAACAATTATCTTATTTGGTTTTCCATTCTGACCAAAACTTGTAAAAAGTTGTATAGGTCATATTCATCTTGTTTTCTCTTATTTGCTGTCGATATTAGTTGTATAAAAAATGGATTTGTATAACTTAGTATACAGCTACTATACCAGAGAAGAATGAGCGGGGACATTCTTTTTTGTGTTATGTCATTATTTAAAATTTGTGACAGCAGTATATTAACACGACACAAGAAAAATGGCATCTTTAAGAATCAGTTGTTTTTGTCAGTTTTTAATGACAAATATATTGGAAGATTTCAGAAAATCTTAATAATGAAAAAGCGTCATATTTTGTGCCACTCTATATCCAATTTTTGTCATAAAAGCACGATAATGACAATAATTTAAAAAAAAATATGGTATGAATGATCGCATGTTGTGAATTGTATAAAAACATACTTTACTGATTTTTGCATCTAAAAAAATATTAATGGTAACCCTTTTTCTTATTATAATCAATAACAAAATATTTTAAATATGCATAGTTTTGGAAGCGCGTTGTTATTTTTCGAAGCAAAGTGTGGAAATTAGTAGATGCAATTTTAATTGCACCAAGAATTTAGCCTACATATGATTTTTACAAATATAATACGTCAATTAACTTGTGAGATAAATACTCGCACCAAAAAACACATTATTTTTTGACATCAGAGAATCACGAACATACATAAAAGCTATTCGCCTACCTTCTCCAAAAAAAGAAATTAAAAATGCGAAAGATATTATTTTTTTTTAAGTTTACACACACTCGTTCTCTTTTTAACAACTTCTGTAGGAAGAGACGCACTCCCATAGGAAGAGTTCAGAGAGCTTTACTAGATTTACAAAGCGGCGTCTATAATCGCATAAGAAGAATAAAACTCTTCCCATAGGATCAAGAGGCTCCCATAACTAGGCCATTTAAGGCTTTTAACAATCTTATAAGAATCTAGAAAAACTCCTCAAGAGTGCATTTAGATCCCTAAAATAAGTCTTGTAGCGCTCTCGGAGCGTCTTATGAGAGGAAAAATGTTACTTTTGATTTTACTTTTGCGATTCACTTGATACAAGTTTAACCGATTCTAGTTTAACAAGTGTCCAACCCTCAGACAAACTGTACTTATTATCGATTCTCGAATCACCTTACCATTTTTGCTGTAGCGAGTAGGCAGTTTCCGGAATTCTCTAATTTTTATTATTTTTTGAAGAGAAAAGAGAAAAAAACTTTTTTTTTCTTCATAGATAGGACAAATGAAAGGAGATGCGGGGTCAAATTTTGCATTATTTTTTCGTATTCACCCTTACTTTTTAAAGATTCACTTTCAAGTGACACCATTAAAAAAATTATACACATGAAAGTTTTTGACGTTTGGTTTCACATTTTCACAGAATAAAAATCGATAATATTGAAAAAGTTATAAAGAAGTCTAAAAATTTAATTTTTTTTAACTTTTTTGGACTGAAACTTTTTCAATATTAACAAATAATTTCTTAATATAAAAATTGAAAATTAAATTTTCCACTATTTTTGTCTTACAAAAATTTTGGTAAGAGCCATTTCACACATACCCGGCTGCCGGCTACCGGCACCGGCCTAACAGCATTTGCTATAGTAAATCTTATGGGACCTTTCACACGTGCCGACCGGTGCCGATGCCGGCAGCCGATCGCCGGGAAATGCTGCCAGCTTCGCTCACTGCAATAACCGGCTGCCGGGCCGGTAGATGGTTTCTTTGCTTTCCTGGTTTTAAGTTGGTATCTCCAGTGTACGAGATAAGAGTTGTTTTGTGTTTTGTGTCAAGTAGACTGGCAAGAGGGAATCGCAGAACTAAACAAATCACTTTGCATACCTACATTGCCACCTGCCGGCCACACAGTGCTGGGTATGTGTGAAAGTATACTTATTTGGTGAAAAAAAAAAACGGCTAATCGGTGCCGGTGCCGTCCGCCGGGTATGTGCGAAATGGCTCTAAGACTAACAGCAACCGAGATGTTTACAAAATACTAAAATTAAAGATGGCGGCCAAAAGACTTTGAATAACAAAAATACTATAGCTGGTTTATCGGACTTTTGACTTTACATAACCTCAAAGATAAAAGTTTAAAGATGTGACATCAGACAATCTAGGTGGCCAGTTTACAGGTCCACCAAAGTTGTTTCTCAATATAGCCATTGTTTTGGGCGCTGAGTGTGCCGTAGCCCTGTTTTACTCAAACAAAATGTTGCCAACATCACGGGCTTCAATTTTCGGCAGCAAAAAGTCCGTTATCATGGTGCGGCAGCGCTCGCCATTGACTGTTATGTTCTGTCCGACCTCATTTTTAAAGTTTGCTCGTCTCCCAAAATTCGGCAATTTTGTTTATTTACATAACCGTTGAGCTAGAAATGGGCCTCATCACTGAAAAAAATTTGATGTGAAAACCGCGGATCTTCATTGAACTGTTGCAGAGCCCATTGACTGAAATTTAAGCATGTGAGCCTTTTCATGATGATTTGTCAAACAATATTGAATTAGAATAACACGACACCGCATGAGGCCAATTACGCGTGATCTGTCAAAAAATTGTATTTAAAAAAAAAAAACAAGTCTAAGTGAATCACCCGTTATAAAGAGAACAAATGAGGTTCCTGGGCTTACATTTATGTATTTAAATGCAAATGATTATATTATATATGAAATGGGAAACAGACATTTAAACATTTGTATAAACCTTAAAATCTTAGATAGGTGCAGGTGTCCTGTATAATGTTATTCATGAAACCAATTGGAATGTATAATTTAATACTAGATACCTATAACTTATTCATTTAAATAAAAGTTGAATTTGGGTCCCTTGACCGAGAGAAAAAAAAATCCAATCAAAACTCAATTTCATGCCCAATTCGGTCAATGATCACAAGTCTGGGATAAAACCCTGCTAATGGTCTATCAATAGGTACATAAGCCACTTTACATCAGGTATTTACCCAGTCGAACTTAATTTTGGGTCTCCCAATTTATATATAAATATGTATGTATATGGGAATGAGAGGAATATATACATGTAGGCATACTATAAATTATTCATGTAATCTTCAACACACAACGCAGTCAAATTTTAAGCCAAATCCTGCTCAATAGAATTTTATAGGAAATCTCTCAACTTCAAAAAGAAAAAAGTAGGTAGGTCAGCAGAAAAAAAAATTATAATCCTTTTCAACCTCGCATATATCACTTAAGGAGATCAAAAAATCCTGCTGGCCTTAATATGGGATCAACTCTGTGCAAATATCCTTTTAACAATCAATTTTCCAATAGAAATCCTAGTCAATCTGCCAAAGCACGTAGGTATATTTTTATATTCCCTCAGCTTGATGTTAACTTCTTTTTTTTTAGCTATATGCTTAACCACCATAACTTTATATTGTCCTCCTCCTTGCGTGGAACGTGAAAGTGTTGTCTCTTCACAATTTTGTCATTTTCTCCGGCTTGCTATAAAAAAAAATCACTTTCTTTGAAGCATATTCGTTTATCCTTAAGTTTTGTTGACAAACATCTCAACAAATAAAACTAAGTAGAAAAGCCGAAGAAAACGACAGGGGAGGAGGTAGAGGGATAGGTAGAAAAAAAGAAACTAAGTATACCAACGCACTAGGAAAATGAAAACGTTTATCTCCGGTCTTTACCCTTTTTTTTTTTCTTTATTCTATTACGGTCACCATTAGACCATAAGAGGGGCGACTTTAGCCTTTCTTAAATTTCATCGCAACACAGAGTGCGGATCTCCCATGAATAGTCCTCATCGATTCACATTCTAAGTCCTCAATCAAAATGTTAAGTGGAGTCGATATCAATAATGACAATATAGGTGCCCATGCCCATCCTTTAATAAATCCATTGAATGTATCAAGCGAACAAGACACGGCAGGAGGGCTAAAGCTATACATACCTCCTAAAAATACACACCCCACACATACTCAGCTAAACGCATACAACCCACCAGCTCACACATAATCCACCGCTCAATGGTTTACCAACATAAATTGTCAAAGTTTACGAGATTTTTGGTTAAAATTTTGCGGTGACTTGCCTTGAACCTGGGGGCACAGTGTGACACTGCTTATTGCTTTGGGGAGAGGGAGTTGGTGTTGGTCCAGCAAGGTCTGGTCTGGTCATAGGTATATCATGTGACCAACTGTGTGCAAAGGACTCTCGTTGGGTTGAATTGATAAACGTGCCCCTTATTACTTTCTCTATAATGTTGTGTGTTTCTACCATAAGCATCGTATGAGGGATATTTTTAGGATAAAACATAAACATCAAGGACTCAATGGACAAGAATGAACTGAACCCAGGACAAAATGAACCATAAACATTAAATATAAAAGACTCAATGGACTAAAATGAAGTGGACCTGGATGCTGGATAATGTACCTATATAAAGGGTGTTTTTTTTAGACGTGTGGTTTTCAATCTGGCAACACTTTTTTCGGTGTTGGGCTTTTTGACAATATGTCACTTGATTTACGCTCAGTTTGGTTTGCCATTTTATTATTAATAGACTTACTCTTGAACAACGATTGTAAATTGTGTAAATTTATTACCAAAATAATGGTTAGGTTTGCGCGACGCGTCGTGCGCTGCTTCCAATATTCAGTCGACATAATCGCATAAATTCGAGCAACCATGGATCGGTTTCGCACCACTTTTACAGGAGTGGATAATGCGCATCCTCAGAAACGCCGTACAGTGCGCACCGAAGACGCTATTTATTAAAACAAACATTTAAAATATCTAAACGGGAAGTTGGAAGCTTCGAAACTTTTTAAATAATAATAAAGCTTCCACAGAGCTTTAAGACTGAACCTGAAAGCTTTATTTTTTGTTAATCCAACAGCTCCATCTTGATTTAGATGTATCCGTGTATTTTCAAAATTTTAAATATTTTCCCAATATTTTCGGAATTCCTAAAAGGTAATAATAGACTTGTATACATTTTTAGAATATACTTCTTTCGGAAATTGAATTGGTATGCAAGCTCATTGAGCTAAATGAAACAAACAAGAATATTTATGAAAGCAGAAAAACATAAATTCATGGTGGTTGTGGTATAAAACTTAAAGTTGTTGCGAAAGCTCATTACAGAGCTTTTGGTAGTGGAAAACACTTGAAAACATCAAGGACTGTTCTATGAAATTTTCAAAAGATGTCGCGGCTGTATTTCTTTGAAATCTCAAGAGATGTAGTTCGCAAACTGAACTTACATAGAAAATAAGTTGATGTTTAGGAAAGCTTTTCAAAGTTTGTTACTAACTAAAAATGTCATACACTGCAATAAAAACACACCTCATTTAGCTTGTTCAAGACTACTTAAGCTCTATTTAGGTTTGATACAAATCTCCAGTGATGCGGAGACTTGAATAAAGCAAGTATTTGGTTGTGTTTTCTTGAAAAACTGTTATATATACAGAAAAGTAAAAGCTTGTCAACAAAATAAACTGGAATAAATTGGTTTGTTTATTTTGGTATAAAGCTCTTTTTGTAAGTGCATTCTTTCTTACTTGTTCCGAAGTAAGCTAATACAAAAACGTAAAGCGCTGGCATATACAGGGTTGGCCTAAAGTCCCTTTTCTATGCAAACATATTATCTAATAACTTTTTTATTTATAGATGTTTTCGAATTATTTGTTATTATGTTTTAGACATAAAGATTGGGAGATTTAATAATGTTATATATTTACTACGCGATCGCATAGCGAATAAAAATTATATTAAGATCTGCATACCTGTGCCCTAACTAAATTCCAGTTGGTCCAAAAGCTCAATCCTGGTGATCCAGAATAACATTTGAAGTACTTCAAGCTAATTTTTCACGTTTACCATGGGAAGGTCTTATGTGGTCCACCCTGTACATAAAAAAAAACTTATGTATACAGGGTGTCCGGAACCTGGTGTGAAGTAATAAAAGGTTCTTGGATATATTTTAAGAAAAAAATCATTTACAGTAAAGGTCTATCTCTAATTTTGACATCATTTATCGTGGATTTATGAAAACGCTTACTTTGGTGTACTCTGACCCATGTTTACAAAAATTTCTCTGCTAAATCTAGTGGTAGAAACTTTGTTAAGGACTTTATTTTTAGAAGAAATACAAGCCTTTAAAACAAGCGGTTAAATAAAGTTGTTATCTTGTCTCAGCCTGAAGATATCCAGTTTCAAGCCTGTTCCGTTTTTCCTGCTCATGCTAATTTTTTGACTTTGAGGTCGATTTTCTTGAGAAAATTCGTACTAAACATAACCTTTTACTATTTTTTTTCTTGAAAACGTAACAATAATAAAAATAAAAATCGGTAATAAGATCCTAGAAAAACCCATAGATCTTATGATATTGGGGAAAAACGGCAGCAGATAAAATTAATAAAGGGGTTTTTTGCCTTAATACTAAGTCATAAAAGTAGGAAAAGTTCTTAATTTATGAACGTTTATGATCAAATATAATTTTATTGGTTGGTTCATACAATTATTCCCAAAGTTGTTTTTTTTTTAAGGTTTTCACCATACTGACACGCTTTACCACAGCTTTTGACTCATATTTATTATTTTTATATTGACTTTCACACCCAAAAACATAAAGCAATCTTAAAGCTCCCCAGGTGCTAAGAGTCTCAAAGAGAAATTCAACGTATTCGTGGATTAGGTGGAGAAATCATTTAAACCGTTCGATGGAAAAGCACTTACGAGTAAATGAAAATATAAATGTGTCGTAGTTTACCTCAAGTTAATGGTTCATAACAAGAATAAAGGAGCGAATTAAAAAAGCTCAATTCTAAGAAAGCTCCGGAATAGGACTTAATCATGGAAGGAATTCTCAAAATGGTCCCTCGTAAAGCACTATTAAGCCTTCTTTAGCCGTGTTTTATTATCTTGTATCGGGATCCGGATCTGGATCTGGATTTACTTTTAACACGTAATACACAAACAAAATACTGGGAAATTTCCAAAATTGTTTTTGTAACACGTGTTAAAAGTTAATCCAGATCCAGATCCGGATCCCGATAGAAGATAATAAGACACGGCTTTTATTTAAAATAAAGTTAGCCGCTTGCGCAATGCTTAGTGCAAAGAACTGTCATTCTAGAGGCCAGGGTTGGCTATACTGCCACTTTCGAGGAAGTGACAAGTCTCTGGTCTTGAATAAGTCCCTCTCACCTTAGCTGTTCGGATTCGGCAGAAAATTGTAAGTTCTCTCCATTCCTGGAATCAAACAACACGCACACAGGAATGGTTGAGAATTATATGTCACTAGACCCTGACTCTCCATTAAAAAAAAAATCATATTTTTCAAGAATTAAGTGCAAATAAGAAAGCCGTGCAATCTATTGATTCCAATATAACAATATGTAGCAATCATTTCGATTCAAAGGTCAATTGACAAAGGTCTTTTTGATAAGAATTTATTATGTATGACATTATCTTATTCATATAGTAGATTATCTATTAATATTTCAAAGTTATAATGTATACTTTATTCCGCATTTGATAGTCGTAAAACTACCATTCAAAGCAATTCAAAAAGGACACTGCTGGACTTAACCGACTATATACAAACTCTATATCAAATTTTATTTATAGCTTCGGCGATATTTTTTTTTTTTTTATTTTACTTTGGGTCTTTCAAAAGAATATAAAACTCTTTTAGGTGTTTAATATTTTAAGATTTATTTCAAAACTGTCACCACTAAAATATGACCCAAATTATCTAACTGGCAATTATATAAAGAAGTTAAGTCATAATACGTGCTCGCATATTATTATTTGATTTAGTTTTAGATTTATTGTTGCCATCTATATTTTTGATATAAAACGAGGAGATGTCTGGCATTTGGTTCTTATTTTGAATGTTTTTATCATTTAAACTGAGGTAGAATATACATTTGATTTCAGAATAGACTCAGTGTAAAATGGTAGATTATCATAAAGTATTGTCGGGTTTATTTTATTATATTGAAATGCAGTGTTTTTAGCTTTTTAATAAACAACATGATGTCAACATAGTTTTTACTTGGCTTTGTTTAAGAGACATTCATTATTGTTTTGTGTTTAAGTAATTTTTTTTTAGAATATAGCTATTGCCAGATAAACGGGGGGGGGGGGGGTAATAGACTCCCCGTCCTGCACGATTTTTTTTCTTTTCTCGACCAAACCTACACGCTTTTTGTCTAGCTTTATGTCTTCCAACTTCGGCAGCAATAAAATTATAGCATAGTTCTAAGACGCATAGCTTGCAAATTATCATTTCATTTAATCAATTTTTTTAAGGGTCGTAATTTATCAGCATGCCCACCGTCCATTCCGAACAATATGAACAAAACTTTTGACTGAGTAATAGTTGTTAGTTGATTTTGTCTCAACCGTATGTTGTCTCAACCGTAGTAAGGCCTTTGATAACATTTCCCACAGACGAATACTTTTTAAGTTGTCCACCTTTGGCTTTGAACCTATGTTCTTGAAATAGATATCCTCTTACCTGGATAACCGTATCTACAATATTCGTTTCAGATCGGTCCTCTCCAGCCCCTTCTTAGTTACCTCCGGAGTATCCCAAGGCAGCCACTTAGGTCCTCTTCTTTTTATTCTTACCATTAATCACATCAACATGGTTATTTAACATTAACATCCCCATATCTCACTCTACTCCGACGACTACGACACATGATACTACTCTTTTTCAGCAAGACCTCGACAGTTTCTCAGTTTGGTGACCTAAAAATTTCTTGCACCTAAATAATACCAAATGCCAATCAATCACTTTTTCACATAAAAGCACCAAATCACCTCCGCGTCCCTATCTTTTACATAGTAAACCCATTTCCAGCGTGGAGTCGATTCGCGACCTTGGTATCTTATGTGACTGAGAGCTTAACTTTCTAACACATATCGATCATATAATTCTTAAAGCCAACTCAGCACTTGGCCTTGTGAAACGTTGGTCCAAAGAATTTTCTGACCCGTACGTGACGCGATCCTTCTACATAGCCTTTGTGCGCCCACTAATCGAATACGCGTGTCAATTCAAGAATTGAGTTCATTAAACGTAGTTTCTTAGGATTTGCCCTTCGTGGTCTGTCCTGGAATGATCCTTTGGATCTGCCTTCCTATCTAGACCAACTATAATTAACTTAAATTCGCTGGAAAAACGACGAGAAATAACTGACATCGTCTTCATTAATCGACTTCTTTCTGGTTCCATTATGACTGCTCAACTCTTTACAACTCTATCTCTTTTAATACAAACCCCCCTTATCTAAGAAATTATCACCTTTTCTATCTACCTACACACCGTACATCTTATGGCTCCAATGAACCTATTACTCGTATGCGGAGGAGGATTAATGAGAACTTCAACTGTTTCGACTTTAACCTCAGTTCGCCCTGCCTAAAATTCCATCTTCTCAATCAACCCCCCTAAATCATCCTAATTGTAAGTTTAATTCAGTTTAAGTTCTTAGTTTTTAGGTTATATCAAATAAGCTTATATTAAGTCGAATAAATAGGGGTATTTGCCCCCACCACAAAATTACTCGTAACTGTCATGAAGTTTAAAAACTTTTTTAAATTTAGATCCTTAACGAATTCGATTCCACACCAAATAATTTTTCTTCATTTCATCGACTAACCTACCTAAACATTTATCTTTTTTTTTAAAGCTATCTAATGTTAAAAAGAAACCATTCAACCCGTTTTCAACAGGAACAACTTTAAACAGTTGAAGTAATAATATATTGTATGTATGCCCCTTTCTTACTCTTACCTTCCGTAGGTTTATGATAAGTTATAGAAAACAATATATTTTAGGTGCATTGCATTTGAACAAAAATATGAAGGCAGGGCGGCATACAGCATTTTCGATTTATATTTCTACACAAAGGAAATAAAATGTTATAATAATAAATTTTAAGTAGAATACCAATTTTCGACATGGAGAATGTAGTCTAAACCCCCTAAAATGTCTATTTCAGTTTCTGGAAGAGCATATCAACGATGAAGGTATATCTTCCATTTTACCTATAGTCTATTGTGCTTGCACGTATACTCCCCAGGGGAGAATGAATGAGTTCTTATCTTACATGGCAATAGCATTTTGGTGCTGCAATTTCATAAGAATTTCTATTCATCTTTTTTTTTGGCAAACAGCCCATTGCAATGGAGATGCACTACAGCAGCATTGATGTTCAAAATTTATATAAAATATATTGTCTTTCAAGAGAAACAAAAGATAAATTAAATATATAAATTACTAAATAGTTTGTAGTTACTCTCTATTCCTAAACCTGGCGAAAATGAACACCATGGGATGTCGTCATAAATAGCGACTTCTATATATAAATAAATTGAAGTTAAATGAGTATGAACATTGGCCATATGGGCAACCATCAATTTATTACAAAGTGAGAACAACAAATGTCTTCAGATAACTCAAATACTGTTTGTATTATTTTATTATTTAATGTTATTGTTTTTTTTTTCTGAGATGAAAATTTAAAAGAAGAGGCTGGCACCTATAGTTTTCGTTGCAAACAAACACATGGATCGGCACAATTTCATATATTATTCCCCTCTAAAGGGTTTTCCAATAAGAGGTGTTATTTTGATATTCAAAGAAAAATGGCATTTTTTGAGATAAATGATCGGATGTTTATTTTATTATAAAGAGGAAGGTATGCCGTTAATAATGAAATACAACATCAGCTAAATGGCCGCCACGACCACGCTTACAGGACCATATCCTTTTCATGAAATTTTCCATAACCAAATCGCAAAGTGGCTGCCCTATGTCCTCGATAGCCTCACGAATTCCATCTTTGAGGTCTTGAATCGACGCTGGGCTGTTGGCGTAGACCTTATCTTTCACGTGGCCCCAAAGGAAGAAGTCGCAAGGTGTTAAATCACAAGATCTCGGTGGCCAATTGTGATCACCTCTTCGAGAGATAACACGCTCCGGAAACTTTTCCCGCAAAAGATCGATGGTTTCATTGCTTGTGTGGCACGTAGCGCCGTCTTGTTGAAAGTAAACGTTGTCCAGATCAATACCATCCAATTCCGGCCATAACAAATCATTAATCATCTCTCGATAGCGCAATCCATTGACCGTAACTGTTGCTCCAGCCTCATTTTCGAAAAAGTAAGGTCCAATGACCCCGCCGGACCATAAACTGCACCAAACAGTCACGCGTTGAGGATGGAGAGGCTTTTCAACAATAACTCTTGGGTTTTCCGAGCCCCAGATGCGACAGTTTTGCTTGTTGACGTAGCCTCCGAGGTGGAAATGGGCCTCATCAGTCAAGATGATTTTTCCATGAAATTCCGGATCATTTTCATGCATTTCAAGGACCCAATCAGCAAAGACACGACGTTGTTGATGATCAGCCGGCTTGAGTTCTTGTGTTAACTGAACTTTATAAGCCTTTAGACCCAAGTCTATATGCAAAATACGGTGTAATGACGGTTTTGGAATGCCTCATTCCAAAGAACGACGAGGAACGGACAAACCTGGGTTTTCTTCAACACTTTGGGCTCCAACAGCAATATCCTCAGTTGTTCTTGAGCGACGTGCACGGGTTTTATTCTTCACATCACTAACTTGTCCCAACAGCTCGAATTTGTCCACCAACTTCTGTATTGCGGTCCGACAAGGTGCTTCACGACGACCCAAAAATGTTTTAGTTTTACGAACCGTCTCTGCCAAATTTTCACCATTTTTATAGTGAATTTTAATAATTTCAATGCGTTGTTGAAGCGTGTATCGTTCCATTTTTATTAATGGCGTAGTTTTTACTTGTCAAATGTCAAAAAATGACAGCTTCAAAAGTGACAGCTACCGAAATAGCGGGCTATTCAAAATAACACCTCTTATTGGAAAACCCTAGCTTTTTTGAATTTAGTTTTCTTCTCATTGCTACCATTTTCGCCTGGGAAATACACAGAAAAGATACTTAATCTAATTGAATCTTGTAAAACAATTTTTCAATACCAATAGCTGCTATTATATCAAGCTTAACAGCGGGAATGGCAAAATGTTTAATAAATACATTGCCTATCGCGTCTACAGCATGCATAATTATGATTTGCTTAGTTGTTTTCTCGGCATCCCTGCCAAACTCGTCCGCTTGTGCAGGATGACGATGGAGAAATCTCGCTGCTCCGTTAAAGTCGGCCAGAACACCACCGAACCCTTTGAAGTCGAGAAAGGTTTGAGGCAAGGTGACGCGTTATCATGCAACCTGTTTAACATCGTTCTTGAAGCAATTGTACGTAACTCGCAAGTCAACAACAAAGGTACAATTTTTCAGAAGTCCGTTCAACTACTTGCCTATGCGGATGATATTGACATCATTGGGAGAACGAAGCGAGCTGTTACCGGCACGTTTGCAAGTATTGAATCGGAGGCGGCAAAAATGGGTTTGGCTGTTAATGAGGACAAGACGAAGTATATGCTATCATCGAGAAAGGAATCTCAACATCGTCGACTCGGGCAAAATGTCACGATGGATAGGTAAACCTTCGAAGTCATCAAGGACTTTGTCTACCTGGGCTCCACTATTACATCGCAAAATGACATCAGTGCAGAGATCAAACGAAGAATTACACTTGCCAATCGCTGTTTCTTAGGGCTAAGAAGGCATTTGAGTAGTAAAGCCCTCTCTCAAAGAACCAAGGAGACCCTATATAAGAACTTAATCATCCCGGTCATGCTATATGGGGCAGAAGCATGGACCCTGTCAAAAATGGATGAGAACCTGCTTGGGTGCTTTGAGAGGAAGATTCTTCGGGTGATCTTCGGTCCAGTCTGTATCGATGGAGTATGGAGGAGAAGATTCAACAACGAGCTGTACAGGCTTTACAGCGACGTCGACCTGGTCAAAAAGCTGAAAATACAGCGGCTGAGATGGCTGGGACACGTGGAGCGTATGGACACCAACGCACCAGCCCGACGAGTCTTCGAATCTACCCCTGATGGTCTGCGCAGCAGAGGAAGACCCCACCTTAGGTGGCTCACACAAGTGGAGAACGACCTCAGCCAACTTGGAGTGCGAAACTGGAGGCAGATAGCTAGGGACCGAACTGGCTGGAGGGGCTTGTTGGTTGAGGCCGTAGTCCATCCTGGACTTTAAGCGCCATCAAAAGTAAAGTAAGTTAGTTGTTTTCACTCTTAAGCCAAGTTTCAGTTAATAAAGCTGTGTCAATTTTACTACGTTTCATAAAATTAAATAATTCATGTTTTATTTTTTGAATTATTTTTGAAAATTCGGTGTTTATTTTTTCCACTTAAAAATTTCTAATGTTAAAAGAACTGCAATTAAACATAAAGAAACTTTAGCGCATAAGGAAAGACATTAAAAAGCAAGGTCATAAAATATTCTATCTAGTCTCAGCTTGTTCATAGAATTGAGTGGAATTTGGGGTGTAGGCAAAATTAGTTATGTATATTTTTCTAATAAAAAAATAAAAAAAATAATGGGAAATGACAAAAAATACATCATTTCCCAATGTGTTAGCTTTTCTTTAAGATTCGTGGACAATATTAATTTGTACGACTGGTCGGAAATAACTTATAAATAAAACAAATTTCTAAAGTTGACTCAACTATCAACTTGAATATATGTTATATGATGCCCCATAATCTGTATTCCATTAAACTTTAACAGCAATTTAACCCACAAAACATACCTATAACATATTGCACAGATAAAACTTCCTCAACCATTGATACTAATAGCTGTATTAGGTAGGTACATAAGGTGTAAGTAAACTTTTAACCGCATTTTACCTTAACCCGAAATCACTAGCACTAACAAAACAAAAAGTTTTTAATTATTGTTCTATGGGAAAAGTCTTTGGAACATGGCATTGAACTTAAAAATAACATGAAAGCTGCTCCCGAAAGAAAATTTAATCATTATGGGATTTGCTTTTGTATTTGACACCAATATTGAAAGGACACAAAGTTTTTACCTTAGGTGGGAGATATCTCTGATCGGAAGAAGAAAAATTAATTAATGAATTGAGGGAAGTGAAAGCTTATGAGACCAGGATATTTTTCTCAAAGACGATTAAAACCTATTTGCTTAATAAACTCCAGCTGAAAACTCCTAAAACAGTGACATTTCGTGGAAACACGTAAGCAAAAATACCTTTTTCATATATTTTTTTTATTGTCAAAGGAATTATGTAGTTTGTCACTAATGCTGGATTTACACGACTGACAGATTGGCATTTTTTTTGTCAGCAAACTGCCAGCAAAATGAATTTGTAGATTTTTCTGACAGTTTACTGACATAATACTGTCAATTTGTCAGTGGTGTAAATCCACCATAAAAAGGTAAAATAGGCATTATTTATTGATTTTTATTTTAATTAAATTTTACAAAGAAATTTCGATGCAAATTCGTTTAAAATTTAAAAAATCCATTAAATCTTAATTTAAACGTTTTACCTAAATTTGGTATTTATGATCTAACATCTTAATATACTATAAAAAAAAGTCGGTTTAGTAACACCATATGTTAATACCATATTATCCTGAGGCCACACGGGCAAATACTGGCAAGCAAGTTGGGGTCATACATTGCCTGCCAAATTCGTATCTGTGTACCTACTGGCTGTGACGTAGGCGGCACTCTACTTGCCAAACAAGTTGCTTGCAAGTCTCGGTCGTTCTTTTTCTCTACTATAGTAAACAACTTTGGCTGATCTTTCAAACAAAATGGAATGAAAAAAATCAAAATATAAATTGTCCGCCATCTAACGTTTTTTTTCAACTAGTGCTTATTTCGTGAATGGTAACACTTAGCTCATGTCTGATTTGAAAGATAATTAGTTTTGTCCTTCCGCTGAACGAATATAGTTGTGTATACGCTTCGCTAAGTGGGCCTGCGATCGACTTAGAGAAGATGCCGATTTTGCCAAAAAGTCATCTTTTCAGATGAAGCTCATTTTGATCTTGGCGGGTAGTAAACAAGCAAAATTTTCGCATTTGGGGCACAGAAAACCCGCACGCATACATTGAAAAGCCGATACACCCAAAACGAGTCACTGTTTGGTCCGGATTTTGGTCCACAGGCATAATTGGGCTATTTTTCGAAAATGAGCTAGGAGTGGCCGTTACAGTCAATGGCGATCGTTATCGGGCCATGTTGAACGAATTTTTGTTCACAAAAATTGAAGAGGAGGATATTGGCAAGATTTGGTTTCAACAGGACGGCACTACGTGCCATACAGATGAAGCTACACTCGATGTTTTGCGCCATTTTCAAAAAAAAAATAAAGTTATTTGGCGGACCCTTTATAACAGTTCGCTCAGCTTTAGATATTCGATTTTTTTTAAAGTAACATCCCTGTGTTTCAGAACCAATTTTTGAAATACTGTCAACTGCGACCTTCTTTCTTTAGACACGCTACATCAAGTTGTGTTTCTTAATAAAATGTTGCCTAAAATAAAAAGAAAATCACAAGCAAATCTATTAGATTGGCATAGAACAACCCAGAACAAAACAAATCTCTCTCTCTCGACCATTTATGTTGTATGTCTGTATGTATGTATATGAATAACCTATGAAAGGAACTCTTTATAACATTAATTTAGCTTCCTCTTACAAATTTTATCTAATGAGACAAAAACAAAACAAATCTTATCTCTAGCTAAAGGTCTGTTCATTTATCTTAATGGTCGGCAATTTATTTTCTTGTTCACTCGTACTCGTACTCGTACCACTCCACCTCAAATTCACACGGTCGTTTAAGTAAATCAGACAAAGTAAAGTAAGTGTGTAAAGTATAGAGAAGAACATCCTTGCGACGTGTGTCGGCTATCGGCCTCATAGGCAAGCAGCCTCATCAACACTTTTCCATTTATTCATCAACATTGTTAAGCAAAATAAAATAAATAACAGAAAATCAAATGTGCTGTGCAGGCTATAGCATCAGGGTCAGCATTTTGAAACATGTCCAAAATGACATTTCAAAAACTAGAAAGTGGTCTGTAGTATAATTGTTCATACATTTCTATTTGAACAATTTTGTTCGATTGTGACAAAGCTCTGTTTTAATTCATTCCTATATTTTCTAATACCTCATACATATACACATCTCAGTTGATTTTGGTTGTGCACACAAATGATGTATAAATCTGGGGAAAAGTATAGGTATACCAAAGTATGAACATAGGTATTGTGTTTTTTATTGAAAAATTGTTTCATGTTTCATTCTAAAATGATTAATTTGATTCAATTTTATTTGAACGTTCCTGGCTTAGAGCTGTTGCAAGCAATTTATCGATTTATACAGAAGAGTCGTTATTTCAGTTTTTTTGTACGTTTGTTAAATGGGAGAAAATTTAAAATTTCTAAACTCAATAAATTTTCTTCTTAGGCAGGAGAAATTTTAAGTTCCCAATATTTTTCGAAATGTTTGTGCTCTGAAGTTTGATATACAGGGCGATTGGCATAAGGTGTGACAAAAAGATAGAGGGTGTAGGTTGGGTAAAGACAAGAAAAACTCGTATACAAAGGGGGTCTATTCCCCACCGTTTAGCCAGGAGGGTCAGTTTTCTAAAAAGTTCACTTAAAACAGAAAAAAAGTTATTAAAAAAACAACGGTTACACACCACAATACCATGATACACCTTATTGTATGGCCAGAAATATCTTCTTTTATTATGTTTTTAAATAAAGTTGTTTTAGAGGATAGTTTTTAAAAAGAATTTAAAAGAAATTTCAAACTAATTTTTTTCAAAATTGCACGTAAAAAAGTTATTGTTTTATTTTCAAAATTCAATGCTTTTATTATTTTTTAGTCAAAAACAGAATACCAGATGCTTGTCTTTTACTTTTTAAGAAAATAGAAAATAACTAAATTTACTTTACTAGCTAAGTAGTGGAAATAGGATCTTTAGACCAACTTAAGCAGTGGATTGGAGTCAAATTAAGGGAATTTTATTTCTTTTATTTTCAATTTTCTAAAGAACTAGAAGAGAGTTTTGCATCAAGGTTTTTGGTATTTGACTAGAAATTAATAACAGCATTGAATTTTAAAAACAAAAATACTACTTAATAACGTAAAATTTTAAACAAAATTAGTTTGAACAAATTTTTTTCAATTTTACGGTCAAATCTCCAGGTCCTGATTGGGGATATTTTGAAAAAGAAAAGACTATTGGTTGAGTCAACTACTAACTGTTGCTGGATAAAAAGAACTTAGGTGTATTTTTACGATTTCATTAATCAATGTCTTTGCATTAAAAGATCTTTTAATATCAACATTTTAAATGGATGCGGGATTCTAATTTCTTAGTAATATAAATCCAGGTTTTAAAGCTTAAAAAACTTGAAATTATATGCCTGTTTTTGGTAGGTATATTTTTTCTGAAAAAAATAAAAATTGATATTATTTTTAAATTGTTGTTTTATCTTCTAACTTTATCGCTCGATATTAAAATTTTAAAATCCTGCTTTTCAAAAATTCAGTTTTACAAGTTTCTGCAAAAAGTTTCAAAAATTTTAAAAAATCGTGTTGAAAAATCTAACTCGCGATTTAAATCAAAAGCCAGATTAAAATAATGTAAACGCAATACCCGAGTAACCTGCTAAAGAAAACCTTGTGTTTATCAAAAGTGTTTCACTAGCGATTTTGATAAAAATATAACTAAAAATTATAAAAACCTACATATTATGTTATTGAGATACTATTCTTATAGTCAATGAGTCTCGAACTTCTTGTTAAAGAATTGAACAATTTCGATAAAAAAATTTACTCAATAGCTTCTTAAACTATGAAATTCAATATAGTCAAGTAAAATTAGACATCGAAGGCCTTGATCCCTGACCCGAACAAAAAACTATGTACAGGCCGAAAGTTGGTGAAAATGTGCAGAGCAGTGTTCCCGCACAAAAACTGAGATGGATCAGACCACCGTCTAGAAAAACCGCCGTTATATTCTATATTTCAGGTTTTCTGAAGAAGCTTTTTCTAATATTTCCTTTTTCGTGACCTTTATATACAAAATTTGCAATTCTCCTAAAGCCCACTTAGGTGTGTTGAACAGCATACTGTTTTGAATTAAATGACTTTAAAATAGTTAAAGTCCAGTGCAGTTGGAAAAAAGTGATCCCTGGTTCAATTAATAACAAGGTAAAATTTGGTTGATATATCCAATATAGTGCCTTAGTTAAATGTTTAGGTCCTCTTAAAATTAAATATGTGGTTAGACCACTATTTGGATTTTGGCGATATCTGTAGAACTAATGGTTCTATATAGAGCATAGAGTTCATTCAAGTGTCAAATTGACTTCCAAAATGGAAGCACAAACTTGTTGAGCTAAAGATGTATTTTACAACAACTGTTTCTCCCTATTGGATTTAGGAAGCTGTTAAGAACATGAATGACAAACACAGGTAATGGCAATTTTTGC
The DNA here is from genome assembly GCA_932273885.2 of Leucozona laternaria. Classification (NCBI taxonomy): domain Eukaryota; kingdom Metazoa; phylum Arthropoda; class Insecta; order Diptera; family Syrphidae; genus Leucozona; species Leucozona laternaria. The sequence continues at coordinate 96,966,170 of OW026368.1, forward strand.
AAAACACACAATTTTATTATAATCACATTAAAATGTTATTATTTTCGTTGGTTTCTGTATTTAAATCTGACGTCAGTCAAGTATTTCAACCGTTGTTAACAGTTTCTAGGCAGTATCAGGGGGAAAAAACAGAATTTCGGTTTAATTTATGTGTTCAGAATTTCCCAAACAAAATTCAAAATTCGGAACAAGAGTTATTTTCAAAAAACTGAATTTTTCTCCTTTTGACCCCACAAAATCCACATATTTTAAGACAATCCACAGATAAATTTGATTGAATTCCTGACTTAGACTGTGCTATTCTTATAGCTTTGAAATTTTAAACTGTATTCTGATGTTCTGAAGTCCCCATTTTGGACAAGGACACGTCATAGGCAGTGACATTGGATTCAGAAGTTGTAGCGTAACCAAATTCTTAAATGTTCCAAATTGCATTCATTTTTTGATGTGTAAACATCTATGCAGGCGGTAGAGTGAAAAAAAACGTGAACGTTCGTGTGCAACGTTACGATCTGCATACTAGGATACTAGGAACGCACCGTTCAGTGAAAAAATCTTAAGATCACCTTCAAGCAAAAACAAGTCCGTTTTGGATCCGCGCATGTTGATGTTTACACATTCATATTAACCGGCACTCACACAATTTTTTTATTTTTATCACCGAAATTCAACAAAAAGCCCGTACTGTGCGGTGGACATACAATATATTTAAATGTTTTTCTTCGAGCACCGCGTTGTGTTATTACGTCTCAGATTTTTTCCATTTCAAAACCAAATACCACATTAAAAAAGAAGCAAATTTTAAATCGCTCTAAATGAAAAATTATTATTAATGAACACCAAGTTATCTGCAGAATTTTTTTTTGTTGTACACCAGAGAGTAACTTCACGTTCAATAAATCCTAATAGCCAATTAAAAGTCAGTGTGTAATGAATGGTGAAATATATTTTTGGTTTATCTCCAACACCAAATGAAGAGGGTGAGCTTTTTGCAATGTATCAGAGCTTCAGAGCGACCACCTAGAGAACAGTAGAAAAAAAGAAAAATCTAATTTAATCTTTATGCCATGTCACGACACCTTTTCTCGGTTCGTATATCACGCAGTAAATTACCCGCCCACTATGACTGCAGACATACCTATTCATAACACACCTTTTATACTGAGCCATAGGTAGGTATGCTGGATTCACTTTGGTAACCTTACCTTAGTCCACACGAGTCGTGGATCTGTTGTTATTTTTACCCATTTGGTCAATGGGATCTAGGTATGGGATGATGGTCTCAACCACCAATTTCTTCACCCAACCAACCTAATACTCCACAGAAGCCATTACATCTATAAGACCGAGACCTTATGTAGGTACTTATTCGGCCCGGTCCCTCTGGTTCGTGAGAGATTACACACAAACAAAAATCAAAAGGAGTTTAGCCAAGGTAGGTATACCTAGTCTCTCTTGGGGGCAGAGAAACGGAAAATAGCTACATTTCGTGAAAACAAAAGATTTAAGGTGTAATAACTTTTGTGGGTTGTAAATTACATTTTATTATGGCCCTTTACTTCTTTTTTTTTGTCGAAACAAAAGGTAGGTACATATAAGAATTCTAAAACTCTTCCCACAAGCTTAAGTAGATTCTCGAGTAGGTTCTCAAGATCATGTGCCATGTACAGGTACACTCATTGTGTGTCATGTCACGAACTCTGGATGACGATTGCTCATCACACAACACTTCATGCAACTTGAACATTAATACCTGTTTTATTGTGGAAAATATTAACAAAGATATACGTCGAAATTCATTGCATCAGAACTTAGTAGCCATGGTTGAAAAATATTGTAAGAAATTGCCTCTACTCTCACTCGTCACGAAACTGGTAGGACGTAGGAGCAACATAAAACCTTAAAAAAAGGAAGACATCAAAATCCCCCCCAAGATGAAAACCAAGCTGAAAGCAGAACATAAAAGGTCCGCCAAATAACTTTTTTTTTTAAATGGCGCAAAACATCGAGTGTAGCTTCGGCTGTGTGGCACGTAGCGCCGTCCTGTTGAAACCAAATGTTGCCAATATCCTCCTCTTCAATTTTTGTGAACGAAAATTCGTTCAACATGGCCCGATAACGATCGCCATTGACTGTAACGGCCACTCCTTGCTCATTTTCGAAGAAAAATGGGCCAATTATGCCTCTGGACCAAAATCCGCACCAAACAGTGACTCGTTTTGGGTGTATCGGCTTTTCAATGTATGCGTGTGGGTTTTCTGTGGGCCAAATGCGACAATTTTGCTTGTTTACTACCCGCCAAGATCAAAATGAGCTTCAGATGAAAAGATGATTTTTTTGGCAAGATCGGCATCTTCTCTAAGTCGATCGCAGGCCCACTTAGCGAAGCGTATACACAACCATATTCGTTCAGCGGAAGGATAAAACTAATAATTATCTGTCAAATCAGACATGAGCTAAGTGTTACCATTCACGAAATAAGCACTAGTTGAAAAAAAAAACGTTAGATGGCGGACCCTTTATATATGTATATACATGAGACAATTTAAGTCATTAGAAGTCTTTGATACAAATTTGAGAAAATATATCGTAGACAAAACTGAGCTCTGAGGCACACCATCAAGAGATATTTTCTGAGTTTCAGACTTCACCGGTATGATTATTATAACATTTTTTTTTGTTGTGTGAATTCTTAAAGTTTTGGGGAGAGTTTGAAATTAAATAAAAAAATTTGTTTATTTTCGTCAATCGAATACATAGGTACATTATGTACTTCACGACAAGTAAAAAGCGCCTGCACAAACCAACATGGAGAACAGTGTACACTTTGTTGATATTTGGTCATAAAAATAATTTTCTACTCCAATACATGACGAACATCATGATGTTTAGTATACAACTAAAGATTTGGATAAACTCTAACTTGAGATAACTGTCCAACTCCAAAACCTTATTTATAAATATGTTCTTTAACCCAAACACTGCAACAAATTGGATGTCCAACCCTAAGTTTATGAAAATTTTAATTGAACGTAATAGACTAAGCACCTGGCAGCCGTGAAATAGCTATAACTACAGCCTATAATGACTTGGTGGTCGCTGATTCAATAGAAGGTTTGAAACCTTCAATAATTGCACTTTATTTATTACATTTAATATATGTGTGTACCTACATTCCATTTTTAAAAACCATTTTAAAAGTTAAATTTAAAAAAAAAATGAAAGCTTCTGCCCCAAGGAATTCTTTTATTATTAAATCCATCGCCATCTATGCCATACCAACCGTCAGTCAGATCTCATTTATGGTCAAAAGGCACTGTAATTTTTATTGCCACTCAAAGGAACTCATTCAACATTTCATGCATCTGCATCTGCAGTTGCAGCTGCTGCCAAAGTAACTATAGTTTGTTTACCCACAGACTCAACGCCATAAATGCGTTCCATATGCATTTTTTTAATGAATTTTCCTATATTTCCATCAGTTTTCCACTTGGTACCTACTCTAAAGTTCATTTTGCATTCGAAACTTTTCCGTGAGATTAAAAAAAAAAATTGATTTGTTTACTCAGCTTTCAAAATGTGTAGGTAGCTAATGTCGCCCTATATTTTTGATTTGATTTGTTTTGATTTAATTTGTTTGTTTTTTTGTTAATCGTTTAAAATTTAAATAAAATGTTGGTTTTGTTTAGAGCTAAATTACATTAAGGGTGCAGATAATACAGGCAAGTGTGTGTACTACTCAAAAGGAATTTTGAAGGATGAACTCACTTCAAGCATAAAATATAGCTACGTTCATATAATTCAGGGGGGGCAATTAAATCACCCTAATTTATACGAATTAATTAAACCGATTATAGAAGTGAGTTGCTTGAAGCGTAAGATTGCAAAGTTTCATTAGTTATTGGAATAATAATTATAAGCGTTAACATTAGGCTCAAGGGCATTATTTCCATTCCCATTCCAATTGCATAGTAATTAACCACTTCGACTATGATAATTCCCTTTGAATTGATTTTCTAAACCATTGGATATAATATACATATTGGTTTAGGAATTATGGCATGAGGAAATGCATATTTAAGACCAGAATGCTACGCTTTTGATAATATCTCACTTCAAGAAGGGATGATTCAGGTTTTTTTCAATTAAGAAATTATCGCAGGAAATAACTTGGCTATTTGTAAGAAAAAAGCTTTTTAACAATCATTATCATCAGAGATTTTGGAAATTTGTCATGTCTGTTGTTTTATTTAAATTTAATTGATTTTTGTTTTATGAGCTCAGTTTTTTTTTTTTCAATACGTTTAATGCAGACCTGCACCTGACCTACAAATATTCCTGCCTAGGGCTTGCTTATAAGGTGTTATTATTATATCATCATCGTAATTATTGCATAGGTATAATAAATGTAGGTTTCAAACATTATCTGAGTAATATGTTTGTCCATATTTTTAGGTCTCATGGCATACAATTTCTAACAATTGACAATTTTTCAAATTTCATCCCACTTTTCTAGATTTGAGTTCATAAAATATTAAAAAGTGACATCTAGTAGGTACAGAAAAGATAAAATATTGTTTCATAAATGATTGTTTCATACCTGAAAGAAGGCTAATACAAAATCTTAAGTCCAGGTTTGTGTTACAGCCATTTTGGAAAATGCAAAACAATTAGAATAGAACGGCTGGCGTGTTTGTGTATAATTTGCATAAGGTTTTTTTTCCCCGACTACGCGGTAGAATTTCTAGAGAATAAACCTTCATATAAAAATCTAAGGGCCAGTTTCACAGTCAGAAAAATGACACTTAAGTGAGGAATGTGGAAGATTAATTCCCAATATCACAGCGCACTGTTACCTGAATAAGTGGCACTTAAGTCTCCGATGTTGGTGACTTAAGTTCCACTTACGCTGGCTATGAAACTTAGCTTAAATTCCTCATATGGGAAACTTAAGTGCCACTTAAGTGTCGACTGTGAAACTGGCCCTAAAAATTAAGCCACAAAATTGGGAAAACAAAAAATGGTAGACAGTAATGTCTACAAGTTCGTTCCTAAGCACTTCCCTGCTAAAATCAATAGTTTCGGGGAGGTAGATAAATTTGAATTTTTCAAATTGAAGAATTTCATTAAGATATTGGCGTTCGGAAAACCCAGATATATTTAAACTTTTATAATATTTTCGAGTCGAAGTAATTAGAGCACCCGCCGAGACTAAACGAAAATTATTGTGGACTGACTAAATGTCATTAAAAGTTATTTTGAATCAGTTTTTTCTGGATTTTAAAAAATATACAGCCAAATTAATTAACGTGGAATAGCGAAGGGTTATTCCTTATTCCGTGAACTAAGTGCAAAGTGTTAATAATCAAACGAAATTTCTAGTAGTTGACGTTTCCTAAGCTAAACCACCGAACTAGGTGGCTTAGCGAAGGAATAAGAACCATGATGTGTCAAATTTATTCTAAAATTAAAAAATTTAAGTGAAGATTGCTAATTTAACTTTGATTAAAAATAATAATATTTAGGTACTAGATTTATTGAGTTCTTAAATAATCAACGACAATAAAAAGAAAAATATGCATTATACAAAACCAGATATGTGCCAATGCAAGTGCTTATTCAGGAAGATTTCGGGAAGAAATATGGGTTTTCCAAGGAAATTATGAGGAAACTCAAAGCAATTGTTGAAGATAACTTAAATGACGCTGAGGATACAAAGAGGTGGACATGACACACAACAGGCACAACACAAACAATTTTGACAAAAATATGATATAAGAGGTTATGTGTGTTTGGTATAGCGTGAGCTTTTTGCAAAAATGTAGGTTTTTCAACTTTGGTTGAAGTTAAAATCCTTGTTCCCTGCGGGAGAGAACGTTCCACAATATTATCGTTTATTGGCAAAATGTTTATTGTCACAGAATATGATTTAAGTGTCCTTATTTATACATAAATTGTTAACCATAATTGCAAAAGATGTGTTCGGTTTTCATTATAACCGTCATCCTCTGAAGCATAGATAGAATGCAAACTATTTCATTTTGGTTACAAAACAAAGCACTGCTGCTTTATTGTGGGCAATGTCATTTACATATTATTATAGCAGCAGGAACTTGCACAGGCCAAACACATATTTCAAAATATACCAATCGCTATCCTTTGGAAAATTTTACCACAATTTCTGAGGCTTCTAGAGGGCTGCATCATCAGCCAAAATATTACATTCGATATATAAAATGCCCTAAAGACGATCCTTTCACTCATACATATATATATATATTCATACATAAATACATGAAACACGATGCCGTAAGGTATCCCTTAATGGAATTGTGTCAGAATTTTGTGAAATGTCGCAAATCTGCACAATCAAGCTAAAATGCAGTAGCAATTGTATATGCCATCATATTTTCATGATAAAGTATGGGGATTTTGAGGCAATTGCGGGCGCCCGGCGTGCGCTGTGGAGGCTGAGGATGAGTTTATCGGCTTTTGAAAATTTAAGTAGGTATAGTTGTATGATGGCACTTGCAATATGGGTGGAATGACAAATTATGCAAAGCCTGATGGCAGGACGACTTTTGCTTGTTTAAAAAAAAAAAAAACTGGAAAAATATTTGACTGAGATTCAAAGCATTTGTTGATAGCGTGGGATTGGTAGCCATTTAAGAATATCTTTGGGTATTTTTTTTTAAAAGCAAGCTCTTAATGAGCATTGCATATAAGCAAAGACACATTTTCCTATGAAACCACAAATTTATAAAGTGATCTTACATATACAAATGACCCAAAATTATCGGATGCTCAATAATTAGATGTATGGAAACAATTCTGGGTTATTTACTCTTCGGATGTATGTTGGCAATGAGAATACCAAGATAATACTTTAGATTCATATATAGATAGTTATTATTACGAGCATCTATAGGGTTTAATAATAAAGGCTGGCATATACATCCTTAACTCGACCATTATGGCATTCGCTGTGTGGCACATAGCGCCGTTCTGTTGGAACCACGTATGTTTTTCACATCTACATAAATATTTTCATATCGCAGCCAGATTAAATTGGTTACCTTCGATTCGATCGGTATAGCGCCATCCGGTGGTGCTGATGGCAATGACATCATCAATTTCGAAGTTCTACGGACTTTAACAGACAGCGACAATGGCTTCGGTTGATCTTGCTGTGTTGTTTGCTGATGGTTGAATGGTTCACTGAATCGGTCGACTCAAATTTGGCCACCAAACTTTGGATAATCGACAACCATGTAAACCGTAAAATGGGCGCAACGCAGACATAGAGGGTGTTTTTTTAGACGTGTGGCTTTCAAGAAGAAATAAATCGCATATAATTTAATGTTATGGCCAAGAATTTAGATTAATTATAAAGATAAAGGTTTGCCATTATGTTTTAGAAATGATTTCGGGCAAGTGGCCGCCGCGGCTGGCTCGAATAAATTTCAGCGGAAAGTCCCAATTTTGGACCACTTTTTGCAGCAATTGGGACCGTATGTCAACAATAACGCGCCAAATATTCTCTTCCAAGGCATCAATCGTCCTGGGCTTATCTGCGTAGACAAGCGACTTCACATAACCCCACAAAAAATAGTCCAGCGGTGTTAAATCGCACGATCTTGGAGGCCACGCCGCCACAGGCCCACGACGCGAGATAATGCGCTCACCAAAAGTTTCATTCAATAAATTGATTGTTTCGTTAGCTGTGTGGCATGTAGCGCCGTCTTGTTTTAACCAAAGTTCGTCCACATCAACATCCTTCAATTCAGGCTTGAAAAAGTCATTAATCATGGCTCTTTAGCGTTCCCCATTGACTGGAACGTTATGGCCGGCTTCATTTTTTAAGAAATATGTACCAATGATTCCCTCTGCGCCTCTGCCCATAGAGCACACCAAACAGTGACTTTTTGAGTATGTAATGGCGTCTTAACAATCGCTTGTGGATTATGATCACTCCAAATATGACAATTTAGCATATTAACGTACCCATTCCACCAAAAATGAGCAAAACAAAATTTTCTTGTGAAAATCGACATCATCAACGATTTTGTTTTGAGCCCATTTTGCACGATTTGCAAACGTTGTTCAGGAGTAAGTCTATTCAATATAAAATGACAAACCAAACTGAGCATAAATCAAGTGACAACTGTCAAAAAGACCAACTCCGCTAAAAGTATTATGTCTAAAAAAAACACCCTGAACAATGAGAACAGTTTTTATCAAGTAATTACACAAGTTTCCTATTCGTGTGCCAGCTAACGCGTGTGTTAATTAGAGAGGATAGTGCTTATTTTTATTAATAGGATTAATATTGTTTCAGAGAAATAATTTCGATGTTTTTTTAAATAGAGGATTTCGCTAAAGTTTTGGCATCTCAAAATAAAAGAGGTAACTTTTCTTATATGTATAGGTATAACTACATTATTTCATTTAAATCAGCAAAATAAATAGGTACATTTTTCGGCATGACAGCTCGTGGAGAGCCAAGGCATAGTGCTTGCTTGTTGTTTGTTTCCAGGAATGTAGTGGGGACCTACAATTTTCTGCCGAATTCAAAAAATAAGGTATTCATTACAAGAGATTAGATTTGTCGAGGCTGGGAATTGAACCCAGACTACCGGCATGATAGTCCTATATATAGTATTTACGCACTTACCATTATGCCACAGGTTACTACTTAATAGAATTCTAACATTTCATCGTTGGAAAATAATAAACCTTGAATTTGGGTTCCTAAAGCGATTAACATTAAAAATAGGACAAAGTAATTCGATTAACTTTAATTTGAATCTAAGAATTCTATGATATTTTCTTTCGTTAAGGCAATACCTACAAATGAATATACACGACTTGCTCCTGTGGTTAAATATTGTGTGAAACCCCAAATTGAAGTTGCATGATTTACCAATATATTTAACGAGAAAATATTGAAAGAGTCAAAAGCACTAAAAAATTGATTTTCTGTTTGATTTGTTTTTTTGTTTCAAAAAAAAAAAATGATTTTAAAAATTCTTAAATGCAATATTGTTTAAACTATTGAGAAGCATCATATTGCAAAATTATAACATAATCGGTCCAACCATTGCAAAGATATACGCGAATAACCCAAAAATAAGACCATATGTTCTCAAAAAAACTGGAATTCCTAATTCCGTAATGTGAATTTTTTGAGAAAAACCTGAAATGCAGTTTTCTTAAAATTGACTTGGTTATTAAAAGTAAGAATTTTAATAAGAATCGTTCGAACCATTTTCGAGAAAATTTGAAGAAACCAAAATATTTGTATGGCAGCTACCCGTTTTAGATGAGCTAAAACAAAAATTTGAATTTCTCCTCTAGGGAATCACATAAAAATGCTCTGTACCAAATTTCATGCAAATCGGTTTACCCGTTTAGGCTCTAGCTCAAATTACAGTGGTCGTACGGACGTACAGACGCACAGACGTACAGACGTACAGACGTACAGACGTACAGACGTACAGACGTACAGACGTGCAGACGTACAGACGTACAGACGCACAGACCGACGGATGGCATGACGAAACCCACTTTTTCGGACTTCTCGATTATCGTAGTGTTAAGCGGGATATACATTGTTCAAATGCTTGTCATGCATAGAGAGTGTATTAGTAAAAATGAAACACGTATACATTGTGTGTATGCTTGAAGCAAAATCAAAAAGTTTTGATTTTTGTTCAATCAGATAGCCAGAATTGAAATAATGTATATTTGAGAATGATTGCTTGATCAAGCATAGGCGCATTTTCGCATAGAATTTTAATTAAAAATAAATGATTGAAGACTCATGCATGAAGTGTGTATATGCAACGTCAAAAAAAATTATTAATACACTCTCACATGCATGACAAGCATTTGAACAATGTATATCCCGCTTTAGTTTTGATTATAACCTCAAATTTTTTTTTACACGAAACCAATACTTGCCCTATAGAGCAAGTAAAAAGAAGAAAACCTTGAAGTTTTTGACTACGTTTTATAATTCATTAAACATAACCTCGCATAGTGCCAAAAGCAACAGAAATTGTTATCGTGTTCAGATCCAATTAAATTCATAATGTGGTTTGCAACTCTACCTATATACATTGCAATCTCCTCCTCGACACTGGGTTATATTTTGAAGACTGTACGAGTATACTCTTGCAGGTATACACATTCGAATTAACAACTTCTTGAGTCTAACCGTTGACACAATTTTACCATCACCTATAACTTAAATGATAAAACCATCGTCCTTGCCGTCGTTAAAGCAGTAATTTGATTTTTGATATACCAGTACATTTACACACATACTCGTACATATCCATATGTATCTATAAATATGAGCAGGATATGCATTATGCAACTCCATATGTACCAGCATCGCATATAAAAATGTGTTATCGCTTTTGGTATGTAGATTGCAGATACTAAACGAATGACCAAACACGGTGCAGTTTTAAGCAAACAATTACGAGCTGTGAAATTCAATTAAAATTATTTGAACAGAAATCACTGTTGCAAAGATTTTTCCAGAACTACTACAGGTAAGTGGGTGAATGAAGATGTGAGCGGGAGCCTCCCGTCCGGGTGGAATGGAGTGTGGTTTAAACTGAAGAGAGGTAGCTATTCGTTCAACAGTAAAGAGGATTTTCAAACTATACTTTTTGATTTGCATATTGAAAGCTGATGGTAATGCAGGTTGCAGGATATTCCATAGCCGACAGTTTCAGGTTGACCATGGAGCATTGATTTTCTTCTTTTTTTTTTTTTAATGTCAGTAAGGCTCTTAACGTTTTTTTTGGAAATTCATTAAGAGAGATTATAACGATAACGGAATTTCTAGATGTTAATGTTGGTAAGCTGCCAATTTAAATCAATGCATTTATGCATGCGAGATAATTGATTTCTAGGTTGAAATTTAAACAATGTACATCATAATAGGCTATCGCGATATTAATGGTAATATTTCCGTGAGGCATTAGCCAATAGTCGACAGCCACTTTAGTGCTATACATAAGTCAACAATTCGATTATGGACTTGTGTCCCTTCCCAGCTTGACCTAAAGTCCTAGATTATCTTGGATATAAATAGATCAAAAAGTTTATCTTGTCACGAATAAGTGGCTCCCACAACTCACCTTAGCCTTTCGAATTCGGCGCAGAAAATTGTAGGAATGGTTGAAAGTTATAAGTCATTATAGGCCACCAAATTTAATTTATTTTTACATTTTTATCAACACTACCTAAAGTATTTTAAGCTAGCAGATGCCATGCTGCGCGTTTCAATTAAAAGCAGTTTTAACCAAACAAGATTTCACAATGAATTTTCTGAAATATTTCAATTAGTCCAGTATATGTAAGGATTTTTTATTAAATTTAATTGGGTAAGAAATTTGATGTCGTTGTAGGGTATTAGGTACCTAAGTTATAATACGGGGGTTTTAATAGGGAAAGTACCATATCCTCACTTGGATCTCAATTAAATGAGCGCCATAAGATTTAAATGAAATGAAGTGAAATGAAAAATTAGGTACCTACAGGGTAGCTCCATGAACCCCTCCGAGTTCTTAAGATCGAACTATATCTAAAAGGCGAAGGCTGTCGGAACCTTATGTCATAACCGAACGAAAAATGGCTTTGCGAAACGTCGGATAATGCACAAATCAACTTTAATGCACATCAGCTAGTGTTGGATGAATTAGGCAAAACAAATGTGTCCGCGTTTTTAAAGTGTTGAATGATAATTTTTCATTAAATACTGAATACTTCCGCAGGGTGCACTCGACGAGCACTCTTTCCCTCCGTAAGCAAAAATTAACGAACACTGAACGAAACGTAGAAAAAACTCAATTATATGGTTGCGTTTATTTCGTTTCGTTTCGAAAGTAAAGCCGAATAAAACATAAATTTTTGATGAAAATTTAATTTCATTATAAAGTCTGGACATTTCTATTATGATACGCAGGATGCGATTCTTTTGAGGTAATTTTTAACCACTTTGTCGTACATTTCGGGCGGTATCTCGGCCATAACTTGAGTAATGTTGGTTTTTAATGCGTCTAGTGTTCGGGGATTAATCGCATAAACGCGGTCTTTTACGTAGCCCGACTGAAAAAATTCTAACGGTGTCAAATCGCGTCATCTTGGTGGCCAATTGAAGTCACCAAAACATGAAATTATGTGACCAGGAAACTTCTCACGCAATAAAGCCATAATTGGTCATGTTATGTGACTTGTTGCCCCGTCTTGTTGGAACCACATATTGTCCAAGTCATGATATTCAATCGCAGGCCAAAAACCAAACGGTTATCATTCCACCAATTGCTGCGAACGCCTTTAAATCGATAAATTCGGATCATCAGCAACACTTGCACTTGCAGCACCAATATTTTCGACTGAGCGTGCATTACGATGATGCGCAGGCCTAACGACATCAGTAACGCTTCCATTCTCTTCGAATTTCTTCACAATTTTACCGATTGCATGCGTAGTCGAACGATTATGACGACCATAATCATCGCGTAATGGACCAAAAGTGGCTACACTTGAATCACCACTTTTGTATAGTAAGTTTTAATAATTTTAACGCATTGTTCGATTGTTAAGCGATCCACTACCGTAAATGACAAACAATCAACTTATATTATGACACTTCAAATGACAGCTGAGTTTGACAGGTGTCAAATGCCAGCACTACCAACTTGAAACCACGAAATAAATGAATGACCCTATAGTTCTACCTTTAAAGAGGGATGTTCCGCATGACTGGCATAATCGAGACATCCCCTCGTCCAATTTGTTAAAAATTTTCTCTCCGAAAGGCTGCTTTTCTAATCAGAGGTATTTTCGAGCAATCACAAAGGAAGTGAGATGAGATCTTATGAATTCTAATCTTCTCTTAGTCCAGGGGCATATAGTGCTGCTTAGGTAAAAGTTTGGCTGAGGACTGAGTTAAATGATGACTTGGATTCCTGCCAATTAATTTCCGTGTATATTAGGGTGTTATGGGACACATTAATGGGTGAATAAGGCCCAGTTTCATAGTCACAGAAAGTGGCACTTAAGTGGCCTATATGGAAAATTAGGGCGCCTGAATAAATGTCACTTAAGTCTCCGATGTTGGTCCTCAAAGTGGCACTTACTCAGGCTATAAAACTGAGCCTAAAGTGCCAATATGGAACACTTAAGTTCCACTTTTTCAAATAAGTGTGCATTGTGAAACTGGCCTTAAGATTGTTACACTGAGTAATCTGAATTCGCTGCAGAAACAATCCACAATATTGACTTGACCTTATGACGGACGGTTGAGGAAATGGCTTTGATTGCCGCCAATCATGAAGCTTACATCCAACTGTTCGGCCATAAATCGCTTACAGGGTTGCCGCTTTCAATGAATTACACAATAGATTCGTTTTTTATTTCACGAATAAAAATCGTATTTTTGTGGACTAAGTTTTCAGCTATGACTAATTATATTTCTCATAAGTTGTTGTTATTATTTTTTTTTGATGTCCCGAATCGTTTTAAAATTTCCTCAACAAAGAATTCCAATAAGTCAAAGTAAAGATAGCTTCATAAGATACTGTCAACAATTTTTTTTTTTTTTTTTTTAATGTAATGTCCTATCATTGTTACATCAATTTCCTATTCCATTAATACTTCGAAACATTATTTACTCTCTTTCAGATAATGTAGCTACATACATTTAGAAAATAAAAAGAAAACTTTATGTTGTATAGTTAGCTATGTGTTCAAATAAATCTCTGATACTTAATCACTTGGTGCCACTTAAGCACAAGATACAGAGGTTATAGAGACAAAAACCTCAGCGAATTCTACTCCCACCTATACTTTTACTTGTGTAGAAAAAGAAACCCTTAAATAAGTCGACAATTTATCATGATGAATGTGACAGGCACCTACTGTCCTTTTATTCAAACAAAAAAAATTGAAATTTTTCGGCAAATTTGGTGAATAGGAAACGAGAAAAAAGTATAAATACCTAAAAAAAAAAGAAAATGTGAAAAGAATAAAGATGGCTTTAAGTTTAACATGTGAAAGGAAATTGTGTGTTCCTTTGCACATAAACATAGGTAAAACGTCAAAAAAAATATAAATATATGTAAATATGTACATATGTATAAAAAATACACAGCGAAATTAAATGGTAAAGTCCTTAAGTCGATCATATTTCAGAAAAGATAAATCTTTAAAAAACTGATGATGACCTTCATTAAAATGTTTAAGCAATTGCAAAAAATCATTCAAACACAATTCTTGTTTTTTCGTATATGTACATATTTATGTCTGAATGACAGAAGTGCTCTTAATTTCATAAAAATAATCCCTTAACATGCGTGTTGGAAAAGGGAAATTTAATTTCATTTGGGATGAAAACTCAGAGAGGAGACAAGAAAGTTTTTGTACCCAGAGATAGAATAGTGGTATATAGATTTTGAGCAAATTTCATAAACGTGGAGAAATATGTTGAGACGCAGCTAAAACATAACCTCAAACCGTTTTGTTGGTGTTGCCAAACATGAAAGTCGATGTAAATCTGACGCATGGTTTTTCCATATCTTCAAAAGCTCTCATCTCGCATTTTCACCTCAATTGAGCAAAAAAAAAAAAAATATGTTTAGACACGAAAAATAATTTAGAGTTGGCGACTTTTGAACTTTTTTGTTTATCGAATTATAAGTTGTGTTCAGGTCTAGGATGGAGCTTTAACTTTAAAATGATACCAGACGTGTTTGAATGGTGAACGAAAATGGCCATAGTTTTTTTTTTACAACTGATACACTAAGCTATCGCCATTATATCATAATTTTAGTAGTTTAACATTTACATATTTTGAAGCTATATGTTTTGGTTTTTTGTTTTGTTTCGATTTTATTTGTGATCAGGTTTCTAGAAATTTTGTGAAAAATCAAGTTGTAGAAACTTAACTACCTACCTACATACATAACTTACATAGAGTAGACACAAGAATTTGGTACTGTAAAATAATCTACTATGTACCTTAAGACTTCTGCATACGAATCATCCGAATCGTCTTGTTATACATGCGTACAAGATTCGTCTACGCTTAGACACGAAAGCGTCACATCTTAGACAAAACGCTGAAAATATTCAATAAATTGTACACATTTCTTCTAAAATGTATCCAACATTTCACCGAAATCATAGTAAATAGTTCAAAGTTCAAATTGTAAGCTTGGGGACTGATTTGCCGCTTGTGTGCTTTGAGGAAAACGTGCAGCGTTCGCTTCACACAAGCCGCAGACAAGCCATTAACAATCGCAGTACGCATCTATGATGAGACGATTTATTTGTTTATATAGGGTGTTTTTTTAGACGTGTGGTTTGCAAGAAGAGATAAAATGCATATAATTTAACGTAATGGCCAAGAATTTAGATTAATTATAAAGCTAAAGGTTTGCCATTATATTTTAAAAATGATTTCGGGCAAGTGGCCGCCATGGCTGGCTCGAATAAATACCAACCGAGAGGCCCAATTTTCGACCCCTTTTGGCAGCAATTTGGGGCCGTATGTCAGCAATAACACGCCGAATATTATCTTTTAAGGCGTCAATTGTCTCGGGATTATATGCGTAGACAAGCGATTTTACATAACCCCACAAAAAATAATCCAGCGGTGTTAAATCGCACGATCCACGCCACAGGCCCACGACACGAGATAATGCGCTCACCAAAAGTTTCCTTCAATAAATTGATTGTTTCATTGGCTGTATGGCATTTAGCGCCATCTGTTGGAATAAAAGGTCACCCACATCAACATCCTCCAATTCTGGCATGAAAAAGTCATTAATCATGGCTCTATAGCGTTCCCCATTGACTGTAACATTAAGGCCGGCTTCATTTTTGAAGAAATATGGACCAGTGATTTCCTCTGCCCATAGAGCACATCAAACAGTGAATTTTTGAGGATAAAATGGCGTCTCAACAATGGCTTATGATTACTCTAAATACGAAAATTTTGCTTATTAACGTACCCATTCAACCAAATATGAGCTTCATCGCTGAACAAAAATTTTCTTGTGAAAATCGGGATCGGTGGCCATCTCGTTTTGGGCCCATTCACCGAACGTGCCACGTGTTTGATGGTCGTTCGGCTATTTATTATGAAATGGCAAACCAAATTGAGCATAAATCAAGTGACAGCTGTCAAAAAAAAACAACTTCGAAAAAGTATTGCCAGATTGAAAACCACACGTTTAAAAAAAACACCCTTTACAATTAAAATTAATAAATTGTTACGTAAAAGCATTTTAAAGAAAAAGTACGGTAAACTTCTCATTGCATTCAAAGTTGGTTCGTTTCAATACAAAATATTTTATTTATTTTTTTCTTAAAGTAAAATTGAAAACTCAATTTAATGTGTGTTTTAATTTTATACCAGCTAGCCCGCCCCGGCGTTGCACGGGTAGACAAACAATTATAAGTTACATACAAAATGTTTAAGGGAAAATATCAATATATATGCAATTATTATGTTTTAGTCAGAAAATGTAAATAACTGAAAAGTTGAAATTGTATTAAATTTTGTATACCTACCTTTTTCGACGCCAATTATTCATAAAAAAGTAATTCCATTTTAACTCTCTTTAAATTTGGGAGAGTTTAACTAGCTATTTTTTTTAAATGTTAATACTTATGTAAATATATTTAAATGATACAGAATATTTTTATATTCTACATACATATACAGTCGACAACCTATCTCAGTCAAATTTCCATCTATCTCGAATTTATTTGCCATACTTTTGGCATTCCGTCAATTTTCCATACAAAACCATCCTCTAAGTCGAAATCTATGTAAGTTGAAATTCCCGCTAACTCAAATACAATTCTTTCGGTTTTTTGCCCTCTAAGCCAATTTTGTTTTCGCAGAAAAGTAAATTTAAAAAATCGCCCACTCGCAATTCGTATTATTATATAAACATCAAGCACACACACTCGCAGCTGCAACGCCAGCCAACATGAATTGCGCCTGAAACAACTACGCCAACAACTATACCTACTGCATCTTGAGGGCGATACAACGTTCGTTTTTATAAATTGTATGCGAAGTTTAGGTTTTTCAATACGTGCGAAGCCGGGGTGGGTCAGCTAGTCTTGGCTAAAATTATTTATCGCATCTACTTCTCTTTTGCAATAACATAAATGTGATTCTTGAAAATCTTTTATGTGCTGTGGTGCGTGTGTGTATATAGAATTGTGTTTCAGAACCAAAAAGCCACGTAGTATATAATATCAATCACAGACCTACATATAAATATGTAAATGATTTTCATTGTGGCATTCTGAGAATAATATGTTAAGTGAAATATAATAATGAAGAGAAGTCACACTAATATTGTTGTATAGTGGTGGGGGCAGAATTCAGTCGGTTTTGTGGTTCACCGATCTTTGCAATTTACGAGGCTACATTCACACCTTTTACTATGTAGGTATATGTCCTTTCGAAGAAACATTACAACAACCCCTGATTTATCTAACATTGGTTTTATCTGCTGGTTTATATCATCATCAAATTAATTGTATCTTTTGATGGAATCTGAATGATCCACAAAAAGGATTAATTAGGATGTTCAATTAAGATTGCATGGTTAGTGATTGTGTAAATTTGTTGCTAAACAGGTATCAGTGTTATTTTTTTTTTTGTTTAATTTTATATTGGCAGGATAGTGAATTCTTTGTGAATGGTTTTATGGCGAGTAAATTGCTTAGGAAGTGATTAAAACTGGGTGTGGAATAAATATGAGTGGAATTTTGAAATAATCAACATGTTTTAAAATTAATTACATTATGTTTAGCTTTAGATACACCAATTAGACTTAAATCACGAAAGCTGATAAATTGATATTATCTACTGCCAATTTTGAGGACTGAGCTAAGACCTTGTAAAGGGTGTTTTTTTAGACGTATGGTTTTCAAGGAGAAATCAAACGCATATAGTTTAATGTCATGGCCAAGAATTAAGCTTTATTATAAAGATAAGGAATTGCCATTATGTTTTAAAAATGATTTCTGGCAAGTGGCCGCCGCGGCTGGCTCGAATAAATTCCAGCCGAAAGTCCCAATTTTCGACCACTTTTTGCAGCAATTGGGGCCGTATGTCAGCAATAACATGCCGAATATTCTCTTCCAAGGCGTCAATCGTCTCGGTCTTATCTGCGTAGACAAGCGATTTACATAACCCCACAAAAAATAGTCCAGCGGTGCTAAAACGCACGATTTTTGAAGCCATTCCACAGGCCCACGACGCGAGATAATGCGCTCACCAAAAGTTTCCTTCAATAAATTGATTGTTTCGTTGGCTGTATGGCATGTAGCGCCGTCTTGTTGGAATAAAAGGTCGTCCACATCAACATCCTCCAATTCAGGCACGAAAAAGTCATTAATCATGGCTCTATAGCGTTCCCCATATTGACCGTAACATTATGGCCGGCTTCATTTTTGAAGAAATATGGACCAATGATTCCCTCTGCCCATAGAGCACACCAACAATGGCTTGTGGATTATAATCACTCCAAATATGACAATTTTGCTTATTAACGTACCCATTCAACCAAAAATGAGCTTCATCGCTCAACAAAATTTTCTTGTGAAAATCTTGATCGGTGGCCATCTCGTTTCGGGCCCATTCACCGAAAGTGCGACGCATTTGATGGTCGTTCGGATTCAATTCTTGCACGAGTTGAATTCTTCCATAAAGTGGATGGGCACACCTCCAATTGTTGCACGCGATGGCGGGTGGACTCATTCGGGTAGGCGCATTATCCACTAGAGTAAACGTGTTGCGAAAACGATCCATTGTTACTCGAATTACCGACTCTGCTGGGCGATGATGTCGACTTAATATTGGACGACCCATTGTTTTGGTAAAACTAACGGTACTACTTATTTAACCAACGAATCTGTACCAAATCAAAGCTTCTATACACGACGAATTCACAAAATTCAACTTTCCTAACCAAACTCAAACAACAATGTTCTAAACATCATCACTGCTCGCTGATGCTCGCTCAACTTTTTTTATTATTTACGAATAATTTATGAAGGTTTTACCAATCGGATAACAAGCTGTCCATTTACAATTACCTCTAAAGCGCTTTTTTAATAATTGACCAACCATAAATTGTGCATCTCTCTTGTCGAATCAATGCCATGCCTGGCACAATCGCCTTACTATACACACACATAACTACCTCTTTGACCCAGTTTTACAGCCTCCATTCAAACGCAACTATTGTCGGTCAGTCGGTCGTCCTTGCTCGTCTGTGAATGATGTCCTTTCACACGAAAACAGTGCTCCAGAGTGCTCCAGCTTTTCCTATAACTGCAAGCACGCTGACTGATGCTGCTGCTGCCGGTGCTGGGTCGCATTCACACCACCAAAAAAAAAAAAAAAAAAACTATGTCTATGACTAGTATCGCGATGCGAACGTGCGAATCCATAGATACGTACGAAATAACGATTTTAAGTGCAGCTAAATTATGCAAGTGGGTCACGTAGCGATTTTGTCCATTTCAATCAAGTTAACCCCTCTGCTTGGCTGTCAAAGTGGCGCCCATGCTGTCGTTGATTAGCCAGAATGTTTATATCCAGCTGTGACGCACCGAGTGTTATGCAGAATAAAATAAAAATGTTAAATGAAATATTTATCTTCATTTACGCGGTGAGGCGACCGGCCGGTCACTGGCAGTAGCACAGCGGCGCGCGGTGTTGAAATAGAGCAACTGAATGAAATTGACGGAAGAAAAAAACTTATGTAAATTGTTTATCATCTAACAACCAGGGATTCATTTATCTACATATATGCACATCTATCTAACTATAAAGTATAACACATCCGATTATTATAGGACAGGATAGAATATGTATATAATCTACAAACGGGAGGATAACAACAGAACAAAAAAAAAACACCAACACCAACATACAAAAACACAGGATATTGCATCATCAGAGACCCGTAAACACAAACACGTTATTATTTTTGCGGCGTTATGTGTGTGATGATAGAATTATAGGTTGTAGCTAACATCAGTTGTGTAGTAGGGATATACTAACTCTACATACGGATATTAAGTTTTGCGTCAATCCGGTGTCATTCACATGCGATTCCATTTTATTTCCGATATTAATTCAGCCTTTTCTTTGACAAAAAGTTGCGCCAAGAGCGATAATTTGGTAAAAAAAAATATTTAGAAAGATGAATTCCAGCTAAATTTTGAGGTTTATTTTTGGAATTTTCTATAATACAGAGTGGGCCAAAAGTTTCTTTCCTTTGTAAACCTGTAATAACTTTTGAACAAAGAAATAGATACAAATCAACGAAATAAATCTTAATATAAATTGTGTTCTTTTTAGACGTGTGGTTTTCTATCTGGCAATACTTTTTTTGGAGTTGGTATTTTTGACAGTTGTCACTTGATTTATGCTCAGTTTGGTTTTTAATTTCTTAATAAATAGACTTTCTCCTGAAAAACGTTTGCAAATTGTGCAAATTTATTGCCAAAATAATGGTTCGGTTCGCGCGACGTATCGCGCGCTGTGTCCAATATTCGGTCGACATAATCGCATAAATTTGAGTTTACTCTAGTGGATAATGCGCATCCTCAGAGACAGTGCACACCGAAGACACTATTGCTGCTGTAGAGCAGAGTATCGAAGAAGACCAGAATGAGTCCATCCGCCATCGCGCGCAACAATTGGAGCTGTCGAAAATTGTGCCTCTCGGCTGGAATTTATTCGAGCCAGCCGCGGCGGCCATTTGCCCGAAATAATTTTTAAAACATAATGGCAAACCCTTATCTTTATAATAAAGCTTAGTTCTTTGCCATAACATTAAGTTATATGCGTTTTATTTCTTCTTGAAAACCACACGTCTAAAAAAAACACCCTTTATAAAACAAAGTTGAATAGCAGAATAACTTTGAAAATATTTGAAAAATTCACTTTGTAGGGTGAAATGGGGTAAAATAAAAAACACTTATCCGATTAAAAAAAATCAACTTGCATTTGAAAGGTTATTGTTAGGAAATGGCTTCAAGGGTATTTTTTTTTTAAATTGCTTTTTGTAGGATTAAATTTGCTAAAAATAAAAAAAATTGTCCGATTAAAGAAAGTCTTTTTTTGTTTGAAAGTTTATTTTGAGTGGATGAACCTAGGAATATTTTTCTCAAACATTTGGGTGAAAGGGGTAAAATGAAAAGTGGTATCCGATATCAAAAATTCTGTTTGTGTTGAAGAGGTTATTTTTAAAAATTTGATATTTATAGTGTGAGATGGGATAAACACAAAAAAGTGGTTTTTGATTACGAAAATTCTTTATACGTTTGGGAAAGCAATAAAGGTTGGACTCAGATGATCATATTTTTACAAATTTCAACATTCATAACGTGAAGTGGGTCAAAACGTAGTATGTAGTATTCAATTACAAAAAGTAGCGTAAATATTTATTTATATTTTCATTTGTAATTTTTATGCGAAGCTTCGCCTACCCGTGCGAAGCCGGACGGGTCAGCTAGTTACAAGAAAAAGTTAAAATTTTAACTCGACCTTTCCAGTGGGTTTTAAGTCTTGTTTATAGAATAGAAAACGTTTCACTGCCCCAATTATACGCTTTACGCAATTTAATTTTAGCTCTAACCAAATTACAGAAGCAGTTAAATTTATTTGTTATACTGTTTTTGAATCCTCTATAGCAATATCAACCATTACTTTTTGCCTTTCAAAATTATTATTAAATGTCACAGGAGCTCAATAACCCATTCTCTTTAATTCAAATATCAAATCCGCTTGCGACATTCAAATTTTATTATTTGCTTCCTTATTCTTAATAGAATCTAAATGTTATAGCAATGTCGCAAACGTTTGAACATCAAATTGACTAATTAATGTTGAAAAGCGGAATCGTCACGCAACAATCACGTATACGCAATTAAATTATAAGTTGCTCAACTTTACGCTTGGCAATTTCCTGCACAACCGACAAACCATCATATAAGACATACATACTTATATCAACGTATCTATATAGTGTTCTGTCTTCGTATATATAGGTATACAAAGTTTGCATAAATATTTATGAAGATTAGAAAAACGATTCAATTTAGTTATTATTGAACAAAGGCCATTATTTTTGATCATACTTTAAACCGGGTAAAAGCCTTGGATTAATAAAAAAAAAATCATTTGACGTACAATGTAGGTAGGTACAATGATTGGAGAGAATAAAATAATTACCAAATCTAATTATTCTACATATCAAAAGAGAGATGTATCTATCCCACTGTGGAAGCACTAATGGGGGTAATATTAAAGATTTAATATTAACGAGGTGTTGTTGTTGAAAAGCCTTTAGGTAGGTTTACTAGATCACGTTAATTTAACAGAATTTTCGGGGATTTAAAGGTTTTAAAACCTTAAATTTATAAAATTTTTAATTCGGATTCATAATTGATTATGTATAGGTATAGGTAGAATTTAAACAAGAGATTTCAATTAAAGTTGGACATAATCTATCCTTATTTCGTATTTTATTTAAGATGCAATAAAGCTAACAAGGATGGATTAATGATGATAATGGTGGTTATGGGCATTCTTAAGAGGGATTTATGAAGTTTCAAGACCAAATATAAGTATTCCAACATTATAATATTGTTTAGCGAAAGATTATTTTTCTCGAAAACTGGGAAATAAGGTTTTGGGTGCATGAGCCTTTCATATAACATTTTTTTACTTGCTCTATAGGGTAAGTATTGTTTTCGTGTAGAAAAAAAAATTTGAGGTTTTAATCAAAACTAACACTACGATAGTTGAGAAGTCCGTAAAAGTGGGTTTCGTCATGCCGTCCGTCGGTCTGTGTGTCTGTAGGTCTGTGCGTCTGTACGTCTGTACGTCTGTACGTTTGTACGTCTGTACGTCTGTACGTCTGTACGTCTGTCATTCGGTGCGGCCACTGTAATTTGGGCTACAAATGTTTTGGTTTCTTCAAATTTTCTCGAAAACGGCTCCAACGATTTTGATTAATTTGTAATAAACAAGTCAATTGTAAGAAAACTGCATTTCAGGTTTTTCTCAAAAAATTCACATTACGGAATTAGGCATTCAACGTTTTTGGAGAAAACTTTTTTATTTTTGGGTTATTCGCGTATATCTTTGCCATGGTTGGACCGATTTTGTTATAATTTTGCAATATGATGCATTTTATTTGAAACATTCTTAAAATGGTCCAGAAAATTGCAAACAAAATTGAACTTCACCCTCTTTTACCCCTTCTAAAAATTTAGCTTCGATGGAGTAATTTTGGAATCATTTTGGAAAATGATTAAGACATCAAAATAAATTCATCCACCATAATTCAGTTTTGTCAGAATTTTGAATTGACCTGAAAGTCTAATTTTCCGGGACTAGAAAATGGCTTTTTTCGGTTTCATTTGTTGACTCAAAAATAACACATAACTCAAATGATGAGTGTGTTTGGTGGTTTTCTATATCTAAGGCCAACCTTTGTTGCTTTGCCAGCGCAGAAAGAATTTTTGTATTCGAAAACTACTATTTTATTTTTATTACATTTCACTTTATAAATAGTACTTTTTTAAATAACCTTTCAAACACAAACAGAATTATCGAAATTGGATACCACTTTTCGTGTTTACCCCCTTTCACCCTTAAAAGTGAATTACCCTTGAAATAGCAATATTTTAAAATAAATATATCCTTGCAGCCATTTCCTAAAAATAACCTTTTAAACGCAGGAAGAGTTTTTCCAGCGGATACATCTTTATCATTTTACCCCATTTCACCTTATAAGTGAATTTTTCCAATATTTTAAAAGTTATTCTGCTATTCGGGGCAGCATTAAATCCAACAAATTAAAAATCATTTAAATCGTTCTAGCCGTTCTTGAGTTATAAGTGTTGTAACTAAGCCGACTTTGTTGTATATTAGACTAGCTGACGCGCCCGGCTTCGCACGGGTAGACAAACATAAGCTTCGCATAAAAATTACAAATGAAAATATTGATAAATATTTAATTCAATTTATAGAAGTTCAAATGAGCTCAACTCCATATGCTCATTTGAACTTTTAACTTGAATTGTATTACCCCCCACCTCTTGACTAAAGCTCGCGAGCCTGGGCTAGGGACTTTTAGTATGTTATACCTAGGGATCACCGTTTTAAACAATAACCCAGACTACATGATTTTTTGCATTTATTTTATGATTATGGGTCTTCGATTTCTAAACTGGAGAATTGCGAATAACCTCTGTAATATTGAACATCTTACAGTACATGAACTATTACTCAAACGATATCAGAATTTTTCTGCTAATGGTTGAGGACTGAGGAGGGATTGTAAATAAAAATCCATTATTTCAATTAGCTGTCCAATTAATGTCTATAGTCTATGCATTTATTTAAAAAAAAAATATAAATTTAATTAACTGCAATTTATTGTAAAGGTATAGAGAAAATTTTCCCAAAACGAGACCATTTTGGCTTATAATGGCAGTTTCATCTTCTACACGCCGCCGCTCGCCGCTCGCCGCGCCATCCTGGATTCATTGTACTCCTTCAATATAATTATTCTATAGAACAATATTCCAATAGAAATAATCCAAGAGGGAGTGTTAAATATTATATTGCCAAAAAAAAGAGCAACATTGTATCAGGGCAGGGCATGTGCGGCAGAAGCAGGCGGCTCCATAGTGACTTAATAGGTCATAAATTAAATCGATACGTGAAAGCAATTTGCCCTTTGTGCATAAAATAATTGGCTCTATGCAAACTAATTACCATCATTAAATTATTTAATAACGATAATAAAATTGAAAAATTTATTTACTAAGGCTACGAAGTGGTGAAGGGATATTTTATGCAGTTGAAAATTTGTTGTTTATTCTCTTTTATATTTTTAGTTTTTTTTTGGATTAATAGAATTTCGAAAAAAATGTTTGTACGCCTACGATAGGATAGGATATTATAAAAATGTTGAGCATAATGAATGATTTCACAAATTAGAAAGGATTTGTAACCAAATTTATGTGTCATATTATAATTATTAAATAGTAAATAATAGATTCAATTGCCGTTTGTTTATGTTTTGAGGTATTTTTCTGAAAATTAAATTTTGTCAGGTGAACGGAAAGTTAGTTGTACGGGGCGGGGTTGGCTCATAAAAAGGCACTGTTCGGTTTCAAGTCAGGGAATGGCATACTACTTGTTGTCATAACTGATTTCTGACGACCAGTAAAAAAGAGACAAAACTGTGTACAGAAACAATTAATGTCTTTCTAATAATTGATTTCAGGAAGGCTTTTCTTATTGTATGGTGAGAACGAGAAGGAATATTTCTAACTTTTCACTTAAGCATTTAGGTACACCAAATGTGATGATTTGGTTATAAATTTATTCACATGCTATCGCCTCTGAGCAGTCGAGAGAAAATCCAGCCCTGGGTTGTGAAAAACAGGTGCGTGTACCTAAATTGCAGGATTTAATAGTTCCGGTTGTTGTCAGTAATGCATTGTTGGGCTCTAAAGTTCAGATCTGAGTGTTGAGGTGGACCCTATTGCATCAACAACTTATCACTCACTTAGCAACTTATCATGGATCTTGACACGATTTTGTTGAGGTGGGATGAAAAAGTTGAAAAAGATGAAATTATGATATCCCACCGCAACAAAATCATGTCAAGATTCATGGATAAGTTGCTAAGTGATTAGTGACAAGTTGTTATGGTACTTGTCGTTTAAATGAATTGTTGGGCGATGTCAATGTTTTTTTTTTTTCAATAAGCCGTGTTAGTTTGTGTTTGTATAACATAAGATCTCATGACGAAGCAAAAAATTTGTGGCGAATTTCGGCCGCCAATACTTGAACAGGCGCTCGCTTAGAATATCTTCTGTATATATAAAAATGGATCGTGGTGTGTTCGGGTGCTTAATATTTGAAAATGACTGGACCAAATTGGATATTTACTTCTGTGGGTTTGCTTGTAATTGCTACGCAAAGGTGTGGGAAAAAAGAGAAAGCCCAACAATTCTCAACAGGTGGCGCAGTAGGTGCACATTTCATTTCAATATAAAATTTTCTTTCTTATAAGAAGTTTTTCTCAGGAAATGGCTTTTGGTTTTTTTTTTTAGTTTTGTAATTTGTAGGGTGAACTGGGATAAACAATGGGACAACAGGGTACAGTGCGGGACAATTGTTATTTGAGAAAAAAAGTACAGAAAGAGTCACACTGTCATTTTACAACGTAAATGTACTAATTTGTGTGACTTGTGCTTGTAAATTGTGCAATGGTATACCTACAATAAACCAATTTTATAAAAGTACTGTTTGTGTGGCCAGGGCCCCCTGCGGCCCGCTGGGTTTACATCTTATTGTTTAAAGCCACGCGAAGGGCGTAGAATATTTCATACTTTAAATGGCGAAAAAATTGTTTTAACTGTTATGAATTGGTATTTCTGTAGTCTCGTTCATAAAAGCTATAAATAACGTAATTACGTAACGATTAACACTCTTGTTGTATGATTTTCTTATTTATTAAATTAAGCAGATATAAAAGTCAGTGAGTCTTTCTGTACCTCAAATAACATAGGTCCCTCATGAACAACCGGGCAGAGGTTTGCCCTGGTCGTTTGATTGAGGTAGAGGTTGGCTAACATCAAGTGACATACTTGAGAGGCAGGTGTTGTACCATTTTTGAAAGTACACATACCTACATTAAATAGACAACTTTTTACCATAATTGACCACTTACACTCCTATACTTTTTAATTTTTTAGAGATTATCAAACTTTGGTGAAAATAAATATTTTATTATTTAAAAAATTATTTTTAAAAATTAAAATTAAAAAAAAAAAATGCATCAATTAGTGTTAAATTTATTGACTGCCTATTTTTTAGCACAGATATTCTAGAATATTATAAAAATACATTAAATAAGAATCATTCACTCGTGGTCGTAGTGTCCAAATATTTAATTTGCCACATAGACAATATTTTTTTATATTTTTTTCTGAAAGGTCTTAAGTCCAGCTTTACCCAGTTACAAGTAGAAATAAGTATACAAATCACGAGTACTCTGTGAGTCTTCGTTTTGAAAGACTAAGGTTCCAGAAAAGACAATAGAAGTAGTTAGTTTAGTGACGTCTTCTATCTCAGACTGTGATTGAGTTACGCCTGCTATCTCAGACGGTAAGTAAGGAGAAACTGCAAAACATTTGAATTGTATAAATCTGAGTCATAAGATTATATGGATTGCATAGTAAAGGGTGTTTTTTTAGACGTTGAAGAAATAAAACTCGTATAATTTAATGTTATGGCCAAGAATTTAGCTTTTTAATAAAGACAAGAGTTTGCCATTTTGTTTTAAAAATGATTTCGGGCAAGTGGCCGCTGCGGCTGGCTCGAATAAATTCCAGCCGAGAGGCCTAATTTTTGACAGCTCCAATTTTTGCGCGCAATGGCGTATGGAGTCATTCGGGTCTTCTTCGATACTCTGTTCCACAGCAGCAATAGCGTCTTCGGTGCGCACTGTACGGCGTCTCTGAGGATGCGGATTATCTACTTGAGTAGACTTGGTGCGAAACCGATCCATGGTTGCTCGAATTTATGCGATTTTGCGATTATGTCGACCGAATTATGTCGACTATTATTTTGGTGATAAATTTGCACGATTTGCAAACGTTATTGAAGAAAAAATCTATTAATTATGAAATGGCAAACCAAACTGAAGATATAAACCAAGTGACATTTGTCAAAAAGACCAACTCCGAAAAAAGTATTGCCAGATTGAAAATCAAACGTCTAAAAAAAAAAAACCCTTTATATTTTGACAGAAAAAATATTATATTTGAATTTTTCGAACTGATTTTTTAGCAGGGTTAGGTTACCGCATATAACCTCTAATGTCTATAACAACCCATCGATTAATTTTGCCTTATATAGGCAGAGGAACACCGCAATTAGAGTAAATATAACAAAATTTAATTATATCTTTTGCGTAAGTTGTTGCTGTTGATACAAATATACAAACATTTAATTAAATTCACACTAATTTAAATCGTTTCGAATGTTTTTGCATGCGTTATCCATTTGAATCATTAACCATCATCATAACATATTGTTCTTACATATCTACATACAAACAGGAACACCTATATGTATTTATTTTCCTCGTGCATCACCAATTTGTTAGTTTACCATAGTTCTTTCTCCGCTCTCCCGCTAACCCAACACTCTTTCAAAATTATTGTGAATAAAAAACAAAATATTTAAGTATACCTACCCATATACATAATATGTATGTACAAAGTGTATACCTCTATGAAGTGCAAAATAAATAAATAAATTTTCATTGGTGTTTTGTTAAAGCTCATAAGCTCAGTTTTATTACGCATCGTGTGTTTGATTAAAAAATAATGCAATCAACAATATTAAATTTAATTTTAATAAAAAATTAAATTCCTGCATAAATGTATCAGATTTCCTGCAACAGTGGCCCTCGTTGCTAAAGCAGTATAGCTCTGTCCTGCGGGCCGTTCCTAAAAAAAAAAAAAATGTATAGATATTATTTTAATGAAACATTGCTGATGTATTTTTCGGTTGGATGGATAGATGAGTGCTATAATAGGCTTTTGCTCATCGTGAATGGTCTGTTTTTTTTTTTAATTCTTCCATTTTTTTTTTTATTTTGAAGGCCTTTCGATTAACAAAATGAAAAAAGAAATGTTAAAGTTAGCAGTTCTGGTGGCTACAGAGCCATGAACCAATTTGCTAAATGCGTTGCAGTTTCTAGCAAGGTATAGGTGCATAACGCAGGGGCTGTACAAGGTATACTATAGGCAGACAGGTAGATTTAGTATGCTTCGCTCATATATTTCAATAGATGAAATGGTACCTATAGAAACGGTATTTCAGGTATTTCCATCTCTCTATTTGCTTCTAGTATAAAAGTGAAGATGATGTTATGCAAAAAAAAAAAAAACTGGAATTTGTATTGAAGCTCACAAATGAAGAATTCTAATATTAATTATCTACTTTCATTTGAATGAAATCAAGGATGAATAGAGAGCAGATGCTCACCATTGCATGGAGATATAAAACATTCAAAATGAAAAACCTTCTAAACCAAGTCGGATAGTTTTAAGGTTGTACATTACTGTAGCATTTTCTAATATTTTTTTCAAGTGCCTGCAGAACTTGATGAGAGATAGAATTCACGGATGTTGGCAAAAATATAAATAATTTTATAGTCAATCTTTAAGCCGTTGAATTATTTTTTTTTTGGATTTTAGAGATAACAAAATTACATCCTTATATTATGGGTTTGTTTCACAATGTCTGAGTATAAGGTTTTGATTAATAACTCGACACATACATACATATAATGTCACAGGCGAAACAATCACTTTTGTTTTGGATTGTGAACTCATGACTTTGTGCCAATATTTATGTTACTAGTAATTTATAAGAACTTTACTCAGACATTGTTAAGCAGGTCCTAACACTTCGGATTTGGTTGTCATAAAAAAATATAAAAGGCCAAAATGGAACACTTAAAAAAGCCATTTGTTTAAGAAACCATTAAAAACCACTAAATTTGTAGGGAAAATCAACGTGTATTGTCATTAAATACTTTAAAGAAGCTTAAGTGTGATGCTTTTTTGTCTATAGCTGAGGTAAGTTCCGCAGTTCCAGGGTAAGACCGAAGAAAGAAAAGAAAAACTCGATTTTTGAAGAGTTCAAAACTCCAACTATTCATCAAATTAATTTGACTTTATTTTTACAATAGATCTGCCTTAATAACTAACAAGGTCCTTCATATAATTAGGATAGAGTCCCCGGCCCTGGTCAAAATCAAAGGCGCAAATACTACGGTGGCATAGAGTTATTGGCCCTGGTCGAAACTAGAGGCGCAAATACTACAGTGGGATAGAGTCCCCGGCGCCAGTCGAAACTGAAGGCACAAATACTACGGTGGAATAGAGTCCCCGGCCCTTGTCGAAACTGAAGGCACAATATGAATTCCAAGCCTGAAAGCAAAAAACTCCGAAACTACTATATAGTGCACCACGCATTCAGCAGTGTGTTTCTTATTACTTCTCCTTTCGTATTCGAGAATGATACGCACAATACTGGTAAACAGTGTTGCCATTTTGATTGGTTTCCAGTTAGATTTGACTGAATTTTATCGCCGTTAGCTGCAAATGAAAAACTAATCCGGTCAACTGTTTTTTTGAATGGATTTAATAATTCAATTTCCACCTGAACTTAAAAAAAAAAAAATGTTTAAATACATCTCCAGGTCAGTGTAAACGAGTAATTATGCAGTGAAATCAACGAACGCATCCTTTTTTGAATCTTTCTGACAAAACATCTGAGTTGACAACAACAAACAGTGCAGCCAAATGCCAATGGCAAAGTTTTTTATGTTAAATTTTGTTTTGAACTTCTGCTTGCTGGTTGTTCTATCCAATATTAATAAAATATATTTTTGTTTTTGTTAGTACAGTAGCCCCTCGATAATGTGAATTTCTCTAAAATGTGAAAATGTTTTTTTTTTTTCTAGACTTAATAAATGTTGAAACTGTGCTTTAGGAAATTATTTTGTGTTGTTTTAAATGAAAACGAGAGTTATTTCAATCAGTTTGCGAGAACTGAAAAAGTTCCAGTAATGTGAATCCCTCTAAGATCCGAACCCCTCTAAGTTTTAATTATTTCGAATTATCGAGGGACTATTTTTTTTTTTCATATTTGACTGTTTTTTAACTTGAAAACAGATTTCCTTATGTTTGACTGCTTTTTTTTGACTGGATTCGGAAGAAAAAAATCCAGTCAACAAATCAGATTTAACTGAATTTGGAATTTTGAACTGGGAACACTGCTGGTAAAGGCAGGAGACGAATGTAAAAATACAAATTTCAGTAAGTGTAAATTATAAGTAAGCGTGAATTATAAAGATGCAGAAAAACTCGTGTAACATTTCATCACATTATGCGTTCGTATATCTGGGTTATGACGATTAACTGTGTATCCGGTAACTATTCTGGTCGTTATTATTTGAATTTGAAAATCCAATAATATAGTTGAAGTGACAATTGGGTCGTTGTTGAGGGCGATGCGTGGTGGTAGGTAGAATGATGGTTTGTAGATGGAGGAAATCAAAAACGCTCATAATTTAATTTTAATATTTTAAAGGAGTTGGACTATACTGTTATAAAATTTTTGAAGACAATTTTGCAATTGGCCCTCTTGCTTTCCGCATCCACAAAGATTCTAACTTCCTAGGGATCCTGACATCCCGTATGAAGTGAGTGATAACTGATATAACATATAAGTATCGCACACGCACAAACTAGATACGCTCTCGCTCCTCCCATTGTTTCTTATGTGACAATATTTTATCCAATCAACACTGGGTACATATCGGTATTGGCACTAAACCACAAGAGCAAGTTCATGCGATCCAGTCGGGAATTTTATTGTAATTAAGTAGATATACTAACCTATACCTGTGAAGTGGAAATGTTGCTTTCTATATTATAATTTAATCTGTGATTTATACGCTTAATTCATTGGAGGTATTTCATTTATTTCAAAACCAATTTTAATTACATTATCTAATCGCATGGAAATAATTTTTGATAGACGGCTCATTTAAAATTTAAAAACGAACCTCTCAAAGAAACTTTCTTTGAACAAATTTCAATTAAAATACATATGGGTGGATAGATTTAAAAGGTATGTTAGTTACTTTACCATCTACTATACAAATAAAAAGTGGTTTTTAAGAGGTATATTTAGCATAGACAGGTATATATATGAATGTACATATAACTTTTGTTATTTCTACAATATTTATATGTACGATGCATAACACACGTACATATGTACATATACCTATTATTATTGTACGTTTTGGTACTGTATGGGGGTTTTGTATATTCGTAAAAGAAATCAACCCCGATTTCAGACATCTAATTTATTTTAGTCTAGGAGCCAACAGCAAATTTTGAGAGTGACGTATAGTCAAGAATGCGCAAACCTTGTATAATAGAGTGGCGATGATAACGAATTCAAAATTCTGGCAGAGTTTAACTCCCATACTTTGGGGCAGGGTATAAATATTGGTATTTTGTGTGAGAATAAAAAATATATACACGGAATGATTCTTCGTCACTTTTACCTTGTAATTTTTACTTGATCTTTAGGGCAAGTATTGGTTTCGTGTAAAAAAAAAAATTTCGAGGTTATAATCAAAACTAACACTACGATAATCGAGAAGTCCGAAAAAGTGGGTTTCGTCATGTCGTCCGTCGGTCTGTGCGTCGGTGCGTCTACTGTAATTTGAGCTAGAGCCTAAACGGGTAAACCGATTTGCATGAAATTTGGTACAGAGCATTTTTATATGATTCCCTAGAGGGGAAATTTGAATTTTTGTTTTAGCTCATCTAGAACGGGTAGGTTTCTTCAAATTTTCTCGAAAACGACTCTAACTATTTTGATTAATCTTCGTACGAAGTCGATTGTAAGAAAACTGCATTTCAGGTTTTTCTCAAAAAATTCACATTACGGAATTATGTATTCAACGTTTTCTGAGAAAATGGTCTTATTTTTGGGTTATTCGCGTATATCTTTTTGATGATTCCGTCGATCTGACGCTTCTCAATATTTTAAACAATAATGCATAGAATTTTTAAAAACATTTTTTTTAGAAACAAAAATATTCGCCAAAAAAAAAACATGCCATCTAAATGGGCAGTAATTGGTCAAAAAAGTTCAAAAAATAGTTTCAGAAATTAGTCAGCCATAGAAAATTTTGTATCACTGGGTAATGTTTTTCAAGGTCCTTAGTGAATTTAAGCACCTCTCTTGTGGGATGTTCGAAACAAAATTAATATACCTATACCATCTTGAAAAAAATTATTCCAAATCTGTGACTGCGACCAATATTTAAAACCAATTGACTTTTTTTCACAAATTACTGACCTTTTAGACTGCATGATTTTTTGGCGAATATCACACATATGAGGTGCTAAGATCCCAGAGCCAGTATTCTACTTCTCCCTGCAGTGAATATCCCTAAGTAGTGCCAGAATCTAGCGCTCGAACCAAGGTCTCTTAAATTCTAAGCGAGGGTTTTAGAAACTATTTCAAAGAGTTTTTATGCTCTTGTTTAAATTAAAAAGTCTTCTTTTGAAATAGATAGTAAAGCGTGTTTTTTTAGACGTGTGGTTTTCAATCTGGCAATACTTTTTTCGGAGTTAGTTTTTTTGACAGTGGTCACCACTGGTTTGCCATTTTTAATGAATAGACTTACTCCTGAACAACGTTTGCAAATCGTGCAAATTTACTACCAAAATAATGGTTCCGTTGGCGCGACGCATCGCGCGCTGTGTCCAATATTCGGTCATTTCAATTTTGGTTGAATGGGTACGTTAATAAACTAAATTTTCGTATTTAGAGTAATCATAAGCAATTGTTGAGACGCTGTTTTATCCTCAAAAATTCACTGTTTGCTGTTGTCATTGGTCCATATTTCTTCAAAAATGGCTATAGAGCCATGATTAATGACTTTTTCGTGCCTGATTTGGGGGATGTTTATGTGGACGACCTTTTGTTCCAACAAGACGGTGCTACATGCCATACAGCCAACGAAACAATCAATTTATTAAAGGAAACTTTTGATGAGCGCATTATCTCGCGTCGTAGGCCTGTGGCGTGGCCTCCAAGATCGTGCGTTTCAACACCGCTGGACTATTTTTTGTGGGGTTATGTGAAGTTGCTTGTCTAGGTAGATAAGCCAGAGACGATTGACGCCTCGGAAGAGAATAGTCGGTGCGTTATTGCTGACATACGGCCCCAATTGTTGCAAAAAGCGGTCGAAAATTGGGCCCCTCGGCTGGAATTTATCCGAGCAAGCCGCGGCGGCCACTTGCCCGAAATCATTTTTAAAACATAATGGCAAATCCTTATCTTTATAATAAAGCTAAATTCTTGGCCATAACATTAAATTATATGCGTTTTATTTCTTCTTGAAAACCACACCTCTTAAAAAAACACCCTTTATATCTATTATCTAATAATAACTGACAAATAATACAAAATTTAGTATCAAAAGTACCTGCAGGTACCTACATACATACATTTCATAGATTATTTTCTTAAAACCTAATGTGAAACATTTTTACTAAAATAAAGGATATAACAAATTTTTTTAAAGAGCTACTGTCATTTCAATTACCTTTAAAAATCACTCTTCATCCAGGGCCCTCATCACGTAAAACAAAAACGATCGGACGATATCGTTTCCACCATTGCTATCTCTATCGTATCTGTAGAGTAAAATAAAGATAGCTATGTTCAAAACGATATCGTTCGATCGTTTTCGTTTTACGTGATGAGCGTCCAGAAGAATTGTATGAGCCAGTTCCTTATGTGGCCTTCATAATGCTAAGAATATCGTTACAAGACATAAAAAGACCAATTTACAATCCTTTTAGCTCTTTCATCAGGCCACATGGCTATTATAATGTATATGTTTATTCTGATTCTCCTTTTGTAGTTGTGTCAATGCCAGATATAAACTAATATAACTTCAAGGAAATATTTCCCATTGGTCGGTTATAATATGAATATTTCAAAGGAGTATAACTCACTTTCTCTATAAGAAATGGGATGGAAATTTAGACTAGACTAGACCACATGCATATTGCATGAGCTTGAGCATCATCCAAAATAACATTAAAAAATAAAAACGGATTTCCTAAATTTACTGCCTAGGGCTTTGTATTGTGTTGGGATTTTTTTATATTAAAATACATACATAAGAGAATACTTATATGAAAAAGCGAAAAAAACTGTTTATGTACATCAACTATTGGTGTTTTTCTGAAGTAAATTTTGTTTTTAATTTTACACCTTAAATATTCTTAAAAGTCTTAGAATGATAGGGTGCCCACCCACGTATAATATTTAAAAAATATTGGGTGATTTGAATAAAAACTGAGCACGTACTCAGAGTAGGTGCTCCATAAGAATCAGAGAAGGTGCTCAAAATTAAAGTACCTGCTCCCGTTTCGTATGAATAAGATTATATTCCAACCAGTGAGCATCTCCTCCTTCACACGGAGTAGGTGCTCTCATACCTCGAGTCAAATTCAACTTTTTTTTTTAATTATGAATTACAAAGAGCTATTTCCTTCAAAGTTGAGCAATCAAATGAGCTAACCCTTAAATAGGAGCAGGTGCTTCTCTCTATAGAATTCGTGCTTTCCTTTATTCATACCTTATATTGGAGCATATGCTTATTTTGAGTAAGTCAAACACTTAGGTGCTTAATTCTTGAGAACCTTTTCAAGTGTTTTATTCATACCAAATGGAGCACTTGCTCTTAAGAGTTGACTTTTGAGCACGCGCTCCTTTTTCTCTCTATGGAGTTCGTGCATTGCTTTATTCATAGCTTATAATGGAGCATATTCTTATTTTGAGGAGGTGCTCATCGAACACGTGGATGCTCAATCCTTGAGCACCTTCTCAGGTGTTTTATTCATACCAAATGGAGCATCTGCTCTTAAAAGTTGAGTTTGAGCAGGTGCTCCTTTTTATTCATATATTTATTACCCATTGTCTGCCTCAATCTTCTCTACGCTTATGTTCATGCGACTCAGTCACATACCTTATGGTTATTTCTTTTGTACCTACATATACAAAAATGGTCCTTTATTCATTTTTATCATCTTCAAGTTTTTTTTGGTGCTTTTTGCATTTTCATCCTAGGAGATACGTTTATTGAAACTCGATTACATACAACTATAACTACAACTCGTACCTTCAAGGATGTGTCCAGTCCATGCCATGCCATATGATTATGAATAACATCAGTGCATATGCGGCACTCTCGACACAAAGTAGTTCTGGAAATTGGAAATGGGATTTAGTGGAATTTAACTAGAAATTGGATAGGTAGAATACAATTCACATTATTATGATGTGGATAAGCTGTAAATTTAAATCGAAAAATATTCATTTTCATTATGGAACTTTCAAATCTAGGGGAATTCAAAATCAAGTGCGGTAAAATGGATATTATTTGCATTAGTATAGTTGTTCTGTTGGTTAATGTTTATTTTATTAAATTTGTTGTTCTGTTGAATTAAATTAAAACTGATAAAATTATAAATAAATAAAGTATTTGGTTCAGAGTCCGAGTTGAAAACTATTAATTAATTAATTTTAACCATGCAGCCCCTTGTAATATATCCTTGGTTAATGTTCAGAAGGGTTTGAAAATTCAACAAGAATATCTAAACTTAAAGAAAAACGTTTTTGTATCATTACAAACTATTTCGTAAGTTTGCCTTCAAATTTCATAATTATAATAGAAGATTCCTTGATTTTTGCATCAGTCCTAACAAGCGTCATCAGTCGACTTTGCATTTGTTATTGTTGTTTTCTCATTCAATGTTAATTGATGGTATTTATTTTCTTCCGAGCTTCAATATTTTGGTACAGTGGACGCTCGTAAACCAGGAGTGTTCAAGCTACGTTTTTAAGAAAAAAAATCGTTATTTTACACTTCTCAGCCTTGCGTAGCACATTTTGAAAAACATAGATTCTCGGAGATTCTGTAGAATAAAGCCTTAGAAATTTCCTGCAATTCCCTTTTACAAAAACTGTTTGTGTTATGTACCAACATCCTAAGTACCTTGCAAAAATTCAAAAAAATAATCTCCGTTCAAGTTACAGAGTTTGTCAAAATTTTATTTGTTCAACCTTTAGAGAGAAGGGAAAAATTCAAGGTATCGAGTCTTAAAAATGGTCTGTTGAAGTTATTGAATGCGTAAAGGGAAACATTATTTGTTCAAGTAATTGGAATGTATAAGTTATCGTCTGTTCAAGTTAACGAGAGCCCACTGTATTAAGTTTCATGTTAAAAAAAAATTTAGAGGTTGTAATCAAAACTAACTCTTCAATTATCAAGAAGTCCAAAAAAGTGGTATTTGTTATGCCGTCCATGAGTCTGTACGTCCACCGTAATTTGAGCTAGAGTCTAAACGGGAGGCACGATTTGCTTCAAATTTGGTACAGATCATTTTTATGTAATTCCCTAGAAGTGCAATTCAAATTTTCACCTAGAACGAGTAGATGCCATACAACAATTTTGTTTTTTTTTATCAAATTTTCTCGAAAACAGGTTCAACGAATTTGAATACAATTTTTACCATTTTTAACATTTTCTAATTAAAGAAAGCTGTGTTTTGTGTACTCTTTTTCTCGCTTTACTTTTTTTTAGACAACGCTTTGCCATAGTTTTTTCAAGAATTTTGTATATCGATATTTCTTAGAAATTTAAAATTTTAAAAGACAATTACTTAAAATAAATAAGAGCGTTGAGTATTAAGAACAAAAATTCTACCGTAGAACGTAAAATTTTGAATGAAATTAGTTTGAACAAATTAAAAATGTTTGTTTTCAAAATTTTTAATTTGAAGAGTGGGTGGCAATGGCGCAGTGGGTGTAGTGCTTACTGCTTACTTAGAAGTGTGGGTTCCAGCCCCATTCTAGGCAGCATTTTTTTCGTTACTTCCCTATAGTTACAACTGGACGCCACCCGTGGGATTCCATGAGATAATCAATACCTCTATTTTTCAGTTCACTGTGCCAGCAAAAATTCTTTCCTATCCTTCTAACTAGTGCTTTGCAATTCAGTTTTGTTTTAAGAGACCTTATAGGTTATATTTAGTTATTATTTAATAATTTTTCAAAAATTATTCTAACAATAGAATGGATAAAAA
This sequence comes from Leucozona laternaria, assembly GCA_932273885.2. Lineage (NCBI taxonomy): Eukaryota > Metazoa > Arthropoda > Insecta > Diptera > Syrphidae > Leucozona > Leucozona laternaria. Next base: position 97,004,033 of record OW026368.1, read on the forward strand.
TGTATTTTTGGCTTTTAAAGTATATGACATTGTAACTGTTGCCGTTGATTTTTAATAATTTGTTTTCTATTTCAAGTCAATTATTTGAGAAAATTGCCCCTCCCTCCTAAAAAGTGGAAATACATTTTCCCCTCCCATACCATGTTTTTGTCTTTGCCCAACCTACACGCCTTGGCCTTTTGTCGCATCATATGCAACACACCCTGTATTTGTAGAATATTTTCTTCTCAACGTTTTAATTTTAATTTAATTTAATGATATAGAAAAGCTGTTGATTAAAACATACAATTAATTTAATTTTGCATTAAGCAAAAGTCAATTTTCACTCAGAAACCATATGCATATATAAATGAAAGCAAATGTATATAACCCATTTTCATTAATTTTAAAAATCAATTCTAGATACGAATTGCAGCTGACGATTTCAACACCATCGACACCACGACCGACTAAAAATGAAACTTAATCAAAATTTAAATTCTGCACATAAAATTTTCAAATTAATCTAAACAAATAAGAATAACTAATTTAATATGAAAGCAATACATACTTTATGAAACGGATGTGAAAATTTTAAATAATAATTAAATTTAAATAAAATTTTCCCTTTATTCACTTCATATGTGTGTATTTATCTGGAGGACTAATGGCCTACATTTCGTTAAACAGAGAGGAGGCAATGCATCAAAAATCATGCATCCATGAATCCATAAATCCATGTGATTGATATGCCATTATTAATATTCGAAGAGGTCCGATTCAACGTTGACGTCATGGCAAATAATGGAAATGGAATTAATTACTATGCGGAAGTGATAATAGATTTGTGGCAATTGTTGATTGCCCGGTCTGGTCGATATTATTAGGGTGCGACTGCATCCATATACTGAAAGGAATATTTCATAAATCAATTTCTCTGATGTCTCTGGTGCTAATTAAGAATTAAAATTAACCTGAGGTTAAATTTCAATTGGTGGTTAATTGGACAATGTTTTTTTTATTTTATTTCTATTTGATTTGATTTGATTATCGAATTGCTTCCTTTTGATTGTTTAATTTTTACTAAACAATACTAAAACAATATTAATTTCGAAATGAATATAAAAAGCAAAACCATTCATTAAATTTCTTAACAGTAGAACGTATTTATTAAAAAGTCGGGTAGAATAGTCAATCGAAATTTGCCTGAAATAAATAAAGATCATTTAATATACATATATTTTACAAGGTCCAGGAAATCAGATAGATGTTAATGGATCTTTGCATATGGCAAAAATAAAACTCTTCGGGTCTTGTGAATAAAAAAAAATAAAAAAATTTTTTGAAGGAAGCTAAAGCCAACAAGTCATAGCTTTTACTAGCAGCTAAAGCTGGACAGTTCAAGCTTAAGCTTTGTTTCATGTGAATAAAAAGATAATAACGCTTAATAGCTTGAGCTGGAAAATTCTAGCTTTAGAATCGTTCTTTGAGATCTCGGTTTTTTATTCACATGTTTTGACTTAGATAGCTTTAGCTAGAACTGTTTTTATATAGACCGAAGCAAAAGCAAAGGTTGTTTTGCATTTTATTTTTCCATAACTTTTTATGTGTTCTATATAGTGCAAGTATTGGTTGCGGGTAAAAAATCTTTTTGTCACATTGTTCGTCAGTCTCTGCTGAAGCTTTTTCATTTCTGCGCTGGTGCCCTCGTCTACGAAGGTTTATTTCGCTTGAGTTGGTATCATCGATTTGGTCTTCATCTAGTGGTTGTTTTTTTTTGTCTGTCTGGTCTATATGGCAGGGAAGAAGCTTGAAGATCGTGTCGCCAGATTGTGGTGCACGCAGCAACAAATGACAAGGGTGGGAACCATGCTTGTTGTAACATTCATTTTGTATTGCAGACATGAAAACCTCTGCTTCACTTGGCCAAAACATCTCTCTCTCTCGACAGAAAATTGCATTGTTTTTTTTTCTGCATCTGTTTGAAGATTTTTGTAAGGTGTTTGAAGCCAAGGTGTAATTCCATACCCAGAATCTCCAAGAATCATAGCATTTACGTGAAAGTTCTTATTCACGGATGCATAGATTGATGATCTTTTCAAGATCCATGAGTCGTGAATTGAGAATTGACCCTGGGCTGCATTGCATGTGGATTGTACATTAAGGCTGTGGAAGCCTTTCCGATTAACCTATTCATCAGAAAATCTTTGGAGTTTGGAGATAGCAATATGGGTGCAGTCTTTTGCCCCAAAAGCTCCGGAAAACGTTTATTTTTCCGCCCATTTTGTTTTTTTCTGTTTCGATTTCTCTGTGACTCGACGGAAATCTAAGATAAATGTGAGCCTTTTCCATAATCTTGGTGGCCACGTGCTTAACAGTATTGCATACAGAAGAGCACTCAACTCCAAGATCTTGTCCAGGTTCACACAGATATCTCAAAAATATCTGCATTATCTGCTCAGAGGTCAGTCTTTCCTTCTCCTTTAAAGTAATCAGAAAGCCACTGAAAATTTTCTTTTGAAAACCGAAATAAACTATGAAAATCCTCATAACTAATTTCCAACCGTTTCTTATACAATTTTGGTTTTCTTACGCCTCTAAACTCGGCACTATAACTAAACACAATAATTAAAATAAGAACTAGTCAAAGGTTTCTAGACAAGTAAAAAAGCTCTTGATTTTTTTTTAGCTTTAACTATAATATTTTAGTTTAAGCTATTTTTATTCACACAAATTGAAGCTTAGGCTGAAAAAACAAGTTAAAACTAAATGAATTTAGCGTTGGCTATTTTAAAACAGCTATTACTAAAAGGCATCTTTAACTAACTTGTTATAGCTTATTTTTAATCACCAAAAACCTAGATTTTACTTAAAAATCCAAGTTTTAGCTTTAGATTTTTTTTATGCACAAGACCCTTTGTAAAAAAATGTATTTGTGATTGAAAGAGGATTTTGGAAAACCAAATAAGGAACCTCTTTCCTCTTTCTTCGATCTACACTAATCGAGCAGATCTACACATAGCCCATTCGATCTATGTATCTTTTATTCATCAAAATATTTATAGACAGTGCCTATTCCCCTTAAAAGACAAAAGTTCTCTCAACAAGAATTATTCTTTCTTCTTTGAACTAAGAGACTTTTTTGCTATCATGTTTCAAATGGGATTTCATCAAAGACTCGAGTTTTCATTCAATGGAATCATGGTGATCGATTATCATGGTGAAGTAATTTGCCTCGACGACATGACATGCCAAAATGCCAAGCCTTTGTCATATTAAAACGCACACAAAAAACCCTCTCACAATTTCTCAAAGAAGAATTATGCCTGATGGCAAACTAGGTTTATACAACATGTTGTAACATCCTTTTGATCTGGAGAAAAATAAACGTTAGCAACTAATTTGCATCTCAATAACATCATGAGCAAATAAAGGACTTCGAAAGAAAAAAAAAAAAAAAAAAACCAAATGGTTTCAAAAGTGCAGACAGTTTGTGCAAATGCGATACTTTATTGGGAAGTAATGTTGCAGCCATCACGGAAACTGCCATTTATCTCGCCCACTTTCTGTTTCGAGCTCTTAGCATCTCTGTCACAGGGATTAAGTTGAAGATTTCTATTATGTAAATCCTAGTGCAAACACCGCACAAAGGAATATGTTGTCGTGTCACTATTTCTACTTCTACTTCTACTTCTCATTTTTTTTTTTTTTTTCTTCTTTTTGGTTTCATATTATACTTTGTACTACGTCGTCATCGTCGGTTTACTTTTATTCTTTTATTCTACGGCAATGCCGACAAAAAAAAATAAAGTAAACAATTTTCTTGTGAATTTTCCTTGAGCACAAGTGGGTTTGGTTTGGTTTCATTTTCATTTTCATTTTCATTTTTGTACCAGCCAGAGATGAGATTACAGCGGAAGTTTGCTTAAATCAAAGGTTGTTTGGTTGTATACAAGAAAAGTTAAGTGAAAGAACAGACAGAGGATGTTAAAATGATTGCTTGTTTGTCTTTTGTATGTAGGAACAATTTAAAGTTTCTTCATTTCGTAGAAAAGAAAATTTTGCTTAAATCCAATTATTTAAAAATTGTATTATGGGAATTTACATTCAAATTATGTCATTTATTTATTGTTCTATGAGCAACAACAATATCAAAGATTTTGGTGTCAAAAACTAGGGATAGTGATGGAACCTTTGATTTTATTATGCAGAGTGTTTGGCGATGCAGAAGGGTCCTTTATTGTATTTTTTCTTTCATTTTTTATATTTTTTCTTTATGGAAATGCGGAAAATAATACTTTTTGTTTATACAATTTCATGATATTTGTTTACCTACATCTGGCAATATTTTTATTTGATTGTTTTTTTTTTAGATTTGTATTTGCGGTAGCACGTTTATTCCTATTGTATGTACTTAAATTCGATATATATATTAAGCTTTTGTGTATTAAAACCTTCTAATTCAATTTCATGGTACCCTCAGAAGCTTCGCTGTATATGGTCACGGCCACGGATTTATAACATTACGTTGGCCTGCATTTGTTGCAACTCGAAAAAACTACCAAGCAAGTGTAACGTTTTTAATGGGTGTGTGATAGAACTATCTAAGGCTCACATTTTGAATGCGGTAAAATTCTTGATACCTCTTTTGGTTTATGAACCACAGCCTTTTAAAATGTCTTATAACCTTACATATTTTTGAAAGTCGATTTGGAGGTAAACTCCACAAATCTAACCCACCAAATTATAATATATAAAATTAAAAAGTCTTTTAACGTAAGTCTTTTAATGCAAGACTGGATTGTACAAACTTGCTTTTACGTAATTTATTTTTACAATAACTTTACTCATTACATGCACAGAGTTTAATCAAAATACCAAATTGTTTTATGGCAGTTACCAGTTTTAAAGGAGCTACAAAAATGATTCGAATTTCCCCTCTAAAGGGTGTTTTTTTTTTAGCAGTGTGGTTTTCAAGAAGAAATAAAACGCATATTATTTAATGTTATGGCAAAAAATTTAGCTTTACTATAAAGATAAGGGTTTGCCATTATATTTTAAAAATGATTTCGAGCAAGTAGCCACCGCGGCTGGCTTGAATAAATTCCGAGGGGCCCAATTTTCAACAGCTCCAATTGTTGTGCGCGATGGCGGATGCACTCATTCGGGTCTTCTTCGATACTCTGCTCCACAGCTGCTATAGCGTCTTCGGTACGCACTGTACGGCATCTCTGAGGATGCGTATTATCCACTAGAGTAAACGTGGTGCGAAACCGATCCATGGTTGCTTGAATTTATGCGACTATGTCGACCGAATATTGGACGCAGCGGGCGATGCGTCGCGCGAACCGAACCATTATTTTGGTAATAAATTTGCACAATTTTCAAACGTTGTTCAGAAATAAGTCTATTTATTATGAAATGAAAAACCAAATTGAGCATAAATCAAGTGACAGCTGTCAAAAAACCAACTCCGAAAAAAGTATTGCCAGATTGAAAACCATACGTCTAAAAAAACATCATTTATATGGAAGCACATAAAAATGCTCATCACCAAATTTGAAGCAAAATCGGTTAACCCATTCAGGCTCTAGCTGAAATTACAGTGAACGCACGAACCCAAGGACGAATGGACAAACAGATGCATAAACCGACGGAAGGTATTTCGACAGCCAATTTTTCGGACTTTTCAATCATTGTAGTGTTAGTTTTAATTTCTTCCTCGAAATTTGTATACAATAAACGAAAAGCAAGTACAAAAACAATGGATACGTTTATTTAAAATATATGTAGGTATGCAACGGGACAGCGTATTATGTTACTTCGCAGCAAAATACCTCCCTACATAGCCAAGATTTTTTTTTAAATTGTACTAAGTATAATAATATTTATATTTTGTATCGAGTTAATGATGCTGTATGTACTGGAAAAACTGCCTTGAAATTCACTCATTCTATATATATCCATCGGAATCTACTTCAGCTCCAAAAAACACAAACAACATTCTCATTCTATCGCCATCTATATTTTACACCAAAGGTTGACAACATTACCATCAGCAGCATAAGGACCATGCAAACATTTTCCAACACCCCTCCCCCCAACATCATCCCCTATTTGAATCGTTAAACCTAGAACCAAAGAACGAATGTCAGTCAAACGCATTTATGTTTACTGGTGTAATGGCATGGAAAAAGTCTCATTCAGTGCCAGAAGAAAATACAAGCACTTCGCACTTGCTTCTTGATGGAAAATCCTTTTCCATCTCGTCAACAACAACATCAAGGCAGTAATGCAGGACGAATACTTTACATTGTAGGTATTCTATATAAGTTTCTTTACTTTAAAATATGAATTTGTGGAGTTTATTGCATTTAAATATACATTTTTTTCTGTTTAATGAAAACTTTTGTTTTACATATTTTTGTATACTTTAACATACATTTTTTTTAAATTTCTATACTCATTTGGCTCATTCGTCAGGGGCGTTAATGAGGGTCTTTTTTGTTTACACAGAGTTCGGAGAATGGATTATTGTATATATTAGAGTGAGGATAAATTAAAATGAAAAGTTTGTTACTCATATCCGGGTTGGTTTGTGGTTGTCCTTTAAAAATCCTTTTAATTTTTTGTGTCGTGTGATTGACAATATTTAATGAACTTAATTACTACAGTCATTTGTTTAATAAAGCGAAGGCAAACACAATAATATTGGCTAGTTTAAATAAATTACATTTAGAAAATTTTTTTGTCAGCACGGTACATAATTAACTCAAATGCAAATAACTGGGAAGGTTCTCCCTATAGTACGTACATGTAAAAGGTATTCGAATTCAAACTTCTTATATTTTTATAAATCTTTCAAGCTTCTTATTGCCTATAGCTGAAACATAGATCAGTGCCACGAACTTGGGCTAGGAACTATTAAATCAAAATATTGTTCAATGGGAACTCTCTAATATCGCTTTTCTCGAAGGAGATATAAACCTAAAACCTAGTTACCTACCCCTCATAATTCATAAATAAGTCGTATAGTAACCCAAATATAAGCTCAGTTAAAAAGCTATCTAAATTTTGTATTGCACTATGTTATCTAAACTTAAAACTGCATATATTCTAATTTTTCAAATTATTTTCAGTAAAAATCGTACGAATTATACACACGTGGTCCAAATATTGATACGTGGTTCAGCGATTTTAAGCCAATGATTTTGGCGGATTTACTGAGGCACATAGATGGTTCGAGTATGTGATAATAGCCAATTTCATGCATGAATCATTGCTGAACCTTAGATAATCCGCCGAAATCGGTGGCTTGAAATGGCGGAACCACTGATCAAATTTATCTCACTTTTGTACAACTAGCCTTAAGAATGCAAATATCTCAATAACGAAAAAATCTTAACCTGAGTCAAATCTTCCATCGAACACTCTCCATCAAAGATCCAATGAATAAGCTTTTCAATCATGAATGTCAAGATAGCGAACCAACATTCACTGCGGAAATGTTATAAGGTCAATAATTGCACTTAATTGCATTTAATGCGACAATGATTTCGAATTTGTCGTTCAATATTTTCTATGTTTTTTTTTTAATAGCGCTTTGCCAAGTTGATATTAAGTAAATAAGTCGTTAGTGTTTTTTTTTTTTTTGGGTTTTTTTTTGTGTTTAATTCATGAATTTAATGCAAACCGAAAAAATGAGGATACATATTTTTTTTTTGCTAAAATCAGATTTTCTATGTTTTTTGAGGTGAATTTATTAAATATATACGTTTCTATATTGGTTGTGTTTTGTTTTTTTTTTGTATTTAATTCATACATTTAGTGAAAACCCAAAAATATAAGGAGAGATAGATTTTTTTTCTATGTTTTTTTTGTGAATTTATCAAACCAAATATATTTCTATGTTATTTGTTTTTTTGTTATGTTTAATTTATGAATATATAGTGAAAAGGATAATTTAAAACGAAAAGTCTCAAAAAGAGGTGAGATAAATTTTTTTTTGTTGAATTCATATTTTCTATGTTTTTTGGTCATTTGAGATTATCGAAAAAATTATGTTTCTATGTTGGTTGGGGATTTTTTGTGTTTAATTCATGCATTAGGTGAAAACCCCAAAAAATAAGGAGTTATGATTTGTTTTGCTAAATGTATATTTTCTATGTTTTTGGGTCATGTGAATTTATCTAAGAAAATCTGTATGTTTTTCAAGTTCTTAGTGTTTGATTTATGAATTTAGTGAAAACCCCAAAAAATTAAAAAAGATATCTTTTTGCTAAAATCATATGCATTTAACAAAAAAATACATAACAATACCTAAAAAAAATAATTTTTACACCTAATAATTTACGACTAGCAGTGAACCCTTTTTTGAGGAAATGCTTCGCTTAGCTGATATATAAATAGGAGCACCAAAAAAAAAAACATTGAACAAAAAATTCGAAATTATCACTAACTAATTAATGGCTGATTCTGTACCTTTTCAATTGGCGCATAACTATTTGCTAATAATATACTTGTGTGCGCTAATGCTAATCAGTTACCATTTGCCCAAGAAAAATGAACTTTTATTTCAAGTTCGAATTTTTAAACCCAATTGTTTTATTTTTTCATGGGAAATACTGTCGAAAAGGTCAATTGCAAAATTAGGTCCATCTGCTGAAACGAAACTTAAATATTTAAATTTAACATATATGAGCTTTTGTAATAGCTAACACTGAGGAAAAAGTAGAAATAAGCGTTTAAGATGAACATAAAAATTTAAGTTTCGTATCAGCAAATGGCTCTAAGTAAAATAAAATGAAAATTAAATTGCAATTTTAACTCAGACATTGAATTATCTATTTTTATGACCCCTATTATGATTGTCAATTATCAATTAACAGTTGATAAATATGCATTTTAAGCTCAACAACACTAATTTTTTTGTAATTTACAACACCCTGCACTATTATTGATCAAAACTTTTATCAATAATTGGGTTATTAAATATCAATTTTCAAAATATATCAACTATCAATTGAGAATTGAAATTCGTAAGAGCAGTGTATGATTTGTGTGTCATCATCATCATCGTCGACAACCGGGGTCCGGTCCTCGCCTCCTTCAACAAGTCTCTCCACCCATTCCGGTCTTGAGCCGCCGCCATCCAGTTGCGCACCCCAAGGCTCCGGGCGTCCTGGTCTACGCCATCTCTCCAGCGCAAGCTGGTCTACCACGCTATCGTCTACCAAAGAATGTACCACAAAGAACTTTCCGAGCAGGTTCCTCTTCGCTCATGCGAGCTAGGTGCCCTGCCCACCGGAGTCTACCGAGCTTAATTTTTGTCACGATATCTGCTTCAAGGTAGATTGCGTACAATTCATGATTGTACCGTCTCTGGAATCGTCCTTCCTCACATATGGGGCCCACAATTCTCCTTAAGACTTTTCTCTCGAACGTCGGAGTGCCTTTTGCTAAGCACCCAAGTCTCGGATCCATATGTGAGTACTGGCAGGACCATATGGTCTTGTACAGCAGCAGTTTTGAAGTAATGGTGAGATTTCTGGATTTGAAGAGCTTTGACAGACTATAGTAGGCTCTGTTGGATTTGAGAAGCCGCCCGCGTATTTCTTCTTCTATATTGTTATCGGCTGCTACTATTGACCCAAGGTATTTAAAGGATTGTACCACTTCAAATTCGTGCTCCGCTACCTTGATTGTTTGACCAACTGTTCCTGATTTGTATGTACTGCACCTTAATACATTTTTTAGGAATCAATTGTTTGACCAAAAATTCAACAAAAATCTTTCAATTAAAAACATTTATCTTTGAGTTCAAATTTTCAAGGAGTTAATGCTCCTTTAATCCTTCAAATTATTGTAAAAGGAATGCACTCTAACATCAACTGGATATCGAAGAAGGAACAAGTAAATGTGTTCATTTTTAAACATGTCCTTCGTATGGGAAAAATTTTATACTTAAAACCGAAGCAATCACGAAAAAGACAAAATAGATACATGAGTTCTATGCTCTTGCAGCAAAAGGATTACATACATTGCCACCGCCCGCCGCCACCGTCGCGCTGCTGGCCGGTTGGAAAAAAATTCATCCAGGACCAGAATATAAGAGAAAATGATACGAAGTTCTGTAACAATGGCTTAAGGATTGAAATAGAAAAATGCTTTGTTCAGCTCAGCTGTTATCCTTGTTCTGCTTTACGATGGTCATTGTAGGAGTTCAACTACCGTGAGTGGATTTCTTATTTATTTTTTTTTTTACTATTTCTTAATCTTATCGTTTTTGGTGTCCTCTCGTTGGTCTGTCGGGTCGTAGTCGTCCGTCGTCGTCGTTGCTTCTTCTTTTACTCTGATTCTTCGTCCTTTTCGATTTTTTTTTTTTTTTTATTCTCCAACATCTTCAACTGGACAGGGAGAGATTATTCTCTTATATAATTAATAAATGTCATTCCCTTAATTAAAATTGTCCTTTATAGTTGGTTCTCATTTTGAAGCTCTAGTGGTGGTGCTTTGCGGACACGAAAGGGTGATTAGCGAAAAGTTTTTGCTGAAAGATTTGCCTCCGTTTTCTTATTCTTATAGTCGCTTATTCAAGGCGAAGAAAAGGATATGAGCGAGCCCGAGAACAATGACAGATTTGTTCGTTACAGAATTTAGTTGAAGGATTTCTAATTACGCAGATTATTAAGGATTTTTATTTCCTCATGTACAAAAAATAAAAAAAAATTATAAGAAAGAAAAAAAAAACTATGAAATGAAGTAGTATAGTTATAGTTATGTTATACGAACTTTAAAAATACTGAAAAATTAAGGAATTATTATATTGTATTGCTTATCTCATGATTAAAAATTAAAATTCAAATGAATTGGAAATTTATTAAAACAAACGGCTTTACCTCTTCTAAGGTTTATTGAGAAGAAAATAAATTATGTAAGAAGGTATATACAGTTACATAACATGATTATTGTAATTTTTATCCTATTGGATTATAATCGAATTTTTTCTGTGTTCAGGCGCGGATCTAGACTTTTAGTTTAGAGGGAGTTACGTTGCCCGAGGACAGATCACCAACAAAATGGTATATAAGGAATAATGGAATTCCTGGAGACTAGAAAAGTATTGGTCTCGTTTCGCTTCCCCCAAACTACATACCGAATAATCCATATTGATAATATCGTTGACCAAGGTGATGTTAACAGGAAATATACAAAATTAAAAAATTGCAATTTTCAATTATAAAATTGATTTTTTCAATGAAAATACGTGATAAGCAATTTCTAAATTTAAACTCTGGTTTCGGTATTTCATCCACAAAAATACAAAAAAATGCCCCAAGCCGAAGACGATACTGGAACGAGAATGAGTTACACGAGATCGAGTCGCCTGAATTAAAATAACTATTTTTTTGGTAAAATTCAGTTCATTTTTAGTTTCATACAAATGGCCTTGGAAGTTTTTAACGGGCCATTAGTTTCTGAGCTAAGAATATTTAGATCCAAGAAGGTATTAGATGAGGGTTTTAAAGAGGTTAATAAAAATGTTTGTAATTAAGGTAGTTTACGAGGACATACCTTACAGAAGAATGGAGATATTAGACCATCAGTGAGACTTAAGCAAGAAAAAGTTCTTATTATACCCGAAAAGCTGTTGTGACTCAAATATACTACCCCACCAGAGCTAATGGGTCTCTTTATAAAACTGTCACTTTTATTTACTGGATTGTTTGAGATTCTATCAGTTTTAGCTGATATTTGACCAGATATGCCCGAGATTTTACCAGTTTGATAGAGCTTACTCAAACCGCCGTTTACTTACCGAGGGTATATAGGATGTACGGATTCATACTTTAATAACTCGATTTAACAAGACCGTTACCCGTTTCTGATCCCGAGATACCAGAAAATATCAAAATCTACTTAAAATAATAAAGTTGTAAAATAAACAAGATTTTGATTAGGATAAACTTCGTTGGACCAAACCCAGGTAGAGCAGTGAACAAAACCTCAGCCGTTGATATAAATTACGTCAAGTTCCCCTAGATCTACAAAATAAGATACTTTGCGTTTGCATCCATCTGCACTTTTTTCTGAATATTTCGTACTATAGTTTATAAACCTAATTTGCAGTATATCTATTTTTAGGCAGTTGTGCAACTCCGAAACCTTATTTATAAATATTTTCCATTGATTGTCTAACTTAGACACTGCAATTGGATGTCTTAACCTGTTAATAGTCTAGTAACGAATTGAAAAATGAATAAAATGTTCACTAAACATCCAAAAGTGCACGAAATATTGACAGATTAAGAGGATGTAAGAATCAATAAGAAGATATTATATTTAAACAACTGTTACAATGCGTTTATAAATAAAAAATGTCCTACTATTTGGACAATAACTAGGTTCCAAGAGTGTTCGAAAGAAATCTAATAAAGACGACTGTTTATATTTTGCTTTGGGGTTCTGAAGGTCGGGGGGGGGGGGGGGTGGTTATGACCTCTATGACCACTGTTTATATCTGTGTCTGTGTTTGAGAGAATTTTTATTGAGGTATACCTAGAAACAAAAGCAAAATAAAAAATACTTTCAAACATGCGTATAACATTTAAATCAAAACAAATCTACATATATATTTATATATGTTTATGTTTTACTTTATCCTGACTTTTGTTCTTAAAATTCAAACGCTAAAGGTTTAAATGATTTTATCTGAATTCTTTTTCCTTTGCCAAATGGAAACGTTAACTATTTTTTGGTGTTGGCGTTGGAAATTTGTTTGTGAATATATTTTATTTAAACGCCTCAATGAATTGAATTTATTAAGCAAATTGTTGTTGTCCTTATGTGTTTATATTGAGAGTGTTGAAGTTAAATGAAGACAACGGTTTCCATAAACACAAATAACTTTGATTGGTGCGCCGTCACTCTATTTCATTTTTAACCCCACTCAAGGGAACCACCAAAAGGTCTAATTCGAATGGAAATGCTATAGTAGCTAGTTAAACGAGATTTTTCATTCGTTTTCTTGACACATGTAGTAAAATTCCAATCGAAGCAAAGTTTGAACATGACTTGCTTTGTCTTTTATACAGATTTTTCTATGAATACGTAAAAGTAAAATCGGAATTATTAAACAATAACAACTAAAAGGTTTCCTTAAACAAAATCATTTCACTTGTAAACTTACTTAACAACAAACAAAAATTAGGGAAAATTTGGTAAAAACTCAATACAATAAGAAAAGTGCGTATACGCCCGAGTGTTTCACCGATTTATCGTTCTATAGAAAAAACAAATAAAACAACGACTTATTTACGCCTTAATGTTATGCTGGCCTAAAGTAAAATCTAAAAAAAGTGGTTTGACTCAACATGAAGTTAGACTGACCAGCTTATTTGAAAAAAGTGGAATTGCAGGTTAATCCGTTCATTAGTTTAGGTACTTTTTTGACTCTAAAAAAATTATTATTTTCGACTATCTCACTATCTGACTTACCAATAAGAACTAATTTTTTTAAACTGAAGCTTGTAAAAAGTTTAAATAATATTCCATAACTTAATTGTCAAAATATATTGTTTTTGGATTTTAAAAAAATATTTCAAAATTATTTTTTTGAAAATTCAATGTTTCGAAAACAGTTAGAAGATTTTTTTGTAAAACTAAATTTTTAGCTCTACATTAATAAAAACTTAAAATTGGCGTACCAATTTTTTTTCTTGAAAATGTTAAAGACATTTTATTACAAAAAATAATAATTTAAAACCGCTCCTGCGATTTTGATTTTTTTTTTCTCATAAATTAAGATTTATATACATTGCATTGGGTTCAAAATAATTTTAGAAGTATTTTAATCAATTTCTCTCTAATTTGGTTGATTGAAAACAATTTTTCAATTTAAATCTCTTTCGCTCAAGGTTTTTGTGTTTCTATTCCCAACCTCCATCTCCAGTTTTTAAAGCATCTTTGCGAAATTCCATGTTGTGTACGAAGGAAGTATCCGTCATAAAAGCACGTTATAAAGAAAAGAAGATTGTATTACCAAAATAAAATATGGTCACCGACCATATACATTCATATAATGCACAATTCATTTTGGTAACTCATTTACTTCAATTAAGAGTAAATCTGCACTTGACTCTTAATGTACAATTAAAAAAAAAAAAAAAAAACAAATTGTAATTTTTCCAGCTCGTGTTCGTTTGGTTCATTCTTTTTACGTTAACGTGCCGTCGCCGTCGCAGGCATTTTAAGAGAATGGGGGCACAACCCAAGTTATTATTTTTATTTCATGATTCATGGAGTAAGTGTAGGCACTTCGTCGTGATGGGGAAAAAGTTGGAAAAGTAGAGAAATATAAATGAAAAAAAAAATTGCTTGCATATTTTCTTTTCTTTGGTTTGGAGGTGATGGGACTCTAGCAGAAGAGGATTTAATTAAAATAATTTATATTCAAAATGTTGAATAATAATTATTTGATAGGTTTATGTTGTTTTATTTTTTTCGAAATTGAAAGTGTATTAAAAAATCTTAAGTATTTAGGTTAAGATATGACCCAAATCAAAAAGGTGTGTCGTATAGTATAAGAAGTAACGAATAGAAAAGAAAAATTTAAATGGAGTAAAATTTCTTCAGAACTTAAAATGCGATAAATTGCAATTTTTAGTTCGGCAATGTATAGTTTTCGTTGAGACGATTGTACAAAGCCTTTTAAGGCGGGAATGTCAAAAGTCGACAGAAATAGCTCAAAGAACATGATGTGCTTCGAAGATTCAAAATTATAAAAGTTCAACATAAAAAACTTGGGCCCGTTTGCGGAAACGAAACTTAAATAATTTAAGTTCAATACAAGAGCTTACGTGACATAATTATATGAAATAGTAAAACAAAAGCGTTTACGTTGAATATAATACCTGTATATTTAAATTTCGTGTCACTAAATGTTAAATAAATTAAGAAAATATGTGGGTTTTGGTTTTAGTTAAATGTATATTGTGTTTTGGAAAGTATACTCGTAGGTAATTTTAAAATAGATTTTGACAATCATTTATGTAAAAAAAGGATAAGTTTTTATGTTACTTCTAATACTGAAACCACAGATTAGCCACATGAAGATGAGAATTCCTGGCAGCCATTTTAATTTGCCTGCAAGCTTGAGCTGTCAAATATCAGATAAAAAATGAGAATGTTTGTATAGAAACCTCACACATAAACAGTAGGGATCTTCACACACCTAGTTAAATTGTTGTTGCAATTCACATCTATTCATCGACGCAAGAAGAAATTACAAATACAACGAGGAGGGTGAAACGTACTTAACATTCTCATCTTCATATGGCTAATCTGTGACTGAAACTCAAGTAGGAGAGAATTCTAAAACAAATTTTAGCATGATTAAAATTTAGGCAATGGCCCAAAGGAAGTAAAAAATGTTTGTTCATTATTTGCAAATAAAAAATTCCTGTTTTTCGTTACCATAACTTTCGTCATCAACGACACTCATGCTGTCAACTGACTAAAGCCATTTTCCATCATCACCCCGTTGCCTTTAAGTAGTAACTGTGGACAGGCCTGGTCTTAGCCATACTGGCGCCCCTGGCGAAATATTTTTAAGCTCCCCATCTTCAGGTTTTATTTAACAATTGTATTATTTCAAGAGATTTATTTTAAATTTAAAAATGGATGCACAGAGTTTTTGGAAGTTAAAATATAAGAAGAGCAATAACTTCTAGGGCACTACTTTACAATTTTCGTCGTCATTATATACAAATTGGCCTGAATTTGTAAAAATAGAAATGATGTCCTTATTAAACGTCAAACATTGACCAAAAACATATAAAACAGTTTTCTTAAACAAAATTGAATAATTAAAGATGTTTATGACAAAGTTGCTAGCTTAATGCGAATTTGGTGGATGGTGTTCTCAGTGTTGATTATTTGAGTGTTATTCAAAAGACCACCACGGGCGCTTTGCGCCCACTTTCAACATCGCTGAACAGCGCTGAAACTAACATATATGTTAGATCAATACCACTGTTTTGTATACCCTTTCACCGAACCGAGTATGGCCAAAACGAACCACTGACAAGAATGCTTAGAAAAGCCAACAATTTAAATTTGTTTGATCTAAACTGTTCAAAAACCGCCCTTAAGAACGCTTTCCACTAACTATCCTTTTCTTCTCCCACTTTTCAACCATAAATACTTTTCTATTATCATTAAAATATTTTGTAGTTATCTAAAAGCTTTAAGATTTTGTTTTTTATTTATTCGTAAGATATTTGCTGTATGCTTGAATTAAGCTAAATTAAATTAAATTAAACACAAATTAAATATGTCATATATAAAAGCATATAGGAGGTACTTTATTTCATTTAAATTGAAATCGAGAACGAAAATGCTGTTTAATATTTGGCAACAGTTTAGGTACTAGAGAGAATTTTACCTTTTCTGAAAGCCAGAAGTCTGTTCTTCTACTTTTAAATCTACTTATTTCGATTAAAAGTGTTCGAACAAAATTTATTTTCAAACTAAAAAATGTTGAAAAACAGAAAATTGAATTCAGATTTTGTTACAATTTTAAACAATAAGTTATAACTTCGCCACAATTAATTCTTGAGTTTGAAAGTAATTTTTTGGAAAACAGTTAATAGAAATAAGTTTATTTAAAAATAAAATAAAAGAACAGACACCTAGCATTCAGAAAAGATAAAATAGTTTATGGTAAAGTGTTGCCATTTTTTCTAATGATTTTCTCAATTATATTTTTTTTTTTTTAAATGCACCAAAACACCATTTTCACGCTCGATTTTAATTTAGCTGCCACATAACGAAAGTACTCTGAATAAGCTTTCGTTTATGACATAAGTTTCATGAGCGTGAAGTAAGCATCGTCATTTTTGATTTTCAAAAAAAAAAAAATGTGCTGTAATGTGCTCAACTTGAGCTGTTTGTGCTGCAAATATTTTTTGAAAAATTCGCAGCTTTTCAAATTGTACGGATGAATTTTTTTTGCAAAATTACGATTTTCTTGAAAATCAAAGTTGTGCTGTTTTGTGCTTAGTTTTTGCTGTACAAAACTGAAAAGATTCTAAGAATCGAAAAGATAAAAAAAAAGTTCGCATATTTGCAACTTTCAAGGGCAATACGAAATCTTACGAAGCCACATAGCGTGAAGTTAGCATCGCCATTTTGAATTTTTAACTTTTTTTTTTTAAAAATCCAAAATGGCTATGCTGTTTATCTTTGATGTTTATCTTTTTGATTCTTATAACGAAAAATTGTGTACAATACAGCACAACTTTAAAATTTAAAGAAATCTTGATTTTGCGAAAAATTTGCAAAGTTGGGAACTTTTCAAAAAGATTTACGGCATAAAGCAGCACAAGTTGCGCATATTACAACACAACTTTTTTTTTTAAATCGAAAATGGTGATGCTAATTTCACGCACATATAAGTTTCATCACTGTTGAGCAATATTGAAAGTGGGCCCAGAATCCATTCAAATTTACCCATGATTCTTTGATATTCAATTTGCACGATTTTTGTTGCCAGTTCAAGTCGTACAGTGGTGCACTTTGTTTGCGAGAGTGGAAATTTTTTAAATTAAAATTGAACCACTCAACAGATGTTCAACAAGATTGTAATCAAACTGTACATTACTACGAGTTTAACCGTATCTCACATAAATTTTATTATTAATTTAGATTTTTTTTTCAAAAACGGCTTCACAGATCTTATATTTACAAAAAAAATCTGTAAATTGAAATATGAAAGCTACTTTTTGGAAAAAAAAAAAAAAACTTCCCAAAAATGGTTTTAATGGTTGGACTTTCCAAAGTAAACTGACATACACTACTGAACAATTCACAACAAATTTTTCAGAGAGGTGTTGCTTAAATAATGTCAATCATTCCTATTTAAAGACCTCTTGTAATAGGTCGCGAAGAAAATGAAAATTTCAATTTATAATAAATTATAAAATATAACAAAATTGATAGGAATAATATAATTGAAGAAATCGAATTTAAATTCATTAAATTTAATCTTATTATCATGTTACCCCATAGAGCTTAAAATTATTATCTTATCCACAATGAATATAGAAATGAAGTTGAATGCCCTTTTAAAAATCCAACGAAACCATTTATTTGATAAATTAAATCAATTTGTAAAACACGAGTAACCAATGTGATATCCTTGGCTATTTATTTCAACTTGCTTTATTTCTGCAAAGTTCTTATACATATACAGTTACAGCACCATCATACCATCATGTCCTCGAAAGAAGTTGATTTCTTACCTTTTAGTAAATAGAATTCAACACATCCGCATTCAGTGTCCCGTCTACTTTGTCATTCTGCATCCTTATCTCTTTTGCTTTTGTCATGGAAGCATTAAACACAGACCCTTTCAACTCACCTCACTTCACCTCACCTAACATTTATTCATTGTTCTTCTCCATTTCCAGGATCTCCATAGCTTTAGTTCCATCTCCAAATCCACATCACCGCATCGTCTTCAGCTTTCCTTCATGTGCTTCGCTTCCTCTTTTTAAATTACATCCATTACGATTTTATTGCCAACAATCAATTTCATCGTAATATTCCCTCCAGCATCAGTATCAGCATCAGAAATGGCATCTCAGTCGATTTGAGAAGAGCCATAGAAGTAGTATTGAAGTAATAGCGCCTAAACATAAATAATGCCCAAAGTCCTGCCGCCCGTGGGTGTTATTGATCGATCTCAAGCCATGCTGTCCCCATTTCATGTGCTTGGGTTCTCATATTTTACAAAATTCCACCTTCGGCTATCACTATGGTAGGCGTATAAATTTGTCCCTACACGCGTTATTTCGGTGAACATGTTGTTCAATATATCCTGTCATTGGCAATAACGGCAATAATCATTATTGATACCTAAAGGCTAGCATCGCAGGAGTTTTGGTAATTTCGAGTCAAATTATTCGTCTATAGGTACACCCAACCTTTAGATATATACTCGTACTCGGACAGGTACCGAAGCTGAAGGTAGAAGGAGAAAAAAATGTGATGTGATGAAATTCCGATTGCATTTTTTTCCTCCCCTGAAATAAGTGTTGGTACCCGGAAAGGAACACGGAACCAGAAATGAACATAACTAACCAACTACGTGCCTACCATCATATTAAAGATAACATATAAGCCGAATGTCCTTATTCTGCCTCTATACACATTTAGTGTATCTAGGGGTAGGCTTCAGGAGGTTCGAGTTGTTCGAAATGGGGTTATAATATTGTTCGTTTTTATATCTATTCCTGCTTCTTTGCTTCTGCTGAAAATGCTGAAGGATAACACAAAAAGTAACATCATCGGCATCAGAATAAAACGGAATCCGATTATTGGGCGGTTTAAACGTACCGAAAGGACACACGCATTATCAGTGCGCGTGCAGAATGAGTAATCGTTTAATAAAATTTCTGCGTTAATTGCAACCATCCTCCTTTGCCTGCTTTGCCCATCAGGCCCACCCATCAGCAAAACGAGAGATATTTATATTGATGGGTGCGTAGTACGTAAAACAGTGCGAAGGTTGGGAAATCACGAACTCAATCCCAGTACGTGATGTGGTCCATAAAACAAAAACAAAAAAAATAATATTAATAAAAAAAAAAATTATCGACATGCTATATGAACATAAAAATAAATATCACTGATGGCAGCAGGAGAACATCGTGTATGAAGTATGAACGTGTATCATAACAATATGAAATTAATTAAACTAATTTAAAATGAAGAATTGTATTTTATCCGCTCATGACAATGAAGCTCATTGAGATATGTTTGGTTTTCGGTTGATCGATTTCAAAAAGGGATTTATGATTATTATTTTTTAACCCCCCCCCCCCTCGCCGCTCCGAACGCCACGACGACCGGTTGTTGTTTTTTTTTTTTGTCTGTCTGTGTGAAACACACATAGCAATTATAATCAGGTTTATTAAATTTTACACATTATATATATTGACACTAAACTTTATGTTAATATTTTTAATAGATTTAAATAATCTATCATTCACGCCTGGCTGGTTGTGGTTCTTTGGAAATTTACAAATTTAATTGAAATCATCCGGATAAATTATAAGGTATACCAACATATATGCGATGCCTATTGAATTAAATGTATGAAATATTATTTATTTTAGTAGGAACGTATTATTTTTTTTTTGTAAAAAGCAATTTCTAGCATGAATTTTGTTAAATGCATTTTTATAGCCCTGTTTTTTGTTTGCATTATGATGGATGAGAAAATTAGTGGCTGTTCAAAACCTGCATATTTTTTTTAAGTTACAATACAAACCTGAAACATTATTATTTGTTGTTTAATTTTGTTTTCATTATATTCGTTTTTTACTTACTACTACAATCAGGTTAAAATCAGGTAAAATTAACTAGAAATCAACCAATTATCAGGTTGTTATTTTTCAACAAGGTTAATCATGTTAAATTTCTGACAAGATACAAGATTTTATAGCACCGCACATAAATTGTTTGAACAATCAAAATGATACCTCGTAAATTGTTAAACTAACGGGTGATTTTTTAAGAGGTTTAGAACTTTAAAAAAAAAAACACACAAAAAATTCGAAAAAATGAATGAAATATTTATTTGAATCGATAGTTTGAACCTTGCAATTTAATGTTTAAAGATAATTTCATGCAAATGTTGACCGCGGCTGCGTCTCAGGTAGCCCATCCGCTGAGTCCAATTTTGGCATACTCTTTCACACATATCGGCCGGTATCTCACGAATGAATGCATGGATGTTGGCTTCCAGTGCGTCAATCGAAGCGGGCTTGTCCCTATAGACATTATCCTTGACATACCCCCACAAAAAATAATCTAATGGTGTCAAATCGCACGATCTAGGCGGCCAATTGACCGGCCCGAAACGTGAAATTAACTGTTCACCAAACTCGCCTCGCAATTGCGCCATTGTTTCGCGTGCTGTGTGGCATGTGGCATCGTCTTGTTGAAACCACATATCATGCAAGTCAAGAACTTCCATTTCGGGCAAAAAAAAGTTTGTTATCATCGCTCGGTAGCGTTCACCATTGACAGTAACGCTGCGATTCGCATCATCTTTGAAGAAATAGGCTCAATAATGCCGCCGGCCCATAAACCGCACCAAACAGTGGCTTTTTCGGGATGCATTGGTAGCTGTTGCAATGCTTCTGGCTGATCTTCACTCCAAATGCGGCAATTTTGCTTATTTACGTACCCATTCAACCAAAAATGAGCCTCATCGCTGAACACAAGCAGCGCCCCAAGTAACATCGTTGAAGCTATTTGAAGCAAAACTGTTTTTCAACAGCTCCAAGATAGTGAAATCGAAAGCTATAGCTCTGTAAGAGATTATTTCACAGCTCCCTACATTGAATTTGAAAATAATGTTCTATAATTGAAAATTTACAACACTTTCAGCTCTATTAAATTTACGACGCTTACAGATTTAAAAATATGCTCCTTAAGGCAGTTTATAAGATCTTGAAACGAGCAAACTGTCAATATCAGCATACTTAGGGACATTGTAGAGCTGCTTACAACACATGCGTAAAATACTAAAGCATGTTCTTTCGAAATTTCAAAAATAGCATTAACAGAGCTACACTGAAAGCGGCTTTAGAGTGGAATTACTAATATTCTCACACAACTAATGTGGTGTCAAAAAATGCATCAACAGAGCTACAATAAAGCACATATAGAGCCGAATAAATACTAATAAAAATAGGGTGTTACAAACTAGAATACAAACAAAAATTATTTCAACTGGAAAACTTACAATAGTTGAAAATTAATTTATTCCCCTATCTTTGTTAACTTAAGATTCGAATAAGACATGGAATTCACATTTTTTTTATTAAAATAAATTAACTATGCTGTTTCCTAAAAAAATTAAATCATAAATAAATAAATTAATTAATGCGCTTACAAAACCATATACACTTCAATGGCAAGTACTCTTTGAATTAAAAGTTATTTCTATAATTTATTTACATAACATTCTCTAACTTTCAATTCCCAAAACACCATATTTTCTACAAAGCCCTGAACGAAAAACTGTTTCATTGCTGCAAATAGCTCTACAATAACAGAACAAAACACTCAAAGCGATATTGCAGCTCCATTGAAGAGAAATTCCGTCCATATTAAAAAACATGGCGACACAAATGAAAATTATTTGATTTATTTGTTTTCTTTCATTTTAATACATTTAAAATCTTCGCTTTCAATGTAAAACACAATATCAAATTATTTTTTTTTTCATATTTCACAGCGTAATATAAAAAATTTGGAAGGCGCGTTATAATTTTGCGAAGTACCTCCAAAACATTTATGAAAAAACTAAGCGCGCACTTAAAATTCACTGGCATTAAACCGAAAAATATTAATTAGATACATTATTTTCCCAATAGCTTGTTGATTTCACAATAAATGAAGTTTACGCTTCCTACCATTACAAACATATAACTATTATATTTATTTATCATTTGAATTTCACAAACTAATACAAACAAAAAGCTGTCAAAAGTGCTCCTTTTAAGATTTCATATGAACATACTAAAGAGCTTCAAAGCCACCATAGTCACTGATAACAAGCTGATTACGAGCTAAAATGTGCTCTCAAACTCAATCATTTAGCTGTAAGCAAGCCCTACAATTGCTCTAAGGGTGCATCTAGAGCTCTTTCTTAAATAAACGAGCTTCAAGATTTGCTCTGGAAGCGCTGTTAAAGCATTTAAACAGCTAAAATTGTTTCTTGGGGCGCGATGAACATTTCGAACCGAGCACGAATTTTGATAGTAAAATTCAATAATTTGCAAGCGTTGTTCATTTGTAAGACGATCCATGGTTAAATTGCAAACCAAACTGAAGCTGTTTGACAGTGACACAAGGTACTTAACACACGTCAGCTGTCAAAACCAGTGTTGCCAAAACCAAACCAGCTTAAAAATCACCCGTTACTTCTAATAAATAATTTTTGAAAATTCTTTTGGTCTTCTATTATAATGGCAGCACTTGCGGGTGTAATAAACACGACTCAATGTTAAAGTAAAAACCAGTAACCGTGTTAAATTTGTGAGAGGGCAAGTATGAATGAACAAGGTGGGTTTTAATTTTGACAATGCTTACCTGTGTAGTTTATAACTTGAACTCTTGCCATATTAAACCGGTGTTCATATGTCACGATTGCATAAGAATCAGAAAGAATAAACTTGCTACACTGTAATTTCAACTCAACTCTGAAACCTTATTGGTCTTTACTAACCTAGATCTGGAAAATTCTTCATGGGCCTTTAACTGCTTTAGATGTGATATGTTTATTTTTGTTGTACAATCATTTATTTCATACATTTACTTTTCATGCAATAATATACGATTTGGGAACATTAACACTATGTAAATTTGAAATGAACAGACGCAGTGCTAATTTAATTCCAGACCAGGTTAAGTTCATTCGTAAACAACTGTTAAAATAACTACATGAAACGTTTAGTTGTTAGGAAAAGTAATAAAATTAAAATTTATAAGGGACCATGTTGAAATAGCACAAATATGGTATAAATTAACAATGCGGTCATGTCAAAGACTTGCAAAATTTGGTTATTTACAAGAATTTTATGTTGAAATAACATTGTATCTTCTTAAATCAACTATAATGCTAGCTGAAATAGTATAATGTTGTTGATTTAATCATGAATAAAATGTGTTTTTAAAATCATGTAAGTTTCTGAATTCTGTGCAACTTAACATGGCAAAGTGCCTACAACTTTTTAATTTGACGATCATACTTGTTAAATTTTGATCTGATGTTTTTTTCTGAGTAAAGGGCAACTTTTGGTTTTGGGGAAACAAAATTTCTGAGGTTTTAATAAAACTTAACATAAAGATGATGAAGAAGTGCAAAAACTGGTTATCGTTTGGATAGTTAACGAAATCGCTGCAGCTGATGACAAGCTCAACACATGAATGTAGCTGCAGCTGTAGATCTTAAGAGCATTGAATAATAGATTATTATTCAATGTAAACATTGTCAAAGCTTATAGCTATGAACATTATATAAACCGCTACATCGGGCCAAATGGATAAAACTGAAGTCCTTACTAGTTTTAAAGTTCTGGTACTAAAGATCTGCAACGAATGTCTTGAAACTACTTTTGAAACACTCTACATATATAATGCATTGCATTCACATCTTGCAAAAAAAAAATGAATAACCTATTGCTACAAAACATTAGAATCGTGTATTCATAAAGTTATCCGCTTTCCTAGGAGTGTATAACTGTTATGCTGGACTTACACGACTTACAAATTGGCAGTTTTCTGTCAGTAAACTGTCAACAAACTGGCAGAAGTATGGAAAAATTCATTCTTTGTCAGTTTACTGACAAAAAACTGCCAATTTGTCAGTCGTGTAAATCCAGCATAGCTTTGACTCGTTTCAATTGATTAAAGCACTCAAGCTTAAAAGGATCAAAAGTTGTTATTCATTTTGAGTGGACACTACTTTTACTGATTATGATTACAATGAATAGGATACACTGAAGTAGTGCATGTACATGTTCAGAGAAGGCAAATAATGAATACATTAATGCAAACCTTTAACTAGATCTACTACTAGAATCTAAGATTTTAATATGCATATGGCCTAATATGTAAAGCTGTAAAAATTTACATACATGTATATGGTGTAGCCAATAATCAACTTCATTGGCATAGCATCTCAAGTTAATTTACACAAATCAAATATAATAATTTTTAAAAAATAGTGATGGTGGACGACACCTTTCAAATTAAAGGTGCGCGCCTACAACTAAGAAAATAGACCTTATTCCTATATTTACGTAACCTTTTTGTTTGAATATGTTCTGATTATTATGGCTGTACAGGAGGCGTCTGGATTTAAAAACAATCAAAGCATGGAAAAGCATTTCAATGAGAAACTTTTGAAGGCCAAGAATACTATTGGTACAGCCTAGTTGGAAAAATGTTTCGTCAACGAAAACATTGCCTAACAAGTTTCATGTTTTTGAATCAGTCTGGCTAGCCCA
Organism: Leucozona laternaria; assembly: GCA_932273885.2. Classification (NCBI taxonomy): domain Eukaryota; kingdom Metazoa; phylum Arthropoda; class Insecta; order Diptera; family Syrphidae; genus Leucozona; species Leucozona laternaria. The sequence goes on from OW026368.1 coordinate 97,029,100, forward strand.
TCATGCTTTATACATCAAAAGTATGGGGCTTCAAGCAATATGATGACGTAGAAAAACTTTTAAAATAATTATATTCTTTAAATTTAAGTTTTGTGTGAGAGACTACCAAAGAAAATGCTCCTTTAAATAAATTATTCATTCAAAAAGCAGAAGTCTGAGTGATTCAAGGGGACGAAGTAGTGTAGGGTTAGGGTTACCATCAACAAAAATTTAAAAACTGGACGGTTAGGAGAGAAAAGCCTATTTTTTTGTAAAACAAGCCTTTTTTTTAAATTTAAATTAAAATTCCTCAAAATAAAATCTAAAACAATTAGTCGGGGAAGCAACTGTGAGATTACCTATATCATCGTGGCTGTTGAAAATGATATCATTTGACACCTCCGGTGCCGAATCTGGAAATTTTGCCGCCCTTGGCAAAAATTGATATTTTGCCGCCTCAAATAAAAAAAAAAAACAAGTTAACATAAAATTTTATTTAATAACAATCAAAGGCTTTCGACAAAATTTATATTTACAAAATTTTAAAACAGATCTTGTAGCGATTTCTTCTTCTCCAATGCGATTAAGCATGTTTTTTTCAATAACTGAAATAAAGGGTCCGCCAAATAACTTTTTTTTTTTGAAAATGGCGAAAAACATCGAATGTAGCTTCGGCTGTGTGGCACGTAGCGCCGTCCTGTTGAAACCAAATGTTGCCAATATCCTCCTCTTCAATGTTTGTGAACAAAAATTCGTTCAACATGGCCCGATAACGATCGCCATTGACTGTAACGGCCACTCCTTGCTCATTTTCGAAGAAAAATGGCCCAATTATGCCTCTGGACCAAAATCCGCACCAAACAGTGACTCGTTTTGGGTGTATCGTCTTTCCAATGTATGCGTGCGGGTTTTCTGTGCCCCAAATGCTACAATTTTGCTTGTTTGCTACCCGCCAAGATCAAAATGAGCTTCATCTGAAAAGATGATTTTTTGGCAAAATCGGGATAAGCGGTGATAAGTTTTTATAACCTTAAGTTTCGATAAGCTAGCTTCATCTAATGCAGCACTTACAGGAAATGTTAATAGTATCTTAAATGCCGTTATAAATTTGGATACAATTTAAGTAAGAAGGGTGAATCTATTAATAGTTTAAAATTAACGAAAGTTTGAAATTAACAACCGCATCAGAAGTTTGGTTAAATATAACGGGTGATTATTTAGCTGGTTTGGTTTTGGCAACACTGGTTTTGACAGCTGACGTGTGTTTAGTACCTTGTGTCACTGGCAAACAGCTTCAGTTTGGTTTGCAATTTAACCATGGATCGTCTTACAAATGAACAACGCTTGCAAATTATTGAATTTTACTATCAAAATTCGTGCTCGGTTCGAAATGTTCATCGCGCGCTGCTTGTGTTCAGCGATGAGGCTCATTTTTGGTTGAATGGGTACGTAAATAAGCAAAATTGCCGCATTTGGAGTGAAGATCAGCCAGAAGCATTGCAACAGCTACCAATGCATCCCGAAAAAGCCACTGTTTGGTGCGGTTTATGGGCCGGCGGCATTATTGGGCCTATTTCTTCAAAGATGATGCGAATCGCAGCGTTACTGTCAATGGTGAACGCTACCGAGCGATGATAACAAACTTTTTTTTGCCCGAAATGGAAGTTCTTGACTTGCATGATATGTGGTTTCAACAAGACGGTGCCACATGCCACACAGCACGCGAAACAATGGCGCAATTGCGAGGCGAGTTTGGTGAACAGTTAATTTCACGTTTCGGGCCGGTCAATTGGCCGCCTAGATCGTGCGATTTGACACCATTAGATTATTTTTTGTGGGGGTATGTCAAGGCTAATGTCTATAGGGACAAGCCCGCTTCGATTGACGCACTGGAAGCCAACATCCATGCATTCATTCGTGAGATACCGGCCGATATGTGTGAAAGAGTATGCCAAAATTGGACTCAGCGGATGGGCTACCTGAGACGCAGCCGCGGTCAACATTTGCATGAAATTATCTTTAAACATTAAATTGCAAGGTTCAAACTATCGATTCAAATAAATATTTCATTCATTTTTTCGAATTGTTTGTGTTTTTTTTTTTTTTAAAGTTCTAAACCTCTTAAAAAATCTACCATTTTAATACCCAATTTAATTCAAAAGTTCTTTATAAATAATATCCTTTTGAAATGCGTTGTCTGTTGCTGTTAATGGGGGCTATCGTGAACAGAATAAAACATTCTAAGGGAAATTTTACTCACGATAGCCACGATAGAAATTTTATTGACGATAGCTTCAATGTTGCAAGATAGTTTCAATGTTGAAATCCCAAATTTTGGCTGAAAAGTTTGGAGAGAAGATATCGTAACATCAATAACGTAAACAAATCAGCTTTAAATTTGAATTTTGGATCGATTGTTTCAAGAGATTGTTCAGATTGATAATGGTAACTACGTAAGCTCAGGAAATAGGACACAATGAAATCCACTTAAATGTTAATTTTTATAGCAATGTCTACAGCGTTCTTGCACATATTAGGACGGTTTATCTGAAAGTAGTTTCGGAAATTCATCTAAATGCGCCAAACAGGTTAAAAACTCCATTGATTTTTATTGAATCACTTTTGAAAGGATATTTATTTTGCAAAATACCTTGTTTCAAATTATTTTTAACAGTACAAACTAGAATTTGTGTATATGCGTTTAACAAGCTGAGTAGCATTAAAACTTGAATTTTTATCGAATTCCGAACTTTCTGCAATTTCAATTAAAGCGTCTGTAGTAATCCTCTACATAGAGAGCGATTTTTAATTTTGGGTTCTCTTTCGGTTTCCTTCTAATTGCAAATACCTTTTAAAAGCTGCGATTTTAAAATAAAATTTGTATATAAAGGAGGACGAATAAAAATAAAACACACTCAAACAATAGAGAAAAGCATAAAGAAGAATAAGCGATATCTCTGAAATTTTCAGGGGAAGTAGACGGATGTGTTACTCTTTTTTCGCTTTGAAATTATTGTATTGATTTTGCCGCCCTAGCCAAGGGCTGCCCTATAGACAATTGCCTGTTTTGAATACAGGCAGGTTCGACACCGGACACCCCATTCATAAAAATATCCCTAATGGGATATTTAGCCAAAAGGTCAACCGAAAAGAGCATTTTCTAACCGAAGTAACCAAAAAATCTTGTCCAACCAGCGGTTTTGCTAATGCTGGCAATAAAAATATCGGTTGGCATCTTCTTTTTCAACAGCATGACGTGGCTTGACAGCAGTCATATATTATATACTTTCATGAGTAGGTACATTATGGAGATTGAGTATGCAATTTGCTTTCGTTTTTGTAATTCTGTTTACATCTGTTTATTTCTTTTTTTTAATCTTACGATTATTCTAAACATAGTGGTAAATTGACCCTTTAAAGGATACCCTATACCTATACTATATCAATTAAGGAATAGAGCCAGGCGAAATGACCTTGAAATTAGTTGTCTTCACGAAACCATTAAGCCTAAATAGAGCAGTCGTACATACATAAATACAACTTCTCAAGTTTATGTTGATTTAAGGTCATTGTTTCACTTCGTTAGATTCCATATAAACAGCTCTGAATGAACCACAAATGATTCAGCAGCTATAAGTGTGTTTTCTTACAAGCCCAGAGGAAATTTGTAAAAAAAAACGACGTTGGGGCACAGCAATTTACATGTCAAATGCAACAACAGCCAAGAGAATTCTAGAAGCTTAACTTAGGCACGGAGAAAAACTGTGTTACCGGCGTAAATTATGTACATACATATGTAGTTGTCATCGATAGTTTGCATGGAAACTCCATTTTTTTTTCTGCATAATGGCATTGCTTATCCCCAAATTTCGTTTTTTTTTTTCAAAAAAATCTCTCCACGCTTGTAATAAAAAACGCCATACATATGTATGATCTCAAAATAAATTAAAAACATCAAATATTGAACAAAACTACTCTGACGCTTTCCAAGACAATATTTTAGTTTTTATTTTACTAGCTAGCTATAACCGAAATCCAAATAAAGTTTCGAGTAAACTTACTCCAATAAACGAATGAATACGCCCCGAAGAAAATCATTTAATCGAATAATCCACTTGAAGGAGCTTAATAAAAGCTTCAAACTGAAAATAAGATTAAGAAGCATATATACATAAGTTGCGTCCTGCCACAGCCTTCATTGATTCCCCCCACCCCCCAGATATCCAGGATAATACCATTAAATCAACACTGTCGATTTCAAAAAAAAAACATTCCCTTGACATTTTCAATTTATTTTTTTTTTTTATTCTTGTATTTTTCTTGCTGTCTGACTGCGCGGATCGAATGAGTAAAAGAAAAACATTGGTTGGTTTTTCTTTTGCAGAAAATTCCATTAAATTTGAAATTCCTGTGCGTATGCATATCTTAATTTGTAATTTTTTTTTACTTACAAAAGAATTCAGGTGTAGCACATAAAATGCCTAAATGAAAAAAAAAAAAAAATATTGTATGTTTGTGTAGAATAAATATTGTTTTCTTCCCTTACCCGGCCAGAAGTCATTTTACAGGAAGAAAAAAGCAATTTAAAGGAATAAATATGAAGACGTTTGTGAAAAACTTCTGCCATGCAACAGTAGGTGGATACATATATACAAGTACAACTGAAAAGGTGAAAGTTGGGAAAACGAAAGGACATTAAATTAAATAAACGCAATAAAGGAACCTCGGCCACCTGCTCAGTCAAGTCAAGCCAAGGCAAGAGCCGATATAATAAGGAGTGGAGGACTTCCCGCTGAGAGGATTGAGCAAAGGAAGACAGAAATATCCACATCTAAGAAGTGTCTGTGTGAAATGAGTTAAGCGCCTAAACAAACCGAGTTCAGGTAAGAAAACAAGTGTCAGATATGCCCCCAAGGATATATATGTACATATTCCCAGCGCCTCACGCCCTCGCACAATCCACGACCACAATCAAACAAAAAAAAAAAGCTGGAAAGGAGAGGAAAAACTTTCAGGGCAATGCGGCGTGTTAAGTTTATTGGCAATATCCTTTTCAGTAACAAAAACACGAACGGATGTACAAACAAAAACTTTGGATCCGATATGAGTTCAATTTGCGCCTTTTTTTTGTGTCTGTATATATAGAGTACATGCGTCAGGATAAGCCGCTTTTGCACAGGATTAGGACATGCTACTTTTGTTTGTGTACTTTTATGAGCCTTGTATAGATGGAAGGGTATGACTTGAAGGTATACTCGTGTATAACGGGGATTTTTGTTTCTGCTTTTGATGATTCGGGGAAAATGATCGACCAGGGTTCCCTTTTACACTTTTGCTTCGTCCTGTGTCTGGCGTATTGAACTAACGCAATGGGATTTCTTCGGCTTCGAGTTTGTTAAATTGTTTTTTATTTTTTCGAATTATAAAATTTTCGAAGTGATGCAGGAGCTAGTTTGTTGTTGTTGTTGTTTTATATTCTTAAGAACTTATTTTGCACAAGCTTAAATGACTGTCTCTTGGCAGTATATATTTTGATTGCAAACGTGTTGACAAATTATAGATTTTTTTTTGTTAACTTTTTGAACTTGATGGTTTTTTTTTGTTGATGGAATTTTAACTTTTATGATTTTATATTGGTTGTTAAGGTATAATGTTATCAAATCAACACGTTGGTATGGGTAGGAATAACACTATAAATGCAAGTTGATGGTATAGTGATGGTAGATACCTATGCTTAGGCCTTATAAGAAAAAAATTTGATTTTGAGGATTAGGAAGCTATTAACTTATTACTCCGGTCAAAAGCCGATTTTATTTAGGTGATCCCGCCAAGGCTTTAGGCCTCTTAATTGATTTATGTCTTTTCAGGGTAAGCATGGTCTGCCAAAATAGTGTCTAACATAAAATGCGCATTAATTAAACATCCAATTAGGTTTATGATCCGCTTCACTCATACGCCCTAGGTAACCAGCCCATCAGAAGTCTTTGTCACCAGAATCTGCTTTGGGGTGGTACACGAATGCATTTCTTGATTGTGGCGTCTTCGGAATCGCCCTTCCTCACGTGTGGGGCAAACTATTCTCCGGAAGAATTATCTCTGAGAACTTAAGTGTCGGATCTATATAAAGCTAGAAATAACTAAAAAAAAGGCCAAAGGCTCCCACGCATATGCATTTCTGATGGAGTAATGAGAACATGCCTTAGAGCAGTAATGGAGGTCCTCCACTCAACCTCAATGTAGGTAACAATTGAAGTGCTACTAAGGGAGGCATCATGATTTGATTTGCCAAGAAAAGGAACTGGGATGGTTTCAAATCATTGGTCTCAGAGAATAAGACTCGATTGCCAGGTCCACAGCAAAAAACCTTCTTCACATACCAGGAGATGAATAGATTATAGAGATAGAGATAGAGATTCTCGATTCGAGAACAACCGAAGGGACTGGCGCAGGAATTTTTGGGCTTAGAACCAAACTTTCCTTGCTGATGTGATAGTCCATACTAGTAACATCGAAAAAAAAAACCAAAACATTGCCATCATGTCAGATAGCCGCCAGGTTACACTCAAAGCACTAAATTCATATGCAATCAGTTATAAACTGGTATGTGAATATGTGGGCAGATTTAACGAACTGGGCAAGCATAATAATGCCACGATTCATTTGGTACCGAACTACTACATTTGGAGCAACAACACCCGTAACCGGGTCAGAACCTAACTGTGGAATAGAAGAAAACAAGATTAAGAAAATGGCTTATGTTCAAAAACCGGTAGAAAATCGACCCATCCGCGTTTAGGCTGTAGCCGAACAGACAGACGGACGTTTTTGCGGGACCCACTTTTTTCGCCTTCCCTATCAAGTTTGATCCAAATTCTTAGTTTTATTTTTTTACAAATCCATAACTTGACATATATAGTACCTAAACGAGTATATCTCAAGCAAGAATCTTTGCATAAAGGAGTGAAATCACACCGGAAATATAAAAATGTTAAAAAAAAATTGTGTGAGTGCCGGGACTCACGGTTAATATGTGTAAACATCAACGTGCGCCGATCCGCTTGAAGGGGATCTTAAGATTTTTTTCACTGAACGCACCCATCCTAGTATGCAGATCGTAACGTTGCACACCGTAACGTTGCACGACGTAACGTTGCACACGAACGTTCAAGTTTTTTGTTCACTCTACCGCCAGCATAGATGTTTACACATCAAAAAGATCCAAGTTCTACTGCACCTAGTAATATTAACAAAAAATCTGTGTGTAGCAAGCAAGTCATCAGCCGTGAAAGTTATGGTATCTAAAAGTACATCAAGTTCTAAGTCTATGAAGGTTTAATTTCAAATATTTTATGCAGACTATAATATCGAAACAACTCCAATTGAAAAAAGAAATCTCTTATTTAAAAATTACTGACTAACATTTTAATTGTACCTTTACTACCCCAGGATGGAGGCAATGTATAGGTTTAAACAGAGGTCAGGGAAAGGAGTGAGTTGAAATTAAAATCTGAGGTGTTTCCCTGTTCCTTGTCCAACAATTTTGAATTCTGAAGGAATTTTTAAAATAAATTAAAAAAACAAAAATTCCTAGAAAAAGTTCTTCTTTTAATATTTATATTTATATACTCGTGGTTTTTTTTTTCAGCAATATTGAATTTTTGTTGTTATACAATACAGAGTTATTCTTTTAAATTTGAGGTATTTTTCATTATTTCTGAAGACTTTACCATGCCTCCTTAAATCCTGTGTAAAGCCATTGTCCTTCAACGGGGTTTTGAAATCTCCTTCGCAAAATCATCAGATTATGTTCAACAAACGATTTGTTTAAGTAGGTAATACAAACAAAACCATAGACCTAATACTCGTATACTGATGCCTGCATTGCATATATAGCTAGTTAAAATGTCCATGTCATTGTGTGTTCAGAATCTTGAAAAGAGCTTTCAAAAAATATCCTTTTAATTTATTCAAAACACAAACTTGAGTTTCATTTTGAAAAGAGTCAAAAAAGTCATTTGTTATTGATGTCGTTGTTCATTTTTCCATTTCTTGTCGTGCCGATGCTTTGCTGTGTGCTGTGCCGTTAGTCTTCATTTTAGTCAAACGTAAAGTAGTGCTGGTGTATCCTGTATCCTACTTTGCATGAATGAAATTTTATATACCTACTCTGAAATAGTGTACAGCTAGTGTACACACATTGAGATACTATTCATGACCGAATTGGATGCGAACAATGTCTGAGAGATTGCAAGCTTTTTATAGGTATATATGTATATACCTACACGACCTAGGTACATATAGATATAGGTAGGTATAGGAGTAGTGCTGGGAATGCTTCTATTGTGTTCATTCAAGACGAAATTGATTAGGTCCTTCATGTCGTCCAGAATCATTTGGGTGATGAAGACGACAATGACGATGGTAACATTGTCGTCGCAACCTTGTGCTTGTATGTAGATGGGGCCTTAGAGTAAATGTATTTAAATTCAATTCAGGAGAAGTAGCTGTGTTCCTAAATTCAATAGAATTGCCTGAACCTATAGCTAAAGTGCACACAAGGCAAGGTGAAAAGTGCCCGTAGCTGCGAAACTCGCATTAAAAATCCTTTCACTGTCGAGGATACCAAGCTATATAGGTTCACCTCTGCACCTCCATGTTCAGAAAACATACATTTTTGTTAAATTAGAAAAGAAAATTATAATGATATCGTTTTTTGTATGGGTTGTAGGTTGCAGCTTAAGCAAACTGGGTGAGATTAAAACTTTAAATTGAGAATTAAATTCAAATTTACATTACGTGTATAGAAGAGAGGTTGGTATACCAATTCAAAAGATCTCATTGTAATGTCTAAGTGAGGTTTAATTTATTCATTTTGAAAAATGTATGTCACAGCGTTTTTCAAAAGAAAAAAACCACATTGGTAGTAGGTATTATGTACACTCAGAGAAAAATACTATAAAATCAATGGGAATAACCATTGTTTCAATGGTTTTATACGATTAAAATTGGTCAATGGGACATAGACCATTACTTTAATAGTTTTGAAACTATTGTTTTAATGGTACGTGCGTACTATTGTTTCAATAGTTTCACAGTATTAAAATAATGGTACGTCTTATAAATAATCAATGGGTTGTACTATTAAAGACTTAAATTGATAGGACATGTCCTATTGAAAATCAATGTGGCAATCCTATTGATTCAGTAGTGAAATACCATTGTTTAATTTCGAAATTCGAAGTCTACTGTATGTGTTGTACTATTAGCTTAATAGTATTATCTTATTATATTCATTTTCGAAATTGTTTTAATAGTTTAATACTATTCTTTTAATAGTATCATACTATTGTTTTAATAGTATAGTACTATTGGTTTAATAGTGTAGTACTATTGTTTTAATAGTGTTGAACCATTGTTTTAATAGTGATATACCATTGTTTTAGTAGTATAGTGCTATTGCTTTAATAGTATAGAACTATTGTTTTAATAGTGTGGTACCATTGTTTTAATAGTGATATACCATTGTTTTAGTAGTATAGTACTATTGCTTTAATAGTATAGAACTATTGTTTTAATAGTGTGGTACCATTGTTTTAATAGTGATATACCATTGTTTTAGTAGTATAGTACTATTGCTTTAATAGTATAGAACTATTGTTTTAATAGTGTGGTACCATTGTTTTAATAGTGATATACCATTGTTTTAGTAGTATAGTACTATTGTTTTAATAGTGTGGTACCATTGTTTTAATAGTATAGTACTATTGTTTTAATAGTGTGGTACCATTGTTTTAATAGTATAGTACTATTGTTTTAATAGTATGGTACCATTGGCTTAATAGTATAGTACTATTGTCTTAATAGTGTTGTACCATTGTTTTAATAGTATAGTACTATTTCTTTAATAGTGTAGTACTATTGTTTTAATAGTATAGTACTATTGTTCTAATAGTGTAGTACTATAGTTTTAATAGTATAGTACTATTGTTTTAATAGTGTGGTACCATTGGCTTAATAGTATAGTACTATTGTTTTAAAAGTATAGTACTATTGTTTAATAGTACTATACTTTTAAAACAATAGTACTATACTATTAAGCCAATGGTACCACACTATTAAAACAATAGTACTATACTATTAAAACTATAGTACTACACTATAGTATAGTACTATTGCTTTAATAGTATAGTACTATTGTTTTAATAGTATAGCACTATTGTTTTAATAGTATTATTTAATCGCTTTCATAGAATGTATTATTGAGAATCAGTGGTAAGCATTATTGTTTTAATGTGGTATCTATATCAATCTTACTACGCAACCACATACCTTTTGTTTTAAATGTAGTATAGTAGTATTAAATTAATAGATATGAAACTAAAAAATAATACGAACCATGTTCCAAAAATACAAAGCTAAAACGATAAAGCATTATAACACATTAGGTATAAATCCTAAAAAATATACTTACTTTTACATTATACTCAGTCATAGTTATCCATAACCTGTTTAGTAAAAATAATCTCCAAAAAATATATACAAAATTTGAGTAATTTTTCACTATTTAAATTTTATAATTTATTCAAAAAGTACTTAAAATTTAACATTTTTTCTTAAAACTAAGTCTTTTAAATGGATTTTATATTTTTCCTTAAATCTAAGTCTCTTAAATAGGTTTTCTATTACAAAAAAGGTAAACTAAGTTCAATACCTGTAGGTATGATTAGATGGATATAACGATACAAATTTGAAGTTGAGTTTAAAATAATATTTTATGTTGGGAAACAAATTTGTGTGTTCCAAAAAAGGTTATTAAATTTTTTTTACTCGAAACACTTTCAACCCATTCTGTAAATAATGAATGTGGATTGGAGGGCTGTCAAAATCATTCACACAGTGTAAGGAAAAAGTTTTTTGGTGTTTGTCTATTACAAATGCTTGCAGATGTTCATTGAAATATTTTATGTTCCACTCTTCACAAAGAAAATAAATCTTTGATTCATATTTAAAAATTTCTTGAATTTCAAAAAGCAAAAAAGATTCATCGGCTTTAGTCAAAAAAAAATGTTTTTTGTATAATTTTCCCTTAAATGTTAATTTTGATATGCAATTTACTTCACAAGGAGTTATGCTAGATTTGTCATAATTAATGTTTTCATAGAGAAGATTTAAATTACATGCATAAATTGACTTCTCATCGAAAATAAAATCGCTTTCAAAAAAACTTTGTTTAAGAAGATTGTGGGAAAATTTAAGTCCAGCTTTGAAAGCAAGAGTGTATGAAATATTGATTCTTGAATTTGTAGCTTTTGCAGCCTGCTTGTTTTGTCTGTGTAAAGCCTCAAAACGCATGCACCACAAGGTTCTAAGTGTTCCGCATTTTCGAATTGCAGAAGGATAATGCACCAAAAAGTGAAACTTGGGTTTCAATGGTTCTTTAAATGTTTTAATAAACAAAGAGTTATGTTTGGCGATTAAGTGTTCCAAGGAATTAAGTTGTGATTCATTTATTTTTGGTAAGAGTATTAAATCAATCATTTTAACCAGTGTTAAAAGAAGTTCCCATATCTTATTATTTTCTGGTACAAGATCTCCTATCATCAAGGGCAAAAAATGTATTAGAGTCATTGTTTCACGAGCAGTCATTTTCAAATTGTTTGCTTTTAACAACGACAATACAAATGGAGGCGAAATGTTACCTATCTCCGTTTCTCCATAGTTAAACAACTGTTTACGATTGTTAAGAACATCAATAGAAAAAAATTTTGAGCTCTCGATAAAGTGTACCAAGATCTTTGATATATCATACCTGCAAATACCTTCAAAAATATCATGCATAATATCAAAATAAAAATTTTGCGATACATGAAAAGACTTGATTTCGTTAAAAACACAATTTTCTTTAATACCAGTCAATTTTTCGTTTCTTATCTCAAGATCTGCTTGATAATTGTCAGGATTACGTAAGTAAGAGGCATACTCCTTTACGTCAGACTGCATATCAATTCTGCTTCTTTTGCAGGCTCTGCAGTAAAAGTTTGAATTAAAGCTACTTGAAAATCCCAAATAAGTGTTGAGACCCAGGTTATCTCCGACAACAAATGCTAAGATGAAATGTATGTGGTAACTCTTTTTATTTACATTTATTTCCAAACCCTCCCTTTCAAGATTTTGTATACGATCAACAAATGGTTTCATCGAAAAAGAATTACCAAATGAAGACCTATCTTTTGTTTTGAAAAAACCGGCTACAAAAATGTTTTTCAATTTCGACAGTTGATGCTTAGGAATGGTTGGGAAAGTATAATACACACCACAGATCGATTGATCTTTAGCATGTGAGCCGAGAGGATTGTCTATACAAAAGTCATCTAAGAATAAAATAAAAGGTATTATTAATTTATTTTCAAAACTCTGTGCCTTTTCCTTCCAAACTTGCGCATTTATTAAGCTGTTGTGAATACCAGGTGCACAACTATTCAGCATATTTGTATTCTCTAATGTCTGATGCAAAACATTTTCAGACTGAAAAAATCGTTGAATTTGAAATTCGATAGGCATGATAACTCCTGTAACCTTATTAGTATCTAATGTGGGGGCGTTATTAACAATAACTTCGCATACTTCTTCATTTATAGTATAATACAGAGGTTTCTTAAACAAACCTTTCGTTTCTAATTCTTGAATTAATTTGTATTCTGTACTGACAGACCTGAAATGAAGTGAAAGCTGATCTAATATATTAATAGCACTAGCCCTGTTTGTTTCGGTTTCAATAAGAGGCACAATTTTCAAAACAACAGCTTTCAATAGAGGGTTAATTACACTCTTTTGAACTTGTTCGATAATATCTGAAACGTTTTTTCTATTGAAGTTATCATTTCTGTGTAGAGATAGGGCGAAAGTAACTCCAACTATATCCATTGCAAAATCTTCGGAGCTTGGTGTAAATTCAGGTATATTCTGAATTAAGGTTTGTGGAAGAGATTCTGACATAATAAGAGGAAACAAACTTGTTGTACTCGAAACACTTTCATGGGGATTTAAAATGCTTTGAACTGTTTCGTTACAAATGTGATTTGTTTTTGGTTTAGAAATTTTATTTTCGTGCACTCTTTGTAAATGGCGTTTAAACGCGTAAATGTTTTGAAATTGCTGTAGACAGCCTTCTTCCGAGCATAAAAAAAAATCCAAACTTTTTAAGATGTGGTCGCATTTCAAATGATTAATTAAATTCTTAGACGAAAAATAATTTTTTGATTGAACACACAAAAAACATTTCATTTTGACTATGCTAGTAATTACTAACTAAATTTGTATTCAGTTATTAATTTGTATTCACGCACTAATTTTAGTATAATTATAATTGAGCGTTCGATTGAACTCCAAAGTAGTAAGATAAACTATCGATAAACAAAAAAAGATTTACCTTTCTTGGGATAGTAAAAACTCTTTACATGTAAAATTTACAATTTACAAGCAAAAATTTTAATGAAATATAAGATCTATACAAAATAATATTGTTTTCTAATCTTTACCTATAGAAAATTTTAGCGGGGCTTGGTTTCAGCATGTTCTGATGTTAACTGGTGGCTTCAACACAGCATCAAGGGGAGAAAGGATTACAAAATCACGTAAATCTGAAAAAAAATACAATACCATATCGAAATTGTGTTACTTAATTTCTCAAACTGTTTTTTTGTATGAAAGAAGATTTAATAAAAACAAAACCCAGAAAAATCTATCCGCGGTGGACTGTATCCGTATAGTGGACGTTAATTTTGTATGAAATACAAATAAAATAAATAGTTCGGTGTTTTAAATGGAATTTCACTTTCCCTGTACACCACTGCGGAAAGCTTTTCTGTTATACTTATATGTATACATATGCATATAAATAAAATCAAAATTTAAATGAATCGAAATGTTATCTTTACCTGTATAAGTATTTTCGAGTTCCTTTATTACACCAATGAGGTGTTGTCTTCTATTTTCTGTTGCAAAATTAGAATAATTTTGGTGATGAATGCTGGCCAAAGTTGAAAAAGCTGGATTTGTTTGTTGGACTTAAAATGTCGTAGTTGATTTAAACCTGAAATTTAAGTTTAAAAACTGTTAAAATTAACTAGATCAACGTTACGTATTCATTGCAACAAAGAATAAAATATAACACATCGATTCTATATTTTAAGACAAAGTCTCATCAAAAGCATTAGTGGCAGGATTACTTGACATTAAATTTCCCAAAAGTAATGCTTATGACTTTTAATTTTATTCGAGTTGGAATTCAAAAGGAGAAATATTTTCAATACAATACAACTATTGTATACCAGAAATTATACCAAGTCTAAATTAGTGCATGAGACAATTTCATGAAGATGACTCATAAAAAGTTCAATTAAAAAAATTGTAATACAATAAATTTTAAATGTTAATAAAGTCCGTATTTAAAAAGGAAAAAAGGGAGAAAGGATTACGAAATCATGTTAATCTGAAACAATAATAAAATATCATATCGAAATCGTGTTACTTAGTTTCTCAAACTGTTTTTTTTTTGTATAAAAGAAGATTTAATAAAAACAAAACCAAAAAAAAATCTATCGGCGTTGGACTGTATCCGTATAGTGGACGTTAATTTTGTATGAAATACAAATAAAATAAATAGTTCGGTGTTTTAAATGGAATTTCAATTTCCCTGTACACCACTGCGGAAAGCTTTTCTGTTATACTTATATGTATACATATGCATATAAATAAAATCAAAATTTAAATGAATCGAAATGTTATCTTTGCCTGTATCAGTATTTTCGAGTTGCTTTATTACACAAATGAGGTGTTGTCTTCTATTTTCTGTTGCAAAATCAGAATAATTTTGGTGATGAATGCTGGCCAAAGTTGAAAGAGCTAAGATTTGTTGTTTGGGTTTAAAATGTCATAGTCGATTTCAACCTAAAATTTAAGTTTAAGAACTGTAAAAATTAACTAGATCAACGTTACGTATTTATTGCAAAAAACAATAAAATATAACACATCGATTCTATATTTTAAGACAAAGTCTCATCAAAAGCATTAGTGACAGGATTACTTGACATTAAATTTCCCAAAAGTAATGCTTATGACTTTTAATTTTATTCGAGTTGGAATTCAAAAGGAGAAATATTTTCAATACAATACAACTATTGTATACCAGAAATTATACCAAGTCTAAATTAGTGCATGAGACAATTTCATGAAGATGACTCATAAAAAGTTCAATTAAAAAAATTGTAATACAATAAATTTTAAATGTTAATAAAGTCCGTATTTAAAAAGGAAAAAGGGGAGAAAGGATTACGAAATCATGTTAATCTGAAACAATAATAAAATATCATATCGAAATCGTGTTACTTAGTTTCTCAAACTGTTTTTTTTTGTATAAAAGAAGATTTAATAAAAACAAAACCCAAAAAAATCTATCGGCGTTGGACTGTATCCGTATAGTGGACGTTAATTTTGTATGAAATACAAATAAAATAAATAGTTCGGTGTTTTAGATGGAATTTCAATTTCCCTGTACACCACTGCGGAAATTTTTGCTGTTATACTTATATGTATACATATGCATGTAAATAAAAACAAAATTTAAATGAATCGAAATGTTATCTTTACCTGTATCAGTATTTTCGAGTTCCTTTATTACACAAATGAGGTGTTGTCTTCTATTTTCTGTTGCAAAATCAGAATAATTTTGGTGATGAATGCTGGCCAAAGTTGAAAGAGCTGAGATTTGTTGTTTGGGTTTAAAATGTCATAGTCGATTTCAACCTTAAATTTAAGTTTAAGAACTGTAAAAATTAACTAGACCAATGTTGTGTATTTTTTATGAAATACATAGCACATATGTAAATACTTTATAACTGACTGACTCTGTAACGCTGTTTAAATTGAATTAAAGGCAGAGCAGAGAAAGTGGCCATTTTGTGAGGACATTTAAACCATCAGTTTTTATGTCTATGTACCGCTGTTGAAATACTTGCAGTCCATTTTTTCTGAACTTCAGACCATGGCTCATTATTATGCGTCAACCAAATAATGGTTTGCTCAGTTTCTTCAAACAGAATTTCTCAAAAATAATGTTTAAACCGATTGTGTTTTGTTTGTTTAGCCTTATGGTCTTTGCTTTCATTGATTAATTGCATTTTTAATCCTCTATGCTTAATTCTCGCATTTACGGTTTTATCGTGCAGTTTACCTGTTGGATTACCTCTTTTTTGCAGATAATATTCCTGACAAAAATTAAATAAAAAACGGATTAAAAGCAGGTAGGTATCAAAGTATATGCATTTGATTTATGTCGGTTTTCATTGTAGAAAAGATTGGATCTGTTTGCGAAAAAATTTGATTTTTTTCCATATATTTACATGGACAATTGAAAATTTGTTGGTTTTAAATTTTTATTACTTGTGCCGAGGACGCGACATTCGACGTTATTATTAAAAAAATATGTAATACAAATTTAAACATTGGATTTTGAAGACGAAGGAGTTTTGATTTTCAGATCGAATCTTTCAGTTTTCAATGAAAAACGACATTAGTGATCATGTAAAGTTCTGTAAAAAAAAGCTTACTTTGATTTCTGATGGAAAAAGACAATGAATAGCATTTGTGGCTGCTTCTATATCTCTCATATTCATCCTCTTATTGAAAGAAACATAGCTGCCAACAAAAATGGACACCAATAGTTGTTTAGACGAAAAAAGTCTAAACAATGTTTTTTTTCATAGTATTCCAAAACGCCCTGGCCCTTCTCTGTTTTTCTTACAAGTTCTAGGAGTATTATATCATCCAAAATTTTTGTCTCATAGCCAAGGAAAGCGTGTGAAGATTTGGCTTAAC
Source organism: Leucozona laternaria (assembly GCA_932273885.2). Classification (NCBI taxonomy): domain Eukaryota; kingdom Metazoa; phylum Arthropoda; class Insecta; order Diptera; family Syrphidae; genus Leucozona; species Leucozona laternaria. Next base: position 97,045,954 of record OW026368.1, read on the forward strand.
TTTTAGTACTTTATTAATATTTTTCTTTTTCTGAGCACAAAATACTTTTTAAGAAGTTATCAGATTTCAAAAGATAATCATGCCGATTATGGAATTCGCAATACTGGATTCATGGCAAATGAGTAAAGAGAAACGAGTGCTTGCACTGCGAATCCAGAATTACGAATTCGATAATCGGCATGAATGTAACCATTTGGACGAAAAATAAGTCCGTTAATAAACACACAAAAATCATTTGATTGAAGAATACATTAAAAATTTTATTCACGCAATGATTTAATAAGGCTGTTAATGTTGGCGTTTGGGTGCTCACCAAAATTGTAAAAAAAGCTTTCGATGAATGAGTAAAAATTTTTACCCTCTTTGGGGTAGTTGAAATTCATAACATGGAAAAGTTTAAAGGTTATATCTACACATTTCAATAAATTAGGGAATTTATATAGTATGCCATCGTAAAACGTATAAAATAAATCAAGATTTTGTTTATCTTTACCAATTCCAATTATTAAAGGCTGGAGAGTTAGGCCCTTAGTTAAATATTTTTGTCTCAATGACTCTACCCTGTCTGCATAGTCCGATACTGATTGGCAGTAAATAAGGCAGGAATCTTGGGCGTCTTTGATTGATGGTTTCCATTTGGATTTTTTTGTATCCCTTTTTCCAATTGATAAGACCGGTGGTTTCAACACAGCATGGAGCAAGGAAAGGATTAAAAAATCGCGTGAATCTGAAACAATAATAAAATAGCAAAACGCAATCGTGTTACCTAATTTCTCAAACTGTTTTGTATAAAAAGTTACAAAAAAACAAAACCCAAATAAATCTATCCGTGATGGACTGTATCCGTATAGTGGACACTAATTTTGTATGAAATACAATTGAAATTTTTATAGAGAGATTCATTTGGGTTTTCCCCCCTTCAGCCATGAGGGGCAATTTTCTAAAAAAAATGGCTTAAAACTGAAAAAAAATTATTAAAAAACAACGGTTACACTTACAATACCATGATACACCTTTTTGTAAAGATAGAAATCTCTTCTTTTATGTTTTTTTTTTTTAATAAAGTTGTTTCAAAGAATCGTATTTGAACACTTAGTTTTCAAACTTAAAATTTTGAAGAAAAAAATTGAAAAATTTTGTTCAAACTAATTTTTTCCAAAATTTAACGTTAAGTAGTAGTTATTTTATATTTAATATGTAATGTTTTAATTCATTTTTAGTCAAATACCAAAAACTGAATGCTAAAACCTCTTCTAATTTTACAAAAAGGTGTAATTGTTGTAAGTGTAAGTGTAACTTTTTTTTTTAATATTTGTTTTTATGTTTCAAGTCAATTTTTTAGGAAATTGCCACTCCTGGCTAAACGGGAGGAATAGCCCCCCCCTTCCGATACGATTTTGTTCTTGTCTTAAACCAGCCTACACGCTCTAGCTTTTTGTCACAAATTAAGCGTATCACCCTGTATATGGTATAAGTAAAAACAAAATGTAAATAAATCGAAATGTTATCTTACTTGTGTCAGAATTTTCAAGTTCCTTTAATAGCACCAATGAGGCCTTGTCTTTTATTTTTTGTTGCAGAATTGGAATAAGTTTGGTGACGAATGCTGGCCAAAGTTGAAAAAGCTGAGATTTGTTGCTTGGGTTTAAAATATCATAGTCGATTTCAACCTAAAATTTAAATTTAAGAACTGTAAAATTTAACTAGACCAATGTTGCGTATTTTTTATGAAATACATAGCACATATGTAAATACTTTATAACGGAATGACTCTGTAACGCTGTTTAAATTGAATTAAGGGCAGAGATAGCGCATAGACTTACAAGTGTGTGCCCCAAAGAATGTTTAAAAAGTGGCCATTTTGTCAGGACATTTAAACCATCAGTTTTTATGTCTATGTGCCGCTGTTGAAATACTGCAGTCCATTTTGTCTGAACTTCAGACCATGGCTCATTATTATGCGTCAACCAAATAATGGTTTGCTCAGTTTCTTCGGTGCTTAAAGAACACTCGTCAATTAGGGAATCACGTACAGATGTTTCTAGACATAAACAAAATTACCCAAAAATAATGTTTAAACCGATTTTGTTTTGTTTGTTTTACCTTGGTCTTTACTTTCATCGATTAATTGCCTTTTTAATCCTCTAAGCTTAATTCTCGCATTTACAGCTTTATCGTGCAGCTTACCTGTTGGATTAAGCCCACGACCTCTTTTATGCAGATAATATTCCTGACAAAAATTAAATAAGAAATGAATTAAAAGCAGGTAGGTATCAAAGTATGCATTTGATTTATGTCGTTTTTCATTGTAGAAAAAATTGGATCTGTTTGCTAAAAGATTTGATCTTTTTCCATATTTACATGTTTTATCAAAAAAGTTTAAGAGTCGGTAATTTTGTTGCATAAGTTGTGGACAGGCTATTTCTGTGTAATTTTCCTCTACACTAATACTATATCAAATCATGCTCACATCCCAGCAAACATTTTAATTCAAAATTGAATCATAAATAAATCACAAAAGTGAAGAACCTGACCGGAAAAGAATTCACTTATGATGCAATTTGAATTCTTTTACCTGGGCACTTGGACACCGATATGAATCGCTTTTGTGAATGATTTATGATCTTCATTTAAACTTAATTTAAATCAATGTATATAAGAGTCTATAAGATTATTTCTTTATCTTTTCTGAATCATAAATATGATTGCATTATGATTCATTTAAATGAAGGTATTTACTCAGAATCCCTTCTCTTAAATGAACATTCACAATTCATTCACTTAATTGGAATCATTTTTGGTGAAGAAAGTCTGAACCTTCAGAAAATGTTTGCTGGGATGTTTCATTCAAAAGCGCACTTCTCGAATTTCAGATCGAATCTCTCAGATTTCAATGAAAAACGACATTAGTGATCATGTTAAGTTCTGTATTTTTTGATTTTTTAAAGTAAAAAAAAGCTTACTTTGCTTTCAGAAGGAAAAAGACAATGAACAGCATTTGTAGCTGCTTCTATATCTCTCATATTCATCCCCTTATTGCAAGAAACATAGCTGCCAACAATAATGGACACCAAAAGTTCTCTATTTTTTTCGTCTAAACAATGTTTTTTTTCAAAGTATTCCAACACGCACTGGCCCTTCTCAGTTTTTCTTAGCAGTTCTTGCAGTGTTATATCATTCACAATTCTTGTCTCATCGCCAAGGGAAGCATGTGAAGATGTGGGTGAACTTATAGTACTGTACAATTCAGTTGTATTTGGAGTACTGGTTGTACAATTGTTCTCAATCCAAGCCTTACAGGCATCTGAAACGTAGCTTGGCAACTTATAATTAAAGAAGAATAAGAAGAAACAAAACATACAAAAATTAAGATTCGAAAGTTAAGGCAATTGAACTTTGAGTAACCTACATTTCTTCTCCACACGCTTAAATGGTATTTGAATTTTGCCCTTGTACCTAAAAGGGGAGCAGGAAACAGATCATTTATCTCAGATTCAGTAACAACCAGAAGACTTTCAATGTCAAACTCATTATCTATAATATATTTAAGAATAATATATTTAGCTCTATAATTATGATATAAAGCCAGAAAGTCATACCAACAACACGCTTATAGACCATTTCCTCAAATCCGAATTTATTGCAGATCAAATCTTTCAATTCATTTTCAGGCTGGTCTTCAAACCTCTCAACAAACTCAGTGATAATAACATTTTCAGAATTTGAATTTTCATTTTGTTTGCTAGTACCATCAGCAGCCGAAATGATTATATCTTGCACATCAATATTTATTATATCTCCGATTTCACACCTATCCATAACTGTTTGGGATAAAAGATCTTGCTTTTAAATAGTGCCAGAAATTTTAAAAAGTCAAATCTAATAAACATGAATTTTTTAAAAAGTTTGCTTTTAAGATATGAATGTATGTACATTGTATAGGATTTTGCTAACTTTGCCTTGTTTTCTGTAATCAAAAGAAAGCATCGACTTTATACAAACTTGTTTCATGTTCCCTGCTTTCCTTTTTTACCAGTTAGTGCCTTTTTTGCCTACTTTTCCTTTTTAGCAAAAAGCCCTATTGCAAATGAAGTATTGAAGAAGTTCAATGCTGTTTTTATTGCAAATACGGGACCTAAAATTATTAAGCAAATAGGTGTTGTAATGAATATTGGCGTCAATTCTAAATTTCGCGGAAACGTTAAATTAAAACCCCGATAATTATCTGGAGTTGGGTAACACTATATGGAGTAAAGTTATTTTTGTATTGATATGAATCACATTTGTTAAAAAAAAGTGGGTAACATCAGTTTTGCACTCACAGCCTCATTTAATCTCACAAAAACACGGATATATGTAAATAAATATTTGTTTTTGTTTCACAATAAACTTTCGTATAGGATGTTATAAAAAATTACAGCTTATAGGTAGGAGACAAATAGACGCCCCCCTCCATATTACTGTTGTCTGGATTAAATACAAGGATTCAAGCCTTTTATTGTATCTTATCCCAAGGATTTTCATATAAATCACCTGTTTTTTCTTTCTAAACAAACCCTTATGTAAACCAGTCATTTTGTATCCTAATATACCTACTATAGAGGTCTGCATGAATACATTAATTTGCTTCCTCTAAATGGGTATAGTAGCTCAGTGTACACTGTTTATACATATAATCCAGTGTACACTGAACCAAGTACCCGTTTTTTAGCTTCAAACACTGTAAACCATTCATTGCCTCATTATCAAAACTGGTACAGTATTTGGTCTCTCTCTCTCAAATGAGTGCATGACTCCACGAAACGAGTGTACAACTCCAACCGTGCATTTTACACTGACAATTAGTACACAAAATACTCAGTATATAAGTGAGAGGAATCGTATGCTGGAATGCATTCAATAAAACGATTACATAGTTTAGTTGGTTTCTAGATTTTGACAAATTATAAAGATAACAAATATAAAATAAATGAAAAAAAAAACTTTATTTATTTGTTTGTTTCATACTATGCCCGTTTGGTAACTAAAACTTTCACCAAGAAAGTGGGTTTTTTTCCTATGGGTTTTGACAGCAATTTGTGAAAATTTGTTTAAAAAAATTCACGTTACCAAACAGACCGATTATATTTTACTCCATTTCTTTACAGACATTTCTCACTTACATATTGAAGAACAAATTTGAATGAAAAGAAAAGTAGGTAAATCCGTATTTGGAGTATACCCACTACTCAGTGTACTAGATGCACCTACTCAGTGTACTTAGTGATGTGTCCACTTGTTTTGTGTTATAATGAGCACTACTCTCAGTGCTTGTTTTAAAATAAGTGAAGGATTTGTATGATAACAATTTGAAAATTGATTCATTCATTCTATTTTCAAGCATATTGTACAGTTAAAAAGTTTGTTTTGGAATTAATCGAATGTCTTTTGAAACTGCTTTCAAGACATTCATTGCAGCCCTCTAATACCCACTAGTTTCCAGCGTTGCCACCTTAAAAAAAAAATTTGCGCACTAGATACCTATGTTTCGAGTTTTATTATTTATAAATAAACCAGGTTGTGTTGTTACTAAAGAAGTTCTGCCCCCTCAAAAGTATAAAGAAAGTGGTGTCCTAGAAAAGGTTTTTCTAATAGTATACTCCCATATATATAATATGTATAATGGATATGTTAAGCCCTTTTGATGTTACTAAATCAGATGCATCTATTATGTCAGATTTCGTAAATAATGAAAACAGTGTATATAACTGTTGATTTTTTCTATTGCTGACAGAGGTTTAAGTGATTCTGTTCCGCATCTTGAATTTGTTTGCATATAAGAAAAACTCGGATATAAGAAAGAAATTTCTTGGCTTTTCGGAGTTTCTTATATCCATGTTGTACTGTATAGTGGAATTCAAAAATTTCAAAATACTTATATTATCAACATAAATTCTATGAAACATACCTAAGTTGCACTCGTTTTATATTTTGTTTATTTTGCTATTTTTTTCACTGCAATTTAAACTAACTAGTGAAACCTTAGTATTTTATGGGATATCATATTATCGCTTAGAGGTAATGCGATACATAATATTAAAATCTAATGGAACTTTTGTATGATGCATTATCTCAATTTGATTTAAGAAAATTCAAACAATTTGAAAACACTTAATGAAACACTGTTATTATTAAAATACATTCTATGAAACATACCAGAGTTGCAGTCGCTTTATATTTTGATTATTTTGCAATTTTTCCCACTCAAATTTAAGTTAAAAACTTTTCAATATGAACTGCACAGCTTCACGACAATGAAAATAATGGCTTGACAACATTTTTGCCAGCCTATCAAGTGAAACCTTAAAATTTTAATAGGATGTACTATGAATTGGAGTGAAGTAATGGGATGTATACTATTAACATCTTAAAAAACTATATGTTTCAATGGTATATACTATTATTACTTCGAAGTAATGGGATATATACTATTAGATGATAACGGAACTTTTATCGAATGACGCCTAAATTTAATGGGATATCCTATTATCGCTTAGAGATAATTTGATACATAATATCAAACTAACGGAACTCTTGTTTGAGAATCTGAATTAGATTTTAGAAAATTCAAGCAATTTGTACACTTAATGAAACACTTTTGTTATTAAAATACATTTATGAAACATACCTGAGTTGCACTAGTTTTATATTTTGTTTATTTTTATACTTTTGCCACTAAAATTTGAGTTTAATATTTTGTATAATAGGAACCAAACACCACATAGCTTGACGACAACGAGAGTAATGGCTTGGTAACATTTTTGCCAGCTTTTCTAGTGAAACCTTAAAATTTTAATGGTATTTACTATAAATTGGAGTGAAGTAATGGGATGTATACTATTAACATCTTAAAAAACTATATGTTTCAATGGTATATACTATTATTACTTCGAAGTAATGGGATATATACTATTAGATGATAACGGAACTTTTATCGAATGACGCCTAAATTTAATGGGATATCCTATTATCGCTTAGAGATAATTTGATACATAATATCAAACTAACGGAACTCTTGTTTGAGAATCTGAATTAGATTTTAGAAAATTCAAGCAATTTGTACACTTAATGAAACACTTTTGTTATTAAAATACATTTATGAAACATACCTGAGTTGCACTAGTTTTATATTTTGTTTATTTTTATACTTTTGCCACTAAAATTTGAGTTTAATATTTTGTATAATAGGAACCAAACACCACATAGCTTGACGACAACGAGAGTAATGGCTTGGTAACATTTTTGCCAGCTTTTCTAGTGAAACCTTAAAATTTTAATGGTATTTACTATAAATTGGAGTGAAGTAATGGGATGTATACTATTAACATCTTAAAAAACTATATGTTTCAATGGTATATACTATTATTACTTCGAAGTAATGGGATATATACTATTAGATGATAACGGAACTTTTATCGAATGACGCCTAAATTTAATGGGATATCCTATTATCGCTTAGAGATAATTTGATACATAATATCAAACTAACGGAACTCTTGTTTGAGAATCTGAATTAGATTTTAGAAAATTCAAGCAATTTGTACACTTAATGAAACACTTTTGTTATTAAAATACATTTATGAAACATACCTGAGTTGCACTAGTTTTATATTTTGTTTATTTTTATACTTTTGCCACTAAAATTTGAGTTTAATATTTTGTATAATAGGAACCAAACACCACATAGCTTGACGACAACGAGAGTAATGGCTTGGTAACATTTTTGCCAGCTTTTCTAGTGAAACCTTAAAATTTTAATGGTATTTACTATAAATTGGAGTGAAGTAATGGGATGTATACTATTAACATCTTAAAAAACTATATGTTTCAATGGTATATACTATTATTACTTCGAAGTAATGGGATATATACTATTAGATGATAACGGAACTTTTATCGAATGACGCCTAAATTTAATGGGATATCCTATTATCGCTTAGAGATAATTTGATACATAATATCAAACTAACGGAACTCTTGTTTGAGAATCTGAATTAGATTTTAGAAAATTCAAGCAATTTGTACACTTAATGAAACACTTTTGTTATTAAAATACATTTATGAAACATACCTGAGTTGCACTAGTTTTATATTTTGTTTATTTTTATACTTTTGCCACTAAAATTTGAGTTTAATATTTTGTATAATAGGAACCGAACACCACACAGCTTGACGACAACGAGAGTAATGGCTTGGTAACATTTTTGCCAGCCTTTCTAGTGAAACCTTTAAATTTTAATGGGATGTACTATAAATTGGAGTGAAGTAATGGGATGTATACTATTAACATCTTAAAAAACTATATGTTTCAATGGTATATACTATTATTACTTCGAAGTAATGGGATATATACTATTAGATGATAACGGTACTTTTGTCGAATGACGCCGCTTAGAGATAATGGGATACATAATACTAAACTAACGGAATGCTTGTATGAGGCTCTGAATAATATTTTAGAATATTCAAGCAATTTGTACACTTACTAAAACACTTTTATTATTAAAATAAATGAATGAAACTTACCTAAGTTTTACATTTTTTTGTTTGTTTAGCTTTTGTTTATTTTTTTACTTTTTATTTTTTCCTTTTAAGTTGAATATTTTTTTTTTTATTATTTCCCGAACACACCGAACACACCGAACACCGCACAACTTCATGAACAACTAAAAAAAGTAATGGCAACATTTTTGCCAGCGAAACTTTAACAAGGAAAGAGATAGTATTGCTAACGCACAAGCAACCTTAGAAAATTGGGCTTTTCGGGAAACTATCTCTGTCTTTTCTCTTTCTTGTTTTACAGTAGTAAAAAGAATCCTAGTCAGAGGTAAAACAAACAAATAGGTACAAACATACAGCAGCGAATGATATTTTCAGTGATTTTTATTATTTGCGGTTTTTTTTAATAAAAATATAAGTTTTAAATATGAAAGGATTCTAAAATTTTAGAAAAACAACATGTATTCAATAGTTTGAAACGTTTTTGTGAGACAAAAGAAAACAAGCATTAGGTAGCAGGAAAAATACATTGTTTAGGTATGAGAAATTTTCCAAAGTGAAGTCAGATTCCAAAGTGAAGTCAGATTCACAAGCTAAAATTTTGAAGTGTTAATGTGTTCTTAACATTTGTAGTAGAACTTTGATCTTAAAGTTATTATAAACAATAGTTTAAACAGAGTTAAGATTGGGAAAATTGAGTATTGCGACTGCTAGCGTTTATTAATTTTAATAATTAAAACATAATGTACTTACCTTTATTCATTGTCTATTTGTGTTTCATACGTAAAATAACATCACTTTTCACTTTCACGGAATTAAAAGTTAATGACATTTATTTGATTTTCACTTACACTTATCCATAAGTAATAAAATATCGATGTTTAAGCATTAAAATTATCAATTTGCAGTTTCGGTGATCAATAAAGTTCTGTTTACACGTGCAATTTTTTACTTTTGAGTATGCGATTTGCATTATTTGGCACATTATATGCTTTGTGAAGCCCAAGTTTCAGATAGGACATGAAATATCTTGCTTTTTACAACATTTTTATCAAAAAAGGAGAATTATTGTTTTCTTGAAATTGTTTTCTTGAAATTTATTTGATTTTCACTTACACTTATCCATAAGTAATAAAATATCGATGTTAAAGCATTAAAATTATCAATTTGCAGTTTCGGTGATCAATAAAGTTCTGTTTACACGTGCAATTTTTTACTTTTGAGTATGCGATCTGCATTATTTGGCACATTATATGCTTTGTGAAGCCCAAGTTTCAGATAGGACATGAAATATCTTGCTTTTTACAACATTTTTATCAAAAAAGGAGAATTATTGTTTTCTTGAAATTTATTTGATTTTCACTTACACTTATCCATAAGTAATAAAATATCGATGTTTAAGCATTAAAATTATCAATTTGCAGTTTCGGTGATCAATAAAGTTCTGTTTACACGTGCAATTTTTTACTCTTGAGTATGCGATTTGCATTATTTGGCACATTATATGCTTTGTGAAGCCCAAGTTTCAGATAGGACATGAAATATCTTGGTTTTTACAACATTTTTATCAAAAAAGGAGAATTATTGTTTTCTTGAAATTGTTTTCTTGAAATTTATTTGATTTTCACTTACACTTATCCATAAGTAATAAAATATCGATGTTTAAGCATTAAAATTATCAATTTGCAGTTTCGGTGATCAATAAAGTTCTGTTTACACGTGCAATTTTTTACTTTTGAGTATGCGATCTGCATTATTTGGCACATTATATGCTTTGTGAAGCCCAAGTTTCAGATAGGACATGAAATATCTTGCTTTTTACAACATTTTTATCAAAAAAGGAGAATTATTGTTTTCTTGAAATTGTTTTCTTGAAATTTATTTGATTTTCACTTACACTTATCCATAAGTAATAAAATATCGATGTTTAAGCATTAAAATTATCAATTTGCAGTTTCGGTGATCAATAAAGTTCTGTTTACACGTGCAATTTTTTACTTTTGAGTATGCGATTTGCATTATTTGGCACATTATATGCTTTGTGAAGCCCAAGTTTCAGATAGGACATGAAATATCTTGCTTTTTACAACATTTTTATCAAAAAAGGAGAATTATTGTTTTCTTGAAATTGTTTTCTTGAAATTTATTTGATTTTCACTTACACTTATCCATAAGTAATAAAATATCGATGTTTAAGCATTAAAATTATCAATTTGCAGTTTCGGTGATCAATAAAGTTCTGTTTACACGTGCAATTTTTTACTTTTGAGTATGCGATTTGCATTATTTGGCACATTATATGCTTTGTGAAGCCCAAGTTTCAGATAGGACATGAAATATCTTGGTTTTTACAACATTTTTATCAAAAAAGGAGAATTATTGTTTTCTTGAAATTGTTTTCTTGAAATTTATTTGATTTTCACTTACACTTATCCATAAGTAATAAAATATCGATGTTTAAGCATTAAAATTATCAATTTGCAGTTTCGGTGATCAATAAAGTTCTGTTTACACGTGCAATTTTTTACTTTTGAGTATGCGATCTGCATTATTTGGCACATTATATGCTTTGTGAAGCCCAAGTTTCAGATAGGACATGAAATATCTTGCTTTTTACAACATTTTTATCAAAAAAGGAGAATTATTGTTTTCTTGAAATTGTTTTCTTGAAATTTATTTGATTTTCACTTACACTTATCCATAAGTAATAAAATATCGATGTTTAAGCATTAAAATTATCAATTTGCAGTTTCGGTGATCAATAAAGTTCTGTTTACACGTGCAATTTTTTACTTTTGAGTATGCGATTTGCATTATTTGGCACATTATATGCTTTGTGAAGCCCAAGTTTCAGATAGGACATGAAATATCTTGGTTTTTACAACATTTTTATCAAAAAAGGAGAATTATTGTTTTCTTGAAATTGTTTTCTTGAAATTTATTTGATTTTCACTTACACTTATCCATAAGTAATAAAATATCGATGTTTAAGCATTAAAATTATCAATTTGCAGTTTCGGTGATCAATAAAGTTCTGTTTACACGTGCAATTTTTTACTTTTGAGTATGCGATCTGCATTATTTGGCACATTATATGCTTTGTGAAGCCCAAGTTTCAGATAGGACATGAAATATCTTGGTTTTTACAACATTTTTATCAAAAAAGGAGAATTATTGTTTTCTTGAAATTGTTTTCTTGAAATTTATTTGATTTTCACTTACACTTATCCATAAGTAATAAAATATCGATGTTTAAGCATTAAAATTATCAATTTGCAGTTTCGGTGATCAATAAAGTTCTGTTTACACGTGCAATTTTTTACTTTTGAGTATGCGATCTGCATTATTTGGCACATTATATGCTTTGTGAAGCCCAAGTTTCAGATAGGACATGAAATATCTTGCTTTTTACAACATTTTTATCAAAAAAGGAGAATTATTGTTTTCTTGAAATTGTTTTCTTGAAATTTATTTGATTTTCACTTACACTTATCCATAAGTAATAAAATATCGATGTTTAAGCATTAAAATTATCAATTTGCAGTTTCGGTGATCAATAAAGTTCTGTTTACACGTGCAATTTTTTACTTTTGAGTATGCGATCTGCATTATTTGGCACATTATATGCTTTGTGAAGCCCAAGTTTCAGATAGGACATGAAATATCTTGCTTTTTACAACATTTTTATCAAAAAAGGAGAATTATTGTTTTCTTGAAATTTATTTGATTTTCACTTACACTTATCCATAAGTAATAAAATATCGATGTTTAAGCATTAAAATTATCAATTTGCAGTTTCGGTGATCAATAAAGTTCTGTTTACACGTGCAATTTTTTACTTTTGAGTATGCGATTTGCATTATTTGGCACATTATATGCTTTGTGAAGCCCAAGTTTCAGATAGGACATGAAATATCTTGGTTTTTACAACATTTTTATCAAAAAAGGAGAATTATTGTTTTCTTGAAATTGTTTTCTTGAAATTTATTTGATTTTCACTTACACTTATCCATAAGTAATAAAATATCGATGTTTAAGCATTAAAATTATCAATTTGCAGTTTCGGTGATCAATAAAGTTCTGTTTACACGTGCAATTTTTTACTTTTGAGTATGCGATCTGCATTATTTGGCACATTATATGCTTTGTGAAGCCCAAGTTTCAGATAGGACATGAAATATCTTGCTTTTTACAACATTTTTATCAAAAAAGGAGAATTATTGTTTTCTTGAAATTGTTTTCTTGAAATTTATTTGATTTTCACTTACACTTATCCATAAGTAATAAAATATCGATGTTTAAGCATTAAAATTATCAATTTGCAGTTTCGGTGATCAATAAAGTTCTGTTTACACGTGCAATTTTTTACTTTTGAGTATGCGATTTGCATTATTTGGCACATTATATGCTTTGTGAAGCCCAAGTTTCAGATAGGACATGAAATATCTTGGTTTTTACAACATTTTTATCAAAAAAGGAGAATTATTGTTTTCTTGAAATTGTTTTCTTGAAATTTATTTGATTTTCACTTACACTTATCCATAAGTAATAAAATATCGATGTTTAAGCATTAAAATTATCAATTTGCAGTTTCGGTGATCAATAAAGTTCTGTTTACACGTGCAATTTTTTACTTTTGAGTATGCGATCTGCATTATTTGGCACATTATATGCTTTGTGAAGCCCAAGTTTCAGATAGGACATGAAATATCTTGCTTTTTACAACATTTTTATCAAAAAAGGAGAATTATTGTTTTCTTGAAATTGTTTTCTTGAAATTTATTTGATTTTCACTTACACTTATCCATAAGTAATAAAATATCGATGTTTAAGCATTAAAATTATCAATTTGCAGTTTCGGTGATCAATAAAGTTCTGTTTACACGTGCAATTTTTTACTTTTGAGTATGCGATCTGCATTATTTGGCACATTATATGCTTTGTGAAGCCCAAGTTTCAGATAGGACATGAAATATCTTGCTTTTTACAACATTTTTATCAAAAAAGGAGAATTATTGTTTTCTTGAAATTGTTTTCTTGAAATTTATTTGATTTTCACTTACACTTATCCATAAGTAATAAAATATCGATGTTAAAGCATTAAAATTATCAATTTGCAGTTTCGGTGATCAATAAAGTTCTGTTTACACGTGCAATTTTTTACTTTTGAGTATGCGATCTGCATTATTTGGCACATTATATGCTTTGTGAAGCCCAAGTTTCAGATAGGACATGAAATATCTTGCTTTTTACAACATTTTTTATCAAAAAAGGAGAATTATTGTTTTCTTGAAATTGTTTTCTTGAAATTTATTTGATTTTCACTTACACTTGTCCATAAGTAATAAAATATCGATGTTAAAGCATTAAAATTATCAATTTGCAGTTTCGGTGATCAATAAAGTTCTGTTTACACGTGCAATTTTTTACTTTTGAGTATGCGATCTGCATTATTTGGCACATTATATGCTTTGTGAAGCCCAAGTTTCAGATAGGACATGAAATATCTTGCTTTTATCCATTGTCACACTTTTACTTTATTTTGTTTTATTAATAGTATGAATATAAGTTATCCCATTATTTCAATGAGATATACCATTGAATTTATTGTGTTTTTTTGCTCATAAAAAGTTTAATAACATGAAACTATTGAAAGAATGGTACGTCTTATTAAAGCTGAGTTGTCAAATACCATAAGTTCAATGGTGCGCCCCATTGAACTAATAAGACACACTATTAAACATTTTTTTTGTTTTATTAATAGTACGAATATTAGTTATCCCATTATTTCAATGAGACATACCATTGAATTTATTGTGTTTTTTTTTGCTCATGAAAAGTTTAATAACATGAAACTATTGAAAGAATGGTACGTCTTATTAAAGCTGAGTTGTCAAATACCATAAGTTCAATGGTGCGCCCCATTGAACTAATAAGACACACTATTAAACATTGTTTTGTTTTATTAATAGTACGAATATTAGTTATCCCATTATTTCAATGAGACATACCATTGAATTTATTGTGTTTTTTTTGCTCATAAAAAGTTTAATAACATGAAACTATTGAAAGAATGGTACGTCTTATTAAAGCTGAGTTGTCAAATACCATAAGTTCAATGGTGCGCCCCATTGAACTAATAAGACACACTATTAAACATTGTTTTATTTTATTAATAGTACGAATATTAGTTATCCCATTATTTCAATGAGACATACCATTGAATTTATTGTGTTTTTTTTGCTCATAAAAAGTTTAATAACATGAAACTATTGAAAGAATGGTACGTCTTATTAAAGCTGACTTGTCAAATACCATAAGTTCAATGGTGCGCCCCATTGAACTAATAAGACACACTATTAAACATTTTTTTGTTTTATTAATAGTACGAATATTAGTTATCCCATTATTTCAATGAGACATACCATTGAATTTATTGTGTTTTTTTTGCTCATAAAAAGTTTAATAACATGAAACTATTGAAAGAATGGTACGTCTTATTAAAGCTGACTTGTCAAATACCATAAGTTCAATGGTGCGCCCCATTGAACTAATAAGACACACTATTAAACATTGTTTTGTTTTATTAATAGTACGAATATTAGTTATCCCATTATTTCAATGAGACATACCATTGAATTTATTGTGTTTTTTTTTGCTCATGAAAAGTTTAATAACATGAAACTATTGAAAGAATGGTACGTCTTATTAAAGCTGAGTTGTCAAATACCATAAGTTCAATGGTGCGCCCCACTGAACTAATAAGACACACTATTAAACATTTTTTTTGTTTTATTAATAGTACGAATATTAGTTATCCCATTATTTCAATGAGACATACCATTGAATTTATTGTGTTTTTTTTGCTCATAAAAAGTTTAATAACATGAAACTATTGAAAGAATGGTACGTCTTATTAAAGCTGAGTTGTCAAATACCATAAGTTCAATGGTGCGCCCCATTGAACTAATAAGACACACTATTAAACATTGTTTTGTTTTATTAATAGTACGAATATTAGTTATCCCATTATTTCAATGAGACATACCATTGAATTTATTGTGTTTTTTTTGCTCATAAAAAGTTTAATAACATGAAACTATTGAAAGAATGGTACGTCTTATTAAAGGTGAGTTGTCAAATACCATAAGTTCAATGGTGCGCCCCATTGAACTAATAAGACACACTATTAAACATTATTTTGTTTTATTAATAGTACGAATATTAGTTATCCCATTATTTCAATGAGATATACCATTGAATTTATTGTGTTTTTTTTTGCTCATGAAAAGTTTAATAACATGAAACTATTGAAAGAATGGTACGTTTTATTAAAGCTGAGTTGTCAAATACCATAAGTTCAATGGTGCGCCCCATTGAACTAATAAGACAGACTATTAAACATTATTTTGTTTTATTAATAGTACGAATATTAGTTATCCCATTATTTCAATGAGATATACCATTGAATTTATTGTGTTTTTTTTGCTCATAAAAAGTTTAATAACATGAAACTATTGAAAGAATGGTACGTCTTATTAAAGCTGAGTTGTCAAATACCATAAGTTCAATGGTGCGCCCCATTGAACTAATAAGACACACTATTAAACATTGTTTTGTGTTATTAATAGTACGAATATTAGTTATCCCATTATTTCAATGAGACATACCATTGAATTTATTGTGTTTTTTTTGCTCATAAAAAGTTTAATAACATGAAACTATTGAAAGAATGGTACGTCTTATTAAAGCTGAGTTGTCAAATACCATAAGTTCAATGGTGCGCCCCATTGAACTAATAAGACACACTATTAAACATTATTTTGTTTTATCAATAGTACGAATATTAGTTATCCCATTATTTCAATGAGATATACCATTGAATTTATTGTGTTTTTTTTTGCTCATGAAAAGTTTAATAACATGAAACTATTGAAAGAATGGTACGTCTTATTAAAGCTGAGTTGTCAAATACCATAAGTTCAATGGTGCGCCCCATTGAACTAATAAGACAGACTATTAAACATTATTTTGTTTTATTAATAGTACGAATATTAGTTATCCCATTATTTCAATGAGATATACCATTGAATTTATTGTGTTTTTTTTGCTCATAAAAAGTTTAATAACATGAAACTATTGAAAGAATGGTACGTCTTATTAATTTTCGGAAGTGAAATACTATTAAAAAAAATTTGTATGGGTCAATAGTGTTTATTTATGAAAATACTATTGATCTAATGGTCCACCCCATTGGGTTTATATTATATTAATAGGATTTACTATTAAAACGAAGTTTTTTTAATGGTATCACTACCATTAATAATCAATGGTATTTTTTAATGGGACAATGGTATACCATTAAAATTATTAATAGTTTTTTACTATTGAACTAATAGTTTTTACCATTGAACCAATAGTTTTTATACTATTAATAATAATGGTTTCAAAACCATTGGATCAATGGTACAAAATCCTAGAAATCTATTGTTTCAATAGTAAAATCCCATTGAAACACGTACTATAAAAACAATGGTTGTACCATTGATATTTCAATGGTATGTTTTTCCCTGAGTGTAGATATAATATATAAGGGACCGATGTGAGTTTTGAAAGGAACGCGCGGTTTACCATATCAAGTTCAATGAAGTATCCGTATGACTTACCAATTTGACGGAATGAGTTCTTTCTTAGTTTGCATGATTAAGCTTCAGATCTTCGTTGATAATTTATTCTCTTAAGTTGATATACTGAAACAATTTTACTGTACAACTAATGTCAATAAAAAAGTACACGTTGGCCATTTTTGTTCAAAAAAAAAACCTGCAAGAGCGCAGACAAAGTAAAGGGTCATTCATTTTTCGGTTTCGAAAGTAGAGCTAAATAAAACACACACAGCTGTACTTTTTTAATGAAAATTTTATTTCATTATAAAGTTTGGACTTTGCCATTAAGTGTGAAAAATAATCAGCGCTATTCTGCTACACGATTCGATCGAAACTTTCGATTCACGGGAATGTTTCATTAAATTTGCCTTCAATTATTTCTTTAAGACTTATGTCTTTCGAATGCAAATCTTCACCAGTACTTGTTTTTGAAATTCTAAAGAGAATCTTATTGTCTTTATTTTATTTTTAATGCAATTTATACGCATAGTGGAACAATCATTTCCTTCCAGCGGATAGCAGAATGCAAATGTTCGCGCGAACGTTTAGCAGAATAGGGCTGAATATCATTCAAATTTGCGGGGAGATTCGCAGCAAGCGATTCTTTTGAGGTAATTTTTAACCACTTTTTCGCACATTTTGGGCGGTATCTCGGCCATAACTTGAGTAATGTTAATTTTTAATGCGTCTAAAGTTCGGCGATTATTTGCGTAAACACGGTCTTTTGCGAAACTCTAGAGAAAGTCTAAGTATCAAATCGCATGATATTGGTGGGTAGTTGACGTCGCGTCGCCAAAACGTGAAATTACGCGACCAGAAAACTTCTCATGCAATAAAGTCATAATTGGTTGTGTTGTGTGGCTTGTTGATCCATCTTTTTGGAACCACATATCGTCCAAGTCATGATCTTCAATCGCAGGCCAAAACAAAATGTTAAATTGCAGCGAACGCCGGAAATTGATAAGTTTGGGTCATAAGTAACCCCTGCATTTGCAGCAGCAATATTTTTGACTGAGCGGTCATTACGATGATGAGCAGGCATTACGACTTCAGTAACGCTTACACTTTCTTCAAATTTCTTCACAATTTTACCGATTGCTTGCGTAGTCGGTCGATTATGACGACCATATAATCATCGCGTAGTGCGCATTTGAATCACCATTTTTGTAAAGTAAGTTTTCATAATTTTAACTCTTTGTTCCATTGTTAAGTGGTCCACTATCGTAAATGGCAAACATTCAACTAATATTATGACACTTCAAATGACAGCTGAGTTTGACAGGTGTCAAATGCCAGCGCTACCAACTTGAAACCAAGAAATGAATGCCCCTGTACATGAATGTTGTATAGTTTTAATGCAAAAACGAAATTAAAATCGGGGTTTAGATCTTTTCGAAATCACCATCATAAAACTTATTGGTTTTCTTCTATTTTCATCTTTACCATTTATTATATTTTTATATAATGTAGGTATAGGTATCTTTATGTTATCTTTTCAGCAAAGACAAAGAGGCTCTCATTTGGCAATGAGTTTTGCAAACATTTCCAGAGTTGAACAAATTGCATTACCTTAGAAGGAGGTATAGTACATCTGAGAAATCAGCAAAACTTCTCTTACTCCAATTAGAAAACTCATTATTTTTTTTTTTTTTTTAAGAAAAAACTTTTATCAAGTGCAGAAATTGCTTCTGGTTGATGGAGTTTGTTCAATAGTTGCCCAGCGATAAAAGTGTCTAAATAAATATTTTTCTTGTTATTAAATTCCATTAAGATAAGGCAAAGTTTGTGTGGATATTTTTTGTGTCTATATACCTTCTATCTTCTATATATTATGTATATAAATTTGATTGTTAAATTTTGAAAGGACAGCTGATTTGTAATATTTTTTTTTTCTTTCTTGTCTAAAATAATAATTTGGTATTGTCAGTATAATATAATAATATTTCCATTAATGTTTATTTTTTAATATCAATCCAATTTTTAATAAAAAATTGAAAAGGTGGAAAAATCTGTTTGCTCAAATCAAAAACGCATCAAGCCAAAATCAACAAAAACTCGACAAGAGGTTAGGGTGTATACCACACAGGTTGGGTCAAGAAGAAACAACTAAAAAATTAAAGTTTAGAACAAATAAAGGGTTTTCCAATAAGAGGTGTTATTTTGATATTCAAAGAAAAATGGCATTTTTTGAAATAAATGATCGGATGTTTATTTCATTATAAAGAGGAAGGTATGCAGTTAATAATAAAACACAACATCAGCCAAATGGCCGCCACGACCACGCTTACAGGACCATATCCTTTTCATGAAATTTTCCATAACCAAATCGCAAAGTGGCTGCCCTATGTCCTCGATAGCCTCACGAATTCCATCTTTGAGGTCTTGAATCGACGCTGGGCTGTTGGCGTAGACCTTATCTTTCACGTGGCCCCAAAGGAAGAAGTCGCAAGGTGTTAAATCACAAGATCTCGGTGGCCAATTGTGATCACCTCTTCGAGAGATAACAGGGTCCGGAAACTTTTCCCGTAAAAGATCGATGGTTTCATTGCTTGTGTGGCACGTAGCGCCGTCTTGTTGAAAGTAAACGTTGTCCAGATCAATACCATCCAATTCCGGCCATAAAAAATCATTAATCATCTCTCGATAGCGCAATCCATTGACCGTAACTGTTGCTCCAGCCTCATTTTCGAAAAAGTAAGGTCAGATGACCCCGCCGGACCATAAACCGCACCAAACAGTCACGCGTTGAGGATGGAGAG
Source organism: Leucozona laternaria (assembly GCA_932273885.2). Lineage (NCBI taxonomy): Eukaryota > Metazoa > Arthropoda > Insecta > Diptera > Syrphidae > Leucozona > Leucozona laternaria. The sequence goes on from OW026368.1 coordinate 97,065,917, forward strand.
GCTTTTCAACAATAACTCTTGGGTTTTCCGAGCCCCAGATGCGACAGTTTTGCTTGTTGACGTAGCCGCCGAGGTGGAAATGGGCCTCATCAGTCAAGATGATTTTTCGATGAAATTCCGGATCATTTTCATGCATTTCAAGGACCCACTCAGCAAAGACACGACGTTGTTGATGATCAGCCGGCTTGAGTTCTTGTGTTAACTGAATTTTATAAGCCTTAAGACCCAAGTCTTTATGCAAAATATGGTGTAATGACGTTTGTGGAATGCCTAATTCCAAAGAACGACGAGGAATGGACAAACCTGGATTTTCTTCAACACTTTGGGCTACAACAGCAATATTCTCAGTTGTTATTGAGCGACGTGCACGGGTTTTATTCTTCATATCACTAACTTGTCCCAACAGCTCGAATTTGTCCACCAATTTCTGTATTGCGGTCCGACAAGGTGCTTCACGACGACCCAAAAAGGTTTTAGTTTTACGAACCGTCTCTGCCAAATTTTCACCATTTTTATAGTGAATTTTAATAATTTCAATGCGTTTTTGAAGCGTGTATCGTTCCATTTTTATTAATGGCGTAGTTTCTACTTGTCAAATGTCAAAAAATGACAGCTTCTTATTGGAAAACCCTTTATTTGAAAATAACGACAAAATAATAATGATATGCATCCTTGTACAGTCATAAGAATTGTTTACTTGGGTACTTCGCATATGTATATGGCAAGTTATAGATTCTTAAAAAATCTTACAGCCTACAGACTAAACGGATGGGTCGGTTTTATTTTAATTTGGTAGGTACCTACCGTCGTTTTTTTGGACAATACCCATATTTAACATTATTTTAAGACCAAAAATAGCGGTGTCTGTCATACAAAGAAACATTTTATTTTTCCCAAAATCAGCTCCACGGATTGCAAAAACAAGTAAAATTAAATAGGAATGGGCTGCCTTTTAGTAACAAAAAAAAAATAGTTCCGAAATATGATTTTTATTAACTACAAAATATCATTTACACTTTTCTCAAAAAGGCTTCAACTGATTTTGATCATTTTTGTAATGAAGATTGATTGATATTATATATTTAATATAATATCGTGAACCAACATTTTTTCCAAGTAAGTACATATCAAGATAAAAAAAAAAAAATTCTGAGATTTTTTTTGAAAACTCGATGTTTTAGCAACGCCTCTGTCGATTTTTATCAAACTTGGAAAAAAGCAGTTTTTTATATTATCTGAAAAATTTTAAGCTAAATTTATTCTTATAACTAAAAAAAATGGTTACTCTTATACAAATGTTAAAAAAAAATGTTAAGGAAAATCTTATGTTGCTCAAATACGACTCCAACGATTTTGATAAAGTTTAGTTTGTACTTATGCTAAAATTAGTACGATCTTTCATCTGAAGTTATTTTCAGTTTTCTCAAAAACTAGAGACGTTTAAGCATCTGGTTTTAAGTTATTGACTAAAATTGCCTTAAGAGTACCTTCTAACTATTACGGAAGCGTTTTTTTTTTATAATTTGGACTTTCTCATTATCAGCTTAAGCTATTAAAATTATATTTTGTATAGGTACTGATTCTTCTAAAAAGTCTTCATAATAAAATTGTTGATTAAATTTTCCATAGAAAATATATTTTGGATTTTTAACACAAACTAGGTTTTAAAAATTCCATATTTCACAAATGGGTGGACCATTTTTTTTTTTTTGAATTTCAACTTTTAATTGAACATTATTATCTAAATACTTAGAAGACACATACATACGTAAAAAATGATTTCTTTGGAAATTAAAAAAAAAATTAATATAAATTGTGTTACATACATACATCCCGCTGATATTAAAAGAATTTCAGAAGGTTTGTATTAATTTTTTTTTCAAATTATGTTTATTTTGACAATTTTTCATTTTAAACTATGTACTCACATGTTTGTATAAGGTGACATAAAATAAAGCCTTTTTTAACTCATTTTTGTTTATATATACCTTATAATTTTAAAATATAGACTCAGATTTTTATAAATTTATGCCCGATTTCATAAGAATACACTAAAAACCTTTTTATCTAAAGTCCTCTTAAATTGTATCAGACCTTTAAATATTTCCAGTTTCACCATCTAAAAAAAGGAAATTTTAGGGAAGTTTTAGTTAAAATTGGGTTTGCCTCACATCCCTGGATATGGAAATAGGTTGTTTCCCTCTCACATTCGAAATGCACGTGAAAAAGCATTATATGTAGAAAAAAATGCTACGAAGGAAAGTATATTTGAAGAAGGGATTCCAATATGAACTCGGAATATTCTTGGACGTCTTACTTTATGTTGCTCTTCATCCTCACATGAACAATCAATTATTCTAAAAACAAACAAATTATGAAGGCTTTCCGAAACCAACGCGAAACATTCGCAACGAATATGCGGTGACTGAACAATTTTTGAAGATTCACATCGCGCCAATGTGGGTGCTCTCATTTATCTCCATGTAAAGAAATTAAGAAAGGCAAAAGTCCGAGCCTTAAAACATTATTATTTACACACAAACTATTTATATTTTGTTTCGACCTATTCACAATTTATAAATATTTGCAAGAAATTAAATAAAAAATTGACTGCAAAATATCATCTATAATTTTCTTACTTGTCGGCTGACATCTGACATATTAGACTTCACAAATCACACTTTTAAAATTTATTGAGACGAAAATGGGCTTTTAGTTTATAAGGGCATTTAAAAGCATTTTAAATTTAAAAGCACTTGGTGAAACCAAAAAATCCCATTTTAACTCTAAATGGGCTTTTAAATATTTAAAAGTCCTTTATGAAATCGGGCATTAGACTAATAAAAACAATAATGTAGCTAACAACTTACTATCTATAATTTTTGGATTTTGTATTCTGAATTGTGTATTTTGAACTTCTGAACAATTGTAAAAAGGTTATATCAAATCGAAGTTTTCTTTACATTGACGACTGTAAACTAGGCTTGAGAAATGATCTTACATCCCAAATAAACCTTATGATTGCACTTACAAATTGCTCATCATGAATTCTTTTTAAGATAATGAATGCTATGAAGCCCATACATAACTGCACAGTGCACATGTACATGCACAACCTCGAACAGTAATTGCACAATGAGAATCAAGTAGCACACAATTATTATTTCTTCATTCTTCTCAAAATTTCAACTTCACTAAGGTATCTGCAAGATTTCTACTTCAAAATTATTTCGCCAATTAAATTACTTTAATTCCTCTTAAGTTTATTTGCTATCAAGTTGCAAGAAGTGATGTGAGTTATCCTACTTTATAATCTGAGCTCTCTGATTCCAAACATATCCACAGAACTCTCCTTTCTTTCCTACACCTATACCTAGACCTACATATAGGTATAGATATAAATTTATCATAGTTTCCATAAAGTAAACTCTAATGACAAAGGTGTACTTACATTCTTGAGAGTGTCCTTGATACTCTGGATACTCTTAGGAAAGTAATTGAAACATTATTCTTTGTTCCTTTGAATTATTGTTCTGACAACTTTTGTGATTCAAGGAACAATGCATCAAGTAGATGTTATAATTCTACTCTTAGGATGTGAGACACACACATCTTGGTATAGGTATACCACAATTGAAGCAAACGTATTGAAAGATAATAATTTATAATAAGTATTTTATTTTTGGTGAAATGTAAATTCTTCAAGTGGGGAAATACTTATGCTTACTTGTTGTTATCATTTTTGACAAAAGAAAGTGAATCATAAAATAAGGAAATTATCCTGCATGGAATCATCTTGAATTAACAATGTATTGTTAGTGATGTTTGAAAGTTCCAAAGTCAATTTCAATATAAGATAGTGTATACAAATTTTGATTGTTTCTCTTTGTTATTGAATGATAAAAGAATCTTTTTGAATCCGATGATAAAATCTGTGGTTCATACTAAGGGGAAACCCAATAAGTCAATGTTTTTAAAGGCATCGACTTTGAATGTTTTCTGGTTCACTCATCGCAAGATAAATTATTATCAAGTCAGAAAGTCGTAATAATGTTCGGAGTTGGTATACACTAACAGAGAGAATTTTACAAAAATTTAACTACCTCACCTAAATCTGGTAGCAAAAAGGCTACTACAAGTTCTAATACTAAAACTACTACTACTAATACTACTATTGCAACTACTACTACTTCTAGAACGGTGCTTAGAAGATAGAAAAGTGATTAGAAGGTGTTATTGCTAAAAGGTTGCATATGGTTTTATTAAAAAACACTATTATTCACAATTGTTGTTCATGGATTTTAGTAAGGCTTTTGATACTCTAAACCACTTAAATCTACGTGCTAAGACGAATTGGGATATGAGAGGTGTGATATGGCTGTTTGGATGACGGACTATCTTCGTAACAGAATGTTCTGCGTCAAGATAAACTACGCATGTGTTTAGTGAGAAGAATAAAGTTCCATATGGAGTACCACAGGGATCTAATTTGGGTCCCCTTTTATTCATTCTGTATACGCAGGAGTTACTTTTAGTTTTTAAGCAAAACATACCAATTGCTTTTGCTGAAGATACTGCATTGTTGTTCGTCATAGGTCTCTGGAAACGGTGGCAGTGGTGATGCAAGACAAATTCAATGCGACTGTTGGATGGTGTTACGACAACGGAATAGCTACTGATAAATGCTCTCTAAACAAAAATGATGCATATCCGAAGCTCTCATTTCAAAATGACGGAAAAGCAGATTCACTTGCTTGCCCAACCACTTCAAACTAGTGCATGAAATCGTTGAAAACTATCGGGTTTTTCAATAAAAGCGCTACAAAAGTTTTTTTTTTTTTAAATAAAACAAACACGGTTTTAGATATCAATGAAATTCTTTATTCCTGTAAAAGAACGTTTGATGCCATTATGTATGGAACTCGATTTCTTTTGTATGGCCACCACGGGCACGCTTGTAGAAGTCCAGACGCTGAACCCAATTTTCGACGGTTTTCAAGCATAAATCGGCCGATACTGCTGAAATTTCACGTTCGATATTCGTATGAAGTTCATCAATCGTCGCTGGCTTGTTGGCATAGACCATAGACTTGACGTAGCCCCACAGGAAAAAGTCTAACGGCGTCAAATCGCACGACCGAGGCGGCCAAGCGACTGGACCATTTCGTGAGATAACACGTTCTCCAAACTTGGTTTCCAATAAATTGATTGTTACATTCGCTGTGTGGCTTGTGGCGCGCCGTCCTGTTGGAACCACATGTCCTCCAAGTCCATATCATCCAATTGGGGCCAAAAATATTCGGTTATCATTGAATGGTAGCGATCCCCATTCACAGTAACGTGCCGGTCTTGATCATCACGGAAGTAGTACGGCCCAATGACGGCGCCGGCCCATAAACCACACCAAACCGTAATTTTTTCGGGATGCAATGATGACTCATGGAGTACGTGTGGATTGCTGCCTGACCAATACCGCATATTTTGTTTATTGACGAAGCCATTCACCCAGAAATGAGCCTCATCGCTGAAGATGATTTTTCGATGAAAATCCGAATCATTTTCAAGTTGTTGCTCAGCCCAATTCACGAACATACGACGCTTCTGGTGGTCAAGCGGCTTCAGTTCTTGCGTCAATTTAATCTTGTAAGGATGAAGGCCAAGATATTTTCGCAACATTCGCCACAACGACGTCACAGAGATGCCCAACGCTTGAGAACGACGTGTGAGAGACACATTTGGGCTTTCTGCAACTGAAGCCTCAGCGGCAGCAATATTCTCGACACTACGGGCACTTCTTTGTCTCTCTGTCTCGGAAAATGTCAAAAGAGCGTCGTTTGCTGTCCCTGTTGTTCTGCTTTTGTAGCGTCCCTGTTGAATAACCCTTTACAAATATTCTTGGAGCGGTAATAGACATTTTCATTGGGACAAAAACATCGACAAAACTACGGAAATTGTACGCTAAATCTGTTCAGTTAATATGATACATAATACGCCACATTGAGTTTAACATTAGATCAAATCAAATCAAAACAGAGCCTCTTTTTAGAAAAGTAACTCGCCATTTAGAAATTATGTACAGTCGACTCCGCCTTTATGCTCTCCTCTTAAATGAAACCTTCGATTATATCCAATAAGAATTTTATCACGGTTTTTATTTTTTTATCACATTTTTCTCTTCCCCAAATAAATATTTTGTTCTGAAACAACTCCTTTTAAGTCATCATACTTCTGATTTGAGGCTAACGAATTATACAGTTTGTGTTGTGAGTGTGTGTGTGTGTGTGTGTGCTTCTGCCTTTTCTAATTCACTCGCACTCGCACATAAACAACAGATTGCTGTCCTTGAAGTAATTTTAAATTCATTTCAGTTGTAATTTATTGCGTCTAGCTACGTGTGTTTCAAACCGAAACACGCAGATGTTCCATTCGTAGCTATAATCTCAGCAAGTCGCACCTTCAAACAACTTATACGCTGCTTATAAATTTGCATAGGTTGATTATAGTAATCAAATACTCGTTGCGTTTTGCACTAATGAACTTGTTCACACGGTCGGTCGCCTGAATGCCATCATGAATTCCAGATGCATTCGATAAGGATTCTATGAGAGAGAAACGTGTGAGTTAATTCAAGAGTTTCTCCAGCATAATTCCAATGATATATGGGATTGCAGACACAGTAATAGCAGCAGATTTTAAAATAACACTGACTGATATTTATAGGTAGAAGGTACAAACGGGTCGCTGATGCCATACAACCATTTTGTTTATTTTATTTCAAATTTTATCGAAAATGGCTATAACGATCTTGATTAATAAAAATAAGAAATTTGTATGGCTCATATGTACTGTTATTTTTGGTACTAGGAACAAAAGTTTAAAAACGTGTCGGGAAAAGTCCAAAAACACTTCGTATTAGTCGAATAGCAAGACCGACAAAGTTACGAGACCCACTTTTTTCGACTTCCCTATACCACCGGTACGTACAGGGTGTCCGCCGGGAAGGTATACTATACTTTGTTTGATCTTGCAGAACGTTGTGGTCCATGCTTGGGCCTATATCACCTACAGACCCTCTTTCTTCGAAGTCATTCACTACACGATAAATAGTGCGTTTTGTTGGCACGTTGTTTCTGCCAAAAATTTCACGTAACTTTCTCATCGTCACAGTAATCGATGATTGATTTTGATAAAATGTTTTAACAATTAAAACACATTTGTTTTTTAAAATTTGTTTCCATAATAAATTTACCACGTGTCTACTTCACGACTGCCAAATATGAACTGTCAAGACTAATGTTTAGATACCAAAATGGCGGCAAAACAAAGTAGTATACGTTCCCAGCGGACACCCTGTATATCGCTTAAGTTTGATCAAGTAAGCGATGCCTTTGATTTTTGATGTTTTTTATTTCTATTTCGAGTCAATATAGACCCCCTTCCACACGATTTTTTCTTGTCCCAACCCACACACCCTGCTTATGATAATGGACCTACATAATATGTACAATTGTACATAAAATAAGGTAGTAGATAATTTTATATGGTAAAAATGTGTTCATTACGTAGGTTGTAGGTACCTAATGTATCAGAAGTTTGAGTATATGAGTAGGTGTGCACACCTTGATTGTTATCTCTTTTTTTCCTATTTTTTTATTCAGCATTGAAGTTTTTGTCAAATCCGAATAACAAAGCCAACAAAAGCCACAGATGTACAAAAGTGTTATCATCAAAATTATTCTAATAAAATATCAAAACAAAATACATATTGTGTCAAACTTGAATTTAACTTTTGTGCCCCAAAAACCTCAGATGTAGATTTTCTTTTTTGCCAATTTCAACATGCACCCACAACCTACATACATATACATACATGTGTTGTATAAGCCCCCAAAAAGCCCGAAAGCCGAAGCCCCATCAGTGCGAAGAAAAAATTCTAATTCTCACTTGGGAACTAAAACTTCACCTGAGCTTCTGCTCCCCCCATGTGTTTTGTTTCCTTGCAATCGAATGGCCTGGTATAGCCAACAGGATGATCATGATAGCAGGCACATGAGGACAAAACAAAAAAAAAAATAAAAAAAAAAAAAATAAAAAAAAAATAAATAAGGAAAACAATAACTTTTGGCAGGAATACAAAAAGGACGAACAAATAAAAACTAAAGTTCTCAAATACTACCCGGAGGGTATGTGTGCTCAGAGTTGCTCTTACCACTTATGTAAATCTTGCTCTGAAATGGGAATTTATTGCAAAAGTTTTGATTTTATTGTGAACAGGATTCTTTTTCTGCCATTCGTTTGCTCTTCAAATAACTTCAATGTTGTTGTATAGGCCCTTAAGTTGACGGAATAGAATGATTTGATAGCCAGCAAGAAAGTCGAGGCCGTAAGGCTTTGCGTTTGCTGTTGATGTCGATTTCTTTTCGAAACAATGATATGTCTTATTCTTGAGTTTTTTTTTTTTTTCGTTTGTTTGATTTTTTTGCTCTTGCAACACATCTAAAGTGGGCTGCAGGGATATATATAATCTTTATATTCGAAGTTATGTCGAGAGGTTTTTTTTTTAACTTCCTTGTGTCATCTGTCATGTCAAAGATGCATAAAGCCCATAATTTTGCATCCTCATTCAGAAAGGGACATTGATGTATGGTCGAAAAGTCGAAAAATGAACTTTATACTTGTGTGTAGTTGTTGAGTATGTGTGTGAGAGAAGAAATATAATATAAGAGATTGTTTGAAGTTATCAACGTTAGTTTAGAAAAAATTGAAGTTTAGAGATATAATTGGATTATATGAAACTTTTTTTGCTTGTCAGTTTGGATATTCTGCAGGAACAAATCGAATAAGAATAATGTGAGAAGGAAAACATTTTGGTGTAAGGAGCAGATGCGCATTTTTGTTTTCGAAAACTATCAAGAAAACGTTAAAAAAGTTTAATGCCAACAAGAGCCGCCCCTAAAGCAATATAGATAGATACCATCTGTCAATTCTAATGGACGTATAGAATAGTTGTGCTGGTGAGATTTCAGGTAATAAAATGGGTATAAGATTAGCAGCTAAATGATGACCTATGATATTTAAGATGAGTGTAAAAAAAATAAAAAAGCTGAAGCTTAAATTAAATAAGCTTAATATCTCTTTATGTTGTGTGAATGATTGAATATTGTTAGGTGTAAGTGCATTGTGACCCTTAGATCTACTGTGCTCCATCTAGAGCTGGGTGAGATTGATCATACTACAGATTAGTTCCTTTAAGAAACTCGAGTATTTATAGTACCTATCTACTTTTATAGGGGATATAATCTTCTCCATTTGGCAATTTTTCAGGTGCCTAAGTCTTCGATGCATAGGTGCACCGCATTTAGGCGCCTCCATCTGCTCGTGGTATTGCTAACTAGGCCAAGAATTTTGAGGTGTTTTTCTTAGTTGACAGTGGCCACTAAGAGACCTATATTATTAGTTAGTTTTAATTATAGAAACTTTATTTTGTATATTTCAAAAAATGATATATCTACAGTAATTTTTAGCATAAGTTTAATTTTGGCCTTAAGCCGTCTACCAGAATGTTATTATAACAACAGAATACATTTTGAATTTTAAAATTAAACTAAACTTTAAAAGTGGCCTTCGATTATTCGAGTTCTATAATTCATCTAGACTAGACATCTCTCCTTGAGATTGCAAATATCCCGACATTCCCGACGATGTGGAATGTAGTTGAGATTGGTCATTTCCCCTCTTACTTTAAATATCACACTTATCATTGAAAGTGGCAATCGATTTAAGAAGTACGAGCTTTCTTGCAAGTTGTAGTTGAGCTGGCTTTGTATCATCCTACACTGAAAAGATTGAGCTTCCAAGACAAAACCGCTGTAAGCTAAGCGAGCTGCATCATTCAGTAAAGTGGGTCCGATGTCTGGTTGAATCTGAACTCTTTCTCCCCAATCAACCCCAATTTCTTCCCATTTTTGTACGAGGTTACCTTTCAAAGAAATTATTGACTTGAAGACCAAATTCGGCAGTCTTCTTTCATCCATCTCCAGCAGCTTCAATATAATATATTCGATATGTAGTTTTAGTGTATTTAAGAATACCGGTGACACAGTAGTTTCAAGATGAACTATGTAATTTGGAGTATAGGCCGGCAACCGAAAAAATCTCGAAAGTATCTTTGACACTTTTCAACAACGTCGAACTGCCAGCAACCCCACACTTGTGCACCCTACAGCATGATGGAGGTAGCATTGGCACGAAACATCTGGATCTTTGCGCCATGATCCACGAACCTACTCTCTATGCAACGTCCCCAGACTGAAGAAATAGCTTTTTTCGCCTCAGCTAATTTAGTCTCAAAATGCTTTTTGAAATCAAGGCTAGGACAGACCAAGACACCCAAAATACTTATAGTCTCGAACAATTTCTAAATTCTGACCTTTGTAGATCCACGTTTCATTTCTCGAGTATCTACCACCTCTATCCCTGAAGATCACCATTTTAGACTTTCCAAGGTTTACAGTCAGGTTTCAAAGATCGGTTGATCATCCGCTACATTCCCTCAACTAATTCCGCCAGAAAAACAATGTCATCGGCGGAAATGAGACACGGTATTTCGGTTGTTCCTGGCGTTCCTAGCTTCCTCGTAGGAGCTTGGATTCTCTAAGCTTGGGGAGTTTATTCAAAATTTGTATGCGTTTTGCTTTTTCATATTTTATTTAAATTTTTTTTCAGGACTAACAATAACGGTATAGAAAGGTACCTATAATACACCTCCCAAGGTACCATTTTTTTATTTCCGCTTTCACGGTTCCACTGATTTTTGTAATGAAGAATGATTGATATCACAATGTTATGTACCGAAGTTTTCAAAACATTATTTTTTGGGTTTTTAAAAAAGTTTGAACACTCAATACATATGTTTTTCAATAACGACCCGGTCGATTTTTATAAAACTTTTCAAAAAGTAGTTTTTTTTAATATTATTTAAAAGCTCTTAAGAAAAATATATTATTCTCCTAACAAAAAAAAAATGACGAAAATCTTAATTTGCTAAAAAACATACAGCTCCTACGAATTTGCCAAAAAAAATTGGTACGATCTATTACATATTTAAAATTATTAAATTTTACATTAAATTTTTTTTTACAGTACCTAATGAGTACCTCTCATAGAACGGTAGTTTTTTACTTTCGACTATCTAACTATCCGTTTAAACTTAATTTATACAGAATCTCGTAACAAGTTTAAAAAATAATTCATATCAATTTTTCCCAAAAATAAATATTTTTGTATTTAAAAAAAAAATCAAAATAATTTTTTCGAAAATTTGATATGTATTTCAGAACGGATAAATGATTTTTCTTTTAAATTAAATTATTAATTCCAAATTTGTAAATTCTTAAAATAGCCACACCAATTATATTTCTTAAAAATGTTTACAAAATTGTATTACATATACAGGGTGATTCGCATGTAAACAAAAACAAAGTTATTTAAATATAAAATAAAAGAAGACATTTCTGACTTTACAAAAAAATATAGCATGGCATTGTGAGTGCAACAGGTGTTCTTCAATAATTTTTTTTATGTTTTAAGTAATTTTTTTAGAAAATTGCCCCTCCTGGGTAAACGGCGGGGATAGACACCCCTGCCATACGATTTTTTTCTTATCTCAACCCAACCTACACGCTCTTGCTTTTTGTCTTACCTAATGCGAATAACCTAGGGTGACCAGATATATCCTCAATGAAAAGAGGACATCCACAAAAATTTCAAAAAAAAACAAAAATGTCTTTTTTTTTATTTTATTGGAACTTTATAACGTGGTTTAGTTTAGTTTAGTTTAGTTTAGTTTAAACTTAATTATACAGTTTTTTTCTAATTAACAAAAGAAAAAAATAAACAATAACAATAAACAAAAAAATAAATAAAAACTTAATAGGTTCCTACTTCTCTTAGTTATTTAAAAATTACTTTAAAAGATAACATTTTTCATATCACAAATATTAAACGTTATTTTCATGAGAAAAACAACTAAAGCTAAAATAGTACCTTCATTTATATTATTTGAAGAAAAAAAACAATTGTGATATTATTAAATGTTTATTTGTTTAATTTATTTTTAGCAGTGTTTTGGTGAAAATGTACAGCATCTCGGCAAAATTTTTACTTTTAAGAATGAAAAAATCAGTTTTTGTTTTGTGTACAAATAATAACAAAGTATTTATAATCACTTTTCGTTTGTTACTGTTTCCGAATTAAAATTTTTTTCTGAGATGGCTATACATTTTCACCATAACACTGCTAAAACTAAATTTTAAAAATAAACAATTTATCATATCACAAATGTTGTTTTGTTTTTTTAAAATACTATGCAAGTAGGTATTATTTTAGCTTTAATTGTATTTTTCACTGGACCTTATTTTCATTAAAATGTCAGGTTTATTTAAAATATAATTGTAAAACTTATTACAAGATTATTTATTTTTAATTTCTACTTCTGCAAAAGTTTTTAAATTACAAAATTGATCAAACAATTTGTTTTCGTTTATATTAACGGCTTTGCCTTGCAAATAGATCAAAGAATTTTCAATATCTTTCCATTGGGGAACTTTGTTAAAATTCATCCACATAAAACAATTAAATTCTTCTCTAGAGATTCACACCACCTCTGAAGATATTCTAAACACCTTGAATACACCTCAAGAACATTTTTTTCAACGTTTAATGCTTCATTTTCAGTTCCACCATTCATGATAAATTTTTTAAAATTTCCTAAACTTTTAATGGAATAAATTTCTCAGATATACTGTTATTTAAAATTTTCTGGACAGTGTGAATTTTATCTAATGTTTCCATAATTGAATTTTTCTCACTTTCTATTGCTCCTATTTGTTCGTTATAAAACTATACATAAGCGAGTGGAAGAACCACAGATACGCTTCATTGATATTGTTTTCAAAAAAAAAAAAATTAAGAACAAATGGTGGACTTTCCATGGAAAGAAAATAACTTTTCAAACCCTCGAACATTTGCAAAATTCTTTCAACGGCAGTTATCTCCAGAAATTGCAATGCATAAATTCAATTTTTTTAAAGCTCATAGTAAATAGTTGGATATGGTTTCCGATGTTTCATCCTTCATGGCTTAAATGTCAACAACTTTTATATTAACACCTGATACTTAAACAATAATTTGAATTAAGTTTAACTCATACAAACGCATTTAAAATATTACCTGAATCTGCTTTAAAATATTGTATCAATATTGGGAATATTTTTTGGTTTCCATGATTACTGGCATCGGTAGAAATAGACAAATAATTCGTTTCTTCAAAATCCTCCAGAGCACAATTTAGTGATAAGGGAGCAAAGACATTGATAACTATGGCTTCAGTTTTGGTTCGCGCACTGGAAATGTGTTGTGCGATTTTCGAGTCTGGCAAAATGCACTTTAAGAACTTGTGGCAGCTACAGTCAACGGATCGGAATCCAAAATGGTGTGCTACAGTATGATATTATGCTGAGGCACCTTCTGCTGCAGACACCTGGTCGTCCAATTTGGAAAATTTTGGAATACAAAATTCCGTAACTTTTTTCGATGAACCCGCAGTTTGTATATTACTTTTATGTTTGTCGGTATTTAAATGTTGGTCGAGATCTGTTTTTACTTTATTTGCAAGCGAAAAAGAATAATTGCATGACGAGCAGAAGACAATAATGTCTTAGGTTTGTATCGTTTTGTACAAATATCGGGTATTTTTCTTGTAGATCACTATTAAAAAAACATTTGAGCTTTGGGATTTTATTTTAATTAATAAACAAAGCCAGACAATGAAATGTATTTACTATTTACACGAAAAAAAGACAGTTAACATTCATTTAATGAACTGTCAGATAAATGGGTGCGTTCAATAATAAATAAGTAGATATAAGAACAGAAAACAGATTGCGTTGTGATTTAGGAATGAATAAATTCAAAGTTAATTTGTTTGTAATAAAAATACTTTTAAGGTCGTGTTCACATTGAAAAAAAAAATTGAAAAAAATTTAAAAAAAACGTAAAAAGAGGACAAATTGCTTTTTTTTTTAAAAAAAAAGATACCGGACAAAAGTTTGTATGGTCAAAAAGAGGACTTGTCCTCTTAAAAGAGGACGTCTGGTCAGCCTAGAATAACCCTGTATTCATAATGTATTATTTTTAAAATATTTTTCTAATAAAAAATAATAATAGAAAACGCGTTTAAAAAAATATAAGATAGAACTCCTCGTAATTAAAATAAGAGAATCGCATAGATCTCTTCATAGATCTTTCATGAACCATTTAGAAACAAAACTTCAAAGACAACTGATTTGATTTGAATTAATTTTTTTTTTTAAACCAAAATTGGAGCACACTCATACGAAGTGACATCCAATTAATTTAATGACGTGCAAATGTGATGCTGGCACAGTCTACCGGTGTACAATATATATTATTCGAAAGCGTTTGTGGATAGCTTAGTGAAGGTATACAATATGTATACACACACATACCTTCCCGTTTTTCAATTATAAATTTTCAAAGGAGGATTTTTAATATTCGTAGACACTTTTAATCTGGAAAAAAAAAACCAATAGTAAGCCCTACGCTTGAACACGAGCGACGAACATATCAAAGAACAATATTATTATTGTTTATGTAAATCTGAGTTCTGAGAAAAAATTCTTTGGGAAAGGATTGATACTATAGCATACTTTTTACTTAAACCAATCAACTGTTTTGTTTATTCCAGTAGAGTTAGAGTTAAACTTACTCAAAGGAGCAAATTATTATTATTAAGTCGTTTAGCATTAACGTTAAAAAGGATAGGTTAACAAGAAGGTAGATATTATACCTATACATAGGTACGTACCTAATTAGAATTAAAGGAAAGTATAAACAGCAAAATGCACGACTGGCTAAAATTGCATGAACATAATGTGGCTTACAATTTCAGAGATTTAATTCCATTTTCTTAAAAAAAAACTAGGAGACATTTTAGCATCTGGTTTTTAATGTTTCACTAAAAATTGATAAGAGCGTATTGGCATGACATTTTACAAAAAATCAGTTTGAATATATTTTTGTTGTTCAAAATTTCATGTTTGTATTATTTTCAAAAACTATTGATTAAACAACTTGATTGGGACGTCAAAAACAGCTTTAATAATATGTTTTAAGTGTTGCCGTTGTTTTTTTAACTATTTTTTTTTTTATTTTGGAACAGTACCTAAAATTGAGGAAACAGATACCCACCTGATAGTGTGATATAAAAAAAAAAAAAAAAAACAGAAGTACCAATGACTTATTATATTATAAAATTTCAAGTAATCCCAAAATCAAATACACATTTCAGCGCTCTACCTGACATATCAATGGCTTAAGGAGATCGTTAAATTAAAGCAGTTGATTGCTGATGAATATCTTAATCCATCAGTCAGCCAATATATCGAAACGAAAATTACAAATTGTTTTCAATGTTATTGGTTGCAAATTACATACATCAATTGTAACGAAGCGTTACACCTTTCACAACCGCCAACCTCCAAACCGAACCATTTCATGTAGCGTCGCAGATCTAAAACGTAGTATAGTCTTGTTTTCTTGAAAACAACATTTCCAATCGTTCAAATAAAAAGAACATAAATCAAACTAACGATAATTTAAAATTTTGTTACAATAGTTTCAACAACAAAAATAAATAATTAAAGAAAAGAAAATAATAACGAAAATGAATACGTATAGGGATTTGACTTAGTGTGAGACATTGATTTTAATATTTTAATAAAATTCTTCGAAACTTAATCCGAAATACATAGATAGAGGAATGGAATGAAAAAAAGTCGATGTCAATTTTAATACTAGATTTTTAATATCTGAAATTTTGAACTGTAGTGTTTTACGAATATTTAACGATTGTACGTAGTGTCTTTTTTTAGAGAAAAAATGTAACAAAAATGCTACAATTGTAGTAGGGGGGCAACGCTGATCAAGACTAAAGGAAGTTTAATGGTTACTTTATCTACCGCACTGAAACCTAATTTAATATACCGCGCTGAACCTTCCGTTATTTACTTGTTTAATGCACTTGCGCCAAACGCTGGGTTGATTTAGTCACCTGAGCAATTTGGCAATATACGGTTCAACCGTACAAGGCCACCCGATGTTGCATGAGCAGACAGTGTATGTCGTTGTTGACATTTTTTATTTCGTTCATACACTCTCAGCTCACAGTCTCTTTTGTCTCAAATGCTCATATGGGGAGAAGGAATTTCGATATAAATTCGTCTTCTTTCTGCCTTTATCTGTTGATTTGTAATAATTTAGAGTAGGTACTTACGTAAAAGATATGATACTGCGCTATAGTGCGCTATCACAGATTAGCCATATGAAGATGAGAATGTTTCGTACGTTTCACCCTCCAAACCAATTTGTTTACATTGTTGTATTTGTAATTTTTTCCCGCGTCGATGAATAGATCTGAATTGCAACAACAATTTAACCGATGTCTGAAGCAGCGATGCCAGATCGTGGGATTTATCCCTTTTTGTGGGAATTTCACGTCTATAATTAGCTAAAAGGGATAAAGGGATTTTTTGAACCTCGTAGTACAAAAAAAAGGGATTTTGCGTTAAGCTCAATTCATTTCCTATATTTCTTTCTTTAAAAAAAAATGTTTTCAATTATGATCAAATAACACATTTTCAAGCACAGGAATAACTCATTCTAAATGTCTGAATGCGTTCATTTTCATTTTTACAATTGCCTACTTACACTGATTCATAATTAGCGAATGTCATCAAAACGGCATACACAAAAAACTGTGATGGAAATAAAATGAAACGTCAAATGAAAACAAGAATTCAACACTTGCTGTCGTGATTTTATGTGTGAAGTTTGTTTTGATATAAGGGTAAATTATTTTGCTTTATTTGAAAAATTAGTATTTACTTTTTAAACTATTTGTTCCAGAATAATGTCAGAAAAAGGGAATACTAAAACATTCCAGACAAGATGGCTGGATGAACCAAAGTTTGCTGCTTGGTTGAGGCCAATTACTACCGACGACCACAAAGCCTTCTGCAAAGCTTGTGGGACAACAATCAAATGTGGAAAAACCGAAATCCTGCGACATAGTTCCAGCTCCAAACATTTGATCAACTTAAAAAGTGTACGCCAAACAGCTTCTGTGAGTGGAATATTTTTAAAACAAAATCAAGCTAAAGATAAAATAAAAACGGCCGAAATAAAATTAAGTGCTTTTTTCGCTGAGCACAATGTTGCTTATGAGGTTGTTGAACACCTCCTTCCATTGCTGAAAGACATCTTCCCTGACTCAGAGGTATTATTAGGAGTCACTCTTGGAAGAACAAAGTGCTCCCAAATAATAAAAAACGTACTTGCTGCAGTGGAGGAAAAAGAAGTAGTGAGCTTTCTCCAAAACAATAAATTTTCCATACTAGTGGATGAAAGCACGGACATTAGTAACACAAAACATATGTGCTGCTTGGCTAGATTTGTACATCCAGAAGATGGAAAAGTTACGACACAACTTTTGGAGATGATTATTATTAACGCAGTAGATTCAGGCGCAGATGCATTATATGATAAATTTTCCAAGATGATGGCTGAAAAAAAGATTCCATTAGATAACATCGTAGGTATGGCTTCGGATAACGCATCAGTTATGATAGGTAAGCACTCTTCTTTCTATACTAGATTGAAGCAAGCAAGTCCGAATACATTCCTAATGAAGTGTTTGTGTCATTCTTCAGCATTAGTTGCTTCATATGCTTGTAGGCAACTACCTAAAGTTTTGGAAGATCTCATGAGAGACATTTCCACTTACATTTCTGAGAGTGCAAAAAGTTCAGCGGAATTTGTTGAGTTCCAGGAATACTTTGGTTGTGAAGTACGCAAAATTTTAAAACCAGCCAAAACTCGTTGGTTGTCTATGCATCCGTGTGTGGTGAGGCTTATCGAAAATTGGGATGCTTTAAAATCTTTTTTTCGACTGGCTTCGTTTGAAGACAAACGAAAAAAAGCAAGAAAAATTTACGAAGATATGCAAGAAAACAAAAATAAAACTTATTTTTATTTTTTAAAACATGTACTTGCTTTATTTAATCAGTTCAACGCACTCTTTCAAAACAGAAAAGTTTTAGTTCACTGCATTGTGCAGGAGAGCAGGATTTTAGTTTTGAAAATGTGTCGGTTTTTTTTAAAAGCTGATTTCTTCATGCTTCAATGGGATGCCCAACTTAAAATTTTGAGAGACCCCAACACACATTTTATGGATGATTTAGACAGTTTGTTTTTGGGTCAAGAATGTCAAGACTCCTTGGCAGAATTAGATGCTGATGTTAAATCGGAGGTAAAAAATAACTGTCTCAGTTTTTATAAAACTGCAATCGTTGAAATGGTTAATCGCTTACCTTTCGATGATGATGCTGTTGCACAACTCGAATTTCTTGACCCAAAAGTAGCATTTGATGTAGCAAGAAGTAGAAGTTTTTCGATTTCCGAAATTTTAAAGAAAGTTGATGCCAAAACGTCAAACGAAGCAACCGAAGAATTTATGAATCTTGCTATACTTCTCAGCAACGACCAAAAGAGCTCACTCCAAAAACTGCCCATTGATGAAATGTGGTTCGAGATTTGTCAGATGAAAAATTTTGATGATGTACTATTGTTTCCTAATTTAGGAAAATTAGTAAAAATAGCATTGACTCTTCCCCACTCGAATGCGGAGGCGGAAAGAATATTTTCTATTGTAACCGATGTTAAATCGAAAAAAAGAAACAGGTTGGGAAAGGATATGATAAATTCAATTTGTTTGTTGAGGTCCTCCTTTCAATCAAAAGGTATTACTTGCTTCAATTTAGTTGTGAAACAAGAGCACTTATGCCTCCATAATTCCAAAAATGTATATAATTAATTAGAATTAAATGACAGATATTTATTTAAATTATAAAGCAATGTGTGGAATATATTTTTTTTAACAATGAAGTATGTATGAATTTATTTGTTTACGTTATAAAAATATATAGGATGTACATATATGTACATTATATCTATATTATTACATAGGTATGCAATATATGTATAAATATTTATTTTTGTTTACTATTATCAATGTATAATTACTTAATAAAATGAAAAGACTGGATTACAATGAAATATATAATTATATTTTGATTTATTATTTCGTGGGATAATCGTGGGATTTTCATAACAAGAGCGTGGGATAAAAGGGATTTTTTAGGTTCTACTGTGGGAAAATGGGCTACCAAAGTCTGGCATCACTGGTCTGAAGATCCCTACTGTCTATGTGTGAGGTTTTTATACACACATTCTCATTTTTTATCTGATATCTGACAGTTCAAGCTTGTTGGCAAATCAAAATGGCTGCCGGGGATTCTCATCTTCATGTGGCTAATCTGTGGCGCTATTTAAAGCCACTTTTGATTTTTGGTGTGAAAAACCTCTCCTTCCTGTTATCCCACATTCCACTTCCTCTGAGCAGGGTTGCCACCTTTTGAAAACATTCCAGAAGTTGATTTGTAAAAAAAGTGCAGTAGATTATATGTTTTTGCAGTAGATTTATATTTTCGGGGAAAAAATTTTGATGGGTCTTAAAATTTCTCCTCAACTTTGTCGACTCTGTCAATAAAAAAACCCTTAGTTTTTAAAAATCTAGACAAGGAAGTATGACTGGCCTATTAATATCAATTTTCAACCACTTAAGAAAATTTTACCTTTTGCGTGTAGATTTTAATAAAAAAATTATCTATCCTTTCCCGTTTTCTTAAAACAAAAAAAAAACTCAAATAAATAAAAACTTTACGTTGCCAGATTTAATTTACTCTGTATGCATAAATTAAAGGGTTCATTTCATGACAGAATTGAAAAATTATCTTATGCATTATTTATTGAAGGATTTTTTTTCGTAAAACCAAAAAGTGCAGTAGATTTTATTTAAAGGCAGTAGATTTATTTTTCGTAAAAGTGCAGTAGATCTACTGCAATTGCAGCAAAGTGACAACCCTGGGTCTGAGTGTATTGTGGAAAAGGCCTAGCCTAATGCCATTTTTTTTCTAATCTTCTGCTAGAATCAGGGAACGAAATCCCAAACGATTATTTCTGTGACTACTTCAAAGACTAGCATAGACAAGCACAAGCCCGTGCACCAATTTTTCCAGGTTTTTTTCTAAAGCCAAATTTGAGATAATTTATAATATACAGTATATGGAATACCTTATTATAAAATAATTTCGAGAATTTAAAAAAATTGTGAACATTGTACAATAGAGAAAACTGAATAAATAAAATTGATTGTAGCTGGTAACACAGTTTTCCTCCGTGCATAAGTTTAACCCCGAGAATTCTCCGTGCTTAGCTAAGCCCGAAAAGGATTAGTTGATGTTACATGATTTAACATCTGAACTGCCTAGCACCAACGTCGGTCGTTTTTTTCGACCAATTTCCTCTGGGCTTGCAAAAACACACGGCTAGTATTACATAAGTACAAGGTATGCATACTGATTTAAATAAACTTATTATTCACTTTAAGACTCCGACATTTTTATTTATCGAAATCTCATTCAACCTACATAGCTATCTGTTAGAAGTTTCAATATTATCTCCCATCCCAACACAGCAATTTTAACTGAGCTCCACCCGATTTTTTCGTACATTTCGTTAGACTCTGGAACTCGCTCTCGTTTATCAAATCAAATATAAATAGCTAGTCAAGTATTTTTTAACCTAGGTACAGATTTGCTTATGAAACCAACAAAAATTATATATGAATATACCGAACACTTGCCCTTAATCACGTGCTTGGGGTACTTCATAACGAAAGATTTCATTAACAGTTTCATATTCAAATGTCAAATAGCTATGTATGTATTACACATCACAATTCCACTTATACATAAACATCAAAGTACGATTGGAGTATGATGTTAAAATAACATGTCAAGTTGAACAATTCAACAGGAGTTCACCGCGTACACAAGCACTTTATAGCAAAATAAAAACAAATCAGCTTTAATAGAAGACTTATATCCATAAAATTCTTATATAACAGTTTGAGTTTGACTGTTAACTGCTTTTTTTTTCTCATACACATACATAGGTATAGGCATACATTATAATAAGGGTGGGTCAGATAAAAGCTCCTTTTTTTTTGAAACCATGGAAGGGTGAACGCTTACAGCCAAATTAATAAACGTGGAATAGCGAAGGGCTAGTCCTTTTTGAACAAGGTGGTTTAGCGAAGGAATAAGAACCAGATGTGTCAAATTTATTCTAAAATTAAAAAAATTAAGTGAAGATTGCAAATTTAATTTTGAATACAAATAATAATGTTTAATAGATTCATTGAGTTCTTCACCATTTGCAATTATTGGACAATCAGCCATCAACCAGCGTTAGCTTCAAAGCATTATTCAACAAAGACTGAACTCATGGTTGAGTGAAAATTCAATATTGTCGAAATTTCAAGTGTTTCCGAAAGAGATTCTCCACAGTAAAAAAAAAAAAAAAAAATAATAATTGTATGTTTTGTACACCTAAAGGTAGTGTTTGATTTTACTGAAGTTAGTTCCTAGCTCCTCAAGCTATAGCTAACAAAGGACTTTTTCTCAAGTTGCTCAAATTTATCGAATCTATATGTTTGCAAAGTATTTATTAAGAAGGATTTGGAATAACCTTGACGAGCAACAACCGAGAGATCAAGCCGGTTTCCGAAGAGGCTTTAGCACAACGGACCACTTTCAAACAATAAACCAAGTCATAGAAAGTGCAACGAATATCAACTTGAACTAAAGCTAGCATTCATCGACTTCACTAAAGCATTCGATACAGTCGAACATGCAACAATTCGGAAGTCACTAAAAAATCAAGGTGTAAATAATAAATTTATACAAATTATAAAAAAATATATACACGAATGCCACATCTAGAATTTCTCTGGAAAACTTGGGAAGGCAATTCCAGATTAGTAGGGGCGTAAGGCAAGGAGATCCTCGATCGTCAGCATTTTTTTTGTGCGGTACTTGAGGACATATTTCGACAACTAGATTGGGAATCTTTAGGACTGAAAATAGATGGAGAGTTCCTCTTCCTAAATAATATAAGATTTGCAGACGATATTGTTTTACTAGCGCCATCGTGTGAAGAATTGAAAAAAATGATATTAGAACTACAAATCAATTGCCAAACTGCAGGCCTTGAAATGAACACAGACAAAACAAAACTGATGAGCATAGGAGAAAGAAGGGAAATCTTTGTAAACTTAAAAGAGATAACTATATCTTCCTTGGGCAAACAATTTCAAAACAAAGAAGATAAAGAAATAGACAGAAGAATTACCAACAGCTGGAAACAATTTTGGAAACACAAACATATATTTGATTCAAAACTTGACAACAAATCTAGAAAGTATTTTTTCGACGGATCAATCTTACCTGTCATGACGTATGGATCCCAAACATGGAGCATGGAGCATGTCAGCTAAATCAGCACAAAAGCTTGCGACTACATAAAGAGATATGGAAAGGTCAATCTTACAAGTATCCAGAAAACAACGAAATTGTACGGAGCACGATGGATTTTGTAGACGTGATCGAGACAGCAAAAAAACAAAAATGGAGCTGGGCAGGTCACGTAGCTAGGATGAGTGACAATCGCTGGACTCGGCGATGTATGAACTGGATACCTAGGGATGGCTCACGAAGAATAGGAAGGCCGAAAAAACGTTGGAGAGATGACATCGCCCGACAAAATAGCAGATGGGAGAGAGTTGCCAGAGACAAAGTAGGGTGGACAAATTTGGGGGAGGCTTATATCCACATGTAACGGGTGATTTTTAAGCTGGTTTGGTTTTGGCAACACTGGTTTTGACAGCTGACGTGTGTTTAGTACCTTGTGTCACTGTCAAACAGCTTCAGTTTGGTTTGCAATTTAACCATGGATCGTCTTACAAATGAACAACGCTTGCAAATTATTGAATTTTACTATCAAAATTCGTGCTCGGTTCGAAATGTTCATCGCGCGCTGCTTGTGTTCAGCGATGAGGCTCATTTTTGGTTGAATGGGTACGTAAATAAGCAAAATTGCCACATTTGGAGTGAAGATCAGCCAGAAGCATTGCAACAGCTACCAATGCATCCCGAAAAAGCCACTGTTTGGTGCGGTTTATGGGCCGGCGGCATTATTGGGCCTATTTCTTCAAAGATGATGCGAATCGCAGCGTTACTGTCAATGGTGAACGCTACCGAGCGATGATAACAAACTTTTTTTTGCCCGAAATGGAAGTTCTTGACTTGCATGATATGTGGTTTCAACAAGACGGTGCCACATGCCACACAGCACGCGAAACAATGGCGCAATTGCGAGGCGAGTTTGGTGAACAGTTAATTTCACGTTTCGGGCCGGTCAATTGGCCGCCTAGATCGTGCGATTTGACACCATTAGATTATTTTTTGTGGGGGTATGTCAAGGCTAATGTCTATTGGGACAAGCCCGCTTCGATTGACGCACTGGAAGCCAACATCCATGCATTCATTCGTGAGATACCGGCCGATATGTGTGAAAGAGTATACCAAAATTGGACTCAGCGGATGGGCTACCTGAGACGCAGCCGCGGTCAACATTTGCATGAAATTATCTTTAAACATTAAATTGCAAGGTTCAAACTATCGATTCAAATAAATATTTCATTCATTTTTTCGAATTTGGTGTGTTTTTTTTTTTAAAAAAGTTCTAAAACTCTTAAAAAATCACCCATTAATTTAACTAAAACTTGATCTAAATTACCTAATTATATATTTGTTTTTTAAATTGAATTTAATTATTTATAATAGTAGAACTTTTATGTTTATACATAAAATTGGATGAATAAAGCTTATAACAATAATAATAATAATAATAATAATAATATGTATACAAACAGAAGTGCAACCGTGTGGGATGGAAAAGTGATTTAAGCGTACTTCAAAACTGAGCTTGGCTTTAAACAAGGGTTCGCATTAAGCCCCACGTTGTTTTCACTCTACATTGATGACTTACCAAATTCAACGAATGTACACTTAGGGCCAGTTTTTCAGTGCTAAGTTAAACTAGAGTTAGTTAACTCAAGAATTAAATTAACCCACAGTTAAGTGAGGAAGCAATTTTTTTTGTGAAGAATGTATGCGGAACGACTAAACAAACTCGGTGGATAAGACATCAAAAGCATCTGTTCAGTTAATCCTGAGTTAACTCTCCAAATGTGATGAGTTAACTCGGGCTTAACTTTAATCTCGCACTGCAAAACTGGACCTTAAAGTCTTAATGTATGCTGATGATTTAGTGATATAAAAAGAGTCTCCAGAAACATTGCAACTAATGACAAATCGTCTTGGGGACTACTGTGAACTCCGGAACCTGGCAGTCAATCTAGCCAAATCAAAAGTCATGATCTTTAAAAAAGGAAGGGGTAGGCGTGCAGACAATGCTTTGGCACTTCGGTGGAGAAAACATAGAGGTGGTAAAAGAGCACATCTACGTTATCATTCCTACTCTCAATTTGAAGAAACATCTCGAGAATAAACTGATAAAAGCCATGGCAGGCATAAACTTGACGTGAAAGAATTACTTTAACAACAACGCAGTACCAAATGCAGTGAAATAATGAATTTGTGAAGCGACTTCAAAATCTGCCCTATTCTACGGTGCGCAATACTTTGGCTCCAAGAAACTGGAAACTGTTGAAAATTTGTTAGGGTACTACCCCACAAGAACTTTTAAACTCCCGATGACGACACCCTCATATATGCTGCATCACGAAACTGGGCTTTCACCAATGTACATACAAACATTGATGCTATATGCAGACTATGTCTGTAGAACTGCAGGGAACAGGGATGGAAGAAGATCGACTACCAAAAATAATAACTCAAATTGCAATTTCCAAAGAAAAACTGAAGAACAAGAAATGGAAAGATGTAGCGAAATGGAAACGTCGAAGAATTCAGAGAGCGATTTTATGATATTTTTGCGACACTTGATGAAGATATGATGCAGATATGTATATAAAAGGCTAAACAATCTATGCATAGAGAAACGTATTCTGTGCTGAACTAACTTACATGCTAGGAGAATATTCTTACTTTAAGAACAATTTTAACATAGAAGTTATCTCAACTGAACGACTATGGTTGTGTTCACAGAAAACCCGCACGCATACATTGAAAAGCCGATACACCCAAAACGAGTCACTGTTTAGTGCGGATTTTGGTCCAGAGGCATAATTTTGCCATTTTTCGAAAATGAGCAAGGAGTGGCCGTTACAGTCAATGGCGATCGTTGAACGAATTTTTAATCAGAAAAATTGAAGAGGAGGATATTGGCAACATTTGGTTTCAACAGGACGACGCTACGGGCCACACAGCCGAAGCTACACTCGATGTTTTGCGCCATTTTCAAAAAAAAAAAACAAAGTTATTTGGCGGACCCTTTATTTTTGGAGTAAGGGGTGAACTGCTACAACTGAACTTAGTTCCACACAGGGAGGACGTATACCACTTATTTGTAACCTATGACACGCCGGAACTAGGGAAAGTTCAATCCATTTTCTAGGTGAATGTGCAGTTTTACGGGAAATAAGAAGAGTGTATTGGAGAGCCAACTATCTCACCAGGATCGAAGTATTAGATCATTGAACGGGAAAGACTGGTTGAAATTCTTCGAATTTTGTAAGAAACTCTTTTGGGCTGATAGAAGATATCTTATTCCTATCACACTTAGACCAATGTAGATCCCTTGTGATACCCTGGAATGCTCCTAATAAGTTAACCTATAGAAGTTTTCATCATCAACCTATATCTAGCCATCTGGAGGCTTTGATGAATTTCGACAATTTTACACCGGAAAAGTTGGAGAGCTGTTCTAGGTTATTAAAGAAGTAGCTTCCAAGGGGTTATATATCTTAGTTGCGAGAAAGCTGCGGGCAGTGACATACGAAGTGAGAAGAGTCTTCATGGGCTTCTTCATCGTCACAACCTCTGCATAAATCATCTGTGCTGAGCCTCAGTTTTTTCTTGTGGTACTTCAGCAGATTGTGTCCAGTTACCATACCTACAGTATTTTCTTATTTAGGTTTAAGATCCTATCTGTCTTTCCCTTGTCAAAACACGGCCAAAGTTTCTTGGTATTCACACAAGAGTCAAATAGAAACTCTTAGCTATCGCAATAAAATAGTGAATGAACTTTTTTTAATAATTTTTAATTTTCAATATTTATTCTTTTCAACAAATTTTCATTAAATTTACTCAAATTTATTCAAATTTTGTTCACTCAGACAGAAAAAGGCTCCTAGAGATTGCTAATGAATTTTAAATATGAAATTAATAGAACTTCAATTTTAAACTGAACTGACAACTGAACTTACACGCAATAGCCTTTTGTCGCTTCTTATGGAAAATACCCTGTGCTTTAATGCTCATGATTAAGGCTGAAATTTTTCTCTTAATGCAACTTTTCATGGTTTTATTTAACCCACCCTAATGTAGGTTTATAGTAAGGTAGGTAATATGTATAAAAATGTGGGTAGTATAAAATGTCACTGAAGATGGGTTTTTTTTTGTTTTATTTTTTTTTTTTTTAACTGACTGTTTTTATGTTTCATGCTTCAGCGAACACCCCTAAAAAAATATGAACGAGTCTATTTTTTACTTCAAAAGTAAGGATGTACAAAATATTCCATTTTAACAAATTTATAAAAGGAGAAAATTCACTTAGAAGTAAAAATATCTGGGGTGTACCTACTTTTCTACCATTTTCCTCTTTTATCTCGCAGATAATAGGTATGTGTGTGTACTGTGTATGGTAGGTATATGTTTTATAATATTTTGATGTTGTTTTTAACCACACATATTTAACTTTGCTTCAGATAAATTATAGCAGTAAATTAAAGCACTCTTGTATAACATTTTTAAACCAGCCATAAATTGAATTAAATTTCAAATATTCTGTGTATATTTTTTTTTGAAAATGTCTTCTGTTGTTAATGGAATAAAAGAAGCATTTTTTTCGATTAACCAAAGTTTCATAATTGTCTCGGTTAAAGTTCGTTTAAGGTTATTTTGAATTAAAATGTTCATAAATTGGTATTTTTTTAAATAAAACTACTCTCTCTAGTTAAACTCAAAACTTTGTTTTTAATCAATAATCTCTCACAGAATGGAAACATTTAAAAACAAAATCAAAATTTTAAGTTTTAAAAATAATATTTGAAAAACTATATTTAGTAAAAAAAAATATATCAAATTAAAAAAGGCTACATGTAACATTGCAATATACATACAAATTGTAGCCGTATCTATTTTAAGTCAATAAGCAGTAGCCGGGCGTTCCACTGTCAGGCCGGAGGTTTTGGTTTGATTCCCAGCCTTATCCACCCTAAAAAAATTGACTACTGCCTCTTGCGAGCAAGTAAAAATGGTCCAATTGTATGAATGTTAACAATAAGAATTAGTTAAGTATGCGCCTCACCTATCTTCCTACAAACAACACAGGAATTTATTGAGAGTTGTCAGTCACTCAGCTCTGGCTGTCCACTAGCTTTCGCACAACCAAAATTATCTTATTTTTTAAAGCCAATTTTGAAG
This sequence comes from Leucozona laternaria, assembly GCA_932273885.2. Classification (NCBI taxonomy): domain Eukaryota; kingdom Metazoa; phylum Arthropoda; class Insecta; order Diptera; family Syrphidae; genus Leucozona; species Leucozona laternaria. The sequence goes on from OW026368.1 coordinate 97,093,588, forward strand.
AAAGTTGTCCCTCTCACCTAATCGGGAGAAATAGACCCCATCTCCTACATTATTTCTTATGCGACTCACACTGCATAAAGCCTTAAAGGACTTTTGAGTATTAAGAAATGTGTTCCATTCAAAAATTTCATGAATACCTACTGTTCATATCTTATGTTTACAATATTCTTCTAAGAATAATCTTCAAAATATGTATTTCTCATGCCATGATACCATTTCAATGCGGGAGAAGGAAAAAGAAATCTCGCTTTAAATCGCTTCAACAAATTATTATTTTTTACTTGCGATATATGGGTACTATGTACTATGGGTTATATGGCAAGTTATGGATTCGTAAAAAAATCGAACTCGAAGTTTTGATCAATCTTGACACAACGATGATAGGAAATACGAAAAAAGTGTGTCTCGCATGAACGTCCGCTTGTTCGAATACAGCCTAACCAGATGTGTCGATTTGCTATCATTTTTGGACATTCCACCGACACATTTTTTTAATTTTTTTTTTTTTTAACGGTACTATCATACAAAATGTTTGGGCCAAAAAGTAGATCTTATTTTTCTAAAAATTCGATTCACAGATTGAAAAACAAAAATCAGTAAATTAAATAGGAATAGGCTGTCTCTTAGTAAAAAAAAAATGGTTCTGAAAAATGGTAAGGTATTAATTGCATTTCTGCGACAGGATACTATTTTTATTTTCGCTCTTCTCGAAAATTTTTCTACTGATTTCTATAAATTTTTTTGTTAAGAATGAATAATATACTTTAAACAGTATTGCGTACCACCATTTTCAAAAAAAAAATATGTTTTGGATTTTTAAAGTAAGATTAATTGATTTTTATTTGAAAACTAAATATTTCGAAAAGGCCTCAGTCGATTTTTATTAAACTTGACAAAAAGGAATTTTTTTTTTTTAAATCTAAAAGTTTTTAAGCAAAAATTATTCTTATAAACAAAAATAACTGAACCTTCCATACAAATTTTTAAAAACCACTAAGGAAAATTTTAATTTGCTCAAAAACGACTTAGATTTTGTGATTTTGATAAAAATGTATGTGTAGTCAAAATTAGTATGGTCTATCATTTAAAAGCTAAATTGTTGATTCATAATACTTCCTTCAACTAAACTATGTTTTCGGCAGGTGCATAAAATAAAGGCTTAGTGTGATCGCACTAAAGAGCAAGTTCATGCGACCCAGTCGTCTATTTTATATTTTTAAATTTTTTGTCTTAGACAAAATAAAATTGTCCACAATTCTCTGTACCTCCAGAATCTTTTAACCTTAGGGACATTTAAGATGTGATGGCTATACTTTATCTTCCTCTTGACCTTTTGGATAAATAATACTAATCAAGATATCTTCATCTTGCTGTTGCTGTGGTGAGGGCAAAATGTTATGCTCTAAAATAATATTTAAATAAATGTAAGGACAGTTTAGAGAAATGTAATTTCCGCTAAAGATTATAAAAGAGATAAGAAGTTATAAATAAACTTCAGCGGTTTATCTTAAAAGGTATGCGGTTTTAAAAACAAGAAGGTATAGGGGGTCAAATTACAATGATTAAAGTGTAAGCTGTTTTAAAGCAGACTTATTTAGGGGTGGATTATCAAGAATTGTTGGTTGGAGCAATTAAAATATAATTTTTATCTTTCAAAGCATTTTTTTTTTTCATTTTTTTCATGGAAATATATAAACTCACAAATGGTTTAAAGCATAAATAACCCAAGAAATCAAAAGGAAGTAATTTTTTCTTCGGAAAATAATTTCTCCTAGTTATTAAATTAATTTGTGAAATTTAAATTTGCAATCATTCCGAAATTCGAAAATCCTTAGCCCAGCAAATTAAATGGCCAACAAAGAGTCCTTATGGCTGTAACAAAACACAAATGCAAATTTATTGACTGTCACAATCTGGTTTAAGGTAGAATTTTCCTTTTCAATTATAATTTTAGAAATATGAACTGGTTGGTATTCTCGTACCTACCTATATTTACACCATTGTATCGGGCATTGGCAAGGTTAGCATTTTGCGAGAGCATCAGCAAGTTGTACGAATAATATTTCCAGCAGCTCATATTGCAAACTTATTGCCATGCCCTGATGATGGTCGTGGTGGTGCGGTGACGGGACGGGACGGGACGGCACGGTCGATGGTGGTGGTGGTATTTACGATCAATTTCTATTTTGCCCCGTTGGCTTGCAATAAGACGTTCAATTTTATGGGGTATACAATAATGCTATACAAATTCTGTAGTAGATAGGTATGTACCTTGTACCTATGTTTTGTAATAATCTTTTTGGTGGAGTCCATAAAGCTCGTTTTATGGGCTTTTCTTTTCATCCTTGGAGAAATATGTTCATTGTTCGAAATCAAATAACTTGGATTCAATCAATGGATTGGAAAAACAAGGGTGAGCTGAGCATTTCGCTGTTCTACCAACTACTATTAACACAATGTTTAGCACAGTGGTGCCAAATTACTTTTTTAGCTGCTGAAAACACAACTCTCACTATTTTGCACTTGTTTACCCATAAAAAAAGGCAATTCCAGATTTTAATTAAATTTGTAAAAAAGATGATTACATGCAGGTTTTTAACGTGAACTTAAGTCCCAGCCACTGGCTGACATGGTTTTCTTTCAACTTAGTACTAAATAGCTTTAATGTATACCTATTATATAGATAATCATCTGTAGTTACCTTTAGTTATAGAAGAATGTGCAAATTTATATTACTTTTGAAAAATGTTAAAACTTTCTCAAAAAACATAAGTGGTTTTTGCCATGAATTTTGTTATTTGTTGCCACAGTATTGTTTGGATAGAAAACACAAAAGTCAAAGTACGAAAGAGGTATTAAATTTTCCATTAAATTATACAAAAATTCTTTAAGATTTTTAAGCATTTGTGAACAGTTAAATGTTTATCGTTAAATTAAATGATTTTTGTAGATTGTCATTCATTTTAAATTTCGTTAATGTTGGCAAATATTAAGCGTTATTCAGGGTGTCCAATAATTCATCAAGGATAATTTGGGAAATAATTCTTGGGTATATTATAAAACAAAATAGATTTACAGTAAGGGTCTATCTTCAATTTTGATATCATTTATAGGGGTTTAAAGAAAAGGCTTACTTTAGTGACCTTGACCCTGACTCATATAAACGGAAATTGCTCTCTTAATGCTAATGGTAGAAACTTCGTTTGAAATCATATTTTAAGAAGAAACACTAGTATTAGGGCTTAAGGTCTTTTTTAATATAATAATTACATATCAATTAAGACCTTAAACCTACTTATTATTAGCTACTCCATGTTCATTAACATTTTTGAATTTGAGGTCAATTTTCTCTAGAAAAAGCATAATAAACATTACGTTTTACTATTTTTCTTTATGAACTTTATAATATCATGAACAACAAGTTTGTAGAAAACCTATGGATTTTATGATAGTTAGGAAAATTTGCAAAACGTAAACTTTAAGCTCCAAAGGCTATGAATAAAAAATGATTTTGTGTGTTTTTAGATTATTTTTATTTTATGTGTGCACTATAAACAGTTATACCCAGTAGGAAATGTCGTTCTCAATGAAAAATTTAGGTGAATAAAACAATTAATTCATTAACTACTTTTAAAGGGAATAGCATGTAATGATTTAAAAGGTATACAAGGTGACCCTCCCGGCCTGGCACGGGTAGACAAACCTATGCTTCGCATAAAATTACAAATTTTGTTATTGAATACTACTTACTGAGTTTCGGCCCGCTTCACATTATGAATGTTCAAATTCGTTAAAATAAGATCATCTACGACTTTTATTACTTTCCCAACGCTGAAAGAATTTTTGTAATCAAAAACCTTTTTTATTTTTGTGTTTATTCCATTTCACTCTGTAAATATATAATTTTTAAAAATAACCTTTCCAACACAAACAGAATTTTTGAAATCAGATGCCACTTTTCATTTCCAACCCATTTCACCCTATAAATTTTGAAAAAAATTCCTGAGGCCATCCACTAATAAACAACTTTTCAATTACAAAAAGAATTTCTTAAGCCCGATGTTATTTTATTTTTACTCCCTAAACAAAATTGAAAGAAGAATATCCCTAAAGCCATTTCCTTAGAAAAACCTTTTACAAAAAAGAAATTCCTAAATCGGACAATTTTTTATTTTTATCCCATTTTGCCCTACAATTGTCAATTATTAACATTTTGAAAAATAATATCCCGACAGCCTTTTTCTTAGAAAAAACTTTCAAACAAAAAAGAATTTATTTTTTTTATATTTTTTAGTGACATTTTTGAAAAAGTTGAATGTTGGATATAATTATATCAGAGAATAGCTAAAGATGATTCTCATTCACTTTTTCCCAACTTTACGACGGTGTTTGTCGTCTTCTTCAAAGGATTTCTATTTATAAAAAAAGAAGTTTTGGATCTACTGTTGGAAACTAGGGAGTAGTACACCGCTGAGATGTTTTGTATGTTTTGTTTACGGTTGTTCTTGTTTTTGATTATGTGGTGTTTCTAAAGTGTAGCGTTTGCAAGTGTGTTTCTTCATTGCCAAGATCTCCACACCATCAAAGTCCAGTTAGTGGCCACTTTCAACGCTGTGGCAAGCCAGTGCCAGTGTTGCCGCAACCTGAAAATAAAAGTCGCTAGACCAACCTCCAAAAGTCGCTAGATTCGCTGAAATTTTGAAAACAAAAAGTCGCTAGAAGTCGCCAGAAAAGAAAACTAAACAATTTTCTTTCTATTTATTTTTTTAAAGTAGGCAACAAGAAAACTTAGGAATATACGATCAAAGAATAAAATTATTAAAAACAAAAAAAAACAATTCAGTCTCATTTTTAACACAAGTTTATTATAGTACTCTCCACTTAATTGCGCTGCCCATTTTGTCTGATTTTTCGGTCAAGTAACCGTATCATTTAAATGTTATAAATCAATCAAAACAAAAAATTAAAAACAAACAAACGTCTTCAAAACTAAACGCAATAATTTTTTCGTGAAGAAGGTAAAATTTATAAAAATCTACGTATTCTGATTTTAATGAAGACGAAAAAGAAAACTGGTTTGTTTTCAAACAAAATGTATATGGCATATTCATTCGATAGTATCGATATTTTTAAACTATCGGCGATAGTATCGATGGCAAAAAACTATTAATACTATCGATAGGCTATAGATGTTAATCCAACACTAGTTCAAACTACCACACTCACTCACATTTGAATACAGTTTGCAATGTGGTCGAATCTCAAATTATTATTTAAACCAACAGGGACGTAATTTGAAATAAAAAGTATTATTTGCATGTCGTAATTCACAAATTCAGAAGTCGCTAAAAAAGTCGCTAGAAATAATCTAGCGACATCAAAATATCTTTTGTCGCTTTCTAAGTGGAAATATCGCTAGATATAGCGACAAAGTCGCTAAAACGGCAACCCTGGCCAGTGCCATCTTTCCAGAATTTTTCTAACGAATGTCCGACTTGTGACCCGACTAACAAAGCCAATGACAATCATCTTTAATTATTCTCAGGTATACATCAAAAAAGAATTTCTTGAAACGGACAATTTTTTATTTTTACCCCATTTCATCCTACAAATAATAAAATTTGAAAAATATATCCCTCAAACCATTTCCTAAGAAAATCTCTTCAAACAAAAATGAATTTGTTCAATCGGACACTTTTTATGTTTACCCCATTTCACCCTATAATTAAAAAATTTTAAAAAATATCCTTTAAGCCATTTCCTAAGAAAAACCTTTCAAACACACAAAAGAATTTCTTAAATCGGAAAATTATTTTATTTTTACCCCATTTCACCCTACAAATAAGAAAAGTTGAAGAAGAATATCCCAAAAGCCATTTCCTAACCGCCTACAGCGCCATTTGTAGAACGGTAATCGAATTGAACTGAAAAAGGACATTTTCACCCATAGCGCCAACTGTTGAGACTTTTTCGACTTTTCATTTTTCCTAAACCTTCGCGGTACAATTACGAACAAACCCGTTGAAGAAAGTACCCAATTTGGTGCAGTCGTTCTCAAGTTTTAAGCATCCGAACCCACCACGATTCATTTTTATATATGTATATAGATTGCCTTTTTCCTCACTTCGTTATTTTCATACCAACTACGCTCTCTTTTATTTGGTACAAAAATTTAACTGAATTCAAAGCTTGGTGAAAAGTAATGCATAGTTGCATGAGTTCGTGAATTAAGTTGGATCCTCTGTGTTGTTCAGACTTCTTCCCGAGAAAGAAAATAAATAAAGAATATAAAATTGCCTTGTCTTTTTGAAATAAAGCATTTCAAGTTTTTTTTTGAAAAATTGTTTATTTTGAACATAATTGTAAAATGAAAAAAATTGATTTACTGGAATAATAAACTTTCATTTGATTGGAATAAACAATTGCTTTTTATAAAATGGTCTAGTGAATAAGAGACTCCTGGTTACCTACTCATATCACTAATTTATATTCATGGTACATTTCATCAACAATAATTGATTTATGAATAACCAAGTTTCACCTACTAAGTGATTTCATAGTTGAATATTCACCAATAAAGTCACTTGGTGGACGCCATAATGACATTCCCATGTTAATTTCATCAATGGATTCACCTTAAATTCCCCGTTTCGGGATTTCACTGCGAAAATTTACTGATCCTAAATGTTGCCTCACTTTTTATCCCAAGTTACATTTTTCCTCTCATAGGATGGTCCAAAAGCCTTACTAGACTCTTGAGGAGTTCTTCTAGATTCTTATAAGATTGTTAAAAGCCTTAAATGTCCTAGTTATGGGAGCTTTTTGACCCTATAGCAAGACTTTTATTCTTCTTATGCGAATTAAGATGCCACTTTGTAAATCAATTAAAGCTCTCTGAACTCTTCCTATGAGAGTGCGTCTCTTCCTACAGAAGTTGTAAAGAAGAGAACGAGTGTGTGTAAACTTAAAAAAAAAAAACCCTACCTATCTTTCGCATTTTGCACAGATGCAGCAACAATATAAAGATACCATAAACATTATGGGATACTCATGGTGATTTCCATTAGTACAATGAATCAGGTTTTTTAGATTATGTTCTGTCAAAATAACGCTTTTGAAATTAATTTTTCTAAAAAATTTTACAGATATCGATTTTTAAACAGATTTATTTCTCTTTTTACTAACTACAGTCAGTTTGAGCCTTTTATTTAGTACCTATATTTCGATGGTGAAAATTGTTGTTTAAGTTTTGTAACCAAATTCACTATTACCAGTTCCACAGCTGCAAAATTAGGTAGCTACATTGAAACACAGAGAATAAAAATCGACGAAGAAATTTTCTGGCCACGAAAACGATCAAACTTTATAGAAATCTAAAACTTCAAATGTCACCACCAATCAAATAGCCAAACCGATAGAAACATGAACACAAGCAAGTTTTGTGAACAAAAAGAACGCACTGTTCAACGCAACTAAAACAGATGTTCGTTTGACATTTTATGCTTGCGTCGTCGCCATCGCCATCGTAGCTCCTATTAGAATCTTTGAAAAAAATTATTTATGAATGACCTTATTAATGTGTTGTTATGGGATTATGAAGACTAAAAATGACGTTTAGAGTTTTAATTTCATAACGAGATACTTATGGGACTTCTAGATCTTGTTATAAGATTTAAGTACTTTGAAATTTAAAAAATGCCTAGCTCTTACAATGAAAATGCTGTGAGACCAATTTGAGTTTCATAACAAGAATTTAATTCTTAAGTATAGCAATAGGACATAAAAGAATCTTATGGGAGTTTTTTTTTCAAATTTGAAGAGCTTAACTCTGGGAGTAGGTATGTTAGTTGGGATGACCCTTCGAGAATACGCTCTTCTAATTCACTTAAAATTACTATTTCGGTTGAATAAACACATTTTTCATTCTTCCCCATACAAACTACTGTAAGGTTAGGAGATCTTGCAAGCCAGTGAACTGGTACATTTTATAAGATAATTTCTAGTTTTTTGACAGTTCTACTCTTAACAAGAACTTTTTTTTTCAATATTTCATTTTAGACAAAACATCATCTACATACGTAAGCATGTAATACCTCACATATTTTAACGGTCGTGTCGTCGGTCATACAAATTGGTGTTACCATCATTAGCTAAATTAAAAAAACAAAAGTGTTTAAATGAGATAAAGTAATACCTTTTATGTAATAGTTTGTATACCACAATAAACCATAACTAGCATCCCAGATTATACAGTTTTAAGTTCACAATCTTCTTTTTTGTTAATCCTTCTACCTCACACTGTCATAGTACCTACTCGTATATCCCCAGATCCATCCATACCTTTGGTCATATACTGACTATATAGGTACTTTACTCATTGCATCAGTAATTTAGTTCTCTCTTTCATCTTGCTTATAGCGCACACTGCCATGCCACCATCATCATTACTTAATCTCTACTCCATCATAAACCAAATGTCTATGATAGTAACTCATGGCGATGGCGGTAGTAAAAACTCTCATCATCATTTCCCATCGCTGCGCTGGCTGCACCGTCGCGTCGCGTCCCGTCGTCGTCAAGGCAATTTCATCATAACGAAGGGCTTATCGTACCTAGATATGCTCTCCTGGCAAAGTGCAGTGCATTCCTTTTATGTTGTGACAGCTTTTTTTTTCCTTAGTAGAGGTACCTTTAACTGTAGAGGTAACCCTATATCTATATGACACCTTCAACCGCATATTATCCTCCAGGTTAGCATTTTTTTTTGTTATAAAAAGAGAGAGCGAGTTTGGACTTTTTCTTTTCATGCGGTTCTGATGGTTTTTTTTTTTTTGGTCTATTGTTAGACAAATATTACTTGCGTCTATTTTCCGTTATTTTTTATTTGTGGCAGTGCCATCAGTGGTGCAATTTCATTTGGAAAGCGAGATCATTTTTCTAATCTAACGAATCCAAAAATTGAGACATTCATTTAATGTGGCTCCGAGTGTATAGCAGGTAGCATCATTCAGAATTCCCCTTAGGATTTAGGAAGGATTAAAAGAAGTTTCATGACCATAAATATATGAGTTTAAGTAGATTGGTATACCGTGTAAATAATGCAAACATTTTTTTTACTAAAAAAACCTTTTCATAAAGGTATACCTATATCCGTATCAGCTTAAAAAAAAAAATAATTGTAAAATCAACAAACATAGTCATTTATTCAAAAGGTGTTCACTTTTAACTTTTGTGGGAGGTTATAAGTCCACAAATTAATAATTGTGAACTCTAAATCCACCATAGTGAGCTAAAAATCCACATGAATTCACGTGGAATTTCTATAAATTCAAAAAATTTATTTCTAAATAAACAAATTATTTCATTAATTTCTATAACACTTTTCTTGGTACATTGTGGGCTTATGACCCTCCGGAATTATTTATCAAACGCAGCAATTCTGTATCCGAAAAACGAGAATTCGAACTGAGAAATAGATATGAATACAAGGAACTGTTCGTCTGTAAAACAAAACAAATGGATTAGAAGTTCCAGACAAAATATTGTTTAGAGCCTGTTGTGCACACGTGTTTCATCCTTGGATCAAGATTTTAACCCTTCTATTTAGGCGGATTAATTGAGGTTCAACCGAGATTTAAGGAGCTATACATATTTTAGGTAATTGGATATTTTTTTTTTAATTTTGCACCCTGGTTGAACCTCTGCGCTAGTTTGCCGAAATTGGTGAAGCTCTGGGCTGAGTAAGAAAAAAAAGACACTTTTCTTAAGTGCCAAAGGCTGGAAATTGATTTAAAACGACATAACAGTCCAACACACTAACCATACACCTATACATAAGATATACTCTTTTGTTTTTCTTCGCAAATATTTTGCTATTATTAAAAATTAATTGCTTCAAAAGGAATATGGATAGGATATGGGCTGGGCTGGGCACTCAGACATTTTTCTAGGAAGGAGAAAGATTGAGAGTAAATTGGGCGAAGGTAGAGATACCTAAACGTGATCCAATTAGATATATATAAAGCAATAATAATCTGTTTGTTCTGAGACTCCTTTAAGTGGCCTAAATTTGCCTTGGTTTATTAAAGTTAAGCATTAACAATGAACTGAATGAAAGTTAAATTTCCTGAATTTCATTCAAAATAATAAAAATAAGAAAAGGGAAAACAACAATCCTGAAGGTAAGTCAAGGTTTTCTATTGAATTTGTACTTGTTCTTTAGGACAAGTATTGGTTTCGTATATAAAAACGAAAATTGGGGTTGTAATCAAAACTAACACTACGATAATCGAGAATTCCAAAAAAAGTGAGTTTCGTCATGCCGTCCGTTGGTCTGTGCATCGGTGCATCTGTGCGTCCACTGTTATTTGAGCTACAGCCTAAGCGGGTGGACCGATTTGCTTCAAATTCGGTACAGAGCATTTTTATGTGATTCCCTAGAGGAGAAATTCAATTTTTTGTTTTAGCTTATCTAGAACGGGTAGCAGCCATACAAACATTTTGTTTTGAAGATAGACACCTTGGAAGAGAACATTCGGCGCGTTATTGCTTACATACGGCCCCAATTGCTGCAAAAAGTGGTAGACAATTTGAGTCAGTCAATAACTCACAGTGAAAAAATATACGAATTAAGTTCCAAATGATAAAGCTAAGTAAAATGTGTTAATGTTCACAACTTATGTTGCATAACCTAAAATTGTCATGCTAAGCATCGTTGGGTTATTCTTTTTATTTATTTTTTTTTTTTCAAAGAAATAAAAACAAATCTTGTGTAAACTATCTCCGCCATTTTTTACCATGGACATTGACATTATAACCATTTTACGATGCAATTTATTTTTATTTTATTACTCCTCCGCCACACAAACATGACCAAAAATGAAAATACCAATACCCAATACAGGGGAATGAAAATGAAGACATTTAACATTCGCTGCTTGTTTAAGATAAGCTTATATTCTTATCAGGAGCTAATGCGAGCCCTTAAAGGATATATGCGCACGATTTACCACATACATTTGTGGCACACATTCTTTCATAGATTATTCTCTATATCCGTATAAGTATACCCCTGCTATTGAAAAGCCGTTAAGTTGAATTCACTTTCACCAAATGTGACATTTTCATAAACTTTTACACTAACACTTTAAGGACAAACAGAAATGTGAAGTCTTTCCCGGGTAGGTATATGAAGACGAGGAAAATACGACGTTTCAGGGAGCCAAGAGGCAACATTTTGTGTTCATCCATAGAACAATAATTCATCATAACAATACCACTATACAAGACAGAGAGGGAAAACCTTGCTGCTGAAATGTAAATAACATTATTCTTTTATGTATTGATTCAATGACTTTTCTTCTTTGTAAATATTGAATAACAATAGAAAATATGAGAGTTACAATCAGCTTCCTTTCTTAGTATAATAAGGAATTCATGAGAGCTCCGCAATCAAATGAAATGCAAATCATCTTTCATCCCACACATCACATAGGTATACACTTACACGTCTCCTTTCATCTTCATGTTGTCACATTTTTATGTTCATTGTTCCTGTGAATGTGAAGGCGAAGAGCATCCCCATCTATAATACACCATACGTCCTCCGGCAAGGGAAACGGAAACAACCGCAGCTTTAAAGCGTATATCTTCAGAAAATATTTATGTACGTAGTTGGTTGTGTATGTGTAGGCAGGCAGTTTATTGATTTCGAATACAAATTGTGACCTAGAGAGTTCTTAAAACATACAAAGTGTGGGAGGCAGTATATAGGTTGAGATATCCTATGGACTGTATTACTGCTGTTTTGTTGCGAAATATTATATCTAACACCGCGGAGTTATTCATTTGGAAAGTTGTTATCAGTTGAAATTTCGCAAAAAAAAAATAATCTAAGTCAATAAAACAACACATTTTCTTGAAAGAACCAATATCCTTACTTACTTACTTAATATGGCTCTGTGGTCCTAACCTGAGTGGTCCAGGGTCTCAACTAAGAAGCTTTTTCCAGCCACCTCGATACCTAGATATAGCTAAATTGAGGTTCTCTTACACTTGGATGCGATACTTGAGTCACGCTCTTCCTGATGTACTGCACCGTCCCTCAGGGTTGAGGATTCAAGGACTATTCGGATCAGATAGCTTTGATGACCATTCGCCCTAAGTGACCCATGTAACATCAGTCGTTGTCTTTTTGCTTTTTAACTTAGGTCGGTGTTGCTGTACGTACAGTGTTCGTTGCTGAATCTTCTCCTCCTATCCCCGTTTATACAGACGGGACCAAAAATCACTCGGTGAATCGTCCTTTCAAACCACCTTTAAGCGTTCTCATCCACCTTCGATTAGGACCATGCCTCTTCACCGTATAGAAGGTCCGGGATGATAAGCGTTTTATACAGGGACACTTCAGTTGTTTAAGAGAGGGCTTTGCTACTCAATTGTCTTACCTTCTTAGCCCCTAAGAAGCCGCAATTGACAAGCCCTGCTATCGTTGTCTGCGTGGTTATAGCGGAGCTTAGGTAGACAATACTCCCTAACTACCTCAAAGGTATATAGCTATCTATGGTAACGTTCTGTCCAAGACGTTGGTGTGGGGTGTCTTTTTTTGACATGACAGCATGTACTTGATCTTGTCTACATTCACTGCTTAACCCATGTATTCCTTGCTTCCACTTCAATAATCATAAAAGCGCTTCTAACATCACTCTTTGCTCTTTCAAGTATGTCAAACGGCTTTAGGCGTTCACACAAATAAGCAGAAAAGATTTTCAAGGTAATGTTAAGGAGACTGATGACTCTGTAGTTGCACATTTTATAGGTGCCCCTTACTTGAGGATCGGGATCGGGCAAACACTGCTGAGTTTCAACTCATCAAACATACTTTCTTCCTACCATATTTTGTAGATAAGCTGATGCATCTGCATATACTCCTAAACAGGTCACGCGTCTGCTGCTTTTTAACAGCTTGTCGCCAGTAAGGCCATCTTCCTCCAGTAGATTTATTGGATTTCAGTTAAGATATGCCTGTCTTCACTTCTTCGAGATCGGGATCGCCTTACGGCCAATAAGTTGAATGGTACAATCTGTCTGACAGTGAAATTCGATTCTTTATCGCCGATTTGTCTATATCCTCAACATCAACTACATTCTACTACGATGTTCCCTTGACGATCTTTACAGGTTTCAGTTAGGGTCTTGTAACGTTCGAAGGTTATTTTAACTCTTTCAACAAAACTTCCAAACTTCATTCCTGTAACGATATCCCTCTAATTCCTTGATAACGCGCTTCTCATATTTCTTCTTTATTCTTGCGGTCAGCGTGAAATTCGCTTACTCGATTTTCGACTAAACTAAGAGCTCTAGAACAGGTATTATCTGAGGACTGCCACCTTTCACCTTACAACCATAACAAATTGCGATATTTTGGTCCGTAAATAAGTTGTAGATTTGTCAGATCTATCTATAAAAAAATCATTCCAATAGTTTACAACCATGTTAATTTAGAACTTTGTCTGATGACAGAAACGTCATTGTCAGGCCAATCTTCTTATAATAAAATTGTAAGACTTTGGGACAAAATCTTCCAGCAGACAATTTAACATTTTAAGTTATAAATGACTCTCAGCTCATTATAAAGAACAAAGATATCGATGTTTTAATAACCAATAGATAGAAATTACAGTTCAGTACTTTTATTTTATCATTTTTGTTATTTTATATTCAAAAGTCTCGAACTAAGATCCAAACAAATGTAATGCTCCAACGTTTATGCACATATGTAAGTACATTTTTGTGTTTAATGTACATACAATACACATACATTAATTATATCCCTGCACTCGGTGCTATCTTTTCTCAATAGGCTTTTGATAGACACAGATAAAATCCCGTTACATATTGAGGGTAATTAAAACCAAAGTAAGCCTAATTAGCCTAATAAACTGTCAACTGCATTTCAATTTAAATTATTTCCATCGCGGTTTATAGAATTTCAGCAAAGTTTATCGAGTCACGTATGGCACACATGTGATTTACAGACAAAAAAGAGGATAAAAGAGTACCTACATAGGTGCCTTTATCTGATTTGTTTTAATTAAAATCTAGTCAATTATACAAAATAGGTGGATTTGATTGACGCAACCAATTCGACTTACAGAATTTAATTGGAAAACAATTGAATAATTTAATTGCAATCCAGTTTACAATTCAATAGTTAGATTTAATGAATAATTGCTTTATAATTATATATTCAATCTAATATGGTAATAACACCTTCTATTTTATGAAGCATAAAATAATTATACTTTAGTTATACAAAATATACGAAAATTTAACTTAATCGCAGATTGAATAAGAGAGTACGAACATTTAAAAGACTCTGGAAGTAGATATGCATACAATTCTTATAAAGGGTCCGCCAAATAACTTCTTTTTTTTTGAAAATGGCGCAAAACATCGAGTGTAGCTTCGGCTCTGTGGCACGTAGCGCCGCGCCGTCCTGTTGAAACCAAATGTTGCCAATATCCTCCTCTTCAATTTTTGTAGACAAAAATTCGTTCAACATGGCCCGATAACGATCGCCATTGACTGTAACGGCCACTCCTTGCTCATTTTCGAAGAAAAATGGCCCAATTATGCCACTGGACCAAAATCCGCACCAAACAGTGACTCGTTTTGGGTGTAACGGATTTTCAATGTATGCGTGCGGGTTTTCTGTGTCCCAAATGCGACAATTTTGCTTGTTTACTAGCCGCCAAGATCAAAATGAACTTCATCTCAAAAGATGATTTTTTTCGAAAAATCGGCATCTTCTCTAAGTCGATCGCAGGCCCACTTAGCGAAGCGTATACACAACCATATTCGTTCAGCGGAAGGATAAAACTAATAATCTGTCAAATCAGACATGAGCTAAGTGTTACCATTCACGAAATAAGCACAAGTTGAAAAAAAAACGTAAGATTGCGGACCCAAGAAAGTCCTTATAGAAGAAAGCATCACTTAGATTGAAGTGAATTTAAGTTAAGTAAAACTCATGTATGTGGTAAATCTAGAATTTAATGGTAAAACTTTAAAATGTTCCTTTTTTCATAGTAGTTCTTTCCCGACTTTTGTTAACAGTTTTCTTGGACAATATAGTACACCCTGGATGGCCGGTTTACCATATACATGGTGGTAAAAGTTCAGAATGAATTATGTACTAATAGTTGGACCGCCCGGCTTCGCACGGCTAGACAAACCTAAAAAGAAACAAAAGAAAATATTATTTTTTACTTTTTGTAATCGAATACAAGGTAAGGTACTTTCTCGGTTTCAACCCACTTCAAGTTATGAAATATTAAATTTGTAAAAAACTGGTCCTCTGAGACCAATCTCTATTGCTTTCTCAACACAGAAAAAATTTTAGTATTCTAAGGCCACTTTGATATTTTTATCTCATTTCACTCTGCAAAGAGCCTTTTTTAAAAAAATCCTTTCTAACACGAAAAGAATTTCTCAAATCGAAAATTTTTAATTTAACCCCATTTCACCTTACAAATAGCAAAATTATCCTTGAAGCAATTTCCAAAGAATAACCTTTTAAACGCAGGTAGAGTTTTTTTTTCAATCGGATACGTCTTTTTCATTTTTGTAAAAAAAAATGTCGAGGCTGTCATCAAAGTTAACCTTTCGATGATCGAGAATTCCGTAAAAGTGGGTTTCGTCATACCATCCGTCGTTGGTCTGTGTGTCCTTTCCACACATCTTTGCATCTCTGGACGTACGTGCGTCCACTTTAATTTGAGCTAGAGCCTAAACGGGTTGTGGCCAATTTGCTTTAAATTTGGTACAGAGTAGGTATTGTACCTATGTAATTCTCTATAGAAGATAATTTTTGTCAAAAAGTTCATGTAAGTTGAACTGAACTTAATAAAGATTGCGTATTGACGAGGCCCTCACTAGTCAACTGATGAGTCCAAGTGAGATCGCCGGGACGAAACGCCAATTTTTATGGACTAAAGGCCGTTAAAAGCTATTTCGAAGATAATTTTAATTTTTCGTTTAAGCTCATCTGAAACAGATACCTAGGTAGTAGGTTCCTACTTTAGAACAATTTTGGTTTTTCAAATTTTCTCGAAAACGCGTCTTACGTTTTTGATTAAACTTCTTACCTATAATAAAAAATATGATTGTAAAAAAATTACGTTTCTAACTTTTGGAAAAAAAAAACACAGATCGGAAACGGTCTCATTTTTTACTTTTTCTCGTATATCTTGTTATAATGGGTGATTTTTAAGCTGGTTTGGTTTTGGCAACACTGGTTTTGACAGCTGACGTGTGTTAAGTACCTTGTGTCACTGTCAAACAGCTTCAGTTTGGTTTGCAATTTAACCATGGATCGTCTTACAAATGAACAACGCTTGCAAATTATTGAATTTTACTATCAAAATTCGTGCTCGGTTCGAAATGTTCATCGCGCGCTGCTTGTGTTCAGCGATGAGGCTCATTTTTGGTTGAATGGGTACGTAAATAAGCGAAATTGCCGCATTTGGAGTGGAGATCAGCCAGAAGCATTGCAACAGCTACCAATGCATCCCGAAAAAGCCACTGTTTGGTGCGGTTTATGGGCCGGCGGCATTATTGGGCCATATTTCTTCAAAGATGATGCGAATCGCAGCGTTACTGTCAATGGTGAACGCTACCGAGCGATGATAACAAACTTTTTTTTGCCCGAAATCGAAGTTCTTGACTTGCATGATATGTGGTTTCAACAAGACGGTGCCACATGCCACACAGCACGCGAAACAATGGCGCAATTGCGAGGCGAGTTTGGTGAACAGTTAATTTCACGTTTCGGGCCGGTCAATTGGCCGCCTAGATCGTGCGATTTGACACCATTAGATTATTTTTTGTGGGGGTATGTCAAGGCTAATGTCTATAGGGACAAGCCCGCTTCGATTGACGCACTGGAAGCCAACATCCATGCATTCATTCGTGAGATACCGGCCGATATGTGTGAAAGAGTATGCCAAAATTGGACTCAGCGGATGGGCTACCTGAGACGCAGCCGCGGTCAACATTTGCATGAAATTATCTTTAAACATTAAATTGCAAGGTTCAAACTATCGATTCAAATAAATATTTCATTCATTTTTTCGAATTTTTTGTGTTTTTTTTTTTTAAAGTTCTAAACCTCTTAAAAAATCACCCGTTAGTAACCTGGTTCCCATAAATAATATATAATTCAAAATAAAAACGAAAAATCAATTTATGTATTAGTTTTGATTTTTTTTTAACATTTTCTCGCTATAGATTTCAAAAAAGATTTACCATTTACATGCTTCTTCAATGTGTTGCTGTATTACAGAGCAAGTTCGTACTGGATTAGTCGTGCATATTTTTTTTAAACTTCTCTTTCACTGAATTTGTATATGGCAAATATTATGTTTTTTTTTTCTAGTAAGGTTTTTACATTGGCCACAATTTTCTGCTTAATGAAAAGCCACTTATAGGCAGGTACCTTAGCAAATATACCTACGCGCAAACCTGTCTGAATTAAAATCATCAGTTTACTATTACAGACTTTATTTATTTATTTTACAAAATTCAACAATAGAACAATGACTTTAATGAACTTAATATTATAAATACTTTGATAAAAGTGGTAAAATAATGTTAAAACACAAAACTCAGCATGGTGTAAGAAGTTATAAACGTAGTTAAGATGAAGGCGATAAACATTTTACCAATTTACAAGCCAAACAGATTACCTTATACCTACGTCTATGTATAGGTATATAAAACTCTTTCTTTATCGTTATGAGCTCACAAAAGCTTATTCAAAATTAACATAATTAACTTAAGGAACTCATTTCCCATCCTTTAGTCTTTTCTTATTATCCTTTAAATCGTTGTGTTTTCTGGAGGAAGTTAATAATACAAAATAAAAAAAAATTAAAAATGCGACACGAAGAACCTCATTCTAGAACATGCGGTTTAATTAAAAAAAATTAAAAAAACAAAAACAAGAAAACAGCAGAATGCGACGACAATGAAGACAGACAACGCAAGGAGACACATGACGAAGAAAACGCGAAGGACAAAGTTTGAATTTTTAATTCCAATCGATACAAAAGTGTTTAGAAAAATTTGAATAAAACAATTACAGCTTTGATTTTTTTTGCTGTCAATTTAAAAGTTGTTAGTTACCATTTGAGGGCTAAACTAAATGCTATTTGTATGGTAAAAAACAATATACTCGTTTAAACTTTAATATAAAAATAAATAGAGTGTGAACGTTGAATTGCAACTCGTACCTTTTTTTGATTTAATAAAAAAATCATTGGAAACATTCAAGACTGTTTGAGGTGACCGAGATCTCGGAATCTTAGGACCTTATGTGTGATATTCGCAAAAAAAGTATGGTCGGCCTTTAACTTTTTATGAAGATTTAGTGACCTTTGAGAAGATTATTTTTTTTTTTTTTTGAATATCCCACAAATGCGTTGCTTAAAATTTTTACGATTTTGAAACAACTTTGAAAATTCATTTAAAAAAATCTATGACTGACCAATTATTGATACTAGTTGAACTTTTATGACGTCACTATTAAGAGCTACTATAGTATACTTTTTCTTACGAACATTCCAAATATAGGCTGCAAAGACCCCGGAACCCTGCTTTGGCATTTCTATTATCTCATAAGAAATTCAGTATATGTATGTACATACTATTGAATGAAGTTTTTTGTTGGGTGTTATAAAATTGAAAAGTTGAATATTTTTGTAACTAAGGGTGGACAAACAATTTTTTTTTTGGTCGGAAATCATAATTTTCAGCGGTGGACAAAAGAACGTACTACGTCCCATCATCCATCTAAGTTATGTTTTGGGGATGTAAGACGTCTTTTTTGTTTTGTGGAAGTTGCTTAATAATTCTTTACCTGAGAACAGTGGGAAAATTATTTCTTTGCCTGGACAAATGTGAACAAAAATAACCTGACATAACCGTCCTAGAAATTTCGAGTTCAGGATTCTGGCTTCACAAGGCTGTCAACTCAGAAGAGCGTGTGGATTAGTTAAGATCATGTCTTAGAGAGATTAGATGACGGAGGGTAGATTTTCACAGTTGTAAGTCAACAAACCCCAAAATCTGCCGAAAACATCGTCGATGGACAGAATTCTTCCTAAAGAAGCAACGAAACTTGGAATTATGGGCTCCAACTCCAAAAAATAATAAAAGACTATGGAGGTTTTGAATGAATGGTGCAAAAGCTTTGTAGCCTTAACTGCGACTGTGTTTCGCTCAAAAACATCTAAAAAAGTCTTTATTTATATTTCCAATTAGTTATAATTCTTTACAATCAGCATTCATTTAAAAAAAAACTAACATATAATAATTCATAAACAATTAAGGATGAATAATTCTTTATCAACTTACTATAATTAACAGGTTATTACATTAATATATTGCCCCTATAGACCCCAATAACCAATCTGAGGG
Source organism: Leucozona laternaria (assembly GCA_932273885.2). NCBI lineage: Eukaryota > Metazoa > Arthropoda > Insecta > Diptera > Syrphidae > Leucozona > Leucozona laternaria. Next base: position 97,113,067 of record OW026368.1, read on the forward strand.
AAACCCTGGTCGGAACCCTCTAAGTAAACCTTGTCCACTGGAACATTGAAGAAGCAAGCTCAGGGAAGTACTGTACACTGTAGGATTCGATTCTTATTCCTATTCTGTCTAAATATAATTTGCAAAAACACATAGTAGTACACATTAGTAGTAGTAGTAAATAAATTTTTTTTTAAACTTGATACATTTATGTTTTGTCTATTTTTGGTTCATATAAAAGTTCCCATCACGAAACTTCGAAAATATTGAATAAATAATGGCACTATTTTTCGCAAAACAACACCTTATTAATGTTGTTACAGTTATTGCATTGTAATGCTTTGGTTAATTTAGCAGACACAAGCTTAAGTTATTACGGCCGAAATTCAAAACTCTTCATGGCCTTGTTTTTTAAGTATATATAGAAGGGCGATATTCACAGTCGTTAGCTAACACATATTTTACTAAATTTAAGGTTAGTTCAATTGGATTAATATAAAGGTTTTGCGAATTATTATTTAATTTAAATGTTGACATGGAAACAAAAACAAATCAACTAAAGTTATTTCCAGAAAATGCAATTAAACTTACTTTTTAACTTAACACCAGTTTAAAGAAACTCCAAATAGTTATAATAAATTAATTATTTTAAGGAATTTAGACTGAAACAAGTTACAGTACGTTGGAGATCTTGATGGATTTCTATTTACAGTTGGTGAAGTTATTAAAGGCGTTCATCAGAATATACTGTTTCTAGAATTTTAAATTTGATAGCAAGATTAATAATTAAAGACAGATAAAAATTCCATTAAATTATGAAGAACAGCTGAGACCAAAACACAATTGGCTTATTCAAAACAGCTTCTCATCATGCATAATATTAACCTAAAATAGCACTCATATTTAAATATTTAAACTGCAATTATATTCTGAGAAACACATCAATCGATAAAGACATGCCTTCGTAAATATCCAAACAACAATGCCATGCCATTTTAGGAAAATGTATTTAAAAATAATTGTTTACTATCAATTTCGGGTGAATTTAAGTAATTACTTGGTATCTACTGAAAGTATTTGCCAGTAAGTATGAACTTTATTTTATGCATACGAAACTAAGTTAATACTATAAATCTAACCTTTTACTAAAAGATATAGTTTTTACTATACTCTTTTACTTCTAGTAAATATTTCTGTTTTATGCATATCACCCATTATAAACAACACTGCAGCGAGCCTCTATTTCAGATTCAGCCGTCAGTAGGGTGACAAACCGTGTGTAAGCCGGATCTCCTATGCTCTACTCTATAGATTGGTACACTCACCCACTGCACAATTTTTCTGCTTTTTTTTTTCTTCATGTCTTATTTTCCGTCAAAAGTGAATGTGAACTGAAAGTTGAGAAGGTTAAAATTGTATGAAATTTTAAGCTTCACCTAAATTGAATTGAAAATCAATCTATGGGTGCAGAAGAGGGTGTAATGTATAACTTCTTAATAAGTGGATAATTCTTCAAAAGCGAGACGATGACATTGTCATAGCTATCAATGGATGCGTTATGGATGTGAACGACATGTGGTTTCAACATCACGGTTTTAAGTTCCACAAAGTATTCTTCTAATCAAGAGGCGATAGTCACGTGTGAACTGGCCACCGAGACCGATATCGTGCAATTTGAACTTTTTCTTGTGGGGTTTCCTTAAAATGCGGGTCAATGTCAAAAAGCCGAAAACCACCGATGCTCGCAAATTCAACATAACAATGTTTTATCCTCATAGAGTTTTTGACTGTCAAAATTGTTTTCTTTTCATTTCTTTTATTTGAAACTAGCTGGACCGCCCGGCTTTGCACATGTAGACATATCTAAGCTACGCATAAAAATTACAAACAAAAAATATATTAAGATCAATATTTAAGCTACTTTTTGTATTTAAATACTACTTTATGGGTTTTAATCCACTTTACGTTATAAATGGCGAAATTCAAATAAATATGATCATCTAAGTCCAAATTTTATTACTTTCCCAGCACAGAAAGAATTTTTGTAATCAAAAACCACTTTTTTGTGTTTATCTCATTTCACTCTATCAATATCAATTCTTTAAAAATAACATTTCAATCACAAACATAATTTTTAAAATTGGAAATCCCTCTTTTGTTTTTACTCCACATCACCCTATAAATATCAACTTTTTTAAAAATTCATATTTTCTTTCAAAGACCAAAAAGTATTTTTGAAATCGAATACAACATTTTATTTTTACCCCATTACACACTAGATATAACTACCAATTTTTTGAAAAAAAAAAAAAAAAATACGCTATAGCCATTCAATAAAAATAACCTTTCAAACACCAAAATAATGTCTCACATCAAAATAACAAAATTCAAACAAAAAAAGAGTTTATCTTTAATTGGACATTTTAATTTTTACCCCATTTCACCCTGCAAATATCAAAATTTTGAAAAAGAATACCCCTTAAGCAATTTCCCTAGGAATATGCTCTTTCAAACAACAAAAGATTTTTTTAAATCGGATGCCTATTTTTTTTTTCATTTAACCCCATTTCACCCTACAAATAATATCCCTAAAGCCATTTCCTAAAAAAAACCTTTCAAGTAATTAAAGAATTTCTGAAATCGGACATTTTTTTACCCCATTTCACCCTACAAATTGAAAATTAAAAAAAAACGTATCCTTGAAGCCATTTCCTAAGAAATTCGAGTCGGATACGAATCCCTACCAATCAAAAATCATTGAAATCGGTCCAGCTTTTCGTTAGTTATACCTAAGTGTTGTTACTAAACCGAATTTGTTTAATAAATATTAACCTGTTGCGATATACGAGTAGCTCTCGAAATTTTAATATTTTCCTTCAGTTGTACTTAAATAATATTGTAAATGATAAAGCGTTTTTCCTATAGAAGTTACATTTTTTCGCCTGCTATACAATTACCGCAATATACAAAAATGTTGCTCCCTTACAATTGGTAAATGGATAGCCGTGCGTGCCTGCCCTCTGGCTGGTAATGAGTCTTTCCACAAAAATCGGGTGACCTTAAGACTACAATTTAGATATTCATGGAGCAATGCTTTGACTAACCCTTGATTTTCCTCCATATGGGGCAGATACGACCGTATAATGACTCTTGATCTATTCTTTTTAGGTAAGCTTGAAAATTTTTCCGTGAAACATGTCCCTAACTTCTAATTATTATTCACCTTCATAAATATTTATTTTCCTGCAAAAGAAACACTGACTTTAGAATCCTTTGAATTAAAAAGCAGTAATAATTATAAACTCGGGGTTTTGATGTTGTCGTCTGTCATGCACATTCACGAGTGGCATTTGATCTTTGGTGACACTCTAATGTGTATCCTTCGAAACGGTCGGTGGCGAACGTTTGCATCGTCATCATACAAAAGTAATCCATTGATGTTAGCAAAGACATGTGTCTCGTCTGTCGTCTCATGGTGTACCGGAAGTTTATTAAGATGAACGTTACGCTACGCAGGGTTATAGTGCTTCAATTTTGAGAGGCATTTATGCATAAATTGAAAGCATTCATCCATTTACTTTGAACAAGCTAAAACGTTGAACAAGTAGAGTTGAACCTAATCTGCATTATGTATGTATATACCTATTAATACAAAATATGTTTAATGAACTTTACCATGGCGCGACGAGGCTGGGCATGACTTTAGGTATATATAGGAGCTACTGTATGGTATAATAATATTTTCGGGTCTGACTTATTCGTATCACATCCTTGCCATAAGCTTTGAATATTTTACAGAATAGTATGCCAGTGCCGTGGATTCAAGCTATTAATCTTGTCATATTGAGAGAATTTACTGAGACAAACAAAATCTTTGTGAAGAGAAAATAATTAAAAAATAACATACAACACCAACAAAAGATTATAAACTCGATCCTTTGAAGAGAGAGAAGACAAAGATAAAGCCATAAATGTCGAACATATGAAAAAAAATAATAATAACTGGTAGGTATATCATTTTAAATTTAATACGAACGTCCGCCATCTAACTTTTTTTTTTCAACTAGTACTTATTTCGTGAATGGTAACACTTAGCTCATGTCTGATTTGACAGATAATTAGTTTTATCCTTCCGCTGAACGAATATGGTTGTGAATACGCTTCGCTAAGTGGGCCTGCGATCGACTTTAGAGAAGATGCCGATTTTGCCAAAAAATCATCTTTTCAGATGAAGCTCATTTTGATCTTGGCGGGTAGTAAACAAGCAAAATTGTCGCATTTGGGGCACAGAAAACCTGTGCCCCAAAAGCCGATACACCCAAAACGAGTCACTGTTTGGTGCGGATTTTGGTCCAGAGGTATAATTGGGCCATTTTTCTTCGAAAATGGGCAAGGAGTGGCCGGTACAGTCAATGGCGATCGTTATCGGGCCATGTTGAACGAATTTTTGTTCACAAAAATTGAAGAGGAGGATATTGGCAACATTTGGTTTCAACAGGACGGCGCTACGTGCCACACAGCCGAAGCTACACACTCGGTGTTTTGCGCCATTTTCAAAAAAAAAAGAAGTTATTTGGCGGACCTCTGTTTTAACTTTTGATAAGACTAAGAAAGATTGTTTTATAGACATAGGTAGGGGCAAGGGGGGGCACTTGCCCCTCCTGGCTCTGGACAATACCATACAACTATCAATTTTTTCATTTTTTACTATGAATTTAAAAAAAATACTTGTCTCTGCCCCCCTCCTGGCTCTGGACCATGCCAAATGTATCTGAAAATATATCCTTATTTTCGATATTGTCGGAAAATATGGATATTTTCTTCACAACTTCTTTATGGAGTTCATGGTTTGCCCTCCCCTGTATAAAATAATGCTGGCGCTTATGTTTATAGAGCTACCTACATAATAGTGTTGTAACGGGTGATTTTTTAGCTGGTTTGGTTTTGGCAACACTGGTTTTGACAGCTGACGTGTGTTTAGTACCTTGTGTCACTGTCAAACAGCTTCAGTTTGGTTTGCAATTTAACCATGGGTCGTCTTACAAATGAACAACGCTTGCAAATTATTGAATTTTACTATCAAAATTCGTGCTCGGTTCGAAATGTTCATCGCGCGCTGCTTGTGTTCAGCGATGAGGCTCATTTTTGGTTGAATGGATACGTAAATAAGCAAAATTGCCGCATTTGGAGTGAAGATCAGCCAGAAGCATTGCAACAGCTACCAATGCATCCCGAAAAAGCCACTGTTTGGTGCGGTTTATGGGCCGGCGGCATTATTGGGCCATATTTCTTCAAAGATGATGCGAATCGCAGCGTTACTGTCAATGGTGAACGCTACCGAGCGATGATAACAAACTTTTTTTTGCCGGAAATGGAAGTTCTTGACTTGCATGATATGTGGTTTCAACAAGACGGTGCCACATGCCACACAGCACGCGAAACAATGGCGCAATTGCGAGGCGAGTTTGGTGAACAGTTAATTTCACGTTTCGGGCCGGTCAATTGGCCGCCTAGATCGTGCGATTTGACACCATTAGATTATTTTTTGTGGGAGTATGTCAAAGCTAATGTCTATAGGGACAAGCCCGCTTCAATTGACGCACTGGAAGCCAACATCCATGCATTCATTCGTGAGATACCGGCCGATATGTGTGAAGAGTATGCCAAAATTGGACTCAGCGGATGGGCTACCTGAGACGCAGCCGCGGTCAACATTTGCATGAAATTATCTTTAAACATTAAATTGCAAGGTTCAAACTATCGATTCAAATAAATATTTCATTCATTTTTTTGAACTTTTTGTGTTTTTTTTTTTTAAAAAGTTCTAAACCTCTTAAAAAATCACCCATTACATGAAGTAAACTTCACGATTCTCTACATGTCGACAATTCAGCGTAGACAATATTGGTAATTGTCTACACAGAAATGTCGACAAACCTGTAAAATTAATATTTAATAATAAAAAGTAATAACAATTTATTGGAAAAGTTTGAAGTAAAGTTCTTTTTAATTTCGAAAATAATTTTAAAACAAAAACTTTGTTATTGTTTTTTTTTTTTTTTGTATATTTTGCGATATTTAAATTTAATGGTGGCATTTTCTAGATGACCATATGCAATTTTTAAGTTATTTTGTTTAGCTTGAAGTCCGTGTTTAAAACGAGTTTACCTTCCAATGTTTTAAAAGTTTAGCCAAACCATTAAGAAGCTACGTTAATTTGCGTAAAAGTTAGCTATTTTGACGTGTGCCCCACCTCCTATATTTTGCTAATGAAATTGTAACTCTATTATGGATATAAATTAAAACAATTCATTTTGTCTGCACTGGTATAGATGTGGTATGTACATATAAGGTTGTTTTTAGGGGATGGTTATAGGTATATTTTGTCTTTTAAAATTTTGCTATTCGTAGGGTGAAATGGGGTAAAATCAAAAAGTTGTATACGATTGAAAACTCTACCTGGGTCTAAAAGGTTATTTTTACTTTTTAAATGGCTTTAGGGATATTTTTAGGGATATTTTTTTTTAAATTTTGTTACATATTTGTAGGGTGAAATGGGGTATAGAAATATAAAAATTGTCCGATCTAAGTAATTCCTTTTTTGTTTGAAAGGTTGTTTTTAGGTGACGGTTTTCGGGATATTTCTTTTCAAAAATTCGGTAGGTATCTATTCGTTGAAGTGGAGTAAAAACAAAAATAGGATATCCGATTTAAAAAAAAAATCAGTTTTTTTTTGAAAGATTATTTTAAAAAAATGCTATTTATAGAGTGAAATGGGATATAATCAAACAAATGGTTTTTAATTACAAAAGTTATTTCTGTGTTGGAAAAGTAATAATGGCTGGACTTAGATAATCATATTTTTATAAAAAATTTAGCCATTCATAACGTGAATTTGGTTAAAACCTAGAAAGTAGCATTCGAAGAAGCTTATAAATATTTATTTATATTTTCGTTTGTAATTTTTATGCGAAGCTTAGGTTTTGTCTACCCATGCGGTCGGGTCAGCTTGTATATAAATAAAAGGAATAAATATTGTGTATTTAATTATATATCGGATGCCCATCATGCTTTTTAAATATTTATTTTGTTTTTTTTTTATCGTTCTTAGACGTTATTATGCCAGAATATACCTTTTGATTTTCTAGCCTAATTTCCATTTTACTTTCTAGTTCTCTTTCCATCATACCTGTCTGGCATAGTTTACAATGTTTCTGGCTTATTTTCCCAATTAATTTCTGCTTCGTTTTTTTAATTACATATTTTGAGCAAAAAAATATTCTGGCATTTTTTGTAAGGAAAAAATTCTGGCGTAAATTCCGGCAACCAACCCTGACAACACTGCACTGCCACACTTTCACAGTGCGACACTCAGCGCTCAGACTTAAGACATCAAAGATATCCAAATTCGGACACACTGGTAGACTGTTACACTATTGGCATGTTTAGAGTAAAAATCTTGCAAAATAACTAGCCAAGCTATACAAATTATTATCTGATATTTTCATTAGTTTAAAAATTAGTTTTAAGGTTTTAAAAATCTTTGTGAAAAGTGGTCGTATCGAGATGAAAAAAATCATTCTAGTTTCTGATTTTATTAATTTAACTTGGCTATTATTGCATTTTTTTTTTGAAAATGAGTTAAAGATGAGAGAAGTTAAAGTTGGATAGATTTATTTGTTCACATAGCTGAAGACTATATCAACACTTATAATAACTTGCTTATTAAGTCATTTAATTTGATTTTTGTTGGTCATTCTACAAATTTTGTTTGCATGAAATATCGGACAAATGTTTGACTTCAATCACCAATATCTCAGAAAATTGAAGCTTAAGAATGTTTTGAAATTCATAACTTTTTTCAATTTCATCACCACTTTTCACAGTGACACAGACCACTAAAAAAATAAGACAAATGTGTTTCCTTAATTTAGTTGAGTACCTGCCTATGCCTATTGTTTTTTTTATTTTGGATTTAAATTACTTTTTCGATTAAATTAAACAATTTTTAAATCCTTCATACAGAATTGATGATACATTTTTAGAAGAAGAAAAATACAAAGGTACAGTAAAATATTTAAATTTGCTTTAACCATTTGTCTTGAATTTAACAAAGCTGCTTGACATTGACAAACAACATTGCTCTACTGAAGGACCAAGTTGATTTAAACTCTATCAAGGATTGAAGTGATTATTTTTTTTTAATTAAATGCCGCTGTCATTCAACTAAATGGCTATTAAATGTTATGATAAGGGAATACAATCTGCTGAATAATTTGTTTTAGCTATTCTATTTTTTTGTCTGTCACAATAAAGGATTGAGGTATATAATCTTTGTTTAGAGGAGAGGATTAGTATACCTATAGATTTTAAGAAATGGGGATGGTTTAAAATAAAGTTGAAACTGGAAATGATAACAAGCACAGCTGTCAACGAAAAAAAAAATTATATGACAAAGGCCTAGTTAAAGAGAAGAGAAAGGGAGATTAAAGATAATCACGATTAAAAATTTGGTAAGTTAACTCTAAATTTACTGAACAAGTGAACAGATTCCTTTGATGTTTTACACTCCGAGTTTGTAAAGTCGATCCGCATGAATTCTCTATTGAAAAACTGCTTCTCAAGTTAACTGTAAATAAATTTATATTCAAAGTTAACTTACTCTGGTTTAAATCATCACTAACAAACTGGGTCAATATTTATTTAAAACGCATAATTGAAAAAAATGTGAGCATGTTTAGTCAAATTCATTTTAATCATTTTTTATAGTCAAAACTTATTCGCAATTCATTAAATTTTCGTCCAAAATTAAATTCTCTCTCTGTCTCTCTCTTTAGTTTTTATTTATAGTATAAATAAATAAATGCTGCTAAGTATATATACACAATCACTCCATCTATCTATCCAGCCCATTGCTGCTTAATCTCTTGAAATTATAAGTGTTATCTTCAATTTGAAGAGTATACCCTTTTTAAATATTATAATACCTACCTATAAAAATGTCGAACGGAAGTCGTCCGGAGAGGGTGAGAATTGTGGAGTCGTTCGTGTCATCCTGGTTTTTGAAAAGGCGGCCGGGCCAGTTCTGCGACATCGTTGGCAAAGATGAGAATATAAACAAAAACACTCAATTAAAATGATTATGACCTATTATATGAACGAAAAGCAGGGAAAACTTATTAAACATCCACCCAGAGATAGGATGTCATGGCAGACGGCAAATAGCATAAAAGGCTTCTTAATGGTGGTGGTTTCATTGTTATTAGCCTAAGAGCGTTTGGAAAGTTTTTTCAAAACTGTATCTATTCGTTGTCAGGGGTCACATTTAAAATAGAATAATATCATTGTTAGTTTTTTTTCTTTGTCGGTGTGTGTGTGTATTTTTGTGTGTATTTTTTGACCTCAGATAATAATCCACACTTTTTTCTTGATAAATTATTGAACGAAAACAGGATGCTTTTAGAGATCCTTTTGGTTTTATATCTTCAGAGATGAGTGCTGTTAAATTGTATACCAACAAAGGGTAGGATTGAGAGAGTGTTACACGATTGACCGCGAACTTCTTATTTGATTCAATTTATTGTTAAAATAAAAATAGGTTCATTAAGGTTAATTATATCTTATACAGTACTTAGATATAGATAAATAAGCATTTATGATTTGCAAGGAAAATATAATTAAAGAAAAAATAACCTAAAAACTAAACTATAACAATATTGAGTAAAGCAGCTTAGAGAATGGGAAAGATGTAGTTTAAATAGGACTAAACAATGTAGAAGGATAGCACTTTTAAAACGATTTGTATTCGAGATTTTTCTTAAGTTCATCGGCAAGGAGTTCCACAATTTAAATGCATAAATAAAAAAAAGACGTGAAGAGTTTAAAAATCGAAAAAGACCTGGAATGAGCCAAAATGTTCTGAGCGAGCGCGGGAAACTAAGCTTTTGGTACAAATACACTGGATTTATAATAATAGATATTATGTAATAATATGCAGTTTTTAACATCGATATAGCGCTTGAGGCTCGAGGGTGGTTCCAAAGCAAGCCCTCTGTAAAATTAGACGCAAACCGTAAATATTATCTTACCGCATGATTAAATGCTACTTGTAATTTTCGTTGCGCTACAGAATCTATATTCAACATACTCGGCATTGATTATTAAGGGCAAAATTCGTAGTTATTCAAAGTTTGCGAAGCTATGCAAAAATTCTTCTTATAACATAATTAGTATGTTCGTATCCTGACAAGTGGTGGTGATTATAAAACACAGAGTAACCGCTTAAAACTTGCTTTCTGACAGAAATTATGTCAGGCAAACTCCTTGTTGGATATCAGAATGAATTGAGACTGACTTAAATTAAGGTCTTCATTTAATTTGTTATTAAGTTCGGTCTAGTCAAGTAGAGCTGCACATGCACATCATCAGCATAAAAAAGTGTCGAGAAGTATTAATAAATTGATGACAAGTCATTCACAAATAGACAAAACAGAATAGGGCCAAGGATAGATCCTTGTGGAACATCCATCTCCCTTCAGAAGAACTTATACAAAACTTGTCAAAGGCTTACTGCGCTATTTCTAAAGTTGAACAGAATTTTTTTAATTTCCAAATAAGAATTTTATGGTTAATCTTATCAAGACTTTAGAGAAGTCAAGCTGGCAAAGAAGAATAACACAACCCTCTTCAAAATGTTGTCTTATGTCTTCAAATGTCCTCACCATATAGCCGTGGAACAGCTATGATGGTATAGCAAATTTTTATACTAAATCGCATCTCTAATTGAATTTGGAGTAGGCATTTAAGCTACATTTACGTAGGAGGGCCACAATAGATTGTAAAGCTCTAGTGCAATTAAACCCCGTTCAGACACGAAAAACGTAAGTATCTGGTAATAAAGGGTGTGTTTTTTAGACGTGTGATTTTCAATCTGGCAATACTTTTTTCGGAGTTAGTCTCTTTGACAGCTGTCACTTGATTTATGCTCCATTTGGTTTGCCATTTTATAATCATTAGGCTTACTCTTGAACAACGCTTGCAAATTATGCAAGAAGGGGTTCGAAACGAGATCGGTTTTGACCCCGATTTTCACAATAAATTTTTTTTCAGCGATGAAACTCATTTTTGTTTGAAAGGCTACGTCAATAAGCTAAACTACCGCATTTGGAGTGTAGTTAAACCTCAATCCATTGCTGAGACACCGTTAAATTCTCAAAAAGTCACTGTTTGGTGTGCTCTATGGGCAGAGGGAATCATTGGTCAATATTTCTTCAAAAATGAAGCCGGCCATAACCGGGAACGCTATGGAGCCATGATTAATGACTTTTTCATGCCTGAATTGGAGGACAAGACGGTGCTACATGCCATACAGCCAACGAAACAATCAATTTATTGAAGGAAACATTTTGGTGAGCGCATTATCTCGCGTCGTATGGGCCTGTGGCGTGGCCTCCAAGATCTGCTGCATTATATTTATATATATGTATGCATATACAAACTGTAATAAAACAAATTTATTCAAAGTTCGTTCTACAGCCTTGGTACTTAAAATAAATATTCCACTTCATAAATTACAATAACCATCTCCTGGCATCATGAAAACTTTTCTGTCGGTTTGCCCCAATTTTCCATCCACATTCATGGATACATTTCAGACAATATTGATGGAAATACCAGATAAATATAAATATAGGTTGAACAAAACATTTTTGTAGTAGGTAAGGTAGGTAGGTATACCTATATACCTACAATGCAGTGAAATTGAAAATGGATAATCCTTCCATAATATTATAAAATGTGGGGCTCAACGAAATCCAATGCGCTTTCATTTACTCATTATGACCGACTTTCACTTTGAAATATATTTATTATGTATTATTTGTTCTGATCCTTTCGATTTCATAAAAAAAAAAAAAAAAAAAATCATCTAAATACAATATCTTCACAGAGGCAGACAAACTCACACACTCGTAGGGTCGTATGTCGTATAGTAGGCGATATGAGGATACTACCAAGCCGAAGCCAAGAAAAACAAAATATTATTGCCAATGCAAATAAAATTTAAAACTCATTCAATTTCCATTATGTTCTTCCAAAATGTATAATGTATTATATTCTCTAGTTATAAAGGTCGCATTTCATTCTTCTATACTTCAAAGACATGTTTATTCAAATACATCGTCCTTTCTGTATATTCTGTATTTATTTAAGGTTTTGTAGGAGGAATTTTTATTGGAAAAGTTCAAGGTTGCTGATGTGGTTTAGGTTAGGTATATCTACTTTGTCTAGAAGAGGAAGAAACAAGAAAGTACATATATTTTTGTTTTGCTGCGATTATGAGGATGACAATTCACATAACAATTTATACTCAAGGAGAAGGTTCGAAGATATTCTCCAACTGAGATCATTTGTTATAATATTTTATATTATTATTTTTATTGTCTGTGGCTGTAGGTACTGTGATGGGATACAACTAGAGTCGTAATTTTGAATGTTCTGATGATGAAATACGACTTAATAAATATTTCCAAGGTTATACAACGGCCATGTATCATGCGAAATTGACAATTTTTACATTGCAAACTTGACAATAGTCTCATAAATAATAATTTGACAATTAATCGTCATCGTTCAATGAAAACTCCTTTAGTTCATTCTTTTTTTTTTTCAAAAACTGAGATTTCACTAGTAAATAAGTTCATAAGTTTTTTTTTAAATATTATTCCTTTAATATAAGTAAGAGGAGGATTTACAAATTGGAAAAGAAAATAGAAAAGTAGAGAAAATTAAAAATAAAACTTATTTAGTTGCAAAATATCTTCTTTTTTTAAAACAATGAGAGAGTTTATGAAAAAAAACACAGCTCTAAACTTAATTCAGAAAATTAAAAATACAAACGAAAGTCAACTGTGTTCTATGATGGTGTAGATATCTTGAACTCATCGATGGAAGCTTAACCCAGAGTTGATTTTGTAGTATTGTCCAATGTGTAGTGATGGTGTTTTTTCACTTCGAAAATTGGCCAATGTTCATATAATCGGAATGTGGGAATGTTTATAGCGCGTAAATAAATTAAGTTGATTTTGGTGATGCTGTTCTGTGTCTGTGTCTGTGAAGTGGTAGTTGTTGGTCACATCGAAGATTGTTCAAGGTTTATTGATATTATCACAATGTCGGAATGCTATTAAAACTTGAGCGACTAAAACTTGTCGTTGTTTCTGTCTCAAGTGGCTTATTATAAACATCTAATGTGTTGTGGGATGGATAGCACAAAGTTACTTAAAGAAGGATTTAAGAAGTCTAAAGCGGTTACCTGCATTCTTCTTTAAAACGGATTTAAGTTCGTATTAGGTAGAGAAAATGCGTAAGTGGTAGGTCTGATAGAAGGAATTAAGAAACTAAATTGATTCTTAAAATCTTCTTAATTCGGAATTAGATACATTTTTTTAAATACTTCCTTGCTCCTTCTTAAAAAGGTATATAATTGTCTTAACCTTCAAAAAGACTTCTTAAATACTTCTTACTTCTTAGTTTAAAATAAAAACTATTGATTGTTTTGTTTGTTTTATTTAATTATTTATTTTGGATATATTATACGTATAGAACAGTGTTGTTAGTGATCGTAAAAAAATCCGCCCCTTGTAATGTCAATTGTTAAAATTGTTGTACCTATTGAACATTCGATTTTTATAATCCGCCCACTTTCACCCCATTTTGATTAAATAAATTTCTCCTTAAGTGAAAGTTTTTCTGAAACTTCAAGTCAGAAACAGTCAGAAACTCTTGAACTCAACACTTCACAAAATTCTGCACCATAATAGAGAACTTATTAAAAGCATCAAATTTTTTCAATGGGAGAAGAAGAAGCACAAGAATCAAGGAATAAAGACTACAATCGATATCGATACCAAAATACATGCAAGGTTTTGTTTTACCAAAAGGTCAAAATAAATATTTATATAATATGCTGGCTGTATCATCGGATCCACTTTTTTTTTCTTCTTTAACGCAACTGACATCTCAAAAAGAGCTACAAAAGAGTTATTGTACAGAAATATACCAACTTAAAGTACCTAAATCGATTAATTGATGAAAATGAAAATCTGAAAATTTAAATCTATAATTAATTTAAAAAACGTATTATGTATTCTACTTTATTTTATAAAAAAATACAAAAAAAAAATAATTTACTAAAATGTTGGTCCATTTCGTCATTTCTTACACTATTTCACATACAATTGGTCACTGAAACAGTTTATAAGATATGTCGATGACAAAAAAAAAAGTGCTGCTAAAATCATCAACAATTGTTTCGTTAAATTTATCCATCCATTATTGTGAACAGTTTCATAATTGAACACCCTGTGAATAATTAAACACCTGCAGAAATTTTTTTTAAAAAAAATCCCCAAAATTGTATCTGTTTTTAATGTTTTGTTTTAATTCCTTCCATTTTTAATTCCATGTTCTAAGAAAATCTTACTCTAGCCTATGATTTAGAAACTTCATGTGAAGCAATTTTCTTAAAAATCACCATTTTTATAGCCTTGGAACCCTTTACCACATACCAACCCATATAATAGTTTACCACATTCAACAAGGCTTATTCCCGTTATATTACACAAGTGGGTCAATAATGCAATCTACAATGGAACTATGTCTATTTTTTTTATAATAAAGCGGTTTTTGCTATCAGTAAGAGAATCGCGATTCACAAATAAACTCATTGTTATAAAAATGTGTTTTTTATATCGGGTTTTTCAATAAGAGCGCTACAAAAGTTTTTTTAAATAACAAACACGGTTTTGTATATCAATGAAATTCTTTATTCCTGTGAAAGTACGTTCAATACTCGATTTCTTTTGCATGGCCACCACGGGCACGCTTGCAGAAGTCCAGACGCTGAACCCAATTTTCGACGGTTTTCAAGCACAAATCGCCCGATACTGCTGCAATTTCACGTTCGATATTCGTACCAAGTTCTTGTGCATAGACCATAGACTTGACGTAGCCCCACAGGAAATAGTCTAACGGCGTCAAATCGCACGACCGAGGCGGCCAAGCAACTGGACTATTTCGTTAGATAAAACGTTCTCCAAACTTAGTTTCCAATAATTTGATTGTGAATTTCGCTGTGTGGCTTGTGGCGCCGTCCTGTTGGAACCACATGTCCTCCAAGTCCATATCATCCAATTGGGGCCAAAAATATTCGGTTATCTTTGAACTGTAGCGATCCCCATTCACAGTAACGTGCCGGTCTTGATCATCACGGAAGAAGTACGGCCCAATGACGCCGCCGGCCCATAAACCACACCAAACCGCAATTTTGTCGGGATGCAATGATGACTCATGGAGTACGTGTGGATTGCTGCCTGACCAATACTATTTATATATTTTGTTTATTGACGAAGCCATTCAGCCAGAAATGAGCCTCATCGCTGAAGATGATTTTTCGATAAAAATCCGAATCATTTTCAAGTTGTTGCTCAGCCCAATTCACGAACATACGACGCTTCTGGTGGTCAAGCGGCTTCAGTTCTTGCGTCAATTTAATCTTGTAAGGATGTAGGCCAAGATCTTTTCGCAAAATTCGCCACAACGACGTCACAGAGATGCCCAACGCTTGAGAACGACGTGTGAGAGACACATTTGGGCTTTCTGCAACTGAAGCCTCAGCGGCAGCAATATTCTCGACACTACGGGCACTTCTTTGTCTCACTGGCACGGGAACATTTTGTACTGTGCCTGTGGATTCAAATTTTTCTACTAGACGCTCAATTGTTGATCTGCTAGGACAATTATTACGACCATAAATTGAACGTAGCGCTCTTAACTTTGACGTCACTGACTCCGAATTTCGGTAGTAAATTTTAATAATTTCGACTCGTTGTTGGCTCGTATATCTTTCTATCATAAAATGGTAAAGCTTACTGAAGAGAAATGTCAAAAGAACGGCAAGAAATATGGCTCCGTTTGCTGTCCCTGTTGCTCTACTTTTGTAGCGTCCCTGTTGAAAAACCCTTTACAAGTTTTTTTTTTTTAATAAACATTTTAGTTTCATCCAAAAAAAAAATAATTTCGTACGTATTTGTTCTTCTTTTTACGTTTGTAAACTTTATTTCATGTTTTTATAATAACTATTTGTTTTTTTTTGGACTTTTTCCGAAACCCCATTTATGGGTTTTGATGCATTGTCGACTAAGTTTTGTGGGCATACATTTTTTTCGAATTAATTCAAAGTCTTTCTATCGAAATGACGAAAAAAGTCATTTTGTACTACAGTGCGGCGGTAGGTTAAACTAAAAACGTAGGCCTTGGGTGTAATACGTTCCGTATAGCATTTTATTTGTGTAATACATAATGATTATGTAGATTTTGTATTTTGGGTAAAATTTGAATTACAAAATCCAGCACTCAAATAGATAATTATGTGTACACAATATAAACCGTGAGCCCCGAAAATCACACATTTTTTGAGAAAACCCGCCCAACGAAAATTTTGAAATTAACCTTTCCATTCATTAATTTTTTGTTCAAGAATTCAGGCGGTGCGTGCCCTTAATTTTGAGATCTAAACAGTTTTAGGGGTTTGTTTTAGTAATTTAAAGAATTAGCTTCATACTTCTGTACCATTTTCTTTAATTTATGTATTATATGCATATGGTTATATACATGTTTTATAATATTATAAAAAACTTTAAAATTTTAACCAACTTGCAACACAAGAGCAAGTTCGTGCGAACCAGTCGTGCAATTCAGTTTTATTATAGCCATTATGAACTAAATACCTCAATTAAAATTCCAACTTAAACTAAAAAAACAAACGTCAAGTCTAAATTCGCCCTCTAGCCATAGAAAACCTGTCAAGAAACATTATTATTTGCTTTTTGAAATGATGACCCAAATCTACTCTTGTATCAAATAAATTTGATGAAAATAAGACAAACACCAACAAAAAAAAAAATTATTTTTATTTCCATCTCAGAGTTTGCTAACAGACTTAGAGATATCCTCTGGCAAAGACAGTTTTAATCTTTGGTTTGAACCAATAAAATATTTTTTTTTTTGTTTAAATAAACTTTTCTATCTTTAGGTCTTTGTGCCTTTTGTAGCTAATTTATATCTGTCCTGTCATAAACTTAATCCAACAAAACATCATTTAAAATTTATAAATTAACTGTAGTCATTAAGCTACATTATATTGTAGTATACGCAGATACTATATGTCACATAGTCTTATAAGTGGAGTTAGTTTTTTTTGCATAAAAAAAAGGCAAAAGTTCTCCAACGAAAGGTAGATAGAAACTTATAGAACTATTTAAAATGTGCCATGTTCTGGAGGATGGTATAAAGTAATATTTTTTTAATTATTCAGCAATTGTTTTAAATTATTTAAATCGAAGTAAAATTTCGCTTTTTAGACTTTCTTAAAATTATCATTGAAGTAATAAATCACCTTGAAATAAAGGGTGATTTTTAAGCTGGTTTGGTTTTGGCAACACTGGTTTTGACAGCTGACGTGTGTTTAGTACCTTGTGTCACTGTCAAACAGCTTCAGTTTGGTTTGCAATTTAACCATGGATCGTCTTACAAATGAACAACGCTTGCAAATTATTGAATTTTATTATCAAAATTCGTGCTCGGTTCGAAATGTTCATCGCGCGCTGCTTGTGTTCAGCGATGAGGATCATTTTTGGTTGAATGGGTACGTAAATAAGCAAAATTGCCGCATTTGGAGTGAAGATCAGCCAGAAGCATTGCAACAGCTACCAATGCATCCCGAAAAAGCCACTGTTTGGTGCGGTTTATGGGCCGGCGGCATTATTGGGCCTATTTCTTCAAAGATGATGCGAATCGCAGCGTTACTGTCAATGGTGAACGCTACCGAGCGATGATAACAAACTTTTTTTTGCCCGAAATGGAAGTTCTTGACTTGCATGATATGTGGTTTCAACAAGACGGTGCCACATGCCACACAGCACGCGAAACAATGGCGCAATTGCGAGGCGAGTTTGGTGAACAGTTAATTTCACGTTTCGGGCCGGTCAATTGGCCGCCTAGATCGTGCGATTTGACACCATTAGATTATTTTTTGTGGGGGTATGTCAAGGCTAATGTCTATAGGGACAAGCCCGCTTCGATTGACGCACTGGAAGCCAACATCCATGCATTAATTCGTGAGATACCGGCCGATATGTGTGAAAGAGTATGCCAAAATTGGACTCAGCGGATGGGCTACCTGAGACGCAGCCGCGGTCATAATTTGCATGAAACTATCTTTAAACATTAAATTGCAAGGTTCAAACTATCGATTTAAATAAATATTTCATTCATTTTTTCGAATTTTTTGTGTTTTTTTTTTAAAAAAAGTTCTAAGCCTCTTAAAAAATCACCCATTACTTCTCCAATAAATACATATAGCCAATCCACATTATAAAAGGTGTTTTTTTTGTAGACGAGTTGTTTTCAAGAAGAAACAAAACGCATATAATTTAATGTTATGGCCAAGAATTTAGCTTTATTATAAAGGTAAGGGTTTGTCATTATGTTTTAAAAATGATTTTGGGCAAGTAGCCGCCGCGGCTGGCTCGAAAAAATTCCAGCCCAGAGGCCCAATTTTCGACAGCTCCAATTGTTGCGCGCGATGGCGGATGGACTCATTTGGGTCTTCTTCGATACTCTGCTCCACAGCAGCAATAGCGTCTTCGGTGTGAACTGTACGGCGTCTCTGAGGATGCGCATTATCTACTAGAGTAAACGTGGTGCGAAACCGATCCTTGGTTGCTCGAATTTATGCGATTTTGCTATTATGTCGACCGAATATTGGACGCAGCGCCCGATGCGTCGCACGAATCGAACCATTATTTTGGTAATAAATTTGCACGATTTGCAAACGTTGGTCAGGATTAAGTCTATTTATTCTAAAATGGCAAACCAAACTGAGCATAAATCAAGTGACAGCTGTTCAAAAGACCAACTCCGAAAAAAGTATTGCCAGATTGAAAACCACACGTCTAAAAAAAAAACAAACTTTATATAGCTTTGAGTCACAAGAGACAGTGGATTTAATTTTATCCAGTGAATCAGCATGTTTAAAACTCCAGGTCTTCAAACTATAATATCCTCATTCCTATTTAGTAATTATAAATGACACACAAGAATTAACGTATTCCCCTACCAACCAAAAAAAAACCTCATGTATACCTCCAATTCCTTGCAAAGAAGGCTATATAGCAGTATATAGCATAATACATAGCTAGCTACAAGGATCCTACATTTTTAAATGCGTATTATGAATTGATTGGGTGGAAAACCAAATATTAAATTAAAAAAAAAAAATAAATAAAACCGAAGCGTATCCGCATTGTCTTACTTTCAAAAGTTTTAAATTGTTTAAAAGGATTTCAACATACGTTAGCTGCATCGTTCATCTTTATTTTTGAACTCCCTTTCTCAAGGAATCTCAGTCAGAAAACTGCACTACCGAGCTAATATTATAGCAAAGTGATGCAGGAAATCATACTTAGTTAAAGAACCAGGGTGGTTGCAAAGAATTTTCAAGCTGATTCTAAGCCAAGTTGCTTTTATATAAGGTATATGGTGAAAGTTAATTTGCCAACTTTCGAACTTTGATAAGGCAAAACCTTATACCCACATGAATGTTGTAGTCTATAGTATAACTTTTCTGGCACAAGGAGAAAAATACCTCCTCAAGCAAGCATCAGCTATATAATGTATATATATAAGTATACAAGAATGTTTTTTGTTTGGTATGTTTAACTTTGTGAAGTTAATTCGTTTTTTTTTTTTTTTGTTCTGATTATTATGAAGGAAATTAATCTACCTACTTAAGGGCAGATAAGAAAAGGATGAGAATTGTCACGTGCCGACTACTACCCATTATGAGTATTACATTATTTAGGAACAAAATTACTGAGACGCTTGAACTTATTGAAGAAGGTGGTTTGTAGGTGGATTGGTCTGCTATTTGGAATTGAATAATTTGTTATTGTGTTTTAATTTGTTGAAATTCAATAAAATAGTTTCCTACTATACCAACTTATTACTTCAGAATAAAGCATAGGTACTTAAATTTTACTTAACTTTATCAAAAAAAATTGTTGCCGCTCAAAGTTTTAATAGATTTGATTCAAGAAAACTATACAATCGTACAATACCACAAAAATTCAACAAAAAAAGAGATTCCAAAAATACTTGATGAAGAAAGCACCCAAAATACATAGAGAACCTAGAAGAAACATGTCGCTGGGATATTCTTGAAAAAAACCTGCTTGCAACGGGCATATGATCAACTAGAAGAAGGAATATTAAAAGCAGCGGAAAATAGTATTTTGAAACAATCGAAAAGAAAAACTGATAAACTTTCCCTTATAGCACAAAGAGAAACAATGCGACAAAGAATACACCGGAAAAGAATGAACTTAAAAACCTTAAAAAAAGATGTAAAAAGGCTATCAAAAAAGATGTTCAAGAATATAACAACAAACTAATAAAACAAATAGTAGAAGAAAATAATTCTATGAAAAATGCACAGAAGGAACTTTCTCTTGGAAAAGATTGGATATTGAAGTTTACACAAAATAAAAAAAATATAACCAAAAGATCCGATTTGCAAAAAAAACAACTGAGTTCTACGAGGATCTTTATACGAGTAAACTTAATGGATCAAACTCGGAAAACGGATTAGTTAATTTTCAATACGAACATGAATCGGTTTTTCCTGATTTTCTTTCTTCAGAAATTGAAACCTCATTAAAAGAACTTCTTAGCGGAAAATTTTGATGGTATCAGAGGAGAAATGTTGAAAATTGGAAGCAATAAATTGGTAACTACCATCACAAATATCTTTAACTGGATAGTTAAAACTGAAGAAATTCCAAAACAATGGAAAGAGTCAGTAATAACTTTGATACACAAGAAAGGAGACACAACAAATGTTAACAATTATAGACCTATAAGTCTTATATCGGTTCTGTATGAACTCTTTGCAAAATGCTTATTTAGACGGATTCGTGGGGTTTTGGATGAACAACAACCCAGAGAACAAGCTGGCTTTCGTAAACGTTTTAGCACTACCGATCATTTGCAAACAGTTAACCAAATAATAGAAAAATGTAACGAATACCAGCTTGAATTATACATGGCGTTCATAGACTTCACTAAAGCGTTTGACACGGTAGAACATAGAGTAATTTGGGAGTCATTACAAAAACAAGGAATAAACGACAAAATTGTTAGAACAATTAAAAATGTGTACACTAACGCAAAAGCTAGTAATATCCCTAGAGAGCAAAGGCAGAACATTCAATCTTAGCAGAGGTGTAAGGCAAGGAGACCCCCTTTCACCAGCTTTCTTTTCTGCAGTTTTGGAAGATATTTTTCGTTTAATATCTTGGCAATCTTTAGGATTAAAAATAGATGGAGAATATCTTAATAATTTGCGTTTTGCAGATGACATCATTTTATTTGCATCTTCAAACGATGCGCGAGAGCAGGACTTAAAATGAATGCTGAGAAAACAAAATTAATGAGCAAAGGAAACCAGAAGGACATTTTCGTAGATGGGGAACAAATCGAATATCTGGAAGATTACATATACTTAGGATAGCTGATTTCACTTTCGAATAAAGAAGAAAAAGAAATAAATAGGAGAATAACAAACAGTTGGAAACAATTTTGGAAAAATAAACAGGAAAAAGTCGAACTGTCAAAAAGTAAACAGCACAAAATCGCAGCTCTTCAATTTTTATTTATAATTTAAACTAAAATTAATTAAAAAAAAAAACATAATTGTTGCACAAACAAACCAATAGTAGTTTTAAACTGATAAAGTCGATGAATAACACCTTTTTATTGCTGAAGTATTCGTTTATTTGCCTAAAACGTGAAACATACATATATACGGAAAACAAAACTTTGATACATCGCAAATGTCCAGCTCAAATAAGAGAAACTTAACTGACACATCTCCAGAAATATTAGGAACCCCGAAAAAAAATAATTCCCAAAAGATGTCGGTTCCCTCCATATCCGTAGCTGAATTGGAAGAAAGGATAGATAGACTCCTGAACAGGAGAATATGCGAACTCCCTCAAAAATCTGACACGGATCGTATATTACTCCAGGTGGAAAGTCTAAAAATACAAAACGATATCATGACAAACGAACTACAACAGGTAAAAACAAAGAACGAAATACTTGAGCGACGAATTGAACACCTTGAAAAACAATCGAAAGCAAAAAATATCATCTTTGCGATTCCCAACAACAAATGTGAAAACATAGAAGAAGCCGTCAAACACTACGCTGACCGTCTCATAGGCCCGAATAATTTATCTCCAGATGATATTTCCGAACTACCGTCCAAAGGAAATCAAAAGATTATACTGGTCGAGACAAGAAGCAAGAACATAACCACCAAAATACTGAAGAATTCAAGCAAGTTGAAAGGTACTGGTGTCTTTGTCAATCCGGACTACACAAAGGAGGATCAGCAAAAACGACAAAAAATGCTACAGATACGACACGCAATCAAACAAAAACACCCGACGGCAAAACCATTAATTCGAGGCTTAAAACTCCACGTAAACAACAAAATCTTCACGACAACAAAAGAAGGAAAAGTTATTGGCGACAATGGATGCGATGGGATAAAATTACTCCAACAAATGTTTGGGGATCTGCAAATACAACAAATCAAAACAAAACAAATTTATAAGACGTCTTCGATGTCACAATCATCAACCACGAGTACGAGTTCATCTGTAGCAGCTTATGTCAACACACCAACATCAACGATACCATCTGGTAGTCAACATGAAAACCACCAAACAAGATGAAACAGTGTTGCCGTCTGCCATAATGCAAGTACTAAATATAATACTAAATTTAATACTAAAAATAACACTTTTGCAAAACAAAAAATTAATGAAAATGAATTTAAAAATATTAGTATATTATCTTATAACGTTTCGGGGTTAGGCAATAAATTGTTATTTTTAGACTTTTTTGAATTTGTCAAGAAATATGACATATTTTTTCTTTTCGAAACATTTGTTACACGTGAATCATTTGATATCTATTGGAAGTATTTTAGCGAATTTAGGTTGCACTGGGGCTCTGCTACTCGTTCGGCTAATTTCGGAAGAGCGAGTGGGGGTTTTCTGTTCGGATTTAAAGAATGCAACATAAAAGCCAGTTATATAGAACTTAACGAATTTGTTTATGTTAAAATAAATTACTGTAATATCAGTTATCACATTTTTCCAGTATATATTAACTGTAACGATTGGAATAACAACTTCGAGGAAGTAAATGAATTACTGAACACTACTAATTTGGAAAATATAATGTTAATAGGGGATATGAACGCTCGCACAGGGACAAAGCAAATAAAAACAGTACTTACCGAACCACTAACGACTGAATCGATAATTTTAGAAAAAAGGTCCTCGTTGGACACAGTTACCAATAAAAATGGACGCGTTTTCTTGGAAATGTGTCAAATCAATGACCTTTTTATCCTTAACGGATGCAGTAAGCAGGATAATCAAGGCGCATTCACTTTTATAGGAGGCCCAGGTAAATCAGTTGTAGACTATTGTGCAGTATCTCCAAGTTGGAGGAAACTTATAAAATCATTCAAAGTTGACTCACAAACATTTTCAGATCATATGCCACTCGTTGTTACGTTTTTGATCAATGCCGTAGGAGATCAAGACATTTATACCTTCAACTTACCACCAAAATTAAAATGGAAGGAAAGTAGAACAGAAATATACCAAAATAAAATTATACAAACTTTACAAAATTTACATATTTCTACTCCAAACCCAGATAATGCTGAAGGAAAAATATCTTTTTTAAACAGCTGTATTATAAAAGCAAACCCTAATAGGCAAAACTCAAAAACACCCAACTTCAAACAGCAATGGTTTGATAACGAATGTAACGCAGCCAGAAACTTATCTTTTGTATTACTAAGGGAAATAAATTCTTCACCTAATTTAAATGAAACACTTACCAAAAAGTACATTGAGGTTAACAAAAACTACAAACAGCTGTGTAGATCAAAAAAAGAGCAATTCTTCCGGTCAGTAGCAGCAGGACTCTCAAATACAAGCAACGGTAGACATTTTTGGTCCAAAATCAACCAACTAAAAGGGCAAAACATGATTTGTGGGACTAGACTCAATGTTAATGATCTTGCCAACTATTTTAAACTTCTCCTGAATCCTCAGGCCGAACCCAGTATTTTTTTGTATGCAGAGCCATATATTTGTAATGATCTCTTGGATCGAGAGATGTCAATGATCGAATTGAAAACTGCGATATTCAAAGCTGCAAATAATAAGGCACCAGGCCCTGATAGAATTGCAACCGAATTTTATAAAAATGCTCCTCATGAATTTCAATCGAAAATGCTAGAGATATTCAACTATATCTACAATTCGGGAGATGTACCGCAGAGCTTCAGGGATTCCATTGTATATCCTATTTTCAAAAAAGGTGATGCAAATCTGCCGTGTAATTACAGAGGCATATCTTTTATGAATTCGGTAGCTAAAATTTTCACGTCTATTTTGCTAGAACGCATAAAAGCATGGATAGATATAAATGAGATACTTAGTGAGTTCCAATCCGGTTTTCGGAAAGGATACTCAACTATAGACAATATTTTTGCACTAACGTCTATTTCACAATACTTTTTGAGACAAAAAAGAAAATTGTACATATTTTTCGTTGATTTCAAGGCAGCTTTTGACTTGATAGATCGAAATGGATTGTTTTATAAACTGTCTCAAAAAGGCTTGTCAACTAAACTTATTCGAATTTTACGAAATATGTACAAAAACACTCGGCAGTTCGTGTGGAACGGAAAGAGTACGTCCGACTGGTTCGAGACAAAATCTGGAGTTAAGCAGGGGTGCCTACTAAGCGCAGTACTGTTCGCAATCTTCATAGATGATATTACTATGCAACTACCAGCTGGTGTACAAATTGATGACCTTGTCATAAAAGTACTTCTCTATGCTGACGACATACTCCTGCTGGCAGAATCCCCTCAAAGCCTACAGCTCATGATTAACAGACTCTCAGAATTTTGTAAGACATGGAATTTAACCGTCAACCTTGAAAAATCAAAAATAATGATTGTGAAAAACAGGCAAACGAAACTTGAAAGAACTGAAAAATGGCATTTTGATGGTCAAATAATCGAAACAGTTACTGAATACAAATATCTTGGTATTCTTTTTCACTCAAACATGAATATGTCTTCCCATTTAGAGCAAAAATTGGTATCAGCAAAAACAATGATCAACGTTTCCTGGAAAAAAGTTATATCCCGTGCTGAAATCCCAACATCAGCTAAATATAAGGTATTCGAAGCTATTATGCGCTCAGTCATGTGCTACAGCTGTCAGACATGGGGGTATACTTCCTATGAAGAAGTTGAAAAACTACAACGCTTTTTTCTAAAAAAACTATTTTATCTGCCGTCAAACACACCAAACTACATCCTCACCCTTGAAACCGGGCTTCCAAATCTTTTTATGTATACACTCAAACTTCATTTTGATTATATCTTAAAAGTTCTCACTTACACACCTAAGAGAATACCAAATAGGCTTGTTAGATACACTTTTCGAAAGCAAGTGGAATGGATAAAGGAATGGCGTACTTGGGCGCAAGTATGTGGTGTAGAGCTGACAATACAATGCGATAATCTAAGTCTATTAAAAAGTCAACTTTATAGATTATTAGAAGAGATAGACATTTTTCAACGGAATGATAGTATACAATCAATTCAATCTCATCAACAAATAGAATACTATACCCAGAACTTACCCATGACTTCGTAGAAAACTATTTTAATGATAAATATAGCGTGCGTGCGATATCCCTTATTTGCAAAGCTAGAAGTGAAACACTAAACTTGAATGGATCACCTTACAGAAAATCCTTAGATACACGGTGCTCTCTATGTAACCTGAGTTCAAAAGAAGATTGTTTTCACTTCTTATCAATGTGTCCTGTCTACAAAGAAATAAGAATGCGCTGTCTTGGAAAAACAACTTTGTCAATGGAACAAACTAAAAACGTACTAAACGGTGAAAATTGGCTTAACCTATACCATTACCTTGAAGCAGCATTAGAATATAGAAACCTGATAATGTCGGAATACATTTAAAACTAAAAATTAGTAAATAATTACATAGTATATGTCATGTTTCAAAGTTATGATTTATCACACTTATGAAAATGTTTTCTTTTTTGTTTTAGCTAAACTAAAAGCTCACAACTATAATTGTACTTTCGCAATTGAGATTTTAAATTCTTATTAACATGTATAATACGTATGTATGTATCTTAATTTAGTTTTGACTAAACTAAGTCCCACTTATTTTATATAATAGATACACTTATTCCGTTTTCGCTAAACTCAAAGCCCATGTACATTTAATAATACGTAGTATCTTATCTTTGTTTTGACTAAACTAAAAGTTCCAATAATTTTCATTTCGTTTTCACTAATCTCGAAACTTAAGCTATCTATAATGATTAATTAAATTTCAAATATACATAGAATGTACATTTTGATTAAAAATATTAAACTAAGGTCCAAATTTTTGGTTTTAATATCTGTATATTGTTTGAACTTATTTTACCCCTTATTTAAACCCCGAAAAATAACTTCAATTTATATTATTTAAAAAAAAAAAAAAAAAAAAAATTATTACCTATAAATATTAATTATTATTTTACATACAAATACAGTTTAAATAGTCAATCAGGCAGACGGTAACACCATAGCCTTTTATTTTATTTTTTATTTTATCAATTGAAAAACAAAAATTGTATATTGATTTGAAGAAAAAAAAAAAAAAAAAAAATAAAATCTAATCTAATCTAAACAGGCATTTGATTTAAATCTTACAAAACAATCAAGGAAACTTTTTTTCGAGGCAACTATTCTTCCCGTCATGACATATGGCTCACAAACGTGGAATATATCCGCAAAATCAGCAAACAAACTCACGACAACACAAAGAGCGATGAAGAGATCCATCCTAGAAATCTCTAAAAGGCAACGACTGGGACATGAATTCATAAGAAAGATGACAGGTTTTAAAGATGTAATTAAAAAGGCGAAACAACAAAAATGGAACTGGGCTGGTCACATATCCTGAATGAACGACAACGCAATGGATTCCAAGAGACGGTACAAGACGAATTGGGAGACAACGAAAACGCTGGAGAGATGATATCATTCGCACAGACAAACGATGGGAAAGAACAGCGAAAGATAAAAGCACGTGGAAAACCTTGGGGGAGGCTTATATCTAAACGTAATAATAATAAAAAAAAAAATAATATAAACATATATTTACTATTTTTATAGATTTTCAAATTTTAATTGTAATTTAAATGGATTAATAAAGCTTTTAATAATAATAATAATACAATCGTTGAAGCTTTTGTAGACATTTTTTGAAGACTTCTCCCAATAATCTGCTACAATTATTTATTTCGCTCGTCGAACAGTGTACACAGTGTTTTGTTCATGATTTCGTTGTGTCATTATTGAATGAGATTTGTCATTTTCCATAGTATCTTTAACCTGGAACCAAATCTGTTTCTTATTGTGTGTTGTGGAGTTATGTATCGCTACGCTATCGCTCTAATGTATTTGGTGTGCGTATAGCGTATTGCCATATTTGTCTCCGTGATGTCTGATGTGTTGTGAACTGGGCAGTTGTGTCAGAATCCATCTTGTTTCCATATAAGAGCAATAATACCACACTGTGTTTCTGACACTATTTCGGCGGAAAGCCAAAATGACAACTTTCAAGACAACACGCTTTATTTAACATAAAGGGTGGGTTTTCTGCATATATTTCGTTATTAAAAGAGAATAAAACGCTAAGTAATTCAATTATACATAGGTATACATTATATAGATTGTGGGTTTGGAATAATAAATGGTTGGTTATACTAACTTTTTTAAGTAACTATAGCTGGCCAACCCGGCTTCGCATGGGTAGACAAATCTAAGCTTCGCATAAAAATAACAATAGAAAATATAAATAAATATTTTAGCTACTTTTTGTAATTGAATACTACTTTCTGGGTTTAAAACCACTTAACGTTTTGAATGGCGACATTTGTTAAAAAATGATCATCTAAGTCCAACTTTTATTACTTTCCCAATGCAGACAAACATTTTTTTTATCAAAAACTACTTATTTGTGTTAATAAGATTTCACTCTAGAAACAATATTAATGCAAATAAAGGGTCCGCCAAATAACTTCTTTTTTTTTTTGAAAATGGCGCAAAACATCGAGTGTAGCTTCGGCTGTGTGGCACGTAGTTGAAATCAAATCTTGCCAATATCCTCCTCTTCAATTTTTGTGAACAAAAATTCGTTCAACATGGCCCGATAACGATCGCCATTGACTGTAACGGCCACTCCTTTCTCATTTTCGAAAAATAGCCCAATTATGACTCTGGACCAAAATCCGCACCAAACAGTTACTCGTTTTGGGTGTATCGGCTTTTCAATGTATGCGTGCGGGTTTTCTGTGCCCCAAATGCGACAATTTTGCTTGTTTACTACCCGCCAAGATCAAAATGAGCTTCATCTGAAAAGATGATTTTTTTTGGCAAAATCGGCATCTTCTCTAAGTCGACCGCAGGCCCACTTAGCGAAGCGTATACACAATCATATTCGTTCAGCGGAAGGATAAAACTAATTATCTGTGAAATCAGACATTAGCTAAGTGTTACCATTCACGAAATAAGCACTAGTTGAAAAAAAAAACGTTAGATGGCGGACCCTTTATAAAATTTTTATTTTTTTTTTTATTTTTTTTACTATCCGATATTTCTTATTTTTACCCCGTTTCACCCTATCAATATAAGTTTAAAAAAAAAATCGCTAAAGACATCGCCTAAAAAAACCTTCGATTTACAAAAATACATAATTTTTAAACACGAATACAACTTTTCATTTTTATCAAAAGGTTCTCCATCTCCATTGAAATTGTGATACCGCCTCTTGCGAGGAAGTGACAAATTCTCCAAAAGTAGATTTCTGTTGTCGTGAATAAGTTTCTCTCACCTTAGCGATTCAGATCTGGCAGAAAATTGTAGGTTCCCTGCATTCCTGCCAAAAAAACCAAACCGGACACACGAATGCTTGAGAGTTGTAAGTCATAAGGCCTTGGCTCTCTATGAGCTGTCGCGCCTTGAAAATAAGATTCATGTCCAGTTCCAGGCTGAAGCTGAGTTGAAGAAATCTTAAGATATTTAAAAAAAAGCTTATATTTGTGAAAAAAAAACTATAAAATGCTTTGGATAAAAGTTTTCCAAGTTTATCTGCTTAGTGAAAACGTAGAATTATGAAAAAGCAATGCAACGTTCGGATGCTCATACTTCCACATTTTTAAAGTAGTTAATTAGCAATGGAAACTTAGCCGCATAACTTTCCTAAGAAATTGAGGAATCCACACAAAATCGAAACTATTTTCTCTTTTGGCGAAAATATTGCTCATCACTCGTCCTCAAGATATATTGCGTCCTTTTTGTTTTGTGGGAATGGGAAAGACTATGGGATGTAATTTCCGTGGGTAGTTGTATATACGTCAGCCTTAAGCTACGTGCATTATCCTCTCTATCCTATAGCATAGGGCACTGTTAATCAAAAATGTTTCTTCAATTGACAGTTCTTAAATTGATGATCGACCATGAAGTAGCCACGAAGTATTATTATTCCTTCATCCTTTTTGTTGGTTATCATTCATAATTTTTCTTTCTCCCTCTCTCTTTAGGTTTTTACCTTGGCAAAGTTCTATTATAGAAAAAAAAAAAACTATCAGAATAAACTGCAATTTTTCATTTTCTTGTCAAAGAAATGAAAATAATGGAAATAGGTGTGGATAAAGTTTTTCTTCGTTTCCTCGCTAGATATTGCACCACCAATCGATAAGAAGAACCCTAAGCTGGTAGAATATCGTATCGAAGAAGAGGATTTTCTATAAGGAGTGGAGTTTTATTTTATTACATTCTTCTTTTTTTTTCGGATTACGAGAGACGGAAAAGTGAGTTGTTTTTTTTTATATTTTTATTTTTAGTTTTTGCTTTCTCACGAAGACGAAGTTTGAAATTGTTTACTGTGGATGAACAGTTTTTTGTAGCCACAACATAACACCATCACTATCACTATCCTTACCCGAGTTATAGAATTGGAATGTCCTTTAAGCTACTTTTTTTGTTTGTGTCGGGAGAGCATTACATCCACACACAGACGACTTTGACTGCCTTCACAATTTCCTTTGTTTATTTGTTTGCATCAGTGTTTTCGCCTTTTATTTCTTGTGCTTAAGGAGTAACTTAAAAAAAAAGCAAAGCTCTAACAATTGATATACCTACCTACATAAAATGAATTAATTTCGTATACAAAAAGATCCAAACCAATTCATGTGGATGAAATGCAATGCAATTTGTTACGACTATTGGAAATATCATTAATCCTTATTCCATGAATTTAATTTTGAAGCACCAAAAGCAACACCACCATATAAGACACTCGTATACGCGTAAAGCAGAGGAAAGCTACATAAATATTGTCGTGGAAATGTTGCTTGTTGACGAAGATGCTCTTCATTCTATGTAGCTACATAAAATTGGAAAGTGTTTTTTAATAGCAAAAACAAGGATAATTGCTTCTGTCTCAGTTCTAGTGAAATAAAATAAATTGTCTCCGTTCGTACGCAACACACACAGCAAGCAACGTTTAGTGTATCTGCGAAGTGTTTCTTTAGCAGAAGACATACAAGATTATATGTGTAGCTTTTTAAGTGACACTTTATGCAAATTTCTATCCGTTTATCATAATTATTTACAGTGGGCTCAGAAAGAAAATCTTCAATAAGCAGCAGATATCAAGATTATTATACAAAATCTGTCCAACTATTGAAAAGATACAGGGTTATTCATTTCATGGTTTAATTTGACACCTGTCAAACTCAGCTGTCATTTGGAGTGTCATAATACTAGTTGAATGTTTGTCATTTACGATAGTGGATCGCTTAACAATCGAACAACGATTTAAAATTATTAAAACTTACTACAAATGTGGTGATTCAAACGTGGCCACTTTTTGCCCATTGCGTGATGATTATGGTCGTCATATTTGACCGACTAAGCAAGCAATCGGTACAATTGTGAAGAAATTTGAAGAGAGTTTACTGATGTCGTAAGGCCTCTGCATCATCGTTATACACGCTCAGTCGAAAATCTTGTTCCTGCAAGTGCAAGTGTTTCTGATGATACGAATTTATCGATTTCCCAGCTATCACAGCAATTGGTCGAATGATAACTGGCGGCGGCGCGGCGTTTTGAACATCATGACTTGGACGATATGTGGTTTCAACAAAACGGGGCAACAAGCCACACAACACGACCAATTATGGCTTTATTGCCAGAGAAGTTTCTTGGTCGCGTAACTTCACGTTTTGGCGACGTCAATTGGCCACCAAGATCATGAGATTTGACACCGTTAGATTTTTTTCTGTGATGGGGCTACACAAAAGACCGTGCTTATGCGAACAATCCCCGAACTCTAGACGCATTAAAAAGCAACATTACTCAAGTTACGGCCGAGATACCGCCCGAAATGTGCGAAAAAGTGGTTAAAAATTACCTCAAAAGAATTGCAGTGGACGCACAGGCATACAGACCGACGGATAGCATAACGTAACCCATTTTTTTGGACTTTCAATTTTCAATTTATTTATTTATTTATTTATTTTATTTTATTTTATTTTCATCAATCAGATATAAATTATCTTACAGACTACGAAAATTAATATATGTATACAATATTTAATAGTTGCTTAAAAAATATAAAAATAAATTACGTTTTAAAGAGAGTATACTATGATGGAAATTGAAATCAATTACTTCCGAAATTCGATTGGTTTCCCTGACACAGCGAGTTATCGGCTCATTGAGTGCATAGTTCACTCTATGTTCGTCTTCCCGAAAAAGGAAACGCTCCCTTAACTGGCGAGAAGGTGCATAGAGATTAATCAAAGACAAAAGAAAAGGGCAATTAATATTATAAGATAAAATGTCCCTAAAAATGGAATTACGTTTAATGAAGCCTAGCATAGAATCGGCTTTTGCAGCAACATACTCAACATGCTTAATAAAACTGAATTTAGGATCAAATACAACCGCTAGATCTTTTTTTTTCAAAAACTCTCTCGAGAACATTGTTACCAATTTTATAATCAAAGTAAATTGGAGATGAATTTCGACTGAAAGAAAAACAATGACATTTGGAGACATTTAAGAATAAGTCATTTATTCTACACCAGTCTGTCAGTCTTCGTTAACTGATTTAGTACATCTAAGGAATTTTAGATCATCAGCAAATAGAAGTCGAAGGGAATTCAAGAAAATATCAGGCATGTTATTGATAAAAATTAAGAAAAGCAGGGGTCCAAGATGACTGCCTTGAAGTACACCTGATAATACAGGAACTGGATTTGAAAGAAAAAGATCAATAGACACAAACTGAACACGCCCTACAAGATAAGAAACTAGCCATTTTAAAAAAATTTGAATGAAAACCTATACTTTCCAATTTTCTTGTGATTGAGTGATTAACTCTATCGAAGGCTTTTGCGAGATCCGTATACATCACATCAATTTGATATCCTTCTTCAAGCTTATTAAGAACAAAATTCGAAAATATTGCGAGGTTCGTAGTTGTTGATCTTCCAGCAACAAAGCCATGTTGGAAAGGTGAGATAACTTCTCTCAGCATAAATTCCAATTTATCATAAACAATTTTTTCAAAGAGTTTAGGTATTGTTGACAGTTTACAAATCGGGCAGTAGTTAGATATTTCTTGCTTAGAACCCGATTTGTGAACTGGAATGATAAAAGATCTTTTCCATTCGGTAAGAAATTCACCTTGAGAAAGAGAGGTATTAAAAATAAATGAAAGAGGTTCTGACAGTACCGCAGCACACTTTTTTAGAATGATTGGAGGAATTCCATCGGGACCAGACTGTTTGTCGCAGTTTAAATTAAGGAGTGCCTTCTCAGCTTCGGAAGAACTTATGTGCAACGATGCAATATTGATTAGACACTCAGAGTGAATAAAATTTGCCGATTGTTGCTGAAAAGCAGTCGTGTAGTTCGATTTGAAGTATTCGGCAAATGTGTTAGTAATTGACGGAATATCGGTATATGTGGAACCTAGGTATTGCATGATTTTAGGAATGCCATTGGACTTTTTCCTGTTTTTTAATAAAACTCCAGAAGCTTTTGCTATTCAATTTTTAATTAGATTCGATTGACAATATATAATTCCTATACAAAAACTTGTTTAGAACATTGAATTCCTTTTCTAATTGAATACAATTTATTTTAATTAAAGCATTACTGCTTGAAGGTTTTTGAAGTAATTTATAAATCTTGTTTTTTTTATTGCTTAAATTAAAGAGCCTCTTAATAAACCATGGGGGCTTTGAGTTATTATTGCAAACAGTTCTTGGAACATAAATATTAATTGCCTCTTTCAAAGATTCAATCAAAAGATTATATGAATGCAACAAATTGGACTGTTGAAAATTTAAAAGCCAAGGAATTCGCGATAGGTAACTCACCATGCCCTGAAAATTAGCTTTGTTTTAGTTTAATTTAAAATTATTATTTTGCAACTTAAAATATTCATAAAAACTAAAACAAAAAGATATCGCATTGTGGTGAATAGAGTTTGGAATTATTGGCGCTACGGACTTTTCAACAGATATTTTAATTTCCTTATCTACAAAAACTAGATCCAGAATGCGATTTAATTGATTTATACAACTATTGAAGAATCAATAACTTCCATTTCATAATCAGATCTTACATTAAATGGTAAAAGCTGCATTTCCTCTGAATCATAAACCCAATCAATGTGTGACAATTTAAGTTAATGAAGGTGAGTAAATACGTAACCAATACTTGCACTTGTGAAAAAAAGTTACAGACACGCCCCGCCCAGGCCGCCACCTTTTTGTGTTGAAATATAGTTGACTGCAGTACTGCACTCCGCTTAAGTAATCAAATCGGTAATTTAAAACAGCTCCAGTTAAGTAAAAATTCCGTTTAACTAACTTTAGCTTTTTCAAATCATCCATCCAGAATCGAACACACTTCTAGGTGTCAGGGTTGTAAAAGAATTACATTCATTGACTTCACTTTCTGACTTCGATTTTAAATTATGCAATCACTACTTCTTTGGCATCGAAAAGATTGCAATCATTTTTTGTAAGTTCATTCAATAGCAATCAATTGAATGAAATCTTTTTGGACTTCATGCATTCTTTTGCATTTTTTACATTTGCGTGAATAAAATCACCCGTTTCCTAAGCAATATGATGTGTTTTAAAATGTCGACTTTCTTAATTTTGAGCAATAATAATCGATGCTTAAAATAATTTCTGTCGACATTTTTTTAATCGAAATTATGAAAATACAATTTGGTAAAAAGTCGATGATGGTTTTTACTACCATTTGATAAGTCAGTCTTCTAACATTCACAACTGCGCTGTTATAATAATGACTGGAAGCTTTCTTTTGACTGTGACTGTGTGCAGATAATGTGAGAATGTAGGTTTGTGTACCAACATACATATATATGTATATTTATTTTTATCAGTGCACCCTATTTAGTAAAGAGTTTCATATAATTTTGTTGTCATTTCTAAAGATTTGTATAACTTTTTGTTCTACGTTTTCAAGACAAAGTTTGTATATTAGAATTTATTAATTTGTTTTTGTTTTTTTTTTTTAATTTAACTTTTCTCTTTGTATCCACTTTACTCGTAGAATATCATTTATTTTGGTGTCAAATAAATTATAATTGAAATATTGCGTGAGTTTTTGTATATAAATTTTAATGATTATATAATTTTCTTCTTGTGCGTTTATTTATGAGTGTGATATTATTATAAAAGAAGGAAGATTATAAGTTAAAGTTTGAGATAACAAAAGTATGATTTTGTGAATTGCTTTTATGTATGCAGATTTTGTATACATACATACATACATATATGTATGTACATATGTACATACTGTAGATATTCAAGTTATAAGAGAATACCTACATATGCATCATGTACATTTTGGTCGCTTTTTAATTTGAACGATTTTTGTTGCCTTTTTGATAATGACTTATTGATATGAAGATTGTACCTGAATAATGAAATCCAACAAGAAATGTAACTATGGGGTGTTTTAATAAATTTCTTGATGTTTTATTAAATATTGATTTTGATTAAAGTGTGAGAAAATAAAAAAATGTTTTTTAACCACTTGATTTTCTAGTAAAAAGTTTATTTTCTTTGAATTAACCATTCAGCATAGACAAAGTAGACTAAGAATTCATGGCTGTATATCTATTTTGGGAGACTTGCATATCCAATAAAACAACTGGATCTCGTGGCTTATTTACTAAGCTATTCATAGTGGCAGGTGCGATGACCAGGTGGATCCACCAGTTAAAATGAAACCTAAAGTCGGCATGCAATAAAACTTTATTGCATGCAATACAAATTAAATGCAGTAATAATTGCATGGAGTAAAAGTTGCGTGCAATAAAACTTCTATGCAATAAGTTTTATTGCATGCAACTTTAATTGCTAAAAATCTTTGTTAAGCAACGCAAACACGGGTTCGCTAGTACGTAATAAAGGGTGTTTTTTTTTGTACGTGTGGTTTTCAAGAAGAAATAAAACGCATATAATTAATTGTTATGGCCAAGAATTTAGCTTTGTTATAAAGGTAATGGCTTGCCATTTTGTTTTAAAAATGATTTCGGGCAAGTAGCCGCCGCGGTTGCCTCGAATAAATTCCAGCCGAGAGGCCCACCTTTTGACCACTTTTTCCAGCAATTGGGGCCGTATATCAGCAATAACGGCCGAATATTCTCTTGCAAGGCGTCAATCGTCTCGGGCTTATCTGCGTAGACAAGCGAATTCACATAACCCGACAAAAAAAAGTCCAGCGGCGTTAAATCGCACGATCTTGGAGGCCACGCGCGCCGCCACAGGCCCATACGACGCGAGATAATGCGCTCACCAAAAGTTTCCTTCAATAAATTGATTGTTTCGTTGGCTGTATGGCATGTAGCACCGTCTTGTTGGAACCAAAGGTCGTCCACATCAACATCCATTAGATTCAGGCACGAAAAAGTCATTAATCATGGATCTATAGCTTTCCCTATTGACTGTAACATTATGCCCGGATTCAATTTTGAAGAAATATGGACCAATGATTCTCTTTGCCCATAGAGCACACCAAACAGCGACTTTTTGAGGATGTAACGACGTCTCAACAATGGCTTGTGGATTATGATCACTCCAAATACGAGAATTTTGCTTATTAACGTACCCATTCAACCAAAAGTGAGCTTCTTCGCTAAACAAAATTCGTTTATTTAGTGCGCTATACGTATTTCGAACAGAATTACAGAACTATGATTTTCAAAATAAATTTGCACAATTTGGAAGCGTTGTTCAGGCGTTAGTCTATTTATGTTAAAATGGCAAACCAAATTGAGCATAAACCAAGTGACAACTGTCAAAAAGACCAACTCCGAAAAAAGTATTGCCAGATTGAAAACCACACGTCTAAAAAAACACCCTGTATAATAACTAGTTTACTCTCGTGCCAAATACCTAGACCTGTACACACAGGGATTCTTTCTGGTAGAATCTGGCCTTATTTTTCTAACGCTGTAGCATTGTGTTAAGAATTGAAGGGTATGATAAAAACCCTGAGTGTACTCACATTATAAAACCAAAATATTGTCTTTCTTTTTCTATTTTGTTACCAGTTGATAGATGCCAACTTATTGACATGGTATTGGTTTTGGTTTGGTTGTTTATTATTTGTACTGTGTTTCCAACTGAAATAGTAATACTTTAGAAATGTATTCATGTATCCACATTTTTTAAGAAAAATCGTAAGCAATTTTGAACATTTCTTCTCAAAAATCAAAATCTGCGCAGATTGTATCTATACAAACAAGATCAGTTTGTTTCATGTTTTGACATAAAATATAAATCAAAGCAATAAAACAAAACTAAATTTTTACATCACAGGTAACATTAATGTCCCACAAATAGTTGAAGCATAACATTTTAAATTTAGTTTAAATTTAAATGGTTATTAATATTTTTTTATATAAGTTTTAATTTTTTTCGAAAATTGCCTTTCACACTCTAATCGAGGAAAATAAACCATACTCTTGTACAAGTTTCTTCTGAGAATATGTATGTCTTAGAGTCATTCCCGAAAGTATTGGCATTTGAGTTGAAAACACTCTGTAAGGTAGGATCATCAGGTTCTTCAAATTCAAAATGCTCTTAACATGAAGTCTGGACCAATGCTTTCATTAAAAATATACTTACAGACAGATTAATTTTTTGTTTGCTCAAAAAAGCACTCGAAAGTGCAAAAAGAAATAAAATATATATTTCAACCTTCCTATAACACCAACACTCATGCTCTTGCTCTATATTTTTTGTTCACTTTTCAACACATAAATGTTCAAATGTATATATGTATAGATATCTACTCTTACCCACACCTATATGTATCTTTTTATATATATCTATATTATTTTTGAGAGATAATGTCTTTAGATCTGCTCCTGCCATGTCGGATTGAATAAATCAACAAAAATTGATTTTGGCCAACAAACTTCTCAGCATCTTACATATATTTCGTCGTCCAGTCGCAATAGCAATAGGTATATAGAGACACACAAGGAATAAACAGTTGAGTCAAGTTTATGCCAGAAATGACAAGGAATTCGGGCGTTTGTCCTTTATTTATCTGGCGATGTGTCTGTAGTGTACAGTGTTGTAGTCCTCTATAAGCTATAACTAACACAAAAGATAGATAAGTGAAGTCTGCCATTTTATAACAACAAGACAAAAATATTATCTTTCCGTTGGGAACTTAAAGTTTGAAAAACATCTGTGAGTTGGGAGTCCTTTCATCTTTTTGTTTTTCGTGTATCCTTTTGGGAAGACAAATTATTTTATTCTCTTTGCCGGCGCGGCGCTGCAATCGAACAGCTATAGGAGAATTATTTTTTTTTAAATGGGGAATTCAAATGGCAAAAAAAAACATCAATAGGCATTTGAGCTCTGGAGACTCACTTGCAAGCTGAGATTATAAAATTGTGTTTAAGGTATAAAGTTGCTTTCTAATGTAAACTGTTTTCCCTTATAATTATGCCTCAAAAACTGTTTTAAGTAATATGTCTTCTCAGTTATCTCCTCAAAACATAGAGACAAGTATGCGCCTATTCATTTTTTTTGTTCTCAATAATTCAGCAGGAAAATCAGCATACAAATAATTTGGTAAGTTCAGAAAAATTCGATCTCATAAGTTCTACTTCGCCAGAAATTGAGCTATCAGTTCAAAAACTAGTTTCCTCAGATTTTGACAGCAAAGCTTAGAAAATGTGTAAGGGAATTCTGGGGTGAAATCGGCTTAGCTGATAGTTGATTTTTTGATTATCGTTTTGACAATTGCTATCATTTCTGTCTGAAATGATAGATTGTCAAATCGACAATAGTTTGATAATATTTCTAGGATCTCACTTTTCTGAACTGCTTTATTCGAATTGCGATTGACGAGGGAAAGTTTGACTTACTGCTATAAAAGACCATTGTAATTCGTAAGGGGCATTGTCGCACTGACCAATAAGAGGACATGTGATGAAGTATAGGACATAATATTCACAACATTTTACTATGGTATGGAGGTTATAAGGAAGGAAAAATTAATATTTGTCAATGTTCTATATCACTATTCTGCAGATTAGTCAGATTGAGGTTATGGCTAAAATAGCTGTGCAGAATGTCTGCACGCGTCTTTGCATACAGCGGCGAACCCAAAACACATGTGCTTGTGAATGTGCATATTCTGTAATATTTATGACGAGAAACACTCAATCAGCTATCTAGTATGATATTTTTTGGCATTCCCAATTGTTTTTATACACAAACTAGCCCGCTGAATACTAAATACTTACTGAGTTTTGACCCACTTCACGTTTTGAATGGCGAAATTCGTTAAAATATGATCATCTACGTCCAACCTTTATTACTTTCCCAACGCAGAAAGAATTTTTGTAATCAAAAACCCTTTTTTTTTGTGTTTATTCCATTTCACTCTAAAAATATATAAAATTTTTAAAAATATCCATTCCAACACAAACAGAATTATTGAAATCACTTGCCACTTTTCAATTCTACCCCATTTCACCCTTTAAATTGTGGAAAAATCCCTGAAGCCTTCCACTAATAAATAACCTTTCAATTACAAATTAAACCCGATTTTATTTATTTTTAGTCTCTAAGCAAAATTTAAAAAAGAATATCCGTAAAGCTATTTACTTTTTTCTAAATCGGTCAATTTTTTATGTTTACCCCATTTATCCTACAAATAATAAAATTTGAAAAAAATATTCCTTAAACCATTTCCTAAGAAAAACTCTTCAAACAAAAACGAATTTGTTCAACCGGACAATTATTTTATTTTTACCCCATTTCACCCTAAAAATAAGAAAAGTTGAAGAAGAATATCCCAAAAGTCATTTCCTGACCGCCTACAGCGCCATTTGTTGAACGGTAATTGAATTGAACTGAAAAACGAAATTTTCACCTACAGCGACACCTGCTGAGACTTTTACGACTTTGCCAAGTACCCAATTTGGTGCAGTCGTTCTCAAGTTTTAAGCATCCGAACCCACCACGATTCATTTGTATATATATGTAGGTATAGATATAGCTTTGACATTTCAGCTTTTTTAAATAATGGGTGATTTTTTAAGAGGTTTAGAACTTTTTTTAAAAAAAAAACACAAAAATTCGAAAAAATGAATGAAATATTTATTTGAATCGATAGTTTGAACCTTGCAATTTAATGTTTAAACATAATTTCATGCAAATGTTGACCACGGCTGCCTCTCAGGTAGCCCATCCGCTGAGTCCAATTTTGGCATACTCTTTCACACATATCGGCCGGTATCTCACGAATGAATGCATGGATGTTGGCTTCCAGTGCGTCAATCGAAGCGGGCTTGTCCCTATAGACATTAGCCTTGACATACCCCCACAAAAAATAATCTAATGGTGTCAAATCGCACGATCTAGGCGGCCAATTGACCGGCCCGAAACGTGAAATTAACTGTTCACCAAACTCGCCTCGCAATTGCGCCATTGTTTCGCGTGCTGTGTGGCATGTGGCACCGTCTTGTTGAAACCACATATCATGCAAGTCAAGAACTTCCATTTCGGGCAAAAAAAAGTTTGTTATCATCGCTCGGTAGCGATTCGCATCATCTTTGAAGAAATATGGCCCAATAATGCCGCCGGCCCATAAGCCGCACCAAACAGTGGCTTTTTCGGGATGCATTGGTAGCCGTTGCAATGCTTCTGGCTGATCTTCACTCCAAATGCGGCAATTTTGCTTATTTACGTACCCATTCAACCAAAAATGAGTCTCATCGCTGAACACAAGCAGCGCGCGATGAACATTTCGAACCGAGCACGAATTTTGATAGTAAAATTCAATAATTTGCAAGCGTTGTTCATTTGTAAGACGATCCATGGTTAAATTGCAAACCAAACTGAAGCTGTTTGACAGTGACACAAGGTACTAAACACATGTCAGCTGTCAAAACCAGTGTTGCCAAAACCAAACCAGCCAAAAAATCACCCGTTACATACTTCAATCTTGAAGACTCGATCATTAGAAGCCAAGTTATTATTTTTTGAAGCTATAACCAAATCGACTTTTTTTCAAGACATCTTTTTTTTTTTATCAATTTTAAGGTTTACAATTTACTTAATTGCCCCTATCGTCTCTCTTGTTGCATTTATTTATATAGAACCAATACAAAATGTGTAAGAGGCTTTTGAATCGATAACTTTGTAAA
Organism: Leucozona laternaria; assembly: GCA_932273885.2. NCBI lineage: Eukaryota > Metazoa > Arthropoda > Insecta > Diptera > Syrphidae > Leucozona > Leucozona laternaria. The sequence continues at coordinate 97,154,091 of OW026368.1, forward strand.
TAATTTTGAAATAGCTATAACTGTTGCAGTTGATGGTATTTCATTAAGTGGTCGCTATTTAATTTAATTCCGTACCTTCAACTTTGTAAAATATTGTTCTTCAAAATTGTTAAAATTTTCATCAACTTTTGCGCATTTTGTAAGTGAACATAAATTTGACGGCACACTTAATTTTTGTGCCTCTATCCAATTATTTTCTATATACAAAAGTAGTTTATCATTTTAGGTCCGTCAAGCTGGGTACACCACGACGGAAAACCAAATTTCTAATGATGCAGGAATTAAGTTCCAATAAAATGCTAATTTAGTACCCCACTCCCGATTTGGAACTAAAATCCCTTGACCTTCAAACTTGTGGTGTACCAAGCATGACATCAAGCTATTAACACCACACCTTCAAACACAAAATTTCAAAAAACTAATGATGAGGGATTTAAGTTCCATTTAAGTGCTCGGTGTTTTGCGAAAAATCAAATTAAATAGTCTACAATTTGACCTTGAAATCAAGGGCCGAACATACAAAATTGTGGAGACTTTCAATACTCGACATAAAAAAAATAGAAAAAAAAATCTGATTAGATGTAAAATGAGTTACTTTGAAAACATACCAAGTTTCACTTTTCTACTCCCACTCGTTTGGTTTTAAGAACAGCTGCACTAACTCATCAAATGGGTTTTAGGGGTAAGGGTAGGAGTATTCAATTTCGACTTCCGCCAAATAACGAGCACCTAAATGGAACTTAAATCCTTCATCGTTAGAATTTTGATTTTCCGTTGTGGTGTACCCAGCTTGACGGACCTTATCATTTTAGCTTTCATAAATGACATTCACCTTGAAGTTAAAATCTTTTGAATCTGTCGATTTCAAGGCTAGGTACTTGTTCTTAAAAGAACTTTTCTCTACTGAAATACGTTGATTGGCCATGAACAAACCCATTGCAGCAAACTTAAAAAATGTAGCAAACTTAGAAAAAGAGCCATCACGCAGAACTGGGCTGGTTGGAGCCCTTCAGTGTGCCTGCTCACATTAATTAATAATAATATCGCTACATATGTTTTAGCCACAGTTTACCCACATGAAGATGAGAATCCACGGCAGTTATTTGAATTTGCCTACAAGCTTGACCTGTCAGATTGAAGATACAAAATGAGAATGTGTGTATAAAAACTAATTGTTTATTTATATGTGAGTTTTTAAATCAAAATTGAATTGATTGAATATTCTTAGAAAAATGTTCGCAGAATTATCCATCGCAATATTGTGGAATTATTTTTTCATTAAACTTCACATAGTCTTGCTGTATTTTGTTGCTGATTTAATTACAAATATCAACCACCAGAGCTACTGACGCCTAATTTTTAATTCAAGAATATATTTAAAGTTCTTTTTTATTTCGTTTAAATGTAAGTCCTCTATAGTAAACACTAGCATTTGACACAACAATTTTCGACTGAAAATTCAGATTTTGTGTGTGTTCAACAGCATAAATTCAAATCTGAAATTTCAGAATTTGTGATTGAACGTGCCCAATGATTTGGTATAGACAAACACATTAATCGCCTTTGAGTACCTACCTATTTCCTTATTCGCAAACAAAACTTTGAATAATGTGGTTTTCTTCAAAATAAGTGATTTTAATTTTTTTGTTATTGTTTGCCTTCAAAACTAAAAGTGCTTTTGTGACTTTTTTTTGTCCAAATGCGTTTCGCCAAGGCACGACAGTTAGGCTCATTCGTTATAGATATTGTCATACCTTTCGAAGACGTTTCTATTGTTTTCGTTTTTCTTCTTCTTCATATACCTATATCATTTTGTATTTTAATTTGCTGGGCTGGCAATACACTTTTGTACCATTTTTCGTGAATTTTGAAATCGATGTTGTTGTTTTTGTCAGATCTTGGATGAAGTATCTACGTACTTTGTTCTTGACTTGAATGAAGCAGGAACATCGAGTAGGTAAGGTGACCTATATACAAGCTTAACAGAGAAGAATTAATCACATGGAAATGTATTCTTTGATTTTCAGTCGTCCAAAGTGTATACCTACCGCTACTGCCTCTATCAATGAACGAAAAACAGTTCACAAAGCATTAAAAACTCAAAAGAAAAAAAAAATTATTCCGAAAAGTCAAAGCATCATGCAGAGCAGACCCTTTAACCAAACAAAAAATCATCTTGGTCATCATATGCATTGAAAAAGTTTATTATTGCCGAAACTCGAAACTCGAAACCGAAAAACGCACACACGCGTTGATGATTTCATTTATATTCATGAAAATTGAGTTTTCCTCTGGCATGGTAATATGCATTTATGCAAGTGTTTGAGGCTATTTTTAAGAATACACAAACACACACACACACACACATGCATTCAAATACAGAGTTGTAGTAGGAAGGTAGGTATATAGAGGTAGATATAAATGTATGTATAGTTATGTTAAAAGTCGACAGAGAAATAAACAAACTTTTCTGCAGAATATGCAAGCCGAAGCCAGCCAGTATACCACAAATAGACCACTGTATTTACGGTTTTTTGAATAAAATCATCCCACAGGAGCCGCAGAGATGGCATAAAAGCTGCCAGCAGCTCCAGCTCCAACTCCAGCGTCGTCGTCATTGAGATGAGACTATGGGACTGGGCCTGGGCCTGGGACTGGATGAATGTGATGCAAATGCTGCTGCAGCTGGTGTACATCAGAATGTATGTTGGCCCGGTTTGTACCTATTCTGAATTTTATTGTGTTGAATCGCATGTTTTTGGCTGCATAAATATCATAGACATGAATGGTTAGCTTAAAAATGTAATCATTATTCGGTCTTTTTATATCTTCTGTTTATCAAACACATAATTTTAATTCTTTGATAGTGGCTTACGAGGTAGGTATTTTTTGTTTATGAAAAGTTATACACAACGAGGAGTGTTTCCTTTTTCATGTGGCTTTGAATGTGAGTTACATTCATGGTCAAACCCTTGGCTACCTTACCTATTCATTTTATGAGTTCGAAATGGCATTTGAATAAGATAGCTTAATGGATATAATTTTCGTGTTATTTTTGTGCCCATATATATATACTTAGAGAGCTGATCAAACTCATGCCACTTTAGGGGGCGTTTAGAAAACAAGCATAAACTGCCTTTCGAAAGGCATTAAACGTATTTGAGTTTGACATGGCCATAGAAACGTTGTAGCGGTTTATTTTTGCTATTGCAGCTGAATATTTCCTTATTATTTTTTTTTAAAGTCTGCCCAAACTTAAACAGCGGCTTACTACTGAATGAAGCATCCTAGCGAGTTAGAAAGGACACAGCCTTAAATATGAACGTATACCTACTACAGGGGGTGTTTTCAATCTGGCAATACTTTTTTCGGAGTTCGTCTGTTTGACAGTTGTATGAAGTATGCTTAATTTGGTTTGCCATTTTATAACAAACAGACTTACTCCTTAACAACGTTTGGAAATCGTGCAAATTTATTACCCAAACAAGATGGCCACCGATCCCGATTTTCCGAAGAAAATTTTTTCAGTGATGAAGCTCATTTTTGGTTGAATATGGGCACGTTAAAAAGTTAAATTGTCGTATTTGGAGTGATTATAATCCACAAGGAATTGATGAGACGCCGTTACATCCTCAAAAAGTCACTGTTCGGTGTGCTCTATGGGCAGAGGGAAGCCGGCCATAATGTTACAGTCAATAGGGAACGCTATAGAGCCATGATTAATGACTTTTTCGTGCCTGAATTGGAGGATGTTGATGTGGACGACCTTTGATTCGCCAGCCAACGAAACAATCAATTTATTGATGTGGGCCTGTGGCGTGGCCTACAAGATCGTGCGATTTACCACCGCTGGACAATTTTTTTGTAGATTTATGTGAAGTCACTTGTCTACGCAGATAAGCCCGAGACGTTTGACGTTTCTGACATACGGTCCCAACTGCAGCAAAAAATGGTCGAAAATTGGGCCTCTCGGTTGGAATTTATTCGAGCCAGTCGCGGTGGCCACTTGCCTGAAATCATTTTTAAAACAAAATGGCAAACCCTTATCTTTATAATAAAGCTAAGTTCTTGGCCATAACATTAAATAATATGCGTTTTATTTCTTCTTGAAAACCACACGTCTAAAAAACACCCTTTACATTTTCAAAAATGTGTCACGATATATACTAAAATTAAAGATCCAATTTTTTGGAAATTAAAGAAGTTGTAATAGGTATATAAAAAAAATTAAGTTTTCCCCCATATTTTACTTTTTTAATGTGGTGATAAATTTTTTAAAAAATGTACGAGCGCTGAGACTCACGGATTAGATGTGTAAACATCAACGTTCGTCCAAGTGCAGTTTTGAGGATCCGTATGCTAAGTCATCCATACGTTGTTAACTACGTCCACGGATCTAAAACATGACTAGTTGTCACTGAACGTACCCAATATCCTATTATCCAGATTTTCGTAACGTAATGTGCTACATCGTAAAGTGTGAGCTCGTAACGTACCTATTACAGAAGAAAGCCCACGTTTTTAGTTTATCAATAAAAATAGATGTACGATCGACGCGCTTCGCGCAACTTCAAAAAAAAAAAAACTCTGGGTGCCGGAAGTATACCCACCAACGACGGTAGCCACTGTGTTACAAACAAAAACTGTTATAGCTAGTTGGCATGTCTAGATTCACTTCCTTTACAAAATACTTGCCTGTTGCTATCTATTAATCCGCAAACTCAAAACCACCTATACCGCGCTATGGAGGACACAAGATTTCCCAATTAGTACCTATATATTCTGTTAATGTGGCCTATACCGCATACTCTTTGAGGTAACTTTGATTTGTATATATTAACGTCACACATTATAACAAACCTCAAACAAAATATTAAAAATAATCAATGTTTAAAAGTTCATATAAATGTATCACATATTTCTATAAAAAAAAATGAAAAATAAAACTCTCATTAATCCATTGATCAACCCTCCAGAATCCCTCTGCCCTTTAATTCTGAAATGAATCCAACCTTTTAAAAATTAAATAATATGCCATTAACTTAATTTTAATTTGTATTAATTTATCAATCAGAGAAATGAGGGAGCAGAGCAGCCAACAGAAGTCAATAGACTGACTAATTGCCAACCAAATGTTGACATCTGCGGTCAGGATGTTAGAGCAAAATTTATGAAGCTGCAATTTAGTTATTATAGGCACTTAGTTCAAGTATTATTATACATTAAATTGGTCTGCGGTTTGCAATTTGGTAAGAGAAATTATTTACAACCAAAGTTCAAATCAACAAAATACAGAACTATACCTAGAACTTTGTATAATAATTTAAATTTAAATACCTAAATAATATGGAGTAAAACCATAGAATGTTCTGCACAAAATATTGTGGGAAGAGAGAGAAGTTTATCAATTACAATAATTGGAAATAGATGAATATTCTATCAATAATATTCCATCATAATAAAGGTTTTGAATGATAATTTAACTGGCGTGATTTTAAACCAAGGGAAGTCAGTCATTCGTTTGGTAATCGCATACTTTCACGTTACGGACGCGTGAATTGGCCTCCAAGATTGTGCGATTTAACGCCACTTGACTATTTTCTTTGGAGAAATGTGAAGTCGTCTACGCCGGCCGATAAGCCCGAAACGATTGACCACTTGGAGGACAACATTTGCCGCGTTATTGCCGATATCACCAAAAATGTTCATCGAAATTTCGAAGTCCAGATTAGACTACGTCCGAGCCAGCCGTGGAGGTCATATGCCAGAAATCATATTTCAATTATAATGCCAGAAGATTATCATTCGAATAAAGTAAATTTCATGTCAATTTAAAGAAATCATCTTTGTTTTATTCCATTTCAAAGTTCTATACCTCTAAAAAAAAACACCCTTTATATGTATGTGAAAAACGAGGTCAACACGTTTACAAAGATTACTCACAGAACTGGGCTCATACTACCTAGGACATCTTACCACATCCTCTGGAACAGGGAAAAATATAGCGGTTTCAATAAACTCTTTTAACAGCTCATTATTCAATTATTGCCATCAGGATTAGGGCTACCTTAGTGGCTCTAAAGAGCCACTTTGGCATTTTTTTTCAGGTGTTGGCTCTTTGGCTCAACTTTTCTAAAATCATCCAAAATTGGATCTTTTTGAGATTTTCGTGGCTTTTTTAACTCTTTTTCTACTTAAATTTCCTTTTTCATAATTTTTCAATTTTCCTCTAATTGTAAGTAAAAATCTCTTTGAAATCTACCTCTCAGTAAAAAAATTCTTTGAAATCTGACCTCGTTCATTTTCATAAAAAAATCAAACCGCCTTTTAAATTTTTAAATTACTTATTTTGTATGGAACAACCGTCATTTTAAGATTTAAAAGACTGTTAAATAGTTAAAAGGGCTTTATGAAATCGGCCATTACATTTTACCTTTTTGCCTTAATATTTCCTGAACGAAGCAATGAGAAAGAATGAGATGAATATAGTGTGCCATATTTCGGGTTTTGTTTTGCAAATGTTTCAGCTGTTGTGTATTTTTTCAAATTAAAAAAATATTTGTGAATTTTTTTATTTTGGGACGTTTTCAGCGGGGGCTATTTTTTTTTGGGAAATACTCTTTTTATTGGCTCTTCCTCGAAATCCATAAAGGTAGCCCTGTTTACCATTGGCTCATTTTTTATTTAATTACATGGAGCTATATTAGGATGTCAGATTTATTGAAGACCCATTGAAAAGGCACTGGAAAATTTTGCTATTTCAGCAATCCTAGGGAATCAACCTACTTTAACCAAAGATATCCAAGATTCTGTAATTATTGATCAAAAAAGATATCCAAGATTCTCTAAATATTGATCAAAAATATTTGTTACAATAATGTGTGACGCCATAATCAAATGATCCTTACCTAGATATCTCTCCAACAGAAACCCACTGATAATGGCAAACTCTAGGTGGTTAACAACTGCCGATAGAATTTTGAGGCTTTGCAAAGCTGCTACTTCTAATCCTACTGATAACTCGGCTAAACTTGCTAAAAACATTTTTAAAGTCTATGGTCCAGTTTGGTTCAGTATTAAAAAAGACAGTTCATTTAAAAGTGGCCCAAATTATGTATTCGAGTTAGTAAATTTTTCAAGATATTTTAGTTCAAGAGGTTAGAGTTATAATAGATCCCGTTATTCAAAGCAATCCTTATTTTGCACACCCAGAAAACATACCTTTTGATGTCAATTTTAGACGATGAAAGGCCACATATCAGAGAATTGGGATTAAGAAGAATCATCTCTACTAGGAAAAAATATAGGCTTTGATCTAACGTTACAACCTTTAAACATGCAGCCGAAGTGATATTTTTAGACGTTTGGTTTTCAAGAAGAAATAAAACGCATATAATTAATAATGTTATGGCCAAGAATTTAGCTTTATTATGAACATAAGTGTTTGATATGTATGTATAATATTATTTAGTTGTTTTTTTTAATGAAATATTGTGGACTGTTTGCACAGCCAAGCCAGGAGCTTCGAACAGTAGAAAACTGAGAAACCCATTGTTCTTTTTGTAAAGTTTTGGTTGATTAAGGATTTATTCTTGCGATGAATTTCTAAGCCTTAAAGTCTGAACATAATTTAATTAACAACTGTATTAAAGGAAAGGCGTTACCATCACAATATGCCTTTGAAATAAAGAAAAAAGTATGTTTTCAATTGAATTTTATGTATTGAAGGAGTAGAGGTGCTAAGGAAACGTAATAAAGTTCTACGATTTTTTTTTTTGTATTTATTACGATGTGTTGTATTTTATATATGTACCTACGTGCTACGTTACATTGTATATGAATAGTAACTTCTATATCCATATGTATACTGTCCATGTATATGATATCTATATATCCACCCAGAAACAGAAAGCAAAAGGGTGACAACTTCTAGGATGATGGAAGCAAAATCGACAGCAGGAAAATTAATTAACTACAGTCAACCATGCAGGACTTTGTAAATGCCCCGAAGAATATTTTACGTTCACCATCACATCACTATACGATGAAGAGATTCATACGATGGACTATAAGGTATAGCTATCACCTTATTGACGATAAGAGAGAGAGAGAGTTTTGTACAGATATATTTTCTGTAGATATATATGATATATGTACAATTGTACCTAGATACATGCCATTGGCAGATTGTGCATGCGATATAATAATAATTGGCGATAAAATCTTAATCCTAATTAATTGTGTCACTGGTTGAATGGGTAAACTGGTTCCCAAGTATGATTAATTCAATAAATTTGACCCCTAGAAAACATTACATAAATATTATGTGTGTTCGTATACGTATATCTTCTATAGTGAATCTCATACGGCTCTGTTGGTGATAAAATAGATGATAACTAATTAATAAGGGTAGCAAATTAGGGTTAATAATATGAAACTTTACGAATATTCCATTATAACATTGAAAAGAATGATGGATACACTCATGGGAAATAAAATAAAAAAAAACAGAATAATGGCTACTATACCGCTAGTTTGTCTATTTTTATCGCTGCAACAGTTTCTCCAGGTTATATGGGTAATTGCTTAATTTTTTAATGTGAGCATAATTTTCTAATTAACCCTTTGACCCTACCTTCGCTTTAAGTGACACCATCTCTACCATAGAAGACCTGAATACATTTATGTATTGTATTCTTGTTTTTGGAAAACACAAAATTCATACAGACCTTCGATTCATCATTAAAAAATTATTGTCAAAAGTCCCCATCAATTCGACATCGGCGCAAAATATTATTTTAGGCTTAATTTCAAAAATGTAACTGGTTTTCATATATATCTATAACTTTTAGGCCGATTTTCAAAAAACGAAAAATTAATATTTAATATTCAACATAAGTGCTTATATGACAGTTTACGCTGAGGAAAATGTAGAACATAAGCGCTTATGTTGAACTTACATATAATTACAAGTTTCGTTTCAGAAAATGGGTCTTAATCTGTTCAAGCTACAACTAAGTAGTTTATGTAAGTTTTGTAGGTTATGTGAATCTCTACAAGTAATAATACGACATTTTTTTCCTACTAGCAATAATTTAGAAGATATTGCAATTTAAAAAAAAAATGTCAAATGTCGAAAATAAGTTTTTTTTTCGTAAATAACTCTAAAACGGTGAGTGTTAACGAAAAGTTGTTTATTGAATTTTTTTTAAAATAATGTGCCTTTCTTCAAAAAAGCATTTACTTTTTATTTCTTAGAGCTATCATTAAAAGAAGTATTTTTTTTAATTTTGTAAAAAGTCACAAATTGTGGGTTTTTGTACTTAACTCTTAAAAACTTAGGCTTTCGTATAGATCATTTTTAATTTTCTTTGTAGACTTTGTTGTTTTAAATAAAATAAAATAGCTTATTGTATACTTTTTCGTACGAGCTATCATTTAAAAGATATTCTGTTCCAAAGAAAAGTCGATATCGAAAACATAGGACTTTTGCATATTTTACTTAAATGGTGAATGTTATCCAAATAAAATTTTCTAAGTTCCTATTTTTATATTATGTGCCCCTCTAAAGAAATGGCATTCACTTTTTTTTCTTAGAGTTATCATTAAAAATTATTTTAAAAATTATACTAAAAGTAAAAAAATACGGGTTTTCGTACTTAATCCTTAGGAAATTTTGTGTTTTTTTTTTTTTTTAATGGATCGTAGCACCCCAAATGTTGGCTATTCACACGAAAATATTCTACGTAAAAGGTCAGTAATTGGTTAAAAGGTTCAACTAGTTTCAGAAATTGGTCAGAAAGAGGTTATAATTTTTGCAATTTTTTAAAGTCTTCAATGTCGTGTAGAGTATCACCTTGAAAATAATATTTAAAAATATAGGGTCATTAATTTTTTGGTTTCGAAAGTAAAGCTAAATAAAACACACACATCGATACATTTTTGATGAGAATTTTATTTAATTATAAAGTTTAGACTTTGCCATTAAGTGTGAAAAAAATATCATTCAAATGCGAGCCTTGGGTAGATTCGCAGCAGGCGATTCTTTTGAGGTAATTTTTAACCACTTTTTCGCACATTTCGGGCGTTATCTCAGCCATAACTTGAGTAACGTTGGTTTTTAATGCGTTTAGAGTTCGTGAATTATTGGCGTAAACATGGTCTTTTGCGTAGCCCCACAGAAAAAAATTTAACGGTGTCAAATCGCATGATATTGGTGGCCAATTGACGTCGACAAACCGTAAAATTACGTGACCAGGAAACTTCTCACGCAATAAAGCTATAATTGTTCGTGTTGTGTGACTTGTTGCCCGTCTTGTTGGAACCACATATCGTCCAAATCATGATCTTCAATTGCCGGCCAAAACAAATCAGTTATCATTCAACCAATTGCTGCTAACGCCTGGAAATCGATAAATTCGGATAATCAGCAACACATCAATATTTTCGACTGAGCGTGCATTACGATGATACACATCAGGCCTTACGACATCAGTAACGCTTCCACTCTTTTCAAATTTCTTCCCAATTTTACCGATTTCTTGCGTAGTCGGTCGAATATGAACACCATAATCATAGCGTAATACACGAAAAGTGGCTACGTTTGAATCACCACTTTTGCAGTACATACGTTTTAATAATTTTAACGCGTTGTTCGAATGTTAAGCGATCCATTATCATAAATGATAAATATTCAACTAATATTATGACACTTCAAATTACAGCTGAGTTTGACAGGTGTCAAACGCCAGCGCTACCAACTTGAAACCAGGAAATTAATGACCCTTTACCTATGGCTAAGACCTTTCAGATGTAATACCTTTTTTGTGAATATCCCATAAATGATGATCGCTGATGATCTTAAAAAATTTTAAACATTGACTAAAAATTGCCTATGGCTGACCAATTTCTGAAACTATAGCTGACATTTTTTCACCAATTTTTGACCTTTTAAATGGCATACCTACTGTTTTTTTCGAGTGTCCCACATAATGAATAAATTGTCAAGATCCCATAGCCCTATGTTGACTGCATTACTTACATGGTTTGTTGAAAGATGTTATCGAGACCGCGTTTTTCGTAATTTCGTTTCTCGGACACCACTAAATAACATCCACTTGCCTTCTTCTCAACATTCATAGATATACCTAAAAAAAAGCTAATTTATTAAAAAAAAAATGTGTATGTATGCAAGTTAAGGTGCTATCATTCATTCAAAAATATATAAATTAATTGACGATCAAATGATTTCAAAAACACAACGTAAACAAGTTGCCATTATTTCCACACCGTCACACAAGAATTTCAATTATCAATCACTGAATACTACAAAGCCTTTGAGCCAAATCAACAAAGAATCTTTGAAGCCAAACAATTAACTTACGTATAGCTACATAGGAAGTAGGTAGGTGCCTTAAATTTTTGGAATGGTGATGCATTGTAGTATAAAGATATCTTTGATTTTATGGTAACGGCAACATTTTGCTTGCCTGGAAGGCGTTGTTATCGGATTCAATTCATTGATATCAAATTTATAAATGCCCATAAATAAATTCATATAGAGGCATAGGTAGGTACCTTTAGCTCCATACATTTTATATTACAAGGAAGGAACATGGAGGTTGGACAGGAAATATATTATTTGATTATTTAGTTGAGTCCTACAACAGTACACACAATTGAGATATCAAAGGCAGAGTCGAGTTGTATTTTGTATATCTAAATGACGTTTCTGCAAAATCATTAAGCAATAATGCACAGGCACACACGTGGTTGTCGTATAGCCATATAGGCATCGTCATCACAAGCGCCTCTCTTATTCTTCCTCTTCTTCCATCCTAGATGCACCAAAGCTGTAAGGGATATTCGCCATAGATTGGCATAGATTTAATTAATACCCTAACCGAATTATATGATCATGTATTGGTAATTAAATTATTTGTTGATTTTGAACTCAACGGCAATAGAGACTCATCCTGCTTAGAAGTACACTTATGGTACATGATGTGTGTCTGTATATACACAATTTACAAGCACGTACATTCACATACATATAAGAGTAGGTATACAATCAGGGTCATATATAAAGACCAATAACGAACTGCACCTTGCACGGAAATTCCCTGAAGGGAAATGACATTACTAAATTTTAGGACAACATAATCTATTTGTGATAATAAACGTTGTTATAATGCAGAGACGTTGTCGTCATCGTAGTCGTTCGTCCTCCGTCGTCCGTCGTCGATCGTCGTTGACGTGGAGGAAAATCCTGCATGGCTATATACGATGACCATCTAACGAGATACAACAGAGGATGTGGATAGAGAAATTATGACCTGTATATAGACGTAGAGTATCTATATCGACGGACGTTGCCGATGTTATGGACAAGGACATTCCAACTAATCTCGCAACAACAGTCATAGACTGAAGTTTCTAGTAGAGATGACTTTTAAATTAATGTTCCATTCATGAGAAGCTTCATTTTTCCCATTCATTTAAATATTTGGGGCAACACATTTTAGCTCATAAATAGATCAACAATATGAAGATTTAGGAATTAATAGATTATCTTCCTAAAGCTTAGCCTAGCCGTATTTCGATTAAACTTGCTTAGCATACATAAAATCAAAAAGAGTAATAATTAATTGAAAACAAAACTAGAAGATAAAGAAAAAAGACCCGAAAACGAAGATGGAATTCTTCTATTCTATTGATGATCAAATAAAGCCACAAATCACTGCTCGTTGAATCCGGTGGCGTAATGGTTAGTGCATATAACTTTTATATGGCGGAGGTCTGGGTGCAATTCCTAGCCACGTCCCCTTAAACAAAAAAATACAAACAAAAACTCTTGCAAGAAAGTCATTAATCCACAAAAAGTATCTCTTGTCATGAATAAATGCTTCTCACTTTTAGCCGTTTGGATTCGGCAGACAATTGTAGGTCCCCGCCATTCCTGCGAACAAACAAGACTCACTCAAGAATTATTGACAGTTGTAAGTCACTGTAAGTCATGAAGCTGATTTTGAATTTTCAATAGTATAAGATTTATGAAGAAATAGCAAACAGTCCTTAAATATGTTAAAAATACGTCCAAATGTTTTGGCAAAAAAAAAAATTTCAATAAAGCAAATTAGGGTATACCTACAGGGTGTCCGCCGGGAAGGTATACTACTTTGTTTGTTTATAATGTTTGATTAAATGAAAGAGAATGGATCTTATATTTATAAATGTTTTATTTAATGTCGGCAATTATGTATAGAATACAATATCGGGTAAATGTCCGCCTCTGTTAGTCTCACAAATGCGAGCCCTTTTGAGCACATTTTTCATTACATTCTCACACATCTCACGCGGTATTTCATTAATTTCATCACGAATATTTTGTTTATTTATCGAGGTGCTCAAGCGTTTCTGGTATGTTTTTCAGCCGACCTTGCAGTACGTTGTGGTCCATGCTTGGGCCTATCACCTACAGACCCTCTTTCTTCGAAATCATTCACTACACGATAAATACTGAGTTTTGTTGGCACGTTGTTTCTTTCAAAAATTTCACGTAACTTTCTCATCGTCACAGTAATCGATGATTGATTTTGATAAAATGTGTTAACGATTAAAACACGTTGGTTTATCAAATATTTTTCCATAATAAATTTGCCACGTGTCTACTTCACGACTGTCAATTATGAACTGTCAAGACTATTGTTTACCAAAATGGCGGCAAAACAAAGCATTATACCTTCCCGGTGGACACCCTGTATAAAAAAGCCAACCACTAAAGACGAATGTAAATATTTCAATAATGGATATAAGTATATTTAACGAGAAAATGTTAAAATGTAAGTTAAAAAGACAAATGCTCTAAAATTGTCTTTATTAGCGCATAGTGCTCTAAATTTCACGATCCACCTATTGGCCTAGGTTCTCTCGAATTAAGTGACTCTAAAAATCTGACGTTTCGTTATATGAAATGAACACATCGCTGAATGAGGCTAAGGACTCGGAGGGTGTTCAGTTCATCATGGCTAAGGACTCGGAGGGTGTTCAGTGAGTAATTTTTGTTACAGTACTTTTATGCCTACCTACCTTAGTAAAAAATTGATTTTTGTTTACTTTTGCTTAAGATATTTTTTTCAAAAATATTTAAATTCAATTGTGAAAAAGCCACAAAATTAGACTATTTTCCCAAAAAAAGTGGAATGGATATTTCCGTTATAAAAAAAACGTGAGAAGCACTTTTCATACCATTATTTTCGTAATTAGAGGTACGATGTTTCATCAAAATCGTTAGAGTCGTTTTCGAGAATATTAAAATAAAACAAAATTGTTGTATGACAGCATAATCCGTACTATTTGATCTAAAACAAAAAAACCGAATTTCTCCTCGAGGGAATTACATAAAAATGCTATAGATACGTACGAAATTTCATGCAAATCGGACTACCTGTTTAAGGCTCTAACTCAAATTACAGTGTGTGCACAGAGGCACATACCGACGGACGGTTTGACAAAACCCACTTTTTTGTACTTCGCGATCATCGAAGTATTAGTTTTGCCCCGTTAACTCTGAACTCTGTTAACTCTGCCCCGCTAAACCAATGCTCATTTAAACAAAATAAAATAAAAGCTAGGTTGATTTAAACTACTGAAAATATTATTGGACTATTGGAATTATTCAGCTCTCAGAGGGTGTGACCGTCGCCACATTTTTGTCAAGTTAATTAATTAAAAAGACATAAATCAAACAACCAAGATTATAACGCGAGAAAAAGGATCGCTGTTAATTTTTCATTCACCAGTTACCACAAACCTCTCCATTCAACGGAACACGTTTGCTTATTATAATCCCTGCTCCAATGCTTACCATATGAACAAAAAAACAAAAAAAAAACAAGAACAACGGATATCAATAACCAGCTTTCCACTCCTGTTTGATACCACTACCTTCTACCTACGTGCTAAATTTTAATCTCAACTCTGTTAATTAAACGATTCCATTAGGCAGCGCCATCATCAATTTCCCAACGGCCGCCAATCATTTTTTTTATTATTATGTAGAATTTTTTTCAGTATAGGTATTGTATGAAAAGAAATGATTTCGTGTCTTTTTCATTCATTTTGTCGATAAATTATTGTTGTTGCATGTAAATATCATATACGCTACATCACAGCATGTAGCGCACCCCTTTCAATACAAAATTACAAATTGGCACGTAACAGTATCTGCCCTATTTCCTCCAGTCAACTTGGGAGAGGTGAAATCCCGATGAAAAGTGCAAATTTGTTTCACAAAAAAATATGCAGAGAAAAGTATTCATGAATTTCTGCCTTAATGACAAAAAAGAAAAAGATTGTAATAATAAACGCGTGTTTGGGGAGAGGTTTGTTAATTATAAAAATTGGAGATGCCCGCTTTGCCGTCGAGGGTAAGGGAATAAACCATAATTTTACTCATCAACAGAAGAGAAATTCATGTGTTTAAAAAGAAATGTATATTTATTAGGGTTTGCTATTATTATTTTATTAATGACAAGTGTGGAACAGAGAAATATTAATCACAAATCGATAGGTGTAGTAAAAAAAAAAAAAACGAATTATATTAATTTATTATTATGTATGTAAGTATCTAATAAAGGCAAGCAACGGCCTTTGATTTCGATGAACCGTTATTTCCAATCGTGATTATTTCAATATATCACTAGCGAAAGTGTGTACAATGTATCTACATCTACATTATAAATATTAAGGGGCCTGTTTCACAAATTCTAAGTAAAGTTAATCACACATACAGATTGCCACAAGTTTATAAGTCCAGAGGAAAAAAATTCACAGTAGTCTTTTGGTCCACCTTAGTGGATTCTAAATCTACATATTGTGGATTGTGGACTGTGACAATATTTACGTGTCGATTAACTCACCAGACCTTTAATCAAACATTGTGACATAGGCCCTTAGACATAAAGGGTCTTCCAATACTCCCAAACTTTGACAGCTTATAGAGGCCATATTGTTGAAATTACATCTGTCCAATTAACTGTCATTTATTCAGTTTCAGTCTGTTTTGCCAAATCACCATGGACGGATACAGCGTTCAACAACACGTGCAAATGATAAAATTGTTTTTATCAAAATGGGTATTCTGTTCGGCAACGTTTCGCGCGCTTCGCCCATCTGACGTGGAGGTGATGTGAACTGGCCACTGAGATCGTGCGATTTGACCCCGTTAGACTTTCTCTTGCGGGGTTTTCTGAAATCACCGGACTATACGAATAAGCCACAAACCACAGCGGCCCTCAAAGCCAACATAACCTATGCCATCGGTCAAATTCAACCTGATGTATACGCCAGTGTCATAGAAAATAGGACATTTCGGATGCGTGCCACTCAGAGATGGCGCATCGGACATTTGAACGATGTTATAATTGCATACATAATGGCATCGAGTTAGTTAGTTAGTTAAATTGACTTTTATTACAATAAATATATTTATACAGTTAAAGCTTAGCCGAAGTCATAATGGGTTTGGCCTATAGCCGTCTACATCGATAAGCCTTTCAAACGATTAAAAAATTTCGATGATATCTCACACACACTTTGTTTTTATTTAAATTTAAAAATTGGAAGCGCTTAATGAAAGACCCTGTACAAGAACAAGAAAAAGAACAAAATAAAAAACCCAATAGAAATATCAAATTGGTCAGTCTCATACTCATTGTGAATATGGGATCACATATTTATGCGTTTGTCGGTAAAAAGAACATATGTATGCAGGGCCGGCCCCAGCCAAACTTGCGCCCTATGCAAGATTTGTAGAAAGCGCCCCTTTTTATATTTGCATCCATACATACATACACTGATACACATGCATAAGACTTTTCCACATTACCCAGGAGGTAGACTTTCAATGCGTTGTTCTAGTGTGATTTCTAATTTTACGATATTTCTGAGCTAAATTCTTCTTGAATGCAACAATGTATGTGATGTTAGTTAGTGTGCAAGAAATAACTTAGCACAGGGAATATTTGAACAAGTTTTGTGGTAAAATGCAAATGGCAGTACCTATTTGTTTGAACAAGATCAGATTTTCTTGCTCCTGGTAATGCGCCCCCAGAATTTCGCGCCCTGTGCATTTGCACATCTTACACACATTGTTGGTCCGGCCCTGTATGTATGTAATAAGTAAGGTAGTGAAAGTTAGAATGCAAATCAAAGGCAATTCGATGGGGTGTGCCTTTAGGAACCAATATCTTCGGTTTTAATGATCCGATCTGTAAGGTTGAGATCTTTAAATGTAGGTAAAATATCAAACTACATTTAACATAAGGTCTCCAATCAGCAAAATCAGATAAATTTATAACTCAAATTTTATTGGTCAGATATTTAAGGTAAATGTCTTTAAATTTAGTTAAATATCAGGCTAAATGAAGAATAAAATCAGGGGGTGACTGACTAGTTCAAATCTACTCAATTTATAACTTGAATTTTAATAATCACATATTTTCATTGTTCGGGTTTTTAAATTAAAACAAAATGATTTCAATACCATGTAGAATCAAGTCAGCGGAGCGACTGATACTGGAACATCTCTGCTAAAACGAATATAATGAAAGCGAATATTTAATTTGGAAACGGCTATTCCGATTTTGATAAACATTTTCGTGTGTACCTGTACTTACATTTTGGTAAACAAAAATTACGAAAAACTTTTATTATAACGATACTTAGGTACCTGCTAGATTTTTTTTTGATTGTTTTTCGACTTTATCGTTAACCTCTCATCCGTTTCAGTAACAACATTTATATAGGAGGTCCTTTTTGTTAGCATTCAGGCATATCAGAAATTGGTTGATTTTACTAAAAATTGGGAAATCAGCATACATAATGAATTTTACAGTATTTGAGAATCACAGGTAAATTGTTATTACAAATCGTAAAAAGAAGTGGACCTAAGATAGATCCCTATGGTACACCTGTATGCGTTTGAAGGAAATCAGAAAGTTCATCATTAACTAGAACTGCCTGAGTTCTTCCGGTTAGATAAGTATTCTTGGATGAGCAAAACAGCTGAGCTTTCAAAGAAGAAATTATATCTTAATTTATTTAAGAGCAGTGTGTGCGGAACCAAGTCAAACGCTTTGGAGAAATCAAGGGGAACCATCGTCGTTACGATATTTGTATCTATTTCTTGCCGTATATCATCGACTATTTTAAGAAGTGCTGTGGTGCAGCTGTGTTTTGGTCTAAATCTAGATTGGTTGAGGGAAAACAGTCGATGAGTATTTAAAAAAGATGTAATTTCCTGGCTCATTATCTTTTCAAAAGCTTTAGAAATGGATATTGGGCAGTATTCTTTCTGTTTTGAGTTGGACTTCTTAGGGACTGGGATAACTTTGGATACGGCTTTTAAAATGAGTTATTTCTCGTTAAGTGAATTTCGAGTTTTATCCAAAATTTGTTTTAATATTTCAAGTCTTAGATATCAAATTTTTCTTGAATAGAACTGATTTCTTCAAAACTTCTATAAACTATAGTTTAGCAGTAAAACTTAGTTTCTAAGCGAGCCAATAATATTGCTGTGAGGAACTTTTCACTTAACTCTTTTTTACAATTATGTTTCTCCTTAGATCTTAGTTGACCTAATAAAGCAAACATTTAAAGTACAAAAAGTGTCACAATTGTAGATACCGAGAAACCGAAACAAAGACTTTAGTTCGTATTCCTATTATTATTTATTTCTTTTTGTTCTGTTTACTAACCCCATAGCACAAATTTCTAGTCCAAATATTACAATAGTCTCATCTATACGAATGTAGATAAATCAAACAAGCTTTTCCTGAAACCATATTTAGATTATTGTTTATATCCTCTGTTAGAATGCTTTTTCATTATTGCATTTCATTTAAGCCAGGAAAAAGAAAATTAAAGTCTTTGCATTACGAAATTTTTGTTTCATTTCTAAATTTCTAAAAACCAAATTTAATTTTCATTTTAATGGCCTATTTTCTGAATAACTAGTCAAAAGTCTAAAGGCGAGTACCTGCCTACCTATGTCTTGTTTTAAAAATGATTGAAAACTTTCATGCATATAGGTTAGGTAGTCCACTCTGCAAAAAAAAAAAGAAGAAGAACAAAATCAAAGTGTGTTCCTTTGATCATATTTTTGGCAAAGAGATTTCTAATTTGAAAATATGAAATAAGTAAACGTGCTTCTCGTACTTTTATCTGGTTCAGAGGGAGTGCATATACCTACTTTGACGTCCCTTAAAATTTCCTTCTGTGAAGGTACACCAAGGATGATAAATGCATTTAAAAAAAAAACTCTCTTAAAGTTTATATGATTTTTTTTTTTGGTGAGAATGATGCTGTCGTAATGGGTGGCATGTTTGAAAGCAAAAACTATTTGTAATTGAGAAAAGTATTTTGTTTTTGGTCGAATTTTGTTTATTAATGAAGAAGAAGGTATAATCCATTAAGTAATGAAATTAAGAACAGCTTTGTTTTTTAAAAGCTTTTTGAGATAACGATTGTGTTGAATAGTCTCATGTTTTCATTATACATAGTTGTTAACAAAAAGAGAAAGTTCGTGCGATTAAGTCGTGCATTTTTTTTTTTGGCACCAATCATGTGATATAGAAAAAATTTCAATTTTTAAATTGAAAAAAAAAAAACATCTAGGATACAAAAATTGGCTTAAAACGCCCACCAGTTTTTATCCCTTAGATTATAATGATTTTAAAGAAAGAGACTTCTTTTGCTCACACAACTGTCAGGGAGGTGAACTCTCAAGTCAAAACCCTAACCGTTGTCTATTTCCCATATACCCAACAGAATGCGGACATGGAAAACACATAACTCGCACGATCGTTGAAAAAGTGAAATGAGAAATATTATATCTTTTCAAGTCGATTTTACCGCAAGATCCTCGTGGAAAAATGTAGATTGAAAATTCTAAGAAAAAAATGTTCAACAATTAGTATTAACAGAGCTATTATAGCGTTAACATGGATCAGGGTAAGATTTGTCTTAAATCCTAGCTAAAGGCTGTCCAAATTGGAGATACCCCTACTGTTAACCGATTTTTTTCTTAAAACGTACTTAAGAATCTCCACCTATACACAAATATTGGCTACTGTCTCTTACGAAGAAGTGTTATATCCCCCAAGAGTACCTATCTCTTGCCATGAATAAGTGCTTCTCATCACCTTAGCCATTCGGATTCAGCTGAAAATTGTAGGTCTCCTCCATTCCTGCAAACAAACAACACACACAGGAATGGTTGAGAATTGTAAGTCACTAGGCCCTGGCTCTCCACAAGCTGTCGTGTCACCAAAAATATATTTATGATAAAGAATCATTTCCCAAAGTGTTGTTCTTTAATAAGGAGACATCCTGTATACCTATAATACAAGAATTGCTTTTTAATATATACAGGGTGACTCGCATAAGGTGTGATAAAAAAATAGAGTGTATAGGTGGAGTCGAGACAAGAAAAAAATCGTATGGGAGGGGGGTTTAGCTTGGAAGGGCAATTTTCTTTTGTTATTTTAGTGAACAGTTTTTGTAAAATTAATTTTCAAACTACAAATTTTGAAAAAAATTTTTTTCAAAATTTATTAATTTTACATTTTTCGTCTAAAACAGAAAACGGGATGCTTAAATGTCTTGTCCTAAAAATACCTTAATCTTCAGAGGATCATTAGAGCAAGGGATTAGAGTCAAAATAAGAGAATTATATTTCTGTTATTTTAAATTTTCTAAAAGAAAGAACTAGAAGAGATGATAGCATCTGGTTTTTGGTTTTTAACGAACAATTAATAAGAGCATTGAATATTAAAAACGAAAATGTTACTTAATAACGTACAATTTTGAAAAAAAAAAAAATAGTTAAATCAATTTTTTTTTTTTAATTTTGAGTTTGAAAATTAATTTTTCTAAAACTGATTGCTTATAAAAATATAAAATAAAAGAACAGATTACTAGATTTACAAAAAGGTATGGCATTGCGTAAGAGTGTAACAATTGTTTTTTAATATATTTTTTTTAAATAAATTTTTTGTTAGAAAATTGCCTGAATAGAACACCCCTCCCATCCAATTTTTTTCTTGTCTCGACCCAACCTACACGCTCTAGCGAATAACCCTGTAAGTAAAATATTTTGAATTTTACATTTACATCAAAATGTTTAATTTTAAGTTTGATGCCTTTCCTGTGTTTTAAAAATCTAAGGATTAAGAAAAAAATGTTGCTCCAGAGTCCCCGGCTTAGAAATAGTCAAAAAACGAGTTCCCTCTACAAATTAAGTTGGCGGAAACCAGGTCAAAATTTCAGATTTAAGTTACTCTTAGGTTAGGTTAGGTTAGAAGGGGTGATGATACGGCAAGCCGCACCTTCTCACTCGGGTCTCAATAGATCCTTTACGCTCCCCAGGATGTAAGGTATATTTATGAGGAAGGATAGGGAAATGAGTTAGGAGTTATAGGGTGCCTCCTTAAACCATCCCGAACTCTGTATAAAATTCAGGATGTTACTCCTAGAATGGAAAAAAAAAATTATTTAAAGTAAGTTGAACTTCTAATGTAAAATCATTATGAAAATTTCAAGTCGTGTTCTTCCTAAATTAGTTTTTACCAATCATTTTGTATCATTTGTTTTTGTGATTTTGGAATACGAGATTTGGAAGGTTAAAGTAGTGAATATCACTGGGTATATATTTTTGACTTGCTCTACCTATAGGGCAAGTATTGGTTTCGTGTAAAAAAAGAAATTCTAGGTTGAAATCAAAACTAACACTACAATAATCGAGAAGCCCGAAAAAGTGGGTATCGTCCGTCAGTTTGTGTGTCGTCGCGTCGGTGCGTCCACTGTAATTTGAGCTAGAGCCTAAACGGGTGGACCGATTTGCATTGCGATTTGGTACCGTGCATTTTTATGTGATTCCATAGAAGAGAAATTCGAATTTTTGTTTTAGCTCATCTAGAACGGGTATTAGCTGCCATACAAATATTTTGGATTCTTCAAATTTTCTCGAAAAGGGCCATAACAATTTTGATTAAACTTACTTAGTATACCTGTAATAATCAAGTTTATTGTAAGAAAACTACATTTCAGGTTTTTCTCAAAAAATTCACATTACGGATTTAGGTACTGCACGTTTTTTGAGAAAATGGTCTTATTTTTGGGTTATTCGCGTATATCTTTGCCATGGTAAAACCGATTTTATTATAATTTTGCTGTCTGGTGCTTATTAATAGTTTAAACAATATTGCATTTACAAATTTTGCAAAAAAATTGTTGTATAATTTAACAAAAAATTAAATAAAAAATCATTTTTTTAGTTTTTCGACACTTTTAGTAATTTCTCGTTATAAAGGGTGATTTTTTAGCTGGTTTGGTTTTGGCAACACTGGTTTTGACAGCTGACGTGTGTTTAGTACCTTGTGTCACTGTCAAACAGCTTCAGTTTGGTTTGCAATTTAACCATGGATCGTCTTACAAATGAACAACGCTTGCAAATTATTGAATTTTACTATCAAAATTCGTGCTCGGTTCGAAATGTTCATCGCGCGCTGCTTCCATTTTATGATCGGCATTCTCGACCTTCTGAGCAGTCTATTCGGAAGATTGTGACCAAATTTCGCACCAAATTTACTTTGTTGGACATTAAACCACCAATACGTTTACGTACTGTGCGTAGTGAAGAAAATATTGCGGCCGTATCAGCTAGTGTGACAGAAGACCGCGAAATGTCGATTCGGCGCCGTTCCCAGCAGTTAGGCCTTTGTTACAGCACTACGTGGAAAATTTTGCGGAAGGATTTGGGCGTAAAGCCTTTTAAGATACAGCTGGTGCAAGAACTAAAGCCAGCCGACCTACCACAACGCCGAATTTTTGGTGAATGGGCTCTTGGAAAGCTGGCCGAGGATCCGCTTTTTTATCGAAAAATTGTGTTCAGCGATGAGGCTCATTTTTGGTTGAATGGGTACGTAAATAAGCAAAATTGCCGCATTTGGAGTGAAGATCAGCCAGAAGCACTGCAACAGCTACCAATGCATCCCGAAAAAGCCACTGTTTGGTGCGGTTTATGGGCCGGCGGCATTATTGGGCCATATTTCTTCAAAGAAGATGCGAATCGCAGCGTTACTGTCAATGGTGAACGCTACCGAGCGATGATAACAAACTTTTTTTTGCCCGAAATGGAAGTTCTTGACTTGCATGATATGTGGTTTCAACAAGACGGTGCCACATGCCACACAGCACGCGAAACAATGGCGCAATTGCGAGGCAAGTTTGGTGAACAGTTAATTTCACGTTTCGGGCCGGTCAATTGGCCGCCTAGATCGTGCGATTTGACACCATTAGATTATTTTTTGTGGGGGTATGTCAAGGCTAATGTCTATAGGGACAAGCCCGCTTCGATTGACGCACTGGAAGCCAACATCCATGCATTCATTCGTGAGATACCGGCCGATATGTGTGAAAGAGTATGCCAAAACTGGACTCAGCGGATGGGCTACCTGAGACGCAGCCGCGGTCAACATTTGCATGAAATTATCTTTAAACATTAAATTGCAAGGTTCAAACTATCGATTCAAATAAATATTTCATTCATTTTTTCGAATTTTTTGTGTTTTTTTTTTAAAAAAAGTTCTAAGCCTTTTAAAAAATCACCCATTATAAAGGGTCCGCCATCTAACGTTTTTTTTTTCAACTTGTGCTTACTTCGTGAATGGTAACATTTAGCTCATGTCTGATTTGACAGATAATTAGTTTTATCCTTCCGCTGAACGAATATGGTTGTGTATACGCTTCGCTAAGTGGGCCTGCAATCGACGTAGAGAAGATGCCGTTTTTGCCAAAAAAATCATCTTTTCAGGTGAAACTCATTTTGATCTTGGCGGGTATGTAAACAAGCAAAATTGTCGCATTTGGGGCACAGAAAACCCGCACGCATACATTGAAAAGCCGATACACCCAAAACGAGTCACTGTTTGGTGGGGATTTTGGTCCAGAGGCATAATTGGGCCATTTTTCGAAAATGAGCAAGGAGGGGCCGTTACAGTCAATGGCGATAGTTATCGAGCCATGTTGAACGAATTTTTGTTCACAAAAATTGAAGAGGAGGATATTGGCAACATTTGGTTTCAACAGGACTGTGCTACGTGCCACACAGCCGAAGCTACACTCGATGTTTTACGCCATTTTCAAAAAAAAAGTTATTTGGCTGACTCTTTATATAGGTACATCATGCATCTTCAATTTGTAATTATACACAGTTGTTGTTCACAAGAAGAAGTTCGTGTGATCAAGTCGTTCATATTTTTATAATTTATATATGTAACGCTTTCTTGTTTCACAATGCAATTTTAAAACAGAAAGCTGTTGTAAATGAATATTCACTCGTACTTTGACACGTGAAAAGATTTGAAAATAGAAAAAAAAAAACAAATATTTTTGACAGTTGTTGTTCCATAATCAAAAAATAATGAAATCTTTGTGTACAAAATATATGTACATTTTTTCAATTATTGATTTTATTATTATATAAAATGTTTTCATCCGAATTATGTTTGTTTGTTCTTTGTTCCTTTTGTTCGTGTTCAGCTCTTGAAAACCGTTTTTAATTAAATCAAAACTTTTCAAATTGAAAGAGATGACTGATGGAAATTAATTTTACCTAACTCAGGTGAATTGGGGTCGTTTTACTTTTGAATCGTAATGTCATTTTCTCATTTGTGTTGCTGTGGCATAGTGGTAGAGGGTGGAGAATTTCAAGAGAGAGGAACATTGAGTTAAATGCAAAAACAAAAACTCAAATTCAATTTTGATTCAAAAACTTAATCGCAACTCAAATGAGAAATCCTGCATGTGCGTTTAACTTTTTTTTTTTCCTGTTCATAGGGCAAAGAGGAGAGTTGTAGTTGTGTGATGGCAGGTAGGTACTTACTTGCATACGGTTGTGGCCCTTGAACTTCAACTCATGGGTTAAGCTATACCTATACCTATCTACCTAGTTGGTTGACTAGAGAAGTTTTCATTCGACAGATGTTCGAGTGAAAGTTCTCCAATGAGTTTTACCACTCTTCGCTTTCTGAATTGAATGGAAATAATTTTCATTTGTTTATTGATCCCATTCAGCTAAAAATAATCCTTCATCGAATGAAGGCTCATAAAAGTTTTATTTTATGTAAAGGATAAACTTTTTTCAGCTACACATATGTATATGTATTTGTATATGTTTGTGTATGTAGAGAAGGTTATTGGTTGGGATTGGTTTTGAGTTTGGATTTTATGTGCGGAACCGCCAGCCACAATGTTTGAAAGTCTGATCTTGATGGTGCTATACAATAATTTATTTTAATTTTTGAGGTTTTATGTTTTCTATGTGAGTTGTAAACTTTTATTATTATGAAGAAGTTCTAAAAAGAGAATAATATAATAGAAGTTCAGTGATTGAAGATGTGTTACTGGCTTTTTTTCAAATTAGATAGGTAAGGTAGTACAAGGAAATTTCTTTTTTTATGGTTGCCGTGTCAATGATCTTAATTCATAAATGTGAAACTGTTTATAAAAAAAATGTTGGTATTACTGCAAAACTTAAAACTAATTTTGTATTTCTTTTGTCTACCTATATAAATGTCATTTAATTGCACCCAGTTATACCTGCAACAAGTGACAGTGAGTACTAACAAAGGGTCTTGCTCTGTTGCATTGTACCAATCATTTTAGCCGCTTTATTGTTATTTTTGCGACAAGGTTGACGTCATATTATGATTGGTGGAGATTTTCGTAATGGTGGCGTAATGTTTAGTGCGTATAAACACTTTCATGGTGGAGGTCTAGGTTCGATTCCCAGCCTAGTCCACCTAAAATAAATTAAACTACATGGTTTCATGTCTCTCTTTTTTATCGCTATTTTTACAAAGAGTGTTCTAGTGAAATAGCCAGCTGCATTCCGCCCCTAAAATAACTCAACCGTTATACTCTTGCTTTTATGAATGCTCATCAGTTTACCCTTGAGGCCCTCCTCGGACGTACCGTGTAGCCACACTACAAGAATGTGGCATGCTTTGCCTGGTTCTATTTTTACCTCCCATTTTTATATTCAGAACTTCAAAACCAATGTACATCGGTATATCCTATTAAATCCTTCCTTCCTTTTCCTAACGCTCTTGCTGTGTTAAAATATTTTAAGGGTAGCCAAAATTTCTTTAGTGTGCGATAATTATAAAAAAAAATAAAAGTTCACAATCTTCATGCATGGCCTGCTGAGAATTCAAACACAAAGAGACATTCATGAATTGTTGGAAGACATTCCATTGATTCAACTATAGCTTCATTATATTTTCAACAAGATGGCTCTAGCCCACTATTTTCGAAAGATTAAGAATTAGCTATAGATGAAGAATACGGTAATCATTGAATCGGAAGAAATGGTACAGTTGACTGGCCTGCAAGATCTCCTGACCTTACAGTATTGGAATTTTGTGTATGGAGAATTAGAAAGAAACCGAAATAGCAACATTAAAGTCCAGTTTTTTAGTGGTGAGTTAAACCAGAGTTAACTAGCCAACACTAGAAGTAAATTATCCCATATTTAACTAAGGAAGCAGTTTTTCGATGGAGAATGCATGCGGAACTACTAAGCAAATTCCTTGGATAAAATATCAAAAGCATCAGTTCAGTTAATCCTGAGTTAACTCTCCAAATTTGATGAGTTAAGTCGGATTTAAGCGAATTAGAACAGCTTGGATTATCAAAGCGTCATCAAAAGTCAGACAGCAGTTAGCATCAATTCAAAATTTCGCAGTGAAATCCAAAAAAACGGGCTATATGCATTCAAAACCAAGGAAGACACTTTTACACTTTTAGCTGCTACAGGCTTTCTAAAGTATTATACAATCTAGTTGTGTTTTTCGCAAACTTGTTGTTGATTTTTATTTATATTATAAGAACGTTCATAAAAAAAAAAAAATAGTAACCTTATGTTTATTACGCTTTTTCCGGAGAAAATTGAACTCAAAGTTAGAAATTCGCATGTGTAAGAAAAATGGAACCTGTATAGAAATTAAATAACTGAAGATTCAAACAAGATACTAAATGTATCTAAACGCAGTTGCAAACAATAGTAATTATTCTAAAAATAAATTAAATTCGTATTAACAGAGAAATTTTTGTTAACATGGATCGGGGTATACCAAAGTAAGCCATTTCGTTAATCCCCGATAAATGATGTCAGCATTGGAGATGGACCCTTACTGTAGATTGATTTATACTTGCTCTATAGGGCAAACAAATTTTGAGAAGTCCGAAAAAGTAAGTTTCGTCATGCCGTCCGTTGGTCGGCATGTGATGAGCCTGACCCTAAATGGGTGGACCGATTCGGTACTTAGAACGGGATTAGCTGTCGTACAACAATTTGTTTTTTCTCAAATTTTCTCAAAAACGACTCCAATGATTTTGATTAAACTTCACAACTTCACACCTGGTATGACGAAAGTGATTGTAAGAAATCTGCGTTTTAGGTTTTTTGTCAAAAAATTCACTTAACAGAAAAAAGCATTCCACGTTTTTTTTGTTGGAAAAAAAATGTCTTACTTTTGGGTTATTCACCTATTTTTTGTTTCAATTTATTTCAATGGTTTTACTTATTTTGTAATAATAATTTGCAGTTCGGTGCCTCTGAATAATTGAAACAATATTGCATTAAAAAGACACAAAAAATCCATTTTTAAGGTACTTTTGACTATTTTAACATTTTTCCATTAAAAAAAAGGTAGGTATCATTATATTAGACGTGTATTTTTCTGCTAACTTCTTCGTTTAAAATTAAACATGACCACCTTGATACTCCATCTATAACAGTTATAATAGTTATAATTCTATTTATTTATCAGCTTAGGTCATAAGCGGAGAGATTTATCGCCATTAGCCATGGAATTGTTGTTGTATTTTACATGGAAATAATTTTTTGAGTGGGTTATGTACCCGCTTAAGAAAATCCTATTACTGAACCATTAACATTTATTTTCAAGGTTTGTCTGCAATACATTTATTAACCTCAACCGCAAGTGCGTGCGATCCAGTCGTGCATACTTTCTTCTTAAAATACATACCCATAACAATCATTTTCCAAATTATCCTTGACAAATTAGGGAATATCCTGTATAATATGTCAAGTACAATGGTATATTTGTTTTACTACTACCAAACAAGTATTAAAGCTATATTTGACCTTCTAGCTTTCTAATACATATTCAAAAAATCAAAATCAAGCAATACTCGTATATCCATCAGATCTTCATTTTATATTCTTTCTCTATATATGTGCTTAACACTCAGTTTCTGTTTACCATTTTAAGTAAACGTCAATATTATTGTGGGCTCGCACTTATGCGAAAGAACTTCTGCTGCTTTATCTTAACTTTTCAAAGTACTTATATACTGCTTCATCTTATCTTAATCACTATACTTGGAAAACTCTCGCATTTGAATTAATCTTAACTTCTTAACAAACGCCATTAAGGTGGGACATATTAAAAAGATGCTTTGGATCTGAAACAGTTCACCGCATAAGCAGCTTTTATAAAATAAGATGAAACAATGATTACTGCGAGTGAAGAAAAAGTTAGGCTAAAGGAGAAGCGGGCCATATATGTAGGCCCACAACTTCTATAATTATTCTAAGGTAAACAAAAAAAAGCGATACAAATATTTTTCGTCTTCTCAATAATTATCATAATGCCATCTTGAACTATTGAAACCTTGAACTTAATTATTATTTTAACAATCACAGAACTTTCTTCATAGAAAAATTCATAAATCTAACAAGGTTCATAAAAAAAAAATAAGCAAACATTTGAACTATTTTTCCACTATTTGAATCCAATATAGTTACCTATACAATTCTACTCCAAGAATTCGAAACTCATAAAATACCTGAACATCAATTCCCATCTTACCATCACGAGAATTTATAGGCTATCTCAACAAAAATGTCTCATCAAATTCCTCAACAATATTTATAGAAGTTTGTTTGTAAAGCATGCGCTATTTCATTGAGTATAAAAACAAATATTTATATCAAATTTCCCTCAACTTAAGAGAAATTATTGGGATTAAATTATTATTAAACTGGGAAATTTCTTTTATATTTCTCTTTAATCCAACGTTATTTTACTATTTTATATAGTTGCTTATTTAAATCATAAATTGTTTATTTTATTGTTTGATTTTGATATTTTTATACCTATAAACAAACAATGTCTTAGCACAAAAATCCTAAATGTATCTACTACTTCCAAAAAACAAAACCACACTCATTAACACTATAAATACTCTCCCCAATTGAGCAAATTTCCCGGGAAAACCGGAAAAGCTTCACATTATATTGAAAAAAATTTGTTGTTCACTTTCAAGTTTACCGAAAGTCAACTAAAAAAATTTGGGTGTGTTTTCTTACCACACTGGAATTTTTTTTTTTCTGTCTGGAAATTCACCACAAAATTTCCAAATATTTCCTCTCTCTCTCTCTCTCTCTCTGCTATCAGATGGTTTTTCTCTAGAAATCAAAGGGAAAAAAGAAAAAAAATTCTCTCTATCGCTGACGTTGTTGTCATCATCGTCGCCATCGTCTTCTCGTCGCTCTCTTCTATGCGCTCTCACCCTGATGATTACAAACGAAACACCAAATAAAGAATACAGCTTTTCCTCATTTTTGGAATCACCGTCGGTTGCCCGGTGGGTGGTTTCCGCGCATCTAGTCAGAAAAACACTAGGAAATCCCCCACAGCAGCAGCTGCAGATGTATGGGAAAATCCGTGATTGGGAAACTAGTCTCCCAGCGTCTACCATTTATGACGCCACGATATCTTAACGGTTGGTGATAAAATAATAGAAAAAAAAAATAGATAACAAAAAAATACTTAAGGATAAATTAAAATATTTCAAACAGTGAGAGAAAAAAAACTTAATTTTCACCATTATTTCCAATTATTTATAACGGCTTAAACTAATTTGAACGAATTTCCAACAAATGTTTAATCCTTCGTCCTATAACGTTGTCGAAGAAGATGAAAATTCCGTGAGCTCCTTGTCATCTGTAAAGAAATAAAAAAAAAAAAATTAAATCTAAAGTTCTCCCTTCCATGTTTGTATCCTTAAAGTGACACGACACGTGATTTTCACCGAATTTCCACTAGAGAAAATTCAATATCTCAGAAAATGTGCGTGGCAAGTCATTAAAGTACCTCAAGTATCTGCAAATACCGTATATCTTCAGTGATGTGTTTACATGTGTGTGCATTCGTATATATGATTGATTGACAGGCTCTAAATGAGTAAGTTAGTGAATCGACGATAGCTGTCATCATGATGGTTGTTCGCTTCGATTATGGAGGATGTCACTTTGTTATGTCAGCATTTTCTCAAAATCTAAAGGCACCATCGAAAAATCTCTTTTAGTTTCGCAATACATACAGTGAAGCAAACCAAAAAAAAAAAATCATTTAATATCTTTAAAAATATAAAAAGCTTACAATTTGTGTCTCTTTGATGGTTTTATCTCCTGATCCAGTGGGTGGTAAAAATTATTAGTGATTCTCTTTAAAAAAAAAATGTATTGTGTAATCTTTGAGTTAAAAATTAAAATGATCTTTTCCCATATCTGTACTTATGAGTAGAGTACATTTCAGTGAGTCCCTCGCAGTCTTTAAAAAAAAAAAAAGTAAAAAGTGCTAAGTAAATCAAAGAAGGAGAAACAAAAGGATTAAAATAGCGAAGGGACTAAAATTAATTAAAAAGAGGACTAATTGCATGCGGATTATCTACAGTTTCCAGTTTTGCTGCTGCAGATATCCCTCTCTCGGACAACGGATGCAAAAAAATAAATAAATAATAACAACAACAACAACTACGGTATGTACTTCAGTTTTGTATTTTTTGTGTATAGATGTATTTTTGTTTCTTACATTTCCACTCCCCCCACCTCTCCTCACAGAGAACACCTATCTTGCTCTATTCTATATTCACTATTCAGGGCTTGGATGGGCAAGGAGATTTTTTTGTTTTGTTTCTGGATGAGCACAATAAAAATGCAAATAACACGTTGGGCGCCGTCTGCCTCCCTCAAGGACCTTCAACTAGTTTATTCGCCCATTCTTTCTTGTACTTTTTTCAGCCTTAGTTTTTGTTGTTTCTGGTTGTATTCCATACAAAAATAGTAAAGCACGGCTAGCACATACGACATGACACGACGACACACGGTCGACAATTAAGAACAACTCAATTGTTACTGTCCTAGTTTAGTGCTTGTGATTATACACTTTACTCACATGTAATAACAAAAAAGAAAACAACAACATCGCAAGGACAACGAAGACTGAAGCTAAGGTAGTATCTTAAAAAAATAACATCCAGAACGTCTTTTGCTATTATAGTCCCCCCGTTCCATGCTATTTATAATGCGGTGTATAAAAGTTTGCTCTCGCGATGAAGTTTATCTACTACCTACTTTCTGAAGTCTTGACAATGTGGTTGAATATACATTAGTGTGGTGGTAGATGGGGGTGGTGCGATGGTGATGAAAAACGATGAGGGTCGTTTTAGTTAAATTTATTACAACAATCACAATAATTTTCAGTGTGGTAAGTGCGGCTAAGAGGTATAGTAGTTATTCCATAACTTATCCTTGGTTATATACCCATACTGACTGAGATTCATATTTACCAACTTTTGCTTTTCCCCGACGTCATTATGCCAACTTCGATGGGGGTGAGGGTGGCTGTGATTTAGTGTAAACTTTTGTGTGTGGCGCTTTAAGCTATATAATATGGTGCAGGAGCTATTCTATTGTTTTTGTTTGAAAGATAAATGGATGAAATGACTTTTTGCGCGCGCGGGTATGTAGCTATATAACTATTTGTCATGTGAATTAGCAAGATGAATTTAAATTTACGAGTCAGTATATCTCCTTATATAGTTGCTTGCCTTGTGGTTGTTAAATTGATGACAGACGCCATTGAGTCTGCGATAATGAAAGAATGGAATGTCTGCTAGTTTTTTTGTTATTGTTATTGTTTTTTTTTTTTATTATTATTTATGGTGGAATTATGCGAAGATGTTGAGAATTCTAAAGGGGGATGTAGTTTTTCCTTTTTTGCTCTTTGTTATAAAAATGTGTGTCACTATTACTTGCTTCATATTTTAATCAAAATTTATGGTGGTATAGGAATAGATATATAATTTTTCTTAAAGATAATGTCTGTTTTTGCATTTAATTGTTTTGGGCATATTTGGTTTTTGTCTAGATTTGCGAAAAAAAAAATTGGCGCAGAAGATTTGTATGTCGGTCTTCTTGTATATTTATATTTATATCTATAAATATGAGTTAAGTTAGCGTTTTTAACTATTCGTGCAATTAAGAGTATAGCGTGTTTTTTATATTTATGAATTTCTTCCTCACTAACTACAAAACCGATTTTGATACAAACACACACGTCATTGAAAAAGGTTCTTTGCGACAGACCTCGAAAGGCCTTGGGATCAGAGAAATTGTATACCGTTTAAATGCTCAAAATTGCATTATGAGATTTTTCATTGACCATAAATTTTCAACAAAAACTTTCAGGTTAACATCCTTTCCAAATCTGTCTGATGGGAGGACTTGGCATCTCACATGAAGATCAATCTA
Organism: Leucozona laternaria; assembly: GCA_932273885.2. Taxonomy (NCBI): domain Eukaryota; kingdom Metazoa; phylum Arthropoda; class Insecta; order Diptera; family Syrphidae; genus Leucozona; species Leucozona laternaria. The sequence continues at coordinate 97,186,780 of OW026368.1, forward strand.
TCAATTTTTACACCGAAATATCAAAAACTGATGACAAGGTTTTTGAAGGTGTGTCTACTCAGATAAGCTTAGCTTATGTCTCTCCTTTGCCCTTTGTCTTCCGCCGAACCACTGTAGAGTGTTCTAGGTGGAACCTTTGGCGATAAAAGTAGTTTTTTCTCGGTTTAAATAAAACGTGATATCGAACGTAAATATTCAAATATTTTCAGGTAGCCAAGCCCCACTATTATTTAATCATCAAATGATTGTTTCAAAAAATGTATTGGAAGGCTGTTTAAGACCTTATAAAAATGCTTTCAGAAATAATGGAATAAGTTATGTACAAACTTTGAAGTGAATCCGTTCAGGCTGTAGTTAAATGTACAGTGGACGTGATAATAAAATTTATTTCTGGAGTTATCGTATTTCTTCCAAACAACACAGATTTGTTTAGTTAAGTTTAGTTTAGTTTGTTTATTACATCATTTGAATTACAAAATTACTCTTACAAACTACGAAATCATACAAGTTTTATATAAATTATTTATTTAAGAAATATTAACTTAACATATTTTTAAATTTGTCTATACTAGCTATAGTGAAAGTGTTAACATCAAAATCCATTAAGATAATATTTATTTATCTCACACAGCAACTCACAGTTTCATTTACCTCATAATTAGCTCTACGATTTTTTTCATGAAATAAATTTCGATTTCAAAGGACACGACTTGCAGCATAAAAGTTAATCAAATTAAGGAAAAATAATCAATTAATGCGATAAGATAATATATCTAGTATACAAATAATCGAAGATATCTTGCGTCGGTTCTGCAGAGTATGCAAGCCAATAAGCTAACATCTTGTATAATAATGAGGCATATTTTCAACGTTCCAACAATGTTTGTTTATAACAAATCCAGTAAATTTCTTTTGGACTTTCTCAATTCTTATTGAATAAGTTATAATAATATGGATTCTATACTACACTACAATTATCAAGAACTGATCTTACATATGCAGCATACAAAGATTTAAGTGTATAAGGATCTTTTAAGCCCTTTGAGTTGCGAATTACAAATCCTAACATTGAATTTGCTTTACTCACTATAAAATCGATATGAAGATTAAACTTTAAATAAGACTCAAAAATAACCCCAAGATCTTTCTTAACACGAACTTTTTTGAGAACTATGTTATTAAAAGGTAGAATTTTCAAATAATAAAGGAGATATACAGAGAGTGAAGGAAAAACTTTGACATTTAGAAATATTGAGACACAGTTTATTTTTATTGCACCATTCCGAAAGCCTATTAAGATCTTCTTGTAACAGATAACAATCAAAAGGATTTTTAATACATGAAAACAGTTTTAGATCATGTGCAAACAAAAGACATGACGAGTTCGAAAAAACTTTGGGCAAGTCGTTAATAAATACAAGAAAAAGAAGTGGGCCGAGATGGCTTCCTTGAGGAACTCCAGACATAACAGTTATAGATTTAGAAGTTGTAAAATCAATTTTAACATATTGAGTGTGCAATAAAAGATATGAACTAAACCAATCAAGCATTTTGGAGTGAAATCCTATTCGATTCAGTTTTTGTATCAAAATTTAGTGATCTAATCTGTCAAATGCTTTTGAAAAATTTGTTTAGATTACATCCACTTGATAACCCCTTTCAATATTATTCATAATAAAGTTAGTGAAAAGGGTTAAATTTCTACAAGTTGATCTGACAGGTAAAAATCCATGTTGATATGGAGATATCAATCCAGCGAATTATTAAAGATAAAACACAAGCACAACAACAAGAAGCACATTTCTTCATAACAATAGGAGGAACTTCATCATGACCAGCAGAAATATCTTCACTGAGACCTAATAAAGCTGCTTTGGTTTCTTGCAAAGAAATTTTTAATTTGTATGTTAAAGTCTAGTGTACATAGAATTGAGATTAATTTAGAGCTTCGAAAAATGTATCTATTGACAAATAAATATATTTAAATTCTTTCTAAGACTAATTTCGGCAAATGCTTAAAAAGATACATACCTATTAAAATTAAGCTCTTTTTCATAGAGACTTGAGAGCCAGTTAGCTTTCATTGAAGACCATCGTTGGAAATTTTGTACTTTTCACTTTTAGTTTTAAAAATTATGCCGTAATCAAATTATTGCACAAGAATGAAAAAATCGTGTTAATGTTTTTTTTTGTTGAAATGTGATCAAAAAATTGACAACAAATTCAGTTTTTATTTCCAGTCTGTATATGAAATGCATCGATTTACGCTTAATCAATGCTGGAAAATATTCTAAAGATACTTCCACAAAGTAGAAGCGTAGACGGCAAAACAGTCTACATTTTTGAATGGATATGTCGGTCGAACTAATGTATCTACCAACTGCTGTTCATAAGTTTGTTAAGAAAATTCGTGAGCTTGATTTGGTGATTATTAATAACCAAAGATAATGTATATCGGTGTTCGACCTTTGCGCTCAATATAGGTATTATTACAGCTGGTGTGAGCGCACTATCTAGGCATTATAACAAATTTTTCAGGAAAATGGGGCTACGTGTAACACAAATCACCCAACAATCCATTTTTTTGCACACTTAGTTCAATAATTAGTAGTTTTGGTGATGGTGATGTTATTTGAACACCACGAAAAAGTAGTTTGGTAGCGTTGGACTTTAGTAACACTAAAAATGAATACTTTGCAAATACTCCATAGACAATTGAAGCACTTAAGAACCATATTGGTGAAGCTATTCGTGAAATAGGGGCAAAAAACCATTTAAAATCTACTACAAAATTGGACTGAGTAGACGCGCCTACTGCCAAACCAGTGAAGGTAGTCATTTGAATAAAATAATAATTCATATAGCTAACCAATCCGAAAATTTAATCTTCTCAATACAGTCATAAAATTTGAAAATTATTAAGCATTGGTTTTTTTTATAGACTTGTCGGCCGACTTTCACTTCTAAGTAATTGAAACGTCTTTTTCAGGATTTTCAATCCTTAAATTTGTAATAATAAAACGGAATACAACAAAACAAATTGCAGATAATCATACATAAAATATAATATTTTTTTAACATTTTAAGGAGTTAAAGATTGCCAGTTGTATTTATAATCGCATTTTAAGGCCTTGCTAACTTTAGCACACCATCCAACCCCAAAATCATATTTATAAACATTTTAATTTGTTCATCTTAGACACCGAAATTGGTGTTCTAATCCAAAATTAATGTAATGTGTGTTGAACGAACCCATTTGATTGACAATTGGATTTTAAAAACTAAAAAACAAATTCCAAATTAAAAATGCATTTTGCTGCAATTAATTTTTTTAACAATATTAATATGATAAATTCTATTAATTTAACAACACATACTATATTATGGTTATCCCAATTCTCAGACCTTTTTCTCTTTGATTGATTTTGCATCTTTATTTTTGATTTGGATGATTGAATTGAAAATGTTTGTAATAGTTGAAACAGCTGTTTTACAAAGTTCAATCAAATTCATTAGTTTATTCAAGATTGACATATTACAGATATGTCAGAGAATATCTGAGGACGTTTTTCGATAACAAACCTGGATAGTTAGACAACTTATGGAATCCGTTTATAAATAGGGAGATGGCTAAAATATTGTGCCAATGACTAGCTGGACAACTGTCTAAGCGTGTTCTAAAAAATTCTTATAAATACGACTGTGTAAGTTTTATATTTAATTAATGTGTATAAAGGCTATGTATAAAGTTTTTCTTTTAGAGACCTGAAGAAGAAAGTAAACACCTTCGAAATAATAGTAACAAACAAGACCTAAAGCCCACTAAGGAGGAGTTCAAATTTTGATAGAGTTAATCATTCAAAAAAAAAATTAAACATTTTTGAATGAAACAATATCAACTTTTTTGTGCTATTCCCAAGTGTATTACAAAAGTTATAGCTATTTCACGACTGTCAGGGGTGGATCCATCAGATTCCTTTTAGAGATGATTAGTCAGGTTCTTAACTATTTTTCATTTAAAAACCTCGTATACGATTTCACTGAAATGCGGGTTCAAAATGACACTGCTATAATCTTCAAGAGGGAGATCTTCATTCTTACAGGAAACACCGTGCCTAATAGACAACTCAAAACAAGTTGAACATCGTCAGCAAACATTTTAATCGAACAGTGCGTAATAAGATAAGGGAGCTCATTAATATGCCTACAATGAAAAGAGAAGGGGCCCCATGCTGGATCCTTGTGTAACACCACTGCTTACAGTAGATTAAAAGTCCGATAAGTTATCATTTATGACAACTTCTTGCGTCCTATCTGTTAAATAAGACCGAATAAGTTTAATGGCACATGGTGAAAAATTTTACAATGAAGATAACATCTTGTGACACAGGAAAGTATGGTTCACCATAATAAATGCCATAGAAAAGTCCAGTAACACAAAGAAAGACGAAACGAAATAATTTTTTCAATTTCAAAAGAGTACATTTTTCTTATAATTATAAATGCATTTAAACAGTTATAGTTGTATATACTTATACCTACTATCATAAATATTTATATTTTGTCATCTTATGTAATTTTCAACAATTTGAAAATGGTTAGTGGGCTACAGCTATATATCTACTATATCTACATATCGATGGTTAAATTGCAGGACGGTTTAAGTGCAGGAATTCAATAGGTAAAGGGTGTTTTTTCCGAAATGAAATAAAACAAAGATGATTTTTTTTAAATTGACATGAAATTTACTTCATTCGAAATATAATCTTCTTGCATTATAATTTAAATATGATTTCTGGCATATGACCGCCACGCTGGCTCGGACGTAGTCTATAATCTGGAGGTCCCATGGCTAATGTTGTCCTCCAATTAGTCAATCGTTTCGGGCTTATCGGCGCAGACTAGCGACTTCACATAATATCCTCACAGAAAATAGTCAAGCGGCGTTAAATCACACGATATTGGAGGCCAATATCACGGCGGTCCGTAACGTAAAACTATGCGGTTACCAAACGTTTCCTTTGGGTGACATTTTGCTTCAATTGATGAACGAAAAAGTCAGTAATCATGGCTCTAGAGCGGTCGCCATTGTCTGTAACGTTCTGGACAGCATCGTTTTTAAAGAAGTACGGACCAATTATTCCACCAAACCATAAAGCACACCTAACAGTCAGTTTTTGTGGATGTAACGGTGTCTCAACATACACTACTCGAAATACGGCAGTTTTGTTTATTGACGTATCCATTCAACCAAAAGTGAGCGTCATCGCTAAACAAAATTCATTTATGAAAATTGGGGATCAACGGGAATCTTGTTTTGGGCCCATTTGGGCACAATTTGGAAGCGTTGTTCAGGCGTCAGTCTATTCATGTTGAATTTCCAAACCGAACCAAAAATAAATCACTTGACAGCTGACAAAATGGCCGCTAGTTAAAATAGTGTTGCCAACTTTCTATAACTCTAAAAAAAAACAGCCTTTATTATTATTAAATTTAATAATGTATTTAAAATAGCAATTATAGTCGCATATAATATATTTTTTCCAATCCCTTAACGATTTTTCAAATTAAGTTTGCCATTGAAGAATTATACAATAAGGTGTAGGTACATATGTATTTGTATAACACAAATTATTCTTACCTTAAAGATAGATAGACTGTAGCCTAAAGACCAAATCGTATCAAGCGTGATCCCACGCGTATTACATTAAATTCCAAAGCTAAAATATGTTTAAGGAAATTGAATTATGTAAGATTTTTTTTTTTTTTGTATTACTTGAGTTTATATTTGAACTCGATTTTTCAACATTGGGCTAGGATACGATGTAACAACGCTTTTTCCTTCTGGCCCCGCCCTGTTTTTTTCAGTTTCTTTTTCAATCTTCTAAAATAAAATTGAATTTTAACCAAAATCTTATTCTGAAGTATCTAAGTACATAAATGTGGTACATAACAAAAAAAAAAAATAAGGGAAAAATTAAGCAAGGCAAAGCAAAGGCAAAGGTAATCTTAATTTTATCTTTCCGTGTTGTCTACACAACATTTTAAAGGGATGGCGTTCTCATTTCGGTTTTATAATTTAAAGATTGATTGGAGCAGAAATGCTTGTCATTAACAAGAACGTACTCAAACAAATGTCTAAAAATAAGCAACAAAAAAAATAATAAAATTTTCCTTTTTTTTATCAGGAGAGGTTTTCTTCTTGTGTAAGTCTTAAAAGTTCAAAGCATTTTTCAATCTCACGATGGAGAAAATTAATGAATGCTATTCAAAAATAAGACTTCGAAATGAATTAGGAGTAAGTACGAGTAAAAGGTCCTTGCCCCGAAGGAATGAGATTTTTGTGAGTGTGATGGGACATGAAAATTGAAATAGATGGACAGGATTTAAATTTATGACAAAAATGAAGTGTATATACCTATGTACCTACATTAAGTAGAGCTGAATTTAACTTTGTTATCAAAATTGATTTAGTTTTTTTTTTTTTTAAGGAAAAATTAATCTTAGAGTTAAAATTCATAAGTTAAATTTGGTTGACTGATTTTGGGAAAGGTGTTGTGGCAATTGCTTATTTCTCCTGTGTATAGGTGCTTTTATATTTTTTAGGTTCCTACAGGTATATAGTAGGTGGATTTGCCTCAAAGCACTTTCTAAGCCATCTCGCTGCTGTTAGGTAAAAATATCTTAAATTTCAGAGAAATTGATTCAGTAGTTTTCGAATCTATAAGCCTCATACCCAATTACAATAATTTTGATAAATATAATATAAAATATAATAATAAAAGTTTTTTTTTAAAGAAATGATGATCTTGATTTAGGAGTAAAAAAAAGTTTTAACTTGGTACCTAGCGTTTTTTGGAAGTTCCTCCTGGACGTTTTTTTTACATTGTTAGGGCCACAAATAACGATACCTATCATACAAAATTTGTTGGCCACAATGTAAAATCAGCTAGTTACACAGATAAAAAAAAATTCAAAAATTGGTATAAGCTGCCTTTCAAAAAAAAAAAATGGATTTCAAAAATGATTATTAATAGCACTTCCCAAAGGACCATTTTTACTTGCGAATATTATTTAGGTACTATGTGCCAAGTTATGGATTCGTACAAAAAATCGAACTTGAGATTTTTATCAAACTTTGACATTACCATGATAGAGAATACGAAAAAAGTGGGTCTCGTAAAAAAGTCCATCTGTCTGTTTGGCTACAGCCTAAACAGATGGTTCGATTTTCTTTTAACTTGGTACTTAACGTTTTTTGGACATTGGACACATTTTTTTTCACCAAACATAAAAGTACCTGTCATACAAAATTTCTTGGCGAAAAAGGAAAATTTTTCTCAAAATCGGCTCCACAAAGTAAAAAAAAAAAAAACTTTAACTAATTTAAATAGTTATGTGCTGCCGTTTAGTAAAAAAATGGTTCCGAAAAATGATTATTAATAAGCACCTAGCAAAGAACCATTTTTTTGGTTTACGCTTTTCTCAAGAACAGTTCAACTGATTCTGATCAACTTTTTATAAAGAATAATTGTCAAAAGTCTGAATTTTTTTTTTGAAAACTCAATATTTCAAAAACGACTCTTTCGATTTTTATTAAAATTGGCAAAAAGCAGTTTTTTCATATTATCTAGAAGATTTTAGAATAAAATTATTCCATCCTTTCGACTATCTCATTATCTGACTTACCGATTGAAATTAAAGTTTTTGTACAGAAGCTTGTAAAAAGTTCAAATATTATTGCATATATAAAAAAAAAATATTTTTGGATTTTTAAAAAATATGTTCAAATTATTTTATTCAATTATATTTTTATGAAGAATAATTGATATTTTTAAAATAATATTGTGTACCAAAATTTAATTTAAAAAAAAAATCTCAAAAGCTAAATATTTTGAGCATGACTCATCCGAATTTTATTAAACTTGGTTAAAAGATGTTTTTTGCCATTATCTAGATGATTTTAATCTTCTTACAATAAAAAAAATAACGGTAGGTACTTCCCATACAAATGTTTAAATACCATTAAGGAAATGAGTTTAGTGCTCAAGAACTACTACTACAATTTTGATAATAATTTTTGTGTATCGAAATAACTACGATCTACCATTTAAAATTATTAAATTTTACATTTTACTATTATTATTATTTTATTATTATTAGCAGGTACCTCTCATACCTCTTTTGAGTTTTTAGACTATCTCATTATTTAAATATCCCATTAAAACTTTATTATATTTCATACAGGTGTTAATAAATTGATAATTTATTGTTACAAAGATTAATTATTTATTAATGCCACACACAGTTTTGTTGAGTTGTTAAAATTTAGAATTTGAAATTTAATTTTTGTATTTTCTACAGGAGTTCACTTTTCAAATTCGCACGAATATAAATCTAGGTCTCGTGTGTGTGTGTGCTCAAAACTTTTGCCGGCACAAAAATGTTTGCTTTCTTTAAGTGTCTACACCTATCTATTACATAAATTGTGGAGTAGCTGAAAATAAAGTTTGAAATTAGCTATACGCTCCTCGAATCTGGGGGTAAAATTTTCTCATTTATCTGTTTAACCAACAGGCTTAATTGGATTTTTTGTTTTAACTAGTTTGTTCGACATAAGGTACTAATTAAATCATCATTTTGTTTTTAACATAATATTTTTTAATAGGCATGAACTCACTTAAAAAAAAAAAACATGTTTGCGCTCTGAAATCAAACTTTAGTTTATGTTAATCTACGATAAAATCTTCAAAATATATCGGAATTAATTGCTTGTTGAAAGTTAAGTCAGCAGCTGCAATTAAATCTGCAAGGAAAAAAAGAAAACAGAACAGAATTAAATAAAATAAAATTCTTGTATTGGGTGTACCAATGGAGGCACAAAAATCAATGTCCGTGCAGCCATCGTGTGATGAAAAAAAACTACTTTTTGAACATTAAAGCCCAATTTTTCAGCGGTGAGTCGAACCAGAGTTAGCTAACTCTAGAAATAAATTATCCCACAGGCAACTGAGGAAGCAGTTTTTCGGTGGAGAATGCATGCGGAACGACTAAACAAACTCGGTGAATATAAGACATCAAAAGCATCTGTTCAGTTAATCTTGAGTTAAGTCGCACCAAATTAAATGAGTTAAATAAGGTTTGACTTTAATCTCGCACTAAAAAACTAGACGTTATATATATCCGTTGTTCAAAGTGCATGTGTGAGAGTTTTCTTTTCTTTCCGATTTTCGTTGAATTTAGTGGTAAATGATGAGGAAAAAAGCTTAGAAGTAGTGGTGAAAAAAATTTGTGTATGTTTTCTCTCCTCTGACTTTCAGTAGTGAAGCTTATTTATAAAATGAAACGACATGACATTTCATTTGCCCAGCGGAAAAAAAATTAAGCTGACTCTTGATTGGATAGTGGTTGTAATAACGGGCATCTATATGTGGATATGGGTGATGTTACTTTCAATCGCCATTTAAATAGCAAATTTTAAATATATCTGATCAAAATGGAGAGAAATTGGCAGTAAGAATACATACCTAGTAAATTAATGGTTCACGGAGGCGTATACGTACTTTTTTTTCTATTTATTTTTCATTTGGAGATCAGGTACTTTACTTTTTGTTTAGTGTACCTTGCCTTTGCTACTATCAATTTAAATTTTATCAACTGTGACTCTGGATGGTTTGGGCGGGGATGCTAGATTTAATTTTTGTACACTTATATTCTAAAATGTTTATTTTACCCAATTCAATGGGTCTGATTTTTCATACTAACGCAAAAGAAATGTCTGAGGGTTGTGTAATATTTATTTGGTTTTTGAGATTTTCATTAAAAAACCTCCATTATGAACAGCTCTAAAGACTTATTCCATCAACTTCAGTATTCAAAAATTTACAAAATAACCCTCTCTTAATTTAAACCACTAACCCAATCAAATTTATTTCTGCTCAGAAAATCATTGATACAATAAATATAACTTTTATTTAAATCGAATACCCCACCCTAAAGCATCCCATTAAACAGACCAAAATTCACAAATATAGTCCAATATGCAAAGTTTTCATTTTCATGAATGCATAATTGCAACAACGCCAACTCAACCATGCCTCGTTTGGTTTTGATTGGAGCTTTCGCTCGGACAGCATTCTCCTCATGTATATCATATATTTTGTGAAAACCTATTCTCTCATATTTTGATTGGTGATAGTGAGCCACAAAGTTACATCCACTGGAATTTGATATGAGTTTTGAAAATTCAATTTCAAATGAAAAGGGTGCAAGGTATATATGGTAAATAATGGTGAAAAACCCCAATCCCGAAAAAATTATATGTTTTATAGGTTTTAGGTGACTGCGGCTCGGTCAGTGGTTGTAGATGTAGTAGATGTAGTGTGTATATACTTATATGGCTGACCGATCGGCAAACCAACTTTTTTAACAGAGAACTAGATTAAAATTTTAACAATGAATTATTGTGTAAACGCAATTGGAAATTTTCACTCTTGATTTCCGGAAACAGTGCTACAAAGTTTGATGGATGGATATGGGTGAATGGATGGAAATATATTCAATGGGAATGTTTGTGTGTATTTATTTTCAAATTTTAGAGATGTAAAATTGTAATACGTATTTTAACGAGAGAATAATATTTTTGTATTCATTTTTGATTTTGGATATTATTTAAGGACCACTTTTACAGGCTTTTAAAAAACGTGTCAGTCTTTTTGATGGATGTAACACGATGGTAGCGCAGTGAAAGTTATTTAGGGTGTTATTTTTCATTTATACTTATATTTATTCTGATACTAGAAGGTTACATAATATATGAATACAGATAGGCACAGGTAAATGGCATATTTAGTACAAAATTCTGCTACTCGTGAAAATATGAAAATGAAAAGATTGGGAAAAGAGTCCATTCAAACATCTAGGGTGGAAAGGAAAAAAAATGTGTGCTATTGTGAAAATCTTAAACCACTATACACGATTACAGAAGTCATATATATGACCTGTCAAAAAAAAAAATTGTGTGAGTGCCGGGACTCACGGTTATGTGTAAGCATCAACGTGAGCGGATCCAAAACGGACTTGTTTTTGCTTGAAATGGATCTTAAGATTTTTTTCACTGAAAGCACCCATCCTAGTATGCAGATCGTAACGTTGCACGACCTAACGTTGCACACGAACGTTCACGTTTTTTTTTTCACTCTACCACCAGCATAGATGTTTACTGTAAAACTCTCAATAGTTAGATAAGTGTTAATTCCGCTTATTAATCGCGCAAACTCTTAGAGCGCCCTTTGATGGTCAGATATGGAATGCGATCTTAACTCAATCCATCTGCCACACTCACCGAGCTGCACAAGCAGGACCTACCCTAACACTAACACTACAATGAACAGAAGGAATTTTGCCTGCTCATATTCCTCATTTCATCGATGCACCGTTTGACTGTTAACATTACACATCGAAAATCATATCCAATCATCTGAAGCCACTCGTATTAAACTCATATGACTTCTCAAAGTTAAAAGATATACCTAACTTTTTTGACATTATGATTGCAGCTGATTCCATTTGAGAATTCATATGCTATTATTGTATTTTCTAGTGGGAAGTGTTAAATTCAGTTTTCAAATCAATGGAAATTTTGTATTCTTTTGCTCGATATTTATTTTTCTGTGTGAACTAAAATCGAAAGTACCAAAAAAAAGTGACAAGATGCGCCGGAATCAAATTCACTTCATTTTTCTCATTTCTAGTAACGGGTGTTTTCTTAGACGTCTGGATTTCAATCTGGCAATACTTTTTTCGGCGTTGGTCTTTTTGACAGCTGTCACTTGATTTATGCTCAGTTTGGTTTTCCATTTTATAATGAATAGATATACTCCTGAACAACGTTTGAGAATCGTGCAAAATGGGCTCGAAACGAGATAGTTGTTGATACCGATTTTCACAAGAAAATTTTGTTCAGCGATGAAGCTCATTTTTGGTTGAATGGGTACGTTAATAAGCAAAGTTGATGTATTTGGAGTGATGGGCAGAGGGAATCATTGGTCCATACTTCTTTCAAAAATGAAGCGGACCATAATGTTGCAGTCAATAGGGAACGCTATAGAGCCATGATTAATGAAGTTTTCGTTCCTTAATTGGAGGGAAGATGTTGATGTGGACGACCTTTGATTCGCCAGCCAACGAAACAATCAATTTATTGAAGGAAACTTTTGGTGAGCACATTATCTCATGTCGTGGGCCTGTGGCGTGGCCTCCACGATGGTGCGATTTAAAACCGCTGGACTATTGTTTGTGGGGTTATGTGAAGTCGCTTGTCTACGCAGATAAGCCCGAGACGATTGACGCCTTGGAAGAGAATATTCGGCGCGTTATTGCTGACATACGGCCCCAATTGCTGCAAAAAGTGGTCAAAAATTGGGCCCCTCGGCAGAAATTTATTCGAGCCAGTCGCGGTGGCCACTTGGGCCACTTGCCCGAAATCATTTTTAAAACATAATGGCAAACCCTTATCTTTATAATAAAGCTAAATTCTTGGCCATAACATTATAAATTATATGCGTTTTATTTCTTCTTGAAAACCACACGTCTAAAAAAAACAGGCTTTATAATTTGTATTACAAAATTATAGATTATCAAATCAATATGCTAAAAAAAACACACGTAATTTGGGAGTTGTGATCGAAGGATTGATTTTTGACATACAAATGGTAACTGTAGAAGGGAATACGAAAAAGTCACAAAATTAATTTCACCTCTTCTATTGTGACTTGTGGAGGTATGAGTGATGTTGGGAAGAATAGGGCTGTTAATAATCGAGACGAGATTCGACAAAAATCACAAACAGAGAATACTATCAATTTATGTAAAGATGTAAAACTTCACCCCCTCAAACCCATTTGTTTATAAATATTGTTGTTAAAAAGATGTGAATTGCAACAATAATTTAACCGGCGAGTTTGCATTATTTTCACAGCTCAATCATTTTAAAAAATATGTCAACTCACCATCTTTTCACTACAAAAATGGCGGCTGGGGTGGCTTATGAGGTTGTGTTTAAAAATACAAACTCAATGGTGCAAACAAAATATTATATTATATAGGTGCACACATAATAAGGGCGTTTTCATAGTAAACATGTAAACATGTAAAGGCAATTTTACACTGTCATATAGTAAATATGTCCAATTATGTCATATAAAATATGGATTCAAAATAGCTTTTAACGGCCTTTAGTCCCTAAAAATTAGCATTTCGTCAAGGCGATCTCACTTGGACTCATCAGTTGATTAGTGAGGGTCTTGCCAATACGAAATTTAACTTACCTACATGAACTTTTTTACAAAAGTCCAATGGAACATCAAGATCAAAATTCTAAATCATTAAGCTTTTTACTACTGAAATAAAAGTAGAAAAGACTAAGCACTATTTATGTGGACTTGTTGAATTATTGATGCAAAATAGCTTTTAACGGCTTTTAGTCCATACAAATAAAATATGTCACAGTAATTGTTGTATGACAAAGAAGTATTTGACTAAAAATTTGGACTAAATTGGACTAATCACATTTATATGACATTTTTGAGGCATATCTATTTAGCAAACTTGCCATATATTTATATGATAATGTTATACTATGCCTTAAAACATGGTTTTGCATACGGTTATGAAGACTTCCCATATTGTTCATTAATCTAAGGCTGGACATACATGAGCAAGGCAAATGGTAATATTTCTTAAACAAATCGACACTTGCGGCTACCTCTACGTAATGCGCAGCTTTTCATAAGTCGATTGAATTTTTCTTATTTATTTCTATTTTTGGAGTTAACTGATGTTTTCTCCGCTTCTGTGGATGCCATTTTAGTCACCTACATTATGTGTAAACGTTGTGAGTCGAGCTAGCAAGCGAAAATAGACTCGTAGAATCCAACATAACATCCCACATCCACTGGTCATAATCGATAGTTTGATCATGAATATGTCTAGAAAAAACAAAAACTAATAGGGGCAGAAAAGTCTATGTCGAAAATGTCGAAAAATTACTGTTTGAATACGGAATGAGCGCTATCCAAATTTTGGCCATGAGATACGACGTTTCACCCGTGTGAGAGTTTTTTTTTTCTAGTTTTCATTGAATGGTGTATTAAATGGTTAAGAAGTTGGTAGAAGAAGCGCTGGATGAAATTTTGTTACGTTTCCTTTGCTTAGACTTTCATTAGCTAGTGGAGTTTAGCTACGGAATGAAACGAGATGACATAATTTGCCCAGAGGAAAATCATTAGCTGAGTGTTGATTGGATTGTGGTTGTGATGTTGGGTATCTGTATGCCCTCAGGAGTGGTGTTGGAGTGTAATAATTAGAGAAAATATATTATTCCCTCATAACAGAGTACAACTAGTTCCTTCGACTTATGTCATAGCTGATGATCATTGCTATGACTTCTTAAAGAAAATAAAACACTTCTTTATTAATTATTTATTTACTTGTCTTGCGCACTGGAGCTTTTCGTGAATTTTAATTATTTCTTTTTTTCAGTTGGTTTCTGCCAAAAAAAAATGCTGCTCTCTTTATTTGCTGCCAAATTAATAAACGTAGAATAGCGAAGGGTTAGGCCATATTCCATGGTCAAAGTGCAAAATGTTATTAATAGAACAAAATTTCTAGTAAGCGACGTTTACTAAGCTAAAGGAATAAGAACCGAATGTATCAAATTTATTCTAAAATAAAAAAATATAATTGAAGATTGCAAATTAAATTTTGAATAAAAATATTAATTTCTACTAGATTTATCGAGTTCTTAAGCCATTTGCAATTATTGCACAAACAGCAGGCAAGCAAAATATGAGGAAACTCGTAACAATTGTTGAAGATAACCTAATTGGGGGTATACAATAAGAGGAGGACATAACACAACAGACGCAACACAAACAATTAAAAAATTATAATTATTTTGACAGAAATGTAATATTAACAAGAGAATTGTTAAGTGTGTTTGGTAACATGAGTTTTATTTTGGTTTTACAAATTATCAGAACTTTCTGTCAAAGCCCATACAAAAAAAAAAAAGTTTGCGAAACTTTCAAGTTACCAAACAGGCATTTTACTTATTGTAGTAGATTTTCTTAAGGCAACTTTACTATTCCACGAACATTTTGTTTATATTGATGGAAAATTTTAACCCGTAGCTTAACTCGTATTCCATGGTGTAGTAAACTCGTGAAATCAAGATGGAATAAGCGTTTTTTATTAATAGCGCTGTCATGGTTTAACAGTTTAATTCAATATTTGTACTCTTTTTATTTAGAGTTTCCCAAAATCTTCCACATTATTTTAAAACTAAATGATATAAGTTTAGGATAGAAGAGCCAGCACTTTACAATTGGTTTATCAATTTTTGTATTCTTTGTGGACACAACAAAAAGCACACAGACAATAAAAGCTCTCCCAAGCCAACGCGAATGTTTCAGAACGATAACGAAGCTTTTACCTGTCTTAATTTATTTACTTGGTGACTAATGAGATTACCCACACTAGCACGATACGAATCTTTGAACATTCGCTGCAAATGTTTCAAATGCGTCGGCTTTGAGGAGCCTTTATTTTGTTAAAATACCACTGTTTTGGTCTATTGATTAAAAATATGTGTTGCCGCCCAATTGTACATTGAACTACATAACTAGATATCTACATAACAACTAGTGTACAGTCCGAAGTTAACCTCCTACCGTGACGGTCATACATATAACAAACGCTCTTGCTTAATAAACTCTTTATACATACACAAGTTGCTCTCTTTTATTTATTTAAAATTAGATACAGTCCACTCTAGCTCGATCAATATGTATATTATTCTGTAAATGATGTAGCAAACTTTGTGAACGACTCGCAAATAGGATTAATAATTTTCGACCCCATTTCGAGAAGGTTATTGATCGCTTAGTATTTGCGAGATTTTAATACAGTCAATTTGTGCTCAAAAACGGTTCTAACGGAAAAGTTGAAGGGTATTTTTCATTTCGTCAATGCTTTATAGTTTTTTTTTGGGAACTGAATCCGAATCTGAGGTTTGCCAAAAAAAAAAAATCAAAAAAAAGGGAAACAAATATAATTTGTTGAAGTTTTTTTTTTGGGTATATCTCGAAAACTATTAACTTTTTGTAAAAAATCTCCGGAACCAAATTAAATAAAATGAAATTTTCCACTGATTTTTTCTTAAAGTTTTTTATCCTATAAACCAAGAGTGTATTTTGATTGTTCAAAATACCAAACTTTTTGATTTTGCTTCAAGCATACACACAATGGATACGTGTAACATTTTCGATAAAACACTCTCACATGCATGACATGCATTTGAATAGTGTTTATGCCAAATTCGAGTTATAAGCAAAAAAAGGACGAACAAAATTAATTTGTTGCCTCATTTTTTGTCCATGTTAAGTTACAAATTGTTGTTGGCACACCCCGGATTCAGCACCCAAAAAACATGCAAAACGAAAGAAATCAAAATTAATTTTTGCTGAAAATACCTAGTGAAAAAAAGCATCCTTAAGTCTATAGATAAGAAACATAAGAAGTCCGGGAGAACATCAGAATTTAGGGTTCCATTTACAAGTTAACCCGTACTGATAAGTTCTGTTCAATAATTCGCTTGCTCATTTCGTTAATATAAGATCCGTTAATCCCGGCATGAATTATATACAATATGAAAATGTTATGAAATTAAGAATTTGGGCTTACAAATTTTCAATAAACCGGTATCCAGCTATCGAAAACTTAACATAGCAAAAACCAATTGTTGGTAAGAAACTTAAACTCTTATTTTCTACCTTTTTCTCCGCATAAACCGGCACAGAGGTGCTTATGTTTAGCTTTTATATTATTTAAGTTTATTTTCAGCAAATGCCCTCTTAACACTTTAGATCCTGAAGTTTATTCAAAAAAGTATCGCAGGCATAGGCATTATCTATATATCTACCCAATTATGCCTTACCAACTGGGAGGGTACAAGATGTTCATGTTACCCCCAAAGGATAATATATCTCTGTGTATATGGTGTTGATTGAATTCTACAACAAGTAATTAATTTGATGAAGTATCCAAGCGGTTAATTGAAGTCATTTCGCGCAGCTGTTACTTTTTCACACTCCGAACCTCATTTCACTATGAGTGTCTGTATGCGTATGTATATACTGAATCAAAACAAGGCCTTGACTAACTGTTTAACATAAATTTCATTGCCTTCTTCTAACCCAAACCATTGTCGAGGCGGGTTGCGCTTTGGAGCGTGGGTTTTGTTACTACCCATTAAATATGCAATTTATTTTTTGCTTTCTTCTGAAAGTAAAGAAAAAAAAAAAAAAAAAAAAACTGACTTCTTCACTGTACACACTTCTCCCTTTTATACCTACCCTCATGATTTGCCTTCAACCCTTTCATTAAATATTTCTATACATAGAACATAAGATAGTCAATCCGGACATTTTTACTTTTAAGAAACTGGTGTTGTTAATTCCATTCAGCACTTTGCTCATTGGCTTAAATTAGATGTATTCTCAAAGCGATACCTTTTGCCTTTTCAATTACCAGTAAAAGAATCCCTTTTTTTAACCTTTTCGTTTCGTGGAGAAAATATTTCTATAATATCGTACATTCGTTTTCTCGTCTGGGTACCCTTTAATTTACTTTCAGGGTCTAGCGAGCCACCCAACAAAAAAAAAGAAAAGAAAAAAAAATAAATCTACCCTTTTGACATTAGCATTTTATTTTTTTAAGCTTTGCGAATTTATTTTCTTCTCCAGCGAATATATTATATGAAATTTACGAATTGATGAAATCGCAAACGGAGTAAAGAACGAACGTTCTAGGACTATTAATGACAATTAAAGGCAACTTTTTGGGATTCATGCCTGTTTCTTTTTTTCTATTTTTCTCTCTCTGTCTCGTCATTCTAAGACGAAGTCATTTAGTCATGATTTTTATTTTATTTTATTTTTTATTTCCATGCTAAAATATTTCTGGTATTCACCTCATCTCGATTGATATTGAGCTGCGTGACTTAACTATCAAAAAAGGCTAAAGGTAGAATTTTCAACTAAAAAAAAAATAGTAGGTACCTGCACACAACACAAAAAAATAAGAGTTTAATGCAAACTCTTCAATTCAATACACGTCTTCTGTGGGCTCGATCGGGGAAGCCACAGAAGAAAAGCCACAGGCAGAAAAGAAGATTTAAATGAATTTGTATATAGTTGTTGTGTGGATGTTTGAGATGTGTATATGTACATGTATACCTACTCCTGCTACTCGCAAAGGTACATAATACCCAAACCTACTTGAAAATTAAGGATTTTTTCGCTTGGTCCTGCCCTGAGCCTTTCGCAGAAAAGGTGAAAAATATAAGTTCATGTTTTTCCACAGGAGAACAAAACAAAAATATAATAAATAAAATGTGAATATGAGATAAAATATCCCCCAATAGACGGTGACGGTGGGTGTAAGTGACGCCCGTCACATTATACAATGACTAAGTGGATAATAAGTGAAGATGTGTGTGTGTGTGTGTGTGTGTGTGGGGGGGTTTGTGTGGAGTGGCAGTATCGTATGTTGCCGACGGCGCGCGGAAGCGATGGCGGCAGAGGTCCTTGAAGGGAAAAAATATTTACATGCATAAAAAGAAGAAAATGGGGGTTATTATAAAGATGAGGGCGAGTGAGTAGGTATATTTAAATTATGTGAGTATAGAGATACACGCATTATAAAAAAACATGCGGTTTTAAGATAAACTCACTTCATTTTCCTTAACGTTTTTTTTTTTTTTATTTGGTGGTTACTCATTGTGGATTAAATGAGCTGTCACTCATTAAACTGAGAGGATGCTTTATACACAGAATCAGGAACTAGGACTCGAGAAATTTTTTTTTTCTTGCAAAACCAGAGATTTTTTTTTTTGTTAAATGAATTTGTTTTGTGTTGTTGATGTTGTTGTTTTTATCATGAAAACTTCTTTTTGGAAAAGGGTAAATTTGGGGCGTTTTCCTTTTACAGAAATCTAAGCGAAGAGCATTGGTTTGAACTTCAATATTTCGAGCATGGTTCTTTTTGAAATGTGTAGCAGTAGGTAGATACATGTTTTTATAAAATGGTAATATGCACCTGCCTTGAATTTTCGAATAAAAACGATTAACTTGAGAAAAAAGGGGTTACATTGTTTATTTTGAAATTGAAGGGTTTTGTATAGGTGACTTTTGTATATGTATAGTAGGTATACCCAGCCAAAGATTTACGATTTGTTTGAAATATGGACTTATTATTTAACTGGTTTTGCACGCCACATATTCGCTCTTTAAATTTCTCCAAAATAAAATCATACTAATGGGTGATTTTTTAAGAGGTTTAGAACTTTTTTAAAAAAAAAAACACAAAAAATTTGAAAAAATGAATGAAATATTCATTTGAATCGATAGTTTGAACCTTGCAATTTAATGTTTAAAGATAATTTCATGCAAATGTTGACCGCGGCTGCGTCTCAGGTAGCCCATCCGCTGAGTCCAATTTTGGCATACTCTTTCACACATATCGGCCGGTATCTCACGAATGAATGCATGGATGTTGGCTTCCAGTGCGTCAATCGAAGCGGGCTTGTCCCTATAGACATTAGCCTTGACATACCCCCACAAAAAATAATCTAATGGTGTCAAATCGCACGATCTAGGCGGCCAATTGACCGGCCCGAAACGTGAAATTAACTGTTCACCAAACTCGCCTCGCAATTGCGCCATTGTTTCGCGTGCTGTGTGGCATGTGGCACCGTCTTGTTGAAACCACATATCATGCAAGTCAAGAACTTCCATTTCGGGCAAAAAAAAGTTTGTTATCATCGCTCGGTAGCGATTCGCATCATCTTTGAAGAAATATGGCCCAATAATGCCGCCGGCCCATAAACCGCACCAAACAGTGGCTTTTTCGGGATGCATTGGTAGCTGTTGCAATGCTTCTGGCTGATCTTCACTCCAAATGCGGCAATTTTGCTTACTTACGTACCCATTCAACCAAAAATGAGCCTCATCGCTGAACACAGGAGCGCGCGATGAACATTTCGAACCGAGCACGAATTTTGATAGTAAAATTCAATAATTTGCAAGCGTTGTTCATTTGTAAGACGATCCATGTTTAAATTCCAAACTGAAGCTGTTTGACAGTGACACAAGGTACTAAACACACGTCAGCTGTCAAAACCAGTGTTGCCAAAACCAAACCAGCTTAAAAATCACCCGTTATAACTATTTTTTTTTTATTTTCCCTTGGACGGGCAATTCTCTTAGACGAACAAAAGTGTTGCGGCCCTGTATATCCAAGATTTTAGACGTGCGTCATTTGAAATGGAGGCTTAATAGATAGCTCGGTCGACAAGTAAGTGTGAATTTCCCAGAAGAAGATATTCACACCTACAGAGATTACCTGAGCTTTGAAGCTTTCCGCTGTGCATTCACCTTTACCACATACGCCAGCAAAAAGTGGTCCCACTAACGCGATATCATCAAAAAGGGATTAAAAACCGCTCCCATCCAGAATGAAACATAGGTATGATGATGAATGATATATGACATAATATGCACATCCAAAATGCTTCAACGAAAAATAATAGCAGAGATAGGAGAGAGTATCCAACGAAGAAAAACTAAATCCTTAATATGAAGTTCACACAAAAACTCCAAACTGAATTTCAATCCCTAAAACACCCTGTAGTGACCAAATATTAAAACTCATATCAATTTGATAAAATGAAAGACAAACTTGGGATCACGGTTGGAAGATTCCATTTAATTAGCTCCGAGTTTTCTCATTAATTTCCAATATTATTCATGCATTCGTCAATATTTATATATAATATATTTTATGTATGCATATTGAGCAAGAACATGGTCAGTAGTTTATTTTAAGAGACAAAAGCATCGCCGATTCATCTCACATTAATTATAATCAAATATTGATTTTGTCAAAAAAGAAATAATGACAAAATTTCAACGATTTATTCTTCCGGTTCAATCAAGGAACGCCCATGCTGTATTTTCTGGGCAGAGTGAAACTCTATACCTACCCTACACAACCCGCATATTCAACATTTTCCTCCAGAAGATTTTATACAAAATTATTTCCCAACCAGGAATTTCCATTCATTTTTCTTGTGCCAAAAAAAAAAGGATAGCGGTATGGTTGTGTCCGGAACTGTACATCTATACATTCGAACCATGTATACCTCTACTCCTATAGTGCATTCTTAATCGATAGTATCTGAATTCAAGTTGATGATCATCGAACATACCTTTTTTATGTTGTGTAATGTCCTTTTCTATCCCATCGACATTCTCCGATGAAAAGAGTAAAAAAAGGAACTGAAAATAAAAATCAAAAACAAAAAAATAAAAACTACATCCTTTCGCATTTACATGTTGTGTCATCGAAATCGATAACGACCGATGGGCTAGAGATGAGGCTCTGGAAATTCACATAGCCCACAGAAATAAAACAAGAATCACATTGAACTGACAAATAAAAAAAAATTAAAAAAAAAGATAAAAGCTGACATCTCAAAAGATTTCGTCGCAATTTCAATGCAGCGTAGTGTAGTATCAGCACACAGCACTTGACACTTCAAAATTTATTTTTATTTCCGAATTGTATGTATTTCGTTGAACTTGTATAAATAAAGGGTGATTTTTAAGCTGGTTTGGTTTTGGCAACACTGGTTTTGACAGCTGACGTGTGTTTAGTACCTTGTGTCACTGTCAAACAGCTTCAGTTTGGTTTGCAATTTAACCATGGATCGTCTTACAAATGAACAACGCTTGCAAATTATTGAATTTTACTATCAAAATTCGTGCTCGGTTCGAAATGTTCATCGCGCGCTGCTTGTGTTCAGCGATGAGGCTCATTTTTGGTTGAATGGGTACGTAAATAAGCAAAATTGCCGCATTTGGAGTGAAGATCAGCCAGAAGCATTGCAACAGCTACCAATGCATCCCGAAAAAGCCACTGTTTGGTGCGGTTTATGGGCCGGCGGCATTATTGGGCCTATTTCTTCAAAGATGATGCGAATCGCAGCGTTACTGTCAATGGTGAACGCTACCGAGCGATGATAACAAACTTTTTTTTGCCCGAAATGGAAGTTCTTGCCTTGCATGATATGTGGTTTCAACAAGACGGTGCCACATGCCACACAGCACGCGAAACAATGGCGCAATTGTAAGGCGAGTTTGGTGAACAGTTAATTTCACGTTTCGGGCCGGTCAATTGGCCGCCTAGATCGTGCGATTTGACACCATTAGATTATTTTTTGTGGGGGTATGTCAAGGCTAATGTCTATAGGGACAAGCCCGCTTCGATTGACGCACTGGAAGCCAACATCCATGCATTCATTCGTGAGATACCGGCCGATATGTGTGAAAGAGTATGCCAAAATTGGACTCAGCGGATGGGCTACCTGAGACGCAGCCGCGGTCAACATTTGCATGAAATTATCTTTAAACATTAAATTGCAAGGTTCAAACTATCGATTCAAATAAATATTTCATTCATTTTTTCGAATTTTTTGTGTTTTTTTTTTTAAAAAAAGTTCTAAGCCTCTTAAAAAATCACCCGTTATATTTATGTACCTACATTTAAAAAAGGTTTTTTTTTTTTGTTTGTGGGTATGCGATTTTTAATGATATTGATATGTAAGGACATCGACATTTTTATACTATTCCATGTTTATTTGTGTATAACTGTATGTGTGTATATTTTTTATTCTCTCCGATAAAAAAAAAGATAAACAAAAATATTTTGTATTAAAAGACTATATATAAGAGATCAATGAACGGTTTAGTCCTTTCTGACTCTAAGGTGGCACAGGCTGTTGGCAAGAGGCATTATACCCAATACGCTTTAAGCAAAATCTATTAATTCTAGAAAATACATTTACAAAATATGCACTACTGGATCGCATGGACTTGCTCTTGTAACACATTGAACACATATGCAATGGAGAAAATGTTAAAAATGTCAAAATTATAGGGTGTCCGGCGGGAATTTTGCAACTTTAAATTGCAATTATCAAAATACTAGCGGTTTGAGGTAAGCAGGAGGGGTGTCATTCAAAGCGCAGGATTTGCGGAATTGTTTGTCGCCACTAGTCACTAGTCGGGAGCTCACCTTTGCGTTTGCGGTGGAGCTGCTACGTGCGCGTCGCGCTTTTTGTACTCATTTTAATATTCGATGACTAAGTGATGGGCCTAGCGTGCAACTTATCTGGTCGTGGGTACAAAGATTCAGGCAAGAAGGCACAATGGTCAATAGACCTATTCCTGGACCATCAACAGCAACAACGCCAAAACAGGTGTCTATAAAGTTCGAAAAGGAATTATTCGAAATCCACGTAAATCGATGAGGAAGATTGCGGCCTCCACAGGAATAAACAATCAGCAGTGTATGTACTTTTGAAAAGGAAATTAAAGCTGCACTCGGACAAAATGCAAATTGTTCAGAATCTCAATGAAAGTGACTACCCTTTGCGAGAATCCTTCGCAAGAACAATGCTGGAACGTTTTCGGACTGCGATTATACTTGGAAACATTTTATTCAGTGACGAAGCACATTTCTATATTTATGGATATGTAAAAAAACAAAATGTGCGATACTGGTGCCCCAACAACCCTAGAGAACGCAGGACACCCTATACATATACAACATGTATATGCAACAGATTATTAAATTGTGACAAAATTGCTCCAACCATCTACATGTCCACAAAATGTCGTCACCTCAAAATAAATTCAACATTTAGAAACTTGACACACACAATAACCAATAAGGTAGTATGTTTAGTGAAAAATCATGCATCTGAGGAGAGCTCTGTTGACAAGACGTGTTACATGTCATATGTTTGTTTTTTTTTTTTCGTTTTTATCTTAGAAACTAAATTTATCTATAAGACAAAAGTCAGTTTATAAAATTCTCTCTCATTGTTATAAAATTACGTCTTTAATTTTGATTAATGGACAAAGACATATAAAGGGTCCGCCAAATAACTTTTCTTTTTTTTTGGAAAATGGCGCAAAACATCGAGTGTAGCTTCGGCTGTGTGGCACGTAGCGCCGTCCTGTTGAAACCAAATGTTGCCAATATCCTCCTCTTCGATTTTCGTGAACAAAAATTTGTTCAACATGGCCCGATAACGATCGCCATTGACTGTTACGGCCACTCCTTGCTCATTTTCGAAAAATGGCCCAATTATGCCTCTGGACCAAAATCCGCACCAAACAGTGGCTCGTTTTGGGTGTATCGGCTTTTCAATGTATGCGTGCGGGTTTTCTGTGCCCCAAATGCGACAATTTTGCTCGTTTACTACCCGCCAAGATCAAAATGAGCTTCATCTGAAAAGATGATTTTTTTGGCAAAATCTTTTCTAAGTCGATCGCAGGCCCACTTAGCGAAGAGTATACACAACCATATTCGTTCAGCGGAAAGATAAAACTAATTATCTGTCAAATCAGACATGAGCTAAGTTTTACCATTCACGAAATAAGCACTAGTTGAAAAAAAAACGTTAGATGGCGGACCCTTTACTAGGTCAATGTTAAAAAAAAAAAACAAAAATGTATATAATTTATTCCTTTTTTTATATGATTTTTTGTTTCAGTGGCTTCAATAAAGTGATGCGGAGTGTATAGCATAGAGTGAATGTTAAAACATGGACGGGTGTGGTGATATCCGAAGTTTCTCGTACAATGGAATGGTTAAAACGTTAGTGCTAAGGTCGCATTACTTAAAAAAAAAAAATACCAATTCTAGGAGCCAAATAAATTAATTACTACATAAAAGATAACAATTAGGTTAAAATCAATTTTATAAAAAATTGCATTAGCAATTTCTATTCTTAGATATGCAATTAAACTCGAAAAAAAATCACATATTACACGCTCCTGTCACTAGAGATCGTCTCGGATTCATGGGGAATTTTGTATAATTCATCACTAAACATCCCTTAGTAAAGTGCTTTTCACATGAGACACGGCCTGCAAACTGCGAATTGCAATTGGTCGCGAATTTTAATATTTCATTCACGTGAGTAGTCGTTGACAACTGCGAATTGTCATAAAACATAATGAAGTAAAATGTCTGTTTGAGGTTGAACTCGAGCGAATTTTTTTTTCGCCAGTTTTTGGAATGCGTCCAGATGTTGTGGATTGTAAATTTTCTTTTGACAGTTCGCAGAAGATAATTTTTTGGTAGCGTAGAAAACCATTAAAATACAAAATTTTCCAGTTTAAACTAATTGTACGCATTTTTTAGTATTTAAATTTGTTCATTGGATTAATTATTTAGTTGTCGAACAGAAAGATCAAAAAAAGATTTGTATTTTGTATAGAAATTGATTTAAAAGAATTATTCATATTCGCAGGTTGCCGTTCATGCGCAAGGCACTTAAGCGTGGCAAGTTTCAAAATTGTTAATTTTTTTTTGAGGTGAACACCTTTATTGACTGCACAATTTTCTCAAAACAGCTTGAATAACTGAAACGCAGTGTTTTTAAAATTACTTTGGCCATTAAAGGCAAACAAATTTAATCAAAATCGTTATAGCCAATTTTGAGAAAACTTGAAAAAAAAACAAACATTTTTATTTCTCATCTAGGAAATCCGCATTCGTTAACTTTTAAATCTACCGACTGCACACCCTGTACTTCAAAAATAAAGAGTCTTCGAAAAGGATCTAAGAGTGTTCAATGCATCCCGAAAAAATTCACTGTTTGGTGTGTATTTTGGGCTGGCTGCGTTATCGGTCGAAATTTCTTTGAAGAAGACGTTGGCCTGGCCATCACTGTCAACGGCTTTTTGCCTTAACTGCGGATGATATGGACACCAACGACATGTGGTTTCAATAGGAGAATAGGACGGCCGGGTTGCTACGTGCCACACAGCTCACGTCACATTCGAAATTCTGCACGAACGATTTGAGGGCATGGTCATCATACATGGAGGTGATGTGAACTGGCCACCGAGATCGTGCGATTTCACCCCATTAGACTTTTTTTTGAGGGGTTTTCTGAAGTCGCAGGTCTATGCAAATAAGCAACAAACCACAGCGGCCCTCAAAGCCAACATAACTCATATGCCATCGGTCAAATTCAGCCACATTTATGCCCCAGACTCATGGCAAATTGAACATTTGGG
This sequence comes from Leucozona laternaria, assembly GCA_932273885.2. Classification (NCBI taxonomy): domain Eukaryota; kingdom Metazoa; phylum Arthropoda; class Insecta; order Diptera; family Syrphidae; genus Leucozona; species Leucozona laternaria. The sequence goes on from OW026368.1 coordinate 97,212,996, forward strand.
ATGCGCGCTACTCAGAAAAGACACGTCGGACATTTGAACGATGATATATTCCATACAAAATGGCATCGATAAGCCTTTCAAACTATTAAAAAAATTTAAAAAATACGGTATGCAGAAAATGCACTTATCAGACGTTTGTTCTTTTATTTTAACCCAGATATTATTTGATAACGCAGCTTAGCAGATACAGTCGTCCGAAAAAAGATTACATGAGGCCCATATTTATGAAGAATTTTCAATCATTTTTATCGAAATCACATATCATTTTCAACTCGTATTTTTTGTTTTACATTTTCTACAAAGCTTTTCTAGACATTTTTTGTTCAAAAAAAAAAACCCGAACATTTGAAAATGCACAAAAATAATGCCACCTTAAAATTTGTTTGTGGGTCAATGTATTTTAGTCGGCGCGACGGTGGTAATACATTATTGTTGAAGATTTTTATACAACCTACATATTATTATAAATACCCATATCATTCGGTACAACGAATCCCTGGAGGACCCCTACCGCATTCGGAATTCTATAGTCCGTATCCACCTAGCATGTTATTTTATGTAGATTACATTGAATATTTCAAGAGATTTTTCTGTTTAAACTGAGCCCGGCTGTGTAGCACCAGGTGCACAAACCGTCCCAGCGTGATTCGTCTCTCTTTTTGAATTAATATGACAGATCCCCATTGGGAATGGTCCTTATTTCATAATTTTGGACCTTTTTTCATATCCCTCGCTCTTACAGTTTGAGTGATAAATATCCTTTGTGGATGAAAGTTTGTTTCATTTTGCATTCGGTTTTTATTTTTTGTTTATATTTTTATAAGTGTTTGGTTATTTTTTAATGAAATTTGAGGGACAGGTGATTTTATTAACTTTGTTGTATCGAAAAAAAAAAATATGGTAAATCGATATTGCTGCATATAAATCAGGATTTTATTGAGCATGGAAGAATATTTAATTGGATATTTGTTCCGTCACCGGCGACAGCTGGTTGTGGGCTTATATATATGTCAAAATGTAGATAAATAAAAACATAAATATCATTGCATACTAAAATTTAATTTTGCGTTTTATTTTTAATGAAAACAAAAGAAAAAAGAAATTATCAATGATTGAGAGAGATATGAGAGATGATTACTAAAGAGACATGTTGCCGTTGCGGTGAGTTTTAAAACTAATTAAAAGAATGGAAAATGGGAAGAATAGATTTTTTTTAATTAAAGCAGTTATTTAAACAAAATTTAATTAAAACAACAAAATCTACTGAAAGAAGAATAAAAAAATTGTATAGATACATCATGACCATTTTCAATTAAAAATGACGTTTAAAATTTTATTTGTACTCCAAAAATCTATGATTTTTAATTAATGGTATGAAATATGACTTAAAGCCTTAGAAAATTTGATAGAAATTGGATAAGACGATCTTATCATTATTCATTATTATCAAATAAAGATGAAAAAATATTGAGTTTGTCACGTGAAATCTCAGAAAGGACTAAACTGATTTCCTCGAATATTTATAATATTTTTTATTTTTATAAGAATATTTAAGTACATTTTTTGATTTGTTTAATTTATTTGTTGAATTAGATAGTTAATTTTTTTTAAATTTGCTGTCCATTTTTTTTGTTGAAGTTGACGACACACATATTCAATAAAACTTTTCAACCTGTTAAATATTGTAGAAAAATTAGGTCTTTTTATAAAGTCAAAAGTTTTACGCAAATTTAAAGGCCTTAATCTTTTTTTCTGAGAAATAAATTCATATTCAAATTTTAAAACTATCAAATTTGAAAATTTATGCTATTCTATTTGATCGCAATAAATGGGACACTGCTGGTCCATTTCATTATCATTTCAGAGTTTTTGCATTTTCTTTTTCTTCTATGTCTATTTCTATATCAATTCCACTCAATTTCTATTCCATTTAATTTTTCTCTGTTCAAATTATAATTTTTGACTATTTTTACTTGCGTGCGCTAAAAATATAGGACCATAAATGATTGCAATCAAACATGGTATAACGATGACAGAGAGCATGAGGAAGGGGGCACTAGACTCTGTTTGTCTGTTGACCCGGAAACTATTTATATTAATTAAAAAAAATATGCACGATTTCATCGAACGAACTTGCTCTTGTGGTTAAATACTGTGTGTCCCCACATTGAAGATGCGTAATGCATATATTTAACGAGAAAAAATTAAAAAAGTCAAAAGTGCTAAGAAATTGATTTTTTGTTTGATTTTTTTTTTGTTTATAAAAAATTTATGCAGTATTGTTTAAACTATTGAGAAGCAACAGACTGCAAAATTATAACAAAATCGGTCTTACCATGGCAAAGATATACGCGAATAACCCAAAAATAAAACTGTTTTCTCAAAAAAAAAACGTGGAATACCTAATTCCGTTACCTATGTGAACTTTTTGAGAAAAACATACATGTTAATAGTTAGTTACAAGAAATTATAGTCGACTGCCTCTAAGTAACGGGTGATTTTTTGGCTGGTTTGGTTCTGGCAACACTGGTTTTGACAGCTGACGTGTGTTTAGTACCTTGTGTCACTGTCAAACAGCTTCAGTTTGGTTTGCAATTTAACCATGGATCGTCTTACAAATGAACAACGCTTGCAAATTATTGAATTTTACTATCAAAATTCGTGCTCGGTTCGAAATGTTCATCGTGCGCTGCTTGTGTTCAGCGATGAGGCTCATTTTTGGTTGAATGGGTACGTAAATAAGCAAAATTGCCGCATTTGGAGTGAAGATCAGCCAGAAGCATTGCAACAGCTACCAATGCATCCCAAAAAAGCCACTGTTTGGTGCGGTTTATGGGCCGGCGGCATTATTGGGCCTATTTCTTCAAAGATGATGCGAATCGCAGCGTTACTGTCAATGGTGAACGCTACCGAGCGATGATAACAAACTTTTTTTTGCCCGAAATGGAAGTTCTTGACTTGCATGATATGTGGTTTCAACAAGGCGGTGCCACATGCAACACAGCACGCGAAACAATGGCGCAATTGCGAGGCGAGTTTGGTGAACAGTTAATTTCACGTTTCGGGCCGGTCAATTGGCCGCCTAGATCGTGCGATTTGACACCATTAGATTATTTTTTGTGGGTGTATGTCAAGGCTAATGTCTATAGGGACAAGCCCGCTTCGATTGACGCACTGGAAGCCAACATCATACGTGAGATACCGGCCGATATGTGTGAAAGAGTATGCCAAAATTGGACTCAGCGGATGGGCTACCTGAGACGCAGCCGCGGTCAACATTTGCATGAAATTATCTTTAAACATTAAATTGCAAGGTTCAAACTATCGATTCAAATAAACATTTCTTCATTTTTTTGAATTTTTTGTGTTTTTTTTTTAAAAAAAGTTCTAAACCTCTTAAAAAATCACCCATTATAATGATCACAGGATATCAATATTAGTTCGAGTTAGATAGCTTAGTATTATTTTTGTTTGAAATTATTTATTAAATTTAAAATTAAAGTTACAAAATATAAATAAAGAATATGGCTCATTAGTTTATAATTATCTTATCTCAAAATATATGTAGAATATAGCTTAATTACTTACAAAAAAATTGGTAATTTTTGATTTAGTCTTAGAGGAATTGAAAATAGGCCAAGAATCAAAATAATGTATTTAAGTTCGATGGAATTTTGAGGATGGTTTTTGTACTGAAAATTGAGGAAAATGCGAAAATATGCCGAAAATATTCGAGTAAGACGGAAATTCGACTTATAGGAATTTGTACTCTTAGAGGGAGTCGACTGTATTCTTAAAATTTGGCGAAGCAAAGCAAGCACGGCTTTGCTAGTTATTTCATAATCATTGTGTAATCTACAAAAATTTAAATTAATGAAATGAAATTTAATTTAATTTAATTAAATTTAAATTTTGCAAAAAGTTCCTAGAAAATAAATCATGTTTTGTTATTTAAGAAATTATATTTCTTATGTCTGTTAATTTGAATTCAAAAATTTGTGTACTCCTACATTAAGTGCCTTAATATTTAACATTTAGAGTTTAATCTATCCAATATCCCCACAGGCGTCAAGAACCTCATATACATATACAATTATACATATGTACATATTATACTCGCTTGTTGTGTAGTTTGGCATTTTGTATTTCAAGATAAAATAACTTTTCCATAATAATTGTCCTCTCTGACCGCCTGCAGGAAAACGACACTATCAACTGTAAGCTTTTAGCTTTCTCAAAATTCATTTTAATTATGAATACTTTTTGCACACACAATTCCTTTTCAGCATACCAAAATATGGAAAACAACATATTTTCATTGCCCAATATTGTTCTCTTGATACTGGTTCCAAGCTCAACAATAAAATATAATAACCCAGGGCCGGATTTTTCCGTATAAAATATGGCATCATTGAGTAATATAACAATTGTGTATATACTATTCTAGAATATTAAGGCCCAGTTTCACAGTCAGGGAAAGTGGCGAATATTTAAGTGGCCGATATGGAAGATTTGGGTGCAATATCATAGTGCACATTTAAGTCTTCGATATTAGTCACTTAAGTATAACTAACTCAGGCTATGAAACTTAGCCTAAAGTCTCATCATGGGAATCTTAATTCAACTGTAAAACTTAATGGGTTCGTCTTTTTGACACTCTATCAGTAAACTTGAGATGAATCCACTTTAATAGGAGTTTCTACCCGGCTATCTCACATAGACCGATTCGTAGACTAGTGAAGGCTTTGTCAATATGCAATTATTTATTTTTACTAAAGGCCGTTAAAAGCTATTTTAAATCAATAATTGAACAAGTCTAATTATATAGCGTTATGAAAGAGGTAATTTATCTCGGAAACTGCTGTAACGATTTTGATTAAAAAATATGTATATTATTAAAGGCCTGCATTCTTATAAGAAAAAGTCTAGACACTATCTGTTATTAACGATATACAGAACTAAACCGGTTTCGATCAACATTTGTCATGTCTTTTTAATTCGAAATAATATACAAATAATTCAAAACAAACTTTTTTTTATAATTATTGTAATAAAAAATTAAAAAATATTTTTTTTTGAAAAATCATTATGTACCTACCTATTTTGAAAACGGGTTAGTACATTTTTTTGAAATAAGAATTTTAGGTGTAGGTATTTTATTGAATACCTAAAATTGACATACATACATAGTTACCAAAATATTTTTACTTGCTCTTCTTATAGGGCAAGTAACAATTGGTTCCGGGTAAACAAAATTCGAGTTTGTAATCAAGAGTAACACTACGATGATCGAGATGTCGAATAAAGTGGGTTTTATTATGCCGTCCGTCAATCTGTGCATCATCGTAGCGTCCGTGCGTCTACTGTAAATTGCTCTCGAGTCTTAGCGGGTAGACCGAAACTCGAATGGACCACGACTCCACAGGGCTCGTCGGAGTCGACTCTCTGACTTTGCAGAATCTTAATATTTAGATTTCTGTTGCCGAATGTTAGTTTAAATTCGACCTTCTCAAGGGCCCTTCGGCTCTCTTTACTGATTCTCAGAAGATCGGAGCCGATAGGATAGTCTTTTGGGGTTCATCTGCCTTAATGATAACTCAGTCCTGCAAATTAGGAACCAGCGGACTTAGCCTCTGAAGACCGTTGATCAGCTCTTATGCGCCTGGCTTAACACCCATGAGGAGCAACAAAATGTGAGCCTTTGATTGCCTAGCGATATCCCTAGCTGGGAAAACCTTTCTCTGTGTTTAATTACCCTAGTATCTCACCAGAGTCGAACATAGGATAAGCACCTTCGTTTGCCGATGGAGTGTATAAAAACACCATCTCCGAGGGCTTGGCCTCAATAGAGTTCCACTCAGCTAACAAACCTCTGTTGTGTGACGAGAGCTCACCCACAGCCGATACTTGCAGGTTGCCTCGGACTTCCTTATACCTATAAACATATGTGGTTGCGCTGCTCTGGAAGGCGGTGTTTAGTCGTTTTCCTTAAGACCGTCAAGCTTACTCTTCTTTAGTGGTTGGTTGGTCAGGTCTCGAGATCTGTTTCGCTTTTCCGGCTTCCTCAATCGTGGAAATCTTTTCAAGAATAAAGGAAGCTTTCCCTGGCGGACCCTGCCAAGGCCAAGGCGTCGAGCTTGATACTACCCATCCTTGCATTTCTTCTTCCCTGATAATAAGGTCCTCGTATCTATGCTCAAAGCGCATTACTGAGGGTTGAACTATTGAGGAGTAAGGGAACACCCCAGTAATTCGGCCTGACCTTCGCTGATCACCATCTTGACAATGCACAAGATAGAACTGTGGTGATAATTGCATTTCTAGTTGGAAAAATATTCGCAAGAATTCTTTACAAAAGCTTAAACTAGTTTTAAAATATTAAATTATCAAAAGTGTTTATGCCACTTTGACATGCAATTGACATTGATATAGTAGTTATCAAAATGGCTTCCATTTTCTTACCGAGAAAAGATGTTTATTTTGTAAATCCGTCCCTGGTGAAAGTTTATTTGACCTAATACATAGAAAATGCTCAACATATCAAGCTTAAACACCTCTTATTGTTTATGAATAGTGTATAAGATGTTGGTGTTTGAAATCTGCGCATATTTCAATGCTCGAGCGCTTTAGACCATTATCATATAATGTCCTTGTATGACATTATCTATTTGAGTTGTGGATGGACAAAAGGTTAAAATTCTTCAGCTGTGCTCTGACTGATCTTTATCCTTAAAAATATTTTACTGTAGGGCTTCAAGAAGGACATAAACTATTAACTCCCTCGTTTCACCTTATATTATCGTCACTTTTTCTCGTTCTATGTATGTATATCTATATATGAACCCTCCGGTTTAGAAGTGCGGGGAGGGGGGAGGGTGATATCGTGTCGGTTGTCCTTTGCCTTCATTCTGAGACATACATAGAATAAGTCGAAAATATAAGGACACATTTGGAAAAAACATTCTATATACTGAAAAAGGATAACGTATATAATGTTCTTCATTTTTTTTTCGGAAACAAGGGTACTACCGGAACCGGTACCTACTGCTGCTCTGGCGGTGGCTGGTTTTTTCTGCCCGATATCAGCTTGTATCTAATAAATTATGATGTATTCTATACACAGTTGTACCTAGATATTTTCAGGATGACGATGATGGAGATATATAAGGTGGCAAGAATAAGGTGGCATATATATAGTTTTTCTTCACAGCCATCTACATACATATGTACATGAACATACAATTCTAGGAGTCCTTAAATAAGTAATATCGGTTTGGTTGTACAAGCCTTAAGTGAAGAGTCGGAATTCGGATACCAGCAGAATAATATTCTAACGTATAAGTATAGAATGCCTCGAAGAAGAATATTATTTAAGCTCCATGAATTTCCGTTACGTTGTTGTTTAAGGGGGTTTTAGATTCTGTTTGTGTATTTGTGCACCTATATCTCATACACAAAAACAACAACAAAAAAGTAGGAAGATGTAGTGCTAATAAGTTTGTAGACAAAACAGGATATTGAGGAAACCTCTACGATTTGCAAACGGGCGCCATCTTATGATCCAATTATTATTTGTTAGATAACTTGCCGGCTGTTTGCGTTGTTGCTTCTTCCCTAACACAAGAACATAAGCAAAGCATTGAAGTTTATTTTTGTAGTAATATTAGTATTGTAATTTTGGGAAATTTTTCATGTGGAAATTCTCGTTCGGTCTTTTATAATGGTCGTAGTGCCGGCTACACAGAGCATAGACTCAACAAACGCATGGGCAAACAATAACAACAATATTGCGTCCCTTTGGCGTCTTGTATATCTATATAAATTTTCAATTTTTGTATTATTAGATACTTACTGTAAAATACGTACTTCGTACGTTTGATGTTCAGAGAATATATTACTAAGAAAGATATGAGATTTTTATAAATTAATGGACTTTTGTTCTTACCACATTATTAGTATCTTATTTTACAGGAAATGAAAATAATCAAGGCGGAAGCAAAACTTCAACTTAATATTTATATTAGTATTTCATGTCTCGGAAAGAATATATTATTATGAGGAAGTTTGGTGAATAGGTAATGCAGAAGTTGATGCCAAATAAACTTTTAAAAGATTAAGATTTTTCAAAATATTTATAAATAAAAACTGAAAATGGCTCAACTTTATTCGAATACTTTCGTTGAATACATTTATACTGCTCTACCAATTTTGTGTAAGAAAAAAATTCGAGGTTGTAGTCAAAACTAACACTACGATAATCGAGAAGTCCGAAAAAGTGGGTTTCGTCATGCCGTCCGTCGGTCTGTGCGTTTGAGCGTCGGTGCGTCGCACAGTGGTGCGAGAGCGGAAAAAAGTCTTTTGAAAAAGTCATGTCTATCGTTTTAAACTTTATGTTAAAGTACTCTTAGATAACCAAAGCGTATGATTTAAAAGTATTTTTTAACATATATATTGTATGTTCTGATTTACAAGCAATCAAAGTTGAAAAATAATTTTACTCAAATCGCGAACCGTATTTTCAACAAATTTTGAGATGTTTTTTTCCGAAGTTCCTGCAGATAAATTCTCTAGTTTCTTAAATAATTTAATTGGTCTATTTTCGATTATCTAAAAATAAAAAAAAATATTGATTATTTATAAAAGATACCTTCAATAAGTAGCCTGAAGCTTTAGTACTAAGAAAAAATGCTTTTTTTTTAAACTTTTTGATTTAAAAAAACAGCTCCAAAAGATACCAAGAAAGTAAGTATGCCACCATATGCTCCATACATTCATGTTAAAGCACAGAAAAAATCAGCTGCAGATACGTGCAGATGTGGAAGTTATGCTCAAAAATGTTTCACTTAATCGGATTTCAAAAAACTCCGTCTTGACGGTGGTGTCTACCAAAAAGTTTGATTACTTCGGTATTAATTGTCAGAATGAACTGGTTAGGCCCATTATTTAAAAAAAAAATTTCAAACGTTATTTCAAAAATAAAACAAAATTAATACATTGACCCAGGGCTGAGAATTTCGATTTTTGCGAAACCATTTATTTCTGCCTGGAAAATTTTTCAACTTTCAACTCAATTTTCTTGAAAGCAACACACGAAAAATAATATAGTTTTATGATATTTTGAATTATATGATAGAGCTTAATACAAAATAAAGAAAGGGATTAGGGATAATCTTTTATTTTTTTTTAATTTTTCGCTAAAAGTAGGGCAGGTAAAAATAAAAAAAGTGTTCTTTTTAAAGTTTTATTGCTTTGTTTTTGTTCTGTATTGCGTAATTTTTTATTACCTGTAAGGATTAGTAATGGCTTATTAGAATAAAATCTCTTACTTAAATCTATTTATATAAAGGATTAATGAAAAAAAAGTCAGTATTGAGTTATTGAGCATTTGTGCAAGGTGCAATAAGTGAAAGTGAAGTTAAATATAATAACAAACATATATAGTGAATTCAATACATTAAAATGGATTCAATCGAAATTCCTTATTCGGTGTTGTGTAGTGAACTTATTACTAATGGGTAAGATGTTCAAAATCTTCGACCATATTTTGTAAGGAAATACCCCAACTTAATTTCTGAGCAAATAGAAACTGTGCTATCAGAATTAAAGAAACGTTTTATTTCTCATTTTTTAAGTCGATGGAACGCAGTTCATAGAAAAAAAAGTCATTTTAAAAAAAAAATACACTTATTGGCTCGAAGGAGTTTTCCAAGTAGACCTAACCCAAAGTGTATTGCCCGAAACGTCAACTAATATGGGAAGACCACGAAAGAGTTTTGACGAATGCTGTGATCGAGCTAAAAGGTATAAGAGGGACGAAATTAGAAATATATTTCCTCGAGAAGAGATAAACTATGCAGCAACATCAGAGAGCTTTTCCTGTTCACAATTTGATCCGGATAAGGCTCTTGCATTATTTATACAAGCAGAATTGTCGAAACGCCAATATGAAGTATTGAGACATGCACTAAAAGACGAAGGACATGATGTTTTTCCACCTTATATTAAATTACTGGAAGCAAAGAAAAAGTGCTATCCTTTAGATATAAACATTACGGAAAGCTCAGCAAGTGTGCAACTACAAAAATTGTTAGACCACACTGTAACAAGGTTATTAGAAGGAAAGACATCAGAGGAGATAACCAGAATTGTAGGACAGCCTTTAACACTGTTCACTAAATGGGGATGCGATGGTGCCTCTGGACAACCACAATACAGTCAAACATTTGACAATGAAGAAACTTCGGACGTTTATGACATCTTTGGTACCAATTCAAATGACTATGGAGGAAAACAGGGATATTATTGTGTGGAACAACGATCGATTATAAATTTAATTTTATAATATATATATATATTCAAAATAAAAAGTTAAGATTTTACTAAAAAAAACTTTTATTTAAATATAACATTAAAACCCTCAAATTTTATAAAAATTTCAATAACTTTTTTTCTAACAATTTTTTCTTGATCAAATTTTGACCAAGCATGTATAAGACTAATTTTAACATGTTTGTCAAATTTCATTAAAATTCGTTTAATAGTTCAGATTTTACAGACTTTTTTCCGCTCTCCCATACAAACATCAAAACACTCAAATTTTAGAAAAAAAAGCCAATAACTTTTTTACTAATGATTTTTTCTTAACCAAATTTTGATAAAATGTGTATAAGACTAATTTAAAAATGCGAATCAAATTTCATCTTAATCCGTTAAACAGTTCAGATGTTACAGATTTTTTTTCCGCTCTGCCATACAAACATCAAATCCCTCAAATTTTAGAAAAATGTCAATAACTTTGTTTCTAATTATTTTTTTTCAACCAAATTTTGACCAAATATGTATAAGACTAATATAAACATGCTTGCCAAATTTCATTTAAATCTGTTGAACCGTTCAGATAAAACAGACTTTTTTCCGCTCTCCCATACAAACCGAACCACTGTGCGTCGGTGCGTCCGTGCGTCCACTGTAATTTGAGCTGGACCCTAAACGGGTGGACCGATTTGCATGAAATTTGGTACAGAGCGCATTTTTATGTGATTCCCTAGAGGATAAACTCGAATTTTTGTTTTAGCTCATCTAGAACGGGTAGCTGCCATACTAATATTTTGGTTTCTTCAAATTTTCTCGAAAACAGCTCTAACGATTCTAGTAAAACTTCGTACCTATAATAATCAAGTTAATTTAAAGAAAACTGCGTTTCAGGTTTTTCTCAAAAGATTCACATAACGGAATTAGGTATTCCACGTTTTTTGAGAAAATGGTCATATTTTTGGGTTATTCGCACATATATTTTTGATGGTTACTCCGATTTTGTTATAATTTTATAATATGTTGTATTGTATTTGAAACTTTTGAAAAACATTGTTTTATAATTTAAAAAAATCAAACAAAAAATCATATTTTTAGTTTTTTGACACTTTTAATAATTTTTCGTTAAATATATACATCAGGCATCTTCAATTTGTAATTACACACAGTTGTTGTTCACAAGAGCAAGTTCGTGCGATTAAGTCGTGCATATTTTTGCATTTGGTTTGCAAATTATATTTTTGCAGGTAACCATAGTCAGACGTGATAAAAAAAAAAAATTAGATATAACGGTATTTTTTTTATATTTAGCGCGCACTAAAGGGGTTGTGACTAACCTTATAATGAAGGTTAAGAAAGCCTGTTAAATTATCTTATTGAAAATTCGGCTTTAGAGGCATTAAAAATTTCGCAAAGAAAAACACACAATTCTTATCTTCTGCAGTTTTTGTTAAACGCGCTAAATTTTACAAGCTATGCAAAAAAGTTTTTAATTTTGTCCGTAAAAGTAACCACTAAGGGTTTGTACCTAGGGCCTTTGACCCTATTTGACCAAAAACTGATAGGGGCTTGCATATCGATATAGGGACAGCTTCCTAAGAACATCAAACTCTTCTTTAATTCAAAGTCAGATACGACCATAATCGTGAGTCTGAAATACCAATAACATACCAAATTTAAGTTGAATAATCAAGTTAACTGATTAATGCACTGGTTTAACTGAAAATATTTTACTCGACCTCATGGACTTTTCCAAATAAAAAGTAGATATAAAACATGTTTTTTGTGCTTTATTTTTCATGATTGCAAAATAATTATGGCACTTACAAAATTTGCAAAAACACCTCAAAATACTAAAAACTTAAAACTTTAGTTAAAAACAGATTTTATTTTAAGTTTTAAGTTATTAAGGTCCAGCGTTTAGGTGCGAGATTAAAGTTAAACCCGAGCTAAACAGATGCTTTTGATGTTTTATCCACAGAGTTTGTTTAGGCGTGCATTCTCCACGAAAAAATTGCACCCTCATTTAACTGTGGGTTAACTTACTTCTAGAGTTTACTAACTATGGTTTAACTCACTACTGTGAGGCCTTAGAGTTATTTTTAATATTCAATGTGTTTTTTAAAATTTTAAATCAAACAATAAAAACCAGATGGTAAACAGCCACTTTGGATTTAAATGAACTTTAATCCGGATTTATTAAATTTACATAAGTTCATATTGTGTTTGCCCTAAATAATCTTGATTAAATTAGTTAAATTAGCCTCCTACTGTAGAGCAGTGTAAATTTAATTGGATTAAATCTGGATATAATCGAGTGAATAATATGGGTGTAAATGTCTTCTAGACAATCGTATAGGTGGTTGAACCTGAAAATTTTAAAAGCTAGTCGCGTATTTCAATGCCTTATTAATAAATGAATTTATGCTGCAAAGCATTTTAACTATAAATCAAATTTGAAAATGTTGAAAGAACAGAAATATACTTACATTTTCAAATCAATTTTTAGTCCATTTCACATTACCCAATATCTGCTTAAAATTATCACTTTATTAATAAACCATTCCTAATCTTCGATGCATAACCACAATCGCAAAAGTTTTTGCATTTAAGATTTATGGAGTTAGATACAGTTTTTGCATTAAAATTCACGACAAAATAGGTACTATTGTGGCAAGTTATGGATTCCGAAAAAAAAATCGAACTCGAGATTCTGATCAAACTTGACATTACGATGATAGGGAAGACGAAAAAAGTGGGTCTCGCAAAAACATCCATCTCTCTGTCTGTCTGTTCTTAATACAACAGCCTAAACGGATGGGTCGATTTTCTTTAAACTTAGTACCTAGCGTTTCTTGGGCATTCCCCCCACCCGTGTTTTTTTTTAAGGACCGAAACTAACAGTAACAAATTTTTTTGGAAAAAATGGAAAAACTTATTTTTCTCAAAATCGGATCCACAGATTTTTTTTTTTAAAACTCAATAAATTTAAATAGTTTTAAGTGGCCGTTATATAAAAAATGGTTCAGAAAAATGGTTATTAATGGCTCCTCCAAAAGAACCAATTTTTTGATTTTCGCTTTTCTCGAAAACGGTTCAACAGATTTAAGAATTTTTTATGAAGAAGAAATAATAAATTTTAAATAATATTGTGTACCGAAATTTTCCAAAAAATATTATTTGAATTTTTAAAAAAAAGTTTGAAATTTTTATTTAACTTCACAAAAAGCATTTCTGAACACTTTTATTACGAATGGTTAACCCAATAACCAAAAAAACACATTTAACCTTTTAATTGAATTCTTATTTATTTACTGAATAAGGGTTTACAACGATCGACCGTTCTCTTTGGTAGGCGACACACGACTCCCATTTAAAAACTCAACCCTTACTGCATCGGTGGTTCAGTGTTGCTGTGCAACACTTTATAAAATATTTTAGACACAAATTAAAAATAACGGTACCTCCCATACAAATGTTTAAAAATTGTGAAGGAAAACTTTTTTTTTCTCAAAAACGACTCCTACGATTTTGATAATTTTTTTTTTTGTATAGCGTAGTTAGTAAGGCCTAGCATTTAAAATTTTTAAATTTTACATTGTTTAATTAATAACAGCACCTCCCATAGAACGGTTTCGGTGATTTTCGACTATCTCATTATTTGATTTACCGATTAAATCTTAATTTTTTAAACAGAAACTTGAAATAAGTTGAAATAATATTGCATATCAAAATTTTGAAAAAAAGTAATTTTCGGTTTTTTAAAAATATTTTCAAAATAATTTTTTCGAAAACGGGTGGAATATTTTTTTTTGAAAATTAAGTTTTTAACTAGAAATTAATAAATTATTATAATTGACCTACCAATTTGTTTTCTCAAAAATATTAACGAAATTTTATACATATATAAAAAATTAAATATTTTTAAAACCACTCCTATGATTTTTAAAATGTTTTCCTTATAAATTAAAATGTATATAAGAAATCAGATGGGGTAGGTACATCGCGTTCGATTCAAAACAGTTTCAGAAGTATTTTAAACAATTTATTTGTAATTTTTTTTATTTAAAACAATTTTCCGTTTTAAATAATATAATTTCCTTGCATGCATATTGCATAATGTGCAACACTGGGCTATATAATGTGCATAATAACCACCACATAATACCAAATGCAACTAAACTAAGTTTTGGGCAAATGGATAAAATATAGACTCCCATAGCTAATTTATTTCAGACTATAGAACCACAAAGCGATCGCAAATAAGAGCAATTTGTATTATTTTTTGTACCAAGTAGTTTATTAAGATCTTCATATAAAAGAAAAACTAAAATACTATTAAAACCAAACATAATTATGATCTCTGCCCTTGAGCTAAGTACTAGAAGCATTTAAAGAAAATTTTATTTTTTGAAAACTACATCTTTGATTTTCTTCGTTTTACCTTATAATTTCCCTTTTTATTTAGTACTCGACACCACTGTTTCACACGTCCTTTTCAAATTTATTTGAACCTCCATGTGATTCCTTATCAAAACAGAAACAGATCAAAAAATCAACAAAACCATAAAATTCATCCATAACATACAGTCAAATAAAACATAACGCATAACTAAGTGTCTCAATTGGTTGATTCCATAAAGGTGTTTACACATATTTACAAGTAGGTATTATAAGAAAACACCATGTTAACCCTCCTCATAATGTTTCACCTGAGGATCCCATTAAAAGAAACTTTGGTAGTCTTTGTCACCCTTATGGATTTGCCTGCAGCTAAATTTGGCAAAGCGACGAGGGCAAAAGAGCAAATAAACAAGTCAAACAAAACACAAAGCTTACATAGACCGGAAAGGAAAGGTAGCGCGTTTTAATAGATAACTGGGAACTGGGTATGGTAGGGTTAGTATAGAGGTATGTACATAAGAAAGCACAAGAACAAATACCAAACAATCACCGTTATTTTATTTGACTTGACTTCTAAACTTTTTTGGCGGCGCCCGACCGACGCGACGATGACAGCGCCAGCGGTGTCGAGCTATGTTGTTAGAAGAGAAGAGTGAAAATCAAACAAAGCACGAAAAGGGCAATGCTGGAATCTGCTGGAATAATATAAGCAGCAAGTTCCCACTGGGTATGGACAATCAGGTAATTCATGAATGAACTTCGCTTTTCGCTAACAACAACTACTGTCAGAGCAGCTGTGGAGCATTTGCGAGGACTCGAGGAGGGCGAACCTTCCGAATGACTGATGGCGGAAATGTCGTTTAATGAATCGGAAGCGTACGTTTTATTTTGACATACGCTGCTCCTACTTCAGGACTGCAAGGACGACGATATGACGGCGACAAGGATGGACGCCTCTTTCGAGTAAGTATTGTGCTCCTTGTTTCAACATCAACAGTAGTGACTGTACGTAAGCATGAAAATAAACATTGCTGTACAAGAAAGAAGACACAAGAAAACAAACTTACTATGGGAGATATAAGCACTAAAGTTTGGCAACAAAAATGCAGAAAACAACAATTTACAAGAGCAAATACAGCTAGTTGCAACTTTTGTCATGTTTCCACTCTTGGAGACAACACGGTGACGTTGCAGTTGATTTTTGTTTACTCGGGCACAAACTTCTTATTATTATTCTCATTCTTGTTGTTGTTTTTTTTTTTTTTAATCATTTTTCAGTTTATATTTTATTTGTTGTCTTCTTCTGTCAGGGTTACACTTTATAGGTATACCTACTCGTAGAAGGACGAATTTTCCATTAGTAGTTTGGAGAATATTTTGGAAAAGTTGTCAACATTTTCGTTGAATTGTTTTTAAAGTTGAAAAGTGAAAAATTAGAGAAAGTTTCATTTTGTTTTACTACTGTCAAACTATAGAGAAGAGGCTAAAGTATTTCCTTTTATTCTATGAAAACTTTCGTTTCTTTTTTGTATTCACCATCTTATTTTTGTTGAAGAAGTTGGAAATTTATGTACAACCGTTCTCTGAACAATTGGGATAAGCATGATTACCTATACTTAATCTTTTTCCGGTGGGTAGTTAAGAAAAACATTTTTGCAGGATGAACAAAGAAATATAATTATGATAGAGAAGATGCTATAAGTGGGAGAACACAGGAGTGATTATTGTTATAGAGAAAATTGATTGGGCTTGGAGACATAAACTTATCGCTCAAATCTCTAATGCATAAATCACTATACAAGGTGGTGCAGAAGTTGTCACTCGGCGAAAAATTTGAAAACCACCGACTTATTGTATCTAAAGAACGCAGAATAATGTTATATACATCCTGTTACTAGAGCTCGCCTTTAAACATCCCTTACATTACACACATTTCGTAACTATAGGCTTACATTTTACATTAAAAGTATACCCACTTTAAAATACGTTTGAACAACCAATTGCATTTTATAAAGAGTGTTTTTTTTAGACGTGTGGTTTTCAAGAAAAAATAAAACGCATACAATTTAATGTTATGGCCAAGAATTTAGCTTTAATATAAAGATAAGGGTTTGCCAATTTGTTTTAAAAATGACTTCAGGCAAGTGGCTGCCGCGGCTGGGTCCAATAAATTCCAGCCGAGAGGCCCAATTTTCGACTACTTTTTTCAGCAAATTGAGGCCGTATGTCAGCAATAATGCGCCGAATATTCTCTTCCATGGCGTCAATCATCTTGGGCTTATCTGCGTAGACAAGCGACTTCACATAACCTCACAAAAAATAGACCGGCGGTGTAAAATCGCACGATTTTGGAGGCCACAGGCCAAAGGTCGTCCACATCAACATCCTCCAATTGAGGCACGAAAAAGTCATTAATCATGGCTCTATAGCGTTCCCCATTGACTGTAACATTATGGCAGGCTTCATTTTTGAAGAAATATGGACCAATGATTCCCTCTGCCCATAGAGCACACCAAACAGTGACTTTTTGGCTTGTGGATTATGATCACCCCAAATATGACAATTTTGCTTATTGACGTACCCATTCAACCAAAAATGAAATAACCGAATATTGGACGCAGCGCGCGACGCCGAACCATTATTTTGGTAATAAATTTGCACGATTTGCAAACATTGTTCAGGAATAAATCTATTAATTATAAAATCGCAAATCAAACTGAGCATAAATCAAGTGACAGCTGTCAAAAAGATCAACTTCGAAAAAAATATTGCCAGGTTGAAAACCACACGTTTAAAAAAAACACCCTGTACTTTTTCATTGTATTGGTGAATCGTCGTGTTATTGAAATATTCTGCCATCAGTTACATTTATCATGATTCATGCAGCTCTATCACAGAATTCATTGTAATGAATCTCCGAACGGACTTCTATGCTACGAATCACGAAAAATTGTCTCCACAGAATCCGAATGGAATCGAAAAAAGTATTGCCTCATTCATCGTACTCATTCTCAGTTTCGAAATCAGCTGTCTTACGTAAAATCATTGAGAGTAGTAAAAAAACAGTCAAACAGTCAAAAACATCAAATGAAAAAAAATACCTGTGCCATTTGAAAAAAATCCCAATTTTGTCCCTGCACTAACGAAATGAAGATGAGTTAAAAAGAGCATTTTTGATAATTTGTGAATATTTTTATGAATTCAATTTTCTTAGGTTAGTGCGGTTGGTTATAGGATCAGAAAAACGCATCAGGAAAAATTTCTTTTTGATAATTTTTAATGTGCTAACTTACAATTTGAAAAATAAAAAGGATACAAAGCTGTGAAAAATCACTTCAAATACTTTTTTTGCAAACAAAATTTTCCATAACACAACAAAAGTTGTCCATAACTGATTTTTTTGAAATATCGGTGTTGCAAGGATCGCTCAAAGAAAGTAGCTTTTATAGAAGTTAAAACACAATATCTCAAAGTATGTTTAATATAAAAATATAATATTAGCTCTAAGAAAATATAAAATACCTATCATTTGATATCAATATCATTTTTCTACGTCAATTATTTCAGCCGTTATGGACAATTATTTGGAACAAAAACTAAAATCATTATTTTGCAATCGGGAGATTCAAACCCAAATATCTCGACTTTCCTATGAGTTATTTTAAAAATATTTTACTTAGGTATTGGACTTCACGTCACCTTTCATTTGATACCAAACTCGTGTGTGTACTCTCTGGGCCAGAAATGGGCAATTCCCTTTGCGTTGGTTTTATTTTTGAATTAACAAAGTTTTGGGAAAATTTCCTAAAAGTTAGGAATTTTATCCTACGTATAACATCACTGTAAAGAGAAACAAATAATGTTTCACTGTTGTTGACTTACAACTTGTTCTACTTAAAAGTTGTTTATTGGAAGTATTTTTAAGCTTTATTTTAGCTTTAAAAACAAATTTATTCATTTTTGGAATTATTGATGCTTTGATATTGTATCCACTCCATTTTATATATACCTATACAAATACAGATAGAAAAGAATATGAGCCTACATTTTTGTTCTATTTTTCAAGTGGAATGTTTTTTGTGTTTGATAAAATATATAGCTCGCATAAACCAGCTTACAAATTTGTTTGGAGGAGGTACAATACAATAACCAATTTTACTCCGACTACGTAAGGAATAACGTATCGTAAAGAAGGATGACATAATTTTCATTTCATTTGGATTCAGTGATATCAAATTCCGCGAATTTCAAAATTCGTATGAGATTTTGCACTACGAATGAAATCTGTGATAGATATTTTTCCATTCGTATAAAATTTTTGATTGCAATGGATGCTGTAAGTGAATTCTGATTTGAAATCGAGAAACGAAGTTTTCTTCTGAGAAGACCGGTTGATTTTTTTTGTTGCTAATGGAATTATTTCAGAAGAGTTCTTTTTGATTCCGGACGCTTCCAGCCCAACTAAAAATTTAGCTTGTATAATGTCCAATATTTCGAATTTGGCAAGTAATAGCTTGTATAAAGCTTGTATATGGCATACTTTTGCAAGCCACAAATTTCACACTTCGACAATTAAAAATAGCTGCTTTAAGGCCTTTAAAAGTGAGTTTGGCAAGTTCTATACAAGGCTTTTAGATTAAGGTAAAAAATTGCTTCTACAGGAAGCTATAAGCAATAGCTGTCATTAAATATCCGGCTGAGCCAAGCTAATTACATTTAGTGAGCAGCTATTTGCTGTTATAACACCTGTCAACAAAAGTCTTATAGCAGTTAAATAGCTTGCGTAATGTGCGCCAAAATCACTTGCATAAGGATTTTTACTGTTTCTATAGCAGTCTGAAAATAGCTTGTTTAGAACCTTATACAAGTTAAATTGATAGTTGGGAGACCTCCAATGGAAAACGGCATTAGGCCCTGTATCGTCTCTTGGAGCATTTTTTATTGTTATGGAAGAAGTTTAAATCAAGAAACTGATAAATATTAACTTTGAAAAAATCAATTTTCTTAATATAAACTTCAATGTTTTAATTTGTATTCTTCGCTGTCACTATCACCCTGACCGAGGAGACTATATCGGTTTCTTAATTTCATTAGAAGAAAAGATCTTTGGAGGAATGTAGCATCGGGGATAAGTGAAACGAGACTGATACTTTTCTCGTTTCGAGGGATTCCATAATAAAGCGTCCGCCAAATAACTTCTTTTTTTTTTAAATGGCGCAAAACATCGAGTGTAGCTTCATCTGTGTGGCACGTAGCGCAGTCCTGTTGAAACCAAATATTGCCAATATATTCCTCTTCAATTTTTGTGAACAAATATTCGTTCAACATGGCCCGATAACGATTGCCATTGACTGTAACGGCCACTCCTTGATCATTTTCGAAAAATGGCCCAATTATGCCTCTGGACAAAAATCCGCACCAAACAGTGACTCGTTGGGGTGTATCGGCTTTTCAATGTATGCGTGCGGGTTTTCTGTGCCCCACATGCGACAATCTTGCTTGTTTACTACCCGCCAATATCAAAATGAGCTTCATCTGAAAAGATGATTTTTTTGGCAAAATCGGCATCTTCTCTAAGTCGATCGCAGGCCCACTTAGCGAAGCGTATACACAACCATATTCGTTCAGCGGAAGGATAAAACTAATTATCTGTCAAATCAGACATGAGCTAAGTGTTACCATTCACGAAATAAGCACTAGTTGAATAAAAAAACGTTAGATGGCGAACCCTTTATAATATTTTGTCGGTGGGCTTATCTCAGGCAAAGTGACCCACTCCAAAATGAAATCCTGGATTCTTTCATGTTGCTCATACTGATGTGTATCAATCAATCAATCTCTGTCTTAAATAAAAAATATATAAAAACTATCCTTAAATTTACAAAAAGCAAGCAAAAAATCTATGCTTACAAGTTTCAACGATGAAACTAAAAGATCGTCATAAAAGAAAGTGCAATATAAAATGTACAAACATAGGTGTTCCGTACTACTAAACATACTTTTTTTATTCGTTAGTACAGTAGGTACCTACCTAGTGTAATTAAAATAACCCAAATTACTTAAGTTGCTCGTAAAAAGATAAAATATTACAAAACTTCAATTTAATTTTGATGCGAGTCATAAAAACAGCTACCTACATACGTAGTTAAAAAGTTTGTTTTGTTATTTCTTTTTTTTTCGTCAGCCAGAATAACTCTTATTTTTACTGTCATAAAACAATTCCTACGAATGCCATTTAATACTCAAAAGAAAAAGAAAAAAAAAAAAAAACAAATCATTTAAAGTGAAAAACATTCATTTATAATACCGACATGCAAAAAGATATTCTTGGAGTACGTAATCCTCTTTTGTGCTCATTAAAAATGGCTCACAGCAAAAACTACTATTCTGTAATTTATAAAAGGATTATCCGAGATGAATGATAGCCTCCATTATGAGACATCAGTACAATCTGGCAAATTGTATAGCTATCTGTAAAATTTTAAGACTTTTGTGACGAATTGCTAGATAAGTTGTAAAAAAACAAAGTTGAGCAAAAAAAAAAAAAATGTCAAATAAATGACAAGGACAAATTTTTCTCACTCGTTCATTCACGCCCTCGCTTGATCAGTGCGGAATTATAGAATTTATGTCAATTAGAATTAGTATTTGAGAAGAAGCGCAAAAAAAAAATTAATTTAATGTCTGCCATTGCACAATGAGCAGCCCCCTTTTTCGATGATATAGGAAAGCCTAACGTAAGACTCTTACACAAAGAATCCATTGTCGTTTTTTCTTTTCTTTTCTTTTCTTTTCTATTTTTTTTTTTTTTTTTTTTTTTTGTTGAAAGCAGAATCTCATGGCAGGCAAGTATGATGGGAAGGATGCGTTGGTGTTCCCGTTTTGCCTCCCCCAATGATTTACAACCTACTTTATTTTCAATAGTATGGGGTTTGGGGGTACTTTTATATAAGGGTGTATCTCCTCTCTCTCACTCTCTATCTATAGGTATATAAGTGGAAGTTGAGAATTTTCGCTGAGTGCTTTCATCAATTATTTTGCATGGTTGAGGGAAAGAGTAGCTTTCTCTGGTTCAGGTGCTCAACTGCTATGATGGGTACGGGTATATGGTTTAGACAGATACTTAACGATGGTATCCTATTCAGGTTCGCGGGATTTTTTTTTGTTGCTCTTCTCAACATGGATGTGAACTTTTTTCTCACGAAATAATATTTTTTTTTTTCACGAAAAATAAAATCAATATGCATAACGTGTTCTTCGTTTTGCATACATTTTTGGTTTTTAATAGCACTCACGCATGGAATACCTAATATTCTATCTCAGGTTGGTCATATCGTTATAGGGATATCTCGATTTAAGGTCTTGATGAATTGGTGTACCTTTACCTATGTATGTTGAGGGCAATTTTAAGCAACAACAAATTGGTAATGGGAGCAAATATTAATGTTTTGACGTTGCAGGATACTCTGCTGAGGCACTTGAAACCCCTCTTTATTTTTGAGTTCTCATAAAATATTTTTTTTTTAGCAAATCAGGTTGAAATTATAAACTTCAAGGTAGAATTTAAACAGCCAGAAGCTTAGATATTCATGAATACCTATATGAGAATTTTGTGAAAGGAAGTGACTCTAGACATATGTCAATTATAACAGTTTATGTTTATAAAAGTACTATTTATGCGGCCCCGCAATCCCAGGGCCCTCCGCCGGTGGGCATACTTCAGGCACCCAAAGTGTTTACTTCCTCTATAGGGCAAGTATTGGTTTCGTGTACAAAAAAAAAAATTGAGGTTGTAATCAAAACTAACACTACAATAATCGAAAAGTCAAAAATAGTGGAATTCGTCATGCCGCCCGTCGGTCTGTGCGTCTGTGAATCTATGCATCTGTGCGGCGCGTCTGTGCGCATCCACTGTAATTTGAGCTAGATCCTAAACGGGTGGACCAATTTGCTTCAAATTTAATACAAAGCTTTTGCATGTGATTTCCTAGAGGGATAAAATTCGAATTTTTGTTTTAGCTCATCTAGAACGGGTAGCTGCCATACTAATATTTTAGTTTTTTTTTTTCAAATTTTATCGAAAACACCTCTAATGATTTTGATTAAATTTTTATGCCTGTAATAACCAAGTCAGTTATAAAAAAAAACTGCGTTTCAGGTTTTAGTTATTCCCCTTTTTTTTTTAAAAAAAAAAGGTCTTATTTTTGGGTTATTCACGTATATATCTTTGCCATGGTTAAACCGATTTTATTATAATTTTACTAACAATTTTAAAGCATTTAAAAATTTTAAGAAAACATATTTTTATAAACAAAAAAAAAATCAAACAAAAAATCAATGTTTTAGTGGTTTTGACTCTTTTAATATTTTCTCTTTAAATATGTATGGGTGTTTTTTTAGACGTGTCATTTTCAAGAAAAAATAAAGCGCATATAATTTATTGTAATGCCAAGAATTTAGCTTAAATATAAAGATAAGGGTTTGCCATTATGTTTTAAAAAGGATTTCGGAAAAGTAGCCGCCGCGGCTGGCTCGAATAAATTCCACCCGAGAGGCCACTCGACCACTTTTTTGCAGCAATTGGGGCCGTATGTCAGCAATAACGCGCCGAATATTCTCTTCCAAGTTGTCAATCGTCTCAGGCTTATCTGCGTAGACAAGCGACTTCACATAAGCCCACTAAAAATAGTCAAGCGGTGTCAAATCGCACGATCCTGGAGGCCACGCCACAGGGCCAAGACACGAGATAATGCGCTCACCAAAAGTTTCCTTCAATAAATTGATTGTTTCGTTGGCTGTATGGCATGTAGCACCGTCTTGTTGGAAGTTGGAACCAAAGGTCGTCCACATCAACATCCTCTAATTCAGGCATGAAAAAGTTCCCCATTGACTGTATCATTATGGCCGGCTTCATTTTTGAAGAAATATGGACCATTGATACCCTCTGCCTATAGAGCACACCAAACAGTGACTTTTTGAGGATGTAACGGCGTCTTAATAATAGCTTGTGGATTATGATAACTCCAAATACGACAATTTTGCTTACTACCGTACCCATTCAACCAAATATGAGCTTCATCGCTGAACAAAATTTTCTTGTGAAAATTGGGATTGGTGGCCATCTTGTTTTGGGCCCATTTACTGAACGTGCGACGCGCTTGGTGGTCGGTCGGCTTCAATTCTTAAAATGAAAAATCAAACTTAGCATAAATCAAGTGACAACTGTCAAAAAGTTCAACTCCAAAAAAAGTTTTGCCAGATTAAAAACCACACGTCTAAGAAAAACACCCTGTACATTTTGCATCTTCAATGTTGGGTTACACACAGTATTTAACCACAAGAGCAAGTTCATGCGATCAAGTCGTGCATATTTTTTTTCATTGTGTATATATATTTGCTATCGACATTCCACCATAATCTTGGTATAAGAAAAACTTTTATCATAATGATCAATATTCACTAAATTATTTGTATTTCCTCTCCATATATAGGGTGATTTTTAAGCTGGTTTGGTTTTGGCAACACTGGTTTTGACAAACAGCTTCAGTTTGGTTTGCAATTTAACCATGGATCGTCTTACAAATGAACAACGCTTGCAAATTATTAAATTTTACTATCAAAATTCGTGCTCGGTTCGAAATGTTCATCGCGCGCTGCTTGTGTTCAGCGATGAGGCTCATTTTCGGTTGAATGGGTACGTAAATAAGCAAAATTGCCGCATTTGGAGTGAAGATCAGCCAGAAGCATTGCAACAGCTACCAATGCATCCCGAAAAAGCCACTGTTTGGTGCGGTTTATGGGCCGGCGGCATTATTGGGCCTATTTCTTCAAAGATGATGCGAATCGCAGCGTTACTGTCAATGGTGAACGCTACCGAGCGATGATAACAAAATTTTTTTTGCCCGAAATGGAAGTTCTTTACTTGCATGATATGTGGTTTCAACAAGACGGTGCCACATGCCACACAGCACGCGAAACAATGGCGCAATTGCGAGGCGAGTTTGGTGAACAGTTAATTTCACGTTTCGGGCCGGTCAATTGGCCGCCTAGATCGTGCGATTTGACACCATTAGATTATTTTTTGTGGGGGTATGTCAAGGCTAATGTCTATAGGGACAAGCCCGCTTCGATTGACGCACTGGAAGCCAACATCCATGCATTCATTCGTGAGATACCGGCCGATATGTGTGAAAGAGTATGCCAAAATTGGACTCAGCGGATGGGCTACCTGAGACGCAGCCGCGGTCAACATTTGCATGAAATTATCTTTAAACATTAAATTGCAAGGTTCAAACTATCGATTCAAATAAATATTTTATTCATTTTTTATAATTGTTTGTGGTTTTTTTTTAAAAAAAGATCTAAGCCTCTTAAAAAATCACCCATTATATATAATGTTATAAAGATTTTTTGCTGCTGTAGGTCATAACTCACAACTTTATTTGATAATGTTCAAATCTTTTTAATCTTTCCAAACATTATTTAGAAGGGTCTAGTTCAAGTGAATTTCAAATCGAATTCTTGTCCTTGCCCAAAGAAGTTTGCAATATACTTTGGGAATTATTTATATATTAACTTAACCCTCCTTAAGAAAATAAGGGGATTTTTTGAATTGATGTGCTTCTGTGTAATATTTGTTTTAAGAATAAAATCGAATACAAAGTTTGAACATTAAAGCAATTTGGCCTCCCCTAAAAAATATTAAAAATAATAATAATATCCTAGAAATGTATATTTAATTAGTAGCCTTAGGACACACCCACCAAATACCTGCGATAATTATATAACTATAAAAAAAAGCTCATAAATGTTTGAGTTTTTTTTATTACTGTTTGTTCTAAGATATCCATATTCGCCTAGGAACCTTATTCTTTAGTTAATTGCTAAAAATAAAAAGATGAAATTCCTTTGAATCCTACGAAAGCAATAAGAACCTCGTCCTTGCTTGAGGCTTCAATTAAAATAGGAACTCTGTCCGAACCAAACACGACACACAAATCGAATAACTTCCCCCACACACACGTCTTGCACGTTTTCCACTTAAGTGAGAGCGTGTTGAGGCTTGTGTTTTTGTAGGCCTACAGGCGTCGTTGTCATTGTCGTCGTCGTCGTCAGATTTAAATAGAAAGAAAAGCCTTTTACCAACATTTCTCTCAACTCATCTCTCGCACAACATAACCGCACCATCATCTAATTATAAGACTTTTCTTTCTTGCAAGGAAAGCGGTGTATCCCAACACAAAAGGCACCGCCTGAGGCAATAGTTAGATAATGTTTAATGCTTTAGTAGATGCGGCAGCGGCAGCGGCAGTGGCAGAGAAGAAGTGCAGGACAAAAAAAATATCCTCGGAAGGAAAAACATCAGAATTGCTGAAACATTCATAACAATGATCTATTGACATTGGGAGAGTAGAGCCAAGGACTAAAATGCTCATGACTTGACAATATCTGCGGCCCCTCATCTTTTTAGTCCTTTCTGTATTTTTTTTTTTTTTTTTTGAGTAGATAACTCTTTTCATTTATCTTGTGCTAAGTCTATGAATGTGTGACCACTTTTTCTCTCACTCATTGTCTATACATAGTGTTCCTTTTTTTGGATTTTCATGTTATCGCTCAGAAAGTTCTTTGTGTGCTTTGTGGGTTCGTTTGGTTTTTGGTCTTTGCCGAAATAGACATCGGAGATTATTTTCTCGACTCTGTGTTGGCATTAAGCTGCTATACTGATGCTGCTGGAGGATTTTGATATCCTCTCTTGCTCGTGCTTTGCCAGTTCAATGAAAAATTTCATTATGACTATAGAATGATTGTTCCCAAAATTTATAGAGGATATATGCGGGGGTCTATGGTTATGGTCGATGATGGAACGACGAACGGTTCTTTCTATAGATTGCCATTGGAGGCAAGGGCTGGAAAAGATGTTCCAATAATGAAAGAGGATAAATAAAATCGATTGGAGTAAGTTTATTGCCGCTCTGATAGAGGAATCCTTTATGTTACGATATAACTTGTATATATACACGTACATATATGTACGTATCCATTTGGCTACATAGATATATCTTGTTGAAAGATTCGCGAATGAATTCGGATGCGAAAAAAAGATAGAGAAGAGAATGAGGAAGCGAACGCAAACTATTTATCGATTCTATAGTCACACAAAAGAATCATTGAGTTGAAAGATATTGTGAAGGTGACCATATACATACATTACATTCATATCTACCTACAAAGGAAATGAAAGGTTAATTTTTGTTTGTATTTTTTGACTAGAGTGAATCTTTTTATAGAGATCAATGGAGATGCATGTCTATACACACAGATTTAATTCTCAACAATTTTAACTCCTTAGAACCATTCTTATTTTGTTTTCATATTAAACCAGCACTACAGATTGAGAACGCGCAATAATCTCGTAGACTATTTTATAGCAAAAGAGATAGCCACAAATTTTACGAAAATCGGATACATTCTATGAACAAACCAGTGCTTATTTTGTTTAAAATTTTCAAACATAAATCCAAGCTCTGTTGGGTTAGATGAAATTCACCTAAGATTTTTAAAAATTATTTTTCGGATTGTCCTGCAGCATCTTACGTCTGTGCGCTCAATACAATTTTGAAGTAAGGTTAGTATCTGAATCTATAAAAATTTGGCTTAAATCGTGCCATTTTTCAAGAATGCCAAAAGGTTTATGAATTTAAGCCTGCCAATCTTAGGTTAAATGTCAAAAGTCTTTGAAACGATTCTACAAACATGAAACAATGAGTGTTAATCTTACGGCATTTTTTTGAAAAGTCGTATATCATGACACTAGTAAGCATATGTAGGTATAAATGACGATATAAGGCTAACGGTTAAGTAAGGAAAAGCTTATAAAAAACTATAAGATCTCCCCTTGGTCGTTCAATGAAAATTTATTCCTACCTGTCCAATCGAAATCAAACAGTGCACTCTGATTATTGCCGGTATCCCTCAAGATTCCATACTTGGTCCGCTATTCTTTTCAATGTACGTCAATGAACTTCAATCGAGAGCTGTTCTAATCATACATATCTCTGCATAATGTTCAATTTTACATATTTATCGATTATGGAGCTTTTGTATCAATTAAGACATTTGAGTGTCTATAATTAATTAAAAAATGTATTGATCTTGCTTCAATCCTAACGATAATGTTGAAAAATTCTCCCATCAAATATTTAAAAACTGCGAAAAATTTCGGGCTGATACTTAATCGCGCGACGCATAAATTCGAGAAACCATTAATCGGTTTCGCACCACGTTTACTCAAGTGGATAATGCGCATCCTCAGGGACGCGGTACAGTGCGCACCGAAGACGTTATTGATGCTGTGGAGCAGAGTATCGTAGAAGACCCGAATGAGTCAATCCCCCATCACGTACAACAACTGGAGCTGTCGAAAATTGGGCCTCGGCTGGAATTTATTTGAGCTAGCCGCAGCGGCCACTTGCCCGAAATCATTTTTAAAACGTAATGGCAAACCCTTATCTTTATAAAAAAGCTAAATTCTTGGTCATTACATTAACTTGTATGCGTTTTATTTCTTCTTGAAAACTACACGTCTAAAAAAAAACACCCTTTATAAGCACCTTATTGACAGTACCAATTTCCATATGCGTCCACATTTAATATATGAGAAATAATCATAGAGTTTGAAGGAATCCTGAAATAAAATAATTCAAAATAAAAAAGTAAATAATCAAAAAAAATTAAATAAATAATATAAATATATCAAAATGGATAATTCCTTATAAAAAATCAGAAATTCAAAACGTAAAACTAAGAAAATGCAACTTAAAATAAAGGACGAATGGTAACCTTAGTTAAACTGCGGCCATAAAATAGTCGGACTTCGATAAGACTATACGTAACGTAGTACTATTTTTTTGTCCTTTTTAACACGCACGAATTATCTATGCTGCGATGTGTGTGGCATGGCTTAGATTGTGTGTATCACTCTTAATCGTCTTCATTCCCTTGTTATACTAGTTTAGCCTTTATTTTTTTTTGTTGTTGTTGGGTACGTGTGTGTACTCTACCCTAAGATAGATCTATTCAGCTCCTCAATTTTGTATAATACTCGTTTAGTAGTGGAATAGGACATACACATATCGTTTGATTTAGAAAAGCATGATTGGTTAGAAAGATTAGACGAATTGACAGACTTGATGTCTTATTGAGCTACTCATTCATTCTGAATTGCTGGCCACCCATTTTCCATTTGATTGACAATGTTTTGTTTTTTTTTTTTTTTTGTTTTGTTTTCTGTTCAAAGGCTCGGCCTCTAATCTTGTCCATTTGATTGGACACAACAAAAAGAAAAAACAAAACTGTTGTAGGTGCAGAATCAAAGAAACGTGAAGAAAATAGAAAATTGTGATTTTTGTTACTTAATTTTTTATTGCACGAATGGACATTTTGACACGTTGACACGTATTGCAATAAACGAGAGAGTTTTATTAAATCGTAGTAAAACAAAATAAAAAATTAAGGATCAAGTGTATTTATTTATTAAATAATATTGAAATAATTTATGTTAGGTATAATATAGGATTATTTACGAAATTAATGCTTAAAAATTTTTCATATACGACGTGATGGTTTAAAAATGTCGCTGACACACACAAAAAAAAAAGAAAAGTGATTTATTTAAGTACATATAAGCTTTTGAGCATCGGATTTGTGGATAATAAATGATTTAATTTTTTTTTGTCGGGATATAGGTAAGTATATTGGTAGGTACTACATATACGGCAAATTTTGGATTCGTAGAAAAGTCGAACTTTAAATTTTAATCAAACCCTTCAGTGTCAGCTTTAAGGATTTTTATGATTTTGAGTTTCTTGATTTTGGGTCTTCGTAATTTTGTATTTTCGGAATTTTGTGTTTTTGGGTTTTCGAGATTATGGGTTTTCTGGATTTTGGGTTTTCCGGATTTCAGGTTATTTAATTTTCGGATTCCGACTCCAACCTCAGAAAATCTTCATCAGGGTAGTTCAAAGGCATATGTATCAAATAACACCTGAAAAGAGGCGCACCAGCAAAATTTCTCCCAAGGCGCCAGTATGTCTAAAGCCTGTGGCCTATTTCACCAAATTACAATTACAATCACAAATTTGTACTTGTAATCTGCAATTAAAAATTTGTAAACTTAATTTCTGTTTCACAAACAACAAACATCATTCCGAAAAAATTGTAAAAAAGAGTAAGAAAAGTAGAGGAAATTGTAGTTGTGATTTACAAATTAAAAAAAATAGGTTTCACCACTTTTTTGCCATACTTGTAAAAAACAATTCTTTGTCACAAATTTGTGAGAATCTGCTGAGGAGGTATCAAGCTTTCAATATACTATATAGCTTTCAATATTTTCAAAAAATCACATCAACAACGACTGTACAAACACGATGGAAACATTTGAACGCCGTCGATTTAGATATAACATGATATAGCATATCTGAGAGCTCATGATAAAATGTCAACATTTCCATATGTGTTAATAAAAACAATTTTTAAATGCTCATTATCATTACCAATCATTGTTCAAATATTCTTAGTATTTAATCTACCCTTATACATTTTGTGTAAAATTTTTCCTTGAAAGCAAATGAATCTGCAAATATGCGACCGATAGATTCTTGAACAAATTGTAAATCAAATTACACATGAGCTTTCTTCTGTAAGAATTTTTCTACAACTTAACAAATTTGTAAAATTATTTTATTTGGTGAAACAGAAACTTATAAAAACACCTGAATTTTCACAAATTTGTACTTGTAAACTACAAACAAAAATTACTCTTGGTGAAACGAAAATAAAGATATTCCCACAAATTTCCCTTTGTAAATTACAACTACAATTTTGTAATACAAACATTTTCTGAAACAGAATAAATCGGTTTCTTAACAAAATTTGTAAGAAATCGCTTGTAAATTACAATTTGTAAGTTGGTGAAATAGGCCACTGGCGTGTTGACATTACGATGATAAAGAACATGAAGCAAAGGGTCACACAGTTTTATCTGCATGTCTGTCTTCATCTCAACCTAAACTGATGGAGAAATTTTATTCAAACTTTTTATTTAATATTTTAAGATTATTCTCTAGAAGGGAAATTGAATTTTTTAGCTCTAAAAATAATTGCAACTGCTGGCATACAACCATTGACAAAAACAAAAAAAAAAATAATTTATCTCTAATGATTTTAATAATAAAAATTCTGTATACTACGGTAGAGCAAATATTTTTTTTTAGATTGACAAAAATATTAAACAAAACATTATACAGGGTGATTCGCATAAGATGTGACAAATTCCTCCTTCCCTATTCCTCCCTTTATCCGGGAGGGGCTATTTCCTAAAATATTAAAAAAAAATTTACAAAACAACTGTATTACATACTTGCAATGCCATGCTATACCTTTTTGTAAAGCTAGAAATCTCTTCTTTTATTTTATAATAAAATAAATACATGATGTTGTTTCAGTGAACAGTTAAACAAAAAAAAAAAAATTCAAACTCGAAATTTAATTTTGAAGAATTTTTTTTTAATTTTGTCCACAATCCTACTTTATTAATATGCATTGTTTCTACTAATTTCGTATTTCCACTACGTAGGTAGTAAAGTAGATTTAGTTGTTTTCAATTTTCTCAAAAAGGAGGTACAATACATTTAAGCATCCGGTTTTCGGTTTTTGACTAAAAAATCATAAAAGCGTTGAAATTGTAAAAAAAAAGTAGTAGTTAATTAAGTAAAATTTTGAAAAAAATTACTTAGAATTTTTTTTTTCAAAATTTTGAGTCTGGAAATTAGTTTTTCAAAAACTATTCACTAAAACAACTTTATTTAAAAATAAAATAGAAGGAAGAAAGAGTTTTCAGTGTTTGACTTTGAATTTATCAGACAATTGAATAACAAAAACAGAGGTATTACCTACTTAACAAAGTGGAATTTTGAAAAAAAAAAAAAATCAGATTAAAAATAAAATTAATTTGACAAAAAGTATTCCCTCAAAAAAGTTGATTTAAAAAGAATGTTGATTAATGGAATCTTATCTTTAAGAAAGGTTGTAATGGAATATAATAAGGGTTGCTGTTATTTTTGAACAATATTTTTTTTTTATTTTAAGACTCTTTTTCATAAAACTGCCCCCCTTCCACCATTATGATTTCTTTTTGTTTGTTTTGAACCAGCCCACATACTTTAGGTTTTTGATGCATCTTATGCAAATCACCCTGTAGCATGTATATCGGCCTGTAAAAAAATTCTTGAAGGAGCAAAGAGAAGCAGGACGATTATTGAGTATACAGGCTAGTTATTAGGAGTTCTTTTTCACAGTTTATGATAAAGTGGTGTCATATTTGCAGCTCTATTCTTTTAAAATGTTTATTTGGAAAAATTTCTCAAAATGAGCTTAATATCAAACATTTGAACGGCTAGAGCAAAATCTTAGTTACGCCACTGCAGAGGGGATTATTTGTTGTTGCATTTAACATGTAAATTACTTAGCCCCAACGTCGTATTTTTGCGAAATTAAAGCTGAATAAACAAGTTACCAGACAAATACGTTTGATTAACTCAAAAAATAATTTTAAAGAAAATGATGCTCTTTAAAGGAAAACAAAATTTGTCTCGTGCTTTTTCTCATGATTGCCCAGTAATAGAAGGTATCTTTAAAAAATCATCTTCTAAAAGATCTCGATACAAAAAGCGTGAAGCTTTAGAAATTTTTTTTTTTTTTCATCCCATTACGACAACTTTTCACAGAGATACAGGTTTTCGAAAAACACTTAAACAAAACTGAAAAACTTATGTCGAGTAAAGCTGTTTACGCAAAGCCTAAAAGACAGGCGCAACATTTTAAACAGCCTCATGTTAAAGTATTAGAATTATACTACTTAACAAATCACTAACTTTCAAACTCTTTACTAAAATATTCATAATTTTAAACAATTTTTAACTAGTAACCTACCTAATCTATTTTCTTACGAAACTCAAACTGAACAAGGTTGCAATACAGTGACATTTCGTGCAAAAAAGTAAGCAAGCATACCTTTTTTCACATTTTTTGTCATTGTTGTTCAAATGACATTATTATAGATTTAGTATATATATGATACTAAAAGGACATTTGGTGACGTTAACTTTAATATAATGTTAAAAAGAAAGTAAGATGCTGACTTCTTTAAATTTTGGAAAAACCTCTTTTTAACCTAGCATCATACTAAAAATGCTTTAAAATCGCACTAAATCGTCTCAAATTTTGCGCCATATTTATCACTGCAAAAACGTTTTTGGTGGTGTTTTGTATTCATCTTATGTCATGTTAAACAAATCAAAGATTATTGTTAACCCTATAGCTGGATTTCAGTTTTTATTATAAATACACTGGAGAATAACTAAATATTTAACCCATATTAATAAACGTCGACTTACGGCGTGATAAAACTTACACATCTGTCAACTTGTAATTCATATAAATAAATATGGAATGGCCATTGACATTTTGTGTCATAGCCAGCGGATAACTTAAACTCGCAAAATTTGTTGTTTAAGGGACGGATAACTTTAAAAACAAAACATGCACACATCTCATAGAACCGTTAACTTCTTCAATAATAGTTTTCATAAATTAATATATGTATGTTAACATAAATGATATACGTACTGGAGTGTTGCTAGATTTTGATGAAGTGTTTCCCAGTTCTAATGGCTGGAAAAATATATTAAACCAAAAATATGTTTATTAATAAGAAAAGTTATTATAAGTGGAATAGTAGTTCTCTATCCGTATGCCAGCTATAACGTGTATTAAGGAGTGGATAATGTTTTTATTAATAGGGCTGCTAGAGTATTAGGTTATTATCTTGGCCTCAACAAGTTAAGGACTACTCACATTAGAGCGACTAACGACGAACGAATATTCTTCCATTTTGACATTTCTTTCACATGGCTTTTTTTATTCGTCCATCAAAACAAAAACAAGAGTGATTTTGGAGGTTAGTCGCGCGTTAAAGTGTGGATCGTATGTGGAACGCGAATAGAGTTTGACAGTTCATAACAATCGGATTGAAATTCGCGACAACCAATTAGTTTTCTCAAATGTATCTTATTTTAGCACTTTTTAGTTTCTAAACATCATAATAAATTATATTTCTACGATTTTATTTACAATTTGTGTAGAATTAAGGTTTATAAACTGTTTTAAGTCACATTTATTTGCTCGTTCGTCATTTGTTGGTCGCTCTCATGTGAATATAGTCCTTTAGTGGTTCGAGTCAATGTTGATAGTTGGTTGTTAACCCCTCGGAACGTCCAGGCACCTACATATATTAGTCGACAAAAGTGTCTTAATTGCTTGCTTTGTGGTGATTCTGGCTGACGAATGGGTTGATCAAAAGATTTTGGTGTTCGTATTTATGAAAATTCTATAAAATATCTACCTCATGTGATGTGAGTTTTGCTTTCCAGCCGAGGTTTTGCTCGCCGGCTTTGCCAGGGTCGTTCTGAAGAAAAACACGAAACTTCAGTAGGAAAAGGTCTTATAACCTTATATCAAAATCTCTATTTAAACAAGTCTTAAAAAATTTAAAACAAATAATAAACTGATGGATTGCGATTCTATTAATCTTAAAAATTCGGCGGTTTACAGGCGGCGGCGGTTATATAAGTATTCCATGGACATCTAAGTCAAGCGGCATACTTCGGTACGGATATATTCTGGTATTCTAGATCTAGTATTCTGAATTCCCTATGTTTACGGCTGACGGCAGACGGTTAGATCTGATAAGCTGAAACTTAAAACAATAAGTATGGCTTAATGCGTCAAGTAGTTTAGGATTGGCAGGTACTACGCCCCTGGTGGCTTTCGGAACAGCAGGCTTTCGTACTGGTAGATCAATAGGTTTGAGAGCCCCTAGTGGCTTAATATCAGCAGTTACTACGCCCCTGTTGGCTTTTGGAACGGCAGGTTTTCGCACTGGTAAATCAATAGGCTAAAGCTTGATAGATCGGCAGGTACCAAAGCCCCTGGTGGCAATTAAGAAGTTCTAAACTTCGAACTTAAGACCCCTTACCATGGGTGGGAGGAGGCCTGAAGCACTAAATGGTCGAACAAGCTAAGAGACCGAATCGAATCTACCTACTCTTCAGCAAAGAAAGCGAAACTGATTCTATAATTGAGCAATGACCGAAAGGGTGACTTTCCTGCATTCGAGTAGGTCCTCATATGATATTTGCTGGTGAAAGTGAGTGTGAACTCCATAACGATGAATGCAAATACCATTTTGCGTGACGTCACGTGTTTGCATTGGTTAGGAATTGAGTCGGTTAAAACACAATCGATGTTCTGATGATGAAATTGTATGTAGAGTGCGGTGGAGAAACGTAGCATCAAACGCTTCGTTACACTCATACCGACTTAAAAAACGCCTTTCTTATACTATTTACTTTAACAGCTATACATAAATAAATAATTGTTTTATTAAAATCAGCTGATAGAATCTTTGTTTCCCATGGGTTGAATGACCAAAGAAAAGCTATAAATTCTCTACAATTTATTGCTAATTTTCTTCAGAAAATCATTTCTACAGTTGTTGCTTTTGTTCGTAAACCTTTTTTTTCAGAGAGTTTGCAACCTTATGCATTATTTATAATTCCATTTGAGAACCCGCGCTTGCTACAGCAAAGAGAATTTTAATTAGTTTGCACAGAATCAAACTCTCTCTACCATTTTAATTAAACAAGTAGTTTCTTCATCTAATTTATGTGTATTTTTCTTTGTTGCTCTTTTCTTCATTTCATAAGGTAGGTATACTCTACCAACATTATTACATTAAAAAAAGTAACACAAAATGAAAGAAACTTTTTTAACTTAGTTCTATTCCATGATTATTGCTGTTGCAACTTCGGACTCAATTGCACATTTGCTGTAAAATAAAATTAAGGGTGCTCTTTAATGTTGCCATAGTAGGGAAAGAAGGTATCTCTGGTCTTCCCTTATTGAGCACTTTTACACTTAAATTGGTTTTGTTCTCTGGTTGTTATGTTTTTGTTATTGTTTTTGTTTTATTTCATTTTACATCTTCTGCCAACAGCTTGTGATTTCTTCTTTCAAAACTGACCCTCAATTGTTTCTCTTTTTTTTTCTTTTTTCAGGTAAGTGCCAATTGAAAAGTTTTTTGCAAGATAAAAAGGAATAACAAATAAAAAAAAAAAAAAAACTAAGGTAATTGTTGGAAATTCTACATCGAAAAAAATTAAATTCCCATTTTTATATTATGTACATCGAGCAGGAGAAAGAATATTTCTAAAGCAACTTAATAGTAAGACAAAAAAAAAAAAACAAACAGGAATAACTATTTCAATTTGCATTTTGATTTAATCTCTAGAAAAAATGCAATTTAAGTTTCGGGTGAGTAAGAATTGTCTATTATACCTTGAGGATAATATAGAAAAACCCCAGAAAGACTCCAGGTAATCGAAAAAGTTGTCATTGCGGTACAAGCTACGAAGAACTTACAAATAAAATTTTAATCGAAACTTTTCCCAAAAGTTTGTTTTTTTTAAACTTTATTTTTAGCAGATAAGTGACTTAGGGCTTACATCACTGAACCAAAAGTGGTTTTCATATTTGAAAAATTATGTTCCTAAAATGTTGGTTTATGTCAAGTTTAGGTATACAGGGTGATTCGCATAAGATTTGACAAAAAGTTAGAGTGTCTAGGTTGGGTTCAGACAAGCAAAAAATCAAAATAGTGATGTGGGTACTTTTCTAAAACACTGACTAAATACAAACAAAATAAATATTGGAAAACAATAGCAAGACCTAAAACATACTAAATGCCACAGCTTTGTTTCTGAAAGCTAACGGGTGTTTTTTTT
This sequence comes from Leucozona laternaria, assembly GCA_932273885.2. Classification (NCBI taxonomy): domain Eukaryota; kingdom Metazoa; phylum Arthropoda; class Insecta; order Diptera; family Syrphidae; genus Leucozona; species Leucozona laternaria. The sequence continues at coordinate 97,249,610 of OW026368.1, forward strand.
TTAGAGACATAGAACTTTGAAATGGAATAAAACTAAGATGATTTTTTTTAATTGATATGAAATTTACTTTATTCAAAAGATAATCTTCTGGCATTATAATTTAAATATAATTTCTGGCATATGACCGCCACGGCTGGCTCGGGCGTATTCTAATCTGGATGTCCAATTTTCGATGACTTTTTCCAACATTTGTGGCCGTATATCGGCAATAACACGTCGAACGTTGTCCACTAAGTAGTCAATTTCTTTACGGGATTATCGGTGTAGACTAGCAACTTCAAATATCCCCACAGAAAATAGTTAAGCGGTGTTCAATCGCACGATCTTGGAGGCTAATTCACGGGTCCGTAACGTTAAACTATGATGTTACCAAACGTTTCCTTCAATAAATCAATTGTGGCACACGATCTGTGTGACATGTTGCACCGTCTTGTTGAAACCACAGCTCCTGCACATCATGGTTATTCAATTGATGAACGAAAAAGTTAGTAATCATAGCTCTATAGCGATCACTATTGACTGTAACGTTCTGGCCAGCATCGTTTTTAAAGATATACGGACCAATTATTCCACCAAACCATGAAGCACACCAAACAGTCAGTTTTTGTGGATGTAATGGTGTCTAAACATACACTTGAGGATTATCATCACTCCAAATACAGTCAAAATGGACGCCAGTTCAAATAGTGTTGCCAACTTAAAGTTCTATACCTTTAAAAAAAACACCCTTTAAAAATCCATTTCTTTTATATTCTTTCTCAATCAATCAGTTTTGAAAAATTAATTTTCAAACTCAAAATTTCGGAAAAAATAGTCCAAATACATATAATTTATATTTCAAAATTTTACGTTATTAAATTTTATATTTGTTTTTAATATTCAATGTTCTTATCAAGTTCTGGTCATCAAAAATTAAAAACCAGATGATTAAATGTGTTTTTTGTTTTTGAGAAAATTAAAATTATGGATTTCTGGCTTAAAAAAGCTATAGCTTTATATTGAAAGCTGTGCCATTGTTTTTAGTATTTTTTTTTTTATTTTTAAACAGTTAAGAAAATTGCCTATCCCGCCTAAATACTGGAAATACACCTCCTCTCCATACGATTTTTTCTTGTATCGATGCAATCCTCACGTTCTCGCTTTTTGTCGCATCTTATGCGAATCACCCTGTTTATTGTATGTACCAACCTCGGATTTACAGACAAATTTAAAATCTATCAGAGAAGGGGTGAGGCCAATTAAGTATTTTGTTTAAATAAATAATTGAAAAAAATAGTTTCATGTAATTTTAAATTTTTTCAAAAACTAAATTGACATGCAATTCAGCTGAAGAATTCACAAGTAAACGTTCAATATTATTTCAACTTAAATAAACTCCCTGTAGGAATAAAAATTTTGATAGAAATTGGTTAAGGCTATAGCGAAAAAGTTGAAATTTAGAAAGTACCAACACATAACTTTGTTTTATCGAAATTTTAAAATATCTAAAAAAATTAATTTCACCCCCCTAGAGAATCACAAAAAACCTTGAATTTAAAAAAATTTATGAAAATCGCTTCACTATGGCTTAGGCTGAAGGTCGTTATTCCGCAGACAGAGGATATGCCTGTAAGATACAGACAGACAAAGAGAATTGTGGGACCCAATTTTTTCGTGTCAAGGTTGATTTAAATCCCGAAATTGATTTAATATACGAATCTTAAACTTTTAAACTTTAAAGTAGCTAAATACAAAGTTTTGGTAAATCAAATTCAAAAACCCGGTCATTTTATTGCTTTCCAGTCTTTAAAAGAACAGATTTACAAAAAGCTATATATTGCTGAAACACGAATAAACAAATGATAACTAAAAACTTATATGGCCCAAGCTAGATTTCTAGATTAGGTGTAATGTGTTTTTTTTTATTCCCATAAAAGAAGCTTATGTTTGAATTTTATCTTGCCTTAATTACTAGCAAAAGCTAAAAGTTCTAAATGTTAGCTGTTTCCAAAAAAACAAACGTTTAACTAACAAGACAAGTCCCATAATTTAAAGGAATTTCTAAAACGTTTAACTAAAAATTAATAGTAAAGATAGGCATTCAGTTGGTGAGTTAACCATCAATAAAATATGGTGAGTTAACTCAGGGTTAACTGAACAGATGCTTTTGATATTTTATTTACCTATAGTTTGTTTTAGTCGTTTTGCATGCATTCTCCACCGAAAAACTCTCAGTTAACAGTGGTTTAACTCCCCACTGAGAAACTGGACCTTAGCGACCTACCATAATTCGAACCATGGAGGTTTCCAAATTACTGGATACTTTTCTGCAGCCAATGTTTTGAATGAAAAGCATTTCTGCTCAAGAGTTAAAAACTCATGTTCATCTTTGTCTGTAAAAAATGCTTTCGAACTTCAAAGCAACTTCCAAAAGCCAAAGTTAACAAAAAAAATGGAAGTTTCGCGCAAACCTTAAATCTCATTGTCTCAAAAATATTAATCTCACAGTCTATACTGAACTTGAGTCGATGTGTCTTTGTTTTCCCCTCATATTTGTAGCTAAATCAAGGGTGTTTTTTTAGACGTGTAGTTTTCAAGAAGAAATAAAACGTACATAATTTAATGTTATGGCCAAAAATTTAGCTTTATTATAAAGATAAGGGTTTGCCATTGTGTTTTAAAAATGATTTCGAGCAAGTGGCCGCCGCGGCTGGCTCGAATAAATTCCAGCAGAGAGGCCAGTGTTACCTCTGAGAATTTTCATAAAGTGTCAAAAAAGGTGTCCGAGACGAAAAAAGGTGTCCATTAGAAATTTCAATTAAAACACAAGATTAAATTCAAATTTTAATGAACAAACAAGTATTTCAGAAATTGCGTTAAAAGTTTTAAAAAAATCTTAAATTTCATCATATTATTTCTTTAATACCAGTTTCTTAAGTTTACTATTTTGAACCAAACTGTTCTATATTTTTAATTTTAAAACAATTTTCGAAATCAATATCATTTTATTGGCTTTTTACTTCCAAGCTTTGTACTCTTTCCCGAGATTATAAATTCATTTTTTTTTTAATTCAGAAACCAAATCAAAATAGTTAAATTCTTTTCCCAATTTTATAATTTCTATGTCCAAGAAACTTTACACAGATAATTTCTTAGCTGTGACTTGTTCACATATTTTTTGATAATATTTCAAAACATTGGTTTTTATTAAAAGTACTTCATGGTCTTTAATTTGGGGAGTATGAAAGATGGAACAAGAAAAAGATATGTGTGGTCTCGGTGTTTTTATTTTTTGATTGACTGACAACGGGTTCCGTTCAATTTTTCGAACAAATTGTTTTTTTTTTTGTTTTTAAATAGTGTCCAAAGGGTTGCTAGATTTCTAAAAAGTGTCCAAAATCAATGTATTTTTAAAAACAGGTGTCCGGGTGCTGAAAAGGTGTCAAAATGACACTAAAGTGTCCCCAAAGGTAACCCTGAGAGAGGCCCAATTTTCGACCACTTTTTGCAGCAATTGAGGCCGTATGTCAGTAATAATGCGCCGAATATTCTCTTCTATGGCGTCAATTGTCTGAGTAGACAAGCGACTTCACATAACCCCACAAAAAATAGACCAGCGGTGTAAAATCGCACGATTTTGGAGGCCACGCCACAGGCCCACGACGCGAGATAATGCGCTAACCAAAAGTTTCCTTCAATAAATTGATTGTTTTATTGGCTGTATGGCATGTAGCTTGTTGTTTGTTGGAACCAAAGGTCGTCCACATCCACATCCTCAGATTCAGGCACGCAAAAGTCATTAATCATCGCTCTATAGCGTTCCCCATTGACTGTAACATTATGGCCGGCTTCATTTTTGAAGAAATATGGAACAACGATTCCCTCTGCCCATAGAGCACAACCAAACAGTAACTTTTTGAGGATGTTACGGTGTCTCAACAATAGCTTGTAGATTATTATCACCCCAAATATGACAATTTTTCTTATTAACGTACCCATTCAATCAATAATGAGCTTCATCGCTGAACAAAATGTTCTTGCGATTCGTCGCGCGAACCAAACCATTATTTTGTTAATAAATTTGCATGATTTGCAAACGTTGTTCAGGAGTTAGCCTATTAACTATGAAATGGCAAATCAAATTGAGCATAAATCAAGTGACAGCTGTCTAAAAGATCAATTCTAAAAAAAGTATTGCCAGATTAAAAACCACACGTCTAAAAAAAAACACCCGTTACTTTTAACTCTAAAAAGACCGTAAAAGCACTTAGCAAACCAACAAAGAAAAAAATCGAATTACAGAACCCCAATTTTATCAATTTGAATTAAAAAAAAATATAGGTGTCCCAAGTCATTGGAACGTTCGAATTACGGAGGTTCTTCTGTATAACAAAACATTTTGTCGCACCGATTGAGCATTCCGCTATAGACATCGCACCATGTTTAAAACTCATCAAAATTGCTATTCTGGTTGCTGGATTTCTGAGGACTTTCACACACCCGCATCAGCCTATATGAGAGTTCCAATAACTGTCCCGATAAAAGAGTTAACCAATATTTAACGGTATACGTTCTACACTTTATATCAACATATCTAACTGCAAGAACTTGACACTATAATTTTTATCAGAAAATAACATTTAATGCAAATAGCTACCATCATATTGAACACCAAAAATAATGTCATTTATTTTATGATAATTCTTGCATTGGACACGACACACGATGATGTGGCAACATTTGCGGGTGCTTCAGAGTCTCATATTCGAACAACACGAATTGGTGGCCAACATTCCGATCACGTATGGTGAAATGATGACAATAATGGTTTATTTTACGACCTTCTGGTCACATTATATTCAAAATTAAGTCCCCTTCCCCGCCCTTCTCAACCCATCACATATTCTCTCATCTATGTAGGTAGGTATACAAGTATATAGCATCGTATGTTGGCTTCAGCTTGGCCATATTTAAATGTATCGTGGACAACATGCGCTTGTCCTCTCCTGATGGTTCCTGGTTCCTGGTTCCTGGGATAACGCTATAATATTTGGACTAAATAAATCATAATGTCGTGTCTTTTGCCGGCAAGGGCAACAATAAAATCTCGATGCAAACAGGCCGGAACTGTCATATTGGGCTTGGGCGAGAGATGAAAAAGTCGAACGAACAAAATATATTTTATTTTCGACTTTTTGGGTTCGGCTTCAATAGCTATGGAATAATTTTCATTTCGTGTATCGTCGATGTCGTTGTCGTCCACGTCATCGCCAGCAGGCGTTTGAGTCGTTTTACTATACAAAGGATGTAAGCCAAGCCCCATTTTTTCGTCTATAAATTTAATTTCATATTTTCTGTATTTCATTATGGTCCATAAATATTAATATCAACACACAAAAAAATGTTGACCCTACCACAGTTGCTGTAAGCCAACCTTGTTAACTTTTTAAACCCTTTTCAATAATTTGGTATTTTTTTTTGCCGTGCCCGCAATAAGACTAACAAAAAAAACTGTGGAATGTTTGGACGGACACCCCCGCGCTGCCGGACCAAAGGGTGCGGTCCCAAATGTTCGTTGTAAAGGGACTAAAAATTGAGTTCCTGTTTAAAGCACATAAAGTTGTTCGCTCACAGGATTATTGGATGTACCTACATTTTCCGATAAATGTCGGTTCGTTTATTATGGGGATGAAGTTCGAGCGTAGATAGGTTGAATTTTATGTATTTTTCAGAACCAGGTTAGGAATTTCTACCTATACGAGTAGGTTTATGGAAAAAAAAACGAGAAATTGCATAATTTATGAATTTGAGGTTAAATGATGTTTTTATCAAGTTTAAAAATTAATATTATTTTAAGAGAGGTTAATTTACCTTCCATAGATAATAATACGTGCTATTTTATTTAACAGGAAACATTAATATTAATTTAAAAAAAAAATTAACTTTTAAATCATTGAACTTTTTGGAACGAATGTTGTGCAGATATATCTGCAACTGTTGGTTCAAGTTGGTTAAGTCATTGGAGCATAGGTTAATTCTAAGGGAGGAGAAGCTGAGGCTTGACTATGAGTCAAGGATATGCTGTGCAATGTTGGCTAAAAGTAACATTGTAGTGATTGCATTTAAATGGGCATAGTTGGTGCGGAAGTAGTTAGGCGGAATAAAGGAGTGAATCGAAGGTAGCGTAGATTAGTGTTAAGGAATATCAGCTCGGGAATTACCGGAGAATCGATGGTACCAGTGGTTATTTGATGGATGAAGATTACATCTGCGACACAGGGGCATAGCTACCGCTGTATCAGTCGTGTCATTATAATCATCGTACCACTGTCACACTTTTCGATTGGAAGTTTGGATTACTCCTTTTTGTTCTCCTGTTTTACTCCAATAACTAATCCAAAACCCTTCGTATGGTTGTTCCGAGTAGAGGTTTAAAGGCCAATTGCATAAAGGAGTTGACGAGGAACACACATATATACATTTGTACACATAAAGTTTTTTGCCGGATTACCTGTCAAAAGTGATAAATATTTGAAGAAGCCATTTTGTAACATTCGGTTGTGTGTGTGTCAGAACAGTCAGAAAATCCAAATGAAAACGAAATAATAATTGAGATTTTTTTCAATCAGCTTAGAAATTCGATTTCTCATTTCCGAACCCTGTCTTTCAGCTGTCGGAATCGTCAGGCATCATTAGCTGTGTATTTTTTTGAAAGTCCTGAGAGTTTTGATTGACAAAAACGACAAATAAATGGCGTTTCTATACAAAAGGTCTATGACAAGTATAGGTAATTCACGCCGGTAACATAGTTTTTTCCGTGGTTAAGTTTAGCCCCGAGATTCTCTGCGCTTAGTTAAGCCCCAAGGTGATTGGCTGTTGTTGCATTTGCTTAGCCCCGAATTCGATTTTTCGACCATTTTCCTTGTTGTTGCAAAAAAACATTCCTATTTAAATTATTCGTATCTGCGACCAGGGAAAGTTTTGTTAGTTGTTTAAGTGCGAATTAGGCGACGGCTCTGCTTCTAGTTTTCCAGAAGTTATTACTGCTATGGCATGCTTAATATTTTTGATGCTTCCATTTAAAACCACGGATTGAATATATTCCAAGCTTAAACTAATTATATATTGTCTCAGAACTTCTGTGGCACAAGAACAATTACCGAATTCATCACTTTTGTCCATAGAAGCCTAAAAATCTGGAAAATTGTAATAGTGTTCAGCTATGGAAGATTTAATTGATGAATTTGGATACAAAAAATAGTAAAAGGTAGTAGTTACTACGGGAAGTGTTGATCCTACTCCTACAGTGTAGGCGCTTGAGTTTATTTTGTAAAAAGAAACGCTTATTAGGCTGTGCCCAGTCAGGAAAAAGAAGCCCCCAAACAAATTTTTGATACGGCGCGCGCCCAAAAAGAGCTAGAAGCACTACTGCTGCGAGACAGCCAGCACGACGTTAGGCAAGGGTGTTTAAGTTTATTTTTTGTAAGCGGTCTTCGTAAGGAGGTAAACAAAAGGGAGCAGACCAAGGAAGATTGCGTAGAGCGAAGCGAAGAAACCTGTGCTGTACTGCTTCTATTCTAAGTGATTTCGTGGATTGATGAGGTGACTAAACCTGACTGGCATACTAAAGAATAGCTTTCACATATCTGTGGTGAAGAGAGATTTGGTAATATTTATTTAAACATTAAAAAATCATTATAAATCAAATTTTTAATTTTTTTTTTTAATTTTGTAATTCAAAATCATTTTTAAAATGTCAACTAGGTTTATCAATAAAGTAATAGAATAAGTTTTTGGATATTCAAAATGCTATAGTATAGTATTGTAAATATTTTCGTTTTTTCTTAATGATTGCTTTTCCACTTTAAACCAATTTCTTAGAAAATTATCTCTCCCTAATAAACGGTGGCAATTGGACTCCCCTGTCCAAAGCGATTTTTGTTCCTAGAACAACCCCAAAAATCATTTCAAAAAGTATTGGCCAAGAACATCAGTGTATTTCATTTGGCAATATACACTTTATCAAATAAAGATTTTAACACCCATCACCTTCTTTAACCACCTGCCCTCTCTCCCATCACGTTGATGAAATTATTATGAATGGACGAATATTTGCTTTTTCTAATATTTCTGGTTTATTTGATCAATAACTATTAAATTTTTAACGCAATAAAATGATTTTTCTGATTTGTTGACATTTCTACCCTACCCCCCGCAACTCCCTTGGTATTGCTCCTAGCGAAAATATAAATAAGACTTTTTCTGTAGAAAATTAAATTTACTTTCATTTTATGGTGTGAATTTTTCGGCTTCTATACGCTTCGTTTTCAAAATATTCGCGAAATAAATAAAAAAGGGGCCTAACCCCCCCCCCCGTCCTGACTAAAGCTGGTGGGGGCTAGGCTGGCGAATTTTAGTATGTTGTACCTCAGGATCATCCCTTTCACTTAAATTAATACTTACTTAGACTTTCTGCATTTATAAAGGGTCCGCCAAATAACTTTTCTTTTTTCTTGAAAATGGTGCAGAACATCGAGTGTAGCTTCGGCTGTGTGGCACGTAGCGCCGCCGTCCTGTTGAAATAAAATGTTGCCAATATCCTCCTCTTCAATTTTTGTGAGCAAAAATTCTTTCAACATGGCCCGATAACGATCGCCATTGAAAAATGGCCCAATTATGCCTCTGGACCAAAATCCGCACCAAACAGTGCCTCTTTTTGGGTGTATCGGCTTTTCAATGTATGCGTGCGATTTTCTGTGCCCCAAATGCGACAATTTTGCTTGTTTACTACCCGCCAAGATCAAAATGAGCTTCATCTGAAAAGATGATTTTTTTGGCAAATCGGCATCTTCTCTAAGTCGATCGCAGACCCACTTAACGAAGCGTATACACAACCATAGTCGTTCAGCGGAAGGATAAAACTAATTACCTGTCAAATCAGACATGAGCTAAGTGTTACCATTCACGAAATAAGCACTAGTTGAAAAAAAAACGATGATTTTTGGCTTTCGCTGACTGGACTAGCAGGGAAAATAATATGTAGCTTCACAGTGTGGTGTTTGTGACTTTGATTTTGTACCTAGCAGCCACAGCATTCGTATATACTATATTTAAGCAGCTTAAAATTTTGTAATTATTCCTCAATATGCCTATAGCAAAAATTTAATTTACCATTTTGTTTTAAATATATATACAGACTCATTTCGATTTCAACTGAAAAACTTACCCACACCTACAGACCCAGGCATGTGTGTGTAAGTCGTAAATTTGATATATATGAAAAATCTATACCCAGTCAGTACCCACGTGTGCGGCCCCAGCCGTCCAGACATTTATAATTCTGTCCATTAACAGACATGTGCGTAAATAGTTTTTCCTTTAATTTGCAAAGCCCTGAATGCATTAAATCGTATTTATTTGCATTTCATGTGCCAAATGAAAACATGCTTCCCATTAATCCATTATACTCAAGAATAAAGCCAAATAGCACATTTTTACGTATAGATATTAAACAGAAGCCATCGCTCTGTCCTGTCGGAGAATGTTTGTATATCGAATTCGGTCGGATTTTAACCATTAAATTAGATTGCCACCAATGTCACCGCAAGTTGACATCATTAATCCGCACATCCGTTCACTCCTTTAGCAGCAGCATATCAGCATCAGAATATCAGACGGCTTCACTTGAAAACCGACTCAAACGAAACGAATGATTTCCTCGCACTCCATTTGTAGGTAGTGTATAACTATACATAGTAGATATATTATATAGCTCGGTACTCTTGGCAACATAAAATAATAATATAATTTTGTATGTCCCATCGTATAGTCTAGAAATGAAGGAAAAATAATAATTAGAGGGCCCGCCTTGACTGCGCCCATCAACCAACCCGGTCCCGATTCCGACTTTATGAAAATAATCCTATGGCATGCAACTCATTAAAATCGAATGGTTGTGTTATGAGAGCTCTTGCAATAATTATGACGTATACCAGAAATCATAATCTTCAGCACAAACATTCCTCCACACATCACATCAGGAGCATCATCATCAACACCACCATCGTCATAACAACTGCCAGCAATCCCCGTCCCACTTCCCTTCTTCGGCGCAGCATGGAATTGATGCTAAACAGGAGGGCGACATGGACAAATAGGCGGGAGATGTAAGTCGGAATGCGTATAGCGACGCGACGGCTGGGAACGGGGGTGGAAAGTAACTGAAACTAACCGACTGACAGCTCAGCTCTACCCCAGCATCAGCATCAGCAGCGCAATAAACTCCCTCGTCGTAATTTATTTTATTTCATGGCGTGGACCATTAAAAATGTCCTGCAAAGATTTATGACAGCACCAAGCAGCACGCATTTATTCATATTCAAACTCTGCCAGCTATATTATTATTATTGGAGCTGGGTTATTTCTCAATTTTTTTTTTTTTTTTTTTTTTTTTGTTTCAAGTTACAATCGCGCTCTGACGAAATTCTCAGCATCTTTCGACGCGCGAGCCGTTATTTTGATAGTGATGATGATTAATGAGAAAATTTCATTGCGTTTCCAACATTAAAATAAATATAAGTATGTAGACACACAGACGACACCCTTCCGCATTCGAAATAAAATGCATATGATCACTGATGGATTGCACGAACTTGCTCTCTTGCTCTTGTGTGCTTAAAAGATATCACGTGGCAAAAACTATATTGAAGAAAAATGAAATGTAACAATTTTTTAAAAAATGTATGTTCTTCTAATGATTTCAAGAAATCTCAGACTTATAATTATACGTATGTGCATTTTTCATCCTCAAATCTGAATCAGAGCTCCATTGCATTTGCCATAGTTTAAGGTATCACAAGTAAAAAATTTAATCAAAATTGATAAAGCCGTTCCCGCAAAAATTAATTAAACTAAAATCGTTATAAAGGGTGTTTTTTTTAGAGGTATAGAACTTTGAATTGAAAAAAAAAACAAAGATGATTTTGAAACTTAATTTATTCGAAAGATAAACTATATGCTGTTACCAAACGTTTCCTTCAATAAATCAATTGTGGCACGAGCTGTGTGACATGTTGCGACGTCTTGTTGAAACGACAGCTCTTGCACATCATGGTTGTTCAATTGATTAACGTAAATTCAGTAATCAAGGCTCTATAGCGGTCACCATTGACTGTAACGTTCTGACCAGCATCGTTTTAAAAGAAGTATGGACGAATTATTCTACCAAACCATGAAGCCCACCAAACAGTCAGTTTGCATTTGCTTCTGTCGTATCCATTCAACCAAAAGTGAGCTTCATCGCTTAACAAAATTCCCTTATGAAAATTGGGATCAACGTCAATCTTGTTTTGGGCCCATTTGGGCACAGTTTGGAAACGTTGTTCAGGCGTCAGCCTATTCGTGTTGAAATGCCAAACCAAACTAAAAATAAAACACTTAACAGCTGAAAAAATGGCCGCCAGTTCAAATAATGTTGCCAAGTTTGTTTTTTCCTCTAGGGAATTAAATACAAAATATTCTGTAAGTAAACCAATTTTGAAGCAAATCGTTTAACCGATATTTAGGCTCAAGCTCGAATGGCAGTGAACGCACGCACGCAAAAACCCTCACATGGACAGACAGAGTATGATGAAATGAAAACCACAGATTTCTCTATTATCATCGTTTGATTTTAAGTTTGTTTTTCACTTTTTTTTTACATGAAACCAATACTCGCCCCATGAGCAAGTTGAAATGAATAAAGAGCCATGATGACGAAGAACGAATGATACTCATCTGGTCCATCGCATGTATTTGAATGCTTTGCAGGGCTGCCTTCTGAGCAGTCTTTGAAACCTTGATATTAAATTGTGAAGATTAGTATAATTTGGAGTTATAAAGGTATACCTAGGTAAGGGAAGTTTATGTGTGCGAGAAGTGCGACTCTCATTAGTCCTGATGAACAGAGTTGTAAGAGAATGCAATACTTTTGTATTTCATTCTTTAAAATTACAATCAATTAACTGGTAGACATTTACAAGTCCAATGAAATACTTTTTTATAAATATTTCTCTAAACATCTAAATTCTAGTCAATTTTGAACTCATTAATAATGCACTCATTTTTTGCAGTTAAAAGACTAAAAGTTACAAAATTCAATATTAAAGACTGCTTGAATTCTTTTAAGTCTTTCACATTCTTTTCATTCATGGAGTCTTTCGATTGCAGTAAAAAGACTACTTGAGGTAAAAACAAGACTTCATTACAGTCTATGAAGGGAATACTTTCAATGCATTCAAAAGTCTATAAAGAATTCAAGCAGTCATTAGTATTAAATTTTTTTAACTTTGAGTCTTTTAAATGCCTAAAATGATTGCATTTTTAAAGACTTCAAAATTAAATGGGAATAAAAGTTGAAGTACTGCGATGAAGTTAAAATATCTTTCTTATCTTATCTTTTGATTCAATAATTAACTGCAATTCTAAAACGATTGTATTCTTCAGACATGTAGCCTGATCGTGAGGCTTTGATTATTTTTCTATTTGTTATGGATGTGACTCGAAACTTGCCAATTATAACAGTTTTGGTTTATAAAGTAGGTGATACGAACGTAACGGTGGATCGGTTGTAACAATCAATTTTTACGAAAAATTAGAACTTTGTGCGTTCATTTTTTAATGCAAAAAAAGGTCCTGAATGCACCCACAAAAATCCAAAAGTCAGTACAGTCGAATGTACTAACAAAAGCCAAAAATGTGAAATTTTAGTCAAATCTTAAATTTTTTGCTCTTGAAAAAATAAACAATTCATGAAATGGAAGTGACCATACCGTGCTCCAATATTTCTAGAATCAAATAAAGTTAATATTTTGACGATAGGCATACCTACTCTGGTTTCTTCTTAATACGATTTTTAATATAAAAAAGCGTGTGGTGGACAGTTGGAACAATTTACTTTCGTACCCACTCTCCTGTACTGTTTTGCGGCCCCGCAAGGCCAGGGCGGTCCGCCGGTGGGCATACTTCAGGAACCTAGAGTTTTTTTTTCGAGACGTGCGAAGCGCGTTAATGCACGCCCAATTTTAATGGCGAAAAACTGTTATAACTGTTATAAATTGGCATGTCTCTAGTCTCGTCCTTATTTTATATTATATTATTTTATATTATAATATGATAATTTCAGCACATACAACCATCTAACATGCAGCAAATGCTTTTCGCCGATCTATTTAAATACTTTCATCTTCATTTACGTGAACGACAGCCCTGTTTCTTTGTCGTTGTCAATTTATAATCCTCCGAAAAATTACCAGACGATATTCTTTTCTTTGCCGATGCCCTCGCCCTCTTGGGACAAAAATGTTATGTGGTGTTATGGAGAAAGTCTGCTTTATCGTTGATGTCATTTGACAAACCTAGTGATTAGTTAGATGAATGACTCGCATCCAACTGTATGACATGGTGTGAATTGAAATGATGCATGTGTGTGTTCGTGTGTTTTTCATGTTAGCTTGTTTGTTTGTTTTATTTTGTACTTGACACTTTGACAGATTTTTTTCCATAGGGTTATTATTTAATTAATGTTCGATTTGGACCTAAAATAGAATAAACAATTATTGTTTCATGTTGCATCAGAAATTAAAACGTCTGTATTAAGTAACGTAAATTCGTATCTTAAAAACTTCGGTAACCAAATGTATTACATAATAAATATTCTGAAATGATTTTGTCTCCTTGTCTAATTTTGCATGTTAAGGTTAATACAAGTTAAAAGCTTGAATAAATTTGGTCAATAGCTTTTTAAGTATAATACTATAGTGTACATTTTTATAAAAATCACATAATAAATAATTATTATCTTCGACTTAAGTAGGTTTATAGCAGTTGTGTTCGGTTTCACAAATATTTAACAGGCTTTTAAATGGCGTATTTTGTGTGGAACAAACGTCATTTAAAGATTTAAAAGCCTGAAATCGGCCATTGGATAAATAAATAAGGCTTTCGAACCACAGTGTGATCGCACTTCAGAGCAAGTTCGTGCGACGCAGCCGTACATATAATTTTTACTCGCAACCAAAACCTGCACTAAGAGCAAGTTAAAATTAAAGTCAGAAAAACTTGTTTACTTCTTTTGAAAAAAGCTATGTTTGGCTACACACAAAATCAACCTTACCCATTTAACCCAATTAGGAACATCAATTTGAAAGTCAGACTTTGTGTCTACAGACACGTCGGGTGGTTGAATCCAATTTGGTTATTGTATCTAGTCTTATTTTTCGAAACAATGAAAAAAAAAAAACATCATCCTGATTCTGATGGAACCATTTTCATACACTCTGCCCTATGTTCTAGGTATAGGTAGGTGTATGAAGGCTATGATATTTCAAAAATGTTGGGAATTTTATTTGTTGCCAGTTGAATCACGTAGAGCTCTATACCTTTCGATCCGTAAAAAATGCCAATTACTTGGACTCCTTCACATAGCATAACTCCTGGCAAGGGATGTGGCAGAATATGCTTTGGGATTTTTTTTTTTTTTTAAATAGAGACAAAAATGTGCATCGGGGGCTTTTGACAGTGCTGATGGAGTCTCAGGTTCTGTGTTTTCTATAAAAAGATGAAAAAGTGAGATTTGTCTACCTATATTTTGTGTGTAAGCGGATAGAGCTAGTGCGGAGTTGTATTTTCTTCATCTTCTCACTCCATATGATGACAGTCAGTTAGCAATTTCTCTTCTCCTTTAAATGAACTTCAAGTTATATATTATAGAGAGAAAGAGAGAGAGAGAGAGAGAGGCACGTCCGTAACTCAGTAATCGAATTAATTCGCACAAGGATTACTGCGCTAAGTTACGAGACGACTGATGAAATTGTGATTCCATCACGACTAATATTTTTCTAAAGACCTTGACGAAATTGAAAGAAAACGATGTCACCACGTCTTCTCTTGGGAATGATGATGACAAATTCTCATTATTATTTCTCAAATTGCTAGGGCGATAATCAAGATTAAAGTGTAGGTATAAGTCATTATAGTTTTTTGTTTTTTCTTTGACAACAAACTATACTTTTCTTCTTCTCCTTCTTCTTTTTCATTTTGATTTGTGTTTTAATTTTTGTAAGGACCTTTTTTAATTGCGAAATTTAAAAAATATGTCCTCAAACAAATAACAACATTTGTTTATATGTAAACGTTTTAAAATTATGTATAAATTTTGTTCTTTTTGAAATGTTATTAACTGTTTACAACTACCACTTTTTTTTGTATCTCATGGATAAACAGCTTTCAATGGGTAAGTTAAGAAAACATGAGTGCCTTCAATCCAAGAACTAAATCAGGCTCCAGGATTTTAGCACCCCATATTATATTTTGGATATTTGCAAAAAAAAGGATGCTATCAAATGGTTAGTAATTGGTCAAAAAAGTTCCAGAAATTGGTCAGCCAAGCATTTTTGTTTAGAGTTCTTTTAAGTTTTTTTCCAAAGTCAAAGAGATTTTTTAGAACTAGGGATGTACCTATATATAACAATATAAAGGGTCCGCCATCTAACGTTTTTTTTTCAACTAGTGCTTATTTCGTGAATGGTAACACTTAGCTCATGTCTGATTTGACAGATAATTAGTTTTATCCTTCCGCTTAACGAATATGGTTGTGTATAAGCTTCGCTAAGTGGGCCTGCGATCGACTTAGAGAAGATGCCGATTTTGCCAAAAAAAATCATCTTTTCAAATGAAGCTCGTTTTCATCTTGGCGGGTAGTAAACGAGCGAAATTGTCGCATTTGGGGCATAGAAAACCCGCACGCATACATTGAAAAGCCGATACACCCACAACGAGTCACTGTTTGGTGCGGATTTTGGTCCAGAGGCATAATTGGGCCATTTTTCGAAAATGAGCAGGGAGTGGCCGTTACAGACAATGGCGATCGTTATCGGGCCATGTTGAACGAATTTTTGTTCACAGAAATTGAAGAGGAGGATATTGGCAACATTTGGTTTCAACAGGACGGCGCGCGCTACGTGCCACACAGCCGAAGCTACACTCGATGTTTTGCGCCATTTCAAAAAAAAAAAAGTTATTTGCCGGACCCTTTACCTGAAAGTTCAACTTATCCTTATGAAAGATCAATTAGTTTCAGTGATTGCTCAGCTAATGGATTTTTTACTGATTTTTTTTTCAAGGTCATAATCTATACGACCTTGAAAAATCTTTAAAAATTCTTAAATTCTATGGCTGACCAATTTCTGAAACTATGTGAACTTTTCTTCAACTCACTCTTTTGCATTATACTACAAACAATTTCGAATACATATTTAAACTAAAAAAAATTGTTTTAAATCAGCAAAATTATAGAAAGCTACATAAATTGATTTAAATACATCTGAAATTGTTTTGAACCCAACGCGTTGTACATTATGTACACCTACTGATTTCTTTAATAAATTTTTATTTATGACACAAAACATTTAAAAATCCTAAGCGATTGTAAATAATTAATTTTGTAAATATATACAAGATTTTTTTTGAAACATCTAATTTTCAAAAAATAATTAAAATTTTTTTTTTCTAAATCCAAAAATAAGTTATTTGAATATTTTGATTTGCAATACCTATTATTTAAACTATTTACAAGCTTTTGCATACAAAATTAACTCAAATCGGTTAACCGGATAGTGAGATAGTCGAAAATTAAAATAAAAATCGTTCTATGAGAGGTACTGTTACTATTGGAAAAATGTAAAATTTTATAATTTTAACTGGTAAACTTTTCTAATTTTGACATACTCAAAATTTGTTATCAAAATCGTAACAGTCGTCTTTGAGCGAAATAAGTTTTTTCCTTAATGGTTCTTAATTACTTGTATAGCAGGTACCGTTATTTTTTGTTATACGAATAATTTTGCTTAAAATCTTTTAAATTCTGTTAAAAAACCGCTTTTTGTAAAGTTTATTAAAAATCGACTAAGTTCTTTTTCGAAATTTTGAGTTTAAAAAGAAAATTTCAACCTTTTTTTAAAAAAATCGAGAAAATATTTGTTTTAATATTTTGGTACACAATATTATTTAAAAGGTATTCTTCAATCAGTCAAATCGGTTTTGAGAAATGGGAAGTGCCATTAATAACCACTTTTCAAAATCATTTTTTTTTACTAAAAGGTAGCTTATCCTATCCCTATTTAATTTTACTCTTTACTGGCCAAAAAAATTTTTATGTTCCTGTCATTATTTTTGGTTCTAAAAAAATTTGAAAAACGTGTCGGGGGTATGTCCAAAAAACGCTAGATACCGAGTTTAAAGAAAATCGGCCCATCCGTTTAGGCTGTAGCCGAACAGAAAGATGGACGTTCTTGTGAGACCTACATTTTTACTTGCTCTATAGTACAAGTATTGGTTTCGTGTAAGAAAAAAAATTGATAGATCAAAACTAACACTACGATAATCGAGAATTCCGAAAAAGTGGGTTTCGTCATGCCGTCCGTCGGTCTGTGCGTTTGTGCGTCGGTGCGTCCACTGTAACTTGAGCTAGAGCCCAAACGGATGGACCGATTTGCATGAAATTTGGTACCGAGCATTTTTATGTGATTCCATAGAAGAGAAATTCGAATTTTTGTTTTAGCTCATCTAGAACGGGCAGCTGCCATACCAATATTTTGGTTTCTTCAAATTATATCGAAAACGTTTCTAACGATTTTGATTAAACTTTGCACCTGTAATAACCAAGTCAATTACTGTAAGAAAACTGCATTTCAGGTTTTTCTCAAAAAATTCACATTACGGAATTAGGTATATTCAACGTTTTTTGAGAAAATGGTCATATTTTTAGGTTATTTGCGTATATCTTTGCCATGGTTAAATCGATTTTGTTATAATTTTGCAATCTGATGCTTCTCAATCATTTAAACAATATAATGCATTTAAAAATTTTTAAAATCATTATTTTATAAACAAAAAAAAAATCAAACGAAAAATCGGTTTTTAGTGCTTTCGACTCTTTTAATATATTTACTCGTTAAATATATACATCATGCATCTTCAATGTTGGGTTACATACAGTATTTAATCACAAGATCAAGCTTGTGCGATCAAGTCGTGCATATTTTTTGTCTTCCATATGATCGTAATGTCAAATTTCGATCAGAATCTCGAGTTCGATTTTTTACGAATCAATAACTTAATATTTAGTCCTTTACATTATATCGCAGGTAAAAAACATAAAATACAAAATTTGCCTTGTGTGTTTTGGTTAAAACTTAGGCAAATACTCCTCCCCTGACGGCCGGCGCGGCATACGAATTTTGCATACTAAATCTGCATGTTCTAGCATTTTGTTGCGACTTAGAAGCGGTACCTACGACAGCATCTAACTGACGAGCCCAACTGTCATGCCTGTGCAAAACGCATTTAGATTAAAGGTCGCAAAAAAACTTCCAACTGAAATCTAGCATATTGGTGCATCTTATGCAATTCACCCTGTGCATAGCTCATTCCATACTCTCTAAGAAAATAGTGTAATATTTACTTGAAATTGTATAACGTATAGGCATTTTAAATTAGCCACAAAACATTTTAATTAAAGGCTACTCTGCTACACACATTTATTAAAAATTTGTATAATGATCTAAAAAATTACGAAATATTTCATTTTTATATCAGACCATCCTTTTTCTCAATTATTTTTGTATTAGAAACTTCCTAATCCATAAACATACAACCCTACTTACAAATTATTAAATTTTCCCAACAAAATCGCAAAATCAATTGACGTCAAAACCATAATAAACAAACATTAACGAGCAAACATTTATCTTAATTCCAAACTATCAAAAACAAAATATTTTGTTTTCCTTGAACAATTAAAACTCCCTATTAACTTTGCGGGTAGGTATACATATTATAATCCCTAAGCCTACGACACTTTAAAAGTTACTAATTTTCTTCCGCAGATCCTATCCAAAACAATTCCGAAAAGAAATATCGAGATCCTAATAATGGTATCGTCGTTGGTGATTTGCCTTAAATTTATCGCCTCTTCCTTATCCAAACGAAAATTCTTGCAACCCTCTCAGTTGAGCCTGTTCCTTTTCCACCATTCCGAGGGAAAAGTATTTTATTTCAATGTCATTATACTCGTATAGTCAAGAGGAGCAATAGAAAGCGAGCGTTTAGTTTCTCAACAGAACATCCATTATCTATAAATGTATGTAGCAGTAGTAGCTAGCTATATAGGTCTCTGTGCGCTTATCGCCATATCTGCGATGTGGGTATTTCAAATAGTAAGAGATGTTTGCTATAGAGAAGGTGGTTGAATAAATTACATAACCCGCTTTCAAAAACCCACCCCTTATGGCTGCTTATGAAATATAACTAGTTATTTCCATCTACCAATCCAATGGGCTGTCGTAAACATTCCAATTAAAGTAATTAGCCAAAAGAAATAACGATCGTTTATACACATCGCTAAAGAACTTTTTACATACTCGTACATCGTACTCCACCTCTCGGCAAGTTATTCCAGCCATCCACTTCACGTCCCTCATTTATTTCCATGGTTTTCGACAAAACTTTGCAAATAAAACATTTCGAATTGTATGTAAGCCCACGCGCCTTCCCATAACACGTTACTATCATCAGCCTCTTCCACCACCCCATCACAGGAAAAAACCTTTCCACCACCCCATCACCCCGACCCAACAAAAACGCCCCAAATAAGGAATAACAGAAATTATATGGATGAAAAAGTTTTCGACATAACAATAAAGTTTGAACAAAACGTGAGCAGAATTGGAAATGTGGGCAAACTTTTCATTTCCAAATGATACACTCCTTGAGAGGTTGCCTTTTTTTCTTTCTTGCTTCCTGTCTTTGCCTTTTTTAACGCACGCCAGGCCAAGCCAATCCTGACGACTGATGGGATGGTGCTCTCTCTGAACGGACCGGCATCGGCACTCTAAGTTTGCTCTTTACAACTACTTAACTACGTTTAGTATTTGCTAAGAAGTATAACTTTAGTTTTTCATCAAAGTTTATTTTTTTTTTTCAAATTCATGTCCTTTCGAACGAGCACTCAGAAAGACCACCAAAATTATGGTCTTAAGACCAAGGACAGATTAGAAGAATAGCTTTACTCACCATACTATATTAAGCAGTACCACTCAGCTGTTCTAACTGCGTTCCTAAGTATAGTCCTTTGGAAAAGTCCTTTGGAATTGTAGAGTTTTGGTTGCAACAAACAACAAAAAAACCCAACCATCTAAAAACACGCCAGCATAAGAAGTAGCTAGATGGCTAAAGTTAAATAATATTTTTTGCAACCACACCCTTAGCTTTTGGGATCCTTTTTAATTAGGATTGGAAAAGTCTGAATTAAAAAATATAAAAAAAAAAAACAAAATAAACTAGAAAAACGAATTCTCTAAAAAGGATATTTCAGAAATTAAAAAGTTGGAAACCAACAAATAACCTTCCATAACAGTGGATCTGGAGTAGAGAGCTTGTGAATTAAAAAGTTTTGTGTTGAAAATGTGATTCACAGTAAAAGGTTTAAAATTTCATTTCATAAAAAAATAAAATAAATACATAACAGATAAAGAGAAAAAGGTAAGAAATATTCAAATAAAGAACAACAACAAATCCCCGTGTAAGAAGATTGTTTTTATTTTTTTTATGGTTAAGATAGATACTTCCACTCAATTTCTTATAGCGCATTTATAAATTTATATTCATTAGCCGTTTTGTTTTTAATGGTATGGAAACTTCGAATGAAAGTAGCCATGCAAAATCGTTGAGGCTTTGAAGATACAATTTAGGTAATTTTCAAGGAAAACATAATTTAGAAAAAAAATCCTTTGCTCGTGTTTCGAGGAGGTGGCTATAGTAAAACGTGGATATGTATTTGTATTTATTTTTTTGTTTTGTTTAACTCGTATAGGCTGGCTTGGTTCCCGCGGTAGTCTGTCCTTGAAAGTCTATGAAAATCACGAAATTTATATTTTGATATTTTGCCAAATTTAATTCAGCCCAATTAAGTTGTGAGTAACTTTGTCAAATATTATATTTTTCCCTACCCAGGAGAGCTTTATACAGGGTGTTTTTTTAAGACTTGTGGTTTACAATCTGGCAATACTTTTTTCGGAGTTGGTCTCTTTGACAGCTGTCACTTGATTTATGCTCAATTTGATTTGCCATTTCATAGTAAACAGACTAACTCCTGAACAACGTTTGCAAATCATGCAAATATATTACCAACATAATGGTTCGGTTTTTGCGACGAATCGCAAGAACATTTTGTTCAGCGATGAAGCTCATTATTGATTGAATGGGTACGTTAATAAGAAAAATTGTCATATTTGGGGTGATCATAATCTACAAGCTATTGTTGAGACGCGCGCCGTTACATCCTCAAAAAGTCACTGTTTGGTGTGCTTTATGGGCAGAGGGAGTCATGATTAATGACTTTTTCGTGCCTGAATTGGAGGATGTTGATGTGGACGACCTTTGGTTCCAACAAGACGGCGCTACATGCCATACATCCAAAGAAACAATCAATTTATCAAAGGAAACTTTTGGTGGGCGTATTATTTCGCGTCACGGGCCTGTGGCGTGGCCTCCAAAATCGTGCGATTTAACACCGCCGGTCTATATTTTGTGAGGTTATGTGAAGTCGTTTGTCTAAAAAAAAAATCTAAAATAATTGTACTAAGGCCCAGTTTTTCAGTGGTGAGTAAAGTAATTTTACCTACAGTTAACTGAGGAAGCAGTTTTTCTGTGAAAAATGCATCCGGAATGACTAAAACGATGATATTTATGCGGTATAGGTAAAAATTAGGCCAAATTCGACAAAAAATTATACAAAAAAATGCAAAAACTTAAAAGAAAAATACCAGCTAAAAAAATTTTGGTGGAAAACTCCATTTTATTTCTTGAAATTTCCTTAAAAGTAATTTCTTAAAGGCAAATTTTTTTTTTGGAAGTGAAAGGGGATACAATTTAGTTTTTTTTGTGAATATCTCAAAAACTATTAGAAAAAATCTAGTTGACAGTTCCAAAATCTATGCAAAAATGTAAGCATGTCAAATTTTTTAGGTGCATACAAAAATATTCTGTTGAATGATTGATATATAATTTCATGCAAAAAATACACATTTCTATAAAGAAATGTCTTAAATATGACATTCAGTTTCATTTCCAAGAGCAATTAAAAAAAAGATGCATGACTGGATCACTCACACTTGCTCTTCTGGCTTAAACCTAAAATGTAGCCACACATTGAAGGAATTTATGATATCTTTAACGAATACATATTAAAAGAGTCAAAAGTACAAAAAATTGGGATTTTTCATTTGAGTTTTTTTTTATAAAAATTTTTTTTTTCACAATTTTTAAATGCAATAGCGTTTATAATATTGAAAAGGACCAAACTGGAAAATTATATACATACAAACTGGTTGTACCAAAAGACGGCACCTGAATAAACCAAAAATAAGACTATTTTCTCAAAAAACTTGAATGGCTATTACCATTATAAGAACTTTTTTCCAAAAACCTGAAGCCCAATTTTCTAACAATAACTTGAGTCATAACAGGTAACTACGAAGTTAAATCAAAATCTTTTGAGCCGATTTCAAAAACATTTAAAAAAAAAAAAAAATTCTTGTGTGGCTGCTATCCGTTCTAGATGGGCTACAACAAAAATTCGAATTTCCCCTATATAGACAGTCACATAAAAATGCTTTGCACCAAAATTTCTAAAAAATCAGAACAATCTGGAATAAATTTTAAAATTTAAAAAATGTGTGTTTTTTGGTCTAAAATCAGATTTTTTTAATATTTTTAATAAAACGAAATTAGAACAACTCTAGAAGAAATTAAAAAAAGGAGACTGATTTCAAGATCTATTTGTATATATGAGATTTATTTATTTATATAGACTTGTGGTTTTCAGTATAAAAATTCAACTCACCCAAAACAAATTTGAGTAGCAATAAATTGCGGTCGTGGCCTGGGGCCAAAGCAATTTTTTCAATCTATAGACGTGTACGTCTGTACGTAGTAATATTTAACGACTCAATACATATTCTTGCCTTGCTGTGATGAATCCATTTTAGTAATGGACGAGACTAGAGACATGATAATTTATAACAGTTATAAGAGTTTTTCACCATTAAACGTTAACGGGCTTCGCGCTACTTTAAAAAAAGCCTGAAGTATTCCCATCGGCCGGTGGAGGGCCCTGGCCCTGCGGGGCCGCATAAACAGTACTTTTGTAAACCAAAACTGTTATAATCGGCATATCTAGATTCACTTCCTTTTGTAATATGACGCCGGTTATAATTTGGTACCTCCATAAATTGAGTATTCCGTACACGTTACTGTACCTCTGCTCAGTACGATGCACTCTCCCATAGAATCTTCTGTATATCTATATAAAATTTTCATATCAATATATGTACTGAGTATAGCTTGCTCCCTAAGTCCGAAGAAAGACATAAAACGTTACGAAAAAGTGCGCTTATTCCCGAAAAGTTTCCGTTATGTTATATGGTTCAATCATACCTTCAATCTTTAAAACACTCTTCTTTTATCTTCCAAAAGCTCAAGTCGAACTTCTTTTCCAAATATGCGAACTGGTACTTAAGCTTTGTATACAAAGAGGACAATTTTTTTGTCGTCAAACAATATGTTCATTTCACAGAAGACGTTTTGTATTAATGTTGCTATACGTATTATACACTATAGCTTCATCTTTTTTTTTGTTCAAAAACGAGTAACTCACTCAAACTCATTTTGAAGTTATTGTGTCCTCTACCCACATCATTTCTTCCAAAGAAAAGGCTATTAGTAGGTACTATATTACATTGGGCTTTGAAATGATTAATGATGGTTTACTTTCCAAACACGCAAACATAAACCGGATCTAACTACATATTTATTATCCCAAATCTATCCTCGTTTGGATTTTTTGTTTCTCCTTTCTTCCACTAAATTTAACAAACAGAAAACAAAAACCTTGATTAAACATCAAATTCTATATAGCCACAAGAGAAAATCATCAAATCACTCAACTGAATCTAGTCCTGATTCGAAAATAAAGGATCAAATCTTATCAATACATATAAACATATGAACAAAAGAATATACGTTCTGTTCTACATTTAAGAGAATCTTCTTCAATTTCTCTTATCTCTTCAAAATATAGGGCAATTAATACAAAACCAATTTTTTGTAAAACAAAAATACACATACGACGAGTAGGTTACATATGTTTGTATAGATGTATATAAAACAATCACCAAACAAATAAGTAACAAAGCCAAAAAAAAAAAATAGATACCTATAGAAAAAGGGAACAGAAAATACTTAAGCAAACGCAAACACAATATCGCCGCCGCAGATAGAACAAAAACGCAATATCCTAGATAAACTTCATATCCTTTGCCCCTCTCATATGGGATACAGATTGGCATCCTCTTCGTTTTGTTATCCAGTTGGCTGCTTTTGTCCAAAAAACAATAGGCTAAACTAAATATTTTTTTTTTGTTGCTCCTATTTCGAAAGGATACAACACAAGAAGCTGCGATGCACGCGGGGAACATCTACTTTATCCTTACAAAGGAGCCCGCACCCAACAAACGGAATATATTTAGGTATATTGTGTGTATCCGAATAACATTTGAAGGAATTAATATCCCCATTTTGTGGAGGTTTGAATTTGTATCTATACACGATAAATGGATGTCCTGGAATTTTCACATTAGGCTATTCACATATAAGGAATTTTCTTACCCTCTAATAATTATTTAACTGATGTGGCGGCCGGCGGCGTTGTAGCGGTGGTAAGTTACTTCTCTTTTCCACACCATCAGAGCGTATGAAAACAACTTCCAATGCCCATTCTCACATCAATCGATATAACGTATATACAAAATGCTTATGGTTATGGAATCGTGGAATCCTTTTTGGATATTTTATCATTTCGCATTGTTTCACAGACAAAACTATCCCTTATATCTGGGTCCATATGATAAATGACGAAAACGAGATTGTTCTACGAAAGCATAACATTTATGGTACATCAAGAATGGTATAAGTTCCTTCACCGTATATACTCTCAAGGTCTCCCACCACCTCCAACACCATCATCATCAGAGGAAAATTATTAGTGACTGTACGTATATGTATAAGGATGAAAGTTGGAATTGTTTGCTTTCGCCCAAAATAAGCACAAACAGATTCTTTTCAATTGAAATGAGAACAAGGACAACACCTTTCGGGACTACAGAAGAAGAAAAAGAAGAAAAAAAAAATATGATTGAAAAGGAGTATAAATGGAATCTCTTTCTCTTGCACCTTTCTCCTGCTTTTACCTATAGAATTTTGTTAAAATATCCTTGTGGTGGTCCATTAGTGTTTTTCTAGTCCATAACTACTACTAAATACAAGAGTATAGACTAAGCCTAGTGTTAAAAAAAAAACAGAACCGAAAGAAAAAGAAGTAGAAGAAGAACGTGTCCTTGTGGTGATATTGGCCAACATCGTCACATCATCATCATCATCGCCGCCTACCATACTTACTAGTATATAGCAACTAGGTTATGGATGTGTGTTTAAGTAGGTATATATTTTTGGTGCCATACTGCTATCTACTTAATGAATGCAATAGAAAACACTCTCAAGTAGGTTTTAAGGACACGATGATTTTGTTTTTTTTTTTTTTTTTTTTCTATTAACCGACGACGACGGTGACGTCGGAAAAGAGACAAATGATGAAGGCTGGGGGTTTTGGGATGTTTGCTTACATACAGTATACATATTTATATTTTTATTTCATGTGACAACAAAAAAAAAATGAGATTTCTGTCGGATATCAAGTTAAAGAGGGTGCAAAAAAACTCAGATTTTCTGTCTCGGTTATTAAATTTGTCTTATTTTTTTTTCTATCTATCCTCCAATATTTGTAGGTCTTCTACATATTATACTAAAACTGGTTGTATTATTTAAGATAAATTAAAGAACATAATGTGCGTGTAATTTGTGAGGATGTTACCAAAAACCCTTGATTAAATAGAAAGGATATTGTAACATAACCTAAGGCGGAGCGGCGCGTTTGTGGTGTACTGTTTGGAAAAAAATCGTAATATTTTTCTGATGCTTCCAACAAACCTAACATCTATTATACCTATGAGCTATGGCTGGCTGTTTTGTCTATATATATAGAATAATGTTGCAGCCAATCTCAGGGACTTTAATTTCAAATTTAAAAGCTTCATATTATTTTTAATTAATATTTATTTTTTTTTAAATAATTTTACATTTGGGCCTCAACGCAGCCAGCTTCGCTCTCTAATTGGAAATATTTTGGACTATTTGCCTCCAATTTCGAAATCCTTAAATACAGGGTGTTTTTCTTAAACGTGTGGTTTTCAATCTGGCAATACTTTTTTCGGAGTTGGTATTTTTGACAGCTGTCACTTGATTTATGCTCAGTTTGGTTTACCATTTCATAATGAATATACTAACTTCTGAACAACGTTTGCAAATTGTGGAGATTTATTTTGAAACGAGATTGCTGTTGATCCCGATTTTCACAAGAAAATTTTGTTCAGCGATGAAGCTCATTTTTGGTTGAATGGGTACGTTAATAAGCAAAATTGTCCTATTTGAAGTGATCATAATCCACAAGCAATTATTAAGACGCCGTAACATCCTCAAAAAGTCACTGTTTGGTGTGTTCTATGGGCAGAGGGAATCAATGGTCCATATTTCTTTAAAAATTAATCCGGCCATAGTGTAACAGTTAATGGGGAACGCTATAGAGCCATGATTAATGACTTTTTCATGCCTGAATTGGAGGATGTTGATGTGGACAACCTTTGGTTCCAACAAGACGGCGCTACATGCCATACAGCCAACGAAACAATCAATTTATTGAAGGAAACTTTTGGTGAGCGCATTATCTCGAGTCGTGGGCCTGTGGCGTGGCCTCCAAAATCGTGCGATTTAACACCGCTGGATTATTTTTTGTGGGATTGTGTGAAGTCGCTTGTCTACGCAGATAAGCCTGAGACGATTGATGCCTTGGAAGAGAATATTCGACGAGTTATTGCTGGCATACGGCCCCAATTGCTGCTAAAAGTGGTCGAAAATGTGGCCTCTTGGCTGGCGTTTTATTTCTTATTGAAAACCACACGTCTAAAAAAACACCCTTTATAATGATAATTAGTGTCGACTTCCTCTCTTTTATTGCATGGTCTCACTCAGGTGGTTTCCGGATCTAAGCATCCCATATGTAGGATATTCACAAAAAAAGTATGCGCCAACTATTTTTAGAAATTTTAATCAATAGTTAAAGCTTTTAAGTTCATATCAGATCATTATCAGATTTGAAAGTTTTAGTAAAATCATAATGGGTCAATTAGATTCAGTAATTGGTCAGACATATTTTTTTTTTTTTAATAAATAAGTATTTAATAATTTTTAAAGGTCACAATCTATACGATGGTATACTTATTTTGCAAACGTCCCATTAAATAAGTTATTAAAATCTCAACGACCTTGAAAAATAAATAAAAATTATCTTAAGTACTTAATTCATAAAAAAAACTTTGGCCGACCAATGATATACTGAAACAAGTTAACCATTTTAATCACTAGTGGATTAAATGACTTTTAAATACATTTTAAATATCCGACAAATGCGATGTTAAAAATCTTTATGACCTTGAAAAAAACTGACAGAAACTCAGTTTATATTTCTGCGATACGAAATGGCTCAATTTGTACTTGAAGATTATTTGTTAATATTTTAAAATTTCTTTCAAAGTGCGGATCATGTACTGTGGAAACAGTGCAAACTTTGAATACAAATTTTGTTCGAATTTTATTAAACCAATTGCAGTTGCTTTACGCAAATTTCTGAAGAAATTTTGAGAAACTGGTTTGCTGATTGAAAACCGAACATATTTCCGTGTTTGAGCTTAAAGCAAGAGTATTGTTTTTGATGCTGACGATAGTGTGCACCTGAGTGGTGTGATGAAGTTATTGGCACATTTTCTTCCACGTTGACTATCAAGAAACGTTACAGCCAATGGAGAGCACTACCGACGCATAGTTACCGATTTTCTTTGGCAAGAAATTGAGTATTTTGTACTTTCGCGTGTTATGGTTCCAGCAACACAAAGTTCTATATTAGTGTAACTGCAGTCATTTTTTGGTGATATTTCAAGGCTGTCACGGAGCTATGATTTGACGCCATTGAACTGTTTTTGTGAGGTATTGTTAAAAATTGAAGCTATGTAAATCCACAGAAGTTTCAAGCACTTAGAAACAATAATATTGATCAGTCTTTTCAAGAAATTTAGACCGAAACCATGGAAAATGTATCAAAGCCAACGTATGTAGTCACTTGAATTAAATTCATATCTAATCGGAAGATTAATTTCTTTAACAATACTGCAACAATCCTAGATAAAAATATTGAACCATGTTTTTACTTGCTCTAGCTATAGGGCAAGTATTGGTTTCGTGTTAAGAAAAATTCGAGGTTGTAAGCAAAACTAGTACTACGATAATCGAGAAGTCTGAAAAAGTATGTTTCGTCATGCTGTCCGTCGGTCTGTGCGTTTGGTGCGTCCACTGTTATTTGAGCTGGAGCCAAAACGGGTAGACCGATTTGCATGAAATTTGGTACAGAGCCTTTTTATGTGATTCCCTAGAGAGAATTTGTTTTAGATCATCTAGAACGGGTAGCTACAATACAAATATTTTGGTTTCTTCAAATTTTCTCGAAAACGGCTATAATGGTTTTGATTAAACTTGATCGTACTTGTGATAACCGAGTCAATTGTAAGAAAACTGCATTTCAGGTTTTTCTCAAAAATGCACTTTACGGAAATAGGTATTCAACGTTTTTTGAGAAAATGGTCCTATTTTTGGGTTATTCGCGTATATCTTTTTGATGGTTACGCCGAAATATGGTGCTTATTAATAGTATAAACAATATTGCATTTAAAAATTTTTAAAAACATCGTTTATAATTTAAAAAAAATCAAACAAAAAATCATTTTTTTAGTTTTTTGACACTTTTAATAATTTCTCGTTAAATATATACATCGCATGCATCTTTGTTATTATATACAGTTATTGTTCACAAGACCAAGATCGTGCGATCAAGTCGTGAATATTTTTTGTCATCCTTTTTATCTATCTATTTAAAAGGGATAACAAAAGACACGGTTCAATATTTTTATTTACGATTATTGCATTATTGAAAAACATTAATCTTCCGATTAGTTAGGGATTATAATTGAATTCAAAAGATGGGGCTCACTCGAGTTTGCTATATTGCAACCTGCTAGTTCTTCAAAGAGGGGGCTTTATTTCAGTATAACAAGCTAGAGTTTTACTCAGTTTTATTTCAAAACTTGTATCATTTGCACAAGCCACGATATGTTTGGAAAGAAACGCAATTAAACATACACTAATCTGTGGCCAGTGCTTTCGAGGCATTATTAAAAATTAAGTTCTGAAATCAGCACAAAAAGTAGTGGACAACATACTGCCCAAATCAAGATCAATTTGGGTGTGAATATAAAAAATTTCGAGCAATAAAACATAAATTTTAAAGATAAATGTCCTATTTTAATAGTCCTATTATAGTCACAAACCCTACCGAATTCCAAACATTCGCTTCAACTCGATTTCAATCGCGCAGTTTGAAATTTCAGGAAAAGTGGTTAATTGAATTCGTTAATTTGGAACAAATACAAATTATTCCATCCAAACGAAAATATTTAAAATTCATGTCAATAATAATTAAAAAAATTTACAGAATTTACGTGCGTTAAAATCGCTTTTACCGAAACCAAAGCCTAAGATTGGAGATGGAGAGTGCAATGATGAGTTGAAATTGGTGTTAATGACTTTTTCTCCCATAGTTGTTTAAGGAAACTGGATTGTAAGCGGGTAGGAGCCATAGGCGCCCGGTGGTAGGGGCAGGGGAGGGGTGAATCTTTAAAAATAATTGTCCTCTCCATGACGAATCCGATCCGACGCAACTTGCGTTTGAAAGGTTATTTATAGAAAATGGCTTCAAGGAAAAATTATTTTTTAAATTTCAATTTGTAGGGTGAAATGGGATAAAAATGAAAAAAAATCTGCGATTAAGGAAATTCTCTTTATCTTAGGAAAAGTCTTTAGAGATATTCTTTTTCAAATATTATCACTTGTAGGGTGAAATGTGGTAAACATAAAAAGGTGTCCGATTTAATTTTTTTTTTGTGCTTGCAAGGTTATTTTTGAGTGGATGGCCTCAAGAATTTATAGGGTGAAAGAGTGTAAAAAAGAAAAGCGGTATCCGATTTCAAAAATTCCTTTTGTGTTTGAAAGATTATTTAAAAAAAAAATACTATTTGTAGAGTGAAATGAGATTAAAAGTGTTGGGAAAGCAATTAAGGTTGGACTTACAGGATCCTATTTTTACAAATTAAGGCTTTCATTTCGTGGAGTGGGTTAAAACTTAGAAGGTAGTATTCAATTACAAAAAGGAAAAAAATAATATTTTCTTGTGTAATTTTTATGCGAAGTTTAGGTTTGTCCGTGTGAAACTTTGACGGCCAGTTTATGAATAAAACATTTAATTATGCAAACTACGTAAGCCCTTTGAGAGCTTTAAAGTGGGACAGGCTTATGCAAACCAATACAATCAGACTATTCTCACTATTAGAGAAAATGCCGCAGTTTTTTCATGGAAGGCCGCTTTCTTATATTTCATCTTCTAAGTCTAACTCATTCCAGATCATTTGAGTAAGCGGCCTAAGGAATAATTTTATCAAAAATTTAGTATTTATAGGGTGAAAGGGGGTAGAAACGAAAAGTGGTACCTATCCGATATCAAAAATTCTGTTTGTGTTGAAGATATTATTTTTTTAAAATTTGATATCTATGGAGTGAAAGGGATAAACACAAAAAAGGGTGTTTTTTGATTACAAAAATTCTTTCTACGTTGGGAAAGTAATAAAGTTTGGATTCAGATGATCACATTTTTACGAGTTTCAACATTCATCAGTATGTAGTATTCAATTACAAAAAGTAGCTTAAATTTTGATCTATATGGATATTTTCTTCACAGCTTCTTCAGGGAGTTCATGGTTTGAAATAATTTTTGTTTACATTCCGTGAAATTCCGATATTATTTCAAAAATGCCTCTGTGTCCATTTGTGCCTTTAAAGGACTATATTACAGTCTCCACTCACGAATTTAAAAATGTTTCCATTGAATTTAACCTGCTTATTTTATGATTTCTTATCCCCAATGAAAATTTATCAGAAAAGCATCAATTATTGAAATGTTGTCCATAAAAAACTTAATTTATGTTCTGCAGTTTTAAATTCCAAGGAAATCAAAGTTCATAACATTTAAAATTACTCTTCTGCCGAAAACTATTGACATTATACCATTACCATTACGCCATATCTTATAATGAAGCATATTCTGTTTTCCTTTGTTAAATAATTAAAATTCCATTAAAAAGGATACACTCCCATCTGTAATCTGCTCATCATCGCAGCAGAACTTTCCTCGTCGCATACACACCCTGGAATTTCTGCTTTCTGTTTAACTTTAACTCATCAAGTAGATATTTCGTGTAAATAAATATGTACACGCAGAGGATTTCGTATTTTAATCAGGTAACCCCCACTCGCTGACTTATCGCCATGACACTAGCCGCTTTGATTAAACTTCTCTCGAACCCTTGCTGATGCACGCATATCTATATGTACCTTCATTATGTATCTGGAATTCCCCAGAATATTGCCCGAGCACTATCAAAATGCATCGCAGAAATAAGTGGCAGCTCGTACCGCAAAATGGTGGAATGGTGAGGTCGACCCGCGAAGCAATACCGAAGTATAGGGGGGTTTGATTAAGGCTCCTTGCGATTTTCATCACCACAGTCAGCAGTCAGCATGGCAGCACGTTCTCATTCGCTATTCACTAGAGGTCCGCACACAGATCGCGTTTGAAACTCTTGCAGCTCGTGAAAATCATAAATTCCTGTGATATTATGAAAATTATCTTCAATGAGAGAGCTGTTTGTACTGCAATGCGTTTATACCATGTATGTATGTATCTGAGTGTGCCACACATTGCATCCTAATTATTCCCTACAGCTCTTGAACTTGCACTTTGCCACCATGGCAGGGCATTCAACGGATTCTACATAATTAATGCATCCACACCGCACATATGTATGAATCCACTCGCACAAGAATGCATCTCGAAACGAGACTTATCTTCTCAGGGGCGCATCTAAATATGTATGAGGCGATTACTTGAAACACGGCTCTATATATAGATGCAGCCGAATCTCGATGCCCTCAAGGGAATATTTAGTATAGACAAGTTTGAATGAATTATGTATTAATATTTATCCATTATACACCTTCGTAGACATTTCTGCGGAATTCAATATTTCAATATCCCAGGGGGATTAAGAAGTTGAACAGCCCTTACAGTGTTTTTTACTTGCTTTATTGAACAAAAAAAAGTATTGGTTTCGTGTCACACGAACTTGCTCATATGTCTAAAGTCTAAAGTCTAAAGTGTGTAGTATAAATTAATTATTTTATTCACCTAGAAAAACCATAGTTTAGTTGAAGGTATTATGTGAGTATACAAAAATGAATAATGCACCACGTTGCAATTAAACATGCATGGAAATTAAATTAATTAATTTATTTACTATGTAACTTATGTGCATAATTAGAAATAAAGTGATAAGAATAGTTCTGAAACTGATTTGAATCCATCACGATGTGTGAACCATCTGATTTATTTAATTATAAGAGCGGTTTTAAAAATAATAATTTTTTTTTAAATAAATGAATTTTTTTAAACATTTTTACGAAAAAATTTTGGTACGTCAATTTTAAAATTGAATTTAAAAAAAAAAATCATCCACCCGTTTTTGAAATACCGAATTTTCAAAAAAATAATTTCGTTTTTTAAATCCTAAAATATTTTTTCTGAAAAATTTGATAGGTATGCAATGTTATTTAAACTTATTACAAGTTTCTTTTAAGAAAACAGAATTTTAATCAGTTATTCGAATATTGAGATAGTCGAAAATAAAAAAAACTTTCAATGAGAGGGACCTACTGTTAATAATGGTAAAATGTAAAATTGAATAATTTTAATCGTATAGGAGTCGTTTTTTAGCAAAATAAGATTATAGTTAATGGTCGACTACGTCAATTTTGAAAAAAAAAAAAATGGATTTTCAAAACAAAAATATGCACGACTGGGTCGCACGAACTTGCTCTTATGCGCGACCACATTGTGGTTCTATAGTCTGAAATAAATTTGCTATAGGAGTATATATTTTATCCATTTGCCAAATCTAAGTTTAGTTTCAGGTGGTATTATGTGATTATACAAAAATTAACAATACAGCCTAGTGTTGCACATATGCAATATGCATAAAAGGAAATTATATTATTTAAACTGGTAAATTGTTCTAAATCAACAAAATTAGAAAGAAATTGATTAAAATACTTTAAATCTGTTTTAACACAACGCGATGTACATCATCTGATTTCTTATATAAATCTTTATTTATGAGAAAAAAATTTTGAAAATCGTAGGAGCGGTTTTAAAAATAATTAATTTTTTATACACAAAATTTTGTTAACATTTTTGAGAAAAATAATTGGTACGCCAATTTAAAGCATTTATTAATGTTGCGTTAAAAATTGAACTTCACAAAAAAATCTGCTACCAGTTTTCAAAATATCGAATTTTCAAAAAATAATTTTGATTTTTTTTTTAAAAATCCAAAAATCATTTTTTAGAAAATTTTGATACGCACTTTTATTTATATTTGTTACAAGCTTCTGTATAAAAAATCTAATTTTATTCGGTTGATCAAATGTTGAGATAGTCGAAAATCAAAGAAACCGTTCTATGAGAGGTACTGTTAATAAACCTAAAATATAAACTTTAAAAATTTTAAATGATAGATCGTACTAATTTTAACACACAAAAAAACTTTTATGAAAATCGTAGGAGTCGTTTTTGAGAAACAAAATATTTTTCTTAACGGTTTTTTAACATTTGTATGGGAGGCACCGTTATTTTTGGGTATTAGAATAATTTTTGTCAAAAATCTTTTAGATAAAGTTAAAAAACTGCTATTTACCAAGTTTAATAAAAATCGACCAGGTCGTTTTTGAAATATTGAGTTTTCAAAAAAATATATTAAAACTTTTTTTAAAAATCTAAAAACTATTTTTTTGAAAATTTTGGTACACAATATTATTTAGAATGTGTCAATACTTCTTCATAAAAAAATTGATCAGAATCAGTTTAACCGTTTTCGAGAAAAGCGAAAATCAAAAAAATGGTTCTTTGGGAGATACCATTAATAACCATTTTTCGGAACCATTTTTTTTATTAAACGGCAACTTATAACTATTTAAATTTATTGAGTTCTTAAAAACAAATTCGGTAGCGCTGGATTTGAGAAAAATAAGTTTTTCCTTTTTGGCCAAGAAATTTTGTATGACTGCTACTGTTAATTTTGGTCCTAAAAAAAAAGAGAAAAAAACGGGTGGGGGGAATGTCCAAAAAACGCTAGGTACCAAGGTTAAAGAAAATCGACCCATCCGTTTAGGCTGTAGTCGAACCGACAGACAGACAGACAGACAGACAGACAGACAGACGGACGTTTTTGCGAGACCCACTTTTTTTGACTTCTCCATCATCGTAATGTAAAGTTTGATCAAAATCTCGAGTTCGATTTTTTGTACGAATCCATAACTTCCCATATAGTACCTATATCGCAAGTAAAAAATCAACATATTTTTAAAAATCCAAAAAATATTTTTTGAATATTTTCTTAGGTACACAACATTATATAAAACATATCAGTAAAAAAATTGATCATTGCCGTTTTTGAGTAAATTGAAAATTAAAAAAAAATGTTACTTTTGTCACTTCCCAATAACCATTTTCCGGTAATTTTTTTTATTTTATTGAAAAGCACCTTATAGCAACTTATTTAAATCTACACCATTTCTTTAATAAACCTGTGGAGCCGATTTTGAGAAAAATAAGATTTTCCTTTTTGGCCAAAAAATTTTGAATTAAATAAAAAAAGAAAAATGCTAAATACCAAGTTTAAGGAAAATCGACCGATCCAGTTAGGCTGTACAGCTTAGCTTGACACACAGACAGATAGACAGATAGATTGATGGACAAATAGACAGACAGACAGATAGCCAGCCAGACAGACCGAAGTTTTTGAACCCCCCCCCCCCCAGAACCATACAAAATTCCTATTAAAATGTTTGAAATTTTGAAAAATCGTTCCAAATAAACATTTTAAAAGAATAGAGCTGCAAATATAACACTACTTTATCATAAACAATAAGAAAAACTCCTGCACTTGTACCTGTACCCACTAACCGTCCTGCTTCTCTTTGCTCTTCAGATTTTTTTTTTTTAGGTACATATACAAGCTGAGTGCATAAGTTCTTCAAAAACCTTAAGTATGTGGTTGGAATCGTATGGTGGAAGGGGGGCAATTTGATGAAAAAGTGTCTTAAAATAGAAAAACAATTAGGCATTCAAAAACAACACCGACCCTCTATTCCATTTATCAACATGCGTTTTAAATCAACTTGTTTGTCTGAAGACTTTTTGTGAAATCAATTTTATTTTTAATCCGTTTTTTTCTTTTCAAAATATTTTTGTTTTAAAATTCAAAAATTCAATGTTCTTATAAATTCAAAAAACAGAAAATTGGATGCTTAAATGTCTTGTAATTTTTGAGAAAATTGAAAATAACTAAATCTACTTTACTACCTGCGTATTGGAAATAGGATCTTTAAAGCAACTTAAGTAACGGAAAGGGAATTTTATTTCTGTTATTTTCAATTTTCTAAAGAAAAGGGTCCACCAAATAACTTCTTTTTTTTTTTTGAAAATGGCTCAAAACATCGAGTGTAGCTTCGGCTGTGTGGCACGTAGCGCCGTCCTGTTGAAACCAAATGTTGCCAATATCCTCGTCTTCAATTTTTGTGAACAAAAATCCGTTCAACATGACCCGATAACGATCGCCATTGACTGTAACGGCCACTCGTTGCTCATTTTCGAAAAATGGCCCAATTATGCCTCTGGACCAAAATCTGCACCAAACGGTGACTCGTTTTGGGTGTATCGGCTTTTCAATGTATGCGTGCGGGTTTTCTGTGCCCCAAATGCGACAATTTTGCTTGTTTACTACCCGCCAAGATCAAAATGAGCTTCATCTGAAGAGATGATTTTTTTGGCAAAATCGGCATCTTCTCTAAGTCGATCACAGGCCCACTTAGCGAAGCGTATACACAACCATATTCGTTCAGCGGAAGGATAAAACTAATTATCTGTCAAATAAGACATGAGCTAAGTGTTACCATTCACGAAACAAGCACTGGTTGAAAAAAACGTTAGATGGCGGACCCCTTAGAACAGATTTGAAAGTCTGGTTTAGACAATTTATGATTACGTATAATTTATGTAGGTGGGTGATCTTTGTCTCTGAGTATTAAAACAAAAAAAATTCCAGTGCTTCGAACGTTATTTTAAAAAATGCATTGTTACCAGTATCTCGCTAACGACTCATATAGCACAAAATATCTGTAGGTATTTTTTGGAAGGAAATTAAATAATCCCTCGCAGTTCTCGAGATATTGATAAATGTATTTAAAATGTTGAATGCAGCAAAACTTTTACAGCCGCGCCATTCCAGACTATTAAATTACGTGGCACTGCGAAGTCGCCTTGATTGACATTCTGCATGAACGGTTTGATGGTAAGGTTATCTATCGCAGAGGTGACGTAATCCAGCCGCCAAGTTCATGAAATTTGACACCACTATAGACTTTTTCTTGTAGAGATTCCTGAAGTTGCATCAGGTCTATGCGAATAAACCACAATTGACCGATGCCCTTTAGATTAACATAACACAGAGGCTATCGCTCAAATTCAGTCGGATCTATGTGGAAGAGTCATTGAAAATTGGACCACTCAGATCCTTTGCCACCGTAAGAAGCCGAGGCGGGTATTTGACCGATGTCTTTTTCATACCTTCTTTTGTTAATACCTCCAACACAGCTTGTTTTATTCCATTTATATATCTACCCGTCCTTATTGAAAAACCCTTTATTTCCCTAGTTGCATTTAAAACACCGTTTTCTTTACAGGAATATAACTAAAATTATAATTATTATTATTATTGTATAGCCCTTTATTACAAAACGGGCCCAACATAATTAAAATACGCCCACGCTGGATGAATCCCTTCAGCCGATTGTTATTCTGGAAAACCTGAGTCGGGAATGATGATTACTCTGGTAGACGATGCGTGTATTCCAAAAATAGAACAAAAAGATGAATTTTTGGTGTATGCCAGGGCCAGCCAACCAGCTCGTCCTCGTATCATGATAGCAAAATGTTTCTCCAGCGAATAATTAAAGGTCATTGTAGAGATATATATACTCTTCGGCAGTGAAGTGAGTAGATATCTATCTGCGGTGGATAGATTCCGATTCCGACATCAACGTCGTTGCCGTCGCCGTCGCCGTCGCCGCCGCCGCCGCCACCGTCGTCGCCGGTTCGGAACGTTACGTATAAAATACAGATTTTCCAGTAAAACGCTGATTTCGGACTGAGTTTGGAATATATTGAGTTTTAGTATAGAATTTCGGAAAACAAAACAAAGCAAACAACAAAACCGGAGTTGGTACCCAGAGGTAATGCTATACCCTCCTCCACCAGAGAAGAAGGATTATGCTTTTTAATTAGTTTCGGTAAGGCACTTTTTGGATGGTGGCGACTTGGCTACGCTGACTGGGGATGGCAATGTGCGATGGGGGACTGTGGGCGTTTACACATTCCTTTGTATGTTTAGCCCATTCTGCTCCTAGCTCGGTGGATGATGATGATAATAATATCTACAAAAGGGGTTTGTTTCACAGTTTTTATATTCATTTAAATTGTGCAGTAGTCCGCAGTTTGCAGTCGAACTCTACACGAACGCATTGTTATTTCGCGGGTGGTTCTTTTTTATATGGCCCATTCTGTTGGCAATTATTTTGCCGGCATTGTTTAAAATTTAAAGCTTTTTCTGTTGAGAACTGAAAAAAAATAAATGTATAAATTTGAACGTACACAGGCTTGTAGCGCATCAGGCAAAAGTGTAAATTTGTCGGATATTTTTTTTTTTAATTCTGTTTGTAGTGCGGAACCATTATGTCTTTCATTTAATTTCCCACTTTTGCCTGCCCGAGTGGTGCGCATCCTTTTTAATGGAGTGAATTTCAGTTAATTAGGGTTTTGCGGTGCAGTGTGGAATTCTATAGAAATATAGTGTTGCTCAACGGTTTTTTTTATATTTTTTTTTTTTTCGTTTTCGTTTTTTTTGTGAAATTATTTTATTTCATGTGTCGCTGTCGCTGGCTGTCGGTGCGGTGTTTTCTATTTGAGAAGTGCATTTTCACATTGCATTGCGAAAATCCGACAGGTAAGGAGACAGAGAGCTTGTGGTTAAGTATCAACTAAAGTGCTTGGTGTGCAAGCACATTGCACCATTTTAGGGGAGCAAAAAAGGATGAAGTGATGCTTTTGGCTAGGAAGAGAAGAAGAAGGTTTTGCTCTGATTGAAGTTTTGTACTATGTATTTGTGTTTTATTATTATTTTTTGTTTCACTATTAAAAGGTATTTTTTTTTTTTTCAATTGAGGAAAAATATTTTTTGAATGGTTTGTGGTATAAAAGGATAAACTATACACTACAGGCAGTTTTTCTCAAAAATGTTTTCTGTCAATGTTCAGTTTTGCCAACAGAAATATAAATTATGTGTTTGTTTATTTGTGGGTTTTAAATTAATGAAAAAGGTTGTATAAAAATATATGTTTTCGAAGAGCTTTCTATTCACAATTTTTTTTTTTTAAATCATATATAATAACGCACATATAGGTAAAATATTTTATTATGAAAGTGGATTTTTATATATTTGAAAATTTTACTGGCATTTTTTTTTAAATATATTAAAAAATTATTGAAAATAATTTGACTGCATTTTGCTAAATAATTAGGCTGCTCTAAGATCAGCACATTAATTTATCCGAACTACGCTTATTTATTTATTTATTTTTTGATGTGTAAACATCTATGCTGGCGGTAGAGTGAAAGAAAAACGTGAACGTTCGGTGTGCAACGTTACGATCTGCATACTAGGATCGGTGCGTTCAGTGAAAAAATCTAAAGATCCCCTTCAAGCAAAAACAAGTCCGTTTTGGATCCGCGCACGTTGATGTTTACACATATTAACCGTGAGTCCCGGCACTCACACAATTGTTTTTTTCAATACGTTAAATGTTAACGTTACATTACATTATTTGGTTAAAAATAAATGATTTACAAACAAAACTTAAATTAATACTGTGCAAAAAAAAATATTTTTAAATTTATCAGATTTGATATTGTCATTAAATTTTATTTTTATTAAAAACATTTATTAACTGATTAACAGGACTATTAGTGCCATAGTTTGATCTGCTAAAAAAAAGTACGAATTGGTAATCTACTTCTTAAACTAACTCTGCCTACATTAAAATTCAATCGACTGACAACCGAAGAAGAAGATATCGATCCACTTATAATACCAATAATAAAGCATAATTTTAAATACTCTCTGTGAATTATAGGTGATGGGAGATTTATAAGTTGAAGTCTATGGGAGTACGGAGGCAAACTAATTCTGTCCGACTATGGGAGAAAACGAAGAGTAAATCTCATGAACCTTCTTTGAACACTTTCTATTCTATTTATATGAACCGAGTACCAAACTATACAACCGTATTTAAGAACTGACATGACAAAAGAGTTTTAATAACATAAGGATCCCGGAACTCACAAACGAATGGTTATAGCTTTTTTTTGCAATATAATGATGATCATTAAAGGATATTTTTGAATCTAACATGATTCCAAGGTCTCTAAAGTTAAACAGTTTTTCCAAATTTGATGAATTTAACAAATAATTATAGTTAAATAAATTAAGTTTGCCTTTAAAACACATGTCAATATTTAATAACAAACGATTAGTATTGCACCATTTCCAAAACCTTTGCAGATCATTTTGCAGCAGTTCGCAATCGGTTAAGGAGTCTAGTGTTCGAAATATTTTCACGTCATCGCATCGGCGTAAATCAAAAGCCATCAGGTTTTTAAAAACTGACTGGAGATCATTAATAAATAAAACAAAAAACAATGGACCAAGGTGACTCCTCTGAGGTACACCAGAATTAACTTTAAACTGACTAGAATGGTTATTTATGAACACAACACTGTAATATTCATCACTTAAATATGAAGAGATCTCAGACCTATGAAAATAAAAAGAACGATTTGATCATGGGATCCAATATACAAAGGCCAAGTATTGAAGATGTATGCAGAAATTGTGAAAATTCTTAATTGCGCCTTCTAATAATTGCTTATAAAAATCGTATTTTCCTTAAACTATAGAAACTCTAGAAGTAGTTTCAAAAATTATAACAAATTTGATCGCGCCGTTAACAATAGATATAGAGTTACCAACGGAAAAACCAATAACAAAGGATAGTAATTAGTTTCGCCAAAAATTTCAAAAGTCACAGGAGGAACTTCGGCAGATGTATCGGTTTTAAACTGAAATTCAATATTCAGATATCACCGATTTCAGTTGCAATAATGGAGTAGTTCGTTGAGAAGCGTGCTTTTGGTGTCAAAACATGCTTTGAGAAATCTGATGTATTTATCGTTAGAGTGCATCCTGCCTATCAATTATTGTTGTAGTCAGATTTCGATGCATTTATTCATTTTTAAAATGCATTTATATTATAAAATTTAAGGGTCAAGAAATGTGTTTTAGATAAGACGTTCAAAACAATTAATATCAAGTTGCATCTGCCATGGAACAATCTTCCAAGCACATTGCTGCCTCGTGATTACGAAAATTCTTGCTGTCTCAAATATTTCTTTGTCACCTCAAGTCATAAACAGGCACTCTCAACTGGCTCAGTCGCTTTCCTGATTCAACACCGTGCAATTTTTGTCTGTGAGGATACTTGAAATCGTCCCCAGGATCTTTGACAACTTTAAGGATAAAATCAGCACTGAAATTGACAATTATACGAAAACTATACAAAAAAAACTAGTTTCGGCAGTATATTGGCTCGGAGTCGAGGATGCCATTTGTTATTTGAAACCATTTAAACTATTCAACATTATACATTACGGAAATAAATAGAATAAATCCAGGACTGGTTCAAATGAGCTTGCTCTTATGTACGATCACACAGTTGTACTATAAAGTCTGAATATTGTCAACCTATTTATCTATTTTTAAAAGAAATAAATTAGCTATGGGAGCCTTTATTTTATGCCTCCTGCCAAAAACAAAGTGTAGTTCAAAGTGTGAGTACTTAACTTACACAAAAATGAACACTTAAGCACCTTGTTGCACATTTGCATACAGATGGAAAATAAACCTATTATTTAAACTGGAAAATTGATTTAAATCAACAAAAGAAATAAATTTAATAAAATACTTCTGAAACTATTTTGATCCCAACGTGATGTCCACCATCTGATTTTTGTAATTAATCTTAATTTATGACAAAAAAAAAATAAAAAACGTAAGAGCAGTTTTAAGAACAATTATTTTATTTATTACAATTGCATGTATACAATTGTGTGAAGATTTTTAAGCAAGAAACTTGGTAAAACAATTTTAAGTATTTATAAAAGTGAACTAAAGTGAAGTGAAGTGAAAAATTGAATTAAAAAAATCATTTAAATATCGAGATATGAATTTTTAAACTTTTCTTTTCACGGAAATTAATCATTTTAAACTTTTTAACTTTTCGGAACTTACCGCTTTAATTATAAAAAAATTATATGAAATTATTTATAAATTTCTGCTTCGTCACGGGATTAGAATGACGTTTCATGGGTGTTGTTTGTTACTCTACTTCTTATAATTAACGCGGTTAGTTCTGAAAAGTTACAAGGAATTAAATCGAATTTTCAAAAAAATTATTTTGAAAGTTTTTGTTTCAATCTAAAAAATATTTTTATGAAATTCTGATATGCAATATTATTTAATTTTAGTACAGGCTTCTGTGTTAGAAATATAATTTTAATCGGTTAGTCAAATACTGAGATACTATGAGAGGTATAGGTACTGTTAATAATGGTAAAATGGAAAAGTTTAATAATGTTAAATGGTACTGATTTTCAAACATAACCAAATTTTAATGGAAATCGCAATAGTCGTTTTTGAGCAAAATAAAATTTTCGTTGACGATTTTAAAAATTTGTGTGGGAGTATACCGTTATTTTTGGTAAAAATCTTCTAGATAATGTTGAAATATTACTTCTTTCCAAGTTTGCAAAGTTTACGTGTTGGAAAGTAAAACATATTTGATATTTACGTTCCTTTTTTGATTTCTCTAAATATCCTTCTTTAAAATTTTGGAAATTTAAAGAATGTATTTAAATTCTCCAAGATAATTAATTGAATTGATTTTTCAAATTCAATTACTCACATTAAAACCATTCCTCTTGTTTGTTTTTTTTTTCTGGAAAACTTTTTTTATTGAACCAATAAAAAATTGTAAAATCTTGTCACTTAAAACATATAATACACAAAATTAGAAAAAAAGGCCGTACAAAGAAAAGTAACACTTTCAAATAAATTAAAAACACACAGTATTCAGTCGTGTCTTAAGCAAAGAATGTCTACATCGAACATCGAGAGACTTTAATGTTATTGCTCGTCTTTTTGCTTCAAGGTTCATAAGTTCTGTCTAGGAGTTAATAACAACAACTAGGTACCTTCATCCTTTCAGTTCTTTCAAAGATTTTCTGACCCAATTAGCTGAAATGTAAAAAAAAAAAAAAACAGAAGCTGGATCGATACTAAAAGACATAGAATAGACAAATAAAATGTTCATGGATCTTTTTAAAGAGAATTAAAAGAGTCGTGATTGCTTTTATCTAGATAATCGTGAATTTAAGCTAATTTTTCTGCTTTTTTTATGGGAATCCATAAACATTTGATGCTTCCTTCTTCACAATCTTGTTCATCAAATGTAATAGTTAGCTATTTAATTTGATGTTTTATTTGTCAATATAACTTTGATTACCTAGGTGACCAAACCTCGCTTTGTCTTGAAATGGCACCATCTTCATCATTTATCAGTGGGACTTAGTTTATCATATTCGGGAGTTAGCTCAGTTTGGACTTAGTTCATTCTGAACAAACAAATTGGATAGAATTGAGAGTTAGTTTGTTTTGCCAATATATTAGATTTTTAAAAATTTTAGTAAATATAGATAAAATGTAGATTTGTAGAGTTAAAAACCACGGGCTTTCAGACTTATTCGGATTATCAAGAATACAATAAAGTGTTTTAATCTAATGTATAGCTAAAAAACGTAATCACAGCCAAATAGAAATAAAGTAAAAAATACTTTTGTTATTAGAAACGATAGTTTCAATTCGGATTCGGTTGTCAGAGTTCAAGGTCAAGTTCATCTCTTGCTAAATCAGAAGTGGAGCGCGGATTTTTGACTTGTCCTCACATTCTGATAATCCTCTCACCAGAGCTCCAAGTCTTATGAACAATCAAAGCATCCAAACATTGCCCTGCAAAAAAGAAGGAAAGGAGGATTTACCATTGAAGTTAAAGGAATGAGTTCTGAATGGAAATTATAAGAGTGCACCAGTTTGAAGTCCCCAAATGAGTTTTTTGTGTTTGTGAATGCGTTTAAGTGTCACGTTAAGTCCTCACTGTGTGTCTTGATCCAAAAGTGTTTTTTTTTTTGTAATTAATATCAAAAAGCTATTTATCTGGAATCTACTTAAATTAAACTTAGGTATAACGATTATGGATTTTTTTTTTTTTGTTCCAAAAACAAAAGTTTTTTGTTATACGAAGTTCTTATTTAAAAATGATATTACTTTTAAGTTTAGTCGAACCTAAAATCAATGAGATTGCCTTTTTTTTAATTTTGGTGGCATTGAAGTTCTTGTTCTGGATTTTAATGGTTTTTCTAGTAATTCATTGTTTTTGTAAGTTAACGGTTACTTTCCTGCTTTGTTTGGTCGCGTTTCGTTTAAAAAAAAAAAGAAAATTATTGTGATTTAGTACACTTCCACAGAGTTTTTTGCAGGTAGGAAATATAACCTTCGGTTCGACGAGTAAATATTCAGCTAACACGCCAAAAAACGATAATGTTTATTGAATATTGTTTTTTTAGATGGTTTTGTGCCATATGGTTTTTTTTTTGAAAATTAAGATTTAGAGTTAATTAACTAAATTAAATAGTTTTTTTTTTTTTAAATAAATCGAACTTCAAGATGCCCAAATTGAACGAAACCTTTTACTTTGTTTTTCTTAAGCAAAACATGTTGTAGAGTTCGTGTTTTCCAGGGGTGTCTAAGGTGATAGGGTGATTCGAACGCGATCATCCATTTTTGGGGGAGTCCAAACATGGTCGCCGGATTCCCAAGTTTCGTGGGTATTGGAGTAGCTGCAATTCCACCAGCAGCTCCTTTGAGGTGGTGATGTGCGTCCGTAGTCCTCTGAGTTGTTTAAAATTTCCATGTCTGATTTATGTTTTTTTTGTTGAGAGGTGAGGCC
The DNA here is from genome assembly GCA_932273885.2 of Leucozona laternaria. Lineage (NCBI taxonomy): Eukaryota > Metazoa > Arthropoda > Insecta > Diptera > Syrphidae > Leucozona > Leucozona laternaria. The sequence continues at coordinate 97,294,301 of OW026368.1, forward strand.
TAGGTACGGGGTAAAGATCCCCCCTCCCATTCCGATGAGCTAATGCCATGCAACGCTAGCAGGCAGTAAATTGGGAGAAGTCCTACGTTGGGCTTTACTTCTTTCAAAACTTCGGAGTAAGTTCATATGAATCAAGTCACAATTTTTCATGGGAGTTAGTTCATTGGGAGTTAACTCCTTTGGGACTTAGTTCGTAGGTCCAATAAAGATTGTTTCGAAATAACAGGATAGAAAGAGATTCAAATTTGTTTATAAATGTAAACTTGCTAACAACACATTATTTGAAACTAACAAAATTTTAGTAAAGAGATTTAAAGTTAAAAAAAAGCTATTGAGTAAGTATTATGGTAATATATACTTTAACATCGAACTGTTTAACATTTTAGGTCATTATTTTTTAGGGATGAACAGTTTCCTACTAAACTTTTTCAATAAAAAATATATAATTTTGTGAATATTTATCTTCAAACAACTTTGAACACAGCCCCCAGTTTATTCAAATGTGTACACAAAAGTATTTATGAAAAATATCCCATGATTGAACAGTAAATAATGGGAAAATTAAATAATATTTAATATATTTTATTCTTTTATTTACAGAAATCTATGGAAATGGTTTTTATTGCAACTCATCTTAATTCCTGTTAAAAATTGTAAGTTCATATTTAACATGTATAATTTATAACTTACAATTTATCAGATGTGCTCTTAATAATTTAGTTTAAACATTTAAGTGATAAAATCACTTTCAAAAGGCAAGAAGAATACCTTTTTAAAAATTAAAAAAAAATTAATATAAGGTATACCTATTCTAATTCAACTTTAAAGACGATTAATTACTAAACCCCTCCATTATTAAAACCACTAGACCTTTTCACCGTTTGCAAAAAAAAAAAAATACGATTACAAACGTAAAGACTACAAATATGCTAATTAACCACATTGCCTTCTTAAAAGCTCAATATGAAAACACCACAACCCAACCGTTTGACCTTTTTCATTTCTGAATGTTTTTTTTTTTCTTTCTTATTTATTTAAATCGCCCCGAGATGGGCGGGCCCTCTTTCCCTTCTTAATCTAAATTGTTCTTGGAGTTACTTTGGGCCACCACGGGCCGGGTTGGAATTGGAATAAGCGCAATTTTGTGTGTCGCTTTTAATTTTCTATTCTCAGGATCTTTCTGTTAAATTTTGTGTAATTGGCTTAGTAATATTTTAATGAGAACGTAAGAAACATTAAAGCAACAAAAAATAAACTGATTTGGGCCAAGTTGCCGTAGGAGGCTACAAGGTGACAAATGGACAAAGTGAAAAAGCAACGAATAAATCTTATTTACGAAAAAGTTAATTTTGCCTTTTTGCCAGCTTGCCTGCGGAGAAAACATTATACGCGGGCGTATAAATATTTCTTTTTCCTTTTTTTTTTTTTTTTAATTCTCGAAGTAGGCCTATTGTACCTTTTTATTTTGAAACACTTTCCACGTTCTGTAAATTGTCACTGTTAACTAATTTTTGGGCCAAGTTAAAGTGGTTGGTTTAATTTTGAACCTAGTTGATAAATAAATTTTATGTTAAGAAATATTATAACTCGTTAGTCAGGCTTTTTCAAAAATCTGTCATATACATAATGAATAAAAACAAACGTGCAGGTTCACATTTTTTAAAAAAACTTCCTCGATCTTGAATCATTATTCGTTTCTATGTATAATCTTTAAATTGATTTATAAATAGTAAGTACAGACGAAGCATGTTTAAGGCTTTTGTTTTTTTAAGAATAGAACACTGGTTTTTTAAATAAAGGGAGAGTAATAATGATGGTGGGAGTTGTATAGTACATTTTCGAGGTGAATTTTACAAAACAGTAATTACTCACTTACAGTAAACATATGTATTTATTAGAGGTTTTCTCATCTTGGAAATATCGTCTAGTCTTACTAGCACATCTGCATGAATCCTAATGATTTTTTTATTAGTGGGCTTTATTTCTTGTGGGGTTCTAGGCTGATATTTTAATTATTACGCACCCAACCATGAAATAAAATGAAAAAGGTAATAGGGAGCGGGGAGATTTTTTACTAGGAAACAAATTTAAAGGATGAATCATCTCTTAAAAAAATACCAAACACAATTAGAGCAGCGTTTGTTAAGACTCTTCTTCTTGGTATAATAATTTTAAGTCATTTGTGGCGTATTCCTACAATTCTGTAAAGCTGCCCATACACGTCCTGCAAGTTGTTAAATAATCCGCAAGCCAAACTGCTTGCGGTGTATGGCTATATCAGCTTGACATTTCGAAAAATCGGAAAAGTGGGCTAATTAGTTTTATATTGAACTACCTACTGAACTTGTAAGATGGTAAACTAGTTCACTCAGTTTACTTGCAGTTTTCAGAAGTTAGTTTTTGAACTAGTTCGTTTGTGAACTACACAAAGCCTACCATAAAGAAGTTTTAGGTTTGTGACAAGGGACTTGATTACCTGTTTTTACTTTTCAACATTGATTTCCTGCTGCTGAACCATCAAGCATCCTATAGAGACCTAAAAATATATATAAATGATCAAAGACAAAATGCAACTTTCCATCAAATTTTGGTTGTGGAGAGACCAAATAGCAAAACAACATGATGTTAAGGAATCCAACTTAATGTCTCTGGATTTGGGTCTTTGTATTCCAGGAACAAAAACAATTTAAAACATTTTTTTTAATTATGAGAAATAAAAAAAGTACGTATACGACCGAGTGTACCAATAAAATTGTTTTACATAACTGGTGCAATATTTGGCGTGAAATTAATGTGGTTGTACATTTTAAAGGTTGATACTATATGGGACCTAGGGATGGTTTAGACTATTTTAAGATAATTAATTCTTCAATATAATTTATTTAGAAGCTCTTTATTTCGCGATAATTCAGAAATAAATAAATTTTGTGCAATCAATTTGGATTAAATATTTGAAGAAAAATTAATAAAATTATATTAATTTACGGCCCCACTTAGGGGGTTTGTGTTAACGTTAACAATAATCATTAAGTTTTAATATTCTTGTTTATTAAAAGGCACAATTTATTAACAAATTACAAAATTGTGATAACCAAGATTCGACTATAGATAATTTGACTTGAAAACTGGACAGAAAGATTGTTTATATGCTTTTTTGTGAAATTATTAAAATATTATTAGTTAATGGATTTTATTCAAAACACTCTGAGCTCGTAAAAATGCTAGACGTTCACTGCATTTATTTTTCATTTATAAACAAAAAAACCAAATTTAAACCTGCACACTGGATATCGTTAATGACGTATATATGTATAGGCTTCTGAAGTCTAAAAGAGCTTTGTTCAAACCCAGTCGATGATGGAAAAAGGTTATAGGCTAAAAGTTATTTAATTAAATCTTGTTATTTAATTAAATAATGAATTTAAGTGAAACAAAGTAGTGAAATTCGCTTATTGATTTCATCGGATGAAACTTATTTGTTTATATATGATTTTTAGTTAAATCTTTTAAAAAAATAAATAAAGGGCGAAATTTAATTCAATTAATTAAGTTTTCAAAGCATTTTTAATATGATGCTTTGTCAAAAATAGGATTTAGCAAATTTTAAACGATTTTATGGCCGCTCTATCTTTTTAATAATTAATTAAAGTTTATATCTCCAAATGCCTATTTTATCTTCTTAATATCATACTAATTGCATTTGTCACTGTCTCTCACTATTTTAAACGTGTTAAGCTGAAATTTATAGGTTTACCTAGTATGATATTAATTTACAATTGTTTAAAGCTAAAAACATTTAATTAAAGGCCTTTGAAGTTAGTTTAAAATTGTGGGAAAATATAAAGGGTGTTTTTTTAGACGTATGGTTTTCAATCTGGCAATACTTTTTTCAGAGTTAGTCTTTTTGACAGCTGTCACTTGATTTATGCTCAATTTGGTTTGCCATTTTATAGTAAATAAACTTACTCCTGCACAATGTTTGCAAATTGTCCAAATTTATTACCAAAATAATGGTTCGGTTAGCTCGACGTATCGTGCGCTGCGTCCAATATTCGGTCGACATAATCGCAAAATCGCATAAGTTCGAGCAACCATGGATCGGTTTCGCACCATGTTTACTCTAGCGGATAGTGCGCATCCCCGCACAGTGCGCACCAAAGACGCTATTGCTGAGCAGAGTATCGAAGAAGACCCGAATGAGTCCATCCGCCATCGCGCGCAACTATTGGAGCTGTCGAAAATTGGGCTTCTTGCCCAAAATCAATTTTAAAACATAATGGCAAACCTTTATCTTTATAATAAAGCTAAATTCTTGGCCATAACATTCATTAATATGCGTTTTATTTCTTCTTGAAAACCACACGTCTAAAAAAAAACACCCTTTATTGAAAGTTACTTTATTTCATACGTAAATCTTTCATATTTCCTCCTTAAACCATTCATATATATCATGAGAACCTACATTATGTAAGTATTATGTACATGTTATCATAAGAATTTGTTTCTTGGTGAAAAAGTGGTTTGCTTTTCAAAAAGTAAAAAATCGTTGTTAATTATCATCAAATTTCTTCTCCCATTCAACCATTTATCTGAAAAAAAAAACAAAATTCACCTCGGTAATAGCTAGATTAACAAATGCATACAGAGACAGAAACACACACATGCACAAACGAACACACAAATAATTTTTTGAAAAAAAATTAACTACCAGCAGGCTCAGAAGGACAATTCAGTGGCAAACAATGCGAAGCACATAACGCTTAGGGCAATTGCCTATCTCAATTGTCACCTAAAGGGAATAAGATAGAAGCTTTCTTGCTCCATTTTTACTTCTTTTATTTTATTTTCGTTTCGTTTCAATTTTATTTTTTTTTTTTCTATTTAACTTTTCTTCTTCCTGTCAGTTTGACACTTAAAAGACGACTTTCCATTGAATTCGCTTCCCTTCAGTTCTAAAAAAAAAATAAAAATAAAGAAATGTAATAGCAAAAAAAAGAAAATGTAAAGTGAAATTAACTAAGACACCTTCTCTGAGATACTTTTTTCTGTTTTGCTATCTACCAACCAACAACCCCCTTTGTCACTCAATTGAGTGGAGAGACAGAAAAAAAACGAAGTCCTATTAAAATAAAAACAATAAAATCTAAACTTTATTTTGTTGTGCTTTGCTTTGTTTTCTTATTTTTTTTTTTGTTTTACTTGAAGGACATGTCCAAAAGAAATCACAGCACTTGAAGTGAAACAAACTTAAAAAAAAAAATATCTAAAGAAAACAATAAGGATAAAATATATCTAGATACATATTCTAAGAGCCTATCCTTGTCTCTAAGTAAAGAAAATTCATTATGTTTATACTTTATATTAGAGGTGGGTGTTGTGATGGAGGGTAGAGGTATACGCAGTAGGAGAGGAGAGTGTTGAGTTAGAAAAAATAAAGATGGCCTTACATTTATTATTCCTTCAGTCATTGCCAAGTGACCATTTCAAGGCTGGCGTTGAAATAAACACCCATTTCAAGATGGTCGTTTAAAGCTTATTTCCTCTCCGTCCTCTCGCTCTCTCTCTCTCTCTCTCCTGTTGGCTCCTTGGAGAGTTGCCAGTCAATTAAAAAAGTTTTTGCAATTTTTTCTCCTCTCTACATCTTCATCTTATTTTTCATCACATTGCTATATTCTTGGGAAACATCTTCTCAAAGATTACAGAAATTAGTGCACGCTTAATAAGCGTCCTGGCTCATTAAAAAAAAAAAAAAAGTTTTTTTGCAATTATTATTGCATTTGAAGAGGAAAATAAAAAGGAAAAAAAAGGAAACATTCAAGTTAGATTTGAATTGATAGAAATTAAAGATAGATAACAGTTTTAATGAAAGTGAAGATTGCACTTCATTAGATTTTCAACGCAGCAAATGAAGCAACGAAAATGAAATAAAATACTAAAATATTGAAATAAAGATAAACTTGTCCTTCTACAGTAAAAGCAATGACTTTTATTTGTGTCATTAAATTAGTTGTTGCGAAAATAATAATTATTTATTAATATTGGTTTTGCGTGACGTATCAATTTTCAATGTTTATGCTTGTGATTTTGTCAAGCCGTTCATTACCAACATATTTAATTGAAGGATATATGTTATAAGTGATTGAAAAAAAATACCAAAAAACGTGTAAGTTGAGTTGAAACAAGAACAAAATCGCATTATAGAGGGGTCTATATTTTCCACATTTAGAAGGAAAAAGCAATTTCCTAAATAAATAAAAATATTAAAAAAATTACACTGACAATATTATGCTTTAAGTGTAGGTAATTTGACATATAGTCTTCAATATTGTAATTTATTTTATTTTTTTATTTATTTAATCTTATTTACTTAATTTTGTTTTATTTTATTTTGTTTTATTTTATTTTATTTTATTTTATTTTATTTTATTTTATTTTATTTTATTTTATTTCATTTTATTTTATTTTATTTTATTTTATTTTATTTTATTTTATTTTATTTTATTTTATTTTATTTTATTTTATTTTATTTTATTTTATTTTATTTTATTTTACATATTTTATTTTATTTTATTTTATTTTATTTTATTTTATTTTATTTTATTTTATTTTATTTTACCTATTTTATTTTATTTTAATTTATTTTATTTTATTTTATTTTATTTTATTTTATTTTATTTTATTTTATTTTATTTTATTTTATTTTATTTTATTTTATTTTATTTTATTTTATTTTATTTTATTTTATTTTATTTTATTTTATTTTATTTTATTTTATTTTATTACTTTTAGTCATCGATATAATCGATATTTTTTATGAAGAAAAAAATCCTTTTTTTGGGTATTTTTGACTTTTGTTAACATTTCCTTTGTCAACACTAAAACAAAATAACTGAGCCATAGCTTCAATATAGCTTAAAAAACCCACAAGCCAAGTTCGGACTATCCACTTGTGCATTTAATTTTTTGTGTAATGAGTAAACAAAAAATAACAAAAAGTGAATACTTATTTTTAAACCCAAAAACGCGTTTACAAACATTTAAAAGTAATTACAAGCAATTGCATAATATTTGCTTAGTTTAAACTCACTCAGTATAAAGCAAAATAAATTACCAACAAAAACGACGAAAATAAATTTTAATATAATTTTGCTATTTACACCGCACTCAACTGGCTAAAATGACCCTTTATGACGTTTTAATTTTAATTTTTATTTTTAGCGCTTTTTATTTGCTTTATAAAGTTAACGAGCGGTGTTTATTTTTTTTTTTTTTTCATTTGATGCCAAACTTTGCCACTAAACCACTCTTCCACATTATAGCTTAAAAAAGGTCATTGGCAAGAAGGAGTAATAGAACTGTGTGCTATGTCATGCGGCAGGAAAATAAGCAAATATTTGTTCAACTGAAAAACATAATTTCAGGCCAAGCAAAGTCAATAGTTTGCTCCTTGCTGATGCTTTTCCAAGAAGAACCATCAACAGAGAGCTGGCACGGTGGTGCGGTCTGCGGTGTGGTGCGGTGTGGCGTGCGTGGCAGCACGAAGTGAATTGTGAATGTGCTTTCCAAATTATACCTACAAACACTAAAAAAAATAAAAAAACTGTACACTCAGCGATAACATCACGCGAAGCAAACGTGCTTACCGACTCCTTTCCGAGCTATAAACAGGGGATCTATGAGGTAGAGCAAGGATTTTTTGTTTGTATATTTCATATCCTGTCGGGAATGCACATTATGTTAAGACCAAGTAGAGGCGGGAGTATATAGTTTTCTGGAATTGCTGAGGTTTGAGATTGAGAGTGAAACACATTTTGCGGATTGCTGGAATATTTGTATAAGAATAAAGTAAACAATAATAATTCTTTTTCTTCTTCAAGCTCTTATAGAGATAGGAGAGTTTTTTGTTGATTTTTTTTTTTTTTGTTTAGTTCCGCTTGGCTCTCGCATACACAAATCGTCATCAGTGGTTGCCCGTAGATTAGGTGAAGAAGAAAATTAATGAATTTTTTTTTGTCTTAAACGTCATTTGGGATTCTAGATATTTGAGTGAATTAAGTTAATGTTGACATTGGAGTTGTTTAAAAAAAAAGTGGTTTGCATATTTAAAATTAAGTTTAAGGATAATTCACAAGAACAGTGTTAATTGTAATAAGAATTGAAATTTTAATTTATGGACTTTCTCTTGTATTAACTATTTTATATTTTAAGATGATATTCTAGAACAAAAGTTTCAATGACAATTAATATTACGAAGCTAAATATGTTTTGTAGTACCACCTTGGCGTAATGGTTCAAACTTTGAAAGTCTTGGTTTGACTCCAGCCAATACTACCTGAATTTATTGTTTAGGTGTACTTACTGCCTCAAGGAAGTGACAAATCCTCAAAGAGTACCTATCTCTTTGTCTCTCTTCTTAGCCGTTTAGGGTCATTAATTTTTCGGATTAGAAATTAAAGCTGAATAAAACACACACAGCGATACATTTTTGATGAAAATTGTATTTCATTATAAAGTCTGGACATTGCCATTAAGTGTGAAAAACAATTTGATTCAAATGGCCGGCTCGGAAAGATTCGCAGCATGCGATCCTTTTGAGGCAATTTGGAAGCACTTTTTTGGACATTTCGGATGGTATCGCGGCCATAACTTGAGTAATGTTGGCTTTTAATGCGTCTAGAGTTCGGAGATTTTTTGCGTAAACACATTCTTTTGCGTAGCCCTACAGACAAGAATCTAACGGTGTCAAATCGCATGATCTGTGTGACCAATTGACGTTGCCAAAACGTGAAATTACGCGACCAGGAAACTACTCGCGCAATAAAGCAATAATTGGTCGTGTTGTGTGGCTTGTTGCCACGTCTTGTTGGAACCAAATATCGTCCCAGCTTCAGTTTGGTTTGCAATTTAACCGTGGATCGTCTTACAAATGAACAACGCTTGCAAATTATTGAATTTTATTATCAAAATTCGTGCTCGGTTCGTAATGTTCATCGCGCGCTGCTTGTGTTCAGCGATGAGGCTCATTTTTGGTTGAATGGGTACGTAAATAAGCAAAATTGCCGCATTTGGAGTGAAGATCAGCCAGAAGCATTGCAACAGCTACCAATGCATCCCGAAAAGCCACTGTTTGGTGCGGTTTATGGGCCGGCGGCATTATTGGGCCATATTTCTTCAAAGATGATGCGAATCGCAGCGTTACTGTCAATGGTGAACGCTACCGAGCGATGATATAACAAACTTTTTTTTGCCCGAAATGGAAGTTCTTGACTTGCATGATATGTGGTTTCAACAAGACGGTGCCACATGCCACACAGCACGCGAAACAACGGCGCAATTGCGAGGCGAGTTTGGTGAACAGTTAATTTCACGTTTCGGGCCGGTCAATTGGCCGCCTAGATCGTGCGATTTGACACCATTAGATTATTTTTTGTGGGGGTATGTCAAGGCTAATGTCTATAGGGACAAGCCCGCTTCGATTGACGCACTGGAAGCCAACATCCATGCATTCATTCGTGAGATACCGGCCGATATGTGTGAAAGAGTATGCCAAAATTGGACTCAGCGGATGGGCTACCTGAGACGCAGCCGCGGTCAACATTTGCATGAAATTATCTTTAAACATTAAATTGCAAGGTTCAAACTATCGATTCAAATAAATATTTCATTCATTTTTTCGAATTTTTTGTGTTTTTTTTTTTTTAAAAGTTCTAAACCTCTTAAAAAATCACCCATTAGTTAGTTTTTATAATTTTAACGCGTTGTTCGATTGTTAGTCGATCCATTATCGTTAATGGCAAACATTCAACTTATATTTTGACACTTCGAATGACAGCTGAGTTTGACAGGTGTCAAATACCAGTGCTACTAACTTAAAACCACGAAATGAATGACCAGTTATAAGGCACAAAATTGTTAGTCCACTTCATTATTCCTGCCGAATAATAATTAAAAGGTACATTTATTTACCTGTATTGTTCCGTTTTTAGATGTGGGTTACATTTTATTGAATTTGTAAAAATTTCAAAAATCATTATACCATTTTTTTAAATAAAAATGTCTTAATGATTTTAATGCCAATTTTAAGTATTAAATAAAGGGTCCGCCATCTAACGTTTTTTTTTTTTCAACTAGTGCTTATTTCGTGAATGGTAACACTTAGCTCATGTCTGATTTCACAGATAATTAGTTTTATCCTTCCGCTGAACTAATATGGTTGTGTATACGCTTCGCTAAGTGGGCCTGCGATCGACTTTAGAGAAGATGCCGATTTTGCCAAAAAATCATCTTTTCAGATGAAGCTCATTTTGATCTTGGCGGGTAGTAAACAAGCAAAATTGTCGCATTTAGGGCACAGAAAACCCGCACGCATACATTGAAAAGCCGATACACCCAAAACGAGTCACTGTTTGGTGCGGATTTTGGTCCAGAGGCATAATTGGGCCATTTTTTTCGAAATTGAGCAAGGAGTGGCCGTTAGAGTCAATGGCGATCGTTATCGGGCCATGTTGAACGAATTTTTGTTCAGAAAAATTGAAGAGGAGGATATTGGCAACATTTGGTTTCAACAGGACGGCGCGCGCTACGTGCCACACAGCCGAAGCTACACCTGATATTTTGCGCCATTTTCAAAAAAAAAAAGAAGTTATTTGGCGGACCCTTAAGTTTACGCTTAAGATGAAGATTTAAAAAAATGCATTGACAGGTAAAGTTTTGTTAATCCGTAGCATTTTCAGAGACAACAAAAAGAATTTGTTTCTTCTCACTTTGGTTAAAATTTCAACACAAATCGTATTAACAGTGCAAAATTTTTCAGTTATTTAATTTTTTTTTGTGTCAATTTGAAATGGTCTGAGAAGTTTAAGCTATGTTTCAAAAGTTCATATGCAAAAAAAAATATAACTTCTCTGAATGCAGAAAAAAAAATTCATTTTATTGTTCCCTTTTGTCGCATAAAGTATGTTGAAGTTATTGAAAGTTTGCGGATAAAAAAAAAATGTGTATTATTTTTATCGTCTTTCCTCAAATTCCTTTCGCATAGACAGACTTTTTACTACTGCTTGGGGAGTTCATGGGATCAGAAACTTAAACCGGGTGTTCGAGAATTGGAAGAGAAACTTTTTTATTTTAATATTATCACTTCCAAAGGTTAAGTTAAAAAAAAACATTTCTCTATGAGAAAAAAGAAATAAATCCATATACACAGAATCACATGCAGGATATTAGGTATATAGTCGTATAGCATTGTGGGTAAAAATAGGAATTTTTGAAAGTTGTATAGAGGCTCCACAAGAAGAATCCACAGAAAACATTTATAAAATGTAAATGATAGTTAGAAATCAGTGAAGTGCTAAACTAGGATAAATGTATTCAAATCACAGTTTTCAGTTTTCAGGCCATCATCATTCAGTAAAAGAAGCCTTTGGGTGAAATGGAGCATTTAAAAGTTTAATTATTTTACAATGCAAGGGGGAATATAAAAAGACAAAAAACAAAAAGAAGAAGCGTAGAATGGAAAAACTTTTTTCATCTCAGGCCATGGGCAATTTCATGAACATAATAAAAGCCACAAACAGTAAATTAAAATGTTGAATATGTAGATGTTATATATATACGTGTTAGATACAAGTTTTGTCCTTAGGGCCTTAGAGTTCTTCACGGCAGATTAAAGGAAGTCTGTTTTAAAATGTTGTATACCAAATATCGGGTTTTTCAATAAGAGCGCTACAAAAGTTCTTTTAAATAATACAAAAACGGTTTCGGACATCAATAAAATTCTTTATTTCTGTAAAAGAACGTTCGATGCCATAATGTATGGAACTCGATTTCTTTTGCATGGCCACCACGGGCACGCTTGCAAAAGTCCAGACGCTGAACCCAATTTTCAACGGTTTTCAAGCATAAATCGGCCGATACTGCTGCAATTTCACGTTCGATATTCGTACAAAGTTCATCAATCGTCGCTGCCTTGTTGGCATAGACCATAGACTTGACGTAGCCCCACAGGAAATAGTCTAACGGCGTCAAATCGCACGACCGAGGCGGCCAAGCGACTGGACCATTTCGTGAGATAACACGTTCTCCAAACTTGGTTTTCAATAAGTTGAATGTGACATTCGCTGTGTGGCTTGTGGCGCCATCCTATTGGAACCACATATCTTCCAAGTCCATATCATCCAATTGGGGCCAAAAATATTCGGTTATCATTGAACGGTAGTGATCCCCATTCACAGTAACGTGCCGGTCTTGATCATCACGGAAGAAGTACGGCCCTATGACGCCGCCGGCCCATTAACCACACCAAACCGTAATTTTTTTCGGGATGCAATGATGACTGATGGAGTACGTGTGGATTGCTGCCTGATCAATACCTCATATTTTGTTTATTGACGAAGCAATTCAGCCAGAAATGAGCATCATCGCTGAAGATGATTTTTCGATGAAAATCCGAATCATTTTCAAGTTGTTGCTCAGCCCAATTGACGAACATACGACGCTTCTGGTGGTCAAGAGGCTTCAGTTCTTGCGTCAATTTAATCTTGTAAGGATGTAGGCCAAGATCTGCCCAACCCTTGAGAACGACGTGTGAGAGACAAACGCTTTCTGCAACTGAAGCCTCAGCGGCAGCAATATTCTCGACACTACGGGCACTTCTTTGTCTCACTGGCACGGGAACATTTTGTACTGTGCCTGTGGATTCAAATTTTTCCACTAGAATCTCGATTGTTGATCTGCTAGGACGATTATATGACGACCATAAATTGGACGTAGCGCTCTTAACGTTGAGGCCACTGACTCCGAATTTCGGTATTAAATTTTAATAACTTCGATTCGTTGTTGGCTCGTATATCTTTCCATCATGAAATGGCAAACCTTACTGAAGAGAAATGTCAAAAGGGCGGCAAGAAATATGGCGTCGTTTGCTCTCCCTGTTGCTCTACTTGTGTAGCGTCCCTGTTGAAAAAGCCTTTATATACCGATTTACCTACTTACTTATATAATTTATACAAAAATTAAAATTATGTAACATTTTTTAAAAGCTCTTATAGTAATATTCTTCTTCTTTACAAATCAGCATTAGCTTTGCTCAGTCGGTCTGATCAGAGCAGAGAAAACTAAAAGTTCAGCCAAAGTTAGAACAGAAAATATGCGACCATGTATAATATCAATTAAATGTTGTCGAACCTTCTGAGATGCAATATACGTACTCGTATAGTGGTTAAAGATTTTTGACACTTATAAAACTTTGTGTGTACAAACACCATGAGCATTATTTTTCTATGTGAAGGTATTAAGTTAGATTAGGTAGAAGTGACTATCGGCGGAGAGTCAACACACTTAGGCCAATATTAATGTTGCCCCTTGTGATACGACATGGATCTAGGAAATCTTTTCCCTACTCGTTAAACAATTTTGAGCTTTTTATGAAGTGTGTAAGACAACTCACATCAGTACTTGCCAGATCGCTGAAATTATTGTAGTAGAAGTCACCTACATCGTTCTACGGCTTTGGGTTAGAGCAGGACATGTACAGTTTCCTTTTCCTCTTCATCCATACAGCTTCTGCAGATGTCGTTTGAGTAGACGCCAAGCCGAGTGGTGTGCCTACCCATTAGACATTGTTTGGTTATGACACCTATTACGGATCCAATTTGCAATCTGCTTAAATATGTCAAACACTTAGAACGCTTCATGTCAAGCGTTAGCCTGATCTGTTTTGTCACCAAGCAAGTGATGATATTGTCCCACCTAATGTTTGTTTTCTTTAAAGCATCTTTTGTCACCATAAAAGTTTATATGTAGCGATGGCTATACCAATATCTGTTGGGATAGGTATTGTAGTACTATTTTTAGCAAGGTCACTTAACAGTTTCCTGGAATGTCCTTCGGCACCCAGCAAAGATGAATGCGCCATCTCAACGAGAGATTGTCAACAGTGTAGGGCTGTTCTTGAGTTTGTAGAGACTGAATCCAGAGATTTAATAGCAGCTTGGCTGTCTGAGAAAATACGGCAAAGCAAAGACAAAACTTCTTTGATTGCTAAAAGTTCTGCTTGGAACACGATACCATCATAAGGAAGAAGAAATGAGAGCAATTTTTTCTATCTGACAACCAACCAACCACATGAACCGATTCCTCTACCAAGAATGTCTTATCCTTCCAAGTAGAGCTGGATGGGATGGTAACTATAGTTTTTGTTAAGAAGTAATTTGGGTATAGTGCAGTCAGTGGTACATGAAAATGATCTGAATTAATTCAGAACTACGGAGGGGAAAATCTCATTGTTAATCCATTGTGAAGAGGCTTTAAGACGAATGGCTGTACTTGCTGCCGTTTGTTTACTAAATATGACGAGGGGTAACAGGTGAAACAGAGGCTTGATACAGTCAGGCTGTTCACTGGACCTTACTAAGTTTATCACGATTTGTTGCTGTATATAAAAATGACACTGACAGTTCGCGATCTTTTTACTTGCGAATATACATAGGTATATGGTAAGTTATGAATTCGTACCAATAATCGGACTCGAGATTTTGATCAAACTTGACATAACGATGATGGGGAAGACGAAAAAAAGTGGGTCTCGCAAAAATGTACGTCTATCTGTCTGTTTGTTCGACTACAGCCTAAACGGATGGGTCGATTTTCTTTAAACTTGGTACCTAGCGCTTTTTACACATTCGCCCCACCCTTTTTTTTCTCTGTGGTTTAGGACCAAAACTAACAGTAGCTGTCATACAAATTTTTTTGGCCAAAAAGGTAAAACTTATTTTTCTCAAAACCGGCTCTACAGATTTTTTTTTAAAAATCAATAAATTTAAATAGTCATAAGTTGCCGTTCAATACAAAAATGGTTCGGAAAAATGCTTATAATGGGTGATTTTTTAAGAGGTTTAGAACTTTTTTAAAAAAAAAAACACAAAAAATTCGAAAAAATGAATGAAATATTTATTTGAATCGATAGTTTGAACCTTGCAATTTAATGTTTAAAGATAATTTCATGCAAATGTTGACCGCGGCTGCGTCTCAGGTAGCCCATCCGCTGAGTCCAATTTTGGCATACTCTTTCACACATATCGGCCGGTATCTCACGAATGAATGCATGGATGTTGGCTTCCAGTGCGTCAATCGAAGCGGGCTTGTCCCTATAGACATTAGCCTTGACATACCCCCACAAAAAATAATCTAATGGTGTCAAATCGCACGATCTAGGCGGCCAATTGACCGGCCCGAAACGTGAAATTAACTGTTCACCAAACTCGCCTCGCAATTGCGCCATTTTTTCGCGTGCTGCGTGGCATGTGGCACCGTCTTGTTGAAACCACATATCATGCAAGTCAAGAACTTCCATTTCGGGCAAAAAAAAGTTTGTTATCATCGCTCGGTAGCGTTCACCATTGACAGTAACGCTGCGATTCGCATCATCTTTGAAGAAATAGGCCCAATAATGCCGCCGGCCCATAAACCGCACCAAACAGTGGCTTTTTCGGGATGCATTGGTAGCTGTTGCAATGCTTCTGGCTGATCTTCACTCCAAATGCGGCAATTTTGCTTATTTACGTACCCATTCAACCAAAAATGAGCCTCATCGCTGAACACAAGCAGCGCGCGATGAACATTTCGAACCGAGCACGAATTTTGATAGTAAAATTCAATAATTTGCAAGCGTTGTTCATTTGTAAGACGATCCATGGTTAAATTGCAAACCAAACTGAAGCTGTTTGACAGTGACACAAGGTACTAAACACACGTCAGCTGTCAAAACCAGTGTTGCCAAAACCAAACCAGCCAAAAAATCACCCGTTAAATGGTACCTACCAAAGAACCATTTTTTTGATTTTCGCTTTTCTCAAAAACGTTTCAACTAATTCTGATCAATTTTTTTATAAAGAATTATTGACAAATTCTAAATAATATTGTGTACCAAAATGTTCAAAAAGATAGTTTTTGGATTTTTAAAAAAAGTTTAAAATTTTTTTTTTTGAAAACTCAATACCTATTTCAAAAACGACTCTGTCGATTTTTAATAAACTTGGTAAAAAGCAGTTTTTTAACTTTATCTAGACGATTTTTGACAAAAATTATTCTAATACCTAGAAATAACGGCGTCTCCCATGCAAAAGTTTAAAAACCGTTAAGAAAAATATTTTTTTTCTCCAAAACGACTACTGCGATTTTGATACAATTTTTTTTTGTGTGTTGAAATTAGTACGATATACCATCTAATTTTTTTTAATTTTATATTTTATGTTTATTAACAGTATCTCTCATAGAATGGTTTCTTTGATTTTCGACCATCTCAATATCTGATCAACCGAAATATAAATAAAAGTGCTTATCAAAATTTTCCAAAAAATTATTCTGGATTTTTAAAAACAATTCAAAATAATTTTTTTGACAATTCAATATTTTGAAAACATGTAGCAAATTTTTTTGTGAAGTTCAATTTTTAACTCAACATTAATAAATACTTAGAATTGGCGTACCAATTCTTTTTTCTTAAAAATGTTAACGAAATTTTATATTTAAAAAAAGTAATTATTTTTAAAACCGCTCCTAAGATTTTCCAAATTTGTTTTCATAAATTAAGATTTATATAAGAAATTAGATGGTGTACATCGCATTGTGTTAAAAGAGATTCAAAGCGGAATGCGTAGTGCATACGGCTTCTAAGACTGAGCAAATCTGATATCGTGGGTTCGTTCCCTATGCTGGGCATGTAGAAAGTTTTTCATAATAAAATTGGATTAAAGCTCAGCACCACTAATAAGAGGAGACTGATGATAGGTAGCTTGGCACCCCTTGAAACAGCTGTATCCCTAGCCAAAATAAACGAATTATAAATTAATTCGTAAACAATTGGTGGTATGACCTTTAAGTTGTTGTTGTTGTTCAAAAATTCAATATTTTTCTAATTTTGTTGATTCAAAACAATTTACCAGTTTAAATAATATAATTTCCTTTCATGCATATTGCATATGTGCAACACTGGGCTTAATTGGTAATTTTTGTATACTCACATAATATCACCTGCAACTTAACTAAGTTTTGGCAAATGGATAAAATATAGACTCCCATGCACAGCTTATTTATTTCAGCTATAGAACCACAATGTGATCGCACATAAGAGCAAGTTCGTGCGACCCAGTCGTTCATATTTTTTAATTTGCTCTAAGTATATAGAGCGCAAGTATTGGTTTCGTGCAGACAAAAATTATAACTAACTTTACGATGATCGATAAGTCCAAAATAGGGGGTTTCTTCATGACGAGCCGTCCGTGCGTCGGTTTGAGCATCATTGCGTTTAAATAGTAAATGCTTACACAAAAAAAAGGCTCAACCGGAAAATCAATTTTTTTCGTACTTTTGACTCTTTTAATACCCACAAGAGCAAGTCCGTGCGATCCAGTGTTGCACATTTTTTTCTTAAATAAAATAAAAGTAGTAGCTATTGAAATTAATATTCTAACATTCAAATCGGTATTTAAGATTTTCAATTTTCTTTTTTTTTTCTAATTAAAAAATTTTCTACCATCTATTATTTTTTAAAAAGAGGAGAAAAATGAAATTTTAATTATTTCATATTTCTTTTGAATTTATTTTCTTCATTTAACACTTTAAAGTTTTGTTTATTATCACTTTAATGCTTCTATAATGAAGTAAGCTGAAGGTTAAAAGTAAAAGTATTATTTTTATAATGAGCATTGGAGAAGGAACATGCATAATTATTTTACTCATTTCTTCCTTAAATCATACAGCTTAGTACAGAAGAGAAAAGAAAATGAAATATACTTCAGGCTATATATAATGCAAATAATATATATGGAATGAAAAATAGATAATAATGTGGTAGTGCAGTAGTGTAGTAGGATTTAATTGCAAATTTTCAAACTACACATTCCACTGACGCAAGACATTACATCAAGGGATAACTATAAATTATGATATGAACTTTAACATTACGCAAACCAAAATCCTTTCATAAAAATTGAATATGAATTGTTATTTATTTTCAAATAAGAAAAATTAGTAAAAAAAATCTGATACCAATCAGAACCCAATACAAATAACCATATTTTTGTTTTCTTTTTTATTATTTTTATTACGTAACGAATGCTATTTATTATACACTTGCAAACCTACGTTTATGCTTTTTGCGTAGGTGTATACTTTACATATAGTTCAATTATTATACATTCTGACCCGATTTATCCATTTCATTAAGGATGGCTGAGATATATGCCAATACTACACACACATATTCTGTTATTGTATCCTTTTGGTTTGCCTTTGAGGCTACTCAACATCCACATAAAGCGTATAAATGTGTACCCAACTCTGATAAAGAAACAAAAAACAAATAAAGAAATACTATTCGAACGTCAACGTTAACCTGGTTTACAATATTATCAATAAGAAATTGGATATTAAGCCCCAAATATGGTCAATTCGGATGGGTATATTCATGGGATAAGCAGAAAAATAATTTTGTTTTCTTTATTGGCAGAAAATGTAATCATGAATGACATTTATTTCCATTTAATAATAATAATAAAGAGTTCTATGTAGGTTTTGACCTGGCAAAAATCTGAAAAAAATCCATGAGAATCAATAAGAACCGTCGAAGGTATGAATTAGCTGGACAATCCTTTTATTGACTGTATAGAGGTGACACACAAAATCAGGAAATTTTGGAAATCAATGTAAATATAAGAAATTTAAGGTGTTTTCTATATATTTCAGTTAATTTATTCCTTAAAATGCTTGTTTCTAGAGTGCTGAAAAGCTAGATTCATACTTTTATTTTTTTTTAATTTCTCTTCTATTTAAGCAGCCATTAAGAAAATAATATTAGAAAAAAAGGAAGCTTTTGAGATTTAAAGCTATTAAACTATCAACGAAAGTAAAATGAATAATTTGCTCAGGTTATGATATTATTAACAAAAAAAAAACATGAACAAAAGTTAAAAGTGTGTATGTATGTACACGAATAATGGATTTTTATTGATTATTTTCTTTCATAACAAAAAATGACTTATAAAATTTTAAAATTGAATATTATTTAAATTATGTAGAGGAACTGGATTGATGAATTTTAACAAAATCGATCAAACCATTAGCGAGATATTCGGGAATAACCCTAAAACAAAGTCAATGTCCTCATTAAACTTCAAGTCTTTATTTATGTTAACAAAAATCAATTTTTGCAACTTCTTTTAATATCACAGTTATTATATTTATTTAACGAAAATCGTTAGAGCTGTTTTTGAAAAAAAAAGAAATGCGAAAACCAAAATGCGTTGTAAAGGGTGTTTTTTTTTAGACGTGTGGTTTTCAAGAAGAAATAAAACTCATATAATTTAATGTTATGGCCAAGAATTTAGCTTTATCATAAATATAAGGGTTTGCCATTATGTTTTGAAAATGATTTTGGGCAAGGGAGGCCCAATTGTCGACCACTTTTTGCAGCAATTAGGGCCATATGTCAGCAATAACGCACCGAATATTCTCTTCTAAGGCGTCAATCGTCTCGGGCTTATCTGCGTAGACAAGCGACTTCACATATTCCACAAAAAATAGTCCAGCGGTGTTAAATCGCACGATCTTGGAGGCCACGCCACAGGCCCACGACGCGAGATAATGCGCTCCCCAAAAGTTTCCTTCAATAAATTGATTGTTTCGTTGGCTGTATAGCATGTAGCGCTGTCTTATTGGAATAAAAGGTCGTCCACATCAACATCCACCAATTCAGGGATGAAAAGTAATTAATCATAGCTCTATAGCGTTCCCCATTGACTGTAACATTATGGCCGGCTTCATTTTTTAAGAAATATGGACCAATGACTCCCTCTGCCCATAAAGCACACTAAACAGTGACTTTTTGAAGATATAACGGCGTCTCAACAATGGCTTGTGGATTATAATCACTCCAAATATGACAATTTTGCTTGCTAACGTACCCATTCTACCAAAAAGGAGCTTCATCGCTGAACAAAATTTTCTTGTTAAAATCGGGATCGGTGGCCATCTTGTTTGGAAGCGTTGTTCAGGCGTCTGTATATTCATTATAAAATGACAAACCAAATCGAGCATAAATCAAGTGATAGCTATCAAAAAGACCAACTCAGGAAAAAGTATTGCCAGATTTAAAACCACACGTCTAAAAAACACACCCTTCATGCGGCCACGAAAGCATTAGAGTCCTTCCACAAGCACTGTACCCAACTGGAAACATATACAAACAGACAAACGGACTAAATCCATGTGTTTGGACTTCACAAAAATTGCAATGTTAGAATTGATTGAAACTTCGATTTTTGTAAGCAAAAAACCAGCAATAATTGTCCATACAGAAAGTAAAAAGTTAAAACAAAAAAGGAATATAACTAAGGCCCGAATTAACAGAACACTTTGAAACAGCTCTTATTTATGAGGCTCAAAACTTGAAAATTATACAAGTATTTTTCCAAGTCCGAAAGTGAGAGCCAGTCTTTCCGAACTGTGAACTGAAGTTGATTTTTAGTTAAAAAAAATTTCAAATCTTTTCAAAACGGCTTAAATGAATTTTCAAGCACTTTACTTCAATGCAGTTATAAATTTTGCCATTTATTTTATTTTATTTTATTTTTTTTTATTTATTTTAAAGACTTCTTTACTCAATTTTGTATTAAAAACATTAAAATTGCTTAAAAAAAAATGAAGCAGTATAAAAGTTGAAAAGTTGACTTTAAAAGTTTCTGATGATAGTGCTCATAAATATTCACTATAAATATTGCCTGGTGAAAAAATGTATGAACCTTGAAACTATTAGCGTTAGGTGAATACCGACCTAAATTTCCTTTCAAAAAAATCTTAACTATGGTCTTTTTAATGATTTATCGCTCTCAAAAGATAGATATTGATTTAAATTTACCTTAAAATATTTGTTAAAATTATTTTAGCAAATGGTTGATTTTTTTCAAAATCCGGAAATTTTTAATCAATTCCACAATTCGAATTGATTTTCACTCACATATCTTTTTATTTTGGGTTTTTTTGTTTACTCTGAAAAAACTTTTGCACCAAAATTATTAAGCTTCACATTTAGCTATCTTGATTTTTATACATAATCAATTTATCAAAATTTTAAAATGTTTATCCGCTTTTGCATATTGAAAAAAAAAAAACAAATTTTGAAATTTTTCATCAACTTTTGTATTTTTAAAAGTGAAAACCAAATTCAATGTAGTTTCATGCAATTTTTATAACAAAATGTAGCTTGACATTATATACTTCATTTAAAGACTTATACCCCTTGAAGAATTAGAACAAAAGTTATATTTATATTATATGCTTCGTAATGTAACAAAATCGTTTCAGTATATTTTTGCAAAAATAACCGGCACTTTGTTCCTCTTCAGTACCTCATTACTCTTTTCATAGCTAAAGTGAGCAGTTGGTTTTTGAATATACAGTCAAACCTATTTATAATTAACTCCTTACTAATGGAATTTCCTTTATTGTAAAATCCCATTCTGTTACCTTTCCCTGAAACAAATAAAAATATAGAACGAATAATTTTTAAAACGAACTTCACTTTATATCTAAAGAATAAATTCTTGGAACCCATCAGAATATGGTTTCCTTATAACGAAATTTGTACAACAAACTTTCTGAGATTTCTTGCTACGAACAAAAATGGAATGAAATAAAAGTTTTTATATAGCTCTATGCAAAATAACATTGAGATGTTATTAAGAAATTCTACAATTTTACTTAAATTCTCTGTTGCTGATGTTTGTACCTACCTACCTGAAAAAAAGACATTGTAGCAGTGATTTATAAAAAAAATTCTTCATATAGCGGTTTTTGTCTGAAACCAATTTTTTGTCCCCTTGGGGTTCGTTATAAGGAAGATCGACTGTAATTATTTGACTTACACAACATATCTCACACCGGGTTTTGTTTAATGTTTCTTACTCTTCTCAGTAAAATATAATTTTCACAAAATGCCTGTTAGAAGCAAAAATATAAGTTAAGTGGCACACAACTGTTAGTAAACCAGGGCCTACTGACTAACAGATCTTGACTTAAATTCAATTGAAAGTTTTCTTTCCAACCTTTAGTCCATATTCTTTTGTTTTCATTTTTCTTTTTTATCGTAGATCTTGACTTATAACAGAAGACTGGCGAAAAGGTATAATTTGCCCCATACATAAGAAGGGAGATGTCACAACGTGCAGCAATTATAGAGGTATCACGTTGTTGAGTACCGCCTATAAGAGACTCTAAGAATGCACGATTAACTGGTGGTATACTGGGTCTACCTATCTACCTACTTTCGACGGGTGATTTTTAAGCTGGTTTGGTTTTGGCAACACTGGTTTTGACAGCTGACGTGTGTTTAGTACCTTCTGTCACTGTCAAACAGCTTCAGTTTGGTTTGCAATTTAACCATGGATCGTCTTACAAATGAACAACGCTTGCAAATTATTGAATTTTACTATCAAAATTCGTGCTCGGTTCGAAATGTTCATCGCGCGCTGCTTGTGTTCAGCGATGAGGCTCATTTTTGGTTGAATGGGTACGTAAATAAGCAAAATTTCCGCATTTGGAGTGAAGATCAGCCAGAAGCATTGCAACAGCTACCAATGCATCCCGAAAAAGCCACTGTTTGGTGCGGTTTATGGGCCGGCGGCATTATTGGGCCTATTTCTTCAAAGATGATGCGAATCGCAGCGTTACTGTCAATGGTGAACGCTACCGAGCGATGATAACAAACTTTTTTTTGCCCGAAATGGAAGTTCTTGACTTGCATGATATGTGGTTTCAACAAGACGGTGCCACATGCCACACAGCACGCGAAACAATGGCGCAATTGCGAGGCGAGTTTGGTGAACAGTTAATTTCACGTTTCGGGCCGGTCAATTGGCCGCCTAGATCGTGCGATTTGACACCATTAGATTATTTTTTGTGGGGGTATGTCAAGGCTAATGTCTATAGGGACAAGCCCGCTTCGATTGACGCACTGGAAGCCAACATCCATGCATTCATTCGTGAGATACCGGCCGATATGTGTGAAAGAGTATGCCAAAATTGGACTCAGCGGATGGGCTACCTGAGACGCAGCCGCGGTCAACATTTGCATGAAATTATCTTTAAACATTAAATTGCAAGGTTCAAACTATCGATTCAAATAAATATTTGATTCATTTTTTCGAACTTTTTGTGTTTTTTTTTAAAAAAAAGTTCTAAACCTCTTAAAAAATCACCCATTATATACATAAGTAAGGATTACCTACTTCAAAAACCATTGCTCCATTTTTGGCGGTCTTTTAAAATTTGGCTGTGAAAATTTTTTGACAAATCTACATTATATACGACCTACAATTCATACAATCGTAGCTAGCGATAGTGCTTTATTTGTGCAACTTTGAAGCCAACCCAATTTTTTATCAAACAAACCTGCACAATATAGACGATTCTTTTGGATACTATTTTCCACTTACATTAAAATTCATTTACCCAAAAAGTTCCTTGTGAAGAAAGATTTTTTTACAAAGTACATATAATATATAAGCATACTAAATAAAATTTTAAGTCAGTTCCCCTTTACCTAACTTAACTATTCAACACCTTGAGCCTTTTTGACAAAAAAAAAAAAAACAAATTGAAAGTGCAGTGCATGATTTTTTTTCGGATTTCTAACTTTCAGAGAAGTAAAATAAAAATATATATGAAATTGTGAAAGCACTAATGCACCTTTGTAACTAACATCTTTAAATTGCTTTTAAAAACCATTTTAAGCATTTTGTTTTAGCTTCTATAAAGGAAGGAAAAAATTCCACCTACTCCAGATTCTACTTTGTTTATTATTTTTATCCATAGCAAACATGAATAACACTAAGTAAGCAGTAAGAAGGTTTATTATAATAAGAAAACACATACTTTACCGGTGTAATGCCTAAGAACTTGTTCATTTACACACGTTTCTACGAACAGCTCGTTCGTCTTTACCAAACAAATTATGCAAGCAGAACAAAATATAAAATAAAAAAAAACAAGACAAAATCTGCATTAATATCACACGACACTTCACTCCCTCGTATTCTTTATTAAATTAGATGCACAAGCAGCGTCATCCGGAAGATTTTTTTTTTTTTCTTGTCCCTAAAAGGAAAAAAAAACACTACACAACAACCCTAAGTACTTGCTTACACTTGGCGCAAAAACCATCCTGCCAGCCACAAGGAAGAGTCAGCACATACATACATAGACATTATACATCACACACAGTACAGTCTGCAGCACTCGCAACGCTCCAAACGGGAAGGAGAGGAAGAATAAAGCCCAGACTTTCCGGTAGACAGACATCTTGAAATTGCATAATGCAACAAAATGAATTCATTGTATTGTTTTAGCAACGTTTCAAGCCATCACCATCACCATCAGCCAGAGACAACCAACAACAACCAGTCAGAGAGCCACCAGAAGCATCTTTAGTAGGAGCGCACTGTCATCTACCCACATGCCATTCAATTATCATAACGAATGAGCCTAGTGCGGCTGACGTAGCGTGGCATGTCGATGTCGGCACACGGCACATCTTCGACTAGGAGTGTTAGAAAACGTGCATTATGCATCCTTTCTCTTTGAAGGTCCTTATTTGTTATTTTTTTTTCTTCTTCCTTTTTTTTTATTATTATTTGAGATTTCACGTGTGTAAAGTGAATGCTCATTCAATTCAACGAGGGCGGGGTAGTTTTTATTTTCAACGCAGGGTAAAATTGAATTTATTTACCTGTGGTGATGCTTTTCTTAAAGATAAAAAAGGAGATATTATTTACACAATTTCAAAACTTGATTTAACAAACAATTTTAGTTATTGGAATATTTTAGTTATTAGATATGACTTGACAAAACCTACACCCAGTGAGATAGAGAGAAAAAAAAATTATTTGTCTCTGAGAAACATAATTTAACTTGATTTTAAACAAAAAATTATAATAATATCGGTGATGAGAGCAACAGAAGAATTTGAGAATTGAATCGCGAATGAATAATTTGAAGAGTCATTCACTGTACTAACATTAAATGGATTCGTTCTGAAAATAAGCTCGTTCAAGAGTTTAGATAGGAAATGTTTAGAAAATAAAGTCACGTTCAAGTAAACAATTACTTATTTGATTTGTGTTGAATCTTTTAGAACGCCATTTAATTTCGGAATTTTTTTTTACAATTTAATTCATTTATGCCCAATTTCATAAAAAAACACTAAAAACCCTTTTTTCTAAAGTCCTCTTAAATTTTATCAAATCATTAAATATTTTTTTTCACCAATCTTAAAAAAGGAAATTTAAAGGAAATTTTAGTTAAAATTGGATTTGCCTCACATCCCTGGATAAAAATTTGGATTGGATTTGCCTCACATCTCTGGATATAAAAATAGGTTATTTCCCTCTCACATTCAAAATGCATATGAAAAGCATTAGATATCTACATGTAGAAAAAAAAAAAATGCTACAAAAAAAAAACATTCAGAGAACGGATTCGTATGAACTCGGAATATTCTCTGACTTCTTACTATTTTAGATGAAGATGATTACTCAATTATTCTAAAAACAAAATCACAAAAGATTATTATCTACACACAAGCAATATTTTTATATCGACCTATTCATAATTTGTATTGGCAAGAAATTAAATAAAAAAGTGACTTACTCGTTGGCTGACATCTGACATTACACTTCACAAATGCCACTTTTAAAATTTATAGAGACCAAAATAAGTTTTAAGTTTATAAGGGCGTTTAAAAGCATTTTAAATTTAAAATCACTTGGTGAAACCCAAAAACCCCATTTTAACACTAAATGGACTTTTAAATGTTTAAAAATCCTTTATGAAATCGGGCATTAATTTATGAATGAGTTTATATATTAATGCAATTTCCTCTACATAGCTACATATATTTATTTTTGCCTTTTTTGATAATGAAATTTAAGTTATCATTATGAAGGTCAATTTAGAATCCAGGATAATGCCTGGATCAGAAAACACAGATAGTTTATCTAAAGGAGACGAATGGAACATGTAGCTAAACGTAAGACTTTCTTTTGTCAGTGTAAAACACATGGTTTTACATTTGTCAATATTTAAAAACAGACGGTTTATATTGCATCATTCTCTAAACTAAACAAAATCTTGTTGCTAAAGCAAACAGTTAGTGGACGATTTTATTCTTTTGTAAAGTTTAATGTCATCAGCATAAATAAGGACGGAAGAATGTTTAATGATCGAGACCAAGTCATTAATAAAATAAATAAATACTATTGGGCCCAAATGGCTGCCCTGAGGAACACCTGAATTAACGTAGAACTGAACAGACTGCTCTTTTCTAAAAGATATACAATAACTTCTATTTTCTAAATAAGATGAAATCCATTTTTAAAAAAAATCATTAAATCCCATGCAATTGAGGTTCATAAGTAGTGGCTTTATGACATAATTTGTCAAATGCTTTACTGAAATCTGTTCACTCGCAAGTGAATTCTTTTGAACGGCACGTCGCATCGTGATTGATTCGTTCAAATGATTGCACTTATATGCTTTGAAACACGCTTAAGAAATTTATCGGTTGGTATGGAGTATCTTTGCACATATTCACAGAATATTCAATTTTGCCTCATGCAAATAATAAACTATTTGTATAAATAAATAAATTTTAATTTAGACTTTATTTTATTTTTGAATTAATAGTTTTTTCTGAAAAAAAAAATATTTTAATTCGAATTTTCACATACAAGATAATAGGTGTTTTTTTAACCCATTACTAACTTCATACAGTTATATTAGCCAAAAATTAATAAGTCTTTGCAAATTATTGTGATATCGACATACACGCTTCAACAAATTTTAAAAATTTGGTTCTTTAATTACATATATCAACTGGCATTGGTTTCACTGTCTTATCGAATTTGTTCAGCGGTGAGTCTGATTTTCGGCTCAATGGGTACGACCCTGTTTATAGGGTGTGACTGTTCACTACGCCATGATGATACTTTTGAGCGTGAGATCCGTGATTTTTATTAACTGATTGAATAGCATGAATGTGGAAGAGATTCAGAGGTTCTAGGAGGATGCTGTTGCCAGAAAATGAAACAATCAACTTATTGAAGGCAAAGTTCGGAGAGAGCATATTTTCGTGTAATGGACCTGTAAATTGACTTTCAAAATCTTGTGATTTGACGTTTCTACGAAAAAGCAACAATACTCAATGCATTGGAGGCCGACAACATACTTCGTTTTATTGAGAGCATACGTCCACATCATATGCTTGAAAAATTGGTCGAAAACTGTGTCTTTCGGATGACATTCATCAGATTCAGCCATTGTGGGCATATGCCTGCAGTTGTGTTGATAAGAAATTATTGCAGAATGTATTCTCTCGATTGTTTTGCTTAAAATCTATATGTTAGTAGTATCTCTTGGCTTAAAAATAAACACCCTGTAAGTATTTATGCTTGTTCTACAGTAAAAAATCTTAAAGATTTTAAGCAACTTGGACCACAAGAGGAACTAGTCGTGCAGGAGTTTTTTTTATTGTGATATTTAAAACTCATTGTTTTTGAATAGGTAATACAGTGTACACACACGACGCTGATGCTATCATATAAGTTCTAGAAATAAACCCTAAAATTATATCTTATTTGATTCTGCAGCGTATTTGACTTTTTACCAAAAGTTGCCAAAAAATCTAATATTATGAAATTAGGTCCCCAAAAGTAAAAATAGGGTAATGCACAATCAACTCAGGGTATCTCTATAGCTTGCTTGTATACCTCTATTGTTTTATATGCGGCTTATACGTACTAAAGTGATGTAAAAATGAAAAACCATATCCTTTGTTTTGTTTTTTCCTTGGAGTAGGTATACTTCGAAGATGATTTTTTTCTAGCTGAGTTGTTATAGAGTCGTGTGTTTTAAAAGAATTGAAATCAAACAAGAAATACTAAGTAAACCCATCTCAAAAAGCGGATAACCCCAAGAATTCTTTATTTTTGTTCTTGTTCTTAACAAAAGATTTGAAAAAGGACCTCTATATACAATCTTCTCTTACATAGAATAAAAGGACGAGACTATACAGAAACTGAATGTTTCCCCTAGCAAAATTGCTTCTTTATACCAAAGGATACGAGCATATGAGTGAACATACACAAATACACATACATATAGAAACTTTGATGGGTGTACATATATACGTAGATATATTATGTATGTAGTTGTTTTTCATTTTCATATTTTCATCGTAGTTTTCCTTCGGTTAGACAGAGTCTGTGTGGATGCATAGTAATCTGAATCATTCTGGCCTCTGGCTGACAATTTTGTATCATTTCATTGCTCATCTTATGTGTACCTATACTCCTCTGCTCTTGTGAGGGATAAAAGTTTTCATCCTTTTTTTCTATTGTGAGTGTTCCTTCTTTATGTTTATATTCCACAGCAGCTGGCATCCTTCACCTTTATAGGCCCCACGGCTTCAACGAACAGTTTTCCGGTCTTACAACCAAAACCAACCCATTCTAAAAACCACCCACACACACTCATATACCGCGTTCTCCGATGCTAGGCAAAACAATTTCCACAGTTTACCTCTAGATGTGTGCAGATGTCGGCAGCTAATAATGCAAGTCGGTTCAGTGTTGCATTGGGTTTTCGGTACTCGTTTATAGGAACTTTGCCCATCTATTTTCTTTTGAAGGATACGGGTTCCGGGTGGCTCCTTCCTTTTCCTATACCTATACATAGGAAAACCATCACCAACTCTCGGTCGTCGGTCGTCTAACGTAGGAATAAGTACAGTGCCCCCTAACAGTTCATAAAGTTGTACTACCGGAAGCGAGCTCAGGCACGGTTGCGAATTACAGAAACAGCGAAAAAAAAAACTTCAGAGTGCAGAAAAAACCGTCATAACTCACAGGACGATGATTTTAATGGGTGATGTAAAAAAATAATAGGCGCCATTTTTGTCTTCTTCTTGTCTGCCAGCCGGGTTGGCTACAAAGGGAAATGGCAAATGGACTTTTTTTTTGCTCTTTGCTTTCTTTCCGTTTCTCCAAACTATTTCCCTTAGTTACATAGTTATTTTGCTTGAGTTCTCCTATTTTCCCAACCACCAGCGTCCTTTCTCTGTGTACAGTGAACAAGCCTCAGCATAGCAGTTGTGGTATGGCCTTTAGTCCTTGCTCCTTGGACTGTGTAGTAAACTTTGAAGTTATTTTATTTTTTTTTTTATTTTTTGCTGTTGTAGGTGCGCCTTTTCCGAATAGCTTAACTATATGTTTTTGAGTCTTGAAGTATGAAGAATAAACAAAAAACAAGAAAACTAAGTGTGGACAAATTTCTAACACATCAGCCTCTGGCTCGACTGGGAATAATATGCGAGGTGGCTGATGGGTGGTTGGTTGGTTTGTTGGGTTCTTCAGTTGTGTTATAAGGTCTTTTGGGGTTAGTTTACAGCATTTGAGGAAACCGCTTTTGTGTCGTTGTTGTTCAATTTTGTTATAGTTGTTGTTTGTGTGTTGTGTCTTGTCTACCTTTTGTGAATTTAATGTTAAGAGGTACGTATGTATCTAGTTGTTCTAGGGTGCGTAGAGTTTTACATTTTTTTTTTTTTTTTTTGAATTATTTTTCAAAGTAATTTTATGTGAGATGGGATAATATTTGCAGTATTTCCTTTGAAAAGGGAGGATGTTGTTTTTTGTCGGTATATTTTGTTTCTCTGAGTGATAGTAAAGCTTTGCATTGTTTTGTTCAAGTTTTGTTCAAGTTTTGTCTGTCGGAAATAGTTTTTTTTTTTCTCAAAGGAGAAGTTAATTAATTGGATTGTTTGCCTTTCGGACGATGTTGTTGTCGGCGGCGTCTGTGAATTATAACAATGATGATCTTTGTTACAATAAACTTGGGTCTTTTTATATTGTTTCTTATACCCTGGCAACGACTGATAGAAAATTCTAATAATGATTTAAGCAAAAGGGTGTGAGATTCGGAACGGAGGAAATTATGATAATTATATTAATTAAGGGAATTTAAGGGTCAGGCTTGGTAGGATTATGCGCTGTTAAAATCCTTTTTGTTTTAGAAATGCAGTTTTTGGCTTTAGATTATTTGCCCACAAAAGGAATACATTAGAAATATGGATCATCTTCATATTTTCACAACAATTTGAGATTTAATTTTGGTTATTCAACATATTACTCGATTTTTGTTTAAAAAAGGAAAAAAATAATATTGAGGGTAGGAAAAAATATTGGCGCAATATTTAAGACGATTAAGTAAAGTGTAAAAGCATTTTTAGTATGATGCTAAGTTAAAAAGATGATTTTCCAAATTTTAAATGAGTTTGCATCGTAGGTACTATCTTCTTAACATTTTACTAAAGTCCAAATTCAAATTATTAAGGTAAAAGCATAATATGTCATTTTGACAATGCGAAATTCGAAAAAGGTGTGTTTGTTTACTTTTTTGCACGAACTGCCACTGTCTTAGGTGTGTTCAGCTGGAATTTATTGAAAAAACGGGCTTAGTTTCATACTAGTTAAAAATAGTTTAAAACTAAGAACATTTTAATAAACAGCTTTAAAGTTAGTAAATTGTTAAAAAGTAAAGGGTTTTCCAATAAGAGGTGTTATTTTGAATAGCCCGCTATTTCGGTAGTTGTCACTTTTGAAGCTGTCATTTTTTGACATTTGACAAGTAGAAACTACACCATTAATAAAAATGGAACAATACACGCTTCAACAACGCATTGAAATTATTAAAATTCACTATAAAAATGGTGAAAATTTGGCACAGACGGTTCGTAAAACTAAAACATTTTTGGGTCGTCGTGACGCACCTTGTCGGACCGCAATACAGAAATTGGTGGACAAATTCGAGCTGTTGGGACAAGTTAGTGATGTGAAGAATAAAACCCGTGCACGTCGCTCAAGAACAACTGAGAATATTGCTGTTGTAGCCCAAAGTGTTGAAGAAAACCCAGGTTTGTCCATTCCTCGTCGTTCTTTGGAATTAGGCATTCCACAAACGTCATTACACCGTATTTTGCATAAAGACTTGGGTCTTAAGGCTTATAAAGTTCAGTTAACACAAGAACTCAAGCCGGCTGATCATTGATTGGGTCCTTGAAATGCATGAAAATGATCCGGAATTTCATCGAAAAATCATCTTGACTGATGAGGCCCATTTCCACCTCGGAGGCTACGTCAACAAGCAAAACTGTCGATTCTGGGGCTCGAAAAACCCAAGAGTTATTGTTGAAAAGCCTCTCCATCCTCAACGCGTGACTGTTTGGTGCGGTTTATGGTCCGGCGGGGTCATTGGACCTTACTTTTTCGAAAATGAGGCTGGAGCAACAGTTACGGTCAATGGATTGCGCTATCGAGAGATGATTAATGATTTTTTATGGCCGGAATTGGATGGTATTGATCTGGACAACGTTTACTTTCAACAAGACGGCGCTACGTGCCACACAAGCAATGAAACCATCGATCTTTTACGGGAAAAGTTTCCGGACCGTGTTATCTCTCGAAGAGGCCACCGAGATCTTGTGATTTAACACCTTGCGACTTCTTCCTTTGGGGCCACGTGAAAGATAAGGTCTACACCAACAGCCCAGCGTCGATTCAAGACCTCAAAGATGGAATTCGTGAGGCTATCGAGGACATAGGGCAGCCACTTTGAAATTTGGTTATGGAAAATTTCATGAAAAGGATATGGTCCTGTAAGCGTGGTCGTGGCGGCCATTTGGCTGATGTTGTGTTTCATTATTAACGGCATACCTTCCTCTTTTAATGAAATAAACATCCGATCATTTATCTCAAAAAATGCCATTTTTCATTGAATATCAAAATAACACCTAATATTGGAAAGCCCTTTATCATGCTAACACCTTAAAATGTTTAAAATTTTGAGCTATTAGCTTTTAAATATTTATTATCTTTGTTTGCATTTTCCTTAATTTTCAAAATGATCAGACCTTCACAAATTTAATTTAACCATCACCAGTTTTAAATCAGACTAGGACCATTATAATTCGTTAACGCCCCATATAGGTACACCTTAGATCCAGTTTTAGCTTCTTTCAACCCTCCATCTCACACTATTCCGATTTCAAGACGACTGCATTTATTGAGTTGCGTATGTATAGACTCCTGGCATTCTGGTTAATACCCATGTGGAGTTAAAAATTAAATTTTGAAAAAAAAAAATCATTCAACGGTTTTTGAAATAATAATTATTAAGTAGATATATTTTTTTTTAAATTCCATTCATTCAAAATTTTTACAAAAATCTCGATACATAATTAAAATAAATTAAAATACAAAATTTTTTGATAAAATCGATATGGGAGAAGTATATGAAATTATAAGTTTAAAATGCAAATCTAGCATAGCTTTTTCAAATATATGTCCAAATGCACTAACCTTGTTGAATTTTTGTTTCCTTTAACCTCTCAGCCTTAAAGAAAGGCTGTGAAGTCGATGTTATTTCAACAGATTTTAGTAAGACTTTTGAAAAAATTTCCAATAAACCAGTACTTCTCAAATTGTCCATGTCCATTTTATAGGATTTAAAATGGATTTCTTCTTCCCTAGTCAACCGTTTTTATACAGTGTTCGTTTAAGAGCTGCCCCCTCTATAGCCTTTTCTTAGCTTACTTCGATGTCCCCCAAGGCAGCCAATTAGGCCCACTTTTATTCATTCGTTCCATTACTGATATTGAAATGGTCATCAAATATTCTTCTATCTCACTGTACGCCGACAATACCAAGATTTGCAAAACAATTCCTTCAACACATGACTCTTCCCTTGTTAAAAAGGTTCTTGACAGTTTTTCAATCTTTGGTGCCTTGAAAACAGCTTGCAGAGCTTAACATTGCTATATTCCAATCTATCACTGTTTTCATGCAATCTATATTTGACTCGGTTCATAAATAAAACCTTTGTTCGTCCCTTCTTGAATACGCCTGATGTCTAGTAAGTTCCCCTTATCTAAATGTTCGTATTCCCAGAATCGAGAGCGTTACAACGCCTTTTTTTTAGTTTTGGTGTTCGAGATCTATCTTTGAAACAATTCATTGATTTTACCTTTCCTCTCTAGACCGCCTTAAACTGATCAATTTGAATTCAATTGAGAAACGATCAGAAATATCCGACATTCTCTTCGTTCATCAGTTATTTTTGGGTCCATTGACTGCCTTACGATTTTCCCAACTCTATCTTTTTGAATATTACATATAAACCTCGTTATAAGCGAGATTCTCGTCTCTTCTATCTCCCCACCCAACGGACCTATTATGGTTCCTCCAAACCTTACACTCGTATGCTGCGGAGGGTTAATTCGAACAAGAACTGTTTCGACTTTTACCTCAGTAGGTACTCCTTGCTTATAACTCCGTCTTCAGAATTACTCTCCTTCACATCGCTTTTAGTACTTATTTTACTAAATCGAATATAGAGGTTTTATCCCCCCCCCCCCATATATGCATATTATTTCAATTTGATTATTTTTTTTTATTCTTCATCAAAATGGAAATGTCCTCTGAATTTCCTGTCATCCAAAAAGGTCGTAAAAGGGTAGGCAGGTGTATGAAAAATAATATCAACAACCACAAAATACGAAGTTTCAAGAGGAACTTCAATTAAAACATTTAGATATTATATGAATTTTACAGAAGAGTATATGCACAAAAACTAGGTAGGTAGGTACTACTGTAAAATTGCATAAAATTTGTACGAATAGACATTCCCTAAAAGCTATATGCATGCATATTTTATAAATTGATCTGATTTTGTTTTCAATAAAATTGCCAATTACTTAGAAAAAATTTATTAACAAGAAGTGAAAAAAAAAACAACACAAAACTAAATAAATAAATGCTAAAGCAAATAAATTTGCATAACTACGGCAGTATTTTTTTTTTTGGAAAACACCAATTTAATTTACGCTCACTGATGCTGCATATAGGTCTATCTAGCTATACTGCTACTTCAACATATTCATTTATATTGGAATCTGTGTTTAATAGAAAGGAATATTAATAAATCTACCATCAATTGTGAGTGTGTTCGCACCCCCCACGACTTCTTTGAATATCAATCCACCACCCCAAAGCCAACCTCTCAACAAATAACTATAGATAGAGTATAGACTATACAAATCACGAAATACCAGAATGTATGGCATGACGCGACGGTTCCCTGCACACACGTAATAAATATTATTTCACTATGAATGAGCTTTTTTCGTAGCTATAGCTATACGTCGCAATCGCAACACCTCGCTCAAACAAAAGGGGGCTGACTTGACTATGGGGTCGTGTAAATAGGATGATGATGATGCTCACGTGTGTTTAGTGCTCGTGTACACATTGAAATACAGACATATCAGCAAGCCTTTGAACACGCTACGTTGGTTCACTAACGGTTATAAAGCTGTCAAATTCAGACAACAAAAATATACCACCGGACTGTTACAAACACATGAACACACTGATACTATTTATATACACACGCAGAAATTCAACTAACTAGGATGTACTAGGACATAAAATAGGTAAACTCATCGAAAAGTGCCTTGTTGGGATAGAATTGCAGACAGACGTTCAATTAAATTTGGGTATAGACTATCACAAAAAAGAAATAGAAAAGTGCTAAGCTTGTTTTGGTCCACAGGGGGTGGTTTGGGACTTTTACAAAACAAGCTCACAAATCAAATGCAAACACTGCAACAAGGTTTTAGCAAGGATTTCTATTTGCAGACTCGTTTTTATTTTTCATGCAGATATGTAGGCTTTGTTCAATAAAGTCTATTAGTTCCACAGTCCAAATAGAAGCTCGTAAAAATTCCGAATCAGTAGATCTATAGGTAGGTGCTAGGTAGCAAAGGTTAGGATTTTTTCTTTCAAATTTTAGGTAGGTTTATGTAGATAGATTGGCAAAATGGCCAGTGAAGCAAAAACCATTTGGTTTAGTGAGTTGTCAGATACCTATTTATGTGTATATCCGTGATATGAAGAAAGAGCCGATGTTTTTTCCAGCTTGAAGTGTTGTGTGTGAAGCTATATAGCATCATATAAGTATATTGTTGGTAACTTATACCTTCTGATGGAACAGAGTGAAGAATTTTTGTACAGGAAGTTACCTGACGGTTGTGAGTTCGAGAATGGGAAATGAGATTATTTAGAATTGAAACTTTTCTTTTTTTTGAACCACGGCAAATTGGTGTTCAAAATTTTAAGTTCAACATCAATATAGTGTGACGTCTCTGGCTGAACTATTGACGCTTTTTTCATTGACAGGGTTAACAAAATTTGACCAAATCGAAGACAAAGCAAAGTCACAACTAACTTTTGTCATTCACCTTATATCTACAACTTTATACGAACTTCTGCAAAACAAGAAGTTTAATTTAAGCCGAAAAAACAAAAGTCATAGCTTCCAATAAACTATCCCACTAACATTTTGTTCTCAAATTTGCCAGTTTGCAAAATTATATTAAAATCGGTTTAGTAATTGAAAAGATATATACGCTAATAGCTCAAAAATAAGCCCACATTTTCTCAAAAAATATCCAATGCCCATTTTCGTTCTATGATTTTTTTTGGCAAAAACCTGATTTTCAGTTTTCTTGAAAATCACTTAAGTAAGTATTTGTATGGCACTAAAGTGAAAATTGTATGGTAGCTACCCGTTTTCAATGAGCTAAATAAAAATATGAGTTTTCCCTATAGGAAATCACATAAGAATGTTCTGTACTAAATTTAAAGTAAATCCACCCACACGTTTAGGCTCTAGCTAAAATAAGAGTGGTAGCCCTGACACACAGACCGACCGACGAAGTGTACATAATGTGCCATAATGTTTACAAATGTCATCAAATGTCATTGAGTTTTCACATTTATCTTTTAGACCGATAGAAAATTAAAGCCCTATTAATATAAACAAAAACACTGATCTGATCCATTACACACGTGTGTTAGATGGCACACGGATAGGGATCTTGTCTATTTCATAAGTTTTCTTATCTATAAACATATTTTAGCTTGATGATATCATTCCAGTTTTTATTACTGGAAGCATGGCAACACTTAAACAAAAGGTAGCTATTTTCCAATATCTACGTGTGTCACTATGTACATGTACAAGCACTGATTTGTTAAAACTATGAATTTAGTAGTATGCATGTGTGTGTCAAGAAGTTATCCGTCTCCTAAATGCAAAATTTTCCTAGTTAGTTCGTTCATGTAACACAGTCCACATTTAATAATATGAATTATAAGTCGACAGATGGGTAAGTTCTATTACGCCGTTATTTGCTGTTTATTAATAGAAAAGTTAGTTGACAACAAGCACAGAGACGGTAAACTACCTGAAACACGAGGGAGGACAAACCTATAAGCTTCGCATAAAAATTACAAAAGAATATAAAGATAAATATTTAAGCTACTATTTGTAATTGAATACCTTATACTAATCGTGAAATTTGTAAAAATATAATCATCTAAGTCCAACATTCATTATACTTTCCCAACACGGAAAGAATATTTGTAATCAAAAACCACTTTTTTTTTGTTTTTATTCCATTTCACCCTACAAGTATCAATTTTTAGAAATAAAAAATTCCGCCATTGCCTTGAAAGAAAAAAAACGTTGATATACAAAAAGAGTTTTTGAAATCGAATACAATAACTCATTTCAACCCCATTTCACCCAATTAGTACCAAACGTTTGAAAAAAAAAATAACCCTAAAGCCATCCACTAAAAATAACCTTTCAAATACCAAAAGAATTTCTGAAATCTTACTATAATATTCTTATTTTTACCCCATTTCACCCTACAAATATTAAAATTTTAAAAAAGAATATCCCTAAAGCCATTTCCTGAAAAAAAAAACATTTCCACCTAAAAAAGGATTTCTTAAATCGGAGAATTTTTTTTATTTTTACCCCATTTCACCCTAAAAATAGCAACTTTTTTTTAAATATCCTGTTCTTTGATTGCGACACTACGCTCTATAATAAAATTTGGCATATTTTTAATTATTTCTCCGAAAAAAAAAGATATCCACCATAAGTCAAACGCCAAGTTTCAATGAAGAAATATATATCAATAACAAAATTATCCGCTGTCTGGCTAATTTGTCGTTTTCTTCCGAATCAACGATTAAGACAAAAAATTACGAATTATTTCGTTTCTAATTTTCAGTTACCTGCGAAAAAATGGGCCAGGAACTTTCTGCCCTCCCCCTCCCTTCCCTCCTCCCCTGCTCCGCTGAATGACGGGGTTGAAAATAGACCGTTGTTTTTGTCTTCTGCATATATGTACCTATTTCGATTTATTTATAAAGTTTTCAAAACTTATTGAAGTGAATTTTTAATAATTGTTGTTTTTAAATTCAATTAAATGTAATGGTCTCTCAATTTGGAGTTTGTTTCTACCTTTTATTAAAAATCTATTTTGGTAACTAACATACTTACTCCCCCTGCATCCTATATCTACATAAATATTACATAGCTAATTATACCTTACGTCAATTTCAAAAACAACAACAACAAAAAATTTTGTCTGGCTTTATCTCCATCAATCTAATTTGATGGAAGCTTATTCCAAAAATTGACATTTCTCGTAAAAGTATATGTATACCTACGTACGGTGCGGCGTAAATATGTATATATGGACGTGAACCGAAACGAGATATGGTAAGTTAGTGTCGTATCGCATTCCCGAAAGGGAGGGTTTTTCCGACAAAATACCCAATCGGGAGAGGATTTATTAATTTCAATGTCGTTCTCAATTTTCTCTTTCCGCTTTGGTTTTTTTTTTGTTATGTGTCTTGCTTCGATAGCTAGTCATTTTGTTTTTATCGTTCAGCTCAAAGCTTATACCAGAGGACATAGAGGAGCATTTTCGTTATTGTTTTGTCTCCAAAACATTCGGTCAGGCAGGACACGTAACATGGAAAATAGTTCATTGGCAACAACAACAAAAAAAATTCTCAAATTTCAGTGCAATTTTGTTGACACTAGGCAGGCAGGGTATAAGAGGAAAATCAAATGTCTGACAGGTGTGGGATGAGATGAGAGTCAAGGACGCGGAATTGAATGCAAGGATTCTCTTCTTTTTTTTTTTTTTGTGTAGGCAGAGGTAGATACCTATGTTTGGTCTTGCACGCACAATGTAATAAATCTTTTCCATCAGGAAGCAAACGAGGTTTTCATGCATAAATCTTGAAATTTGAAGGACATTTTTGAAATTTACGGTTCCTGAAATTTTTCGCTGGTTATATATATAGGGACAATCAATTTACATTTTTTATCATAACAAGGACTATGTATGTATGGTGTGGTGATAAATATTTCTGGAACTTGACAAAAAAAAATGCGAGGTAGAAACACGAGTAACGTGTATTTATAGGTCCAACACCAGCCTGACATATAGGCGCCTGCCAACAATTTTTCAAACAGAGGCCAACTGAAATTTAAAAAAGAATATACATAGGTACCTAGTTTTTCATATCCTTTTCCTGATTTTTGTAAAGAGTCTTTCGACAGGGACCCTTTGAAAATGTATGAAGTTTATGTAAGAATTTCAACGCCTCCCTAAAGTCTTATTTTAAGTTGTTTGTATTAAAACTCCAAATATATACATACCTTCTCTAAGTACTAGAATAATTACTTTCTATAATTAAATTGAGAAAGAATAAGATTATTATTTGTCTGATTAACCATTGTTGTTTATATCTTTTGTTCAAATAGCGCGACATTTCCCTAGCTTCATATCAAAATACAATTAATTATAAAGTACAAACAAGTTTAAACATAACCTTATACCACCCGCATCCAAATATACACAACAAGGACGGCTTACGTTATCGGTTTTTTTTCTAGACTAAAATATCTGTCTGCGTGCTATGCTCAGGAGCCCAGTGACACAATGCCTTAAACAAAAAATATGTATAATAACATTTAATCAGGATTCAAACTTAATTCAAAAACACAATTGGATGTCCTTAATTAAGTAAATCCTTTTCATGAATTCTAAGCAGCTCTTTTATGCTTGCCTTCATTCAATTTCAAGAGGGAACCTCCTTTAGGATATTTAACTCGTAGCGACTGTAGGTACTGTAATATAATATAGAAAGATGAACGTTATTCCATTCTTTCATTCGCATTGTGTTTGTGTTGTGTGTTTTCAAATTTGAGACATTTTGTCCCATTCTTCTCACCATCATTTTAACTTACCCTATAACCAGAGCCAGACCCAGTTACCCCCTCTTTTATTGTTCATCGTTGTATTGGTTGATTGTTTGGTTTGTTTAAGGATAATGATTAGAGAAACACAACCAGAGAGAGGCAGAGACACAAAAATAAAACTGACAAAATATGACGAACATTTTGTTGCCGTTGTTATTGTTGTTGTTGTTGCGATTTTGTATTTTGCCTTAGACAAATAATTTTAAAAGTTATATTGGTTTATCTTTGACTATAACAAGACAGAGATTTACATACAAACACAAGCTACATTAAACATTAGGTTCACAGGAGAAACAAAGAACAGAAAACCCAACGGCGCGGCGTTTGATTGGGTTGGGTTGGGTTGGGTTAGGTTGAATTGAGGGTGAAAAGTAAAATATTTGAACATTTTTCGAGTATATGAATATGTACTTATTTGAAAAAAAACCGCTCCTTTCTTTCAATGTTACTTTCCCTCAATAAGAGAGGAGAAGTATAACATTGTATAGAACCTATACACACGGATATTACATACATATGTGACGTACATATGAAGAAATCAGATAAGGATCTGAAATTATCTTACATAAACAAACTGTAAATTTAATAAAATTCAATTTGTGCTTTCTGAATGACTGCATCTTATGAGTGTCTAATATACGTTAAGACTTAAAGTAAGTAGGTATAAGTACACTGCGGGGTACAATGTGTGTTTTTTTTGTAACTATTTAAGAAAATTCCGATAGGGAAAGGTACTGCGGTCTTATACAATTTCTTCGAATTCTTATTAGTCCACTATATTGTAGGCTTAGAATAAAAGAACATTTGCGTCTGATTTTCAAAATTATGTTCAGTTTTGGCTGAATGGATTTAAGAGCAAAATTTCTGGGTCTATATTGAGAAAAATCTGTAAGAAACACCTAAGAGTTATTTTACTTTAGACTTTTATTAAAATGCCTATTTATAACAGTTATAATTCAAAATAGCTTTTAACGGTCTTTAGTCTATAAAAATTGTCGTTTCGTCCCGGCGATCTCACTTGGACTCATCAATTGACTAGTGAGAGCCTTGTCAATATAATTGTTATAATTGTTTATCTCAGTGGAAAGTGTGCGCGCTTTAAAGCGCATTTTTCAATTTTTTAAATGAAATATTTTCTATTCTATTTAGAAGCACGATGTTGAAAAAATAAAGGGTTTTCCAATAAGAGGTTTTATTTTGAATAGCCCACTATTTCGGTAGCTGTCACTTTTGAAGCTGTCATTTTTTAACATTTGACAAGTAGAAACTACGCCATTAATAAAAATGGAACGATACACGCTTCAACAACGCATTGAAATTATTAAAATTCACTATAAAAATGGTGAAAATTTGGCAGAGACGGTTCGTAAAACTAAAACATTTTTGGGTTGTCGTGAAGCACCTTGTCGGACCGCAATACAGAAATTGGTGGACAAATTCGAGCTGTTGGGACAAGTTAGTGATGTGAAGAATAAAACCCGTGCATGTCGCTCAAGAACAACTGAGAATATTGCTGTTGTAGCCCAAAGTGTTTAAGAAAACCCAGGTTTGTCCATTCCTCGTCGTTCTTTGGAATTAGGCATTCCACAAACGTCATTACACCGTATTTTGCATAAAGACTTGGGTCTTAAGGCTTATAAAGTTCAGTTAACACAAGAACTCAAGCCGGTTGATCATCAACAACGTCGTGTCTTTGCTGATTGGGTCCTTGAAATGCATGAAAATGATGAATGATGAATTTCATCGAAAAATCATCTTGACTGATGAGGCCCATTTCCACCTCGGAGGCTACGTCAACAAGCAAAACTGTCGCATCTGGGGCTCGGAAAACCCAAGAGTTATTGTTGAAAAGCCTCTCCATCCTCAAAGTGTGACTGTTTGGTGCGGTTTAGGGTCCGGCGGGGTCATTGCACCTTACTTTTTCGAAAATGAGGCTGGAGCAACAGTTACGGTCAATGGATTGCGCTATCGAGAGATGATTAATGATTTTTTATGGCCGGAATTGGATGGTATTGATCTGGACAACGTTTTCTTTCAACAAGACGGCGCTACGTGCCACACAAGCAATGAAACCATCGATCTTTTACGGGAAAAGTTTCCGGACCGTGTTATCTCTCGAAGAGGTGATCACAATTGGCCACCGAGATCTTGTGATTTAACACCTTGCGACTTCTTCCTTTGGGGATACGTGAAAGATAAGGTCTACGCCAACAGCGTCGATTCAAGACCTCAAAGA
The DNA here is from genome assembly GCA_932273885.2 of Leucozona laternaria. Lineage (NCBI taxonomy): Eukaryota > Metazoa > Arthropoda > Insecta > Diptera > Syrphidae > Leucozona > Leucozona laternaria. The sequence continues at coordinate 97,335,828 of OW026368.1, forward strand.
TGGAATTCGTGAGGCTATCGAGGACATAGGGCAGCCACTTTGCGATTTGGTTATGGAAAATTTCATGAAAAGGATATGGTCCTGTAAGCGTGGTCGTGGCGGCCATTTGGCTGATGTTGTGTTCCATTATTAACGGCATACCTTTCCCTTTATAATGAAATAAACATCCGATCATTTATCTCAAAAAATGCCATTTTTCTTTGAATATCAAAATAGCACCTCTTATTGGAAAACCCTTTATAACAAAATCGTTTTAACTATCAAAAAGATATAAACGCCAATATCCCACAAATAAAATGTGAACTTTTTACATAAGCCCTGAAACACAGTTTTCTTACAATCACTTTGCTTATTCCAGGTACAACGTTTAATCAAAATCGTTAAAGCTGTTTTTGAAAAAATGGGGGAAAAAAAAACAAAATTTATTGTATGGCAGCTAACCGTCCTAGATAAGCTAAAACGAAAATTCGTATTTCTCCTCAAGGAAATCACCATAAGTATAAATTATCTGTACCAAATTTGCTTAATAGTTTAGGTGCTAACTCAAATTACAGTGGATGAGTGGACTCCCGGCGGAGCTTTTCTATCATGAATTCTATTTTTTTTACGAACAAAGTATAAGCTTCATGGTAACAGTGATGCCCAATCTGATTGATAAACTTTCTGACGCATTTTTCAGAATTGTTTGTTCAGGAGCATCAGGTGGTTGCAGTGAATGCCTTTGAATTTCAATAGTGTTAGTATCTTTTTGTTAATTATTTGATCAACCTATCTGTCACTTAACTTTAAAAAAAATAGGACTGATTTGAATGATGGATTTGTTCTGACGAACTTATGTTGATTCTGACGAATAAATTGCTTAAGCTCTATAACCACGATTTCTACTTAAAAAGTCTACAAATATTTATAATGATTAGTGATATTCGCCCCACTGTCGGAGTATGCCTAAAATCTAACCTATTAAGCTCTCGCTACGCGACAAGCAAAATCTCGGTTCGTTCATAGATCTTGTCTTTGAAAACTGGAAAAAATACCGATACGATATTGTCATATTTCGATTCTGGCAAGACCGAGATGAGACTAACAAAAGTTTCATCGGGTATCGCGGCCAGAACTAAGCCTAAATTACTATTGAATTTTAAACAAAAACTAAGCTCATGGCAAGTGTTTTTGTCGAAAACAGATTAAAGTTCAAGTGCAATTTTGACGAGCGATATAGTCATGCATATATTTTTATTTGTCCTCCTAAAAGTCTCCTTTGTACATAAAGTTTTTTATTTTTTTAATCTAATGGGTGATTTTTTAAGAGGTTTAGAACTTTTTTAAAAAAAAAAACACAAAAAATTCGAAAAAATGAATGAAATATTTATTTGAATCGATAGTTTGAACCTTGCAATTTAATGTTTAAAGATAATTTCATGCAAATGTTGACCGCGGCTGCGTCTCAGGTAGCCCATCCGCTGAGTCCAATTTTGGCATACTCTTTCACACATATCGGCCGGTATCTCACGAATGAATGCATGGATGTTGGCTTCCAGTGCGTCAATCGAAGCGGGCTTGTCCCTATAGACATTAGCCTTGACATACCCCCACAAAAAATAATCTAATGGTGTCAAATCGCACGATCTAGGCGGCCAATTGACCGACCCGAAACGTGAAATTAACTGTTCACCAAACTCGCCTCGCAATTGCGCCATTGTTTCGCGTGCTGTGTGGCATGTGGCACCGTCTTGTTGAAACCACATATCATGCAAGTCAAGAACTTCCATTTCGGGCAAAAAAAAGTTTGTTATCATCGCTCGGTAGCGATTCGCATCATCTTTGAAGAAATATGGCCCAATAATGCCGCCGGCCCATAAACCGCACCAAACAGTGGCTTTTTCGGGATGCATTGGTAGCTGTTGCAATGCTTCTGGCTGATCTTCACTCCAAATGCGGCAATTTTGCTTATTTACGTACCCATTCAACCAAAAATGAGCCTCATCGCTGAACACAAGCAGCGCGCGATGAACATTTCGAACCGAGCACGAATTTTGATAGTAAAATTCAATAATTTGCAAGCGTTGTTCATTTGTAAGACGATCCATGGTTAAATTGCAAACCAAACTGAAGCTGTTTGACAGTGACACAAGGTACTAAACACACGTCAGCTGTCAAAACCAGTGTTGCCAAAACCAAACCAGCTAAAAAATCAAAAAAATATATAGTTCTATAGTAAACAGTTCAATAATAGAGGGTGGGCCAAAAGCTGATGGTCCCGAAACATCGACTAGACGACGCACGGCAACGTTCAACACATCAGTTGGGTTTAATGAGTGGTACGATTTTGAAAAATGATCTGCACCTGTATCCTAACGAAATTCCAGTTGGTCCAAAAGCTTAATACTGATGGGGATCCAGATTGATGGATGTTAAGAGTACTTCAGAGCTGTTAACATTTAGGAAGGTCTTATTTGGCCAACAGCATAAAACAAAAATAGCTGAACTACGAGTATTGAATGTATTCTCTATTGAATTTGAAGCAATAGCAACTAAAATATATACAGTTTGTAGTTAGCCTGGATGTTTATTCAGGTCTTAGTTAAGAACAAAAGCCTTGATAAATATCTTTTTTTTAGGCAGGCTTAAGACATATGCTATCAAGATCCTTACAGACTCAATAAGCTAATGTTATTTTTTTGTAAAATAATTGTTTGTCTAAGCCAATATAAATTAAAAAAAATACGCCTTTAGATGATTTTTTATTACTCAGCCTTATGTTCTGTTCATTCTACAACTAACTGATTCAAGCCCTAAGTTCAAATAAAATTTACTCGTTAATATCTCAATCAAAAACGTAATACATAATTGCTTTTCCGCAAGATTGTAAGTAAACAATTTTGATTGCGCGATATAAACTGCCTTGAACACTTTCATTTAATAATATTACTCTATACAACTTGTTACCGCAAAATCTACATTTTTTCCTACAAATGCGCTATTGTTTCTCCTTTTTTTACTTGCATTATCTATAGGCCAAGTATTGGTTTCGTTTAAAAAAAAAATTCGAGGTGGTAATCAAAACTAACACTACGATAATACAGAAGTCCGAAAAAGTTGGTTTCGTCACGCCGTCCGTCGCGTTGGTCTGTGCGTCTATGCGTCGGTGCGTCAGTGCGTCCACTGTAATTTGAGCTAGAGCCTAAACGGGTGGACCGATTTGCATGAAATTTGGTACAGAGCATTTTTATGTGATTCCCTTGAGGTGAAATCCGAATTTTTGTTTTAGCTCATCTAGAACGGGTAGCTGACATGCAAATATTTTGGTTTCTTCATATTTTCTCGAAAACTGCTCTAAGGATTTTGATTAAACTTCGTACCTGTAATAATCCGGTCAATTGTAAGAAAACTGCGTTTCAGGTAGGTATTCCATGATTTTTGAGAAAATGGTCTAATTTTTTTTTTATTCGCATATATCTATTTGATGGTTACGCCGATTTTGTTATAATTTTGCAATATGCATCATGCATCTTCAATTTGTAATTACACACAGTTGTTGTTCACAAGAGCAAGTTTGTGCGATCAAGTCGTGCAAATTTTTTTTTTAAGTCTTTTCAATTTTGTTCTCTATCTCGAGCAAAGGCCTTTTATACCAAAAAAAAAAAAACAAAAATAATAAGAAAGCACAAATAAATCTCCAATAAACACTTATACAACACACACACACTATACACACATAACGCATATAAATATAACACTCCAAAAATTCATTACCACAAATGTCCACACAGGAGGTATATGTATATGTATAAGTATATGTGTTGTTTAGAATGGTAGGTATAGAAAACATCAGAAATCCTAAAACCATTCTATGCTATAACGCCTCCGAGCATAAGAATTGGCAATTTGTATGCAGAGTCGTCCTTATAATTCCTTATGATGACGCAGCATTTTGTATCAAGCTGGAGTGGACCATCATCAGGCTAGGCCAGACCAGGCCTATGAATATCTGCCTCGTTCGACTTCTGTACTTTTAGGATAGGATAGGCTGAAAGCTGTTATTGTTTTCATTTGCCTTAGTAGCATAAAGTAAGAGCCACCTAGGTCCTTGGACCGGGCAAAGAATATCCTACGTATATAAGGCCAGTCGACAATGTGTTTCGTGAAATAAAGGCATATTGTGAGCGTTGGGAATAATGTTTGTACACACACACACACGTCCTAATAGATGTTTATTCATATGAAGATGATGGTCCGAAGGCACGCATTCTGTGCACAAAAGTGCGAATACTGCAAACTATCCATAGCTGGCTGCTTATATGCTCCATCTGTTTGTGGGTGTGGAACCATTTCGTTAATTTGCGTCCTGCAATATCTATTCTTGCAAGAACAACCCCATCACAAGAATGAAACAAGGACGACGACGAGGGAACGTATGCTCGAGACAATCTTACTATTTGTTGGAAAATTCATTCATTTCGCAGGCAAAATAGAAAAATATGTGGAACCGCCTGCAGTCAACATAAAATATAATACTCCGTATAGCATCTCTAATACCAAGCGCAAGGACTATAAGGACACCATATACCTTACCTCCTGTGTTTAGTGTTTGCATCTATGCAACACTACAAAGATTATTTTTGTGCTCTGCGTATAAGGCCACCCTTTGCAAATTTGTGGATAGCCTGCAGTTTTGTCTTCTTATTTTTGCATCAAGGATATAACAACATCCTGGTTGCTAAGACTAATTTATTCCTTACAAAAGCCCCATAATGTATGCAGGCACGGCACATTTTGGAGGATATTCGAAAAATAAGCTTCAACAGCAGCAGCATCAGGATTCTTTAATGCGGTCGGTGACCATAGTCAGGAGTATGTAATGTAGGTATATAGGTATTAGCTCTGAGGAGTTGCATGTGATGTACATTGTACATATACCTATTTTTAGAAAATCTAAGGCCTTTTAATTGCCATCTTGCCTTGGAACGTACCACACGAGTATATTAGTATAGGCATAATGCTTATTACTTTGTTTTCAAACAATTTTGAAAAATTATGGTTATATGGTGAAGTATCAGAGGGGTTTAAGGGGGACAAAACGAAAAAAATACATTCTCACGGATATGTCTATGTATACATGAAAAAAATCTTCATTCCAGGAAGGTAGAGGCATAATGGAAGTTTTTCTATACCAAACCAAATCTCTACTAAAGTTTCTTAGCCTCTTACCGAGTGGCACTAAAAGATTGAGTAGTTTAAAACTGCAATGTGGGTTTATGGGGAACTCTGTGATGTTGATGATGATTATGGGGGTAGTACATGATGGGTATAATGGTGATGGTGTGGCACGCCGAGTCAGTTTGTCAGTTTTTCATTCACGTTATGAGGTTAATTTTTAATTAACTTAATGAATGTGGGTTTCGTGTGGAATCTGATGAGTGACTTGATGATTGCTCAGCTCTCTTCACATTTCATAATATTATAATTTATTATAAGTTAAGAGAATTTTCCACTTTGATGAATAGTGTTAAGTGTGTGTGCTAAAAACTTCCATTTAGTGTCTAAAGTTTTTTATGTCTACATATATTAAAAAAAAAAAAATAGTGTTTTTCTTAAAGAATATTATATTATGTATTAATGTTTAAATAGCATGCCATTAATATATTTTATTGGGCTGTGAAAAAAGTGCTATTATGCATTTGATATTGACCATTATAAATTTAAATATACCCTCTTGCGTGGTTTTAGCATAATAATTTTTCACAAAAGTGTGTTCCTAAGATAATGTTGTCTCTTACTTAGGAATCTTACATTAGCATAAGTTTAAATTCAGCTTTAGGTAGGTACAAACTTACATTTAGGTACATTTTGTACATCTGAAAAGATGGAAGCAATGACGGGCCCTATTTCATAAGCTGTCAAATCTAAAAGTCCTAAAAGAATACAACAATAACGGGTATGGCACGTACTTATGATGCTCCCATGTTCAATTTGTTTAAAAAATTTGAAGAAAATCGCTTCAGTGGCTTAGGTAATAACTCAAGGTACAGAGTAAGCGCGACCCATTTTGCCAGTTATCATCGTAATGTCAGGTTTATTTTAAATATCAAATAATTTTTTTTTTTTGCTAATCTAAAACGTACCCAAAAATATACTAAATGAATGTAATTATGTCGCAACTTAAAATTGATTGTATAAAATCATGCAGGTAATAGTTACAAAACTGAGTTTAGGAGAAGTCCATTCATAAAGTTGCTTGTGTCACACACGTAACAAAAATATTTATTCCTACATAATGTAAAATATGTTTATAAAATTGATAATTTCGGAAAAAGAATAATATTGTTCTCTATTTTAAAGTAAAATTTTCTTGAATCATACACTTATTGTCATATCCGTAACAATTTCACTTAATTTGTAACTAAAAACTTGTGACAAAAATTAGTTCACTTACAAAATTTGCAGAAAATCTTTCAAACGTTATTACAACTTAAGCCCGAACCACACTACTCTCGTGTGGTGTGTTGGGGAGTAGTTTGTCGCTGTCATTCCAATGTATTTCATTGATTTCGACACAACACATCACACGATACAAATATGGTCTTATCATATGAAATACATTATAGCGATAGCGACTCCACAACCCACCACACGAGAGTAGTGTGTTTCGGGCTTAAGAATCAACTGATTCCACATAAATACTCGTATCTTTGTTGTAGAGATTCTTTTTTGTGATTGCTATACTTATGTCTTATGGTTATTGTCTCGTTAATTATAATATGCATGATTTAGCTTAAACACATAAATCATCTGTCATAAATACCTATGTTGATTCTTCAGACAAACTTGAAAATTTTAAGGGCCTATCCTTCTATCCCACTCAAAAGTCACACTTCTAATTATGATATTTTTATTTTCATGCTAATGTCGTTCTTGGTTTGGATTTCGGAACAGTTCCATTCCTATCGAAAATGGAAAATTTGGAGTAAAAGGAGTGACAAAAAGAGTAGCTTCGAACGTCCACTCGAAAACGATATAAGTGAAACATTTTTGGTAAGAATTTGAAATCGATTAGTAGTAGGTTGCAGGTTTGTAAAAGATTTCAATCTTTTGTGAGTAGTTATATGTCACAAATTATTCATTAAATTCAATCAAAAGATTGCATTCATTATGAATTCACTTTGAGATTTCGAATGCAAATTATGCAATATTCACCATTTGTTTGACTTTTGCAATAATTTTGTTCCCTATTTATTTGTCAGCAATCGATTGAATACAATCTTTTGGGAATTCATACAATCTTTGCATTCCTTGCATTCATTTCGAAATTGAAGTTTGAGCGTGAAGTAATTGAAAATTATCATGTTACTGAAATCATTCCTTAACTTTCCTGGCGGGATCTAAGTCAAAATAATACAAATAATTTCAAATTGTTGAGAATTAAAAGCTGACATGAATAATGATTTATTTACTTTTGCCTAGTTTCATGAGAAAAAAAAATACTAGTGGTACAACTCTTGGAGAACCAGGTACTAGAACCTTTTGATTAACAACTGTCAATCATTTGTGTGTGTGTGATTTTAGTCGGCAGGAATGGTATATATAAGAGTGGCATTTTTCACTTACTCACAAGGCTAGCCAATATGTCATGGGCTTTACTCGTATTCCACTATTTTTTTCATGAATATAAAAATTATTTTTTTTGTTGAAGAATTTTTCGTGAATATTTACAATAAAATCTGGATGCGATTCAAAAGATGCTAAGAGTGTCTTATAACTCCCTCGCCAATCTCCCTTTTTGATTGAACTTGCAAGAGAAAACAAAAAAATATTATATTCATCAATCAGTATAATTTCCCGTTATCAAAATATGATTTCCACTTCAAACCGATTGCGTTTGCAAAAACGAAAAATCCTTGAAGACGTCACAAACATAACTATTCCATCATCAATCACATTCGCCAACGCCAACTCAAATGGCACTCGAAGAGTTGGTTTCTAGAAAATACAAATCAATTATTCACCTGGATTGCGGGGCAAATTATACTATGATGGAGGTCGTGTCTCGTGTGTTTTTATATACATAGGTACCTAGGGAGTGTTGTTTGCATACAGAAAGAAGTCTATATACCTACATGAAGTCTAGTCATATTGCTTGATTGCCGTTGTATCCTGTTGTCGGTTGTCGTTTATGGCGGATGTCGGTTGTCCTTGTTTATGTTCAATCAGACTCAGAAACAGAATAATGGCATGTTAATCATGCAAATCCATATAGAAACACATTTAGTCGAACAAGGACATTATGAATATGGGGTTAAGGGGTGAGGTTATCGGGGTGGACATGCAAATGCACATTAAGAAGGACTATATAGAGACAAACAATGTTGAAACGTGAATACAAAATGTGCATTAAAGACCTGACAATATAATCCATGAAGTGTAAGAACTTTATGATGTCCGAACCGAAACTATAATATTAAATGAACCGAACTCTAAATGCAAAATAAAGTCGTAAACATTATTTATTTATTTTTTTCTGTCACATTTTCACTTGCAATGTATTTTATTTCTATATAGCATAGCTACCCACACACAACACAACATGCAAAGTCAACATAAATTTTATACCAAATGACATCATATGAACGAGAGCAAACTATATTATGTGTTAGATATATGGATATTAATGGGGTCACGAATTGGATGACCTATAGCAACACATTTGCCCATTTTAAACTTTGAAAAATTATGGGACACTAAAAATGTTCATCAGGGACATGTGTCAAACTTGAATGAAATGTTGAACAATTCTTGATGAGGAAGCTTAAATAAAATCTATTTTGTCTCAGAGTCGCAACAAAAGACCAACAAAATATAATAAAAGTGTAACGAAGCGTTACAATTCCTACATATGAACATAATCATATTTGTGTAGTTATAAGGTATCATCATCATCATCATCGGCTCGACAACCGGGGTCCGGTCCTGGCCTCCTTCAACAAGTCTCTCCACCCATCCCGGTCTCGAGCCGCCGCCATCCAGTTGCGCACCCCAAGGCTCCGGGCGTTCTGGTCTACGCCATCTCTCCAGCGCAAGCATGGTCTACCACGCTGTCGTCTACCATAGAATGTACCACAAAGAACTTTCCGAGCAGGTTCCTCTTCGCTCATGCGAGCTAGGTGCCCTGCCCACCGGAGTCAACCGAGCTTAATTATTGTCACGATATCCGCTTCACGGTAGATTGCGTACAATTCATGATTGTACCGTCTCCGGAATCGTCCTTCCTCACATATGGGGCCAACAATTCTCCTTAAGACTTTTCTCTCGAACCCGGCTAGAGGTCGGAGTGCCTTTTGCTAAGCACCCAAGTCTCGGATCCATATGTGAGTACTGGCAGGACCATGGTCCTGTACAGCAGCAGTTTTGAAGTTATGGTGAGATTTCTGGATTTGAAGAGCTTTGACAGACTATAGTAGTTAGTTATAAGGTATACAAATACCCTAATCATAAAATCTCATAAAAGCACAATTTACCGTACGACTACATACGACTTCCGCAGGTACCCTAGTCGTTTAGCTATACGATCATGGGTCACTAGTTTACCATGTACAGATGTTCACCGAATAAAAAGAGAGATTAGAAATACTCATACAATTTTACTATTTAATTTTCATAGTTCACACTGTGTTATAGCTGCAGACGTTATAAGGCGAGGTAAAGGAAACACCTAAAATGTCTTTCTTTCTGGTCCAAGTGTGGGTACCAATCTAGTGTATAGAGAATCAAAGATCGGGCCATACCGTAACAAAAGCCTTTCAAAAGGTGTTCGGTGACAGATAGGCATTGCTTAGCAGAGTTTACTCAGTTGAGAAGCCAAACTAACTTAATTTTTTTTTTTAAATTGTAGGCACATTAGCTAGGGAGTAGGACAGACACTATTATTTTATTATATGGTATTATTTCGGATTTTTTTATAAGATCCCCCAACGCCCCAACCCGGACCGTTTTGCTCCACTGAGCTTCTCTTGAAGTAGCTCATTGGACAAGGTTCTCCTCACAGAGTTTCGACCGTTTATTTCCCTAGGTTGTATACTAAGGGACAACTGTTTTCTTTTAGAATCCTCGGGCGTTTTTTTCCTTTGAGTTTGGGCCTCTTCTCTTCAAGCAGCTCACTGGACCCGTGAGTTCCGACCCCTTTGTGCCAATAACAAGGGTTCAATACAGATCCCGCTGCCGTTCGGTTCCTTTTGGGCTCCTAATTCTGTAGGTTGCTTACTACGGACATAGGGTTTCCGATAAGGATTCCCGACCATTTAGTTCCTCCTCAAGGATCCCACTGGACAGCTGCTGACATATTATATGAAATACCGTGTTATTTATCTTAAGAGAAAGTCTATTGTGAACCAAGTTTATATGAAATACCATGTTATAAATTCCGACTTAATAAAATTAATGAAAATTAAATTAACTAAAAGAAACAAAACAACTTCCGTGACCCATGGACAAGTGAGGTGTCACATGAAAGCTTATCATGTCCCGCAAATAATGACCCAATTTCATATTTTTTCCGTCTGGGGAAGTACCGTTTTTTCACAGTGAAAGGGAGGGAGTTTGAAACTCTCCAAGCCCAAGTTTTGTTGCTTCTTTGGGAAGAATCCTGGACACCGGTGAGCTTTAAAGTCAGCCACGAAGAAAAAGCATCACAAGACCCAACCCAACTGGTTTGCACGTATACTTGTTTGAATATAGTTCAACAGACTTTTCCCATGACTTGAGAATGACTGGAACGATTTAGCTAAGACAAATCGGAAAGTGGGAAAATTTTGGAAAAATTTAAAGTGCTTTTTGCCATAGGATTTGAGTGTGACCACGCGACCATAACAATCGGATCGACATAATTCTTTTCTGATCCAATTGCATGGTATATGTATAGTGGTTTTAGTGAATTCCACCCACTGCCACGCCCACTTTTATCATAAATGAGTTCTCCTCATTTAACAACCAAAGAAAGCTGACACTTGTATAACTAAGCTTTGAACCTACATAAAGCATTATGTTTTTTTTTTTTTTGATATTCGGCCTTTGCCACACACACTTTTCATGCATTTGACTTCTAAGTCATTTAAAAACCCCACACTATTATAACCACTCCCATTCATAGTGTCTTGGTTTCTATGAAGATATTCACCTCACTCACTTAAAATAAAAAATATAATTTTCTTCTTGATGTGTGAATTGCAATTTGAATTTTGGTAAGAAATACCACGAGTTTGGATAGAGGTTTACAAGAGAATACTTCCATATATATATGTATGTTGTTGCTATATATCAACAAATCACACATTAGTTTTTGTTTCAAGATATTTCACCCATGGGCACAATCTGGGGATTTCGTTAAAGTAGATTCCTACCCAAAAAGTCAGAGAAGGTTAGCTTTATCAACAAAATACGTGTCAACGATAGCGATTTAACTGCTTTCAAAGCAAATCCCTAAATTTCACCTGTATCACGCACTCAAATCGAAAATTTAAATTTTAACGAAGCACTCATATAAATGCCAAAAGTATACATATATTTATGCAGGTATACCAGCACCAATGGAGCCCTTAACCTCACTATGAGCACGCATTACCGCCATTCAACAATAACGAACACGACCCATATTATAGCCCATCAGGACAACACATACACTTCTTCTTCTCAACTTCTAATACCTACCTAACCTACATTAATACAATCATACCGTGGAGCATTTCCTCGCCATATTATATGCGATATAAATCTCTTGCCATTCTTGTTTTGGTAAATTTGTTGTTCGTTTTGTATAAATTTATGTACTCCAGCTATACTTTTGAATTCTTAATCGCAAATTTCTATATCCACGCCAAGTTGTTCCACACACCAAGGCCGCCGCGCCGCCGCATGTAGATGGCGTTCCTTAGATAAATCAATGATTAATACTTTATACAGAGGCACCTAACCTACATCCTAATGTGGTATACAAGGTACCTTTACCTATAGTCAAAGTCTTCGTAAGGAGGTGCAAATGAGTGGCTGAGTGCGTACTGCTTAGTTCATCGCTGTTAACTTCTCCCATGCAGGGTTTGGTGTTTGTGTTTTTCCTAAAAGTTTAATGATGCGTGAAATAAGGTCAATCCGTTTGCTCTTTTTTTTTTGTTTTCTTCATTTTCAATTTTCCTTTTAAAAATTTTAATAAAAATTTATTCCAATAATCAGTTGAAAGAAAATGTTACATTTTCATTCAAAATTTATATAATTTTTAGATGTATGTATTTACATAAATGAAGATAGAGTGATATTAGTGTATAAAATTTTTTAACATTGGAGCATTTGGTGTTATACAAGCATACGAATTTATGGTTGGTGTGGTTTTCATAAAAATAATTTCGTAGGTATGTACGTGTAGGTATACAGGGTGTTTTGCAAAAGATGTGACAAAAGGCTGAGAGAGAGGGGGGATGTCTATTTTCCCCTGTTTCAGCGGGAGGGGCAATTTCATAAAAATATACTTGAAATGGAAAACAAAACTATTCCAAAACAACGGCAACACTTGCAATGCCAAGGGTGCACACAAAAAAATGTTATCAAAACCGTTCGAGTTGTTTCTGAGATAAAATTAACTTTTCCATAACGATTCTATGGCAGATTTCGGTATTTTTGGGGCTATGAGAAAAAACCTTAAGTTCAAAATTTCAGGTATATCGCTTCAGTCGTTTGGGTTGTAGGTCGAGGATAAGACAGACATACTCGTGCAGACAGAAAAAATTTCAGGACCCACTCTATTCGTTTTCTCTATCATCGTTAGGTCAGGTTTGTATGTTTGTTTAAAATCCCTATAAAATACCCATACTTTATCCAATTTATCTGTGCAGTTCAGGCCTTATGGGCGAGCTTTTTCAAAAGCAGTGGCACCTGATGCACCCTCATGACACTGCGTTGGGAAAAATGACACTAAAAAATAGAGCAAGCCACTGACTTAAGATAAAGAATTGTTGTTGTAATTCAAAAAGTAGTACACTTCAGCATTACCGTTTTATCTCGCTGCTGAGGGGCAAGGAATACTGATGATCAACGATCGTTCGCTCGTCGTCGTCATCTACGATATGTGTAAGCTACTTCAAGAGCTTTTTCTTTTATTAAGGAACTTTTGGGATTTGAAGCTTTTGAGAAGTTGAGTATTTGAAGTGTTTTTTATAATGTGCGAGTTCAAAGCATATCTGAATTTTCAGAATTCTGAGTTTTTAGAGCTTCTGATTGGCCAGCTGTCATAAAAAGTTAGATGTCATCTGAATTTTCAGAACTTTTTATGACAGCTGACCAATCAGAAGCTCCAAAAATTCAGAATTCTGAAAATTCAGTTAGGCGTTGAACGCGCCCAATTTAAAGTACGGCAAACGTCCTATCTTCCCTGATAAAGTATTGTACATATATTGCAAGTAAAAAATGCTACATTTACCCTTATGTAAGCTCGACAACAATGAGAATTTTTTATAATTATACAAAAAGTTGTAGATTGCAGAATTAACAACTAAATCAGCTTCCTCTCTGTTCTTTTGAAATATGTATATAACTTTAAAGATAAGTTTTTCTTTTCAGTCAAAGTGAACTATTTCTATAAGTACCCTTAAGCTATTAACTCCCGAGGTATAATTAAAAATTCTTTCCGACACTTAAAATAAAAGAACTACATTTAAAAAAAAAAGTAGGAAAAGAAAAAGCAACAGAGAGATGCATTGGGGCGAATTTATTATCCTAGTGCCTTCCAACTTCCAACTTCAAACTTTTCTTTTGTTCTCACCTTGCGCTTGTGCATTTGAACCGGTCGGTGTGTTCGGTGTTGAAATTCTTTTGTTATTCTCTGCTGCTGTCGTAATCAGCTAGATTCTTTTTGTTTAACCATTTTCTTTCTCGAAATAGCATACAGCAACAAAATAAAATAAAATAAAATAAAATAAAATAAAAATAAAAATACAATTTTTTTTTCTTCTTGTTTTCTTTTCAGGAATCCCCTTTGCATATATCCTGAAGCTGAAGACTGTTGTGATAGCTGCGTTAATGGAGTATCCAAAGTGAAATGCCAGACTGAGTGACAGTTCGGGAAAAGTAAGACAACGCCATTAGCAAAACGACGACAACGGTAAACGACGTGATTTCCCTAGACGAGGACAACGACAACGACAGCCCCATTTCAGCCCGTATTCAGCGAATGTCGCAGCATAATCGCCTTAATCATCAAAAGAGGAGATGATGCAATTGTACATGTTAATGCAGAGTCCTTCTTCCATCATAATTTGACACTAAGGCGCACGGGAGTTCAAATGTCATACGCATCGACACCACCAGGTGGAGAAGCGACATGCGAAAAGCTGCTCGTGGTGACAGCGAATACTTTATTCCGCTCCATCAATTCTAGGATTTGAATTAGGGAGTTTTGTTTAGCAGAGTGTCGTCCTTGTGCCTTCTAAGGAGAGAGAGAGAAATATAGTGACAGTTTTCAGGACATATTTACCTTTTTTTTTGGTTTTGAGAAAGTAGAAACAGGAGTACAAAAAAAAAAAAAAAAAAAAACATAAAATGATTTGTCATCCTGGTTGGCGGGAGATCAAGCAGCAACGACGACGACCTGGCTACTCATGGCTGATAGTGGTCCTGCTGACACTTGTCACCAAGTTGGATGATAAATTGATACTTGCCTGCCCGTCAGATGTGTGTATCTGCAAATGGAAAGGCGGTAAACAAACGGTGGAGTGTGGCAGCCAGCAACTTGCAGCCATACCCGAGGGCATGGATCCAGGCACACAGGTGCTGAACTTTTCCGGAAACAGCTTGCAAGTGCTGCAGAGCGAACGATTCCTCAGGATGGACCTGCTTAATCTGCAGAAGATTTATCTGTCACGCAATCAACTGATACGAATTCATGAGAAAGCATTTCTAGGATTATCCAACCTCGTCGAGCTGGATTTGTCGGATAATTCCTTGCAACAGGTTCCTAGTGAGACATTCCAAGACTACACCTCCTTGATGAGATTGTCTCTCAGTGGAAATCCTATACGAGAATTGAAAACATCAGCATTCCGACACTTATCGTTCCTAACCACTCTCGAGCTTAGCAACTGCCAGGTGGAACGAATCGAAAACGAAGCCTTCATTGGAATGGACAATCTGGAGTGGCTGCGGTTGGATGGCAATCGCATCGGTTTTATCCAAGGAAGCCATATACTGCCCAAGTCCCTGCATGGGGTTAGTTTGCAGAGCAACCGATGGACGTGCGACTGCAGACTGATTGACATGCATGCCTGGCTGGTGAACTACAACACACCGCAAACGGAGGAGCCCAAGTGCGTTGAGCCACCTCGACTGAAGGGCCAAGTGATAAAAGCTCTGAAAAAAGACGACCTAGCTTGCCTGCCAGAGGTGACTCCCAAATCAACGTACACCGAAATCTCGGAAGGCCGCAACATATCAATCATGTGCGTGGTAAGGGCACTCCCGGAGCCCAGGGTGCTCTGGCTCTTCAACGGGCAAGTAATGACCAATGACAGCTTGCTGGACAACCTACACATGTTCTATTACATAGACGAATCCGGCGGCGAGGAGAAGCGCAGCGAAGTTTTCATATACAACGTCGGTCCAGAGGATAATGGAACATTCTCGTGTGTTGGCCAAAATATCGCCGGCACCACTTTCAGCAATTACACACTTAGGGTGATTATCAAGGAGCCGCCGGTGGTGAAGGAGGTATCCTTTCCACGGGACTACATGAACTACATCATCGCCAGCAGCCTGGGAGCATCCGTTATATTCGTCGTCCTTTTGTGTACGGTTGTGATCAAGTGCCGGCAGAAGAAGAAGCCAAAGATGAAAAACAAGCCCCAGGAGACCACAACTACAAACGACAATGGCATGATGAAGTGCTCGTCGATAATCAACGGCGAGGAAGAGTTGTCCTCGCCAAAGATGGTCAAAGAGAATGGTGTCGTTATCGGTGCCCAAATGAAACAGAATCTGATGATGTACGCTCCTGTGGCCCATCACATCATGGACAACGGAAGCATGCAATTGACGTCAAGTGGCGCACCAACACCACCTTTAATCGGCGGCAGCCATGACGGTAGACATCCTCTGGGGATGATAAGCAGCAGCATAGCATATTGTTCGCCACCGTCGTCGGTGCGCAATTACCAGGAAAAGAATCCGGACCTGGTCAACGATGCCGAGAGTGTTAAGAATAAAATGAAGGCTTCGGCCTCCGATTGTGGGGCAGAGTATGAGGTGAATAGCGATTGTTCCGGGCCATGCAGCATACCCCCTGGGGGTGTGGGTGGTGGTGCGTTTGACAACTGCTACCAACTATCGAATCAATTTGGCTCTCAAATTATTCGACCGAGCAGTGGTGTGGCACATGCTCGTTTTACCGCTGCCATGTCAACAATTCCTCGGGGGCTGCATCTGAAGGCAATGAACAGCAGCAACTCGAATGGAATGGGTGGCAACCAGCACCAGGTGGATGTGCATTTAAATCCTGTATGCTTCCTGGGACAAGATGGTTTCGCCTATGACTTCAGTAACAATCACTTGCAGCAGCAACAGCAGGCGGTCCAATCCAATCAGCAACAGCACTTCTATCGTACACTGCCTCACAACAGGGCTCATAAGCAGCAGCAATTCGCCGCATCAGCAGCTAATCCAGGCACCCGATACAGCTTGGAAGCGGAATTCCTTCAACGCACCGGAACACCAACTTATGAGAAATACCACCTACCACACGTTCGATTCACGGCCGAAGGATATCCGGTTCATCCAATTGTGCAATACCCATCCCCACCAGAGGGCTACAAGGCTGATTATGGCGACCAACAGCAGCAGCAGCAGCAACCGGCGATGTTGGCAACAACAGCATCCACGATTTGCACAACGAGTTCGGGCTTCCAGCAGTGGCCACCATGCTTGCCAGGCTATCATGCTCAACCCATCCGATATCCGCCAGGAGCTATGGCAACTTCGGCAATGCAACCCTTGCAACAGCCACAGTCAATTGTTTCGTCGCCACCACCAACACAGCAGAATCAGAAAAACCAATTGCCAATCTGTCCTGCAGCCGGAACAGGTTCAGCATCAGCAGCACCAGGAGCAGGACCCAGCAATAGCGGCACCGCTATCAATCAGGTACCAGTGACCTCGAGTCACACGCAAACGAACACAAGCAGTACGGCGGCGACCTCAACGTTCGAGGTGAAGAAGCGATGCGTGGGCGCCCAAACAACCGACATGGAATCCTCCCCAATCCCAGAGGGTGACGAGGAGATACCAATGCCAACCGGCCAACAACAGCAGGAGTCATCGAAATTACGTCATTTGACAGGACCGTTGGCAGACAGCCCCGACGAGGGCTACGTAGGCGATTCGCAGGAGGGCTCGGACATTTGACAGAGGGACGACGATGCCTCGACGTACGTAAGTGCTAGTTGTCTCGATGATTCAGTTGCTCTATAAGAAGCGAATCTAACAGCAATATGTATCTATCAAACTGTAAGTAGGGTATAAATATCAGAAAACTCACTCTTCACAAACACAAACACTCGTGTAGAGGTGGTTGGGTTTGGGTTGGGTTGGGTTGGTTGATGGGTTTTTTTGTGAAAATAAAGCTTTGCAATTGAAGTATCTTGCCATCAATCGAAAACTTTGCCACGCACAAATAGACAGACAGTTCGACCATCGACTAAAGTTACAAATGAGATAGCTTTGTTCGTCTAATGTGGCACTCGTTCTTCTCTCCTTCGTCTCATCATCCTGTTGTATTCGTACGTATTTGTTATTTGGTGGGCTGTTGGGCTGGTGGTGGTGATAATTGAAAAAGTTTTCATCTAATTTAAAGTTTATATTTTACTTAAAAAAAAAAAAACACACAAATTGTTGTTTTATTTTTGCTTATTTTTGAACTTTGGATGTCACTCATACATTAAATAATATCCTTTGCATCCTCCATGGTGTGTGGGTGAGGTTTTGTTGGTGTCTTTCGAAAAACAATTTCATTATTCGTCGGTTGTTACACGTGTTGAACGTGAGGAAGTTTTCATTTGTGTTGTTGAATATTTTCAAACTATTAAATTAAATGAGACCTCCAGTTCCTGACATTAGTGCGATGCGTTGAAGTGAGATGAGATGAGGGAGGGGTGAAATAGTTTCAGTGAGATGAGATGAGGGAGGGGTGAAATAGTTTCGTTCCATGGTTTTTTGAGGACACGCAAAAGTTTTTTACCTATTAAAGTTTCAAACATTGTTCGTTTGTCGAAAAGTTACAGAACTCTGTGTTTTCCACGGGTAAACGACTAAAACTTCTAAATGCCTGATAGCAATACATAGATGTAATCGAGTATTTTGTGTGTGCCGTTCTTTTCCAACGGTTTAGCATTAAAGTTAATAAAAGGTAAACGAGCTTTCTTGTTCCTTAAGTTCAGCATCGAAAACTCTTTTCAAATAAAACATTATAAAAGTCTTAGAGCCTATTTTGTTGAACCGATTAAGAATTCGGAACCTTAAGTCTATGAAATGTTTAAAATTTGTAACTGTCCTTCGTTGGTTAGGGATTAAGAATATTCTTTAATGGTTGATAGTGAGATACCTCGATGGAAAGGTTATGGTGACTCCTGGATCACGAATATGTTATTTTAAGGTTGCTAGACCTCTTAGTTCAGCCGCAAATCGAGTTAACAGATTCCGCGCTTCCAACGAATCTACAATTCATTAACGGGCCAACAACATCGGCATATTTGAAGGTTCTATTTTAGTATCTTCAATACATTGATGGCAAACCAAAAGTTGTATAGTTTTGAAGATCAGCAGTTCCTTATAGATGCTGAGGCGTAATCCACGACTATAATTGAAAAGAGTTAAATAAAATTAGAAGAAGAATGTTTTTTTAGACGTGTGGTTTTCAATCTAGCAATCCTTTTTTTCGGAGTTGGTTTTTTTGACAGTTGTCACTTGATTTATGCTCAATTTGGTTTGCCATTTTATAATAAATAGACTTGATACTGAGCATCGTTTGAAAATCGTGCAAATTCGTTACCAAAACGAGGTGGCCACCAATCCCGATTTTCACAAGAAAATTTTGTTCAGCGATGAAGCTCATTTTTGGTTGAATGGGTACGTTAATAAGCAAAATTGTCGTATTTGGAGTGATCATAATCCACAAGCAATTGTTGAGACGCCGTTACATCCTCAAAAAGTCACTGTTTGGTGTGCTCTATGGGCAGATGGTATCAGTGGTCCATTATTTCTTCAAAAATGAAGCCGGCCATAATGTTACAGTCAATGGGGAACGCTATAGAGCCATGATTAATGACTTTTTCGTGCCTGAATTGGAGGATGTTAATTTGAACGACCTTTGGTCCCAACAAGACGGCGCTACATGCCATACAGACAACGAAACAATCAATTTATTGAAGGAAACTTTTGGTGAGCGCATTATCTCGCGTCGTTAGCCTGTGGCGTGGCCTCCAATATCGTGCGATTTAACACCGCTGGACTATATTTTGTGGGGTTATGTGAAGTCGCTTGTCTAAGCAGATAAGCCCGAGACGATTGACACCATGGAAGAGAATATTCGGCGCATTATTGCTGACATACGGCCCCATTTGCTGCAAAAAGTGGTCGAAAATTAGGCTTCTCGGCTGGAATTCATTGGAGCCAGCCACGGCGGCCACTTGCCCAAAATAATTTTTTAAACATAATGGCAAACCCTTCTCTTTATAATAAAGCTAAATTCTTGGCCATATCATTAAATAATATGCGTTTTATTTCTTCTTTAAAACCACACGTCTAAAAAAAAAACACCCTTTAGAAATAAGTGAAAACCGATTTCAGGGGCCTTTCACTTACGTATACCTACTACTATAGTTGGATACCCTATTTTTTCTGATTATAATTTTAATTTTTCATTTAATGGCAATTCTGAAAGTTAAACCTGCCCAACATCATCTACTAGCAAAGGCCTATCAAATATTTGACAAGTTTATTCGCCTTGATTTTTCTTACTGAAAATTTTCCAGGTTCTAACTTCGATTATTTATGTCTTGCTAATCTTATGATTGTCGGTTTTGTGGCGGATTTCAACTTAGGTATATCCTTTTTCTTTGGCGGCAGAACTTTTAAGAAGGGTGGGGGAGGGGAATCACTGGATCTGGCTTTTAGTAGGGAGTTGAATAAGTTTCCTTTCAAAGCAAACAAAAATCTTAATTCTAATTGTTCAATCATCATATGATGCTATTTTGCTCCTATTTATGAAAGCTCTTACACTTAGATTTTTCTCGACGGTCGTGTTTGACGACATGACGCTATTTCACGATTTCAAAGTGCTTCTTCTTCTATAATTTGAAGAGTTTGTCTATGATTGATACATAGTCACACTTTTTAAGCCTTTTCGAATGAAATACAAAGCACGTCCGTAGCACTTGTAAATGCAGAGCAATGGCGAGCGAAAGAATCTAATTGCTTAAAACTGAGCTAAAATGTGTCTCAAACCACAGGAAACAATAAAGGCAAAGTGATTATATTTGCACGCAACCTTGCTCTGTCATGTATTTGTGATGATGAGTTTTTGCGCGATACGCCAACACCATAAAAGAATGAATTGTCACAAAAAAATCTAAGTTAAAGTTGAGTGGCATATACGTAATAATCCATTTCTGGTCAATTTTGAGTCGTCGATGTTGATTCGAAGATTTCTATCTCGCTAGAAAGTTTTATAAGCGAGTCTGAAAGCTTGACACAAGGACTAAAGAAGGTTTGCATGCATGCGTTTCGTCCAAGCATTTTGTTGCAGTTAAAGTGTGAACTTTTGGCGGTTCGAATAAGTGTGTGGTCGATAATTACCTCGCCGAGGATTCATTTCGCTATCTACAAATTATTCCCTTAGAATTATCCAACAAACTCAAAGCAAAGCGCAAAATCTCAAAAAAATGTCATTCTTCCTACCTTTTTCCAGAAGTAAACGAACAGACCTAGTTTCATGGCTAAAGCTATGATTATACGGTCAACGCATTGACGCTCTGACGTCACCAAAAAAGTCATCAACACACTGCCAATGGACCATCAACGTCGGCCATGTCAACGCATAACACATTGAAGATCACACGACTGACGCCAGTCCGTCAATCTCACACCGAAGTCAACGCAGACTACGTTGGAGTGGCAGAAAAGTATGCCATGTCAACGTTGGGATTATGGTCAACGCTTTGCGTCAATGTGTCCTAACATTTGCTCAGGGTGATTACTCACGTTGAACAAAAAAAAAGTCAATGCGTTGAAGGTAAACACACTGTCAACATAGGTGTCAACGCAGCCGTCAACGCATGGACAGTATTCTACGTTGACGATCACACGACAAGACAACTTTGGGACGAAATTCGACGTCATTTGGACGTCAGAGAGTCAACGCGTTAACCATTTTCGTTGACCGTCTAATCGTAGCTTAACAGAAGTAGTATGTGTCATTTTAAAATATGGACGAGTTATCAAAATAAAACCACTCACTACCACTTTTGGAAGATGGTAGGTTTCCCTACAGCCTCCAACTCCAACAACTTGGTTTTCTAATGAGCAGATTTACTCAAGCATACATTATATACCACACAAAAACTGTTATCCTTCGAAAAATGCGATTTCATTTTCTAATTTGAGTGTACTTATACTGGTTTTGAATAGCCAACGTATTAAGTATTTTTAAATTCAGAATCCTGTAACGTCTTTTTTTGCATATCCTGAAAAAACAGAAGTTTGATCAGTTTGTTTCGGTTTTTCACCCGGCTCAATAAGATTATCTCTCCCAGTTGTGTTCCATGATTTCTTTTTCTATGTGGTGGCAATATCAACTTCTCCCTCTACACAAAGCTTTATATGCAATTACCATTTTCAACTTAAAAAAAAAACAATAAGACGAACAAATACAAACTTAACAAAAATTAAACCAAAAATTCAGAAACAAAATTTCATCAATCAATAAAAAAAATAAAATAAAATTATTATTACGAAAATATTTCTTCTATAAAATGTAAATATTAATAAAAAAAATACAAAAAAAAAAAATGAAATACAACGTTAGGTACCTAAGACTAATTAAGTGCACTCTAAAATAATAATTCTCTTAAGACTAAGTTAAACTAGTAATAAGAATAAACACTCTTAAAAAACCTAACACAAACAAATGTAAATAAAACTTATAAAAAAAAGGCATAAATGATTGAAAAAAAAAAACCATCATAAACAAAAGAAGAATACAAAAATAATTGTTTTAAACAAAAATTATAAGTATTAAAATAAAAATATTTAAATTTAGGCAAACAAAAAATTCAAAACACAACAAAAAAAACTGAAACGAAGAGTGACTGTTTTTTTATTTCAAAGAAACCATTTTATATTATTTTTTTAACAAAAGAATTTCATTACAAAAATGTGCGGGCTACCGAAATAAGTGTTAAACATTCGAATTAATTTTTTTATCCTATGAAGTTTTTGAAAAAAAAAAAAATAAATTAAAAAAAAAATAATTCAGTATGGCCTTCAGTACTTACAGAGTAAAAATAAATAATACTTCCACTCTAACCTTCTTACTTATTTTGGTTCTACCCTGTACCTATGTAATTTTCAAAAAAGTTTTTAATTAAATAAAAAGACAAAACAAAAACACAAAATAGCTCCCACTTAAAAAAAAAATATATATAAAATTTATATTGATGTAAATACTGGGAATAAAATTAATTCACATACAAAATTTAAAATATATCTATAAGAATGATTAAAAACCACACTAAATAAATTTTGAGTTGCATTTTATCGAATTCTCTAGGAAAAATCACATTTTAGAAAAAAAAAAAAAAAAAAAAACAAAAAACTTTCACTTCGTGTATAACTTAAAAAGAAGGGGCAATTCGGGTTAGAACAAAAACACACACAGACATAAAATAAAAACGTATGATAATTAGGCAAAGTCTTGTACAATGAAAATGAAATTTAGGTATTTTATAATGTTTTTTGTATAAAGAATTAAAAAAAAAAAAAGAAATACATAAAAATATTAAATTATTTCATAAAATGTATAAACATTAAAATTAAAGAAAATTTAAAAAATATGTATAAATAAAAGGAAAATACTAAAAAAACAAAACAAAACTGAATCACATTTTAAGTAGTGTTGATATATTTGGTACTGTAAGTTATGGATTATAATAATAATGAAAAATAAAATGACGAAAAAAAAATTAAAATAAATGGCATTTAAATTGTTTAAAAAAAAAAAACTAAAGGTTTTTTATGGATAACGGATGGTAACTTAATTTATTAAAAATAAAATCACCATGACCAGTCATAGATCAGAGGTTTATTGAGAAGACAACAAAATAATAGGTACCTTCTCATGGTGTGCAGGTAAGTTAGTCCGAATATCAGTTTGAAAACTTCAGAACGAATTCAAATTAGAGAATAAGCGTGTTTTTTACAAGCCCGAAGGAATTTGGTTGAAAAACCACATCGGGGTTTAGCCACGCCATTGCAGACACAAAATGGAGTTTCCATACAAACTATCGATAACAAATACGTCATTCAAGTCGGTAACACAGTTTTTCTCCGTGCTAAAATTAAGCCCCGAGAATTCGCTGCATTTTAAAACAACACGCCTAATATAAAATAGAAATGATAGAAATTTTAATAAGCGATTCTTGAAGTGTCAGTGTAAGCACGTCTTTAAGAAGAAGCGACGCACTTAAGAATTTGAAAGTCTTTCATGTTACTCTTGTTAGTCTAACTTCAAAAATTTGTAGGCCGTTTAAATAAAAATATTTTATTGTCAAAAATTAGTTAATGTTCTCCCTTCTCCACAACGAAGTTTCCTATGTTCTTTTGTTTGATTTGCATTGGTGTTTTTTTTGTTAAATTCTTATTGAACTAAGTAAATACCAATATTCAACCGAAAATTTAAAATTTCAACCGGATATGTCGGAAATTGCATACTGTCAGGGGTGGATGGTGGCGATAACTAAAACTTCTATTTTTTTATGGGAAGGAATGTTATTGATTCTAAAGACGGTGTTCACATTCATTTATTTATTTTTTTATTTGGACTTATCTGTACCTTTATCTTTATCTCGTAGCGAGATAAAGGTATACGGGAATTTAAAAAAAAAGTCGGAGGAGTTAGGCGAATGTGAAAACCGTCAAAGGATGACAAACACTACAGAATTGACAATCGGATATTTTTATGCCTGAAGTAAATGGGATAGCCAGATGGCATGACACTCCCAAACTCACGTTTGACAGTTGAGAAAAACATTGATGATTGATACGAGGCGTTTGTGTCTCGATAGGGCCCAAATCAATGCTGTTTTTTCCACTTCTAAATAGACGAAATAATTTTGTAATTGGTATAATCAACGAAGTGAATAAAAGTAGATTTACTCATAAGTGACCAAGTGAAATTCAATGGATTGGTGTTGAATTTTGTATTTTTTTTTTCCAGAACATTGTTATTTCTAAAAGTAAAGTTATCGGAACATCGAGTCTGGAGTTGCATCATGTTTAGTTTCCCAAATCGCAAGGCCAATTAATCGTTTCAAGTGTGTGGCCTTAATCTCGAATTTCTTTGCTTTTCGCACCCGTGTTTGAAAATCCATAGGTAGGTAGGTAGAAATGGGGGCCCAGAGCAACCTATGTAGCTCAGTAACCCAATCAGCGATGGAGTGCACCGGCCGTTTTCATACCACATAACTCGTATTAACCTGGCGATGGAGGGTGATTTTATTAGAGAGATTTGTACAGGATAAAGTACAAAAGTTAAAACCGAAGTTTGTCCAAGATCCACTTCGTCACGTTCAGAAAAGAGATAAAATATTTGATCTTCATTTCACGTCGTCAAGAAAAGCTCTTTCAAATGATTTGTCATTCTGGCCAGAGCGGGGAATTTACAATTGAAATGAACGACTGTTTCCTCTTCCTGCTGGTTCTCACAATTACAACAATATAATAAGTATTATAATTAATTCCCAGTTTTGCCGCATGCTCTCCTATTGGGGAGTAATCAGAACAGGTTGCAACGACCCTTGGCTATGCCTCGCCTGGGTCTTAGTATCAAGTCAGTTGTTCGGGATTTATTGTAGATGATCTTTCTGGATATACCTAAAGCACTTCGTTATTAAACTGCGCCACCTACGATTGAATTCAGTAAGAAAAATTGAGAACATGTTGGTCCATTATACCTTTTGTGGCACGATTTTGAAGAAAGATCTGCATTTGTGTAATTCAAAATTCCAGTTGGTCCAAAAGCTCAATTCTGGCAATCCGGAGTAAAAAGAGTATACTTCAGAGCTGTTTACATTTACATAGGAAGGTCTTATTTGGCCCATCCTATGCTTGCTCGCCGGGATTAAAATCACAAATTATTTGACAGATGAGTCAAAATTTCAATCATTAGTGCTCTTTCCCCGCCCAAACCATAATTACTATGTCTACCATTCCAATCACTCAAATATTCATACAACGAGTCAGTCCTTTTCGTGAACATCGGTCACGAGACCACGGCTTCCTGATGAAAACCATTTCTTGCTAGTCAAGAACCTCCGTTATTGATGAATCACAACAAAACTTTATTCTCCCGCTCACAAACACGTGTTTAGCTCGTTATTACTTCTGATCATCCGCTGGCTATTTTGTGTCTCTATATGAGACCTCCAAACTGCATGTCAAAATAATTCATACATTTTATTGAAACAACCAGCTCCACTTGTTATAAAAAAAGGCTTATGAACACCAGCTTTTCTTGGTTTTACAGAATACTGATGGCTTGAAGTTAAGCCGTTTTGGAAAAAAATAATTTTTATATTATTATATCCGAGATTCTCGGTTCAAGATGATAAAAAAAAAAAAACAAATTTTTCTAGAGAATAATTACTTAAAAATTACACTATTTCTTCCATCGGCTTAGGCTCCAGGTATATATCTCCATCTATATCCAAAAGATCACAAGAAGTTGTCTATAGGTCCATGAGCGGATATGGCTGATCTGAAGCGATCCTTGAACAATACATATCATAGTTCAGGACAACTATGATCCATCAGGGATGGTAGTTGGTATATAAATTTGTTGAGTGTCCTTCTTGACCAGAAAGCCAGCTTTCTAGTTTGATGATGGATAATGCAGTAATGGGAAGTTTAAATATACATTAATTTACTATACTTTTTCCACCTTAAATAAATAACAATCGGCTTCGATTAGGTACTTTTCGCAGCGATAAATTATTAATAAATAATCAAATTTTTGTTCAGACCTGGATTAACTGTCTCTTTCGAAGCAATGACAAATCCTCCAAAAGTAATGTCCCCTCTCTAGACTTTGGTTATCCAACTCGTTAATAATAAAGGTCTAGAGAAGGGGGATGTATTTTTGTTTATACTTTACGCGCACAAAAGGAGTTATGACGGCCCTAAATATATAAAATAAAACATAGTGTGAGCGTTTAGGAAAATAGAAAAGAAATTAAAAGGAAATATCGACGCAGATTGGTTTTGATCACAATGAGAGCGAGAAATTGAACTATAGGTAAAGCACTCCACATTGGCAGGAATAAAGGGGACATACAATTATCTGCTGAATCCGAATGGTTTAGG
Source organism: Leucozona laternaria (assembly GCA_932273885.2). Classification (NCBI taxonomy): domain Eukaryota; kingdom Metazoa; phylum Arthropoda; class Insecta; order Diptera; family Syrphidae; genus Leucozona; species Leucozona laternaria. The sequence goes on from OW026368.1 coordinate 97,362,483, forward strand.
TAAGAAGCACTTATATTCACGACAATAGTAACAGTTGGAGAATTTTTCAGTTCCTCACAAGAGGCATCAGTAGCCTTTTTTTTAAATGTGGGCGAGGCTGGGAACCAAACCCAGACCTCCGGCATGACAGTCCTATGCACTAAACATCATACCACACCGGATTCAACCGATAATATGCACACAGGAATGGTTGAGACTACTTGTAAGCGAGCTGTCGCGCCGCTAAATTCATATATTTTATTTGTATTTAAAGCATCCCACATTCGTGAAGTGTGGCTAAAGATGCGATCTCTGTACTTAATGAACAGACAAACATTTCCAGAGCCACAAATGAAGATGAGGAGGCAAAATGTAATGATAGTATGCAAACTATTGTTATTTTGACAATCGCATCTGGACATGTGATTCGATGTCTACACGTGCGACAGCAACTTCGTTTGGCACGGTAATGTCAATTCAAGTTCTGAAAATTCAGATGACATCTCACTTTTTATGACAGCTGGCCATTCAGAAGCTCCAATAATTCAGAATTCTGAAAATTCAGATATGCGTTGAACGCGCACAATGTCAGCCTTCCTCTCAAGTGCCTTGCATATGACAAAGTGAATCAACAAATAATCTAATCAACAAATACAAATAGAAAACACTGCGTAAATTAAGTTTAAATTGGAAAAATTTATATTCTGATATTCTGTGAACTGTCAAACGTAAATTCACAATCCACACCATTGCGAGACATATTCCCCAAACCAGCGACTAAAAATTTCGTTCGTATTTAACCTCAAACTTTCATTTTACTCCTCTATGTTTTATGACAGTTCGCAGTTGTCAGCGAACACTCATGTAAATGAAATATCGAAATTCGATTATTTTCAATTCGCAGCTCATTTATTGGAGGCTATTCACACTTATTCATAAAAATCACACGGTAGGTACATCGAAAGAACACAGTCCATTGTTTATTGGATGACTTGGCTAGTCTACTCGGGGCCACGATTTACTGCTCCCTATATATACTTAATGGCAAAAAAATCGTTAGGACCAATAAAGCGATAAGTTTTTACAATACAGCGTAGCATTTATTATTTTTTTAATCAAAGTATTTTTGTTTGTTTATTTTAAATATAAGAAATAGCGCGCTCAACCTCCTCACAATAAAACAGAGCTATACTATATGAAGGATCAAACAGTAGGTATAGCTGAAATCATCTTTCAACTTACGGGTGTTGATTTTAAATTTCCATCAGCCTTACCATTAATTTTAATTTTAATTTTATTTTTATTTTTTTTATTATTGTTCTCCTATAAAGAAATAGACGACTAAAACTAAAACGAACAAAAAGTAATCAACTCAAACACATTATTTCTTATTATCATGAATAATATGAATTGCAATTGATTCAAAGGAGATCTGCTTTAGTACATCAATAAGTGAAAAAAAAAACAAGATAATGTCTCGTTCCGTCAAAGATATGTTAGTTTCTTTTTGGCATAACGTCTATTGTATGAATTTTCAGTGTTTGACAATTCCAACCAGCTCAAATTTTACGATGTAATTTACATCTTTCAATCCCATGATGGAGTCAAATTACCCCATTTAACTTCTGAAATGTTCATCCATTCATTCTTTTAAGAAATAGTAGTTGCCTAAGGTATATGAATGTATGTCACTGTCAAAACCATCGCACCTACATATATATTTTTGTGTATGTAAAGATCCACGCAGTTGAGTACATGTAGTGTAGAGGTATTATATGTATGTATTTAGTAGTATAAAATAAATATATTTGCGTATTCCTTGCGAATGGCTTGTCAGAATGATTTTTTCCGCATTCCGTCAGTCAAAGCCAACGACAACCCCTCCCAGAAACTCCTCTATACGTATAGTTGGTTTCTCGATGATATCTTGAATAGTCAGATATTTGTCTCTATTGTACTGTAATGCTTTTGTTCTATCTCTCCATGGGATCCTTAATATAAATGCAAATAAGTCCCGCCGCCGCCGACACACATATAGATATGACTGTATAACTTCTATGAGTGAAGAAGAGCAAAAATATAAAACATAGGTATATAAACAGGCTATGGGGAGGTGAAGGACAAAGACAAAGACAAACGAGAGCTCATGAACTTTAGACATTGAAAGTTGCTGACAACAGTGGGAATCTGTGCTAAACAAAAAGCAATAAATGAGCATAAACGATGGTAATAAATCTTAGTAAACACATCCCAAGCTGATATTTTTTTATGATGAACTTAGAGACTTATAATATATTGACAAGGATAACACACACTTTGTAACAAGGACGACGACGATAAAAAAAAAATAAAATCAAAATAAATAATTCGACACGGCAAGGATTGTTATCACACAAAGATTCCTATTATAATTTTTTTTTTTTGATTCGACCTCTTCTACTTCTATGAGTATGTCTAAAGTTTTTGATGATGCCAATAAAACCTTCGACGTGAGCTTGATAATTAAATACAAAGGGTCTAGCTTATAGCTAGTTGTAGCTGATGGTCTAGTTTCTCAGTGCGATATGAAAGTTAAGCCCGAGTTATCTCATCAAATTTGGTGAGTTAACTCAGCATTAACGGCACAGAAGCATTTGATGTTTTATCAACTGAGTTTATTTAGTCGTTCCGAATACATTCTCTACCAAAAAACTGCATCCTCAGTTAACTGTCGGTTAATTTACTTAGAGTTAACTAACTCTAGTTTAACTCACCACAGAAAAAGTGGCTTTAGACGTACATATCTACATATAGATATCTTTTTGCAAAATTGTAACACAATTGATTTAGATTTAAACGAGATTTATGGGATTGGCTGCAAAAACTAGGATATTTTCTGACAAAAATTACACACGGCACATAACTCTATTCAGGTAATTCTCTGGAAACTATTATTTATAGCTGTGATAATTATTAAAGAGGTGATCGATTATGGAAAATTCCGGGGCACAAGAACAATGACTCAAAAAAAAACTGATTTATTTTTTCAATTCGTCTCTTTTTGTAGATTATTGACCACCCTTTAACTTTATTTGCCACCCCTTAAAATATTTTTGTTTGTTTATTTTTTAATTGTTTTTATCATTTTTTTTTCTAATTTACAAAATTTCGTAAGATTACCTTACTTTAATTGACAAAAATTTTAGCTACACACTTATGTTTTTCAAAATGTCCATCTTTCAAGTCTTTCAAGTCTTAATATAGAAAACAAAGTCGGTTTAGTTACAACACTTTAACTAAAGAACACCTGGACCGATTTTAATGACCTTTAATTTGTTTGATTTGTCTCAGCCCCGAATAGCAGAATAACATGGGAATATTATCGGAAAAAATCACTTTGTAGGGTGAAACGGAGTAAAATGAAAAAGACGTATCCGATAAAAAGAACTCTACCTGGTGTTTGCGTTTTAAAGTTTATTATAAAAAAATGCATTCAAGGATATTTATTTTAAAAAAGTTGCAATTTGAAGGGTGAAATGGGGTAAAAATAAAAAAAAATTAATGATTAAAGAAATTATTCTTTAGTTTGAAAGTTTTTTCTAGGAAATAGCTTTAAGGATATTCTTTATCAAATTTTGTTTTTTTTTTTGTAGGGTGAAATGGGGTAAAAATTAAAAAAAGTCCGATTTAAGAAATTCTTTTTTTGTTTGAATTTTGTTATTTGTAACGAAAGGTTATTTTTATTGGATGGCCTTAGGGTTATTTTCTTTAAAAAAAATTGGTAGTTATAGTGTGTAATGGGGTAAAAATGAAATGTTATGGTTTTTTCTAGGCGATGACTTAGGGATTTTTTTTTCAAAAAAAAAATTTATTTTTGACTTTTTAACATTTCTTGCGCTGCGAATATCATTTGTACCTAATCAAGGTTTCACCTCTAAATAAACTTTTCATCGGAGCACACCCCAATTTGTCTTCATTTCTAGCAAAATAGCAACATTACTTGTGCCCCAACTTGTGTCGACAACCCAAAATCCATACCTGTCTGCCTGTCCTTGGACCATTCTTGATCAAATTATGGGTGAAGCAGTCGTGCATTTTACTTAACATATTATCAAATCATAATTATGATAAAATTTATTCTCACAAGGTATAAGAGAAGATATTCAACATTTTATTTTGTATTCTATTTCATTGGGGAAAAAAAAAATTGTAAATATTTGAGTAGAATTCGTTGAACAACTTGCTTTACAAAAGAATTCTGGGCAAGCCCTTAGAATCCTAATGAAGTTAAATCATATCATAACATCTCCTCATAACCATATTCATTTTGTTCAAACATTATGTAACTTTTGTGTAAAGGCAAACAGTCTTTAAGGAAATGCAAACAGGAGCTAATTTTTAATTGGGTTCCAGATAACTTTCGTCAATTCGTTATGCTAACTAGCCCTTTGAAGTAGGTGCCCCTGAAATACATACATGACTTCTTTAATTGCCTATGCTCACCCACCCCCCTCCCACTCGACCCTACCGCTCCTTCAGGAAATTTAATTTTTTTTTTTACTTTTTTCCCTAAATATCTCTTACAAATGTTATGCAAATGTTGGAAGTTTTCCTCTTTTTTTTTTCTCTCTTCGTCGCCCGTCGTTGTCGTCGTTTTGCTTTCATATTCAAATCACAAAAACGCTGAACGAGACGAGTTGTAAGTAAAAGAGAGGGAATATTTCATATTTCCGCTTCGTTTATTTCTGTTTGCTCAAATTTTTCAAAGGACAATCCTCTATTAGCATTTTGTAAGAGGATTATAATTCGCATGATGAATACACTGAGTGAGAGACTCCTCTTCGTCCCTCCCATTAGTTAGCAACCCAGCGATAGAGAAAAGTACACAACCACCACATCCCAAACAAAAGTGTCCGAAAATTTCATCATCCAACATTTGTCCACACAATTCGTCAGGAATTGTGCGAATATAGGATACACACTCGGCTGAGCTCAGCGGATGTAAGGACGAAATATTTGAGAGGCTTTTATATGTTTCTCGAGGGAATAAGCCACATGGGTTTTATTTCTAAACGTTCTGGCTGCAATGGCGCCACTGGTGCTGGCTGGCTAGAGAGGCGAGTTTTGTGTGGACTGAGGGCTGTGGGCCGTGAGGGTGGTTATAACGTTGATCTAAGGACTGTTCTTCAACCTTTTTTTTCACATATCCACATCCACACATAGTTTGCTGACAGCTCGGAAGCCCTTTAGTTATTTAATTAACAGTAAGAAAAAAATAATTGCGGATTTGTTGAATGCGAAATATATTTACAACTGCCAATGCGGTATACACTCCAAGGACGTTTCCTTTCTTTGTAGCCATTGTTGGGTAGGTTGGTATATATGATTGGTGGCAGAATGGGCTGGCAGGCAGGCTTAGTGCTTCTGAAATGAAATATGTACATTGTACACGCAGAGTAGTAATATATTTTAACCCAAAAGCGAACGAACTCAACAAGCAATTCAAACAAAGTTGAATGAAATGACTGAAGTGTATCTAATGGTCAGGTTTTAGTTTGGCTTTGGTAAAGGACCTTTTGAGTAGCTTTATCTCTTCTCTTCTTTATAATGAGTCCCAAATTGTGAATGAGTTATCTGCGAAGCTAAGTTAAATACAAAGAAAAGAAAAAAAAACAACATTTATATATCAATCCTTTATTATCCTTTTGGGAACCAATTAGGCTTTGGAATGACTTTCGCAAAATGAGTTGCAAGGGGTAAATGAACGGAAATGAAAAGATTTTTTTTTTTTTAGTCGTACCTAAATAAATTAGTTTGTGTGGAGAGAGAAGATAAACTTTTGTAAGCTCTTTTCAAAATTGGTTGTATAAGGGTTTTCGGATAATATAGCATGGCTTTGACAACCCTCATTTGAAGGTTTGCATCTTTTCTTTGCGAAAGTTTATATATAGATGCCAGAAATTTTCAAAAAAAAAAAAATCAAACTTAATACTCGTACATTGTTGAAGAATCTAAGGCAACCTTAACCATTTAAAAATGAATTGTCATTTATTTTTCAAATTTTGTCAATCAGGACGACCAGCTATATAGCTATTGTTGAGAGGTTGAGGCTTTGTTAAGAAAATTAAAAAAAAAAAAAGTTAAATGAACTGATGACAGCCAAGAACTGAGTGAAATAGAATACTGCTTAAACGAACAAAATATAAGACCAAGTCATGGAATTTTTATGGGAATATTGGAAATTTCCGACAGTGAAAAGCATTTTGACGATCTAGTACCTACATACAGTGGGACAATAGGCCATCGAAAATGCCATAAGTATAAATTTATATTTAGAAATATTTTAGGAAATTCAAAGAAAACTCTATCTTTTTTTATTTAAGATTTAATTTTAATTTTATTTTGGAATACAGTATTCCCCGCTTAAGTACCGATTGCGTTATTGATTTACCTCCTTCATAGTGGAAATAATATCTTCAGAGCAACTTAAGCAACGGATTGGAGTCAAATTAAGAGAATTTTATTTCTGTTATTTTCCTGGCTAAACAGGGGAGGGGGGGGTGTTTTAGACCCCCCTCCCATACGATTTTTGTCTTGTCTTAACTTTACTCTCTAGTTTTTTGTTACACTTAATGCGACCCAGCCTGAATAAGTTCTATGTGGCAATTTATCAGTTCGTAAAAAAACTCGAACTTGAGATTATTTTTATCAAACTTGACATTACGAGTGGGGAAGACGAAAAAAGTGGGCTTCGCCATTTTGTCCGTCTGTCTGTGTATCTGGTCTGTCTGAATGGATCGGTCAATTTTCTTTAAACTTGGCACCTAGCGTTTTTTGGACATTCCTCCAACACATTTTTTTTTTTTTAATTTTTTTTTAGGTCCAACAATTTCGGTTCCCGCCATACATTTTCTCAACCATTTCAGAAAATCTTATTTTTTGCAAAAAAAAAATAAATACTCAACAGATTTGTATAACAAACAAATACAATTCATTCAAGCCTATAAACATTATAAACATGGGGGTGTCTCTGTTTGAAGGAATGGAGGGGACCTATAATTTTCTGCCGAATCCGAACGGCTACGGAGGGAAGCATACCTTATTCATGACAAGAGATATCCACATGGACTAAAAATTTAGTTTTTGACCAAAGAAAATAACAACGCCTTCGCCAGTTAACCTTTTGCCTAGGAAGACAACAAAAATTGGTTTATTTGGGATGCAATTCTGAGCCCTTCCGCTTACCAGTCAGATACGGCAACCATTACTTAGCTTATTCACAAATACAGTATAAGTTGTCATACCATTTTATGGTGGTTATAAAAGTTTTAGTTTTTCTACGTGATATTTTTGAGGAGATAGGAGAACTTGCCCAACAAGTTTTTATTTGCAATGGGCTCACTAGTTTTTTACATATTTTCGTCGTCTAGATTCTTCCTGTTGATGGAAACTTTTTATTGCCTTAATTTGTAGGGACTTAATTTTACAAAACTAACAATTTTTCACCAAGTGGGTATTCTTGGAAGATTTGTTACTTCCTAGCAAGATTACTTTTTTAAGAGTCTGGGAATCCAACCCAGACCTCCAGCATGACAGCCCTATGCACTAACCACCTTCCGCATAGATTCGGCTGAAATTGAGTGATGCCCTCTTTGTATTATGTTCACTGGAAGAGGGCATTGGTTGATTTAAGTTTATTCGCATATAACTGCGACTTCAGAAAACCCCACAAGAAAAAGTCGGTCGAATCACAAGATCTTGGTGGCCAATTCACGTCACCTTGGCGAGAGGTATCCTTACCCCCAAATCGTTCATGCAGAATGTTCATTGTAGTATTTGCTGTGTGGCACGTAGCACCGTGCTGTTGAAATCACATCCTTTACATGCATGTCATCCAATTTGGACAAAAAAAAGTTTTTTATCATCGATCGGTATAGCGTTCTCCGTTAATGGTGATGGCAATGCCATCGTCGGTTTTGAAGAAGTCCGGACTTTCACGAACATTGGCGATGTTTTCGGTAGATCTTGCGTTTCGTTGTGACACGGGAGTTGGCTGATTGTTCACTAGATCAGCCGATCGTTGAATATTCGACTGAGAAGGCGCAAAGCACGCATTGTTGCCACAAGAGATTTTGATATAAAAGATTTATCATTTGAACGTGCTGTTCAGTCGTGTAACTTGCCAATGGGATTTGCCACCAGTAACTGTATAATAAACAACATAGTTGACAGATGTCACCAAAACAACATGACCGCCACATGACGCCAAAATCTACTCACAGCACTTGAAAAATCCTTTAGAAGACTAATCCTTGTCCAGTAATGTTAATCACTCAATAAAGATGGCTTCTGGAACTCAGCGTTTTGTCTCATGGTTGCTTGATGTTTTCTCAGATGGATCTTAAAAGTGTGTGAAAGGTTTATCCTTTTCGTAAAATCTTCCATACCTACTAGTAGTGGACGGCCAAAGCTAAACTGTATAGACCGATGTCCATTATTAACCCGATTTTCCACCACATAAAGTGGCTGAGCGTCTAGTAGACGCAAAATTAATTTATCTTTTTTTTCATGCTGCTGTGTGAACACAATGTATCGAACATGATACATACAACATACATGATAGAATTATGAGATCTAGGTATTAAAATTATGTAATCTATTTAAGTTTATTTTTTTCAACTGACAATTCTCTTACAGATTCCTAACAGAATCCAATACATAAATTCTGGTTCACTTCAATTACTTACGAGTATAAGTTAAGCGCCAACGTCTTATCTCTGAACCCCCACCATATACAAATGTACATAAATATAAACCTCTACAATTCCCAATGATGGTTACGTTAAATCCCCTATTATATTATTTGTATGCAAGTCAAGTCTAAAATGACATCACACCATTTCAAAAGGGAAGCCGATTGATTTGATGTCAACGCTTGATTTCTCTCTTTTACTTCGTTGCAACAACTCTCAATTCTCACCATAGAAAAGCGTATCCTTATATCCATCCTTAAAAATATAAAATAAAATCCTTGAAATGCCATCACTTCACCGAGGAAGGAAAAAACCAACAGAAATAGAAATACAAAAAAAAAAAAAAAAAACCAAAACCTCTTTTCTTTAGACATGATACACACATAAAACTCGTCCATCAATCCGACTAACGCTATCCAATCAATAGCTTGCCATGATGGAAGTGTGAAGAAGTCGTCCCAATTGCCATCTTCATATTTTTTTTTTTTTTTTCAAAATAGCACAACTCTATACCAGAACTTCTGATGGGAGCTGCTGTACGAGTATATAGCTTGAAGCTTGAAGACCATCTGCTGTGAACAGCTTGTATCAACAATTTATCAGGTTTTTTTCTTTTTCAATTTCACACTCATTCAAACGCGGGGAACTTCTCAAGCGATTTATTGCAGTGCAATCCCTCCAAGGATTCGTCGTAAAACTTTGATTGCAAGTGCAAGGAGGTTATGCTTGCATCCAAGTTATTTACAAGGAGAATTTAGAAAATCCGGCGTTCATTATGCAGCTTTGAGCTGGCTGAACATGGGAAGTTGGTTTTTTTTTTTGTCAATATTTCACGGGCCAAGTACCTATTGCAATATTATAGAAATTTTGAAACATGACACGGAATCCACATACATCTACAATTCTACATGTCTGTTTTATACCTTATATTGAAATATAGATCATTACGTTAACGTTATCTTAAAGGTTGAAGACATTCATTCTTCGAGGGCCATTCTATCTGAAAAATCCAGCATTTTGTAAGTAAGTATTTCCAACTGATTCTTCTATAAGAAGTGGATTTCATTAATAAACGAATTATGAGAATGTCCTTGTTGACACAAAAATCCAGAGTCCGCGTTTTTGTCGTTGATGGGAGCAGAAACGCATTACTGAATATAATACATAACATCACAACTACCAGTTTGGGAAAATTTTGAGAACAAAGTAAACTAATGGCCGTCGAATGATGATGCACACAAAAAAAGGATCCTCTAGCAAAGAACTGAACATTAAAATTCCATTTAAAATTTTCTTTGTCCTTTTCTGTACCAATCCAAGTCTGAGTCCTTTCTCGCTGATTCTGATAAAAAAAAGATGAAAAATATAAAAATGAAAACGCTCGGAGTCCGTATGTGCATCTGTATGGATGTGGATACAAAACGTGATATTATAGCCAACAAAGTATTTGTGCTCTTTACATGCTGCAGCCGCTTACTGCTACAAAATTTTAAATCCGTTGGATCTATTCTATGGTTGCTTTTGTTCTTATCTCTCTTTGGCTTTTTTACCCCACCACCACACCGCCACCCCATTGCTTGTTCCTTTTTTCCCAGCGATGGAGAAATGAAGAGAAAATAATTGCCATTCGGGTTTTTTTTTCTATTTAGGAAAAATAAGAGTCCTTGTTCTTCGCTTTATTTTACTTGTTTTTTGTTTTGTTCATTCGTTAGTTGTTCGGTTTTTGTATCTTTTGGTTTATTCTTGTCTTGCTGGGTGCTTGCTTATTTGTTTTTGGCCCGAAGTAATTAAACGGAAAGTATTTTTGGTCATTTAGATGTGGATTTTGGGGTGCAGTTAAATTTAAACGCTTCAATAGCAGCCAGAGGATAATCGTTATTCATAGTTTATATAACTGTATAGATAAGTTATCTATATAGGTAGACATAGATACTCTACTTCAGGAATATATCTTTATAAGGATTTTCTGGAAATAAAGAAAGAATATCATTTTTTTTTTGTTGCTGTTTATTTTCCAAAAGAAAAGGCTTAGCTTTGTTTAATTCGACAGACCTAACAGACAGTTTAATTAAAGAGCAATGCCAAGGCAAGGCTAATTGCCTGCAAGATAATAATTTTGCCATTTCTGTGAAAATAGACATGATTATAGAGGTATGAATACCTTACTTACAACTTATTTGTAAACCACAGTCTAGCCAGGAAATTATTCGTTCTGCTTGTGGTATTTTTGATTATGTAAATCGCTTTTAAATATTAAGATATACCTTTTGCTTATTATAATGATTTTACTGTGAAAATGATTAAGTATAAGAAATACGACTTACGGAAGCTTAAATTACCTATGATTAAAAAGAATGATAAAAGGTTAAGCTTGAAAATTATGATTTTTTTTCAGTTATGAAATCTCTTAACTATTGGGGGGGGGGAGTAGAGGGCAGACAAAGACCCTGGTTAATAGCTGAAAGTTTCCCAAAAGTTCAATATGAACAGAAAATTGAGAGTGTTTTGTCCTGATTGAAGCCAAACTTGTTGTTCTGCCGTACTAGCTAAATGTTCAAAAAATTTGACCAATGAAACAAATAAAAATAAAAGAGAGTAGTGAGAACCAAGTGTGCGGGAATTCAATCAATCTGTATAAAATGAGTCACAGATCACTGTAGTAAAAACCACGCTGTACAATACATATTGTAAGAGCATAGTGAGAAATCTGATGACTGACCCTGGTGATATTCTGAAAGTTAATTTTAATTAATTGTTAAGAATCAGATGCTCGACAAATTTAAGACAAATTCCTAATGCAAACCAGCCTAATGCAACCACAAACATAGAAGTGAAAGAGAAAGCTGTAAGCCGAGTGAAACTCAACAAAGCTCCCAGAAGTTTTGGATAGCCGAAGTGAGTACATAAGACAAACATTTAAGAAATTTAAGACTTCCAAAAAATACGGCCTAGTCTCAGATCCATAAAAACTAGCTCAAAACAAATTTAAAAAGAGTTTATTTTGTGGACATTTTAGAAATTACTTCTATGGAAAATTATTGCGGTGAAGCAATCACCATTAAAATTCATGAGTTTATCGGCTGGTTTGATAGCACTTTTTATGACTTTTTGAAGTGTGACCAGCGTAATTTTCAAGATTTCTATGGGAATGTTTAGTTTTAGCTCCAATGATGTAGTCTATGGTTTAGTAATCTTAACTTTTCCTTTCACACAAGAAAAGTCTATAGCAGACAGATTAGACGATCGTGGCAGACATTCAAAATCACGGTGTCTTGAGATGATTTTCTGCAGTACTCTTAATGTTTTTGTGCGGGGTCCACAAGATTTAACTGATGAACCAACAACGTTTTTAAAGAAAGCATTTCTTTCTTTGAAATCAGACTGATAGACCACGCATTAAAACCAACTGTGTTGAACGCCGTCATGTCGATTTTTGAGGATTAGCTGCAGCACTTCCACGAACGACCTGGATGTTTTCGGCCGATCGTCCATAAGGAGGTCTGACCGAATGTCGTCTACATCTTCAATTCTTGTATCACTTAAATTAGGCCACCTAAGACCGAATTGTAGGAGCTGTTCGAGCATTTTGAACTCCATACAAAACTGCCGTAACTGAGTGTAAATTAAAGACCGGCCATTTACCAAAAATAATAATTGGACAATTTTAGTTCACTGTAAGGACAATTCCGGAGACGGTACAATCATGAACTGTACGCAATCTACCTTGAAGCAGATATCATAACAAAAATTAAGCTCGGTAGACTCTGGTGGGCAGAGCACCTAGCTCGCATGAGCGCGAAGAAGAACCTGTTCTTTGTGGTACATTCTATGGTAGACGACAGCGTGGTAGACCATGGTTGCGCTATAGAGATCGCGTAGACCAGGACGCCCGGAGCCTTGGGGTGCGCAACTGGATGGCGGCGGCTCGAGACCGGGATGAGTGGAGAGACTTGTTGAAGGAGGCCAGGACCGGACCCCGGTTGTCGAGCCGATGATGATGATGTATTGACGTGTAGTATTTCATTAATAAATCCCCCATTTCTTGTTTCCGAAGCTAAACAAAAAAAATAATTCAAATATATCTATAAACAAAAACGTTAATTTTGTACATAGAAAAGGGGCTTTTGGGCCATCCTGTACAAAGAGAATTTTTTAAATCCGTCACGAAGCTTATGAGGTTAGCCCGAACAAATACCTTACCAAACAAAGCATGATTTTTCGTTTTTTTAATATGTATCTACTTATATTTCAAGTCCTTCAATTTACTTTACCAGTCTAAATTAATCACTGTACGGGTGGCTTACGCCAAAGCAAACTTTTTAGGCCTTGGATATTTTCAATATAATAAGTGGATAATTGCTTCGAATATATATTTTTTTTGCCACGCACATTGTAAACTCTAGGCTTTATGTATACCTGAAAAAAAGTCTCTCTGGGGCAGATATATTTGAAGGAAATGATTTATAAGAAAAATTGCTCTGCCATCAAAAAATTAAAAAAATTAAAAAGTACCTACAACAAAAAAGGATATTTTTCCGTTAGAAAAAAATTGTTTTTAAAATTTTTAAATGCAATGTTGTTAAGAATTTCTAGAAGCACCAGATTGCAAAATTATAAAAAAATCGATGAAATTATTATGAACAACCCAAAAATAAGACCATTTTCTCAAAAAACGTGAAAAGCCTATTTTCGTTATGTGAAATTTTTGCAAAAACCTGAAATGCAGTTTTCTTACAATAATTGCTTTGATAATTCTAGGTAAAAAGTTTAATCAAAAAGCATTAGAGCCGTTTTCAAGAAAATTTGAAACAACTAAAATGGCAGCTACCTCTATAGCAAATCACATAAAAAGTTCTAGCTCAAATTGCAGTAGACGCACAGACCGGTGAAAAACATGGGAGACTTCCTAGATTATCGAAATTTTAGTCACGAAGTTTTGGTTTTAAGCCTATTACTCACCTCTTTGTGGAATGAAAAATAAAACCGCTTCAAAATACACGTGAATAATGGTTATGAAAACATGAAGGGTTTTTTTTAGACGTGTGGTTTTCAAGAAGAAATAAAACGCATATAATTTAATGCTATGGAAAAGAATTTAGCTTTATTATGAAGATAAGGGTTTGCCATTATGTTTTAAAAATGATTTCGGGCAAGTGGCCGCCGTGGCTGCATCGAATAAATTCCAGCCGAGAGGCCCAATACAGACCAATTTTTGCAGCAATTTGAGCCGTATGTCAGCAATAACGCGCCGAATATTCTCTTCCAAGACGTCAATCGTCTCAGGCTTATCTGCGTAGACAAGCGACTTCACATAATTCCACAAAACATAGTCCAGCGGTGTTGAATCGCCCGATCTTAAAGGCCACGCCACATGCCCACGACGCGAGATATGCGCTCGCCAAAAGTATCCCTTAATAAATTTATTGTTTCGTTGGCTGTACGGCATGTAGCGCCGTCTTGTTGGAACCAAAAGGTCTTCCACATCAACATCCTCCAATTCAGGCATGAAAAAGTCATTAATCATGGCACGCGATGGCGGATGGACTCATTCGGGTCTTCTTCGATACTCTGCTTCACAGAAGCAATAGCGCACTGTACGAAGTCTCTGAGGATGCGCATTATCCAATAGAGTAAACATGGTGCGAAATCGATCCATGGTTGCTCGAATTACCGACTCTGCTGAGCGATTATGTCGCCCGAATATTGGACGCAGCGCGCGATGCGTCGCGTGAACCGAACCATTATTTTGGTAATAAATTCGCACAATTTTCAAACGTTGTTCAGGAGTAAGTCTATATTTATTATAAAATGGCAAACCAAATTGAGCTTAATTCAAGTAACAGCTGTCAAAAAGACCAACTCTGGAAAAAGTATTGCCAGATTGAAAAATACACGTCTAAGAAAAACACCCTTTACATAATTAAAAATTCTCCACCTGTTTTTTCGGTACTCAGTTGGTAATTTTTAAGGCTCACTTTGAATTAAAAAAGAAAATGATTGATGATGGATAATTATCTATACGTTACGAAATAAAAATTACATATGTTGTAAAATTGATTACAAACCGATTCATATTCCGCTTTCTCAACTTAGTAGGTACACACTTCTCGTTGGGAACTTCATCGCTGTGAAATTTTATATGAACATTTCAAAATAATTACGCATACGCCCAAGTGTACGATAAAACTGATTAACAAAAGTGAAAAAGTTTCCAAACGTTTTTGGAATAATATTTTTTTTTTAATTTTCAGCTTTATCTACAGAAAGTTGGACAAATTTTCAAATTTTTTGAACATTTTTTTCCGCTCAGTGGGAATTATTCCCAATTATGTTTTAACTATATTCCAAATTTAATGTTTGTGATGTCAAAACTAATAGTATTAATTGTGCTAATAACGGGTGATTTTTTAGCTGGTTTGGTTTTGGCAACACTGGTTTTGACAGCTGACGTGTGTTTAGTACCTTGTGTCACTGTCAAACAGCTTCAGTTTGGTTTGCAATTTAACCATGGATCGTCTTACAAATGAACAACGCTTGCAAATTATTGAATTTTACTATCAAAATTCGTGCTCGGTTCGAAATGTTCATCGCGCGCTGCTTGTGTTCAGCGATGAGGCTCATTTTTGGTTGAATGGGTACGTAAATAAGCAAAATTGCCGCATTTGGAGTGAAGATCAGCCAGAAGCATTGCAACAGCTACCAATGCATCCCGAAAAAGCCACTGTTTGGTGCGGTTTATGGGCCGGCGGCATTATTGGGCCTATTTCTTCAAAGATGATGCGAATCGCAGCGTTACTGTCAATGGTGAACGCTACCGAGCGATGATAACAAACTTTTTTTTGCCCGAAATGGAAGTTCTTGACTTGCATGATATGTGGTTTCAACAAGACGGTGCCACATGCCACACAGCACGCGAAACAATGGCGCAATTGCGAGGCGAGTTTGGTGAACAGTTAATTTCACGTTTCGGGCCGGTCAATTGGCCGCCTAGATCGTGCGATTTGACACCATTAGATTATTTTTTGTGGGGGTATGTCAAGGCTAATGTCTATAGGGACAAGCCCGCTTCGATTGACGCACTGGAAGCCAACATCCATGCATTCATTCGTGAGATACCGGCCGATATGTGTGAAAGAGTATGCCAAAATTGGACTCAGCGGATGGGCTACCTGAGACGCAGCCGCGGTCAACATTTGCATGAAATTATCTTTAAACATTAAATTGCAAGGTTCAAACTATCGATTCAAATAAATATTTCATTCATTTTTTCGAATTTTTTGTGTTTTTTTTTTAAATTATTTTCAAATAAAATTTTATGAATTGAAAAATTTTTTTTAAGCTTTGCAAATATAAGCTAGGCATACATTCTTCTTGAACTAATTTATCAAGTAAAAGTTTATTTTACAAAAATTTTAAAATCAAAACTGACTTCAACTTGACTCGTAAAGGAGGTTTTTTATTACAACTACAAACAAATTGAGTGCATTTTCCTTGGCAAAACCATAAATACATAATTCGAAGTCAAAGTTCATTTTAACTCTTAAAATTTTCAAAAAAAAAAAACTATGCAATAACTGTATGGAAAAAATAAATAAACTCCGCTAACAATTCTCCACTCTTTAAAAAGATCGTTCTTTTTTTTGTATTCTAGTTTTATACAGAATTAATTTATTTTTAGGGAGTATAACTCATTGATATGAAGGCACTTTACTCCCTCTCCGAACTACTTACACCTGCTTCTATAAAGTCAAAAGCAATTGCCACATTTCCCCAAACTTACCTAACCCTTTCCGTTTTCCAACATGAACACATAATTCAAATTAATTCCACACTACTAGGAGTATATTAGCGTTAGTAATCCTTGCATGGCAAAGGCACCTTAATGGCACTCACACAAGTTTCACTGCAAATACCCACTCAATGGCACAGAATTGCTGAATAAATAAATAAGTAGCTACCAAACCGGGGCCGCTGCCTGCTTCTGTACCATCACCATCCTCCTAGATGCTGTGTTTTTTAAGTAAGCCTTCGGTTTCGAAGCAAATAATATACAGCTACAGCAGTTGGATAGCTAGCTAGGTAGTAGAGGAATCCATATGACGATATGGCATGGCAACGCGCTCAAGAAACTGTACATTCACGTATGGAATATTCACAAATGCTCTTACAGACAGGACTACTGACGCCGCGCACTCAATTCCGCTGTCGTTTGCCTTGCCGCCGACTCATTTGAGGGTATGGCGTTCCTGGCTGGCAATCATTTCATGATAAAGAGTATACCTAGACATATACCGAAGGTACCATAGCACAGTTCCTGTTTATATAGGTAAACTATACCCTGGAAAGCCTAGGAAATGTTCTTAAGCGGATCTGCTAAGCCTTTGCTTATGAATTATACCTCCTGCTACGTTCCAGATATACCTGCCTGATGGTAAAGTGCCGATGATGATGGGACTAGTGGTGATTACTATGATAATGACGGGCGTAGCTATACCTAACCGGCTGAGAACCAATACCCCAAGTGACTTACAACGAACTTAGGAGAAGCAAGTGCGGAAGCTGGATGAAGTACACCAGCTGGAGGAATATGCAACCCCATCAAAACATGTTGGCTCACCGTGTTGTGAGGTACGGCAAGGCATATCAAGTTCTATGGCATAAAATATACTCATACCAATAGAACAGTACTAGAATGTAAAGGTGGTTGGCAATAATGACAGCAGCAATGATGCAGAGCAAATGCAGGAACAGAGGATACATATAACGTCCTTTAGCTAATTATTAACAAAACATATATTTACGTAACTTATGCGGTAACACAAGGATGTGCGGTACTGTGTTGTTCAATCATGTGTGGCGATGTGAAGTTTACTGATACGTATGAGTGGTTTCGATCATAAGCGATTGTTAATACTGTGAGGGATTAGTTCAGAGAATATGATTGGCAGTTCACACTGCTTCATAAAGTTTTTGATTTCCATGATTCTCGTCATTCTGAAGCAACACAAAATGAATGCGTAGTTTTTTTTTTTTTTTTAAATAAACAAATAACTCAAAATAACAGTTGTGATATTTATTGTACTCGTGAATAGGACGAACTTATAAGGGATATTTTTTTCTCGAAATAACTTTTTGAATGGAATATAGGTACATATATATTATGATATTCAAAGAATGAAATCTAGAGTACGGAAACGCTTGCACACGAATGCTCATAAAACGCTCTCAGTTCATATTTAGCTCACGAACGTACGCAGGGTTGAAAGGCTCTTGAGAGTGAGCGCAAAAACTCAATAGGTCCAAACGCCCGCTCATGGGCGAGAGTGAAAACATCATATGGCCCTTGGCTCGCGGACTATAGCGTGGGCGGTTGTGAGCCCTAATGAACAATAATGGGTTTTAATTTTTCCATTACAATTTACAAATTGCGTTCTTGATAGTGATTGCTTAATCGGTTATTTTCGAATGACTGTTATAACAGTTACAATTATTTCATGGTAACAGTTATTCTTGCCAGTTATTGAGTAACGGTTATTTTGAACCTTGAAATGCAAAATCGTAATCTGACCATAAACAATCAAGGCATGTGGCTCGTGGGTTTTCGATTTGTTAAAAATGAAAACAGATAACAGTATTTGAAAAATATGAAAATTAATTACAAAGCCTATAAAAAATCCGAAAATATGAACTTTTAATTTTTTGCTCCAGAAAAATTCGATTTAAGGGAAATTTTAAGAGAAATATTCTCTACACGAAAGAATGGAATAAATGTCCCTGTCTGTCAAACTATTAACTGTTAAATTCCTTCGAAGGATGGCGGCTATGAAAATGGATTAAAAAATCTACTCTGTAAATTATATTTCGATTAAATAGAAACATTTATTTAAGATTTGCTTGAAAATAAGAGGGTATGTAAGAAATTTTTCATGAAATAAATTCCTTAATTTATAAACTAGCATCAAACCTTAGAAAATATCTTACGCAAAACGATTTAATGGTTTTTCTTTAATTCTTTATTCTTAAAAGCTCGTGAGCACTTAATTTGCTTGCTCTCGTCTCACGCTCATAAGCGTGCAGTTTTGATACACAAAGCAAGAGTGCTCTTGACATGAGCGTTTATAAATCGAACGTTCGCGAGCGCGAGCCAAACAAAAGACCTTATGGCGAGCGGCGAGTGTGTCTGGTAAAATTTCATTTGGAAAGGCACGCACATTGAAAAGCATTGTAATTGTCCGGAATTCAAATTATACTTCCTGGAACTGTCCGTATGACTTTTGGATGCGCCATGTACATGTGGTTGCAATAAAATGCATAATTGTGGATTTATTTTGTTTTCTAAAATTGAAGTAATAATATATCTACTCATACTTTACACCGAAGCAAATACTGGAAATAATAACGAAAGTCGAGACCTCACAATTAGGGTAGATCCAGCGAAGAATTACCCTAGGAAACGGCTGCGACTTCACAGTCTTAGCGAAACGAATAGGTTCAAAACTACTGTATCAAGATGTGGATGAAGTCTTACAAATTGTAACACAGAATGGAAACCAATGCTTCGATATTTCTTTCTTGATACCTACATAATTTAAAAACGCAGTCATTTTTATAAAAAGAAGCGGTATTTTTACTTCCTGTAGAAAACTTCAAGAACAACAACATATCCTACAGCCCCTGTTCAAATTCAATTATAATTTTGTTTTACATCACAAGCTTATTCAGCCTAAAAGCAATCCTTAAGCTTCTTTTCTTTATTTTTTCCCGCTATGCACATATTAATGTTGTCTTGAATAAAAAAAAAAAAAAAAAAAATACGTAAGCATATTTTGGCTGCGGCAATGAAAAGCAAATAAGGAAATGGCAGCAACGCAGAAGAAACAACAAAACAAGAAAAAAAAACGCGGTAACAAAACAAAATCCATGACATTATCTTATGCGATGCACTTATCCTCTTATATCCTGTGATTCTGTCGCTTGTGGTTAAAGGATACTTTATAAAGAGGTTAGCTTGTATGAAAAACATTTACCACACACAGCAACCACGGTACAGCATTTAAAGCTAAGCTTTATTTATTCGAAGCCATAAATAATTCTTAACGAAGACTTTTCGGTTAAGCGAAAATTTATTGTTCCTTTTTTTTTTGTCTTTCGTCTTTCGAGTCGAGCCGGTCCCGGTCCTATAGAAACAAGGAACAACAACGAAATAATACTTCACTATGGCCAGGCAAAAAGGAAAAGCCCAATACACTAGCTCCCCTTTTACTTTTTGCTGAGCGAGGAACATGCTATAGTACACACATGCTTCACTCAATCACTATGTTTTGTAAAGCAATAGAAGGAATGTAGAAGTTAGTGGGAAAGGAGAGAGATCGAAAAGGCTGAACAAGTGAACATATGAACATAGTGTGTGTGGGGGGGGGGGGCTTCTAACAGCATTGTGTACCTAACCGTATATCCATTTTGTTTTTTGTATGTTGACGAGAAGAAAAATATAAAAGGATGACGAAAGCACACATAAAACAATGCAAAGGGTTAGGAACAAATAAAAAAAGAAACAGAAAAAAAATCCGAAGAACATTTTTCTACACAAAATTTTGCAGATAGTGAACAATTTTCCTGAAAATACACAGATGCAAAATATATGCATGTATATGTATAGTATAGGTACCTCTACCAACGTTGATTAATATGCCCTAGAACACAAAAACCAAATAACAAAAGGGGCCCCTTGTTCTCATCTTTTGGTAAAACATTTTTACATTTTTAGAATCGCAATGTTTCTAAAATGTGCAGTAACAAAAAGAAAAACTAATTTTTATTTGTTCAGCAAAAGAAAGACCAACTGATTGCTTTCATAGATTATCGCAATAGGCAACAAATTTTTATTTTAAAATGGTATCTATTCTTTATGATTTGTAACTTTTCTTATGGATTTCGATGCGCTGAATATGAAATTACATATACCTATATTTATGCGAAAAAAAAATTTGTTTCAGTGTTTAAAAAAAAATAATAATTTAATAATTCATCCATTTGTTTTTTTCAAAATGACACAGTTTTTTTGTAACTCGAAAAAGATTATGCTTTTCTAAAGGGTTTTGATGTTCTTATAACTTCAATCAAACCTCAAAATCGTTCTCTTAAATTTCCGGTTTTTATAGATATTCTAATATTAAAGTTCAAAAAAACAGTTAAATTGGCAACACTATTTTCTGTGACAGCCAATTTGACAGTTCGTGGTTAATTTGATGTAATTCAAAAATAAAAATGATAAAAACAGCATCGGGAAAAAAGATTTTAGTCTCTTAAACTTAATGGTAAATTTAAATGTTAATTTTTTGTTTAAGTTTTTTACTTAAGTTTTTTACTTAAGGGTAAGTATTGGTTTCGTGTAAAAAAAATGTCTAGGTTATAATCAAAACTAACACTACGATAATCGAGAAGTCCGAAAAAGTGGGTTTCGTCCGTCGGTCTGTGCGTCTGTGCGTCTGTGCGTCTGTACGTCTGTACGTCTGTACGTCTGTACGTCTGTGCATCTGTGCGTTTGTGCGTCGGTGCGTCCACTGTAATTTGAGCTAGAGCCTAAACGGGTAGACCGATTTGCATGAAATTTAGTACCGAGCATTTTCATGTGATTCCCTAGAGGAAAAATTCGAACTTTTGTTTTAGCTCATCTAAAACGGGTAGCGGCCATACAAATATTTTAGTTTCTTGAAATTTTCTCGAAAGCCGCTCTAACGATTTTGATTAAATTTCGTACCTGTAATAACCAAGTCAATTGTAAGAAAACTGCATTTTAGGTTTTTCTCAAAAAATTCACATTACGGAATTAGGTATACAAGGTTTTTTGAGAAAATTGTCTTATTTTTGGGTTTTTCGCGTATATCTTTGCCATGGTTGGACCGAGTTTGTTATAATTTTGCAATCTGATGCTTCTCAATAGTTTTAACAATAATGCATTTAACACAGTATTTAACCACAAGAGATAGTTCGTGCAATCAAGTCGTGCATATTTTTTAGTGAAGATAAGTTGGACTACCAAAGTTGGTGTTAAAGGGGCCGCAAATCAATAATTTAAAAAGTTTTAAAAAAAGGTTGATTTTTGTTTCTTACATACATACATACATACATTTGTATATACTTATTTAGAATTACATAAGATCAATAGAAAGTTAAGTTAAGGTTTATTAAGTAGCTTAAAAGCAATTTATAGCTATAGATACATTGAAATTAATAAAAATTGTTGGCACATAAGGGGCCTAACTCAATTTATTGATAAAGTTTAGAATACAATAAATATAATAAGTGAAATGTTAATATTAAAGTCGGTTTGACTCTTTCGTCCTAGGGTTGTTCAGTTAAGTGGTTGTTTGTTGATTTGGGGTTGGGGGCAGGGCTGGCGCTTAGCCACGGTAGTGTGCTTATCTTGGGTCAATGTAGAGGTGTACTTCTTCGTCGTTGATTGATGGGATGATATCTTCGTCCAGGGTCTCCAAAACGCTGAGGGTCCTTGGCTCGGGATGTGGTTGTTGGGTTGTCAGCTTTCTCATCAATAGATTAGGGTGGTTGGTGATGTTTTTAACTAAGTTCTTTGTATAGATAGCATTAAGTACTTGTCCAGGGGGATTACCTTGGCTTCATAGTAGAGTTGCTCATTCTTGAAGTGCTTACTCCGATGACGATCGAAATGAAGTGCAGATCCTCAGGATTTTCCTCTCAAATATTTGCAGTTCCTTCATAGCTATTTTGGAGATGGTGAACCAGACTCGGAAGCCGTAACTGATGACTGGTCTCAGAAGTTGCTTGTACATTAGAACTTTCGTCTACTGACTTAGCCCAGTTCTAAGATCAACAGAGATTTAATTTAAAATTTCACATCTAAATGAAGGTTTGTTTTAAGTTTAAAAATAAGAAAAAAGTACACATTTCTGATGTAGGTACATTCAAAACAATTCGGTATGAGATGTTGTGTTACACATATTCTACTTCATATCTTCTGTTAAGGCAAAAGTCAAGTTATAGATCTGAGAAAAGGGAAAGTTGAAGGAATATTTTCTCAATACAATAAGGTACAAAAAAAAAAAAAACATGTGTCAAGCACCAAGTCCCAAATATTGTTCAGAATTTTAATTTAAATAGCGTTGATAAATTTAATCGTAAAAACTTGACAAACTTCTTTTCATATTTGTAAAAAATAAAAATCAATCAATATTCTACAAGTTATTTAGCTAATTATAATACATTAAAGGGTTACAATATATTTCAAACCGTTCCCATATTCTTTATTCAAAATAGGTATTATCTCAAATTTATCAGCTAATATAGCCCATCTTTACAGCAAAACATTTCAGGGTTCATTTCTGACTTTTTTGGAATATGTTTTTTTTTTGAATTGTTTGTTAGATTGAATCAGTTAGTATTTGAAAAAAAAAAATAAAAAATCAAACCATGTTTTCAGCTCGCCCCAAAGGCAATTAAAAACAAACAGCTTTGGTATTTAAATTTCTATTAGATACCTGCTTCATTTTTATTCAAGAAAAAACTGTCAACATTTTTACTACGAAAATATTACATTTTAAAAATTTGTAACACACCTATACTATATACATGTATGTGGTTAGGAAGTGGTGAATAATGTATTCCAGCTGAAAAATCAAAGTTACATTGAATAGAATATATACACCTTAAGTGATTGATTGCGCAGTCAAAAAGCTGCAAAGTGACACATCTTAACTTATAAGCATCTTAACCATTTCACCTGCCTTTTTCATATAATATTACCTTCAAAATATTTCCAACATCTACTGACATTTGTTTATCTAATAAAATTCCGTCATCATTTTTTATTCTCTTATATTTTCTACCAATTTTTATATTTTTTAAATTTCATAATAATAATATATTCAACCAACAAGCCGTTCATATTATGTAAATAAAACACAAATTCAGTGTATAACACAATTTATCCACCGCTCCGCGCACTTATTCACATTTCATTATATTCAATTTTATATTCAATGTGTGAGAAACGTATAAACCAAATGTTCTTCATAAATACACTACCTACATCCATCAGACAGACATGTGTACGTTAAACGTATCCTTGAATATTTTTTGTTCACAAAATGCAAATTCGAGCATTGAATATATAAAAACACAAAAAGTGTCACACATTCTATTGAGTTCTTTGAAATTCAAAACTAAATAAGGTTTTTCAACGATCGTCATCGTCATCGTCATCACACAAACACCACTCACCATCTCCACACAACTTGACAAAATACCATTTCTAAGAAATATTTTCTCAATAAATTCACTTAACAAATTCCCGAATTCCCACTCAATGGACTTCTGTTTTATTTTATTTTCTATTTTGCTGTATACCTATTGTTGGCAGGTTGGTCCCCAAAAAGAAAATATTTAAATTTCAATTCATGTTAAAAAAAGACTTCCTGCAGAAGGTAGCTAAATAGCAACAACAACTCAGGAATTTAATTTTAAAAAGTCAAATTGTATTTTGAGTATTTTAAACAAAATTACCAATGCCAATGCACTATTTCCCACACACAAATAACTAAGAAAAAAAAATAAATTATAACCTGAAATCCTTTAAAAAAAAGAGATAGAAAAAAAATTCCTGTTCAATTTCACTACACACTCCCTTTCGGTTCGATAAGCTTTACAAAAGAAATCGATTCAAACCAAATTGGAAAAAAGTTCCAAGCCAGTTTAGATACATAAAAACTAAATAAATAAAAGGACCAAAGAAAAACTAACGAATTCCGACTGTAGTAGGAATAGAGCTCGATGGGATCGTCTGGGTGGATAGAAATGGGGCTAAGTTCTACAGGGAAGCAGAGCACACCTTCAAGGATTTTAGAGACAGAACGACTGAAAAAAAAGTAGCTTTAGATAAACGACACTTTATTGAATAAATTATATGCCAGGTGCACGAGTGAACATCATACATACGTACATATGTAACGGGTGATTTTTTGGCTGGTTTGGTTTTGGCAACACTGGTTTTGACAGCTGACGTGTGTTTAGTACCTTGTGTCACTGTCAAACAGCTTCAGTTTGGTTTGCAATTTAACCATGGATCGTCTTACAAATGAACAACGCTTGCAAATTATTGCATTTTACTATCAAAATTCGTGCGCGGTTCGAAATGTTCATCGCGCGCTGCTTGTGTTCAGCGATGAGGCTCATTTTTGGTTGAATGGGTACGTAAATAAGCAAAATTGCCGCATTTGGAGTGAAGATCAGCCAGAAGCATTGCAACAGCTAGCATCCCGAAAAAGCCACTGTTTGGTGCGGTTTATGGGCCGGCGGCATTATTGGGCCATATTGGGCGAATCGCAGCGTTACTGTCAATGGTGAACGCTACCGAGCGATGATAACAAACTTTTTTTTGCCCGAAATGGAAGTTCTTGACTTGCATGATATGTGGTTTCAACAAGACGGTGCCACATGCCAATGCCACACAGCACGCGAAACAATGGCGCAATTGCGAGGCGAGTTTGGTGAACAGTTAATTTCAAGTTTCGGGCCGGTCAATTGGCCGCCTAGATCGTGCGATTTGACACCATTAGATTATTTTTTGTGGGGGTATGTCAAGGCTAATGTCTATAGGGACAAGCCCGCTTCGATTGACGCACTGGAAGCCAACATCCATGCATTCATTCGTGAGATACCGGCCGATATGTGTGAAAGAGTATGCCAAAATTGTACTCAGCGGATGGGCTACCTGAGACGCAGCCGCGGTCAACATTTGCATGAAATTATCTTTAAACATTAAATTGCAAGGTTCAAACTATCGATTCAAATAAATATTTCATTCATTTTTTCGAATTTTTTGTGTTTTTTTTTAAAAAAAAGTTCTAAACCTCTTAAAAAATCACCCATTATATACCACGATGGGCATGGATATAGTCTATGGAGCAGTTCAATATCCCATTCGACTTAGGATTCAAAGGGATGTTTCCAGTAGTTGTGCAGAATAAAATACAATTAGGGGAAAAACAACTCGTTGATGGCCAGTTCTGTTTTGATAGATACTGACTTCTAGTCTAGTCTTACAAAATAAATGTCGTGTCCATTTGCTGCAGAATGAAAAATATGTATATATTTGTTTTTCTATGAAAAATAAAAGCTAAACATGTTGGATACCAAATTTTGGTAATTTAAAGAGAGATAGGGATTTATGGTATGTGATTTCATCACGGGAATTTCACTATAAATTTTGAATTTTGTATTTTTGTAATAAAAGTGCTGTAAAACTTGTTTGACTAATTCTGATTCTGCAACAAAAAAGACTTTAATTAGCTACATTAAAAAAAGTAACGAGGAAATTGATTTTTCTCAAAATTTTTAAATGCAAAAATAAAATACATTTTAGATTCCTTCCAACGGCTTTTTGTCCATAAAAATTGGTGTTTCGTCTCGGCGATCTCACTTGGACCCATCAGTTGACTAGTGAGGGACTTGTCAATTCGCAACTTTTATTAAGTTCAGTTCAACTAATGTACATGAATTTTTTAGTTCACATTGGATTTTTGTCAAAAAATTCATGTTAGTTGAACTGAACTTAATAAAAATTGCGTATTGACAAGACCCTCATTTGTCAACTGATGAGTCTAGAGTATATCGAAATTAGTACAATCCACCATTTAAAATTATTAAATTAAAAATTTTATTATCATTAACAGTATCTTTTACAGAACGTTTTTTTTTTTATTTTTGAGTATCTCATTATCTGATCAACCGATTAAAACTAAAACTTTTATACAAAATCTTGTAACAAATAATAACAATTGCATATCAAAATTTTCAAAAAAAATGTTTACATTTAAAAAAATTCAATGTTTTTTACTTGCTCTATAGGGCACGTATTGGTTTCGTGTAAAAAAATTATTTTGAGGTTGTAATAAAAACTAATACCTACCTACTACAATAATCGATATGTCCAAAAAAGTGAGTTTCGTCAAGCCATCCGTCACGTTGGGCTGTGCGTCGCGTCGGTGCGCCCACTGTAATTTGATCTAGACCCTAAACGGATGAACCGATTTCCTTCAAATTTAGTACAGACCATTTTTATGTGATTCCCTAGAGGAAAAACTCGAATTTTTGTCTTAACTTATCTAGAACGGGTAGCTGCCATCCAAATATATAGCTTTTTCAAATTTTGCTCGAAAACCGCTATAACGATTTTGATTAAATTTCCTACCTGCAATAACCAAGTTAATTATAAAAAAACTGTTTTTTCAGGTTTTTCTCTAGGAATTCACATAACGGAGTTAGGTATTCCACGTTTTTTGAGAAAATGCGGTCTTATTTCTGGCCATTTCGCGTATATCTTTGTCATGGTTGGACCGATTTTGCTATAATTTAGCAATCTGATGCTTCCTAATAATTTTAACAATAGCATGCATTTAAAAAATTTGGAAAACATTTTTTTATAAAAAAAAATCAATTTTTTAGTGCTTTTGACTCTTTTAATATTTTCTCCTGAAATATATAAAGGGTGTTTTTTTAAGAATTAGAACTTTAAGTTGGCAAAACTGTTTTGACTGGCTGCCATTTTGTCAGTTGTCAAGTGATTTATTTTTAGTTAGGTTTGGCATTTCAACACAAATAGACTGACGCCTGAACAACGCTTCCGAATTGTGCCCAAATGGGCCCAAAACAAGATTGCCGTTGATACCATTTTTCATAAGCAAATTTTGTTTAGCGATGAAGATCAATTTTGGTTGAATGGATACGTCAATAAACAAAACTGAAGTATTTGGAGTGATGATAATCCCCATGTGTATATTGAGACACCGTTGCATATCGTCAAAAACTGACTGTTTGGTGTGCTTTATGGTTTGGTGGAATCATTGGTCCGTACTTCTTAAAAAACGATGCTGGCCAGAACGTTACAGTCAGTGGTGACCACTATAGAGCCATGATAACTGACTTTTTCGTTCATCAATTGAACAACCATCATGTGCAGGAGTTGTGGTTTCAAGAAGACGGTGCAACATGTCACAAAGCTCGTGCCACAATTGATTTATTGAAGGAAACGTTTGGTAGCCGCATAGTTTCACGTTACGGACCCGTGAATTAACTTCCAAGATCGTGCGATTTATTTTTTGTATAGATATGTGAAGTCGATAGTCTACGCCGATGAGCTCGAAATGATTGGCCACTTGGAGGACAACATTCACCGCGCGTTATTGCCGATATGCGGCCACAAATGTTGGAAAAAGTCATCGAAAATTGGACCTCCAGATTAGACTACGTTCGAGCCAGCCATGGCGATCAAATGCCATAAATCATATTTAACCCAAGCAACACAATTGTCTCTTCAATATATCTTCAAAAGTTATTTTCTGAGAGCTTTCAACTCTTCAAACAATCTTACAGAGGGCATTAAGACCCAAAAGGGCCTAAAGGGGAGGAGCTTATTGTATGGGATGAAGAGTTCTACGTAAAGTATTTGTAAGAGCTCATAAAGATCAATTTTTTAAATGATCTTTGAAGAGGCTCGGAAATGGTTTTGAAGATGTTTTTTTTTGTAGTGAATAATGTAAACTTTGAGGGAGAAAAACTATAAAGTATTTATTTCTTTCTCTTTTACACAAATAAAATTTAAATACAATTAAATGAAATGGCACTAACTTACAAAAGAATGGAAGTTTTCTTTATTTTCATTTACGAATAGATTTATACATAATTATTCATTTTATAAGTGACTTGAGACACTTTTATCAGATTAAATGATCGTGTTTTGATATGCAAGAAATAATTTACTTAGAAATCGTATATTCTACCCCGCCTAAAATAAACGCGCCTTGGAATAGAAATGTTTTTATAGGTAAAATATCAAGAAAAATAAAACAATAATAGTGAAATTCTATAGACGATAAAAAAAAGGCTTTTAAATAAATTGTCTTCCAAAACCCAAAGGGTTACTATACAAAACAGCGATGATAAATTAGATAAATCTATGTAATAAATATTTTCTACTATTATTAAATTAAATGAAAATGGCGAAATAATTGTTTGGTGTTAGCATCAAAAAATATTCTTACCTACAGGGTGACTCTTTTTCTGAATTCTAACAAAAATTTTTTTTTCTTTGGGGATCTGCATAATTTTACCATGTAAAAAACTCACCCGATAAATAAAATGAATTAGAGATTAACATTTCAGTCTTACAATTTTTTGTATACATAACACAAAATATTTTAAACAGCGTGTTTGTCGAATTTGTAACTAGTCTCGTCTCAGGCCGTGCGCGAATTGGAAGAACGTTTCTCATCACAGATGAGATGAAAACGTATAAATTTAACGTTCAAGCTATGCGCGATATTTGGAATTTAAGGCCGTGTTTGATTTTAAATAAAATTGCTGTAAGTTGTAATTTTTGACACGAATGAGGTGAATCTATACGTGGAAACAAAAAAAGGTGTCAAATTCACTTGAAGTATGGTTTAAAAACTTTGAAAAATCATTAGAATTTGATATTTTATTTTTGCTCTGGAAAAAGGCGATATTAGTGACATTTTATTGACAGTTAAAACTAAATAATAAAAACAATGCATTCATTCCTTATCTATCTGTCAAGTGAGTGCTTTCCCAGAAAAGGTCAAACTCTAGATGCGTCAAAGCATTTGTCAGTATCATCTGTCAATGTTACGGACATTTTCACATTATGAATGAGAATAATGCTCCATTTACACTTAGTTCTGCCAAAAGTTTATTATTTTCTGACATATAATCGTTCTTTCTGACAACAAATGAAAGAAATTTGGCAACTTAATAGTGTAAATGGGGCACAATATAAATATTTTATTTCAGTTTTTCCTTGAACGATAGGTACGATCGGCTTTTTTTCTAAATTGAAATATATCTCTCTCTCGTTTAAACTTAAACGTCAAAATATTAACTTACATTTTTGTTTCTATTTCAAAAACTGGCATTGTGAAGTTAAAATTATACCTTTTTTCATCTGTCAGTTTCATCAAATTAATGACTGTCATATTCTTAAAGTTCCCTTTTTTTATTGATGTTTAGACGGGCAGACAGAAAGAAAGTCTTATGGAATTACCCAATAGTAGAAATTCAATTTTTATTAATCTAGATCATCTGTTAAACATCGATCTTTTCAATTTAAGTCTGCCAATTAGGTGTAAAATAAACTTGATTTTTGTTAATCAGGAACCAAATTTGGATTTTTGGGCAGATTTATTCCTCTCTATACGTCTTTCAATACAATTGACTGCCATGAGTTAAACAGGTACCACAGAAACAGATATACACCAATACTATAACAATAACCAAAAACAATCTCATTGACAATCTCATTTTGTTATTTACCACGAATAATATCAAATTTCGAAATCGAAATCGGGAACCCTCATAAAAGAAATGTTGTTATTTAAGTTCGATAAAAAAAATAACTTGACTGTCTTAGCAGTATGTGAGAAAATTGCAAACACTTTATAATTTAATTACCTATTCTGTACACTGCAAACATTTATTAAAATAGATATATTTAATAAAAACAAAAAAAAAAACATTATAAAAAATTATTCGTCTATATAATCAATAAAATTTTATCTAAACCATATGCTTAACAATGTCACCCTCTAAAAAAAATATGTGTATTTTATATAAATACACTTCCCATTTGAAAAACAGTTTAAAGAATTTGTTAAGAAGTCGTCAAAACATCTGAGTTGTAAGCACTTTTTCTTAGAGTCAGACCCCTCTTTACAACCTCATGATAAGATGTCAAAAATATGAAATGAAAAGGAAAGAGTCAATAAAGTGTCAAGAAAGAGAGAAAGAAAAAATATAACTGTAAACATTCAATTTCTCTGATTCATTTACAGTATTTTTGCGCAATTAAGAGTGATCACCCAAAATTTGTTACAGAGCTATGGAAAATCATAATTTCCAGATTGTAAAATATAAAAAAAAGAACAAATTTGAGTACGAAGTTGTCCCCAGTTCTTGGGTTATTGGGACAAAAGTGTATTTCCCCAAAAACAATATGAATACCATGATCCAAGATCCGGAGACAAAACCCGACGTTGACAACTGGTTGTCGTACCAAATGGCGAGGATAAAAAGAGCAGGATACGTAACCTACTATGAAGCTGTTAATAAGCTAGAGCAAATGTTGGAAGAATATACCACAGACACCGAAGGTCAAGCCAATGTTGACAACCACTTGAAAACAAGGAGCATGAAACACAAAGTTAGTCACGCAGCGAACAGGTATATTCAGCTTCAAATGCCACCTGATTTCCAGAAAGTCGGATCTGTAAGAATACACTTTAGACATACGTTTAATAGTACCTATAATTTTATTTATTATTTTATTCATTTGCAGAAAATTCCTATAAATAATTCTCCAGAAATGGAAGCTGAACCAAGAACCCCTGAAATGGAGAATACTACAGAGTATTTGGAAGACAATGAACACGCGGGTACTAACTCATCATTGTACCAATACGAATTATCCCAGCAAGGTACCCAAGGACACCATTATGTAGTTCTTCAAGATCAGGATGTACATGCTCAGACAAGCATACCAGCAACACCTGTAACCAATTATGTTGGAACTCCCTTATCGGTGCAGAAAAACTTCACATCTGGTGAAACGTAAGTACATACATAAACCTACCTTACATATATGTATGTATATCGAAATCGAAAGTTATTATGATAACTTTCTTTTCTTTTTTAGATTCATAATCAGTCAACTAAGACATTTATCAACCAAATTAATAGACCTCACCAATGCCGTCAATGCTATAATGAGTTCTCTAGAAAAACCAAATGATTGCAAAAATCAGTCCAGCAGCTTCAAAATATTAGCTGAAGAAAAAATTATACAAAACGAAGCGGGCTTAGTTTTGTTTGAAGAGCAAACAGATGAATGGAAAAAACAACTCCGTTTGGAATGCTTAGCAAGAATCGGGAAAAGGCAACCGACAGATGTTCGTTCCTGTTGCCTGGAGCTCTGCGATTTGCTAATCTGGCATGAGTTTTGGCAATATACATCATGGGCGGGTGGAACCAAGGATGAAAAAAAGCCAAAATTCGCGCTTCAGGAACATCATATATTTTTAAATTTTTTTAAAGACATTGTGCGTGAGACGACTGATGCCAGTTTCAGTGATAAGGAGTTTGCTGGTTTTTTTCAAACCAAAATGAAGAACAGGAACCAGCTGCCAACCAAACTTAAACGAGCAGCATCACGAAACAGGAATCCAAAAAAAAAAAGGTTGGAAATACCAAGCAGCATTGAGAAACACGAAGATGTCGAATTTTTGGAAACTCAATTTCAATAAAAGTGTAAAAGAATCATTTATTTCTTGTAAATACACACCCTTTAATTTTATTAAATTAAAATGTTAAAAATATTCAGTTTTTTTAAAGTTATTATTGGATTTAATATGCATAAATGTACATACATAGGTACATTATGTATAAAATTCTAATATTGCGGACCTCGGAATTCAATTTGATAATTCTTTTTGTTTTGCTTCCACGAACCCTTTTCAAAACAAAAAAAAACAAGGAATTATTAAATAGATTTGATGTTAAATGTTGTGATTTTAAGACCGGCTTTTCAAAACTCTCTGGAAAGAAGCTTTTCAAAAGAGCCTTTATTCTTGAAACAACAACTTTTACGGACATAGTGAAAAAGCGAACAAATTAAACTTTATGATGTTTATTTTTACTCTGCAATTTTTTGATACATAGTTGATTTAAGTCAAAGTGTGTAGCAAAGGAATAAATATTAAATTATTTTTGTCAAATAATTTCGTCAAAGACTCATCTTCATCAGATAAATCATCGTTGTTACTGTTAACAAATATGTTTTTACCTGCACTATATAATTTAAACAGTTTGCACTTAATATCTCGTAGTTGAATCAGTTTCGGTTCATTTAGTACAAACTTGGCTGTATATATATGTAATGCGCTCGATGGGAATGGAATTTTAAAAAAATCTTCTAACTTCTTGATGCTACAACCGAAAATCTGAATTCGTTTACACATTTTGTTTGATCCCGATGTCACTACTATACATTTAACTTCAATTACTTCCAGCTCGTTTGTCAAAATCCATTTATTTGATATTGAAGTTGAAATCAAAAAATTTGAAAGCTTCACCTCTTCAAATGTTTCGTACGATTTGTATAGTTTATCAAGATATTCACATCTATATGCCAACAATTTATGATAGGAAATGCTTTCTTGTCGATTATTTATATATTTTTCAGCAAAGTGATGTTCTTCTTCGATTATTCGATTACCCACTTGTGCCAGCGGTTGATTACCAGATCGTAAAAGAGTTTTTAACTTAAACAATTTCGATTCAAAAGGGTAAGCTGCAAAAGATTCCAATGTACCAAACCGTTTAACATCATCGAATAAATGACTAAGATTGTGCAAGTTACTAAAAAAATAGTCTTTGCCGTAAATAACTTTGAAGTGTTGCAAATACGTCTCTATCAATTGTTTAGCTATATCGGCCATAGTATTCAAATGATATCTGCATGAAAAAATAGTAATTGCACAGAAAAAAAGCAAAAAATGATTATAAATATAATCTGGAGTGTGCTTCTTTAACACAACTATACTTGTATATAACAAAAAGGTTCTGAATTCTGTCCCTTTCCAAAATGCTAACACGTCTATACCACGAATTTTCCTATGAATTTCGGAAGGTTTTTCACAAGACACCAAAAACTCTGAAATTTTATTGGTTGTTGCAGATGACCACTTTGCGTCTACATTGGGAAAAATTCCTTTACTCCAAGATTTAATAAGCCATTTAGTAATGCCCAAATCGATGAGATGCAGCACATCCCCAATAGGAAAATCTTCAATCATGTCAATCGGAAGTTCTAAAAGTGGTGTTGTTGCCTTGCAATGATCAACATAGACTCCGGCACGGAAATCTTGATCTGTTCGCTTTGGAGCATTACGGTTAGGAAAAATTGTTGCATTTGTTATTGGTGATCTATAGCCTTCAACTGTACACTTGATACATCCTTCCGTAGCATTGAAATTCACAACAGCTAAAACAAGAAAATAAAGATAGAAGGAATAAACAGATATGTAACTAATTTGTATACCAATAAAACTTACAGTATGTGTCAATACATATACAATGTTAGGTACATTATGCAAAAATTATTATTTTAATTTCAAATCGAAAAACCAACATACAATATATTTCCGAGCTTACTAGACAAGAAACATTACATAATTTAAATTAGAAATATTTTTGCTAAACTTCATTGTCTGACTTATACATTTATAATACCTGACCTACTACTTTGATAGAAAAATCAAAACAGGAATATTTGAAAGTGATTTTTTAAAATAATTATTTTGAATTTTGAATGGGAAATACATCTTTTAAAGAGATGGAGTTCGAATATTAAAATCTACGAACAAATATTGTTTGGTTGGTAGTTTTGAAAATATGGGGTAGATTGTATTTATTTTTCTCATTGAGTAGTATACAAATTCTGAGCCAAAGAGTAAAGTTTTGAAATGTTATTTCTAATTAAAAATGGTAAATAAGCACTCATTTTTAGAGAGAATTAAGAGTGATTATGTTCAAAAGTTTTAATTTTAATTAATATTAATTCTTGCTGTATGTCGGTCGGGATTTTACTTATTATGATTAAGTAACGAGTACTACCTTTTAAGAATGCACGAGCTGGAGAATCGGCAACAAAACATCGAATTTTGATTGAAATATTCTTGTCACGAATAACTATTCCACAGGCTAACAGAAGCTTCATCTCATCCACAAAATGCCTCAGAAACCGCTCTAGACTACTAGGCTTTTCTGAAACAAGAAATTAATATTTGAGGTGAATAATTGGATTATTTTATTTATAGATATGATTTTACCATAGCCATAAAATATTCCGATTGTCATGGCGGGGACGTGCTTCATTTCATAAATCGTATAAAGGATGGGCCAAAACTGTTGTTTGGAGCTTCCCGAAATAGGTAACCCATCGACATTGAATATAAGCGAAATTGACTCCGGAACATTAGGAGATAAGCTCAGAACGTTAAGTAAAGATTTCTTCAGACCGTAGTGCCAGTAATGTTGGTGCCCATCGCTTGTTATTTTCAGGGCTCTTGGTGTTCTTAAAAGCGTTCGGGGGTCATTTGGCAAATTTGGTAAAGGTACATGATTGTTCCAGATTTCTAACAAGCCTCTCAGTTGATTATGGTTGACATTTGTTTTTATTGCCCAGAATGAAAGTTTTCTTTGTATTAGCTGGATATCAAAATCGTTTTTCGTTTCATGGCCATCATTAACTATATCCAATTCGCCACTTAGTCCACTGTTGCAGTCTGAAGAATTTAAGTGTTGATCGTTTTCCGAATCTCTGTTGACATATTGAATTTCTTCGTCTTCGTCTGTAGGATCCACATTTTGTTGAGATGTTGAATCTTGATGAACAATAAACGTCCTGACTTCGTCCTTACCAAACTGATCAGCAATTTGTTTTGCCTTCAATCTTTTATATCTGCCTGAATTTTTTTTTAATTTCCACGTTTCTAAGCAACTTTTTGATGATTTTTTCATTTTTATATTAACAAGTTAGGTATAAAACACCCGAAAATAACAAACACTCAATTCAGAAACGTCAGATTAAACACATGTACATTTTTTTGTCAACCAAAGACAAAATGAATACTTCTTGAAGATAAAATGTTAAGCCTTCATAAGGACGTTTTTATAAAAACATCCGAAAAATATCTTCATGGTGTTTTAGAAAGAGTAAAAACAAATACTCTTAGTGCACTTTAAGTATGCTTCTTTTAAAATGGTTTTTAAGAGGGTCTACAGAGAGTCAATATTAAAAACATTGTTATGAAGGTCTTTAAGACGTTTGGAAGACTTTTTTTGTAATAGTTGAAACAAGCAACACTTTAATAGAGCAAATTAACTGGTCATAAAGTGGGATGGTATTCAGAAGATTGAACTAACTGCTTGTTAAGAGGTGATAAATTTGTTTGGAATACTCTTTAAGAGTTTATGTGTTGCTTGGGAAATTATAATGCCAGAAGATTATCTTTCGAGTTAAAGAAATTTAATGTCAACTTAAAAAAATTATTTTTGTTTTATTCCATTTCAAATTTCTACATCTCTAAAAAAACACCCCTTATAAATACAACAAGGATATTTTTCGGAGAGTGCATTTTATCAAAAAAAATTTTTTTTAACTTCTGGTGACGAACTCACGGTTTAAGCTGGTTAAAAATATTTTATCAATTCTGTCGAGGAATAAGAGCTTATGTGTTTGCGGTTGTGGCTTTCTAAATTTCCTTATCCTGATATTAGATAACTTAGATACCCCTTACTTAATTCATACAATTCGCATATTTAAACCGTTAAAAAACTTTTGTTAACTTTTACACAAAGAAAAGTGCCAGTGAGATGGTTCTATACCGTATTTAAATTTATATGGACAAACACTTTTTTTCGCCTTGGAATGTTTTTTATCGAGTGCACTCATTAAACAATCTAATTTGCATTTTATTTTAAATTCATATTATTCCTTCTTCTTTTGTATGTAAATGCTGCATAATATAGTAACGGATGTCAAAATACGACTCATATACTCTATCTGTTTAAAATGTTTCCATTGTATAACAGCTGCTTTGTCGATCCGTACCTATCGTTTGTTCGCATAGTAAGAGTATCTTGTAAAACATTCACCGTAGATTGTATAGATGTGCATCTATTTTCACTTCCAGCAGCTAAGGAAGATGAAAACAGCATTAAACCAATTTCTACGAGTATGAACTGTATGTGCTATACAAAGAAACCAATAAAATTGTAAATTCGAATTGAGAAAGCGAGCAAATGCAGCAGGCAGTGGCATACAGTAGGTACACATCAGAGGCGAAGCTACATAGCATTATTGGCTTTGAAATGACATTAATAGATAGATATACCCTTACACATACAAGGGAACAGGCCAGGTCCAAGTAAGATGGAAAAAAAGTGAGGCAACGTTGCATAGTAACAATCGAAATTGGAATGAGGATGTGTATTGAGTGAGCGATGGGAGTGTTAAAGTTTCCTTTCCATAGATATTTGTGCTCATGGAATAAAGGTATATCAATTCTTTTCACGAGTTACACTCTGCTAAAGCTCTATCAAGGAAATGTACCTTGAGGATAACATATAATCGAATCAAATGTGTTGTATATCCAATGAGAACGATCCAAAGAAAACCCTGTATACATGCGATAGAATGCACATTTTCTATGGTTTAGCTGTACTCAATGTTCATTGTGACTATAGCTATTCAAAGAAAGTTAAAATTTTTAAAAAAATAAATATGACTTGAAAGAAGAAGTGTTTACGAGAACGTGTGATGTTATTCTGTGTGACTAACATTCTGTAAATAAAGCGAAGAATTTTTATGAACACAATACCGTAATCCATTTTACCTACTGGACTACTTTTCGGTTTCCTAAAATTCTGTAAATGCAGAATAGCTAGTCTAAACCAAAATTGTGCAAATTGAAAATCTTGATATGTTTATAAAAAAAGTAGAGTTAGTTAAACCATTTATAACTCAAGAACGACTGGAACAATTTGATTTGATGATCACTGATTTGTTGGATTCATCTCCGATGTGAATAGCACAACAATTATTAAAATTTTGCTATTTGTAGGGTGAAATAGGGGGAAAAGGGTATCCAATTTCAAAAATTATTTTTGTGTTTAAAAGTTTATTTTTGGTGGGTGGCTTTAGGGATATTTTTTTCAAAAAAAAATTAATACTGATTGGGGTGAACACAAAAAAGAGATATATGACTTCAAAAATTTTGTTTCTGTTAGAAAGGTTATTTTAAGAAAAATGCTATTTATAAAGTGAAATAGTATAAAAATAAAACAGTGGCTTTCGAATAGAATAATTATTTCTGTGTTGGTCTTAGAGGATCATATTTTTACAAATTTAGTATTCGATTACAAAAAGTAGTTTAAATATTTATTTATATTTGTGTCCCGTGCGAAGCTGGGCGGGCCAGCTAGTTCTATGATAAAATTCTAAAAATGTTTAATACTGTATTCGTATAGTATACCCGGTGGCAAAATGGTTAGTGCGTTAGGACTGTCATATCAGAGGTCTGGAATCGATTTTCAGCCTCATATCTTTTCATGAATAAGTGTTTCTCATATTGACCGTTTATATTCGGCAGAGAAAATCGTAGGTCTCCTCCATTTTATCAAACAAACAACACGCTCGCAGGAATGGTTGAGAGTTGTAAGTCACTTGACTTGGTTCTTCATGATCAGTTGCACCACCAAATTTGAATGATTTGGTACGATAAATTAATTTTTTGAATTTTAAATGAGGCTTCACAATTAAAGTCAAAATTATGGTAAAGAAATTTTGAATTAAAAAAAAAGTTGTTGAATTCAGGAATTTAGTCAAATTTATCTTAAAAATCTCTTAAAATAATGGGTTTGAATGTGTACTTTCAAACGAAAATAATTCCAATGCAATTATGTATGTACATATGTACCAAATTTAGTAAAGCAAGTCCAAAATATTGCCCTTAGATCCAGTTTTTCTGTTCCCATCCGAAGAAAAGCGATGGTTTGCTTACTTGTTGCTCCCTCAGGAACACATGCGATAACCTGAGCAGAACACAGATAAGTCGGATGGGTCGTTCAGACAACAAAGTACGGTTCAGCATGCTTGCATCACCATAAAACTAGCTAGTCGGTGGGGTGGGTACTTGTATTTGTCGAGGGCCCACGTTGGGCGCCACCTGTTTAAAGGTTTTTGATGTTCCCATCCGAAGAAAAGCGATGGTTTTCTTACTTGTTGCCCCCTCAGGACCACATGCGATACCCTGAGCAGAACACAGCTAAGTCGGATGTGTCGTTCAGACAACATTATTAAATATGATTTCTATTCCGAATTTTTAAGGTTCTGGTAAAAATTTAACAACTAAAAATTTTACTTAAAAGTTGCCAACCAAATTTTAGGTCAACGGCTCAATTAACTCTAAATATAATCTAAAATATTTATAATTTTCGAAAGTTTGTTATTTTTTCTGTTTGCTGTACTCAAATCTGACGTAAAATTAAAATTTTGACAGTTGTTCAAAGAGGAAGTAGTATTTTTGTTACAAAAAAATCGAACTCAAAATGAAGTCCCGTTATGGGGAATTTTATCTAAGAATCTGAAATTTAATTTATTACAATCTTCCCGAATATAAATTTGGTAAGAAATTTAATGAGCCCCTTTCTAAAGAGTTAACAAAAACACCCAAATCTTTCCCTATGGGGGGCTTAGATAAGCAAAAACAAGAAAGCTGAAATTTCTTTTAAAAACGCTCTGCACCAAATTTAGAGCTTCATTCGTAAAGTTCATCCGGTTTAACTTTAGCTAGACCGTTGAACAATTTTTTTTTGGTAAAAGCAATACTTCTTGCCCATTCGAGCATTACAACAAACAAATTACATTTTTGTTCAACAAATATTTTATGTCATCTTGCACAAATTCAGCATTGTTATTCTTAGATATTTAAAACAAAAAAAAAAGACAAACGAAATTATAAGGAATTTTTTTGAATTTCCGCTTATTTTTGCGTAGGTACACCATAACTTTTAAACTGTTAAAGCTTATGTATAGGTTAGGTAGAGCGATACTTTACCTACTCTTCACTCGGAACAATAGCATGGTCCTTCTGTTTTTTTGTTTTTTGCTTTTTTTAATATTTTTTTTGTTTTTTAATAGGAGTATAGTGTCGTGCAATTATTTTCCGAGTGGCCGAACATTCAGTCGAGGGTACTGGTTCGGTTAGTTCTGTCCTCAACTTTACTTAGGTTTAGGTTGTTTATCCTTATACAGAAGTGCAAAGAGAGTTGGTAAACAAGGAAAAACTTTGTTTTGCCACTCGTATTTATACATTAGTTTGTTCTTGAAGCAGCAGCAGTAGCATCAGCAACAAACAAGCTTTGCCTTTGTGGGAAAATTCTTTCTCTAGCTAAAAACTCCTCTGCTCGAACCAAACTCGAAAATAATATGGAATGGGAGAGAGATGGCGTAAAGAGGTGCCTTCATGTTATATTTAGATATATAAAGGGTGTTATGGGATTAATAGCATAATATATTTAGTGGGATAAATCTTAAACTATCTTATCCATGCAGAAAATAAAAAAATTTAGGGCCAGTTTCACACTCAGAAAAGTGACACTTAAGTGGGGAATTTGAAAGATTAATTCCTAATACAACAGTGCACTGCTACCTGAATAAGTGGCACTTAAGTCTCCGATGTTGGCGACTTAAGTTCCACTTACGCTGGCTATGAAATTTAGCTTAAATTCTTAATATGGGAAACTTAAGTGAAACTTATTCCTGTAAGTGTCGACTGTGAAACTGGCCCTTGGTATTGTGTTAAAACATTTGAGTATGATGCTGAGTTAAAAAGACGATTTTCCAAATTTTAATTGAGTTAACATCGTACTATCTTTTTAAAATTTCATTTAGTATTTTACTAACTCCATAATATGTCATTTTGACAATGCAAAATGTGAAGAAGGTATGTTTGCTTAATTTTTAGCATATGAACTGTTAATTTTGTAGGTGTGTTTAGCTGGAGTTTATTAAGAAAACTGGCCTAGTATATGATACTAGTTAAAAAATTGTTTAAAACTGAGAACATTTGGTTAAAGAGCTTTAAAGTTAGTAAATTGTTAACTATAGTATCATGCTAACACCTTAACATAACCCTGTTTAAAATTTTGCGCCATTCTATTTTAACTTGATATAGGAAAATTAATGTGACAGTTATGGACTCCTAAAATTCAAAGTCGACTTTTGTATGTATTTTGTGTACCCATACAGTTTTACTCTGTACTAACCAAGATATAGATTTTTCAGAATATTCCCAAGAACCAACATAAACCAAAATATTGGCTAACAAGCTTCGAAGAATACAATCCACAACACCCTGTTTGGGTTTGGAGAATCTAAAAGAATTTAAGTTTTCATTTGCGGTTTCAAATTCATTCCAGCAAGCAAGGAAGGAGTTCTTTATATTTTAGACAAAAAATGCATATAACGGGTTTTTTTTCAAAAAAAAAAAAATAAATAAACAAAAGAATGATTTTGTGAGTATATAGTTGTAGATATAGAAAGCTGCTGAATAAGGAAAAACAACAGAACCGAGGACCAATTTACCAAATGCTGCACGTAGGATATGTTGGCCATTAAGTTTTTGCTACTGCTGCGTTGCAAGGCAATTGATTAAAAAATAAGAACCACAACACAGGTTATAAGGATGTGATCGAATTTTAAAGGATATTTCTGCATTAAATGTTTTAAGTATGATACAGAGATTTAAGAAAGAAATTTAAAAAAAACTGAGAGAAACAGTAGGTAGTATCTTAAACAGGTTATAATCTTATAAAAAGTTTATTTTTAGTGCATTGCTTGTAGGTAGTATGCTCATTAATTTTAATATTGTAATGAGGAAAGCTTTAGTAAATGCAGTTATTCCGGTTTTTTCCTAGATGCAACTTAGTGATATATTTTTATATTTTAAGAAATAATGCTAGGCTTTTCGAACGCATTCCATTTAGGGCTGGCGACGAGACGAAAGGCGACGAGACTTTTATTAGTCTGGGTGTTGTAAAAATCGAAAAATCTCCGAATCGTCTCGGTATCAGTTTCGGACTTGTCTCGTTATTGTCTTGGTATCTTCTCCGTTCGATGAAGTATCGAACTAAAGTTGATTTGGAGGTAGAATCGTCTCGGTATCCCAAGATGCAGTACAGAGGCTTTTTTAATATCATATGCTCCAATTTCATTAGTAAAGGTGGTGTTTCCCGTTCGAAAATAAAATAAAGAAATTGAATTGAATTGAATTGAATTGAATTGAATTGAATTGAATTGAATTGAAATGAATTGAATTGAATTGAATTGAATTGAATTGAATTGAATTGAATTGATTTAAATTGAATCGAATTGAATTGTGATGTAGACCTGAGTTTTAACCATCAAGATTCTCCATCCAGATCACCATTTGCCCAAGCCAAGTACTTTGGAGTCCATTTCCACTTGCAGAATCACCGTTCCTCGGGGTTGACGCCAAATATTCTCCTGGTCGGAGCATTAGCTCCCAGCCGTTCTATATGGGAAGGTCGGTGCGACACCTCTGTAAATAGTTCGAGAACTTTCCTACAAAAACAGCCTTAAGCTTTTAAAATACTTATATTCAACTTAATTGCTTATAATGTGCAAGTCAAATCAGCATTTATGAACCTAAGTTAAGTGCTCGTGTTGAACTTAAATGTTTAATTTAGTTTCAAGGCTCAAAACTAACTTTACGGTGATAGAGAACACGAAAAAGCTGGGTCCGGCAATTCTGTCCGTTTGTAAGTCTGTATACCACTGAAGCGATTTCTTGAAATTTTGAATTTAAGTTCCTTAGAGGGGAAATCGAATTTTGTTTAGCTCTTAAAATGATTTATCTCAGAAATTACTCTAACGATTTTAAAAAAACATTTTTATGTGCCCCGTTGCACATTTAGTTGTTACTACCGCACTTCCTGTTTCCTGCCATAGAACCGTTCTTTTTTTGACTTTGAATTCTCGTCAAAAGCTTGGCCAATTTCGATCAAACTTTGTTTACAGAAAGTCTTTTTAAATTCAGATATTGTTGCATACAACAACCATATTAAGACACCGGCTGTGTCAAATTCATAAAATATCTACAATTTCAAAACTATAATTAATTTTTCAAACCTTTTTTTTTAATCAATTTTTTTTTCTTAATTGGGATATTGTCACTAATACCTCATTTCGCACATACTACTCCGTACTTAATGCAATGCAACAAAAAAAAATATATTTTTAATAGAAAACAACCCGAAAAAGCTATCAGTTGGTATCCTCCATTTCAATAGCCCCAATTACATAATAATCTAGGTAATCTTAAGTTTGCTTCCCAGATCATGAGGACCAGTTGTTTAGTGTGAGATTTAAGTTAAACCCGAGTTAACTCATAAAATTTGGTGAGTTAACTTGGGATTAACTGAACAGATGCTTTTGATGTTTTACCCAACTCAACATTTCAGCTTCTTTAAGCTTAGAAATATTGATATGCTACAAGTAATAATATGTATAAGGCTTCTATAGAGCTTACTCAAAAAAATTTCTTATAGAAGTCATTTTTTCGGTAACTGCTTCTTTTAAATTGTTTGTAAGCTAGATAAAGAAACTCCATTGAGACTTACCTGTTTTTCAATTAGACCTTTTTAAATGGAGTCATAGAAGCTAAATGAAGCTGTAGTTGTATTTATAAAGATTGTACAAGTTATCTTATGCAAGTTGCTGTCATTTAGTCTTTAAAAGTCTTCTGTTAAAATTTTTGCATGTCTAGAGCATATTTTTTTCTCTATCCCACATTTTGCAAAAAGTCTTATTTTTTTTTATAGAAGCTTGTGTTTCTTATAAAGAATCATTTTGAAGTTCTATAAAATGAAAAGGCTGATTATGTTGTTGCATCTTCCAAATAATCTTTTAGATGGCCGAGTGAGTAGAGTAGTGGGCTATTACACAGGAGTTCTGAGTTCGATCTCTAAAAAATTAAGAAAGGTAAGACAAACATTTGAGTTTTAAAATTATTTCCAATACATTAATTAACAAATAATCGAATGTGATACATTGTCTTCAATCGCTGTAAGAGGCTTCTGATAGGTATAATAAAAATCCTAACAGAAACTTCAAATTTCTATAATTTACATGTGTTTTAAAATTGTATAGAAATATTTCCGAAGCTATAACTTTTAAAAGAGCTGCGTATGGTACTTGCAAGAAGCTTTATCGAAATAAGAAAGGCTATTCAGTTAGACCTTACCGAAGCTTAAATGTTAGTTGGGTATCCAACGAGTTTGTTTAGTCGTTCCTCATACATTCTCCACCAAATAACTGCTTCCTCAGTTAACTGTGGGTTAATTTACTTCAAGAATAAGCTTACTGTGGTTTAACTCACCACTGAAAAACTGGCCCCAAGTGTTATAAAAACTCCAGTTCAAGCGATTATTGTATCACAGGTGGTAAATTTCAATGGCTTCCTTCGGTATATTCACGTTTATTATTAGCTGCGATTAGATGGACAAGTTTTAATCGTTGTGCACAGGAGGTAGGTAAAGCTTCTATGGCTCTGGCATCTTTACTGTTCTCCGCGCAAACAGTCTATGTTAGCAAACAGGTTCTGTTAGCAAATAGCACTGTAATTTGAATTCGCTCTTTTTATATATTGGATCAAATACCTAATAATCAAAGTTAAAGTTCATCTACATTTTTGTGAAAAATTCAATAAAGAAACTTCATGCGAAAAACCCACATCCATTTATAACTCAAATAAAGCTTCTTAGGTAAAAACAAAAAAAAATGTATTTTCTCAATTTCAAATGTCTGTACCAGGTACATAATACTTATACTCCCACTAGACTAACACCACTTTATCCAATTTTTAATACCCTAACTTCTGAAGGGTCAACTACCTCTATATACCTTAATAGCTTACTCCAATCAATCACTGTCGTATAAGGTTACATTATATTATATGTAGGTACCGATACAAAAAAAAAAAAAAATTGATACACGACACGTGTATAGTGTATACATTACTTTTCTACTTAAGTCAAAAATGCTAAAATATAATATACATCAAAGACGAACGATCTGTCATTGTGTTTTCATTTACGGAATCTAAAA
Organism: Leucozona laternaria; assembly: GCA_932273885.2. Lineage (NCBI taxonomy): Eukaryota > Metazoa > Arthropoda > Insecta > Diptera > Syrphidae > Leucozona > Leucozona laternaria. Next base: position 97,406,991 of record OW026368.1, read on the forward strand.
TAAATTGATGCATCTGAGGCCAAAACGTTTCTTGATAGGTATAAGAGTGTCCTAAGTCAATTCATCTTAAATTATTTCTGTAACTTTCAATCAGTTTTACCAAATTGAATAATGCTAGTAATTGCGTATGTTCTTACCATTTTAGCTTAAATTAAATCTACAACTTAATCAAAATCTTTAGGTTTTTCCATGCCATGAAACTGCGGTGTCTACTATTAAATATTTGATGCAATTAGCTTCAAACTATTGCATGACAATAATTTATACCTTAATCCTGATGTGATTCCATATACATTACATCGCCCAAAGTTAAGTTGCTATATAGAGTAGAGAGGTACTTGGGAGATTAATTGATACTATTACCAAAGACACTTGCAATTGCAATGAGAAGCTATATTGTCGATGTTCATTAAAGTAGCGAACCCCAGCAAAGCAATCATCCTTGGAGCTTTTCGAAAGTACAAACTTATCGACCGATTAACCAATAAACTATTCAATAACAAGGTTCTATGCTCCCAAACCACACTGTTTAGTCGTAAACAAGGTCAAAATGGCTTAAACTATACCAAGACCGCAGTCATCGTTTCGTTCTACTTGAGTCAGCTCCCATTTTAACCCACTTCCGTTTCCCTCAGTCCACTCCAACTAATGGCATCAATTATTGTGTATCATAACAAAGTAAAGTACCAACTACTATGTTGTAGGTATACTACTTTATGCTCTCAAGACGAAGGCGACCATAGTAACACAACAGCAAAATTAAGTACTAGATTGTGCATTGTGCATTGCAACATGCATGCAGTTTATCCTCGAGTGGATTTTATAGATGGAAACGCATAAACTTTATCATTTTGCACACCCAGGGCTAAGGAAAATTACCAAATAAAGAAAATGTTAGGTACTTACTAAACTTTCCATTTACCATTTTAGCTCTGTGCTCTGGGTATCAAGCTTGGATTAGTTGTTAAGGACAGTGATAGTTAAGTTGTGTTGGTTGATGTTTTTATTTTTTTTTTTTTAATTTTATTTTTGTATTGGAGAAAAGAAAAACATTACAAGTTCAAGGACAAGTACGGACATTATTTCTATTTTAACAGAGTCTTAAGGAGTAAAAACTTTTTATAGTTGTGAAAAAGGTTCTATATAGGGAAAGTTTTGAAGTCGTTAAAATCAAACTTGAGATTTTAATCAAACATGATAGGTATAACGATGATAGAGAACACGAAAAAAGTGGGTCTCACAATTCCGTCTGTCTGTACTGCGACCTATAGAGCCTAAACCACAAAAGCGATGTTCTTTAAACTTGGAACTCTTGATTTTTTAAATGATTCCTTAGAGGCGAAATTACATTTTTTTTAGCTCTCAAAATAACGGTACATGCCATTCAAGATACAACCTAAATGAAAAAATAACTTATCTCAGAAACGGCTCTAACGATTTTAATTATATTTTTTGTAAAATAAAATTAAAAAAAATTGATAAATTAATGATAGAAATGCATTTTTTTTTTAACATTCTCGTTAACGACTGAATCGAAAACTTTTATACAGTAGGACTTTTTAAATCAAAATAATATTGTACCTCAAAAGTTTCAAAACATCTTTTTTGGATTAAAAAAAAGGTTAGTTAGTGATTTTTCTTTATTGCGTTCTTAGATGTGTAATTATAATTAAATACTAAACATTTTTTTATTTTAGTTTTAAAGAAACTTAATAAATAAATTCAGAGGCCGAAGACTTCTACAAGAACTTTTACAAATATCCTTAAACCCAAACAATTTTACCCTTAATAGCATTTTAGATATTCCAAAAACATTTGGATTGAAGAAGCGTTTGTTCGCTAGGTTGGGTTAGGTAAGGTTGGCATCCAAGTAGGAAAGCTTTTAACACTTAGACCATAAGTTGGTCTACAAGAATCTAAGAACTTTCCACCAAATTCGTTGAACCACTTAGAGATCCTTACGAAGCGTTCGAGATTATCTTAACCTATGTATGTAAACATTTTCCAGATCACTAGGACCGTTGTAGTAGTACTCTCCGAGTTCGAGTTTGCGTCGTTGGGATAGAGAAGGACAAGTACGGAGGAGATGAGGAATTTGTTCTTCCTCTTCTTCATCCATACAGTTTCTCCAGAAATCATTTGAAAATACTCCGAGCTTCATTGGTGTGCTTGCCTACCAAGTAGTGTCAGGTAATGACACCTATTACGTAGCCTATTTGCAGTCTATATATTATAAGATATCAAACTCTTGGAGCGCTTCAGCGCGTCAACCCTGCAATTTCTTGGAATGTCCCTATGACCTGGCAGAGCTGAATATTGAACTGCTGTGCCATATCAATGAGAGATGATCGATAGTTAAGGGCTTTTATAGAGTTGGTAGAGTCTGTCTCTACCAATTTTATGGAGGCTTGGCTATCTGAGACAATGCGGACATATGTGTTAGATATCACGTTTTTTTTAAGCCAATACAATACTTCTTTTATCGCCAAAATTTCCGCCTAGAACACGCTACAGTGATTCGGAAGGCGAAAGAAAGAGATTTAAATTCATTCTGTCTGAGTACACTCCTCCGTCATAGTTTTTGATCCATCCGTGTAGGAATGGACTGATTCATCTTTCAGGAATGCGAAAAATCCTTCCAAAAAGATCTGGAGGGTGTTTGTTCGCTAAGAAATTATAAAAAAAAAAAAGTTTAAGAAACCATGATGGGGTAAATTTTAAAACAATAAGTTTCACGAACCTATTGTCTTTACCTTTTCCATTTTTAATCTTCCTCTTTCGGTTTTTTAACAAAATTCTCGTAGAGTTTACTTTAAACCTGGTTTTGGTATGAGGATTGGAAGTGACTTTAAACATGACAATTTATAACAGTTTTTTTCTTAAAGAAATTAATACAATATATCAAGCCTCTTGTGTCAAAATATAAATATAAATATAAATATAAATATAAATATAAATATAAATATACATAATTACATATAAATAAGTAAAAATCCATTTTCGTAGTACTTTTTTAACATTTTCTCGTTAAAAATTTGTCATTTCGTTATACTAAACCAATATATTGCATCTTCAATATGTTTCCTCAGGTTTATTCCTTTGGGCTTCCGTACATTCTGCACTTCTGCAGTCAACTAAAGGGTTTTTTTTTTAGATGTGTGTTTTTTAAGAAGAAATAAAACACATATAAAATTTAGCTTTTTAACAAAGACAAGAGTTTGCCATTATGTTTTAAAAATGATTTCGGGCAAGTGGCCACCACGGCTGGCTCGTATAAATTCCAGCCAAGAGGCCCAATTTTCGACAGCTCCAATTTATGCACGCGATGGCGGATAGACTCATTCGGGTCTTCTTCGATACTCTGCTCCACATCAGCAATAGCATCTTCGGTGCGCACTGTACGGTGGCGTCTCTGGGGATGCGCATTATCCACTAGAGTAAACGTGGTGCGAAACCGATCCATGGTTGCTCGAATTTATGCGATTTTGCGATAATGTCGACCGAATATTGGACACAGCGCACGATGAATCGCTCGAACCAAACCATTATTTTGGTAATAACTTTGCACGATTTGCAAACGTTGTTCAGGATTAAGTCTATTAGTTATAAAATGGCAAATCAAACTTAGTATAAATCAAGTGACAGCTGTCAAAAAGACCAACTCCGAAAAAGGTATTGCCAGATTGAAAACTACACGTCTAAAAAAAACACCTTTTACTTCTACTATGTGGTTGAAGTAGTTCAAAGTAGTTCATTAATCTAGTGAAGAAATGTCTTCACGCTAGAAAAAACAGAACCAGTAAAAAAAACAACGTAGTAGATTATTGTTGTCGGAGTGTTTCTAATGTTAAATTAATTACAAAAACAGTAAATATTGATAATGAGGTTAGATTTTACTTTTGGTAAAATGAACGCATTCTATTTATCGTCTAATGGGAAGTTACTAAAAAAGTCCTTTGCAAGGCCCACTGGAACGCACCTTATATATTAGAACCGTTCACCACATGAGCAAGTTCACGTGATCCAGTCGTGATGCATACTTTTTGTTTAGTTTCGAGTTTAAAAACTAGGAAAAGTATTTGTAATAATGTTTGTTGTTCTTTTTTTACTATATTTATGTTTATTTATCCAAAAAAAAAAACAAACATATTTTTAAATTAATTAATTTGAATTATTTCGTTTGAGGTTTTTTTGGAACATGATTTTAGACTTACTCCGTCAACAGAAAATAAATTCTTTTATGTTTTTAAAACTTCCATAAATCTGCGCTAGAAAAATGTGGCTTGAAGAAAACTCAGTAATTTTAAGCGTATATTAAGTATAGTTTTATTAAGGTTTGACTATAATTACAATTTTGTTTGTATGTATTTTGCTTCACTGTAGTTATCTCCAAAAAAAAATGTAAAACAAGTAGATTTGCTACAAAAATTTTAAGTAAGTGCATATCTACTAGCTAAAAATTGAAGAAAATGGTCGGTGTTCTTCATCAATTTGATACTATGATTAGCAAATAAATTAAAAGAGCGAGATGTTTTGCGCACAACGATATTATAAATGGTGGTAATAAATTTAATTTGACACTTAAAATGACTGCTTAAAAATGTAAAATAATAATAACTTTACACAATTTGAATTTGACAAACATGAATAGACAAAATTGAATAGGACAAGCAAGAATTAATGATAGCTGTCACACTAAGGGCTGGTGGTCATCCAAGTTTATGGTCAGATGGCTTCAAGAGTCCGTTTACTTTTATTCACCACTATTTAACCTGGACTTTTGACAAATATTTAATTTAAATATAATGTTTATTCATTGTGTTAAAAAATGTTTTATTTCAATAGAAGATTCTGAAGCACCCTGTACAAATTTTTTTTTTAAATGCCCCAAATTTACATCCTCCAGAATGTCCTTCGTATCTACATGATTTTAATAAAGTGAAACCAAATAATACAGGTAGAGGTATAGATTAGGTACTTATCTTCTGGAAAAACTATACATTAGGTCTTAATATGATACAATTGTCAATGTTTATGTTGAAAGAACCAAATTCATGTGGTCAATATTCTTCCCACTATTATTATTAAGGTATCACTTTTATACAACAATGTTGTAATTTCCCCTCACACTTATCACACTTATCACACTTAATCCTGTGAAAAGCAACTTTTAATAGCCGGTCCTATTACGTTCCAACATAATAATCAAAATCACGATAAGAAAAGCTTACCGTACCGTACAGCCATAGGCATACGAAAACCCCTTCCTTCTATATAGGTACACCAACATACGCTATCTTGTCCTGGAGTCCTTTCAGCTTTCAAAATTAATTCGCCTCATTGTTGTTAATTTCATGTAAATGCCATATCTCTTTCCACCCGCCCCAAAAACCGGTTCTCGCACCGATCAACACGAACAAATCCTACAGTCTTGCCTTTATACCTATAACAGCTCACAGTTACATCAGTGGCAAATGTAATCCACATTAAAATGTCTACCATTAGAGGGAAAGTGCCCCTGGGAAGTGTGCCAAGCGCAAAGAAGAGTTCATTTTTTCACCACCACCACAATCATTATCATAACATGTTTCTATACAGAGTCCTTCTTTACAAAACCCATTGCTTCAGCCTCAGCCTGAGCTATATATACGGTGCCCAACTCTTTTCCCCACAGGACCTAGCCCACACTCCTACACCTGGAAATTCTAATTGCTGTGTCATTAAATAGCCTTCCATTGTTTGCTCACAGAGCCCAGAGAATGCTCGCCTCAGCCGTCGTCGTCGTCGTCGTTGGTAGTCGGAATGATTGTGTGTGCTTAGAAGACAAGTGCGCTTGTGTGTCCTTTTGTGTTAAACATCCTTGTTGAACCACCTTCCTTTTCCAAAAAATAACAAAAGATAACAATTATTTAAGCAAACCTATACACCGTGTTGTTGTTGCTTTTGCTTAACGTGGGGATGTGTGTGATTAAACCTTTGTCGGAATGTCAACTTCAATTGAATGCAGTAACATCTCCTCGTCCTCGTGGTCGTTGTCGTCGTCCTTATATTCATCTATGGGCAAAAATATCGTTTTACTCTTATCCGTCCGGACTTGATCCTGCTAAAGGTGCTGAGGCTTGCTCAAATGTCACTGGCATTAACCGATTTTCGATCAGAATGTAGATTTCTCTGCGGTTAGTAGCAACCAGACCAGAAAATCCTGCTTCTAACCAATCCAATTTAGTTGGGAACCGAGCCAAGCCATGAGTCGGAATCCAGAATGCTCTAAGTGTACCCAGATTCAGGAGCATTTTGTGAACGTTCAGTTTCTAAATTGGTTTCAACTTTAGCGGTCTTGTGCTCCTGATAGCTTTGGATATATTTAATGCACGGGTAGATTAAACATCCCGCCCAGTACATACATACATTTCCGCTATGGATGCGGTTTCACCAACACAGCCCCTCTGAAGCTTTTAAAAAAGAAAAATAATAAAACGGATTTATGTGCCGGTTGATTTTGAGGATATAGCTAACTGCCTTTGAGCTGTGGTTTTTGGAATCGTTTTGAAGGATTTGCCCCTATTTTTTCTTATTCAATTTCTTTTTTTTTTAATTTTATTTTCATACCATTAACATAACAGAACTTGACCCAAAAGGAAAAGCAGAAAACCTTTGACTAATCCCCTCGTCCTTCGAGATAATAAAAATGTTAATGATTGGTGGACACATTAAAGCATATAGTCGCCAGAAGTTCCCTTACATTTTGTTCTTATCCCCAGAGATGGCAATTAAACGAACAATCGAGTTAGTGAGCATTAATGCTCCAACAAGGGGGCAAAACCCTTACGAAAATCACAAGAAACGTGATTGTCTTTAGGTTAACTTGACACACTGGGTCGTGGATTGCGATACGCGTTCCACGCAGAATGTCCTCTTTAAGTGAACCTCATAAATAATTTTATATTAACATTTGTCCTTGTATAGCTTGCGGATTACGTATACAAAATGTTCATTTCGTATTCAGTTTTTAAGCAACCATTATCTGTGTCGTTTAAAATTTAATTATAAAACGCTTGCAAGAAAACGAGGTACCTACGCAATTCAATTCCGACATAAGCCAGCAATAAAACCAAAGTGAAAAATGTTCTCTTCAATGAGATCATCACAATTGTCAAAATCTTATCCATTAGCAGATGGGGGCCGTATACAAAATGGCTGTAACAAACATTAAACAAAATTCAAATAATTATTAAAAAAAAAAACTAAATGTTGTTTAAGTTGAGGACTTTTCATTAAAGAAAAACAAAACTAAGTATACGTTTACATTTAAAGTATTGTAGTCTATAAATTATATAAATACGAAGCTACACTTTTCTCCGATTTTCAATCCACATTGTTTATTATTTCTCTTCGAATAAATTAATTTAACCGCAAATTGTGATTGAAATTTGATTGATGATATCTTAACGACGGGATATGTACAACAAGAAAATCCTTTCGACAAACAACCCAACACACAAGGGAGGAAATTAAATAGAGCGTATTTTATGCGATTTATCTTTGTAACTTTCTCCTTATTCAAGACATATACAAATAATCAATATGCTCTCAAATTCATTAAAAAACATACTTTATTATCTACTAGCTACTTGGCAAAAAGCCTACTGATGATGCTTAAGCGCTAATTGTGTTAGAACTTATCACTGATGTTTTCCTTTGTATTTTTGTTATCTATCAAGCAATTTCTTGTGTCCATTGTTAAAACGAAAGTATTTGGTGTAAAATCAACATTGAAACGAATTAAAACAACATGGCCATCTAATTAATTCTTCATAAAAAGGTTCGTTTAAAGTAATACTAAAATTGGGTATTTAGCATTCAATGCCGTTTATAATTCTACCTCTATAAGACTTCTGTGCGCCTGTACAAACGTTCATTCACATCCACCTCTAAAGTCTAAGCGATGGAGCCCTAATTTATTCAAATTTTGTACAAAGCATTTATATGTGCATTTGTAACATGCGAGAATTGTATCATATGAGAAACATATCATGTGAGAAAAATATAATGGCTTACATCTTATTGGATGGTACAGCAATCCACAGGTTTTTCGATGATTCTATACAACTATATTGTGTTTTCGACGTTTGGTTTCACATTTTCGCAAGACGGCAATCGGAATCAGTGTGAAGGTGTGAAAAATATTTCCATTCACTTTTTAACGAAAACAGAATCGGTCCCCATGTAATTAGAATCTGTTTTTTGTACCGAGTCAATCGAAAAAGTGAAAACAATGCGTGAGAGTGGGTGCAAATGTAAAACCATTTTTTTCGATTCACACGTTTTTTGTTTTTATATGTTTGGGAACGTGAAGAGGGCGAAGGGCCCCACTTCCAATTTTCTGACCGCGAATTTTTTAGTTTTTTCACAGAGTAATAGTCCTTGGAATCTGACGAAAAACACAAACAGAATCTGAAGATGCCAGGGCTTGCCTTAGTGGTATTTCAACACGTTAACAAAAAGAGGTCAGTGCCTTGATCTTCAGTTCTGAAAATTCATTAAGGTTGTTAAAAAATGCTTTTCCTAATGATTGTGTTCTCATTCTGGCTATGAAGCACGACGTCGGAGCTTTTTTCAATTCCTCCTGATTCCAACAACTTCGGTTCTGACCTGTTTTACACAATGTGAAGCTGTAACTGTAGCCAAAAGTGTGTAGTGTGGCAGATTATTGATTAAACTTCAATTTCTATTGCAGCTACATCTACATTCCATTGCTAGTGAGTAATGTAAAGGGTCCGCCATCTAACGTTTTTTTTTTCAACTAGTGCTTATTTCGTGAATGGTAACACTTAGCTCATGTCTGATTTGACAGATAATTAGTTTTATACTTCCGCTGAACAAATATGGTTGTGTATACGCTTCGCTAAGTGGGCCTGCGATCGACTTAGAGAAGATGCCGATTTTGCCAAAAAAATCATCTTTTCAGATGAAGCTCATTTTGATCTTGGCGGGTAGTAAACAAGCAAAATTGTTGCATTTGGGGCACAGAAAACCCGCACGCATACATTGAAAAGCCGATACACCCAAAACGAGTCACTGTTTGGTGCGGATTTTGGTATAGAGGCATAATTGGGCCATTTTTCGAAAATGAGCAAGGAGTGGCCGTTACAGTCAATGGCGATCGTTATCGGGCCATGTTGAACGAAGTTTTGCTCACAAAAATTGAAGAGGAGGATATTGGCAACATTTGGTTTCAACAGGACGGCGCTACGTGCCACACAGCCGAAGCTACACTCGATGTTTTGCGCCATTTTCAAAAAAAAAAATAAGTTATTTGGCGGACCCTTTAGTACCCATATTCGCAAGTAATATACGCCACTGCCCAAGTAACATCGTTGGAGCTATTAGAATCAAAACTGTTCTTCAACAGCTCCTAGATAGTGAAATCCAAAGCTACAGCTCTGTTGGAGATTATTTCACAGCTCCCTACATTAAATTTTAAAATAATGTTCTATATTCGAAGTTTTAGAACATATTTAGCTCTATTAACTTTACAACGCTTCCATATTTAAATATATGCTCCCTAACACAGTTCATGATATCTTGCAACGAGCAAACTTTAAATATCAGCATACATAGAGGCATTGTAGAGCTGCTAACAACACATGCGCAAAATACTAACGCATAATCTGTCAAAATATCAAAAAATTGCATTTACAGAGCTACACTGAAAGCGGCTGTAGAGTTGGATTACTAATATTCTCACACAAAATTTGGTGTCAAAATAATTCATCAATAGAGCTACAATAATGCACATATAAAGCTGAATAAATACTAATCCTCTTTCAAGACAATTCTCCCAATCATATTATAGATTTATAGGGTGTTATAAACTAGAACAAAAATTATTTCAACTGGAAAACTTAAAACAGTGGAAAATAAATTAATTAATTTCACTTTATAAGGGAAATCTTAAAATTAAAATTAGACACGGACTTGACAATTTTTTATTAAAATAAATTAACTATGCAGTTTCCTAAAAAATTAAAAAGTACTTGCTCCTGTAATTTAAGGTGCTTATAAAACTTTATGCACTTCAATGGAAACTAGGTACCTACTCTTCGAATTAAAAATTATTTCTACAATTTAAAATTACTTTCAATTGTCAAAACACCCTATTTTCTAAAAAGCCCTGAACGAAGAACTGACACATTGCTCTCAGAGCGATATTGCAGCTCTATTAAAGAGACATTTTGTCCATAAAAACAAAAATGGCGACACAAATGAAAATTATTTGAAATATTTATTTCCATTCATTTAAAAACATTTAAAATCTTCACTTTAAATAGAAAACACAATATGTATTGCAACGTAAAAAGGTTTTTATTTCATGCTTCGATAAATTTATTTGCCCAATTTTTATATTGTTCAACTTAATGTTTTTCACATTTCATTGCAAAATATACACAATTTAGAAAGCGCGTTATAATTTTGCGAAGTACCCTCAAAACATTTATGAAAAAACTAAGCGCGCACTTAAAATTCACTGGCATTAACTCGAAAAATATTGATTAGATAGATTATTTTCTCTAGGAATAAATAATAACTAGCTTGTTGACATCAAAATAAATGAAGTTTACGCTTCCTACCATTACACACATGAATTATAGTGTGCTACTATTATATTTATTTATCATTTGGATTTCACAAACTAATACAAACAAAAATCTGTCAAAAGTGCTCCTTTTAGGATATCATATGATTATATTAAAGAGCTTCAAAGTCACTAGTCACTGATAACAAGCTGATAACGAGCAAAAATGTGCTCTCAAACTCAATAAATTAGCTGTGAGAAAGCTTTACAATTGCTCTAAGGGTGCATCTAGAGCTCTTTCTTAAATAAACGAGCTTTAAGATTAGCTCTGGAAGCGCTTTTAAAGCATTTAAGCAGTCGAAGTTCATCTGTGCATAGCAACAGACAGTTCTATATACTTTCGCTTTTTTTTTTTTTATTATGGAAATCCAATGTTCCGAATGTAACTTCCTAACTTCCAAAAGTGATTTGATTTTCTGCGGAGTTTGTCAATCCGGTTTTCATTTTAAATGTACTCAAATGAGTCAAACCATACGGGCTACGCTAGAAACAAATGAAAATATTTTTTGGAAGTGCGGTACCTGCAAAAACATTTCTTTCTTAAATTGCATACCAAAAATCAAAGAACTTTATCATTTCTTTGTTGACAATAAATCTGAATTCGATAAACTTGTGAAACCCCCCCGTATAACACGCTCTCAAGTTAAGCCACCGGCTATTGAAACCAACAACAGTAAACAATTACAGCTCTTGAAAGAGAAAAACATTTCTTCTTCTCCTCGATTTCTTTTGTCGCCTGTGCATAATAACACCCCCTCTTCGTCTCCTGTGCTTAAAAGCAATGTAAATAAACCTCCCATGAAAAATAAAAAACCGGTTTCCTTACCTAAGCAAAACACAAAAAGCAAATCAATTTCTTCTACACAGAGTGATGATCTTGCTAAAGTTTCTGTGAAAGCTTCGACATCTAAAGGGATTGGAATGACTGCTGGTGTGACGCCTATTCGTTCATCATCTCTGTCCGCAGGTCCTGACAGAACGGATGATAATGAAAGCTCAATACCTAGCAAAACTGATTTGGGAAGCTCAGGTGATGTAAATGGAAAGGAGGTTGTTGTTGTTGCTGGTGATGCTGCATATATGAAAGAGGTTGTTGTTGTTGATTCTGATGGTGATGCTGTTGTTGCTGTGGGTGATGGTGTTGCTAAAGGTGCTCCCAGTTATGGTGGTATAAATAATGCTGTAGGTGTTGCCGCTTTTGTTGATGTGGATGATGGTGCTGCTGTGGAAAACGCTGTTCTTAATGAAGGTGTTGCCAATGTTGCTCCTGTTACTACGTTTAAGAAGAGTGCTGAGGCCAGTGTTTCTGGTCATATACAAAATTCTAAGGCTCATCACTTGAACAAGATAATGTTTGGGACTGCCGCTGTTGTAGAAGGGGAATTAACATTGCAATCTGTTCCTCGTCTACGTTTTCTACATATTTCCCGTTTGGGTAGTAATGTATCGGAGGAAAATGTAATTGATTATGCTGCAATTAAATTGAATATCGCGAAAAGCACTATGCGCTGTTCGAAGCTAATTAAAAAAGAAGCTGATCTTTCTTCACTCCGTTATGTAAATTTTAAATTGGGGATTCCTGTAAGCCATTTTGATGCCGCTTTAAATACATCAATTTGGCCTAGACATGTCCAACTAAAGAAATTTGTAAATTTTCCGAAAAAGGAAGACAACTCCAAGATAAAATAATTGATCCAAAGCTCAGAAGAAAATTATCTGAAATTCGCATTTATTTTCAGAATGCTGGTGGTTTGCGGACTAAAATAAATCACCTTTTTTATCTTCGTCTCTATATGAATTTGATGTCATTATAATTGTTGAAACATGGCTAAATTCAAACTTTATGTCGTGTGAGCTTTTTGATTCTTCTTTCAATGTTTATCGCAAAGATCGTTCTACTAAAACAGGATGGGATCGAGGAGGTGGTGTCCTGATTGCCGTCCGAACAACTTTCAACAGTACTCAACGTAACTGAATGAATGATGCAGATGAAATTGAGCAGCTTTGTGTGTATGTAAGCTCTAAAGATTCTGCTGAAATTAAAGATTTGTTTTTTATTGTGAGTTATATCCGTCCTATGAGCGGAATAGATTTATATACTGATCATGTTTCAAATGCTCAAGCAATTGTAAATGAATTAACGATGAACCAATTCCCATGTATTCTTGGCGATTTCAACGTTGGTGATATCGACTGGTGCTACATGGAAGATGGTCAAATTTTGATCCCTTTTGATGCTAAAAGTGACATAGAAATGTTGGTCGTTGATTAATTTTCTGCTATGGGCCTTTTTCAGATAAATAACATAAAAAACAGTTTGGGAAGAATTTTAGATTTAATATTTATAAATAATGACTTAGAATACCATTTTTCAATTTCGGATTTTCCTCTTCTTAATAACTCTGTTCATCATAAAGCGGTATGTTTTACATTTGAATATTATGATTATGCTTCTGTCTTGGATAATATTCCACTTAAAACTTATAATTATGCAAGGGCAGATTTCATTGTAATTCTAATGTAATTCCAAAAATAAAATCTTTTTTATAGAGTTAATCACACGATACCTACCTATAGATACATCTTCCACAAATTTATAATGAAAAAAAAACACATCTAAAACAGCTTCCTTAACCAAGATGAAAATTGCAAAAAAAAAAAGATGATCTTGATTTATCTTTCTCTGTCATCGCCCAATTAAACCAGTTTTCAGGTTTGTTAAAAATAGCATAGCTATTTTAAAATAGAAAGAGGAGATATACATATATATTTTACTAATTCACATTTTCCACATGGACACAAATCGGATTTCACTTTCAGTTTTCTTCTAACTAACGAGTCTTCTTTTCATTAGAAAAAAATATGAACACAAAAAAATAGTCACTATAGGTATAGCGGGCAACAGGGACAGGAGACAGGAGATAGGACAGAGGGAAAGAAAAAACTTCAACTAATGACATCCTAGATTCCAATAAGCAATCTATACGACGATATAGCTATGTCCCTAACCCTTCTTTAGTTTGAAAGAAAAACAAGAAGACGAGGGGAACAAAAATCAAATTAAAACCCATAAAGGGGATGACTTTAATTGTTAATTTAAACTTTGGACTTTGGCTAAGTGTGCCACCTTCCATCAGAGACAGATTGGGAGCATTTTTTATGAACACTGTTTTTCACTATACATATATTTTCCTCTTAAAATTTATGTACATACGACTATGGTGATGAAAATGGGGCAGGTCCATGAAGACAGGTCCTTTTCAAGACTTGAACTCCCATAGTTCCCGATCACATTTGTCGTCCCTAAAGAAAACAAACATTGCTTGTACTGTTAGAGTGAAGTTCAGTCCATTTTTTCTACTCCAGCTTTCTTGTCAACGCTGTCGGGGTCCTGGTTTATGATTCAGTTTAGATAATGCCTGAAGAGACGTATCCTAACAAGAAGCGGGACATGTTCTCAAAAATAAAAAAATAAAAAATAAAAAATGTTGTTCTGGGTATGTTTGTGTAAAAAAAAAAAAAAAAAACAGACAAAAATCCTTCAGCTTTCGTCCGCTTTGAAATCCTTGGAGACAGCTCAGCTCTGACATTTGCAAATTATGCATGGCTGCATACAGAAGCATAATATGAATGTCCTCATACATCTGGTGGTATATATGTACGTGCGAGGTCTTCATGCAGATGTAGATGCTGGAGCTGCTGTTGCTGTTCAACTGATGCTATTTCTGCACTCCAGGATTTTCTCCGGGACCCAGCCGAAAATAAGGACTATGATGTTGAAAAAAAAAAAATCGCTACCAAAACGAGTTGTTATTTGAAATCATGTTGTTGAGCAGGGTTCCTTTCGCTACCGCCTCTCCTCTTATCTCCAACTTGACTTCTTGCGTTCGAGGTGGGGCTGTTGTAAGTTTTCATATTTTCTATTACTCATGGACAACCTTACCTGCAGATACTTTGGTGCTTGGTGGTATTTTCCGCATAAATATTCTTCTCTTTATTTGAGCTTTGCAAAGGATCTTTCTCACGTCGGCATTGGCATCGTGCAGATTATAACAATATTTTGTTTTCTACCAGAAAGTCTCAATCCCCAGAGCTTCAGACAGCATTCTCTTTGGCAGGCTTCCGCTGGCGCTGGCGCTGTATTCCATTCCATCCTGCGCTTTCACATTTCAAGTTTCCTCAATTTATAGAATAGGTATGTATAATGTATATATTGCACAAGCTAACAACTGCCCCCGCCTCCATTTCCACGAACGCCTCATCACCGACCCTCATTACATTTTGAACAACGAACGCAGCAATGATTTTGCTTCAAACGATATGTGACATGGGTCCCAGGGGTTTCAGATTTTCGAAAACAATTTTTAGCTATGACATAAGGAAGTCACAGACTCACAGTATTTTCCTTTATGTTTTTAACAACTGACTTTATTTTCCTTTCATGTCAATTGCTATATTTACTAAAATAGCTTTGTGCGCGCAAGCGGCATTTTGAACAAATTATTATAAATGTGAAATCTAGGGAATGAAAACCTTCGCTGAGTTTTCGCTTAAATAGGACTTCTGGGGAAAAAATAGGTTCAAAGTTCCGACGATAATTTAACTTCCGGCACACGCGGTTCTGCTTTCCTTTTGAAATTTATATGTATTTTTGTTTTTATTGGTTTCTTGAGGGGAGGGAGGGGTGGTAGGGGGGGAAATAAATACCAAAACAAAAATATCTAATTTAATTCATTTAACCACGTGCTGTGAGTGAGAGTTGTTTTGATTTTGTTTCTTCTTTTTTTTAGCCAAAATAAAGTTGCTGAAGTACACCTTGATAATAACTCAGAATAATTTTGTGAATTTAGAAAACAACAGTCTTTTCATTCAACTCAAATTCAAATTATTCAATTTCAATTAATTATGTATGTACATATTATTAAGGTTGTAATATAGATAGGCATATACTTTCGTTTATGTTATTTTGAATATAGGTTCCCACAGCCTGTATTGAATTATGGCAAAAAGGGTGAGCTTGTAGTAATTTTTCCCCAAGAAACATTGAATTTAATAATACAAGGTGTTTTTTTTTAGACCTGTTGTTTTTAATCTGGCACTTGATTTATGTTCAGTTTGGTTTGCCATTTCAAGAATAGAAGCCGAACGACCATCAAGCGCGTCGCACGTTCGATGAATGGGCCCAAAACGAGATGGCCACCGATCCCGATTTTCACAAGAGAATTTTGTTCAGCGGTTGAATGGGTACTTTAATGAGCAAAATTGTCGTATTTGGAGTGATCATGATCCACGAGCCATTATTGAGACGCCGTTACATCCTCAAAAAGTCACTGTTTGGTGTGCTATATGTGCATGGGGAATCATTGGTACATATTTCTTCAAAAATGAAGCCGGCCATAATGTTACAGTCAATGGGGAACGCTATATAGCCATGATTAATGAATTTTTCGTGCCTGAATTGGAGGATGTTGATGTGGACGACCTTTGGTTACAACAAAACGGCGCTACATGCCATACAACCAACGAAACAATCAATTTATTGAAGAAAACTTTTGGTGAGCGCATTATCTCGCGTCGCCGCCGCCGTGGGCCTGTGGCGTGGCCTCCAAGATCGTTCGATTTAACACCGCTGGACTATTTTTTGTCGGATTATATGAAGTCGCTTGTCTACGGAGATATGCCCGAGACGATTTACGCCTTGGAAGAGAATATTCGGCACGTTATTGCTGAAATACGGCCCCAATTGCTGCAAAAAATGGTCGAAATTGGGCCTCGCGGCTGGAATTTATTCGACCCAGCCGCGACAGCCACTTGCCCAAAATCATTTTTAAAACATAATGGCAAACCCTTGTGTTTATAATAAAGCTAAATTTTTGGCCACAACATTAAATTATATGTGTTTTATTTCTTCTTGAAAACCACACGTCTAAAAAAAAAAACACCCTTTAGTAAAAATGTTACAAAATTAAACAAAATTTATAACTTTTAAAGTGACCTCCTAGCTAGCTTCTTCCACCATTTCTGACCGATTTTAATAAATGATAGCTCATTCCATTCAGCATTAAAAATAAATAAAAATTCAGAAACTAAAAAAAATTCAAAAATTCAAAATGTAGCCTAAAACGGTCTTCAAAGCCAAAAAACGTGAGAAAAATGTGTAATCTTTAGATTCAATTCAAAAAATCTACACACAATTTATAATATGAAGATAAAAATTTATATTTTTAAAAAGGACGGCCACTCCCTTTTTTTAAACTTAAAAAAAATATAAAATTTGTCGAAAAATGACGAAGTAAAAATAGTTGAGGGCTGAAAACTTACAAAAACGGTTTTTAGACAGTAAATTTAACTTTCGAGGGTCTATGAATTTTTTCAAGTGCCATAATATAATGAATTCAGTCACACTTACAACCTCTTCTATGTAAGTCATTTCAAAAGTATTTTAATTTTTTTTTTTAATTTTGTAACAGTGCAGATACCTTTTTTTCGACATATTAAACATAATTCTACTGCTCTTAAGATCATATCTTAAGTTGTATTGAACGCACAGAAAATCTTGATATACAGAAATGTAGAAAATTTAGTGGTCTTCAAGAATCATAACAATCATATTTCAGTATGACAACAACTTTCTGTAGACACCATTAGCCTTTTCATTTATACATTTGATGATCTCATTTTGTATAGAGTGTTGTTGAA
Source organism: Leucozona laternaria (assembly GCA_932273885.2). NCBI lineage: Eukaryota > Metazoa > Arthropoda > Insecta > Diptera > Syrphidae > Leucozona > Leucozona laternaria. The sequence goes on from OW026368.1 coordinate 97,424,326, forward strand.
AACTCGGTTGAAAATTCTATCTATGGCTTGCTTCAAATTAGTCACACGACCAATAATACTCTTCCTCGAGGTCTAAAGACATTAGCACCTTGGATGTGAGACAAAACCGCTACCTCTGGCTGTTTCATCAACTTGGAGCAAGAAAAAACTTTTCAGGCACATCGGCCAGCGCTTACAGACTTATGGCAATTTTCATCGATTTTCATCGATTTTGAAGTCAAAAAAATATGCGAAATTATTTTCAGATGACCTGAAATATGGATTTTCAAGTTAAATTTCAACTCCGCTGCCCTGAGAAATTTTGCAGATAATTCATTGATTATTTAGAAAAATTATGTTTGAATAATACTCGTAATATCATAAAGATATTAACAGGTTTTCAAAGAAAACATTGTGGGGTGCAAATTGACCCTATTTCACGATTGTGCTGAATTTTTCCGTGTTGTAAAGGAGGGTTACAATTTTCTTGGCAAATAAACAAATCCACCTAACCCCAAAAAACACTTAAAAAAGCACAAGAAAACCTCAGAAGGCAGAACATATATGATTTTAGGTAGGTATGACATATTTCACAAAAACAAAAAAAAAAAAAAACTATAGTCGGATGAATGCGTACATGTAAGGTTTATTGCGTTGGTTTTTGGCTGCACAAACAAAGATATCTTTATTTTATTTAAACAAAAATACTTTGACAACAATAAAAACGAAGTAGGTAGGCATATAATAAAAATTTTGTGTATCAAAATTGGATGACACTAGTCAGCCTTCAAATTTATTGATATTTATACGTACTATGTACATTTTATATCTATACGTGTATTATATGGATACCAAGTTTGTATAGAATTTAATTTATGTAGGGCGTAAAATAAATCCCTTAAAGTGAGGAAATATGGAACAACAAAATGGAAGGAAGGTATATATGTAACTAGCTATTGCTTGCATAAATTTGACTAGCTGATGATATGTCCTACTATTAGTTCTCAAGGCTTACCAAAACCCATTTTCGGTTTATATCGCAAAAGTTAATTACAATTTCAAGAACATGCACATAATAAATACTTGTACATATATGTAGATACATATACCGTATATAACACTCCGCACTCATCATTTGCTTGTGAAATGATAATGATCTTTGTTGCTTTGACGAAAACCATAAACCACCACCCCCGAAAGTCTCCTCAAAAACCAAATCAAACCCTAAGATCCCATCGCCACTTTGTTTATTCTATATACAAAACCTTATAGTTAATATTTAAACAAGGTGTTAAATAAATGTCATCCGAAAATTACGTAGACACATACCTAGATACACATAATTATACAGTGGATGAGAGAATTCTTCAAACAACTTCTTGAAATGAGTGAGGCATTAAACTGAGTTAAGCATTAATAATATAAAGGGTTTTCCAATAAGAGGTGTTATTTTGATATTCAAAGAAAAATGGCATTTTTTGAGATAAATGATCGGATGTTTATTTCATTATAAAGAAGAAGGTATGCCGTTAATAATGGAACACAACATCAGCCAAATGGCCGCCACGACCACGCTTACAGGACCATATCCTTTTCATGAAATTTTCCATAACCAAATCGCAAAGTGGCTGCCCTATGTCCTCGATAGCCGCACCAAACAGTCACGCGTTGAGGATGGAGAGGCTTTTCAACAATCATCATCATCGTCGGCTCGACAACCGGGGTCCGGTCCTGGCCTCCTTCAACAAGTCTCTCCACCCATCCCGGTCTCGAGCCGCCGCCATCCAGTTGCGCACCCCAAGGCTCCGGGCGTCCTGGTCTACGCCATCTCTCCAGCGCAAGCATGGTCTACCACGCTGTCGTCTACCATAGAATGTACCACAAAGAACTTTCCGAGCAGGTTCCTCTTCGCTCATGCGAGCTAGGTGCCCTGCCCACCGGAGTCTACCGAGCTTAATTTTTGTCACGATATCTGCTTCAAGGTAGATTGCGTACAATTCATGATTGTACCGTCTCCGGAATCGTCCATTCTCACATATGGGGCCAACAATTCTCCTTAAGACTTTTCTCTCGAACGCGGCTAAGAGGTCGGAGTGCCTTTTGCTAAGCATCCAAGCACAATAACTCTTGGGTTTTCCGAGCCTCAGATGCGACAGTTTTGCTTGTTGACGTAGCCTCCGAGGTGGAAATGGGCCTCATCAGTCAAGATGATTTTTCGATAAAATTCCGGATCATTTTCATGCATTTCAAGGACCCAATCAATGATCAGCCGGCTTGAGTTCTTGTGTTAACTGAACTTTATAAGCCTTAAGACCCAAGTCTTTATGCAAAATACGGTGTAATGACGTTTGTGGAATGTCTAATTCCAAAGAACGACGAGGAATGGACAAACCTGGGTTTTCTTCAACACTTTGGGCTACAACAGCAATATTCTCAGTTCTTTTTGAGCGACGTGCACGGGTTTTATTCTTCACATCACTAACTTGTCCCAACAGCTCGAATTTGTCCACCAATTTCTGTATTGCGGTCCGACAAGGTGCTTCACGACGACCCAAAAATGTTTTAGTTTTACGAACCGTCTCTGCCAAATTTTCACCATTTTTATAGTGAATTTTAATAATTTCAATGCGTTGTTGAAGCGTGTATCGTTCCATTTATTAATGGCGTAGTTTCTACTTGTCAAATGTCAAAAAATGACAGCTTCAAAAGTGACAGCTACCGAAATAGTGGGCTATTCAAAATAACACCTCTTATTGGAAAACCCTTTATTATGTAGATATTGGAAATTAGTTTGGACTTATTAAAATTATATCATTCGTTTTATTTGTTTTTTTCTTTTTTAAAACATTTATTTTTTTTTAATTTGAAACTATGTAGAACATACACCTAATAATCGAGGCGCAGTGTGAAAAGTCGACAAGTCAAAAGTTCACAATGGACTTTCGACCCACTTGGATGAGTTACAAGTCCACAAATAAATTGTGAACTTTTAACCCACCCAAGTTGGTCAAAAATCCACAACATTTCGAGTTGTAAGTCCTCAATATAAAGAAAAAGGTGGGCCATACGTCCACATTTATTGTAAGGACCTAAACTTTGTAATTCTTCTAATTCGACAAAAATAAATTAAAACTTAAAATAAGAAACTATAACTTACGGCCAAATAAATTCCATATTTAGACAAAAATATAAAGTTTACGGCATATAAACAGTGAGGTGGCTTCACTATAGGATTTGGAGTAGGTGCGAGGTTTGCGAAGTTTCATTTTTAAAAATTTATAAAGTCATGGTAGAATTTATTGTTTCTACACTAAAATAACAACTTCAAATAATTATGGACTTATGGCCCACCTAAGTGAGCCATAAGACCACAATCTGCGGGTCATTAGTTCACAAAGAAATGCTGTGGACTTCTGGCCCAATTGGATGGGTTAAAAGTTCACAATTTAATTGTGGACTTGTAACTCATCCAAGTCAAAATGGGTCAAATATCTATTGTGGACTTTTGACTTGTGGACTTTTGACACTGCGCCAATTATCGAGGACTCTCTTGAGTTTTTGATACTGAACTCATGAAATGTATTCTTTTCATAGTTCTTTGCGATTTTTTTCGGAAAAATATTTGACGAGAGTTCTATTGAGTGGCATAGATAACTTTTGGGGATGACGGTGGGGTGGGGTGGGGTGGGGTGGGGAGGGTTTGACTTACAATTAGTATTAGATTCTATACATTTTTATAAAGTTATATTTATACAAATTATTTGCCTCATTCTTTTAAAGTGATTTTCAATTTGGGAGATTTCGGCGGCCTATGATGGCCATGTTGTTAAGGTGATATCTGTCAAATCTATTGTTTATTATTCAGTAACTATTGCCCAATCCAAATGATAAAACTTTATTATCAAAATCAGGATTCGTTAGCGCAAACGTTCAGCTCGTTGCGCCCATTTTAAGCTGGACTTAGCGGCTCTTCACAGTCAACTCTTCCACGTTTGGTGGTCAATCAACCAACATGCGTGCGTCAAAGGAACGCAAGATCGACCGAGAACATCACCACGGTCCGTGAAAGTGTAAAGCAGAACCCGAGACAGTCGATTCCTCGCCGTGCACAAGAACTCGGCCTTTCGCAGACTTCAACTTGGTGAATTTTGCGACGGGACTTGGGTCTACACCCGTACAAGATCCAACTGACCCAGGAGCTCAAAGTTCATGACCACATAGACAACCCCGCCGTTTGTTCGCTGACTCGGCTTAGGAGCGTTTGGAAAACGACCACAATTTTCACCGAAAAACTGTCTTTAGCGACGAGGCTCATTTCTGGATGATCTATTAACAAGCATAATTGGCGTATATGGGACGACACCAATAACCCACATGAGGTTTACCAAGTGACAATTCATGCTCAAAAAGCTACCGTTTGGTGTAGGTTTTAGGCTGGCGGCGTCATTAGTCCGTACGTTTTCGAACACGTCGTTGGATTTAGTGAGGCGGTCACTTTCAATAAAAAACCTAATGTTTTGAGGGTTATGAGAAATTTATCAAATTTCTGGCTTCAATGACAAGAAAAAATAAAGACCTGTTTGTCACAATCTAGCAGTGCGTCGGAAAATTGTCAATATTTATAAATTACGCAGTCGTTTATTGAAATTTTAGTAAAATTTAACAAATCTTTTAATACTTTTTAAGATCTTGAAAGAAGACTTTTTTGACACACTGCACGGCGCGCCGTGTACAACACAATGGAGGTACATGTTTAAGTGCGACACGAGCACAACCAGAAAGGGTTAGTTATTTTGAATGAATATGTGCATATAATATGCTTCAAAGTATGTGTGGTTGACTTTGGGTTTAACTAGAAAATCGCTTAGAATTTGCCCTCATGGAATTTTACACCTGAACGTATGTAATTAAAATGATGCTTGTATACCTATACCTAACATCTTCAGAGGTGTGTTGCCTAAGCTCTATAGTCTGTCAGATGGTTTATAACAGAGAGAGCAGAGGCTAAATGAAGCTCATATACCCACTTTGGTCATCCTCAAACCCCCATACATAAACCTACCTCATTCATGATGTGGTTTCTTTTTGTCACATTGAAAAGTCTAGGTTGGCCTTATGAGGTTTTTAAAACACATTTTTACTGGTTTATTGCTTACCCCCAATTTCGGGCTGTAAAATTGTCGGCTATCTTATTCCATTTTGATCCTTTTTTCGCTTTAAATTTGCCTATCCCCCGATGCCCTTTTCGATTTTCTTTCGTTTCTGTCGTGTATAGTGTCGTGTTCTGCGTCTGTTTTGAATCTACGAGTATATGTATTGTATATGAACTTTGGGCTCAATATTAAAAGATAAACGGGTCCCGAATCCCCCCCCCCCCTGACCACTCCTTACGTATGCCAAGGCTGATTATGGACTGGGTTGCGGCAGAGGACGGAATTACAATCGATTTGGATTTGTTGACTGGGAAATACAACCGTCCGGTCAGGCCAGCTCTACCCGGTTCGTTTCGGTTGGAGATGCGGGCACAGCCAATATTTCTGTAGGTAGTTTTGGTTTATTGGCCTAGGGACGGGGTAGGAAAGGTCGTTCTGTTGTTATTACATACAATGTGGGTTTTTATTTGTATAATTTTTTTTTTTTTATTGTTATTACTTTTTATCTTTTTGGTGTTGGTATTGGTGTTCATCGTATTTCTATGGACATCTCTTTGTCATATGGAAGAGTATGGTACCTACACGGAAGAGGAGCAGATCTGCTTACCCTCAGCCAACGGAGGACACTTGCCAAAGCTTTATACATATATACAAACATAACTAGCAAATAACTGTACAAAAAAAGGACTCAGTTTTATTTGCGCTGAGGCAAATTACCTTCGAGCTTCGAGGTTTATTTATGTAAACTTTTTATGTCTGTAGGACAGTTGTTGTCATGAAATATTAATGCCGCTGATGGTTTATGCAGAAGCTAATTGATTTAAAAAGTTTTGTGTTATGGTCTGCTTTTGATTTCATTTCATTTCATTAAATTATTTTTTTGTGTTTTGTTTGCTCTTTTTCTTTATTTCTGTGTAATATTGGTTTTGATTTGAATTTTATTTCGTTTTGCTTTCGAAGTTTTTATCTGTCGGGGATTTTAAATGGGGGATAATAGTTTACAATAAAAGAAAAGTGAAAACAGAACTGTATAAAAACTTATAAATAATTGATGTGTGGGACTTGCTTGATGGAATTTACCATATAGCTATTCGGAAGGGCAAATTTTTAATGAATTTGTCACATAAATCTGGTGAAATTTGGCTCCGCTATGTTAAATTTATAAGGATATTATTTTTTGTATGGTTTATTCGCATTTCGACCTGTGATTCAATATAATCCCCGAAGGAAGAAGTCTAAAGGGGTTTAACACGATTTCGGTGAGCATCAGAATATCCATTGTGGCTGCGCTTGCACTGTATGGTCAACTTGTTAGAAGCCCATGTATTTGGTGTATGCTGTATAAATCATCCACTTTAGGGCAAAATAAGTTGATGATCATCGATCTATAATAGCCTCTATTATAGTCTGTCAAAGCTCTTCAAATCCAGAAATCTCATCATAACTTCAAAACTGCTGCTGTACAGGACCATGGTCCTGCCAGTACTCACATATGGATCCGAGACTTGGGTGCTTAGCAAAAGGCACTCCGACCTTTTAGCCGCGTTCGAGAGAAAAGTCTTAAGGAGAATTGTTGGCCCCATATGTGAGGAAGGACGATTCCGGAGACGGTACAATCATGAATTGTACGCAATCTACCTTGAAGCAGATATCGTGACAAAAATTAAGCTCGGTAGACTCCGGTGGGCAGGGCACCTAGCTCGCATGAGCGAAGAGGAACCTGCTCGGAAAGTTCTTTGTGGTACATTCTTTGGTGGACGACAGCGTGGTAGACCATGCTTGCGCTGGAGAGATGGCGTAGACCAGGACGCCCGGAGCCTTGGGATGCGCAACTGGATGGCGGCGGCTCGAGACCGGGATGGGTGGAGAGACTTGTTGAAGGAGGCCAGGACCGGACCCCGGTTGTCGAGCCGACGATGATGATGATGATGATCATCGATCTGTAGCGCTGACCATTGATGGTTACTTTAATTCCAGTTTTATTTTGAAAGAAGTATATGGACCAAAATCCGCGCCAAAATCCGCGCCAAACAGTGCTGGTATATATCTAGTGGATTTTAATTCTTCAAAATTGGAGAATTTTGTGTATTGATACAAAAAATCTATATTAGGGGTTTTTTTTTTGACGTGCGGTTTTTAAGAAGAAATTAAACGCATGTAATTTAATGTTATGGCCAAGAATTTAGCTTTATTATAAAGATAAGATGGACTCATTCGGGTCTTCTTCTATACTCTGCTCCTCAGCAGTAATATCGTCTTCGGTGCGCACTGTATGGCGTCTCTGCGGATGCGCATTATCCACTAGAGTAAACGCGGTGTGAAACCGATCCATGGTTGCTCGAATTTATGCGATTTTGCGATTATGTCGACCGAATATTGGACGCAGCGCACTACGCGGCGCGCGAACCGACCCATAATTTTGGTTATAAATTTGCACAATTTGAAAACGTTATTCAAGAGTAAATCTATTAATTATAGAATGGCAAATCAAACTGAGCATAAATCAAGTAACAGCTGTCAAAAAGACCAACTCCAAGAAAAGTATTGCCAGATTGAAAACCACCGTCTAAAAAAAAAAACACCCTTTATAAAACAAAGTCGGTATAGTTACACTATTTATAACTCAAGAACCACTCGACTAATTTTAATGATCTCTGATTTGTTGGATTTTTCTCCACCCTGAATAGCAGAATAACTATTAAAATATCTGAAAAATTCACTTTATAGGGTGAAAAGGTGTAAAATGAAAAACACGTATCCGATTGAAAAAAACTACCTGCGTTTAAAAGGTTATTTTTGGCTTTAAGCATATTTTTTTAACTTTTGATATTTGTAGGGTGAAGTGGGGTGCAAACAAAAAAATTGTCCGATTTAAGAATTGTTTTTTTGTTTGAATAGTTTTTCTTAGGAAATGCTCTAAGGATATTCTTTTGCAAATTTTGTTGTTTATAGGGTGAAAGGGTTTAAAATCGAAAAGTGATATCCGATTTCAAAGATTCTGTTTGTAATGAAAAGGTTATTTAAAAAAAAAAACACTATTTTTTGAAGTCTTTAATTTTAAATTCCTGAGCTTTTTCTGACCATTTTCTAAATGATAATTTTAGATATTCAATGATACTTTGATTTTGTGCTTTGCATTATGAGATTAAAACACTTTTAGGAATTTTTTTTTTTAGCAATTTAAAGAACGTGTTTCTTGCTTCTTTTCCATTTTCTCATATGAAACTAAATAGCTAATAATAATTATTATAAATTACATATACTCATGTACTTACGTATAAATGTTTAAAATATAGCCTTTGAAATCCCAAGCCAATTGAACCATCAGAAGAGCAAGTTCGTACCATACAGCTGCGCATTTTGTTATAATTTTCAGAAACTTGTTCTTATTATGACATTTCCATGCTCAAAGTTTTTTTTTGCACATAAACCCATAGCATCTTATGAAATCATATAAAACCTATCTCATGCATAAATTATTATTATAATAATCAAATTGCAGACTAAAAAATGCAAGATCTAATGAAAAAACTTCTCTTTACCAATTGCACTGTCTCAATACGCTTTTTTTCTCTACTTTGCCTGTTTTCGAAAAAAATTATTATAACTAAAAAATGAGAACGTACCAGAATGCTAGCATCTCTCAATGCACTTCTCAAACTAAACTATGAACCAGCTGCTTCCCGTTTCGGTTTTTCACTCACCATCAGGATCATCATCGACAGGGAGGCACACGGTATGTGAGGCGGTGCACGATGGGTGCAATAAAAAACATAAATACAATTTAACATAACAAAAAACCTCGTTCGTGAAACAAAAGTTTTTATTTCTCCCTCCATAGACAAGAGAATTCTACATTTTGAATTTTTTAAGAGAAACATAAAAATGAAAAAAAAAAATAAACAGGTTGAAAAAAAAACATAAGAAAAAAATTAATCAACAATGCATATTATACTACAACTCCTCGCTCCTTGGATGCTTTCTTGGTAGGTAAGTATTTATTTGTATGGAAGGGCATCTAGAATTGTAGCTCTAAAGTGAAATAAAATGAGCACAAAGAAAATACCATTTAGGAGGCACATAGTGAAACATTTAAAATCAGGCAAAAAATAATTTTGAACAAAAAAAACGTTTCTACTCTCGCATCCTTGGAGATATCTTCCAAATAGCAGTAGTAGCAAAAGAAGTTGTTTTCTATTAAAACGATGTAAAAGCAAAACAAAATAATTCAAAGCAACTTGGTTTTTAAGGAGCTTATTGGAGTTGCTTTCTTAAGCTGCATAAAACAATTTACAACCGTATAGCGGAAGGAAATTAGTATAGAAGAAAAATAATAGTCTTCTGTTATCCTGAAGAAAAAAAAGTTATGGAATTTAAATTTAATGTTTTTTGCTTCTGTTTTTGTTCGTTGTCTGGCTTTGATTTCTTCAAAGCATCGTTTTTAAGAAAGAAGTTAGTTATGAAATGTTATTTATTTAAAGTAAAAAAAGTTTGAGTTTTTAATCAAAGCATTTTTTTCTGTGCATTTATCTGTACATCGAGATAATTAAGGCTAAGCGGATTCAAAAGGATTTACCTAAAATCCGTTGGAATGTCAAAATTAAATAAGTTCAACATAAAACATCCAATTGGCATTTATGTATCTGTATATTCCGTACTAATTTTACTTACTTGTTAAAAGGACATACAACTGAGAACAGTAAACTTTAGACCGATACATTAAATCACTGTGGAAGACAGACTAGATTTACTTGATTTGTTTATAGTCCATTAAAATGTTAGATTCGTTGATGACCTTGCATTTTCGACAGATACAGATATTATCATAAATTTCATTTGTTAGATATAGCCTTAGTTTAAGCAGAGACAAAATGTTAAACGTTATTCGTTAAAGAGATATTATTTTTGCGACCAAAAAAGTCAATATGACCCACTGTGTGTCCCGCCGGCCGCCGCCGCACCGTAGAAAATGGTAGAACAATAGCAGATTATAAATGTTTTTACTAAAGTCGCTACTGATGTTTTATTTCAATATACAACTACAAGTCCGTTTGGTTCATCACTTTGAAAGTTATAGTTTTCTGTAAGACTTTGTAGGAATATGTATAAAGTATTTTCTGAAAAGCTTATTTTATGGAAATTTTAAAACAACTTCAAGATTTTAATTTTATGATTTAGTTCACAAGTAATTAATTAAAATGTAAAATGAAATGAAAAAAAAAAATATTTCTTAAGTTCACCGAGACTTTTTGTAGTTGGCCAAGCTTTACCACGCTTTACAATTAGTTTTTATTTGTAGCTTAGGATTTAAAAAAAAAAACATTTATAAGAATCAGCTGGGGAAACATGCGTTTTCGGATGTTATCAACAAAACAGTGAATAAAGCGAGAAAATTAAAAATCACTATTTTAGCTATAATAAAAAATATTAAAAAATAATAGCAAGGCTCAAAATGTCATGTCATATCATTTTTTTAAAGCTTAAAATCCATTATTTAATTTGGTTTTTTAAATCAAGTTGCTTCAGCAAATAGATTTTGAAAATTTAATTTTCAAACTAAAAATTTTGAAAAAAAAAATATTTTCTTTGCTCAAATTGAAATTTTTAAAAATTGTACGCTATTAAGTACTGTTTTTAATTTTAGTACTCAATGCTTTTATTAATTTCAAGTCAAACACTGAAAACCAGAAGGTTCTAAGACTTATATTTTAAAAGATATAAGCATATATAAAAATAAACTTCGTTAAAAAAGAAGAAAAATCCAATTCATATGAATTTTTCAGCTACCCTACTGGCATGAATGAGGTCAGTTGTTTTTTTGTAGATATTTGCTTATATCTTTTAAATTATAAGTCCTAGAACCTTTTGGTTTTCAGTGTTTGACTTCAAATTGATAAGAACATTGAAAATTAAAACAGTACTTAGTAACAAATTTTTTTTTTAAAAAATCAGTTTGAACAAAAAAAAATTAAGTTTTTTTTTTCAAAATTTTGAGTTTGAAAATTAATTTCTCAAAAACTATTTGCTTAAACGACTTGATTTTAAAAGAAAATTAAAGAATGAAATTATGGATTTCAAAAAAAGTATAGCATGACATTATAAGTGTTGCCATTTATTTTTAATAATTTTTCGCCTGTTCTAAGTAATTTTTTTTATAAAATTTCCCCTCCCACTTAAATGGTGGGAAAAAGAACCCCCCATTCCTATGTGATTTTTTTTATTACCTCAACCCAACCTACACGTTTTATTATTTTTTCACAACTTATGCAAATCACCCTGTATATTATTCCATGGAGTTTTTTTATTTATTTTTAACATGTTATTACTACTATTCTTATTAAAATTATTTCGTTTTACACTCCTATTTATTTGTGCCACAAAATTTCAAAGCTCTATCTTTAAAAACAAAAAAGTTATTAATTTTTGATCCGAAACACACCATTATTTTCCACTGTGCGCTGCCTTAATTATTGAACAATAATAAATTATTGGAAAAATAAAAATCTTTTTTTTTTTAATATATTTGATTTAAGATAGCATTTTTGAGTATTTTTAATAGTATATGTACCAGAACGTAAAACGTAATTTCAAAAAAAAATTACAATGCTGTTTTAAGATATTGATTTTTCAAAAAAATCCAAAGTCCAAAAATTATTTGTTTGAAAATTTGTATAATATAAGGAATTTCGGATCCCACTGTTTTTCGTGTTTCTATAATCGTAAAATCGTAATGTCATGTTTGATTGAAATTTCGAGTTCGATTTTTTTACAAACAAAACTTGCCCTATAGTACCAATTTATGTACATAATTATATTACAACTAAACATGTATGTATTACCAAAAGGTAGTCCATAATAATAATTGGCGTTTTTTTTTTTTGAACTCAGAGCAGATCACGGAATTGTCAAAAAAAAACTAAGTTTTTTTCTTAGCTCAGACATGTCAGAGCATAAAAAGTGCGTTTCTTTTTTCCATCGGAGTTAGCTCAGAGCTTGTTCAATTAGCTCAGAATAAAATGACCGAGCAAATCAAGCGAAACGCTTGTTTTTGGAAACAACTTTTGTACAATTTAAAAAAAAAATCTGGGGGTGGGTCTTTGACAAAGGAAACATTTTTTTTTTTTTGGAAACAAAACAATTTTACCAAAAACAAAAATTCCATCTCTGTCCAGGTCCAGAACCACCTTTGTTCAGGTCCAGAAATCCAGAAAAATAGTATCCCTATTCGAAATCACCAAAATTCTTCCAATTTTATTATTTTATTCGAAATCACCATCAAAATTCTTTCAATCGTATTTTTTTTTAAAAGTATTGAAAATCCCTTTCGGGATTTTGTTGTAAAGGGATTTCCAATAAGAGGTGTTATTTTGATATTCAAAGAAAAATGGCATTTTTTGAGATAAATGATCAGATGTTTATTTCATTATAAAGAGGAAGGTATGCCGTTAATAATGGAACACAACATCAGCCAAATGGCCGCCACGACCACGCTTACAGGACCATATCCTTTTCATGAAATTTTCCATAACCAAATCGCAAAGTGGCTGCCCTATGTCCTCGATAGCTTCACGAATTCCATCTTTGAGGTCTTGAATCGACGCTGGGCTGTTGGCGTAGACCTTATCTTTCACGTGGCCCCAAAGGAAGAAGTCGCAAGGTGTTAAATCACAAGATCTCGGTGGCCAATTGTGATCACCTCTTCGAGAGATAACACGGCCCGGAAACTTTTCCCGTAAAAAAAAGTTGACGTAGCCTCCGAGGTGGAAATGGGCCTCATCAGTCAAGATGATTTTTCGATGAAATTCCGGATCATTTTCATGCATTTCAAGGACCCAATCAGCAAAGACACGACGTTGTTGATGATCAGCCGGCTTGAGTTCTTGTGTTAACTGAACTTTATAAGCCTTAAGACCCAAGTCTTTATGCAAAATACGGTGTAATGACGTTTGTGGAATGCCTAATTCCAAAGAACGACGAGGAATGGACAAACCTGGGTTTTTTTTCAACACTTTGGGCTACAACAGCAATATTCTCAGTTGTTCTTGAGCGACGTGCACGGGTTTTATTCTTCACATCACTAACTTGTCCCAACAACTCGGATTTGTCCACCAATTTCTGTATTGCGGTCCGACAAGGTGCTTCACGACGACCCAAAAATGATTTAGTTTTACGAACCGTCTCTGCCAAATTTTCACCATTTTTATAGTGAATTTTAATGATTTCAATGCATTGTTGAAGCATGTATCGTTCCATTTTTATTAATGGCGTAGTTTCTTCTTGTCAAATTTCAAAAAATGACAACTTCAAAAGTGACAGCTACCGAAATAGCGGGCTATTCAAAATAACACCTCTTATTGGTAGACCATTTATTTGTAATCTGTGGGAGTTCGTGCTGCGGGATTTCTTAACGATCCCCAACTTTACACCTAACTAAATATTAAAAATGGATTCTCAATGAAATCTGAAATCTGAGGTCACTGATCATAATATGCTCCAGAGCTCTGCTCTGATCCCTCAGCCTTTACTCAGAGCTTTGCTCAGAGCCAAAAAAGAAAAACGCCAAATAATAACACACTGAAACTGTTGTATTAAAATCCTACGAATCGTCTGCAAGATGTTTTTAAAACAAAAACGAAACAAAATAATTCATAAAATAATCATAACATCCAAATTCAATTTAAAATAAAAGTTTAAGACTAACGAAATTCTATCCCTTAAATAACAAAACTGAGATGCTAATGCGTAGCCTGATGCTCCAAAGCACTGATTGACACTGAAAACATTTTAAGAAAACCCATGTTTCTCAAATGAATTTTGATTGGATTCTAGATGACAGCAAAACTACCAACCACTATCATTAAGCATTACAAGAAATCTTGAAGGGGTTTATTCACTCAGCAGCTCGCACACACGCACACACATACATATACCATTAAACACAAGCCCACAGCTAAAGTTAAATCTTGGCACAGCCACACTAAGTCATCATGGGGATTATTCAAAACTACTTTGCCAGAATATCAAACCGACAACTGGCCATAAAGATGTGCCGTATAAAAAGACTAGGAAGAAAGAAGGACTCAGTCGATGACGACGGACGACCGACGGCGACGATGGCTAAACCAAACGCCCAAAACAACAACTGGCAGGACGAATTTCAATTTCTTTTTCTGCTGAAACAGGAAATGGGAAAATTATTATTAGCATCAAGAAAACTCAGCAGTGGAGTAATAATAACTTTCGTATTCAAGAAAAGTTTTTTCTCGGCGGGGGACAGGCACAGCTATACAGCCTCAGCCTTCGTCTGTCGGCTATTGGTGTACACTGTACAGTACCCTCTCTTTACCCCTATTGGTGAAATGACGAACTACGACAGCTACTGCTGCTGTTTTATTGTTTAGCCGGTTGTTCTTCGGTTGCTTATTAATGACGATTAAGGTTGAATACTCTGCGAACTTCTCGAACTTTTTGCATAAATTTTCACAGAATAAGCTCAAAAGTTTAACGGTTCTTCATCATTAGCATCAGCTACCATGTAAGGTAGGTAGGTATATTAGAGTGGCCGAAACCTTGGTAACTTTTGTGCGGTGCACCTCCCTTCATAATCCCTGCGTGACGCAACTAAGACCCCTTAAAGTTATCTTCATAGTGAATGTCGGACTGTTGTTTAAATTGTGCGAGCTAAAAAAATAAGGTGAGGTTCACTTTTCATTGTTTTGGAGTTTCTATTTTTGTAAGGTTATTGCAAAGTTCTGAGTGAACTTTTAAATCTGCTTATTAATTAGGAACACTCACCCTCGCACTCGCAGTCAAAAAAAATATCAATCCCCATTACCTCTCCGATTATTTGGCTTCGGTCTTCAGAGAAATAAAATGCCAAACACGAACTTGATGGCTGCTTTGCTTTGCGTTGCTTTGTTTCCTCTACTTTCACACTTTTGAGGAGGGGACATGGAAAGGGTTTTTGGTGAGAAAACTTTCGCTGTAAGCTTCATTCGACAATAATTATTATTAAAAGTCAAAACTTTTACTCAAGAATCATCAATTATTAATAGAAGTAATTTCGAAAATTAATAATTCAGGTTAAGTACGACATTGAAATGGGGAGAATATTAATCGCTTCTTATTCTCTTAAGCTCAATTAACTGATTTCAAATCCAAGCGATAATTCCAGAAGTCAAATTGTATATAGGCGGAATATAATTAGCTAAACTTTATTTATTTGAATATTTTTTTTTTTGAAGTTTTGTATGCATTTTGTTTAAAAAGCTTATTTTAAGAATATTTAATATGAAATCTCAACAAGTGTCCGTTATTGATTGTTTTAAGTTTTTCTTCGGGACTCAGAACCTAAATTAAGAGAAACTTATGCTGAGACCAAAGTGTCCCCGGGGACTTTCTTTTTAGGGGACTCGGGGATAGATTTATTTGCAAAGGACACATTTTCTCATTTGAATAAGGGACACATACAAAATTTGGCCTGCGGTAACACTGGTTGCTATTGACATTTTAACAGAACAAGGGAATTATCAGTGGAGAGTGGTCCGCTTGCGCATTTAATGAAGTGGAAAGCACCCACAACAAAAATGGGTAAAGACCACGTTCGATGTATTTAATGTCATCACTCATCACGAAAGGGTTCTCAGCATCTGTTATTTAGAAGAAAAAAAAACATCACAATATTCACAATAATATTCCATGAAAAACACATCAAAAAGTGAAGCAGATGCAGAGATACAACGAAGAGATCAATTTAAGAGAGCCTAAAGAGAGTAATTTATTAAGTAAAAGACTTCCATAACAAAAATTACCAATATTAGCTGTATAAAAAGAAGAAGCATTGGCCTTGATTCCATTTACTAGATTATATGTATGTAATGGGTGATTTTTTGGCTGGTTTGGTTTTGGCAACACTGGTTTTGACAGCTGACGTGTGTTTAGTACCTTGTGTCACTGTCAAACAGCTTCAGTTTGGTTTGCAATTTAACCATGGATCGTCTTACAAATGAACAACGCTTGCAAATTATTGAATTTTACTATCAAAATTCGTGCTCGGTTCGAAATGTTCATCGCGCGCTGCTTGTGTTCAGCGATGAGGCTCATTTTTGGTTGAATGGGTACGTAAATAAGCAAAATTGCCGCATTTGGAGTGAAGATCAGCCAGAAGCATTGCAACAGCTACCAATGCATCCCGAAAAAGTCACTGTTTGGTGCGGTTTATGGGCCGGCGGCATTATTGGGCCTATTTCTTCAAAGATGATGCGAATCGCAGCGTTACTGTCAATGGTGAACGCTACTGAGCGATGATAACAAACTTTTTTTTGCCCGAAATGGAAGTTCTTGACTTGCATGATATGTGGTTTCAACAAGACGGTGCCACATGCCACACAGCACGCGAAACAATGGCGCAATTGCGAGGCGAGTTTGGTGAACAGTTAATTTCACGTTTCGGGCCGGTCAATTGGCCGCCTAGATCGTGCGATTTGACACCATTAGATTATTTTTTGTGGGGGTATGTCAAGGCTAATGTCTATAGGGACAAGCCCGCTTCGATTGACGCACTGGAAGCCAACATCCATGCATTCATTCGTGAGATACCGGCCGATATGTGTGAAAGAGTATGCCAAAATTGGACTCAGCGGATGGGCTACCTGAGACGCAGCCGCGGTCAACATTTGCATGAAATTATCTTTAAACATTAAATTGCAAGGTTCAAACTATCGATTCAAATAAATATTTCATTCATTTTTTCGAATTTTTTGTATTTTTTTTTTTTAAAAGTTCTAAACCTCTTAAAAAATCACCCGTTATATATCCTTGGAAAAATACGGATATGGGTTATAATGGGTCCTGATTAAAAAAACTGAATATAACTAAATAAATTGAATGTATATGAACCACGAAGTTTGAACTATGCCCCTGAACAAAAAGAACTAGCACAGCTCAGGGTAAGAGTTACCTAACTCAGTATGCTTAATTTTTAGGTAAAGGGTCATTCATTATTCGGTTTAGAAAGTAAAGCTAAATAAAACACATACAGCGTTACATTTTTGATGAAAATTTTATTTCATTATAAATTTTGGACTTTGACATTAATTGTGAAAAACAATATCATTCAAATGTCCGCCTCGGAAAAATTCGCAACATGCATTTTTTTTTAGGTAATTTTTAACCACTTTTTCCCACACTTCGGGTGGTATCTCGGTCATAACTTGAGAAATGTTGGTTTTTGATGCGTCTAGAGTTCGGCAATTATTCGTGTAAACATGGTCTTTTGCGTAGCCCCACCGCAGACAAAAATCGAACGGTGTCAGATCGCATGATCTTGGTGGCCAATTTGTTGTGTGGATTGGTGCCACGTCTTGTTGGAGCCACATATCGTCCAAGTCATGATCTTCAATCGCCACCCAAAAATAAAAATCGGTTATTGCTGCGAACGCCGGGAAATCAATAAATTTGGATCATCAACAACACTTGAAGCAGAAATACTATTTTCGACTGAGCGCGCATTACGATGATGCACAGGCCTTAACGACATCAGTACCGCCTCCATCCTCCTCAAATTTCTTCACAATTTTACCGATTGCTTGCGTAGTCAGTCGATTATGACGACCATAATTATCGCGTAATGTGTGAAAAGTGCGGCTACGTTTGAGTCACCACTTTTGTGGTAAGTTTTAATAATGTTAACGCGTTGTTCGATTGTTAAGCGATCCACTTTCGTAAATGGCAAACATTAAACTAATATTATGACACTTGAAATGACAGCTCAGCTTGGCAGGTTTCAAATGCCAGCGCTACGAACTTGACACCACGAAATGAATGACCCTGTATAGTTACAATAACTTAAGAGGCTTGATGATAAAAGCGTGGACGTGGTCTATTTTGGATTTAAAGATTTTAAACCCTTAATTTTCAATATTTGCACTTGCAGCAGCAACATTTTCGACTAAGCGCGCATTGGGATGATGCACAGGCCTTGCGACATCAGTTACGCTTCCACTCGAAATTCTGAGAAAAATCCAAAAATTGGGTCAAAGATCCTCTAATTTTTGTTCTGTTTGATGGTCAAACAGTTCAAGAACCCCTCTCTCTCTCTCCACCATCGAGTCCGTATGTAAATTTTCTTGCATGTTCGAAGAAATTCTTAACTTTTTTTTAAATGACGTTTGCACTGGCAAGTTTGTGGGGGAGGGTTATAGTTTGCACCTCTCCACTCATGGCCATATAATCATTAAAAAATAAAACAACCCAGTTCCCATCTCCCCTTATATGAAATCCTGGATAGGCAACTGGTGACGACGAATATGTGGTCAGTAATTGTGTACGTATTGTTGAGATTGGAGAGTTGTTTAGTTTTCTTGATGCAAATGCAAGTCGTGACACAACCATAGAGTGAAGGTTCTGCTCAAACGACATGCTATATAGCCAGTATTGTGTTTAGGCAGCATTAAATTCTAATTTGTTTTTAATTTAATTTATGCCCAAGAGGACACCAGCTTCCACAATTTTGTTTTGAAACCCACCTCTGTCTATCAATTCCTACTCTCACGTCTCACCTCCCGGCGACGAACATCGGATGCATTAGCTCAGCTGAAAATTGGGGTTCAACCCCTTTGGAATGTTATTTGAGGCAGCAAACGAGATAGGATGGAGGAGTTTTTTCACTTCACGGAGTCATCTTTAATGAAGTGCATATAGCAATGTAAAACCTGTTATTGAACTCAGTGTTGAAATCACTTTGAGCCGACAGCAAATTTTGGGAGTGGATTTATAACCAAAATATGGGTATGAGGGTCTATAAAAGTGACGCATGTATCGTGATTTCGTAAACAAAAGTCTGGTATTTTTTTTTTTCTCAGCCTTGGTGGGGGATTAATAACCGATTTTCAGAGCAGGGACATAATTACTTTATATAATTTTCTTAAGTGTATATATATTATGATGCTCTGTCATTTTTCCTTAGTCCAAACACCTTAACCTTGACAATCCGATTTATACAATACAACTGAAATATTAAAGCTTTTCAAGCGAATATTTTTTGGAGACTTTTTTTTTGATTATTTGCTATACATATACAATCTCCAAAGAAAGACAGAATGGTTTGCTTAAAAAGCGTAAACGTCTTTTTCAAGAAAATAAAAGTATTCAACTCAATTTTCATCTAATGCCCAGTTTTTCAGTGCGTCTTTGTCCTAGTTTCGGGGTTAAACCCGAGTTGACTTCTGGAACATAAGTTTTTCAGTCAATTTAGATCACGAGTTAACTCAATAAATTTGGTGAGTTAACTCTGTATTAGCGCAATAGGTAATTCTGAAAGAGGCGCGTCAAAACTATAAAAAGGTTGATTTTAATAGTGGCGCCATTTCGAACACTCGAATTCGATAGTGAAACATTGATTGATGAATAAACCTGAAAACATAAAATAAATATTAATTTTGGCATTTTTTTCTTTTAAAGGTTATATAGGACCCAACAAAGTTAAACTTGGCGCTGCCATGAAGCGTAGCACCCAAAGTACTGTTGTCCAAGAAAACTGTTGATATAGGTGCCAACCTGGCATCTGTACGTACGATAAGAGGAGCGGTAAGTGAGCGGAAAAGATGATGGTTTAATTAAAGTCCTTTGCACCCGCCTAAGACTCATATTTAATAACATTTAACATACAGTGATTTTTGGTACAGTATAGTTTCTCCTCGAAAACTTACAAAACATTGCTATGGTTTTTCTTTTTCTGCACAAATTTCAAACTTAAGCCTTCCATGTTTACAAACGACTCTTGAATGAAGCTCTTACATTATATCTTAACATTTTTTTACTAAATTCTTTTACTGTAAAAACCGTAAGAATCACCGGTAATAATAACTAAAAGTTAAAAACCACAAAAAAAAAGAATAAAATAAGTCCTTATTCCATCATGAAATAGCCCCATAATTTAAAAGTGGAATAAGTCCCTAAAATCCCATGAAATATATCCCAAATTTTTAGAAGTTTTTTTCATCTCCCACCTCCATACAAATTTTAGGGGATTATTTTTTTTTTTTATTTTTTGAGGTTGTAGGTATTTCATATTGAGCCCTTAAAGAATATTGTTTTTTTTATCAAAAAGATTTTATTAAGAGTGTGTAGGTTATGGGATATTCTACAAAAAGAGATTATTACAATTTGTTTCATATAAGCTCTATACGATTTTTTTTAGCAATATTCCTCTTTTTCTTGTCTTTTTAAACTTAAATATAATTAAAACTAGTAAATAGTAAAAGGTCCGAGTTTTAATTGCTTTGATAAATGAATCACCCTAGACAAAGCCTACCTCAGGCTAGTGAAAAAATCATAGAACCTTTTTAATTTAAATTCAAATCATTTTTCCTCGCCAACAAAATAAGTTTGAAAGTCAAACAAAATCATTTAAAAATAGTTTTTTGTGGAAATGTAAACTAAGAATTATTGTAGATTAAGAGAGCATTTTTTCTCCATAGCATTATTTTTACAATAAATTACACTTCACATTACGATAAATCTTTAAGTGCAACAGAAAGCTCTAGCATAGCAAAAAACTACCGACACTCAATTAAAGTTGTTTTTTTTTTTTGCATAAGTAATTGCTCAAACCTCAAACTTTTCCTAACTCAGCATCTGCAAAAGATGAACTTTGTTATAACTACCGCTACCTACCTTCAACAAAAAAAAAAAAACCTATTATTGTCTGCGATACATTCATCATCCAACTCTCCTACAGAAATTCGCGTCCAACTGGAAAAAATGGTGAATTTTTGGAAAATTTATTCAACACCAAGTCAGTATCCTCACCACATCTTTCGCAAAGCTATGTATAGTATATCCTATTTCTACTTTAAAAATTACCTGATGCAATAAATTCATATTCTCTCACCAAGAATACCAAATTGCACTTTTGTTACCGAAACTAATTCCTTCCACACTCACATATTACACTGGCACTTGCGCGTCCGCCATTAAACACCGAAAGCCCAAAGGTAAACTCAAACGGCTGCCAGTCCTTCGCGAAAATATTTTGCAAACTTAACTTTCATTGCAGCGTACACATGCAGTTCATCTAAGAAATGAAACGAATTAAGGCCGTTACCAACCAGTCTCTCTCTTTCTCTCCCAGTGGAGTCAATATCCCCATGATTTACAGCGGCATTAATATACATATACCTACGTTTCCTGTTTCTGTTTTTGTATTTTATTTTATTTTTTTTCAGCCAAGCACGGGTCCAGTAGGTGCAGTGTTGTGCCATTAAACATGCCATAATGCAACAAAATTGCAGAATCATAATAATACTCTTTCGCAACCCCAAACGGGCAATAAAAGTCTCCAAATTTCACAAAAAAAAAACAGAAATTATTTATGTACAAATTATGTAAGGAGTTTGACCAAGGAAATTGGTTATAACCTATTATTACAATTTGGTTTAAACTCTTTAACAAAGCAAAACGGTTTGAAACACGATTATTTTCGATATGGATCAAGTTTGATCCAACATTTATAAATTTATAATACAAATATCTACCACAAACCAACAGTCAAAACCAACAGAGAAGAATTACCGACAGACAAACCGCAAACAGTGATGCGATAAGACCTCAGCCTTTGCATTTAGCTATTCGGATGAAATGCTAAAATTCTCCGAAAATCTAGTTCTCCGTCGAGCAACCTAACAACCAGCCAGCCAGTGATCTGGCACCAACAAACCAACAACAACTTTTCGACAAGGGAGTATCAATTTGTGTTAGAGACCAGCTTTCACACTGCAATGCAATTGTCGGATAAATATGTTAGCTCTTAGCAGAATGGCGCCCGGGTCGGGGCTGTATATGATGGTGGTTCAAGAGGTTCGCCCAAAACCATAAATTTGAAACCGTTGAACCAGCAAAATACCAAAATAAGGAATAATTTATTTGTTTGCTTGTACTGCTGTTACTACCCATCAGACTACTGGGTATGGTATGGAGCGTACATAGTATATGCACACGTGGTCCTTGCAAGCAGGATACATGCATTATGTACTGCTGTGTGAAGGATTTAGCAAATGTTTTGCTCAATTTTATCCTGTTGCCGAAGATGTAACGTCAGTGGGTTTTGCAGATCTATACAACAACACCATGCAATACTCCTTTACGTTTTGCTAAAGAAACAAGCAATCAAACAGAGCAGCATGGAGCGAGGCGGTCTGTTGGAGGGAAGAAAGGAGCCACATCAGCTTCAAAGATGGAGCGTGCCTGTCAGGGCCAACCCAGCCAAGTTAACAACATCCACATGCAAATGAATGCGTGCTTATAAATTCAACTACAAAGCCAAGTCGAGGATGGCTGGTTCTAACGATAAGTCACAGAAATAGAAAACCAGGAGTAAGAGATATTGGTGGCAACTGATATTTATATTCTCGCAGACAAAACAAAATCCATCTACAAACTGATTTTATTGTGGCATGAATTCTCGGGTCGAAATGATAATTGAATTAACAAAAATAATCTTCATGCAACTAAGGTATAAGTTGTAAAGGATTTGGTATAAGATTGAACACAAATTTTCAGTCGGAAATCCATGAAAGCATTTATTTAAAAATCAATTCAATTTTTTCCTCGTCTCCAATTTTTTTAAGGAAATTTATAAAGGTTATACATAACATAAATAAGTACATATAATAATGTTTTGATACATACATAGGCAAGTTAGGCAGACCAACCAGCTTCGTAAATGGTTTCCAACAAGGGCAAAGCTCTAGCTCCTGTTAAGCCTTGACCCTTCAACAAAACTATACAAATTCTTGATATTGAAGATGGCATGGAGTGGTTTATTAAAACAATGAGGTAGTAAATGTGTTGGGATTCTAATAAAAGTCAAAAGCAACTACTGAACAAAATTTAATAAAAATAAAAAATTGGAAAACTTTGTTATGCCACATCACTTAAATTGCTTTTACGTACTTGTTTACAAAAAAAGCCATTAAAACAGGAATAAATAAATTAGATTGTCATTTTTGCATAACACGTCCACGCCATATATTTTATTTTTGTTATGTGAATTTTTCCCAAAAAAACAAAAATCTAATGGAGCAGTCAATTTGAAAATATCATTTTAGTACGAAGTTTAATCAAAATCGGTGAAACTATTTTTGAGAAATGTATAACAGCAGTCTACTTAAGAAATTCATGTCATTGGCTTTACTAAAAAAATCATTTGTGTTAAATGTGGAACTCCATATGATTTATTATGACTTAGAAATATCTGTTTGCAAAAATGTAACAAAGTCACCATTCTTCGCCGTTAACTACATAATAGGGAATCCGAAAAGGAAGTTTTTTCAAAAGATTCAAAACCTTATCCCCGGTTTGTGATTGTTTCACCAGAAACAGAGTACCTACAACCAGATGCTGGCTTTCACAGTCACAGTCGACACGCAAATTTTAGGTTCATTTGCAGTCTCGAAATCGTTTTTCTTTAATTTTCTCTATAGCCGGCAAGTATTGGTTTCGTGTAAAAAAAAAATGTCGATGTTGATATCAAAACTAACAGTCCGGGAAAGTGGGTTGCGTCATGCCGGCCGTCAATCGGTCTGTGCGTCTAGGCGTCCACTATAATTTGAGCTAGAGCTTAAACGGGTGAACCGGATTTGCTTACAATTTGATACAGAGAAATTTTATATTATTTTCTGGAGGGGAAGTTCGAATTTTTGTTATAGCTCATCTGGAACGGGTATAGCTGCCATACAAATATTTTGTTTGTTTTTTTTTCAAATTTACTCGAAAACCACTTCAATGATTTTGATTTAACTGCGTACATGTAATAACCATGTCAATTTTAAAACTACTGCGTGTCAGTTTTTTGTCAAAAAAATTCACATACCTAACGGAATTAAGTATTCCATGTTTTTTTTTGAGAAAATAGTCTTATTTTTGGGTTATTCAAGTACATTATTTAAAAGGTGTATTTTTTAGACGTGTGGTTTTCAAGAAGATATAAATCGCATATTATTTAATAATAAGGGTTTGCCATTATGTTTTAAAAATGATGGGCAAGTGGCCGCCGCGGGCAGCTCGAATAAATTCCAGCCGAGAGGCCCAATTTTCGACCACTTTTTGCAGCGATTGGGCCCATATGTCAGCAATAACGCGCCGAATATTCTCTTCCAAGGCATCAATCGTCTCGGGCGTAGACAAGCGACTTCACATAACCCCACAAAAAAAAAGTCCAGCGGTGTTAAATCGAACGATCTTGGAGGCTACGCCACAGGCCCACGACGCCAGATAATGCGCTCACCAAAAGTTTAATTCAATAAATTGAGTTTTTCGTTGGCTGTATGGCATGTAGCACCTTCTTGTTGGAAGTTGGAACAAAAGGTCGTCCACATCAACATCCTCCAATTCAAGCATGATAAAGTCATTAATCATGGCTCTATAGCGTTCCCCATTGACTGTAACCTTATGGCAGGCTTGATTTTTGAAGAAATATGGACCAATGACTTACTCTGCCCATAGAGCACACCAAACAGTGACTTTTTGAGGATGTAACGGCTGCGTCTCAACAATAGTTTGTGCATAATCCACTCAACACTTCAAATACGACAAATTTTGCTTATTAACGTACCAATTCAACCAATAATGAGCTTCATCGCTGAACAAAATTTTCTTGTGAAAATTGGGATCGGTGGCCATCTCGTTTTGGGCCCATTCACTGAACGTGCCACGCGCTTGATGGTCGTTTGGCTTCAATTCTTGAAATGGTAAACCAAACTGAGCATAAATCAATTGACAGCTTTCAAAAAGACCAACTCCAAAAAAGGTATTGCTAGATTGAAAACCACACGTCTAAAAAAACACCCTTTATATCTTTTTGATGGTTCTACTGATTTTGGTATAATTTTGCACAATAGTGTATAAACAACATTTGATTTAAAAATTTTGGAAAACATTGTTTTATAAACAACAAAAAAAAAAATCAAATAAAAAATCAATTTTTTAGTGGGTACTTTTGACTCTTTTAATATTTTTTCGTTAGATGCATCTTCAATGTGTGGTTACACACAGTTGTTAACTGCAAGAGCAAGTTCGTGCGATAAAGTCGTGTATATTTTTTACCATATACATAAATAACTATAAATATATATAGTATATGCATATCAATTAAAAATACGCTCATCGATTTGAGCAAAATGAATATAAATTAATGCTCAAACATACAAAATTTAAAGAACAATTGCAATATGTAGGTATTTGAAATTCAAAATCATTTTTTTCTTTCTTTTTTGTCTGTAATTTGGCTACTTTTACGAGTATTATAATTAACAAAAAGCCCCAGGGACATTATTATAACTTCTAAAATAGGTTTACTCCCACCCATCATACCTCATCCTAACTTTAATATAAAATGATTAATGTGAGTACAGAAATGACCTTCAAAAGTAACCAAAATCTAAAGAACAAAATTAACATAATTCCCCGGCCCTAAAAAAAAAAAAAACTTCAAAAGCGATCATCGAAAGATGAACCACACGCATAAATGAAAAAAAAAAGCAACAAATATAAAGGAGAAATCCTTAACTCAAAAAAAAAAAAAAAACTAGCTCTTCTCTGATTGGCAACATAGGGCATTAAATCATTTCTGATTTATAAAAAATTCATATTATGATAATTCCTTGTTCAAAAGTAAATACATAAATAAACCCAATTCGCTTGTTTGAAAATCCATCCCAAAAACATGGCACTGGCATGGCCCATGAAGTCACCACAGGAAGCGTGTCAATAAAATTTACTTTTTTATGGATTTACGATTTTCCATCCGCACGTCCGACAACGATGAAAAAACGAAAAAACGAAAAAACGAAAAATCGAACAAAAATCCCACTTTATCCTTCGCCGCTTGCCTTCGGCTTCGGATTCGGCTCGGTCGTTCTGTAGGTGATTTAGCATTGGCCCGTTGTAATACCTAAAATGTGAAAGAACTTTAGTTTGCTGAAATGGCATTGAAAGTTATATTTTTTGTTTTCTTTTTTTTATTAAAACTTCCCCCTAAATCGAATGGTTGCTGTTTCCGGTGCTTTAGTCTCATAAATTTTGTTTAGGATTTTTTTGTAACTCTCAAAAGCTTAACTGCACGGCAACTCTGGAACACTGAAATCGAAATGTTTCTGTATATAATATGTAATATATTATGGAAGGGTATGATCCCTTAACCGATTTCGGCGTACACTCTTGCTCTCAATTTAGATGATTTATTATCTTCTATTCTGTATGGGCGTTCAGTAAAAATTCAATTCGAATAAGTTGCCAATAAAAATGGGTAAAATAAAAATCATTTTTAGGGGAAATCCGAGAATGGGTTAGGTTCGGAGGTGTAGGTAAAATGTTTAATGACTTTACGTCTATCTGATGGTACATGTTGGGAAAATGATTAAATTACGTCGCCTTTTACGCGATTACATATCAGACGTGAGAAGAATTATAAAAACATTCCCTTTTCTCTGTATTATAGGTTTGAGTATCTTGAAATTTGGTTTTTGGATAAGAATATCTGAGAAATAATCCAGCAGATTTCAAGATTTTATATCCTCCTTTCGTGTGGTGCTGACTTGGCAATTTTTTGGTAATAAAATGTGTGTATAGTAGAGGGAATGTTTGGGGTAGGTACTCAAAAAATTATTAGTATTTTGTTTTATATAAAGGAAAACTAAAAACAAAATTGGAATTGTCACATGAACGTGTAGTTGATTGTTGTGATACGTATTCAGGGTTGAATAGTAAAAAAATATAATAAAAATTACAACTACTATAGTTAGGTATACGTATGTCGTATATGTATGTATGTATATGCAGTTCTAGAGCAATGATAAAATTAAAGCACATCAATCCAACCCAGCAAGTGTTTATAGACAAAAAGGTCCCTCGGTCCACTTGGTCATTCTTCTGAAATCTCGAGCAAAGTGTCATATAAATTACGAACTCGAGATTTTACACCTGCCATTATAGAGAGCACTTTAAAATTGGGTTGTGAAATTCTGTTACTCTGCTTATACCTCGACCCACAGCCTTAACCACCAAAGTGTTTTTTTTTTCAAACTTGGGAGTTAAGGTTTACCTAAGAGGTAATGCCCTAGAAGAAAATTCAGAATTTTGTATTAATTGTTTAAATTAAATACAAAAATTAAATGACTGGTATCTGCTATAGGGGCGTAAATGGAAAGCCTATTCGAAGACGAAGACGATTCAAAAGATTTTTTTAATTTAATGTGGATAATCTTTAATAGTTAAAAATGGATCGTGTTGTGTTCGGATGCCTATAAGACTTGAAAAGGACTGAACTAAATTAGATAATTCCTGCTGCAAGTTTGTTCGTAATTGCTACACAAAGGTTTTGGAAAAAAAGTGTGAAAATTTTCAACAGGTGGCGCTGTAAACGCACATTTCCTTTTTCATCAAAGAAAATTGTCCGATTTAAAAAATTTCCTTTTTTTAAGAAGTTTTTTTTTCAGGAAATGGCCTCAGGGATATTCTTTTTCTGATTTTGTGATTTCTAGGGTAAAAAGGGAAAAATAAAAATTGTCCTATTTTAGAAATTCTTTTGGTGTTTAAAAGGTCATTTTTAATGAAATGACATTAGGGTTATTTTTCGTGGTTAAAATTAAAATTTGTATTCGATTTCAAAAATTCTTTTTGTATATCAAAGGTTTTTCTAGGCGATGGTTTTAGGATTTTTTTTTTCAAAAAATTGATATTTATAGGGGAAAGTGTGGTAAGAACCAAAAAGGGATATCCGATTTTAAAAATTCTCTTTGTGTTGGAAATATTATTTTTAAAAATTTATTATTTATAGACTGAAATGGGATATACACAAAAAAGTGGTTTTTGATTACAAATTATCTCTGTGTTGGGAAAGTAGTCAAGGTTGTACTGTAATGATCATAATTTTAAGAATTTTGAAATTCAGTATAAAGTTTTACAGAGTAGTTTAAATATTTATCTATATTTTCTTTTGAAATTTGTATGCGAAGTTTAGATTTGTCTTCCCATGCGAAGCTGGGTGGGCCAGCTAGCTGTATATAAGTCTGGTCTATCTGTCTGTTTTTGAATGTTTTTTTTTTCAAATACATCTCATACAAAACATTGCTTTGGTTTTCGTATTTATCATTTACTGCTTGACTAATTTCAATAAATTATTTTTAAACACAACAAAAAAACATACAAAACTCAGGAACTAGAGACCGCAATTACTTATGCGAGTTGCTAGTGGACAGGAATGGAAGGAACCTACATACAATTGTTCTGCCAAATCCGAGCGGCTTAAATAAAAGGCAATTTTGTATGCCAAGAGATAATTCGGGAGGATTTGTCACTTCCTCTTCCTCCACAAGATGCAGTACCTCTGACATAATAACAATTTTCTTTTGTGTTTAGGCTGTTATTTGATACCCAATTTTCTGTATGTCAGACAGCAAGTTATAGCTATCATTGAAAACAATAATTTAATTAGAAATTACTTATACAAATAGTAGTTTTAATAGACCTCTTGTTTTGTGCCAATACATCTGGAATTTAAAATAAATTACAAAAAAAATATCGATATTGTGATTTGATCACTTCTCAGCAAGAAATAAGCCAAGGCATCTATATCCACTGGATTGATAAGCACAGATTTAAAAATTCTATGGATTTGTGCATATCCAGATCTTTCAACACTCTTGAAACTGTACGAGTACGAAAGAAAATTTGAAATCGTTTACGTTCTCAAGTACAGGAGTCATATCACTTTCTGACAGCGCCAGCGTCGAATTAACATCAAACTCTGCTGCAAGCAAATTTTCTTTATCTAGTGAGATGGCAAAAGGGTGGTCGGTCCTTGAAGACGGGCGTTGCTACCGAAGACGAATTAGTATAGGGTTTTCCAATAAGAGGTGTTAATTTGATATTCAAAGAAAAATGGCATTTTTTGAGATAAATGATCGGATGTTTATTTCATTATAAAGAGGAAGTAATGCCGTTAATACTGAAACACAACATGAGCCAAATGGCCACCACGACCACGCTTACAGGACCATATCCTTTTCATGAAATTTTCCATAACCAAATCGCAAAGTGGCTGCCCTATGTCCTCGATAGCCTCATGACTTCCATCTTGAGGTCTTTAATCGACGCTGGGCTGTTGGCGTAGACCTTATCTTTCTCGTGGCCCCAAAGAAAGAAGTCGCAAGGTGTTAAATCACAAGATCTCGGTGGCCAATTGTGTTCACCTCTTCGAGAGATAACACGGTCCGGAAACTTTTCCCGTAAAAGATCGATGGTTTCATTGCTTGTGTGGCACGTAGCGCCGTCTTGTTGAAAGTTAACGTTGTCCAGATCAATACCATCCAATTCCGGCCATAAAAAATCATTAATCATCTCTCGATAGCGCAATCCATTGACCGTAACTGTTGCTCCAGCCTCATTTTCGAAAAAGTAAGGTCCAATGACCCCGCCGGAACATAAACCGCACCAAACAGTCACGCGTTGAGGATGGAGAGGCTTTTCAACAATAACTCTTGGGTTTTCCGAGCCCCAGATACGACAGTTTTGCTTGTTGACGTAGCCTCCGAGGTGGAAATGGGCCTCATCAGTCAAGATGATTTTTCGATGAAATTCCGGATCATTTTCATGCATTTCAAGGACCCAATCAGCAAAGACACGACGTTGTTGATGATCAGCCGGCTTGAGTTCTTGTGTTAACTGAACTTTATAAGCCTTAAGACCCAAGTCTTTATGCAAAATACGGTGTAATGAAGTTTGTGGAATGCCAAAGAACGACGAGGAATGGACAAACCTGGGTTTTCTTCAACACTTTGGGCTACAACAGCAATATTATCAGTTGTTCTTGAGCGACGTGCACGGGTTTTATTCTTCACATCACTAACTTGTCCCAACAGCTCGAATTTGTCCACCAATTTCTGTATTGCGGTCCGACAAGGTGCTTCACGACAACCCAAAAATGTTTTAGTTTTACGAACCGTCTCTGCCAAATTTTCACCATTTTTATAGTGAATTTTAATAATTTCAATGCGTTGTTGAAGCGTGTATCGTTCCATTTTTATTAATAGCGTAGTTTCTACTTGTCAAATGTCAGCTTCAAAAGTGACAGCTACCGAAATAGCGGGCTATTCAAAATAACACCTCTTATTGGAAAGCCCTTTATTTCGTATTTTTTTTTAAAATGACCAAAAATGTTTTCTACTTTTGGGACATTGAAGTATTTTCTGCCTTAAATTTTGTTCATGCAAAAATTTAGTTCGTTGAATAAGAGCGTTACAGGTCTTTCTACAGCTATAGTTTGCACTTATTCTGGGTTTCCTCAATGGGACAGTCTCTGTAATTTCAAAAACTTACTTCTCTGACCCTGAAAGCCTCTTTACAGCTCAAATAAAACCATGCGTTTTTATTTCGGTTTGAAAGATTTTTCCATATTCGGGATAAAATTTCTCACTGCAAGAAGAATTAACTTTGTAATCATATCTGCATTGGAGTTCAAGTCACTCTCAAGGAGGTGCCTATATAAAGCCGATAATACACTTATAGTGTATTTATCAGGGTCCGAATTAAGAAAGAAGTCTAGAGTGTTGGCGGATTGACCTAAAACGTCAGGAATCCGAGCGTCAAGAAGCTGAACCACGTTGTTTAACTCAGCAAAGATCTCGGCATACCTTCATTTGGGTGTTGTCTGGCCAGAATAGCGCAGTCTCGAAGGATTTTGTATATTGAAATCGCCCGTAACAACGATTTCACTGAGCGGATAGTGGGAAACGAGTCTCTTGGACTAATTAGTATCATCACGTTCATAAATTTTGAGACCATAGAGGCCCTTAGCTATAACATAAACCTTGCAAGCTGAATTCTGAGTAATCAGAATTTTCACCTTTACCTAGGGTTTCACTTGCAATTAGTGCCAAAACTGCTGGCATGTTTTTCGCAGTATGGA
The DNA here is from genome assembly GCA_932273885.2 of Leucozona laternaria. Lineage (NCBI taxonomy): Eukaryota > Metazoa > Arthropoda > Insecta > Diptera > Syrphidae > Leucozona > Leucozona laternaria. Next base: position 97,455,421 of record OW026368.1, read on the forward strand.
TATGGATATATGCAGCACCAGAAATTCTTTGTCAGCCCCCAAATGTTGCCATAATCGACCTTAAATTTACCCACCATTACGAAATAGCACAAACCGAACAAATTTCAATGAAGGTTTGTGCTGAATATCAAAGCCGGGTTCAATAATTCCCTTAAAAATATAATAATTTAATATGCCCGAACTATACTTGTTTAATTTGTTTTTGTACTTTATCTATTGCTAAATTTCCAATGACCAAACAAACCATTTTTAATAATTATTATTCGATTAAACTTTCACAGCAATTAGTCCTGCAAAATCCCATAGTTGAAAAATTACAAGAGAACAAAGAAAATAGATATCTATTCATAAAAATTTCATTAGTATTTTTTTGCAGAATTTTTATTATACCTGGCGAAACAAAACCATAAACATAAACACCTTTATAGCCGAATAAAATATTTAAAAATTATTTCAAATGCTGTGCTAGGTAGGTGGAGTCGAAAAAAAAAATAATTCTATTCTGCAGCTGGAATAACACAAAATCGTATTTAGAGAACGAGAACCACAATCCCGATAGTGGTTTTGTATAAATAAAATTCATAGTTCTATGTTGTAGTTTTTTATGTTTTTTATTTTTTTATTTCTGAAAAATTCTAAAATAAAGTTAACCTGGATTTTAAGTGTGAAAAGTTGTTATTTATGTTTAATTGAAAAATACCCTACCAATATCACGTTTAATTTCAGCGCCAAGTTGTTGAGGTATCCCATGTGGCTGGTGTGGTGTGGTGTGGTGGATGAGAGTAGATATTTTGAGGTTGCTTTTACATTTTTGTCATCTGCTTTTATATGAATTTTTTTTCAATAATATTATTTTTTTTTCATTTAGATGACCATTCTTTTATTGTTGAAAGTAATTATTTGCTTTGCAGACTAAAAGAAAATTGAGTAGTTTTTATTTTCAATTTGAAAAATTTGGAGTAGGTACATTTATCCCTTTTATCAGAAATTCATTAAATTTTATTTTGAAAACTAAAATTGATAATTTACATTGTCACAAAATATATATAATTATAAATATCAAATTTAAAATATACAAAATATAATTAATTAAAAAAATGAAAATAATCATGCGTTTTTTTGAGTATTTTTAGTCTTGCACGCTGAATTTTAAACGTGATTTCTTTTTACCTTTTGATTTTATTTTTACCTTTTATTTTAATTATAAAAATAATAAATAAAAATCGCACGATTTTATTTCAATTATTATTTTCGGAGTGATATTTTCTTAAGGCCCAGTTTTTCAGTAGTGAGTTAAACCAGAGTTAGCTAACTCTATAGAAGTAAATTAACTTACAGTGAACTGAGGACGCAGTTTTTCGGTGGAGAAGGCATACCGACCGACTAAATAAACTCAGTTGATACCTACAATTAATTTAAGCTTAAATTTGAATTTTCGGCCATCAAACCGCTCGAAGGGTTTCCACCATCTTGATTTAAAGAGTGAACTTGGTTTTCGCTGTTTTCTTAACGGATAAATAGGTAGGTTTATATAATCGATACTTTTGCATAAGATGCGAGCTGTTTAGGTTTTAAAACATCAACTTGAAATAGAAAAAACAACGGAAACTTACAATGTCATTCTATACCCCAGCCAGAAATTAATTCATAAAATTCTCTTTTTAATGAAATGGTTGTAGTGATTAGTTTTGGAAAAATTAATTTTTAAACTCAACATTTTGGAAAAAAAATGAAAAAAAAAATCAAACAAAATCTTACGTCTTTTATTAATAGATAATTTTTCCTCAATATGCAATTTTCAATTTTCTCAAAAACTAGCAGAAAATTTAAAAAGTGTTTTAAAAACTAATATTGGCATTTTAATATTTAATATTTTAACACAAAAAAACTTCCTAAGCCATGAAATTTTTGAAAAAAAAGTTTTTTAAATTCTGAGTTTGAAAATCAATTTTTCAAATACTGAAGTAGATAATTGATAAAAAGTAGATAATTGATAAGAAACAAAATTTAAGATTAAATTTCTGTATTTAAAAAAATACATATCATGACATTACAAGTGCTGACATTGTTATTTAATGATATTTTTTCTATGTCGATTGGTATTGTTTTTCTATAAAATTGCCCCTCCCGCCCAAACAGGAGGACAAAGACCCTTCCTCATTTTCGATTTTTATCTTCTTTCAACCCAACATAGCTACTCACCTTAGACTTTTAGTTGCAACTTATTCAAAACACCCTGTATACAGGATGATTCGAATAAGGTGTGATCCTATTTCCACTACGAAGGTAGTGAAGCTCATTTAGTTTTTTTTCAATTTTCTCAAATAATTACAAGACAATTCACAATTCAGCATCCGGTTTTCTGTTTTTGACTTAAAACTTAAAACTAATAAGAGCATTGAATTTTGAATATAAAATAATTACTTAAATACGTAAAATTTTGAATAAAATTAGTTGGACCTTTTTTTAATTCATTTTTTTTTTCTGAAACTTTTGAGTTTGAAAATTAATTTCTCAAAAACTGTTCCTTAAAACGGCTTTAATTGAACACAAAATAAAAGAAAAAGTTTTTGGCTTTACAAAAATGTATATCGTGGTTACTGTTGTTTTTTTCAATAATTTTTTTACAGTTTTAAGTATTTTTTTTTTTGAAAATTTCCCCTCCTGGCCAAACGGGGAGATAGACCCCCCCTCCTTTACAATTTATTTCTTGTCTTTACCCAACCTACACGTTTAGCTTTTTTTCACACCTTTTGTAATCACTTATCACCGTGTATATTAAAGACGTAGGATATAACAACAAATTAGGAACAATCTAAGAAACGAGATATGAACGTTTAAAAATCAAAAATGGGAAACCAGTAATACGAGATGTAAATTGCTCCGTTTAACACATCAATTTATTGAAAACTTTGTAAAGCAGTATCTATTTTTGTTGGGAGTCTTTAAATTTGTAGTCTTTAAAACAAACAAATATTTCTTAACTTCTTCAGTGCATCAATTTAAAATTCAAAGCGGTTAAAACTAATAGAAAGAAGTCAAAAATAAAAAAAGCCCAAAATTAGTGCTATACTTATTATTAAATTTAAACAATTCGATATTAATTTTAAACAAATCAGCCCAAGTAGGTACTCAAATGCCCACAGGATACGAAAAATATACCTATTTGTAAGGATACATAATACGAATTTCGTTTTGGCAACAATACATACATTGTACACACATTTCTATTTTTTTTTTCAACATTTTTAATTTGATTAACTAAATTGCTTTGAATTCCACAACATCCGATTGCCTTACCGCTCGAATCAAAATATTTTTTAATCAAAAATACAGGATATGCTTGGTAAAAATAAACCTCATAACTCTACCTTGTATGACAAAAAAAAAATGAAAACCAGTATCTGAAAATCCATTCATTCGCTTAGTTACGGCATAAAGCATCAAAAGAGATTTGTATCACTTTGCTTGGAACGATTTTCCAGAATGTTTTGTGTCATCTTTTCATTGCCTCGATATGCTCAGCTCAATCGTGATCGTTTGTCGCTCTACCAGATGTTGATTTATAAAATGAAAATAAATGGAGACGTACAGCTCTGACAGGTCCGTCCCCACAACAACAGCATACCAACCCCAGCAAACCCACCCAACCCACCCAACCCATTCACAATCCTCAACTACTACCTATAGTGATGCAGTAGATATTAGATTCAGTTATGTTCCTATCCTAGTTCTCTAGATTCCTATATTATACAACTAAACTACATACATATACGTACATTTCATGAATTTGTAAGCAGACCAATTTATGTCGTTTCGATATGCGACGATGAGGGTTGAAAAGACTGTCAGGCAGGACACAAGGAGAGGCAGCAGCAGCAGCAGCATCATCGTTACAAATTAAATTTGAGTAAAATTTATCAGTCAAGTTTTGGAGTGACATTTTGAATGCGACTATTTAAAGTTTTTTTTTTTATTTTTGTTCGTTTTGGCAACGTACAACGAAAAGAGGGTCGAATTTCAGAGACATTATCGGTGGTTGGTTTGGTACTTGGTATCGCCTCAAGGCGAAAAGAAAATGTTTAAGGATTGATAAGATTTGACTAGGTCAGATATTATGAATACTTTAACAGAACGTGACAGGAGGATGTTTTCCTGGAGCTACCACGTTACTATATGCGAGATGCGAGCAAGAAAACGCCTTGATTTGGCAAATCAGACAACAAGAGGACAAACTGCTACTTTTATTAATGACGCCCGTAAGCGTTTTATCTTCGTGGCTTTAACCTTTTTTTTTTTGTTAAATAGCTAGATAACAAAATATAAGAGTGGAAAACACAACTAAATATATAAACTGATTTAATGTTTCTGTTTTCATAAATGGCACTACTCGGTCGCAAGTACTTGCTCTTATATCTCAAGGGCTTTGAAATTGTTGATATGAGGGCGATGTTCATGAGTTGTGAATCTTTGTGAGGCTGGGATGGGGCCACAGGCCCCGGATGGTACTTTTTGAAAGGGTGGAATATTAAAAAAAAAAAAAAGTTCATGCTTAAAATGTCTTCCTAAGTTTACATTTTTTCGCCCTTAAAGATTAAACAAAAAAATGTTAAGGCTAAGGGTTTTGAATAAATGAAAATGAATTTAAAGAAAACGAAAACTGAAAGGAATTAGTAGACAGCTCTTTGAATTGTATGCTTCAAATTTGTCGGAGAATTCTTTACCTTGTAACGCAGCGTTACAACTCCTACATATACCCTAATCATAAAGCTATACGGTCTCATATAAAGCACAATTACCTGTACAACCACTTACAACTTATACATGTCCCCTAATCGTATAGCTATACGATCTAATGTAAAGCGCCCACCTAGAGTCATTTACTTCGAATAAAATAAGAGATTATAAAATTTCATACAATTTTGTTTCTTAATTTTCGTAGTTCACACTGTGTTATGGCCGCAGATATTATAACACAAGGTGAAGAAAAAGAACTAAATCGTATTTTAATCTCGTCCGACACAAGTAGCACAGAATTACTTATAGAAGGATTTAAGGATTCTCAAGCGGTGCCTGCATTCTTCTTTAAAACGGAATTAAATTTGTATAAAGTAGATAAAAGGCGCAAGTGGGAGTTCTTTCCCTTCAAAAAGCCCTCTTAAATACTACTTTACTCCTTCTTTAAGAGGTATAGCATTTCGTATGAAAAAAAAAATTATTTTTATTTATTTTGTATTATTACTTATTTGTTTTGGTCTTTCATTTTTATCCTTTTATTTTCTGTGCTTCCACCGGGATTCGAACTCGAGTTTCTTCGCATGCCGTTCTTGTGCGCTACCTACTACCTAATTACCTACCTAATTATGAGCTAGTTGAAATCGTTTTCAATTTTTAATTGTGCAAAACAATTGAGGTTTGATACTCGAAGTAAAATGCAATTATAATACCAACATCGTATTAAATAAACAAATATGAACAACGAAAACTCAAAGTTCAAGTTGCTTCAAACATTGAAAAATGGGATTCCATATTTAAGTATTTCATACACCTATAAATGTAATTTCAAAAAACGTAGTAACACGTTTTTAAAATATTAATTTGTAAAAAAAAAATGTATGTTTTTTTTAAAACGAGGCTGCGAATTGAACTCAGGCTTCCGGCATGACAAACATATGCACTAATCATCACGCCACTGACTACTTCTCGTATCAAGTTGTGCAGTTAATAATACTATTTTTAGAAGACTTAAAGAAGTATTAAAGAATTACAAAAATTCCTATTTAATTCCTTAAAAAAATCATTTTTAGAATAATAAAAGAAGTTTTAAAGAAATAAAAAAACACCGATTTAAGAAATGCCAATTTAAGAATGCTTTAAGTAGTAGTGAACATACTAATTTAAGTTCTTAAGGAAAATACCTAATTAAGAAAAAATAAAGAATGAATAAAGAAGCCATAAATTGGTAAACTAATTTAAGACTGAATAAAATATGAATTAAGAAATGGAATACCGAAATTATACTATTTTGTACTACTTGTGCGAGTATGGGTGAGTACCAATCAGGTGTATAGACAACCAAAGATCGGGCCCTAACAAAATACAAAAGCCTTTGATAAGGTGTTTCGGTGACAGATAGGTTTATTCTCCTTTAAAAGCCAATCTTAATTTTTTTAGTAAATTGTCATCAGGGGCTGGGACATTAGCTAGAGAGTAGGACAGAAACTAATATTTTTCTATTAAGTATTATATAGTATTTATTTCTACGATCCCCTGACCATTTCGTTCACTTGAACACCTCATCAAGTAGCTGATTGGGCAAGGTGCTCCTCCAAGGCCTGCTTAGTTTCTTAGGTTATGTGCTAGGGATATAGAGTTTGATAAGGATTCCTATGACCGTTTGGTTAATCCGCTCTGTTCCGAACGTTTTGTTCCCCAGGTTGCGTGCTGGGGACACATTATATGAAGTTCCGAATAGTTATCTTAAGAAAAAGAACTTTGTGGACTAAGCTTATATGAAATACGATGTTAGAAATTCAAACTAAATAAAATTAATCAGAATTAAATTAATTAAAACAAATAAAACTATTTCATTAGGAGTTTAAGACCTTCCAAGCCCAAATTTCGTTGCTTCTTTGGGAAGAATCCTGAAGCCTGGACACCGGTGATCTTACCTCAGTCACGAAGAAAAAGCATCACAATTTAATGAAAAAAACTAATTTTACAGGTCAAGTCATGAATATATAGATTTAAATTTGCAGTAAACCCAAAGCATAGTGTAGGGTAGAGTCGCCTATTGCCGGCCGCCTCCAGTGGCCGGCCACCATCAAATAAATGTGTTATAATTAACAAACCTATAGCCGCACTTCCCTGTTTAAAGTCTTCGAAGGATATGTAATATCTGCCTAATGATCTGTCAAAATATTTCGTAGATTTCCCCAGTACTTTACAAGTTATGATTAAAAAAAATGCGCGATCTCGTCAGGAAACGTTTATAAGCATTTTAACTGTTGAAAAGAACAAGGAAATTTATTTCAGAATTAGTGAATTTTAAGGACAGTTTTAGGGTCAGTAGTTTTATATGCGGTTTTTATAGTAAAAAACATTATTACATAACTAAAACTACTTTAAAATATGAAAATATGTTGAAATTGTTTTAAAGGGGGCCGGAGATAGGAAAAACTCCTCTTTTTGAGAAAAATGCGAAATATGATTAACTGAGCTATTTAAACAATATTCCAGCGAAAATTGAAGTCAAAAATCAATGAAATCCAGTATTCGGCCCCCTCTTTGTAAGCAGAAACTAGGGGGCCGAATACTGGAGATGTGTGTCCTAAATACTGCCACGACGTATACAAATAATAATTTATGTTTCGATTGGGGTGGCTGAGCTCAGGAGCATCGGTGGTCGGTCTTAGGATACTAGGGGCCAGCCACTGGTAGAAATTGCCTTTTTCATTAAAACTAAATAAAACGTTTATTTCAAATAAATAACCTACATTTTAATGAATTCAGATCAATAAAGAAAACTACAAAGATTTTATGTGATATTTTCTAGCAAAAATGTCTTAAGGGGCCGGGCACTGGCGACTTTACCCTATTGTCCAAAGAAGCCTTTCTTTAAAGCCGAATTATGCAATAATTTAAGATAAAATTTAGAATAATTTTTTAGTTTTAAATTAACGAAATCGACAGGTAACTTGAAATATTAACAATTTTTTGCGGGCTCGAAATCTAAGCCTATTATTTTTTCGTGATTTTAAGGTCCGACTATCAGAACTCAAGTTATAAGCTTGTTACTGCAACCATGCAATTTTTTTTAAAACAGACCTGACGATATTGAAAACTTTGTAGTTTGTACCTTTAAAGTGATTGTAATAAAACAAAAATCATGTTACAGAAGAAGAGAACATTTTATTATTTTTGAATTATTCCCAGTTCTTCTCGTTAAGGCTGGGGCACTGTTTTTTTTTAATTTCACACACGAATATAATATTTTGTAATAGGTATACATATTCCAAACAGCGGCGGAACTATGGAAAATTTTTCGGTCCAATGGAACCAGACATTTGTACATTGGTGAAAATTAACTAGTAATCAGCCTATTTAATAATATCTATTTCTCTTTCGAGTAATATTTGTTTCCTTTTAACCCTATTTATACTTAATTCCAATAAACCCACTCTTGTGTAAGACTCAACTGAGAATATTTCTTCAAGTGGAATACAAATTTATGAAATACTTAATTTAAATTCATCTAGAAAGGAAAAAAGGGCTGAACGCCGTAATTCAAATTTTCTAGTTTTGTGAAATTTACCCTCTACCTCTCCAAATCAATATTTTAAATATTACTAGCTGGCCCGCCTGACCTCGCCCAGGTAGACAACACTAAGCTTCGCATACAAATTACAAAAGAAAATAATTTGTAAGCTAATTTTTGTAATGGAATACTACTTTGTGGGTTTTAACCTACTTGGCGTTATGAATGGCTAAATGTGTAAAAACATGATGTTCTAAGTCCAGGCTCTATTACTTTACCAACACATAAGGAATTTTTGTAACCAAAGACCTCTTTTCTATTTTTATCCCATTTCACCCTACAACTAACAAAATTTAAAAAAAAAATATCCGAAGCAATTAGTTACAAACCCGCAGAAGGACGTACCCAATTTTGTCCAATCGTTTTCAAAATTTAAGCATTCGAAAACACAAAGATCCATTTTTATATAACAGAAGATTTAAGAAGATTATAGAGACAACAGTATGATGCAAAAACTCAGGAAAGTTGTATTAAGTTTTTTTCCAATCGAAAATTTTCATTTCGGTAATATGTCAACCCTCCATTCCTCCTGATAACATTCACACTGGAATGGTTGAGAGTTGTAACTTATAAGTCACTCCACAAGCTATCGCGCCACCAAATTTATTTATTTTACTGTTCTATGTATGTCAATTAATTTTTCAATTGACATTTTGAAAATCGACATGAATCAAACCCAACCCAAAGTTGATGTTGAAGCCTACTTAGTTTAAGTAAATATTTTCTGGAAAGATCCAACCATTGATGCTTCAAGACCCTTCAAGAGTGTCGATTGTTGACCAAATTATCATTGGTGGTTTTGAGGAAAATCTGGCTGTCTTCAACACTATTCTAGCTTCAGTGGCGTAAGCTGAGTACCGAAGATTTGAACTGCCACAGAGTGGAGTGATTATCGTTGTCACAAAGGGTCCACTAATCTTGACTTTTATTTCTATAGGTATATCGACTAGTTCACATGGAAGCATGATCTTTTGCTGCAATGCACTTCACTTTAACTTGATTAAAAGACTCTGAAGAAATTTAGAAGCTTTATTGATCGATTCAAGGGTGGGTTATCTTTGAAAGAAATGCCTGACCTTATGTCCCTTATTACACGGGGACCCTTTATCCGCGACTTTTTTTCAAAATAATGAGTACGAAGGGCTTTTGCCTCCTTCGCTCTCACTGAATTTTGAAAAGAGTCAGGGATATAGAGCTATATCCAGTGTTACCACTGGGGCGCACTATAGTGTCCCCATGGACTTTTTTTCTTTTGGGGACTCGGGAACTCATTTATTTTCAAAAGGACACATTTTTTCACTCAGACGGACACATAAATAATCTCACCTGCGGTAACACTGGTTATATAATCATGTGATTTGTGTATATGTCGTCAAAATTCAACATAAGGAAAAGAGTTATCAGTTTATTTAAGAGTTTCAATTGAGTGATGCTAAAGTTTAAAAATTAAATTCTCCGCCCTCCCTGTTTATCAAAAGAATAAGCCAAAACGGAAAAATATCTACAACTTCAACATTCTTAATTACATCCTTGTTTTTAAAATTGCTAATAAGAAAAAAAAAATAAACCAGATGTCCTACTTTAAAAAGTTCCTCTTTCTACTTTGAAAAACCGAAAGAATGCAAAAAGATGAGCAAACAAATCCCCACCCGTAGACACCTTAACTTTTGCTCATAGAATAAAGTACCTATACCCTACAGAGAAGTGGCATCTTTTTAAAGTCCACTTAGTGTCGCACCAAGGTGAATGTCAGTGCAAAACATTCACACACAGTTATGACATAATATGTCCACCATCAGTATCACCCATCTTTGATGGCACCTCCTCCACATAGAACTAAGTTATAGAATGTTCGTCACCTATATAAGCAGCTTAGGGGATTTGCGTTTACCAACAATTGTTAACAACTGCTGCCACCTCTCATTCCATATCCAATACTTCCACCATACTTATAAGCTAGCCTCTGCGTGATGCCTTGATGCCTTGTATACCGACAACCTAATTTTGAAGTGTCACAATCATACATATAGCTAGAACTACACAAGAAATACGAGTGTGAACAAAGTTTTGCACTAGTTTTTGCTCTGGAGAACAACTTGAGGCACATCAGAGAAGAGACTGTGAAGTGTGTATATGGGTCGATTCATACTGCTGGCTCTAAGGTTCAACTTAAGTGTGACATAATTGACCCACAAAAATGAAGTCATGTGTCGACTTTGCTGCTATACGTACCAGATATGATATTCTCGTATAAGATATTCCTTTCCCACTCTCGGCGTACGTATGCTCTTTGCAACCAAACCCACTCGTTCTATACTAAATCTGCAGCTATCTTGTAGAGAATCGATGGCATTTTATCGATACTTTATGGATGATGTTCGGCTCTTGACACTTTGTGGATACGCATAGCTTTTGTAAAAGATGATGTACATTTTATGGTGTTTTTGTTGTTGTGTTTTTTTTTTTTTTTTTTTGATTTTTGAAATGTGGGATTTAAGGGAATGAAGAGAAGCATTGGATGGCATTTAAAGTTTGTTTGTTTTTTTTGATCAAGATTAATGATGATGGACTATATATTTGATAGTGAGCTTGAGAGTCTTTAATTTCGAGTGGGGCGTTAATATGAGGAGAAGGTTTTTGTACATTAATTTCATGAAAGTTTGTCAGTTGAGTAATTTAACGGTGCTCGTTATATATATTTAACTTTTTTTTTCTTAGAAAGATCCAGTCATAGATTTCTCGAAACCCAGGAGGTCTCAATTGCTGACCGTGACTGTCTGTATCGTTTGCTGGTTTGAGGAAAATTTGGTGAATTTCACAGTTTTCCTGCAACAGTGAATCGGCTCAACTCATGAACCGTTTTCCGGCTAGTTCATCTACCATTTTATCACCACGATTGAAGAAACGTCCTTGATTGCTTCCTGCAGAGTGGACAAAAATCGCAAGCACTTTTATCTGTAAACATTTTGGAAGATTTATTGATTTATATTGATGGGTGGGGTTCGGGTTGCTTGAAAAGATCACTGGGTCTACTCTTTCGCCAGTCTTGGACCCGTCAGTAAAAACCGCATAATGATTTGCGTTTATGACCCCGCTGTTCGGATAAATGATGATAGTGACACTGGGCTTAAAGTCTATGTACGGCAAAAGATAGGGTGATATGAATAAAACGGAGCATATTCTCAAAGCACGTACTCCATATACAAAGCTGAGAAAGCTCTTAAAATACACGTATTCAAGAATTTTATTCATATCTACCACGAAAAATGGAGTTTTGAGAAGGTGCTCCGTTTTGTTCATCTTCAATATTGTTCTATAACTAGTCTAATGGCCCCTTTGCCAATTTAAACACTCTTAATGTCGCGTAGAGCACTCTAGTTCCCAATTCTTTCGTAAATAGATCGAGTGGAGCTAAGAAAAAAAGAATGTTTCTAAGGGCTGTGGTTAGTGGTGTAGTTTGCGTGGCACTAGCTGTGTCGATACACGCAAGTCTCTGAAATTTTGTCATGGTTTAAAGATACCTTACATATGCTTACGTCAAGATTAGCCTAGTCATGTGTAAAATTCTACTGCAAGTGTAGAAAGCTATATAGATATGCAAAAAAATGCAAATTCCTGTTGTGGTCTCATTGGTCTAGGTGTAAATTGTTATGTTAACTTCACAGCAAGGGCGTACGCAAAGGGTTCAATAAGGTGCGCTTGCCTTCCCCTCCCCTTACCCTACAAAAACTTTGCATTCAAGCTTAGGCTACTTCAATTAATGTTAAGTATTGCTTACAAGGTGAGAATAAAAAAACCCTAGTGGATTATAATCCCTATGGCTCATGCAGCGTTTAATAAAATAAATTGTTTTTTTTTCTGTCATTTATTTTTTTTTTAAACCATGTTTACTTCTTGACAAATACCTATATGTGTTTTTTTTTTAATATTTGTGGAAACTGGAATTGGAAAATGCTCTAATTTTATTAATGGCCCCCATCCATCTTGATTACTTCTACGATTGTTGGACCAACGGATATCTTGTTAAAAATATCTTAATATGTAAAATAAAGTTGGTTAAGTTACACCATTTTTATAACTCAAGAACGGCTGAACCGATTTAAATATTCTCTGATTTGTTGTAACTATTAAAATATCTTAAAAAATTCACTTTCATTTTCATTTCCTTTATTTCAATTAAATCTTTTACAATGGGCTTCTAAGCCTATAATAGTTAGTAAGAGTTAAGGGTGAATTTAATTTAGTTTTAATTACATTTTTATACAAAAAAAGTTCAAAGTAGAAAATGACAAGCAAGATACGAAATGTTTTTTTTTAATTTCAAATTAATTTACCTTTACTTTTTAAGTTTAAATTTTATTTTAATTTTTAATGTACTGCCAAGTATTTACGTGAATAGGGCCGCATCAAACTGCGTGGTGCCGCGAAGTTTTCTAATGACATCTAACGTTTTTTTTTAAATTAGTGCTTACTTCGTGAATGGTAATACTGAGCCCATGTCTGATTTGACAGATAATTAGTTTTATCCTTCAGCTGAACGAATATGGTTGTGTATACGCTTCGCTAAGTGGTAGTAGTAGTAAACAAGCAAAATTGTCGCATTTGGGGCACAGAAAACCCGCACGCATACATTGAAAAGCCGATACACCCAAAACGAGTCACTGTTTGGTGCGGATTTTGGTCCACAGGCATAATTGGGCCATTTTTTGAAAATGAGCAAGGAGCGGCCGTTACAGTCAATGGCGATCGTTATCGGGCCATGTTGAACGAATTTTTGTTCACAAAAATTGAAGAGGAGGATATTGGCAACATTTGGTTTCAACAGGATGGCGCTACGTACCACACAGCCGAAGCTACACTCGATGTTTTGCGCCATTTTCAAAAAAAAAAGAAGTTATTTGGTGGACCCTTTACTTTTCCAATAACCATTCGAAAATGGTCATCCCAAGTAAGAGTGTGGTTGAACAGGATACCTAAGTTCTTGGCTTTCTCGACGTATTACAGCTGTTGACTGCCAAGATGTATGCTAGGAAAGTAGCTGTAATCAAGTTTATTTTTATAAATGACTTATCATTAAGACTTTCCTGGGTTGAGGACCAGGTTATTTGTGTTTGACCAATTTAATATGCTTCTCAGATCATTGTTTAATTTATTGGCGCCATCCTCAATCAAACCAAGCTTGCAACTTAATCGAGCCTGAGCATCGTCAGCATACAAATCTAGAGAGGAGTATTTAACCTGGAGCGGGAGGTCATTTATAAAAATAGTGAATAGTAAAGGACCAAGAATCGATCCCTGTGGAACTCCTGAGAGAAGGTTTAAGGGACGGGATTTATTATCATCAACAACGACTGCTTGGCTGCAGTATTTGAAAACCGAAACTGTTCCTTTAACTTTGATATGAGTATCCTATGGTTAACTGTATCAAAAGCCTTAAAGAAGTCCAGCAGCACTAAGAATGATAACAGATAACGATCAGTTGCCGTTTTAATATAGTCTGAAACCTTAAGGATGGCTGAAACACAATTGTGGTTTTATCTAAAACCCAATTGTTGAGGGCTCAAAAGTTCATTTGCATATATCAAAAGTGATATTTGGTTATGAAGGACCTTCTCCAATACCTTCGATAAGAAAGATAAAATAGGTATTGTTCTGAACTCTTGTTGAGATAACCGAGTGTCAGGTTTTTTTAAGACCGGTATTTACTTTTGCAACTTTCCAACAGGATGTAAAATGTGATGTCATTATTATAGTATTGAAAATATGCGTATAGTTAAGGGGGAATGTGGGGCAAAATCATTTTGAATGAAGAGTGGATGTATTTCATCGAAGTCCATAGCACATGATTTTATTTTGAGTATAGCGCTTAGGACATCAGCATCATCTACCCTTTGAAATTGAAACAAATCGGCACTATCAGGGTCAACAACCTGATAGGCTTCATTCGTTTCAGCAGTGTCAAAAGTTTCACTGAAATGGGGTAAAATGAAAAAGACGTATCAGATTGAAAAAAAACTATGGCTTCAAGGATATTTTTTTTATTGCAGGGTGAAATGGAGTGAAAATAAAAAATTGACCGATTTAAAAAATTTTTCTTTTGCTTAAGCCTAGTATGTGCTGCTGATGCGAAACGAAAAATCCCATACAAAAATGACACAACGAAATCATAAACGAAAAATTTCGTCCTCCTTTTCGTTTTTCAGTACGCTGTTCGATGAGCGAAATTGATAATCGTAGTAGATTATTTGGAGAGGTCTCCGCTCTTTTTTCGCACTCAATTAATTGCCCGTACCATTAATTGTGTGCGGAAAAGTGACATTTGAGGTTTGTTCGTGTTTGTATTTGTTGTTTCTTTCAATACAAAATGGCTTTCTGTGTTTTTTTTGCGATTGTGTTTGTTTTTGTTTTTTTTTTCAAATGGTTACGCTTTCAATTGTCATTTTTTCGCTGTGGTTTTCGTAAGCATTTTGCTATTGAGTTGGAGACCACCGATAAATTTCGTTTCGCATCAGCAGCGTACTAGGCTTTAAATGGATTTTCTTAGGAAATTGCTATAGGGATATTTTTTTTCAAAAATTTTTAATTTACTTATAGAGTAAAAGGGGGTAAAAACAAGAAGAAGTATCCGATTTCGAAAATTCTGTTTATGATTGAATGGTAATTTTAAAAATGCTACCTATAGAGTGAAATGGAAAAAAAATAAAACAGTGGTTTTCGAATACAAAAATCCATTCTGTGTTGCGAAAGCAATATAAGTTGGACTAACAGGAAAATATTTTACAAATTTTGCCTTTCATAACGTAAAGTGGGTTAAAACCCAGAAAGTAGTATTCGATTACAATAAGTCAATTTTTTTGAAGTTTGGACATTTTTGAAAAATGGCGAAACAGTTTGGCAAAACAGTTTAAGCCTCGTGATCTAAAAAGATCGAATCGCACACATGAAC
This sequence comes from Leucozona laternaria, assembly GCA_932273885.2. Taxonomy (NCBI): domain Eukaryota; kingdom Metazoa; phylum Arthropoda; class Insecta; order Diptera; family Syrphidae; genus Leucozona; species Leucozona laternaria. The sequence goes on from OW026368.1 coordinate 97,470,684, forward strand.
ATACCATTATGGTTGGATTTTTATTTTGCTTCAACTTATTTATACTTAGCCTCTAACTGGGCCTACCAATTTTGCACCTGCAAATGTTTGTACCTTAAGGTCTGTAAAACGACTTTTTGAAAAACACACACGAATTCATGCATAAATATTTCTTCTATAGATAGTCATATACCTGAAAAAGTTAGAATTTTGTCGGTATAAATAAAACTGTAAACTGTCTTCAGTAAAACATTGTGTTCCCAAAGAGATGGGACGTGTCAACACTGCATAACTCTTCCTCAAGCACAAAGCCATCAAATTGTATTTTTCCATGAGAACATTCTTGAAATTTTATTTGTTTGTTTTATGAATGTATGTGTATGTACTTGTACATGTATGCGTATGGGTATATTTAGTTAGCAATTCGAATAGATTCACTGTGGTTGCCTCAATTCTGGTACATGCTTCAATCTAACCAAATCATGCCTAATGCTAACGCACTCCTTGCATCATCAGTTTAATATAAAATGCAACGTGAATAACAACGACGAAGATGATGATGCATATCCTGCCGAAGGTAAACAGGCCATCTATCTTATATGACTTAAGTTCTACGAGATATCCGTGTGGCATCGGGGAGATCCAGCCAGGAATACACAAATCCTTCGCAACATATACTATACAGCTCCAGATTGAGTGAGACCGAACTGCCTTTAACCACCATCACTTGGGTGCTGGCTGCTGGGTGATGGAACCTACTTGTAGTGAAGTGATATATGTATGTGTTTACCTGTATAAGTCTGTAGTGTAGTGTGTCAGTCACGATCCATCCACAGAATGGAAGAGGACGAGTAAAAGCTCTAAGCTGAGAAACCCTTTTCCCAACTGTACCCACGTATGTTTTCTTGAGTGATTTAATAAATTGCCCCTATATGGTTGGAATATAAATACATCCCAACACCGGAACTCTCTTCATACTCCTTTCGCCATTGCCATTACCAATTCCGGCTGAGCAGAGTAGACGTAGGAGTTCCTCGTCCTTTTTTGCGACTTACCTCCGAGGCAAGGAAGAGCAGGAACTTGCTATATACGTCTACTCTCTTCGCTGTACTCGAACTGGATGCATGTGCAACGTAGTAGCAACAGCAGGCAAGTAACTTTGCTCGGAAAGTACTTTACATTCTAAGGATGTAAATCGTATGGTAATTTACTTACAAACTGAAGATGGTACTTTAAGGGTAGCTTAGCTCTGTATAGTGCTAGTCACACACTTGGGGGCAGGGTGCATATTTCTTCTTTTTCTTCCTTTCTATGGAATTGTGTCTACTAGCAATTTTTTTTATGTTTTTTTTTTTACATGAAAATTTGTTTGGTAACGCATATCGTATTGGTTTGGAATCACTTTAAGTGCATTGGGGATACAAGCAAAAGTGGTTTATCATTGGATGTGAATTCTTCCTCGTGCGGTTGTGGGAATATCCTTCTTCGTCAAATCAAATGGAGCAAGAGTAAAATAGACGGAATAGCGCAGAAACTTGATAAGGTTACTACACTACACATGAATATAAGGCAATGTGGATTTTGTGAGAAAAGTGAAAAAAAAAACTGAAATTGTCATTGTCACAAGCAGTAAAGATGAAATTGAGGTAAAAATGTACAATTGGGTTCAAATTCAAATATTAAATGAGTGTAAACATTTTGAAAATGTGGTTATTTATAAGTTACAAACCGGCCAATATTTCTAGTTTTGCACTAAACTAATTTATGTCCAAAGCTCCCAAATATGGCATCATAATTTATTTGTTTAAGAATATCCTATTAAAATAAATCAGTTAAGTCATCTTATGCATTGCATTATTCTGAGTTATGGCCATGGATAAATAAAACCTCGATCATATTTCAAAGTTCAATAAACCACTTACTGCTAAAAAAAAATCATTATAAAATTAAATGGTAATATGGAATTAAATTGGTTACTTTCCAACCAAAAAATAAAACTCTAATTTAAAAAATAGTTATTTAAAAACTCATTCTAAACTTTGATTAATATTGGTTAGTTTGAAACCAATTAATATCACTCTCTGTTTTAAAACAAAGTTACTCAAAAACTTATTCTAAATAAGTGTCTAAGATTGAGTGGAAAAGGTACCTAAATTAAAACTAGGTCTAGAGATCTGTTATTTTAAAACCAGAAGCAGATATCAAACAATAAGACTTATGTTATAACAAATATTTAAAAAAAAGTTGTGATGATAAAAATATTTACCAAAGTCAAGTTAGCGTGATATTGAATTTATTTCTGCCATATCTTAATTATGAGTAACAAAATAACTCATTTCTGACCAGATTATATCACCATAGATATTTTTATTATTTTTTTTTTTGTTATTGTGTAATTAATTAAGTTATAAAATTGTTTTTCATAATTTTTGGTCAGAAAATTTTATTTTTATCGAAATAACTTGATTTAAAATGAAATAATATTTTTGGCTCAAAAAAAGAAAACTTGGAAGTTTCGCTATATTTTGATTTGCGATACACATAAGTACTACAGAGCAGGTTTAGCATTCGTAAAAAAAATCGACCTCGGGGCTTCAATCAAACCTTCCACATCACAATGATAGAAAACACGAGAAAAGTGGGTCATTCAATTCTGTCAGGATGTATATGTCTGTCTGTGCCTCAAGCTATAGCTTAAAGCCACTGAAGAATTTTTTTGAACTTTTTACCAAAAACCGCTTATAACGCTACCTGTCATAGGATTATTTTCTTAGTTTTCGATTTTCTCGTCAACGGCTAAACCGATTTTGACCTTTATTTGTCTACAAAAGGTTCTTTTAAGTCTTATTTATTATGCAAATATAAAAACTTTCGAAATAAATTTGTTTGGATTATTAAAAAATATTTAATTTTTTTTTTTTTGAAAAATAAGTAGGTAAGGGCTTTGAAAACGGGTTAGCGTATTTATTTTTTAAATTACTTTTTTGAGTGTACTTATTTTATTTAAAATAGAACAAATTCTTAGGTTAATTTTCATATTACTGGTTTTTTTCGCCATATTTTTGCCTTCCGAGTTAGAAGGTCATGGAATCTAGTCGTTATTATTTTTGATAATATTTTGTTTTCCATTTAAAATCCCTCCTCATAAACGAAGCTTTTCTTACCTACACGACTGAGATATTCGTCACATCTTATGCGAATCACCCGGTGTAAATGATACGCATAGAAAATTTCTCTTAACAGCACTGTTTTGAAGGCCTCCTTAAAGTCAACCAGGTTGGAGGGATTAGATTTTGAAGTTATAATTTTTGGTTTTATAATGTGAAACTTAAGAATGGAATTTCAATATGTATTTGTATTAAATTGAAGACAGCAATCTTATGCACGATATCCCCTCTTATGGACTCTTATGAAGTTGAAGGTCGTATTTGGGACAAACAAATATTTTGCTATAGGCTATCGCCGCCGCCATGATCGTTGCCTTTTTTGACATGCTTGTGTTTAGTTTAACTATTTATTTTTATGTCGAAATCTATGTTGGAGATTGTTTTATTATTTTTATCAACATTTTAAGAAAAATAAAAAAAAAAAAAAAATGGTACACTTAGGCGTATACTTACTTTTTTTATGCCAATTTTGATTTTATTATTAATATTTTTATTAATGTCCTAACACGATAAGGCCCGTTATTTTGGTATTTACGAACAGAAATGTTATAAAAAAGGGGCAAGCATTTCACTTATGTGAGGAGGTCGTAGAACTACAGGAAGAATGTTCGCATTTCATCAGTTTGTTGAGAGTTTTCATTTTTGCTATTTTTACTTTCATCAGAGCAGAGTGACACTGAGAAAATAAAATTAAAATTTGCGCATTTATTTGAAATTTCTTAACCAATGCTAAAAATATTATCCAAGGAAAATCAACAAAACTAGAGAAATAAATAATATCAATTTAGAAAAACATTTTCCGTCATCGTTGATGCAATTATTGCAAGAAAATTTTGTTGATTAGATATCGTGAAAAATTTGAATGCTTTAAGTTGGTTTTTTTGTTTTTGAGAAATTTTAAACAGCAAATGGATAAACTATTCAAAATTCCATAATTTGAACATAAATGAAACGAAACTTAAGACTTACATATGTATATAAAGGGTCCGCCAAATAACTTTTCTTTTTTTTTGAAAATAGCGCAAAACATCGAGTGTAGCTTCGGCTGTGTAGCAAGTAACGCCGTCCTGTTGCCAATATCCTCCTCTTCAATTTTTGTGAACAAAAATTCGTTCAAAATTGCCCGATAACGATCGCCATTGACTGTAACGGCCACTCCTTGCTCATTTTCGAAAAATGCCCCAATTATGCCTGTGGACCAAAATCTGCACCAAACAGTGACTCGTTTTGGGTGTATCGGCTTTTCAATGTATGCGTGCGGGTTTTCTGTGCCCAAATGCGACAATTTTGCTTGTTTACTATCCGCCAAGATCAAAATGAGCTTCATCTGAAAAGATGATTTTTTTGGCAAAATCGGCATCTTCTCTAAGTCGATCGCAGGCCCACTTAGCGAAGCGTATACACAACCATATTGGTAAAGCGGAAAGATAAAACTAATTATCTGTCAAATCAGACATGAGCTAAGTGTTACTGTTCACGAAATAAGCACTAGTTGAAAAAAAAAAACGTTAGATGGCGGACCCTTTACATACCTATGAAAATACAATATTTATTTGCATCGCATTTAATCAGTCAAAATATTGAAGCAGACTTCCTTTACAATCATTTATTAGTAGCTGATTGTGAAATTTTTGCCAAGATGATTCTAAATAGAAAACACACTAAATTAGCACCTTAAGCTTTTAATTTATAGTTTTTTTTTATCCAAGATAGAGTAAGTTCTTCTTTTCAATACAAAAATCTTACCAAAACTACACTTAGAAAAAATTACCCTAACATTTTTCCAACGTCCCCAACCGAAACATAGTTTTACAGTGCGACTTTTTAATCTATTTCCCCAAAAGGGTGTGGATGAACCTTTTCATTTGTTTATTTTAACTTCTAGAATTTTTTTCGAATTAATTTCGAATCACCCAGTATCCTATTGCTAGTATGGATATGTTGTGTATATAAATAATATTATCCTGAAACAATCAAAAACAAGGCTGAATTTCTTGGTCTACATAATTGCTCGAGGGCTTGTTTTGAAATATATCACGTAAGCAATACAATACAGTTTTACTCATGAAATTTGTTCCTTGTGGCTTTCCTTTTACAGGTTGTCCCGTAAATAATGGATAACCTTATAACCTTGCTACTGGGTAAAGCTGGCTTTAAGAGCTTTCAGAAAAAACTATAAAAAAAAAAATATTGTATTAAAACCTAGATTTATCGGTTATTATGTATTAAAAACACAAACATATTATATTGTACCATTTTAAAAAGTATATTATAAATATAAGCAATTTTTGAAAATAATTGGCCACTTATGCTCTCATACATTTTATTTTTTTAGAAATGGTCAAACTTTTCTGAAAATAAATATTTTATCATTTTTGGATTAAAAAATTAATTTTAAAAATTAAAATTTAAACAAATACAACAACTAGTGTTAAATTTGACTGCCTATCTATTAGTACAGATATTTTATGCCTTAACATAGAGGCCACATGGGGAATATTTTTTTATATTTTTTCTGAAAGGTCTTAAAGCCAGCTTTACCCAGTTGCAAGGTTATCCATTATTTACAGGACACCCTGTATATAGCTCACTTACCAAAGTCAGAAATCAAAGTTTTATGAAAGTCCATAATAACAAAATTTCTAAGTTTCAGCTTAAACCAAACTTAAATGAATATCAGAGAATTCCTTATAAAATCAAAGACTATATCTTCAAACAATCTTCCACGAACTATGGTGCAACCTAGAGCAATCAAATAGCTGTAACTTTCCTTTAAATTGTGATGGTGTATATGTATGTATATGTGTTAGCTGTAAATATTTTTGGCATGACATTTCAAAATAACCAATTAATTACATGGTGCTATGATGCCGCAGTAATTTTACCCCAAAGGATATACACATGCCAATATGTATGTATGTATATGTAGGTACATACAAAGTTAACAAACATGGAAAATCTTCAGCATATCAAAACTTTTCTCTTGGAATAACCCATGAGGGATTTGAGAAGGATTCATTTGAAAATTTGATTCACACGAAAGTTTGATGAAAGTTTCTGTATGGGAAATTCGAGAGAAATGAAAATGCAATATTTGGCCAAGGAAAAATGATATTCACGAAGGAGTTTTTAATTAAAGTGTATAATATGTTGCACAGCCGTCTGTCGGACGGTCTTCCAATGTAAGCTATGAAAGTGAACTGTAGTGGAGGATTTTTGTTTAATGGATTTGATTTGGTTATTATTATGTGTGTGTTATGTTTCCATTCATTTGGACTTATGTCGGAAAATTCCGTGACGGTATAACGTTTCGAAGCCAAACAGATTATTAGTAACAATGATGAAGATGGTACACACATATCTCTATCTGCGTTCGGCTACAACGGGTTGATTTTCTGTAAACAAAACCTACCGTTTTTTGGGATATTCCGTCGACAAGTTATCTTATAGGGCAAGTATTGGTTTCGTGTAAAAAAAATTCGAAGTTATAATCAAAACTAACACTACGATAATCGAGAAGTCCGAAAAAGTGGGTTTCGCTATGCCGTCCATCGGTCTGTGCGTCTCTACGTCTGTGCATCTGTGCGTCGGTGCGTCCACTGTAATTTGAGCTAGAGCCCAAACGGGTGGACCGATTTGCATGAAATTTGGTACAGAGCATTTTTATGTGATTCCCTAGAGGGCAAATTCGAAAGTTTGGTTTAGCTCATCTAGAACAGGTAGATGCCATACAAATATTTTGATTTCTTCAAATTTTCTCAAAAACATCTCAAAAAATTTTAATTAAACTTCGTAACTGTAATAACCAAGTTGAATGTAACAAAACTGCACTTCAGGTTTTTCTCAAAAAATTCACATAACGGAATTAGGTATTCAACGTTTTATGAGAAAATGGTCTTATTTTTGGGTTATTCGCGTATATCTTTGCCATGGTTAAATCAATTATGTTATAATTTTTGCAATCTGATGCTTCTCAATAATTTAAACAATAATTCATTTAAAAACTTTTAAAAACAAAAAAAAAACAAACGAAAAATCTATATTTTAGTGCTTTCCCAAGTAACATTTTTCCTCTCATAAGACGCTCCGAGAGCGCTACGAGACTTATTTTAGGGAGCTAAATGCACTCTTGAGGAGCTCTTCTAGATTCTTATAAGATTGTTAAAAGCCTTAAATGGCCTAGTTATGGGAGCCTCTTGATCCTATACGAAGAGTTTTATTCTTCTTATGCGATTATAGACGCCGCTTTGTAAATCTAGTAAAGCTCTCTGAACTCTTCCTATGGGAGTGCGTCTCTTCCTACAGAAATTGTTAAAAAGAGAACGAGTGTGTGTAAACTTAAAAAAACATATATCTTTCGCATTTTTAATTTCTTTTTCTGAAGAAGGTAGGCGAATAGTTTTTATGTGTGTTCGTGATTCTCTCATGTCAAAAAATAATGCGTTTTTTGGTGTGAGTATTTATCTCACAAGTTAATTGACGTATTATATTTGTAAAAATCATGGCATATGTAGGCTAAATTCTTGGTGCAATTAAAATTGCATCTACTAATTTCCACATTTTGCTTCGAAAAATAACAACGCGCTTCCAAAATTATGCATGTCTAAAATATTTTGTTATTAATTATAATAAGAAAAAGGGTTACCATTAATATTTTATTTAGATGCAAAAATCACTAAAGTATGTTTTATACAATTCACAAAATGCTATCATTCATACCATATTTTTTTCAATTATTGTTATTATCGTGCTTTTATGACAAAACTTGGATCTAGAGTGTCACAAAATGTGACGCTTTTTCATTATTAAGATTATCTGAAATCTTCCAATATATTTGTCATTAAAAACTGACAAAAACAACTGATTTTTAAAGATGCCATTTTACTTGTGTCGTGTTAGTATACTGCTGTCACAAATTTTAAATAATGACATAACACAAAAAAGGATGTCCCCGCTCATTCTTCTCTGGTATAGTAGCTGTATACTAAGTTATACAAATCCATTTTTTATACAACTAATATCGACAACAAATAAGAGAAAACAAGATGAATATGACCTATACAACTTTTTACAAGTTTTGGTCAGAATGGAAAACCAAATAAGATAATTTTATTAGAATATTTTTTTTAAGCTACGGTAACCCTCAAAATATAATGAAAACATTTTGTTCATATTGCAACATGGCTGCTGTTGATTGATACTTTAACTCTTGTTTTAACATCTCTATGAGATCTTTGGATGATGATGAAGTCCCATTACAACGCTTGAGCTCCCGTAAGAAGTGTCGCTCTCAGTACATATAAATTTTCTCTGATAGACAGTACTTCTTACGGGAGCTAAAATGCTCTTATTGGATTTAAATTTGACATTTAACTTTCAAACGCAACACATTTGTCTGTGGGGCGTTCTTTTTTATTGCAGTTGCCAACTTTTATGAAGAAATTTAAACGAGAAAGCAAAAAATCGATAATTGTGTTAGATTAACATTTGTAAACAATGGAACTAAAATATAACCTAATAATTTTTCGAATAAAGTAACAATCAAAATTAACTGCATATAGCTTGGTGTTATTTAAATCACTCCAAAGCTGATGACAGCCGATGCAACAACAGTATATATATATATATACCATAAACATTATGTGATACTCATGGTGATTTCCATTAGTGCAATTAATAAGGTTGTTTCGATCAAATCTATCAAAATAATGCTTTTGAGATCGATTTTTCGGCAGATTGTTTTCTTTTTTTAATAATACTAATAATATTAACTACCTTAAGTTTGAAATGTGTGCTTTTTGTTTAGTATATTTTAGTGCTAAAAATTGTTGTTATAATATTTATAATCAAATTCACTACTACTCCCAAATTAGGTAAACAAACAGAACAAAAAATCGACCAAAGAAACTTGCTCGCAAAGAAAACAATCAAACTTTTCTTTGAAATCTAAAATTAAATCTTCCACCGCCAATCAAATAACCAATCCGATAGAAACATGAACAGAAGCAAGTTTTGTGTACAAAAAGAACGCACTGTACAATTCAACTTGAAGTATTATTATGGGATTATAAAGACTAAAAATGACGTTTAGAGTTTTAATTTCATAACGAGATACTTATGAGACTTAAATAGATCTAGATATAGGATTTAAGTACTTTCAAATTTAAAAAATGCTTAGCTCTTACAATAAAAATGCTATGAGATGAATTTGAGTTTCATAGCAAGAGATTCATTCTTAAGTATAGCAATAGGATTTAAAAGAATCTTATGGGAGCTTTTTTCAGATTTGAAGAGCTTAACTCCGGGAGTTTGTTAGTTGGGTTCGACTCTTTTAATATTTACTCGTTAAATATATACATCATGCATCTTCAATGTTGGGTTACATACAGTATTTAACTACAAGAGCAGGTTCGTGCGATCAAGTCGTGCATATTTTTTTTTTATTGAAAGCCAGCTTATAATTATTTTAATTTACGTACTAATTTTTTTTTAATCTGTGGAACCAATTTTAAGAGAAATAAGATTCTCCCTTTTGGTCAAACAATTTTATATGAGAGGTACCGTTATTTTAATCGTAAAAAAATGAAAAAAGCTGTCGGGAAATTTCCAAGAAACGATAGGTACCAAGTTTAAAGAAAATCGACCCATCTGCTTACACTGTAGCCGAGCAAACAAACAGATGGAAAGACGATTTTGCTATACCCACTTTTTTCGTCTTCCCTATCATCTTAATGTCAAGTTTGATCCAAATTTCGAGTTCAATTTTTTTTACGAATACATAACTTACCATCTAGAACCTATATAGTACATATATACAATACATATGCATATGTCGCAAGTAAAAATTAGTTAATTAGTTTTGGGTTCCTTTGCGTAAAAAAAAGTTCCTCGGATTCAACCAACAAGCCTTTTCAGCTATAGACCTGCACTTAGCAAGTGTTTTCATAAGGCATAGATCGTCCGTTTCTGCATCCTTGTGGATATGGTTTAAGATTATGTGGTTCTACATGCTCAAGCCATATATCAGAGGCGATGAATTCGTTTTGGTTTAACTAATTCAATTTATGAACATATTATGTGTAGAGTTTGTTGCCTGAGAACTGGCAAAGCTGTAGAGCACCTCCCGGAGACCATTAAATATGCCATGAGGGATGGCTAAAATTTTGGAATTTCCTTTGACAAAATACAATAAAATATATGTTGAAAGCCATTCACAAAAGGAGATATTTATTTTATATCAAAAAACCACTAAGGCCATGTATTTCACTCTTTGAATGATTTAACTTCCCCTTACTGTTCAGTAAAGAAATTAATTAAAAGTAATAAAACTGGTTTGGAGAAAATTCCAGTTTATTTTCTTATCAGGGATTGAAAGTATCTTTAGTGTGTTGCTATTTCTAGAACTAATTTCAAGCTACAAAAGTAAATAAAAAGCATTTATTATTCATTCTAGAAATTGATTCCTTACACCTTTGTTTCTGTACCAAAGATCACCACATCTTTCGAATTCAAACATTATAACTGCGTTCGTTCAAATCCATTAGTATCCACAACTAAATATCATCTTTTCATCGAAAGGTTAAATATTGTTAAACATGGTAAAATATATCCACCTTATCACACTGTTTCCACTTATATGAAAGATGTATGCTCCCCACACTTAGGCTTTTGGTAGAATTTGTACCTATATAGATCATTATAAGAGCCTTTTTCCATTTTGATAAGCACACATAACACTTAATTACAAAGAAAATTCCTACCCCACCAAACAAAACGCACACACACATGTGAGAATTGAGTACCACTTACAACCAAACAATCCATACGAATAACCCCAACCTCCCTTGAGCCTGGCACTCATATAAACAAACAGTCCTGAGAGAAATTTATACTTTAGCGAAAAGTGAAATATACTCTCATAAGCCCTCAACCCCCAAGCCTGGCACTTTTATCGGATTAATTTTATAGGTGTCGTAAATTCAGTTCAGCTAATAATATGTCCCCGTTCACCTTGTGTAGCTGTTGTTGTCGCTGTGGGATGCCTTGAAAGGTGAGCAACGTTTAACGGAGATCTTAAGTACCTAACACCCGGCGAATCCTTTTAATTAAATAGCTGTTTACTTTCCTCACACACTCGTTAAGCTCTTTTCTTTAGTGCTCCTGAGTCCCAACTCCCGAGCCAGCCTGGCCCCAGTACTCAGCTCGATACAGTTGTATGGCAACGTTTTTCTTCATATTCCATCTTGATCCTCGAAGCCACTTTCCAAATCTAATTTCTGATATAAAATTTGTTAATAGATTTTGCTGGATTTATAACTTTGTTGTTTGTTGCCTTGACGGAGTCTACGGAGATTGGTGCTGCAGCAAACAGGGGAATACAATAAACCAACCTACAGCACCTAACGCTAACGGTAGTATATATCGGTATAGGTACCATGCGGCAGAGTACTCGACTCAAAATTTACTCACAGGATTATAAGGATATCACTATAAGGAATCGTAAATGGTGTTTTATTTCATTTGCTGTTTGCTTTAAGTGCTGTGTGCTGTGGGCTTTACGGGCTTGAGTTCGAACCTCTGACAATAAAACAAATGGGGGCCAAAATCTTGCAAAATATGCCCTGGAAATTAGAGGCAGTTTATCGAAAATGAATCCGATTGCCATCGTGTGCACAAGCTGCGTTGTTAAAGATGCTTCAGACTTCAATAATCCCTGACGACTACGACGACGACTCATGTATCGACGAGATGAAGTGCGTATAACAGAGGTGAGGAATCCTTACCAAAACTTCGTTGTCTCCTCGTGTTCCTCGCTACCCGAGAGTCCACAATCGACAATCGACAATCGAGAATCGAGCTCCTACGAAAACATCATTCGCCCTCCTACGACTTACGATCTAAACGAGTATTTATTTATACGGTGCCGATGCCGATGCCAAGCATTATGTTTCATTTTACATGACGTAATTTGAATTTTGATTGAATTTCCCCCCAAGGATAAGATAATTTAGCTACTATCCGGGGTACTTTGTTTGTATTTCTCCTTTTGGCAATTTCAGCGTTTTAAGGATTTTATTTTTTCATTTGGTTCAATTTTCATTTTTTTTTTTTGCTTTTGCTTTTGCGTTGGCTTTAGCTAGCTTTTTGGCCTAAGGAATGCGATTCAGACTTATGTCGTCGGAAAAGAAATGAAGTTGTTTTAGTTGGGGCAAAATACATATACATATAAAAGTTGTGTGTTAGAGAAGAAGCGAGTCCATTTCTATTGTACAATAAAATCCTATAGACGATTTTGCGTTTCATTTCATATTGTTAAAACTTATGTCAGTGATAAAATCACCAGGGGATGGATCAACTTTTATTACAAAACGGTAAAGGAAAAACTTAATGCAGGTGTAAAATGAATATAGGACGGACGGACGGACGATTGTGAAGTTTTACGAACAAAGTTCTTTTTTTTTTTTTAATGTTTGTTTCTTTTTTGTTCTGGGTGCTTTTATTGATGGAAGATTACATTTTGTGCGTCGGTCGTCGTCCATTTGTATGAATATAGGTAACTTTTTTAATAGTATAGTAGTTATCTTGGAGATGAAAGTTAATTTTTTATTACAAATGGAAGCGTTAAATGTAAATAAATGAAAGAAGATAAACAAAAATGGACGTGGAGTAAAACACCATCACCTATAACAAGAAGGTATGGGAGGTCGTTTGAATTTCAAGAAAAATGCGATTTATGTACTTCCTTTCTTACCGATAAATGAAATTTTTTGAATAGCTTTTCTTTAAGAGTCCTTTTAACGCACACCTGAGTTACATAATTTTTTTATGAAACATTTGTGTGATATACGTTGAGAAACAAATTTGAAAGTATTTTCCAGAAAGTCTGAATTTATTGTTATGCATACAGAATGAAGTAAATACTGCAAATCTAACCTTTTACTAGAAGCAATCTCTCTCCCCTTGAAACAATCGATCGATGAAGCTGATAACGTATATCGATGTTACGCTATAAATTCTCACGATGAGCGCATATACCTACTTTCGTGACTAAATGTACAATCCACATGCATAAGTGAACTGTAAAATTTCTTAAAAGTCAGTCGACAAAATTGTAAAAGCCTTGCAGCTGGAATATTCTTGTTAAGTACTGAAAAAAATGTGTGTTCACTATATCGAAATATTTTTGTTCCCTATATTGGAAAGTTCACTCTACCGAGACTCACTATCGTCTACAGTAATTAAAAAATAAAATTAGTAATAATAATAATTTCAATTAAGTTAAACAGTAAAAAACCTGTCGGTAGAATGTTCAAATAACAGTGCGGTGCAATAAGACCCACAGAATTAAAGCCCACTAAATTCTCAATTTAAAAGGAAACTACACCCGCGTGCTTTCTTTCCTTTATAATTCGGCAACATAAGCTGCGGGCTTAAATTCCTTTTTCTTCTAGGTTTGATTCCAACTATAAATGGAAACAAAACCCATTGAAAAAAATTTAAAATCCGGTTTAACACTATTTACAAATTTACAAATATTTTAATTTATGTTTTAAAAATGTATTTTATAATTTCTTTTAGGAAAAAAAAAAATAATCATACTTTGAGGTTAATAATCTTGTATATTATTTTATTTTTACTATATTAAACAAAGTCGTTTTAGTTACAACACTTATAACTCAAGAACGGCTGGATCGATTTTAATGACCTTTGATTTGTTGGGCTTGTCGGCGCCCCGAATAGCAGAATAAAAATAATAAGATCACTTTGTATAATAAAAAGGGGTAAAATAAAAAGGCGTATTCGATTAAAAAAGAAATCTACCTGCATTTGAAAGGTTATTCTTAGGAAATGGCTTCAAGGATATTTTCTTTTTAAATTGCAATTTGTAAGATGAAATGGGGTAAAAATAGAAAAAACTCTCCGATTAAAGAAATTCTTTTTGTGTTTCAAAGGTTATTCTGAGTGGATGGTCTTTGGAATATTTTTCTCAAAAATTTGGTATTTATAGGGTGAAAAGGGGTAAGAACGAAAAGGGGTAAAAACGAAAATTCAGTTTGTTTTGAAGAGGTTATTTTTAAAAATTTGATATTTATAGACTGAAATGGGATAGACACAAAAAAGTTGTTTTTGATTACAAATATTCTTTCTATACGTTTGGAAAGTAATAAAGGTTGGACTCATATGATCATATTTTTACGAATTTCGCCATTCATAACTTGAAGTGGTTCAAAACTCAGTATGTAGTATTCAACTAGAAAAAGAAGCTTATTCTGCTATCCGATTCGATCGAAACTTTCGATTCACGTAAATTTTTCATTTCATTTGCCTCAAATTATTTATTTAAAAATAATTTTTTTCCAATGCAAATAACTTAATTAGTACTTCTTTTTGAAATTCTAAAGAGGATCTTATTGTCTTCATTATATTTGTATCACTATTTATATGCATTATGGAACATTCACTTCCTTCCCGCGTATAGCAGAATGCAAATGTTCAAGCCAACGTTTAGCAGAATATATGGCTGGTAATTTTTATGCGAAGCTTAGGTTTGTCTAGTTACCCGTGCGAAGCCGGGCGGGTCAGCTAGTTTAATATAAATAAATAATTTAGTCGTTTTAAGTCGAATTGTTTCTTAGTTGAATTGTCTTATTGTTAGTCGAATTTTCCGCAAATCTTAAGTATGGGTCTTGATGTTAATTCAGAAAGGCAATAACACCAGCGGGTCTTATTGTTTTTTTTGTTGTGGGTCTTATTGCCATTTCAGAAAGGAAAGAAAGCCCGCGGGTTTAGCTAGTTTCCTTTTATTTATTTTGAGACTGCACTCGGCACCTTAAATAACGTTGTTTGCACTAAAGTTGAAAAAAATCTACTCAACCGTTTGGGATGAAGCCTAACAGAGATGAAATTGAGACACCCGCAAATTATTAGGGCAGATAGGTATGTGTATATATTTTGTATGCGCGTTGAGGGTAAATAATGATCTTCCTTAAATATTGCAATGTCAAGTTGGATAAAAATCTCGACTTGATTTTTTTTCACAAATGCATAACGTGCTATATAGTACCTATCTATATCTATATTTATGTATAAATTGTAAAAATGTCTAAACGACATTACTTACTTTTGAACTTAAAAATTATAGCACCTGATGAAGATTCTGTGTTTGAGGTACAGTATGGAATGGCCTCCCTTCCTACTTTAAGTCTATTTATCTGCAAATTGAAGGTTACTTTGAGAAATAGAAGAAAAATCCACTTCTATGTGGATATATCTACCGATGAAAAGGAAAAAAGTTTTTCTTCGGATGGATTGATAGATACGATTAATCCAAAGTCATTATCCTGCCATACTAGACAACATTGATTTTATCAGTCTATCAAATGTCAACATGACAAAGCCCAGAACTCTCTGTCCCTGACTCTACATCTCTCTCTCTCTTTCTCTCCTACTACTTCTCTCCATCAAGGCAATCCTCTAAGGATGGAATTTTTCTTTTAGATTTTTAAGTATTCCTTTCCTGTCGTGCCTCCATCACCCTCATGCCCAATTTATCTGCTTAAAATGAAATTGAGTATTTCCAATTACCCAAGCTTCCTAAGACTTCCTTAGGGACTACACCAGCAGGCAAAGGACAACCCCAACCAAACAAAACTTGGGCATTTTTCTTTTCCTAGTTCCGCTGCGTCTTCCCTCGTTTTTCTGATTTTGATTCTTAATAGAATTTTCCGCATCTAGACCCAGAGTCTGAAGAGAAGGTATATCCTATACCTATTTTCGCAAACAGATGCGATAGAATGACCAAGGACATTGTCCGAAGAATGATAATAAATTAAATAATGAATCTTAATCAAACTATCGATTGATCCCTTTTTTTTTTTTTTTTGCTCTCGCCTTTCACTCAGCTCAGCTCAGCTCGGCTTTGGTTTTCCTTTTTACTCCTGGATACAACAAAAAAAAATTAAATAAAAGGATATTTTGAGGAAAATTGAAATGGAAAAAGATATAACCTTTTTCAGGTTAAGAAATTGCCACGTATTTTGGGTTTATGCCTTTGAGAATTCGACAATCGACATACCAACGGAACCGAAGGAATTGACATTTTATTTTGCATATTGACCAATCCTTGGGATACATCATGGTATATTTTTCACCAATCTGTTCTGTTGGTTCTTTCACAGATACCTTTACCTACGTAAGTATGTATATATATATATACAGATTTATTTATGCTGTTTCCACACGCCACACCCACGGCAATCACAACCGATTTGTGTTAAGGAGCAATGGGGAAATGGTTCGAAGTGTTTTGGGATATAGAATTCGATTCGTGTGTTTCGATTGATTAAGGATTTTAAATTTAAACATTTATGTACATTAATGGATGTTGATGGTGAATTTGGATTTTGCAGTAAGAGTTTTGCTGTTTTGTAAATTAAAACCTTCAGATTTGGCTATTTTGAGAATGTTTTTTCATTCTAAATTATGTAAAAGTTTAAATAGAGCTGAATGTAGGTATATGCCTGTATAAAAAGAACAAGGATTGATATTCAATTAAATACGGTATAATTTTAAAAATTATAGAGAAAATTGTGCGCAGATTCATACATCCACAGGCTGAAAATTCACAAAAGACTCTTCACCTTCACCAAAAACAAAAAAAAATTACATATTTCTCATGTCATATTCTTATTATCCAGTTTTTATTTTGGCTAGGTTAGCGCCTAAGCACGTTGTTGGGCGCCATTTTTTTTTTTTTTCAATGGCGATATTGGTGCAAGTCAAAAAAAAATTACATATTTCTCATGTCATTTTCTTATTATCCAGTTTTTATTTCAGCTAAGTTAGCGCCTTAGCACGTTATTGGGCGCCATTTTTTTTTCAATGAAGGTGGTGGTGCGAGTCGCAAATATGTGGCAAAATACGAGGATTGCCGAACGAAGAAGTTTTGTTAGGTTCCTTTCGTCAGAAAATCGCATGTTCCGGTTACATCTTTAACTAATTTACTATGCCATTGCCATTTTCGGTAAAATTAATTGCTGGACAGACATTTGTTGCTTGGTACTGCAAGTCTGGATACTTTATAAAAAAAATTATATACATAAATAAAAGAGGAAAAGTAAAAATTTTAAAATTCGAGAAAATCAAAAAAATATTATTTATTTATTATAAATTATTACGATTAGGTATCTTATTTTATATTACGAACACGTTTTTGTTTAAAAAAAAAAAATACAAAAACTCACTCCAACGTTCCAAACTAAAAAAAAACAACAAAAAACTATGATTTCTTGCTTTGATTGCTTTAATTTGACATTAAGCTCCTTCTATTATTTAATTTACGACGAGAAAAAGTCTAACGGGGTCAAATCACACGATCTCTGTGCCAATTCACATCGTCTCCACGTGAGATGACCATGCCCTCAAATCGCTAGTGAAGAATTTCTAATGTGGCGTGAGGTGTGTGGCACGAAGCGGCATCCTGTTGAAGTTGAAACCACATGTCGTTCGTGTCCATATATTATCCAATTCAGGCCAAAAGAAGTTGGCAATCATCAAACTATGGACGGTGATATCCCGGCCAACGTCGCGTCATTCTCAAAGAAATATGGACCGATGACGCCACCAGCCCAAAATCGACACCAAACAATGTTTTTCGGGATGCATTGGTCGCTCTTGGATCTCATGTGAATTGCTATCGTTCCGAATTCTACAATTTTGTTTGTTGATGTACCCATTCATCCAAAAATTGGCCTCATCGCTAAAGATGTCCGTAAATGGGCGAAGCGCGGGGAACATTACCCGAACAGAACACCCATTTTGATAAAACAATTGTATCATTTACACTTATTGTTGAACGCTATAGGCTATATCCGTCCATGGTTATTTGAAAAAAAAAAAACAGGCTGAATAAATGCCAGAAAATTTGACAGATATATAGCTTCAACAATATGGTCGCTATTATCAACTGTCAAAGTTCGGAAGTCCCTTTTGGAAGACCCTTTATTTGTTGATTGTTTGCCGGGTAATTTTTGAAAGGTTTGATAATGTTTAATGGTTCTAAATATAATTTCAGTTTAAATATCGTTCCAAGGTAATTTATCAGTTATCACCTCATTCGCAGCAGGTATTTTAAAGCGCTTTTGAAAAATTACCAATTTTTTTATAAAACTGAGCCTCTTAATTTTGCTTAAACGGCTCACACTTCTTCAAGAAAACGAATCACCACCTAAAAATAATGAAGATTTTTTTCCATCAACTCCATTATTGATGTGATTTCGAACTTTTCCCCATCAATTTTGTTTATTTTTATGAAGTGTCAATAAACTTCATCGACACTGTTAATCTAATCACATTTCGGCACATTCTATACAGACACCTGCTAGCCCAATTAAATTTGCATCGATTACACCCACACACAGGAGCACAGCCATTCTTACAATTACGCTTCTAATTTGTTTACGACCACAACAGATAATTCCATAAAAACAGAGTCGAGCCTTCTTCCCCCAATAACATCTGTCCTTCTCCTTTCGTTGTGCCTGAAGTTATGGGGAGACCACAGTTTACCATCATGAAGAGACGAAAATACAAAAACAAAAAAACACATTCTGACCTACATAATCACATAAATAGAAACCAAGAAAAACCTCCCAAAAAGCAACAACAACAACAACAACAACAAAAAAAAAGAAAAGCTTTTAAATGAGGCATGTTCCCATATTTCCTCACCGTGCCATGATATGGGTCAACATTAAATGGCTCGAAACCAAAGGCGATATTTCTCATTAGCGACATGCTTCGTTTGGCGCTCAAATCTATAGCTTTACTTTTTGTTTTCATTCTGTGTTTTGTTCTGTTTATTTTTATTTTTATTTGTGTTTTTTTTTTATTTACTATTATTTCACCTCACCTTGGATTCAGAAAGTGCTTGTATACCACCATTGTTCAAGGAGGAGAAGACTGGACGTCGTCATCGTTGTACAATATAGGTATAGGTAAATGTCCAACTTCCTCTTTTTGTGTTCCTATACCTACTATAGCTGTATTGTGTTAAGCGCCATTAATTTTTATTATTGCGGTGATTTCAAATGATTTTGGTGCTATTTCGATTTCCAAATGATGCCTTTTTAGTATCTGGACTATAGTAGTAGTAGGTTTCTGTATTTAAAAAAAAAAGAGTCCCTTTTTTCAAATGTACCTAATCTAAGAGGAAAAGGAAGTTGTCCAATGACAACCATGACATAAGGTCATTTAGCAATTTGTTTATAATTTTATTTAGCTATTTTAGAACAGAGGGTGTATTGTGTATAGGCCTATTGTGGGATTATTGTAATTCTTTTGAATGACCATTAGTTTTTATCAACTTGCCTAATACATAAAACTATTTTTTTTTATAATAACTATACAGAGTTAACCTTGATGGGTGTAGAAGGAAACACATAGCGTGGTTTTGTACACATATCGATGGATGTCTTTCAAAATGGATATCTAACATCATATGCTGACGTTTTTGACAGTTCCTTGTCATTTAAGCTCAGATAAATCACATTGAATTGATTGACGCATCCATACCTATAGCATTCAATCATATTTTCATTCCTATAATAATCCTAAGCCCGCTTAGGATTATTATATTAATTAAAAAAGGGTCACGAAATAGGAATAAATATTTTCATTCCTCAATTTAAATTAAATTTCTGAATTGTGATACACATATTCTGTTAACTGAAGGCAATATATATCGGGTTTTTCAATAAGAGCGCTACAAGACTTTTTTAAATAAAACAAAAACCGTTTTGGATATCAATAAAATTCCTTAATAATATGAAAGTACGTTCGATGCCATTATGTATGAAACTCGATTTCTTTTGCATGGCCACCACGGGCACGCTGGCAGAAGTCCAGACGCTGAACCCAATTTTCGACGGTTTTCAAGCATAAATCAACCGATACTGCTGCAATTTCACGGCGTCAAATCGCACGACCGAGGCGGCCAAGCGACTGGACCGGACTGGACTTTCGTGAGATAACACGTTCTCCAAACTTGGTTTCCAATAAATTGAATGTGACATTCGCTGTGTGGCTTGTGGCGCCGCCGTCCTGTTGGAACCACATGTCCTCCAAGTCCATATCATCCAATTGGGGCCAAAAATATTCGGTTATCATTGAACGGTAGCGATCCCCATTCACAGTAACGTGCGGGTCTTCATCATCACGGAAGAAGTACGGCCCAATGACATGACGCAGCCGGCCCATAAACCACACCAAACCGTAATTTTTTCTTGATGCAATGATGACTCATGGAGTACGTGTTGATTGCTGTCTGACCAATACCGCATATTTTGTTTATTGACGAAGCCATTCAGCCAGAAATCAGCCTCATCGCTGAAGATGATTTTTCGATGAAAATCCGAATCATTTTCAAGTTGTTGCTCAGCTAAAGTGACCATTCGTCCCACATTACGTGGGACAGTCCCACATTCACACAAACTGTCCCACATCGAAAATTGTCCCACAAACGTCCCACAAATTATAAGATGTCCCACGCTGTCCCACAAAATCAAAATTGAATTTTTCGATCGTTTATTTTATAATTTATCATAATAAATTAACTGGGGGGTCATTCCGTAATTCGATTATCGCCACACGATATCGTTTTGACGACAGCCTTGCATCACGTAAAAACAATAATCACTATCGACTGAAAGATATCGTCTTGACGATCGAAAATTTGCTTTCCGTAAATCAAAAATCCTCAAAACGTGATCGTTAAATCGTTAGCATTTGAACGATACCTATGAAGCTATCGTTTTGTTTGATTTTGTAAGCAAATTATGCATTTTATCATATGAAGCAACGAAATGTAGGGTTTTCAATAAGGGCGGGTAGTTGTTTTCGGTTGATCCTGGGTTTCGTTGACGCAAAGGCGTTGGCTGATTGTCCACTGAATTGGTCAACTCAAATTTGGGCACCAAACTTTGGATAATCGGCTTGGGAGGACAACCACGCAAACCGTAAAATGGGCGCAACGCACGTATCGTTGCCTAAAAGATTTGTATATTAAAGTCTTATCATTTGGACGTGTTGTTTAATCGTGTCACTTGCCATGGTGATTTGACATCAGTAACTAAATAGTAAACAACAGATTTGGGGTAGGTGCAAGATTGGTTATATGCAGTTTTTTTGGATTTAAAGAACCCTCACTGTATATATATATACCTCACTGTTTAGGTGTGAGAACTAATTTCGCGTACGCGAAACTACGTGCCTTTAGACAGTTTCTAATTAATTCTATGTAGCTTTGGATAGATGGATAACCGATTTGGTTATAGGCGACATCAAGTTTTGGCTTCACATTCTTTTCACTTCTTAATAAAAATTGACATTTTTTGGGCGATACTGACCTACATATAGGTTAAACCATTGTTTAATGTATTTTTTTTAATATTTCACAAATAAATATTGGATAAATAACTTTTCCATTGGTCCAAACATAAAACAACACAAAAATAAATTACTGAATTGTCATTAATGACAATGATTGACAAGTCAATCCTTCTCAAACTGTGATTTAGTGATTGTGTTACGTGAAGCAAATTGATGACGATAACGTGCACGATTATCGTTTAGACGATTATCGTTTAGACGATTATCGTTTTAAAAATTACGGAATGACCCCCCTAAACGCTACCAACATTACACAAAATTAGATGCATAAACTTAACGACTGAATGCAAATGCTAATAAATTACAAAACTGGAATAATGAAAAAATATCAGCTGCTATAAGATGGGTGAAAATTTTCTCACATTTAAAAAACTGCAATATTCCTTACCAAAACTCGAAAAAGTTTGTTGATTATACCCTCTATTTGCCGGGGACTAATGCGTCGACGGAAAGAATATTTTCAATTGTGAACAAATTGTGGACGGAGGAGAAGTCACAACTCTGTCGAAACCATTAAAGCGATATTGGCTGTGAGATCGAGCTATTCAAGCTGCGAAAATTTCATACAGGAAGTGTCAAAAAATAATAACTTATTGCAAAAAATTCATTCATCAGAGATATATGGCTGGATAATTTATTAATTTATACACACATAATACATAATAGAATATATTTTTTGAGTGTTTTTTTTTATGTTCTGCAACCTACTTTAATAAAATTGATATTGTCCCACATTTAAAAAAAAAAATATATATGTGTATTATTTTCGGGTGAGTTTCTTTACTTTGTCCCACATTTTGGCTTTTTGCATCTGGTCACTTTATGCTCAGCCCAATTCACGAACATATGACGCTTCTGGTGGTCAAGCGGTTTCAGTTCTTGCGTCAATTTAATCTTGTAAGGATGTAGGCCAAGATCTTTTCGTAAAATTCGCCACAATGACGTCACAGAGATCCCCAACGCTTGAGAACGACGTGTGAGAGACACATTTCGGCTTTCGGCACTTCTTTGTCTCACTGGCACGGGAACATTTTGTACTGTGCCTGTGGATTCAAATTTGTCCACTAGATGCTCAATTGTTGATCTGCTAGGATGATTATGACGACCATAAATTGGCCACTGACTCCGAATTTCGGTAGTAAATTTTAATAATTTTGAAATGGCAAACCTTACTCAAGAGAAATGTCAAAAGAACGGCAAGAAATATGGCGTCGATTGCTGTCCCTGTTGCTCTAATTTTGTAGCGTCCCTGTTGAAAAACCCAGAGTCAATAGCCAGTGTTGGGAGATCATGGGAAAATCCATTTTGGTAATATGGAATTATAAAGGGACAAATAAAAAACCGACTCATTATGTGGGAATTCCCTGTTTATAATTTGACCATCATTAAAATTATAATCGATTGTTTAAGAATAATTTAAAAAAAATACAAAATTACATCACCATATAATATATGAAGGTGAATACACTATCAAAGATTGCGTTTATATTTAGAAGATATCCACATCAGATACGTATTACGTAATATTTTAGTCAAACATTATTCGAAGACGATTTAACTATTGACGAGATGAAAGACAATTGATGCACTATGTTGAGAGTTTTTCACGAGATGAAAATATTGATTCCCTCTCAAGGGAATCTGATTCAACTGTAAGATTAAATGAAAGCAAAAAATAAAAATGAAACAAAAGGGAATTTTCCAACTCGCTGCAGGGATTTTTCTTAAAAATACCTCCCAGCACTGTCAGACTCATACAAGACGTAAAGATATATGAGATCCCTTAGCTGAGTGCAAGTGTGACGAAATATGCATACAAATTACTGTAAATCTGGCATCGATCGACGAAATTATGAACACATTTGCTCTAAGTACTTAAAAAAACACCAAACTGTTAAAAATAAAAGTAGGCCTGACTTTTACAAAAAAGTTCTTGTAGAATTTTATAAAAAAAACATCATAGAATAGCCCTTTAATACAAATAAAAAAAAAATGAGTTTAGTAAAACTTTTCGCATTTTGTAATGGAATCTTTATTATTAAAAAAAAGTATATATCTTATATTTTTTTCTTTAACATAATTAAATGAAGAGTTTTTAGTTTTAATTATTTAATTTATTTTTTTTTAAATTTATTTATTATTTGTGACAAAACGTTTGTGAAGTTCCTTTTTTTTCATTTGAAGTTACAATAAATTTATTTAAGACATTGTACATATTTACATCTGCCAAAAAGGTTATACTTTCGAAACCGCTTTTATTATGCGATAAATAAAATTTAAATCACTTAAGGTAGGTATAACAAAATTAGTTTGAATTTATTGCTTAACTTTATGGCTTGATATGTAGATATGCCTTGTACGAAACAATTCCAAGTACCCAAACATTTGGAATTAAATTTGTTGGTGACTAATTTTTCTTCGAATTACCATTTTAAATTATTCACTCCTCGCCACTGGTAATCACCATTATAGAATTCATGGGCTTATCGGCTCTTTTGGTAGCATAGTGTTGTGATTGTAACTTGCGTGATTTCAATGCGAATGTTTAGTACACTGGATTCTGAAGTCTGTGATGGTTTACGTAACCCCATAATCCAACTGGATTTTTTCAGGGTATTGGTAGAGAACTTTCTTAAAAATCTGACGAATCATTGAGGAGTAAGCAGGGCCACTGGGCAATCAGGATTGGTGAGCTCCTGGGCGAGAAAAAAGTGCATAAGGGCCTCCGCACTACTTTATGTACCTTTAAAGAAAAAGTTCCTCATAACATAAGATTTCTAATGGACCTTACAGTAAATATAAATCTTTTGTGGCCCAAAAAGATCTCGGGAGACCCCCACGTCCACAGGTCTGTTAGGAACCCTCAAAATTAATATTAAGCTGTTGAAGAGGACCCATATGGGGTCTTAAAGGCTCCAGATATTTCTTAGATAATTTAAATAGAAAACTATTTATTCTAGGCAGTAGGCACATAGAGCTGCACTATTTTTGGGTTATTTAAAAGAAAACTTTGTCCTGAAATTGGACCTCCGAGAAACCCCTAAGGCATAAACCTATAGCTTTCGTGGCCTCAAAATGATCCCTCATAACTGCGTGTTGATAACTCCTAGAATAATAATATTGAGTTGTTGATGGGGCCCAACGGGATCTGCCACACTAAGTATTGCACTATTGTGGGCCAAAGGGCATCCGGTGGAGGTCCCTTCAGTACTCTTATATAATTTTAAGACAAATCCTCATTGAAGTTCAGGTTTTTGTTTTTATTATTGAGATTCAGCTCATTGAATTGGTCATTTGATTGCCTTCAACAGTAAATTTATATAATAGACTGATGATCGTATAATGCAAGTCATCATGGACCGTTTTTGAAGCATACTGAAAACTGAAAACTATACTCGCCTTTCCCTAACGCAGTGGCGTCCATACTCCATTTACTGATGGGATATGAGTATATACAAAAAGTGTGGGTTGGAAAAAGTCATGAATCTATAGTTTAATTGTATTTGAGCACATCACTTCAAATATTATATCAAAACCTTGATTAAGTGCTTTGGAATTGTATCTACCTATATATAAAACCTAATGTACCCATGACTATT
The DNA here is from genome assembly GCA_932273885.2 of Leucozona laternaria. Lineage (NCBI taxonomy): Eukaryota > Metazoa > Arthropoda > Insecta > Diptera > Syrphidae > Leucozona > Leucozona laternaria. The sequence goes on from OW026368.1 coordinate 97,495,876, forward strand.
CACTAACCGCAACACTTCAATATACATTTTCCACTTTTCCACATCAATTCCAGAACAATGCAATTGCAATTCATATAAAAAGTAACATTAATTAAAAAGGCTTTTTTTTCCCAACCTCTTTCTTCTATCATCATCGTCAGAAATACAGTCCATTAGCAATACTTCACGTTAGCTCAATTTTTCCGACATCCTGTCTGCTGTTTAGAGATAGAGGTAGGTATAATGGTTTATGATAGGTAGTTTGTGTTTCTATGTATTTGCAATCTGCATGTTACATTTTATATAAAAGTGCAATGAAGTAAGAGAAATGAATTCCCAACAGAACTCATTTTCTCGCAGTGTTTACCGTCGTCATCGTCAACCTCCAAAGCCACAGACAACGGCATAGCGAATCATCAGCATCATCATTACCATCATCATCATCTTCATCATCATCATCGTTCATCATCATCATCATCGTTCATCATCATCATCATCATCATCTTCATCATCATCATCGTTCATAATCATCATCGACATCATCATCATCATCACTGTCATCAGCATCATCGAACCTTTCAATTATTGGAAAACTTTTGAAATTAAAATTTTAATTACGGTTGACTGGACGCTGTGACTAATTATATGTGCATCTGAAGTAACGACCATCGACCATGCACCTGTCTGTATACTAACTCACTACTGTTCCAGTGAAATGTTAAAAAATAAACTCGGATTTTACAATTACGATGCTCAATCACGTGGATATGGATGCCGCTGCGGCTGGTCCTACTTGCATCCAAACGTGTTTTATGTCGGGCTAGGTAGGTATTCATATATGTATACGCCATGCTATGACGCTGATCATATTGCTTCAGTAAAAATAACAAAAATAAAATTATATAAAATATTTTTACGAGTTACATTGCCGGCGAAATAAGAGAAGATTCTGTCAGTGGAATTTTTATTTCATTCCGTTTTATTTAATATTTGTTTTTTTTTTTTTTTTTTTCTCTACTTCCATGGCAATGTACGTATTTCCTGTTCCTGATCCTGACGTTAATGACTGCTCAGGCATCCAGCTTGCGCATTAACGGTAATTGAATTAATTTTTACGAGATATGATAGGTATCTACCTATAACAAGTTCGATGTTTGTTAGTTGCTTGACATGATGGAGGCAAAAGACTGGCCATCATGGCCATCGTTGTTTTTACGAAATTTGATAGTCATGGATACATTCATTGGATAATTATTATAATAATTTTTTTTTGTTTCATTTCGACTTTTTATTGATAATCTGTATGATTGAATGTAAGCTGAAGATTGGAAAAAAAAACTATTGTGTTGTTTTTTTTTTTAATATTTTATTAGGAAAGCCATTTTTTCGTAAGTACCATGTTGTACTTAAAAAACTAACAATACGATAATAGGGAAGTCGACAAAACGTGGGTTTCGTGTTTTTGAAATCAAACTATATCCATTCCAATTTTTTCTTGCGAATATAAGTACCATATGGCAAGATATGGATTCGTACAAAAAATAGAACTCGAGATTTTGATCAAACTTGACATAACGATGATAGAGAAGACGAAAAAAGTCGGTCTCGCAAAAACGTCCGTCTGTCTGCGTCTGTTTGTCTGTCTGTTCGACTACAGCCTAAGCGGATGGGTCGATTTTCTTTAAGCTTGGTACCTACTGATTTTTCGAAATCAAGTAAATTCCAATAAGAGGTGATATTTTGAACAGCCCGCTATTTCGGTAGCTGTCACTTTTGAAGCTGTCTACGCCATTAATAAAAATGGAACGATACACGCTTCAAACGCATTGAAATTATTAAAATTCACTATAAAAATGGTGAAAATTTGGCAGAGACGGTTCGTAAAACTAAAACATTTTTGGGTCGTCGTGAAGCACCTTGTCGGACCGCAATACAGAAATTGGTGGACAAATTCGAGCTGTTGGGACAAGTTAGTGATGTGAAGAATAAAACCCGTGCACGTCACTCAAGAACAACTGATAATATTGCTGTTGTAGCCCAAAGTGTTGAAGAAAACCCAGGTTTGTCCATTCCTCGTCGTTCTTTGGAATTAGGCATTCCACAAACTTCATTACACCGTAATTTGCATAAAGACTTGGGTCTTAAGGCTTATAAAGTTCAGTTAACACAAGAACTCAAGCCGGCTGATCATCAACAACGTCGTTTCTTTGCTGATTGGGTCCTTGAAATGCATGAAAATGATCCGGAATTTCATCGAAAAATCATCTTGACTGATGAGGCCCATTTCCACCTCGGAGGCTACGTCAACAAGCAAAACTGTCGCATCTGGGGCTCGGAAAACCCAAGAGTTATTGTTGAAAAGCCTCTCCATCCTCAACGCGTGACTGTTTGGTGCGGTTTATGGTCCGGCGGGGTCATTGGACCTTACTTTTTCTAAAATGAGGCTGGAGCAACAGTTACGGTCAATGGATTGCGCTATCGAGAGATGATTAATGATTTTTTATGGCCGGAATTGGATGGTATTGATCTGGACAACGTTTACTTTCAACAAGACGGCGCTACGTGCCACACAAGCAATGAAACCATCGATCTTTTACGGGAAAAGTTTCCGGACCGTGTTATCTCTCGAAGAGGTGATCACAATTGGCCACCGAGATCTTGTGATTTAACACCTTGCGACTTCTTCCTTTGGGGCCACGTGAAAGATAAGGTCTACGCCAACAGCCCAGCGTCGATTCAAGACCTCAAAGATGGAATTCGTGAGGCTATCGAGGACATAGGGCAGCCACTTTGCGATTTGGTAATAGAAAATTTCATGAAAAAGATATGGTCCTGTAAGCGTGGTCGTGGCGGCCATTTGGCTGATGTTGTATTCCATTATTAACGGCATACCTTCTTCTTTATAATTAAATAAACATCCGATCATTTATCTCAAAAAATGCCATGTTTCTTTGAATATCAAAATAACACCTCTTATTGGAAAACCCTTTATGTAAAATTGAATTGAATCATATGGATAGATTAATGCTAAATCTATTGATGCCATCTATATCTTTTGTCGGATTTCTACGTTAAGCCCAATTTCCGAGTACAAGGTTTAGTTCTTGTATCTAGTTCTAGATATATACGAAAATAATGGCGTTTGATTTAAATATATTTAATATTGTGTGTAAACAATTTCGTCTATTTCGATAAAGAATTCTACAAGCTACACCAAGATAGAAGATATACTTAAACTTAAATACAGGAAACAAGATTTTAGAAGAAAATAATAAATTAACAGCGACCGACAACCGTTTGAAATATGAATCAAAATATTTATGACTTTCATTAGGATGAATTGCGCGAAAACTTTTGCGAAATCCTCATTTTTATCCTTTAAAAATGCCATCCTTCCTGTTTGATGCAAACTCACACTTAAATAACATCATTTCAACCTTGAGGCACGTTTTGTCTGCCACACGCTAAATTCGTGGAATTCGCAAGTCATGAAAGTTGAGTACCTACTCTATTCGGTGGCCTGGCATATAGGTACCTTGCCTAACTGTACTCTCTTTCCTTTTTTTTACCCACACCTCTGTGACACCATGCCAACCTCTCAGTCTGTTTATGTCAGGAACACTTCCTTTCCATCTCATCTCAGGATTTTCAGTTTTTTTTTTTTTTTTAGAAAGATATTTTCTAGGAATTGGTTGCTGTGAATATTTTTCCATACGTTGCGTTTGGCATAATTCAATTTTAAACGAGAAAAAAAAAAAACGATGAATGAGAAAAATATTCACGTCGTCACACATAATAATATCGATTTATTTTTATCCGGATGAAAATTCCATTCTTCCTTTTTGCCACAGGATAGGCGTTCATCTCATGGATGAGATATTTATTAACCCTCATGATAAATTCCAAATTGTACGTAATATTTTGAGGAGAATCCCAAGGTCACTACATAGACTTGGCCACGAAAATCCCGACCTCACAAAATTCTGCGCTTGCGATATAGCACAGCCATAACCTTTTATCTATACCTATACACAAACAAAAAGGACGTATAGCTTATATAGATTCTGTTATTTGGAATTCAGGTGAAATAGTTGTTATTTCAGAAATATCAGTACTAATATTTAAAATCAAGGTAAATTTAAGTACATTTTTAATTTTGATAAATAAGAATTTATTGCTCCAATGTTTTGAAAGGTTCCTTCCAATAAGAAGCAATAAGGCCTTCTGCATCTGCACACGGCAGACGGAACTATGCCAACTTAAATGAATTCTGAGATATGACTGAAGCCACTAACTAACCACTGAATGTATTTTTAAATTAAATTTTGAATAGTCTTTGTTTTATAATTATCTATGTTGACAAAAAATGAGTAAATCCTTAGCTTAACTAATTTACTGGCCCCATGAGTTAACTGAGTTACTGCCAACTGAGTTTCGAAGCAACAGAACAGTCTACGATAGGAACAATAGAAAAAACATTCTAGCACTCAGTACCTTAAACCAGAAGAAAAAAGGACATTACAACAAAGCGCTAAGGTAATTGAAAGGACTCGTTTTTCCCCAAATCTCTTCGAAAACAAAATGTTATAATCTTTTTTCTGTAGAATTTTATAAGCTTCCAATTTTGCATAAATATTTTAACTTTCAAACTGAAATCTTTCCATCAATTCACAAAAATATTAAGGCCCATTTTGTTCACTATTGTTCAACTTGCCGGAAAATCCCAAGTTCGCCAACTTCGGAGTTGGTCTCAACTCGAGCTTTGATCGGCAAGTTGAAAATTGGTTTTGTTCACTACTTCAACTTACATTTTGGAAGTTGAAATTCAAAAGTTGGCTAACTTGCAGTTTTGAAAATTTCCCTATGATATCTATGACAGATGACAAAATAATTTGTCAGTCTCAACTTTTGACTTCGAAAAACTGTAATTTTATATCAAATTTGAAACATTTTTATTAAAAAAATGGAAATTTTGAAGGAATTATCGACAGTCGTGACAAGGACAAAGCATGGGAGAAGATTGCAAATGCATTCAATATTGTACCGCCTGGCAAAGTTAGTAATTTTGTATTATTGGTTTTGCTTATTTCATTCTTTAATTTATTTACCCCGCTGGAATGAGCTTTAAAGACTCTGCGTGACGTTTAAGCAATTAAGCAGCATAGGAATTGTGTATTGTGCTTTTCACGAAATGTTGAAAAGTACGGTGGGAGTCCACCCAAAAAGGAACTTCAAGGCTACTAGCACAAATGTAACAATTAGACGTGCTTTTGACACCTTCTACTTGGGTTTTGCTGCAATATCCGGCGATATAGTGACCATTCAACAGCCAAAAAATCGGCACTGCAATGCTGTTATACATTAATTTTTTTAAGGTATTTATTTACCTATACTGTTCAATAAAGCTTCTAATAATTAACTGTTTTTTTTTATTATAATTTATGCAGTTATGTTATACACTGGCTGAAAATACGTTCTAATCAAGGGTGAATAAACAAAAATCAAACAAAGTCCCAAGTTTGCTCCCTTAACTTCTACAATTTCGGAGAGTTGACAAAATTAAAAGCTGATCCACTTTTTATTTTCTCAACTTTAGAATATCAAAAGTTGAGACCGTCAACTTCGAGTGAATAAAACCACATTCTCAAGTTGACAATACTAATCCTCAAGTTGTGTTCAATTTCGAGTGAATAAAATTGCCCTAAATTGTTTTGCCTTTCCACCTCAGAAAACAAAAGCCCGGGTCAAAATTTATAGTACTTTTAAGGAAAAACAACAACAAGAAAAATTCCAATTTATAGCAGTTTATAAATTATTGCCATGTCTAGAGTCAATTTCACTTCCTTTTAGGAAATTTTTAAGACATACAAATAAAGCTCAGCTTTGTAGAATTTTTTCGAAGTTTTGCATCTTTTTGTCCAATTTTATAGGTTATTCGCGTCTTTTCGATGGTGCATCGGTTTTGTTACAGATTTGCAATCCCACTTCATAAAAAATATAGTTTATGAGATGTGGCTCAATCAAATGGTTAGTTTTTGAGGTTTATCTAATTTTTATATTGCTCCGCGCATTTTGAAAACTATTGAAAATTATTTCGTGTAAGTTTACTCTCAAATGTGTTATTAATATTTGAGTTTTAACTAGAGTAAATTCATAAACGAATCACTGCAATAATGATGCTCGATCCTTAAAGTCTAACGTTCACAAACGCAAACATTTAGCATCACTTTAGACGCCAACTGTTCATTTTTGCAAAGTTTATAACGTACAAAAAATGCCTATCTATTGGGAAATTGTTGACAAAATTTTGTCTGTTGCTCTACTATAGGGCTTAATTTTGATTTTTTATTGTTGTCGATCGAAACTTCATGGGAAGACTGTAGAGCAAACAGTGAACGATAGTATTCTTTACAGACGTTTGTAAATTTTCAAAGCACGAGCGGATGTAGGTATATTTCGAATTCAGCGATAAAATCTACCTTGATGTACCTTTCAATTTTTTTTGTTTGCGATAAAGAAAATGATTTGAATGGGGATTAGGTATTTTATCACATTCTTAAAGACTCAACATACGGACACAACTGAACCCACAGAAAAACTACATAGTATTTCAGACTTGATCCCCGATTTTTCGGCATTAAGTTGGTCAGATCATTTTCAGAAACTTCAGCACCTGATTTTAGAATTTTGCTTACAATTTTGTGTAAACACACATTTTTGCAAATATTGAACTGAAATTAGCACTTCAAATTGTTCACTTTATATAGTTTTCTATTTTGAAAGTTACTAAAAATAAAAAGATAAAGCGATTACCAACCAAAAACCAAAAAAAAATTATATTTCTCCAGAAAAAAAACAATGGGCTTCCCAAATTCCTCCAAAAACACTGATATGTGGATCAAATACAATACAAATTGAGAAAATTCCCCTTTTCCATTTCACACGTGATCGAACTAAAACGACATTCCAAAAAAATAGTCCTTCATTAGGAACGAAAGTATCTTAATTACATTCAGAATGTGCAAAGAGAAAGAAAATGAATCCAAAGTATTTTTGGAATTACATAAATAGTAAAAGAAAATCTTGTCCTTACCCGTCTGTTCTCAAGTCTAATGACATTTCAAGTCATGATTCACGGGTGATAAAGCAAATTTTTTCCGATTTTTTTCAAAGTGCCTTCAACTGTGATACTTACAACTGTGATACTTTAAACTGTGATACCTTATGCTGTGATAAATCCTACGAAATAGCCCAAGATTTTGGCCTATTGAAATCTTTTACATACTTGACTGATATGAACTTTAACATTAATAATGACAACATTGCAAAGTTTATATCTAACCTTGACGAAATCTGTATACCAGGTTCTGATGGTATACCCTCTATTATTTTGAAAAACTGTGTAAGTCACTTGTTGTTGCCTTTGTCCATCCTTTTTAATTCTTCAATATCTTCCTGTGTATTTCCATCTATTTGGAAAAGTTCTTTCATAATCCCTCTACATAAAAAGGGTAAGAAAGATGAAATTAAAAATTATAGCCCCATTTCCAGATTATCTGTGATTCCTAAACTGTTTGAACCTATTATTTGTGAAACGCTTTGTTACTATGTTAAATCAATTATTGTTCGAAATCAGCACGGTTTTTTAAAAGGCCGTTCTACTTAAACTTTTTTAATGGAACTAGCAGAAAACTGTATTGACTCATTTAAAAACAAAAAAATTAGATTGTGTTTTTACTGACTTCAGTTAAGCCTTCGACAAACTCTCACATCGAGTTTTGCTTTTTAAAGTCAGGAAACTGGGATTTAGCGATCATTTTATAAAGTGGCTTTAATCTTATTTATTCGATAGATCTTACTCGGATCTTTAGGTTGTGAATCAAATAAGTTTAAAGTTAATTCTGGAATTCCACAAGGTAGCCATTTAGGTCCTGTCCTTTTTAATTTATTTATAAATGACTTACCGTCTGTATTGAAGCACTCCAAGTGTCTCATTTATGCGGAGGATGTTACAATCTTCAAAACTATTTCAAATTCTCGAGATAAAAATAAATAAATAAATGATACGCATAATACGATAAAAAAAAATCCTTTTTTCTGTATTCTGGATATCCTAGTTTCAATGTTCTGTGATTCATGTTTCTATTTTTGTGTTTCAGGACCCTATCGCACATGGTGAGTAGATATATCGTATATTGGATATTTCTTGGGATCAGATAAATGCTTAGATTTAACCAATACTTAGATCCTGGGGCACTGTTACACATATCATCACCATGAGCGTACACGTTGCCGTCGTCATCAGGACATCATGGTCTGGCCGGGTTGGTTATGCATTCATCCTTGAAAAATTTAAATTCTATATTTCTATGAAATTTATTCTAACGTCCTTTTCATCTTCGTTGGACGATTTGGTTTTGCTTGTTTGGTCATATTTATATTTACTACTACATAATATATTTGGTCCTAAATCAATAACAGTCTAATGAATTCTGGAATGTTTATGTTTATGGCATAATATGGAAGACAGGTCAAATGCTTCAATGGACTTTTAACGTGTATTAGGACAAAAACGAACGAAAATTCACGAAAGAAATCTCCCTGCCAATTCTATATATATTATTTTATCAAATTTGAAAATGATCTGTCCATCGTCATTGAGGTCCTTCAATCGAATAGTGAATTTTAAACGAATTTCTCGAAGCAAAAAAAATGAAACAGCAACTTTTGATAAAGCTATCGATAAAGAAAAACATTAAACACAAGATTTCAAAGATAGATTCATCTTGATAAAGGACAACAAACATATCTACTTCCGTCACTCGTGTATAGATACGCTTCCTTAGTTTCTACATTCTTTTATACTCGTACAATCTACATCTACTTTAAAGGAGTGAAGGAAATTTTCAAAAAAAAAAAAACAATTCTAAAAAATCGTTCAGGAAAAAAAAACGACAAATCTTTTTGAGGAAAAGAAAGTGCAAAAAGGAAAACATGAGACACAATAGGGAGGTGAGGCAGAGGTCCTTGAACAGTGTATTGGCCTTTAAGTGTCTTTTGAAGTGATGCTGCTTTTGGACACCCAAAAATGCTTGTGATGAAATTTTTCTTCTTTATGCTGTGCATGTCTCGGAAATAAAATGTAGGTACATACATATAATATACATTGTGTATGTATCTATGTATGTATTTTTATATAAACAGGACATCGACGAAAAAAAAAACGATGATTGAACAATATATCCTTTCAAAATGTTGCCGGCCAAAAGCGCATGTTGGAGTTGGATGAATGTGATTGGGCGGGTGCTGGTGCGGGTGGAGAGAAACGAAAACATTGGGCCAAAGCATGGGCAAACATTCAAACAATGGAATGTTCTTGAATTAGCTTTGGCCATCCTCACTCAAGGAGAGTGCCTAAAAGTGAGTTCATTTGATTCCGTTGTGAATTATGTTGTTGCTGGTGGTGGTGGTGTTTCTGTTGTTGTTTTCGTCCAAAGATCTAAGAAACAGATCAGCTTTGGTATGCGAATTTGAGTTCTCATTGAAGATGTTTTGAAGTGGAAAGTCTCTTCATCTTTTATGACCACTTGGGCATGGATAACCAGAGCAAAGGATTTTTTTTTTTTTAACATAATTTAGTTTTACTTCAATAAGGATATTTTGACTGATTTATTTCTTTTTAAATTTTGTTTAATTTATTTACTTAGAAGAACGAAAGTAGGTAGGCACATATAGCTTTAAAAGATATAATAATTCTATTTATTTTACAAAGTATGTAAATGAGAGTATTAAATTTGATTTTGGTATGTTTAACCTATACCTCTACATAACTAGAGGTAACAATTAAGTAAGGAAAAGAGAGCATTTAAAACAATGTTTAAGTGGCGCCCAATGTGGAACTTACCGAGCTGTGTATCGCAGGATTTAGATGTATTTCGAAGCATTAAATTTGATTCTTACCGTCGTTATATTCACGCCGTTTAAAACTCGGTTTTAAAGTCCATAAACCGACTACTTAACCGAAGTAAGTGACATTCGCTGTGTGGCTTGTGGCGCCGCACAGTGGTGCGAGAGCGGAAAAAAGTCTTTTGAAAAAGTCATGTCTATCGTTTTAAACTTTATGTTTAAGTACTCTTAGATAACCCGAGCGTATGATTTAAAAGTATTTTTTAACATATATATTATATGTTCTGATTTACAAGCCCTCAAAGTTGAAAAATAATTTTACTCAAATCGCGAACCGTATTTTCAACAAATTTCGAGATGTTTTTTTCCGAAGTTCCTGTAGATAAATTCTCTAGCTTCTTAAATAATTTAATTGGTCTATTTTCGATTATCTAAAAATAAGAAAAAATATTGATTATTTATAAAAGATACCTTCTATAAGTAGCCTGAAGCTTTAGTACTAAGAAAAAATGCTTTTTTTTTAAACTTTTTGATTAAAAAAAACAGCTCCAAAAGATACCAAGAAAGTAAGTATGCCACCATATGCTCCATACATTCATGTTAAAGCACAGAAAAAATCAGCTGCAGATACGTGCAGATGTGGAAGTTATGCTCAAAAATGTTTCACTTAATCGGATTTCAAAAAACTCCGTCTTGACGGTGGTGTTTACCAAAAAGTTTGATTACTTCGGTATTAATTGTCAGAATGAACTGGTTAAGCACATTATTTTAAGAAAAAATGTCAAACTTTCTTTTAAAAATAAAACAAAATTAATACATTGACCCAGGGCTGAGAATTTCGATTTTTGCGAAACCATTTATTTCTGCCTGGAAAATTTTTCAACTTTCAACTCAATTTTCTTGAAAGCAACAGACGAAAAATAATATAGTTTTATGATATTTTGAATTATATGATAGAGCTTAATACAAAATACAGAAAAGGATTAGGGATAATCCTTTATTTTTTTTTAATCTTTCGCTAAAAGTAGGGCAGGTAAAATAAAAAAAAGTGTTTTTTTTTAAGTTTTATTGCTTTGTTTTTGTTGTGTATGCTCAGAAGAAGAAAATTCAGCAGGAGTTTCGTGAAAAACTGGGCATCATTGTCGATCTTGTAAGACAAGGTACGGGGACAAGTAATGACGGCAACACCTCCAGAAGAGTTTTTGCAAATCCAACCATGACTTCAGAAATCACTGGAGTTAGTGAATCCCTAATTCGGCGGTTTGCTGTTATCCTTGAAGTAATAACGTCGAATGAAAAATTAGACTTAAAAAAATATGCAGCTTACACGTGGGAAACTGCTGAACTGTTTGTTGAGAAATATAAATGGTACAATATGCCAGCAACCGTACATAAGGTTTTGATCCATGGAGAAGAAATAATTAAAATCTGTGCATTTCCTGTTGAAGGAAGCCCAAGAATGCCGAAATAAGGATTATAAAGCCTACCGCAGGTTTCATTAGAGAAAATGCAGCCGAATTGCGACGAATGATGATGTGATGCATCATATACTCATATCCTCAGATCCAATAATAACAGGTTTAAGGCCACAGGCAAAAAAGAAAATACTTCCAATCAGCGCAGACGCTAAAAACCTCATTCTAGCATTATAAAATTACTACTTCAAAATTGTTTTTTATTTATTTTTGTGTATGTATTTATCTATTTTTTTATTTAAATTTATAATATACATAGTTAATAATAATATTTTATTCAAAATAAAAAGTTAAGATTTTACTAAAAAAAACTTTTATTTAAATATAAAATCAAAACCCTCCAACTTTATAAAAATGTCAATAACTTTTTTTCTACCAAGTTTTTCTTGACCAAATTTTGACCAAGCATGTATAAGACTAATTTTAACATGTTTGTCAAATTTCATTAAAATTCGTTTAATAGTTCAGATTTTACAGACTTTTTTCCGCTCTCCCATACAAACATCAAAACACTCAAATTTTAGAAAAAAAGTCAATAACTTTTTTACTAATGATTTTTTCTTAGCCAAGTTTTGAAAAAATGTGTATAAGACTAATTTAAAAATGCGAATCAAATTTCATCTTAATCCGTTAAACAGTTCAGATGTTACAGATTTTTTTTTCGCTCTCCCATACAAACATCAAATCCCTCAAGTTTTAGAAAAATGTCAATAACTTTGTTTCTAATTATTTTTTTTCAACCAAATTTTGACCAAATATGTATAAGATTAATGTAAACATGTTTGCCAAATTTCATTTAAATCCGTTGGACCGTTCAGATAAAACAGACTTTTTTCCGCTCTCCCATACAAACCGAACCACTGTGCGCCGTCCTGTTGGAACCACATGTCCTCCAAGTCCACATCATCCAATTGGGGCCAAAAATATTCGGTTGTCATTGAACGGTAGCGATCCCCATTCACAGTAACGTGCCGGAATTTATCATCACGGAAGAAGTACGGCCCAATAACGCCGCCGGCCCATAAACCACACCAAACCGTAATTATTTCGGGATGCAATGATGACTCATGGAGTACGTGTGGATTGCTGCCTGACCAATACCACATATTTTGTTTATTGACGAAGCCATTCAGCCAGAAATGAGCCTCATCGCTGAAGATGATTTTTCGCTCTTAACGTTGAGGCCACTGACTTCGAATTTCGGTAGTAAATTTTAATAATTTCGACTCGTTGTTGGCTCGTATACGGGCGGGAGGGGGTCATGCCCTGTTGCTAAATATAAATATAAATATATCTTTCCATCATAAAATGGCTAACCTTACTGAAGAGAAATGTCAAAAGAGCGGCAAGAAATATGGCGTCGTTCGCTGTCCCTGTTGCTCTACTTTCGTAGCGTCCCTGTTAAAAAACCCTTTATATGATGAGCAAATATATCCTGGACAAATTGCCGCATTCGACGACAAAAATTTAACAATATTAACTCGATGCAAAAGTCATTAAAACTCTGGAAGTGGCCCTCCTCAAAAGATAAACAATTCCTTATCCGTGGAGCAATGTTTTAGGCTCCATTCCAACACCAACACTCTTTTATAAAAGAGCAACTTTTCCGTACAGGAACTAAATGCAATATTTAATTGTAACTTTTTATTTTTATAACTATTATTTTTGAATTCTCTATTTATTTTTAAATGAATTATTTTTTTGTTTTATTAAAAATTCTTATTTATGTTTATTTATTAATTGTTTATTTTTAATAAATGATGTTGTTCTTATGTTTTTTTTTTTAAATTTTTTATTTATCATAAAATTTTAATGAAATAAAAACGACTATTTTGGTTTTTTTCTTAAAAAAAAAAGTATTCGGTATTTTTTAAATTTCTTTTTTCACTGTTATGACTAGAGGATCAATGTCAACTAAATATAGTATAAACTTTGCTCCAGCTCTTCAAATAAAGGCACTACAAGCAAAAGTTTTGAATAGCAAAGCAAAGTACCCCGTCCGTTGAAAAACTTTGCTCCACTTTTTGACTAAAAAAAAAACACATTAAAACTGTTTAAATAGTTATCATATCAAACATATATTATTTCATATATTTTTCATAACAGAGATAGAAAAAAAATAAGATTTAAAAATATTGTTTATCATTTTAAGGTCTGTCTGAATTTAAACAAATTCCCTTAGAATAATAAAATTCACAGTATCTCAATGCTATAATTTATTTTGCTAAATATTCGGCTAAAAAGCTACCAGCATTACCACCCATATAATTTAATGGGATACCAAAAACCATATCTCAGTCCGATGTTCCAACAAAAATTCTTTCCTATCTTCTATTCCTTCCCTTCTCACAAGCGCATTTTAATCTAGGTTTCATTTAAAAGACCATTATTAGGTCTTAAAGGCATACGAGTATGGTAGATAAATTAGAATTATTATTATTAAAAGTTCAAAATGTTTGTGTCAAAGGTATCGTACACCAAAGGAATATTTTATTTGTCAGGTCTCCGACAGGTGCGTTAAGCAGTATTGTACCATTTATTAAGCAGAATTACCTTTTTTTTTTTTTAGGTAAAAACAAAAATACGAATAAAAAAATCAACGAAATGAAAAGCCCTAAGTGGTGACGTTTTGACAAGATACAATACTATATCTACTTTTTTAGTACGATTGCAAAATCTTGGCAACAAAAAAACAAAACTGAAAAGCTACGTGATTAATGGAAGAATAATGTCAGTTGTCAAAGACGTTGCAGTAATGGTGGTTTGGTTGAAGTATGCGTTTAGTATCCCGCCTATGCCACCGCAAATTGAGATACCCAAAAAGTTGTAGTAAGTTGTTACCTAAAAACATATTATATAGGTACTGTATGTCTCCTAAATTGTCTAGAGTCGTCGGCGTCGTTGGAATGACTACACACCACCTCTTCTTCGCATTTTCCACCACCCATCATTTGTGATTAATTCGCTAAAAAAAAAGCAAGCAATTTTTTTTGTTGGCTTGACTCACCAGGAGAATAATATTTCCACACCCATTTGCGTGTCATGCTCGTGTCGCAAGGACGACATCGCACAAACTTAATGAAAAGCAGATTACACGCCATAGTGAGTGGCAGAAATGCCGAGATCTCTTCGACAACATGCATTAGAAATGGGTTCGTTTAACCTCAGCGGTAATTTGTAACCAAGAAAGCTGCTTCTTATTTCACAATCCACCAGCAAAGGACGAAAGCAGTAGGAGGGGAAGTGCGAAAAAAAAACGTCAGACATCAGCTACGAGTATATACGTTGAAACGATAAATGGTGGAATGACTGAGATTTCTCACATTCCTTCTGCTCTTGCAGCGCGCACTCCGATTCAGAATCCGAGAATTTTTATCTGATGCCACAAAAATTGTTGATGATGCTTCGTTTAACATTTAATTTGCATTTCCATTGAGCAGCGCGTTCAGGCGTGAAAACAGCCACTTTAACGAAGACAAATGGTTCTCCTGGGTCCGATCAATGCCAAAAGAAGAAGTTTTTTTTTATTTATATGTATATAAATTTAATTATGTATGCGAACATCCCCCTGTACGCTATAAGGCTATACATATAACAGACACGAGACACTCACCACAAAACTTGCACTTGTCGGCTTGTGTAAACATTGGTTTTTGTTGTGAAATAATAATGCATTCGGACACACTTGGCGTGACATTTTTAATCCTGCGTCTGGTTTCTGGATCCTGCTTCCTGATGGGATGGCGTAGGTATACATTTCTGGCCATTGAGAAGGGAAATGATGCCACTTTTGACAGAACATCCTAGCCACAAAAAACACTCGGTTTGGCGGTTAACCACGCCTGAGTGGTGTGTGTTGTTTTTTTTTAAATTCATCCTGCTGGGAAGTTTTACTTTTCGGATTCTACTCATTTTTTTCTGTAATCCTTGGGATGCAGAAAAACAAAAAAAAATAAAATGTATAAATTGATTGGAGAACAATAAATCGTTCTGTGGCAAATTTCTGTTTTTTTTTTTTTTTGCGACTTTCGAGTTGAGATATGAGTAATGAGTGACACTGGTTAATTCTTATATGAAAGGCGGATGGAAAGGATTGTTGTAAAAAAATTGCCTTTTACATATACATATACCTACATACCAGAAAACCTTTGAATTATTTTAACGAGTGAAATTCATATATTTTGCAACCAGAGGATAATCTTTTGTGTGTGAAAATATATTTTTAAACGTTTGCAGTTTTTGTCAATGGATTTATTTTTGCATTTAAAAATGACCGGTACTTTTACGTAACATACGATTCGTCCAGGGGAAAAACGAATCGAGTCCAGTTTTATGAGATCATGCAGTTGTTTGTGAGTACCTTTTTTTTTATTTATGGGACGGATTGTTGATGTCTGAGTGATTCAGCACATCTTCGGGAGTTAAACAAGGTTGTCAGATTAGTCCGCTTTTCTTCAGCTTGTTTTTTGACGGTCTTTTACCTGGAGGAATAGTTTTTAATATAGTCCAAATAAACGGTTTGATGTTTGCAGACTATATTGTTCTGTTAAAGCGAAAACTCCAAACATGCTTCGGCTCGATGAGTACTCCAGCCAATGGAATCTCCATATTAATCCAAAAAAGTCGAAGGAATGGTGTTCCGTAACAACGGAGGCCGATTCACAAGGGAAGAGAAATAGTTGTTAAGCTCTGATGCTCTGGATGTTGTCAAACAGTATCGATATCTTGGCATAACGCTCACACCAAAATTAAATAACACTCTGCACCTGCAAGGTAAACTGAAGGATTCAAAAAAGCCCTGAGTTGCGCTTGGAATAAGGTTATAAGTCGGAAAAATGTTACGAGCAAATCTAAGTTCAAACTCTTCGAGGCAACAACAAGAGCTATAATGTGATACGGAAGTCGAGTTTCAGGATACGAAGAACACGATGAAGTTGAGAAGCTACAAAGACACTTTATTAAGCACCTCTTCAAGCTCCCAACTAATACCCCCACCTACATGATGTATGCTGAAACGGGTCCACCATTGCTGCGTCTTTTCGAGTTGAAAATGCTCTTCAAGTATCTTATGAAAATTGTTCAACTCCCAGATCACCGCCTACCAAAGATAGAGCTTTTGCAGCTTCTGAGAAGGAAAACGGGTTTTTTGTGAAATAGTAAGATTAAAGTGAGGACTTAGAAGTGGAGTTGTCTCTCAGCTGGGAGAATAGATCAACATGGAGAGTATCATCGGAAAATATTCTTCAGAAGGTGGATGAGAAAATTCACTCTGGATTTTTAGAACAAGCTGCCAGTTCATCGAGGCGCTTAGTGTACAAAAAACTCAAGTTCAGTTTATTAGAGCGGAACTATTTTCACGATGACTATATTCAGCAGGAGGAAATCAGCATCATATTTAAAACAAGAGGTGAACTGTTGCCTCTGAACTTCAGACCACATAGAGAATATTTACCTACACTTTGCCCACCAACACTACAAATGTACCTATATTGAAATTATTGTCTGCTACTATTCAATAGCTTATTTTTATTAGAACAGCAAAACTCTCAAACTATGTATATATTATGTGTAAGTATATACATATAATACACCCACAAATCATTCAAATTGTCAATCTAGCTGATGGCTTTTGCCAATGCTCTAATGAATTGTAACAAAATTAAACTAAAAATATTTTAAGATGAATAATAAAATTAACTACTACTACTACTACTACTACTACTACTAATACTACTACTACTACTACTACTACTACTACTACTACTACTACTACTACTAATACTACTAATACTACTACTACTACTACTACTACTACTACTTTTTACAAATCTTTTTTTTTTTTCTTAGAATAAGGATGATTTAGTGCCTGTAGAAATTGTTTGTTTTTTTTTTATTTAATTCAATTTATGTAGGTAGATACACATTTATGTACTGTACATAATGTATTTGAGTTAATTTCCATATTGAATCTAAAAAAGGTTAAGCCACTTTGAAATTTAAGAACAGACCGTGCCAACTTTTTGTGTATATTTATTTAAAATGGTCTGGACTGTGGATAAAGCTGCAAAACTGGGATATCTATACAACAGAAGTAATATAAATAACAGTATATTTAGCGTAACGGATACAACTATTGGCACCCCCTTTTTTTGAACCAACTATTGGCACCCCCTCATTCATTAGCGTTTTTTTCAAAAACTATTAATCTAAGCGAGCCAACTTCATTGTTTTCTTAAACTGCAACTTACTCCTCACAATTGTGCGTCTTTATTTTGATAAATTACCTCTTCAGTTTGTGTGTGGTAGTAAAAGTTTTAACACATTTTAAAAAATTGAAAAACTAGCAAAATTGTGTGTGTTCCTGTTAAGGACCTAAGATTTGGTAAGCCTTGTTTAGTAATTAATTTATGTTTATTGTATTAATAAATTATGTTTATTGATATCAAAATATAATAAATTATTTGTTTTTTACAATTTTTTGTAAAATAAGTTGGTAAATTTTTAATAAAAAGGGTGCCAATAGTTGGTTCCAATAAAAATAGGGGTTCAATTATTGGCATCTGGGTGCCAGTAATTGGTTCCATTGAACTTCAACTATTGGCACTGCCAATAAATATACTCTAAGGACTGCCAATAATTGTATCATTGAACCGTTACTTTTTAAGGTTTGAAAAAATGCCGAACACAAGGAGGAGTTATCAAGAAAAAGATGTTCAGGAAGCTTTATCGGCCATAAAAATGGACACACATGTCTAAAAAAGCAGCTTCCAAAAACTATAAAATACCGCGTTCTACTCTGCAGTTCCGATTAAACGCAAATTTTACAAAAGCACGTTCAGAGCTCTTAACAGTTTTAACTGATGAAGTTCTTTCTTCTGTTGTTGAATGGTTAAAAGTTGCGCAAGAGAATGGATTTCCGAAAAGAAGATGTCCTTTATTTTTAGATGTCCTTAATTTCTAGGGCAAAGCAACTGATCATAAATCCTCTTAACAGTTTATGTATTTTTTTTTTTTTTGCTGTAGACTTTTGTTAATATATCTTAGTTTTATCCCTTATAAACTAGAAGAAGCGGTAGCTATTTGTTCCTTTTTATATTTTTTTCTTGTTTAGATGAACCATTATATTAATACAAATCTAAAACGAAAATACTGTTTTATTTACATTCAAAAGTGCTAATAATTGTACATTTATGGGATGCCGATAATTGTGGTTGGGTGTCAATAATTGTAGTTTTTGTTAAGTTTTTTTTAATTTGCTGGTTTAACCTCTTTTTTAATAATAAAATACAAAGTTACAAATATTTCTAAATAAACAAATTTCTAAATTTTAATTTGGTATATTTATCATATTTTTAACTCTATAAATACTAAATTTAGGCGCATTTGAATTCGAAATTTCCTTAGGGGTGCCAACAATTGTATCCGTTACGCTATATAAGTTCAAAACCAACACATTTCTGGTTTATTTTATACACATTTCAATTTAAACCATATTTGGTTTAATAATATTATGTCAACCTCAACATTTTCCGGAACCAGCATAATACAGTGGAAATATTTTTGTATATTTGTATAAAATAATTTGCTTACCTAAACCATAAAAAAAATACCCAAATTCGTATTTTCAAATTCTAATAACTTTTCACCGCGATGTTAAAGCAATGTGATGCAGGTTAACAATTAATGTTCCTCTATATAGCTATAGATCCAGGATATTTTGCCAATTTTCCGAACAAAGAACAAAACCATTAAACAACGACGAACAAAAAGTAAAACTACTCTATATTGTCTAAATAGGTCCTATCCCTACCTACCTACACCTACTTACATACATACACGCTGCAAAATTAGAATGCAAACAAAAAACAAATTGGAGCGCATTCCCTTAAAATATTTACAACTTGCGGTTAGAATATGGCATCCAGGCGCTAGGTAGTTGTTATTATGCCTATAATTAACGAATCGAGGTTTTCCATGCGGTTAACTTGAAAATAACAATGTTTTTTTTTTTTTCGTGAAGCCTTTTGATGTGTGAAAAGGCCAGTTTGTACGAGTAATGGTGAGGTTAAAATCATGTTGCAATCTTGTTTCAGCTTGTAATACTTAACACACTTATGCTCGTTGAAACTTTGTGATTTTAAATTTTTTTTCAGGAACAATAATGCAATTTTCGGAAAACCACTTGAACACTTTTGGATAAAATAAACAGCCTTAAATGGAAACACAACAATTAATTCGATAAATTGTATTATTTCACACCGTTAAGGGATAGCATAGGAGGGCACAAAACAAGGGGTATGGTGCCTTAGCAAGCATTTTAAAAATGCATTGTTTTTTTGCAGGAATGGAGGAGACCTACAATTTTCTGCCGAATCCGAACGGCTTAGGTGAGACGGGTTTTTACATGACAAGAGATACTCTTGGAGGATTTGTCATTTCCTAGCAAGAGGTTGTAGCCGGCGGTTAAGTTTTACTCTTTAGGTGGACGTGGCTGGGAGTAAACTCTTAAATAAGTTTAGTTTTTCGTACACTGCAACAAAATTTGTGTTTTCCTATCTAACTGACCAGAAACACAGTTTTTATTAATAGTGACTAAACAAATTTTATTGCTGTCCCTTCCGGAGTAGGTACTTATCCTTGGATTCCCCTTATTTTCCCTATGTTTATCTGTACCAATAAACTTCCTGAACTTTCTTTTTTCATCTCGAAATCGATTCTGAAAAACATCAAACTCGGGTTTTACAATTAGGTACATATTACTTTTTGAAAACACAAACGTACCCTACGCCACAAAAGCTCGCTTATCTGTCAAACATTCACCAAGTTATGTATTTTTAAGCGCAATGAGAAAAAGGAGGTGTAGGTATATAGCCAGTGAGTTCCTTCCAGAGATTAAAAATAATCCCACACACACAAACACAAGCGAGTATGAAGCCCTTCACAAAATTTCATTAAAACTCTACATATATAATAACAAAAGAATTGTCATCTCTCGTCTCGTTATAATGTGTATTTTGATGAAAAATAATATGTAACCACTCAAAAATCCAAGAAATTACAATTAAGCACGATTATGTTTAATTTACATACACTCTTCTGAGGGTGTTTACCATGTCGATGTCGATGTCGCACACACTTGACTTTCTCGTAATCGTAAAACGCAAGCCTTTTTAACAACCTTTGTATATCTTTTTGCTTTGTAAAAATATCACCCCTCCCCAACCACCCCCCCTCCCTAGCCCCTTTGTATAAGCGCACTGATGAGCACATCCACATTTAAGTATATGCGGTGCAGTGCTGTACAACAGTAGAAGTTTCAACGTGATTTTAACCCTCAGTTCTCAGAAGCCGTTTTGTGCGCTTTCCTCAGATTCACCTTGCTTTTTTGTTCTTTTGAGATGTTTGTGTTTTTTTTTTTTTTGTTTTACTTTTTCTTAACATTTTCCATACCATTCCACTCTGAATGTCATTTTACACAATATATGTACAAGACATCATAGATACAAAACTAAATGCCATGGCAATGGGTTAAAGGGAAATTCTTCATCTGATATTATAGCAAGGATTCCAGGATTTAACGAATATAAGGAAGTGAGCAGTAACTTTATAGGGCGATTATGTTTCCCAAGCTGTGCTGACTGCCAGCTTAAGACACTTTGACTTTTATTTCCACTTTGATGGGTTGGATTTGGATTTAATGTTAATCCTTGCGTTCACAATAGTGTTGAATTAATTTCACCCTTCCATAAAATTTTAGGTATGCAAGATTATGTGAGTTAAAATGCCGTCTTCAACACTTATTTACTATACTACTACTACTACTATGGAGTGCAAATCAGTGTTGCCACAATATTTTTTTTTTCTTATTTCGAAAAATTAATAGGTATTGAAAAAATATAATTTTTTTGAATCTGAAATTTGCATAACATAAGCATGACATGTAAAAGTCTGCAAACCGCTACACCTACTTTATATATTTCGTCTATATGCATTTAATTTATTTTTTTAAGCTGACATTTTTTAGTTTGATGAATATTCAATGGGTGGCGCTACGAAGCTGGCCTTCTAAGGACGTTATTTAAGGATATACAGGATGTCCCGGTTAATAATGGATAACCTTGCAATTGGGTAAAGCTTGCCTTAAGACTTTCCAGAAAAAAAAATATAGAAAAAATATTGCCCATGTGGACTCTATGTTATGACTTTTTTTCAAAAAAAAATTAAAAAATTACGACTTTCCTCAAATATCTGAAAAAAATTTATCTTTTCAATTTTTTAAAAAAAAATCTATTCCCCTTTAAAATATTTACAAAGTAATTTGTGAAATTTCCTGTGAAAATATTTTATAACAAATTTCCAAAATGATTTTTTTCAAAAACCAAATTTGAATTTTTCAAAACTACTTTTTTATTTTTTTTGTTTTCAAATACATATTTAGAAAAAAAAGAGTGCAGAGGGGTTCTTTTTTAAATAAAGCCTTTTTTTAGTTTGAAGAAGAAATATTGGTGATGCATAGTTAATCATTGTGGAATTCTGAAGAGGGCGTCGAACTTGTCGAGTTGTAGAAGCTGGGAAAGGTCAAAGATTCTTAAAATTAACTCTTCAGAAGAGTCTTGAAACCAGAGGGTATCCTCCTCTCTCCTTGATATACATTTTTACTATCTCTCCCTATAACAGATACTAAGGAAATAATTTCCATCAAAATTATGAAGCCATAATCAAATTATGTATATAGGTACAAAAAATTTCCGCAAAAAAATATTTGAATGGCAACCCTATGCTGGACTATAGAAGAAGTAATTTCTTTATTGAAAATTTTCAAATGTTCGTGAGAATTTCAAGATGCTGACTGATGCTCTAAAAGAGCTGAAGAAAAACAATAAATCGGTTTATGATGATCCCTTTCTCGTTCCCGATGCCTGTCTATCGGTCGTCTCGCATCTCGTAGCTCGTAGGTCATGGTGCCTGTTAGAATTATTATAGAAAGACAAAAATAAGAAAATCAAATCTAGTCTCTCACTTGAGAAAGGAATAAAAATATCCTTTTGTAAATGCACTTAAATTTCGAAATCCATTATAGAAATCAATGGAAATGCGGTCGACCAAATGATTGGCCATGCACTTGCATTTGTGAGGTCGGTCCTTGGTCCTCGGTCCTCGCTCGTCGTCGGTCGACTTGATATTTATTTTAGTCTGCTTTCTAGCATCCCTAAATTCTCCTTCTTTTATCTGAAGAAAGAATAGGTAGATATTTTATTTCTTTTTTTCTTTTCTCTCTAACATTTCATTTGAATACAAAATTTAGAGATTGGCTCAGTCATTTGGAATAAGTGCATAAAGCAAAAATTTCTTTTTGGCTTGAGATTTTATTAAATTTGTGTTACAGTGGTTATATAGGATTGAAAGAAAAATAGAAAACCCAATGCAACTGGGATAAAGGAAACAAAACTGCATTATGAATAAGTTTATGGTTGTTTAGTAAATAAATGGTTTTTCATCTTTTATAACGAAAAAAAAAAACGAAAACATTTGGGAGGTACAAAATAGCTTTTATCGGCCTTTAGTCCATAAAAATTGGCGTTTCGTCCCGGCGATCTCACTTGGACTCATCAGTTGACTAGTGAGTGCCTTGTCAATACGCAATTTTTATTAAGTTCAGTTCAACTTACATGAACTTTTTGACAAAAATCCAATGTGAACTATATCCAACAAGATTAAAATTCTTAATCATTAAGCTGGAAATTTTGCCCAGGGCCAGGCTTTGTTTTTATATGAAGGTTTTTATAATACAAATTCTATATACTACTGAAATACATCAGCCAAGTAGAAGACTTAGCACTATTTAATTGGACTTGTTGAATTATTGATTCAAAATAGCTTTTATCGGACTAAAGGTTCGGATCAAAAAGTTCATGTAAGTTGAACTGAACTTAATAAAAATTGCGTATTGACAAGGCACTCACTAGTCAACTGATGAGTCCAAGTGAGATCGCCGGGACGAAACGCCAATTTTTATGGACTAAAGGCCGATAAAAGCTATTTTGAATCAATAATTCAACAAGTCCAATTAAATAGTGCTAAGTCTTCTACTTGGCTGATGTATTTCAGTAGTATATAGAATTTGTATTATAAAAACCTTCATTTGGGAGGTACTTTTGTACTTAAAGATAAAAACAGGTAAATTGATTTTCTGGTTATCTTTGGTGTTTAGTGGAGACTAAAGAGAAATACAATGAACGACTGGTTCCCATTAAAGTCTGCTCTTATATGGTTCGAGACTATGAAATATATTTAAGAATTCAACATTAAAAGTGTTGTTCTATTCAGTGCCATGTTCAACAGTGTTTGAGGGCATGTTTCAAGACCACCCCTCACCATATTTTCATAACAAATCCTGGGTCTTATGGTAAAAAATTTGTATATATGCTTTTAGTTTGGGTCTTCAGCTTTGACATATTTTAAGTTTTTGAAAATAAACTCGCTTCACACATAAAGGGTGTTTTTTTAGACATGTGGTTTCTAATAAACGCATATAATTAAGTGTTTAGCTTTATTATAAAGATAAGGGTTTGCCATTTTGTTTTAAAAATGATTTCAGGTAAACGGCCACCGCGGCTGGCTCGAATAAATTCCAGCCGAGAGGCCCAGTTTTCGACCACATTTTTCAGCAATTGGGGCCGTATGTCAGCAATAACGCGCCGAATATTCTCTTTTAAGACGTCAATCGTATCGGGCTTATCTGGGTAGACAAGCGACTTCACATAACCCCACAAAAAATAGTCCAGCGGTTTTAAATCGCACGATCTTGGAGGCCACGCCACAGGCCCACGACCGACCGACGCACGCGAGATAATGCTCACAAAAAGTTTCCTTCAATAAATTGATTGTTTCGTTGACTGTATGGCATGAAGCGCCATCTTGTTGGAACCAAAGGTCGTCCACATCAACATCATCCAATACAGGAAGAAAAAGTCATTAATCATGGCTCTATAGCGTTCCCCGTTGACTGTAACATTATGGCCGGCTTCATTTTTGAAGAAACATGGACCAATGATTCCCTCTGCCTATAGAGCACACCAAACAGTGATTTTATGAGGATGTTACGGCGGCGTCTCAACAATGGCTTGTGGATTATGATCACTCCAAATACGACAATTTTGCCTATTTAACGTAGCCGTTCAACCAAAAATAAGCTTCATCGCTGAACAAAATTTTCTTGTGAAAATCGGGATCAATAGCAATATCGCTTCAAATGACAGCTGTCAAAAAGACAAACTTCGAAAAAGTATTGCCAGATTGAAAACCACACGTCTAAAAAAACACCATGTATCTACCGAAAAACTTTCCAATTGTGCGTATAGATTTCAAAAAGTGAAAAGTCAGTTATACTGTCTCAAAAATCATGCCATAATTTGGAAGAACAAACTCACCATATCGGAAACCATATCTTTACTTTTCAATTAACTTTACGTTACGTGATTAAAATTAACTTCACGTTACGATACGTCATGGATATTAACATTACGTTACGTTACTTTAAATTAACTCATGAAACAGTTTCTTAATATGAAATTTTTGCCAACTTTTACTTTATTTTCTTAATATCTTTAATTTCTTCATTTTTCACCAAACACAATTTTACTCAAAGATATTACCCCCACCCACAGTGTGTCTTAATTTCCAGATTTGATCAACATTTTTTTGTTGCTCCACCATTGGTAGGTACACCAGGTTTTGACTGTAATAAATTTAAAAAAACGAAATTGGCACATCCTTAGCAATAAATCATGTGGGTATTTATTTGGTTTTAGTAAATAGTACCTACCTTAGTAGTTAAGTAGGTATATCTAATCCATTATAAAGTATAGGTCAATTTTGAAATGTACAACCTCAGATGCTTGAATATCTGCCCCGTATAGTTAAAATCAAGACTATAAAACACAAAACCATATAAATTCCCCAGCCAATACCATATAACGTCTATTCTTCTGTAAAACTGTAAGTACCAAAGAGTTTATAGACCTAATTCAGTTTATATCCTGGGAAGCCGTTTCTGTTGCTCAATTTCTACCGGCTTATTTCAATTAGGTTCAAAGTAATCACTGTTTCTCTGTATGTTACCGTTAAACATTTAACTGCCCTTTGCCACATATATACACACACACACATGTAAAAACTCACATAAATTTAGCCACTTACACTATAGTCAACGATTAAATTCAACCATTTCCAGTGAATTAGGGGCTTAGGACTTTGAATGGATTTGGTGTGTAAATGTACTGCGAAAACTATATTTACCTCTCTAGACTTACAAATAAACAACAACCCAGAACTGTTAATGCAGAGCAAACAATTGCAATCCAGAATCCCAGCCCAGGACCTTTTCCTATACATACAACATAAATACAGGGTAGCAGAACATCACACATATGGGGATTTATAGAGAGGCCACATTACCATTACCGCTACCGAACGATTCCAAGGCAATCAGTTGCGCAAATTAATTCCCTTTGCTATTTTAGTGGTAATTTTGTTCGATGTGCATTTCATATGCGTCTGCTGTTGGCAGTATGGCAGTGTGTTAATGTTTCGGAGAGACAAACGATTGCTGAAAGATATCCAGGTGATTACGATCGCAAAACTAAAGCAAACGACATAATGATGCATTGGTGTTGTGAGTTGTGGATAGTAGGAGTTTGAAAGGAATGAACGTTTAGGGACTGATTGTGAGTGGAAGGGAAGTTTTTTTTTTTTGTCTTTTCACTCTGCAAATTACTGAGGTAAACGTAGCCAATTTAATGGTTCTGCCGCATTTGGCTTCATACTTCATAGCCATATTTCAGCTTACTAAATAGCTTGGTTTAGGTATCCAATGAAAGTTGAATACATCTAAACTAGCATTGCGTTTGGCTTTGCTTGTTATTGGGAGGAAAATTCATCGTTTTATGCTAATCCGAGACAAAATAGAATTTCATATTTTTTATATTTTGAACAAAATTCTGGCCATAAAAATTTATTGCGCATGACTATAAAGTTGGATCAATTTAGAGAGCTCCATTATTATGATACCAATCTTAAGGAGTGAATTTAAAAATTATTATCTATATTGTGCAAAAAAAAGGAACATTGTGGTTACGACACTTTTCAAAGAATAAACTTTTTTTTTTTTAATCCTAATCTTTTTTCGACACTTTTTTATAATAGTAAAATAGTTATTGCTTGTAATGTAATGTAATTTTATCAATGTCTATAAACTGAACCTTCATAAAAATGTATTTTGAAATGCGTTATCATAAATAATACTAATTGTTAATCCTTTAAAAAGTCAACTTTTATAGAAACAGAGTGACATAACAATTTTGCCTAGCTCCAAAAATGCTAGTGAATATGGGTCCGAAAGCCCACCCACCAGTTTTCTTAAAGAAAAAACTTAAAAATAAATCTTAAATAGTTATAAGTGAGGAAGATAGGGGGGGTAGAGAGAGCTTCATAGTGAGGAAGCATGGAAATAGAAGTGATAGTGAATTTTTTTTTTAGGAGTTGTAGAGATAGTTTCTGAGAGAGGATATATACTGATGTGAAATTCAAGGGTGTACTCTGTGAAGTATTTGCCAAACGCAACATTCTTGAAATCGGTTCAAAGAAGCCGTAGTTTGTACGGTGGTGAGTTGGCAGGTGGGCGGAAGAGCGCGGCGGATCTGAGGTTACGCGGGTTAGTACCTATAGATAGGGATCATTTTCAACAGAATAGGTGAATCGATTGTCCCCGTTAAGAGTTGGTGCACGAAGTTTATATCAGCGACTTTTCGAAGTTTTTTCAAGAGTTTGCAAGTTTATTAGTTTTAATCGATTTTCATCGGAGGGCAAGATGATATTCTCGGACCACGGAAGGTCGCGGAAGGCCAACCGAAGAAATCTGCTTTGCACGTCTACAATTCTTCGGGAGTGAGAGATGATATGGCAACCAATCTTGGCTAGCGTATTAAGGATGGGCCTAACGAATGTAATGTAAAGGGACTTCGTGCCGTTAGGGCTCGCGAATTCTTTAGACCAACGTTTTATGAAGCCGTGAGTGGAATTGCCCTTGTTAATTATTTGATTGAAATGAGAGCGGAAGTCAAGCTCAATGTCACAAATAATCCTAAGGGGTTGAATGGAACAAACAATGAGAATGACTTCATTACAAAAGTGGTAAGCTCTGGGGGGTGAGGGTATCAGTTTACGGGAGAAGATTATATGTATATATTGACATTTAGCAACGTTGAGTTCTAAAAAATTCTTATAGCACCAAGTTTGGAATAAGTTTAAGTCGTTTTGGAGAAAGCGAATGCCGCAGTGGGAGTAGAAATGATCTTAATGATTTTCATATCATCTGCGTAAATAGACATGTAGGAGTCGCTGATTATTCTTTCTAAATCATTTATAGCTATGACAAAGATAAGAGGGCCCAAGTGACTGCCTTGAGGGACGCCTGAAGTGGAGTTAATGGGATGAAAAATTGACAACCTGAAGAGAACCCTGTATTGACGTTGTTCTAGGTACGATCTCAACCATGGAATGAAAAAGGGGGAATTCAAGGGCATTGAGTTTAAGGTATATATAGTTTGATGACAGATTTTGTCAAAAGCTTTACTAAAATCTGTGGTTATGACATCAACTTCAAGGAACAATATTGTGTCCAAAATACTACTTAATCCACCATTGCGTTTCTGAGAGAATGTTAACACTGGTTTGGTATAACTCGGAAAATCAAGCCAAATTTAACAATCTAATTTTAAAAAATCCCAACAGGCCAAAATCCTGAATTTAATTAAAAAAAAAAAAATGCACGACTTGATCGCACGAACTTGCTCTTGTGGTTAAAAATTGTGTGTAACCCCACATTGAAGATGCATGATGTACATATATATTTAACGGAAAAATATTGAAAGAGTCAAAAGCACAAAAAATTGATTTTTTGTTGGATTTTTTTTTGTTTCTAAAAAAATGTTTTTAAACATTTTTAAATGCATTATTGTTTAAACTATTAAGAAGCATCAGATTGCAAAATAATAACAAAATCGGTCTTACCAGGGCAAAGATATACGCGAATAACCCAAAAATATGACCATTTTCTCACAAAACATGGAATATCTAATTCCGTTATGTGAATTTTTTGACAAAAACCTGAAATGCAGTTTTCTTTTAATTGATTTAGTTATTACGGGTACGAAATTTAATCAAAATCGTAAGAGCCATTTTCGAGAAAATTTGATAAGACCAAAATGTTTCTATGGTAGCTGTTCTAGATGAGCTAAAACATAAATTCAAATGTCCCCTCTGGTGAATCACATAAAAATGCTCTGTACCAAATTTCAGGCAAATCGGTCCACCCTTTAGGCTCTAGCTCAAATTACAGTGGACCCACCCACGCGACGCACAGACCGAGGGATGGCATGACGAAACTCACGTTTTCGGACTTCTCGATTATCGTAGTGTTAGTTTTGATTATAACCTCGAAATTTTTTTTTAAACGAAACCAATACTTGCCCTTTAGAGCAAGTAAAAAATTGCTTTAAAACCTAAAGAAATAAATCTTCATATTTTTGTCTTCTCTCTTATTCTCAAAATAATCTGCTAAATTATTAATTACCCTCGTCGAACAACGTAGATAGGCACTGCAAATGAAAAGCACTAGGAACTTTTTCGTTTATGAATTCGTTTATCGCATCAGCAGCATACTAGGCTTTAGACTAAAAGCGCAGAAAAAAATAATCTGTTTTCATTTTGTCATTATTTAAAACTTAATAAATATCATTTTGATATTCCCAAACTTCAAACCAGATTGATCTAAAGTTAATAAATTTGTCTCTGTGTACACAAAGCAATCTCAATTGCCATCCATTTTTATTTATATTTTTTATATTTTCATTAAAAGCCGTTGTGGTGGATATGTCAAGCTTTTTATTTTACTTGTGGTGCTAATCTTTAAGGAATTTTATTAGACTTTAGGGTATGCTTAAACGAAGTCAAATACATAAAACATAGAGCACCACCACTCACCATATGTGGTATAAATCTTCTTTTCTGCACCCCTCCTTCAAGAAAAATTCTTAAGGGGAGGTTTTGTAGAACATTTTGCTTGGGTGTTGGTAAGGTGGAATAGAAAAAGATTTCTTGTTATCGCAAACGGTGCACAAATTTTCCAATTTTACCCTGATGTGTGACTTTTTTTTATTCATTTTTCGTTTAACGATTTTATTTTGTTCTTATCGATTTAATCATACGGGAGGGTGAGTGGCAGCTGGTTGTTGTTTGTAAGCTTGATATATTTTTTTTTTTTTATTATCATAGATTTATCACAGGATAGCATCGTTGGAACATCATTGAATGAGTAGCTATACTCTGTTCAACAAAAATTGTCAGTACAGGGCTTATGGGAGAGCTTTTTCCAAAGCAGTGGCGCCTGATGCAGGCTCACGACACTGAATTGGGAAAAAATCCACTGAACAAATTAGCAAGCCACTGACTTACGTATGCGAATTGTTGTTGTAATTCTCCGTAAAAAGTCGTACATTCCACCATGACCGTTGTAACCCACTGCTGAAGGGAAAGGGATACTGATGAACGATCGTGCGCTCGTCGTCGTCATCTACGATGTTTGTGCTCACCCAAACAGAGAGTTACCTTTCCCAATTGTAAGCACATTCAAGAGCTTTTTCTGTGTATTTTGTTATGGAACTTTTGGGATTTGAAGCTTTTGAGAACAAATTTATGATGTGAGTATTTGAAAGGTGAAGTATCATTTATAATTTAAACTACGGAAACCCTGTGGGAGCTTTAAAGAGGGACAAATTTATGCAAGCCATTGTAACCAGGCTGAGAGGCAAACGACCTATATTCCTTGTACTGATATTTTTTGTTGAACAGGGTAAAGCGAGAATTTATTTAATGGGGTATACTACCCGATTTTGATGAGAGTTCAATTTAAATTTAAAAATAGATTTTATAAAATATGGAGATACCTATCGTGAAATACGTTTGTTGGATCAAAGTTTCAAAATACAAATTTTATAGATTTTACAGATAACGTATGTATATGTATTGGCAAATAATCTATTAACAATAAAATTCCGATAGACGTATGATGAGCGAAAAAAGATATTCAATTAAATGCATGACTTTATTTTACATATGTAGGTATCTACATAATAACTCGCATGTAGGGAGTTGGACAGAATCCCAAAAATAAATATCCAAAAAACCTTAAAACCGTAAACTTGAAATCCACAAAACCCACAAAATCCCGAAAACCCACTACCCCGAAAATCCAAAATGCAGAAACCCCAAAATCCAAAGTCCTGGAAATCCAAAATCCGGCTATGAGATCTTAGCACCGCATATGTGGGATATTCGTAAAAAAAGTTTTACATCTGATAGGTCAGTAATTGGTCAAAAAAGGCCAGATAGTTTCATAAATTGACCAGCCATAGGAAATTTTAAATCAATGGTTTTATAATGGTTAGTTTTTCAAGGTCATCTGCAATTTTCATTTTTGGGATATTCGTAAAAAAGTATACTATCTGACCTTTGACATGGTTACATAATTTCAGTATTTGGTTTAAAAAAGTTTTTTTTATATATATTTGTAAGCTTTTTTTCAATGTCGTACAGATTTTAAGCACCTCATTTGTGGGATATTCGCCAAAAAGGTCATCTGAAAGGTCAATAAATACAATAAGTTTTTTATGAGGTCACTTAGAGTTTTCAGATAGTATATCTGTTTTGCTAAATATTTAACTAAAATATTATTAACCATAGAAAATTATGGCTAACCAATTTCTGAAACTAGTTGACCATTTTTTGACCAATGACTCTGACTGACCTTTTAGAGGCGAATTTTTTTTGTGAATATCCCACATTTGGGGTGCTTAGATCTCATTGCCCCAAAATTCAGAAAACCAAAAATCCCGAAAACCGTTATCCCGAAAATCCAGAAAGCATAAATTCAAGAAAACCCCAAATACAGAAAACAAAAAGTCTCGAAAATCCAAAAAGCTAAAGAAAAAGTTAAAGAAATAAGTATTAAAAATTGTCTTGAACTCTATAACAGAACTTTGCAAAAAAAACTAAGCACGAGGGGTATATGAGTACTTCTCAGAACGAAACTTGTCAGTACAATATATTATAACGACCATTACTCCTCGCCTCGCCACACAACTACGAATAATATGTTGACTGATAGAATTATCGCTTGGTTTGGGCTATCGGGTCTTTTGGCCTGATTAGTGATTATTTTCATAGTTGTGTAGCAAGGAGTAGTGCTTATTAGAAATTTTGTACTGCACCCAGTTTTGTACAATTCTTTTTTTCTGCGTATAGTGTCAGTCTCCCAAAAGTCCATTGAAATGTTACTAAATTTTAGCCAAACCCGACAAGATTTTTTATGGGATTTTCAGGATTTAAAGTACCCCAATTGGCTGTCATCTTGTAAAAGGGGGTGTAACAAGTTTGCGGCAATATATTGAGAACCACGAGTATCAAAAACACAATTTTAAAAAGTTTTTCTTCTACATAGAAATTGAATTCTCAAAAATGTATGTAAAAAATATACTTAAAATTAGACGGAACAATTTTAAAAGAAAATAAATTTAAAAATTCTTATATATTTCACCTGGAAAGTGTCAAGTGCCAAGAGTGGAAGGTGTCACCTTTTTAGTAAAAGAACTTTCAGTGGTGTTTTCCAGAGTCTCTTAAAATGGCAGTAATCATACCTATTTTTAAAAAAATGTGATCGCAAAGAAATTGATAAAAAATATTTCAGAAGTTGTTAAAAGGTAGCATTATTTGTTTTCTCGAAAGAAATTTATTTTTAAGCCCGAGTCAATACGGCTTCAGAGCAAAAAAATCAACAGAGGGTGCTCTTTAAAGCTTCTGTTCTGAAGTACATAAAAGTCTTAACAGGAAAAATATGACTGCTACGATTTTTTTGGACATAACCGTAGACCATAGAATTCTTTTACTTAAATTGAAGAAAGCTGGTTTAAGAGGATTTATATTAAGATGGTTAGCTTCTTATCTTGTAGGAAGAACTCAAAGAGTTAGATTAGGAGGTGTTTTTAGTGAATATCTAAACATTAATACTGGTGTACCTCAAAGTTCAGGGCTGGGACCCCTTCTGTTTTTAATGTATGCAAACTCTCTTTTTTCTCAACATTTAAGAAGCAAAACAATTGGGTTCGCAGATGACACCGCATGCGTTTATCCTGCCCCATTCTCGATTTGGTGGCGGATGTTAATTATTACCTTGAAATGCTAAGGTATTAGTTTAAAACCCACAAACTTGTACTTAGTGATAAATCTAAAATTATGTTTTTTAACCATATTTCCATTTCATAGTTATGCTTGTAATCATATTCTTTTTGGTTCGTATGCGTATGCAATTCTAGCAGCGATACTTTTAATTGTGATCTTGTGCGTTCATCCAAATGTATTGATTTCCAATTTGTTCATGAGTTCAAATATCTTGGTCTTTTAATCGACTGCAAATTAAACTGGAATTCTAATGCTAATCTTATTAAAAACTTTCTTTTAAATGCCACTTATTTGTTCTGCCATTTAAGAAAATACTGCTCCACTAAGCTATTAGAATCATTTTATCATGGTCTTGTCCAATCCAAGCTTCAGTATTTTTTCGATAAATTTTCAAAATTATTTCATTGACATGAAGGTCTAGTTTTTAGTTCGAGATTAAAGTTAAACATATTTTGAGAGTTAACTCAGGAAATATCGGAAAGATGCTTTTGATGTTTTATGCACCGAGTTTATTAAGTCGTTCCCCTTGCATTCTTCACCAAAAAATTGCTTCCTCAGTTAACTGTGGTTATTTCTTCACCACTGAATAACTGGGCCTAAGTAATATATCTGTGGTATCAAATTCATTCTAAAAATATGCCCTTTTGTAAAATTACAAAAGTATTATGAGGCTTTTGTCACAGCACCGTTTTAAGCAATACAAATAAATTTTTCTAGAAAATTTGATAAAATGAAAACTTGTGCAGAGAAGGTACGTAGATGAGTAAACTAAAAGTATTCATATTTGTTGTTTTTGGGAAATATTATAAAAAAAAACTGTGTAGCTTGATGGACCTACACAGCCTAACAGGTGAACAGATATAGCAGTTGCTATGTTTGAATTTTCTCCATTAGAAATCTTTATCTCTGCATCGCCAAGGGCATCTATTACATTTTTCTAAATCAATTCAAAGTTTTAAGTTATGTATAGATAAAGCTTACTTAGTTTTATATACATTTTGACCTTTAGCATATTTATTTATTTTTGTAATACTCTTACTATGAATCATTTGAATTTGAATTTGAATATCTCAAAGGATTGCTTCGCCTTCCCAACATTTATCCTTTGACTCTTTTTTTATTTGTAATTTTCACCTCCCATATATCAGAAATGCTGTAGTTCAGAATCAATTAATACTAACCATAACCATAACATTGGAATTGCACTCGAAAGGATATATTTATTCGATGAAAAGAATTTTCTATTCCATTTAAGTCATGCAAATCTTATTTGCAATACATTCCCAAAAAGTAATTCACAAATTGGTATGTAGATTTAAGTTTGTAAATTGTTAATTCTAAAATTGTATACTTTCATATTTCACCATCAGAGATGTAAATCCTTTTGCTAATTCTTGCTTAGAGACCTATGTAAGTGGAATACAAACACTCCTGCTGTAAAGCTATAATTCGTTTGAATCCATTTTAAATATATGTAACCATTTGCAAAAATAAAGTGTGTTTACATTTATGAAAATTCACATGAATGCTCAGTAAAAATGTTAGCTAAGAGTCGAGTCTGTATAGATGCATTATGTTTACCGTACCTTTACCAATGTATATCTACATGCATTCTATTTACTAAGGAAGCCTCAAACTCGATGGTTTGAGGGATAAAAATATTGTTTTCAGTATTTTATGAGTACATATTCGGAAATATTTTAAAATTTCAAATTTAAATAGAATGTTTTGAGGTTAACAATTTAATTGCATTTAGAGTTTACGCGCACTTCATTTGTTGATGGATATACAAAAGCAAAGTATTCCTTTGGAGGTGGAAAACTACTCATAATATTAGATCCAAACGATAATCTAGTACTATACAAACTGCTCGTGCTTTAATGGCGAGTAAATGAGATTTGTAGGCAAATTAATTCTGTGCGTTCCATTGAAAAGGGCTAGCAAAGTACTCGTGAGTGCTTCGGCACCTCCAAAAGAACACGGCTAAAGATACATTCGAGTGTGTCAAAAATAAATCAAAATTATCATTTTTCATAATAAGTCTCGAAAATTCAGAATAGGATTGCTGCAAGACATGAATTTTCCTTAAATTTGAGCTTTTAATATGGATATTTAGAATTGGCTCACAGCAATTTTCCCGTTTTACTTGCGGTCTTCATGGATACTATTGTATAGAGCAAGTTCTGGATTTGTTAAAAAAATCGAACTCTAATTGTCAATCAAACATGACATTATGATGGTGGAGAATACGAAATAAGTGGGTCCTACGGCATCTCTGTCTGTCTTTATGTCAACAGCCTATAAACGACTGATTTTCTTGAAGTTAAAGTTTTTAGTGATTCCCTGAAGGGGAGATTCAAATTGTTTTGTTCAGCTTAAGAAAAATATGCACGACTTGGTCGCACGAACATGCTTTTGTAGTTAACGACGGTGTGTAACCACAACATTGAAGATGCATGGTGTATGTAAATGGTGTTTTTTTTAGACGTGTGGTTTTCAAGAAGAAATGAAACGCATATAATTTAATGTAATGGCCAAGCATTTAGCTTTATTATAAAAATAAGGGTTTGCCATTATGTTTTAAAAATTATTTCGGGCAAGTGACCACCACGGTTGACTCCAATTAATTCCAGCCGAGAAACCCAATTTTCGACCACTTTTTGCAGCAATTGGGGCCGTATGTCAGCAATAGCGCGCTGAATATTCTCTTACAAGGCGTCAATCATCTCGGGCATATCTGCGTAGAAAAGAAATTTCACATAACCCAACAAAAAATAGTCCAGCGGTGTTAAATCGCACGATCTTGGAGGCCACGCCACAGGCCCACGACGCTAGATAATGCGCTCACCAAAATTTTCCTTTATTCAATAAAAACTAACATCGAAAAAAGTATTGCCAGATTGAAAACCACACGTCTTAAAAAACACCCTTTAGTTAACTAAATAATTGATTTTTTTATTTGATTTTTTTGAAAACATTGAATCCACTACACTTGCCCAAACGCCGGCACGTGTCACACCATCATAAGCTTTCTGAAAGAAACGACACGAAATATAGTTTATTTAAAGTCCATATTTGCATTAATCGCCTTAAAATTTATATCATCTTAATAAGGTTCTTATGAGATACAACAATACATAATTGTATCGCCTTAAGATGTCTTATCTCTCACCTGATGCCAAAATAGAAAAGTTAAAGCCAATTTCATGAACATTCATTCATCACTTCAAAAGTAATCAACTCTGAATTTTATTTACAAAACACTTTCGAACACACAAAAACTTCAGATCACATTTTGAAGAAGGAATTCTCCTTACTGCAAATATAGACAGCAAAACTGCAAAACATGTCCTCCAGACATTGTATATTGGGTCAGAGATCCCTTTTTTCAATGAGCATTGAACAAGGATTGGCAGTTTGAGGACTGACATCAAATTACGAAGTTTCTTCATAAGCTTTAGATAATGTTATTTATGTATACTATACATAGGAGTATACAAGTGTAAACCCAAAATCATATATAGTCGAGTCGTCACAAAAAGGACCCCTTTGAAATTCTAATGTATTAAACACATCCTTTGGGGAGAATAACATCCTTGTCAGTTTGATGATATTAAAATACCAAAACTCTTGTTTCCTACATACATATATACTTACACATATATTTGAGATACTCGCAGAGGGACTAAAGTTTTTGTCCCACTACAAGGCTTTTCCGCCCACTTTACATCCTGCAACATCAATCAATGCATAGTAAACATACTTTAATATTTGGCAATCAAATAAAATAGCAAACAAAAGGCAGCCAGATTTGGGAGAAGGACCAAGCAAAGCAAGGAGTGCCTGCAGATGAGTCCTTTTGTTGAGCTATTTATCGAGAAGAACGCAGCTGTCTCCCTAGGGGTTGATAAACTTAACAAGCTTCCTATTAATTTGGGATTTGACTTACACTTCAAAGTCCCCCGATAAGATGCACTTAATTATTCTATTATGATGACTTTCCAAAATCTATAGTATAACACACAAACAAACACAATCCCCCCTACTCTAAGATGTCTAGACAAAAAGAAAGATTCTGTCTCATAAGGCTTCATATTTATAAAACTAGGATACAGGATTATTTCTTGTGTCTTATTGTCGAATAATTTAACAAGAAATTTAGAAATTCATGGTGTGAATAAGGTCTGGCAATCTTTAAGTTAGTTTCTATTATACTAATATCTACATGAAAATTAGGTTGGGTTATGTATGTGTATATGAGACAGAGACTTGAATGCACATTTTAAAATAGGTTAAGTTCTTGAGGAATTTATGGGAAATATTCAAATAGCTCAAAGCAACAATAGATAATTAGTTAAGTTAATTTTTAGAAAATACAAAATATTCGATAAATGTTATTTTGGCAATATGTGGAAAGGATATTGAATATTAAAAAATATCTTTAAATAGAATGAACAATAGATGCTCTAAAAATCAAATTATTTGCAAGAAGTCTTAGGTACATAATTGAGATAAAGGATCATTTAAAATGTGTGAAAGGAACTGTCAAACCTACACTTTATCTGTCAAAGACTCATAATTTATCTGTCAAAGAACTGCATTGCCAAATACGAGGAATCCTAAGTCCATGGACAAATCTAAAACAGCACTGCCATGCATTTGGAAGAATCCTTAGTCCTCGATCACAATGGATCCGATAAGAAAACGAGACGTGAGTGTGACGAGATCTCGTCGTTCTTGTTAAATTATTTTCAAACTTTGACGAGGATGCACATAATAAAGCATTTCACTTCGTGGCGCTATGTTAAATTAATATATTAAGTAATTTAATATCAGTTAGCTTCAATATTATTTTGTTAAATCTCGTCGTGAAAACGTTCATGCTACTGAATTGGGGAATAATTTTATAACTACAAAATGTTAACAGTGATGATTCATGTCACGCTGTTGTCTCGTTTTCGGTGAGTCATTCTTTTCTAAAGTCTCGTCCCGATTTCGGAGATTTTACCAAGGTAAATCGGTGAGTTGAAATTGCTGAACCATGGATCAAATTTTGAACGACGGGAACGTTTGTACAACTGGGCCTTAGGGCTACTTCAACAAACGAGGTTCAAATTTGTAACCATGGTTCAGCTATTTTAATTCACCACGATGTCGGCGAACGTTGGGTCAAGTTTCAAGTATAAGTGAAAAGAAGCCAATTATCTACATGCTAAACCATCCTTGAAACTCATTTAACTTACCGAAATCGGTGAGTTCAAATTCTTGATCCACGAATCAAAATTTGAACCTCCTCAGTACCTATATACAATTGCCGATGACGACTTTTGATCTATCAATTTTTTAGAAACTAAATAAGTTCGAACGATAAAAACATGATTTCACAGTCTCACTCAATTCATTTCCAAAAAAGTCATGACTTCGTTTTAACGCTTCACTACATTTGAAAGTTTTTTCCAAAAAATGTAAAAGCGAAACAGTACACACACACATATTTATGCTAGCGATACACCGTGCAAAACAGCGTTATCACATTTGAGTTGATTTGAATGCATTCAAACACGCAAAATGCAACTGCAACAACAATTACTGATGTGAGTGACATCTATTAGCCATCTTCTTAACTTTTATTAAATGTAGTATACTGGGGCCCGATTCCGCAAGCGTGAATGATTTTTCGTGGGTTATGTATAATAGTGTGGAAACAGAGTATGGAAATAATAGTGACAAAAGGTAGCAAAATAAACGGTGTTTACACAAGCTTCACGTGAGGCGACTCACTTTGACGTCTCTCGTTTTTATGTCACTCACATCTCTGGGAAAGAAAGAGATGGCCATGGCCAAGTGAGGTAGAGATATTTAAATTTTTTCAAAGCTTCTGCCTCACCTCACAATATCTTTCTTAGCAAGAAATGGGAGTGAGATAAAAAAAAAGACGTCAACATGACTCTAATCACTTGAAGCTTATCGGAAAATAGAACTATACAACTCTAATGGCAGCAAAAATCATCAACTTTATTCTGATTATCTAACTAATTTGTAAATTCTTTATAATTTTTACCAACAAATAGTTGTTATGTTGGTTTATACAAAATATTTGTAAGTTTATAAGTTAGAATATGACAGAAACTTTGTTCGAGAGAGCAGGAGTTATACTTCTAGCAAGCGTACCTCAGTACACACCTCCTTTCCAACTCCACCCTAACCCTATACTGCGTATTTTTTTCCAACTCTGTGAATCAGGAATGTCTAGTTTTTGTTTATATAAACTCCAGCACTATTTTGCATTAATTCTTATGAAATTGTAACTTCCATACCGATAATCTCTTATGAAATGATGAAGGTCAAAATAAGGGGAAAATTAACCCATTTCCATAACACGTCCTTTCATCTTTTTTCTAACTTTAACTTTTTCGAATTAAAGTGATTAGGTACATGCAACTGATTGAAACGCCAGTCATATAGCTGTTTTTAATTTAACCCTCAGGCTAATTCATTTTAAAGCCATAAAATGCGGTAACTTTTTGTTGATACAGGAAGTGCAAAAAAAAAAACATTTATAGCGTTAAACCAGATCCCATTATATACATAAAATAATCCAGAATCTGATACCCCGTATCAAAAAGAAAATTGTCAACTTTTGAATCGTAATCGCTTACCGAGCTGACACATTAAAGTTTTGAAAAAAAAAAAAAAAACCATTTGCACAAAAAAGTGCCACTAGCAAAAAGAGATTTCCAGATATGAATCACCGATTTCATCCCGTTTAAGTTTCTAGCATTATAAACTGTTTTACAGGGTGATTCAATAAAATGATTAAATACATCTCAAAAACAATTCAATTTTGAATTTAATAAAGCTAGCAAGGATGAGTGTGTGAAGTTAGCCCCCCTTTTTTTGAATTTGTTATTTTTGAAAATTGTTCCAGGTTGTTCCCGATTTGTTCCGCATTGTTCCAATTTTTTTTTCAATAATATTCAAAAATGGGGGTTTTAGACCGAAAAAACGGTTTTTGACCTAGCCCCCCTTTTTTCGAAAATTGAAATTTTGAAAATTGTTCTAGAATGTTCTAGTTGTTCTGAACATTGTTCCAAGTTTTTGGACCTCTATATTCAAAAATTCAAAAGTTATGGCCAAAATCTAGCCCCCCTTTTTTCGAAAATCACACTTTTTAATTTTTTTTTAGGTTTAAAAAAGTGTTCCTAACATTGTTCCAAGAACTTGAAGTTGTAAAATGTCTACTTTTAAAGATAAAGCTTTCTAAACTTTTTTATCAAAAACGCAAAAAACCGGTCTTCAATTTTTTTTTTTTTTAAACACATAATTCATATTTCTTGATGATAAATACATGTGTATGGAAAATTTTGTGTCTCTATATTTATGCAATCACCCTTAAATCGAATTTAAAAAAAAAAAATCTAAAAGTTTTTGAACTTTGTAAGAACTCCATTTAGTGCCCCTTTATCATAAATCTACAATCTTTATTTTGTTTCAAGTTCCAAGCCGATCAACCCAAATTGTTCCAAAGATTCATCAAAAAATGTTGAAAATTAAATAGATTTTAAGCCGTCAAAAACACTTAAAATGAAAATATTCTATTATCCTTGCTCTGGCCCCCCCTTTTAGAAATTCAAAATTCAAAAACTTGTTCCAGGTTGTTCTAGGGCTCTTCTAAATTGTTCCAGAACTTCGTTTTTTAATATTGATTTTTACTATGAAAAATTTCAAAGAGGTTTTTGAAATTTGTTCATAGTAAAAATCAATATTAAGAAACGAAGTTCTGGAAACGGGGCTAGGTCAAAAACCGTTTTTTGGGTCTAAAACCCCCATTTTTGAATATTTTTGAAAAAAAATTTGGAACAATGCGGAACAAATCGGGAACAACCTGGAACAATTTTCAAAAATAACAAATTCAAAAAAAGGGGGGCTAACTTCACACACTCAGCAAGGATTGGCTTTTCTGAAATTGTTTTAGGTAAACAACCTCATACTACACTATTTGATTTTGCAGTATATTTTAAGTTGGAAAAAAATTAAATCTTTTGAAGAAAAAATGTATGCTTTGTTTATGAACACAAAATAATTTTGTGAAACAAATTTCGATGGAAAAATTAAAAAAAAAAAAATTCCAAATCTGTAATAGAAGACTAGAAAAGACTAGAAAAGAAGAATAGAGTAGAATTTATTTACATGATTATTTCGGATTGCAATTAAAGTGTTTACAAGTCTTTTACGACCTGGTTTTGAAACCGTCGTCGGTCAGATTGACAGAATCAAATAATTTAACTATTAATTTACTGTTTAAATTTTGCTTAACAAAATTGAAATAAAAAAAAAAAAAAGTAAGAGAATTCGATCAAAAGCTTTCTGTTAGTATTCTATTTCTATAAGTCATGGCAGTTTGGATTAATTTTTTAAAGCTTCTCCCATCCCTTCATGCCGTTTAAAATCAATATTACTTCTTCATCATCTAATTGATTTCTGCCAAAAACGTCACGTCGAACTTCTCCAAGAATTGGATATGAGCCTTGAAAATGTGCAATGTTTTCTCTTTCGTGTGTATTGCATAGTTCACATTTAAGCGGTAATCTAGCCTATGAGGAATAAAGTTCAAAGATAGTATTTCACCTCTCGCTAGTAGGATCGTAGAAATCATATCCGTAGAATACTTGTCGTGATAATTTGATTCACCCAATTTTAGTCTTCTATAATATTCTCTATAATATTGTGATTCCTTGGCCTGGTTGATGAAGTTCTCCCAAATTTTCGTGTCGAGCTTGGATAGAAGGCAGTAAAACTATTGTTTTAGGAGCTTTACATCTTCGAAATCAAAACTCATTCCCCCACAGACTCAGATAAGCTTATCCACGATCTATCAAAGCTTAGCTTATTTGAAACCAGATATCTCATTATTTTGTGAACTAACCTCGACGAATCCATTCTAAGAATTTTAAGGATATAATAAAAATGAATCTTAAGTGAGTCGACAAATCGGTGGAATTCCAGTTTCAATATGTAGCATGTAGTTTGGTGTTGAAGACAGAAGTGCAAAAACTCGTTTTAAAAAGAAACGGAGTAATTTTCATCATCCTCGTACTCTTTATGGCCCCACAATTCTTGAGCGCAGTTCAGCATAACCGACTTTGAAACAGCTTGAAATAATTTGTACTTTGCGGAGTGATGAATAGATTTATTGGCAATACAGTTCTTCCATGATACACATAAGGCTGCCTTCCACTATTGGAGCTTAGCTTGAACATGTTTTTTCATACATATAGTTTACTCGAAATTATCATACCAAGATATTTGAATTCCTTCACGACATTGACTTCTTGTCCCTGATAATTCCATTTCTCGTTAATAGCAAATCTTCCTCTCCCTTTTCTAAAAAAAAAAAAAAAAAAAATCTGTAATATGCAAATCAAAATGCCAGACTGTTCCTTCAATGCTGTGTATGCTCTTTTTCCATAGCTATAGAGAGAGCTTCAGAAAAAATGATAAAATTCGATTCGATTTTTCGCGATTCATTCAAAAGAGAATTTTATTTTGGATTTCATCGTGAATTTTATTCTTTTACTACCATAATTCAATTCGATTGCGAATTTATCAAAGGCGAAACAATTGAAGAGCCATTCACGAACCGTTCAAATACTAAAGAAATGTATTTTTCCATTATTTGCTTAAGAAATAAATTTTGAATTAAATAAACAGTTTTAAAATTTATTTTAATATAAAGGAGAGGTTTGAGCTTAAAGCAATTTTCTTTTTTAATTATTTCACATATAAAAATTTTTCTAATAAGCATTAACAGAAACAACAGACAGAGCATTATTCATTGTTTCCTTTGAAAAGTTACAAAAATCAATATCGTTAAATAGAAACCGATTTAATTTTTTTCTTAAAACTAATGCTCTACTACTTTCTGTACGCTTTCGCATAATATCTCGTAGTACTTAAAAGAAAAAAAGTTTAAACAAAGTTAAAAATCAAGTTCAAATATATTCGTTAAAAATTATTCATTTTACTTCAGCCCGGCGGGTCACCCTGTAAAAAATCTGTCCAAAAACGGCTTTTTCGATATGAAAAGGCCAATGAATACCAACAACAAAAATTGAAAGCACCCGAACAAAAAAAAAAAAACATCCTCAGCTCTCGTTACCATAAAACGGTTGACCCTTTCACAACAAATGATTAAAATCTCTTTTTAGTCAGAGGGATTTTTATGATAAGATGTTGGTTTATTTTTGCAACCGCCATTAAACCTAACAACAAATTTCCCTTTGAGTCCCATAAACATACCTCTCTCTCTCTATCTTTCTTTATTATCGCAAAAGTGATTATCCTCAAAATAAAATAACCCTTATTGTGCTTTTCATAATTTTTTCAAATTGCTCCACACAAAAAAACAGACAAAAAAACATTCAAAAACACAAAAGACCACAAAAAAGACAACGTGCCCG
Source organism: Leucozona laternaria (assembly GCA_932273885.2). Taxonomy (NCBI): domain Eukaryota; kingdom Metazoa; phylum Arthropoda; class Insecta; order Diptera; family Syrphidae; genus Leucozona; species Leucozona laternaria. The sequence goes on from OW026368.1 coordinate 97,538,990, forward strand.
ACTTTTCAAAACAATTGTCACCAAACACGAGGCAAAGGAACAATTACCTTGAGCCATGTTAATCACAGCATTTACTTTGCGACTTATTTGAATTTAAAAAGAATCGCTATGTGTTTATCCATCATCCCCTGTCTATCTACCTTTGAGCCAATATTCAGCAGTCACATTCACCCACAAGGCAAAACCCAACAACAACTGACAATTAAAATTTTGTTTTTTTTTTTTTTTTGAAATCACCGATTTAACCCTATGGAATTAGCCGAAAGGCAAACTGTTTCGTGCACACGCAAACAGCAAACCAATCCTCTTATTTGATTACAGTTTATTAAAATTCCTTTTTTTTTTTTTGTTCGTACTTAGGTGTATTTGCTATTGTTTCGTTTTTAGTCCTTTTGAGGTGTTGCACACCCTTTATAGTGACTAGTGAGTGTGAGTGTGGCGTTAAGGTGTAAACTACCCCTGGTGGAAAAGTTTCCATGTGGCTAGATAATTATAACTTTACACAAAATAAATCTACACCAAGCTGCAAAATAGGGTTAGGAAAATACATAAATACATACATACCTGCATAGATTGGGCCAACAACAAAATAAACACTCTTTTGGTGTTTGTTAAGGTATAAAAATAGGAAGACGATTTTTAGGAAAAGATATCCCCTGCGGTAAGGTTGCTCGCTTTTGTAAGTTTAAGTGCTATCCCGGCTGAGTTCATACTTAATTAATTTATCCACCAGCTCCTCAATACATCTTATAAACCCACAAGTTTTGAACTCAAAATATGCGAGGGACCCTAGATCAGCCAATACTTCATTACAGTGGTACCGATCCGGAAAAATTAATACTTCAAACAAGGATTTAAGATCACAAAATTTCTCAACAGGCTAAAGGGAAGGCCCATTTCACTATGGAGCTTTGGCCCAGAGGAGTGCACACGAACGAAGTTGATACCAAATTAAAGGTCACGTGAAGCCTGATACATATGTATAATATTTTCAAAATCGTTGATTGGAAAGTCGAGATATTTGGGCTTGAAGTTGCCGATATTGCAAAATAATGATTTTAGTTTTTGTTCCAAATAAGTGTCCATATTTATAATTAGGTATTTATTTGATTAAATATACTATATTTTATATGTAATTAAAGGTAATAAAATAATAAATTATATGTCATCACTGAAGTTTTATAAATATCGGTGTGATATTCGCTTTTTGATATTTTGTCATTCTATATAACTGGAAGCACGGCAACACTTCTTCTAATTGTAGCCACATCATTTATGAAAACTATGATTGTAGTAGTATTAGTAAACGGTGACAAAGTTATCCATCAATTAAACTCCAAATTTGTCGAGTTAAAGTTATCCGCTCGCTATAATATGTCACAGACCATTCCACATTTATTAGTTCTATCATGCCGTTGCTCGCCGTTTATTAATAGAGGAATTGGAGTTTTTTTTTTCTTCTCATTGCGCCAGTGTGGGTGCGATCATTAATCTCCATGTAAATAAATTAAGACAGGCGAAAGTTTCGTCGTCTTAAATCTTATCATAAATTATTTCCATCCAGTCTTTAAAGCAAAACGCATCACTGTGCGCTGTTTGCTTCTCCGTGCTTTCCTGTATCAAAATATCTTTTTTACAAAAATGACATTAGGGTTAAGGGAACTCTCACCAAAGTCGAGAAAATCTTTTGTGCGCCAAATATAATCCATTTTCAGTGCTTTTGTCCTTTGCTCCAGACCATGACATGACACTGCCAACACCAATGGATAGAGAAGATTATCATATTTTTTTTGTTGCGCTAGACACCTTCACACGGATACTCTGCCTCCTGCCTCGTCCTTTTACTCGAATGGGTTAGTTATAGCGTTCGTTTTGCCATCGTTGTCGTCGTCCTCGACAGTTGGTGCTATAATAATTAACTTATAGATTACAAATTCTATTTAGATTAAGTCCTTTTCGTGAGATCTCTGACTGGGTCTTCATTTGCTTTTGCCCCGAACAAAATGAACAATATGGAGGTGTGTTCTAAATATAATGAATTACTTTGGGTGGCGGTGGAAGCAGCGGAGAACGGACCGAGCGCGGCAACACGGGGCCAACACACAAATCCTTTGTTCCTATCTCAGGAGCAGGTAAAGCTCTTCTGATTGACTGGCAAAATGTGTACAGGCGTCGCCGTTGTCGTCGTGTAGAGGATTAAAGGCTATTAGTAAATTGATATTGAATGCACGATTAACATGCTTAGCATAGAAATATAAGGGGCGCAGCTTGTACGCATCGTTCCTTTGGTTTTGGTTCAATGGAAGATTTATAATTAAACAGTGATAAGTTTCGTATAAGCAGATGATGCTGCGAATATAATCCTATGAGATTGTACCTACATATATAGATATACATACATCTGTACTTTGTGACCACGACCGCTATTAACAGTGATTGCATTTGAAATGGAGATAGGTTTATTATAGGTTTGCAGAAGTTCTGAAAGCTACGTTTTGTCTTAGGTTATACACTTTTACTTTTAGTTTTAATCAGTCTGGAATGATTACTATTTTAATCCGTTCCGTGCTTTAAAAAGTGAGAGCTCTTTCAATCTATAAAAAATGTACACTCTTGTATGTGTATGTGTACTTAAAGTTTTACTTCTTTGGAGATACAAAAATCCCCAACGAAATTAATATACACTCCAATCATTATTACCCGACATTATTATTAGCACCAACAGGATGCGCTAAAAAAAATATTGATTTTTACTCTCTTCCCCCGCTGAAACCCCACAAACAACGAATCGTGTTTGTAAAAGCTACAAACGCATGTAAAAAATACTATCAGTGTGACAACTACTCACAATTACTGAATCGCTGAACCAACTGGCAAACAATATGCGCTGAATGAATATATTATTCCCACTAAACTATGTGCATATTATATAAGTTAGACGGATTCCATAATTGACGTGTATATTTTTCTACTTACTATAATTTGCACCTTACTGGTACAAAAGTTAAAAACAAACCGGCGACTGCTCTCAAAATAAATAAATTTTTTGTATATAATTTTATTGGATTGATTTTAAATGTTAAACTAGACGAACAAAAATTCAAAATGTTTTAATTTATTTATTCTCCCCTAATGGGTATAAACTGGTGACACAGACTTAGCACTATACCATTAAAAAATTATTTTGAAATTCTTTCTCAAACACTTAGAACAAATTTTAAAAGATTCTTAAATTATTTTGTGTGTTGGCCTGATTGGTATAAATACAAAAATTTCATTGCATCTCAGTAAGTGTTCCAAAAAAACAGTTTATTTAAATGAATTTCTTTTTTTTTTAAGAAAGAGAATGACAAATAATATAATTCAATTTTAAATATTTAGTGGCTTATTGGTATAATCTGGTCTAAAGCAAATAGTCAATTTATTTGAACATGATTAACATTTTCAAAGACTCACAACTACAGTTAAGTGATTTATAATAATTAAAAGAAAACACATACACACAAAAAACTTCTTAGTGTACCTACCTAATTGGTATAAAATAATTTGTAATCGGTAAAGTGTCAAAAATTCACAGTTTTTGCACATATACGCTCATTTGGCTGATTATTTTCACAAATCAAGTAGTGATTAGTATATAATATCACTGCACATTGTGTACGCTATTTGAACATCTTCACTGGTGGTGGTTGGTATAAACTAGAATATCGATACCTTCCTATAAGAATGTATTAAGCGACACTTTTTTCGAAAATGACTTTTTGACGTAAAATCGTACTTTGTGATAAGCGCCTGGGTTCGGCTACCCTATCATGTATACAAAGGAAACCAGAGAGAAAATAATATTGTATTAACCGCCAAGTGTGCTCACTGGAATAATTTTGCTTTGTGAAATTTGTACTATCCGCCGAAATAATTATATGAAGCGACAGTTGGGTAAAGCTGCAACAAAATCTCCGTACAAAAAATTTGTTACATGGCGCTTAGTTTAACCGAAATTGTTGCTTAAAACACTGGTCGAACTAGAATTTGGCCCATTTTTGTCGCTTAAGATATTCCCTTCTACACATGATTGTCTTTGATTTGAAATATTTGCATGTAAAGTAGGCCACTGTTATGTTCTGATTTGTTTTGTTGTTTTTTGTCTCGTCAGTTTTCAGCGTATTTATTCCATCAGTTTATTAAATTTTCTTAGCTTTATTGTTTGTCCAAAAATAAATAAAGAATTAAACAACACTATTCGTTTCAATCTTGTGTTTTTTGTGACCATGTGAATGGTTTAAGCGCCATTTACTGATGTATCAAGCGACAATGTCTTGACCGCAAAAATGTTATAAGCGACAAAAACTTCTTATCTGATTAAATTTTTTGTTTTGCAATGATATCAAGTTTTGTAGGCTGAAAATCAATTTCGAAATCTGTTTCTTATAATAAAATACACAAATAAATAAATGAATGAGACGTTTTTTTCGTTTCCTGAACGATTTTAGAAATGTCGCCTAATACATTCTTACGGGAAGGTATCGAATTATTCTATCATAAACATCAGCTTGTTAACCGAGGTCCGTCCAGGCCACTTCTTCAACAAGTCTCTTTACCAATCCCAATAGCAGAATGCTCTCATCTATTTTAATCCAAGGCTTCAGCGTCCTTATCTACGCCATCCTTCAGAGTCAGCCAGGTCTGCCACACTCTATATCGCCTGCCATAAAATGTGCTTTTACAAAGGACTTTCCTAGCCGGTTCCTTGTTGCTCATATGGGCTTTAATTTTGACACTTTATTTGCCTCGAGGTAAATCTCCTAAAAAAATATGATTCTCCCTAAGAATTTTCCCTCAAACGTGGCTAAAAGGGTTTCCAAACGCCAAATTCTCGAAGTTCTGACCAAAATCCATATACCTAGTCTTACAGAAGCAGCTTAGAAGTTATGGTTAAATGTTTCTTGAGTAAAAGATTAGTCAAAGACTAAAATACATTGCAAATGTGAAAATTTATCGTTTCAATTTTGTTTAACTAAATCATAGTCTCTCCAATAGTTTTTTTTAACCAAAATAGAAGCAGTTGGGTTCCTAAAATTAAAAATACCTTGCGTCTTAAGTTCGCTATATATCATAAAACTCATTATAAACAGCAACTTCTGAATACATCATACAATCTAAATTTTCTCCACAGCACACCTCAAAGAGCGATTTATTTGCTTTCCTGCCACAAAACCATCAACGTGCACTTCTGTAAAATATATTATATATTTTCCACACATTTTATAGAATGCTCATATGTACCTATACATATGAGTGTTGATAACTTTCTAATAGGGTGCAGTTCATATACATATACTTCCATAAAACTCAGTTAACAGTTAACCACACTTCAGTTGAAGGTCCTTGTGAAAGTCGATTCACTGTACACCGATCCTTGAAATCCCTTAAGAAAGTGTCACTTCTATATAGCAATTTGTTTGCTAAGACGACAACGGCAGTCACACCATCAACCACGACGGAAGGGTGGATCAGGTCGAAGGTGTTGAAAGATAAAGCTTCAGTTGAATGCACCGCAGTAATTTGTTTAAATGTAAACTAAGGTAAATCAATTTTCTGTAAGGACATAGGGATTTAGTTGCCAAGTTTAATGTTTATAATATGTTTTATCTGTGTGAAGGTATTGCGGTAGGTTTTGACACACCTTTATATGTACAATGTACATTGGTAAAAAGACCCTCTAGAAGCCAAAGTTAAAGGGTTAAATGGTCGAGAATTTATGCCCCTTCCTAACGTTTAGAAAATAAAAACCCATCTTTTTTGTTTTATTTAAAAAAAATTAACTGACGAAAGATTAATTGACGAAACGACGTGGTAAATTATTAGGTAATTGTTGAAATAAAAAATATCATGAGCAAAGTTGTCGATAGTTGAATATTGAAAAAATTATGTTAAATGCATTTTTAGTCCAAAATTGAAAAGAAACTAGTTATTTAACCCCAAAAAAAAAATTTCCTTAAATTCCAAATGGCGCGCAACGCAATAGAGCTAGGTGGTCGAAAGAGTTGTTTAGACTCCTTATAAATTACCCTAAGGACTAAAATAATAAAGGGTTTTCCAATAAGAGGTGTTATTTTGAATAGCCCGCTATTTCGGTAGCTGTCACTTTTGAAGCTGTCATTTTTTGACATTTGACAAGTAGAAACTATGCCATTAATAAAAATGGAACGATACACGCTTCAACAACGCATTGAAATTATTAAAATTCACTATAAAAATGGTGAAAATTTGGCAGAGACGGTTCGTAAAACTAAAACATTTTTGGGTCGTCGTGAAGCACCTTGTCGGACCGCAATACAGAAATTGGTGGAAAAATTCGAGCTGTTGGGACAATTTAGTGATGTGAAGAATAAAACCCGTGCACGTCGCTCAAGAACAACTGCGAATATTGCTGTTGTAGCCCAAAGTGTTGAAGAAAACCCAGGTTTGTCCATTCCTCGTCGTTCTTTGGAATTAGGCATTCCACAAACGTCATTACACCGTATTTTGCATAAAGACTTGGGTCTTAAGGCTTATAAAGTTCAGTTGACACAAGAACTCAAGCCGGCTGATTATCAACAACGTCGTGTCTTTGCTGTTTGGGTCCTTGAAATGCATGAAAATGATCCGGAATTTCATCGAAAAATCATCTTGACTGATGAGGCCCATTTCCACCTCGGAGGCTACGTCAACAAGCAAAACTGTCGCATCTGGGGCTCGGAAAACCCAAGAGTTATTGTTGAAAAGCCTCTCCATCCTCAATGCGTGACTGTTTGGTGCGTTTTATGGTCCGACAGGGTCATTGGACCTTACTTTTTCGAAAATGAGGCTGGAGCAACAGTTACGGTCAATGGATTGCGCTATCGAGAGATGATTAATGATTTTTTATGGCCGGAATTGGATGGTATTGATATGGACAACGTTTACTTTCAACAAGATGGCGCTACGTGCCACACAAGCAATGAAACCATCGATCTTTTACGGGAAAAGTTTCCGGACCGTGTTATCTCTCGAAGAGGTGATCACAATTGGCTACCGAGATCTTGTGATTTAACACCTTGCGACTTCTTCCTTTGGGGCCACGTGAAAGATAAGGTCTACGCCAACAGCCCAGCGTCGATTCAAGACCTCAAAGATGGAATTCGTGAGGCTATCGAGGACATAGGGCAGCCACTTTGCGATTTGGTTATGGAAAATTTCATGAAAAGGATATGGTCCTGTAAGCGTGGTCGTGGCGGCCATTTGGCTGATGTTGTGTTCCATTATTAACGGCATACCTTCCTCTTTATAATGAAATAAACATTCGATCATGTATCTCAAAAAATGCCATTTTTCTTTGAATATCAAAATAACACCTCTTATTGGAAAACCCTTTACAAAACAGTACAAATGTTCATTTTGACTTGACTAGTAACGGATTTTGGATCTAAGCTTAAAAGATTTCAGATGATATAGGGTTATTTAAAGCCGTTCATATAAGAGCTCTGTGAAGTTTGTGAATAATACAAAAAATCATAAATAATGCAAAAGCTCATAGAATGAGGTTAAACTATTTTTTTCATCTTCCAGACGTGACATTGTTTTAAAAAGAGGTTAAATCCATTTTTGTAAACGAGATTTTACTTTCAAATTAACAGTGAGTTGCAGAAAAATACTCAAAAGCTTTAACCATATATAAATTAAAAAAAACCCTTATAATGAACATTTTTTTTTTTTAATGACACTGCATCTAATAATTTTTGCACTTATTTAACAAACTCTTATACCACTACTTCCTTAATCCAGTTCACATTGAATCTCACCCTAGATAAACCAACGAGATATTCTCAAATAAAAACTTTTTCCACGAGACCACAAGTATAATAGCAAACTTAGAGAAAGAAACTCCTGCTAACTAAACCAGTTTGCAAAATAGTTTCTAACCCTTTTTTCTTCAAGATATTTTTTTTTCTTAGTTTTTGTCATACAAAAGAGTTCACTGAGATAGAAATCACACTAAAAAGGATATTTCCCATAAAACAAGAGTGAGAGGTTTTAAAATAAAGAAAAAAATTGAGAAAAAAAAACCAACTTCCGTGACCTCCATTTGTTTAAAAACTTCAGTTCTTTTATTTAAATTCACTGATTGCAATGCTGCCAATGGCACTATAGTATAGTTATGTGTACCTTGAACGGACATAACGTCTTGCCGCAATTTTATTTTTTCTTCGTAAATTATCTTTCTGGTTTTTTATTATTTTTTTTTTTTTTCGTCGTCATCCGCCCGCCGACCGACGACTGACGATGTTCACTTCCAGTTTTTGCTCATTCGTGGTCAAACCAAAGAACCAAGAACCACCCAACCAACCAACCATCCAACATTTTATCCAAACTCAAATTGTGCAAGCTGTTCATTCCATTGAGAATAATGTTCACCCCAGAGGCCTTCGCAAAAATATCTCCGGACACTCTGCGACAAAATTCGTTTTAGACGTTTTAAGTTTCTTGTTTGTGGTGTTTGGGTGGATATTTTTTGCTTCCCATGTTCTTCCCGTTTAGCAAGGAGGAACAATTTTTTAAAAAGTTGACTTAACACAGAGTTTTTTTTATTTTTTAAACAACGGTTACACTCACAATGCTATGATATACCTTTTTGTAAAGCCAGAAATCTCTTCTTTTATTTTGTTTTCAAACAATGCTGTTCTAAGGAATAGTTTTTGAAAAAATAATTTTCAATCCCAAAATTTTGAATACAAAAATTAAAAAAAATTTCAAAGTAATTTTTTTCAAAATTTTACGTAATTAAGTACTAATTTTGTTTTCAAAATTCAAAGCTCTTTAATAAAAGCCCGATTGGTCGAGACCAGTGCGAAACTCTCTCTAGATCTTCATTTAAGACAGCAAACAAAGTGTTCCAAAAGACTATTTGAACAACTTAGTTGCAATTGTACGTGCGTCGCGTCGCCAGCATACAAGGATCTGTGTAAACAGTGTTTTAAAAAGGAAGGAAGTTTAGATAGAAAATATAAGGAAAACAAAAGAGGACCTATTATTGATCCGTGTGGAACACTCTTTGCAGTCAACAAAAAATCAGAGAGGTTGTTGTTGGCTTTGACAGTTTCCATTCTTCCCGTAAGGTAGGAATAAATTACGTTAACAGCACTAGAAAGAAAGTTAAATTCTCGACAAAATTTGCATCACAAGACAGAATAATCTATGTACGTAGTCGATAGCTTTTTAAAAGTCCAATAAAACTATAAAAATGAAATGTTATCTTTATCCATTGACTGGCCGCAAATCTTCGATTAAACTTATAAGAGAAGTAATACAACTGGGTTTTTTTCGGAAGCCAGATTACTTTGGAGTTAAAAGTTTAGTCCGACCCTAAAAAAGTATTTATTTGGTTTTGCGAAAACCGCTTAAAACCCTTTCAAAGGAACGACAATATAACAATTGGCCTGAATTCATCTTTCCTAGAGTTTTTGGGAACAGGTAGAATTTTAGCAAGTTGACACTATGCAGGAAATTCTCCTCCAGACAGGTCAAAATTATTGGCAGGAATAATTTGAAAAACGTTGGATGTATATCATCAAGGCCAACAGCATTTGACTTTATCGTCAGTAAGCACTCTACCACATCTGCACTATCCGCAGTTTCAAAACTAAAACTATAAACTAACTCAAGTATCGGTTGGGTATAGTTGTGGATGAAACTCGACTTTCTGCATCATTTTAAGCAGCAGAAGATGTCACAGAAAAGAATTTATCATTAAGGGAGTTTATATCGATGTCACGCAATTTTTTCACTACTGCAACCGCTCAAGGAGGAGTTAACACAGTTGGAATGGATGAATTTTCCTTATTTTGACAACAACCTTATTTCAAAAGGAACAGTAAACTAGGTGGTGTTCTGGCAAGCGATGTCTTATCCATAGATTGTTAGCTTGATCCCTGTTATGAATGAGAGATCGAATTTGGTCAGTAAACCATAGAGGGTTACGACGGAAGGTCTAAAGTTCTTGGCGCAAATTTTTAAACAGTCCTCGTTTAAGGAATAAGACCGACTCTAGTTAACGCAGTCGTTTAGTTGCGAGCCCTTGTCTAACTTTTTCTTAATTTTAAACACTTTAAACGACTATTCTAACTAATGAAGCGCATTTGTAGGGTTTTTAGCGCATTTGTAAGGTTTTTTTATGATTTGTGGTAGAGCATTCGACTGCAGATCGTGAGGTCCCCGGTTCAAATCCGGGTGTCCCCTTTGAAAATTAAATTTGTTTGTAATATTTTTTCTTTCTCTTATTAACTCCCCTATAGCTATTTCACCTTTCCAGTTAAGATGACGGGCGATTTTGTGAGCAGAAAATGATTTGCCGCGATATGGTAGTCCAACACTATGTACCACATTCTTTTTTGTTATTGTTGGGGCGGTCGACCGAACACAAGTTTGTATTGGGTGGAGATGGTGTTGTTTTGTTGTGGTAATGGTCACTGGGTGCATGCACCACAAATGAAAGCTAAGACAGTTTTCGTGATTGTTGATTTACAAGCTCAAAATCTTCATCAAACATTTTTCTTTAAATTTTTGTAATGAAATTACAAAGGTTGAATGAATAACGTATACTTAAAAAATATAGAGAAGCATTTTGCTGCTTTTTAAAGTTAGACGAGTGCTTTAGCGTTAAAGTATACTTTATATCGTTTAAAATTATCAAAGCGTCGACTCTCATTCTAAAACTCATTTTTAGAGTCGGCGTCGAATTAAAAAATGATTATGAGTAGGTTTTAAATGTTTAAAATTTTGCGCCCTTGTTTTTAATGGTACATAGAAATCAGGCAAGATTTTAATTTGTTCGTTCAGGAACTCTAATTCTTATTTACTTAAAGATTGCAGATAAAGGGTCCGCCATCTAACGTTTTTTTTCTCAACTAGTGCTTATTTCGTGAATGGTAACACTTAGCTCATGTCGGATTTGACAGATAATTAGTTTTATCCTTCCGCTGAACGAATATGGTTGTCTATACGCTTCGCTAAGTGGGCCTGCGATCGACTTAGAGAAATCGCCAATTTTGCCAAAAAAAATCATCTTTTTAGATGAAGCTCATTTTGATCTTGGCGGGTATTAAACAAGCAAAATTGTCGCATTTGGGGCACAGAAAACCCGCACGCATACATTGAAAAGCCGATACACCCAAAACGAGTCACTGTTTGGTGCGGAGTTTGGTCCAGAGGCATAATTGGGCCATTTTTCTTCGAAAATGAGCAAGGAGTGGCCGTTACAGTCAATGGCGATCGTTATCGGGCCATGTTGAACGAATTTTTGTTCACAAAAATTGAAGAAGAGGATATTGGCAACATTTGGTTTCAACAGGATTGCGCTAGGTGCCACACAGCCGAAGCTACACTCGATGTTTTGCGAAATTTTCAAAAAAAAATAAGTTATTTGGCGGACCCTTTAGAAACAAAATAGATAATTTTGATTTTTGGCACAAAACAACTTTTAACATGCATCTTCAATGTGACATTACTTCTCGACGCATTGTTAATTTTTATTACAACCTCAAATTTTTGCTTACACCAAACTAAAACTTGCTCTATATTATACCTAGAGCATGAAATAATCAAGCAATTAAAAACATAAATGAAAATATGTAACCCAATAACATTTTTGGAAATCTTATTTTACATTCATTTTCCTTCGCTATCGCAATAGATTCCTAAGAAAATAAAAGCTGTACATGAGGATTAAAAATCCAGACATCCTTCACGACATCATATAAGTGAGGGAACGGCCCTCCCTTATATGTATATCTCATGTACCCATACCCAATCCTTCTACTCCCTTGAATAAACCCAGTTTCAAGAAATCAAGGACACCCTCGCGCCGCGCCTGTTGAATAAAATATTACAATCATTATATATGTTAATATAATTAAATAAAACAAAAATAAAACACTTGATTTTAAATAAAACAAAAGCAAACAAAACACACCAGAACCATTTTAAATCTCAAAAAAAAAAAAAAAAAAACACAACAAAACAAAACAATCAAACAAAATATTTATAAAATCAACTTTCACCGAAAACGAAACAACAAAAAGTTTCAATTTCAATTGGGGGATAAATTATTATTAAATCTCTTGAAGCCAGAAAATAGACGAATTGTTTGGCTTACTTCCGGTTTTTTTTTTTTCTTCTAGAATAATAACAACCAAAAAGTTATACCCTAACAGCTAACACAATAGGACGAAATAAAAAAAAATACAAACATAAAAATAAAAAGCAACGGTGCAAAATCTTCGTGGTACAGAACCTGGCATTTGGCTGTGATGGCTCCAGATCCAGATCCGGATCCGGATCCGACTTCGACTTCTACTCCGACTCCGACTTGGGATGAGATTACTGCTTCTTGTTGAATTGTTTTCTACGTGCAGCATATAAAAACCTAAGGCGGATATAAATTGAACAATAAATTTAGCGTTGTTGCTTTCGGTTGATTTTTTTCAGTCATTTTTTTTTTGTTTGCACAACAATAGCAAAAACTTTTCCAATTGACCTTGATGACTGTGGTATATGTATGTATAGGTAAAGGCAAAGAGTGAATAGAATGAAGAGTATTAAGTAGACGGCTTCGTCACAGATGAGGAAAAAAGAAACATTTTTCTCATCCTCATGATGGTATCGCGACGCGATACGCTGCTGTTTTTTTTTAGCGCAAAAAATATACATACATACGCAATATAATGCCTGGTAATCTAAATTTTTGAAAGTTTCTTTTTTATGGCTTTAGAACTTTCCCCTAACTTCTCCCTTTCCATTTAGAGTTTTGGTGTTTTGTTTGAAGGTTAGTGTTGAATTAGAGGTATATAAACCATCATTGCACATGTTAATTGCAAAATTAATAAACTAGACATAGTGAACGAAATTCGGTAACGTCAAAATGAATTTGACAGACCTTGGAGTATGGTAGGTAGATACTTCATTGTTTATAGAGAACACTTCTTGGTTTCTTCTACCAATTGCTATGGTTACCATCTGCTCTCTATTTCAAAGCAAACATTTTTTTTAAGCGTTCTGTTCTAGAAAAATAATTAATTTCGTTCATTTTAATATTTCTAAGACCACCCGAGGAAAATTAATTGGATAAATCATTTCATTTATGGAGAACTTTTTTGGTACCTAACAAATTTCAGAAATGAAAGTCATGACGAAAATAGGTTACTAAAGGGTCCGCCAAATAACTTATTTTTTTTTGAAAATTTCGCAAAACATCGAGTGTAGCTTCGGCTGTGTGGCACCTAGCGCCATCCTGTTGAAACCAAATGTTGCCAATATCCTCCTCTTCAATTTTTGTGAACAAAAATTTGTTCAACATGGCCCGATAACGATCGCCATTGACTGTAACGGCCACTCCTTGCTCATTTTCGAAAAATGGCCCAATTATGCCTCTGGACCGAAATCTGCACCAAACAGTGACTCGTTTTGGGTGTATCGGCTTTTCAATGTATGGAGCGGGTTTTCTGTGCCCCAAATGCCACAATTTTGCTTGTTTAATACCCGCCAAGATCAAAATGAGCTTCATTTGAAAAGATGATTTTTTTGGGAAAATCGGCATCTTCTCTAAGTCGATCGCAGGCCCACTT